>OX438654.1:20450429-22950429 GCA_949316385.1 Globia sparganii
GAGACATTTGTGTGAGCATGCCATACTATCAGCCGCCAGGGCACATTCTAGTCAATGAAAGACATATTATCCGGTCAATGGTAGCTCTATAGTACATAGAACTCACATCTGCGCTATACATTATACAATACAAAGGAAATGAGTCGGTTACTTATGCGTTTGCTTTTTATAAGCCTACAGCTAACCTTATTTTTTATATGAAGTAATGTAAATTACAGTGCTTAAGCTTTGGTGCTTGGGGCCTATGTCCAGTTGTGGACGTTTTTCGGCTGAAATGATGATTATGATGAATGTTAATTAATTCACACCATGTAAGTAGGCCCAGAACCCACATAACATTAATCAAACAGTATGGCAAAAGTTATAAGTATAAATGGTTTCTAAACTTCATTGCCATCCGGCTCTTCCAGCGAAGGGGCGAAAACGCCATACATTGACATTAAAACTCCCATTACATCGCAATAAATGACATATTTTGCACAGAAATGCGCCAGTCTACGAGACTTGGGTAATTTGCCCAAAGCCCTTTAAAAAGCCCAGGATGCACGGGCGATTTTTTATCGTATCTTTTTTTTATCGCGCTTTGGATTTTCAACGCACTGCTTAGTGTCAACCATGTTTTTTTTTGAAGCACAGGAATCTTGAGCACTGTATTGGATTGTCAATGCCCGGCTCAATATCGAGAGTTAAAAATCCAGTGCGCTAAAGAAAGTCTTCGCGTAAAAAATCGCCCGTGCGTACAGGCTAACTTTACAAAGAACACAAACATTGCCAGTAGAGTATTACTTCGTTCATGGAAATAAGTTTTTATTACAATAAGCGCTTTTGTACGTTGTTGGAACAATTTCTTCCGGTATCGAGATAATATTTCAGGGGATTAACTTTATTAACAGTCGGGCATGGAAATCGTTTTTCCCTCGTTTTAGCATATTTTTTTGTTGGATACGTGGAAGGAATTAAATGCAAAACGGACGAAACCATTCGTGGTTTTAAAGCTATTGGAGAGATGAAATAGAAAAAAGATATTGGTATATAAAAAAGTTTGCTATCTGTCTTTATTTGAAGGTATTTTTCCTTGCATTTAAATTAATAAAATAATAATCTAATTATAGAACGTCTCAAAAATATCTTGCATAGAAATAAAACAAGGGTGTCCAGAGTAGGACAATCTATTACATAAAGTAAAGGATGGTCATGCTTTGTAGGAAAATCTTGACACCGCGATTCACAACGGTGACGTAACGGCATAACTCCATCTGTTATCCAATAGCGGTACCAAGCAAATGACAAATGTTGACTTTCGGATAATTTCAAAGTAATAATTAGTTAAACAGATTAGACGGTATTTTTTTTCAAAATCGAAATCTCACTACGCCATTATTTTTATTGTTTATTTATTTCTTTAATTAAGATGCCTTAAAACTAATTACAAAAATTAAAGACACATGTATATACACATGCACATAAAAGAAAAAAATGTTTAATTATACTAAAGTAAATAAGTAGGTACAGTCAGCAAAGAAGATAACTATGCAGGGTCATCGAATATAGTTGAAGTTTAGTAAGAAACCGATTGATGTATTGGAGTAAAATTTAATTTTATTAATTTAAAACAAACAGTTCATTTATCAAATAAAATTTCTTCTTTCTTCTTTTTTCTTCAACTATATTCGCCGACCCTGGATACTTATCTCCTTTGCTGACTGTACATAAGTAAGAAGTTGTTTTTTTGACAAACCAAATAGTGGTTAATTTTAGTAGCAACTGCCCAAAATAAGTGGATCAAAATAGTCTGTTGACATCGAGGTGCCTTGTGAGACACTCGCCTAGACTAATCGAATTTGCCTGGCCTTAATTCCTACACTGGACATCCCTTTAGGTATCTAACCACATTTGCTAATACTCAGGTAGGTCTTTATGGGGCTTGTAACGAATTGTTTGGCTTGTAAAGTTAAGCTGATAGTGGCACGGTCAGACTCTGGATGGGTCACATCGATCTCGATCATACGATACCTCTTCATGCTTTGGAGACCTCAAAAATTAAACCAATAGTTACCTACGGATTATCAGAATCTTAAAAGTTTGAAAAAGGGTCAAACGCAAAAAATCGCCAAAGGCGCCGATTCTGTTGTTCACAACTTAAACTAAATTTAAGTTCAGTGCATTTTTTTCTTTATATTTTAACTAGCGACCCGCCCCGGCTTCGCACGGGTGCAATGCTGATACTAAATACACTACATATAAACCTTCCTCTTCAATCACTATATCTATAAAAAAAACCGCATCAAAATCCGTTGCGTAGTTTTAAAGATTTAAGCATTCAAAGGGACAGAGAAAGCGACTTTGTTTTATACTATGTAGTGATAAGAAAAGAACAGAAGATAAATATTAGTTTAGTCCTGTCAAATTAGATAATCCATAGACAAGTTTAGACGTGATTAAAAAATTGGCTACTAAAAATACGTCAATTTACTTCAGGCGCTGATTAATTTGACAGGACTAAACTAATATTTATCTTTTGTCCTTCCTTCCATAATGAAATAGAAAGAAAAAGATGCACTGAACTTAAATTTACTTTAGTTTGTGAATAACAGAATCGGGGCCAAAATTGGCTTGTGGAAATGCAATGCTAAGCACAGAATCATAATTCCACTATCCTACTTCCTACTAATCTATACTATTCTATACTATATATATATAATATTATAAAGCTGAAGAGTTTGTTTGTTTGTTTGTTTGTTTGTTTGAACGCGCTAATCTCAGGAACCACTGGTCCGATTTGAAAAACTCTTTCAGTGTTAGATAGCCCATTCATTGAGGAAGGCTATAGGCTATATATCATCACGCTAAACCCAATAGAAGCGGAGCACCAATGAAGAATGTTTCAAAATCGGGGGATTTTTTTCCTATTGAGAGCTTCCGCTGCGTGCGCTGCGTAAACGGTTAAAGTTTCGCAAAAATCATATATGACAGAATTGTTCCCCTTTAAAAGCTTTAGAAAAAAGTCCGCGACAGCATATGTCTATCTTTTAAGGTTAGCTCACTATAACCTCTTTTATGCTAACCAAATTTGTTCTAAAATAATGCATTATTTGCGAAGGTGTTTTTATGAACATGGTATTAATCCTTGTCCAAATAAATACGTTATTCATCACATGTATTTAATTTTGAACAAAATTGCCTCTGACATCATTTGATTTCAATGTATATCTTAGGAGATATCATAGTTTTAAAATAATATTAATAATAAAGCTGAAGAGTTTGTTTGTTTGAAACACGGTTTGAAAGCTGTAAATCTCTGGAAGTATTGGTCACATATATAAAAATATTTTTGCGTTTGATAGCCCAGTTCTCGAGGAAGGCTATATTCTATTAAACTTGACGCTAGGACCCTTAGGAGTTGAGCAAAAAGAAAAAAAGTCTGAAGTTTTCGCCAAGCGAAAACGAAGTAATAGCGCAGGCCGGCGACACGTTGCGACGGGGTGGATCGGGGAAACAAAAAAAATTTACGCGGACGAAGTCGCGGGCAGAAGCTAGTCTATACTAATATTATAAAGCTGAAGAGTTTGTTTGTTTGTTTGTTTGAACGCGCTAATCTCAGGAACTACTGGTTCGATTTGAAAAACTCTTTCAGTGTTAGATAGCCCATTTATCGAGGAAGGCTATAGGCTATATATCATCACGCTAAAACCAATAGGAGCGGAGCACCAATGAAGAATGTTTCAAAATCGGGGGATTTTTTTCCTATTGAGAGCTTCCGCTGCGTGCGCTGCGTAAACGGTTAAAGTTTCGCAAAAATCATGTATGACAGAATTGTTCCCCTTTAAAAGTTAAAAAAAAAGTCCGTGACAGCATATGTCTATCTTTTAAGGTTAGCTCACTATAACCTCTTTTATGCTTACCAAATTTGTTCTAAAATAATGCATTATTTGCGAAGGTGTTTTTATAAACATGGTATTAATCCTTATCCAAATAAATACGTTATTCATGACATGTATTTAATTTTGAACAAAATTGCCTCTGACATCATTTGATTTCAATATATATCTTAGGAGATATCATAGTTTTAAAATAATACTAATAATAAAGCTGAAGAGTTTGTTTGAAACTAGAGTTGCCGCGAATAGTGTTTATAGCGAATAATCGAATACCGATTAATCGCCATTCACTTTGGCGAATAGTCGAATAACTCGACATTACTATTCGACATAAAAAAAAACATTAAACACATTAAAAATATTTCTAATTTCTTCTAAGGTTGTGAGAAAAGAAAACAATAAAGTTAAAGAAATCTGTTTCATGTTATACATACCTACATATGTGTAGTAAATTTAATTTTCCATTTTAAATATTAATTAAAAAGCCTTACTAATTTAATTTCATGAATATGATAGGCACAGGCACATATTACAGATAATAATTGATATTGTGTATTGTTTTATTAAGGAAAATAATTTAAGAAATGATTATTTTTAACTCATTAGTTCTTTTGTTCGTTAAAAGTTTATTTTCGACGACTATTCGCCGAATGCCGAATAATACTAGCTATTATTCGGTATTCGACGAATATCAAAAAAATGACGAGTAATGCCGAATACCGAATAATAGCGAGTATTCGCGGCAACTCTATTTGAAACACGGATTGAAAGCTCTAAATCTCTGGAAGTATTGGTCGCATATATAAAAATATTTTTGCGTTTGATAGCCCAGTTCTTGAGGAAGGCTATATTCTATTAAACTTGACGCTAGGACCCTTAGGAGTTGAGCAAAAAGAAAAAAAGTCTGAAGTTTTCGCCAAGCGAAAACGAAGTAATAGCGCAGGCCGCGACACGTTGCGACGGGGTGGGTCGGTGAAAAAAAAAAAATTTACGCGGACGAAGTCGCGGGCAGAAGCTAGTAATATTATAAATGCGAAAGTTTGTGAGGATGGATGCATGGATATTTGTTACTCTTTCACGCAAAAACTACTGAACGGATTTTGATGAAACTTTACAGTAATATAGCTTATACATCAGAATAACACATAGGATACTTTTTCTCCCGATATGCCCACAGCATCGAAACTTACGCGGGTGAAACCGCGGGGCGCAGCTAGTAATTAATAGTACTAACTTACGGCTATAAGCATAATCAGCTTATAATGTTCCCACTGCTGGAACACAGTCCTCCTCTCTATAAGAGGGAGAGGGCCGTAATCCACACCACGCGGCCTAGTGCGGGTTGATGGATGTCGCTTCATATAAAATGCAGATATTCTTTAAGTATCTTCTGATTGGACTGCCCCAAAGTCGGCCTACTCTATATTTCAATAATACCAGCCTAATTATATTCCATTGCAAAGACCTCTTCTGATAGAGAGAAGGCATCAGCTTTTATCATTACCCTTACACCAGGCGGGTTGGCGATTTCAGAATTAATTAATTAATTAAGTCCAGGTTTCCTCACGATGTTTTCCTTCAGTGATGTCCAAGATAAACTTAAAAACTATGAATTGAAAAAGACATTAACTACAACCGTATAGACGCCAGCACATCAAGCTACCCGAAACTGTAAAATTTTCCCAATCAACTTTGAACCATATACTTTAGCGATAAAGTTGAAAATCTATTATAGAAATTTGACAGATTGTAGTGGCTTGATGTGTTGGCGTCTGTACATGAGAGGAGAGGAATTACCACTGAGCCTATACACCTACTCTATCTTTACTTATCTTAAATTCTACTTTGCAGCATACTTCACATTTGAATCTGAAGTCCGGCCGATCCTCCGCGGCGGGCCCCTCATCGGTGAATACGTATTCGAACAAATGCACTTCCACTGGTCGGTTGATAATTTCTCTGGCTGTGAACACTTATTAGATGGACAAGGGTGAGTCTTCATTTACTGCAGTAATTAAAATTGAAATAAAAATTCATCTGAGAAAAAATAAACTCTGCAAAAAAGTCTTAGCAAGAATAATAAAGTATTGTTAACACTTTTCGTTCTTTAAATATTTCTCAATCTAGATAATTATGTAGGTACCTACGCATCTACAAAATTTAAAAAAAATCTTGTTGCTGGTACTTGAAAGATTGATATCTACACTAATATTATAAAGAGGAAAGAATTGTTTGTTTATTAGTTTAAATTGAATAGACTACTGGACCGATTTGAAAAATTCTTTTACAATTAGAATCCTACATTATCCCTGATACTAGACAAAAGTTTTATAGAAGACATCAATATCTACAAAAAAGTCTGGAATACTAATATGTCTAACTATTACAGTTAGTTCACAATAACTACTTATCCATGTTAAAATATGCAATATTAACGCCGAAAAATCCTTATATCGCATACGCTGCGGAAACTATTGACAATAAAGCAAAGTGATGTACTACAGTTTTATAGAGGACATCAATATCTATAAAAAAGTCTATGCTATATTATGTCTAACTCTTACAGTTTTGTCACCATAACTACTTTTTCATGTTAAAATATGCAATAGTACGAGTAACGCCAGTATAAACTAGGCCACATTATTCGTACCTTGGTATTCATTCTTATCTAAATTATCTTTATATTATACTATTTTTTTATTAAGCCCCAACACAAAAAGAGGGGTGTTATAAATTTGACTTTAATTTGATTTGATATATATGTGTCTGTGTGTTTATCTATCTGTGGGCAGTTGCGGCATCATAGCTTTCAAACGGATGATTTTGATTGTTTATTTTGTCAAAAACAGACTTGATCGAGTTTTCTAAGCATGGAAAGTCTGCCAAGAGTGTGTTAAAATTTATAATTGATAAAATGTTTGTTAAATGCCAATATCTACCCGTGCGAAGCCGAGGCGGGCCGCTAGTTCGTCATAAATTGAACATTAAGAAGTGGTAAAAAAAAAAAAAAAACTATTTGACCATTGTTCAAAGGCGGGCGATTCAGAGGCTGTTTTGTAAGACTGGAGATTTTTTTTAATGATTTTGAACTCGTGTCTAGTTACTAATATTCTATTTACTTCAATGTTTCAGATACGCAGCAGAATGCCATTTTGTCCACTATAACAGTAAATACGAATCAATGGAAGTGGCAGTGGGTCACCCGGACGGTCTGGCCGTAGTTGGGTTCCTTCTAGAAGCCGTAGATGCTCCTAACCCTAGATTCGACAGGCTCGTCGAAGGATTTGAAAGAATCAAGAAAAGTGAACAATCTGTTAGAGTTACCTCAGGTTGGTACCTGCACTCAAAGTGCTTGCATTTTAAGCGACTAGGTACTAATCTGTAGGTTTAATTCCAAACTTCATCATCTGCCTAGCCTTTTCCCAAATATGTTAGGGTCAGCTTCCAGTCTAACCGGATGCAGCTGAATACCAGTATTTTACATGGAGCGATTGCCTATCTGACCTCCACAGCCCAGTTACTGGGTAATACGATACCCCTTGGTAAGACTGGTTGTCAGACTTTCGGGCTTCTGACTACCCGTAACGACTGACAAAGATCCACGAATGACAGCCAGAACCAACGGCTTAACGTGCTTTCCGAGGCACGGAGGGGTCTCGCTATGTAAAGATGGTCACCCATCCACAGACTAACCGCAGCAAGCGTAGCTTAACCTGATTAATCGACCTGTGCGGCTATTATTATTTAGCCACGGGCCCCTCCAAACTTACTTACATGAAATTTTTCTTATAAATCTAATTTAAACCAAGTATTTTATTAGTAACTTTTACGATATTTAACACAACTAACTATTTAGACTAGGTACTAAATTAAATGACTATAATCTGATTTTTAATTCGAAGGAATTCTGATATTTCCGAAGTCTTGCCAATAATAAAGCGGTCCTACCTACTAAAAACGGAACGCATTTAAGCGAAATAAAAAAATCTTTCTTGTATTTAAGGTTTCAATTAGAAAAAACTAAAACTTAAAAATTTACTGATAATTTTAAAATGGTAATTAGATTTTTTATTTTCAAATTATAATCATTATAATGTGTCATTATCATGCATGTTATTCGGCTTCTAATGTGCTCACGGTGTTTGTTGCGATTTATTGTTGAGTTTTTATTTGCTGTTACGTTTTGTTTGTTGTTTACATTGTTATATAGTTTACTTGATCTCATTCTCTTTCATATTTTATGTTGTTTTATCCGAAAAATTCTAGTCATTTAAATAACTTAGAAAAAGGACAAGACAGAAAAGGTTTATGATATCTGAAGTGTCAAAAAATTACCGCTGTCAGAATTCGTAACTACAGTTTTGAGATGTGGATTATTATTATTATTGATTTTGTTTTTATTTTTTTTTGTTTTTAGCCGTTTGGGGTCGTACTCGTAACGCCTGGGTGATGGGACCCGAGGGCATGTCTCCTTTTTATAAATAAAACTAAATAGATTTACACCAATAAAAAATGTATTTTATATTTTTGAAACCTTTTTCTGTCAATAATGGTAATAATGAAATCAAACCTTTACCTAAAAAAAGGAGAGTTTTGAAGAGGAATTCCGTGTGTTGTATATTGCCCTTTGTTGTTTGACTCATCTAAATTCATTTACTCTTAATTACAGAATCCCTATCGTGGATGGACAGCGACGACCTACACGATGGAAACTACGTCACATACAAAGGCTCCCTAACAACACCGCCATACACCGAGTGCGTCACCTGGATCATATACGAAAAACCTGTGCATATTGGCACTGAACAGGTATAAAATCAAACTCTACTCAAAATTGCTTAGCAATATGTAGACATGTTTATCCTAGCCGCATCATATCTACATCCCTAAATGTAAATAAATAAATTAATAAAATTGAAGTGTCTGTTTATAATGTCAATATTAGCAAATGAAAGTTTATATAGTACAGTCAACAGCAAAAGTAGATGATGAAAATCAGAAATTCAATAATAATGAACGGAGTTCGCGTCAGAACTGTGTGGCGTCGAAGTGTCGTTATGTGATTGTAAATTATACCAAACATTTACTACTTCGACGCCACATAGTTCTGACGCGAACTCCGTTCATTAATTAGTATTGAATTTCTGATTTTCATCATCTACTTTTGCTGTTGACTGTACTGATAACAAAAAGAAACAGTCTATCTATCTGTCTGTTTGTGACTAACGACTGTTTAACTGATGTTTAACCATAAATTATGACGTTTTTAAAGGTTACTTACTTATCTTTTATCATGGTTTATAATTATATCCCTGATTCTGTTACGTTTTGCCCGCAGCTTGGACTTCTAAGACAACTGGAGGGTCCCGATAGCATCCCCATCGAACGCAACGTCAGGCCAACGCAGCGACACCCCCCCGGTCACTCTGTTATTTATGTGAAACAAGTCAAGTCTAAACTCTGAAATATGTTATTATATTGTTGTTATGTTACTATACACTCGTTTTATTTCCTACAAATCTATATCTATATATACATCTGTATTTATCTATCCTACTAATATTATAAATGCGAAAGTTTGTGAGGATGGATGTTTGTTACTCTTTCACGCAAAAAGTACTGAACGGATTTTGATGAAACTTTACAGTAATATAGCTTATACATCAGAATAACACATAGGATACTTTTTATCCCGGTATTCCCACGAGTTCGAAACTTACGCGGGTGAAACCGCGGGGCGCAGCTAGTACTTATTATAAAATTAACGTCGCTTTACGTATTTCTGTCTGTGCGACCACGTTATTTTTCTAAACTGCGCACAACGCAACAGATTTTGATGCGGTTTTTATTAAAGGCTCTTCCCCACAGGCGCGGTATATTATTGGTAGATAATATTTTATAATATGTGGAGCAATAATTGTGGAGGCATGTTATTGGCTATTTTTTATTTTATGTCATTGGTATGTTAGTCTGTAAGCCTACTTTAAAATAAAATAAATAATATCGGATGCGTTATTGCGATAATGCGTCCCGATTCCTTGCCACGCAACTAACGTGTGCGGGTAACCTACACTAAAGGTCCCCCGTCTGCACTGCACGTCACTACGTCATTAACGCAGGCGTGTGTAAGATCGTTTGCGTTCTAGTAAAAACTTTTTTACAAAAAAAAACTGCAAAGTGAAAAATAACTTTAATTTCGAAAGTCGGTGTCGTTAGTTCCGCATTTTCGTTTTTTGACACCGACTTCCGAAATTAAAGTTATTTTTCACTTTGTAGTTTTTTAATTGATTTTTTGTAAATAGATAATTGCTTCATATTTTGCAATAAATTACCAACGTTGTCTCATCGCGCTTCTCTTTTTTTTATGCAGTACGAAAGTGTCCTTGCTTTAGGTCATGTAGTCCTAACAAGCTCATGAATAGACAGGCAGCAGGTAAATAGTATTAAGGCTGACTGCCCAGGACGTCACGTACAGTACAGTTAGGGTTGCCGGAATAAACAAAAATTAGACAAAGCTATATTTGTTACTTATTTAATTTTGTAAGAACTATATTTTTTTGCACTTCTTGCATTTTTTAACATTTTTTTGTCTAAAAAACTTTTTAACAAAAAAAAACAACCGACTTCAAAAAAAAAACACTACAAAGTGTAAAATAACTTTAATTTTAATTTCGGAAGTCGGTGTCTTTGGTTTTGTATTACGTTTTTGCCACCGACTTCCAAAATTAAAATTAAAGTTATTTTACACTTTGTAGTGTTTTTTTTTTTGAAGTCGGTTGTTTTTTTTTTGTTAAAAAGTTTTTATTTTTTACTTTTTATAGTCAGAGTGCATCTCATGACAATTTCAATAAGCCCAAACACGGCTAGAATACATGGTTTTATTACGAAGTTCCGGTACCTACCTTCCAGCTTCATCATCAGATCGGTTTGATGGTACCATTTTCGTCAGAACCATTTATTTAAATTTGCTTCGTCATAGGTAGTCGCTTAACTATCTTAATCGAGATATCTTATCGCCACCCGTGAAATACTTATTATCATTGAAGAGTTCCTGTGGCTATCTGTGGTCTCCTTCATCAGTTCCACTTCACCAAATTATACTTTTTGAATGCAAATGCTTGACATGTTGATGAAAATACCAAAATTGCTATATGTATGCCTATAATATTTGAGGAGTTCCCTCAACTCCTCATGGATCCCATCATCAGAACTGGATTTTGACAAGAATGGGACCAATCTGGAAGCATATCCTTTCAAACAAAAAAAAAAATTCCAAATCGGTTCTTAGATGACGGCGTACTGAGGTAACAAACATAAAAAAAAAAAAGATACAACCGAATTGATAACCTCCTCCTTTTTGAAGTCGGTTAAAAATAAAAGTGTTCAATCAATTTCTAAATTAAGTTAAATCAAAAATTCGTTTCTTTCTTCTCGTCACTTCGAATTTATAACTGAAAATATCCTTTCTGTGAATGCCGAAGTGGCGGAAATAGAGAGCACGAATGAAATTACTATACATAAATTTGGTAAGTTATTTTCAGATTTTTTTTAAATTAAGCTGCCATTTTTTACTTTTACCTAGTTTTGACAGTAAACTCACTACAATCTTTTAATTTAGCAAAGATTCCATTTATTAATATTATTATTTCAGAGTAAAGAGGTCGTACATTTCGTTAAATAATTTTTCTTTTAAATTTAGAACTTCTAATAATGTCTCACAGACATTAAACGAAACCTCCTGTTTTAAATTAAATTTTCGAATTTGGACCAGAGAAAGAGTCATTTTCTATCGATTAATGGAGAACATGGGTTGTTACAGGAAATCTATATAGTGGGACGACAACTCTTTCTCCGGTTTGACTATATCGAGCCATTGCCGCCGAATTCAAATTTTACAGGAGGTTTTTTAATTATTTTTACTAATAGTTGCGCTATTAAATTGAAATTTAAGATTTGCTATTACTTTAATAATTGTTTTATTTTGGCGGGAAAGTCCAAAAAAGCGAAAGCCATTGTCCGTTAAAGTTTAAAATGTTGTTTGCAATGAAAAACACTGTTTATGTAAAAACGTCGCATAAGATAAGTCGACGGTAGGCAATAATAATAATAATAATAATAATATTCCACAACTATCACACAACGCCATCTAGTCCCAAGCTAAGCAGAGCTTGTGTTATGGGTACTAAACAACTGATAAACATACTTATATATTTCTAAATACATAAATGTTATAGATAAATTGCACCCAGACACAGAACAAATGATCGTGCTCATTACACAAACATTTGTCCTGGGTGGGAATCGAACCCACGACCTCCGGCATAGCAGTCAGGGTCACTAACCACTAGACCAACAGGCCTGCAATGGCTCGATATATACGCTACCGCATCAGTCAAAATTAAAACAAAGGCAAATTTATATTTTTTTAAATGTTGAAAATATAGTTGGTATTTTTTCGTAGGTACTTTGTATTTCTTCAACAGTTTATAGTACACAGACCCGAAATACAGTACAATACTATTTTATTATAGTACAATTGGCAACCCTAAGGACAGCACTCAGTCTTATTGCGCATTCAAACGCAATTAATGCTCCCAACACTCCCACTCACTCACTCACTTACTGCGCTTTAATAGAATTCAGGATTTCAAGCGTGAAGTTCAATACCGGGAAAGTTACAGTCGAATGGTCAGTACAAATATCAACAATACGGTCGTTGCATCCCAGTGCAGGAACTGCTATTTGATTACGTGTCCTGAATATTGTATGTACATACCTATACTCTACTAGTAGGCCTTTTTTTGTGGATGGGAAATCAAATGACCCCTCCCGCTCAGGGTGGAGCAGAAGGGAGTGTCAGACTCTTACTGACTAAAACCCACCCGTGTTCCTTCCTTAGCCGTTTATGTTCCAAGGTAGCGGTAACCCTTTCGGGCAATCCCGCTGCCAACTGTTAGGCCTACGGGCAGCGTTAGTTTGAACAAGTTATTATATACCGCCTAAAAATTATAACAATAATAATTTGGCATTAGTCCATAAGAGATATCAGCGTCCGCTGCTCCAGTAGAGAGTTCAAAATTACAGCATGACAAAGTTTTAAAAAAAATCCTTAAAAATAATACAGACATCAAGCTACTACAATCTGTCAAATTTATTTAATAGATTTTCAACTTTATCACTAAAGCATAAGGTTTAAAGTTTATGGCGTCTGTACAATGTACAACTAGTTCATTAATAGTACATTATTCACACGTATACTCTTTTATAGCTGGTGGGGTCCGTTTAATAAAAAAAAAAATGAGATAAGAAAATGCGCAGATAGAAAAGATAACGGGGGTTAGAGGATCTTTATGGGTTCGACCATCAAGAATGAAACAGCGTTGTTACTGTGCACCAGCCTATGAGCTGCAAAGAACACCAGCTGAAAAGGGTCGTCCAAATAAAGTAGAACATGTTGGGAGTTTCTGCTTATGTTCAAGAAACAGAATTAGGAATGGCTGGTAAACCACTTCGCCAGTCTTGTCATCAATTGAATGCTGATTATAGAAATTATAGAGCTAAGCGAGAGGGCGAGCTTATTGAAAAGATAATGAAAATTGATCCTTACAGGTATAACATGTTTTTTATTCAAATAAGTTCAAATAAGTACATCATAATCGGTGTGGTATTCTATCAGAATTCAATCAATGTTGCTCTAATTCAGTAGGTCACTCTTGTCCACACTATATTTCTCTAAAAACAACATTTATGTTTCAAGCCAGATATTGACAACTTACTAATAAGAGGCATACATCCTCCACCTCCACCACCGAAACTGCATCCGCTACCAGAAATTATCATCGAAGACGCAAAAATTATTTTCAGATTAAAGACACAAACTTTACTTTTTTGCTAAATCTTCTCAAGTCTATTCGGTAGGTACTTCAAGTGAAATAAACATGAATGGTTGTTTATTTAATATTTTATTATTTACACGATCAAGAAATAAAATAAAGTCCTATGATTTTATAAAAAAAAAACATGAATTCATTATTAATAAAATTACAATTAAACTATATCAATCTAAATTATAGTCGTACCTAATGCCGACAAAAGGGACGGACGTAAGGGGCCCGTGACTAAATAATAACATCTGCATAGGTCAATCAGGTTCAGCTACGCTTCAGATCAAGTTAAGCTACGCTTGCCGCGGGTGGTCTGTGGATATGTGACCATCTTCACACACCGAGAACCCTGCGTGCCTATGCCATTAATCTCGGCTGTCATTCGTGGATTTGGCAGTCGTTACGGGTAGTCGGAAGCCGACCCCAAATAGTTGGCAAAAGGCTAGGCAGATGATAACCTAATGCCGACAAAAATCAAATTCAATCCATCTATTTAGATCCAAACTGCTCAATACTCCTGCACACAGCTCTATTGTAGTCGCAAGATGGTCATACATACGCAAATAGAAAACATTACGCATCATCTGTTCGGTAATGGTATCAATAAGACCAATTTTGCTGTTGCTAACTTGTATCTTACTACGCCGTACACCTTTAGCTTCAGCTGGAGTTGGTAAATCCATGAAAGAATCCGTTACATTAGCAAATTCTTTATCAAACAGATCGGCAAACTGGCATAAAAAACATTTTACCGTGCGAAGTTTCTCTTTTACGAGACCATCACCTTCGTACCAAGGCTTTAGTAACTCTGCGTGAGATTTTCGTAACAACTCATAATATTTCATTCTGTCATCGAACTGTTTTTCCATCATCCTCTTTCTCCAAGAATCTATTGACAGATCCCAGTCCTCCCCCTTAACCATTTCTGTGTACAGCGCCTTCATTTTGCTGACCTCTGTCTGATGATAAAAGCACACTGGATTTTTCATAACAAACATTTCTGCTTCCACGAAAAATTTCTTGTATGGATAGATTTGCGGAACAATTTCGAAAACCTTTTCAATTATTTCTTCAAGAAGCCCAAACGCTATGTTATACTCCACTTTTCTCTTAATTCCTGTTTCAAGAGCTGCAACTTTCTTCAATATCATAGTTTTGTCTTTAACTGAGTCAGCGTATAACTTTACGATTAGTTTTTTTGTACTCTCTTCAAAGAAATTTATATTTGACATACTTAATTCCCAAACTTCACTATACATACCAGGAGAATCAGCAATAAATGTGAAAAATATTTGTTTGCTTTGACCAGGCGATATTACGTCTTCGTTTTTGTTGAAAAAGAATACTTGTTCATAGACAGATTCGGGTATGAAAGGAATTATTCGATTTATTTTCTTCCAACAATATCTCAAAGTCACAGTTCCAAGATTCTGAAGAAACAGTTTACACTTGCCTGCTCTTTTATCAGGGATATTGAAGTAGTAAGTCCACATAGTGCAAAGTTCATTAGAATCATCTTCTTGAATAGCAAACGATGACAAAACGTCTAGATCTTGTCCAGGTATATTTTTGTAAAAGACAGAGTTATTTATTTTCAAAGCGAAAACACCACTGAGTGGTTCTTTTGGCAGATTTTTTGCATCTTCGATGATAATTTCTGGTAGCGGAGGCAGTTTCGGTGGTGGAGGTGGAGGATTTATGCCTTTTATTAGTAAGTTGTCAATATCTGGCCTGAAACATAAATGTTGTTTTTATTGAAATATAGTGTAGACAAGAGTGACCTACTGAATTAGAGCAACATAGATTGTATTCTGATAGAATGCCACACCGATTGTGATGTTTGCGGTGTGAATAAAAATCCATTTGAATAAGTTTATGCTGTCGTTAAAATTTAACTAGTAGCGAAAAAAATGGCATAATTACACCTCAACACAATATCACAATATAAGAAAAAAAAACGCAAACCTATTTTAATAAAAAACATTTTATACCTGTAAGGATCAATTTTCATTATCTTTTCAATAAGCTCGTCCTCTCGCTTAGCTCTATAATTTCTATAATCAGCATTCAATTGATGACAAGGCTGGCGAAGTGGTTTACCAGCCATTCCTAATTCTGTTTCTTGAACATAAGCAGGAACTCCAATATGTTCCACTTTATTTGGACGACCCTTTTCAGCTGGTGTTCTATGCAGCTCATAGGCTGGTGCACAGTAACAACGTTGTTTCAGTCTTGGTGGTCGAACCCATAAAGATCCTCTAACCCCCACTATCTTTTCTATCTGCGCATTTTCTAATGTAACCTTTCGTTCTTTGTCCTCCCGAACATTGGCCAACAGATTCATTGCTAGATCCACTGGTGGACGATCCAGCTTTTTTCCAAGCCCAGTGGTCTCGTCTTCTCTGATTCGAATCCATTTTTCCCAAAGTAATAATTCTCGGTCTGGTAAAATAGGTCTCTTGTGGATCGGTATGTCTTTATTGTTTTTCTGCATTTTTATTGATGATTTCAATTTTTTTAAAGCTCTGACCAGAGAGCTCGATACAACATGTTTGTACCAAGTTTGTACTGTCTGGTATGTCAAGTGTCATGTAAATAAAATTGACTCTATTTTGACATTACCATGGTTACGATCTGTCGTTACGAATTATGTAAATATATTGGACGATAATTTTCATTTATTTTATGTTTTAGTGCAAAATTCACAAAATTAATATGATGTCCCAAAATTTTGTATAATATGCTTTAATACAAATTATTTTAAGTATCTCTGCCAAAATTATGGAGCAGGCAGCTGCAGAAGGAGGTATTTTCCATTTGCTGTTAGATTCTATATACTACTACTGGACTGCCCCGTTGGTCTTGTGGTCGCAAGCGCAAGTGCAATTGCTGAGTGTGGGTTCGATTCCCGGGTCGGGCTAAGTGTTATTACGTTTTTTCATTAGGAACTTCTTAGTAACAGCCGGAATTAATTTGAAAGTTAGCAGTGTGATTCCCCCGTGGCTCGGAAGGCACATTCAGCCTTTTCTTCTGTCGTGCCGGATTGCTGTCCCATCGGACTATGAGATTGAGGAAAGTACCGCTGTACACCTATATCTGCGCACACACATGTGCTCTAATATCTTCCGCGCCGAAGGCTAGTCTCCGTTGAATTGGTCGCTGTGGCCGAAATACGGTCTGGAGGACTATAATATAATTATACTATTACTGCACCATTTACTGCATTTCACCATAAGCCTAGCAGTTAACACCTAAACCTAGGCCTTTCCACATGCACATCATTGGGCTCAATCCTCGACCACTTTCCTTCATCAATAGCTAGCGATGGAAGTACTGCCATATTAGAATGAAATCTACTCATATGAAAACTAAACTAAACAGAGCAGCAACAAAATAAATATGTAAAGTTATTTTTCCTTTACCACTATTGACCCTTCGAAGGGGACCCTGCACAACTGGTGGGTTGACCTTGACTCCATAGTTGGATATGCAGGAGACATTTGCATGATTCTTTTTATTATTACATAGATGAAGAAATAATAGAAGAAAGGCCTCCAGAAAAATTGCCAACTATTGAGCCCCCGTACGGGACCAGAGAATGGATCCAGTACTGGAGTGAATTTGAAGGTCATCTTCCAACACCAATAAATGTATCCATAACAGGTTCCATGGTATACAAATGCCCTGACCTCAGATGGTTCAATTTTGATGTGTACCCACATAAGGTGAAGCTGACCAATACTGGATACACATGTAAGTACTCTATACAAGCCCCAAGCTCGCAAGTGGGCCCCTCTCGACCCCCGCGCTGTTATCGCTCTTACCATCATCGACGCTTCAGTACCACGTACTTACGACATTCGATCCCGAAGTCTCAAGTTAACTCATCATTCATTCTGCCTAGCCTTTTCTCAACTATGTTGGGATCGGCTTCCAGTCTAAACGGATGCAGCTGAATACCAGTGTTTTACATGGAGCGATAAGTTAACTCATGCAGGTTGTAATTATATTTGCTCCTGGGGAGTTTGTTGCGCCACTTCATCCCAGCGAAAGCACTAGGAAGTGGTGAAGCGCGGGCCGTTTTGGGGGACGGTCTTATGTAATATTGACCTTCAAAAAGTGCTGATTCTCAACCTAATTTGAATAAATAACTTTTGATCTTGATTTTACACTTTTCCGGGTATAATTGCTGTTTCAATTTTCAGCATTGATTCAATAATGAACTTACAACATTCAATTATATGAATCTCATTCCGTCGGGCTTGAACCTAGTACCGACAAATAAAATAATGTGATTACTGAATACAGCATATTACAAAGTACCTATTGATGCTAATATGCATATTTTTGTAACTCGTTTCCACTGAGGGTAAAAGTCGCACGGATCGATGAGGATAAGCTACGCTTGCCGCGGTTGGTGCGTGGATGGGTTACCATCATTACATACAAGGCCCTCCCTGCTTTGGTAAGCACGTTAAGCCGTTGGTCCCAGCTGTCCTTCGTGGATCTTTGACCGTCGTTTTGAGTCATTAGAAACCCGAAAATCTGACAACTAGTTCCACCAAGAGGTAGGTATTGTATTACCCAATAACTGGGTTTTAGAGGTCAGATGGGCAGTCGCTCATGTTAAATACTGGTACTGGTATTTTATGCCTATTTTGTTTGTGCAGATAATAGAATTTTTCATTCTTTTTTATTACTCAGCTGCATCCAGTTACACTAAAAGCTGATCACAAATTAGTTGGGAAAATGCTAGGCAGATGGAGGACACAGACTGTTCATGTTTGTAGCTTCCAAAACATCAGCAAAATTGTCTACACAGACGCTCTTAAAACTTTAATTAACAGAACAGGCTTGAGTGGTTTTGGCACGAAAGCACCCAGCCAGACTGATTTCCACAGAGCAAGGAATCGCCCCATCGCGCCATACACCACTGGCGACGGCGCGCTGCGTGGCAGTGTCTAAAGACGGCAATACTAATAAAATGTATGGAAGGAAAGAAAGAAAATCCGTTTATTTGCAGTAAACATGACGGAGAGAAAGAACAGTTGGGAGAGAATATGCGTCACATCCACGCAAAACGTTCATCGCTCAACCGTATGCGACGACCTATAATCTACAACATTATGCGAGACAGAGCCCCAGCGCTGGTTTGCTGGTATTCTGGCATGGCGCCGAGAGTGTTTTCTGTCGCGGAAGCCATTCAAACCCATCAGGTTCTATACCAGTGGCGTAGCGTACCTTGGCGGGACCCCGTATAAAAATTTGGTAAAGATTTCTCACAAAAGAAAAAAATTGTTTGCATAAAATTAAAAGAAATATTTATTCATCATAATTATCTATCTGTCACTTTTTAAGTTTTTATTAATTTTTTCTTACGCACGTTGGGGGCCCCCGTAACCCGGGGGCCCCGTATAATTGATATCGCAGATACGGCGGTAGCTACGCCCTTGTTCTATACAGTCATTTGATCATTAGAGCGAGAAAACGATGACAGGCTTGGTTGGTCCAGCATATTATTTTTTTGTGTTTTTTTTCTTTGCGTTGTGTTTACCTTCTCCGTCAATTGGTCCCTCATTACTGAGGATCGTGATCACTACTAGACCACTTTAAGTGGACAATCTACCTCCATCGACTCCGGACCTGAGTTTGCCATCACCACCTGCTGATATTTATTTGAGGACGTAGTTTCTTTTACTCGATCAGACCATCGTTTTCGCGACCAGCGTCGTGCTCTCTTTTCTACGCTAATGCCCACGATGACCAGCTTTTCAGGCTGCTATCTCCCCCAATGTTTACTTTCCTCCTGCTATGTTTACTTAGGATAAACTTGTTTTTTTTTTTTGTTTGTATGTAAATTGCCGCCTCTAGAAGTGGCCGGCGAGGCGCTTCCGTGCTCTGTGCTGACCTCGAATTAGTTATTAGGCCTAGACGCGGTCCTAGCTGCTATAAATAATTACTTTGGCGAAATCGTTGGTCCTTCGGAACATGGTAACTTGCTAGTAGAGTAATTAGTGTAATACTGTCATTTGTTAAGACGCTCTGTGGGAGGGATATGGATAAAAGATGAATGCTGTG
This sequence comes from Globia sparganii, assembly GCA_949316385.1. Taxonomy (NCBI): domain Eukaryota; kingdom Metazoa; phylum Arthropoda; class Insecta; order Lepidoptera; family Noctuidae; genus Globia; species Globia sparganii. The sequence continues at coordinate 20,470,270 of OX438654.1, forward strand.
AGTAATAGCGAATCTTTGAAAGGAATCGAGGTGTGCTTCGATATTGGATGATTTATTAGGGTTATTTATCTGGCTGGAAACTCAAGATGTAGTGATTTTTATTCACAGATTTAATTAATAAAATTGACTGCAAAAGACTCCAAGGGCAAGGCAAGGGGCCTATGGCTAAATAATAACAGCCGCACAGGTCGATCTATCAGGTTAAGCCACGCTTGCCGCGGTTGGTCTGTGGATGAGTGACCATCTTTACATACCAAGACCCCTCCATGCCTCGGAAAGTACGTTAAACTGTTGGTCCCGGCTGTCATTCATAGATCTTTGACAGTTGTTATGGGTAGTCAGAGGTTCGAAAGTCTGACAACCAATCTTACCAAGGGGTATCGCATTACCCAGTAACTGGGTTGTGGAGGTCAGATAGGCAGTCACTCCATGTAAAATACTGGTATTCAGCTACATCCGATTAGACTGGCAGCCGACCCCAACATTCATAGTTGGGTAATTCGCATAGTTTATGAACTCAATGTGTTTCTTTTAAATTAATTCGTGTACAAAATGAAATTCGAACAACTTAAAATCTCTTTATGGGTAATTTTGCTCATAATTATTAACAACTTTTGCAATGAGGTCAAACATATAAAGGAAAGTAAGTAAGGAAGAAAAAAACTTTTATTTGCGACAAACATGACGCGGAGAAAGAATACTAACACAAAAAAGAAAAAGTTGGGGGAAAATAGAAAATATGCGTCACATCCACGCAAAACGGCCATAGCTCAGCATAATGCCGTGACCACTGATATAGATTACCCATAAATAACGCAAGAGCAACTACTTCGGGTGCCAAAAATCGCACCAGTTTATGTACAAAAATCGTGGAGCCCTAGCGCTGGTTTTCATGAATTCGCGAAAGAAAAATCAACTGCTCCATACATTTATGTTCGCATTACAATTAAAAGGTTTTTCGGCATGCGTTCTACATCATCGAAATTGAGTACATAGTACGGCAAACGCATAAGATTAATTAAATGGCTGACCTGACTTGATATGAAAAAAAAATGAAAAAGTATTTATTCACCGAAATAATTTTATACAAGATATAATTACCTCTGCCAAACTGCAAAGCAGTCTGTTGGCAGACGTAGCTCCCTTTTCTATAGTATAAACATAATATCTTTTTTTTTTAAGTGAAAACTTCTTTAGCGGCGCTGCGTATTTTTTTTGGAATGGGTAAAAATCTCTAAACTCGCGTCAGGACACGTGACCTGATCGAGAATTCGTAAGACGGATGGAGAGAGGGCAGGCGGCGCAAGGCGCTTGCGCGAATGTTGAAGTGAAAACTTCTTTAGCGGCGCTGCGTATTTTTTTTGGAATGGGTAAAAATCTCTAAACTCGCGTCAGGACACGTGACCTGATCGAGAATTCGTAAGACGGATGGAGAGAGGGCAGGCGGCGCAAGGCGCTTGCGCGAATGTTCGATAATTGTCATGTTTGTCGTTTTTTCATCTTCACTTCTTTTAGTTCTTTCGAAAATTGAAGTTTTCTTCATAACATATGCTCCTGTCATGAGCTTGAAGCGGCCAGAAATATTTGTTTAAAAACCTCTTTGATGAATACTGAGAGTGTTAATTATTTTTATGAATTTAAATTAGGATACAGTTATTCAATAAACAGTCACAATTATCTATAAAATACAATATTTGAGCTAACATAAACATAAAAATAATTTAAAATTATACAAATCAAAAGTAACCTTCATAGACTAAGCCAGTAAGAAATTACGAAAGAAAATTAACAGAAAAAAGTAATAGCAGTTTGACAGCCTGACGTAAATGTCATAACAATGAAACTATAGAAATATTTAATTTGGAAATTATATAAGGAAATGAATCGTTTTAGGCCGATTCGCAAAATAAAATGTAAACCTGATAAAAGAGCATGATGAATAAATGTGAATGTATGTAAAGTGTAAGTATATACATAGGTCTGTAGTAGGTAGATGCTATAACATAAGTAAGAAGTTGTTTTTTTGACAAACCAAATAGTGGTTAATTTTAGTAGCAACTGCCCAAAATAAGTGGATCAAAATAGTCTGTTGACATCGAGGTGCCTTGTGAGACACTCGCCTTGACTAATCGAATTTGCCTGGCCTTAATTCCTACACTGGACATCCCGTTACGTATCTAACCACATTTGCTAATACTCAGGTAGGTCTTTATGGGGCTTGTAACGAATTGTTTGACTTGTAAAGTTAAGCTGATAGTGGCACGGTCAGACTGTGGATGGGTCACATCGATCTCGATCATACGATACCTCTTCCTGCTTTGGAGACCTCAAAAATTAAACCAATAGTTACCTACGGATTATCAGAATCTTAAAAGTTTGAAAAAGGGTCAAACGCAAAAAATCGCCAAAGGCGCCGATTCTGTTGTTCACAACTTAAACTAAATTTAAGTTCAGTGCATCTTTTTCTTTATATTTTAACTAGTGACCCGCCCCGGCTTCGCACGAGTGCAATGCTGATACTAAATACACTACATATAAACCTTCCTCTTCAATCACTCTATCTATAAAAAAAAACCGCATCAAAATCCGTTGCGTAGTTTTAAAGATTTAAGCATTCAAAGGGACAGAGAAAGCGACTTTGTTTTATACTATGTAGTGATAAGAAAAGAACAGAAGATAAATATTAGTTTAGTCCTGTCAAATTAGATGATCCATAGACAAGTTTAGACGTGATTAAAAAATTGGCTACTAAAAATACGTCAATTTACTTCAGGCGCTGATTAATTTGACAGGACTAAACTAATATTTATCTTTTGTCCTTTACATAATGAAATAGAAAGAAAAAGATGCACTGAACTTAAATTTACTTTAGTTTGTGAATAACAGCATCGGGGCCAAAATTGGCTTGTGGAAATGCAATGCTAAGCACAGAATCATAATTCTACTATCCTACTTCCTACTAATAATATTATAAATGCGAAAGTTTGTGAGGATGGATGCATGGATGTTTGTTACTCTTTCACGCAAAAACTACTGAACGGATTTTGATGAAACTATACAGTAATATAGCTTATACATCAGAATAACACATAGGATACTTTTTATCCCGATATGCCCACAGCATCGAAACTTACGCGGGTGAAACCGCGGGGCGCAGCTAGTAATTAATAGTACTAACTTACGGCTATAAGCATAATCAGCTTATAATGTTCCACTGCTGGAACACAGTCCTCCTCTCTATAAGAGGGAGAGGGCCGTAATCCACACCACGCGGGCTAGTGCGGGTTGGTGGATGTCGCTTCATATAAAATGCAGATATTCTTTAAGTATCTTCTGATTGGACTGCCCCAAAGTCGGCCTACTCTATATTTCAATAATACCAGCCTAATTATATTCCATTGCAAAGACCTCTTCTGATAGAGAGTATCTAGGCATCAGTTTTTATCATTACCCTTACACCAGGCGGGTTGGCGATTTCAGAATTAATTAATTAATTAAGTCCAGGTTTCCTCACGATGTTTTCCTTCAGTGATGTCCAAGATAAACTTAAAAACTATGAATTGAAAAAGACATTAACTACAACCGTATAGACGCCAGCACATCAAGCTACCCGAAATTGTAAAATTTTCCCAATCAACTTTGAACCATATACTTTAGCGATAAAGTTGAAAATCTATTAAAGAAATTTGACAGATTGTAGTGGCTTGATGTGTTGGCGTCTGTACATGAGAGGAGAGGAATTACCACTGAGCCTATACACCTACTCTATCTTTACTCATCTTAAATTCTACTTTGCAGCATACTTCACATTTGAATCTGAAGTCCGGCCGATCCTCCGCGGCGGGCCCCTCATCGGTGAATACGTATTCGAACAAATGCACTTCCACTGGTCGGTTGATAATTTCTCTGGCTGTGAACACTTATTAGATGGACAAGGGTGAGTCTTCATTTACTGCAGTAATTAAAATTGAAATAAAAGTTCATCCGAGAAAAAATAAACTCTGCAAATAAGTCATAAGCAAGAATTATGTAGTATTGTTAACACCAGACCCACATTTCCGTTCTTTTTTTTACGAAATTTAAGTAAATAAATAAATATTTCTCAATCTAGATAATTATGTAGGTACGCATCTACAAAATTAAAAAAAAATCTTGTTGCTGGTACTTGAAAGATTGATATCTACACTAATATTATAAAGAGGAAAGAATTGTTTGTTTATTAGTTTAAATTGAATAGACTACTGGACCGATTTGAAAAATTCTTTTACAATTAGAATCCTACATTATCCCTGATACTAGACAAAAGTTTTATAGAAGACATCAATATCTACAAAAAAGTCTGGAATACTAATATGTCTAATTATTACAGTTAGTTCACAATAACTACTTATCCATGTTAAAATATGCAATAGTAACGCCGAAAAATCCTTATATCGCATACGCTGCGGAAACTATTGACAATAAAGCAAAGTGATGTACTACAGTTTTATAGAGGACATCAATAACTATAAAAAAGTCTATGCTATACTATGTCTAACTCTTACAGTTTTGTCACAATAACTACTTTTTCATGTTAAAATATGCAATAGTACGAGTAACGCCAGTATAAACTAGGCCACATTATTCGTACCTTGGTATTCATTCTTATCTAAATTATCTTTATATTATACAATTTTTTTTATTAAGCCCCAACACAAAAAGAGGGGTGTTATAAATTTGACTTTAATTTGATTTGATATATGTGTGTCTGTGTGTGTATCTATCTGTGGGCAGTTGCGGCATCATAGCTTTCAAACGGATGATTTTGATTGTTTATTTTGTCAAAAGCAGACTCGATCGAGTTTTCTAAGCATGGAAAGTCTGCCAAGAGTGTGTTAAAATTTATAATTGATAAAATGTTTGTTAAATGCCAATATCTACCCGTACGAAGCCGAGGCGGGCCGCTAGTTCGTCATAAATTGAACATTAAAAAGTGGTAAAAAAAAAAAAACTATTTGACCATTGTTCAAAGGCGGGCGATTCAGAGGCTGTCTTTTGTAAGACTGGAGATTTTTTTTAATGATTTTGAACTCGTGTCTAGTCACTAATATTCTATTTACTTCAATGTTTCAGATACGCAGCAGAATGCCATTTTGTCCATTATAACAGTAAATACGAATCAATGGAAGTGGCAGTTGGTCACCCGGACGGTCTGGCCGTAGTTGGGTTCCTTCTAGAAGCCGTAGATGCTCCTAACCCTAGATTCGACAGGCTCGTCGAAGGATTTGAAAGAATCAAGAAAAGTGAACAATCTGTTAGAGTTACCTCAGGTTGGTACCTGCACTCAAAGTGCTTGAAATGATGCTTTGGGCTTTTTAACCGACTACTAATCTGTAGGTTTAATTCGAAACTTCATCATCTGCCTGGCCTTTTCCCAAATATGTTAGGGTCGGCTTCCAGTCTAACTGGATACAGCTGAATACCAGTATTTTACATGGAGCGATTGCCTATCTGACCTCCACAGCCCAGTTACTGGGTAATACGATACGCCTTGGTAAGACTGGTTGTCAGACTTTCGGGCTTCTGACTACCCGTAACGACTGACAAAGATCCACGAATGACAGCCAGAACCAACGGCTTAACGTGCTTTCCGAGGCACGGAGTGGTCTCGCTATGTAAAGATGGTCACCCATCCACAGACTAACCGCAGCAAGCGTAGCTTAACCTGATTAATCGACCTGTGCGGCTATTATTATTTAGCCACGGGCCCCTCCAAACTTACTTACATGAAATTTTTCTTATAAATCTAATTTAAACCAAGTATTTTATTAGTAACTTTTACGATATTTAACACAACTAACTATTTAGACTAGGTACTAAATTAAATGACTATAATCTGATTTTTAATTCGAAGGAATTCTGATATTTCCGAAGTGTTGCCAATAATAAAGCGGTTCTACTTACTAAAAACGGAACGCATTTAAGCGAAATAAAAAAAAAATCTTTCTTGTATTTAAGGTTTCAATTAGAAAAAACTAAAACTTAAAAATTTTACTGATAAGTAATTTTAAAATGGTAATCAGATTTTTTATTATCAAATTATTGAAGATACAATAATTAGTAAGGTAGGTAATTATTTTTCTTTCACTGGAATCTCTGACTATTAATCCATGGGTTACAAACCTTTTTAGGAAAATCTTTTTGATTGTAAAATGTTCGCTTCTTGTAACTACAGATTTAGCGGTATGGGCCTGGATTCCTTGGCCTGTTCTTCGGAACAATTTATAATTATAATCATTATAATGTGTCATTATCATGCATGTTATTCGGCTTCCAATGTGCTCACGGTGTTTGTTGCGATTTATTGTTGAGTTTTTATTTGCTGTTACGTTTTGTTTGTTGTTTACATTGTTATATAGTTTACTTGATCTCATTCTCTTTCATATTTTATGTTGTTTTATCCGAAAAATTCTAGTCATTTAAATAACTTAGAAAAAGGACAAGACAGAAAAGGTTTATGATATCTGAAGTGTCAAAAAATTACCGCTGTCAGAATTCCTTCGAATTAAAAATCAGACTATAACTAACTAGCTATATCTATAAATAAATACAAAACAAAAAGACACTTAGGCGGCGAAAATACTTAGGTATGGGTAACTACAGTTTTGAGATGTGGATTATTATTATTATTGATTTTGTTTTTATTTTTTTTTTGTTTTTAGCCGTTTGGGGTCGTACTCGTAACACCTGGGTGATGGGGCCCGAGGGCATGTCTCCTTTTTATAAATAAAACTAAATAGATTTACACCAATAAAAAATGTATTTTATATTTTTGAAACCTTTTTCTGTCAATAATGGTAATAATGAAATCAAACCTTTACCTAAAAAAAGGAGAGTTTTGAAGAGGAATTCCGTGTGCTGTATATTGCCTTTTGTTGTTTGACTCATCTAAATCCATTTACTCTTAATTACAGAATCCCTATCGTGGATGGACAGCGACGACCTACACGATGGAAACTACGTCACATACAAAGGCTCCCTAACAACACCGCCATACACCGAGTGCGTCACCTGGATCATATACGAAAAACCTGTGCATATTGGCACTGAACAGGTATAAAATCAAACTCTACTCAAAATTGCTTAGCAATATGTAGACATGTTTATCCTAGCCGCATCATATCTACATCCCTAAATGTAAATAAATAAATTAATAAAATTGAAGTGTCTGTTTATAATGTCAATATTAGCAAATGAAAGTTTATATAGTACTGATAACAAAAAGAAACAGTCTATCTATCTGTCTGTTTGTGATTAACGACTGTTTAACTCATGTTTAACTATAAATTATGACGTTTTTAAAAGTTACTTATCTTTTATCATGGTTTATAATTATATCCCTGATTCTGTTACGTTTTGCCCGCAGCTTGGACTTCTAAGACAACTGGAGGGTCCCGACAGCATCCCCATCGAACGCAACGTCAGGCCAACGCAGCGACACCCGCCCGGTCACTCTGTTATATATGTGAAACAAGTCAAGTCTAAACTCTGAAATATGTTAATATATTGTTGTTATGTTACTATACACTGGTTTTATTTCCTACAAATCTGTATTTATATCTGTATTTATATATACTTATTATAAAGTTAAAGTTGCTTTACGTATCTGTCTATGCGACCACGTTATTTTTTAAGCTGCGCAACAGATTTTGATGCGTTTTTTATTAAGGCGGGGATGACCCGAGCGCCGTAGGTATTGAACGTTTACCTCAGCCCCCGCCATGAGTAGCGATACGTAAAAAATTACGATGCCCGGAGACGCGCGCGCCGAGCGCACCGCTCAGAGTTCATGAACTCGAGTAGGTACTAAGTTGCGTCACAAAATAGAGCAATGCAGAAGATCAACTTGAATGAATTAGTGTGGTTTTTTTTATTATTCGCGCGGAGTGAATTTTCAGTGGGCAGGCCGTTAGACCGGTTTGGAGACAATAATATGTACACAATGAAATGTAAACAGTTGCAAGAATAAAATAGCAGGGACCGAAAGGTTAACCCGTATGAGGGTTTTAACCGGGTTAATTTTTAGGATTAGGTTAGAAAACCCACAATAAAGGTTAACCCGTATTATAGGGTTAATCAGCCTATAAGAACCGGTTTCGACGTAAGGTGCATTTTAGCACATAAAACATCTGCAAGAAAGTGACAGAGATAACTACCACGTGGTCTTTGATCGTGGTTAAGTAGTCACCGCGCAGGATGCATTGAACTTTGAGCCTTATTAATGTTGCATAATACTGTTTTTAATATTGACAAATGTTCGACGCTAATAATATTTAAAATATTATTACGATTCTAGCGCATTTCACCGACAGTGGTGCCGATTCTCTTGTACTACGTACACCGCACAGTGGGGCAACCTCGACCTCTTTTAAAGGGAATTTTTCACTTTTGTATGGAAAATTATTACCAACGTGTTGAGTTTTAGTGGTTTACGGGTCTTAGACGAAAACTTTTCACCAAAATTTAGTTCACCAAACTAAATTTTGGTGAAAGGTTTTCGTCTAAACTAGACTAAAAATCACCAAAATTTAGTTCACCAAACTAAATTTTGGTGAATAGTTTTCGTCTAAACTAGACTAAAAATCACCAAAATTTAGTTTATTCCTGTCAAACGACGATTTCCCATTTTGGAATTGACTAAAGTGACACAACTTAACTAAATTTTAGTTTGACAGCACTAAGATTGCACTGAGATATTAGTTTAGTGAAAATAGTAATTTTGCTATTCTGAATTTGACGTTTATCATCTAAAATTTAGATTTTCTAACTAAATTTGAGTATTGTTAATCGCGACTAAAAAGGTGTGGAATAAAATTAGTTGGCATGAATTAAAATTCACAACAACACCTTGACTTCAGATGCAAAAACAGTACTGTTTTTTGATTTTCTTTTCTTTTGCTTATATCTCGAAAACGGTGTGTCCTATCGCAAAAATAATGAAAATTTCGACCCCCTTTTAGGAACCCGTAAACCCCTAAAACTCAACACGTTGGTAATATTTTTTCATATTTTCCATACAAAAGTGAAAAATTCCATAAAAAAAAGAGGTCGAAGTTGCCCCACTGCGCACCTTCGGCTCAAAAATCGGTTTTCAGAAATCAGAAAAAATTTCATATTAGGTAATGTTAGTAAACATTTTATAACAGCAGTATGGGAGCACAAAAATGATAAAAAACAAACAACTATAAATACCATAATATATTGTTCGGAGTGATTTTTCTGTACACTAGTATAGTATACTCCATTTACAATAAGATTAGAAATTTAAACAAACTTTTTTTACAGCTTGTTCAACCGATTTTGACTTCTATTCCGTAGGCATAAGGATGGCATTAAAAGCAAAAAAAGTGCTTATAATAACAACTGTTTACCGCTTTTAATGCCATCCTTATGCCTACGAATTAGAAGTCAAAATCGATTGAACAGACGGTAAAAAAGGTTTGTTTAAATATCTAATATTATTCTAAATGGAGTATAGGTACTTTCGACTAAGTATTCTAGTTCTTCTCTGCTGTTTTTTCGAACAAATAAGCCTTTCTTATTTCGATTCATTTTTGATCTGAAACAATAAGTTATGGTATTAAAAAAGATTGGGTATAACTTTACCTAAGCGTAAGTACAGACGCCAGCACATCAAGCTACTACAATCTGTCAAATTTATTTAATAGATTTTCAACTTTAATGCTATCAGAATTAGGTTCAAAGTTGATTGGGAAAATTTGACAGTTTCGGGTAGCTTCATAAGCCATCTGTACACGGGCGGCGCGGGCGGTGTCGCCCGACATCAAAAGCGGTTCACTAATACTGTAGAGAAATAATACATTTGTAATACTGGGACTGTGGTCAATAGGAATAAATTAAATATAACTTACCATATTTCTTTCGCAATTTTTTTTGCCTTCAACCGTGATTTAGTCCTAATTTTATTTCTTTTATTTGCCATTTTCACAAAACAATCATAAATATATTGTCTTAAAAGTTGCATACAAGATATTTACACAATGAGAAATAATCACTTAAGCAAAACCTTAACTGTGGTCTATATAAGTACAGTAATTATTTTATTTCCTATTAATATTATTTACGAAGCAGAAGAGAAGCGCGCGCGCAAAAATTTGTCATAGGTCTCACCTCGGTAACGTCCCGCGGGACACTGGCAGCCGACGCGCGGATCGAAAATCACTTATATTTGAATGATCAATAATTTTTTGTAAGGATAAAAAAAAACGATCGGGTAGAATCGATTCTAAAATGAATTATCTATATTTTCATATTAATTATAGAAAAAAAGGAGTATTAGTACTTGATGAAAATGAGATTTTGGTTGTAAAAAAACTGCAAATCGAAGTTAGTTCGGTATTTTTTTCTATCGAGAAAATTGTACTGTATCGTGTATTGAACGGGTACATGGTAAGGAGAAAGAATGTATCTAAAATATATATTTATTTCAGATTCTAAATGTTATAATTTGCCTATCGAAAATGAATTCTAAAACAAGCAAAAACAGGAACACCTGGCCTTAAATTAAATTTTCGAATTTGGACCAGAGAAAGAGTCGTTTTCTATCGATTAGTGGAGAACATGGGTTGTTACAGGAAATCTATATAGTGGGACGATGACTCTTTCTCCGGTTCGACTATATCGAGCCATTGCCGCCGAATTCAAATTTTACAGCAGGTTTTTTAATTATTTTTACTAATAGTTGCGCTATTAAATTGAAATTTAAGATTTGCTATTATTTTAATAATTGTTGTATTTTGGCAGGAAAGTCCAGAAAAGCCAAAGACATTGTCCGTTATAGTAAAATGTTGTTTGCAATGAAAAACGCTGTTTATATAAAAACGTCGCTTACGATAAGTCGACGGTAGGTGGCAAAAGTTAAAATAAAGGCAAATTTATATATATATTTTTTTAATGTTGAAAATATAGTATATTATTATATTTTTGCGTTACTTTGTAACTCTTCAAGAGTATATAGTACGCAGACCCGAAATACAGTACAATACTATATTATTATAGTACAATTGGCAACCCTAAGGACAGCACTTAGTCTTATTGCGCATTCAAACGCAATTAATGCTCCCAACACTCCCACTCACTCACTCACTTACTGCGCTTTAATAGAATTCAGGATTTCAAGCGTGAAGTTCAATACTGGGAAAGTTACAGTCGAATGGTCAGTACAAATATCAACAATACGGTCGTTGCATCCCAGTGCAGGAACTGCTATTTGATTACGTGTCCTGAATATTGTATGTACATACCTATACTCTACTAGTAGGCCTTTTTTTGTGGATGGGAAATCATCAAATGACCCCTCCCGCTCAGGGTGGAGCAGAAGGGAGTGTCAGACTCTTACTGACTAAAACCCACCCGTGTTCCTTCCTTAGCCCTTTATGTTCCGAGGTAGCGGTAACCCTTTCGGGCAATCCCGCTGCCAACTGGTAAGCCTACGGGCAGCGTTAGTTTGAACAAGTTCCTAAAAATCATAACAATAATAATTTGGCATTAGTGCATAAGAGATATCAGCGTCCGCTGCTCCAGTAGAGAGTTCAAAATTACAGCATGACAAAGTTGTTAAAAAAATCCTTAAAAAATAGTACAGACATCAAGCTACTACAATCTGTCAAATTATTTAATAGATTTTCAACTTTATCACTAAAGCATAAGGTTTAAAGTTTATGGCGTCTGTACAATGTACAACTAGTTCATTAATAGTACATTATTCACACGTATACTCTTTTATAGCTGGTGGGGTCCGTTTAATAAAAAAAAAATCAGATAAGAAAATGCGCAGATAGAAAAGATAACGGGGGTTAGAGGATCTTTATGGGTTCGACCATCAAGAATGAAACAGCGTTGTTACTGTGCACCAGCCTATGAGCTGCAAAGAACACCAGCTGAAAAGGGTCGTCCAAATAAAGTGGAACATGTTGGGAGTTTCTGCTTATGTTCAAGAAACAGAATTAGGAATGGCTGGTAAACCACTTCGCCAGTCTTGTCATCAATTGAATGCTGATTATAGAAATTATAGAGCTAAGCGAGAGGGCGAGCTTATTGAAAAGATAATGAAAATGGATCCTTACAGGTATAACATGTTTTTTATTCAAATAAGTTCAAATAAGTACATCATAATCGGTGTGGTATTCTATCAGAATTCAATCAATGTTGCTCTAATTCAGTAGGTCACTCTTGTCCACACTATATTTCACTAAAAACAACATTTATGTTTCAGGCCAGATATTGACAACTTACTAATAAGAGGCATACATCCTCCACCTCCACCACTGAAACTGCATCCGCTACCAGAAATTATCATCGAAGACGCAAAAATTATTTTCAGATTAAAGACACAAACTTTACTTTTTTTGCTAAATCTCCTCAAGTCTATTCGGTAGGTACTTCAAGTGAAATAAACATGAATGGTTGTTTATTTAATATTTTATTATTTACACGATCAAGAAATAAAATAAAGTCCTATGATTTTATAAAAAAAAACATGAATTAATTATTAATAAAATTACAATTAAACTATATCAATCTAAATTATAGTCGTACCTAATGCCGACAAAAGGGACGGACGTAAGGGGCCCGTGGCTAAATAATAACAGCTGCATAGGTCAATCAGGTTCAGCTACGCTTCAGATCAGGTTAAGCTACGCTTGCCGCGGGTGGTCTGTGGATAGGTGACCATCTTCACAGACCGAGACCCCTGCGTGCCTATATGCCATTAATCTCGGTTGGCATTCGTGGATTTGGCAGTCGTTACGGGTAGTCGGAAGCCGACCCCAAATAGTTGGCAAAAGGCTAGGCAGATGATAACCTAATGCCGACAAAAATCAAATTCAATCCATCTATTTAGATCCAAACTGCTCAATACTCCTGCACACAGCTCTATTGTAGTCGCAAGATGGTCATACATACGCAAATAGAAAACATTACGCATCATCTGTTCGGTAATGGGATCAATAAGACCAATTTCGCTGTTGCTAACTTGTATCTTACTACGCCGTACACTTTTAACTTCAGCTGGAGTTGGTAAATCCATGAAAGAATCCGTTACATTAGCAAATTCTTTATCAAACAGATCGGCAAACTGACATAAAAAACATTTTACCGTGCGAAGTTTCTCTTTTACAAGACCATCACCTTCGTACCAAGGCTTTAGTAAGTCTGCGTGAGATTTTCGTAACAACTCATAATATTTCATTCTGTCATCGAACTGTTTTTCCATCATCCTCTTTCTCCAAGAATCTATTGACAGATCCCAGTCCTCCCCCTTAACCATTTCTGTGTACAGCGCCTTCATTTTGCTGACCTCTGTCTGATGATAAAAGCACACTGGATTTTTCATAACAAACATTTCTGCTTCCACGAAAAATTTCTTGTATGGATAAATTTGCGGAACAATTTCGAAAACCTTTTCAATTATTTCTTCAAGAAGCTCAAACACTATGTTATGCTCCATTTTTCTCTGAATTCCTGTTTTAAGAGCTGCAACTTTCTTCAATATCATAGTTTTGTCTTTAACTGAGTCAGCGTATAACTTTACGATTAGTTTTTTTGTACTCTCTTCAAAGAAATTTATATTTGACATACTTAATTCCCAAACTTCACTATACATACCAGGAGAATCAGCAATAAATGTGAAAAATATTTGTTTGCTTTGACCAGGCGATATTACGTCTTCGTTTTTGTTGAAAAAGAATACTTGTTCATAGACAGATTCGGGTATGAAAGGAATTATTCGATTTATTTTCTTCCAACAATATCTCAAAGTCACAGTTCCAAGGTTCTGAAGAAACAGTTTACACCTGCCTGCTCTTTTTTCAGGGACATTGAAGTAGTAAGTCCACATAGTGCAAAGTTCATTAGAATCATCTTCTTGAATAGCAAACGATGACAAAACGTCTAGATCTTGTCCAGGTATATTTTTGTAAAAGACAGAGTTATTTATTTTCAAAGCGAAAACACCACTGAGTGGTTCTTTTGACAGATTTTTTGCATCTTCGATGATAATTTCTGGTAGAGGAGGCAGTTTCAGTGGTGGAGGTGGAGGATTTATGCCTTTTATTAGTAAGTTGTCAATATCTGGCCTGAAACATAAATGTTGTTTTTATTGAAATATAGTGTAGACAAGAGTGACCTACTGAATTAGAGTAACATTGATTGTATTCTGATAGAATGCCACACCGATTGTGATGTTTATTTATTTATTTATTTATTTATTTATTTGGGACAAACAAACAGTAACACATTATATCTGCATTATGTTTGCGGTGTGAATAAAAATCCATTTGAATAAGTTTATGCTGTCGTTAAAATTTAACTAGTAACGAAAAAAATGGCATAATTACACCTCAACACAATATCACAATATAAGAAAAAAAAACGCAAACCTATTTTAATAAAAAACATTTTATACCTGTAAGGATCAATTTTCATTATCTTTTCAATAAGCTCGTCCTCTCGCTTAGCTCTATAATTTCTATAATCAGCATTCAATTGATGACAAGGCTGGCGAAGTGGTTTACCAGCCATTCCTAATTCTGTTTCTTGAACATAAGCAGGAACTCCAATATGTTCCACTTTATTTGGACGACCCTTTTCAGCTGGTGTTCTATGCAGCTCATAGGCTGGTGCACAGTAACAACGTTGTTTCAGTCTTGGTGGTCGAACCCATAAAGATCCTCTAACCCCCGCTATCTTTTCTATCTGCGCATTTTCTAATGTAACCTTTCGTTCTTTGTCCTCCCGAACATTGGCCAACAGATTCATTGCTAGATCCACTGGTGGACGATCCAGCTTTTTTCCAAGCCCAGTGGTCTCGTCTTCTCTGATTCGAATCCATTTTTCCCAAAGTAATAATTCTCGGTCTGGTAAAATAGGTCTCTTGTGGATCGGTATGTCTTTATTGTTTTTCTGCATTTTTATTGATGATTTCAATTTTTTTAAAGCTCTGACCAGAGAGATCGATACAACATGTTTGTACCAAGTTTGTACTGTCTGGTATGTCAAGTGTCATGTAAATAAAATTGACTCTATTTTGACATTACCATGGTTACGATCTGTCGTTACGAATTATGTAAATATATTGGACGATAATTTTCATTTATTTTATGTTTTAGTGCAAAATTCACAAAATTAATATGATGTCCCAAAATTTTGTATAATATGCTTTAATACAAATTATTTTAAGTATCTCTGCCAAAATTATGGAGCAGGCAGCTGCAGAAGGAGGTATTTTCCATTTGCTGTTAGATTCTATATACTACTACTGGACTGCCCCGTTGGTCTTGTGGTCGCAAGCGCAAGTGCAATTGCTGAGTGTGGGTTCGATTCCCGGGTCGGGCTAAGTGTTATTACGTTTTTTCATTAGAAACTTCTTAGTAACAGCCCGGAATTTGAAAGTTAGCAGTGTGATTCCCCCGTGGCTCGGAAGGCACATTCAGCCATTGGTCCTGCGCCTGATCTTTCTTCTGTCGTGTCGGATTGCTGTCCCATCGGACTATGAGATTGAGGAAAGTACCGCTGTACACCTATATCTGCGCACACACATGTGCTCTAATATCTTCCGCGCCGAAGGCTAGTCTCCGTTGAATTGGTCGCTGTGGCCGAAATACGGTCTGGAGGACTATAATATAATTATACTATTACTGCACCATTTACTGCATTTCACCATAAGCCTAGCAGTTAACACCTAAACCTAGGCCTTTCCACATGCACATCATTGGGCTCAATCCTCGACCACTTTCCTTCATCAATAGCTAGCGATGGAAGTACTGCCATATTAGAATGAAATCTACTCATATGAAAACTAAACTAAACAGAGCAGCAACAAAATAAATATGTAAAGTTATTTTTCCTTTACCACTATTGACCCTTCGAAGGGGACCCTGCACAACTGGTGGGTTGACCTTGACTCCATAGTTGGATATGCAGGAGACATTTGCATGATTCTTTTTATTATTACATAGATGAAGAAATAATAGAAGAAAGGCCTCCAGAAAAATTGCCAACTATTGAGCCCCCGTACGGGACCAGAGAATGGATCCAGTACTGGAGTGAATTTGAAGGTCATCTTCCAACACCAATAAATGTATCCATAACAGGTTCCATGGTATACAAATGCCCTGACCTCAGATGGTTCAATTTTGATGTGTACCCACATAAGGTGAAGCTGACCAATACTGGATACACATGTAAGTACTCTATACAAGCCCCAAGCTCGCAAGTGGGCCCCTCTCGACCCCCGCGCTGTTATCGCTCTTACCATCATCGACGCTTCAGTACCACGTACTTACGACATTCGATCCCGAAGTCTCAAGTTAACTCATCATTCATTCTGCCTAGCCTTTTCCCAACTATGTTGGGATCGGCTTCCAGTCTAAACGGATGCAGCTGAATACCAGTGTTTTACATGGAGCGATAAGTTAACTCATGCAGGTTGTAATTATATTTGCTCCTGGGGAGTTTGTTGCGCCACTTCATCCCAGCGAAAGCACTAGGAAGTGGTGAAGCGCGGGCCGTTTTGGGGGACGGTCTTATGTAATATTGACCTTCAAAAAGTGCTGATTCTCAACCTAATTTGAATAAATAACTTTTGATCTTGATTTTACACTTTTCCGGGTATAATTGCTGTTTCAATTTTCAGCATTGATTCAATAATGAACTTACAACATTCAATTATATGAATCTCATTCCGTCGGGCTTGAACCTAGTACCGACAAATAAAATACCGCCTTGGCCAAAAGTATTGAGCACCCATGACATCTTTTAGTTTCATGCGGAGTATCAAATAGAAATAAAACAAAACGTTTCATATAGGTTTATTTTACTATTTATTAATAGAAAATTAATATTTTGTGGGTCCACCCTTTGCCTTAATTACGGCAGAAATTCTTTTTGGTAAAGAGTGTACAAGGTTTTTACAGTCTTCAGCAGTAATCGCGTTCCATTCTAGGCGCAGGCAGCGTTTCAAATCTTCTCTGTTGTTAATTGTGTGGCGCCTAACTCTACGTTTTAATAAACCCCATAAATGTTCTATGGGGTTTAGATCTGGAGACTGGGCAGGCCATTCAAGAAGTTCTGTGTTATTTTCCCGAAACCATGTCATAGTGCGGGCAGATTTGTGGCATGGCGCGTTATCCTGCTGGAATTTAACACCATCCATGTTCGTGTCGCCAAAAAGTTTCGTGAATGAAGGCAGCAACGCAGTTTCTAGTACATTTATGTACTTAGTAGAGTCCATGCAGCCCTCACACAAGAACAATTCGCCAACTCCAGAATCGGTCATGCAACCCCAAACCATTATGCTGCCGCCGCCGTGTTTTACTGTTGGGATCACACACTCTGGCTTAAATTCTTCGCCCACCCGGTGACGCACAAAGGTCACACCAGGTGTACCAAAAATCTGCTATAAAGAGAAAAATATTGAGTTCCGGAAAAAAAAATAACTTCGTCTATGCGTTTGGTTTTTTAAACCATTTAAAAATTTTATTAGAACATTAAATTGACTTACTCACCTCAAAGTTTGATTCGTCTGACCACACAACATTTGACCAATCTTCAGCGGTGAAAGTTCGGTGTTCTAAGGCCCATTTATAGCGAGCTTTTTTATTGTTGTCGGAGAGCCATGGCTTCTTCCTAGCTTTACAGCCTTTCAAACCAGCTTCCTGAAGTATTCTACGAGTAGTTCGAGCAGAAATTGGTTTCTTAATTTGTTCTGACAACTCAGCAGCGAGCTCTGAAGATGTTTTTTTCCTATTTCTTAACGACTCTCTTAGTAACTGACGATCCTGGCGGTCTGTGGTGATGCGTTTGCGCCCGGTTCTCAGTCTATTTTGATGTGATCCGGTAGCAGAGAATCGCTGAATAGCATATTGCACGGATCGGCGAGAACATTTCACATTTTTAGAAATCTCTACTTGTGATTTCCATTGCTCATGCAGAAGCTGTATCTGCACACGTTTTTCTAAAGAAAGTTCGTTTCGTTTTCGCATATTGCAACGATAACACTTAAAATTTCTGAAACAAAATACCAAAGGCGCACTAGATCACTGGATGTGTTCACAACGAGCGATGGTAGCGAACTGATAAATAAATACAAAAATTGTAAAAGACACGTTTTATTGTTCCCAGGTGTTTTATTACTAGCTGCGGCGTGGATCATTGTTTTTAAACATTTGTAGATGACTGACAAAAAAATCCTTCAACAGTAGATTTGGTTTTCTCCCATACTTACCGTGAACGAGCGAAATTTGTAAGGCGCTCAATACTTTTGGCCAAGGCTGTAATGTGACTACTGAATACAGCATATTACAAAGTACCTATTGATGCTAATATGCATATTTTTGTAACTCGTTTCCACTGAGGGTAAAAGTCGCACGGATCGATGAGGTTAAGCTACGCTTGCCGCGGTTGGTGCGTGGATGGGTTACCATCATTACATACAAGCCCCTCCCTGCTTTGGTAAGCACGTTAAGCCGTTGGTACCAGTGTCCTTCGTGGATCTTTGACCGTCGTTTTGAGTCATTAGAAACCCGAAAATCTGACAACCAGTTTCACCAAGAGGTAGGTATTGTATTACCCAATAACTGGGTTTTAGAGGTCAGATGGGCAGTCGCTCATGTAAAATACTGGTACTGGTATTTTATGCCTATTTTGTTTGTGCAGATAATAGAATTTTTCATTTTTTTTTTATTACTCAGCTGCATCCAGTTACACTAAAAGCTGATCCCAAATTAGTTGGGAAAGGCTAGGCAGATGGAGGATACAGACTGTTCATGTTTGTAGCTTCCAAAACATCAGCAAAATTGTCTACACAGACGCTCTTAAAACTTTAATTAACAGAACAGGCTTGAGTGGTTTTGGCACGAAAGCACCCAGCCAGACTGATTTCCACAGAGCAAGGAATCGCCCCATCGCGCCATACACTACTGGCGACGGCGCGCTGCGTGGCAGTGTCTAAAGACGGCAATACTAATAAAATGTATGGAAGGAAAGAAAGAAAATCCGTTTATTTGCAGTAAACATGACGGAGAGAAATAAAATAAATAAATAAAAAAATAAAGCCACTCAGGCCCATTCACACAAACACACCCCTCTCACACACCCTCCCTCACACACACACACACACACACCCTCATCCACACACAAATCACTCACACACACACACCAACGTATGATAGTAATTAATAATATTGTAATACTTATATTTGCACCGCACCACACATGTAATGGCAGCTCGATCACGGTGGTGACGGAAGTAACTGGTGCTTATAGCACAGGAGTCCTCCTAGTTTAAGCCCAGTTGCACATGTCTAGTATCTTGCCACTAACTTACAAAGTCAAATAAAATTAAGGTATAAAAATTGTAAATAGGTTTAAGTCTTGAACAAGTAAATATTATTATTACTAGCTGCTGCCCGCGACGTCGTCTGCGTGCATGCTCTACAGCACCAAAAATACCCAAGATGCTAGTGTCGCTATAGCATTATAAGTACACAACTTTTAAAATAGCATTAAAATATAAGTTTTTTTTTTGCAAGCAAAGCAAGTGAAGAGAGTTATATGGGAGTCCTGCTGAGTTCAGTCATAAGATGTGACTGAAGGAAATAGAGAAAATAATGCAGGAATACATTCCAGGACACAAAAGAGTAAAAATACGTACAAAGGTATCTTACTTTACAACACTTCCCTATAAACTACGTTGGTAGTTATGCTGCCAGGAGCCAAAATGTAAAGAGAGTCAGGACTGGTGACGCGGGAGCAAGCGACGTACAGTTGCCCGTGTGAGAAGCAACTCGTCCTGAGGTCGACACCCGCTGCCCTGCGACTTATTGATGGTCATCGCGAAGCAAACACTCACGGGGAACTGTACGCGCTTGAACTGGAACAGGAAGTTATGAGGTATTAGGGGAATGCGTGGTATAAATACTGCCTCGCCGACGCCACAACCCGTATCCACCCCGACCCTTGCTCGAGCCAGCCCGCATCGCTGAGCCTGTAGTTTTCAATTCGTCCCTAAATAATACCGATCCAGCCTGTCCCTTGCTGCCCTCTTCCAGCGACGCCCTAAGCCGAGGTCCGAACCCCACGTGGGGTGCCCTTAGCGTGAGTCGCTTAGTTTTTAGTTAGTTTTTAAGCCCTGGCTGGAGGCCTTAACTGCAAGGCATCCACAGGAAAGTCCGGTTAAGCAGTCGACAACCTCCTACAGCTTGAACTGCGAGATGCCATTTCCAAAAAAAAAAAAAAGCCACAACCCGTACGAATTTCCGCCTCAATGGTGTGTCTGTGGAGGGAGATGACTTTAACGGCCCATTCACGACCTTGCCGCGGTGAGCGGCGGCTAAGCGCGGGGCGGCGAGCGGTAAGAACAAAAGTATGAAAATGTTTGAAGCACGCCACGAGTCGCCGCTCACAGCGACAACGCGCGCGGTTTTGTCGGAGCGAATCGTTGCAGCGGCGCGCGGTGCGGGGAGCGGCGAGATCAAAAGTACTGGCGAATGAGTGCGACGCGACGCCACGAAACACAGCGGCCCGGATAGCGGCGTAGATGTGACGGACTCGGCGGCGAACTTATAAACAAAAAATTTTAGACGATTTTGTGGCGGTAATGGATATAGAGTATAAAAGTATAGAATATAATCAAATGTTTCCACACTCATTCATGTGTACTCATAAAACTTATCTGGATATTTTCTGTAATCTATGAAGATTACAGAAATTTGCCATTTAAATATCGATCTTTATTTATGTTTTAAAAATATATACTGCTTTCTAAACACAAAAGAGATAATTTTGATAACGCCATAATTTTGAGCACGTTCTAACTACCTAAATACGTCCACCTCGACCGCTACCGCTAGCCGCTACTGAGGGTACGTGGCGTGTAAAACGCACCGCTTGCCGCCGCCGCGCCGCCTGCCGCGCCGCGCGCCGCTTAGACCGAAGTCGTGAATGGACCGTAAGGCGGTTAACACAACTTCGGAGGAGATAGGTTCCGAAGAAGCATAATCGGAACACCGACCTTCAGCTTGATGGTATGCGCTGGAAGTCCACTTGCTGACAGGGAGCTCAGAAATTCCACGGGATAATGTGTGGCGTCATCTTGCTCGACAAAAGTGTTTATCGAGGTGTAGACCACTTTATTCCCCTCAATTTCCGAGAGAATGAATTCGTTAATTGCTGCAGCCTGATCATTTTTGGGCATCAAAATGGCCCGCTCACACACCCAAGAATTCTGCTGGTGCGGTATACGACTGATGTCCCCGTATACACAGTGAATGAGTTCTTCTAAGCTGGATACCACTCTACCGAGAGACTCTGGAAGCATCACCTGTCTCTTCTGGTAGAGTGCCTTCGCCAAGACTTAGAAGGACATCGGAGAATTCTTGAGCACGTACATTGCCGCCGAGCCGAGCTCTCATATTAATGGTCAAGCGCAGCGTACGAACTCGTGACCACAACGAAGATCGTTTCAACGAAGCATTCACCTCGTCAGCCCTCGAGCCCCGCGTCACCACTGGAAGCGTTTGCCGAAAATCACCACTGAACAGAACTGTGACACCACCCATCAAACGTTCGTTCCTGCGGATGTCCTGCAGGATTCTGTCCACGGCCTCAACTGCCTTCCTATTGGCCATCGTACACTCATCCCATACGATCAGAGAGCAATCCTTGAGCACGTGTCCCTTATCGCTGTTACGTGACAGACCACAAACAGGCGTTTCGGCGCTCTCTAAATCGATGGGAATTTTAAACATGGCATGTGCTGTCTTGCCACTCGGAAGCAGTGTGGTAGCGATTCCCGACGACGCTACAGCAATAGCAATTTTGCCTTGCCTCCTGACCTCTGCAAGTATGCCAGTGGTAACAAATGTTTTTCCTGTTCCACCAGGAGCATCCAAGAAAAACATTTTACCCTGGTTTTGCCCAACGCTTTCAAGGACGGCGTCATAAATTTGCTTTTGCTCTGAAGAGAACAAAGCGACATGGTCATTTCGTATGGTGGTCATTTCGCGTTATACTCCCGATTTTCACGGTCTTGATACGGTGATGATTGGGGAGCTGGTAACCCATATTCGATCAGTGGATTGCCGCCGATAGAAAGTACCACATATTGAAGTGAACTGAGACAGGTGTTCAGCACGCGTTCATCAGTTACTTCGACTTCGTCTCCAGTAGCGCGCCTCAAAGCTCGTCGAAAATCTTCAGACAGATGATGGCGATACTTCTCTCACAAAGCTACCGGGTTCGCGACTCCACAAAACACCAAGATGACGGCAAACAGATGACGCATGCGGCTGGGACTGTCACTGACGCTCGCCTCCGCGAGGGTGTCATGAAATGAAATGATCATCATCAATGAACATAACTTTTTTGTAATACTTAACACCGCATTTTTTTTAAATTGTCTTCCTCAACTCTGCTCAAGATTTTGAGGGTTTTGTTGGAACTTGAATTTGTCAAAACGAACTATACGATACAACTTTTATGAAGAAAATGCACATCACCATCTATGAATTTTAAGAATAACTAACTACTTACCTCGCCAACATGATCAAATTTAAATTATTAATTTCCAAAAAAATGTTAACATGCAGGTAACTTGATTTGATTTTTATGAAATCTCATAGATGGCGCTGTTTTAAAATTGTCTTTATACTACTAACATTCATTAAACTATATTTCTCTGCCCAAGTTACTTAAATGGCGTAGTTTTTGTAGTGTAACGTCAGATAATAGCATGGCTTACTCAAAAACCACATTTAGATATGCGTCGTTAGATTACACGCTGTCACAGAATGTGTAAGAAAAATAAAGATTCACAGCTCCTCCCCCGTAAGTGATAGCGTGATAATATGTAGCCTATATGTTGACCCGACCTCTTAGTAATATTCATGCAAAATTTGAAGTAAATCCATGTAGTACTTTTTGAGTTTATCCCGGACAGACAAACAGACAAACAGACAAACAGACAAAAATTCTAAAAACTATATTTTTGGCTTCGGTATCGATTGTAGATCACGCCCCAAGTATTCTTTTTAAAAAATATTCAATGTACAGTTTTGACTTTCCTACGATTTTATTATATGTATATAGATTATTAAAAGAACAGTTGGGAGAGAATATGCGTCACATCCACGCAAAACGTTCATCACTCAACCGTATGCGACGACCTATAATCTACGACATTATGCGAGACAGAGCCCCAGCGCTGGTTTGCTGGTATTCTGGCATGGCGCCGAAAGTGTCTTCTGTCACTATGTACCTAAACTATAAAGCTACCATTTACTGGGTACGTCTTTAATTGACTTGAATGTGCCCTGGCAGCTGAGAGTATGTCATGCTCACTCAAATGTCTCGCTGATGGTGGCGTGTGTGTTGGATCATTGGGTTCCCTTCAAAATGGTTGAGCTGAATGGTGCTGATCCATACGTCATGTTCGTGAACGGGCGCCGTCAGTAGGGACTGGTCATCTCTTAGCCGCCACGGCTTATTTTAATTTATGAATTTTTAATAATTCTTTTTAGTACGGACGCCTTTAACGTGCACGTCTTTCTGCATCGTTCTCACATGTATAATTTCAACATGAATGATTTAATCAAGATTTTTGTAACAATTTTATGATTTAAAAGAGTGTCCGTGGAGTTTCTTGCCCGTTCTTCTCCACAGGGATCTAAGCTTTGGAATGGGTAACTAGCTTCATCTTTCTGACTGACCGATCCTTGGCAATTCAAAAGTGCCTATAATTGGTTTATTTGAAATAAATGCTTTGAGTTTGAGTTTGAGTTTGAGTCACAGAAGCCATTCAAAGCCATCTGGTCCTATACCAGTGGTGTAGCGTGCCTTGGCGGGGCCCCGTATAAAAATTTGTTTGGGGCCCTTATGAAGGGTAAAGATTTCTCACAAAAGAAAAAAAATTGTTTGCATAAAATTAAAAGAAATATTTATTCATCATAATTATCTATCTGTCACTTTTGAGTTTTTATTAATTTTTGCTTACGCATGTTGGGGGCCCCCGTGGCCCGGGGGCCCCGTATAATTGATATCGCAGATACGGCGGTAGCTACGCCCTTGTTCTATACAGTCATTTGATCATTAGAGCGAGAAAACGATGACAGGCTTGGTTGGTCTAGCATATTATTTTTTTGTGTTTTTTTTTCTTTGCGTTGTGTTTACCTTCTCCTTCAATTGGTCCCTCATTACTGAGGATCGTGATCACAACTAGACCACTTTAAGTGGACAATCTACCTCCATCGACTCCAGACCTGAGTTGCCATCACCACCTGCTGATATTTATTTGAGGACGTAGCTTCTTTTACTTGATCAGACCATCGTTTTCGCGACCAGCGTCGTGCTCTCTTTTCTACGCTAATGCCCACGATGACCAGCTTTTCAGGCTGCTATCTCCCCCAATGTTTACTTTCCTCCTGCTATGTTTACTTAGGATAAACTTGTTTTTTTTTTTGTTTTTATGTAAATTGCCGCCTCTAGAAGTGGCCGGCGAGGCGCTTCCGTGCTCTGTGCTGACCTCGAATTAGTTATTAGGCCTAGACGCGGTCCTAGCCGCTATAAATAATTACTTTGGCGAAATCGTTGGTCCTTCGGAACATGGTAACTTTCTAGTTAGAGTAATTAGTATAATACTGTCAAGACGCTGTGTGGGAGGGATATGGATAAAAGATGAATGCTGTGAGTAATAGCGAATCTTTGAAAGGAATCGAGGTGTGCTTCGATATTGGTTGGGTTATTTATCTGGCTGGGAACTCGAGGTGTAGTGATTTTTATTCACAGATTTAATTAATAAAATTGGCTGCAAAAGACTCCAAGGGCAAGGCAAGGGGCCTATGGCTAAATAATAACAGCCGCACAGGTCGATCTATCAGGTTAAGCCACGCTTGCCGCGGTTGGTCTGTGGATGGGTGACCATCTTTACATACCAAGACCCCTCCATGCCTCGGAAAGTACGT
Source organism: Globia sparganii (assembly GCA_949316385.1). NCBI lineage: Eukaryota > Metazoa > Arthropoda > Insecta > Lepidoptera > Noctuidae > Globia > Globia sparganii. The sequence goes on from OX438654.1 coordinate 20,495,286, forward strand.
TAAACTGTTGGTCCCGGCTGTCATTCATAGATCTTTGACAGTTGTTATGGGTAGTCAGAGGTTCGAAAGTCTGACAACCAATCTTACCAAGGGGTATCGCATTACCCAGTAACTGGGTTGTGGAGGTTAGATAGGCAGTCGCTCCATGTAAAATAGTGGTATTCAGCTGCATCCGATTAGACTGGAAGCCGACCCCAACATACATAGTTGGGTAACTCGCATAGTTTATGAACTTATTGTGTTTCTTTTAAATTAATTCGTGTACAAAATAAAATTGGAACAACTTAAAATCTCTTTAGGGGTAATTTTGCTCATCGTTATGAACAACTTTTGCTATGAGATCAAACATATAAAGAAAAGTATGTAAGGAAGAAAAAACTTTTATTTGCGGCAAACATGACGCGGAGAAAGAGTACTAACACAAAAAAGGTAGGGGAAAATATGCGTCACAGCCACGCAAAACGACTATCGCTCAGCATAATGCCATGACCACCGGTATAGATACACATAAATAACGCAAGAGCAACTACTTCGCGTGCCAAAAATCGCACCAGCTTACGTACAAAAATCGCACCAGCTTACGTACAAAAATCGCACCAGCTTACGTACAAAAATCGCACCAGCTTACGTACAAAAATCGCACCAGCTTACGTACAAAAATCGCACCAGCTTACGTACGAAAATCGTGACAGAGCCCTAGCGCCAGTTTTCATGAAAATGCGAAAGAAAAATCAACTGCTCCATACATTTATGTTCGCATTACAATTAAAAGGTTTTCCGGCATGCGTTCTATACCTATCATCGAGATTGAGTGCATAGTACGGCAAACGCATAAGATTAAGCCCTGAGTAAATGGTTGACCTGACTTGATATAGATCAATGCTTATCGTGTTTATATTCCCAACATGTGATTATACTGGATTCACATCATAGGTAGTCCTGTCCAAATATGATGGACGTCACATATTAGCATCTAAAACAGAGTTGATACATCACATTAGCATTTCTAAGCGACACTATTAATCAATTTAACCTTAAAAAGATATTATGATATTGAGATACGTTAAAGATAATCATGCGTAAAAATGACGCATGACTTAATTTGTTATTTCATACAGAAAGGGTTTTGAAGATCCGTGACATGACGTGATTTCAAATTTTACGCAAATTTTATCTTTCTAGGTATGTTTTTCGATGTCTGATCTGCATAACATTCCATAGTAATTAGTATGCATTAATTCACTCCAATCTGTTCCCGTATGTACAGAGGCCAGCACATCAATCTCCTACAATCTGTTAAATTTCTTTAATAGGCTTTCAACTTTATCGTAAAAGGATAAGGTTCAAAGTTGATTCGGAAAATTTGATCGGGTAGCTTAATGTGCTGGCGTCTGTACTTTGATTTAGAAATTGAAATAATATCGAAGTTTTTGGTCCTCCCATGCAAAAAAGACAAAGCAATAAGACACCTGTTCAAATACTTAACAGATCAGTACCCTATTTGCGTAACATACTATCAATCACAATCTGAATAATTTTGAATCATATTGCTAATCCATTGCTTCATGTGATGGAAAAATTTGTGTGCTCAACAACGTAAATGACGCAATGAATGTTGTTGAACTGTCAAAATGAAATCCATTTTAAAACGAAACACACTATTGGTAATGTGTTACGCAATAAAATTAACTCGCAGTACCTACCAATAAGTACAGATGCTAACACATTAAGCTAACCGAAATTGTAAAATGTTCCCAATTCAACTTTGAACCTTATGCTTTGGCGATAAAGTTGAAAATCTATTAAAGAAATTTGACAGATTATAGTAGCTTGATGTGCTGGCGTCTGTATTGTGATCATTTATTAAATATGTCACAGAGTTACTATCATTCTTAAAAAATCAAAATTATTTTCTCACCAGTGGTAATTTCCACAAAATGGAAGGCGGAACGCCCATACTTGGAAGGAGGCCCATTTTTGGAGAAACATGTGCTGTCTCAAATTCATTTCCATTGGGGTGCCGATATGATGGAAGGCAGTGACCACACAGTCGATGATAGGAGATATCCTGGTGAAATGCAGGTTAGTTAGAAGAAAACTTGTTTTTTTTTCTTTCTTAAAATTGGAGAACGAATAACATATTGAACTGTTAAGCTGTAGCTGTATTTGCTATAATAGAGTAAGTAGATTTCCCTGATTATTTTACAAGTCGTCGTTTAGCTAACAATACCGCGCAAGTTAAAGGGGGATGACGAATAGAAAAATGTGCTTCTCCTTACTCAAATCAGCTAAAAAATGGGATAGGACTTTTAGTCATGCGGGACGTTATATATGTAGGGACACCCATATTACTATCTCGTGCGATCTGGGATATCATTTTGATTTCCCTCGGGCTCGATAAGTTTTTCCCGTTAGTGTTTCTTAGTGAAAGTGAAATAAAATAACTTTTCGTACCACTTGCTCAAAAAAGTGACATTCTATGCCACAAAAAGCGAACATAACAATAGTCATTTTTGATCTGTTAAAAACAGGGAAAGAAAATTGTACTGAATTTCATTCATCCTCTAGGGGGAGAATGTGATTTAAAGGAATACTTACCGAATCCGTATCTCACGATGCACCACCACCACTATCTCCGACGTATACTATCTACAATGAAACGCAAGTTCCTCAGACGCAAGAACAGAGAAATAATCAAATCAACTCATCAACAATAAATGTACCAAACAAAAATGTAACTCTCTCTATTTAACTTTTAATAACTTTTAATTGTCATTATTTTTAATAAATGCTTATCTCATATTATTATTGTGTTAATTTTTTCCCAAATGGTTCGAAAAGTAGAGTATTTTCCTCGGTGATAAAGCTGTCTTAGTCTTGGGTAAACTTCAGTCCCTCGCTACACTCAGGACTAGTCTTAAATCCCTCGCTTCGCTCGTGATTTAAGTTTTTAACACCCTCGCTACGCTCGGGAGTAAACCTCGAGTCCTTCGTTACGCTCGCGATTTAAATCGTCATCCGCGACAGAAGACACTGCTTTATCCCCTTGGTTAATAATCTACTATTTAGTGTAGTTTTAGGAACACGTTTAGTTTTGTTGATAGTGTTTCAAAACACTATTGCTGTCAGTTTATAAACCACATTTTATTGAATTGTATTATTTAAACTTTGCTCCAATGATCCAGGTGCTCTAATAACTTGCCTTAAGTATACCATAATCAACTTCAAAAAAACTAGCATAGTTCAAAATTTTGCTTACCTATCCCATTCTAATATTATAAATTCGAAATTAACTCTGTCGGTATATTACCTTTTAAACGGATTTCGATAAAATTTGGCAAGGAAATAGATTGCATCCTGTGGAAGGACATAGACTACTTTTTGTCCCGGTATACGGTAGAACGTTCCCGTGGGACTATTTCTGACATCCATGCAGGCGAAGCAGCGGGCAGAAGCTAGTCCATAATATAAATCGATTGTTTTTAATCAACTTTACCTCGTATTGTACAATAAAAAATCTGTAAGTAGATATAGAAGGTATTCCAGGATAAAAATACAAGCAAATCACATTTACTTTTTTGTCAACTCACCCAAGGGAATAAAAACGAAGCACATTTTACTCTGCTCCATTACTGTCATGACACAGTCAATTTTCAGCCGATGTATCATCACTACATAGTATAAAACAAAGTCGCTTTCTCTGTCCCTATATCCCTATGTATGCTTAAATCTTTAAAACTACGCAACGGATTTTGATGCGGCTTGTTTAATAGATAGAGTGATTCAAGAGGAAGGTTTATATAAGTATACAATACATGCATAATATAGTAGAGAAACACTGATAATTTTAGAGGTTTCTAATGTGATGTCGTAAATAAACAGATTTTTTTGCGCTTACTTTTCAAACGCTGGCTGAACCCTACGAGATAGGTCAAAACAATGTACTACAGTATTGTACACCTTAAAAAGGTCTACAAAAAAGTCTGAAATAGTATATGTCTATCTCTTAGGGATAACCCACAATAACCATTTTTTATCCTTTACTTTTTACGAGAAATAATGGCTTATTTACGAAGCGATTTTAAGCAGTACAGCATTAATCCTTATCCAATTACCTACCTACCTTACCTTAAATACATTACAGTATGTAATTTAAATGAATATTTTCAAAGATATTACAGATTTAAAATGCAGGAACATAGCGGTTGCTGCGGTACCGGCCGCGGCCGGGGGGCCGGCGGTGGCGCGTGCTGACATTCTTGAAGTACCTATACTTAGTATCAGCATTGCACCCGTGCGAAGCTGGGGCGGGTCGCTAGTTCTGTATAAATCTCACCGTGAAGACCTAAATGAACTGAGCTTGAAGTGTGTTGCCATTAGTGTCAATTCCTAGCATCAGCACCCAGCTAATTACGTAACACTATCAATTTCAATCTGAATAATTTTGAAGGATACAGGTAGCTAATCCATTGCTTCATATGTTCGAAAAATGTATCTGCTCAACAACGTAAATAACGCAATGAATGTTGTTGAACTGTCAAAATGCATCCAGCATAGTATTTGCAGAATAGATCGGAACTTTATTCTTCAGCCTAATTCTCTGTCGGTACAGCCAGTAATACCGGGTTCAAACGGTTCGATTTTAATTGATCAACTGCTAGGTCGAAAGCGATTTTACCGTCTGAACGAACAATCAATCAATCGAATTTCAAATTCAAAGCATTTTGTGTCGAACAAAAAAAAGTTGTTCAATTACGTATAATCGAGCCTTTTGAAGCCGGTATAGACCGATTTGGCTATTTTTTGTTCTAAAACGTTCGTACCTAATGGTCGGAATTAGTCTTTTATAAAAAGTAAAATTGGTAAAGTTGCTTGAAAAATTCGGGAAAAACTGAACGTGTTTTTGCTTTGAGATTTTTTTATGAACTTCTGTCGGGTCAGCTTAAGTTGATAATAAATTGAGAATAGGGTACGCGTTCATACACATGATCGGCTTGCGTCAACCACAGAGGCAACTGACTTAGAGGTGATCGTTGAAACAACAAACTGTTTTTTTTTTAACGGCTTTTCATTCGTCAACGAAATAACTGTTAATGATCAATGAAAAAGAGGTTGACAATATTAGCTGTCAATTTACGTCAACGTACAAGACGCATTAGTTCAATAGTCATTATTTTACTCAGTTCCAAAAAAAAAAAAAAACAGTGAAAATAAAATGCTGTTAATGCGTTAATTTACGTCAATGGTTCACCGGATTATTTTCAATGATTGAACAAAATTATCAGTGATTGAAAACGTTGACATAAATTGACGCTACCGATTGAACATTCAAAACCTGTTAATAATTGAACAGCTGTTTTAACCTGTTGACCATTGATGGTTAACAGTTGACATAATTCTTCACAACTTCGAGAAGCGATCCTTCGATGTGGATTGGACTCGGCAAGACGTGCGAATTGTACATGACTTTCGTCTTGTCCAAATTCATGCCGAGCCAACCCGCCTAGAGGCTCCATTTAGGCTGTGCAGCATTTGGTCTAGCTGTTCCAGCTTCTCTGCCATTATGACGATGTCATCGGCAAATCGAAGATGTTGTGTCGGTGTAGGTGCTATGGAATAAAGTACCTATCTAGGTAAATTGGTAAGCACAATACCCAGTTGGTTTTAATAATATTTCACAAAGCCGTTATTTTTTTTTTAAACTGGATGTGCCATTATTACCGGCCTTATCTTAATTGGGATTCTAGGCCGACGGCCTTCCCGTCACTGTTAGTAAGCCGCGACTAGGGCTGCCTACCATTTCGAAATGGAAAAACTGGACATTTGCGAAAAAGACCTGCAGGGTAATTGTGTAACACACTATCAATAGCAATGGGTTACATTTCGACAGTTCTACAACATTCATTGAGTTATTTGCGTTGTTGAGCAGACACATGTTTCGAACATATGGAGCAATGGATTACAAATATGCTTCAAAATGATTCAAATTGAGAGTAATAGTGTGTTACGCAATTAGGGTGCGGACATCATTTCAGTATTGTAGGTACTTACTCAATAAACTTAAAAAAGACGCCTCATTTTTAACAGTTTGGTTAAAAGACAAGACCGAACAAAGTCCGGACAAGGGGCCAAAATTGGGACATGTCTGTACTTGTCATTTGTCTCTAAAGGTTCATTAGAAAACCAGCGTCAGACAGCATCTGTCTGGCATTAATGCTGAAATGAACTTTTTTTGCCGTGAAATTAAAATAAATTAAATTATTGAAATTGCGCAGCACATATTTGTAAAACAAAATTTTCAGTTTTAGGGTTCCGTAACCAATCGGTTAAAACAGGACCCTAGTAGTCCTAGTCCTAATACTCCACTGTCCGTCCCTCTCTCTGTTTGTCCGTCTGTCACCAGGCTGTATCTCATGAAACGTCATAGTTAGACAGTTGAATTTTCACAGATGATGTATTTCTGTTGCCGCTAAAACAATAAATACTAAAAAATAGAATAAAATAAATATTTTAGGCGATGATTTTTTTTTTGCTCGATATTGATAACGCTTGAAATATTCACTGAATATTTAGTTATATATTCACTTTAAAAATAAATAATTAAAATAAAACAAATATTTAAGGGGGGCTCCCATACAACAGTCATGATTTTTCTCACGTTTTTATAGATAACTAGCTTCTGCCCGCGACTTCGTCTGCGTGAACTCCGGTCGTAGCGTGATGTTATATAGCCGATAGCCTTCCTTGATAAATGGACTATCTAACACAAAAATATTTTTTCAATTCGAACCAGTAGTTCCAGAGATTACCCCCTACATACAAACATACAAACTTACAAACTTTACCTCTTTATAATATTAGTATATATGGTACAGAACCCTTCGTGCGCGAGTCGGACTCGCACTTGGCTGGTTTCTTATTTTGTTATTTGTGTCTCAAGAACTGTGTCCAAATAAACGGACGGTTGATAACCCTAGCTGCGACCTGCCGCGGCTGCCAATGACAGGCGATGACGCCGCCGTCGTCGGTGGATATTGTGGACTGCTTAATTATTTTGCTATTGCTACCTTAGCTACCTATAATTTGCAAGATTCTGCATAAAGTTGTCTGCCGTCTAGTAAGGTCGTTAGCATCGGGTGACGCGGTTTGCATCGAGTCAATTCGAGATTCGAGTGACATCGTTTGCATGAAGTGAAGTGACGTTCAGAGACGTCGTGTAAACGACGACGTGATACGTCGAAGTTTTAGCTGACATTGCATTTAAGTATATGCTTTTCGTGAGAAGTCAGCATATACTGGAAATGACAACCTGATTTATATTTCCGTGTGTACCTACCTAATAGAGTAATAGGTATTCATAGGTACTAAGTAGGTACGAAGCGGTACGAAGTCACTGAAAGGCAGGATAGTACGCACGGCTACACATCAAGCTACACATAACCAGTATAAGCTGACTTCAGATTGTACGAATAACCTATACAATGCGAGGTCAGCTAAAACTGGAAATGTATAGCTTGATGTGTAGCCGTGTGTACAGTGGCGTCGTTTTACTAAAATCAAGTTATCTCTAGTAATTTTGGAATTTTCCATTTCAGGTGTCCTTTTTTCGTTCGGAATACTTGACGCAAGAGGAAGCTATTAAACATCCTGATGGTGTGCTCATGGTTTGCTACTTGATCAAGGTTAGCAGTTCCAATATCACCCATTCTTCTTCTTTTCGTAACGACGCGATGGTACTCTTACTCGTTGTTTTTTTATATAGTTGGTGCCTAGTATATCACCCATAAAAAGTTCAGACGCCAGCACATCATGCTACTGCAATCTGTCAAATTTCTTTAATAGATTTTCAACTTTATCACTACAGCATAAGATTTAAGGGTGATTGGGAAAATTTTACAGTTTCGGGTAGCTTGTTGTGCTGGCGTCTGTACATATTAGGAGTTATTATGGGAAGATTCCTCATAAACGAAAAGCGTAAAAATTAACGCGTACGCGTAGAAATTATAAACTTTATTCAGGAAAAGTAGGTGTGTTTCAGATGATTGTTATTCAAATGAATTTCAACCTCTTAAATAATAATTTAAAAAAATATATATAATATCCTCATTATTATTTTTTTTTTTTATTCCTGAATGGGCCCGCTCTTGATCTCGATCACGTCTAGTGGAAAGTGATGTATGAGGTCTATGATGGAACGAGCGTGCCCAGAAAATGCCTAAGGCACCGGAACTCCCACGCATCGACGAAACACAGCATACTGCTTGACATCGGACTCCGGTGAGAGGGTGGTCGCAAACCAGGCGGGCGTTAGACCTACCACTGCAAGGAAAGAATTTGCCAGTCAAATAAGATGTTGGGTGTGACTGTCCACCAGGATGCGCCGAGCGCTTGTTTCAGTTGAGTAACTGGCGGAACAAACTGCGCTACACGAGGAGGCTCCTTCATGCATCCCAAATCCCAATAATTCTGTATTGAATCTCTGACATTATTTCTAGTACGGCGTCAACCCAGACGACAGACTATCCTGGGTGATTGAAGGCTTCCCAAGAGTCCAAGAGGCTCAAAAGCACACTCGGATAGGCCCGTACCCAATGTCTCACCTAATACCGATGTTCTATGAAGACTATTTCCTTTACTGGGGAAAACTGGAAACGGTGAGAGGTGAACAATTCGTGATTAAGTGGGTGGTGCCAAGAGTCGTTCTGTACGCGTCTTTTGATCAGGTGATTGAAATAATAATTTGTATAACTACTTAATCTGCGTTCGCGATTTATTTGCCAAACATGTCAACAAATATGAGTTTATGGAAAAATAACTTTAATTTTCCCGGCTGTCGTTCGTGGATCTTTGAGAGTCGTTACGGGTAGTCAGAAGCACGAAAATCTGACAACCACTCTTACCAGGGGTATCGTATTACCCAGTAACTGGGTTGTGGAGGTCAGATAGGCAGTCCGCGCTCCATGTTAAATACTGGTATTCAGCTGCGTCCGGTTAGACTGGAAGCCGACCCCAACATAGTTAGAAGGCTAAGCAGATGATGATGGAAAAATAACTTTAATAACTACACAATAAAGTTCAGTTTTTTGCCAAACATGTAAACAAATATAAGTTTATGGAAAAATAACTTCAATTACTACACAATAAAGTTCAGTTTATATCTAATATCTAAACACGATAAAATAAAAATCATTTGATGTTCTTTTTGGGGGGTCAACGACCGCTGGCTGTATTGTTACTTGAAGTATAAGTTGGGAAAATCTGTTTTTATTTTATTTTATCGTGTTTAGTTAGCGATACCCATCGCATCTGCGCAGTTTCGCTAGCTAATTTAATATGACCCTATAAACAATAATAAATTCTAATAAAATTAACTATTTACACATAATACTCAAATAACTAACTAGCCAGCACGACCTTTAATTGCAATTTATACTTTATTTTAAAATGACACAAGAGTCAAAGACCGCGCTTGTGAATTGCAAAGGATTACTAAATATAGTGTTTGTTGTATGTACCTAAAGTATTGACAACAAAAAGGCAATGAAATAAATAAAAAATTAAGCGAGTGGCATAATATTACGTAAAAGAATGCCCAATAAAGTCATCACCCTGCAATTTTGAGGTATTAACATAAAATCTTTAAAATATTTTCTCTTCTCGTTACAGATGAGACAATTCCGTAAGCTATGGGACCCTTGGGACGCACCTATCTTGAGGAACTACAGGTCACTTCAAGAACGCGAAGGTCGACATATCTTTTACATCAATCCACATTGGTGTCAGTATAATTCATTGTTGCCTATACCAAGACTACCACAGCCATCCATATCTCTGCTGTCTCCTGCTTATCTAAAGCATCCTTGGATGTTGCCACCACAGAATCGACCAGAGGAAGATACTGCCGTACAGGAAACTGAAACCAAAACTGGCGCTGATACTGCTGCTGATGATTCTCATAGTCCTGAAGCAAGGGTTTCTGGATAAAGGGTTTTTAATGAGTTTTTCCCTGGTCTCAAACAAAATTTTTCAGACTATAAATCTCTTTTGAAATAGGTACCTACCGATCTAATTTTTTTGTAAACTTTGTTATCATGTCCTTTAATAAGTATATACCATTCTACATCATTCAGTTGATCGTAAATATAATTTATTTACATTACAGTTAATAAAATTGTAGAGTTTATTTGACTAACTATTTACACTAGAAACTAAATTAAAAGACTAAATTACTATACAAATAAATACAAAAAAAAAAAAACAAAAAAAACAAAGGGCACTTAGGCGTCGAAGTACTCGTCCGCATCGCTGTCATCCGGAAAAGTGCCCAGAAGACTGGCAGCATTGCCACGTTGAATGGCAATGCTAATTCTTTGACCAAAGAAAGACCCAGCCCTCTCTCCCTCTCTCTCTCTCTCTTTAATAAGTAAAACAAATCTTGTAGGTAACTTTAAATATTTTTATGCTCAAGACGAACATAAAAATTTATAATAGCTCCCCAGCTGTTTCTTTTCATATTAATACCTGGTATTTGTACAAGTTGTTGGCAACTTGTTAAAACCAAAACATATAGCACGTCGTCCCAATTTTAGTTTTTGCCTAATTTTTGGTAAAGTCAAAACTTTTATGTCAAACATTCATCGAAATCTGTTCAGCAATCTTTACTTACAATAGTGAGATTACTGAAAGACTATACAGACAGATTTTTATCTGTACTATTATTTTTGATAGTGATTTTATTTTGAATCAACTGCTTCACAGAACTGTAGGCCAATTCTACTAATATAAAACGTTCAAAATCTAGTCGCAGTCTCATCTCGGCGACAAACAAATGTCAAAACTTGTCAAAATGTAGGGAAATTAGAAGTATTTTTGACAGATTGAGACAGATCAGACTGTGAACGTTCTTAAAAATTACTAGAATTGCCCAATAATTGAAGAATTGCATATTTGATTTGAGACAAAAAGACTAGGTGCCAGTGTGGTAAAAAAAACACCTGTCCCGTGCGGTCGGAAAAAGCGCGGGAACCTTGAAACGCACAAGGCGCCAAAATTGCTCTAGTTTTCTAAAAAATTGTGAATATTGTATAATTATTTGTATATTTTAGGAAGTATTTGAAATATTAAATATATAGTTAATGTAAATAGTTATTAGAAGATATGGGGGGAAGCAAGAAGCGGAAAAAGGCGGAGCCCCCTGACGAACGAGCATCTGATAGAGACACTTCTTCTGACTCAGATGAAGATTGCAGCAAGAAGTATAACATATTTAAAGTTCCAGGGTATTCGAGGAAGTACCCTGAAAATAGCAAAAAATCGGAATACATAGTGTTTTTATCTCACCAGAACGAAAATAAAACCTTTACAGATAAGGATAGGCTGGCCATATCCCATGCCATACGAAAATATTGCGTCACTGGGATATTACATCTAAGATCAATAAATAAATATAAAATTGGCATCACTTTTGATCTCTCAAATAACGCCAATGTTTTCTTACAAAATAAAAAACTTTTAGAAGAAATGGGCTATAAGGCCACAATACCGGCTGTCGACACCGAGGTGACTGGAGTTCTCACCTCAGTCCCTACGGACCTATCTAATAAAAGGATTTTTGCTCTAATTGGCAGTTCCAGGAATATAATACAGGTGAGGCGCTTCATGCGCCGAGTGCAGAGTGAGGGTGGTGCGGTCACGTATCAGCCCACTCAAACTGTCGCGGTAACTTTTGCGTCAACAGAGTTGCCTCAGTATGTTTATCTTGACTCTTGGAGACATGAGGTAAGCGTATACGTTCCTCCTGTAAAACAGTGCCTTCAATGCATGAAGTTTGGACATATTGCAAAATATTGTAAAAATGATTTAGTATGCTCTATATGTACATACAACCATAGTTTTAAGATATGCAAAGAAGATCCTAAAAACGCTAAATGCGCCAACTGTGGTGGCAATCATGTCGCTATTTCAAACACTTGCCCCCAAAAAAAACAGAAAATTGAGGAAAGTAAAATTAAATCCAGAGCCGTCAAGTATTCAGATTTGTTTAATGAAAATTCATTTCCACAACTAACGCATAAAAATATTGAAACTCAGATAATTAATTTAACTAAGTCAGATTTTTTCATGAATACTCTAACAAATGCAATAACAAAAATTATACTAAGCCAAAAAGATAACCCCATAAATTCTACATCTATAAAAGAAATTCTTCACCACACATTTAGAAATAGTCCTTCCTCTCATAGCAATGGATCTTAATATCATGCATTGGAATGCACAAAGTATTTTAAGTAATAAGCTTTTATTAACTCGATTTCTATATGATCATAACATACATGTAGCAATTATATCAGAAACTTGGTTGACACCTATTAAACATTTTAACATTAGAGGATACAGAATAGAAAGAAATGATATTGGTAACAAACACAATGGTGTAGCCATTTTAATTCACAATAATATAGATTACAGAAACATAAATACATATTCTGACAATTCCTTACAAAATATTTGTGTAAGAATTACTGTAAATAATACAGAAATAAGTATTGTAAGTTTTTATTGTCCAACGAATTGCACTCCTTCTTTTAACAAACATATATTTGAATCTTTAATAAAATCAGTGCCTGAACCAATGATATTTGCTGGTGATTTCAATGCCCATCACACATCATGGGGATGTAATTCTACAAATTCAAGAGGTAGGGATATTTTGGAGATAATTGATGATAATAATTTAGTTTTATTAAACAATGGTGAAGTGACAACAGTCGGTTCTATGACGTGGCGTCCAAATGCTTTAGATTTGTCCTTGGTGTCCCCATCATTGGCTCTTTCTTGTGATTGGTCTGTACATAATGATCCACTCGGCAGCTACCACCTTCCTGTAATTATTAAAGTTTTTGTAAATAATAGTAGTATAAATACTAGTAGCAATATCAACTCGCATTTGCCCATATATCCTAACTTTAAATTGGTTGATTGGAAGATGTATGAACAAAATGTAGATTTAGAATTATCTAATTTTCAGGACCAAAACTTTGCTCCATTGGAAGCTTATACTGCGTTTTGTAAAATTTTGCATTCTGCAATTGCTAAGTGTCTTCCTTATTATAATTTGCCAGTTTCTTTCCATAACGATTCTTCTAAGAATAACTCATCTCATAAGAATTTCGTTAAATCTCCTCCTCTCCCTTGGTGGAATAAAAAATGCGCAGAAGCAGTTGAAAAATCAAAGTTGGCTTATATTAATTTTAAAAACAATCCCTCTGATGACACATTTATACAGTTTAAAAGATTACAAGCCCTCAAAAAACTTACTTTGAAAACAGAAAGATCAAATAGTTGGGTTGAACTCTGCAACTCTTTTAATCGATGTACGCCTTTGTCGAGAATCTGGAAATATATGCGGAAATTTAATAAAACATATTCTTACAACAATAGTGATGATAGTTGGATTCAAGATTTTCTGCAAAAATATACCCCAGACTATGTAAATAGTAAATCTAATTTTCCTCTTGCCAGTGAAACAAATTCTGTAAATAACTTCTTAATAAAACCATTTTTAATACAGGAGCTCATGGCTGCTGTCTGTTCTAGAAAAGATAGTGCTTTTGGACTGGATGGAATTCCTTATATTATGTTGAAAAAGCTTAGTGATAGAGGTTTGCACATCTTTCTCAAGATATTGAATAATCTGTGGTTGAACAATGATATACCTCACTTTTGGAAGTCTGACTGTTTGGTACCTATTTTGAAGCCTGATAAAATGCGGTCAAATCCCGATTCCTATCGTCCTATTGCACTTACATCTTGTGTTGGTAAAATTTTTGAACAATTAATAAAACAAAGGTTGGAATTTTACATAGAACAAAACAATATTTTACCTGCTAATCAATTCGGTTTTCGTAGGGGAACATCGGCTCGTGAAAGTATTTGTCAGTTACAGCTTGATATCCAAAATAGTTACATTAATAAGGATTGTTTAGTGTCTGTATTTTTTGATGTTGCTGGAGCTTTTAATAGTGTCAATATTGATGTGCTTTGTTCTGAATTGCTTATTATTGGAATTCCAAACAAAATAGTTCATTGGGTTAGTGAATTCTTGACTGAAAGGAAAGTTTATGTTAAGTATAATGGTAAATTATATGGGCCAAGGCTTGCTTCTGTTGGAGTTTGTCAAGGAGGAATACTTTCTCCATTAATATTCATTCTGTATATTCGTCGTTTGAATTTGATCCTAGGTTCTGAGGTCAAAAATCTTCAATTTGCTGATGATTTGGTTGTGTATTTGTCTGGGAAAAATTTAACAAATATAACAAATAGTCTAAATAAGGCTTTGCATGGATTATCTACATACTTTTCTTATTTAAATCTAGATATAAATGCACTTAAGTCTAAAGTAGTAGTCTTTGGTAAAGCTAGCAATTTCAGTCCTTCTGTGTATTATAATCAAGTTTCTATTCCTATTTTTCATGAAGCTAAGTTTTTAGGTGTCACTTTTACTCATAATCTTTCTTGGAAAAAATATGTTGAATTGGTTAGTTCAAGAGCTAACAGAGTTTTCAATGTCTTGAAATCTTTGTGTAGAACCTCCTGGGGTGCTGATCCAAAAATATTGTTGCTTTTGTACAAATCTCTGATCCGTAGTCATTTTGAATATGGTTTTCTCTGTTTTGCTGGTGATAGAAGGATAGTAGATATCTTTGATAAAATACAAAATAAAAGCCTGAGACTTATTACTGGAGCATTTAAAAGCACTCCAATCAACGCAATGCAAGTTGAATGTAAACTTCCTCCATTAAGTATAAGATTCACTTACCTAAAAGAAAGGTTTTTATTAAAACTGTATAGTAAAAATAATAATCAGCTGTTTTCAAATTTCAAACAACATAGTACACCATCTATTTGTAACTCTCTTTATATACTTCAGGGTTTTTCTCAATATGTAAATTTTCTTGAAACTCTGCAAATACATAAGTCATCTCTTCTTCCGTGTTATCAGGGGGATTTTAACAGCAAATTTCCTGCAATTGACATCATCATTGACCACAATTTATCCACCAAGGAAGATGTAAACAGTAAACTACTTGAGTTTACTGATTATAGATTTTTGTATACTGATGGGTCCAAAACTGAGTCTGCAGTCTCATTTTCTATTTACGATAGCCTATTGAATACTGGTATTGGTTATAAAATAAACTCAAACACAAGTATATTCACAGCCGAGGCTGTGGCTATTCTTGCTGCCTTAAAACATATTAAACATAAAAATGATGGATGTTGTGAATGGATAATAGTAAGTGACAGCATGAGTGTCCTTGAAAATCTCAAAAATAATAGGCTGAGTGCTAATACAAACTATCTAATTTCAATAATAAAAGAGTCTTGGTTGCATTTGTCTTCTCTTAATATTAAGGTTTTATTCATGTGGGTCCCTTCACATGTTGGTGTATTGGGAAATGAAAGGGCTGACTTTTTAGCCAGAACTTTAACACATTCTGATGATGTCCCTGACTCTAGTAGTTTCCTCAACATATCTGTTCCATGCACAGACATAGTCCCTCTATTGAAAAAAAGGTCCATTGGTTTATGGAAAAGGCATTGGAATCACACAGTCCAAATTGAAAATAAAGGTTTATGGTATGCCGTATTTAATGTTCCCATAGGAAACATGCCTTGGTTCTGTAAAATCAATACTTATATGAACAGAAAGTTTTACTCCACCATACTCAGGCTTCGTTTTGGTCACTGTCGTCTAAATTATCACTTGTTCCGTCTGAAAATTGTGCATAGTCCTCTCTGCGATTATTGTAATTCCCAAGTTGAACAATCTTTAGCACACATTTTCTTTGATTGCTCATCTTTTGGCATCCAGCGCCTTGTGCTAATGGATGAGCTTATTGAAATATATAGCAGTTCTGATTTGGTACCGCGCTCCATCCAGGCTCTCCTTGTAAATACTTCGACGTATTTACATTTGTTTAATTTCATTATTAATACCGTTGGACAAATTTAATTTCTCGTGTTTTTATCTGAATTTCTTGTGTAGATATCTGAATCTGTTTTCTGTATATATTGTATACTTTTATTAATATAAATAGTTATCCTTTGAATTTCGTAATACTTAATTCGTTTTCTATTGTAAAAAAAAAAAGTTAGTGATAAGATTATGAGATAATATGATAACCTCAATATTTGAGCATTGAACATTGACATTCAAAATCCCGTCAGTTGGGGTTAAAAAAAAAATACTAGGACTTGACACATGGCTCTTACAAAAATAAACATAATAATATGATTGATTTTTAACTTGGATTTTACCTAAGATTTTGTAGAATTAAAAGTCTTATACATGGATTAGAGTGAAATAAAATATATAACACTGATGACCTAACACGGATTTACTTTACCTATGAATTAGAAGAAACCGATGACTTAACTTGGATTTACATACTAATGAATTAACTAACTAATGAATTTAACTGGATCTACCCTATCTTGGAAAAAAATACACTGATGAATAAACTGAATTTTCCAAAAAAAATACAAATTAACTGATGACTAGGCAGCATGGTCCCGGACCTTAGCCTGTTCCGCAAGGAACAAATAGAAAAAAAAAAAAAAAAAAACCTGTCCCGTGCACTGACGTGCTGTGTCTGACACTATCAGTGTCACTGTCATTTCATTTCGTTCGTACATCAACAAAACGCTAACCTACAAAAAGATTTTGACCTTAGACCAGTCAAAAACAAAATGTTGAGGAATATTCTGCGTACCAGCCGCTGGCTGGCACGAAGGCAGATCAATAGTGTAACTCCAGTATTAGTGCGCCATTGCCCGCGTGTATCGTCAAAAGTCACCAGTTTACCGTTTGACCGCCAATTTTCGTCAAACCCAACTGCTCTTGAAGTCCCCGATGTGGATCAAGCAGTCTATGAAGAAATCTGTAACGAAACTCTTGAATCTCTTTGTGATTATTTCGAAGAAATTGTGGACGCCTCTCCCAATTTAAAAGGGGCTGACGTCACGTATAGTGTAAGTATTCCTAGTTGAAAACAATCCTGTCTACTTCTTTCAATGAAAATGAAGTTCATTTCTGCTTTAGTTCTTTTATCTAAGTATGAATCTTATTTATAGTAGCTAAAAATCTATACTAGACCATGTAGAAGTTTAAATTTCTGGTTTATAAACAGTTTACCAAGTTATTATATAAGTTTTACTTACAGAATATTGCCAAAAATCTCGTCTAGGTACTTACATTATTTACTCAAGTGTTTTGACGTACAAGTACTTATTATTTTATTGCTCTATCTTAACAAAAAAAGACATAAAAAGTAACAATAAACATATCTTATTTTTGTGGTTTATTTAAATAACATTGATAACAGTACTGATGGTAAACTGGAAAGGGATGCTAGCCAAACAACCAGCTAGAATAAAAAAATATATTGTACATAATTTAAATAACACATTATTTTTCTCGTTTCAGGATGGAGTATTAACGGTAGCCCTTGGATCTAACTATGGAACATATGTCATAAACAGACAAACTCCCAACAAACAAATCTGGCTAAGTTCTCCAGTCTCTGGACCAAAACGTTATGACTTAGTTCTCAAAAACGGAGGTCATTGGGTTTATAAACATGACGGAATAAGCTTACATAAATTATTACAGGAAGAAATATCAAAAATAGTTAAAAGCAAAGTAGATTTTAATAAGTGTTCCCATAGTTTAGTTTGAAAATTGTATTTTTTATTTGTTTTATAGTAAATAGGTTTTATTGTTTAAGTTTTGTTTTATTTTTTTAATCCAAAATGGAGGTCATTGAAGATGGGAATATTATGGACCGCATCCCTATTTTGTTGCAAAGGGATTTGGAGTACTATCAGGTATTTCATGTTTTTATTTTTCGGTAGAAAATTGTGTTGTTCTATCAGTTGTATTGAAGAAACTATGTAGATCACCAGAAACTTGGTACTTACAATTTTGTTTAAATAATGTTTTTATCCTTCAGTTTAAATAAATATTGTTTACTACAATTATGTTTTATGAAGTTGTTCTAATTTGTTCTATTGTGTAGAGATAAAAATAAGACTCAATAATCAAATTATCACCTGGATTTTTCAGAAAAACCAAACAGTACTATCTGAAACTATTTGCAAAGGTGTTGTGGGTGGAAGACTAGATTTTCCCAGAAATGCTTCATTTGCTTCAGTCAAAATAGTACTTTGGCTTGAAGAAGAGTTCTCCATTGCATTCAAGTATGTTATCAGTCAAAATATAAAATCAGTACCTACTGCCTGTTGCCGTTTTATATATTAGATTTTGCATCCATGAAGAAATTAGGTACCTATGGCTTAAACATGTAATAAAGGTTACATGCTCTGTGCATGTAATAATGAAAATTACTATACATATATAATATACTACAAAGATTAGGAAGTTGATTTGTGATACTATATTATATAATGTACTTTCCATATTCAAATGTGTCCAATTGATGTTATTTCCTTTGATAATAGCAAAGACAAAAAAAAATTAGGAAGTTGTATAGCGGAAACTGAACTGGGTATCAAAATCATTTTACCAAAAACACATTTGTTTACTACTTTGGAAATCATACTGCAAATGCTGGAAAAATAATACCTACAGACATAAAATCTAGAGTCTACATTTCATGACCATGGTACAGTCAACAGCAAAAGTAGATGATGAAAATCAGAAATATAATACTAATTAACGAACGGAGTTCGCGTCAGAACTGTGTGGCGTCGAAGTAGTAAATGTTTGGTGTAATTTACAATCACGTAACGACACTTCGACGCCACACAGTTCTGACGCGAACTCCGTTCAATAGTATTGAATTTCTGATTTTCATCATCTACTTTTGCTGTTGACTGTACCTGGTCTATGGCCTACCCAAAGAGTATAATAATAATATACGGAAGGGCCTACCTACTGATGTCAGTTTTTCCTTTGTTGAGTAAAAAAGGTGATATAAACACAGCTAATAAATCACGGTTTTTAGTAGTACCTACTAGAACATACTTAAAACTGCATCTTAATGGCCCGATTCTGTTGTTCACAAACTAAATTTTTCAGTTCAGTGCATCTTTTTCTTTCTATTTCATTATGCAAAGGACAGAAGATAATTAGTAGTTTAGTCCTATCAAATTAGATAATCCATAGACAAGTTTAAACGTGATTAAAAAATTGGCTACTAAAAATACGTCAATTTACGTCAGGTGCTGACCAATTTGACAGAACTAAACTAATATTTATCTTCTGTCCTTAATGAAATAGAAAGAAAAAGATGCACTGAACTTAAATTTAGTTTAGTTTGTGAATAACAGAATCGGGGCCAATATCATACTAAGACTCAACCAAATAATAATCATTTACAGACAAGGATCAGGCATGTTCGTGATAACAAAGGAGGATGAGAAAGGAGATTTTGGTGTAGCTAAGACCTCCGATCCAGACAAGTTTATACAGCTGGCTATCAAGTCTGGTGATTCTCTGTTGGGTAGGTACTGTTTAAGTAGTAGTTTTAAATTGTTTAGTTTTATTTTAATCCTTAAAACGGATAACAATGGCCACTACGTTCCGTTTTAAGGATTATAATAAAACTAAACAATGTAAAACTACCGTTTCTAATAATATTAACGTATCTTGTGAAGTACAACTTCACATGCTTATTTTCTGTATTTTCATTCTAAATTGTATGAAATAACCAAACAAACGATGAGGCCGCCACTGTGCGGTCAGCATAGTCCTAATATTCTTGACTTAGGAATCTAACACAGGTCATGGTCGGATCATCACTTGATCTAAGGCGGCCCGTACACAGTCAATCTCGATCGCGATCCGCGATCAAAATCAATGATCGCGATCCACGATCCGTACATTCACGATTCGTACATTATCAATCTGGATCGCGATCATTGATTTTGATCGCGGATCGCGATCGAGATTGACTGTGTAGGTACGGGCCGCCTAACCATCACAGTGGTTGATTGAATCAATCAACAAGATACTATCTTGTTACTTAAATACATTACACATAGTGCACATTGTAGTTAAAAAATAATCTGTTAGCCTACCTACTTTATTGTTAAAAATTTTCTTTTCTTTTTTTACTTTTTTATTTACACCACAGATAGAGATACACCTAGATAACGCAAGAACAACTACTTCGCGTGCCAAAAATCACACCAACTTGCGTTCAAAAATCGTAAGACCCACTTTCGCGCTCAGTCCTGTGTACTGCTGGCTGGGTGAGCGTGAGTGAGAAAGAGCGCTTGTGACGTCATAGTAGGCGGTCAAAAAAATGGCACGCTTGGTTTTCATACAGATCGTGATACTTGCGTTATCTAGGTCCATCTATATCTGTGATTTACACTGTATTAATTTTAGTTTTAAATCTAGACTGATTTCATTACTTTAAAATTAACGCATTTTCATATGCCTCTCGACTGTAACAGTCTTGTATTAATGCAATGCGCATTTTCATTGTAAGGTAATACGACCCATGGACTCCACGAGACAGGCTCGTCCTTGTGTGGAATTCATAAGCCAAATGCTTCATTTGCGTCTTATTTTGTAAACCTAGTTATTAATGTGGACTATAAGGAAAAGTAAACACTGATTTTGGCAAATAAAAATTATCTTTATCTTATCTTACCTTAGGAACTCTTGAACGTCTGTAGGAAACTGCTTTAAGGTACTTATGTATAAATTCTAGTAACAATATACAGCTCTATCTACCATGCGGATATCATAACAACAGTTTCTATTCACGTCTTCCAGAACATCTCCACATGCTAGCGCAAGAAGCTCTCGACCACGCTGATCTCCCGGTACTAACTGCCACTCTTGGAGCCGCGGCGTTGCTGAAGAACAGTCTGTATTGTTATGTGCAGCATATTGAAGATAGTGGCAACCCAGAGAGGTACTCGCTACTTCAGGTACCTACCTACTTATAAAATTGATTTCTCTCAATTAACTGGAACCTGAAATACATTATAGTATTTCCTAGCTTTTAGTGCTAAATGTATCCACTACGTGTCTTATTAGAAATCATTTACTTGGTCCTGGACAGTTTATTTACTATAGCTAAAGAACAAGCACAAGCATTCGAATGCAAAAAAAAAAAAAAAACAATGCCGCGTTGTACTCCGTCGACGCGCGACGTAGATAATATAAAATGACGTCATACCTACGGTGCTGGTACAGTTTGATAATTTCGGTTCAGCATCCGCCAACGTCCATACTACGTTGAATACACCGGTTCTCGTCCGATCACCGAAGTTAAGCAACATCGGGCGCGGTCAGTACTTGGATGGGTGACCGCCTGGGAACACCGCGTGACGTTGGCTTTTTGCATTTTTTTTTACTTTGATGGTTTCTTTTAACAAATATTTCTTTTTAAATGTGAATAAACTTTTATTTTTATTCATTAGTAATTTAATTTTAGGATGCTTTTTAATCAAGTTTTACAAGTCCTAATCTATCTATATCTGTACTAATAATAAAGCTGAAGAGTTTGTTTGTTTGAACGCGCTAATCTCTGAAACTACCCGTCGGATTAGAAAACATAATTTTTCGTAGTATTTTCTCGTTGATAGCCCAATTTGTGAGGCTATAAGGCTATGGCACGACTCAATGCGAAGCATTAGAGAGTACTTTACGATTGAAACTGTTTCTATGGTTATACTCCTGCTAGTACACATTTAATGGAGATTAATTCTGTACTTTTTAAAAATTAATTTAATGCAGTAGAAGCGAAAAAAACATCAAAAATATGTATTTCTAAAAAAAATCCCATATATCTAGTGTGAAACCTGAATACATTGTAGCTTGCGAAAATATCAATTCATTGAGTCATTTTTTTTTTTTACATATTTGTTTCACCCTTACGAGGAACGCTATTGAAATCGGTTCTTTTATTCAAAGTAGCTTAATTATAATAATAATAATTAATAAAAAAATAACTTAAATAATATCTATATCTGTGGTTATTATACTATCAAATGAGCATTATGAGTCGTGCACTTTTGGATTTTCCTTTAACATTACGCTGGGATTATCAAGAGCCGAGCAAATAGAAAAAAAAGTCAGAAAGAACGCTTCGCGAAAACCAAATTTCACGGGCAGGCGATGCGATGCAATGGGGTGGGTTCGGAGGGACAAAAATTTCACGTGGAAGAAGTCGCGGGCAGAAGCTAGTTATATTATATAATAACTAGCTGACCCCGCAAACGTCGTTTTGCAAAAAAAAAAAAAAGATAGTAGCCGATTCTCAGACTTACTAAATATAAAATTTCATAAAAATCGGTCAAGCCGTTTCGGAGGAGTATGGTAACTAACACTGTGACACGAGAATTTTATATATTAGATGAATATGCATATAAAATTTCATAAAAATCGGTCAAGCCGTTTCGGAGGAGTATGGTAACTAACACTGTGACACGAGAATTTTATATTTATTTATTGAGGATCTCCAACAAAGGATACACATATACCATATAGATTTACAATTATAAAAAAGGTTCTTTCACGTATTTTAATATATTAGATATTATATTTTATATAATTATATTGCTGGCGCCATCTACATATAAATATCATCCTTCATTAATTTTCAGGGTTGTTACAAACGCTACACCACGATGTCGGAAGCTGTTGGTGAAAGAGTTCTTGATCTCCACAACCGAGTGTTATCTCTGTACATTCTACAAGATTCCGGCGGTCGGCCGATAGATGGCAAGACTAAGACGGTTAACGAGACTGGCACGCCATCTGTACAGGGATGGTGGCTTTATATGAATGGTAAGGGAATTTATGAAATTAAAGTGCTACAAGGATCTTCTGGAGCTCGAATGTCGTTGACACGGGAGCGCTGTTGGAAACATTTGTGAAATGATTGCCAACAGCGCTCCCACGTCGACGAAAAAACAAGATGGCGGCATTAGTTCCGATTTTGGCCACAAGCCAAAAGATCCTTGTACAGCTCTTAATCACACTGAGTGCTGGGCGCTGACGGTTTTTTGACACTTTTGAGGTCTCACTCGTGCTTCTGACCACATTGTTTTTCTCGCGGAGAAGTGGAAGTTTATTGAATTTTGACTTTATTTTTATACACATAATGTTGACATTTGTTTGGCACTAAAAACTGCGCTTCGCTGTATTTGAATTAATAATTTAGATATTATTAAGTAAGTACTGAAAAATATGTGACTTGTAGTAAATATCATGGTTTTGCAGGTAGTAGAAGGGATCTTTGGGACACGGTACCACCGCGGATGGCACAGAGAATATTCGCTGGGATGCTCAATGAAACGCTGACCATACTTACTGTGAGATATTGTCAAGTAAGTGGACAATCATGTTCTAGAAAAATAACTGACAGGCCTGTTTTATAATATCTAGAATATTATCACCTGCCTAGCCTTTTCCTAACTAGGTATGTTGGGTTCGGCTTCGGATGCAGCGACGTACCAATATTTTATATGGAACGACTGCCAGATCTGACCTCAACAACCCAGTCACTGGGTAATACGATACTCCTTGGTAAGACTGGTTGTCAGACTTATTCGGGCTTCTGACTACCCGTAACGACTATCAAAGATCCACGACTGACAGCCGGGACCAACAGCTCAATGTACTTTCCGAGGGATGCAAGGAGGGGTCTTGGTAGTATAGATGGTCACCCATCCATGGACCAACCGCGGCAAGCGTAGCTTAACCTGATCAATCGACCCGTGCGGCAACTATTATTTAGCCACAAGCTCCTCAGTAACTAGAATATCATAAATGTCATTTAAAAATGAAAAAGAATAGTTATTGTTTAAGGCCCGCTTGCACCACTTATCGCTAAATGCATTTAGCGCTAAACATATTAAAAACATAGTTTTATTTCTGTCAATCGTTTGAAGATCATAGACAGACTGATGTTTTAAGTATGTCCTAATAGTTACAAAATGTATTTATTAAAACTACTTTTAAAACTACTAGCGACCCGCCCCGGCTTCGCACGGGTGCAATGCTGATACTAAATACACTACATTATACATATAAACCTTCCCCTTCAATCACTCTATGTATTGAAAAAAACCGCATCAAAATCCGTTGCGTAGTTTTAAAGATTTAAGCATTCATAGGGACAGAGAAAGCGACTTTGTTTTATACTATGTAGTGATATGCACAAGTAAAAAAAAAAAACTGTACAAAGGCGGACTTAATGCCTGAGGCATTTTCTACCAGTCAACCTTATTGTGATGCAGAGATAAAACATGGCAGGTGCAACTTACGGGATAAATAGCTAGGAAATGGCTATAAAATACAATAATAAATACTAATACATAGATAGATACATAGATATAAGTAAAAAGAACTGTCTGGAGAAAAATGATCGGTAGAGGAAAAAACGAATCCAGAAAATCAGCACTGGGATGTTACGGCCAACTTCTGACGGATATGTTCACGTGCCTTCAAATTATAGCTATCATCTACTGAATGATTGGCTTCAGAACACAATAAAGGAACTTACTTTAATAAATACTAGCCGGGCAACAGCTAGTATAAAGTTGTTTCTTTACATCGTCAGCAATCTAGGATGAAAAGCCTATATCCCTCTCCAGATCATAGACTATTTATGTGCCAAAGGAGAAACCCAAACTTCATAGAATCTTGGGCCTGGCGTTACAGGGCTGGAATTTGGCCATAAATTAGAACACCTATGAAGGTTTCACGAGCCCAATTTTCACGTCTCTCAGCAATGGCCAAATTGGTAAATTCAGACAATAATGTATACATTTTAGGTTATTTTTAGTAGGTGAGTTATTTAAATAAAAAATGATATTTTTGAGGGTTTGTTTCCTACGTATATCTGGAACACACATGCGCTGTGCTGCAGCGCCTGCAGCCTATCACGATGAGGTTTTAGGTACTTATATAAAAAGCTCGGGGTGACTTCGGATTTATCTGATTGATCTTACTGAAAACCTCAGTGGAAAACTATGTTTATTATACACGGCCCACTTATATCACTACTGGCTTGCATTTGTTATGTATCTAGGGATTTGCTGCAATCTCTGAACAGATTACAGTAATCTGAGATTGCAATAAAATATTTAAAAAAAAAAAACACATTTGTAATTGTGGTGATTTTATTAATTACCTTCTTCATTATAATTATCATAATATAATAATACAGTATCCAGAAATTGTGCAGGAGACAATGACTACCCTGGTGCTGTGCCCAACCAAGATACCATTTATTATGCTCATGGTGTGGGCATAGCAACCAACCATTCTTTTGACAACAATATGGTACAATAATATTGAATTATAGAATCCCTTCCACTTAGAGAGCTGTTGATTAATACATAAACAAAATACATCCAATTACTAATATGCCTCGATTATATTCTTCCTCTTAACATCCAGGTCGAGTCCAAGGTACATAATAGTTATATGTTTTAAGTAACTGTTTTCGCATTGTAATAGTTATTTGGTTTCTTTCACGTCTCTGACATCCTTCCACAAAACATCTACTTTCAGTTTCAACAGCTCTATAATAATCCGGTAAAACAAAAAGAGTTCCAACAGTAGGTACCCTTGATGCAGAATAAGTTTCTACCCTTGTTGGAGGTTCTTCTAAATGAGGAATATCCTGACGGGCCTGAATGGAAATGCCGGGATGCTCTATTTGCTTGCACCCAACAAGTGACACACAATACTTGAAGCACTCACCTGAAAATAATAATATATCTACATTAAAGGTTGCCTTTACACCAGTGATGTGTGGTATGTTATTTATTGCCCACTTTGAAAAAGACTGATCTAAAGAAATCCTGATGTAGGAGCTTGACCATTATCACACTGTCTATCTAATTCGCTTAAATGTTTTAGCATACCAATTAAAACATTTTAGTACCCTTGTTATCAAAACTAAACTAAAAACTATTATCAATAATCTGTAAATAAAACTAATTAACTAACCGTGTGTTGTAGGATCTATTCTCTTACAACTTCTTGTATTCTGTGTTCTTGCACTGTAAGAGTCCTAAGTTTATGGCAATGAACTCTTCTCAGAAGAGTATGTCCACAGTGAATATATACACGTTGGTGTCTGTTCACTCCCTTCTCGTCTATTTCCATCAAGAGATACAGCATCGGCATGATTTTAGCAAGCTTGGCAGATAAAGTCTTTTTCTTTTTCCTGAAGCAAACATTTATTATTTGACTATTAGGTCTAGCATTTAGCAATAAACATCTGAGTGGCACATTTGGGTAAACACAAGGGGGCTTATTACATTCCCACTGCAGGGACACAGGCCTCCTCACTGAGAGAGAGATTAGGCAACGATTAACCATGCAGGTTCGGTCCGGATTGGTGATGTCACAGTCATGTCTTCGAATATGAATTTGTTGCATATTCTGGTATCGATCAGTTGGTCCTCTTAGGGGTATCATTTTACAACTATCAACAGACAACTGAACATAAGTGATAACACTATTTATTAGTTTGATTACATTAAATAACTACATAGTACAAAAATGTTATAAAATAGAAATATCGAATACTAACCGTTTGAGGCGCGACCCATCCCTGTACAATTGAAAGAATCATTTCATCTTCCAATCTTCGCCTTCCTATTGTATTGCAGCGGTTCGTTGCTATTCCGCAATTAATGCACAGGCTCATGATGTCTTTATTAGCCAGTCGTCCAAAAAGCAATTGTATTATAGGTACAGATCTGGTTTTCCAGCAAGGTCAGCACGGGTGGCAGCCTGGCAGGGTACGGTGTCGGACTGTCGGGTCGGTGTTCAATGTTTAAGGGACGGTCAGTAAGAAGGCAATCAATTCGAGTCCAGTATTTGAATACTGGACTCCTAAGAGAGAGGTCATAAGAAATAAGAAATCCCGAGAAATACAGAAAAACACAAAACCACATTCATTTGCGCAAAAATACGAAAACCGAATGACATTTTGACATGACATTACAACCATGACAATTGACAGACGTTGACATTGACATTTGCCGTTTACTAGTAATCCATGGTGCAATCGATTTTATCGATTATTTATTTCTTTGAATGATTTTTAATGGCGCTTGCGTTAAAAATCAATTAGATTCCAGATTTTATTATTTTATATTAATTATAATACCTAAAAATCATATATAATAAAACAATGGAGTATTATTTAATTATTTGTAACAGTATCGATTTCCACTAAATCGATAATATTCTTATGGTACGCTCTATTGATATAATACCAGCGTTTGTAAAGTTAGCGACGTATAATGAAATAAATGTTGGAATGGTTTACAAAGGTTGTTTAAAATAAAAAAAAGAAATCTACTTATTTTCTACACTTGGCCATTGCTATTGAGGCTAAGATTTCAATGGCTTAATTAAGCAAAATAGACGATTTTTTTGGTACATATTTGATTCGTGTAACGCTTAGGCCCAGAAACGGGTTTCTCCTTTCATTTAAATCCGTTCAGCTGTTTTAACGTTAAAGCGTAATAAACATACACAAAATCAATTTTTTCTCATTTTAATATCAGCACCCTAATTGCGTAACACACGATCAATCATCTGTTTCATTTTGACAGTTCAACAACATTCATTGCGTTATTTACATTGTCGAGCAGACAAATTTTCCGAACATATGAAGCAATGGATTAGCAATCTGTTTCAAAATGATTCAGATTATGATTGATCGTGCGTTACGCAATTAGGGTGCAGTTTAGATAAAGCAATTTATCTTATAGTTGAAATCGGACATTATGGCATTTAAATTAAGGATTATAATAATTATAATATCCATCCACTTCAAACCTTTTTTTTTTTTATTTCAGACTAACACAACAGAAACGACAACCCGCCTTCTTCTCAACGACATTCTCAACATTCTTCTCTGTGTTGCTCAGCTATTGCCGTCCATATGTGCGAATGGGTCAGACCTAGCAGGGTTGGACGCTAAGCATCAGAATCGAGACGTTAGGGATGTGCATGCGAAGTGCAATGAGCTGTTCAAGTGTTTTGTATATAGAGGGGCTGACTTGCATTTTATACATCAGGTAGGTCATAATAAATCATCTTAATTTCGGAAGCCGGTATCAAAAAAACTAAAATGCGGAACCAACGACAAACGAACAAATTAATGTTATTTTTCACTTTGTAGTAAGTATTTTTTTTTTTTGGAAGTCGGTTGTGTTTTTGTATTTTTTCTTTATTTTTCAGTTTTTAGTTATATACCTAACCCACACAAATTCATATAACACTACTTGCTATGTAAATATCAGTGACAGGAAGCTATTAAAACATCATAAATATAAACTATGGGGAAAAAATTGTATTATTGAATCTAACTACTCAAGAAAAAATAATAAAAATATGGGACCACCCTTGAGACATACCTTATACATTAAAAATAATTTTGCAAATCCGTCTGTATATGACGGAGTTATACCCGAACATACATAAAAAAATATATATAAACATCCAAATTGAGAATCTCCTCCTTTTTTGAAGTCGGTTAAAAATAGTGAGTCAACGAGTAGAAGAGCCACTTTTGAGAAAGCTATTTAAAGGTTTACAAGGGGTATCGTCTGTGAAGTCTGTGGGAGTTTCAAATAGGAATAGAAATCATTTAAATTATAATGAACACAACAGTTTGTTTATGTGTATTTAGAAATCGCTAAAACAGAAAATGATTCGTCCTTTTGCTGATAATTACTAAGTCAACTCATTAATGTTTTCCAGGAATTCAAAGAAAGGGATCCTCCATCGATTCCAAGAGAGTGTCCCTTCCCTTGGTTTACGTTCGTGAATCCGAAACTGTTCGATAAGTTGGACGACCCGTCTGTAAGGAGTACGCACGACCTATGCAATAAGACCGCCATAGGATTGGAGATGATCGTGTTGTTGGCACAACCGCAGCCGAACTGGGCGTTGATTGTTAAGGTACCTATGTTCGAATAGGCTTGTCAACTGAAAAAATCTAATTAGTCCGTCAGTTAGATTATTTATAAAAACACCTTCGCAAATAATGTATTCTTTTAGAACAAATTTGACTATCATAAAAATGGTGTTAGTGAGTCAACCTGAAAAGATAGACATATGCTGTCGCGGACTTTTTTTTAGAACTTTTAAGGGGGAACAATTCCGTCATAGATTATTTTTGCGTAACTTTAACCGTTTACGCAGCGCACGCAACGGAAGCTCTCAAAAGCAATAATTTTTCCCGTTTTTGCAACATTTTTCATTGCTGCGACGCTCCTATTGGTTGTAGCGTGATGTTATATAGCCTATAGCATTCCCCGATAAATGGACTATTTAACATAAAAAGAATTTCTTAAATCGGTCCCGTAGTTTCGGAGCCTAATAATTACAAACAAACAAATCTTTCCTCTTTATAATATTATTAGTGTAAATAGTGTAGATCAGCATTGCACCCGTGCGAAGCCGGGGCGGGTCGGCTAGTTAACTATAAATAAATAAATTACCGTTTCAGGTCCTAATGATGCGCGACTGCCACCTCGCCCGGCTGCTCATCATCCGCGCCACACGTCACATGTGCGTGGACAACCTCAAGTGGCCCGCGGACGGGCTGTGGTACAGTGTCCATGGCAGGGACAAGAAGTGCAGCGGCTTCCTGTGCACCGCCGACGGGTTCTGCAGGTTTAAGGGGGATGTAAACCGTGAGTAAATATTTATAGACGACAAAATACAAACAAAGCAACAACAAAAAAAACATTTACAACAAAAAAAAAAAAGCAAATTCTAAAGCGTATGACGAGGCAGGCAAGCCATATAATTTTAAAACACCGAGGTCAAACTATGATAAAAATATTGTCGTATA
Source organism: Globia sparganii (assembly GCA_949316385.1). Lineage (NCBI taxonomy): Eukaryota > Metazoa > Arthropoda > Insecta > Lepidoptera > Noctuidae > Globia > Globia sparganii. The sequence goes on from OX438654.1 coordinate 20,525,165, forward strand.
TAAGGCTTATCTCTATACCTCTATAAGTACCTAAAGTAATTAAGAAGACGCCGACCGCACAGTGGCGCCCTCATCGTTTGTTTGGTTATATTTTTTATTTTAGAATGAAAATGCAGAAAACAAGCACGTTGAGTTGTGCTCCACAAGATTATATGTTAATATTATTACAAACGGTAGTTTTAAAACGGATAATAGTGGCCACTATTTTCCGTTTTAAGGATTATAATAAAACTAAATAATGTAAAACTGCCTTTCAGCTGCATTCAGTTAGACTGCAAGCAGACCCCACCATTCTTAGGAAAAAGTTAGGCAAATGAAGAAGTATAAATTATGTATGGAGCGGTGGGATGGAACTGGTTGACGTTTTTTCAGACGCAACCCTGAAAGTAATTGCTATGTATTTCAATTGACAGAAATCCTCAGTCGTACTTTGAATACCCCAATATTTTGTTTTATTTATTTATTGGTTAAAACGTCATCTCCATTCCCATATCCCAATCTATTTAGGGTCGATCACAAACTCAAAGCATTTATTTCAAGTAAACCAATTACAGGCACTTTTGAATTGTCAAGGGGTCGGTCAGTCAAAAAGATGAAGCTAGTTGCCCATTCCAAAGTGTAGGTACCTATGGAGAAGAACAGGCAAGAAACTCCATGAAGTATGGGTGAAGTACGGGTTACCATCATCATCTGCCTAGCTTTTTCCCAACTATGTTGGGGTCGGCTTCCAGTCTAACCGGATGCAGCTGAATACCAGTATTTGGAGCGACTGCCTATCTGACCTCCACAACCCAGTTACTGGGTAATACGTTATCCCTCGGTAAGACTGTCAGACTTTCGGGCTTCTGACGACCCGTAACGACTGTCAAAGATCCACGAATGACAGCCGGGACCGACGGCTCAACGTGCTTTCTGAGGCACGGAGAGGTCTTGGTATGTAAATGTCACCCATCCATGGAGCAACCGCGACAAGCGTAGCTTAACCTGTTCGATCGACCCGTGCGGCTGTTGTTACTTAGCCCCTCTCTTCTCCTTTTCTTTGGTTAAACCATATTGATACTATATGGAGTCCAGTTAAAGTTACGTATTCCTCTTCTTAGCGTGTCGATAGCAATCTAAATGGACTCGGCCCAGAATTCGGCTACTTGTTTGGCGCCATCACCAGCGTAAACCAGTTCCTGTAACGTGCAGCTGACAGGACACGCAGGACACGATATTAAGTGTCCCATCGTTTGTGGAACAGCACCACATTTACACTTCAAGGCGGAGTCGTCTATGGATCTCCACCTGAACAGAAAGAAAGAAAGAAAAAAGTTTATTTGGACACATTTCGTGAAACACAAAAACATGTTGCAAACAACAATTGTGTGTGCCTCACGGCTGCGCCAAAAAGGTTCATTTCAGCATTAATGCCAGACAGATGCTGTCTGACGCTGGTTTTCTAATGAACCTTAGGGGACAAGTGACGGGGAGTACCTACACACAGTTTCAACATACCTTATAGGTTTTCATTGTTTCTGCCAACCTGGGTCCGGAGTCTGTTTAAAGACTTCCAGGTTACCCAAGGTAACACATGTCTAGGTGGGAGGACTTCAGCGGGTGGAACGTAGGTATTAAACTTTATTTATATTTCAGCTGGTGAAGAGTTAGCTCGCGCGGCGGGTGCTCTGACACACATTCTAGCAACTATCGGCAGTAAAGCTGAACTCAAGTCTACGCTGTGTTACGCGCTGGAAATCTCTGGAAGGGACTGGGCAGCTTGCTTGGATAAACGTCAGGTAAACATCTATTAAAATAAGTGGTTATATTAAAAAAAATGTTCTGCACAAATAAGATACACCTTATGAAGTAAACATAAAATAAAAACACACAAGAACAAAAATTAACACACACAGATTAAATATCTCCAAGCTATTTGAATTGAAACACACGCTTCAGCTAATTCGCTGCTATTGTGTCTTACCAAAAATTCTATTACCTACATGTGAGATTTACATGTAACAACTTTTTTTTTGTTTTCAGGTGTGGTGTGACAGAAGACCTCCTTGGCTGGCTGGGATACTAGCAATAGTGGGCTCTATTTTACAGTTCATACCCCCAATCTTAGTCAATGCTGTGCAGGGCGGGGCTTCAATGTATCAGGTAGATTCATGTAGTTAAATTATAGTTTTTCTATCTGTATAATAAAACTAATCTAGGTAGTATTTTAATCTCACAAAGGGTCGCGCGCTTCCACTTGTGGTCACCATGTGTACAAGCACGCTGTGAATGTGTGTGTAAGCGCAAGAGCTCTCGGTACCGTCCGAGATACGGGTGAAGTCGGAAGTGTGTGTGTTATATGCTGACGCTACTCTTCTTCACGCACACGTTCAAAGCGTATTTGTACACTTGGTTACCACAAGTAAAGCGCGTGTCGCTTCGTGAGATAAAAATACTGTATTATCAGAAGTCCTAGTAAAAGAGAACGTTCGGACGATATAAATAACATGATTGAAGTACTGCAATAAAAAAGCTTAGGCAATTCTTCTTTCCTGTAGTGAGATAGTCGACCTCTTTACAAACACAAACAAACATTTGGCTGGCATAGCTGAGGTGTCCACGTAGGCTTCGTTTTGACCACGTGCCTTGAAATGATAAACCCTTTAGATAATATCGCACGTTAATAATTAAACTGTAATACACTTTAAATTCCGACAAATATTATTTCGAATGTAATGAAGCTTAATACCTCGTTTTTTACTTCCAGACAATGGCCCTCTGCCTTTCCTGCATTTCAAGATCCCTAGACTGTGTTCCCCGCAGCTTCGTGAATGCATGTTCAATCATAGAGGGCACTTTGCCCTCCCACATAAACCCTGTTGGAGGCTCCGTACTGCTACAAATGCTTGTAACTATTACCTACGAAGAAATACAGAAATGGGCTGATGAAGAAGTTGAGAAAGAAAAAGAAGGTAAGCGCCATCTATTGGCATTGATTTGAAACTTCTTGGTTGGTGTGAGCGCCATCTAGAGATAGATAAAAGGAACTAATGAGCTTTGACTGAGGTTCAATGGCATGAAACGTTTTTTGGCCGTTTCGAAGCCATTGCCCCAATCTATAAGATTTCATTTTCATTAACAAGGAGATATAGTTGCTTTATTCTTCATCACACCCTAGACACTCTTGCCTGATAGAACTTTGTTAAAGCGTTTTTTTTTATCGCAGCGTTATGCTAATCTGGGAGTCTTTTTAGCCTCACACAGGTCTTTTTTGGTTATTTTTAATGTTAAGTACTTTCTTAGTTTAACATGCTCCTTTTTATACTATTTGTATTTCCTGTGTGTCCCTAATAAAATATTTTCTTTCTTTTCTTTATATTTTTAAATAAAATACAGCATTACGTCCGTAATACCCGAAGGGCTAGGCAGATGTGTACTTATATTACACCCTCATTTCGCCATATTTATGTTAAATTCCCATGTAATAAGGGGCAAGCTTATTAGGCATTTCATGAATTAATTATTAATTTTATTAATTTTATTTGACAGTAGCATCTGCAGCGAATGGGGAGCCACACACTATGAGCGCCAAATCTAATAGACCGAGGTCTAAGCACGTCAGGATTGCTGGTCTTGGGCAGACAAGTAAGTTCTACCACAAAATTTAATAAAATGTCTCTTAAGAGTTGCAGATCGTAGGTTCGAACCCAGTCAGGCGCTTTAATTTGTGTAAATTATTTCATCACCACTGGTCTCAAAACGGTGAAGGAAAACATCGTGAGGTAACGGGCATGTCCTAGAACCAAAAATTCGAAGACATGTGACATCGACCAACTCGCGCTGGGCTCGCGTAGTGGATTACGGTCCAATCCCTCTCACAGGGTGGAGGCCTTATTTTATGCAAATAAAGATACTTCATTCTTAGCCAAGTTAGATTTACTTAAATAATCCATTTTCCCCGCAGCCACGTCAACATCACTTAGTTTCGATGGCAGTCACAGCAGCGCTTCATCTATAGCCTTGGCTGTCGCCGAAGCTCTGTGTTCCATAGACGAAGACGACAAACATACCAGAGACATCCAACTGCTCATAGAACGGGCCAAGAGGAAAGTGTTGCTGTCTGAACAATTCGGGCTTGAAGACTTTCCGGAATTCGCCGAGTTGTTTGAGGAGGTAGGTTAATATTTTTAGTCTTTTTTTATCTTTCTATGTTATCTTGGATATCACTGACATCGGTGAAGGAAAATATCGTGACGAAACTGGAAATAATACAATTATTATTTCCAGTTTCTTTACGATCTGAAATCACCAACCCCCATCTCGTGGATATAAAATTCTCGTGTCACAGTGTTAGGTACCATACTCCTCCGAAACAGCTGGACCGACTTGTATTAAATTTTGTGTGCATATCGGGTAGGTCTAAGAATTGGCTACTATCTATTTTTTTTTTTTTGCAAAACGACGTTTGCGGGGTCAGCTAGTATCAAAATCAACTCTACAAACATTAAGAGGTGAAAAAAAAAACCATCAAACTGAACAACTTTCACTATTGGACCAAGTCTGAAATCACGAAAAAAAAAAATCTGATGTTCCCTGCATTTTGACGAGTTATGCGAACATAAATGTAGGGAACAGCAGATTTTTTTTTCACCATAAATAAGCCTGAAATCGCCAACCATCATCGCCGTCTTGAGCAAAGTCAAAGTCAAAGTCAAATCATTTATTTCAAATAGGCACTTAAAAGGCACTTTTGAACGTCAAAATTTAAAATGAAAAAATAGAATTGATTCTAGTCGCCCATTCCAAAATGTAGTTTTCGTGTGGAGAAGAATGGGCAAGAAACTCCACCGTTACTCTTTTAAAATGTTTTACAAGTTTTTGTATACATTGTTTATATAATTATATGTGAAGACGATGCACCTAAAATAAAATTTAGTCTACCAAAAATGGTAAAAGAATTAAAAATATAACAGACTGGTAAATCAATTATGTGATAGATACATGGTGTCCACATATTTACAAAGATTGAAAAAATTTTACTAGTATTTTAAAAAGTGTGTGAGTTACATTTGTCAAAGAATGTAAAAACCAATGTAAAAAAAAAACAAAAAATGTGTATGTATAAATTAAATTAGCAACCAGTTTGATTTTGTCTAGACTCTAGATTGTCCTATGGAGCAGGACCAGCATGTTTCCAAACATTGTTATCTTGGATATAATCCTCCAATTTATAATATCCTTGTTTACAAAGTGTACTTTTTATATGAGTTTTAAATTTTCTTTCATTTAATTGTAATATATCAAAAGGTATTTTGTTGTAGCATTTAACACAGTACCCCATAAAAGATGTTTGCACTTTAGATAATCTGAAAAAAGGTTGATCTAATTTATCTTTATTTCTAGTATTAAAATTATGTCTATCACTTATTTTATTAAAAAGATGTTGATTTTTTCTTACATACATAATATTTTCATAAATGTATTGGCAAGGTACCGTCATAATATTAACCTTTTTAAATAGTTCCCTAAGAGATTCACGACGACTTAGATTATTGCAAACGTGGTGATTATTGACCCTTCGAAGCCTTCTCTGGATTAGAAGAGGCCTTTGCCCTGCAGTAGATCAGTAGAAGGCTGGTATTGTTATAATAATTTTGGTTGGCATTTTAGTTATACCATAAAAATAAATACCTCGTTTCTACATGAATCGGTGACCATTCTGAACTCAGAAATTGAGTATCTGGCAGTATATCCCAGATATTCTAAGGAGCATTTCCATTCTGACCATCCATTCCAGACTATGAGGGAAGAGAGAGTGCACTTGTGTCTGCGCACACACTTATGCACTAAAATATCTCCCCCGCCGAAGACTAGTCTTTGTTAAGATTAACCATATTTAATTTCATTAGCCACCACGGCAGAAATACGGTCTGGAGGACTACAAGGTTCCATTGGAGCCAAAACGAAACGAAACTATTTGAACCTTGAACTTTTTAGGGTGACGTCCCTGGATCAAACGCCGAGCGAGCGAGTGATGCTGCTGCCCTAACTAGTCAAATACTTATGACATCGCCTGGAAGAGACAGTCTCCGTGTAAGTACGAATAAGCACGGTACTTGTCATGGAACCCATGTAACGTTACTTTTGCATAGAGCAGAGCAGTGCTGGTTTAGTGGTAACAACCGTGACTTACGAGTTGTAGGTCGTAGGTTCGAACCCCGACAAGCGCTTTACTTTGTGTAAATTATTTCAGCAGCATTGCTCTCAAAACGGTGAAGGAAAACATCGTGAGGAAACCGGCATGTCCTAGAACCAAATATTCGAAGATATGTGACATCTACCAGCGCACACTGGGCTCGCATGGTGGATCACGGCCCACTCCCTCTCAGCAGTGGGAACATTATAGGCTGATTATGCATGTGGCATGCACTATCCTTGTGTCAACGTATAGAATTTCTATGAGGGTTAATGAAAAAAAGATCTGGAAGAGTATTATCACACATTAGGTCGGGCCGCACCGCAACGCAAAAAAATTTTCCCATATAATTTTAGATAATTTTTAGAGTTCATCACTTCGTTATCCGTCCGTCCGTATTTGACCCTTTTTCTCAGGAACGCGTGAAGGTTTCAAGTTGAAATTAATATCAAATATGTAAGTCTACGGTCCCTTGGAACTCTAAAAAAAATCAGGCTTCTACTAATCACCATAAAAATGCGGTCATTTATGCGACATATTTTTATACTTGCAAATAAATAAAAACCGTACTTCCCGTTGACCTAAAATCATGAAATTTGGCAAGAAGCAAGGTCTTATAGCATAAGTAAAGGAAAAAGGAATCCTTCATTGTGCGTGGCCCGAGACGCACTTGGCTGGTATTTTGTATTAAAATGTGATGCGCTGTAGCCCGATGCGGCTGTAATGCATGCTTGTCTTACATCTAGACAGTGTCTTGTCCATTTAGAAAGTTTCAAGAGCATTATTCTTAACTAAACCAATGCAAAAAAAAGCTACAGTCAACTGTAGAGATGATTAAGATCGACACAAAAATCAATATTGCGTTCGATTCTTACGTATAAGGCTTTGAAGTTCCGTAGCATACCTACCAGTCCGCCATTGTGTTCGCCAAAATGGCGGCCACGCATGAGTCCTATATAAATCGATAGCTGACATCAATGCAAACAGGAAACATAATAAGATCAAACCCCGTAAAGTGTCACGTTTCCGATATATTGCATGGCCATATTGAAAAAAAATCAAAATGGCGCGACAGTAGGCTGCGTATAAAAATCTTCAATTTATTTATTTATGTATTTTAGGCGACGCAGGCCTATATATAAATATCGTAGCCTAAACATACATATTTTTATTATAAAACCCCCAATCCCCTTTGTAACGTTTTTAGGTAATTTACGAGCATCTAGCGCTACACTCCGAGTGGATATACAAAGAGCTTGGCATTCAAGACTCGTGTGACGTCGACATACCATTGAACAAGACTCCGCTGTTGTACACCATGTTTCATATCGGGAAACAACCTTTTGATCAAGTGAGTCATTTAAAGCATTTTTATTGTTAGCTCAAAATACATTTTTATAGACAACTCCAGAGGAAACGCGATTATGTGGCAGTTGCCGTTCATTCCATACTAAATAAAAAAACACAGTTTTGTAATGATTTTTATTTTTATGTAGGGATATAATTATGTTAATACGAACATCTAATTACTGTCGTCAGACGATTCCGAGTATTCTGCATCTGCATTCTGCAGTATTGACAGCGTCAGCGTGAACTTTACTTCAAAATGGTGGCCCAAATGTTTACGTTCCATGAGTCAGACGCGTTCCAAACATTACACTATAACAGCGTTTTATATCGCTATAATATAACCCAACTAAGTGAAATTGCTCGTTAGTTTCAGTATTACACGTCTGTTACTTTGAGTTGATTGAATTTGGGATTATTTGCTGTTGATTGAATTGTCGCTACGTAACTTAGTAGTAATAGTATGTAGAATAATTTATTTACAAAATATATAGCTTCTCGTGACGGGGACTTTAGATTGCTATCGACACGCTAAGACAAAGATAGGCTGATTTTATTATATATATTGTATGTTTAGCTAATAAGCATGGTCCCCAGTCACGAAGTTCGTAAGCATTCGTCTGATTTGTTGTCACGTGATATGTCTTAAAGTCTTTATAAAATCCTAAACAGGAATGTTTATTTCCTTAGTTCCTCCGCGGCGAATGGCCAATACCTTGGAGCAAGTTGGTCTCCGTAGCCAAAGCCTGGTCTGGTCTGGAAGGAGTCCGGGTCCACATGAACAGACGTACAGACGTGCGTAATATGAAGACCCAGGGGAAGTCTAACAAACAGTTGATGCAACTTTGTGCTTTGTTCAAGTCCAATAGTGAAGGACTGTTGTAGTGTGTTCGGGTGAGTTCGGAAATGTTCGGGAAGTGTCGGGTCCACGCCAACAGATACACAGACGTGCGTGCCTAATATGAAGATTCAGGGGAAGTCCATCAAACAGTTAATGCAACTTTGTGCTATGTTCAAGTCCAGCAGTGAAGGACTATTGTAGTGTGTTCGGGTCAGTTCGGAAATGTTAGGGAAATTTCGGGTCCACGCAAACAGACGCACAGACGTGCCTCATATGAAGATTCAAGGGAAGTCCAACAAATAGTTGATGCAACTTTGTGCTATGTTCAAGTCCAACAGTGAAGGACTATTGTAGTGTGTTCGGGTGAGTTTGGGAATGTTCGGGAGATGTCGGGTCCACATCAATATAAAGTCACAAGGAATACAACAAGCTGTTGATGCAACTTTTTGCAATGTTCAAATCCAATTATAGTGAAAGACTATTGTAGAGTATTCGGGTGAATTCCGGGCTAACTCGGGGCTTATCGGATGCACTGCACTTCTTATGTATCTAGTCTGAAAATGAGCAGTCTACAAGGCCAACTTGTAGACTGCTCATTTTCAGACTATTTTATTAAGTACCTGGTACTTGTTGATAGGCCTACACTGTCCTCCCATACCTATAAATACTGTAATTTGAAAACATGTAAAAGCCAATTATTTTTAAAAGAGTTACCGTGGAGTTTCTTGCCGGCTCTTCTCCGTAAGAAACGAGCAATTGGAACCGTGCTTTGCCTTTGCCATTTCATAAGTGCCCATGTAGGTTTATGTGAAATAAAATATTTAGATTTTGATTGTTAAAAACGTAACTTTCATGTAGGTATGCTGTATTTTTAATGAATGCCTTATTGTCAAACGGCATTTAGAAATCTTTAATTATGTAGCCAAACCGATCATAATAAATGGCATTTAAAGCTTTGGTTTCCTATGAAAACAGTTCCGTCATATAACAGTCGTCATGGATAATCTGTCATTTTCACTAGAATTTGACATTAAGGTGGCACTAGTCAATATTTTTTCCATTCTAATTTCGGGTGGGTATTACTCCACTGTTTGACATTGTACAGACGCCAGCACATCAAGCTACCCGAAACTGTCAATTTTTCCGAATCAACTTTGAACCTTAAGCTTTAGCGATAAAGTAATCTATCAAAGAAATTTGAGAGATTGTGGTAGCTTGATGTGCTGGCGTCTGTACATCCAAAGTTAATGATAGGTATCGTTTTGTCTTATTATTTAATTATGTCTATGCGGAAACAGAATAGTAAAATGAAAGGGCATTAAAAAGTTATGAGCCTACAAAGATTTGTTTTTCTTGCTAATTTTAACGTAACTTGGGGTGTAAATCTGTATATATAAAATTCAAAGTCGTGACTGACTATCAACGTACAGCCTAAACCGCTGGTCCTAGAGATATGAAAGGAGGGTGTGTTCTTTGTGAAGAGTGGGTAACTAACTAAGGAAGGGTGTTCGAAATTTATTGATTGATTAATGATTTATTCGCTAAAAAATTCTTAGCGCTAGGTACATTGCCCCACAAAACTGCTTACGCAGTTTAACTGTGAGAACTACCACCGGTAAGAGGGTGAATGGGGGTATGGTGAAATTTCACGCGGACGAAGTCGCAGGCAGAAGCTAGTAACTAATTAAGGAAGTGCAAAATCTTAAAAACCAAGTCAGTACCGACAAAGCTCATTTATCGAAGAGTTCAATTAACTTTATTTGTAACTGATTTATGCAGTTGTTTTTTCTGAATGCTCGATTTTCCAAAGGACGTTTCGTATTTATTTACTCGCTTTTCAGTTTGGAACGGTGTTTGTGTGCGTGTGTACTAGGCGTTGTGCGTGTAGACTAGCGTCTAACTGCTCATCACTGATACTATCTTTGTTGGACACGATGTCAGGTGAGACAGCGTGCTTTTTGGCCATGCCCACCCGTGAGATCGAGCTCGCGACTAGGTCGACCTTAAGGTGTCAAAACTGCTCTGTATTTGGACAACCGTTATTGTTTGACCGTCCACCGCTTAGAAAACCAAAGCTTTAGAGTAGGTATTTGTTATTATGTAGTATGTTTATTGTTAATAAAACACTGTCATTAATGCCGTTACTGAGGCTTTTTAATTTATAATACTCATAAATTACCTGCGATTCGATGGCTAGTTTCGGAAAACATTGAAACTAAACTAATAAGTCGTTTCATAACCAAATTTTCAGGTCATCTACCTAAGTGAAAATTAAATAACATCACGACATCACTTCAACACCGGCTGTGGCTGAAAACTAGCGCTGGGGCTCTGTCTCGTATACGGTCGTAGCATTATGTTGAGCGATGCGAGCGATGAGCATATTTTCCCTTCCACCAACTTGTTATTTTTTCTGGGTTTTCTCTGCGTCATGTTTGCCGCAAATAAACTTATTTTCTATCTTTTTTTCTTTCTTATAACGACTAATCATACTTATTTAAAAAAAAAGTATAACATAAAACGCCTGTTACTTAGTGAATTATTTCACTAAAATCTGCCAGAAAAACTTCCATAAAGATACACATAAATATCGACTACAACATCCAAAAAGAAGCGTCATAAAATCCTCACCACTCGTATCAAGCCTCTCCAATCTGCCACCAATATCTATAAAACGTCAACACTGACGTAAGTCCGAAACTCCGTGTAAAATACAATATTCTTCAATAAAATATTCACAAGGACACGAATTGTGAAACATTTTTCCTCTTAGTTCAGAAACTGAAGTTGGTTCGGGTAACTTCTCTCGAAGCCCGTGTCATAAGTTTTATACGGGACTCCATGTAACTTCTCGCCATAGACATTGACATTTAGTAAGTTTAAACACAGTAGATTCTATTAGGAGTTGGTTGGTAATAAGTTTCCGGAGTGTCGGGAGGCAGGAGGCAAGATCGTAATTTTCTTTAGATATCTGATATTTTAAACGCGCAACCGGAGTTTCTTTTTGTAAAGTTTTCTTCGTGCGACGCCCGTGTTTTGTTATTGGAGATTGCAAAGTTTTAAGCTTGGTGTATTTTTCCCTTGGGGTCACCATGTAACGGTAAGGAATCGATTTAGGAAGACAGGTGGTGTTTAATGTGAAGGTATTGATATTGTTTTCTAAAATCTCAAAATAATTATTTCATCAAAACATCAAAAAATAAATCTAAAGCGACATGGACCATAATTAATAAGAATAAAGCCTACTTTCCTAAAGAACCTATAACTGAAATAAAAACTGACACGAAAATAGTTACGAATCCTACTGAAATAGCAAACTGCTTTAACGAATATTATATTAACCAAGTATCTAATTCAAATCATAGCATAACACAAAAAAATCCCATTAATTCAAACACATTGAACTCTTTATTTATGGAGCCAACTTTGCCGCTTGACATCATGAATCATATTAGGTCGCTTAGGGATACAAACAGTGTAGGTAGTGATGGAATATGCACAAAAACCATAAAAGCAGTCTCTCAATACATAGCCCCTCATCTTAGTTACATAATCAATCTAAGTATTGAAAATGGTATCTTCCCGGATAAGCTCAAAACCTCCATAGTTACTCCACTATACAAAAGGCAAGACAAATGTCTCATGAAAAATTATAGACCTATTGCTTTGATACCTATATTTGCAAAGATATTTGAAAAGGTCATATATGAAGCGCTTTACTCTTATTTAGAGAAATCAAACATTCTAGTTAATGAACAGAAAGGATTTCGCAAGCACAGAACAATTAACATGGCTATCCATGATTTGATATGTCCTATCTTATCAAATGTGGATAAAAGAAATGCCGTATGTGCTATATATATGGACCTTACAAAGGCTTTTGACTATGTGGATTATGAGATACTATTGAATAAATTAGAAAAATATGGTATAAGAGGCAACATTCTGAAACTTATTGAATCTTACTTAGACAACAGAAAACAGATTTTGGAAATAACACGAATATGCCCACGCACTGGAAACGAGAGAAGATACAGATCTAGTAGTAGGATAATTAAATACGGAGTCCCACAAGGCAGTGTGTTAGGACCTCCACTATTCTTAACTTATATAAATGATCTACCTAGAGAAATAAAGCATCCTATGGTACTATTTGCTGACGACAGCACGGTAGTAGTAAAATGTGACGATCCTAATACATACGAAACAGAGATAAATTTGACATTGAATAAAATAATTACTTGGCTAAATAATAATAATCTTGTCATAAATCTAGAGAAGACTAAAATAATGCACTTTTATCAAAGGATTCCTAATATAAACCTTGACATTGACTATTTGGGGACTAAAATAGAGTCGGCTACTATTATTAGGTTCCTCGGTGTTATTATAGACAATAACTTATCCTGGAAACCGCAAACGGACGATGTTTGTAAAAAAATTAATAAATTTGCATATGCCCTCTATAGACTGGCTAAAATTGTAAGCTTAGAATCACTTTTAATGGCTTACCATGGCTATGTTGCATCCACACTAAGATACGGTATAATATATTGGGGCAATTCAGTAAATAAAGAGTATGTTTTCAAAGCTCAAAAAAGATGCATCAGAGCTATGTGTGGTTTACAAAGTACTGACAGCTGTCGACCTCTATTCAAAAGCCTCAAAATCTTAACCTTGCCTTCTCTGTATATTTATGAAGTAAATGTATTTGTTAAAACAAACATCAGCCTATATGAAATAGCTTTTAAAAGCCATTATAGGAAACTACGTGATACAAATAAGTTAGAGCTTAAAGTACCATATGCGGCTACGGCTTTAATGAGGAGAAGCTTTTTTTGTATGGCCCAAAGAATATTTCGATGCCTCCCACGTAAGTTGTTGTAAGCCACAAAATTGCGATTTTGTGTTTTTAACGTAAAAGTGTCTAATTTTATGTATATTATCCTGTACCAAAAAAATAAATCCAAAAAACTATAATTTTTGGGTAGTTTTGAGACGCATAATGTTGTAAGTTCCGAACTATTCCGGCGCAGATTACAGTATTATTATTTACAATGGTTTACGGCGGGCGGTGTGCGGGGAAGAGAGCGCGCACGCACCGCGTATGTGTCACATAAAACAGACTACGCTGGAATTTGCTGTCGGCTGCAAGTTACGCGAGATTTTTCGGCGTGTATTTAACTTTTTGCGTAATAATACTATCACTTAAATATTTTCTTATTGTACTTACTACACTGACATAATGTGATATAGATTACATACAACAATATACGTTGCTAAATTTAGAAATATTTCATGCTAAGTAATACATACACCATTTTACTTTGGAATTAGTTATACAAAACTAAATAGTAAGATGACATACAATGATTTACGTGGCCATATTAACTGTTTTCTGGTTAATAACGAATACTTACAACAATCTACGTCAATAATCACTGGTAATGTGTATGTTGTAAGTAATATTTGCTTTTTCCAGATGTAATCAAACTTACATAATAATAATTTACTACGAGGGGAGTTTTAAGGATGTTTATGAGATATCCTTTTCTACTGAAATTGTATCCACATCTAAGTTAATCGCAATAATTACACTGTTTCAGAGACTACTTTACCAGTAAATTTTAACAAATTTGAGATCTTGGAAGCGGCTAGTAAATAGGTAATGACTTTTTCGGAACGAATTTAGACTCTGATACTACAGATAACTTTCTTGAAACTGCTCACCCATCTTCTGACTGTAGCATTAACCACTTGGATTACGACTGTGATAACCATTTTTGTGCATATTAGGTAGAAAAAGAAAATGTACCCAAAGACAATTAGCTCAGCCATCACCTGCGTGTTTCTCAGACTGGTCCATTCTTCAAGCTAATAGTCCTCTATCTGTTATTTCTAATAATAGTCCACGTGTAAGAAAAGACAAAGGTAATGTAAGAGGAAGACATGTTAAAGACTGGATAGATGTGAAAAGAAAGACTTTGAGGAACTGGGAAAAATAATGCGTTTCTAAAAAAAGAGTAGTAAAAGCCAATAGAAAAATGGACCCTCCGTGACACTGCCGTATGCAATGTTTTGATAAATTAAAAGAGGAAGAGAGGAAGATTATTTTTGAAAGTTTTTGGAAATTAGGAGACAGGGACAAGCACTACCGTAGAACTGTTCAGTAGAACTAGTGGGAACAAACCATGTTTAAATGTGGCTAATTTAGTTACAAGGAAGATTAAACGTCGAATGTATACTGTACACATTTTCTTGAAAAATAACACACACCACACAAGCAGAGGGTGATAGTGTCCATGCGCTTATAGAGCGATCTTCAAATAATAAACTTATTTATGCACCATTGGAGCGGTTTAGCTTGGCAAAACAAGACGGTAAAGGTACACATATCAACTCGAAAAGGGATCGTCACCGTATCGCCTTTCGCCTCGCCGTCAAACAGGCGGCAACCTAACGTAAGCACGTAACCAAAGCGGATCAGCAGCTCCAATACGTCGAGTTGGCTACGACTAGGGGACGCGGACACCGCGCTTGCGGCTCGCGGTTCGTGATCTTGTCCCGAGGCGAGGCGATTACGTTACGATTCCTATTAGTGTCTGTTACTGAATGGCTCGAGTTGATACGGAGACAATCCCTTTTCGAGTTGATATGTGTGCTAAGTCCTTTAGTCGTATAACGTAATAGAAATGAAGCATACATAGTTTTTAAACTTTAAGGAACTATTAGTCAGTCGTAACTGGGCAAAAAAATTTTAATGGGGACATATTCCAATGGACAAAAATAAAAGAGCTGCGAGTTTGTTGTGGAGATCCTTTTAAAATTGAATATCGGTGTGATTTGTCGAACCGTAACATGATGACTATTGCTATTAACACTAATACGCGAAGGGTATGAATAAATGAGTAGCCCCTCTCGTTCATAACCTTATTGCCATACCAAGAGCGAAATTCAACGACATAATATCTCTGTGTAACAGCGGGCTAATCCCAGCTGCATATCACGATTACTTTAAAAGTTTGTACGTCGAAGAGACAACTCAGATTAAACAATTATTTTAAGATTTTTAATATCAATTATTTATGTTTAGTTTCAGATTAAATCTAATAATTATGTCGATTAAAGTACGTTATTTATTAAATATAGAATTTAAATTCAAGAATTCATTACATTTTAAGTTTATGGTTTAGTCTTTTTTTAATGTTTGAAATTTATTTCATCTGTAAGATTTTATGTTTTCTAAAGTTTATTTTTGACAACAAGGTTTTAATTAAATAAATTATTTTTCAGATTATTTGTAACTAACTATTTACACTAGATACTAAATGCCTAGTAAAGTATGCACAAAACTGTTTTATACGTATATGCGAGTATAACAAGTTGATGTAAGGACAATTTAACGAAATTTTGCGGAAAAAAGGTTACATTTTTATTTTATAAAATCTAATAATGCTACACATACCAGACCCTTTTCTTTTCATTGACGTAGTACATTGTTGTAAGTAGTTTATACAACTAAATGCGGCTCTTGTGTTCCAGTGTAAAATAATGTAAGTGACAAATACAACAACTTGCAAAGGGCATTTACCGCAGTAAAGTGTTGTAACAGCAAAATCTCTGAAACCTTTGGTATTTTTAAATAATATAATACAGTAAACTTTAAAGTATTACTAACTATATTCACATACTGAATTTTGTAAAAAAATATTGAAAAGTGCAGTTTTTATTGCCAATAGTATCTTTAAAACGCTCTCCTGTAAAATTGCAGTTTATGGGTTACAACAACTTACGTGGGAGGCATCGATTTAATAAGTTGCCTTGCTCATTAAAAAGTCTAAATTTAGTAAATTTCAAGCGTAAATTACGTACTATATTAATACAGAAATGTTACTATAGTCTCAGTGAATATTTTGATGACAGTTCTTTGACAATGTAATACTTAATATTTTTTCCGTAACATGACTATTAATTAAGCGTCGACTCTAATAGTAATTCTGTGGACAATGTAAATTTTTAACATTTTTCTTATCAGTAACTTATTGACATTATAATTATTTATCATTGACATTATCGCATTTCGTTAATTATTGACATTACCAGACATTACCTATTGCATTTTATTAAATAACATTACAATACTGAGTTATTATATAAATTAAGTTGCATATTAGGCAAAAGCCTGAATAAATGTATAAATGGCAAAACACAGAGAAACTATAATATAATTGTAACACCTTACACACTGTTGGAACCTATGTTTACAAATAAAGACTATTGATTGATTGATTGATTGATAAAGAAAGGATCTAAGATTCATAAATTAACTAAATTTTTGTATGCGATTTGCGGCACGAAAGCGATGCGAGGGCGCGAATCGGAGGGAATCGATCCTTAAAATCACATTCGATTCGCGATTTAAAATCATTTCAGATCTTTTGATGTGTATTTCAAGTTATGTTTGTTAAATAAGTGGGTCTCAATTAATGTTAGAAAAATATCAGATTGTGTAATAATTCACCCCTAAGACTACCTTTTTCTCTTCCATAGATTCTCTATTAGTTGTCATCTCGGTAGTCACCCCATTTCAGCCATATTTCTCACACAGTCCATTCACTGTTTCTTTGGTCTTCCCTACTTTTATAGCCATCTAAATTCATACTCAAAACTTTCGAATTAACAACGCTGAGTATCATCAATTTATAGTTAAACCATTACTTATAAATCCACATCGAATAACGTGTAACCTGGTGGACCGACGACATCGTGAGAGTCGCGGGCAACCGATGGATGCAAGTGGCGGATTGTCGTTCAGCGTGGTGGTCTAAGGGGGAGACAGGGTTGTTCAGCAGTGGACGTCTTCCGGCTGATGATGATGATGAATCTGGTTCACCCAAATTTTCCACGATTTTGTTTACCACAAACCATTTCCAGTCACAACTCAGTAAAACTAAAAGTTTACAGGTGCCTTAAAGACCTCAAAATTAATCAAAGAAACATCTTAACCCAAACCGAAGAAACAACCTCCCCGTTGTGTTCACAGCGAAAAACGTGTAATTAATCTGGCTAGCCCGATTTTTTCACGATTTTTAATACCACAAACCCGTCGCAAATCAATAAAACAAAACGTCCACACCCGCCTTTAAAACCTCAAAACTAGTCAAAGAACGCACTAAATCCGAAACGCAAATCCCAGTGCTATAAAAGCCACGAAAACGGTATATCGGAAACCGATGCAAATAAACTTGAACTGGGGTTCGAAGCCCAAATCTTTGGCGGGCAAACACTGTCGCTGTGTTGCTACACATTACACTCTATGTTGTTCGACATGTTAGATGTAAATTGAGAACCAGTCAAATGATTACTAGGGGCTGAGAAGTCGAGGGGAGTTTTGATGAGTTGTTTAAAAATATTTTGGGTAATTCTGTTGAGTCAACTGCTATTACCTATAGCAGTTGACTATATGTATAATTTTTTTTTTTTGTGGATGGGAAATCATCAAATGACCCCTCCCGCTCTGGGTGGAGCAGAAGGGAGTGTCAGACTCTTACTGACTAAAACCCACCCGTGTTCCTTCCTTAGCCCTTTGTGTTCCGGGGTAGCGGTAACCCTTTCGGACAATCCCGCTGCCCCGGCAGGCTTCGGCCCTTACGGGCCCCTTCCTTGTTGCTGACGTCTCTTTGAGGCGCGCGTGGAACACGTACGCGCCGTCCGGCATGGGCCTGGTCCTGATCGGACGGAGGGTTACCCATTACTCTCCGCCCGCAGGCCCGCGCCTACGGTGGCCGGGAGTCGTCACGCGGCTCCCGACGCCCAGGGCGTCTCCCGCGGCGGCTGGGACGTGAGGCTCTCTCCCTCAGCCGTCCCGCCACAGCCGTCAGCGCGTATAGGTAGTATACTTGCCGTGTAGAATGATTTCAAATCGTCACGTTATATAAAAACGCGTTGGTACCTCTTTTTCTAAGGCAATGTAGCCCAAGTTTATCTTGGTTCAACAGTGCCAAATACCTGCACCCTAAATGCGTAACACACTATCAATTTGAATCATTTTGAAGGATATTGGTAATCCATTGCTTCATATGTTTGAAAAATGTGTCTGCTCAGCAACGTAAATGACGTAATGAATGTTGTTGAACTGTCAAAATGAAAGTCAGTGCTACTGTTTGTGTGTTACGCAATTACCCCGCTGGTGCCGCTTTACTGCTTAGGTCAATAAACAAGCTTAAGCAATAATATGTACTAAGTTGTGCAATGTCATTCAGAAATTGCGTCTTCTTTATAAAAACGCTCACATATAAAATACTTTGTAGTTTAAACAAAATAATCGTGATTTGTGACCAAACAATATTCCACTAAAAAAATCAAGTGAAAAGTCTATAAGTACGGAAAAAATACACAAGAATATACTTAACGAATCTCACTCTAGTGAGTTCCCAACTCCGGGTAGAGGTCGGATCACCGAAGTTGTCCTGGAATTTATTCAAAGCGCGCCGCGGACGTGATGCGATTGTTACATTCCGGGGCGATTCCAATCAAATTTTGATTTATTCCTTTTGTTCCACTTTACATTTTCGGTAATGTCCGACTGATTTTGTTGGGTTTTGACGTGGGATCAAGCTCTTGAAAAGGGAATGAAATAGGAACGTGTTTTGGCATACAAAGCCCGAGCTTCCCACTGTTTGCTCTATTATCAGAATTTTGTAAATTACTACTACACTGAAAAGTGTAGGACTCAATGGCTATGGAAATGAACCATGAAATTATGACGAATTAAAAATTCGCCACGACTCTAATTCACAACCATACAAGCTATCGTATCGAAAATGACACATTTCAATATCCTGATTTGCCTTGCCCCCGACAGCGAACAGCTGTCGGAAGAAAAGTGGTCTTCTATTTGATTTTAAACTGACAAAATTTTCGGGTTTTGGACTTTTGAACAGGGTTTAGGGGACTCCTAAGATAACATTGATTGATGTTCGATACGGTACGGAAGCGTATCGAGTCGTTGTGAATAGCTCTATTATCAGAATTTTGTAAATTACTACTACACTGAAAAGTGTAGGACTCAATGGCTATGGAAATGAACCATGAAATTATGATGAATTAAAAATTCGCCAGCACTCTAATTCACAACCATACGACAAGCTATAGTATCGAAAATGACACATTTAAATATCCTGATTTGCCTTGCCCCCGACAGAGAACAGCTGTCGGAAGAAAAGTGGTATTCTATTTGATTTTAAACTGACAAAATTTTCGGGTTTTGGACTTTTGAACAGGGTTTAGGAGACTCCTAAGATTGATGTTCGATACGGTATGAAAGCGTATCGAGTCGTTGTGAATAGCTGTGCTGGTTTACCTCAATCAATAAATTCAGCCTATCACAGTCCTCTGCTGAATATAGCCTCTGACTTCCGCATCCAATCTGTCTTAGCCACATTCTTAAGGTCGTCGGTTCATCTAGCTGGGGGGCGTCCTACACTACGCTTGCCGAACGCGGTCCCCACGGCTCGTCTGCTCCACCGGCCATCGGTCCTTCGACAAACCTACCCAGCCCACTGTCACTTCAGCATGCTTACTCTGCAAGCTATGTCGGTAACTCCGGTTCTATTCCAGGTTTGCCTATCAAATTGTATTTCCATGTTGAAGTATTTTCCAGCTCCCTGATTTAGGCCTCACGTTTCAAGCACTATCTCCTTATTCGGTAGGCCTAGTAAACACAGTTCAGCTTACTTTTGCAATAAGATATATATAAACTGACGCGGGTCACTGTTACAGTAAAACGTTTTTCGAACAACGCTATTTTTAGTTCCATCCCATTTTTTGCTTTGAAATATTTCGCAGGATCTCCGACGATAAAGATGGCATCAGTTCGGATTTTACCTGTCAATTTATTGATGCAATGTGACTTCGTTCCCAAAAAATGCTTGGTCCAAATGAACTGCAAAATGGCTCTAGGCATAAGTACTGAGGTACTGTTTAGCGTGTTATTCCGCGTAATCGTGGTTTAAGCGCCGTTAAGGACGTAATATATTCATGAGGTATCCACTAGCGTTACGAGTAGGTTTATAGTATACTAAGCATGGGTGGATATGGTAATCATTACCATAAATTATCTCGTAAAATCCTGCTGAAATTAAATGGGACTATCCTTACGTGCTCTCTACTTACTCTTTTAACAAATTTATCTAAAGGATATATTTCTAATGGCCTTTGGGTTGCATAATTTTAATGACTAATGATCGAGTTACAATGATTGTCTGGACTCGATTACAATAATCGGCAAGAAATTGTGTAAATTAAAAGCGAAAAGAGATAGGTTTGCTCACGGAGTACAAAAATTGAACACATATGAATCTTTCTCAAGAAAGAGTCTAAAGTAATTAAGGAATGGTGTCTTAATTCTTTTCGACTGCCCGATTCTTTCATTTTTTTTATTTATAATTTTGATATAATCTGTAGAAGTTGGATTTTTTTTTTAAACTCGTGTATAATAAGCACTTTTCCATAAGAGATTTCCTCTTGTGGTACAAATGTAACTTAGGAAGATGTAGGTATTAATGATTCTAATAACTACAATTCTGTAAATAAGTACCTGTTATAGTCGCGAATCATATTTTGATCAAGATAGAACCTGACACTGACCTGCAAATTGCAAAAAACATAATAAAATTTGAATTTCGCGGTCTACCACTGCGCAATCAACTTAACGATACCTTACGAATTTTGGAACGTTATACGATAACATTAGTGGTGACGGAACGAAATTCAATTCGTTTTCGAGTGCTTGCTCCGAAGTCGGTAAAGTCCACATCTAGACACTATTTCATTACTGACCACCTCAAAACGTTGCCATTTTCTGCGCTCGCAATGCAATCACTGCACCTTATTACAAATCATACTATATCCGAAACACATAAACAATAGGTTCCAATTTCCTACACAGAGGCGACCTCGTACAATCTTCGAGAACTATTGACGAAGTTGTGGAGTAAGCATAAATTGTGTCTCCAGCCAATAGTTTGGAAACTAAATGTTCCCTTTTGTGAGCTATCTAGTAGCTCTGGGCGCAGTTGGCTTGGCTTCGTATAGGTATTTGCTTAGTAAATTGAGACCAGCTTTGGTGCTTGCTTCTTAGTTGTGAACTACAGGGTCAAATTAAATTAGCGAGCGAAACTCTACAATCGTGATGGGTATCGACATAAACACGATAAAATAAAAACATATTTTCTTGGGTCAACGACCGCTGATAATTTTATTATTTGAAGGATTAGTTGAGAAAATCTGTTTTTCTTTTATTTTGTCGTGATTCGATACCCATCACGTCTGTCACAAAAAAAAAAACTGTTTTGTAAAACTATATTTCAAGTGACTGCATTACTCGCGGTCGATGACCCCACAAAAATACATCAAATTAATTAAGTAGGTACTCTTAGAAAGAAATTCTTTAACGGAGCTTGCGGTAGGAGTAAAATTGGAGAAATCGTCACGTAGCGAAAAAGCGCTATTATTATTATTATCAGCCATTTCTGTCCCACTGCAGGGCAAAGGCCTCCCTTCCCTCCTTCCACTTATCCCTAACCAGTGCTGTTGTGCGCCAATCCTTGTGGAAAGAGTCGAGTTCGTCCCGCCATCTCATTCTGGGCCTGCCGCGTTGTCGTTTGCTGTCAAAATGAAGGGTCAAAATGAAAATACAAGATGGCGGCTGCAATAATTTGCAAATTTTTCGTCATGGGTACCTATCGTTTTCATGGTTTTCGAGGGTGCTGAAACCGATAGTGACGTCATAATGAAAATAATAGGTTGGCGGCTGCGATATATTTTCAAACTTTCGCAGCCGCCCTCTTGGATTTTCATATTGAATTACGTACCTGTGGGGGGTCTCCCGACCCCACACGTTTTTTGTTTTATCATGTTTAGATATCGATACCCATCACGTCTCCGGAGTTTAGCTAGACAATTTAATTTTACTCTGTATAATAAGGGGAGGAGACTTGAGAATTAGAGTACAAGGCATTAAGAAAAGCGAGGCCTATAAAAAATCTTGGTTCCTTTCGTGTTTATTTAATTAAACATTACATACTTAGCCACGAAAGTTTTTACTAAGCAAAGGTCCACCTGAATTTTGGCTCCGAGGGTCGAGCTGCGTACCGTGACTGTAATTAAGAATTAACATCCAGAAAAACCTACCTATTACATTTTCTATGACCTGAACTGCAAACTAATGGTAAGGATCCACAGTTGTGTGAGGAAGAGAAACTAATTAAAACACTTAAAAAGCTTAATGACTATGGCGTACTCGTAGATACCCAACTAGCGACGTGTTTTAAATTCAATTTATATTAAAACTGATGTTGTTTTAAAATAAATTAAATGGAAACGTTGATTCATATAATAATTACCTACGTTTACGACAGCCAGAAGATCGAAAAAAAAATTAAATGATTTTTATGACTTTTAAATGAATAAAGATTAATTAAAATTGATTATCATACAAATATTCATTCTACATCGAAGTCGTAATATGGAATGCCTATTCATAAAAAAATAATCATTAAAATTAGCGTGCACTGTGGCTTGCACCATCGAGTAACGTTAATGCTCCATCGGCGATTTGATGTGATCAACAACTATTGGCGTAACTGCAACGTCGGCGATCTTCCTATAGAATCGCTACGTAATTCAATATCTACTAAAACGTAAATAAACATACCTAAATCATATAGATAATAGAAAAATTAAATATACACTCTTTCGTATTTCACTTCAATTTCAGAAAAAAAAACACTTAAGTATATTTTTGAGTCAAAAACTAATTAACTAGTTCCTATAAATAGGTAGGTACCCAAAAACTATTACTTGAATTAAAAAAAAAAAATACATGACCACACGAAAGAATAAAAACTAATTTCAATAAAACTCCGTTTTTCTCGTGTTCTGTTAATTAAAATACCCTCAGATCAAGCTGACGAAGCTTTGACCTGAATCGATTGAAAGGAACATTGTCTTCGAAAGTCTCATTGTTTCATCTCTCAATACCTAGGGCTCCTATTTAGCTACGAGTAGATAGAATATTGTATTAATGTTTGCTGAGAGATTCTTCTTTGAATTATTGATGAAAACGAAATTATGCATTGAAAGGGGCTTAAATTGGGAAGGAAAGACGTCTGATGGTCGTTTTGGGAGAAATGTCACTTTGATTACCGTGTAGGTCTGATAAATCTGAAAAATCTGTTTTTGTTTTTGATTTCCATATGAAAGTTTTCTTAAAAAAAAATATGTCTCAGGTATAGGTACCTACTAGAGGTACCAAGAGCGATAACAGAATATGTCTAGGAAACAAAATTCAAATAATTTAATCTACTCTATGCGCGGAAATAATATAATTGTAACACCGAGTACTCGTTTTACCCCATATTGGCCGTTTTAACACTGCCA
This sequence comes from Globia sparganii, assembly GCA_949316385.1. NCBI lineage: Eukaryota > Metazoa > Arthropoda > Insecta > Lepidoptera > Noctuidae > Globia > Globia sparganii. Next base: position 20,548,969 of record OX438654.1, read on the forward strand.
TAATAACGATACCGACACGTTTATCGTCGCCTCGGACGACAACGATATCGTCCGACCGAGACGATAATTAATCAAGGTGACGACGTCGTAATTGAAACTCTGGCATGTTAAAAAATTTGGAACAATAACGTCTTGTTGCAACGAAATATAAACAGAGTACTGCGGGTGTGCCAGTCTTTTCTTCTTTTTAATAGTTCTGCCTTTTTTTAGCGCTGGTTCGTGGCAGAAAAACAAAGTATATAATATGTCACTCAAAAGTAAAAACCAAAAAGTAGCAAAATCATAAACAAAAGGTATACTTTTGTTTATGCTTCTGCTACTTTTTGGTTTTTTTTCTACTACTTTTGCTACTTTGTTTTTCTACCACGAACCAGCGCATTTTATTTCTGTAGTTAATAGCGGGCGTTGCGGTGCGACGGTGGGCAAGTGGTATCCAACCACAACCATCCGGCGGCGCTTGCCCATGCCACTCCCCGCGATCTGCTTCACCCCGCACTATGTCGTCCGCCGATATCGGCACGATAATCAATGTCGGCGACGATATCGTTGACTACAACGACACAGTGTGAAAGCGTTTAGTAGTAATTGTATGAAACTACCAGTTCGACGATATCGTGTCGCTATTGTCCAATGTGAAAACGGCCATTCGCTCAGGATCGAGTTGAGCGGAAAAAGGAAAGGTCCGCCTTTACCCTACAGTGGAATAATACGGGCTGATTATTTATTTATTTATTACCCCCTGAACTTATAAATTTATAATTCAACCCATCACTAAACCAAATTAAAAAAGTATACAATTTTGAGCGGCCATTGTTGTTTACATCTGTGGCAAAAACGGTTTGGGATCAAGAACCTATACTTATCGTGTTTATATCTGTTTGCCAAAGCAATGGTATAGGTTCAGGCTAGGCAAATAGTTATCGGAAATCTGTTCGCCCACTATAACATGGATCTTATTGCATGATTGACGAAATGTACTCTATGTATCAGCAACGTACCGCAGCGCAACGCAATTTCATTAAAAAAAGTGCGGTGCCGACCGCCTGTAGTTTTGCGTTACAGTGCTACGATGAGAGAACATATCTGTCAGTTTCATAGAAACAAATACGGTTTATGCGAATTTAATCTTTATTGCACTTGTAGCAGTATATCTACATTAACGCCACATGCGAACTATGCGTCATATTAATGTCACGCAAAATCCTGCATCTCACAAGTAGAGTTTACCGCGCAACAAGCATATATACAACAGCCCGACATTAATCATCGGACAGTTGCCCGCCAGACACAACACCCGTCTGGTCGGAGGATCCTCCCTTTTCTATGGAAGTTGAGTGAACTTTACACCCTGTTCCTTCTAGAATTTTCGCACTGACAGGTATCAGGAACTCATTCTCTCGACGGACCGTCATTCGTAAAAAATGTATGAAAGTGATGAAGGAAGCCTTTGCAATGCGTTGCATTGCGGCGTGGCTTTAATATTTATCTGATTTCATCTCCTTTCAAGTGCTCTGACAAGTTTAGATAAATAGAAAGGATAACGATGTCCATTCAAGGTTCGAACTATAAAAGTCCCTTAACCTTCAGTAACCAAACACATTAACCTCCCAACATTTAAACAACACGAAACCTTTCTCTAAATGTTTCACTCGTGTCCCATATTGAGTACTACCGAACTCGGCCTGCAGCAAAGTGCTTCCTAACTAAGCCCAGACTTGTTATTAAGTGCTTTGTACTACACATAGCAGCTGACTCTGTTACTAAACTTACTAAGTACAGATTGTGTGGACTTTATGAGATAGGCATGAAAGTTGTAATTATGTGTGAATATGATGAAGATGTCGTGTGGAAAGTTTTGAGTATGATGGCTAAAAGAGTATAGGAAGACTAAAAAAAGGATAGACGTATTGTTTGAAAGATGAAATTGAATGGATGGTGGAATGGATTAGAAAGAGAGTGGTGGTGAGTAATTGGGATATCTGCGCCAATCGCAAAAAAATGGGGATGAGGGCAGGAGGATGATAATACTATGAGCATATGTGGGTACCCAATGATCGTAAAAAATACACCCTAAGGGTCAATTCCCACTGAAAGAGCAGCGGCGCGCAACGGCCGTAAGAGCAAGTGACTTTCCTCTTGACTAGTCGCTAGAAGGCTCGGGCAGCCTCGCGGCGTCGCGCTGCCCCTCCTTTGCCTTCAAATGACTATGGATAATGGCCGCTGCCGGCCGCTGTTCTTTCAGTGAGAATTGACCCTTCTTACAAAACAAGGTTTTTTTAGATCAAACGACCGAGCCAGTTGTTGATTTAGGAAACTAACTTTTCATCACATCCATGAGGATTATCCATCCCGGAAACAAAAAAGGAACCAAACTGTTATAAAAATGCAGTTCTTTATAAAAAAAACTTACAGCTTAGTTAGGTGCTAAGTTGTCACTTGAATCGAAATAAAGTTCGAAATACAAATACTGGTTTAGGCTAGAACTAAAGTTAGACTTCATTGTGTAATAAGATGGTGGATGGGGTGATGGATGGTGTTAATTTCTGCCTACCTATCTGGCTTTTTTTTGATAACCTGATTATATCTCGAACTCATCTCGTTTTTGTCCCTTGGTCCCTTAAATCCTTTATCACTAGTTAGTTACGTAATCATCTAAGTAGAACCTTAAAAAAAACACTTCGCAGCAACACAGAATAATAACTATCATCCAGCATCATAACTAAATTAAACCCACACATATATTTCTCACCACTCTTAACGGTAGGTACACAATTGCAAAGCGCTATTCAAATTAAGGGCAGCTTATGGGATTATTTGCGGCCGTCTGCACCATACGTAAGTGTTCGCTCATATTTGTTAGAGCATTAGCAATAAAATATTGCCAGAGATATTTGGATCCCCCTTATGTTCTTATACGTAATTGGGGACGGTATCTTGCGTAGTAATTAACTTGGTAGGGTTAGTAATGTTTTGAGTTGAATTTGTTTGTGAAAAGTGATTGTTAGGCTCTTTGAGATTTTTAACTGTCAATCTAATTTTAGCGCACCTTCCTATTTATTTTTCTCTCGACATGTACTGGAACTAGACTTGACTGTGTGTCTTATGAAGGACTAGCTTTTGCCCGCGACTAATTTCTTGTTCTCCGACCCACCCCGTCGAATCTCATTCCCTGCCCGCGCTAAGACTTCGTTTTCGCTCGGCGTTCTTTCTGATGTTTTTTGCTTTTGCTTGGCTTCTAAAGGGTCCTGGTATCCACGTGATGTTAAGTAGCCTATAATCTTCCTCAAAAATTGGGCTATAAAATGTAAAAAAAAAAATTCAAATACAACATGTAATTACAGAGATTAACGCGTTCAAACAAACAAAGAAAAAAACAAACTCTTCAGCTTTATCATAATTATATGTATGAACTGTTGTATGCACTTTGTATGAACTATCTTACTGAATCAATCTGGCTACGTCTTAACTCATCATACTCCTCAATCGAACAACATGTAAGCCTCAACGCATCGAAACTTAGAACGGTTACAGCAAGACCTAAATAATGAATTCAACAATACCAACAATGCTTGACCACACTTCCTCAATACACGTCGTCTACACTCAAAGGGACCTGCACCACGCCCCGACAATAGCGACGAAAGTTACAAAAGTCATTGCAATCTGCAAGCGGACGGTTCATATTGCACCGTCCACAACAATGGCGGAGTAAGTTTCACAATTTGTGGTCGGAACGTAAGAAAATCGATGAAGAGGAACTTCTCAACTATTGGTCCGGGACACAATTTATTGGTGAGAAGAACTTGCACAATGGCTTAGTTATACGGTGTCGATTTTGATTTGAGTGTTTCAAGGATTTCTGGAAGTTTTAAGTTCGTATCTTCAATTGCTTATCTTTAGAAGAAATTGTTAATGAAAAGTGAGACTTGAACGGGCTCTGATTTTTCATTAGTCCGATTCGCTTGTAACTTAATAGTTTTGTGAAAATCTTTGTTTAGTTTTGTTGAATGAGCTTTTTAATTTGTTCTTCTAGGGATATTAGGACTTAAATTGTATCGGTGTCTGTTAAAAGATTATTAGAACCACTTTCAATGAAAAGCTGGTGTTGGCATTGTTTTAGCGTTATTTTCTTAATGGATTTAAGAAGAAACTTAAAGACTTGGTACTAATTGTTATTAAAATTTAAACGAGTATTTGAATAATACTTTGATTTCATACTCTTTGATACTCTGGCATTTAATGACACTTTGATATCCTAGATAAATTTAATATTGTGGGTTTATGATAAAAGTAATGTTTACTTTTATTCTGTTTTGTCCTTTTTAACAACTAATAGATCTGTTTAGTAAAATATGGAAAACGTTGTGAATAATGTATTCGTTACCTCCATTATTATGTTCTAGCTTAAGTTTACTTATTATTACACTGCTGTTTGTTTTCCCTAAACAAATAAATCCTACTAATATTATAAATGCGAAAGTTTGTGAGGATGGATGTTTGTTACTCCTTCACGCAAAAACTACTGAACGGATTTTGATGAAACTTTACAGTAATATAGTTTATACATCAGAATAACACATAGGATACTTTTTATCCCGATATTCCTACGGGATCAAAACTTACGCGGGTGAAACCGCGGGGCGCAGCTAGTACTTAAATAAAATAAAATCCATTCCTACTGCTAATGTATCACGCAATTACCCAGCTGATAACACGAACCACATAATGCATAGCATAAACTGTGGTACCTACTAGTCAGTATATCCAGTGGAAAGCTCCAACTATATTATCGTCTTACGCTTGGCTGCTTTTAAAACCAATACACAACGCAATCTTTTTTTATACTCTGCTGAACGTTAGAAAAATTCAGTGCAAACTAACCTAACATGCCTAACGTACCTCTGTTTATCGATGTTTGGTTCATTTTATGGCCTTTTTTAGCTATTCTGACAAAACTTTAATACAAAACGGTAAGTATAACGTAGATATAATAGTAGTCAGTTAATCCCGGCAAGGCTTTGTGTCGTCTCAACTCACGCGGGCTATATCAGAAAATAAAGACCATTGAAAATACAGTCAGGGGAATTAATCAAATTGTCAATCAAATTGACACCCTATATAATCTTTTCGTGTTATAACCATTTTACACAAATTTCAAAAAAATACCGTTGTGATTTGACTATACGTTATAATTAGGTTGGTAGAGTAGTCAATTTGTTTAACAAATGTTTTCCCTGATTTAGCCTACATTTTTTGAAGCTGTAAAAGTCACATTAGTAAGTATTTGTCAGATTTTAAAACCGATAATTATGTATACGAAGGAATCTTTATAAATTACTGACCTTAGGTCTTATCTTTTACCAAATCAAATGTAAAGAAATTTGAGTTGGTAAAAGATAACTTTGAGACTGAACTTTTAGATTTGAGACTAGTTAAAAGGTATCTACAGCTCTCTTCGAAAGTAGCACATAGGTACTTAAAAATACAACCTTTCCTTCGCAAGATGCTTGCAAGAAACAATTCAGAAAACGAGCGCAAAGTTTTGATTTATGCACACATTCGGAGTAAGAGCTTAACTGACTTATGATTAACGGTATTACATGCGTTGTTCTGCAGAAATTGTTCTTTAAGTAGTTATAACGGTACTTAGTTTTGTATCGTGTTGTAATAATAATGTACAGGCGGAAATGTAAGACGCTGAGGAAAAAAAGTTTGATGGTGGAACATGCAATAAAATTGTCGTCGTATTGACGGCAAACTGACAGCGAGAATAAAGTTCAGAGCTGCCTATCGATTCTGTAAAAATCTCACCGTGATAACATAGGTGAATTGAGCGTGAAGTGAGCTATCAATGGAGGCAATCCAGCAATCAGCAATCACAGCTCACTCAATCAATAAATGTTCAGGTGCAATGACAGCTCACTTCACCTTAGTTTTCACAGTGAGATTTTTACAGAATAGCACTGCTGAACCGACATTAATCCCGTATTACTTACAGAACGTCACTCAATTTTCAAGCATTACTTAAAACTAGTTTCAGCCAATCAAATGGCTTGAATCTAGTTTTAAGCAATGCTTGAATACAAGACATTTCGATAAAAGACATTCATTAAAGATTGATACCTGCCATAACAGCTACTCAAATATGATTCTCAAACTCAAACCAATTATTTCAATTAAACCTATTACAGGCACTTTTGAACTGACAAATGAGTTATCGTAGCACTTGAATCCGAAAGCTGATCAGTTTCATCAGTATCAACGGGAAGCAAATATTGCGCTCCGTCGTTTTGATTATTCGGAGTTTTGTGGCCGACAATAATATTATAAGGAATATATTCCGAAGTTCCTGAGAATTGCCAGGAGCATCGAGGTATCTTTCTAGTAAACACGTTTTGCATCATATTTATTGGTGAAACAAGCACTTAGGTTGTTAGTTATGGAAGCTCAATTATACCTATGCTATGAAACTGGAGTTTGTGTTTTAACGAACCTGGGTTAACTGAAACTGTGGCGGCATCTACAGCGCCACATGTAAACTACGCATCGCACTGATTTCACGCAAAAACCTGCCGATCGATTCTGTAAATATCTCACCGTGATAACTTTGGTGAAATGAGCGTGAAGTGGAATGACAGCTCACTTCACCTTAGTTTTCACGGTGAGATTTTTACAGAATAGCACTGCTGCATCGTGCAAGCAGAGTCTACTGCGCAATTTATATACAAAGTCCTGACATCAATCGTCGGGCAGTTTTCCACCAGACACGACAACTCATCTGGTCGGAGGATCCTTCCTTTTTTAAGGAGGATAAGTGAACTTTACACCCTTCTAAAGCCTACTATACCTACTCCAGCAACGACGTTGTTAAGAACAAATATTTAATTAATGGAGTACAGTAGCTCGATGTACAACACACCTTTTTTACGAACGTAATTCAATTTCGTAGGGCTCATTCACATGGGTTCCGTCATTAACGATTCGTCATAAAACACGATACGTCATGACCGATGGACGTTCATATTACATACAGAATCGTGTTATACCTATCACGATTCGGCAAAATATCCGAATTGATATTCATATTCGTTTCGTGGTAATCGTGAGTCAGAGTTTAGTTTTGGATAAACTATGGAAGACGATGGATGTGAATACATTAATCTTATATTGGTATTATAGTCGATCTATAAAGAGAATAATCAGAAAAAGAATACACTGGGTGCATCCAATTTTAAGGCACAGACGAACGTGTTTTTTAAGAGACAATAGAGGTACGTGATTTAAGACGTCCGACATTTTTCACGATTTGTGATGCGTGTGAACACGGGCATTTAAAAAGCAAAGCCGTCGTCAAAAAAAAAAAACAAATCGTGAAAAAAGACGATTCGTCAAAAAAACGAATCTTCTTCGTGTGAATGAAGCACGTAACATTTTTCTGCTGTCCCGTTCCAGTCGAAAAGTTTGAGAACATAAGGCGAGCTATATTTTAATTTTTAACAACTAGAAGTGACAATCATTGTTCGAGAAACTTCCGATGCTCGCGTGTGATGCACGTTCGAGTTGTATTTTTTGCCGGTATCGCTTGTCACTTCGCGTTTGTTTAAAATTTTTAACTATTCTACTTTTTCTGTTTGTTGTAAGGGTAGGTATGTGAATCGGAGTGGGCAACATGTTTTTTTTTAATGTTGAGGAAAGTTTTTTTCCTATTACATATCAAGAATCTAACAAGATTCTTGATATGTAACAGGAATTATCAGCGTAGATATATTTAACGAGTATTAAGGTGAATACAGACTAGAGCATTTATCTACTTGTAACAAAACATCGATCCGCTCTAATGTGTCACCCTTTCATGAACCGAACAAGGAGACCCAACTCTCAACATTATAATAAGTACAACTTGATTTTGCAAACAAACGAGCGAATTTGTGTAACATTTCATCGAGCTAGATAAACGCATCACACGCCAGCGTGACCAGATTTAGCAGAATTCTGCGATTTTAGCAGAATTTGACCACCAATTTAGGGTTTAGCATATTATGTCGCAGATTAGAAAAAGTTGGCAGTTTCTAGCAGAATCCAATAAACCCTTGTCAGAAATTTGGCAGAATTCAATTCGTCCTATTTTTCTTGTTGTACTGGCAGAATTCTGCTAAATCTGGTCACGCTGCCACACGCGATCATTTGATCCGACATTTCAACGAAGAGTAAAAGCAAAATACAAAGGAATGTTATAGGTAAATGCTCATTCGCCGTGATCATTACTTCGAACACCCACTTTTGAATTTTTAAGCAAAACACCCTTTTCTTGATGATACTTTTTAATCGCACAACTGTACTCTTTGACAATCCGTCAACGACTGAATTGCACTACTCAGTTTCCCATTTTAAAACGACATTTGCCCCACCCAGAAATAACGTTAACCGTTATTTCCAAGTGTTGCCAAAGTAGAATAGTTGCCATAGTGGAAATACATTTTAAAAGTTTGTTACAATATTATTAATTTGTACTTTGACAGTGTTGCCACAGTAGATATTATAATGCGGTATTTAAATAATGCATGTTTTTTTTTTTAAATTAAATCAATGAAATCACGACAATATCGAGCATTCGCTGAAACGTTACATTACATAGAAATGCTTTTTTAAATTGAGCTTTTGCATGTACTATTTGTAAGAACGTTATTACATTACATGGAAATGCTCGAAAAAATGCTCAAGTGTATATTCACCTGAAGATTCAGCACAGTACCCTCTCGAAGAAAGGAGATCTCTGTCCCAACATTGGTAATATTATAGGCTGATTGTGCTAAGGTTCAGTATAATTTTCTTCACGATGTTTTTCTCTGTAGGCATTGGTTTTGGTGTGAGCTCAAACCAAGGCAAGTGTTTATACATTATTAAACCACATTGAAAGTCGTAACATTAATATTTCACTCCCCTTTGATCCGCAACTTGCTGCCCTAAAATTGGATCGGCACCCTAATTGCGTAACAGACTATCAATCGGAATCTGAATTATTTTGAAGCAAATTGCTAATCCATTGGTTCACGAGTTCGAAAAATTTGTCTGCTCAACACGTAAATAACGCAATGAATGTAGTTGAACTGTCAAAATGAAACCGATTCCGATTGATCACATTATCAATCGGAATCGGTTTCATTACAAATTACGCAATTGCCCCGCCGATCTGCACTTACCCACTGGCCAAAAACCATGGCAAAATACAAAACAAACAAAAACCCAAAACTAGCTCGAGTACAAACAACTCAAATAACAAAGTAACCTTATATCCTTTTACCCAATTTCCATTTCGTAAAAGGTCTTATATTGCTTAACGCCAATTGGCTTATAAGGATGGACATCTACCAAGTACATCTCATATCGTTTGGCAATCGGCCCAGCTAGTTCCAGGCGTGTACTGTATTTTCCTATCGTAGGAGGCACTAGAGGAATCTTGGAGTCTTTTCAGAGGTAATTACAATATGGTCATAAAATTGGAAAGGATTGGACCTAGAAAAGTGGTTTGAGAAGTGGTGATTTTGCGGCTATGGCAAAAGTGGTATGGTTGAAGTGGTTGGCTTTTTATATTCGTTCGGTGTGCTCCAGTTTGTAGATTAAACTGAAAGTAAATATTAAAGGTGGCTCGTGGCTAAATAACAACAAAGAACAACAAATAATAACAGCCGCACGGGTCGATTGAAGTGTAAGAACGTTGCCGCGGTTGGTTCGTGGATGACCGTCCATTACATACTGATACCCTTCTGTGCCTCGAAAAGCACGATAAGACGTTGGTCTGGACTGTCATTCTTAGATCTTTCACGGTGGTTACAGGTACCCAGAATCTTAAAATTCTGACAACCAGTCTTACCAAGGAGTATCGTGTTTCCCAGTAACTGGGTTGTGGAGGTCAGATAGGCAGTTGCTCTATGTAAAATACTGGTATTCAGCTGCATCCGAGTAGACTAGAAGCCGACCCCAACATAGTTGGGAAAAGGCTGGGTGATTATGTTTAGCACGTCAGTAAAAGAAAACTAATTAGATCCTTACCCGAAGGTTGTCTCTTCCAGGCGATATCATAAGTATTTGACTCTCGCTTTGCGTTGGGGACAGACACGTCACCCTAGAATGTTCAAGATTCTAATAACAACATGAAATTTATGAGTAGTAAAAACGTAGACTGCTGATAACTAAAAGCAAGGAGTACCGATACTCCTTGCTTTCAGAAAGCGAGCGGAATTCGAATACTGAAAATCCTGCGTCTCCGTTTCTAATCTTATTCTAGTAAACTACAAAGTAGTAGGTAGGTACCGACTCAGGTTATCGAATTTGCCTACAAGTTTTCCCACAAGTTTCAATGCAATGGTATTTAATAACATCTGGAATATTGACTTTCGATTTCTGAACTTGGCTCACATCCAAATTGATAATGAAAAGCGTCGCCTGCAAATAATAATGCATTCGTTTTGAACTTCATGGTGGCGGTTTAAGTTATAACTTTTTGGGTTCAGCTGCATAAAAAGAAAAAAGAAAATACATTTATTTAGCACAGACTAAAAAGACACAACATACTAGATACTCTAGGTGTATCTAGTGTGTTGTGTCTTTTTAGTCTGTAACGCAAGAGCAACTACTCGTACTTCGCTTGGCAAAAATCGTAAGCCACCATTTTCTCGCTCAATCCTGTGTACTGCTGGCTGGGTCAGCGTGAGCGTGAGCGCTGGCACTAGGCCCCGGGGATAGGGCGAGACGGGTGCCGCACGCGGCAGCGTCTTTGAATCGATTTGATTTTTCCATCACTAAACAGTGTTTGTGACGTCATAGTAGGTAGTAAAAAATGGCACACTTGATTTTCATACAGATCGTGATACTTGCGTTACTAGGTCTATCTATATCTGTGAGATAAATACATCAGATTAAAACCAAATAAAATATCAAAAATAAAAAGTGCGATGTAAGAAATTAGCTGGAAAGTGTGCCTAACGGGTGTGCCAAAAAAGGCCCACTTCATCAAGCAATACGAGTATCTTTAGAGACTTTCATTATCTCTAGCCATAATAACTGAGGGCCCGTATTTTTAAGAACTTTCGCATTCTCATTTCCGTCTCAATCTGTCAAAAATGCTCCTACGTTTTCTACATTAAACTTTTTACTAAGGGAATTGGTTTTCTGATCACGGCCATCTTGGATTTTGTTTTCTGAGTTTTCTAAGAGTTACTACAGAGATTAGTAGCTGTTTTTATACCTCTAGTCATGTTACCAGTTAGTCAAACACAATATACCTTTATTTTAGACGTCTAAACTATCAAGGAAGAAGATCGTAATCTGCTCGTCCATGGGATCCTGGATATCTGTAGTGCATTTTTTCTAGTGTACTCTGCAAATTCAAACTAGTCTTATTTCTCTTCAACGGTGGTCTCAGTTAAAAATATAAGAGGACACTATCTCGTCCATATGTGGAATCATCCTGTAATCCACTTCGCGGGCCCAGCGATTGATGTCACATGTCTTTGATATTTTAGTTCTAGGACATGTGGGTTTTCTCACGATGGTGTTTCCACTGAACCACTAGGGCTCGTCTCGTCCATATGATAAGATTAATTTCAAAATTCTTCAACTTTTTTAGGGTTCCGTAGTCAATTAAAAGAAAAACTATCACAGCTAAGTAGGCTTTATAGATTTACGAGTAATAGTCGACCAACTTAAATTTGCAGTTGCAATGTATGAGAGAACATGATTTTCCACTACAATGTTAAGTTTGTTCTTGGGTAAATTCATTCCAACTACGGAACCCTTCATTGTGCGTGGTCCGACACCCGTTTTTTTAAATTTTATATTACAGACGGGACCTTAACACTACTTTTTCATTCCTCATTCTTTTTAGTTTATTTCTGTAGATAATTAAAAAGCAAATTGGTATACTTCCAAGAACTGGATTCTTTCAAAATCTCTGAAGTGAACTGGCAAAAGGAAACGTAGCAGGTACAGTCACGAGCACAAATACCGTACTATGCAAGATTCAAAAGATTTTCTCCGAAAGTCAATCGATCTGCCTTATCTCAACTATGTTGAGGTCGGCTTCCAGTCTAACCGAGTGCAGTTGAATACCAGTAGTTTACATCTCAGCGACAATCAATGTCAAAAAATTGTGGAATTTAAATGTAGGTAAGTATTTTTAACTGATTGAAACTGAAATCAGACTGTGAACGTTCTTAAAATGACGTCTCACCGCGCCATTGTCGTGCGTCTGGCGCGCCGTGATCTGCGTGATGATCTGCTGGCGAGCGCGCGGGTCCGACGTGGTGCGACGACAGCCGACCTTGACATGTCCGGCCCGGCCCAGAGATTCTTTCTCAACGAACGCCTTACAAAAACAAACCGCCAGTTGTTTCGGAAGGCACGGGACGCTGCTAGTCTCTTCGATTGGAGATTCGTATGGACCAAGCGTGGCCGCATTCTTGCCAGGAGGAAGCCGGGAGACTCCACTCAGAGAATCCGTACCGATGAAGACTTATCTCGGATTTTTGGACCTGTCAATGAAACAGCCTGATTACTCTATAGTTTTATTTCTCTTTTTGGTATTTTATGTTATGTTTATACTAATTATTACTACTTGGGAGGATTTGCGTCGCAATTGTTTATTTCGGGTGCTTGACTTACTTTTTTATAGATTTGTTTTCCGTATCAATACACTTATAACATTGATCACAACTTACCCTAATTATTTCCGAACATTATATACAACCAATCTACTTTTAATTATTATAATCTACGTTAATTACATTCACAGTATATTATCACTTCATCCTTTATGCCCTTTGCCGCCCACTGTTAATCATATTTCCTATTTCGTATACAGATACACTGGACACACACACAATACAATAATAACTGTCGTAAATGACTCCTAGTAAATGTATTAAGTTTGGTTTACTGAATGCGGGCTCTCTCGGTACCAATCAGGATGAGTTTCTGATAGCCATGGGCAAGCATGATGTGGATATCATGGCTATCAACGAGACTTGGTTACGGAAAGGCGAGGAGGATCGAGCGCCCAGTGTACCTGGATACAAGCTTATACACATACCACGACCTTTGTCTATTCGTGGTGGACGCGGGGGAGGGGTTGCTTTCTATATAAAAAATAGGGTTACTGCGCGTGTAAGAGCGCATCCTGATCATCCCAATGTTGAACAGCTCTGGCTAACCCTTAATGTAAATAAGAAAAAGTTACTCATTGGCACTGCATATCGTCCGCCATGGTTAGACTTGGAGCTCTTTCTCGAGGGCTTGACTGCCAGCGTTGGTGGTTTGGCCCCCTACGATAATGTTATATTATTGGGTGATTTTAATGTAAATATGCTAGATGTCAATAGCTCTAAAACTAAACAACTTTCGGATTTTTTGAACTACTTAAACCTTAGTCAATTAGTCCAAACACCCACACACTTTGTAGGTGATAGTGCCTCGCTTATTGATGTTATCTGCACTGATGCTTCAATCCGTAATGTCGTGGTGAACCATATTAGTGAACTTGGCCATCACTCCTTCATCACATGCGAGACCATTTTTAAGAAGCATAAGGCTAAACCCAGATCGGTCGTTTTTCGTCCACTCTCAGACATTTTAGAGGATTATTTTAATGACGATCTTAAAATTATACCATGGTCGAGTATTGGAGAACTAAGTGACGTCAATACAATGGTGCAAACATTCAATTCCTTCATGACCTGGTTATTCGATCTTCACGCTCCTCTTAAAAGGAAAACATATAAAACCCGTCCTACCCCATGGATAACTGAGAACATCAAACTGATGTCGACTTTAAGAGATGAAGCCAGGGACAGATTTCGTAAATCGAAGCTACCGAGTCATAGGGAATACTATCTGGATCTGAAGCACCAAGCAGTCACGGCACTATTTAGAGAGAAGACGGCTTATTTTGCCAAAAGCATCAATGACAGAATTAAGGACCCCAAGCTGTTGTGGCGCAATTTAAAATCGGATGTGCTTCCGGACCATAAACAAAGCTTGCTGCCAAGTCATTTTAACAATCCAGATGACATCAATGCGGCGTTTTTGGACGTCCCAGGTGATTGCCGTCATATTAGCTCACAATTGTCCTACTTTGAGTCTCACAGGTATGGTCCGGCCTCATTCAGACTTACAGCGACTAATCCTGAAGCAGTCCTGAAAATAATCAGGAGTTTGGATTCGAATGCACAGGGTGTCGACGGTATAAGTCTCAGTATGATATCTCTCACGTTGCCAACTACCTTGCAAGCCATTACAGATATCATTAACCGCTCCATATCCACGCGAACATTCCCCGAACTCTGGCGTTGCGCTATCGTTCGCCCTATCCCTAAAAACAATAACCCGGTTAGCATGAAGGACTTGAGACCAATAAGCATTCTACCTTGCCTGTCTAAGATCCTTGAACGTGTAGTATACTCGCAGGTTATCCAATACCTCGAAACTAATAATATTCTTCCTGATCTTCAGTCGGGTTTCAGAAGGGGTAGAGGTACTGCAACGGCTCTGGCTGATGTTGTGGGTAACATCCTTGAAGCACGTGACCGAGGGGAGGGAACAATTCTGGCACTGCTGGACTTTTCCCGGGCTTTTGACGCAATTAATACCACTCTACTGCTGTCTAAGTTAGCTTTCTATGGCTTCGACAGTGATGCAGTGGAGTGGTTTAATAGCTATCTTAGCAACAGGTCTCAATATGTAGAGATGCATAGGGACGATGGGTCAAGGGTGGCATCCCCTCCCCTCCAAGTGTCACGGGGTGTTCCTCAGGGATCAATTCTGGGGCCTTTGTTGTATATTCTGTATAGTGCGGACATCATAAAATCCTTCATAAACTGCAAATTTCACATGTATGCCGATGATATTCAGCTGTATGTATCCTGCAAAGGGGAGGAAACATCATTGGCGGTGCAGAAAATGAACGAGGACTTACATAGAGTGGTTTCATGGTCGGAGGAAAATTCTCTGGTTCTGAATCCTCTCAAGTCTAAATATATGGTGCTGGGTTCTAGAAAACAAGTTAGTGCGATACTGTCTGCTAACCCTGAGATCACTATTATGGGTGAGAAAATTGAGAGAGTAGAGCAGGCATGCAATCTGGGGCTAATTATGGATCCAGGGTTGCGCTTTGAGGCCCATGTGACAAATGTTCTTCGGAATTGTTTTTATAGGCTGAAGGTCTTATATGGAATACGGAAGTATGTGAGCGTACCAGTACGGAAA
The DNA here is from genome assembly GCA_949316385.1 of Globia sparganii. Classification (NCBI taxonomy): domain Eukaryota; kingdom Metazoa; phylum Arthropoda; class Insecta; order Lepidoptera; family Noctuidae; genus Globia; species Globia sparganii. The sequence goes on from OX438654.1 coordinate 20,564,227, forward strand.
CAACTTGTTGATAGCCTCATTTTATCAAAGTTGAATTACTGTGATACAGTTTATGGTCCATGCCTGCTTTCAAGAACGGAGCGTGTAATCCAACGTATCCAGAATGCCTGTGTTCGTTTTTGTGTTAATGTCCCACGAAGAAGTCATATCACTCCATACACAAATAAACTGAAATTATTAAAGATGGATGCCAGGAGAAAGCTGCATTTGGCCAACTTATTGTTTGGTATCATTACAACTCAAAAACCACACTACCTTTATGAAAAGTTAAATTGGAAACAAAACTATCTAAAGTATGGCCTTCGCTCCATGGTAAGCCCACTGTCAGTGCCAATGCACAGCACTACGGCATTCAGAGGGTGTTTCAAGTTTGCAGCCACACGCTGTTGGAATGATCTCCCACCACCATTGCGTCACCTGAAAACAATACAATCTTTTAAATACCAACACAAAAAGTTACTCATACATGAGCAAATTTCCCTTCAACCATAGCACTGTAATTTACAGTTAATTCTAATAATTATTCAACTGTCTCCATAAACCGTCTTGTCAAATATAGTGGCTTGTTAGAAAATATATATATATTTATACACCTACTTATACTAATTTATTTATTATAAAACAATTTAATTTATTCAATATAATCACGATGCACTTACCATTTTCTTCCTGGACTGAAGACTTTGATTTTCCTTTGAGTTCCCAAGTTTGTCATTTAATCATTCGCACCTTCCCAGTTCTAATAGCCAGTATACTATTGTAGTCCTTGATTCTGAATTTCTAACACTAATTTGAAAAACACTGTTTGACGAAACCATAGATACCAACACAATTCCCCCATTTCTGTCCGTATTGTTTGTTGTACTCTGTGCCAAATGTATTCTAATTTCTCTCACATCATTATTTATAAAATTCATCTTGTTACTGTTTTTATTAATTTCATCACGTAATCTTTGCTTAGGTCAAAACGTTAGAGCTTTGCTTGTGATATGACAATTGCGCGCGCGCACAGATTATTAATAACCGGGGCGGCGCGTGGGTCGTTGCCCGGAATGTTACCACTTTAAATATTTCTTGTTTACACCATGTCTTTGTAATTTATATTTTATTTATTTTATTGTTGTTAGATATTTGTATCTAATCGTATGCTGCACTGGTTTGACGTCATCACGTCGACGCCGGTTGTCGCTGAAAATCAGCGCTGGGGCTCTGTCTCGTACAGGGTCTTGGCATTATGCTGAGCGATGGCCGTTTTGCGTGGATGTGACGCATGTTTTCCCTCAAATTGTCAATTTTATTTCTGTTTATGCTCATTCTTATGCGTCATGTTTGCCGCAAATAAACGTATTTTCTTTCTTTCTTTCTTTCAAAATTATGAGAATTACCCCTCAGGTCTTTTCTCAAAGTCAAAGTCATCGTTTTTTTATTTGTAAAACATAGGTGGTGTAAAAATAGGTGTCGTTAGTAAAATATATACCTAGGTAGGTACACTATGTTTTGCCGATGACGGCGGCGGCGGCGGCTCAAAGTTGCAATTTATATTTCAAGAGTAAAACGTTTCTGTATTTTGCGTGACTGTAAGGTATTTATGCTCCGTACTGTACGTACGTACTTTGGAGCGGTTTCAATAATGTCTTGGTAGCTTCGGGCACGTATCAGCTCAGTAAGGAATAAAACGTGACTGTTACACAAACGCGAAGAATTAATAGACTCTCGTTACAGTTCTTGAACGAAGTATGTCGAAAAGTCTTATCTTTGTCTGTGCGCACATAATATGATATAATATTATCCCACCAAAAACATTTTCATGTGAAATGTTGCCAAGACGAGACCATATGGCTCGCACTGTCAAATAGTTATCAGATCTCATGTAGAGCCAAGCTTGTAACTCTACACGATGTTTACGAACTACGATGTTTAACAGAAAAGGAATGACTCTACACGCCCTAACTCTGCAAGCCCTAACTTCACAAACTCTACACCTTAGTCAAAATATGGGGCTTGGCCGTTTCGTTACTACGTTGTTTAACAGAAAAGTAATGAACAGTGAATAAAATTTTCACCTTACGCCCATATGATGGTAGTGAAACGGCCAAGCCAAATATTTTGACTAAGGTGTAGACCCGCGATTCTAAAACTAGGGTTTCCAAAAACTGCGGTAGGTGCCACAATGCCTTTGTGGATAAAAATAAGTTCCATGTGGTAAAGGGTCAATTTTAAATTACCATTACCTGGGCACAAACATTTAAAATGAAATAAGCCCTCATTGCGGTTAGTTTTTAACTTTTTGACAAAACAATTATTTAAAGGTTGAAAATAGGAGTACATACGTAATCTAATTAACCTATACTAAATCATATTCACGGCACTCGGTTGCCTTTGTCGAAAGACAAGCAATTAATATTGATGACGTTTTAATTGTCACTTTAGATACTTTTTTTTTAATTTTGACGAATTTTATTTTTTTAATATCCTACAGCAACAGTAACTCATTTTTAGTAAAGTTACTATAACAATAGTATTTTAGGTGTAAACCTTTTACTAACAATTTATGGATCTCTTAGTTGTCCGAAATAAAATCTTTGTTTGTTTGAATGCGCAAATCTCTGAAACTGCCAGTCGGATTTGAAAAAGTATTTTTGCATTTGCTAGCCTAATTCGTAAGAAAGGCTTCATGCTACTTACCATCACACTAGGTTTCTTAGGAGCCGAGCAAAACAAAACAAAAAAATCAGAAACAACGCTAACCGAAAACAAATTAATAGTGCGGGCAGGCGATGCGATGCGACGGGGTGGGTCGGGGAACAAGAAATTTCATGCGAACGAAACCGCGGGCAGAAGCTAGTGATTGATTGAATTGATAAATAATATTCTATACAAATACAGACTTTTTTAATAGACCGCTACCTTGTACAAATAAATTCTTATTGTCTTTTGATATTGCGTAGGGATTACGTAAAAACCTTAGTATTTACGTAATAACTACGCAATGTCAGTCCATATACTACGCCTAAATTTTTTATTCCAATATAGATACGCTCCAGGTACCCAAAGGAATCTTCATAAAGTCCACGTTGACAAAATCAAAAGGAAAAAGTATTCAATAAAACACGACTCTCATAAAATAAGTCTGTCTGTCTCATTTGTGCCACCCAAATTTAATATACCTAGAAATATAGTTGCAATATGAGTCAATACATGCAATCAGTGTCTTGTGTTGGAACTGTGCCAAAGTAAATGGGGCGGTGTGTCTATGAAGTTAGTGAATTCATTGGCAGAGATACGAATCTCTATGCAGTCTCCTTCGAGGACAAAACGTTTTTAGCGTGAAAAGAATGTTGGTTTGTGAGATCATTTTTGTAAGCTAGGATTTATATCACGAGAGTGGATTTGCGTGCCCGATGGATAGCAATAGACATGCCGCACGCTTAATAGAACACTGGCTTAACTAAAAAAAGTAGATTTTTGAGAAATCGCCGTTTAATGTTTTGCAATTAGGGTCTAGTCGGCTTATTAGCCAATATAATAAAAATGTAATGAACAGTTAAATATAATATTATAATACTACTTTTTCAAAAACTATTGATCATGAGTGATTTTTTAATGGATGAACAACGACAATTCTATTTTTATGCACTATGTCAATTATAACTGTGATATACTCCGATTACACTTTGAATAAAATTAAAATAAAAGCGAAAAAACCTTTTTTTATAAACTTGTGCATTGTTGTACTTATTCGTCCACATTTTGCCAAACGTACATTGTTGCCATGTCCGTGAGACGACCGGGATACACGATGAGCTTCGACAGTTCTCGGTACATACGTAATCCATTAGATTACAGGCTTGTGAAGCGAATGCTACGTTTGTAGGGGAAGTTACATACATTCCTACCTGCTATAGGTATGTTTGTACTTGCTTCCATATGAGATCAGTTTGTGTATTGATAATTTTTTCTTCAAACCTTATCCACTCACACAGACCCATCTACACTTTTTCATACATCTACACTCACATATACACAGCTACACTTACACAATCACACACATCCAGCACTTATGTAAATAATTACTTACTCCCTTTTCCTTGTAATTAATCAATTAAAAGTCTTTCTAACTTCTTTTCCTCTTTCCTCATCTTGAAAATTAATTGTGTTAGTCTAGTTTATTTTATACAAAAGTGCACATTACTAATTTGTAAGTAATTATTTACCCAGAATGGACGGATGGATGACCCCTGTAACAGGTTTCGCCTAGCATGGGGGTCAATGATCGTTTATTTTGGCTATTCGCATGCTTAAATTAAGTGTCAATCTGTATCTGTGTATCTTTTTAAGTAAAATAAATGTATTATTATTTTTTTTCTGCGCTGCTGAGTATAAAGTAAACAGAATGAGTATACCGCAGAAAAATAATAGTGGTAAGAGAATTTACTCTCATAATAAAAATAAATATCTTACTGGCTAACAATAAAATAGATCATCGCAGACGATAGGAAGTATTCCGCACTTTCTTTTAAATTTATTGCCAAATAGATAAACCCGCGCATGCTTAGATTAATTTCTAACTCTTCTGATAACAGTATTTTTAGGTCCCTAATACTCATAATAATTATAATTGACCAAACAAAAAAATTACTATTTAAATACTGGTAATCAGCTGCATCCGGTTAGACTGGAAGCCGACCCCAGCATAGTTAGAAAAAGGGTTGATCGACACTACTTATGCTTATTAAAATGTAAGTCTGACTAAATTTAGTACCTAAACCTAACTTCGCCACCTCCACATAACAGCAACTTTTACAAAATTCAAACAAATACCACTCCTGAAAACTATGTATGTATCTAAAAAGCCAAAGACTAGGCTAATAAGTATGACGGAGCACTGGCCATCTTATTTTATATTCCGAGCTGCCCAGACACGTTACGAGTCGTACACACGAAATTATGGGCCTAGCACGAACGCGCTTACGGAAATACGAACAATTTTAAAATTGAATACTTGTTTAGTTCATAACACAAGCATCACCTTTGTACGTACCTATTTTATCCGTTCATTTATTGTCTGTTTATGTGTGTAACTACATAAATGGTTAAATAAATAAGTAGTTATTTAGTTTTTACGATTAGGTACTTACCATTACTACTTCTTACTAGTTTTTAGTTTTAAGACTTTATTAATATCTACGGAAAATTCAGCGTCGAATATACGCGATCCAGTACCACCAACCGACTGGAGCAGAGTATACCCGGCTCAGCATCACCGACCTGAGCGTGACGATTCAGTTTCGTTCACTGTTCAAAAATAGCGCAAAGTACGCCTAAACAAGTTTTCAAAAAAGTCGTTCACATTCACCGAAATTACGTTTACTTCGCGTGTTTGTGCTCGGCCCTATGTTCGACAGCATTCGGACGTGCAAAGCTCACGTATATGCATGTCAAAAGTTCATCCTGTGTATATTTTTGGATAAGTACTATGATGTCAATTTCAGACGTTTGGGACGAAAATAGGGTTGCTTTCGTGTTTTTATTTATTATGCAAGTGCAGGCAAGTTGGGGTGTATTTTTTTGGAATAAAGTTCTTTATTGCACGTCGGATGATGAGAGCCGGCCCACCGAATTAGTTATATTTTTTATTGTATCCCACAACTTTTTGCTATCTTTACCAGCTTTTTGAACAAGTTCTCTGTTACAAACATTTCGAATGTAGGTTGATTTTAGTACTTATTTAGTCATCTAGAAACGATTTTGAATTTTCATGTAGTTTATCTCGTTGCGCATTCAGCGCAACAGGCCCTGTGTGGATAACACAACACAACACAGTTTGATAATTCTTTTGCGCCATGAAAGTATAACTGTTTCAGAATTAAAACTCAAAGCGATCTTTAATTCACCAATTACATAGCTGAATCTCATAAATCGGAGTAAAATTAATTTTGCTTGTCTTGAGTTAAAGCCTTCTGATCTATTTTAGTGCGCGATAAAATGGCATACTTACGCGACTGTGTTTTATCAAAAAAAGTATGACAGATTTGTGGTCTGTAAGCATAGATTGTGGAACAATGGTAATAGAAGGAAGCTTGGTTTTCAAGAGTACATGATCTAAACAAGAACCATTGGCGTCACGAATGATAAAAGCTTGTGCTGGCAATTAAATAGACCGTGGTAGGCGGTGAGAGCTAGATATTGATTGGAAGACGTACTCAGATTCTCGGAAATTATGTCTACGTTCAGATCTCCTATTATTGCGATATTTTTATAACCAGATAATTTCACCAAAGTCTCGCAAGCGACGTCAATGTTAGAATAAGAGGGGGACCGACAGAGAGCCAGTAACTATTTTAATCAAAAGGTAATTACAATTTTGTATATTAGGTTCCTCAACACATAAAGCTAAGTTCTTCTTTTATATACGTTAGGCAACTGGTTAAATTAGCCGTGTGGTTAACCGCCTGGCCTTTGGAAGTAGTGCTCGCCTCGCTTCACTCTCTCGACTCACACGTAGTTGATCACAGCTCTAATTTAACCTAATCCATTTGGTCGAGGTGCCCTTTCAGAGAAAACTCTGATGTGTAGATCTTTTTCCGTTTTCCTGAGATATAACACCATGAGATGTCCATATTCCTTGGTAAAACAGGTTGTCAGAATTTCGGGATTTTGATTACCCATGAATACCGTCAAAGATTTAGAAATGATAGCCGAGGAGGAACGGAGTGGTTTTAATACGTATTGTATGGTCACTCGTCCATGAACCCACCGCGGCAAGCGTAGCTTAACCTACGATCGACCTGTGCGGCCGTTATCATTCAGCCAAGAGTACCTGTTAATAAGATTTAGGTATTGGTTTATTGACCTTAAACAAGTTAGAGATTATGTTGTGTGGGTTAACATGGTACGAATCAATTAATCACATGAGAACATTCCGTCATTATATCTACCTTCAAATTGGAATTGTTGACCGAGCAGTTTGTCGAAAGTTAACCAATGAAAACATAATCGAGCACCTATTTATTATCATTATTTCCTTTATTTCATTATACATGTCTAGAAGCCGAAACTGTACAATTTTCTCAATCAACTTTGACCCTTATACTTTGGCGTCACAAACAGCGGTATACAAATTATATTTTAAATATTAAAATATAAAAAATATTTTAAAATACAAAAAATAGTAGCCCACCGGTATCGGGAACAAGGTCCAAGTTGCTAGTGGTCAGGGCTCAACAACAGAGAGAGGAACCTCCTAACAATGCAAGCCGTGTCAAGAAATACCGCTTTCTTCGTTTTCAATCAAGCCCTTTACCCTTTACCCCCCTCAGGAGTTGTTCGAGGCTCATAGCTATTAAGCCATTGGCTATCATTATTATTATTTATTTATTTCAGAGAATCTCATATGTAAGTACTTATCAACTTTAACCCAAATTTATTCAATCAAGTCTATCTGACATTCGGGCAGCAAATCCAGCCATATTATTCTTTCATTTCCCACCAACCAAACTAAACGGAGAGAAAAAACATTCGTAGCAAACAAAAAGCAAGATTGGACTGGCAATATTATACACAAATACAATATAAGAGATCAACATTGTCCTCCGTTCTCCCAACGAAAACATTTCTTAATTAAATAAGCTCGACAGGTAGATACAGCTGCAAAATCTAATATACCAGATAGGAATTCCCTTTATTTATACTGGGCGGCCAAGGCCACGTTCAAATTGCTCAAAAATCAAAGCTGAAAGAACTTTTTTCCGTCTCTCGTTAATTTCCTTTAAAGTGTTTTACAATTAATTCTGTTGTGACTTTCTTTGTTGGTTCTCTTGTTTGTTTACTAAGGCGTTAATAAAAGGTTTTTCGGGAAATGTTGGTTCGTTATATTGAAGTTTGTGGCTTCGTTAACGGAACGGTTTAACAATGTCTGAGACAATGTCAGAGGTCACTGTTAGTGAAAAGGAGTGATAGGTACAAGGCAGAGAAAAAGTTATAAATAAGAGGGGAAAAATACACGTGTATACAAAAATTTTCAAGGTGAGACTAAGTTGATAACATATTTTCCTTCATTTTCAAATCAACACGCAGAACAAGCTCTCTATAAATTTCACAAGAGCTACCAGGATCACAAAGAAACAAAACTCTTCGTTTGAGCTCAATTTAATTACGCTACATACAAATCTTTATACAAATACATCTCTAGTATATTTTATACAAAGTTTCATCCGTACAATTGTACTCCTTGCTGAATAATATATTTTTACTTTGCGTCCAATTGTCGAGCGGGCGGGATACTTCTAATTCACTCGCTTTGTACGAATTGAAAGAGTCACGGAATTTTTTTTCTTGTTGTAATTTGTCTGAGTTTAAATTGATGTTTTCTTAATGGAGTAGTTCTTGGAATGAAATGGCTGGTTAATAAAGTAGGTATATTATAAGAAACTAGCTGACCCCGCAAACGTCGTTTTGCCAAAAAAAAAAAATAGATAGTAGCCGATTCTCAGACCTACCCGATATGCACACAAAATTTCATACAAATCGGTCCAGCCGTTTCGGAGGAGTTTAACCACAAACACCGCGACACGAGAATTTTATATATTAGATATAAGGTTAGCTGATTATTTAGGTCTACCTAATCAGCCTTTAATGGTCCCACTGCTGGGACACAGACATTTCTCGATGAGAGGAAGTGGGCCGTAATCCACCACGCAGGTATAGTGCGGATTGGATGACATATGTCTTCGATTTATTGATTCTAGGACATGCCGATTTCCTCACGATGTTTTCCTTCACCGTTTTGAGAGTAGGAGGAACGTTTAGGCCGATTTTCCTAATTATTGTAGCATTGATTTGCAAAAAATATAACCGTTTTTCTTGGTAAAAAAACTAGTACACACAGTCTCAAGTATATTTATAGAAGCTGCTTTGCTAATATGTCTCTTTTATTTACTAATGATTCATAGTTTACACAAGAGAATTGGATATCAAAGCTTTTGTCAGCACAAAACGGAGTTAGTAGAAATAATTGTTCGATATATTGTCTCACTAGAGTAAATACTGTCATCTTTATCTACAACTAGCTGACCCCGCAAACGTCGTTTTGCAAAAAAAAAATAGGGATATGAAAAATAGATGTTGGCCGATTCTCAGACCTACTCAATATGCTCACAAAATTTCATGAGAATCGGTCAAGCCGTTTCGGAGGAGTACGGGAACGAACATTGTGACACGAGAATTTTATATATAAGATGTGTAACTAAAATAATGCATATTATGGAAGTAGTTTGTTCAGAATCGTTTACTGAATTGATTTCTGTCATTTTTATTATATAGGGTGACTGGTAATTAGTGACCGATACCTAAACACGTGATTGTACTCATGATAACAAACAATTTTTACTATGGGACCAAATCTGAATTCGCGAAAAAAAAATCTGCTGTTCAGTACCTACATTTTGACCAGTTAGGCGAACATAAATGACTGAACAGCAGATTTTTTTTTCACAATTTCAGGTTTGGTCCCATAGTAAAAGTTGTTTGTTATCATGAGTACAAGCACGTGTTTAAGTATCGGTCACTAATTATCAGTCACCGTATATGTAACTAGTTATCCCAATAATAATTAAAACTACGTGAATTACTCTCACACTTCCGCTGTGCAGTCAAAACAAACCAAAATGGATGAAATACCTATTATGCTAGACGCTTATACATGTGCGACTGTGTGCATGCGTAGATTTGTAATGTGATCTCAATTTTCTCTCTCAGTTTTATATCTTTATCACAATACTGGTTCTTTTATCACCTCTTTAGATACCACATTGAATCAGTCACACGATTACGCTACTGTATATGTAGTTGGAGACACGAACATCTACATATGTAATCTAATTAACAACAGAAACGCCGATTATCTGTGTATGATGGCTATACACGGTCTCCTTCCAGCAATAACTAACTCTATAGAGCAAGTACTTTTCATGTGTTTATTAAGTCCATAAATAAAACTTCGGGAACAATGTGTAAATGTTCTATCATGAATCATGACATCGACGGTTATGATATACCTGAAACACAATCGATCGATATAAAATAAACAAAGAAATCGCTGTCGTGTGGGTGTGTGTGTGTGTGTGTGAAATCTGTCTTGGACTGAAGTATTTAGCCATCAGTCTACAAACGTCGCCGTTAATGCTATGCAAAAATCTGGCTGACCAAATTCTAACAAGACTTGGAAACTCAAACCTCTATTGCCGATAATTATAGTCTAAATATTACATGCCCGCACACATTCTTCTTGCACTCCACCTATGAAACTGAGATAGATAGCCTTATATCACTACTCAACAATAAAAGTGCTCCTAGGCCCGACGACCCAAATGTAAGATTAATTAAAAATATATATATACTGTCATTGGCATCTCTAAGCCATATATTCAACCTAAGCTCCAAGACTGAAACTTTTCCAGAATGATGAAAAGTCGCAACTGTCTGCACAATTCATAAAAATGGAGCAACAAACATTCCCGACCAATCGCCCTACTGTTCATATTATAAAATCTACTTGAAAATATTGTAAACAAAAACTAAATTTCCTTGAAAAACATAACTATATTTCTGACAAGCAGTTTGGCTTCAGAAGGGGTAGGTCAACTGACGACGTAGCTAGGCTATTAACAAACCCTGTATCATCAACTGTAAATAAAATAGAATATTCCATGACGGTTTTTTTTGATTTGGCAAAAACCTTCGACACGATTTTGATAGAACTCCTTAAGAAATTGAAAGCCGCAGGCTTACGTGGTACCCCCCTGAGATTGGTTCAGAATCTACCTATCTATTAGAAGCCAATTTGTTAAATTCACTGCTCTTTTTAACAGCCTTATCTCTATTGGTTTCGGAATCCCGCAGGGCAGCACACTCGGTCCAAATCTTTTCTTACTCTACATAAACGATATCTTAAATTTTTTTCTCACTAATTCTGAATTAATAGCCTACGCAGATGATACGGTGATCATATTTTATGGTAAGTCTACATACCATACATGCCGTCGCGTTGTAGATATGTCTACAACTATGCCGTGGAGGGACTACGGATCATTACCTGTGTCTCCTTGGCAGAGAGAGTCTTAGCCACTGCTGAGACTCTCGATATAAACCTGCTGACCTTAAACGTTGAGAAAACAAAGATAATAAATATTCTATAAATCCAATGCATCCAGAACCCCAAGTCTCAAATTTCATATTTGCAACAATAGCTTCAACCTCTAATCCACAAACTTTTCGTGTACAGTAATCGACCGTATTCACTCCATAAGATATTTAGAAATTACCTTACATGAGAACTTATCTTTTGAACAACATATACACGCACTCTCCGGCCGGAAAAGAAAACTAAAACATATAATTAAAAAACTACGTGACTGTATACTCATCCCCCATATTCCGCATGCCTTTGCCTGTCTACCCTTCAATATGGAATCTCTGTCTGGTAAAACTGCTTATAACGAAGTCGAAAGAGCACAAAGAGCCATCATTAAATTATTATGTTCAAGAAGCCTTTCTGGTACTGAACCAACAAACACTACAGTGACTTCCTGGACCTCCGTGTTTGCCAACTCTTTCCATCCACAGCTCAACACTTCACATGCATAGAAAATTAAAATTCAGGACCGATCGTACCATTAAATAATATCATAGCGCACTATCAGGATTCCCATTCCCCAAGTAAACTCCCTTATGGCTACTTATTTCCACTTAGTTACAACAAAGACATAAAGTGCTGCAAGATAAAAAAGACCTGAAATTATCTCTGTGCCAAAAAGTAATAAAGAAATAGCTGTTTACACTCTCCTACGATGAAACTGAAAATACAATTTATACGTAGATAAGCAACATTATTAGACTAAGGGTACTCCTAAGTTCACGTTCACAAGACACACACAAACCCAAACACACACTCTCTAACACATACTCCTACTTACATTCTACACTTAAATTTGTAAAATTGATTTCATGATAATATAAATGATTCGATTTTTGTTGATTTATATTTTGTTACGATAACATTCCTTGTTATTTAATTGATCTCATACTGATGATTTTATTTTACTTTGTTTGATCTCATGCTGATGGCAATGTGTATCTAAAGCGTTTTATTTTAATTGATTTTTGTTTAGTTTAATTCTGAAAATGTCGCAAGTCCGACTTCCAAGATACAGGCAAACATTTAGTTTTGAGGGTCACTATCCAATCTATTCTTGAACAAAATGATTATTAATGAAAATTCATTTAATATTAAGTAAGTACATAAATTCAATGCGTACGCCTTACAAAACAAAAGATCGCAATCAGTCCTTGTGAACTATTGTAACATGTTCCTCTGAATACTTACACAAGTCGCATCTAGTTCTCAAAGATATTGAAATTCATAGGATTCATAAGCTATTATCTGACTTCTAGTTACGGGTTCTGTAACTTCAGTGGACTGGTTTGTTTGATGGCACACGTAGTCTTGTTACTATAGGTTATAATAGTATGATGGTATGTAGGGAGGGGCCCGTGGCTAAATAATAACAGCCGCACAGGTCGATCGATCAGGTTAAGTTACACTTGCCGCGTTTGGTCTACGGATGGCTGACCATCTTTACATAACACTCCGTGCCTCGGAAGCACGTAAAGCCGTTGGTTCCTGCTGTCATTCGTGGATCTTAGACAGTCGTTACGGGAAGTCAGAAGCCCTAAAGTCTGACAACCAGTCTAACAAAGGGTCGCTCTATGTAAAATACTGGGTTTCAGCGGCATCCGGTTAGACTGGAAGCCGACCCCAACATATTTGGGAAAAGGCTAGGCAGATGAGATGATGAATAGTATGATCTAGAACCGCCATCCCACAAATGGTTGGGTTAGGTTAGAGATGTTCCTGTTTTTTTTTTTAGGTTAGCCTGCACTGTCCCACTGTTGATTTACCTCGGTCCAACCCTTGCGGTACGCGTTTATGCCGTCTCGCTGCTTCTTTTTGGGCTCACCCACACCCACCGTATGGAGAGGCCCTTATAGTAGTAATTGTGTATCTGTAGTATCCATTTTATTTTGGATATACATACAATGTAACCCCGAAAGCTTTTGAGAAATGTTTATTAGTTAATGTGCTTCAAAAATAAATTTTAGTAGTGAGTTCTGTGCGTCAGAAAACACTATCAACGTAGGTACCTACTTATTTGTGGTAACAAGCATAAATACTGTATTTTTCTAAATAAGGGTGTTGCAGTGGCGAAATTGCAAGCGTAAAAGAGTATTTTCTGGCTTATCTACTGAACGTTATCGACGTAAAAGTATTTCAATGTTAGTATGCATGGATTTCCGAGGTATGGCTTCTGCTAATTATATCAAGTACTAAAATTCTATATCTGCGATTGGAAAACGGTTTGGTGATGCTGACATTATAAAAATATAATATCTAAGGAGGCACTATGAAGCACATTAGTTAGGTTCGCAGTGGTCTTTTTCGAGACTTAATAATATGCGATACATATGATGTAAATTTAAATATGATTTCTACAGCTATTTACGACGTTTGACGTCAAGACACCTGAAACTCAAATAGATACTAATATGACTTCCATATTATAAGTTTACTAGCTATCATTTTTACGACTTCGTAAAATATTGACATCTTTTAATATAAGTAGATTTAATATTAATGTATTATACACATAAACCTTCTGGAATAAATTCTTTAAATAAAGGTAAAAACTACATCAAAATCTGTTGCGTAGTGTATAAGAACACACACAGCCACGAAAAGTGACTTTAATTTATATTTAAATAGTGTATAATATATATATGTCTGTACCATTTCAAAATCTAAGCTTTTCATTGCTAGATTTAGAATAAGATCTACTACTGCACTAGTTACATACAAATAGCTAGGTCTGTCTGTGAATCTGCAACCGCGATGCGGAATCAAAGTTTCGCGAACTTTGAGACCTATCAAGAATACGTGACCTATTTTATGGAGGTACCTACTTAGAACTTTTACTCATGTGTAGGTTATGCCTATAGGCACGTGTATCCATTTGTATTTCTATGAGTACCTCAACTCAACTCATTAATTGTTTAAATGTAATATAATGTAATGAGGGTGTGTGTGTGTGTGTGTTGTGTGTGTATGTTGTGTGTATTGTTGTAATGTAATGTGTGTGTGTGTATGTTGTTTGTGTATGTGTGTTATGCAATATTTGTAAAGCACCATTGTTCGCGCCAGTTCTGTACCCAATCAGTGTAATATTACGTCATTGCTTCTCTTTTGAACTGGCGGGATGGCTTCTGAAAATATGAAGTCAATAGCAGCTATTCTTTCTATAAATAGCATACATTAATAAATTATTGCTGGATATAAGCCTCGTCTGTTTGGCGTTTTCATTAGCCGTCCCCCGGTGCGACGACACTTGTATTAATATACTATCTACAACTTAGGTATATTAAATTTATATTATATCCAACATATTTTTAACTAATTTATTCTCATTGCTCTTTCCTACTCTCTACATTCCGACGAACCCAAACACGACACATCTGCTGTAACTTGGTGAAAGAATTAGATTCCCGCAAATTCCAGGTGATGCAGCATCAGTTCAAGGTTAAATACTATGTTCTAATATCATTGAAGTAACAGAATACCAAATATCAATATGATCAGACCTGTGGAAGATGAAAGAAAAAGAAAAGAAAGAAAAAGTATTTATTGCGACTCGTACAGGAGGATCACAAACTAAATTAAACACAGTCTAAATTAAAATACTAAAATAAAAATTAAAAAAGTAACAAAAAGAAAAATGAAACAAAAAGTCCTATACGAGGCCAATAGGCTCCTATCTCAGCATGATGCTGCGATATTTAAAAATAAATATCGCAGCGCTGGTATTCTGATAGGGCCCGCTGTGGTGTCACGGGCAGTTACGGAAATAAAAAAATAATAAAAGAAATAAAAAAAATAAATAAATAACATAGATTACACACACATGCATTTGACGAATGGATGCTCACATCCATTCGTCAAATTGAAAATAGCTGATAATCTTCAAACAGCTGAACTGATGTTCTTGAATAATAGCTAAGAACACTCTCGATAAAGTCACCTTTCAAACAAAATAAAAAAAAAACAATATCGGTTCAGCCGTTTGGGAGCTACGATGCCGCAAACAGACACACAGATACAAACTTTAAACTAAGAACACCCCTCATTTGCTGTCGGGGGTTATAAATATTGTAAAACATTTTAAATGAGTATTATAATTACTTACATGTAGTTTCTTGCCCATTCTTATGCATACAAAACTACCTCTTGGCAGTGGCATCTAGAACCAATTATATTTTCTTGTAAATTGTGATATTCAAAAGTTCCTTTTAATGGCCCAGTTGAAATAAATTATTTGACTTTAACTTTATTAAGCTTTAATGAAACATTGCAGGATTATATTTTAATTTGAGTATTATTAGTTTGAAGTATTACAACATGTGATGGTTACTTAAAAGCATTCTTATTTTATAGATTATGTCACAAGATTATCAACATTAACACTAATATCTTATCATCACGCCTATCTTGCTTAACGGTGTAGTCCCAGGTGAGCCTATAGTACGGTCACCAAAGCATATAAGTAGCCAGGGTCATCGGATATAATTGAAGTCTAGTAAAAAACCGATGGATGTTTTCGATTTAAATTTCATTAATCAAATTAACTTTCATTCGGAAACAGTTAGATAATATATTATAATAAAGTTCCATGTAAGAGAAGGCAATCCTATAGGTAATCCCAAATCATGACTGATTTTATTTAATACTAGGAGCGCGGTTTCACCGCATTAGTTTCGATTCCGTGGGAATATCGGGATAAAAAGTATTCTATGTGTTAATCCTGATTATAAACTATCTGTGTGCCAAATTTCATCCAAATCTGTTCAACGGTTTACGCATGATTGAGTAACAAACTTCCAAACATCTTCACAAACTTTTACATTTATAATATTAGTAGGATAAAACCCAGTGCCTAGTACTTTTCCCAACCTGAGAATCGAAACAACAGAAAGTGTATCAAACCAACTCAACTATCCGTGGTAAAAAGTAAACACAGGCTGAGTGCTACCATCTCACTTCCCGTAGAAAGCACTAGAAGCAGTACAACTAAGTTTAGCAACTAAGTAGATACTACCTGGATTTAGAAGTTGTTTTCCACCTAGATCTATTTAAGAAAAATACAAGGGTCATGTTCATGAATCCGTGAGAGTTGCAAAAGTTAGTTGGAGGCAGAAAATTCCACTGTTTGTGGATTTTTCAGAGTATTACCAGTGCTCTCAGTGATGGCTAAATGGTAACAGCCGTAACGTACGAGTTGTAGTTCGTAGGTTCAAACCCAGGCAGGCGATATTACTCGTGAAAATTACTTCGTCTTTGGTGCTCTCAAAACGGTGAAGGAAAACATCTTGAGTAAACCTTGTTCTAGAACCAAAAATTCGAAGACATGTGACTGGGCCCGCGTGGTGGATTACGGCCCAATCCCTCTCACCGAGATGAGGTGTCTAGTGTCCCAACAGGAACATTATAAGCTGATTATGCTACTGCAATAAAATGTTATATTATGGTACTTTTCCAATACAATATGTCAATGGCACAATTACAGCACTAAATGGGACAAAATTACCACATTATCAAGATGACATGGCAAGTTATGGGGTCAAGCAAGAACATAAGAACCTACATAATACATTACAAATATTTTCCTATTAGTTTTTCTAGTTATTATCGCAGTTTTCCTTATATTCGTAACACGAACAGTCCTCAATAATTTGTCAAATGTGGTCGACGTGATCCATTACTTCTTGCTCTGATGCTGTCTCGGATTGATTTATTATGGTTGGTAGCTAATACTTTATTTGTATGGAGAAGATTTTATTACTTGTTGGAAATAGTGCAGTATTTTTTGCGAAACTGAATTGGTGTCTTCGTAAACATAAATTTATTTAGGAGGACATTTAAGTATATAACTCAAGACCACCTACATCGATTTTTGTGATTTGTTAGATTTGTCTCCGCCACGAATAGCAGAATAACTATTAATATAAGGACAAAAAACATGAAAAAAAACATATATACAATTTGTATCACAATTAACGCAAAACCTCATACACCCCAATTAGAGTATCGAGTTAAAAGAATAATACAATGCCCAAAACTATTTTTTTAAAAGCTAACTATTATTATTAAGAAAATAGTGTTGATCCTAGCATGACTTTATGTATTCAAAATTGAGTCTTATTGCCTTAACGCATTGATATATATGTTACTAGCTTTTGCCAGCGACTTCGTCCGCGTGGAATAATGACTTCCGGAAATTGAGGCACTAACTCTCATAGAGTTTAACCGATGTGCTCTTTCTTCTGCCGATTCTTGAGAACGCGTATTTCTCATTCAACGCGTTTTTCAAGACAATAGCGGGCGGACGCCGGCGTCCGCTTGGGGCTTGAATAACTAAAAATATATAACTACGTCTAATATATAAAATAATATATAATAAAACCTACTTCACTTAAAACTAAATACCTATAACTACTATAATTAATAATACCTATACCTATAATTAATAAAAGTACCTACGCTTTTACCTACTTAATATTAAAAAAAACTGAACATAAATTAACCAAAACTTACCTACTACTAACTAACTACTACTAACCTATTACTACTTCACCTAAAAAGAAATCCTGTTTTCCCAACATTTCCCTTCACTGCTCTGCTCCTATTGATCGTAGCGTGATGAAAAGTATACTATAACCTGCCCAAGAGTATGAAGAACAATTGTACCAAGTTTCGTTGAAATCCGTCGAGTGGTTTTTGTTTCTATAACGAACATACAGACAGACAGACAGACAGACAGACAAAAATTTTACTGATTGCATTTTTGGCGTCAGTAACGATCACTAATCACCCGCTGATAGTTATTTTTGAAATATATTTCATGTACAGAATTGACCTCTCTACAGATTTATTATAAGTATAGATATAGCTCAATGCCTTAAGACTGTGCCGACCCTACAGTGGCGCCCTCATCGTTTCTTTGGTTATTTCATACAATTTAGAATGAAAATGCAGAAAATAAGCACGTTAAGTTGTGCTTCACAAAATTATACGTTAATATTATTATAAAAGGTAGTTTTATATTGTTTAGTTTCATTATAATCCTTAAAACGAATAAAAGTGGCCACTATATTCCGTTTTAAGGATTATGATAAAACTAAAGAATATAAAACTACCGCTTCTAATAATATTAATGTATAATCTTGTGAAGCACAACTTAACGTGCTTGTTTTCTGCATTTTCATTCTAAATTGTATGAAATAATCAAACATACGATGAGGGCGCCACTGTAGGGTCGGCACAGTCTTAAGTGCTTTCCGAGGCACGGAGGGGTCTCGATTGTAAAGATGGTCACCAATCCACAGACCCACCGCGGCAAGCGTAGCTTATCCTGACTGATCGACCTGTGTGGCTGTTTTTTATTTAGCCACGAGCCCCTCCTAAATTTAGTAAAATAGTGTGTGATAAATATATCTAATACCTCGATGAATTTAGCCAAAGATGTAGATACACCTAGATAACGCAAGAGCAACTACTTCGCGTGCCAAAAATCGCACCAACTTACGTTCAAAAATCGTAAACCGCCACTTTCGCGCTCAGTTCTGAGTACTGCTGGCTGGGTGAGCGTGAGCGAGAAGGAGCGCTTGTGACGTCATAGTAGGTAGTAAAAAAAAATTACACGCTTGGTTTTCATACAGATCTTGATACTTGCGAATCGTAACACTTCTGGAAGGCTTCTCCTAATGCCCAAAAACCCTAATTTCACCTTTCCATTTCAGTAATTACTGTAAAAAGCTACGTAAAATATTAGACACATACTAAATTAACGTTTTATTAGTCCAAATTGGAACTCAGCAAACACTCGAGTTTACATAGGGCTTAATCTTATAATAGATGAAAATGCAAACATCTAGGCGCCGATCCTTGATTCAGATTATTTTTATTAGAAGTTAAATTGTATTCGTATCACGAGGCTATTAGCTAACCTAAAGAAATTAAATTAATGTAATGTGACCTTTTAAGACACTTTTACATGTTAATAATATTTGCTGGTCAATATTTTAAAAACTAGATGGCGCTGGCAATTTCTAGCTGACTGATTCCTGAGAAGAAATGCCGAAACAAACTCAAAGGGCATTGGTCTCTTTTATAGTCCAAAAAATATATTATTATGATTTTATGTCTTACAATGCAGGGAGAGCTTTTTGAAGAAAAAGTCATTGCAGCTTTGGGTTGACCTGGCGCAACAGACGGCATGTATACATCAGTCACCGAGTAGCTCAATCGTGTATTTTAGGGAGCTCTACGACTCGTCATACGACGCTATCAGATTTGCAGGACATTTGCAGGCTTTGTAGGCTTTATACAAAATACTCAAAACATCATGTACGGTCGCCAAAGGAGATAAGTACCCAGGGTCGTCGGTATAGTTGAAGCTTAGTTAGAAACCGATGGATGTTTTCGAATAAAAATTAATTTAATTAGTAGAAAATAAAAATTAATTTATCAAATTAAAGGAGAATGGCCAAAAAAAACCCAGGTCCGGCGCAAAAGTTTTATATCTCAGATTTTAAATTTAAATTAGTAAAATTATTTTCAGTTGTCATTATAGCTGAATTCAGTAATTAAAAAAAAGCATTATTTGCCTTGAGCGCCAATAAAAAAAATGCAATGGGCAAATAAAATATTATTTGCCCATTGCATTTTTTTTATTGGCGCTCAAGGCAAATAATGCTTTTTTTTTGTAAAAATATCAATACCCAATTGTCATTATTTCTTATGATTAACGTGTTAGGAAACCCTGCAGAAAGTTAAGAGTACTGGTATTAGTAATGTAGTATATATTAATAGAATCTTATTTATAAAAGTATACTAGACCGGTATTTCAACAGTCATCATCATCATTAAGCACAGTAGGTATCCGATAATAATGATATTATAATTGTTATTGATTTAGATTTAACTAACTTCATTTATTAATATAGTATTTTCTCGTAATTTGATGAATAATAATCGTTAATTGCCTTGAGCACCTACGAAACATTAATGGGCAAAGAAAACATGTTAGCCACTGAATTCGGCAATGATGAAAACTGAGAAAAAAAAAATTAAAAAAAAAGAAAAAGAAATTTAAATCTAAAATCTGAGACATAAAATTTTTGCGCCGGGTCTGGGTTTTTTTTATATGGGTCGTGGCCATTCTCCTTTCATTCGAAAATATCCATCGGATTCTTACTAAACTTTAACTGCATTGACGACCCTGATAACTTATCTCTTTTGCTGACTGTACATCATTTGGCAGTTATAAAGTTGTGTATTCAATCTAGCCAGCATGGTACACACGGCTACACATCAAGCTATACAAAACCAGTTTACGCTGGTCTCGCATCGTACGAAAATCCTATACAATGTGAGATCAGCTTATACTGAAAAAGTATAGCTTGATGTGTAGCCGTGTGTACTCACTTTCATAATCAGTCTTCCCTAACTTTTTAAATCTATACTTATAATAAATCTGTAGAGAGGTCAATTCTGTACATGAAATATATTTCCAAAATAACTATCAGCGGGTGATTAGTGATCGATACTGACGCCAAAAATGCAATCAGTAAAATTTTTGTCTGTCTGTCTGTCTGTATGTTCGTTATAGAAACAAAAACCACTCGACGGATTTCAACGAAACTTGGTACAATTGTTCTTCATACTCCTGGGAAGGTTATAGTATACTTTTCATCACGCTACGATCAATAGGAGCAGAACAGTGAAGGGAAATGTTGGGAAACAGGATTTCTTTTTAGGTGAAGTAGTAATAGGTTAGTAGTAGTTAGTTAGTAGTAGGTAAGTTTTGGTTAATTTATGTTCAGTTTTTTTTAATATTAAGTAGGTAAAAGCGTAGGTACTTTTATTAATTATAGGTATAGGTATTATTAATTATAGTAGTTATAGGTATTTAGTTTTAAGTGAAGTAGGTTTTATTATATATTATTTTATATATTAGACGTAGTTATATATTTTTAGTTATTCAAGCCCCAAGCGGACGCCGGCGTCCGCCCGCTATTGTCTTGAAAAACGCGTTGAATGAGAAATACGCGTTCTCAAGAATCGGCAGAAGAAAGAGCACATCGGTTAAACTCTATGAGAGTTAGTGCCTCAATTTCCGGAAGTCATTATTCCACGCGGACGAAGTCGCTGGCAAAAGCTAGTTAGGACATAAAGCTGTAAATACCACTGCAGGAGACCCTTCGAATAATTTTCTTATCTGTGTCATTACGCAGGACCTCGACCTTTCTAAGCACTAAAAATATCTCGACGAACTTAGGACCGGCTATTCATTAGGCTAAGGGGGAATTTCTTGTCCCATTCATTGAGAAATAGAGATGCTAAGGTCTCACACAAATTAAGATAAGACGCAACTTGTTAGGTTTACAAGACTGAACTGGGATTGCCTTAAGACTTTAACACAGTTCGAGCATACATAAAGTTTTATTTTTTTGTAGTAAGAATTGAAGATAAGGCTTGAATGATCTCAATTGGAAATTGAGACGGAAAAGTCTGTGAAAATGGATTGAACAAAAACATCGACCCGTGGCATGGCATACATAATTATTATGGTTTTTATGTATTTTTGTTTTTTTTTTCTTAACTATATTTTATTGTTTTATTTTCTATTTTTTTTAATCTCCTTGTAGAATTTCATGTCCATAGGTGTATCCGTAGCATCACAGCGGGCCCTATTAGAATACCAGCACAGCGATATTTATTTTTCATTATCGCAGCTATATGCTGAGATAATAATAGCCTTTTGGCCTTGCACGTCTTTTTTTTGGTTGTTTTAATGTTGATTGTGTTAGTTTTAAATATTCATTTTTTACTGTTTGTATTTCCTGTGTGTATCCTAAATAAAATAATTTTCTTTCTTTCTTTGTTGCACTGGTGACCTTCCTTATTGAATGTTTCGAGTCAACCTGTGCTGATCAACTCAAAGACTACTTGCAGATCTTTGCAAGTAGTCTTTGAGTTGATCTTAGCGTGTTGTGTCGAAACAGTAATGCTACCTATTCTGATATATAATTATATATTTTTTTAAAAATCTCACCGTGTAAACTTAGGCGAAGTGAGTTTAAAGTGAGCTGTCAATGTGTCAATCCCTAGCATCAGGTGGAATGACAGCACACTTTTAAGCTCATTTCAACTAAGATAACACGGTGATCTTTATACAGAATAGCACCGCAGAACAGATCGTTGGGTGATGGCAGGTTCTTTATAAAAAAGGAATGTATTTAATAGCACTTTAAATTTGATAAAAACAGCTATAAAATTGTATATCAGCACTTTAAATAATAATACATCTATAATTACATATATTATAACTTTAAAAATAATGGTTTGCACTAAAATTGTGTCGAAAATCAACTCCGAAACCAGTTCGTTTCTGAACGCAGATTAAAATGTCCACGAAGGGGATGGCGGATCTAAGTTGGTTTACAAGCAATAATACTAAGACGTTGTCGACGGAGCCCCGCTACGCGGGGCCCCTATTTCTGTCTGCAGGGTTCAAAGGAACCTAACCTTACCTAAGTCGGGTGCTCCAAGTCCCAAGATTGCTTATAGAAACCATTATTTTTATAGTTTATTCAATTAATTTTAAAGCTAAGCATATTTATAGTGGAAGCCATTATTTTTATAGTTCATTTAATTTATTTTAATTTTAAGTTAAATATTTTGAAGTGTGAAACATTATTTTCAAAGTGCGTTTATATATTCCCCTATAAAAACACAGTTAAGAAAAGCCTGTTTTTGGCGAGTTCAGGCTACTCTGCAAAACCAATGGCTAAATTTTGGCACGTCATAGGATACTATGTTGAAGCCAATTTTCTGAAGTGCCTGTTATGATATTTGATCGCTCGACTTCGCAAACGTGAGAGGAGATCGCACTTAGTCACTGTATCCTTCTCATACAAAAATATTTTACGTAGGTAGGTTTACCTAATAAATAACAGAATTACATGTCAAAACGAAAACAAATATTTCGTCTACATCTTAATACGAAAATAACGTATTCGATTACCCGTAAAAGCCATTCGTTTGTTTGTCTCTACTTTAAGGCAATTCATTTTCTTTTATATTTGTTTGTATCGGATTTCATTCAATGCTAATTTCTTTGGAAGGAATAATGTAAATACTGTTTGTTGCTCCGAAAATGATGTTTATGTTTCCGAGAAAAACTGAGAAAAACAACTTCTTTTTATAGTTATCAATGGCTGTTAAATATTTCGCTGTTCGGATTAATTAATCAATATTCCTAATTATGAAATATCGCTCTGTAGCACTATACTATATAGGGTGACTGGAAATTAGTGACCGATACCTAAACACGTGATTGTACTCATGATAACAAACAACTTTTACTATGAGATCAAACCTGAAATTGTGAAAAAAAAATCTGCTGTTCAGTCATTTATGTTCGCCTAACTGGTCAAAATGTAGGTATAGGTACTGAACAGCAGATTTTTTTTTCGCGAATTCAGGTTTGGTCCCATAATAAAAGTTGTTTGTTATCATGAGTACAATCACGTGTTTAGGTATCGGTCACTAATTACCAGTCACCCTATATATTGAAAAAAAAAAAAATGTTTACACCTTTAAGTAAGCAAATATTCGTTTGTTGCGATATAAAGTGAGGTGTGGTCAAATTTAAGGGTATCACCATCAAACTGATCATAAATTACATTCCATCGCCATTACAGATAGTGCAATCCACGAAGACGCGCCCTACTCTTCTTCCTAATCGTTAGCGGTTATCGCTAGTGAATTCTGCAAGCGTTTTAATTTTTTCAATACACACTAATTAGCCATTAATAATAATTTGTGTGTATCGACAAAACAAAACACTAGCGGAATGTTGTCCACTTGTGCTGTAAGCATTAGGAAAAAGGGTGGGGCGCGTCTTTGTGGATTGCACTACCTATAATCGGTTATCTACAATAGTAAAATGTATTCTAAATTGAGTAAGATGTATTCTAAGTTGATTAACAAAAAGGTCCTAATAAGTTTTTGGTGGCAATGGAATTTGAAGTTTGATAAGTATGACGTGCAGTTTGTTGTTCCATAACTTGTAAATCAATTCAAATTCTTTGTTCAAATGTAGACGAACATCTCAACCTGTCTCCCAAACGACAGGACGTCAACTAAAATAGACGATCCCGAACTTCGACACGAAACAAGCGAATTCCCGAAATATTTTCGGGTGAAACCTCGAGAGTTTCACAAACGGTAAACGTCGAGTAACTGGGCCGATAAATTAGGTAATTTGCGGTTACCGTCCGGTCCGAACTGCGTGTTTCGTCCCAGTGTCTGGGCCTCGTAATTAATTATCCACATGTACGAATCGTTGCGTATTACTTAATCAACCATCAGAATGCTAACTATATGTATTGATTGAAGTCTTTTGCTTGTTCATTTCGTTGAGTGTGTGTTTATTGGCGTATGTTTGGCTTGTTCGCGTAGTTGTGATTGGGTTCCGATGCGTGGCTGTGTCCGATTGGATGGGTTGTGTTGGGTAACTATCGTTTTCGAATGACTAGTTTTGGATTAGGCGAGGTCAATGTTCAGGTTTGATGTATTTCCAATGCTGGGGGTATGATTGTCTTCTATCCAGAAAGCAGAAAAATGTGTGCATTATAATCAAGTTAACTACTAATATTATATGAAAAGCAAAATAAAATGAAAAAAAAAATGATGACGATGGTTGATGATGTGAGATGGATGAGTATTTATTATTATTATTATCAGCCGTTTCTGTCCCACTGCAGGACTAAGGCCTACCTTCCCTCCTTCCACTTATCCCTTCAGTGCTGTTATGCGCCAATCCTTGTGGAAAGAGTCGAGTTTGTCCCACCATTTCATTCTGGGCCTGCCGCGTTGTCGTTTGCTGCTGTTTGGGACCCGTTGTGTGGTTACATTAGCCCATAGCTCCTCCGGCATGCGGCAGATGTGACCAGCCCAGGTCCATTTTAGCTTGGCAGCCGTGTGACCTACATCGGCAATTTGAGTTTTAGAAGGCAGTATTGAGTTCCTTATACGATCAGTAAGTTTAACTCCAAGGATACTGCGCTCCATTGCTCGATGACAGACCCCGAGTGCGGACTTTTGACGATTGGTTTGAGTATTTATTATTATAGTTATAACTGTTTGTTTCGTGATCAATTTAAACTTAGCATCAGTAACACGAACCTACTTTCTGTGCAAATAAAGAACTTGTGGCTAACAGAGCCAGCCTAGCTCGCCTAAAAGCATAGAAGCTTCCTGAGAGCTTCACAGGCTTCGCGGAGCGACATCACTGTTCCGAGGATTTCTGCCCGTTGAGGAGCCACAGCCTCGCATTCCAGGATGACGTGGATTGCATTTTCGGTCCTAACAATATCATCATCATCTGCCTACCATTTTTCCAACTATGTTGGGGTCGGCTTCCAGTCTAACCAGATGCAGTTGAGTACCAGTATTATAAGCCATTTTCGGGCCTAAAAATATCCTCTCAGAAATAACACTTTTAGGGTTGATTTTACCAAAGTCAGATATCTTTTATTCGTGGAATAAAATTGACGTCTAACACTTCTAGTATGGAAAAAATAATTATAAAAAAATATTTTCAGGATAGGACTTATTCTAGATATGAAAGTTTGGTGGAATGCGCCCAAATAAAAAACCTTTTGTTTAAATTATATCAAAAAACAGACTTCTAAATTTTTATATCAACAAATCTAATTTTATACTGGTCTCTTTAAATAACACAAATAACCAGATTATTTTGAACTTTGAACTCTGTCGACCTTCAATTCGTGTTTCCGATTTTCCGTTCGAACAACTCGCCCTTAAAACTTGGGAAACCACCGCTTTGTCGTTTCTTTGATGATTAAACAAACCTCCATTATAATAATAACACAATTAGAATTGTTTTTCGACAATATTGAGACTTAGTAAAACGAAAGTGAAGGATTTTTATAGCTATGGTGATAGTACGTCAGTACCTACTTTATTTTCGTTCGCCAGATAGACCTAGATAACGCAAGTATGATCTGTGTGAAAACCAAGCGTGCCATTTTTTTGACTACCTACTATGACGTCACAAGCACTCTTTCTCACTCACGCTCACCCAGCCAGCAGCGGTGCTATTATGTAAAAAGGTCACCGTGATGAGTTAGGTGAAGTGAGTTTCAAGTAAGTTGTCATTCCACCTTATGCTAGGGATCGACACTAGTGACGATCACTTCACCTAAGATTTCACGGTGAGATATTTACAGAATAGCATTGCAGTACTCAGGACGGAGCGTGAAAGTGGCGGCTTACGATTTTTGTACGTAAGCTGGTGCGATTTTTGCACGCGAAGTAGTTACTCTTGCGTTATCTAGATGTATCTATGTATATCCGTGTTCGCTATAATTATCCTTTTATTGTTTTTTATTGTGTTGTTTCAGTCTCGTAACATTCACTCAATGTAAGGAGAACGCGCGGGCTCACGGGCCCAGGTGTGGGACAGCGTAGGCTAGAAAAAAAAAAGTCTTGTCTTTGGTCCCTGGTCCTGACATCAAGTAATGGCCAGGGATCAGCCATTAGCCAGATTTTTTTTTGTAATGTGCGTTTATTTCGTGCAGAATAAACCATTTTTCTTTTCTGTTAAGTACGGTATATTTCACGGAGAGAGATTTTCAGAGTTTTGAGTTTCCTGAATCCAACATTATGGTTTATCTGGTAGAAAGTCCGACGCTTTGCTTATTTATTTTTTTTTAACACAAGTGTGGGAAATCTCATGACGTGATATGAACTACGATGAAGATGAACGCAACGTCCACGAAGCAAAAGGAGTTGGTATATAAGGCTCGCAGCCGTTGGCGTTTTGTAGTTTCTGCGTTACCACCTTGGAATAAAGGCGCGTGAGTGTATATACAGAGTTGATACGACCGAGGGGCATTAAATTACACTACGTATACTATACGTGTTTAGTATTAATTCGATACGGTATAAAAATAAAAAGCGCCATAAATGAGAATTTTTTTTTTTCAAACAAACTAAATAGCTTACAAATCAGAGTAAAACGCAACCACCCTTTGTAAATAAAGGAGAAACCCAAACTTCATAAAAACTTGGGCCTACTTAACAAAATAAAGTGGCAACGTCCAACGCAACTCGAAACACGTGTGGATTTTCCAAACTGCAGAACCGGAGATTTTGCCGATTCCAGATGTGCCGGTCCGAGTAAAAGTACTCTCATCGGTCCATATTAAATTAGTTAAGAAATGACGGTCTTCGGATGTTTTATTTAGTAGCCATTAACTGTTGCTGATCGGCAAGTCTCTCGATAACAAAGTTTGCACCTTCCGGTATTTAGAAGGTTTGCGTTTTTTACGTTTTAGAACCTTGTGGATAGTTCTATGGCAACATCTAAACTGCCGGGCGGCTCTGTGGAGACTCATCGGGCTGCGGGAAAAATTGTCTAAAATTCTTTCGTCCCAAGCAGCGGGCATTTGCCGCGGTGGCACTCCCTCCTGTCTCCTGTCTACTCTCACAGCACTATACGTTTATTGTCCCGTAATTTTTGTACTGCCAACTGTATGGTGCGGGCATTCCTAGGGAAATTGCGGCTATCACCATACCTTTCTCTGTAAGTTCGTAGAGCTAACGTTGCGTTTCCACGGCATTCGCCGTAGATTAAAATCATGTCAGTGTATTCTGACGCCGTGTCAGTTACACGAGGTATTTTTGAACACTTTAATTATACACACACACAACCAAAGTTTAACTATCACAATAAAAACAGTCATTTAAAAAAAAAAACACTAACACTAAATAATAATAATCCCAAGTTACGTGTCCTGTCACAATAAAAAAAAGGAATACTGTCTTAAACTTATTTAGTGTCCTATCACAATAACAAAACAAAATCACAATTATTGTCAGCGCACGAGTTCAACAAAACAATAAGGGCGCAGGAGCTTCCGCGTACGTACCTATGTTCCGGAAGGGTAGCGTCGGCGCACTGAAAAAACAAGTTTTTGAGGAGGCCCCACTTACTGATCGCAAGCACAAAATACAGAGAGTACAGAAGTCAATCTACATACAAAGTGCGCTCGAGCAACGAACACATAGACACCGCTCACGGACACGATATCTCGGACTGGTTGGGACTAGTGCGAGCGCAAGTGCTATCCGCTTGAGACATGCGTCTATGAAGTGCAAAAATGGAGCAATAAAAAAAATTATAACTGTTCAGTGGACGGTTGTTTAAATTCAACATTAAACGGTGAATTGTCGTTTTTTAATCTACCAGTTGTTTCAGAGAGGTAAGTAGGTATTTGCTTGTATTTCGATGGTTTGTATTAAGGTAACACAGTAGTTAGGTAGGTAGGTAAGCGCCCCGGCCCCCAGTCCCGCGCCGTAAAGTAAAAGCGAACATGACTTTGTAGCACTTTGTGACAAATTTGTAATGTAACAATAACATTAAAATTAAAATATTTTAGTTATTATTGGTTTTTTCGTTTCTTCCTGTTTCATTCTCAACAATAAATCAAACAACTAGATGCGAGTGCCACTACCTCGATAGTTTTTTGTGCATAAGCCAAAGTTGACAACCATAGCGCGACCGCCGAGCGTAGGTATGAAAAGTGAAGTACACAGATGTGATTGACTTCTGTACTCTCGGTATTTTGTGTCGCAAGGATCTAAGATACAATAGCAACACACTGACCTATTTCTATTTCTTTTACGCACGTGATGTTTTGCTAATAGGATTGTCACTCTCTTATGTGCGTATTGGTTTATGACTTGCGTAAGAGCGGCAACAACGTATCGTAGATTTATCGTTTTAAGGTGCATGACCTATGCGCTATACGCATTGGTCATGCACCTTACATAATCAGCTGTTAGGAAAAATACATCGTGTTCCAACGGGGCAAAAACTTAAAAAATCATTTGCGACTAAACTACTGTTTCAATTTAATTGATTTTTGGTAAAGAGCTTGATAATGATACCTAGTATAGGCAGTTTAAAGGAAAGCCCCTCTGTCGTATCAACTTTGTATAATATGATTTTATAGCGTCAATAATTCATTACACTTATGCTAATATCATGTGCTAGTTTCAGATTACTACTTTCGTCCTCGTAGGAGTCAACTATAAATATTATACACCTATGAATATCCTTTGGCAATCATATCACTTGGGTTTAATAAGTTTTTATATTTTATTTATCCTTTTAATAGATTTTTATTTTGTAACTTTGTAGGCCTTGTAGACTTTAGAACTCAAAGCATTTATTTCAAATAAACCAATTATAGGCACTTTTGAATTGTCAAGGGTCGGTCAGTCAGAAAGATGAAGCTAGTTGCCCATTCCAAAGCGTAGATATCTGTGGAGTAGAACGGGCAAGAAACTCTACGGACACTCTTTTAAATCATAAAATTGTTACAAAAATCTTGGTTACATCATTCATGTTGAAATTATACATGTGAGAACGATGCAGAAAGGCGTGCACATTAAAGGCGTCCGTACTAAAAAGAACAATTCATAAATTAAAATAAGCCGTGGCGGCTTAGAGATGACCAGTCCCTACTGATGGCGCCCTTCACGAATATGACGTATAGATCAGCACCATTCAGCTCAACCATTTTGAAGGGAACCCAATGATCCAACTCACACGCCACCATCAGCGAGACATTTGAGTGAGCATGAGATACTCTCACCCGCCTGGGCACATTCAACTCAATGAAAGACGGACCCAGTAAATGGTAGCTTTATAGTTTAGGTACGTAGTGCTCACACGTGTGCTATGCAATTAGACAATACTTGAAAACATTCTAAAAGCCAATTATTTTTAAAAGAGTAACCATGGAGTTTCTTGCCTTTTCTTCTCCATAGGAAACGACCAATTGGAACCGTGCACCTACCACCTTCTGACGTTTCATAAATGCTCTTGTAGGCTTGTGTGAAATAAAATATTTTGATTTTGGCGGAAGTGGTGTAGTTTTCTTTCAGTGAAAGTATTGTTATATTTGTCCGAAGTAATAATATTAAAATAAAGGTAATATTTTACCTCTTTTTAATATTAGTTCCGATAAATATTACATAAAAGCCTCTACGTTCTCCAAACTAATAACGACAACAACCCAAGATTTAAATATAATCCATTTCTCTCTGTCGTGAGCAGACTTAATAAGCGAGCTGTCCGGATAATGGGCGGGAATAGGAGCCGATAAATAAGAACATTGGCGACCCCACACACGTGGCGGTCGAGTTCGACGGAAATACCATTAATTACTCTTATAAGTTATAGATACTATGTTGCTCTTTACTGACCGAGTGTAGGAGAATTTCGATTAGAAAAGGGTTGTTTTTGAAGTACTTACTGATATTTTTACGGTCTAAAATACATTAAAAAGTCGAAACATTTAAACTAATATAACATGAAGGATGGGGCGCGGAAAACTGCCTGTAATTGAAAACATCTTCTTTTTGTCAAACAAAAATTTTATCTACAACTCTGGGTAGAACCTTTATTGATTATGTTGAAAAATATAATTGTAAAATGTATACTTTACTTTGGTTATAAGTACCAGCCATATGATTATACCCAACTACGCCGTTGCTACGCTCATACTACGCGCTATGCATGTGCTACGAGCATGCTACGAGCGTCGAACATTTTTACCCCTACGAATAAGTAATATACTTATTCGTAGTTTTACCCACATAAAAGGATACAAAAATACGTGTCGGATAAAAGGTGTATGACCTGGAGGCTGACCCAATTATTCGTGTTACCAAGTGGCATTTTAAATATTTATATATAATGTGATGTCATTTTGAGAGTGACACTTAACACGGGTCACTTAATAGAGGGACGGGATTGGGGTAGGGAGCCCCCGAACGTGTGTGAGAGGAATCACAATGTCCTTGGTTTGTCGATAAACGTCCGTGGTTTAGATTAAAGTAGGAGAAATTGTCTTTTTGTAATGATAGTGTGTTTCTGGGACACATGTCCAAATATTTTTTTTATTATTTATTTGATCAATATTATTATGAGGCATTACATTTGCTGTTCAAGGTTTTGAAAACTTGAGAGTCGATGGGAAATCTTTTTATACTTAGGACATGTCTGCAATGTGGATAAATAGATTATTACTATTTTTTTTATTAATAAAAAATAAACAAAACAGTTTACAAGCATTTGTTGAACCTTTAAACATACCACACAAACCATCGCTGGGTTAACAGCGGTATGGCCAGAAATGGAAACTCGGTGCCACTATATATTAATATTATTAATTAATGAACAATTAGGTAGGCATAGATATTTTTTGTCTAGATCGCACTGTAATCTTGAAAGTATCTTTTTAATACCTTTGAGCCGTTCTTCGCTTTTATTACATTTCAGCAGATAGCAGACAGCAGATAGCAGATTTCCATAGGTAAGTCATTCATATACGATGGGGGCATACATTCCCACGTTCGCGCTCCATAAGTATTATTAGATTTAGGTTCGCTAAATATGGGTAAATAGGTCAAACAAAGCAACGACTTTAGATCAGAAGTGGTTCGCGGCAGGCCACGTAAGAGATAACGGGATGAACTGGATAGGTTTCGTCCAAACTGGAAGGATGACGCGCGGGCTCGTGAAAGATGGCCGGAATGGAAGGAGGCCTGCCTAGGAGTGGGACAGATCAGGTTATCGAAAAAAAGGCCTTGATCAAACACGATGACTGGCAGGCAGATTCCCTAATACAGAGTTACATAGCATATAATCATAAGCATAATCAGTCTATAATGTTCTCACGCTGGGACGCAAGCCTCCTCTTGGTGAGAGGGAAGACCTTCTCTCGGGGAGCTAAGTAATTATAATTAAAAAACGATCGCCTGTATTTCACTTATCATAATATTTTGTAAAGAAATAGATACCATTACGCATATTTATATTACCCAAATTCAATCCTACTAATATCCGACTAATCCTACTCCTACTAATAATATTATAAAT
Source organism: Globia sparganii (assembly GCA_949316385.1). Taxonomy (NCBI): domain Eukaryota; kingdom Metazoa; phylum Arthropoda; class Insecta; order Lepidoptera; family Noctuidae; genus Globia; species Globia sparganii. The sequence continues at coordinate 20,596,377 of OX438654.1, forward strand.
GCGAAAGTTTGTGAGGATGGATGGATGGATGTTTGTTACTCTTTCACGCAAAAACTACTGAACGGATTTCGATGAAACTTTACAGTAATATAGTTTATACGTCAGAATAACACATAGAATACTTTTTATCCCGATATTCCCACGGGATCGAAACTTACGCGGGTGAAACCGCGGGGCGCAGCTAGTCTTTAATATATTAACAGCCATCTACATCTATGTAAATAAAACAACGTCAGGTTAGTTACACCATTTCTAACTCAAGTACGGCCTGGACCGATTTTTATGATCTGGTGGATTTGTCTCCGCCCCGAATAGCAGAATAACTATAAAAAACGGGGGAAAATTTCACGAAAAAAATAATTATGAACAATAAGAAATAAAGAATGATTGATGAATAAAACGAATGCATGAGAAAACGAATTATGTATAATAGTTCGTTTTCTCATACATTCGTTTTTATTGATTCTGAGGCGGTATGAAGTACGGGTCAGTTAGTTTTCCATTAAAAAAATCCCAAGTACATACAGATGCCTACAGAAATTCCCGACATGAAAATTTCCGAATAAAATCCAAGCATAAAAATGCAACAAATAAAATGACGCCCACAAAAGTATGCGACTACGTCAAAATATTTGTAGCACAAATACATTTACAAGGCGTGAAACGTCCCATTTTCAACTGAATTTCGATATCGACGTACAGTTCCGGGTGTGGCGATGTATGTAGCTGGTGCATTAGAATGTTTTGTTAAAACTTTCTGTTACAAAAATTTCCTTTTTTTTGCAATAATAACTTAATATACTGATGATGATTATTAGAAAAGTGTGTGTAGAAGACATGTTGAGCCGACCTCAAAAAGTTGGGATAAGGGCAAAGCAATGATAATGAAGAAATATACAATGTGTCCCAAAATTCGACGATAAATTTGGCACCAGAAGATGGACCTGCTCATGACAACTCGAGAAAAAAAATGAAAAAAAGATTTTTTTTTGGAAATTACAAAAAATACATTGAAATCCTTGGAAAATTGACACCCCTTAAGATATTCTTAACTACCATGACCAAAATGTTTCTGTTTTTTTTTTGTATCGGGAATCTAAGTAGCACTGCTATCCAACACAACCCTTAAAAATTTCAGAATGCCTGTAGTTTTTACACAAAAATCAATCAAAATTATTTTTTTCCTTTAGATTTTCAGGTTTTTACTTTCAGTCCATTTTGTAATTACCAAAAAAAAAATAGATTTTTTGTTTTCATTATATTTTCTCGAGTATTTATGATCAGGTCTACCTTCTGGTGCCCGCTTTTCGTTGAATTTTGCGATACGTTGTATAGTATACTCGTATTGTAATAAAACCTACTAGCTTGTAAAATTAAACTTTGACGAATTAAAAGAAGTGTATGAAAAATTAACCAAAAAATTGTTTTGTAAGATGGATGTGAACCTAAGGGCTGATTTTTCAATCAACCGATAATATTTATTCTTGGAATATAATTTACGTCTGACAGTTTTTCTATGCACGAACTGTCAAAAATTCAAAAAATTATTCCTCCGATAAAGTTATCTGGCATTGGATAAAAATCAGCCCTAAATTTTGCCCACAATAAGGTTTTCTATGCATGAGTTTCATAGAAATATTTTGAAACCATTTTTCTCTTCTTTAAAAAGATCAGGTGCGTGTATGGCCAGATGTATAAACATAAACGAAGCAAAAGGAGTATGTAAGGATAGTGAGAGATGGCGTTCTATAGTTTCTGCCTATCCCCATGGGAAAAAGGTGTTATGTATATTAATCTATTTATATAAAACAAAGTCCGAAAAAAAGAAAAATGCGTTTATTGGCATTACAGCAAAATAATTACACCTTAAAACTATAAAAACAGAAAACAAAGATAATAATGCCAAAAGGGCCTCAGCTCAGCATATTGTCAGATGACAACACAAGATGTGTCATCTGACGCTGATTTTCAGCTGCAACCCACGAGTGCCATACGCTGGAATAACTAACACATAGGGAAGTGTGTGTCCGTTAAAATAAATGAAGAGAATATATAAAACGTGATAATATGAAAAGCTCATACAAAATTAAATAAAATGTTGTGACATACATGTATGTGAGTGTGTGTTTTATATTGTGATTAATGAAAAACTAAAATAAATAACCAAGTGCGTATTACCTACATAAAAATAAAATAAATAGAAAGTACCTATTAGACAACATCGTGTGACTGCATTGTTCTTCTTCTACGAAATGGATTTTCATGCGATTTTCATTTCCATTTAGATTTAGAGTAAGGACAATAATAATTGACTAATAAAAAATTAAACTGATGGAAATTAAAATAAAAACTAAATCGATAAAATTGGTCTGGTTAGTTACCATTTATAGCTCAAGAACGGCTGGACCGATTTTTATGATTTTTAATTTGTTGACTAAGTCTCCACCCCAAATAGCAGAATAACTATTAAAAAATCTAAAATAGTCTCGAAAAAACAATTAAGATAGGTACTTAATTTTCTCAAACATTATTTAGGGAACGGCTTATTGGTTCTGAGGCGATACGAAGTTCGCCGGGTCAGCTAGTAATAAATAATACCTCTATATTAATTTAGAGAACATTTCTCTCCTCTAAATTAATTGATCAATTTCATTCTATTTTCGGCTGTGTCTTATTAATTTTATGACGAGGAAGCCAGCCAAATTACTTTTAATTGAGCATCCTTTATAGTCAAGACAAGCCAAAAATACGCCTAATGTGCTAATTTCCTAAAATTATGGTATTTATAAATGTAGGGAAATTAGAGTAGGTATTTTTGACAGATTCAGACTGAGATCAGACTGTGAACGTTCTTAAAATTACAAGTAATGACCCTCAGAAATTAATACATAGTATAAAACAAAGTCGCTTTCTCTGTCCCTTTGAACGCTTAAATCTTTAAAACTACGCAACGGATTTTGATGCGGTTTTTTATAGATAGAGTGATTGGTATTTAGTATCAGCATTGCACCCGTGCGAAGCCGGGGCGGGTCGCTAGTTAAATTATAAATTGATTAATATTTTTTTTAATTAGGAAGTTTAGTTAAAGAGGTCCTACTAAAAAGAAGGAACTCTTTAACAAAACTTCCTTTTGATGTTTTTCTCCAACGACCAAATAATCCCAAATTGAAGCGCAACAGCTATTTATTACACAAACAAATTTTATTTTCCATAAATCTTTTCAACACGAGTTTAAGCGAACAAAAACTTGAAGTGGCAGGCATCATGTTACTCTCAGCCACTCGACACGGTCATAACTAGGGCGAGAGACGATGTAAAACGAACTTGTGACTAGCTTGTTACAGTAACACAGTGTGCTGCTGTAACACGTTGCTTTTACTGCGATAACTAATGGAAAATTGTCATTTGAGAACGATTTCTGTTATTGATATGGAGATGTTTGCTAGTGATCACTTTTTGAAAGAAAGAAAGAAAATGTATTTATTGTGTCTCGCACAGAAGATCACAAACTAAACTAAATATAAAAATAAAGTAAAAAAAAAAACAGAAACTCCTAAACGAGGCCAAAAGGCAGTTGTTCTATCTTAGCATGATGCTGCGACATTTAAAAATAAGTGTCGTAGCGGTAGCAGCGTGTTTTCTTACGTGAATAACATTAGTGGGGAACTCAAATTAATTGACAGGACTTGGTCGACATTAGTGAGTAGGTATATAAATAAAAAACAAAACAACCAGTGATTGCGCTGAAAACGTTCCAAATTCTTTCTTACAAAAGATAACTAGGTAAATTAATTACAAGTTCACCATAACAACATTAAAAAAAGCTTTAAGTTAATGGCTTCTATAGATATCCTGCAGTCAAAGGTCACACTATCATATGCCTTAAAGTGTCTCACGATCTCTCTTAGTTTCTTTTTCTTCTGATAAACTAAAATGTTAGGTTTATTTGTTACAGTACGTTTTCAAACTATAACGATCAAATTCCTGCACCCACACCCAAAATCTATACCAAACCTAGCATTGATTAGTTGCATCTGCTCCATATCCGATCATTATAGCTACGAGGCTGAACGCCTCGGCCAATTTCCGCCGAGACGACGCCGAAAGCCGAATCAGCTAAGAAGCCATTTTTGAAATGGCCACTCGATCGTCCACCTACAATGCGACAGGGGTAGTAATCGTAGTGGATTTATCTCAAGACATCTCACCCATTGAGTCAGGGATCCATTGTGCTTTAACTGATTACAACAGGTAATAGATGTGAGAATATCACAATGGGATGTTCATCGTGCTTGAATGGGTGGGATTCAGTGGTGCGAAGGATGGTGAGCGGTTTGGGACAGATTTTTTTGGCATTTATATTTTTTATCTCTGACGGTCGGGCTGGCCCTGGTATTCAGCTGCATCCAGTTAGACTGGAAGCCGACCCCGACATAGTTGGGAAAAAGCTAGGCAGATGATGATGATGATGATGATGGTCAGGCTGGTCCACAAATTAAAGGTCGCTCAGCGCGCTATGAAGCGAGCGATGCTCGGAGTCTCTTTGAAGGATAAAGCCAGAAATAAAATTATCCGGAAAAGGACCGGAGTTATCGACATAGCTTGTATAGTAAGAAAACTGAAGTGACAGTGGGTTGGCCATGTTTGCCGAAGGACCGATAGCCGGTGGAGCAGACGAGCTCTGGAGTGGAGACTGCGTATCAGCAAGCGTAGTGAGGGACACCCCCCAGCTAGATAGATGGACGATCTAAAGAAGGTGGATGGGACGGACTGGATGTGGAAGGCGGAGGGCAGGGTGTTGTGGCGCAGCCTGGGAGAGGCCTATGTCCAGCAATGGATTGCAATAGGCTGAGTTGATTTAGTCATTTAATTTTATATATTAGACTAGCTGACCCCGCAAACGTCGTTTTGCAAAAAAGAAAAAAAAAATAGATAGACAATCAAATCGGTCCAGCCGTTTCGGAGGAGTATGGACTCCTCCTGGACCGATTTGTATGAAATTTTGTGTGCATATCGGGTAGGTCTGAGAATCGGCTACTATCTATTTTTTTTTTTTGCAAAACGGCGTTTGCGGGGTCAGCTAGTATTGTATATAATTATTTTACAAAAGCTATCTGAACTTTTCTACCCGTATATCACCACTCTCACATGGGTTCGAGTGAGAGCGATTTCTGAATATCTTTACCTCTGATTCGTGGGCGGGTCCTCTATTCAATTTTCCCGGAGAGTTGGTACATGTTCCTATACCGTCTAATCTAACGAACATTAAAACCGTACGACATATAAAGTGGGGCTGAGTCGTCCGGGAAAAGGGCTGATATGCGCAGATTCTTTTATTATATATATAGTTCCTTTGTATGATGTTACAATGTTGAAAGTATTTGGGAAACAATCGAGGTACTAGAGACGCTTGACAAAACTGAGGATCGCGGGTTTTTTTGTGTATTTACGGATTTTTGAACCTTTTATTATGTAAATAAAACTTGGGAACGATTTTTTGTCGGCTGCTTATAAAGCGATTTTGCTCAGGTTAAAGTAACATTTTATTTAGACTTAAGTAAAAACACGTGGAAGGCATGAATGTAAAAAACAGTGTGTTCCAGACTAGACTATATATCAGCCTTATATTGGCATTACTAATCCAGCTTATTGGTTTTAATTTGTAGCTGGATAGCTGTAGGATTGTGTAGGTATCTTAATATTGAGATAAGGAAAAAAAATAAATAAGGAAAGAAGGAAGCTTTGGAAGTTGACGGTGTGATACCCCCGTGCCTCGGAAAACACATTACGCCGTTTGTTTTGCGCCTGATCTCTGTCCGGTCGTGTTGGATTGCATGCCGTCTCATCGGACTATGAAAGTGAGGGCAGAGAGAGTGCACATATTTCTGCGCAAAGACGTGTGCAATATCTCCCGCCCCGAAGACTAGTCTCCATTGAGATTAGCTGCTATGGTCAAAATATGGTCTGGAGGACTATATATTGAGATATTATGTAAAATTATTCTATACAAAGTGTTAGAAAATTAACCCGACTAACTTTAAGAGGTGCTTTAGACCCGAACTGAACAACTTTCACTATGGGATCAACTCTGAAATCACGAAAGAAAAATCTGCTGTTTCATACATTTTGGTCAAGTTGGTATTGAACTTTTGTATTATACAGCTGATTTTTTTTTGCATTTCAAAATTGCTCCCATAGTGAAAGTTGTTCAGTTCGATGGTTTAAAGTACCTCTTACAAGTTTGTAGGGTTAATTTATTAACACCTTATATATTGAGGTTGATCCAATCTCTTTATTTAAGAGCTGTGGGTACAGCTCTTAAATAAAGAGGATGCCATAAATTCATTTCTACTGAATCAAAGATTGAAAGATCATAGCCCTACACATAGCTACCTACCAACCACACATACTACCTTAGAGCCAGACAACACCTCACCAACCACACCTAAGGGCGGTCCAGGTAATTGGTGCCCAATCACGGACCTCAATCACCGAAGCCGTAATCACTCGACAACTCGACTCCATCAACCACTCGACTACTCGACTCGGTGCCATTAACCTCACGCTATTACGAAGCATAAAGGGACTGATCATTAATTATTACCGTTACAATCGCTATAGTTAAGTCTGTATACAGTACGATAAAGTAATGATTGAAAGGAGGTATAATATTTGAGGATATTATGAACAGAGAAGTTATGTTTGAAGAAATCAATCTTTGGGGATGTTTATTGCTCTGTTATGCCCGGTACAGATTAATAATAATAATCATTTTATTATCAGACAACTAAGGTCCATAGACAAAATACAAAAAATAATCTTATACAATAATAAACTAATCTAAAAACCTTAAAACTATAATTATACACGTAACGTTGTCGGCGTCGTGTTTCGCTGCGTGGTGTCGCGTAACCGTCCTCGGAAACGACGATATACGACACCTTTCGCCCAAAAATCCTCTTTCAGGCCGGTCTGTAGATGTTGGGTTGGAACTCGTACCACGAATAACTTAAAGCTGATGTTGTGACGCGATTCCAACCTTTCGACCCTCAGAGTCCAGTTGGTCTTCACCTTCAAATACTGCACGACTTCCTCAGTTGTCGTAGAGTGATGCAGACGTGAAAGGTACAGCTGCGTCGAAGGCACAGCAGGGCGCAGCAGCATGTTGGGTACACTCGGTGCGGTTTCACACAGGTTACGAGGACAGGGCTCCTTTTTCTTCCTTTCCACTTTCGTAAAACCCTCCTCATCAACTAGGCTGGCTCTTGGCAAAAAGCTACGGACCACAGTCAGGGCAGGTTGAGTACCCTATATCGGTTTTTCCCCTTTTCTGATAAGGGAAGGGGGGATTATGCTTATTAATGAAGCATAAGCAGAATCAACCTATAATATTCCCACTCCTGGAACACAGAGCTCTTCGAGAGGGAGTGCGCTGTAATCTACAACGCGAGTACCAGTTCAGGTTGGTAGATGTCACATGTCTTCGAATTTTAGGTTCTAGGACATACCGGTTTTCTCGCGATGTTTTCCTTCACCGTTTTGAGAGCAGTGGTGATGAAATTATTTACACAAAGTAAAGCGCCTGACTGGCTTGCAGAGTAAGCAAACTGAAGTGGCAGTGGGCTGGCCATGTTTGTCGAAGGGCCGGCGGCCGGTGGAGCAAATGAGTCCTGGACTAGTAGAGACCGCGTATAGGCAAGCGTAGTGTGGGACGCCCCCCAATTATATGGACGGACGACCTAAAAAAAGTGGCTGGTACGGACTGGATGAGGAAGGCGAAGGAAAAAATCAAAATGAAAAGTCATTTATTCAGACTATTCTGAGAATTAGTACGTCAAAATTACAAAAGACAGTCCCCCAAAACGCCCGCCCTTCACCACTTCAGTATCAGTAGTTACTGGTCGTTCATTATCACTTAGACTGATCTTTAGTCATGGTCTGGCAGTTTGAGTAATTTATGCGACCTACCCAAATGTCCTTTCTTTGGTATTGTTCGTCGAATCGTTGAGCTCCTTAAGTTTGAGTTGAGCTGCATGATTACTGACAAATGCGTGCACTGACTGGACAGGTCCACTCAATCTGTGTGGTTCTTTGCTCAAAAGACCATTTCAGACACCAGTCTACATGGTCTCCACATGACCTGACCAAGATTATGTCTGGACTTTAAAAAGACTGTGACCTCTGAGTTTGTTTAGGCCTTTCTTCTCAGAGTAGTCAGATAGGAAACGCCAACCTCATCTCGCTTTTAAAAAATATGATTGACGTGTAAAAGTGTTTGTACAAACCTACTTACAGAAATAACATCATTTATCATTATATTAAATAATTTTTCAGAAAAACCAAACTGTAATAACTGAAACTATTTGATTTTATATTCAATTTCTACAAAGAACTGTCGACTTTCCTTCAGAATCTACCACCATCCTGTATTAACTAACATTATATTCTAAGAACACGTAACGCACTTCCGAAGACTGATTACGTTCACATGGTAAACTTTGAACAGTTGCGAAGATAAATTAAGTCTATTAGGTATTGAGAACGATGTATAGACTTATACTTAAAGTGTTGTTGACCCCAAAACACAGGGTAAATACGTACATACCATTAATTTTATAGAAGCTTATCAATCAATTACTTTGGGGCGGTTGCGAATGGGCGGACTTTAATTGAATTTAATTTATGGGTGGGTAAGGTGCTGCAGATGGTACGTTGGGAAAGCAATAAGTTAACAAGGTATTGAATGTTTTGGGGGATAGAAACGAAACATTTGAAGAGGAAAACATAAGGGTTAAAGTTGCTTGAATGATGGATTTGAGGTTGTTTTTTGCCGGGCACGAAATTTTTGCAGTGACGAAATAATTTATTTTTCCGTCAGTTTTTTTTTTTAATAATAATAATTAAACTCTTTATTGAGAGTCACCATGAGACTCGCACAGTGTTAGTAACAATAAAATAAACTTACAACTATGTTAGTGATACAATTACAACAGCAATTACACAAACACACACAACAAAAAACTTTTTTACTAAATTTACTAAACTTTACTAAACTTTAAAAAAAAAAACAACCGGCTTCCAAAAAAGACGCTACAAAGTGAAAAAAAACTCAAAAGCTATAAACAAGCCCATTTTAAATTAAATAAAAGTTCGAAGCAGGCGGGACAACATACACACACATTTTTTAATTTTGATATACTCAGTGTCACTCTCACAATTAAGACGAATCTAACGGCACCTCTCAAGCTGAAATCGATCATGCCGTTTAGGCTACAGAGCGTGCCAAAAAATATACACACTAAAAAAAAACTTAACCCTCCTTCTGGCGCAGTCGGGTAAAAAATAACTAATTTCGGAAGTCGGTGTCGTTGGGTTAGTATTTTTGTTGTTTGCCACCGATTTCCAAAATTAGCTATTTTTCACTTTGTAGTGTCACTGCTGGGAAACAGGCCTCGTGGGCCGTAATCCTCCACGCGGGCCCAGTGCGGGTTGGTAGATGTCACATGTCTTCAAATTTTTGGTTCTAGAACATGCCGGTTTCCTCACGATGTTTTCCTTAGACATTATTCCTTACTCCTTAGATATTAAATGTAAGAAGTACTCTACCAAACCAACCACCAAACCAAATCAAACCTAATACGAAATCTACATAACAAACTTCTATAAACTTAAGCACCGTACACACCATCAATATCGGACGCGCGGTCCGATACATTTCCCGCACCATTCGGCACAGTGCATACAAGCGGCGTCCCCCAGTTATGGGGACTTCACGCATAGCTTCACAAGCCATATTCATTGGGGGTTACCGCCGGCTGTGGGTACAATCATGGGGTAATATGGTAGGCACTTGGATGAGTTAGCATGCATGATGATTCGAGATTGATGTTGGCAATTGATGGTACGATGATATATGTAGGTGTCGATGCCCGAGGATTATGCAGGGGTGGTTTACTCGAACTTGATTACCAAATAATTGGAAAGTACGTGGCACAGGTGGTGTGGCTTTAATTATCAAGGGAACGTCGAAGATTATCGTCGGAGATTTAGTCTGTGTCGCGGATAAGCGGTTTGTCCACTAACGTGAGAATCCCGAAAACCGAGAATCCACCCTACACCTAGTTGGATAAATGGAATTTATAAGCTTAGCGTGGATTTTCGGTCATGCATATCCACGTATACACTTTAGGGTGAATTTTTTGGGGTGTATAAACGGGATAACCCCTTCTTCCTGTGCGAGGCTCCATAAACACTTTTTCTTTCTTACTCTTCAGATACTTTGCAAATAAAGTGGTAATTGATCATAAATATGCTGCTGCTAATTCTGAAACCCTATATTAGAAGTTCCTCTTAATAATAGGTAGAAAGATTCTGCTGAAGGCAGCAGACAATAAGTTTTCTTATCGCAATTTTATTCATTACTCACTTTTCTTCTCTGCCAACATTTTGGAAGTTTTATTCTCTGCTGAGTTCCTTACAGAATATTTGCGACTCTTCAGCACTACGGACTAAGAGCAGGTACCGTGTAAAATATGACACTTTTGCGAGTTTGACTAATCGAATTGTGCACTGCACTTTTAGTCCATAATGTGCGCTTTGCGACGTAGTTACAAAACTCAAACTCAACGCATTTATTTCAATTAAACCAATTATAGGCACTTTTGTATTGTCAAAGAGTCGGTCAGTTAGTCAGAAAGTTGAAGCTAGTTGCCCATTTCAAAACTTAATGGAGAAGAACGGGCAAGAAACTCCAAGGACACACTTTTAAATCAAGATATTACAAAATCCTGGGTACATTATTCTTATTGTTTCTACATATATGTAAGTAAAAAAAAAATATTAAGAAACAATTTCAAAATATACCTAAGATTGAAAAATAAGCCATAGCAGTTAAGAGATGACCAGTCTCAACCGACGGCGCCCGTTCACAAACATGACACATGGATCTGCACCATCCAGTTTAACCATTTTATGTAGGATACCGAATGTTCCAACTGTTTTATTTCAACTGAATAAAAGTACGTCAAAGCCTGTCCCCATGTGCACCAAGCTATAACCAATGAGCGCCTGATGTCAACTTTAACGAAGTTAGATTACGATACCCGATTTGAGACAACCAGTTCGGCGTGCGTCCGAAACAAAGCCAATCCGGTTAATTGTGCCCGGGCCGTGCGCCATGCGTGTATGCTCCTTTATCAGATTACCTCAGCTTAGACCATAACCACAGAGCACTAGAATAGTAATTACAGCAATTGTGGTGGATGTCCAATCACACGCGAGATAATTAGACTAGGCTCTGTACTTAACTAATTGACTGAGCGACAAATATTTAGTAATTACAGAGGGTGAATGGATTTTAAGCAGCACGCTAGTTTCGTAACACACTTTTATTCGAATCTGAGGATTTTGAAGGAAGTTTCTTATCAATTGCTTCATTGGTTTGAAAAATTCGTAAATAATCGAAATTAAACTAAAATTAAAAGGCTAAACTATCGAAATTAAAGAAGTTGCGATCGATTGCTATTTTATATGTGTTACACAATTTTCCCACAAGTTCAATTAAAGGATTATACCTACCTTTGAAATAATAAGACGCCCACAAAAGATAATAGTTAAGTTTATGATATCAAATGGAAATTCTAAATAATTGCTGTAAATTGTTACCTAGAGATAGAGGCTGGTACCAATTCACCTACAGCTATTTATTTAGACTCGCTTATAACTTATTTGACTGAACTGTAAATGCCGTGACCTTTTACCTGTTATCTCAGACAGGATATTGTAGGTAGGTACACTTACAACTTACATAGAAAAAAAAGAAGCTTCAGTAGTCTTAGACTGTAAATCCTAATTTATATTCCAAAATCAAAACAAACTACAAACAACTAACTAAAATTAATTCACTCCACCCACACGAGTCAAATAGACTGGAAAGATTTATTGGACTCCCACGGATCAGTCAAGTTGTTGAGTAAAACAAACATTTTATTAGAAACAAGCTTATTGTCTTCGGATTTTAATTAAAGGAACTTGCAGGCGTAAGTCAGCCGTATTCATTTATAGCTAATATATATTTCATTCCAGGCTATTTTCAGCACTGCAAGGCAAAGGACTCTTCTCAAACACAAGCCACGCACGTTGACCACTACGCTTGCTCAGTGAGAGTTGGTGATTTCCATCTTATATCTATCAATCTATACAACGTGTAACGTTAAATGCGCAAGACCTGAAAATAGTTTGTTCATAATTGACTACTGAATCGATTTCAGTAACTTTAGTATAGGTTTTTTTTTTCAAAAATGATGTATTTTGCCATACTATCCGCCGATTGAGCCAAAGAAAATTAAGTCTTATTTTAAGGCAATAAGACTCAATTTTGAATGCATAAAGCAATGCAAGGTGCAACACGATTTTCTTAATAAAAATAGTTAGCTCAAAAAAAAATAGTTTTGTTCATTGTATTATGTTTTTAACTCAATGATCTAATTGTGGTCTATGAGGTTTTGCGCATTTAACGTTACACGTTCTATAAATAAAATCAATTGCTGTATGCGCGTGTTACTTCAGAACGGTTGCACCTATTTGGCTAATTGTTTTTTGTTGTGTTTGTAATAATTGTCAGAACAAGGTTTATAAGAAAGAAAATGTGTGAAAAGTGGCCGGCAAAATTGAAAAATTCGGAAAAACTAAAAGTTTATTTTGTATGGGAATTTTGTACGAATTATTGGACAACAGCGTCTGTCGGGTCAGCTAGCTTTTTTTTATAATTAAGTTCAATTTTCCTCACAGTGTTTTCCTACGTCATTATAAAGTGCAGGCCACACCGCCAGCTAGCGGGCGGGCGGGCTAGGCGGGCGAACATCGTTTCACCTCTATACATACTTCGGTTCACACCGCGAGCTACCGACTAACCTAACGAGCTAAGCTAACGAAATATCCGACGATTCCAGCGAAGCTACGCGTTCACCTCGTTGGCGCGCCCGCGCTTCGCTAGCTTAGCTCGCCCGCCAGCCCGCTCGCCCGGTTCGTTCGCCCGTCCTCCCCGTTTCGAGTAGACTAGTCGACGCTCGTCTTTCGAATAGCAGTGTAGTGTCGTTTGTGAACGATGAATATGTTATATATCGACGAAAGTTCTGATGATGATATATGTACAAATATTAAAAAAAAAGATATTACTGTTAAATTATCTTCGAATTATGAAGAAGAAGACAAAGCGTAGATTTTGGTTGCGTAGACATATTCAATTCAGGCAACAATCTGGAGAATTTTATACTTTGTTTCGAGAGTTGAACGACGACGGACAGATAGAACGCTAATCTCTCGCTCTCCCATCCGCGCCCCCCGCTTCGCCCTCTTAGCCCGCTTCGCCCGCTCTGCGCGCTCCGCCAGTCGCTCGTCTGTCCGTAGTTTACGGTGTGAACCCCATAGTTTAGCTCGCCAATATTTCGCGTAGTTTGTATACTTTCCTTCGTTCGCTTCGCCCACCCGCCTATCCCGCCCGCCCGCTAGCTGGCGATGTGGCCTGCGTTTAAGGTACATGTTGTTTAAGATAAACTTATCTATACTATCTATACTAATATTATAAAGAGGAATGATTTGTATGTATGTTTATAACAAATTGGATCAAAAAGTACTGGACTGATTTTAAAAATTCTTACACCTTTTGAATGCTACATTATCACTGGTTAATATAGGCTTTTTTTTCTTTTTTTTTCCACCCGTGCGAAGCCGGGACGGGCCGTTAGTCACTCGGGGTAATCACTTGACTGGTTGAGAGCCTCCTTTGCGCTTGAGCAGCGAGCAGTCTCCGGGTCCTCACGGCATTTTATAGCATTGTTCTTACTAAACCCATACACCACCATAGGTTTTTTTACATCATAAAGACAAGCCGCAGCCTATAAATTACACCAGTCACTAACTCATACAACCTCCAGTGTTAAAAAACAACGCCTCAACAAACTTACTACATATTTCATTGTGTTTCACAACTCCGCACGTAATAAAGATTCTCCAAGATTTCTTGTACCTAGCCTCCAGCATAATAAATTAAGCTGTGCAAGCCTGTAACAGCTGATGTCTAACTTCATATTCAAACTACCTTCCTCCTAGATGTTTTGATGCTGAATTAGTTCAAACACTGTTTGTTGACTATTAACTCTTGCACCTGGTCTGATAAAGAAACTATTAAATACGTTTTGTGAGTTTTGGTGATTTTTTTCTGTTTGTGTTAAGAGGAAATGCGGTCGGAGAGACTTTTTAAAAATCCTAAGCAAAAAGTCATGATTCGAGGTTTGACTGTAGCCTATTTCTTCCTCCAATATTAAACCAATGTATAAGATATTTCATAAACTGAATAAGAAGGATGTATACTGTGTACCTATGTTTTGCTTATTTATTTAACAGTTGTTAAATTTGTACGCTAGGCTCTGTACAGCGGTTTAAATCGGCATTTTTTAGGGTTCTAGAGCTTATAAAAATTAAGTATCACCAAAAAGGAAAACATAGGGACATACAAGTAGTTAATACCTATTATTTTGTAAAAAAAAAATCATTGCTTTATGGTCATTGATCAGAAAGAAAACAGACGAGAGCGTTTCTATGGAGAAACGACCACCCGCAATTCCTCTTAAGTATTAGAACGGATCTCGCAGATAGATTGTCGAATTCGCTGTTTTTCAAAACAGCTACATTAATCAAAACAATTGAACAATATTCAGCAGGATTGCTATTGCGCTACATTTAAAAAAAACTGCTACCGACGACGTTTAGTTGTAATACAGAATGGCTTATTTGCACTCAGATTAGTTTGGTGTGGCTTCTAATGCCAAAATGGTCGCAATAACTGAGCCACGGCTCCCTGACCAATTTGTTTAGGTTAGGTTAGAACTGTGAACCAACCGCGCGTGATCCCAGCCAAATTAACGTTATAATATTGGGTGTGTAGGTCTGCCTTGCCCGTATCTCCTGACACTTCTGTCGCTCCCGGGCCCCCAGCGGAGCCCCTGCGCAGGCCCTGCGGCTGTCCCGGCGATCTAGCCGCTAGTATTAAGAAACCGCCCCGCGGTTTCACCCGCGTAAGTCGGGAATATCGGGATAAAAAGTATCCTATGTGTTATTCTGATGTATAAACTATATTACTGTAAAGTTTCATCAAAATCCGTTCAGTAGTTTTTGCGTGAAAGAGTAACAAACATCCATCCATCCATCCTCACAAACTTTCGCATTTATAATATTAGTAGGAAGGAAGTAGGATAGAAGGAAGTAGGATAGTAGGAAGTAGGATAGTAGGATTAGTAGGATAGTAGGAAGTAGGATAGTAGGATTAGTAGGATAGTGGAAGTAGGATATCAAACAACGCATCCTGACGAAAACTGTAAATTGAGACACAGGAGTATATTCAAAATCAACTATTCATCATTGGAAGGCATAACAATAAATGCGATTGATTAATTTGTCGCAAAGAAGTGCAAAAAGCATTCAGCTTGAAACACTTCCCCAGCTGTAAGACTCTTCATTATTCTCTTGCCCTTGTTCCAGGAGAATTATGATGAGTCTATCTATGCCCTATGGGCTGTAAGACTATGCTTATAAAAAAAAACAATCGACTCCAAAAAAAGACACTACAAAGTCAAACATAACTTTAATTTTGAAAGTCAGTGTCGTTGGTTTCGCATTTTCGTTGTTTGCCACAATTGCCACCGACTTCCGAAATTAAAGTTATTTTTCACTTTGTAGTCTTTTTTGGTTTGTTTTTTTTATATTTGTAAAAAAAGTTTTTATTTTTCACTTTTTTGTTGTATGTACCACACACAAATTCGTATAATACTAATTACAGACAGGAAATTATTATAACATCATGAATATAAACTAAGTGGAAAAAATATGTATTATTGAAGCTAACTCAAAAACTACCCAAGCAAAGTTAATTAAATTTATATGGGACCACCCACCCCTGAGGCATACCATGTCCATTAAAAATCTAATTTTTGAAATCGATTTACAATTTCCGGAGATATTGCGTCACAAACATAGACAAAAAACAACATACTTACAGTCGAATTGAGAACCCCCTCCTTTTTTAAAGTCGGTTAAAAATTAAAACTAACCTAAACACAAAAACATTTATTCGGCATATCAACACACATCTCGCTTGCTCTTGCTGATTTTCCTTTTAATCCTCTCAGTATACGCAGCAACTATGTTCCACAGTAGTGGTAACGCTGAAGACTTCTCATCATCTCTCACCCCTACTTCGGTACACAGATCTGCCCTGGAGAACAGAAAACCAGCTTTATTTTCCAGATCCCCTCGAACTAACTCACCGTCCGATCAGGACCAGGCCCTTTCCGGACGGCGCGTACGTGTTCCACGCACGCCTCAAAGAGATGTCAGCAATAGAGAACGGGCCCGTAAGGGCCGAAGCCTGCCTGGGCGGCGGGATTGTCCGAAAGGGTTGCCACTACCCCAGAACATAAAGGGATAAGAAAGGAACACGGGTGGGTTTTAGTTAGTAAGAGTCTGACACTCCCTTCCTCTCCACCTAGAGCGGGAGGGGTCATTTGATGTTTTCACAACTTCAAAAAAAAAAGATCCCATCCAACGAGAAGTTAGTTTCTTTGTTAAATTCAATTATCTATGCTAATGTAATTATCACCATGCTCGGCAAGTTCATTAAAAATCACAGTTTGTGATCTTTAAGGAATGTTGACTGAAGTCAAATACTTCTTGGTAATACAGGATGACACAACGATGACACGCAAACTGTAATCATGAATTCAACACACGATTTAATTAATTAATTATTAATTATTTTTTATTTACGAATAATTTTTACACTCCCTAGCGTAAAAATTATTCGAAGGTTATCTATAAAAAAATCTGAGGGGCAATTCTCGTAATTTTTAAGAACGTTCACAGTCTGATCTCAGTCTCAATCTGTCAAAAATACTTCAAACTTCCCTACATTTTGACAAGTTTTTGACATTTGTTTGTCGCCAAAATGAGATTGCGACTAGATTTTGAACGTTTTAAATTACGAGAGTTGGCCTACTGCTGTTCCGTCGCGTGGGCAGGTGTTCATGTAAGTGGCTACGCATTTAAAATGAATGGAACAGCTATGTTTTTAATAACCAACGAATAATTACGGATGGGGGTCGGAGGTCGACACGGAGGGGATTCAAAATGATGCACTGATTCTTTGATAGCAAATTGCGCCATCCTGTATAATCATGGCGGCTTGCTGGAGATAGACCAGCGTCTTAGCCGCTAGGCTGTCGTAAGACTTAGCTATAAGAGTCCAACACATATTATAAAGATCCCAGATAAGCTCTGCTAAGGTCTATTCAAATTCATGTTTCAGTTATGCTTGTTCCGTTCAAGCAAATATCAACTTTAATGCAGTGTAATTAAAGTAGTGACTAGTACTATTGAAAAAGTTATAAGAATGTTTGAAGTTGTAACGTAAACTGAATTTTATTGTGTAAGAATTAAAGTTATTTTTCTAAAAACTCAAAAAAACGCGGACGCAGATTAGGTAAGACGTGAACACCGGAATAACGTAGAGAGTAAAAATAGCAGTTTTTTTTCCTCTAAACATATCTGGTACAATAATGGTGCAGGACAATTTAAACAAATTAGTATTAGACCAGGAGGATCACTGAAAAAGTAACCTGGTTCTCTTGTCCTTCGGCATAGCAGCTTCAGACATCATGACAGAAGCTGTGTACAGGTACCCGTTCCACTCCAGGTATTCTCTCACCAGGTCGTTGACTAGAAGAACTTCATGCGTTGGAGTGGGTGGTGTTGAAGCAACCCCTGTAGTTTGACGATCTTGGAGAAGCCCTGTCACTTTGGCTCGAACCTATAAAGGTAGAGGTACAATGGAGTTTAAATGCACGTGAGAATAAGAAACTTTTTGACGTGCAAGATAGTTTTTAGCTGGATGCGTCTTTAACATAACTGGCGAATTGTGGGTGTAACTATAACTATACACTTCTGCTCAGCCGCTTATTGATTAGAGGCGTAATGTTGTGTATTATTGTTAAAAAAACCTAGGCATTTTTGAAAAACTCATCCTTGTTTCCTAATATTGTTTGATGAAAAAATATCATGGTTCAACAAATAAAATAGCAGGTGTTGAGTGAGGTAAATAAAGACACTTATGATCTGCATTTTGAACTTACTTAACATAATCAGCCTATAACGTTCCCACTGCTGGGACACAGGCCTCCTATCTGTGGGAATAGTGATCAATGTCAATTTAATGTACCGCTATTTAAATAAACAATTAAATTACAAAATGCCGAGAACAGATCCCGAAAAAATCCCGAAACACACGTAATGCGTTCCGGATCAGCGCACAAATTAAATAAAAATGATCAGCTCTTAATTTGTATTTAAACATTGGGTTTTAATTCAGCCAAGCACTTAAATGGCGCGTATTATTATGCAAACCACATTATATAGCGACCACGATTGCTGGAACAAATAGTTGTGCGATCGGAAAACGGGGCACTTTTTGTAATGGATTTTTTGGCTTTGTTTTATTTGTTTGCGATACGAGGAAATTTATAAGGTTTTATGACAAAAAAATGTAAGAAATACTTTAATGTCTTGTACACTTTTGTAAACTAAATAAAAATGGAAGTCAAATTGTTAGAGAAAGATTGAAATTAAATCTAATTAAATCCTGACTTAAATTGACTTTAATATAATTATTTATTTTAATAAACCGGCAACTAGATGGACATACGACGCGGACGTTATCAAAACGGCTGAAAAGTTGAGAAAAGAACCCTTGGAGCTGTGATTTGATCCTTACATCGGACAGACTATCTACCCAATGTTAATATTCTATAGGCACCATCATACAGCACGATATTCCTTTTCCGATATTCACGAGTCTCCTTGCTCCGCTAGGAGTAATAGTGCTCAGTGGCCACCATAGTCAGCACTGGACCTCAATGGACATATTAGATAATTATCGAGTAATTACAACATACCTCTGCATTGAGTTTGTTTAAATATCCACTTTTCTTTAGTAGATCTTTAATTGCAACCAATAGTTCTTTCTCCGAAATGGGTTTTTCGCTCATTTTACGAGAAATTATTACCGTTTCCGAAAATTGTCATAGAAAAAATGTTATGAGTGACAGTCGTGGTTTATAACAGATATTGTTTTTTATTTTCGGTACGATAGGTACCCTGTCAGTACCTAGTAAATCAGTTAAGGAGTTTCATAAGTAAATATATCAAACTTTTTGTTATGAACTTTTGCAAATATATCGTACGTTCTACTTTGTACGCTTGGCAAATGATCGCTAGACCGGAAAAAAACATTACATTTTGACCGTCACGACAGTTTTGCTAATGCTGTTAATTTATTTCACTGTGGTTTTTATTTGGTACATAATTACACAGGGAAAGGAACTTCGTTCCAGTCTCCCCCGGCACCTCTCAACTTTTTTTTATTAGTTTACTTTTTACCGCAGTTCTAGCCCAAATTATTTTAAACTAGCTGCGCCCCACGGCTTCACCCGCATAAGTCTTAATCCCGTGAGAATATCGGGATAAAAAGTCCTTTACCTGTGTCTTAATCCAGGTCAAGGTCTACCCACGTGCCAAATTGAATCCAAATCCGTATAGCCGTTTTAGCGTGAAAGCGTAACAAACAAACATACAAAGATCAAATCTTTTCTATTTATAATATTAGTTTAGATAATCGTTTTTTAATGTATAATTAGAGCTGACATAAGTTCTACGTCCCCAAATAAATAAAGAGGAAAAAATATCATAATGAACAATGAAAAAAGCTTTTTAGAACTGATTAATGAAACACGAAATTCCTATGTGCTAATGTAACATTCCTTCACTCACATCTCGGGCCGACTCCCCGATTCTAGTTCCAAGAAAAAGCAATCCCAATTTGACGAAGAAAAATACTTCTAAAATTAAACTTGCCTTTACAAAATTAGGTAACCTTAGTATAAAATTCAAATAAATGAGCTTCGGGGAGGCTTCAAGTGATTCAATCCCAGTAATAGGAGTTTAATCGAGATACAGTCTTATATCTGAGATATAGTATCGCGTATGAGACTCCGTATCAGTGACGTAACTGGCTATATTTCAAAATTGTTCTCTGAATTAGAGCTTGGAGAAAAATTTTGCTTTCATTCTGAACACGTTTTGTAAGGGTGGATCAGCAATTTGATGTAATAGTGTTGGAACAAGATTCCTAATAAATTGGTACCGTAGTGATTTCAATGATGAATTACGCTATAATCCACGAGCACAAATACAATTTCTTTTGCATTTTAGTATTTCAACGATAGCGTAGCGAACGAGAGCTGGTGGTGACCCAGTGGTCATTGCCGCGAATTACGAGTTTTAGGTCGTAGAATCAAACCCAAGTAGGAGTATGATATGATTTCAACAATATAGTTACCAACTTTATTCACTTAAATGTCCCGTTAGCCGTCTGACGTCATCTGACATCTCCTAGAACATTTTTTGCCGGTGCGCCGCGGTGGGCTTACCCACAGATACACGATCCGTACACAAAAAAAATCTATGAAGCGTTGTAAACTTATAAAATAATGATTTTTTCTTCAAGTAGACTGACCAGGGCCAATTACACAGCTTGTTTGGGAACTTTAAATTAATTTGTTTTTTTTTTCAATAATTGTTTATTTCATTTGTTTGTTTATATTACGCCAATAAAAAACAAAAAAAAACATTCAAAATCTAAAGAGATGACCCTATTTTTTATTTACTTAAAAATAGCCCTATTTATACTGAATCGAATGACATATAATACATATCATTGTTCTTCCAAAGTTATGAAATACGATAACATTAACATTACCCGAACGACCCGTAAAGCATACGTCATCCTGACTCTTTATTTTTTTGTTTATTTTCTGATAAGTAATTTATTTCGTAAATCGGTTTTTACCCCAGGACCTTTAGGGTACTATGCTACGTCTACACACCTTTCAAAAGATACTAAAACGTAAGTTATAGCTCAAAAGACAAAATTTCAAAAAATAAATTAGTTCGTGGTAACTTTTGGCCCCACGGAAATTCTGCGAAGTGGTCACTTTCGTCCGCGCGGACATTTTGCAGTTTTGCGAAGTGATCATTTTCGTCCGCGGGATATGTGAGTGGTCATGTAAAAATGTCGTGACGAAAGTTTTGAATATGATGGGTATAAGAGTTGGGGAAGACCACATAAATGATGGATGAACTGCGTGAAAGATAATATGGTTAGAACGGGGTTGAGATGACGATAGAGAAGTATGAAACAAGAAATGCTGCGTCGCCTCCAATAAAATGAAAATAGGGAAAGATTACTATAATGAGTTATCAACTTCAAAAGTTTTTAAATTTTGCAAGACATCATCACAAATAGTGATAAAATACTTCATTTGACAGTAACAGTTCAAGATCATTAACCCTTCGTATGAACGTGGATCCATGCGAGACAAAATGTATTTTTATTTATGTAATTATGGCATTCAAACAGTAAATCAATGTATATCATTAAGAATCCATAGAACAGTAAAGATAAAATATTTTCATCGGACGCTCTTGCACTCACTTTTTAAGACTGACACAACTTGATATCACTGAAACAATCATAATCCCGTTCGCTACAACTTTATAAAAAGGGTCTGCGATATAAAAACATCATTAAAGTGATTCATTTCAACACCGCGCTCGAAAATGGTCGAAATATCACATTACTCAACGTGTACTGTCAGCAAAAGAAATAAGTGTGCAAGCAAAAACTAAGGTTTAATAGAAGACCGGTGGCCGTCATATAACGACCGTCTTTAAAATCTGTGATTTTTATAAATCTGCCTAGCATTCAACTATATTGGGGTCGGCTTCCAGTCTAACCGGATGCAGCTGAATACCAGTATTTTACATAGAGCGACTGCCTATCCGATATCTACAACCCAGTAACTGGGTAATACGATACCCTCTGCTAAGACTGGTTGTCAGATTTTCGGGTGTCTGACTACTCGTAATGACCATCAAAGATCTACAAATGACAGTCGAGACCAACGGTTTAACCTGCTTTCCGAGGCACGGAGGAGTCTTTTTATGTTATGATTGTTCACCCATCCACGAACCGACAGCGGCAAACGTAGCTTAACCTCTGATCGACCCGTGCGGCTGTTATTATTTAGCCACGAGCTTTCTGTCATATTTTATCAATATTTGACATTAAGGTGTCAAAAAACATTCTATATTTCGACAGTTTCGGTTTCCAAAAAAAACAATTACCGCACATAACGTTTTCGTGAAATTGATGACAGTGGCAGATTTAAATCACTAGATACGCCCTACCGCGTCAAAAGATAGTCGTGTATGTTTCGTTTTGACACCTCTGAGTCCTCTGACACACAATAACGCAGTGACGTGACTTGACTTGATTGTCATGGTAACTATACAGGGTTATTTTTTAATGACCAGCCAAATTTCAGACAGACCATCAAACTGATCAACTTTCTCCATGGGACCAATATCGTAATTGCGAAAAATTTATCAACTGTCCCATAGAAAATTTCAATACCTACTCGACCTAAACGTATGGGATGGCTGAATTATTATTCGCGATTACGATGCTGGTCCCATGGAGAAAGTTGTTCAGTTTGATGGTCTGTATCACACCCATAAATTTGGTTGGTCATTAAAAACTAACCCAGTATAATAATAATATGTGAGTTCACTTTTCTCAGTATGGACACTTTTGAGACGCGGGGTTTGACTTTACAGTGTCAAAAATGCTCTCTAGGAAAACACACCAACTTACTTTCATTAACCACGTTTCAGTGACGTTATTCACCGGAAAATTTACGGACGCTATATGAATGGTCACCGCTCTTATACCGTAGCTTTGTTGCGTGACTGTTCAATTAAGATTTTCATAAATTTTAACAAATTTTTATTCAGAAAAGATCAAAGAAAGAAGAAAGATTTACCAACAAGTTTCAGTTTAAATTAACAGCATCCACCAAGTTGATATTTTAGAGGATATTATCAACGTGCAGACGCCAGCACATCAAGCTACTACAACCTGTCAAATTTCTTTAATAGATTTTCAACTTTATCGTTAAAGTATAAGGTTCATAGTTAATTGGAAAAATTTGACAGTTTCGGGTAGCTTGATGTGCTGGCGTCTGTACTATGAGTTCACAATTCCATTGACTTGCAATGCCAATAAAATACATATGTAGTCACGTGAGCGAAGCCGTGGGCAGAGCGAGTAAAGAAATAAACTAAAACCTTGCTGTATATGACAGTGCACACAATGTTCATCCTTCGCCTGCCACTATACTCCTTCACCGAGTTTACACAATACAAAAATAGCTCCACCCGTATTTTTACACAGAGAGACTTTGACGTATGGTATAACGACCTGCGGCCAACTGCAAGCGCATTCTTCCTGCAGTCGGAATAACTGTGGCCGTAAGGCACTTGTCCCATCGCCAAAAGAGAGCGACTAAATATCGACTATTTTCTCGCTCAAAAAAAGAAAGAAAAAGTATTTATTGTGACTCGCACAGGAAGATCGGAAAGCAAACTAAACACAATCATAAAAATATAAATATACTAGCTGATTCCACAAACGTCGTTTTGTAAAAAAAAAATTGATAGTAGCCTATTCTCAGACCTACTCGATATGCAAAGAAAATTTCATAAAAATCGGTCCAGCCGTTTCGGAGGAGTATGGTAACTAACACTGTGATACGAGAATTTTATATAGGGTGACTGGTAATTAGTGACCGATACCTAAACACGTGATTGTACTCATGATAACAAACAACTTTTACTATGGGACCAAACCTGAATTCGCGAAAAAAGAATCAGCTGTTCCCTACATTTTGACGAGATAGAGAGAGAGAGAGATTTTGATGATTTTGATTTAGAGATTTTGTTGCATAGGTACGCATACCAGCAAGTGACTGGGCAGTCATTATATTATACCGGGTGTCCCTGGAAGTATGGATCAAATCGAATAGGGACGTGGGCAAGGTCATTTCCAAACTTTTTGGTCCTGAGAATGATTGATGATTGAGAATTATTTTACGGTTCAAAAGTTGTGACCAATTTTTTTCAATCGTTTTGCATAGTGCTCAAAGAAAAAAAAAACATTCAAAAACTATCAGGGCATATGCAAAGTTATTGAAAATAACAAAAGTTGGTCATAACTTTTGAACCGTAAAAAATTCACCAACATTCTCAGGATCAAAAAGTTTGGAAATGACTTTGCCCACGCCCCTATTTGATTTGATCCATACTTCCAAGGACACCCTGTATGCTAGCTGTGCCCCGCGGTTTCACACGCGTTAATTTGAGGAAAAAACCTACTAAAATAACATTCCATTATTTTAAAACTATGATATCTCCTAAGATATTCATTGAAATTAAATTTTGTCAAGAGTAAATTTTGTTCAAAATTAAATACTTGTGATGAATAACGTATTTATTTGGATATGGATTAATATCATGTTTATTAAAATACCTTAGAACAAATTTGATTTCAATTAAAAAAGTTATAATGAGTCAACCTTAAAAGATAGAAATAATAGCCTGTAGCCTTTCTCAATAAATGGATTATCCAACACAAAAATAATTTTTCAATTCGAACCAATAGTTACTGAGATTAGCGCGTTCAACCAAACAAGCAAACAAACTCTTCAGCTTTATAATATTATTAGTACCTATAGATTTCGTCGCACACGTGTACTTGCTCATAGCCCAGCGACAAAACTATCCGAATTTCATACTCGCTGGTCGTTGGTCGCCTACTCGTTTCTACAATAGTTCTGTCGCTTCTCGCTAATCGTTGGCTGTGGGACAGGTGCCGTAACTAATGTTTAGCGCATTAACTTGAAACTGTTTTGTTGGTACGTCTGTGGATAAATAACTATTTGCGGACAGCCCTATATCTCATGCTGCATCGAGGGTTAGCTTATAAAATCGAGAGGTGCTATTTAGCTTCCATGGAGTCTTATCCGTTGGTTTAATGGTTGGGGTACATTAGTTGATTGGGAATTTAATTATTTGTTGAAGGGGTTTACTTTATACCATATAGATTTTTACTGGATTATGTTTCGCATGCATTTTAGAATGAAGAAGTGGTGGCCCAGTTGTATCGGCCCCGACTTACGAGTAGGTCGTGGGTTCGAACCCAGGCAAGCACTTCACTTTGCGTATTTTATTTCATCACCACTGCTCTTAAAACGGTGAAGGAAAACATTGTGAGGAAACTGGCATGTCCTAAAACCAAAAATTTGAAGACATTGACATTGAAATTGTTTATTGAAACAATTGATTTAGGTACAGTCAACAAAAGAGATAAGTATGCAGGATCGTCGGATATAGTTGAAGTTTAGAAAGAAACCGATGGATGTTCTCGAATAAAATTTAATTTTGTTAATAGAAAACAAACAGCTCATTTATCAAACTAAATTTCAGTCGACAACATCTATCGTTTTCTTACTAAACTTCAACTATATCCCATGATCCTGCATACCTATCTCTTTTGTTGACTGTACATAAATATTTACAAATTAGGGCCTTAAACAAGAAGTAGGTAACAAATAATTGGATTCTACCTGAACTAGGAATAAAACTGTATCTCAGGTATCTCACTCAAGTGCTTATACGTAAGTAGGTATTATCTAAAATTTCTACAAATAGTAAATACCTAATTTATCTACTTTAATTATGGCTATATTTAAATTGAGCAAAATAGTAAGTATGCTACTTTTTTACATCATCGTAAGACATTCATTTTACAACAAAAAAAAAAAAAATCAAAAAATGTGACATCTATCAACCTGCACTAGGCCCGCGTGGTATATTACGGCCCACTCCCTCTCCCAGAGCGGAGGCCTGTGTCCCAGCATTGGAAACTTTGAAAGCTGATTATTTCGTTGATTTATTTACGTTTTATATGTTGAAAATTATAGGCGAAAATTATAGGCTTGATTACAAATGGTTGGTTAAACGTAGGAGAAAAGAAACTAAACCTATACACAAACATCAATCATAACTGACAGTAATAATTATGCGATTGCATGCTACGCGCAAATGATAGAGACCACATAGCAATGATCGATGACAAGCTTATAATTATTTACCACAAGTCATTAAAGATGTACAATAAACTGCCGACAGAAATAAAAAAAGTCTAGTATATACAAGTGGGTTTCAGAATAATCTTAAGGTGATTGCGCAGTGATTACCGCGAAATTCAAATTTTCTTACGTTTTTTGCAATTAGCAGCGGGATTGTCCGAAGGGTTACCGCTACTACGGAACATAAAGGGCTAAGGAAGGAACACGGGTAGGTTTTAGTCAGTAAAAGTCTAACACTCCCTTCTGCTCCACCCAGAGCGGGAGGGGTCATTTGATGATTTCCCATACTCAAAAAAAAAGCTTTGGTCAAAGTTATCAATTTTGTGTAACAAATGTTTAAAATTACATTAGTGTATTAAGGTGAATGGGAAGTAGTAGACCGCGAAATTCAAATTTTCTTACGTTTTTTGCAATTAGCAGGTCAGTGTCAGGTTGTATCTTGATCAAAATATGATTCGCGACTATAACAGGTACTTATTCACAGAATTATAGTCATGAGAATCATTAATACATCTTCCTAAGTTAGATTTGTACCACAAGAAGAAATCTCCTAGGGAAAAGTGTTTATGGTACAAATCTCACTTATGAATGTTTCTTATGATTATAATTCTGTAAATACGTACCTGTTATAGTCGCGAATAAAATTTTGATAAAGATACAACCTGACACTGACCTGCAAATTGCAAAAAACGTAAGAAAATTTGAATTTCGCGGTCTACTACTTCCCATTCATCGCAATTTTTAACATTTGCTACACAAAATTGATAACTTTGACCAAAGCTTTTTTTTTTTTTTTTTTTTGAATATGGGAAATCATCAAATGACACCTCCGGCTCTGGGTGGAGCAGAAGGGAGTGTCAGACTCTTACTGACTAAAACCCACCCGTGTTCCTTCCTTAGCCCTTTATGTTCCAGGGTAGCGGTAACCCTTTCGGACAATCCCGCTGCCCCGGCAGGCTTCGGCCCTTACGGGCCCCTTCCTTAAAGCTGACATCTCTTAGAGGCGCGCGTGGAACACGTACGTGCCGTCCGGCACGGGCCTGGTCCTGATCGAACGGTAAGTTACCCATTACGCTCCGACCGCAGGCCCGCGCCTACGGTGGAACTTTGACCAAAGCTTGTGATAAGGACTTCCGAGATTTATATAATATCTCCTAATAATACATGAGACCCCGTTTCTATCTTTTAGAATCGTCTACGTTACTTGGTCCAATGCTTTATCTCAAGCACAATCTTTCAGTCACAATTTGGGTACTTTTGATCTCAAAAGTAACCAAATTGTGATTGAAAGTTGAGTTAGCTGAATCCATTGCTTCATATGTTCTAAAAAATTGTCTGCTCAACAACGTCAATAACGCAATGAATGTTGCTTAGCTGTCAAAATGAAAGCTAAGCCAGCCAAGCTACTGTGTGTTACGCAATTACTCCAAAGGATCTTACCTGATCTATGAAGATTCAATTATGATAGGTAATAAAAATAAATAAAAAAGCCTTTTATTTCCTACTAAGTACTTACTTTAGATAGGTTTTTGAGTTACATAACTAATTTAATTAATTTAGGTACTTCACATAACTAGTTTTCTTTGATTATTTTACTTATTTCTAATTCATAATACGCTTAACTAGTTTGTTTCCGTTATTGCTGTACTTATTAACTATTGGGATATTATAAATTGCATATCAAATAAATAATCGCCTATCAATACATACTCATCATTTATATTCTTTTTTACATAAAATAACTTACTTCACTACAAATAAACTAAATGTTTAACAAAACTCAAACTGCAGATAATTCGAAATTATACATTACTTTATATGACATTACTTTTTTCCTCATAATGCAATACAGTTAAATTTATTTTTGTACAAAAATACTACATACATAGCATAAATACTGAGTGCACAGCAAATTTTCCATATTTTATTTCAAATTTCAATTTAATTCGCATAATACTAAACGACGTTCCTTTAAACCCTGCAGACAGAAATAGGATCCCCGCGCAGCGGGGCTCCATCGACCTGACGTAAAAATCGCTGTACGCTGCGAAAATAAATTGTAGTGTGTTTAGTGATATTTTGAGTTGAATATTTTGCTGTGCAATCAGTAATTTTGATGGGAATTCGGAATCTTATTGCATAGAAAAAGGATATTTTTTTATTTGCGTTTAAATACTACCCTTAACTATTTAACATATCATAATAATTTAACATAACAAAATAATTTAACCTAACAATATCTGTAGGAACCCCATATTGGGTGAAGGCCTCCTCCAAAGATGCCCATTTGTCTCTGTCCTGTGCGATCGGTTTCCAGTTTGGGCCGGCTGTCCTTCCAATCTCTTCTTCCCAACGTGTCAACGGTCTTCCTCTTCTCCTTTTGTGATAGGTACCTAACCTCTATTACGTAATCATAACATGTGATTTGCCATGGATACATAATTAATGGTTGCCTTGTCATTGACCCTAATTACCTCTTGTGGTTTTGAGGTTGATGGTATAATTATAGCGTAACCTGATAGCCGGATAGCAGGACATTTCGAAATTAAGAGCTGAGTACCTACATCAATTACGTATCATGTCAACAGGGTTAGATTTCGCGTCAATGGTTGTGTAGCTTTTGCCTTAGTGGCCGGCCAGGCTGGCAGCGTGGGGTGGGGACGCGCGTGATCTGAAAAGATCAATTCAGACATCAATCTACATAGTCTTCAGATTTATATCTGGACTTTAAAAGATACTGTGATTTTTGAGTTCGTTTCGGCCTTTCTTCTCAGAGTAGTCAGATAGAAATCGCTGACCTCATCTAGTTTTTAAAATATGATTGACGTTTAAAAGTGTTTGTACAAACCTACTAAAGGCTGATTTTTCAATCACCTAATAACTTTATTCGAGGAATAATTTTGACAGTTATTTCATACAAAAACTGTCAAACGTCAATTTCGTTCCTCGAATTAAAGTTATCTGGTGATGTAAAAATCGGCCCTTACGGAAATAAAATTATTTATTATTCGTCTGTTCGGAAAATCGAAAGGCACGCGTTCGACACGACCACGCGTTTGCGTTCGCCGAACAAAATGAACGCGGCGATCGCCGTAGACTTCAGTAAAAAAATGTACACAGTAACTAAATTGGCGCTTAGTACACAATTCACAACAACAAAATCAATAGTTGCAATCAATCATCCTACAACTTTGTTTTTCACAATGTAAACAAGTTTTTTCAGGCATTTCAGTGTACTGAGCAGAAAAACACATAATAACTCAATTAGGTACAGTCCGCGAGGTCTAAGCTGAGCTTTGTATTTGTGTGAGTACGCCTCAGGCCGATTGCCAAAAAGCAGTATAAACCGGTTTAAACCAAGCAAAGGACGCGTCGCGCTATAGGCCGCTGTCACACCTACACTATCTATGTGCACTCACACAAATGCAAAGTTCAGCTTAGGCCTCGCGGACTGTACCTATTGAAGTAAATAGCTTACAACAAAGAATCATAATAACTACATATTGTAATGGCGTCCGCCCCGAGTAACACCAGCATTCACAGATTCTCTAGACTGTTATCTAGAGAAAACTCTAGATAACAGTAAAATAATCACGAATACAGCCTTGACAGATCTAATAAATTGGCTAGATAGGAATAATTTAAAAATAAATACAAACAAAACTAAATTTATAACATTTTTGCCATATAATAACCACAAAAAAAAAGTAAATGAAATGAAATTAAGTTTAAAATGCAATAATAATGACATAGAAGAAGTTAATAATATCAAATTTTTAGGAGTAGTTATAGACAGACATTGCAATTGGAAAGCTCAAGTAGATAGTGTATATAAGAAAATAAACAAATTTGTATTTGCACTTAAGAGGATCAAAAACTTAACAGACATTCAAACAGCCTTATTGGTATACCATAGCCATGTTTGTTCTGTTTTAAGGTATGGAATAACAGTATGGGGGAATTCAACAGATGCCCAGAGGGCATTCATAGCCCAAAAAAAGTGTGTAAGGTCAATTTTCAATCTTAAGTGGACAGACTCTTGTAAACCTGTATTTATTAAGCAAAAGCTGCTGACCCTCCCGTCTTTATATGTATTTGAAACATGCAAATTTGTAAAAAACAACTACTCGCTTTTTGAAAAAGATGAAAAGGCTATGTCAAAGAGGAAAATAGCACAAAAATCACTAGTAGTCCCGCGTAATAGACTAAAAGTAGGCAATAAAAGTTGTTATACCATGGCGGTGAAAATATATAATCACTTAGCCGAAGAATTTAGAAGTGCTACAGATTTAGAATTTAATAGAAAGCTGTATAACTGGTTGTATGAGAGATGTTTTTATTCTATCAATGAATATTTTGAGTGTAAAATGTAAAACTTATTTATTATAATTATTATGACATCTGATCTAAGTACATAATTATATTACTTAAATGATATTTAAACATTTTAATTATACTTGCCATTTTTCATTGACATGACATCATTATTAGTAATCGGTATTTTTTTTAATATAATTAATATTTTAAATGAATATAATTGTATTTAATTTTATTTTATTAATTGAATTGTAATCCTAATTTAAATTATGAAATTATTATTATTGTTTTTTATGTTATTGCTAATTACTGACTGTGCAACTGCATGCTATAAGTATAAGTATAAGATGTAAAATCTAAATATTTGCACGGCTGAAATGCCGAATATAGTGAAACCCATAGACATCCTAAGAACTTATGTTAGCTACCTATATTCTTGCAAATAAATATATCATTCATTCATTCATTCATTCATTCATTCATTCATTCATTCATTCATTCTCATCTCGTTTCCAAAACTACAACAAACAAAGAAATTTTAAGTAAAATCATTAGTGAAATATAGTGACAAAACGGAAAGTACAGTCGTAACCAGCGCGCGAGTACTACACTTGGCACAAAAACGGTATTGTAACTGAGCTCCGAAACGCGAGCGCGGAACAAAAAATTCAAAAGAACTGTCTTTTTCATAAAAGCATCATTCACCTGGGAACCTTTGATCGAACTCACTCGAACATAAAAGATCGAACTCGGGACGAAACATTTATCAAAAACTAGCTTTTGTCCGCGACGTCGGCCGCTAGGCTTGGCTAACTGACTAACTCCTTTTGTTTCTTTTACTGAACGATATGAAAAATAGCTTTGTTTTCACGTTGCAAGTTTGTGGGAATTTTTGTGGTTGTGATCTTGAATGACCTATGTGTGGCCATCAATTTGTGAGTGTATCACTGTTGAGGGGTGTTCAAAATGAAAACAGTACCGCCACCACTACTAAACCAACCAGAAAGTATGAAAAAATTTTTTTGAGTTCAAAAACTGTTGTTGTGTTATTATTTCACTAGCTTCTGCCCGCGACTTCGTCCGCTTGAAATTTCACCCTCCCCCCATTCACCTTCTTAGGGATGGAATTACGAAAAAGCCTTGCTTATTGGATACCTACTCTTCACAAAGAACACACCCTCCAAATTTAATGTCTCTGGGACCAGCGGCTTAGGCTTTTTTTTTGTGGATGGGAAATCCCTCCCGCTCAGGGTGGAGCAGAAGGGAGTGTCAGACTCTTACTGACTAAAACCCACCCGTGTTCCTTCGTTAGCCCTTTATGTTCCGGGGTAGCGGTAACCCTTTCTGACAATCCCGCGCAATGCGTTGATATAGCACTCAGCCAGGACTTTGAATTTTATATAAATATAGATAGAAGAAGATCCATCTTTACATACCGAGACCCCTCCGTACCTCGGAAAGCAGGTTAAGCCGTGAGTTTGAGTTTGAGTTTGAGTTTGAGTTTGAGTTTGAGTATCGTATTACCCAGTAACTGGATTGTGGAGGTCAGATAGTGATGGTAGTGATCGTGGCAGTGGTGGTAGGGGTGGTGGTGGTTGTGGTGGTTGTGGTGGTTTCGCATAGTGCTCAAAGAAAAAAAATCATTAAAGAAAACTATCAGGGCTGTCTAAAAAACTTAAATTGACAGTTCCTGGTAGTTTTCTTTAAATGGTTTTGTTCTTTGAGCACTATGCAAAGTGATTGAAAATAACAAAAGTTGGTCAAAACTTTTGAAATGTTAAAAAATTCACCAACATTCTCAGGATCAAAAAGTTTGGAAATGACTTTGCCCACGCCCCTATTTGATTTGATACATACTTCCAGAGACACCCTGTATCTATATATATATTATTTAATGACTGTTATGTCAAAATTAATGTAGGTATTGTAATTATAAACCTTTCTCCAGAAATCCTCTAAAATAATATTGATGAAAATTAAATCGAAATCCGTGACGCGGTGTAGAATCACTAATTGTAAGCTCAAAATACACAGACAAACAACTTTGTTTCATACTATTTCGAGATTAGGGAAGACGAGAAACTAAACGATACCCTACTTGATACCTAGTTGTTTTGGCATTAAGTTCTTAATATGCATGGATGCTCAAAGTAGTAGGAGAGATCTCTGCGAAGGAGCTCCTTCGGAGAAGTGCTATTTGCCATGACTACCTATCTACTATATATCTTTATACTTAAAACAAAGTCGGGTTCGTTACACCATTTATAACTCAAGAACAACTGGGTCAATTTTGATGATCTGTTGGATTTGTCTCCGCCCCAAATAGCAGAATAACTATTAAACCATGGTAAAAAATTGACGAAAAAAAGAATGATGATAATTCATTTTCTTATACATTTTGTATGGAACGGCTTTTTTGATGATATTTCGAGAATTGACTGATTTCGATGTTCGTCGTAAGAAGTTCGTCGGGTCATCTAGTATTATATAAAATTCAAAGTCCTGACTGATATATCAACGCACAGCCTAAACCGCTGATCTGAGAGACATGAAATTTGGAGAATGTGTTCTTTGCGAAGAGTAAGAGGAAAACCAGAACCCGTTTAAGATCACTTCGTTGTCCGTCAGTCGCTCCGTCGGTCAAGAGTCTTTTTCTCAGGAATGCGTGCAGTTATCAAGTTGAAATTAATAACAAATACTCAGGGCTGCAATCCCTTGAAGCAGTGAAAAAATCAAACTTCTAAGTAAACGCAATCAAAAGATACGCGCGCTTATGATCCGGAATCAAAACCTATAGGGTACTTCCTGTTAACCTAGAATCATGAAATTTGGCAAAAAGCAATGTTATCTAGCACAAGTAAAGAAAAAAATCCGAAAACCGTAAATTTGTAGTTACAGCAAAAAAAAAAAATTAAACTCCAACTCGCACTTGACCGGTATTTTTTAGAACATTAGTATTAAAAAAAACACGCTAAAGCTAAGCGCACATTATAGCCGCAACAGGCCGCAATTCAACGCATTTTCATCCAAAAAGTTCAGTGCGGCCCGCTTGTAGTGAACGTTGGCTTATATAAAATGTACGAAAGAAGATTTTTGCGCGGCGTGGGCGGCCCAATCTGCGCCCTAAATTCGTTTTAGTTGAAACCGGAACAGTCCTAATTTCTGAATCGCTATTCAATTCGATCTATGAAATCTGTTCTCAGATAATTTGATTTGTTGGATTTCAGTCAATCAATCTCGACAGCCGACATAATAATTATTTCACTGCTGATTTACTGATCAGGCGAGAAAAAAATTGTAACACGACTTTTATCAACATAATATTTACTTACGCCTTACCACATTTTTTACCTCAACTCATTTACTCTTTAATTTAAAGAATACTGTAAATTAATAAATATTCTGTTAGATTTTAACAAAATTGTAAATCTTGGCTAAACATTATCAAGTCTATTATCAGAGAGGTATTATAAAATATACTATTATATTAAACTTTAATAGTTAATTTTCACTCTTAAGGACCTTTACAGAAATCATGGATTCCGTGTCCTGTCGAACCTAACTATTCTATATTCTCTTTTAGTAAGATATAAGTTCTGAATAAATACGCATAAACACGAAACTCAGATTTTACAACCAACAACAGTTACGTCACATAAAAATTGAAATAGAGGTGTCGTAAATATAATCTCAATAACTTACAAGAAACTTTCAGAAACACACGATATTGGACACATCCGTCTCCTGCATAACTCTAGTGCATAGATAACAAATACCCGACGCTGGGAGATGCTACAGAAAATACTGAATAATCATGTTGCACCGCGAGCCGAGTTTACCCGAAGTGATCCGAGCGGCGGTTTTCAAACTTGGAATGCTAACCGAAGTAGAAGCGCAGTTTGCCGCCGACCGTTGTATTGTGCGGACGTTCTTGGTCGGCTGAACAAATATCTACGGTCGTACGTTTGGTGTAGTGCTGAGCCAGTGGTTAATGTTGTTGTGTTTGACAGTATGAGGACATAAATGGTGTTTGTTTTAGAAGATTTTAGGACGTAACAGGGTGAGATTTTATTTTTATTACTTTTTTTTTTTGATAAAAATATCTTTTTGGATTTTTATTTAAGCTGTTTTATTATAAGAAAATTTTAACATTTTGTCAGCGAATTCAAAAGTCCAAGATTTGAAAGTATGAATTGCAAATATGTAGGTCTCAAAATCAGAATATTCGCACTATATTCATCCGTAAGTAACACAACGTTAAAATTTCATCACACCACCGCGAGAAATCTCATACATAAATGTTAATTCTGAAATAATATCTCGAAATTCATTTCGCAAATTAAATTAAGTCCGCCGTACCTGCAAACGTAAATGTGTGTTTGAAGAATATCTCGTAGCGCTTCGCTACGCGGTGCTACGAGGAGCTACGCCGTCGCTACGAGTTAATAGTAGTTTAATTTTATTTTCTACAGGGAATTGAGTCTCCCGGGAAGGAAGTTAGTACTAAGATTTAGTTGAGATTGAACTAGTAACAATTCTGGCGTTTATTTATTCATGGTATAAGTTTAGGAAATTGGTTTTGATTGTAGAAACTAGTGATTTCTTGTACTAGTTAATTGAAAGGCGATTTTTTGGTATACTAGAATATATTTTGTAGAAATTTTTAATGATCGTTGTAAAAGATAACGTTTTGAAAGAATGTAATTACGTAACTATAAAGATACGCTGGAAAAAATAGTTGGTAAGACCCGGGTACATGTGGAAAGGTTTTTTTGCTATTCTAGCACTTTGCTGAATACGTTATACAATTTTTGTGAGAACAATGGATGCGGAAAGCACAGAACCGGTCGAAGTGGAGGTGCTTGGGGGAGGCCTATGTCCAGCAGTGGACGTCTTTCAGCTGAAATAATGATGATGAATCAAACTCTCTTGATCTTAAACTTGATCAATGTTTGGAAGGTAGATCCATAAATCTTTATCAGTGGAAATATGTCCCTTATTTTTTTTTTTGTATCAAGCTTTTGCAAATACGTGTAAATTAAATACTCACGAGTATGGAGCTTATAAAATGATTTGTTTCTATAACATATTTTATGTTTTCATTGCCAGCTTATCAAGAACAATTCTATAAATTCTGTGTCGCATGAAAGTTGACAATTACCGGATGAATGATTACTTAGCTCTAGTTTGTGGCTAAATAACAACAGCCGCACGGGTAGATCTTCCAGGTTAAGCAACGCTTGCCGAGGTCGGTCCGTGGATGGGTGACCATCTTTACATACCAAGACCATTCCGTACCTCGGGAAGCACGTTAAGCCGTTCGTCCCGGCTGTCATTCGTGGATCTTTGAAAGTCGTTACGGATCTTCAAAAGGGTTTAGACGCAGAACGTCAGAAACGCAAAATGAAAGATTAGCAAATTGTCAGAAACGCGTAATGCCAGAGGGGCAATTCTCGTAATTTTTAAGAACGTTCACAGTCTGATCTCAGTCTCAATCTGTCAAAAATACTTCAAATTTCCCTACATTTTTTGTTTGTCGCCGAGATGAGACTGCGACTAGATTTTGAACGTTTTAAATTAGCAGAATTGGCCTACAGGTGTCGCAAAATGACAAGATCTGATAATGACAGATTCGCGTAATGACAGAGTTGCGTAGCCCGAAAGTCTAACAGCTAGTCTTACCAAGGGCTATCGTGTTACCCAGTAACTGGGTTGTGGAAGTCAAATAAGCAGTTGCTCCATGTAAAATACTGGTATTCATTTACATCCTGTTAGTCTGGAAGTCGATCCCAATATGGGAAAAAGCTAGGCAGATGATGGAGTGAACTTAAATCTAGTATCAGTTTACAAAACGTGTTTTGGCGGATTACGTTTGTAGAATGCACTTGTTTTTTTCGGCTGCGTCTTCATGCAGTGAGTACTAGAGATTGGACGGCATCCCTGATATATGCATTGAAAAGTTTAGCGTGATAGTTCAGATACTATTAACATGAATTTGCTGAAGTAAGTTAAATAGCAGGTTTATTTAAAAAAGTTGCTGAAAACTTAAGTTATGATTAGCAACTGTTTAACCTTGTATAGTGACCTCTGAGTTTGTTTCGGCCTTTCTTCTCAGAGTAGTCAGATAGGAAACGCCAATCTCATCTAGTTTTTAAAATATAATTGACGTGTAAATGTTTGTGTTGACGTTTAAACGTCTCATATCTTTGAGAAATGTTTATAAGTAAATAAAAGGAATTGTGTCGTAGATAGATAATGATCAGTTCACACCTTACACTTTTGATCGGTAGTATATTGGTTAACGAAAAACAGGCTCGAACGAGTGTTACAGTAGCTTAACTAACTATTTAATGTGTTCAAACAGATAGACAATTCACTTGTTTATGAGGAAGCTCATAAGCCTTTTTGTCGCTTTCACGAAGCCTTTGTTTTTAGGCAACCTGCAAACTGACAGATCAGTTGCTTATATAAAAAAAATATAAAAAATTTATTCAGAAATACACAGTTAATAAAAAAAAAAAAAAAAACTAGTAATACATATATTACATAGGAGCCTTAGGCACTGGATTTTTACAAATTCCCTGGACCTCGTACTGGGATATTTGAAAGATCTTTTCGTAACCCATTCCGAATAATAAATTCAACCTTCCTATAAATACAACGGGTGTTTCAAAATTAGCCCAAAAACTAAAATGTCTCTGTACAAAAACTTAGAAAATAAATCACACGACCGGATTCGTAGAGCATAACAAAACATTCTACTGAACTATTTACAACTGCACGTGTGTAAAATAAGTACAATACGGGTTTGTCCACTGGAATACGAAGTTAGGAACATTGAACAAAGGTAGAGGGGCAATTCTCGTAATTTTAAGAACGTTCACATTCTGATCTCAATGTCAATCTGTCAAAAGTACCTTTAAGTTCCCTACATTATTGACATTGATTATCGCTGAAATGAGATTGCGACAGAATTTTGAACATTTTTAATTACGGGAATTCGTGTTCAGCTATTTGGAAAATCCAGTGGTATATTTTCATAGTTGTGTCAATGTTTAATTATTTTTTTTCCATTTTGGTGTTTGTTTCCTTTGTTTTATTGAATTTTACTGTTTATTTTACTTTTATAAAACATCACGTAATGTTAATTTAAACTTGTTAATTTTAAATTATAGTTAATTAGACATTAATTTTAATTTTATAGTACAGTACTTGTGGCATTTCTAATATATTTATGGTGCATGTGGTGCTGTAAGAAATTGTTACACTAATCCTAGATTATTTTAGGTAGTTACTTTAAATATTTACTGTGTAAACAATTGTTGGTTGGCTAATAAAGGAAAATAAAAATAAAATAGTCACTATGTTCGTGAGATATTGGCCCCGGTCCTGTTGTTCACAAACTAAACTAAATTTAAGATCAGTGCATCTTTTTCTATCGATTTCATTATGAAAGGACAGAAGATAAATATTAGTTTAGTCCTGTCAAATTAGTCAGCGCCTGACGTAAATTGACGTATTTTTATTAGCCAATTTTTTAATCACGTCTAAACTTGTCTATGGATTGTCTAATTTGACGGGACTAAACTAATATTTATCTTCTGTCCTTTTCCTAATGAAATAGAAAGGAAAAGATGCACTGAACATAAATTTAGTTTAGTTTGTGAACAACAGAATCGGGGCCATTGTCATAATCACTAACATAACTCAGTGATTATGACAAGTTATGGTGTCAGCATGCTAAGCTTGTGAGGCAAACAAAAACTTCGAGAGGGATTGTGTTATTTACTTAGAAAGTAAGATATTATTAAGTTACACATTCAAGCTTGTGAGATATGGACATAATCACTGAGTTTAGTGTCAGAGCTGCTAAGTTTCTGAGGGAAAGATACAGTTCATTAGATAACCTTCACAATCACAAAAGCAGAGATATGTCATAATTTACAGCCTCACGAGAGTATCGTACTGACTAAGTTTGGAATTTTAGTAATTATTACTTAGGTTTCATGGTGTTTCTATGTGTAATTAATTATGACTAAATCTAACTCACCATCTGCCTAGCGGCGCGACTGCTTATCTGATCTCCACAACCCAGTGACTGGGTAATACGATACCCCTTGGACTTTTGGGCTTCTGACGACCCGTAACGAATGTCAAAGACTTGATTTCCGAGGCACAGAGGGGTATTGGTTGTGAAGATGGTCACCCATCCTTGGGCCAACCGCGGCAAGCGTAGCTTAACCTGATCGATAGACCCGTGCAACTGTTTTGCTTAGCCACAAGCCCCACTAAACTAATGACTAAATCTAAGTGATGAGCAATTTTATCGAAGTCATCATCGAACGTTTTGTCTTATTTACTAAGTTAGAAATGTAAGTGTAGTTAGTATCGTTCACAATCAATAAGTTTTAATGACACATTCATTAATTTTTGGAGATAATTATCATTATCACTAGAATCATAAGTTGTTGCTAGGTAAAATAAAAAAGTTGCCATAAGTAATAAAATAAATTCTTAAAATCATTTTCTTTCTTTTTTTTTTAATAATTTCCTTGACTGCTATACAAAGTAAGGAACAAAGGAAATAGCGTTATTCAGATTACCCGACAAAAGACGTTTATACTAACAGACCATTCCATGTCGTTTTATTGGGATCCCCCCCCCGGCCGGTCGTTGTGTCGAGCAGACGTGTTTTTTGTACTCACGAACATTTTATTTCGAAAAATTAGTCTTAAATACAGTAAATTGATCCAAAGTTACACCAATACGTGCAGAACAAAAGTTAGAACATACAGTGAAAAACTAAATCAGTGTATAAACTATTGTTGAATGTTTGAATTCAATGTTTTAAAGTGATCGTTAAAAACTCTTTAACTGTGCCGTGGCGAATGACCTTTGGACGGACCAATGACACACGTTTACTTCGATATTATTTTGTACTTTAACACATCGTCTAATTCGCCTATAATTGCTACAGTCTGAGTGGTCTAGAGGCGTAAGCCGTTCGCCCGAACTGGACGGAGCGACGAGACTTGAGTTCGAGCCCCGCAATATACGAAACTTTTTGGGACATCTAACTTTCTATTCTCGAAACGTTTCATCGTTTAAATAGTGGACGGACGAAAAGAAATCCTTATACAATGATGCTACGTCATACTCCACCTTCAACGCCTACACAAATTGAACAGAATTTACTGCAGGTAGGCCAACCAACACAAAATGATACCCAGGTACGAACACTTCCTTCAACGCCCATAATTGTGGAAGCGCAATGTACCACAATTCAAACTCATAAAATTAACCAAAGTGGGTCGGCACCAAATTTAACTACTATTCAAACTAATGAATATGTTACTACAAGAAAGCGTAAACATGACGATGAAAACGAGCGCTTTATGAATGACATGCAAAAATTGTTGGATTCACATTGCAAAAACTCTGAATCTCGCAGCAATAAAACAGATGCTTCGTTAAATGTTTTGCATCTTATGATGACGGAGTTGTTAAAACAAAACTCCGAAATTAGAGATTCCATCTCCTTTGTATCTAACCAGTATGAGGATATGCGAAATAGACTGGACCAGTTAGAATCTGAAAAGAAAACGGATTGCAAGTATATTCACGAACTTGAGGAAAGAATTGACAACTTAGAGCGGATGCTGTACACCAAAAAGTTGGAAATTAAAAATATTCCTTTATCCTTAAAAGAAAGTGAGGAAGAGCTCTGTTTGATGGTATTAAATACAGCCAATGCTGTTGGCGCTCCCCTCCAAAGATCAGAAATTAAAGAGGTCTATAGTATGTGCAAAAAGGACAAAGCATCAAAAATAATTGTCGACTTAGCTAGCACTGCTACCAAAGAAACCATCATTAAGAAAGCAAGACAATTCAACTCAAATAACAAGCAGAACAAGCTCAGCTCTGTACACCTAAATATGGACGGCCCGGCTACACCCATCTACGTGTCTGATTTCTTGCCTCCTCAAGCGCAACACCTCTTCTATTTATCTAGAAAATTTGCAAAAGAACACAACTATTCCTACTGTTGGACCTCAGCTGGTAGAGTTTTTCTGCGGAAAAGTGAACCAGAAAAGCCAATAATAGTTAAATGTGAAGCGGATCTTGAAAAACTGGTACCGAATATCTGACTATATAATCTGTATTGTAATTTTTTAACTTTACTATTTAGGGTTTTGCATGTCTTACTTGCTTCTTTACATAAACTTTGTACCTACTTATACGCATTTCCACACGACTATACACACATCACACCTAACTACATTCACTCACATTTTATTAAAATGCCACTATACATTAATACACGTAAGAATCTCAATATTATCATTCTCCATATAACCTCAAAAAGGGAAACGCTCAACATACAATCACCCCGCAATCACAAACCCATGCACCAACACATAACTAAAAACAACATTCGCTGATTTATACAATATAAACAATTTAGAAAATTTAGCCCTGACGGAATTGTATAGTTGTGAACCGGAATCTTGTAAAGCTATCATAACTAAACCAAGTTCGTTTCTAAAGATTTTGCAACAAAATATTAGAAGTATTAATAAAAATTATCTCAGCCTAAATATTTTACTAAAACGACTACAAATGAGCTGTGATATTATAATTCTGTCTGAATGCTGGCTCTCATCCGTTGATAACTTACCAATTATGCCTGGCTACTCTAGTTTTTCAACTACACGAAACTATAACCAAAACGACGGTGTAGTCGTCTACATAAATAACGACATTGACTACATTATGGAAGAACCGGAGGTCTTAGAAGCAAACTGCCTACTTATTAAAATAAATAAAAATACCGCCATAATTGCCATATACAGACCGCCTAGTTTTCACACATTAGATAATTTTTTACGCACTTTACAGGTACTGTTATTAAAACTATCGGGTTTCAAAAATGTTATTTTGATGGGTGACATAAATATAAATATCAAAGATTTAAATGTAACTACATCGAGCTAT
The DNA here is from genome assembly GCA_949316385.1 of Globia sparganii. NCBI lineage: Eukaryota > Metazoa > Arthropoda > Insecta > Lepidoptera > Noctuidae > Globia > Globia sparganii. The sequence goes on from OX438654.1 coordinate 20,637,842, forward strand.
CTAGACTTACTCTCTTTTTTTGGTATGATACCAGCACATTATGAACAAACTAGAGCATCCAGCTGTCTGGACCATGTGATAATTAAATCTAAGGCTGCTTCTATTACATTTATTCTCCAATCTGCAGTTACTGATCACGAGGCCACCCTTTTCTGTTTGCGCTTAAGTGGACAAAATCACAAAGCAAAATTCGTGAGCAAAATTGACTTTGAAAATATGAATAGTGATTGTAAGGATATTGACTTTAATAATGTTTACGACAATAACATAAATCCTAATGACCTCATGATTAACTTCATCCAAAGCTTGCAAAAAATCATAATAGACAACACAATAAATATTAAAATCCCTAGAAACAAAATTACCATAAAACCGTGGATAACTCCTGGCCTACTGAGATGCATAAGAACAAGAGATAGAATGCATTACAAACTAAAACACAATCCGGACAATAATATCTTAAAAATATCCTACAAAAGATATAGAAACTTTTGTAATAACATAATAAAAAAATGCAAGAGACAATATGACAGGAATATACTTGATGAGGCAGGAAGTGATAATAAAAAGCTTTGGTCCGCTATTAAAACTATTACCCATATGAAAAAGTCAAATGCACCACCGTTGGAACTTTTAAATATTAAAACATCCCCACAAGATTCAGCTAACGCCGTAAATTCCTATTTTGCAAACGTGGGCATGGAGTTGAAAAGTAAGATTCCAACCGGGCTTCCGCCACTCCCAACGAACGCGGCAAATATCAAGTCCTCTTGTAACTCTTTTGTGCTTTTGGAGACATCTGAAGAAGAAGTGGAAGGAGTCATCAGCAACCTTCGCTCGGATTGTGGAGCAGGGTGGGACAATATAACGTCAACGGTCCTTAAGAATTTAAAAAACTATATAGTCCCTCCCCTCACTTATATCCTGAATAGATGTTTAGCTGAAGGCGTTTTTCCAGAATCCCTTAAAAAATCAATTGTTATCCCTATTTTTAAGTGCGGTGGCAAGGAGGAAGTGGCAAATTATCGGCCAATTTCTTTGCTAACCTCTATTTCAAAGGTTTTTGAAAGGATTATAAATAACAGATTTGTAAAATTCTTAGAAGATAAAAACATCTTATCACCTAACCAATATGGTTTCAGAAAAGGAAAATCTACAACTGACTGTATTCATGCTTTCACTGAACATATTGTAAGTAAATTAGACAATAGGAAAAAATGCCTGACTATCTTTCTAGACCTTCAGAAAGCTTTTGATACTGTATGCCCACTTATACTAATATCCAAACTAGAACATATGGGAATAAGGAACACACAGTTAAAACTATTTCAGAACTATTTACAAGATCGATCTCAATCAGTTCGGATAGACAATGTACTGAGTGAAGAAAGTCCGATAAATATTGGAATCCCACAAGGCAGTATCTTAGGTCCCCCCCTCTTTCTTTGCTATATAAATGATCTTTGCCAGCTTAACATTAGAAACTGTCATATAATGTCTTATGCCGACGACACCACCTTAACGTTTTATGGTAACTCATGGGACGAAACTTTTGTAGCGGCCCAAGAAGGTTTCAATATTGTAACTCGTTGGCTTGCTCTCAACAAACTGACATTAAATGCCACCAAAACTAAATATATAGAGTTCACAATACATAATGTAGCAGCACATACTAATAATTTCAATATTTATGCACACACATGTGATCTTCTAACCACAAACTGTGCCATGTGCCCAATGATATCTAAAACAGAAGCAATAAAATACTTAGGCATATTAATCGATAAAAACCTATCCTTCAAACATCACATTTCACATCTGGTCCAAAAAACAAGAAAACTCGTTCATATATTTAAAAATCTTAGGCATGTAGCGAGTTGGAGACTGGTTAAAACTGTATACAAATCCCTTTGCCAATCAATCTTATCGTATGGTATTTTCATATGGGGCGGCTCGTATAAAACGAATATCCTAAACGTTGAAAGAGCTCAACGACTTCTTCTAAAAGTTGCTCTCTTCAAACCACGTTTATACGCTACAACTACACTGTATGACGAAGCAAATGTATTAACAGTCAGACAGCTTTATATACTACAAACAGTTATAAAAAAGCATTCCTCTATAGACTTTTCTACAGCTAAGCAGAAGGTTAATACTAGGCGATTTTATGAAGTCTGTGTAACAAATCCGGTAAAAACATCTTTTGCCCAGAATTTCTTCAATTTCAGAGCAAGCAGATTATACAATAAAATTAACAAAATTCTTGCAATTGTTAATTTGTCTAAGAGAGAATGTATAAAGGAACTTACACAGTGGCTTTTACAACTTGATTATGAGGAAACTGAAAAATTGCTCACAATCTTGTCATAGTCTAGCATTTTCATAAATACATACCGCCATCCCTTCACGCACATATTCGTATAGTCATCCACCTTTATACGCACACACAACTACACCATCTTACTCTCTCTCTTACACACACACAACAACACACCACACACACGGCACCGCACACCTCACACTCACACTTCACACACTCTCACTTTACGCACTCACACTTCACACACTCACACTTCACATACTAACTTACACACACGCACACCCATTTTTCTTTTTGATTTTGTTTCATTAGTACCTTTCCATGTTATTATTTTCTTTTTTGATCAGATTTTTATTTTTTACAATAGTCCTACATGTCTTACGTGCAACAATTATTTTGTGATAATTCCAATCTCGGCGAGGGGGGCCAGGAGTCCATAGCACAGGGTATCCTAGTTTGGATTCCTGACTCCCACAAGTCCTAGTACCTCCAATATTTGTAACACCTCTGTATAATTGTACTTTGTGGGAAATAAATTATTATTATTATTATTATTATTATTATTATTATTATTATTATTATTATTATTATTGGGAATCCGTTTCGCTTTTTTCGTAGCAAAACTTTTATTTCATAAGAAATAGTGTTACAATTTCAGCTTTTTCTGTATCGTATAAACTGTTTTGGCTGAAGTGGCGTGAAAGTTTTTAAGTTTGGTGAGAGCTGCCTAAAGTTAGGCTATAAGCTTATAAGTGCGGACTTAAAATAGTATTGGTTTAATTTCAGTTGTTTGAAAACATTATTTGTTAGTAAGCTATTTTGATAGGATATTTGGGCAGGTATTCATTACTTGCGAAACATGAATCACATGTTTGATTACAGGCAATCTAACCTTCTGTTCATATTATAAATTAAAGTAAATTTTCGTGTGAGTGTGTGTCTGTTAGACTACATTCTTCTATAAGCTGCGCAACCGTTATTGATACGGTTTTTTACCATCATTTAGGTAATAATTTATTCCAGAATTATTGTGAGTGTAAAACATATTTTTAAACTTAGATACAGCACATTAATATCGATACTTTGACATATCACCACATCTGTACATTGCATCGGTGCGAAGTAATCATCTCTTTACTGCCTTGGCAATTTGGATTGTTTTATTTTTTCATTACGGATACTTTGAAAGTTCTGCGTTGTTCTCAGATTCTATGCATAATGTTTAACGTGAATGATGTAACCATATTATTTTGATTTAAAAGAGTGTCCGATGAGTTTCTTGCCCGTTCTTCTCGTTAGGTACCTATCTACTACGCTTTGGATAGGGCAACTAGCTTCATCTTTTTGATTGACCGACCCGTTGACAATTCAAAAGTGCCTGTAAATGGTTTATTCTACTAATATTATAAATGTGAAAGTTTGTGAAGATGTTTGGATGTTTGGTACTCAATCACGGCTCAACGGATTTGGATGTTTGGCACACAGATAGTTTATAGCCAGGATTAAAACATAGGATACTTTTATCTCGATATTCTCACGGGATCAAAATCAACGCGGTTGAAACCGCGGGGTGCTGCTAATTTGAAATAAATGCTTCGAGTTTGAGTTTGCAGGGGCGTTTCGCTAGTCTAATTATAAACGCAAAAGCCTAATTTGACCCCAAATCAACACACCTAAATCCCTGAAGCCTTTTACCCGCAAGAGAATAAAACTTTGGGGAAACGAACAAAAACAATAATCAAAAGTAACTCAGCGAACGCTTAGTATAACAATTTGGCACCGATTATGCCGAATAGTAGCTCGTTGTATATCATAAAGAACAAGAAAAGGGAATATTTCTTCAGGCACACGCACGAAAATATAACTATCAATTATCAAGTTGCGTCGTTATGAAAGTTTATGTAATTAATTCTTCTATGTATGTTGATTAGATAGAATTTTGATGGGTATTTGGTTTTCCTGCTTTCATAAATTAACGATCTTATAGGGAAAATGGTATATTTATCTCATTAGGATATCGTTTACATCAATTTCTTGCGCGTTAATGCCTGGAAAGAAAGAAAATACGTTTATTTGCGGTGAACATGACGCAAAAAGAACATAAACACAAAAAATAAAATAAATAAAAGGTAGGAGGAAACATGTGTCACATCCACGCAAAACGGCAATCGCTCAGCATTATGCTGCGACCCTGTGCAAGACAGAGCCCCAGCGCTGGTTTTCAGCGACAGCCGGCGCTGACGTAATGACGTCGTCCGGTGCAGCAAACACTTATTAGGACACTGTACCGGTACAGCGTATTTAAAGAAAAATAATATAATTTAATTTAAAAGTGATAGAATAATTATACTAAACAGGAAATAGACATAGGTACATGCTATGAGAATATCATCCTAGATTAAATGTTTTACGCTTTAAGTTAGTGGCAACTTTAAACATAGAGACTGTAGCGAAACAAAGGAAACGACAAAAATTCTTCACTACTATCACGTATAATTTTAGTTGAAAAGTCCGAATACAAACAAAATATATCAAAAATAATATTAAAATGTAGAAAATACAATTTTAAAAAAGGCTTGATGAAACTTGTCACAAAACTAAACATAAATTATGGAATCAGGAAATACTTTAGGTTTTTTTAATAAAATATATTGTTTTAATTAAGCAACGCGACGAGTTTAGATTTTAGTTGCAACCAAAACGTACACTACGTCCACGTGAATAAAATAGACCGCAAAAAAAAAAAAAAATAGAACCCGCTGTATTTTTAAAGAACAAAGTTATAATACGAACAGTAGAGATATAGTTTAAAATAAAAAATAAACTAAACTAACTACACTAGAAGTTAAAAAAAATAAATTAATATCTGTTTGATGGTCTTCGAAACTTGGATAGAAAGATTTTGCGACTGTTTCCACGGCGTCCTTGAAGAAGAACACTTCAGTTTTGTCCTGGAAAGTTCGATTCTTTCTGCTTCCACAAGGAAATCAGTCAGGTGTAATCAGGTGAAATTGAAATAGCCTGGGAGGGTGGAGCCGAATGAATCGGCTTGCAAAATGTTCGGGTACTATTCCTGGGACAAAAATTAACCATAAGAACCCGAACAGCAAGCAGAATCCAATCAATCTTGAACCCAAAAATACAGTAGAATTATACATACCAAAAAAAAAAGACGAACAGAGTTTATTGTGACCTTGAAAGTCTCAACTCGCTGCTAAAAACGTTGAACCTTTACCGAAAAACAGATAGGATTAAAATATTGAAACATGATGAAAGACTATGAATAAACAAAAAGACAGAAAATACATACCGCAAAAAAAATCAGCAGCAACACATAATAATATATTTTAAGTACATAATTCAAAAGAAACAAATAATTTAGGTTTAAAATTCCAAGATAAAAATACCGTGGCCGTCATCTGTGACAAAATTTCAACAAGTCCTCCATATTTGAAAGGAAAAATCTCAACCGAATGACAAACAATTCTTAATTTAAAAAATTACGAGAATAAATTTTCTGGTAAAGCAATCAAAGAAGAGGTAGAATGTAAACTTAAAGAAGTATGAATGTGGAAAAAAAACATGCAGTATTTATTAATACTGCAAGACATAGAGAGTATATTTACCAATTTTATTGGTATTACTTATCATGAGAAAAAATAGCTTTTTGGTGTTAATAACATCCATTTAGGTCATTTTCGTAAGTTGATAAGGCTAAAAACTGATTTCAAAGATTAATCTCAAACAGCAGCTTTGGATAACAGAAACTTTAACATTCCTTTCGCAGAACTACAGATTTTGCTACTTATTGCAAGATCATTTAAATATATGGATAAGAAGTTACATAAATCCAATCTTTACCTTAAGGGGCCGACGAAGTATGTGTAGTATTGCGTAGTTCATACAAACGTAATACCAAAAGAATTTGTAAATCAAACATATTCTTAAGGTGGTGTGTATTTATTCCGATTGGATTACAGAACATCTAGGTTCCTAAATATGTATATATTTTGAAAGGACACTGATATAAAGACGAGATATGAGGAATTTTAAATTTCTATAGAAAACTTATTTTTTCTCATAACTCGTCTCTATATCAGTGTCCGTTCAAAATATATATTTGGGAACCTAGAAATTCTGTAAACCAATCGGAATAAATACACACTACCATAAGACTATGTTTGATTTACAAATTATTTTGGTAATACGTTTGAATGAACTGCGCATGCTCCGCCGGCCCCCTAACTCATTATCAAGTCCTCATTCAGATAACAATTTCCTAACAAAAAAGGATGAAACTACATCCTTCAAATCATTTAGAAAAATACTGCTTCGAAAACAAGTTACTTATTAAATAAGGAAACGCAAAACATTTCCGCCTCATACAAAAATCAGTGTTATTGTTTGTGTGTGTGTAATAAGTAAGTGTAAAGGGCTCATAGCTACTAATAATTACAGCCGCACGGGTCGCTTGCCAAGGTGGGTCTGTGGATGGGTGACCATCTATATATAAAAAGACCCCTCCGTGCCTCGTTTAGTCCCGGCTGTCATTCGTGGATCTTTGAATGTCGTTACGGGTCGTCAGAAGCCCGAAAGTCCAGTATTTTTTTCCTAGGAACTGGGTTATGGAGGTCAGATAGGCAGTCGTTCCGTGTAAAATACTGGTATTCAACTGCATGCTGACCCCAACATGGTTGGGAAAAGTCTAGGCTGATGATATTACTTACAGACATAAGTTTACTTCGGGGCCCGAACTAAGAATTTATAAGAACATGGTTTGACAGTTTCCCTACGCCCGAATTGTTTTTGCCCGACCGAATTTTTTTTTTGTCACTTGTTTTGACGAGTCAGTTACTTTCGGACGCTCCCGTATCTTCGTTGTCAGACTTAGAGAGTTAACAACACGATTTGACAGATGTCCCTACTCCCTATATATACCGACCACCGAAAATCTAATTTGACACTTGTTTTGACGGATCAATTACTTTCGGACGAGCCCTTAACTTCGTTGATGGACATAGAGAGCAGACCTGTTATCGATATCGCATTGATAGGTAAATGTTTTTATCGATTCTTTTATAAAAAGCTTTTATCAATCAGGATTTCTTTGTTTATAAAAATTAATTTCACTCGTAATTTACATATGAATGCGACCGACCTCTTACCCCTTTCATTTTTGACACTTGTGAAAGAATTTTTAAGCTCTAATGTTTAATGAAGCGTTATCAGGTTATAATGGTCCCACTGCCTTGAAACAGGGCTCCTCTTGGTGAGAGGGAGTGGGCCGTAATCTACCACGCGAGCCCAGTGCGCGTTGGTAACGTCACATGTCTTCGAATTTTTGGTTCTACGACATGCCAGTTTCCTCACTATGTTTTCCTTCACGGTTTTGAGAGCAGTGGTGATGAAATTATTTACACAAAGTAAAGCGCCTGTCTGGGTTCGAACCTACGACCTATAAACTCACAAGTCACAATCATTACCACTGGGCCATCGCTACTCTTTGATGATAAAATGATCTTTGATATGTCACTGATGTAACGGAATAGGTTTTAGATATAAGGCGTTTATCATCATTATTTTAAAAAGATAATTTCCTTGTTTATAATTGCTTTTTTCAATGAACACTGGGGAGGGTTGAGGTGGTCAAATAAGGGTGGGTTATTTCATGTCAACTTGACGCACGTGTCAGAATGGGAAATGTGATCTCTAAGTGTAGGTAATAATATCAGCTTAATTAGCAAGCTTTGAGTGTCACTACTTCTTTACTGTGTGGAGTTCCTATGAATATGGTGTTTACGGAAAGGGTTTTATGAAAAAAAGCACAGAGAGACAAGACTAGGTATTTATTTCAATTAGGCTTATCAGTTAAATACGTTAATGAGAAAACTAGTTGTGCGTTCCAAAACTAGGTCATCATGGAGAAGGAACTCCATGGCTGTTTGTTTTAAAGCAACTAGCTTGTTTTAAATTCAACTTGCAGGGTGTTTTACGTAATCTTCGTCAAACATCAGTTGATGGGTTCCGATTTAGCTGTCATAAATAACAAATATTTATTCTTTGAAAGACAAAAAATATATTAACAGGAAAGTTGAGGATCGCAAAAACTGTGGATGATTCTGAAATGCTTTTTCTCGAAAAAATAAGAATTTTCCTGTATTGCTGAGTTTTTTGTGTTGTAACACTTTTTCTTGCGAAGTTAACTTTGCGCCGGTACATAAATTACAATGAAGTGGGGAATACTGGAAGGGTAAAGCGATGTTAAGAATGGAAGAAAGCTTTTTAATTAATGTTTTATTCTGTGTGCGTATTTTTTTAGGAGGTGTAAAAATGTTATGGTGTGGGTTATCATGGTAGAAAATGTAGGTTTCATATTACTTGTGGGAAGATTATCTGGCGTTCTAAACTCATGGTAAAAGGAGGAAAACCGAGGTCGGTAAATAACCCACATAACCTTCCATTCTCCCTAGTAGCAGGTTACCTAAATAAATATTTTTTTTTATTATCAAACTAGCTGGCCGTACTGAACCTCGTACCGCCTCAGAATCAATAAATACAAAATTATATGAAGTCAAAGTTAAAGCTTTTATTTCAAATAGGCACCATAAAAAGCTGTTTTGAACGTCAAAAGTTACAATAAAATAGTAGTTTTCGTATGGAGAGAAAATTAATTATCTTCATTGTTATTTGTTGCATTTTTTCCTGTTTTCATAGTTATTCTGCTAATCGGGGCGGATAAAAATTCAACAAATAAAATATAAAAATCGGTCCAGCCGTTCTTCAGTTATAAATGGTGTAACTAACCCGACTTTGTTTTATTTATACAGGGTGTCCCTGGAAGTGTAGATCAAATCAAATAGGGGCGTGGGCAAAGTCATTTCCAAACTTTTGGATCCTGAGAATGTTGGTGAATTTTTTTACGGTGCAAGAGTTATGACCAACTTTTGTTATTTTCAATCACTTTGCATAGTGCTCAAAGAACAAAATCATTTAAAAAAAAACTAACAGGAACTGTCAATTTAAGTTTTTTAGACAGCCCTGATAGTTTTTTTTTAATGATGTTTTTTCTTTGAGCACTATGCGAAATGATTGAAAAAAATTGGTCACAACTTTTGAACCGTAACATAATTCTCAATCACAATCATTCTCAGGATCAAAAAGTTTGGAAATGATCTTGCCCACGCCCCTATTCGATTTGATCCATACTTCCCTTCACCCTGTATAATAAACTGGCCAAGTGCGAGTCGGACTCGCGCACGAAAGGTTCCATACCAGTATCTATAAAAACGGCAAAAAAATCATGTCTTATGGGAGCCCTCATTAAATATTTGTTTTATTCTGTCAGTATTTATTGTTATAGCGGCAACAGAAATACATCATCTGTGAAAATTTCAACTGTCAACTATCACGGTTCATGAGATACAGCCTGGTGACAGAAAGACAGACAGACGGACGGACAGCGGAGTCTTAATAATAGGGTCCCGTTTTACCCTAAAAACTTGGGTACATCTCATCTAGCCTAAACAAAAACACAATGTACAAAGTTACGAGTATTTTAAAGATTGAGTAAACGACGATGCCTGGATTAAATGTGTGATATTGCTTAAAATATGTAGTTAATGACATAAGGATTTGCTGTAGTAGTAATAAGAAAACCTAAGGTATCCTCATGAGACAAGGTTGCGCGTGATATCCATAGAGATAGGTCTTCCTTTTCCAATTCTTTCTAGTGTTTGTAGCGTATGTTGCACGTGATCCACACGCCTAGTTCAACTAGGTGGACTATGGGAAATTATTTTTCTCATAGTTCACCAGAAAGTCCATATTATGTTTTTATCGTACGAAGAAAGAATAATAGTGATATTAGATTGTAAAACAAAAATACTATAAGAAAATTCATCAGTTCAGTTCTTTGTAAACTGCATAGGGTTGTAAAGAGGACCTAGACAAAGTCACATAATAATCTATTAGCGAAAACGAAAATAGATATGTCATGCCGCATTTACACATTCGTGCGAATCGCGAGGCGAATGGCGAGGCGGATAACGAACACGCATATTGTAAACAGTGCGCTCGCTATTCGCCTCGTGCTTCGCCTCGCGATTCGCGCGCTCGCGTTGGGAGCGGTTTTTCGGACGCAAATCAAAGGGCAGGAATGGCGAACACGAACTTACTGCTTACACATTCGCCTGCATTCAGTTGACAGCTAGCTCCCGACCCAACAGGACGTGTAAAGTTGTACCTAGACAAAATGGAGTGGAGAACTTTATCAAAAGGAAGAGCTCATTTGAACCCAAAATGTCGCAATCATAAAAATATACAAAAGATAAACGATGCATGGAACCGTATATCAACGTTTCTTTTTTACGCAGGATATCTAAATAATTGCATAAACTCAATAGATGTAGCGCGCATGCCGGCATTATTTTCACGACCTCCATGTTCGTGTGCGAATGTCAAAATAATTCACTCCGCGAATGTGTGAACAGTAGTTCGCGACGGCACTCGTTTACGAATGTTTCGTCGAATGTTCGTCGAGTGACGAGGCGAATGGCGAACACGATTTAATAATAATAATAATAATAATCTTTATTATCAAAGAGCCAAATACAATTTGTCCATCTCAATCAAATATAAAAAAAAAAAACAATGAAGTGTAACGCTACTTATGCATTATTTGAGACAGAGTTTACGTCTGTGTCTGTGCTAGTATAAACTGTGTTACAGACACAGGCGCCTTCCTCTTTCAGTTCATTGACAAATTGCTGCACTTATTAGAAGTTTTGGTAGACATAAAACATTAGTTCAACATAAGTACTTAACACTTACTAAAATTTATGTAAGCAAGGAATAGGTGTGTGTGGTGTGGGTGTATGTGTTTGTATGGTTGTGAAGGTCAGTGTGTGTGTGTTTAGTTGTGTGTTTCGTATATATGTCACAATATAAAATAAATATCAAAGGAGCAATTTAAATCTGTTTTTAGATGCGTTAGTAATATTTTTTTGCAAAGAGTTGTTCAGTCTCATCGTACGTTAACTGTTGGAGAAAGCTACTAACTACAGTTTTACATTTAAATTTGGGTAAAGAATATATGTTGCAGGTTTTGTTTATAGTGTTATAAAGATGGCTGCTAAGACACGGGTAGCTTCGTCTCGCCAGAGCAGTTTTGGTGGTGACAGGTGGGCATACAGGATCTCTACGTCGTTTATTTTGCTCTAGTAACCTTGGGTCGTAGGTTAATGATGAGTGCACACGTAAAGTGATATTAAGTGCACAGAGCTGCCTGACAGTGAGTACAGATATGTCTTTATAGAGCTGGGTAGTCGGGTACCGATAAGGTTTATGAAGCATGACTTTCAAAACAGCTCTTTGTGCCCTTTCAAGGCGAAGCAAATACGTTTTAAGTGTACCGCCCCAGACAGATATGCAATAGGTAAGAAGTGACTGAGCTAAGGCAAAATAAATAGTTTTTAACAGTCGGTCGGCCACTACTCTTCTTAGTTTCTTCATAGGAAACATCAGCTTACGAACACGCGTAACTGTCACACTGATATGTTCTTGCCAACTCAATGTATTATCAATGTGCACCCCCAAGTATTTAACACAAGAGCTTCTATGCAAAGTAGGGCAGCTGCAAGGGGTCAGTGTAGGATGACAACTATGGGCTTTAACGTCAGGCATATTAGGCTGTGTAGCAGAATTCGCTGAGAAAGGGACATAGTGGGTTTTAGAGACGTTTAGCGTAAGCAGATTCAATGAAAGCCACTCCATCACTATACCAAGAGCATTTTCAGCTGCGTGGTGAGCAGATTCCCATGTATCTCCACTTATAATAAGCGCAGTGTCATCTGCATAAACTAGTATTTTGCAATTTGGTATTGACAGCTGACACAATCTGTTTACAAATAGAAGAAAAAGGGTGGGACCTAGCACGCTGCCCTGTGGTACGCCAAAGGTTAGATTCACATCGTCACTGATATAATTGCCTACCTTAACTCGTTGTTTACGGTTTGTGAGATAGTCACGGAAGAGATTTAGAGTGATATCTCTTATACCCATACTCTCTAGACCACGTAGAAGGATGGGAATAGAGACCGTGTCGAAAGCTTTGGCTAAATCAAGAAATATACCTATAGTTTTAGTCCTAGAATCAAGGTTTTTAGCAATTTGGCTTGTCAGTTCAAGAACAGCATCCTCTGTTGATACGCCTCTCCTAAAACCGTATTGGTTTGGCGCAATTATGTTGTTGCAGTCAAGATAGCTAAGCAATCTTTTGTTAAGAACCTTCTCCATGATTTTGGACAGTGTGGTGAGTACAGATATAGGCCTATAGTTCTCGACACGGTCACCATCCCCACCCTTAAATACCGGTGTGACTAATGCCTTCTTAAAAGTGTCGGGGAAAACTCCCTTTGAGATACATAAATTACATATATGCGTTATTGCTGGAACAAGTACATGTCTGGCAGACTTAATAACTGAGGCTGGTATTCCATCGTGACCTACTGCACAATTATGTTTTAAATCTATAATTATATTTTCTATTTCTGAGAAATTCGTTTCAAGTAATACGAATGAGTTACCTTGAGGATTTATTAAGCTGTCAAATTCAAAGTTTGGGCGAGTTACACCCTGACCCCGCACAACCTGTCCAGCAAGATCCGCTCCAACGTTTGCAAAATACTTATTTATAGCATTAACAGAAGAGTTTGGATCGCTGCACATATTAAGGAGTTCTCCTGACTTACTTATGGGTGAGGTGTTCTTGTAGCTGATAGTTTTTATGATGTCCCAAGTTGCTTTGGGGTTACCATTGGCCTTCAGGAGTTCTTTTTGGTCAAAATTGCATTTAATAGTCTTCAGTAAATTGTTACAGTAATTACGGTATCTAGAATATATTAGGTTAGCAGTAAGGTCTTTAGGATTTTGCATTGCTTTTTTATGGAGCAGGTCCCGATTTCGCACGCACCTCAGGAGGCCAGTGGTCATCCATGGTTTAATAGTCTGCTTTCTGTTAGGGACTTTTTTTAGCGTACTATGTTGATTTATTACGTCTGATACAATGGCGATGAGTTGTTCCGCACTTTGATTGGGATCAGTGCTAGTTAAAACGCTTGAGAAATCATAGTTTTCTAAGCAGCCAATAATACCTTGGAAGTTTAGATGCCGTATCATACTTTTAGGTTTTGTAGCATTAACAGGGTTTCGTTCAGTGCTAAATAGGATGGGTGCATGATCAGTAAAATATGAGTCCAGAACCAAAGTTGTGGAGGGTCTATCTGTTTTTAAAAAGACATGATCCAGGCAGTTTTCAATGCGAGTGGGGAGAACATGGGCAGGTAGGAGCCCATGAAAAGCCATTGTATTTGAATATTCTTCAGAGTTTGGGTCATTATTACCCGGTCTAATATTTATGTTTAAATCTCCAATCACTACTACAGTTGTTATTGACGCCAGGGATTCTAAAATATTATTTAAAGAGTTAAGAAAATTTTCTATATTTCTGACTGAGGGTGAACGGTATATTGCAACAATAGCTGTATCTAAACCTAGCCTCAAAATAAGACAGTTAGCGTCCTGGAAAACCGGTTCAACTAGCTTATGAGTCACATCAGAACTAACATAGACTACTACCCCATCATTTTGGTTGTCAAATGATGATCTAGCTGAGGTAAAGCCAGTTAATACAGGAATATCTGTCACCTTACTCAACCAGCACTCGGAGAGGATTACTATATCACACTTAACATCCATGGAATGTATTAGGACATTGAGGCTATCAAAGTTGCGATTTAGGCTTCGGATGTTAACATGCAGTACGTTCAAAGTTGATTGGGTTACGTCTATATGCTTCAAACATTGGTCCGGCGAGCTCACATACGACCGTGAGATATTAAATGATTCTACAGAATCAATAAACTGATTCAAGTTGTCCTTATCGAATTTATAATTTTAAACATCAATGACCAGTTTATGTTGGAGCTGAAAAGTAGCATTTGTGTAAGTACTGTTGTGTAGAATTTGGAATTTAGTATGTTTAGTCTATTTATAATAAGGGGTTTATGTTTGGTGTGAATGTTTTGGGTGTGTAACTGTATTTGTGTTGTGTTGAGATTAATAACAAATGTTTCTGAAAAATTAAACAAATTACTGTTGTTTAAGACAGCTTCTACAAGAACAGACTTTGGATATATATAACAAATAATTATAAAATTTTGGCTAACTATACTATTTAGATATACCATACAAGTGACCAGCGAACTAACAAGATCATTTACTGTAATACTAAACTTAAGATAAAAATAGTGTAATATAATGAATAAACTGTGAGAGATGACATTGAGGTAGTTTGTACAGGGTAGTCATTCTTTAGATAAGAGTTTTAGATTTATTGCGGATTCGATTCGAATTTGAGGCTCACCTTCGGCTTTACGCAGGAATACGGACCCACGCGAGGTCCAGCAGTACGTGTATCCATTTTCCTTTGCAAATTGTCGAGCTGCATAAAATAGTTTCTGCCCGCTAGGTGTTAGGGCTTCTGATATGAACACAGGTTTAACAGGTCCAGGTATACTGAGGTGTCCAGTGTTTAATTTTTCTTCATTTGGTTTCTTCTTGTTGAAATTCTTGACCCCCTGCATTATTTTGTCCTTTTTTAAGACACTGTTCAGCTCAACTATGATGGGTTTACTGCCTTCTTTGTTTGTTTGGATTCTATATATGTCTTTTATGTCACAGTCTTGGATATCCACCTCGACAGCTTTCGATAAAGTTTTCACTATCAAACTGGCATCTTCCTTCGATTCAAATTTCCTGTTATCTCGCAAACAGATGGGTACATTTCGTATCTCTAAGCTAGCCGACCTACTCTTACGCTCAAGAACTTCAATCTTCTCTTCCAATTTCTGAATGGTCTTCTTATCATCTGCTCTATCTTCTTGCAGGTTTTGAAGTGTTTTAAAAATTAAGTCATATTTATCTGACATAAATTGCAAACTTTCTTTAAGCTCTTCATTTTTCTGCTTGAGTTCAAGGAAGCTTTGGTCTACCTTAGATGATAAGGACGAGATCATTCCTTTAATTTCCCTAATATCATCATCACCATGTCTACGTTTATGTCTAACACTGACATTTCTGCTACCGCTTCTCTCAGATGCAGTATCCGATTCACATATCGCAGGCGCACATCCCTGAGAGAGCATGGGACCGAGCTCAGGGGCGGGCGCGGGAGTGGGTGAGGTAGGCGGGGGGGAGCGCTCAAGAGGCATGTTGGATGGTTCACTGTCACTCGATGTAGAAGTACCAGGCGCCCAAAACTTATGGACAGGTTTCACCAGTGCGAGGTGCGTAGGGGTCCCTATACTGGTCGACGATCGAGGATTTAGTACATTTTTCCTATCCGCCAGCCTAACTTGACCCCTCTATACAATGGGACACTGTTATATGGCTAGCAGAGTGGACAACACGACGCACACACTCGTAGTCGTAGCTCAGCGCTGTTGCTGTCCCGCTCACTTTTTGCTCCGTGTCTTGCGCAGCACCGCCGTACGGGCTTATTATGCGCACCTAGTATTTTACGAATTTTAAAACGATTTAATTTTATGCCAAAATTAATTTTATTTAAAAATATTAAAACACTGTATACGGGATTCACGTCCGTTCGCTTTCGCGGTCCAAGAGGAAGGCTTGTGTAAATGCGGTGTTATATTAGATTGGCATAAGCTACCAAAGCGTCTGAGCAATGGTGGCCAGTTGTAACGGCTGCGAGTGAGTTGTAGGTCGTAGGTTCGAACCCATACAGTTGCTTTACTTTTTAAAACTCTTTCATCACTCAAAACGGTGAAAGAAAACATCGTGAGTAAACCGGCTTGTTCTAGAACCAAAAATTCGAAGACATGACCGTGCTACACAACTCGTACCGGGCCCGCGTGGTGGATTACGGCCCACTCCCGCTCATCAAAAGGAGGCCTGTGTCGCAGTCGTCGGAACATTATACTTAGGCTGATTATGCTTATGATAAGATACCCAAAACCTTTTGAAATTTGTAAGACAAAAACTTTCGAAAGCGATTATAATTTGTCTCTACGAATGAGTCGTATTGCCCTCATATCTGCAAAGAAGACAAAACCGCAAAAACGGTTGCCAAGCGCAGCTGTGATTGCCCACTAGACGTAATTTTATCAAGTAGGCACAACAGTATTTTGTTTCCAGATTATTTGGCTCTTATTTAGCTTTGCTGACCATTTCGAAACTTGATAGTTTTAAGCTTATGCTTGAAACTGCCCTTTTGGCATGAATACTGGGCGTTAAAAATTGATAATGTCGCACTATAGTGTGGCAGGCTGCCAGCTAACGGCAGCTATCTTCTTGAACAACTTTTTCGTTAGCCTCTCATTTTTTATAAGTACGAAATGATACGGAACTGAATTATGCTTTGTTAGTAATTTTATTAATGACTAGCTGTGCCCCGCGGTTTCACCCACGTAAGTTTTGATCCCGTGAGAATATCGAGATAAAAAGTATCCTATGTGTTATTCTGATGTATAAACTATATTACTGTAAAGTTTCATCAAAATCCGTTCAGTAGTTTTTGCGTGAAAGAATAACAAACATTAATAATTAAATTAAATTAAATTCTTTATTGTCCAGAAAAAACATAACATAAATTGTAAACACACTATCCTCCACACTAGGATTCCCTGTGTCGTGGAGGGTAGTCTCTTTCGTCGTAACAAACATTGTGATAATTACGGGGATAACAGACAATAAAGTATAAAGAAAAATTAAGTAAATAGTAAAAAAAAGCAAAAGACAAAACAACAAAAAAAAAATTAAGTGCGAGTGGTGTAAGTGAGTGAGTTCATGTGTGTGTGTGTGTGTATGTGTGTGTGTGTGTGTATATGCGTGTGTGTGTATATGTGTGTGTGTGTATATGTGTGTGTGAGTGTGTATGTATATGGGGGTGGGTGGAAATGTGTGATTATCAGTTTATGTGAGACGGTGAGTAGGTGGTGTTTATTTATAATTTATTATATTTTGATGTGCATGAGGGTGTTAGTGTCCAGGAATAAATAAGTATATAAAAATAGTACTGTAACTAGTTGATTGTGCGATTTCTTATTTATATAAATTTTTAACAAACGCTTCGGTCTCGTCATAATTTAAGCTTTTTAGAAATTTTTTAACTAATACCTTGCATTTATTTTTTGTCAATTGTAGGATGTTTAGTTCCTTGTTAAGCTTGGAATAAATAAATGGGCCCATAAATTGGAAGCGTCTTTTACCGAATTCGAGTCTGGTTCTTGGTTGCTGCCATGACGCCTTCCTGCGAGATCGGCAACCAGTATGGATTGTAATATGTGCCTTTCTATGGAACCTGAGTGCTACAGCTAAAATATATAGTTGTCTTACACGCAGGACATTACTTTCTAGGTACAAAAGATTGGTAGAGTATCTCATAGGTTTCCTATAGGCTACTTTTAGGATGGCCCGTTGCGAGCGTTCTATTTTTATCAGTTGGCTCTTGTGTGCAGCTCCCCAAGTTGTGATGCAGTAATTTAGGATAGGTTCGCATAGTGTGTAGTAGACCATTCTCAGTATCTTCTCATTTGCAATTTGTCCCAGCCTTTTAAATATATGCATAAGTTTTCTTACGCGCCCATTTACATGCTGTATTTGCTTAGTCCAAGCAATGTATTGGTCGATGTATATACCGAGGTACTTTATGTAAGGTACCTGTTCAAAGGCTGGACATGAGCAGGGAGACTCTCCATGGTTTTTGCAAGTGTGCAATGTAACGGCTAAATTGGATGGACAGGGGTTTTTTCTACTAACATTAAAGTAGATCACTTTAGTTTTGTCAACGTTAAGTGTCAGCAGATTATAGGTTAGCCATGTAGCAACCTGATTTACACCTGTCTCAGCCGCTTCATGAACAGACTCCCAGGACCTGCCATAAAATATAATGGCGGTGTCATCGGCGTATGTAAATAATTGAGCATTTTGTACTGGAAGGGTACAGAGACTGTTAATATAAATAATAAAAAGAGTAGGCCCAAGAACGCTGCCTTGCGGCACGCCATAGTTGAGGCTAGCGTAAGCACTATAGTTATTATTTATACCCAGTCTCTGTATGCGGTCGGTTAAGTACGATTGAAACCAGTCAAGAGATGTGCCACGGATACCGATACTTTCCAATTTTTTTAAGAGGATACTTCTAGAAACAGTATCAAAGGCTTTCGCCAGGTCCAGGAATATGCCAGTGCACTTATAACCATCATCTAGCTTGGAGACTACGAAATCCACTAATTGCGTCACTGCATCCTCCGTAGACCTGTTTTTGCGAAAGCCGTATTGATTACTGGATAGTATAGCGTTATTCTCTAGATAGTTCAGTAACCTGGTGTTCATAATTTTTTCGAGAATTTTCGATAAAGATGTGAGTAGGGAAATTGGCCGATAATTCGATGCAATTTTTTTATCACCGGATTTGAAAATTGGACAAACGTTAGCCTTTTTCATTGCCATAGGAACAATACCAGTTGTAATGCTTAAGTTGCATATAAATGCAATTGGTGCGGCAAGTTGAACTTTGTTTAATTTAAGGATCTTATTCGTAACGCCATCCCAGCCAGGAGCCGAGGAGTCTTTTAGGTTTGAGATTATCTTAATGACTTCGCAACTATCAGTCGGACTGACAAAGAATGAGTTACATGGAGGTAATGTTTTATAAATACTACTGGAAATGCTAGCTAATTCAGATTCATTTTTGTTAAGAAGCGAGAGAGATTTTTCAGCAAGCTGTTCACCAACAGTGGTAAAAAAGCGATTTGCCTTGTCAAGGGAGTCTTTAGGATCAGGACAAGCTTGCAAGAGTTCGGAACTATCCGAGTTAGGAATTGCAAAGTTACATATCTTTTTAATAGCTGTCCATGTCTTTTTACTGTTACCTTGTGCACTTTCTATAGAGTTTCTATCGTGAGCATTTTTAAGATTTTGAATTAAATTATTGCAGTGGTTTCTATACATTTTATAGCGCTGTTGTATGACTGGGTCGTTTTTGTTCTCCTTTTTATTAGCCTCAATATGTAGGCGATCTCTCTTCCGTACACATTTCATTAGTCCCTCAGACATCCAAGGCATTTTAATAGTTTTAGAGTTGCGAATTTTTTCTTCAGATTTAAATTTATCTATTATTTTATTTAGTTTATTTGTAAAATTAGTAAGAGCATCATTAACTTCAGTGTGATTATAAACGCAATCCCAATTTATATCTTCAATAGCTTTTGTCAAACTAGTGTAATCAATTTTAGTTTTGTGCCTTGTATCAGGTACCGAGCATTGCGAATCCTTGGAGATACCCATGATGACCGTGTCATGATCCGTTATACCTGAAGTATAAACTATTACTTTAGCAGGTTTTTAACATGGCGTGGTCTAGACATGTTCTGTCATGTGTGGGGTATTGGTGTCCCGGGTAGAAACCGTAATGACCAATTAAGTCTAGGTAGTCAGTGGCGCGATTGTCTCTGGAGCTTAGTGAGATATCAATATTAATATCTCCCACGATAGCACAGTTTGGAGTATTACATACTTGTATAATTTTCTCTAATGAGGTACAAAAATTGTGGATATTATGAAAAGATGGAGATCTGTAGATAGCACAGATCGAGAGTTCATTAGCAAATCGAATAATTAAACAGTTTGCATCCTTAAAAGAAGGTTCTTCTATTACCAGTTTAATGTTACTTTTGTAAAAAACAGCAATTCCATCGTTTTGGTTTAGATAATGTTTGGAATAATAACAGATATAATTATTAAGATATAGTAAAGGTGTTGAATCATTTAGGCGACATTCCGTCAAAATTATTATGTCTGGAAGGAAGTTTAAGGAAGTCAGGAATACCGAAAAATTGTCGAAGTTCTTTTGGATGCTACGTATATTTTGACTGACTATTGTTAATTGTGTCGCGACATCCCCTAAATCGTTCAGACAATCTTGTGGATTACTTACTTTCGTGCTGATATAGATATCTGTCTTATCAATGTCTTGAATCAGATTATGTTGGTTAGCCATAGTCAGAAGGATTGTAAAGAGGTCGGAGTGGGGGCCGATATATATCGTATTCTAATAGACACATTAATATGTATAGTATTCTATTAATTGTGGAGTGTTGTGAATTGTGTAAATGATTGGTGATGTATATATATTGAGTGAGATGATGTGTTGGTGGAAACTGTGTTAAAGATATTGTGTTTTGTTTTGTCAGTTGGGATACAAGAATAAGTGTTTTAAGCTTTGTAGATTTCTTGTAGCTGTTGAAATGTATTTTCGTTTTTGATGAGCTCATACTTGTCGCCTTCTTTCTTGCGTAGGAAAACGCGCCCATTTGCGATCCAACAGTATTGAAAATTATTAGTTTTAGCGAAATCACGGGCAAGAAAGTGAAGTCTTTTAGCCTTTGTAGTTAGATGGTCAGAAACATACAGTGGCAATTCCGGTCCTTCAAGACCAAGATTACTTGTGTTTATTTGACGGCTGGGATGGTTCATATTAAATTGTTTAGAGCCCTTGAGAAATTTGTCCTTGACAAAAGTGTTAGTGAACTCTGTGACTAAAGTAGATGTCGTCGAACTCTCTTTTGATGGAAGTCTGTACACATCTTTTATCTCAATAGAAGAGCAGTCGATTCCTATAGTTTTGATCAAATTGGTAACCATGTTCAATAAATTTTCTTTCTTTTCTTTCTTCTTTTTTGGGACACCTCTTATCTCTATACATGTTTTTCTAATGTAGCGATCTAGACTTTCATTTCTCTCTTCCAGTTCTGTAATTTTAGCAAATGTTCTGTTCCGTTCACTTTCTAAGGCATCTATCTTTTTATCCAAGTCTATCATTTGAAGAGAGAGATCTCCTAAGGATCTCTCTATCTCATTGTTTGACGATTTTATATCATGCTTAATCTCAGTTAGTCCCTTATCAAGGCGTTCTAGCGTAGCAAGGCCCTTGTCAATTTTTTTGCAGCTTCTCATCCTGTTGTTTTGCCCACTCAGCAAACATATCCCTCATCTCTTCTTTAAATAAATCAAAACTACTACATTCATCATCTTCTAATCGGCAGCGTTTGGATTTGCTTCTCATTGTTATAGTCGAGGCAGAAGGTACAGTTATGCTACCAGTAACCGATTTATTTATATTTGGGTCGGAGGCTGACAAACCTTGCGGTGGTGGAGTACGAATTGTGTTCATATTGGTATGGTATTTAAAAAAACTCACTATTTGCGAAGATAATGTGTGTCGCGTAGCACAGATAAACTGCTGCAGGCGTAGCGCACTGAGAAAACAAACACTTCGGAATCCTCGTAGCCTTCGTAGCTCGTAGCCGACGCGCGATGAGTATGCCGCGTAGCAGGTACTTAGGTTGCCACCTCGCTGCTACGTCACGTCGCGTCGCCGTGTTGGGCCAAACAGGGACAGCAATTATGTCGACTGTGCTCCTCACTCATGCACTCCGCGTTACGCGGGGGGCTTCTCCACTTTTGTGATGAGCCGTTCTAATCTCGATTTAATGGTCTTAGCGCACGTTACAGTTTACAGTAACCAGATAAATAATTAAATGCTAATTTCACGTTTAAAATGAGCAATACGTCTGTTCTCAACGACGACTGGGACGAAAAACATCCATCCATCCATCCTCACAAACTTTCGCATTTATAATACTAGCTGCGCCCCGCGGTTTCACCCGCGTAAGTTTTGATCCCGTGGGAATATCGGGATAAAAAGTATCCTATGTGTTATTCTGATGTATAAACTATATTACTGTAAAGTTTTATCAAAATCCGTTCAGTAGTTTTTGCGTGAAAGAGTAACAAACATCCACCCTCACAAACTTTCGCATTTATAATATTAGTAGGAAGTAGGAAGTAGGATAGTAGGATTATAATATTAGTAGGATTATTTGCCATAAACATGCATGAGACTTAATACAAGATGTAACAGAATAAACGCAAGTCCTGAAAGTACTTTGTTCATAATTGACTACTGAATCGATTTCAGTAACTTTCAATATAGGTATATTTTCTAAAATTTTGTAAGTGTTCATACTAAACGTCGACTAAGCCAAATAAAATTAAACCTTATCTCAAGGCAATAAGACTCAATTTTAAATGCATATAGTAATGCTAGTATCAACACGATTTTCTTAATAAAAATAGCAAGCTTTAATAAAAATATGTTGTGGTCATTGTATTATGCTTTTAACTCAATACTCTAATTGGGTTGTATGAGGTCTTGCGTTAATTATGTTACACCTTGTATATGTGGCAAAATGTGGGGGTACTATACACACGGTACACCTCTGTGTAACCCTTCGCGGAAAACAGAGGGGCAATTTTCTTAATTTTAAGAACGTTCACAGTCTGATCTCAGTCTCAATCTATCAAAAATACCTCTAATTTCCCTACATTTTGACATTTGTTTGTCGCCGAGATGAGACTTCGACTAGATTTTGAACAATTTAAATTACGAGAATTGACCTTCTGGTATGAAGTTATACTTACACCAATGTTTTCAAAATAATTTCAGTCAACGTGAATTTCACTCGTTTATGGGAAAAGTTTCAAGAATGTCGGTAATTTATTTCACTTTTTTTTTTTTTTTTGTGGATGGGAAATCATCCAATGACCCCTCCCGCTCTGGGTGGAGCAGAAGGGAGTGTCAGACTCTTACTGACTAAAACCCACCCGTGTTCCTTCCTTAGCCCTTTGTGTTCCGGGGTAGCGGTAACCCTTTCGGACAATCCCGCTGCCCCGGAATTTATTTCACTTCATTCTCTTATTTCGTCGTTTGACAACCTAGGAATATACTACTTGTACTTGTCTCCCTGAAGTAATCTTTAGATCTTAATTTATTGACCAACATGAGAGTAACACCATCAGTAAATAAATAAAAAAATCTATGGAAGCTGGTATAGTTGGAATCCCGATGAAATTGAGCAACGAGGCACTTAAGACTATACCGACCGCACAGTGGCGCCCTCATCGTTTGTTTGGTTATTTCATACAATTTAGAATGAAAATGCAGAAAATAAGCACGTTAAGTTGTGCTTCACAACATTATACGTTAATATTATTAGAAGCGGTAGTTTTATATTGTTTAGTTTTATTATAATCCTTAAAACGGAATATATTGGCCACTTTTATCCGTTTTAAGGATTATAATGAAACTAAACATTGTAAATCTACCGTTTCTAATAATATTAACGTATAAACTTGTGAAGCACAACTTAACGTGTTTATTTTCTGCATTTTCATTCTAAATTGTATGAAATAATCAAACAAACGATGAGGGCGCCACTGTACGGTCGGCACAGTCTTAAGGGCACCGTTACGAATTTCTGAACATTTTTTGTTTGTTTATGTGTCCTGTACCTACTCGATAATGTCAGTAAAATTGTGCACCGCAACTAAAGTTATCTCTTTTGGCTGCATCCTGTTACATAATATACAATGTGTAATTTATGAAAGTAGTTTGTTCAGAATTGTTTATTGAATCGATTTCTGTCATTTTTCATGAAAGTAATTTTAATCCCAGAAATAATTAAAACTACTTGAACGTCGTCACACTTCCGCTATACCGTCAAAACAAACCGAAATGGACGAAGTACCTACTAAGGTAAGCCCTTTTACGTGCGACCACGCACGCACATAGCATGCATATTGTAATGTGATCAAAATTTTCTCCCACCATCATTATAACTAATTTAATAAATAAACATAATAGTAGAAATGCAGTGTATGTATTATGATTAAAACATAATATTGTAATTGCGGTGTTTGGTGGTGTGAGTTAATACCGGAGCGTTACACTAATATTATAAAGGCGAAAGTTTGTGAGTATTTGTGTGTGTGTATGTGTGCGTTTGTTACTTCTTCACGCTCAAACGGCTGGACCAATTTCGATAAGATCTTGTATGGAGGGAGCTGACACCCTGTATTAACAGATAGGCTACTTTTTATCCCGATATCTCCACGGGATCGAAACTTATGCGGGAGAAACCGCGGAGTGCAGCTAGTACTGTATATAATTCAACAAGCTGCCTATACCCATCTATCGATAATAAAATACTTCACCCTTCAAACAATTTTATTGTTAAAAATATTACGCATAAACAGGTACCCTTACAACCCTTTACACCTTCAAAGGGCAGACCTCGTTACTCCAATGTCGCGTCAAAAATAATCCTCAATGACACGAGACAATCTATTAATGTTTATTGGAGTTTTCAGGCTTTCATCTCGAATAATGGGTGAAACAAAGTACCTACTTGTAAAATGGGTAAAATGTCTCTAAAAGATATCTCGATGAAACTAAGTTGGAAGTCGCCATAATTTTCTAGAAAATATTTTTATTTTAAGGAGATTCGGTTTTATAATTTTCAGTTTTCGGATTATATTATTTAATTCATTATCTTCTAATATATAAAATTCTCGTGTCACAGTGTTAGTTACCATACTCTTCCGAAACGGCTTGACCGATTTTTATGAAATTTTATATGCATATTCAGTAGGTCTGAGAATCGGCTACTATCTATTTTTTTTTAGCAAAACGACGTTTGCGGGGTCAGCTACTCTAATATATAAAATTCTCGTGTCACAGTGTTAGTTACCATACTCCTCCGAAACGGCTGGACCGATTTGTATGAAATTTTGTGTGCATATCGGGTAGATCTGAGAATCGGCTACTATCTATTTTTTTTTTTCAAAACGACGTTTGAGTGGTCAGCTAGTTTTTATATACGAGTATTTATTGTGATTGAAATTGTAATATTTTATATGATCCTTTAGGTATGGATTGAAATCAATGATTTTTGAATTTGAATTTGAAATTTATAACATATATATTCTATGTCCAAACAATACACATAAATGTTCTGCACTGATATACAGACCAAAAGTTAGCTGACATTTCTTTACTTAAGCTGCAATGCCACATTCTGATATCACAACGTATATAATGTTATAAAAAAAACTGCAAAAATCTCTTATCACACCTAAGAATTTGTCACTAAAAATGTTATAGTGAAACAAAACAAAACACACATTTGAAACTAGAATGTTAAGTCTTAATGTTGAAATAGGTACCTACAGCTTAAATGGAACAATGTCAATTAACTTTTGGAGGGCACATCAACATCTGGTTAACATGGGAGTCCATTCGATAGCCAAAAAAAAATGTAAAGCAAAAAAAAAGACGATGGCAGTTTGTTACTACTATAAAGGAGCGTATTACAGTCTCAAAGTGATCAACATTTTCGTAAGGTTTGAAGTAACATTTTTTAATGCCATGTCATTGCCATGCGATTCCTAGAAAGATACCTTTCCTGGTCAATTGATGCAGTATCTGTGGCACATTTTTGATGTCCCCATTTGCATCGTACCTATATAAACAAGTTTTATATTCTGTATTATAGTTGAGATCTACCATCAGCCACAAAAGTAAATTGTTGTTCTAAATAGAATACGTACACCAACTTACTCAAAGTTAGATACTCTTACCGGAACCGACCACAATCCACTTTTTGATTGATGTAAATCGATCGAAACTTTATTATTGAACCGCGTAGGACGTATAAAAACTTCGCGAAGATATACCGACTTTTTTCCTTGAAAAGTTTAAGAACGGAAATGTTTGAAGTTGAAGAAATGACGGGAAGTGCCGTGACAGATGAAATTATGGAACGGTTTTAATGGATCTAAAGTCGTTTCTATTAAAATGTTTTATTTTAAGAATAGCTTTTAGGGAAATCATTTTTTCGAAAAGATATTTTATAAGACTGCTATTGTTTTCTTTGATTTTTTGCGCGTCTGCGTCTGAATGAGAGATATGATGAATATTTATTGAAGTATAAAGTAAAATTATGATTATTAGTGTTATAATTATAATTGAGGAAAGTTAAATTCTAACTGTAATGTAGACCTGCCGTATATAGGTTTATGAAAAATCTGTGTTTCAGGCCATCAATTTACAACATTTAAAATGAAGACAACAATAAATGCATTAGAAGCTAAATTGAAAAGAAGGTATAATAGTTTCAGAGACCTAAACGGCCTTATTACAAAACAAGATTTACTTTTAGAGCCAGGTTTAAACCATCGAGCCATTTTTAAATTTCGAACTATAATCCGATGAAACTAAAGTTCTTATTACAAAAACTGACGTTAAAACCAGAATCTAAGTTGTCAATTTTGCATTAAGAACTTTACGTTTATCGGAATAAAGTTCAAAATATAGTAACTGGCTCTAAGGTTTAGGCTAGGTCTGAAATTAGATCTCGTTTTGTAATAAGACGGAAAGAGTTATTATTTTGGTACATTATTTTAAAACTAGATTATGTAAGATATATTATGTTTAAATAAATTAAATAAATCAACAAATAGTATTAAAGCAAAGTAGATACTATTATTAATTAGGTAAAGGAAGAGACTTATATTAGAAGTATGTAGATAGATTTTATTTTAAAATTTCTAGTAGTTTTTCCGTGTCTGCATAATTGAGTTTTGCCAAATATTCCTGTACTAGTAAATTACACATATTATAACATGAACTATAAGTCTTCAGCACTCTGTTAAACTGGTTATACAAGTAGGGTCCTAAAAATAAATAAAATCGATTAGCAAAAGCATGTTTAGTCTGAGAGTTAGCACAAACCAAATCATTTCTTCTCCTATCTGAAGGTACTGGGTTAAAATAAAGTTCAGTGTGCTGTAATAAAACTACTTTCAAAACAAATAATTCACGTACTGTTAGTACCTTACATGCCATATAAAGCTGGTGTGTAGGAAATCTAAATGGATGAAAAGTAGCAACCTTTAAAACTGCTCTTTGGGCGCGTTCTAGGTGCAGTAAAATTGATTTAGCGGCACCACCCCAGGACGCTAATAATAAATTGACACAAAGCGAAATGAACCTGTCTAAGTAATTTAAATTCGGCAATGTTACGTATATTTAAAAATGTATATTAGTGAGCGCACTCTGGTGCATAATAAATCGATGTGTTTGCGGAAATTCAGATTTATGTCAATCGTGACGCCTAGATATTTAATATCGTCGGTTTTCGATAAAGTGGGACAAGTGCACGCAATTCGGCAAAATGTGAATTGCAATTGTTATGCGCTTGAATGCTTAGGTTAGTAAGCGTTTGGTTTGTTTTTATTTAAAACATTTAGGTATGTTACTACGAGTATATTTAAAGCTAGTTGTTAGATAGAATAAATATTGTTTTCGCGTTTTTCTATTTATAGCAAGTACACGATGCAAACACACTTCACATTGACTATTTCTTTTACTCCGTTTGCTTATTAAACACCTTTGAGACAGTCCTCAAAATAAACACTATTTATCAAATAAATAAAAATCTATAATTTTAAATCCTATAGGTATGTCAACAACCGTCTTTTATGCAAATATAGTTCGTCATCTGCCTATCCTTTACCCAACTATGTTGGTGTCGGCTTCCAGCCTAACCGGATGCAGCTGAATACCAGTATTTTACAGGGAGCGATTGCCTATCTGACCTCCACAACCCAGTTACTGGGTAATGATACTTCTTGATAAGACTGTTTTGTTACACTTTCGGGCTACTGACGACTCTTAACGACTCCCAGAGATCCTCAAACGACAGCCGGGACCAACGGCTTAACGTGCTTTCCGAGGCACGGACGGGTGTGAAGATGGTCACTTAGGGTCAGGACACATTGATCGACGGCGTTCGACGGTTTGTCCACACAAAAAGAGAGCAAAGTATGGAACAACGTACGCATCCTTTCGCATCGACGTGACGAACGCGCTTCAGCGGCGGACTGATACAAAACGCCGATCGTTTGTAAGCGCCTCCGTAAACGGTGGACCGGCATAATGCGTATGTGCTTCTTTTCAATCGGCAAAATGTGAAAGGCCGTGGATCTTTGTGTTCTGATCCTTACTGGTACTTAGCCACAATATTGTTACGTATAACAATATATATCTAACAATAACTATCTATTTACACTAGGTACTAAATTATATGACTAACTAATACAAATAAAAGCAAATGTATACGTAATTGTTTAGTACATAACTAAAGCGATATACTTATAAACTACTCAGATACTTAGTTTTAGTTCTGCCTACTATAAGGCTCAAACTGTAGGCATATGAACAATTTTAATCACGTTAGGACGGCGTCTGACCGCAAAGTTTAGTTATTTCTATGAATATAGACTATACAAAATACCGGGCATTATTATGTTCTATTTCGCGCATATTATTATGTATATCTTGCTTTTGCGCGCGACTTTACCCGCATGGATGTCGGAAAATATCCCATGGGAACGTACTACCGGGATCCAAAGTACCCTTATATTTATCCAGGTTATAAACTTATATGCTAAATTTCATCCAAATCCGTTCAGCCGTTTTTGCGCCAAATTGGTACATGCGTCCAGACACACAGACAAAAATTCTAAAAACGATATTTTAGACGTCAGACTCGCATTAATTACTTTCTTTCAAAAATATTCAATGTAGTACCTACAGTTTTGACAGCATCCAAATTGCGTAACACACTATTAGTCTCAATTTGAATAATATCTATAATCCATTGCTCCATAGGTTCGAGAAATGTGTCTGCTCAACAACGCAAATAACTCAATGAATGTTGGTGAACTGTCAAAATTAAACCCATTGCTACTGATAGTGTAGTGTTACGCAATTACCCTGCAAATCCTGCCTGCATCGATTTCCGATTTTATGCTACGGCTATTCGACAAAATACTTGACTAATTTTCATAATCCCCTTTTGTGCATCCTATGTTTATTGACGGTTGTTTAATCCGCGGGTTAATTGCATAACAACACTTTCAATGGCGATACCTTTCATTTTCCCAGTTCAACAACATTCATTGCGTTTTAGGTCGGCTTCCAGTCTAACCGGATGCAGCCGAGTACCTTTATTTTACATGGAGCAACAAAATGTCTGAACTCTGCAACCTAGTACCTGGGTAATACGATACCCCTTGGCAAGACTGGTTGTCAGCCTTTCGGGCTTCTGACAACCCGTGACGGCTGTCAAATCGGAACGGATCTTCGAATAGGCTTGTCAACTGAAAAAATCTAATTAGTCCGTCAGTTAGATTATCAAAAAATATTTGACCCGCTTTTAAAATTCTCAATACGTCACAGCTTGGTATAATTTTTAGTGCGTTCTGATGTCACGAGCGGGGGGACTCCCGAGTTTTGATGCGTTTTATCTTTGTCAATATTCATTGATTTACAAAAACAAAAAATACGTGTCCATTATTTTCCAATACTCTGATGGACTAAATAGATTTTCAATTTATTGATGGTGGAAACTAGCCTATTACAGCCGGTACCAAGATACCGTTATAATAATAAAATCCAATAAGTATTCCATTCAACCATAGGTCGTGACTATAAATAGTCCCCTTTATTTCCACATGGATCATAAAACTTTGATGTACCAGTAATGCACTTGCGTTTATCAGGGCACCACACCGTGGCATTAAGTATATAGTGAAAAGTTCCATAATGAAATTCGTCGGTTGCTTGCATTTCAATCGAACTTTTTGATGATAGGTGTTTATGATGTTCTATTACTTCTTTTCACTTATTAGGGGCCCGTGGCTAAATAATAAGAGGCGCACAGGTTGATCGATCAGGTTATCTCTATCTTTACATACCAAGACTCTTTCGTGTCTCGGAAAACACGTGAAGCCGTTGGTCCCGGCTGTCATTCGTGAATTTTTGAGTCGTTACGGGTAGTCAGAAGCCTGAAAGTCTAACAACTAGTCTTAACCAAGGGGTATCGTATTACCCAAGTAACTCGGTTGTGGAGGTCCGATAGGAAGTCACTCCATGTAAAGTACTAGTATTCAGCTGCATCCGGTTAGACTAGAAACCGACCCAACACAGTTGGGAAAAGACTAGGCAGATGATGACTTCTTGTGAGTTATTATGCTCTGGTACTTTGAGCGTTAACTTCAGATTATCCTTAAAGTTTTAATGCCTCTTTTTAGGGTTCCGTACAGTCAGTCGACAGTCGGATGGATGGACGGACAGCGGAGGCTTAGAGGCTTTCGTTGGCACCCTTAGGTTACAGAACCCAAAACGGGTCATAATGGATTTAAATCAGCAACAATACACATACCTACTTACTCATTCCTTTTCTTCACCAGAAAAAGGTTTTGTACAGCAAGATATTGCGGCATTGAAAGATAAAGATAGATTAAGACATTCTTAATTCTTCATCTTAATCTAAACTACATATCTATATATTTGTTTTCAACTCCAGACATACAAATGGCTGTCTTTTAAAGCATTTGGAACTTATTAATCAGTTAGCGTGTAATCTGATTATTCCACAAGTTTCAAGATATATGGCATCCCTTTACTCGCAAACAACCAACTTCGATAAAAGCTGATCACAAACCAAATTACAATTGAGTTTATAGTTTAAATACTTAGTGGATAGGCCCTGGTTGAGAGTTTTCGATTGCTCTTCTTTTCATAAAGGAATTTTATAGTTTTTATTTTCTTTAATTAGGCAACCGAGACAAACAGCTAAACAAATATTATTTAGAGAAAAAAAAATTTTTTTGAATATTAAGAAAAAAAAGGCTGAATAATTAGTTGTTTATCAATTGCCTTCGTAGGGTTTTTTGTTATATGTTTTTTGAATGTAGGTTTATTACAGTTAAATATATCCACTTCTGAGAAATCTGAGTTTTAAATAATATTTAAGAACTAAATTTTGATAAAACATAACAGAATAATTAGAATAGGAATTTTCTCCAGTCTTGCCATGAAATCTGATTCTTGTCTACATTAATCTTTCTGAAGGGAGGATTCTATTGTTGGCTTAATTGTTATTGACAGTTCACTGTAGAATATGCTTACAGGCGCATCAAAGGCCCCCCGATACTATTCACCAGTTCAAATCACGTGCGGAACACCTTCGACCATTCATCTCTCTATCATTCATCTATCTTGCTACCAACCATTTACAAACTTCTCAACCAGGCAATCTAGAGAAGAAAGAAAGTACATTTATTTAGCTCAGACTGAAAGTCACACAATATAGTCTGCAAAAAAACAATCCTCTAAAAAGAATATGCAGGAATATGTGGCTGCGTATAAATTGGTCATTCATCATCATTGTTTCACCAGAAAGACTCTCCTGGAGACCCCCAAGAATCGCCACTTCGACCGGTTCTGTGCTTCTTGGATCGAGCGGGTTCCTGCAATCATCACGAGGTTGAGTTGAGGTGGGGTTGAGGTTGAGTTCAGCAAAAAAGCCAGACAACTATTTCTTAGCTCTGGTTTTCAATTGGAGCTGAGTTTGTGAAGTTCAGGCTCACGACACGTGTTATTCTCGAACCTTATACTGACACCATTATAGGAGGTTATATCTAACAGATTGTCGAGATTACATTGTTGTATGTAAAACTGGTATGTGTTCACGCCTCATTGGCAACGCATAGGTAATCGCCTCAACGCCTTCGCACGCATTCACGCGGGTTACATTATCAGGACAGATTAACTCTGTGATCAGTGTGTCTACTGCCTTAATTCGAAGTGATGCTTATGCGTGCAGGTACTGCGTTAGACTCGTTGCTTCTTTTAGCGTTGTCGATTCATTGGGTTAATGTTGATTGAAAAGCTTCAAAGAGGGCTTAACTTTACATCACACCTCTACTCTGTAAAGGGGTAGGTAATTCTTCCTGTATTTTGCCAGTTATGATTCCACTCGCTGTGAAGGCGTGGTGGTCGGAGATAATTCCACGGGAAGGTGCTACAGGGATAAAAGTATCCTATATCCCAACCCAAATTACAAATTTTATCGAAATCCGGTCAGCCGTGAAGGCGATATAATTTTGTCTGTCCGTCTATTACCTTGTCAAGGTAATAGACGGACAGACAAAATTATCTTCGCATTTATAGTTTCAACTAGCTTCTGACCGCGACTTCATCCGCGTGAAATTTCACCCTCTTAGGGTTGCAATTTCGAAAAACCCTTGATTTTTTTATTCCTGAATGGACCCGCTCTTGACCTCGATCACGCCTGATGGAAAGCGATGGATGAGGTCTATGATAGAACGAGCGTGCCCAGAAGATGCCTAAGGCACTGGAACTCCCATGCATCGTCGAAACACAACATGCTCTTTGACGCCGGATTCCGGTGGGAGGGTGGTCGCAAACCAGGTGGGTATTAGCCCTACCACCGCAAGGGAAGAATTGGCCTGTCAATTAAGGTGTTGGGTGTCTGTCCGGAATGCACCAAGCGCTCGGTTCATTTGAGTAACTGGCGGTGGCGGAACAAACTTGCGCTACACGAGGAGGCTTCTTCATGCACCCCAAATAATATATTCTAATAATTATATTCTTAGTGGATACCTACTCTTCACAAAGAACACACTCTCCAAATGTCATGTCTCTAGGACTAGCGGTTTAGGCTGTGCGTTGATATATCAGTCAGTCAGGACTTTGAATTTTATAGCTTGTGTGAAGATTGTTCTACTTCGGACGGACTACCTCACAAGGTGCTTTTCTACTAGATATGAATAATTTGTTACAAAATTTAAATTTATTACAGAGCCGGGTGCATGAAATTAGGTACTTATGTAATTAAATTAAAACGCGACTGCAGAGAAGGTATCCCCAGTTACGTTTCAATTAAAATTCTTTGCCAGTTTTAAATAATTTGATGTAAGGCTCCTCCTGGAACACACGTAGGTATATTTTGTGATATAAAGAACAAAGGCGCTTTGAGACTGTGATAGCATATTAAAAAAAAATATTACAATTTATTTGATGTTTTTTGCAGTACATAAACGTTAGTGGACATAATGTTTTAGTAACATTTTTTCTGAAAGAGATTGGAAGCAGCGTACCTGTCTACTCAGTCTTTTAATAAAAACTAGCTGTGCACGTGAACGAAATTGCGGAAATCATGTCGGAGAATAAATTGGAATTCATGGGGTTTTTTTTGAGCGCAACCCTTATTCTTTTTCTAAAATAAAACTTTTAATATCAGCTATCTGGCAGCGAAAGTCCCGTCAAAATCGACCCAGCTATTTCGGAGAAGCGGGAACAAACAGACAAACATTTTAAAAATTGTGTCTTTGTTATACCGTACATATTTGGATATCTATGGTAAATAGTTACCGCATAAGACGTCCTGCCGATTTTGCTACTAGCATGATTTTGGAAAGTAGTATATCATGCTTTATTTCTTTACTTGTAATCCACCCCTGCTTTGTACGGTTTTAAGGAGTTGACAAAACATCGAGGTGTTGTGTGTGCTGTACTTTAATTAAATATAATTATATTCTACTAGCGGCCCGCCCCAGCTTCGCACGGGTGCAAATTTCCCAAATTTTTAAAAATTTGGGAAATTTGAAAAAAAAATGGCAATATAACGCAATAAAATAATATTGTGATTATAAATTGAGATATAAACTATCCTATATTTCAAGTTAGATGAAACTGCACACATTGTGCAAAATTTTATTAAAATCGGTTCAGTAGTTTAAAAGTCCATTGCGGACAAACAACGTGATACGTAATTTATATATATTAAGATGAATTATAGTATCTGGTACAACACCATTCAGCCTGAGCCTCTAATTATTCCCTGGATTGATAACTGTTCATTCAATAGAAAAGATATTGTTGCTGCCATGAGACTTCGATCCGGTCACATCCCATCGAGGAAGTTTACGTTCCTTATGGGTATCACACCTTCACCTAATTGCGAAAAATGTGGAGTAATCGAGGACGTACATCAAATCCTAACCGAGTGTGAGCGGGGCGAACGCCTCAGGAGAAATGTTTTTGATTCCCAAAATATGTTTGGAATTGGTACTGTAAATAGTGTTTTAGCCAAGCCTATGTCGGACGAGGCTAAAACTCTATACAAAATATACTACAACCATATAAATTAATTTTAAATTCAAAATTTGGCAATGATGGAGCGACATAGTATTGTGACAAAGCTCCTTAATAAAGAGAAAAAAAAAAGAAAGATGAATTATAAATAACCCTTCCGGAATAAATGCTCTAAATAATGATGAAAACCGTATCAGAATCCATTTTGAAGTTTAGAAGATCAAAGCGGTCGCGCAGTCAGCCACTAAAAGCGACTTTGATTTTTGCGACTAAGACTAATTTTCCAATAGTCAGATATATCTTAACTGAAGAGTAAAAAAAATTGTTTGACAGCTATTGTACAGAAAATATGTTAATCTGTCAATATTTATCCTTTAGATACAAGATGACTAACTATTGAAGAATCAGCTCTAAAATGTATAGATATCTAGTTAAAGTTTCTAAACCTGGTTGATAGATGTTTTACCAACAGTAATCGCCCCATCCCAAGCTTTATAAAGTCGCTTTGCTTCCCAAACACTAATATTATGTAAAACGTTCGGTCAATACGTGGCTTACTCGATTTATTTTCCGTCCGTTCTGGATTTTTTCACAGGAAATTGAATTCTCCGTCGTCCGCGGTACGTTTGAGAGGAAATCTTTTTCATTTTTTTTTTTTCTGCTTTCGTTTATGAAATGTGTTCCAGTGTTTCTTTTACGAGGTAAAAGTGCTGCGGTTTTTTTTTTCTTTTTTAAGTAGAATAAAGGTAAGTAACGGGACGGTATGCTCTTTTGTGGATACTTAGAACATTTTTGAGGCTGTCATAAACTAGGGTTGGTAAAAGCGTTTTGTACTATAAAATGTTTAAAGAGCGCATTGACAGCTCTAAACATACCTACATAATGTTTTTCGTGTTACATTCTCCATAAAACAATAGTAACATTATCTAAATGCTTCAAACAGCGGGGTAATTGCGTAAAACACTATCCGTAGCAATGGTTTTCATTTTAACAGTCCTACAACAATCATTGCGTTATTTACGTTGTTCACCGAACAATTTATTCGAACATATGAAGCAATGGATTAGCGATATCCTTAAAAATGATTCAGATTGAGATTGATAGTGTGTTACGCAATTAGTTTGCTGAATGGTGTTTGATAATAAGAAAGAAAGAAAGAAAAAGTATTTATTGCGACTCGTACCGGAGGATCACAAACTAAACTAAACACAATCTAAATTAAAATACCAAATTATATAAAAAATAAAAAGTAACAAAAAGAAAAATGAAACAGAAAGTCCTATACGAGGCCAAAAAGCTCCTATCTCAGCATGATGCTGCGATATTTAAAAAATAAATTTCGCAGTGCTGGTATTCTGATACGGCCCGCTGTGGTATCACGGGCAGTTACAGAACTAAAAAAATAATAAAAAAAAATAACATAGATTACGTAAAAAAAAAGGATTGTGTGGTTTTATGAAACCACGGTAAAAGTGAAACTTTTTTCACATTATAGACAATATTTTAACTAAAAATTTCACTTTATCCCTACTCCGCAGCCGACCGTCATGCGACATGCAACACACAGACGAAAAAGTTTGAGACGATGTAATAAAAGTTTCACTTTAATATTATCAAATAAAATATTTATTTTTTAATCCGCGCCAGACGTAACCTTATTACTTATCTATGCCTTGAGTGTCATATCATAGACTATAGAGACTCTTTGGCATTACTGTGACAAGACATAACATAACATCACACCTTGTTTCCTAGAAGGGTTGAGTAGAGGTAGATAAAAAAATCCTCCAGATCGTATTTCGGCCACGGCGGTCAATCTCAACGCAGATTTCCGTCTTCGGCGCGGGAGATATTATAATGCACAAGTGTGCGCGCAGACACAGGTGCACTCCCTCTTCCCTCACTCTCATAGTCCGATGGGACGGCAATCCGACACGCCCGGAGAGAGATCAGGCGCAGGACCAACGGCTTAACGTGCTTTCCGAGGCACGGGGGTATCACACCGACAACTTCCAACCTCCGGGCTGTTACTAAGAAATTCCTAATGGAAAAACCTCAATAACACTTTGCCCGACCCGGGAATCGAACCCAGGACCCCACGCCCAGCAGTCGCATTTATACCTAGCATTATGTTTTAAATGTATCTGACCAGCTCGGTCATCATCACCTATAGTTATGAATACCTACAGTATTTTTTTTATTCTATTTTTTTTTATTTATAGATGGTTTAATATTGATTATGCCATCATTATCAGTACAAACAATTATTCCTTATAATCTAAATCCTATGTTTACTAACTTATACAAGCGTCTTGCATCCTTTGATAATGGGGATGCAAGAATACTGTCACATTCTTAAAACTAGACAATACAGTCTTAAAACTAAAATAATATGAACAGAATATTTTCAATTTTAAAGTTTGTTTGCGCTGGGCCCACTGAGAATCATTTCCCATAGTCGAGTAAAACAGTTTTAAAATTTGGTTTTATTTCTCCATTCCTCCAAACCACTTCCATACGTGAAAAATGCCCATTACCAGCGTATCTAAATAGCTTAGCACCGAATTAACGTTTTTCGCATTTCAAAGAAGGTATGTGGCGATTCTGAAGTGATAAAAAAACGTCCACTTGTTATGAAATACGTTGTTCTCACATGCAACGCGATACTGCGTCCAATTAGAGGGTTTTATAATAACGTCGCTTGGGCTTTAGAATTAGCGATTGCTGAGACTATTTAAGTACCTATTTATGAGCGGATGCAATAATATTATTTATATTTTATTTTAGTAATCCTACGCTTATTATATATTTTATATATTATTTTATATATTTTATATATTATATATTATTTTTGTTTTACTTTTTTTAACATTGATTTACATTCTGTAATTATTTTAACTGACTTATTACTTGTATTTTTTTTTTATGAAAACCGTCCTCTGTTACCATGTTTGTAAAAATGTTAGCACCATTTATCTATCAGATAATTAATTTACATGTCATGGTTTCAGTTTTAATTCTTTTACCTATTGTGGTATACCTAGTAATTTTATATCATGTGCATCGTCTTCACATATTACCTATTAAATAAGCAAAATACTTATTGTAAAACATTTTAAAAGAGTAACGGTGGAGTTTCTTGCCCATTCGAAACTACCTTTTAGAAGGGGCGACTAGAATCAATTCTTTTTTATCGTCGTTTTTGACGGTCAATAGTGCTTTGACTTCTTAAATAACTTAGATCTTTATACAAATTAGGCTAAATATATGCTCGATTTTGGCAAACTCTTGACACCCAAATTAGGACGTGTCCTGTATCTCAGGTTTCGGCGTTCTTCCCTGCCAGTCACATTGTGAAGCTAACTTAGGTATAAGTAGTTGCAAGGTTTATTGCTAATGAGCTTAAAAATGTTTGTTTTTTGTAATGAGACAGACAAGTTTTAAAAACATCTTCATAAAGGTTACAGAATTATAAGTGTTGCATATTGAATTGATAACAGAATCAAATATGTAACACTTTTATATGTGTTTTTTAATATGTTAACCCAAAACACTTACAAAAGTGTAACCGTAATATATATATGTTACAGATATGAAACTGTTAACAGTGTTAATAAGTGTCTCCAGTAAACATGGCGTTACCAACATAGCCGCAATCCCGACCGGCTTGAGGCTATTTTGCCATTGCCGCGTCTGTCTGTCCGCTGCGCGTTTTTGCGGTATCGTGCAATTATTTCTGTTACACAATATATTAACACTTGTTAACACATACACCGTTACATTTTAATCGTTTTAATCCTTAAAAGGGGTCATTGTACTCATCATTATGAACAAATTTTACTATGGGATCAACCCCGAAAACGTGAAAAATAAATCAGCTGAACCATACATTTATGTTCGCATAACTCGACGTTATGTATGGATCAACTGGTTTTTCTTCACGATTTCAGGGTTGGCCCCATAGTAAAAGTTGTTCATAATGATGAGTACAATGACCCCTTTTAAGGATTGAAACGATCAAAATGTAAGGGTGTATAAAAGGTTACATTTTGATTCTATAACGTTATTGTATCTGTTACATTTAGAAGTGTTTCTCTTTTAAAATACTTATTACGGTTAAAGTTTGAGTCCCTGGAGACAGATAAACACTACAGTGTAGTGTAATAGAATGAACTCAACATTTAACTCGGTTGATTTAATTTTATAGTAACAAACCCGACATGCAGAGTTCTTCGAACGTTGGATATAAATTCACACGACCCCCTGCTTAGATAGTATCGAACCTCTATCAAGACCGAGGTCTTGGTAAGTTTATACCACGCACTGTTTAGGTCCTACAATAAGTTACTTCAAATTGTCTTGTGCAACTTTATGAAAGTTTATTAAGTATTATAATAACTAAAGTTATTCTAACTATTTTCTATATAACTACGGTTAATTCATATATGTTCATAACACATATTTGTCGAGAGAACTTGTTTAAACTAAAATTTATTACACTGACGAAAGATTAATCTAATGATTTTTTAAGATATTGAATATTTCAACTATGTACGAAATACCTAATGGACGATTCGCCTACAGTTTATTAATACTGCGTGCTCGTTTTTATTATATTTCAGAAGAAGACGGTCGATGTTAGGTCGACGACGTAGCTCCGCTGCGCGGGGCTCCTATTCCTGTCTGCTGGCTTACAGAACCTAACCAAACCGAACCTCGGGGTGCCACTGACGTCGACTGTCTTCCTCTGGTTCTAAAGCACAAAAACAGACAAAATAAGGTTTATGAAAAAAACCTAGTTTTTTTTTCAAAAACCAACAGTAGGTGAATCGTCCGTTAGTTGAATCCACCTTAGGTTTATTAATTTTAGCTCAATAAACCGTAGGTGAATTCTCCTTTATGTATTTCGTTCATTAGTTATTACAAAAATCTGTGAAACGATCTTTAGGTATTTTAAACAATAGGTCTTTTGACCGTAGTTATCTCGAAAATAGTTAGAATAACTTTAGATCTTATGATACGTAACCTTATGAAAGACTAAGTTGTAGCTAACAATTTTTGGACTATAATGATAACAGGTACTTTATGAACCTTTCCACCACGGTTTTTACTTGAAAACATTCGAGATTTGTCTATATCTAATCTAATAAATATAAAATTCCCGTGTCAAAGTGTTAGTTACCATACTCCTCCGAAACGGCTGGACCGATTTGTATGAAATTTTGTGTGCATATCGGGTAGGTCTGAGAATCGGCTACTATCTATTTTTCATACTCCTATTTTTTTTTTGCAAAACGACGTTTGCGGGGTCAGTAGTATTATATTAAGTTCAAATTCCTGACTGACTTATATGTATATAAACGTACAGCCTAAACCGCTGGTCCTGGAGACACGAAATTTAGAGGGTGTGTTCTTTGTGAAGAGTAGGTATCCAGTAAGAAAGGGTTTTTTTCTAAATTCCACCCCATTTTTTTTAATAAGAGTGTGAATGTAGGAATGGTGAAATTTCATGCGGACAAAGTCGCGGGCAGAAGCTATTATGATGGTGAAAATCGTATCCAACTCCGTTGCGTACTTTCTAAGAACAACGCGGTCACACAGAGGGACACCAAAAGCGAATTAAATTTTATAATATAGATATTGATTCATCATCTATTCATACTGAACACCATTATTGATGAAAAGCATCGTATCAACCGGAGATCATCTACTAAGAACAAAGGTCACCATATGTGGTATCAATAATATTGTTTGGGTATGTAACGATCAAAAGAATCATAGCTTTATTACTAAAGATAGCACCCAGTCTAACTCTCCACCATTATTTAGAATCTTAGATGCATTTTTTATTTGAAACTCCTCTGATGAACAAAAAATAATCGACTACTACAGATGCCAGCATATCAAGCTACCCGAAACTGTCAAATTTTCCCAATCAATTTTGAACTTTATGCTTTAGCGATAAAGTTGAAAATCTTTTAAAGAAATTTGACAGATTGTAGTAGTTTCATGTGCTAGCGTCTGTACATAGAAAAGCGCAATATCTACGCGGTCAAAATATGTGGAACATCTAATTTTTTTTTTAATAACAGACGAAAAATTTCAACGGTTCTGAATCTTGTACTGAATTCATGGTTACAGTTTTTCAGAAAGAAAGAAAAAAAGAAAAGTATTTATTGCGACTCGTACAGGAGGATCACAAACTAAACTAAACACAGTCTAAATTAAAATACCAAATTATATAAAAAATTAATTAAAAAAGTAAAAAAAAGAACAATTAAACAGAAAATCCTATACGAGGCCAAAAGGCTCCTATCTCAGCATGATGCTGCGATATTTAAAAATAAATTTTGCAGCGCTGGTATTCTGATAGGGCCCGCTGTGGTGTCACGGGCAGTTACAGAAACAAAAAAAAAATAAAAGAATTAAAAATAAATAAATAATAGATTACATAAAATATTATCAAATAAAATATTTTAAATTAGTTTATCACAACCATAATATTCACAACCATTTCGTAACTTAAATCATAATAATATTGTCTTTAAAATAAATTAACTCCAGAACCCGCCAACTTAACTGCCACACACAAACGCCTGTAAAATTTAAACCGATGCATTGTACACTTATGGCGTAGAATCTGGGAAATTTAATTTACGACGGGAAACACGTTCCACAGAGGAAGCCTTTTAATGAATAGAAATATAATTGTGCTCTAAAGTGCATGCGAGAATGTGCCGATTCTTACACGTCATTACATCGACTATAATTAGCTGGTAGGTGCATTTCCCAGTTCATTTGTTTCGTATTTTTCTGGTTGCTGCTATAATTGCGAAATATTTAATGTGTTACGAAGTTAGTCCACTCAATCTATATGGTTCTTTCCTCAAAAGACCATTTCAGACACCAATCTACATGGTCTTCACATGACCTGGCATAGATTTATGGCTGGAGATTAAAAAAGACTGTGACCTTTGAGTTTGTTTCGGCCTTTCTTCTCAAAGTAGTCTCAAAGGAAACGCCGACCTCAATAGTTTTTAAAATATGATTGACGTATAAAAGTGTTTGCACAAACCTAAAAATTAAAATCATTTACTATTTAGTTATATCTACCATCAACAATAATTATAATTGTGAGTTAACCGGGACTTAAAAGGATTTCCTCTTTCTTTTTTTATTAAAGCTCTTTCCATTTCTGTCTGGGTATAGCATGTTGACGCTCACTGTACGCATTAGCTATGCATGGCTTAGTTAAGTACAAGGTTGCAGCCGAAGAGAAAAAGTTAAATAATGGCGATGGAAATTGTGGACGGTGACAACAGTCCATGAATTTCATCCGCAATCGATTGATTATCTTCAACTTACAATATAACCTTACTAATTAGGCCTGGCACAATAGAACGCAAGTAGGTAATTACAAAAACTTACCAAAATAATAGAAATTATATCTAAATCTATCACAAAAATATATGACTGCGATCAAAATCACATTACACGCACGTCACGCGGTCCCAAGACAGCATATGTCACGTCACATAAAATAAAATTCTTTTCCTTAACATAACCCTTAAATGCTGGTGCGGTGGCAATAAAAGTATAATAACACTTGGAGCATCAAGTACCTGCGAATGAGTCTCCGTGCGATAGTTAATGTATGAAAGGAGAATATTCTCGGGGCACGTTACGAAGTGGAAAGTTTTTTGTCGCTTTTATTATTTGACTTTGGGTTACTTCTAATTTGAAGATATGTGGCACCCACCTACCCGCATTGGTCCCGCTCTCTCACAGAGAAGAGCCCAGATTTCCAACTGTGCAAATATTTAAGGCTGATTATGCTTGGTTAGTCTTCGGCCAAGCCTCGAGTCTACCTTTATGAAGTGTAAATCTACGTCAAAATGCAAAGAAAATGCGAGAATCGGTATATGTAATAATCACAGTAAAAATCGCGTATATCTTTAAAAATAAAAACAAAGTCTGCTTAGTTACACCATTTATAACTCAAGAACGACTGGACGGATATTTATGATCTTAGATTTTTTGGATTTGTCTCTGCCCCGAAT
Organism: Globia sparganii; assembly: GCA_949316385.1. Classification (NCBI taxonomy): domain Eukaryota; kingdom Metazoa; phylum Arthropoda; class Insecta; order Lepidoptera; family Noctuidae; genus Globia; species Globia sparganii. The sequence goes on from OX438654.1 coordinate 20,680,167, forward strand.
AGCAGAATAACTATTTAAAACATGGTAAAAGTTCACGAAAAAAAAAACATGAATATAATTTATTTTCTCATACATTCGTTCTTATTGATTCTGAGGCGGTACCCGTGGGTGGTACGAAGTTTGCCGAGTCAGCTAATAACACCAGGTTGTACCATTAACAACAAAATTACGTGACCAGCACGATTGAAATTAATTAATCGATCTAGAGGTTTAGTATTGAATAGGGTAAAAGTATAGGTCCACATATCAACACAGTCCACCATCTTTATAAAAACAAAACACATATTCTCCGATTCAAATCCTAACATATAAGAAAGCAGCTACAAGTCACGCCCGCTTTCAAAAGACTCGACACATAATATAAAAATATTCTTCGCCACTTTGTAACCCTTAAATGCCAGCGTGAAAAGTAATAATACTACAATAACACTAGGACCGTACGGTAAACCTGCGGCCGACGGCTATAGCGAGATTCTAACCATAATGCAGAGATAGTTCGCAGTTTTCTAGTCGCTTTAAGCGCCAACCGTTTTGGTTTGCAGCGCTGTTTTTCTTTTTCACCTACGCTTTAAAATAGGCAATGTTACAGATTTTTTTGGCTTGCATTGTAATGTTTATTTGGTGAATGTGCTGTTTTACATAATGTTGTTGTTAATATAAATTTTGACCTATTTGGAATTGTGACGTTATAATGTGCAGGTTTTTTATAAGTACATTATTTGGACGTGGACGTCAACGATGATAATTATAGTCATGCCAGAATTATAAAAACGCACATTTGAGATCTTAATCGATCTTACTAACTAATATATAGGTATGTGAAATGGATTACTGTTGTTGAAAAAAGCCAAAAAATTAAATATGAACCACAATCAAACTACAATTACATAAATCCTGACACAAACACGAGCTTGTTCTCTATAAAAGAGCACGTGACAGGCAGACATACAAGAGTACGTTTTCCTTCCAACGAAAATTCCCTGCATAAGCGAAACTCAAACACAATAAAAGAAATCCAACAATTCACAATCACGGCACCCCCATTCTTCACCCACACGCGGTCGCCGTCAACGGTTTAACCCTACATATGTACTTGTAGTTTTATTCGAAGCCTAAACGAAATGTCAAGGTGGCACCGTGGCGGTCCGAAGTACCGCTGTACCGAGAAAGGTGCCCCGTATCGCCACCGACAATTCCAAATATATTTCCCCGTTGAAATTTTGACGTAATCTCAACGGTTGCGAGCCCGTAAATTCAAGTTAAAATGCGAATTTTAAATGTTGTTGGCTACGAAGTTGTTGGTTTTAGTGGAATGTCTATCAGATTGTAAACTGCTATTATTTCAGGGTTAATATTTTTATTCGAATTAAGTACGTATTATCGGAATTAATAACCGAATACCAGCAATGCTATTATGTGAAAATCTCGCCGTGAAAACTTAGGTGAGAACGAAAGAAAGAAAGAAAGAAAATACGTTTATTTGCAGCCAACATCCTACTAATATTATAAATGCGAAAGTTTGTGAGGATGGATGGATGGACGTTTGTTACTCTTTCACGCAAAAACTACTGAACGGATTTTGATGAAACTTTACAGTAGTATAGTTTATACATCAAAATAACACATAGGATACTTTTTATCCCGATATTCCCACGGGATCAAAACTTACGCGGGTGAAACTTCGGGGCGCAGCTAGTGATGCATAAAGTAACACAAAAAAAAACTAGTTGGGAGAAAACATGCGTCACAGATGTGACGCAACTCGTTGTTTTGCGTAGATACGCAAAACGCGTAACATAGATAAAAAAAAAACAACATACAGCCGAATTGAGAACCTCCTCCTTTTTGAAGTCGGTTAAAAATGAGAAGCATTCTGACATCATTATAAACAAAAAAACTTTCTGAAATTATTTGAATGCCGTAAGAACTAAGTTACCTAACAAATAAAGAGCTTAATCATCCCCTACCTACAGCAGTCCACTGCTGGACATAGCCTCTTTACTTGAACACCATTCAGCTTGACTCCCGGCAACTCTTATCCAGATGCTAAGTACCAGCCACCCAGGGAAGATCTTCCCTCCACCTAGGCTGAAGGCATCCTATACGCCTACCCCAACGATCATCGGTATAAAGTGCTTAAAACATTTTATAAGAAACCAATTATATATTGTTTTGGTATGTGTTTAATTAATTAATACACTCGTTATTACTTAATGAACAAACGTTTAATAATGAACCACAAAATTCAACAGAGATGGCTTTTACCACCGAACACTTTCCGACAGACTGTGTTGCCATGTCACAAAATATAATATACATCTGACCACTAGGTCATACATTTTTAATGTTATAAGAAATTCAGAAAACAGCAGGAAAGTATTGGACGCTATATTATCAAAATGTTTCCATTGAAAACTCTGCAATGTAGACATTGACACGTCGTGGAAAATTTCATAAAGTGAAAATCATTTTCCACCCTTAAATTGAAACCCATAGTATCTTATTAAAACCACGTCGTTACCATCTGCCCGGAATGTCAATTCATTGCCATGTTTATGTCAATTCGGTGCCACGTTTCTGTCAATTCATTGCCGCGTATCTGTCATCATTACCGGTTTCATTTCCGTTGCGTTACGTTTTTCTCTGGTTGTCGCATTATGCACCTTTATTAATAATGACGAACTGTGAAATGGAATATTTTTGGGGCACGGCATTATCATTTCGGGTTGGTAATGAAGGAATATTATGCTTTCCTCGCTTTTTTGTTAAAAGAATGATAATTTTTAATATTAAATAATGATGTTATTTTGTATTGATAGAATGTATTTCCTTTTTTTATTTAAAGCCGTTCTGTGCATAATCAGTCTATAGTGTTCCCACTGTTGGGACACAGGGAGTGGGGTGTAATCAACCACGTGGGCCTAGTATGGATTGGTAGTTGTCAAAAGTCTTCTAATTTTTTATTCTAGGACATGTTTTTCTTCACCGTTTTGAGAGCCTCTGCTCTCGAAACGGTGAAAGACACCACCGTGCACCGAGGTGATCACCTCTGGTGATGAAAGAATTTACACAAAGTAAAGCGGCTGTCTGGGTTTGAACTTACGATCACTCAGTAGCACTCACACATAAGTTAAAGGTCATTACCACTGAGCCACACTGCTCTCACTGTCTTTTTTTACGAAAAGTAAAATCAATTTTAATATTTACAAAGGAAATGTAGTTATAAATAAAGAAATTCGTGCCAAAATAGGTGAAGCAACCTCAATTAGGTAGTCAGTGATACGTAGGGTATGAAAGCGTAGTAAGACAGTGTTTTTTTTTTAAATTATGCATTACTAACCTATGCCAGCGGGCCCTATTAAAATACCAGCGCTTCGACACAAATTTTTAAATGTCGCAACATTATGTTGAAATAGGAGGCTTTTGGCCCCATGCAGGACTTTCTCTTTTTATATTCATTTTTTTTATATACAACCTGTTTCCTCGGATTTGTTTCATGTTTTTGGACACCGATGCGTTGAATTTCTGTTAAGTTAAAAAAAAAGATTACTAGGTACGCGGTTCAAATGTATGGAACAGCAATTTTTTTTAACAGCCCTAGGAATGATATTCTAAAAAAGAATGGTCCAGAATCATGTATTAAATACATTGTAACAGGTTGCGCGTCGATGTCCCTGTCAGCCTGTGTACGTTTGTTTTTTTGTGTTCCTATGATTATGTTTATATCATCCGTCACGAGAAGCTATACATTTTGTAAGTAAAGAACTTCTACCAAGTTACGTAGCGACAATTTAATCAAAAACAAATGATCCATTCAATCAACTCAAAGTAACATACGTGTAATACGAAACTAACGAGCAATTCCACTTGGTCGGGTTATATTTTAGCGATTTAAAGCGCTGTCGTCTAATGTTTTGTGGTATTGGAACGCGTCTGACTCATGGAACGTAAACATTCACACTGACGCTGTCAATACTGCAGAATGCAGATACAGAATACACGGAATCGTCTGACGACAGTACATAGGTGTGTGTATTAACATAATTAGGTATATCCCTACATAAAATTAAAAATAATTAAAAAACTGTTTTTTTTTTTAAATTTAATCCAAACGTTGTTTAAGTTGTTCGATATATAAATTTCAGTCATTTTACTCCTGAAAGTTTTGTTCCTAACGAATCTCCAAAAAGAATGAACAATTTCAAATATACAAGACGGAAGAAACGTACTATAGGTAGTAAAAAAATATATCGAATTACTCTCTGAAATCATGCGATTTTGCCTGTAGGATAAAGGGACTACTTAATGAACATATCTGAAGAATAAAGCGACGAATATGTAATTGCTTATTTATACCATAACGTTAAAAGTAATTTATAAATAAAACAATAACAATGAACGCAAATGAGGAACATGCAACTGCTTTCAGACGAGTATTAAGTAAGAATACCGCGGCGGGATTTTATCGCGCACTGGATTTTCTACTCTCGAAGCTAAGCATTGCGTTGAAAATCTAGTGCGCGGAAAAAATCGTCGTGTGAAAAACATATCCGTGCAAACCTTAGTTCTGTCATACACACTCGTACTATTTACTCTGTTAAAAGTTTTGCCGTTACCAAGTAATAAAGCACGCATTTATTTTATGAGTAAGCTGAAAATAGTGACATTTTATTATTTACCTAGGGTACTCGCGCCGTTATGTAAAAATGCATTTGTTTTTTGCACATGTAGTTAAATAAACTGCTAAAACTATAACTATATGTAATAAGGTATATTATATTCATAGTTTTAATAGGTTTATGCGTATCTTTGTAATTAAAATATTTATTTTTCAATTTTCATGATTGCAGCTACCACTGTTAGTCTCTGCATCACCCAAAGGTTGACTGGTAGAAAATGCCTATGGCATTAAGTCCGCCTCTGTACATGTATGTGCTTGAAGTATTAAATAAATAAATAATAAATAAATAAAACTAAAATTTAATATAACTAGCTTCTGCCCGCGACTTCGTCCGGCTGAAATTTCTTGCTCCACTGACCCACCCTGTCGTCTCATCGCTTCGCCTGCCTGAGTTATTACTTCGTTTTCGCTAAGCATTCTCTCTGCCTTTTTTTGTTTTTGCTCGGCTTTTAAGAATCCTAGCGTGATGTTAAACAGCCTTTAGCCTACCTTAAGAATTGGGCTATCAAATACAAAAAGATCTTTTCAATTTCGACCGATAGTTCCAGAGTTTAGCGCGTTCAACAGATTCTTCAGATTTATTATAATTATATACAGGGTTATTTGAAAAATACCAGCAACCTCTTAAGAGGTAATTGTACTCATCATTATGAACAACTTTTACTATGGGACCAAACCTGAAATCGCGAAATAAAAATCAGCTGTTCCCTACATTTATCTTCGTCTATATCGTCAAAATGTAGGGAACAGCTGATTTTTTTTATCTCCCTATTACTAATTGCCCTTAATATACTTTTAATTAATTAGTTTTGCCTCGGAAAATCTAGTTGATCCGATAAATTAGTTTACTAAATAATAAATTAGCACATTCTAATTAAACAATTTCACTTTTTCATTGGCTTATCTCCTAAATAATTTGCTGGTCCCTAATGTAGGTACTTTGAATGATTTAGTTGTGCCTCGACAATCTGGTATTTTCGATACTTAGTTTACTAAATAATTATTAAATTTTAATTAAACTATTTATACAAGGTGTTATTCTGTTACACACCTTGTATAAATAGTTTAATTAAAATTTAATATAATAGTTTAATTAAAAATGCATAATTTAAAAAAAATACCTGTGTTTAAAAATAAAAACACGGGTATTTATGTTAAATTATGCATTTTTCATATTAACCGCCGATTAAGCCAAATAAAATAAAATTTTAAATGCATAAAGTAATGCTAGTGTCAACACGATTTTCTTAATAAAAATAGCAAGCCTTAAAAAAATAAGTTTTGGTCATTTTTATAAGCTTTTAACTCAATATTGTAATTGGGGTGTATGAGGTCTTGCGTTAATTATGTTACACCTTGTATAGAACTTATAATGAAATAAATAGAATCACTTTACGAGTATTTCCTACTAATCCTACTTCCTATCCTACTAATATCCTACTTCCTACTAATATTATAAATGCGAAACTTTGTGAGGATGGATGGATGTTTGTGAATCTAAATTATATAGAGAAAGAAAATGTTTTGTTCTACAAAAGAGTGCACTGATATTTTACCTAGCCCACTTAATTAACGAACTAGATTTTTTAAAATCTTGTTTTTGCTGTCCTGTAAAATGACGTTTTTTGACTTGTATCACTTATCACAAGAGGCACATATTTAAATCACGAAGCACGAAAAATTGTGTGTAAAGTGACCGGTTTTGGGGTTACATCTTGACAAATATCGATTGTAACGAATTTTTTGCCAAAATCCCTATAGTTGTATCACTTTGCACAAAATTATCTCCGAAACTATAGCAGATAGAAGAACGTGAGTTAGACCAAAAAAGACGTATTTTTTTTTTGATAATGCTCATGTGAAAATCACAAAAAGGGTACAACTCGAGTTATATCACTTATCACAGGAGGCGCAGAATTATTTCGGAAGGTAATGTAAACAAGGGTATACATTCATATTAAATATATTTCGTACATTTGTATAAAACTATGATATAATAAAAGAAATCTCGATGTTTTGTCAATTCGTGAGTGGCTCTCATGATCTCAGTAATAATTTACTCTCTCAACTTATAATAGGTATCAATGTACAAAAAAAAAAAACTAAGTGCTCAGTCTAATACAAAAGTAAGGCTTAAAAAAAAAAGTTGTTTAATTAAATTATGTGACAGGATGGCCGTCCTTTGTGTCATTTTTATTTCACTAATGATGCTTAGTTCACAAGTTTCTAAGTGAACCGTCTATATTTGAATTAAGAATTTTAAAATAATTTTCAAGTTATGAAACAATAAACTGAACTTCATAGATACAAAGTACAAATTCCATTGCAATCAAAAACTTATTAGTACCGCTTTGATACAAACGTTCACTCAAAACTCAACTCATTTTACTCAAGTAGATAACTGATTAAATGGCGATGGAAAGTAAATTATCTGTGATTATGAACGCTGCTATACCTAGTTAAATTAATAAACTTATGAAGTGAGTTTTAAATGAGTTACTTCGTTTTGTGACGTGAAAACTTCGTGCGAAGCGTGAAAATTCCCACGAAAGTAAGTTTTTCAGTACCGATCTACGAAAGATTTTTTAGAAAAGTTTCTCTAAGTAAGTACTCACGGACGTAGATCTGAGGGGCAATTCTCGTTATTTTTTTTTTATTTTTTTTTTTCACAGTCTGATCTCAGTCTCAATCTGTCAAAAATACTTCAATTTTCCCTACATTTTGACAAGTTTTTGACATTTGTTTGTCGCCGAGATGAGACTGCGACTAGATTTTGAACGTTTTAAATTAGCAGAATAGGCCTACTGATCTTTTAGGATTTAAAAGTTCACCATTTCGAAAAAAACTCCCAAAAAATTATCAAATTGAATTTCCGATGAGTCATCAAAGTATGTCGGATAAGATAAGGTACAGTTCCTCCTTACACAGCAGTATACCACCCACGACATACTAAATAAAAATCACAAAAATTTTGCACTAACAAATACCAATTTCCGCAAACAAAAAATAAATTTAACACTTTCTTCATATTTACAAAATTCAATCTGTTTTATAACGCCTTTACCTTCGTCGTAATAATATGACATTAGTCCCACTATCCTATCCTACTAATATCCTACTTCCTACTATCCTACTAATATTATAAATGCGAAAGTTTGTGAGGATGGATGGATGGATGTTTGTTACTCTTTCACGCAAAAACTACTGAACGGATTTTGATGAAACTTTACAGTAATATAGTTTATACATCAGAATAACACATAGGATACTTTTTATCCCGATATTCCCACGGAATCGAAACTTACGCGGGTGAAACCGCGGGGCGCAGCTAGTAATATTATAAATGCGAAAGTTTGTGAGGATGGATGGATGGATGTTTGTTATTCTTTCACGCAAAAACTACTGAACGGATTTTGATGAAACTTTACAGTAATATAGTTTATACATCAGAATAAAACATAGGATACTTTTTATCCTGATATTTCTACGGGATCAAAACTTACGCGGGTGAAACCGCGGGGCGCAGCTACTAAAAAATAAAAGTAGGGTAGAAGCACTAATAACACGTCTATTTGGCACCGGAAAATTGCTAAATCGCTGCCGAGGCTCGCCAGGACAAACAAAGGCCGTTCGATACAGAAAGGGCAAGATAAAAAGAGGTCGTGTCTGACAAAGCTTCGCTGTGGTCGCGAATGCGTGAGCAATACGTAATAACTGGCCATTCGTACTTATTTCTCCCTGTTTATATACGTGTTTCACAAAGGTTTTATTTTCGTGTGTGGATTTTTGTGACGATAAAGCAAGACTGGAGTTAGAATTTTGTGGTTTATTGTGAAGAAAATGGCTTGTCAGTACATAGTGGACAATAAAATGGGGCACTCTTTTCCGTCGTAAACTACATGACGTATGCTAGTATCATATCGCCCCCGGGTTTCAGCATCATCATGCTTTTTCCAACTATATCGGGGTCAGATTCGTGTACATTAATTCTTACTTGAAGTGTCATCATACGTTTATAGACCTAATATTATAGCGTAATATTACAGATTACCGATATATTCAGGTTTCTTCTGCCCTCGTCGGTAATAGTTCATATTTATATAATAAGATTAGGCAATTACATAGGATGATAAGTAACGGGGCACATGACCCGAACACACCTATCGTTAATTTCGTGAAGGTTTTTCTATGTGTATTACAAGCAGCGCCTCCGGTTTCACCCGTATAAGTGTCGATCCCGTGGTAAATATCGGGATAAAATGTATTGTATGTGTTAATCATGGTTATAAACTATCTGTGTACCAAATTTCATCCAAATTCGTTCAGCCGTTTGTGCGTGAAGAAGTAACAAACATACAAACACACTCACAAACTTTCGCCTTTATAATATTAGTGTGATAGTGTTATTCTACAGGGTCATTTTAAATTGGCTAGCTGCACTCCGCAGACGCGATGGGCATCGATAACTAAACACAATTAAATTAATTTAAATATTTTACGTTTTTTTTTTAAGTATGAGCTGATAAAAACTGTTTTCTTGTTATATGATATCGATACCTATCACGTTTGTGAAGTTTACACAAAAAAAAAAACAAGATTTTTGAAACTGAAATTTCAAGTGACTACAAAAAACTGCGGTCAATGACGCTGCAAAATAATAATTATCAAAATCTCGTCGGCTTAGTTTCGCTAGCCAATTTGAAATAACCCTGTATATCATTACAAGCACTTCTACTTACCTATAATTGTTCTAATTACCTGCAAGTCTCGTAAAAATTGAACTAATAAAACAAAAACTATGCTAAAGTATCAAAGTAGTAGCAAATACTAATAATACAAAACTAGAACCAAAAAATAATCAACACCAAAAGTCTTTTGTCTCAAAGCAAGAATCGGAGTCATGAATACAAGGCAAAAGCTCCGTCTCTGTGATTTAGGTCATCGTTCTGACTTATATTGACGAGATGGAATGCTGTTCTACATTCTGCGGTAGGCCTTATCGAGTGAAAGTATTAAATTCCGACATGAAGTGACATGGAGATACTTGATGTCTTTCAGTCTTATGTCAAGTGTGTCTCGTCGATTGCTTTCATTAGAATTTTTCTTATTGCTGTTCTCTGTTGGAGGTTTGGCGTAATGTTATATTTATTGCATTCTAGATAGTTCGGGTACAGACATAATAGTCCACATGATATTTTGGAATGTTTTTGTGAAAGAAAAATATTTTATTTGGGATACGGCAAGAAAATACAAACAATCGATAAGAACATTAAATGAAACAAAACCATTATAAGAATAAAATAAAATAAAACTTTTAACTTTATCTAAGATTAAAACTACAACAAAAAATATGAAGAAAAGGAAGACTTGTGAGAGGCCAAAAAGGCACCTGTAGCATATTGCTACTTCTATTGTTTTGACCAAAAGTTGTTTTCGTGCAAAACTTGATTGATTTTATTCGGCGCTGCTCAGCTGTCGCTCTTGAAGCATAAAACTAATAAAAGCCCATTCCATTTATAATTTGAAAAGATAGGTACTGCCCGGAAAATCAATTGTTTATAAAATTGACATAAATACTCTGTCAATTTACTGTGTTATAACCATTTCATAATCAACAACTGACAAGGAATAAAAGTTGTGATTTGTTTTTTTTTTATTTATTTATTAAATAGATAGTAAATTGGGAAAAAAAACTTTATAGTAAAAATAATGTTCCTGTAGATCCACTATTTCTCACTCAATTATTCTAAGAAACTAAAATTTGTTTTACAAATTAACTAATGAAAATATTTTCTTCTTTTCAGATAAATATAGTGGTGTATTGTGAAAATGCGAGTGACTTAAGTGTAAAGTGTTCAATATGAAGACCTCTAATTTAGTGTTGACACTAATTTGTGTCATTTCCCTCACCTGCACGCACGCCAAAACAGGTGAGTTTTAGTTGTTACATGTTATTGGGACGTTTACCTTAATAGTTAATACAAAAATACCTTACTCATTTATTTTAAAATAGAGGATTTTTTTATTGGTGAATATTTACTGATAAAAGAATATTAGTAAATTAAATTAGGTACTACGTGATAATGAGATCACTGGTAGCGCACTTACGAATTTTAGGTCGTAGGTTTGAACTCAGACGCTTCACTTAGTGCAATAAATTTCATCACCACTGCTTTCAAAACGGTAAAGGAAAACATCGTGAGGTAACGGCATTCCAAGAACCAAAAATTCGAAGACATTTTGTGTCATCTACCAACCCACACAGCCTGCGTGGTAGATTATTAGCCCACTCCCTCTTGAAGAGAGAAGGCCTGGTCACGGGCCTGCTCCCAGCTGTGGGAATATCATAGGCTGATTATGTGTACGTAATAATAGGAACTCATCTTTTTAATAATTTCCAAAATCAGGTTGAATTATTTACTTCTCGTAAGTTTTGGTAAATGTAATTTGAAGTTAGTAACCTCGAAGTGGAGCGCTGCGTGTAACTAAGTTTGGAACAAGGAAGCCTATTGTATTACGGGTTTTGTAGGCTTTTACAATCTTCAGGCATCGTATTCTATTGCTTAACCTTTTAACCGCTTACTCCGGATTAACCCGACAAATATTTTCGTGTCCATTTCGCCAGGGTCGTATATTTACGACCAAATACCACAGCTTATTTAATCTGCTTTTTTATTTAATTACGCTGTATTCCATCAGTTATTTATTTGGCGCTGGGGGCATGATAACTGATATGAAGTCAGGCGGTTAAAGGGTTTATAAAATAGTGATATTAGGGTTTACTACCTAAATATAAATGAAATGATAAATTATCCGTAAGTAGGTACAAACTTAAAATCTGCCCGAACACTGTCTCTTAAGATACAGAACTCCTAGATAAAGATACAGGGTTTAGAATTTTGTTTATATACATTTTTGTAGCCTTTTAATTTTGAATGTCCCTTGGGAAAACCAGAGAGGATATAATAATTATGGTAGGTATTTAGTCTCGAAAAGAATATTAATCTTGATATGAGTAATTGAGACATCTAGGACATCTTTATATGATTTCAGAGACTTGAAAACGAAATTAATTTCGTTCCGTTAGCACTAGTATTATCATATAAAACGTTCTAAAATTTGTAAAGATACTAAAACCTAAAAATAGCAATAACATTACAAAAAAAAGGTATAGAATATCATTTTCTTAGAACAATATTAGAAGTATATGTAAGTATCAGTAACAATAAGCTTATCCGTTTGTAATAACGTTACAGGTGAAACGTTACAGTTTCATTTGTAACGTTATTCTTCATACTTTTTCTTCATTTTATAAGTCATGAAGCTGGTAACAGTGGCAATGGTCAGTATCGACATGAATAACGTTATCATTATCGATATAGTGTTTTTTTTTTTTGTTTAAAACGTTGCCCACACTAGGAATTACTCCTGAATCGTGGGTGAGTTTACAAACATTTAAACTCACATACACAAACGGCCAGACCCGCAACAACTACTTGTAGGTCATACAAATATTTGTTCCATGCGGGAATCGAACCCGCGACACGCAGCGCAGCAGACAATCGCTTATCCACTGCGCCAACCGTGCCGTAATTACGATATATTGATAATATTCTTACTAAACAGTTTAGATTTCTTTCCGTTTGTCAGTATCGTTATAGCCAAGGAATTAATTTTGTTACGATCCTGGTGGAACGATACAAATTATCGGTACCGGTACTACGCGTAACTTTATTTTGATTAACGTTAATTTTGTATGAGCTTTTCATATTATCACGTTTAATTAATTCTCTTCATTTATTTTTCCGGGCACACACTTCCCTATGTGTTTGTTATTCCAGCGTATGTCACTCGAGGGTTGCCGCTGAAAATCAGCGTCAGTTGGCACATCTTGTGTTGTCATCTGATATTATGCTGAGCTGAGGCCCTTTTGGCATTATAATCTTTGTTTTCTGTTTTTATAGTTTTAACGTGTATTTATTTTGTTGTAATGCCAATAAACGCATTCTTATTTCTTTTCTTTCTAAGGTTACAAGTCCCTGCTTTATTTATTAACTCATAGCTCATAGTACCTACCCACTTTATTTCCAATTAATCACAATCATTTTTCCTATTCTCATCATCGTCTTCGATTGACTGGCAAAACAAAAGAACATCAATTCCAACTGATTGATTGCTATCAGAAAGTAAGAAGTCTTCCTGATTGCTAACTGTCGATCAATCAGTCATGATTGACTTTCATTGTGTGTAACTAATACGATGAGTAGCGACTTTGATTGAGATTTCAACTTGATAGGGTACTGAAGGAAACAACTGCATTTATCGGTTGTTATATTTTATAAAGATAATAGTTGAATGCTAACTGTTGTACACTGCTGGCGAGTACCCGTTTATTGCAGCGACCAGAGCTATCAAAGGGAGAACTCGCTCAGCGACGCTTGGCTAGAATACTCGTTGACTCACGCTTGGTGTATGCATTCTAGCGAGTAATCATAGCAATCAATCAAAAAATGCGATAGCTATAAATCTAGTTGTATCTACCTACAAATATGTTGTTGTGCCCTAGCAGGGTTCATGTTTGATACTTAAACTATGTAACATCTTGTGAACAACATGAATGCAATAAATAAATAAATAATCGTTCGTCACTGTCGCACACTCGCTGCTAGTTCTTCGCTAACTCGTTTATAGTTAAAAGCTCTATTCGTTTTTCGTTAATTGTCGGCGGTGGGGTAGGTGCCTTAAGGCTTGGAATATGATAACAAATGCATTACAGCAGTGCTACTCTGTAACCATCTCACCGTGAAAACTTAGGTGAAGTGAGCGTGGAGTGGGCTGTCAGTGTCATCCTGATGCTAGGGATTGATACTCTTGACAGCTCACTTCACCTAACTTTTCACGGTGAGATTTTTACAGAATCGATCGGCAGGTTAGGTAGGTACCCGTCGACAACACGTCGCTCGTGTATTTGAGCACCTTACTCAAATACGCAAGCGACACGTTGTTGACGGATGCAGTTTGCCTCTTTTGTCGACGCGTGTCGTTCTTGTGTACGAGGACTTAGAAGGGTTGGGAGCAGAAGGGTTTGTCAATTTCCGCTCAGTCCCGTATTAATTAAAGTTGGTTAACAGAATTGATACCTGATGTATGATACGATGGGTTAAATGTTTCAAAATTGAATTTGCAGCTACAATTGTCTGAGCGTGATTCAATGATGGAAACCAATTACACAGCCTTTAAAGATTGTGAATTTAATTTTCGTATTTCCGTTTCAATTGTTTTACATTACAGGCGTTTAATTGAAAATGGAGGTATTGTGTAGCAGGTATTTATTTTTTACAAAACGATGAGGTAAGGTTTTGCAAAAACGCTGCCAGCGAAACCCTATGCATGACAGCGGTTGATCGACGACACTGTGATATATTTTGAAGCATTATGATGTATGGGAAGACACATTTTAAGACGAGGGTGTGCGCCGATCGACTACCGTCTGATTGCACCCTTAGGACCTTTGTAGACACACGTTTTTCCAGCCGTGAAAAACTACGATTTATACACGGTTAGGATCACTATGGAAGCTTTTTAACGGACACATTTTTATTCGTCGCGGTTTATATGCCGTGTGTAGGCACGGTCGTCAGTGTTGTATGAATCACTTTAGAAGCTTGTTGACATACACGTTCTACGGCGCGATTTATGCGCCATACCGTAAAGAAATCGTGTTGTGTATAAGTGTGAGTCATCCGTCACAACTAATTATGGAAATTTCTCAGTAACTGGTAGAGATCTTGTGACTTATAATAATTAAACTGATGTTATTGTCTTTGGCTGTTGGTTATGGAAACTAGAAGACAAGTGTGTATTGTAATCAGCCTATAATGTTCCAACTGCTGGGATACGGGCCTACTCTTTGTGAAAAGGGAGTGGGCCATAATATACCAGTGCGGGTTGGCAGATGTCACTCGTCTTCGAATTATTGGTTGTAGGACACGCCGGTTTCCTCACGATGTTTTCCTTCACCGTTTTGATAGCAGTGGTAATGAAACAATTTACTTACACAAGGTAAAGTGCCTGCTTGGGTTTGAACCCACAACCTACAAATCGTAAGTCGCGGCGGTTATCACAGCTCTAGATCAGAAATCAAAATCAAAAGTCATTTATTCAAACTAGGCTGAGAATCAGCACTTTTCGAACGTCAATTACAAAAGACAGTCCCCCCAAAACGCCCGCCCTTCACCACTTCCTAGTGCTTTCGCTGGGGAGAAGAAGTGGCGCAACAAACTCCCCAGCAGCACAGCTGTCTGTTCAGTTAGAAAATATTTAATTGTATACAATACTAGGTATGCAAAGTTATTGACGTTACAGAATACAGAACATTAAATTAAATTATTTGCCATATGTCAACTTGCCACGCTAATATACCCACAAATACAATAAAAACAATACGTAGGTTCTCAAGCAAAAATTAAAAATGTAAACAAAAACTTGCTACCTAAATAAAAGCCTCCAGGTATAAAGGGCGTGACAGCTTACATATGTATGCAATACTGGGTTCAGTTCACATAGCTGTGAATGGTAAACTAAGATAAGTGTGTAGACAAACCACATTACCGTTAAGTATGTATATTGGTACTGTATCTAATATTTTTTTAACATTGATATAAATAAATTTAGTTTACATAACTTTACTTCTGCAAATGACTGCTTTGCCAAATAATTTAAAAAAATAAAACCGGTCAAGTGTGAGTCGGACTCGCGCACCGAGGGCTCCGTGCAAATTTAGGTATATAAATAGTTTTAAAATTTACTCGTGCTGCATTGCTTCTTGCCAAATTTCATGATTCAAGGTCAACGGGAAGTACCCTATAGGTTTTGATTTCGGAACATAAACGCCCGAATCTTTTGATTGCGTTGACTTAGAAGTTTTATTTTTTCACTGCTTCAAGGGATTGCAGCCTTGAGTATTTTATGTTAGATTCACTTTGATAACTCCACGCGTTCCTGAGAAAAAGGCTCTTGACTGACGGACAGACAGACGGACAACGAAGTTATCTTATAAGGGTTCCGTTTTTTCTTTTGAGGCACGGAACCCTAAAAAAGATTCAAGTATCTCTACACGGCATTATCGAACATTAAGTACCTACCACACAGTATTTAACATTAATTCAATTTAACATCCAGACTGCTATTCCAACAAGACAATTAGACAACACACAGTGTAATCAGAGGTTTCTATGTAAATCAAATGCAACCAAAGAGGATTTCAGTCTGTACAGGATTTGATAACGGAATTGTTAATCCTATTCAAATATCCTATTACAAATTCACTTAAAGCAGCACTAGAAGTGTTTAAATCATTTTGATTTGTTGCGCGGCCAGTAGTTTTTGGTTGAATATTAGAATAGAATAGAATAGTCTTTATTTTTTTCTCCTTTTTTTTGTTTTTTTTTTTTAATATTTATTTAGGCTTGAAAATTAATCCTATAACCTACGAATAAGGCTATAACATACACACAATGATATACATATAAACAATTAGGTTTTGGGGCGAAGATAGAAAGTCGTAAAATATAGTAGGTACTCTTTCGGTGCGCAGCCCAGTTGACGGACGTCACCCACACTTGTCAAAAACCAAGGTGCACGTCGGATGATTTTTTTTAAAGAAGCTTCTAGAATGTTCTAGAAGCTTCGACTCGATCTCATTGGCCGGGCGGGAACGAGAAGTGTTACCGCCAGAAGCGCGTGTATTGTGGCGGGAGCGGTAAGATATAGGTTTTTATTATAATTCCACTTAAAGAAACTGTCAGTTTTTTATCTATTTCTTTTTTCTATTTCTTTTTTATTGGTTCACCAATTATTTAAACAGGTTCTATACTAAGGGCAACATGCGAAAGTGTATATGCAACAGTGCAACAATCACTTACAAGCAAACTCCGCATACTTAAAGAAGTTGTACAAAAAAAAATATTAATCTAGTTTTAAATTAATATAGTTTAGATATTACTTACTCATCTAAAAGTGTAAAAGTGCAGACAATTAATATAACGATATATAACACACACATCTATTTAGCAAGATAATTAAGAAATTTGGCTTTCAATTTGCCCAAACCTTCAAAGTGCACATCTATTAGATCACTAGTGCACATCAATTTACAACCTTGCATGAGGAGAATTGGCGCCTAAAACTGTTTTTCTTTGTGGTGGGCAGTGTGGTGTAATGGGACTGCGAGGAATACTTGGTTGAAGATTTATTTGGGCTTGAAAATTAATTCTACTTAAAAGAAACCTATCAATTTTTTATCTAACTATGACGAAGCCTAATAAAGGGGTATAATGTTTTTTACGGTTAAGCCCCACTTTCAGACGTCCTCTTCTGAACTCATTTCTTATTCTATCCATTTGCGTAACACCACACATTACTTATATCATTCTCATCTCAGCTGCATGCTATGTTTTATTCATCCCTTTTGTGGCTCAACATTCTGATCCAATCCATACAAGACAGTAGGTCTCACCATCTATACTATATGTATACTATAAACTTATTGGATAATAATGCTGAAGAGTTTGTTTGTTTGGTTGAACGCACTAATCTCAGGAACTGCTGGTTCAAATTGAAAAATTATTTTTGTGTTAGTCCATTTATCGAGGAAGGCTATAGCCTATATAACACGCTACAATTACTCCTTTTGAGAGCTTCCGTTGCGTACGCTGCGTAGACGGTTAGTGACGCAAAAATCATGTATGACGGAATTGTTTCTCTTTAAAAGTTATAAAAAAAAGGCCGAGACAGCATATGTCTATCTTTAAAGGTTGACTCACTATAACCTTTTTTTAAGGTAATCAAATTTGTTCTAAAATAATGAATTATTTCCGACGGTGTTTTTTTATAAACATGATTTTAATTACTATCCAAATAAATACGTTATTCATCACAAATATTTAATTTTGCACAAAATTGCCATTAACATCATTTGATTTCAATGAATATCTTAGGAGATATCATAGTTTAAAAAAAACTCCGCAAGGCGGCCGATTATGAGTATAAGTAATAATCTTAAGTAATGGTGTCTCTTATAGTAATGGAATATATTTTAGTGGGTTTTTTTCTCAAATTAACGCGGATGAAACCGCGGGGTACAGCTAGTTATTTTATAAATCATCTTCTCAAGTTTTACTGAGTAAATTAGGGAGTCGCAGATTGTACCCGTAACCTACCGCCATTTTATCCATCCCGAGTTACTTCTGAGCTTAACAGTCTGATCTACTTTGCCATTGCTTTGCACGAGTGAACCGAGATACATTAAAATCAATACCTAATATTTACTATAATACCTTGTGAATTCCGCATTCTGTTCTATCAAAACCAATACATATAAAGCAATGTGCGTGATCTCTAATGTGCTTTATACATCGTCATGACACGCAAGGAGGGCGCTTACAGCCGGCTTTGCGTTTCGAACGGACTTGATACAAACCTTACAAGCGCTATCCAGTTTGAGCTGTTGTGTGAAACTGTTTTACAAAACGTCTGATGGTGAAATCTTTTTTTCTGTAGTTGGTTTAGTCCGTTTGGGGCAGGAGGATGTATTATATTACATAGAATGTTCTGCGATACATAACTTCACTTGTAAAAATATGTTATCAATGACGCTATCGTTTACTTCAACGTTGTCACAGTTTTATTTATTTATTTATTTATATATACTTTATTGTACACCACAAAAATACAGCAAGTAAAGATACATCAAACACTTCAAAATATACAATGGGCGGCCTTATCGCTTTCTGCAATCTCTTCCAGGCAACCTTAGGATGGACAGTGATTTTCCTGGACATAAAATGGGGCTGTCGTTGGTGCAAATATAATGTATACAATACACTAAAATATATAAGCAACGAAAATAAAAGAAGACAGTAGATGATTGCAGTTAGGACAACAATATCACAAAGACAAGTAGTGTTCCTTTACGAGTCTTTTGAACACATATAACGACTGCGCGTGTTTTATTTCAACTTTTATTAAAATGTGCCACGTCATTTTTGGCATGAAGAAATTCAAGCTGGATATATAATAATTATGTTAAATTCTGCTAAAAACCCTTTTAATATTTCATCTTCATCCTCAAGAGCAGTTTATATTTTTCAATCATTCTAATAGCTACCGTCTCAGTTTTTACTCTCTTAATCTCATTTTTCACAAAATTCTTTATCGTTTCCTTGGTTATCCCCTACTCTTATAGTTATCCACATAATCGCAGCTTTCTTTGCGATATGTCCCTCATTCGTCCGCATCACACGCTCCTGACAACCGGTTTTCATGTTTCTCAGCCACTGGCGCCACTTTATGGACTAGAAGTCTTTTATGAACATTCCCCTTATAGTATCTAATCTAATTCAATAATATCTAATTAGTCTGTATTGTCCCACAGCAGGGCACAGGCCTCCCTCTACCATCTCCACACAATTCTGTCTTTTGCTAGTCATTTCAGTTGGAGTCAAGCTCACCCCACCATTTTTTTTTATTGCTGATTGGGCTCGCTCTTGACCTCGATCACGCCTGATGGAAAGCGATTGATGAGGTCTATGATGGAACGAGCGTGCCCAAAAGACGCCTAAGGCACTGAAACTCCCACGCATCGACGAAACACAGCAGGCTGCTTGACGCCGGACTCCGGTGGGAGGGTGGTCGCAAACCAGGCGTTAGCCCTAGCACCGCAAGGGAAGAATTGGCCAGTCAAATAAGGTGTTGGGTGTGACAGTCCAGGATGTGCCGAGCGCTCGGTTCAGTTGAGTAACTGGCGGAACAAGCTGTGCTACACGAGAAGGCTTCTTCATGCATCCTAAAAATGTTCGCCTTGGCCTGCCGCGATGTCGTGGTGCGTTTAATGGTACCCAATCTGTAGTTCTTCAACCCATTTCTCTTCTGACATGCCGCATCACCAGCCCAGTTTAGCTTAGTAAAGTACCTACCAAACAATAAAAATATTTTCAGTTTAATAAAAATTAACACCCCAAAAAACAACCAGTTATCAACACGCTATTTTGTACAACTTACAATGGAACGTATCATAACGGTTTCATATCCCATTATATCGCTACAAAATAAAGCCGATATTTTCAGTTTGCGTGTTGATTGGCCTACAATTAATTGCCTAGGACTTGTTATTGGATTTACTAAGTAATTACAGCCTTGTATTGTAAAGTGCTAATGTTATTGCGGTCGGTGACGAGTCGATATGTTCGCTCGTTATTGTTAAAGCTTGTTAGGCGATTAAAAATTAAATAGTTGATGACTTGAATTTGGTATACTTTATCACGATCATTTAAAAATGATTTTCTTGAAGAGTTTTCAACGATGACCTACAGAACAAAAAAAAAAAAAACTTGCATGTTTTTCTTGGCGTAGGTATGTACCATGATAAACCAGGGATGCGCTATTATGGTCCAAGTTTCAATCTTTTAACAAAAAAAAAAAACTTGCATGTTTTTCTTGGCGTAGGTATGTACCATGATAAACCAGGGATGCGCTATTATGGTCCAAGTTTCAATCTTTTTTCATGTCATTACTTTTTGTCGTTGTTTTTATTTTTAAATAAAAAAATATAGTCTTATAGGGTACGATCAATCAACTCCGTCTATTGCAGTTTAGCCACTTGTCCACCATCCAAAACCATCTGTCCCAGCTTCCTTTTTATGTCGTCATTCTTTCTACCGTCTCAAGCTACGCTTGCTGATTCGTGGTCTCCACCCAAGAAATCCTCTCCTCTAACGCCATCCGCTTTTTGACAGAGCAAAAAGTAACCTACAACTTCAAATATTTTTTTTAATTTCCCATAGTATTCTACACCATTTCCGCCGCATTCTCTCACACAATCAAACTGACGCACAGGTAACCAAATGACTTATTGATTCTGTCCTCCAAACCAGGACTTATGCACGATACCCTCGCATCATTTATGCATGAATGCGGATATCCGCTGGCTTAGTTGTGCATTTCATTTACAACTGTTAGGGATATATGAATTCTAGGAATTTAATTGCATAATTTGGTTATATACAGGGTGTCCCTGGAAGTATGGATCAAATCGAATAGGGGCGTGGGCAAGGTCATTAACCAAAATGTTTGATCCTGAGACTGATTGATGATTGAGAATTATTTTACGTTTCAAAAGTTGTAACCAATTTTTTTCAATCGTTTCGCATAGTGCTCAAAGAACAGAAATCTTTAAAAAAAACTATCAGGGCTGTCTAAAAAACTTAAATTGACAGTTCTGGTAGTTTTTTTTAAATGATTTTGTTCTTTGAGCACTATGCCAAGTGATTGAAAATAAAAAAGTTGGTCATAACTTTTGAACCGTAAAAAAATTCACCAACATTCTCAGGATCAAAAAGATTGGAAATGACTTTGCCTACGCCGCTATTTGATTTGATCCATACTTCTAGGGACACCCTGTATTTGTATTCTCGTAACGAATTGTTTTTCTAGATTTTTTATTGCAAAAATGTTTGCCATCACTTTGTGAAAGTTTTTAGTTTATAACTTTAGAAAAATATGTTTTAGGTTCAATTTATTTATAGTTTTTATTTACGAGTGCAGCTTTATTTGATAAAGCGTTTGTTTTAGGGCTGATTTCTCATCGCCAGATAACTTTATTCGAGAAATGAAGTTGATGTTTCACAGTTTTTGTATGAAATAACTGTCAAAATTTAAAAATTATTTCTCGAACAAATTGAAACATCAGCCTTAAGACCTGATTTTTTATCTAATAACTTTATTTAAGGAATAATTTTGAAATTTTGACAGTTATTTCATACAAGAACATGACTGTTCTTGTATGAAATAACTGTAAAATTTTTATTAATCTGCTATATTTACTTCGTAATTTTAGTAAATCCGCTTAGATCTTATAGATTTTGATTTTGAATTATCACCGTTTAGTAAGATATTTTTATGGCAAAATAAAGTGCTTGTTCTTCACAAGGACTTTATTTTACTAGCTTCTGCCGGTGACTTAGTCTGCGTGAAATTTCATATTCCCCCGACCCTATTTTCTTTTTACTCGGCTCCTAAGGCTTATAGTGTGATGTTCCTCAAGAATTGGGCGATCAAATGTATGCAGATTTTTTTTTTAATCCGACTAGCTAGCTCCAGAGATTTGCACTTTCAAACAAACAAACTCTTCAGCTTTATTATTAGTCTCTATAGAAACGATTATTATATTTTTGTCTGCAAATTCGTAATTTCCAACAAGCTTGGATACAATTTCTATCTCCAGATAATCTGCGACTGTAGAAATCATAAGTAATTGAGAAAGTAAAATCTTCTTCTTCTTATTCGTGTCGCTGACACGACAGTTATTTAAATGTTGTTGGCTCAAAAGACAGTGTGCCACTTCCATCGCCACGGCGTAATCGGTGACAAAGCTGACGTCACTTTGGCTGTATGTTTTCGGGCACTGAGGGCGGGATGTGGAGGTGTAGCTCAGATGCAAAGTTTGCAGAGGCGCGCGTAGATTGTTTTTAAGCAACAATGCGCAAGAGAGGCACCTCGCTGGTTCGGCGAGTGCGGGGGAGCTCTAACAGCATGTTGGCCGCGCTCGCAGAAAGGGTCAATTGCGCCTTCATTAAACACTGCTGTAGGTTACACAATGATCGCGAGTAATGTAGTAACACTGCAACTGCTCTATTAAGTCAAATCAAATAAATTTATTTGCGATAAGTGTTGTGTACCTATGTGTTGTTTCTTATTTATTAATTTGTATCTTTCGCTGTGTTTGACTATGTAATGTGACTGTGTCTGTATGATTATTTAAGTTTATGAGTCTGGGAAACTTGAAATAAATGATTATTATTATTATTATATATTGTGACATAACTTTATCCAGCTGTCGTTTCGTCGAGATAGCCCCACTTTAAAAGGTTCAACTAACATCTTTCTACTTGGGTTTGGAGACGATTCAGGGAATTCCAAGTGGATCACTGAAGGTAAAATAAGTAGAATCGAGGTAAAAGTAGTAATTTTTGGGATGCATGATGAAGCCTCCACGTGTAGCGCAGTTTGTTCCGCCAGTTACTCAACTGAACCGAGCTCTCGGCGCATCCTGGACAGTCACACCCAATACCTTATTTGACTGGCCAATTCTTCCCTTGCAGTGGTAGGTCTAACGCCCGCCTTGTTTGCGAACACCCTCCCAACGGAGTCCGACGTCAAGCAGCCTGCTCTGTTTCGTCGTTGCATGGGAGTTCCAGTGTCTTAGGCATCTTCTGGGCACGTTCGTTCCATCACAGACCTCATGTATTGCTTTCCATCCAGCGTGATCGAAGTCAAGAACGGGTCCATTCAGCAATAGAAAAAAATAAAAAAGCCTTACGTTTCCAATAAAAAGCTCAGATCAACAACCACATGCCTCATGTTATCATTGAAGAACCTTGCCCCTACCCACTCAATAGGTAGTCAATTCACAGGCTACGTAGGTCAATCCACTGTCAGACATATTTACCTTTAATTTTCCAATTTTATTTGTATGGTTTTTAATTGGCCAATCATTCGATAAACAATTATCTTGAGTTAATGCTTCCTTTATTTAAATAGGTCTACATTTAATTATTACAGAGTGTTAAATGTTAAATGTAAGGTCGGTGTTTCATATCCGACTACTTCGAGAAAAAAAAAAACCGAAACAAATTCAGAGGTCTCTGTATCACAGTTCAGTGTTGGCCAAGAATGGCAGTACCCTATATTTTCTTCTCGTTAGAGGTATAGAGGTGTGAGGCCTCCGACCAGATGGGTGTTGTGTCTGGCGGGAAACTGCCCAATGATTCATGTCGGGCCGTTGTATGTATGCTAGTTGCGCGGTAAACTCTGCTTGCGAGATGCAGGATTTTGTGACGTCAGTATGACGCGGTGTTCGCATGTGGCGTTGTAGACCGCTACAGAGGTGACTATGGTATGGAAATCAGCTCCCTTATATCATTACTACTAAGGACAACCCACCTTCCAAGCGAGTTGTTACGTCAAACCCTGACTTGGGGGCTACAAATATCTAGCTGTTGACGTCCATCGGTTTGTAAATATAACGACGTTGATAAAAAAAAAAGCCTAAAAATCGGACAACTAGTCTTACCAAAGAGTATACTCCAGCAACTGGGTTGTGGAGGTCCTAACCTAGAATCCTGGTATTCAACTGCATCCGGTTAGACTGGAAGCCGACCTCTAAGTAGTCGGAAAAAGGCTAGGCAGATGATGATGAATGATGTTTGATGATAGTCATAGTCTTACCATAAGGTGCAAATCGAACCTCGTAAAGTGGGGCTACCTTGAAACGGCAGCAGAGTTTAGATGTGGAGCTGTGTCACAAACTGTGCACCACTTCGTACCCTGCCCTTTGTGGCCCCAAACATGTAGCCAAAGTGCTACGCTGCCACCGATAACGCTGTGGAATGGCGAAATTTTGGCCTAACAAATTTTAATAACTGTTGTGCCAGCGACACGAAGAAGAAAATAGTCTTATTTTTTCCATAATCATAGGACGACCAGTCAAATGTTTATGTATTTATTTAATCTTTTCAGGTTCTAGGTCAGCTAAAACTGGAAATGTATAGCTTGATGTGTGGCCATGTGTACATTACTTTAAGAAGTTATTTTAGGTACATCACGCTATGATCAGTAAGAGTGGAACTGTAGTAAAGACAAAGACATTTAAGACATAATATGCTATCGCGGACTTTTCTTGAACTTTTAAGGGAGAACAATTCTGTTATACATTATTTTTGCAAAACTTTAACCGTTTACGCAGCGCACGCAACGGAAGCTCTCAAAATGAATAATTTTTCCCGTTTTTGCAACAGTTTTCATTGGTGCGAAGCTCCTATTGGTTGTAGCGTGATGTTATAAGCCTATGTAATTTCCTGATAAATGGACTATTCAACACAAAATGATTTTTTTAAATCGATCCAGTAGTTTCGGAGCCTATTCATTTCAAACAAACAAATCTTTCCTCTTTATAATATTTTTATTATTTCTTTTATTTTACATATCTCGGGACCATGGGGGTCCTTTGGAAGGCATAAATAAACCCTATAATACACATACAACCTATTTATTATAAATTACACTTATACACATATATACAAATTCAAGGGAGAGAGGTGTTGAGATGACTCTACGCTTTTTGTTTTGAAAATAACTGCAATTTCCGCAAATATTTTTAGATTGGTCACTACTTTTATGGTAAACGTACATAGTAAAACCTTTTTCATAGCGGTTGGCAAATACTACAGAACACCGGGCGAAGCAAGTTTTATAGCATCACAAGGGCACATATGTATATATTGCAACTCAAAGGTACTCTTAGCGAAATGAAAAGCGATTTGAAATACTTTACAACCCATAATCGCACTCCCCCTTATCAGCCATATAAAACCAGTGCAATTTCCCAGGAACACTTTTAGGGTAAACACTAAACGCCTTAATATTAATAACTCTTATACACACACCTTTATACACACCTTAGTTTATAGTAGACTATAACAATAAACGCTCGGATTTTGTTTTGATCGTTTCAGTAGTATTATGATAACTTCGCTCCGAGAAAACAAACACTGGTTGTTATTTAGTTATTTTTGTAACGCCGACACGGAATAGATATCCAGCAGAGACTACGCGGTAATCTTTATACAGAAGCCCTGCGATAGGTATCCTGCAAAACTAGGTACGTACATAGTACGGTTATAAGCACGTGTGCGCGAAGTTTACGAGAAAAGTCAAAATTTCCTATCGCAGGTATGCTAGAAGAGATTTTTTTGAAATAAGCATCGCCTTTGTAAGTTTTTTTTTTTGTTCTTTTCTTCTTGTCTATACGATGACATATCAAGCTATGTATTTCCAGTATTAGCTGACTTCTCATTATACTAAAAGCCTATACAATGCGAGGTCGTGTGTACATAAATGGTGAAAAAATCTTTATTCGCGTACCCTGCTATCTAAATAAGATCAGAAAAGCCTCTGATAAAGTTACAGATTTAACATGATGGGACATTCTGAATATTGAATACCGTGTCAAAACTTTTGTTAGTTTATTTATTTATTTATTTATTTAATACTTCAAGCACATACATGTACAGAGGCGGACTTAATGCCATAGGCATTTCCTACCAGTCAACCTTTGGGTGATGCAGAGACAAACAGTAGTAGACGACAAGATCAATCCTATGCTTAATAGGATTGCTTAGTATGTAAAAGTTTTGGCAAAGCTATGCACACACACTTAGGACGTAGCCATTTTCATGTAGTAGTGGAATCAAAATCAAAATTAATTTATTCAAATTAGGCTGAGAATCAGCATTCTTTGAACGTCAAAACATGTGACAGTCCCACAAAACGCCCGCCCTTCACCACTTCCTACTGTTTTAGCTGAGAATGAGAAGAAGATGCGCAACAAACTTCCCATTATTACAGCTGTCTTTTCTAATCTTTCACATCGCGTTTGTATAAAAGTACGAACCTTGGTCTCTGTTACTGTATCTACTCTTGTGCCAATATCTTGTAATAACAACGGTAGTAAACTTCATTTCGGAGTTATTGTTACTTGTTTCGTTTGCGATTTATGCGAATATTTTATTACAGCTATGTGATTTCCAATAGAAGTAACCTTTTTGATTCCCGTCGGGATTTTCCTCCTAAAATTAATTACGTGATGTTGTGGTTACTTGTCCTCCAATCAAGCGCGTTACTTTTGGCCATTTGTTTACTTTAGTTGGATTCTTGCTTATCTTACATTAACTGTTGCTCGCGACTTCTTCTGCGATTCAAGATGAAAAATAGCCTATGTTCATTTCTAGGTCATGGTCCACCTATGTGCGAAATTTCATCCAAATCCGTTTAGCCGTTTTAGAGAGAAAGCGCAACAAACAAACATTCAAAAAAAGCAAGGGGTTTACTTATAAACATTGTGTAAAGTTAAGAGATGTTTAAACGTCAAAAAATGTATGGTTAAACCGTCTCTAATCGCTACTTAACTTTTAACAACGTTTATGAATAAACCCTCCAAATCTTATCTCTTTATAATAGTAAGTTTAGAAAAGAATCTACATTCACAATGTTAATTTAAATTTTCACTCCGCCACGTTAAGTGAACGTAGGACTAAAATAATTCCTGTACAGACGCCAGCATATCAAGCTACCCGAAGTACAAATTTTCCCAATCAACCTAGATCCTTATGCTTTAGCGATAAAATTGAACATCTATTAAAAAAATTTGAAAAATTGTAGTAGTTTAATGTGCTGGCGCGTCTGTACCTACCCTTTTTTCCTTAGTTGCCTTTTTCTCTTCTCACACAGTGACTTATTATATGATGCTAGTACAGTGACGATACTGAGGTACCTATACATCTGGCAAAACCTAAACTGCGTTCGCAATTTATTTGCCAAAAAGGTAAACAAATATGAATTAATGGAAAAATAACTGTAATTTCTACACAATAAAATTCAGTTCACGCTACAACTTCAAGCATTTTTATAACTTTTTCAATAGTGCTAGTTGCTCTGAAATCAACTTAATTATCATTGAAATAAAGTTGATATTAATTTAACTTGAAATAGGGTAAGGGTGTGCAGCTCTACGCACTTTTACTATTATACCTGGTACTTAGCCTATCTTTTTACCAAGTCATACAAGACAAAAAATCACTTTAACCAGAGTTTATGCACTTAAATCCTCACATAAACAGTATGTCAAAAGCGATAAAATGTACCTTACAAATTACTTAACAAGGAAAAAATATAGCTTTTCATCTGTCCCTAACATAAAGCCTGTTTACACTAGCATTTCACAATATTTAGTAAATATAAGGATTGCCATTTACAAGGCGAACCTTTAAAAGGAATGAACTCGTATGAGGCGATAAAATGCGAGGCCACTGAGTTATGGGGTGCCTACAGACATATTCACGCAATTAGGGTTGTCCCCCAAATGCGTAGTAAAAAAATATATCTAATATATAAAATTCTCGTGTCGTGGTGTTTGTGGTTAAACTCCTCCGAAACGGCTGGACCGATTTGTATGAAATTTTGTGTGCATATCGGGTAGGTCTGAGAATCGGCTACTATCTATTTTTTTTTTTTTGCGAAACGACGTTTGCGGGGTCAGCTAGACTAATATATAAAATTCTCGTGTCGCGGTGTTTGTGGTTAAACTCCTCCGAAACGGCTGGACCGATTTGTATGAAATTTTGTGTGCATATCGGGTAGGTCTCAGAATCGGCCAACATCTATTTTTCATACACCTTTTTTTTTTTGCAAAACGACGTTTGCGGGGTCAGCTAGTCTAATTTATAAAATTCTCGTGTCACAGTGTTAGTTACCCTTACCATACTCCTCCGAAACGGCTGGACCGATTTGTATGAAATTTTGTGTACATATGGGGTAGGTCTGAGAATCGGCTACTATCTATTTTTTTTTCCAAAACGACGTTTGCGGGGTCAGCTAGTATAGCTATAATTTGCTCTAGCCACAGATATTCTCACATACATCATCTGCCTTTCCCTACTATGTTTGGGTCGGCTTCCAGTCTAACTGGATTCAGCTGAGTACCAGTATTTTACACGGAGCGATTGTCTATCTGACCTCCACAACCCAGTTACTGGGTAATACGATACCACTTGGCAAGGCTGGTTGTCAGACTTTCGGGCTTCTGACTACCCGTAATGACTGTCAAAGATCTACGAATGACAGCCGGGACCAAAGGCTTAACGTGCTTTCCGAAGCACGGATTGGTCTCGGTATATAAAGATGGTTACTCATCCACAGACCAACCGCAGCAAGCGTGGCTTAACCTGATCGAGTGACCTGTGTGTGTGCTGTTATTATATAGCTACGGGCCCCTAATAAGCTTACATACAATGTGGTGTTATTAAACATATTTTCGCACTATTATTAGTTTAGTTTAAAAAATAAGGCAAAGTTGTACCTATCGATGAGTTTTTGTCTTTTATTCAGCTTTTACAAATTTCTATATATAATTATTGTTCCATTATAGGAATTGGTAAAAGATGAATGTACTGTTATATTATCTACATTTGTGTGGACATTTCTTCTTGGAAATTAAAATAATTAAAGGTAACCGTGAAATGAAAAATTAAATTCATCGGTAGAATGGATGGTAGATGAGTGAATGAGGTGTGTGAATGACGGATGATTGAAAACGAACCGATGACGTTACGAGGAATAAAATTTTGTATTTTGTGTTTAACGAGCCAAAATAAACGAAGATATCCTGATAAAGTGTTCCTCTCGTCAAGCCCATCTCCCACATTTATATTTGCATGACATTTTAAATGGTAACTTTTAAAGGACTTTGTGGGACTTTTTACCATAAATACTAATAAAATTGCGAAAGTGTGTCTGTCTATGTACCTTTTCATGCTTAAACCGCTGAACCAATTTAGATGAAATTTGGTACAGAGATAGTTTGACTCCCAGGAAAGGACATAGGATAGTTTTTATCACGATATTCCCACGGCTTCGACACTTATCCGGGTAAAACCGCGGGGCGCTGTTAGTTTAAAATAATTATTTTAAAATGTACACAGATTTCTTTCTTAGATACATATTATGTCTGTCAGTCGACTCGAAATACATTGAAATGTAAAACAAACCACACAAGCTGGCAGGGAGATTGACACCCAAAATGGGGCCCAAGTCTGCTATTTTTATAAATTCGTCATTTCAACACGATCCCATTGTCATTTTGCTAAAAGTTCGTAATCTGCTAAATTCATAATGGTCGACCATTGGTCGGTCAATGGTCTGAGAAAAACTACTACTAAAAATGCTCAATTTCATTTAATATTTATTTTTACATATTACGTATTAGTGATTGCAATCTGAAGTAGTAAGAAGTTCGTAAATAGCTATAAACATTACATTTATTCATTTGTCATTATGTTACGAGATTACCATTTTATGCCATTTCTTTCAATGGAGTGTCAGTGGTTGACCATTGGAAAGTCATAATGACGCCATTATATTAGTAAATTATCAAACTTGTCAAAATCAACAATTATGAAGTCAATGATAGACCATTTTGACACTATTGTAATAGCAGACTTGAGGCCCTGGAACCAGCAGAATGAAATCAGCACATGATTCGCCATTCCATCTTCCTGGCTCGGGATGCTGTGCTGGCGCTGCTGCTGTGGCTGCGGAAAACCTCAAGCGGCCTCTACATATAATAACATTATCGGAAATTATATTTTAGAGCCGTTTGGGGACGAAACCATCGGGCCGTGGGGTCCGAGTGCTCATGGTCTTTTTAAGATAATTTCGAAACGGCTGGTTTTCCCGTGACCCAAGGGCTGGCTTTTACATTGGTCAGAAGCTAAGCATTGCCATACAACGTGGTAATGCCGGCAGTCTCTTGGGTACAGAGACCAGCACATCAAGCTACCCCAATCTGTCAAATTTTCCCACTTGAATATGAACCTTATTCCTTTTCATTAAAGTTGAAAATCTATCAAATAAATTTGATAGATTGGGGTAGGATGATGTGCTGGCCTCTGTACATTACCAGTCAACAGCGATGTGGATGAATTTTTCGACGCTATGTTTTAGTTTTTGTATAGTTTAAGTTAAGTTAGGATTTAATTTTGTTATTTTTATTAATTAATTAGGTATTATATGCTTACTTATTATTTTAATTTACTACAAAAACTTAATATATAATATACCTAGCGTTAATATATAATATAACTTTTCTATATATATAGAAAAGTGCAACATCTACGCGGTTAAAATGTATGGAACAGCAATTTTTATTTACTAACAATTTCTACGCTTATGAAATGCTAATGAAATGATGTAATATTTCTACGCTAGTGTGTTTAGAATAATGTGCTGAATTCAGGTTACAGTTTGCGCGTCGCGTCGTTGAAACTATTATCAGTTCCCCTGTAACTTTATTCTAGCATTTCTTTTATTGGCCTTTTACGAAAAATTGGTTAGGTACTGATAAGGCAGGCGCCATTCGAAAACAAAAAGGAATCTGGCAACCCTATCAAGTCTTAAGCATTATTGTCCTGAAAAACGTCTTTATTTACAGTTATAGGCTATTAGGCGACAGTTAGGCTAAATTAAGTTCAAACTGGAATTGGTGACACACTAGAGGAACATTTTTAAGAAAAAAAAAACCGACTTCCCCAAAAAACACTACAAAGTGAAAAATAACTTTAATTTCGGAAGTTGGTGTCTTTAGATCTGTATTTAAATTTTTTGCCACCGGCTTCCGACATTAAAGTTATTTTTCACTTTGTAGTGTTTTTCTTGGAAGTCGGTTTTTTTGTTAAAAAAATTTATTTCTCACTTTTTAGAGGGTAAGTATGTTTATAATTTATCTAAGTTACAATAGACTAATGTCAACTTGATCATCGCCTTTTACAAAATTTAAAAGGCACTTTTGAACGTCAAAATTTAAAATTAAAAAATAGAATTGATTCTAGTCGCCCATTCCAAAATGTAGTTTTCGTGTGGAGAAGAATGGGCAAGAAACTCCACCGTTACTCTTTTAAAATGTTTTACAAGTTTTTGTATACATTCATTATATAATTATATGTGAAGACGATGCACCTAAAATAAAATTTAGTCTACCAAAAATGGTAAAAGAATTAAAAATATAACAGACTGGTAAATCAATTATGTGATAGATACATGGTGTCCACATATTTACAAAGATTGTAAAATTTTACTAGTATTTTAAAAAGTGTGTGAGTTACATTTGTCAAAGAATGTAAAAAACAATGTATTAAAAAAAAATGTGTATGTATAAATTAAATTAGCAGTTTGATTTTGTCTAGACTCTAGATTGTCCTATGGAGCAGGACCAGCATGTTTCCAAACATTGTTATCTTGGATATAATCCTCCAATTTGTAATATCCTTGTTTACAAAGTGTACTTTAAATATGAGTTTTAAATTTTCTTTAATTTAATTGTAATATATCTAAAGGTATTTTGTTGTAGCATTTAACACAGTACCCCATAAAAGATGTTTGCACTTTAGATAATCTGAAAAAAGGTTGATCTAATTTATCTTTATTTCTAGTATTAAAATTATGTATGTAATTATGTATGTTAAAAGATGTTGATTTTTTCTTACATATATAATATTTTCATAAATGTACTGGCAAGGTACCGTCATAATATTAACCTTTTTAAATAGTTCCCTAAGAGATTCACGGCGACGTAGATTGTAAATGGCTCTGACAGCTCTCTTTTGCAAAACAAAAATGAATTCAATATCAGCAGCCCGACACCACAGTAAAATGCCGTATGACATAATACTGTGGAAGTAACTAAAATAGACCAAACGCGCGGTTTCTACATCTGTTAACTGTCTTATCTTTCTAACAGCATAAGCGGCCGAGCTTAGCCGCCCCGCAATAGATGTTATATGAGGCCCCCATTGTAATTTTTCGTCTAGCGTGATTCCTAGGAAAACTGTCTGATCAATAAACTCTAGTTTTTGGCCATTCAATATGATGTCACATTCGCTGCTTCTAACATTAGGCAATTTAAATCTAATGCATTTGGTTTTTTTTTTCATTAAGTACTAAATTATTTACCGTAAACCAATCTTGGACCTGAAGAATAGAGTTATTCACGTCGTCAAGATTTTGTGACCGTCGGTCTATCTTAAAGATCAATGATGTATCATCTGCAAATAACACCATCTTTGGTTGATTTTGAAGTAATTGGGGTAAATCGTTAATATAAACTAAAAAGAGGAATGGACCCAATATCGAACCTTGAGGAACGCCCATTGTCATTTCAGACCCTAATGAGTTTATGCCGTTTACTTGAACTTTAACCTTTATATCTTTCAGGTATGATCTTAGCAAATCAAGTGCTGTTTTTCTAATCCCATTGTGCTCCAGTTTCATCAGAAGTGTCTCATGGTTTACGCAATCGAACGCCTTAGAGAGGTCGCAAAAGATTCCAATGGCATCTTGTGCTTCTTCCCAGGCGTTAAAAATGTTCTTTATTAGGGTAACACCGGCGTCAGTAGTACAACGCCCTTTGGTGAAACCGTACTGGTGTTCATGAAAGATGGAATTTTTATTAAAGTGACGTAACATTTGATTGAGCATAAGCTTTTCAAACACCTTACTGAGAACTGGCAGAATCGACACAGGCCTATAATTGTTGGGTTCTTTACTGTCACCGGATTTGAATAATGGAACTACTTTACTATGTTTCATAAGATCCGGAAAAACTCCTTGATCAACACTGGTGTTAAATATGAAAGCTAAATAAGGCGCAATGGTTTCGATGAGAGATCTACATACTTTTACAGACATTCCCCAGATATCTTCTGTTGATTTAATTTTAAGATCTTTAAAAGCTTTTATAACAGCCTGGGGGTTTGTATGCTGAAACCTAAACTCCAAAGGGCATGGCTTTACATTCTTTTTAAGCAAGGCAGCAGAAAGTGTGGGGGATGAATTTAAAGCTTCAGTAGTTTTAAAGGGAATATTCGCAAAAAAATTCCAAATTCCTGAGCTATTTCTACATCTGAGTTGATGGGGCCATGTGCAGTCTTTAAATTAAATTCAGTATTACGCTCTTTTTTCCTACTTGTTTCATTATTTATTATTTGCCAGGTAGTCTTTATTTTATCATCAGCTGATTTTATTTTATTGCTAATATAAAGAGCTTTAGCTATTTGGCACACACTTTTAAAAGTTTTTGAATATTGTGCAACATACTGATGATAGTTTTCATTTTTCAAATGTTGCTTTAAGCCATAAAGTTCAAAAAGTTTTTCCCTGCTTTTACGAATACCTGGAGTCGCCCAGTCACTTTGCTTTTCCCGATGCAGGGATGTTTATTGTTGAGGAGTTCTCCTGGTATTTCACCATCAGCTCCGTTTCACTATTCGCATTGTGATGACCATTAATTGCTTAGCAACCATATTAAAGTAATCGAATCGCAACCCGTGAAATACTTATTATTGAGTAGTTCCGGTGGCCATCTGTGGTCTTCATCATCAGTTCCACTTCATCAAATGATGCTTTTCGAGAGCAATAATGCACAAGTTATTACAAAAATTACCCAAATCGCTATAGGTGTGCCTATAATATTTCAAGAGTTCCTTCGATTTCTCCAGAATCCCATCATCAAATTCTGACCTGATGACTATGGAACCATCTAAAAGTATACACTTTCAAACCAAAAATAGAAATTTCAAATCAGTCTAGCCGTCTTTGAGTAATCGGGAATATACATATAAAAAAAAAGATTCCGACGAACTGAGAACCTCCTCCTTTTTGTGAAGTCGGTTCAAAAGAGAGCTCGTGGCTGAGTAATTACAACGTATGGATCGATCGAAGATTAATCTACGCTTGCCGAGACTCTTCCGTGCCTCGGAAAGCATGTTATTTATTTATTTTATTTTAAATAATGCTTACAGACTAACAGACCAATGACATATAGCATATAATATTAAAAAAATAGCTAATAACGAGCCTCCACATATAGAAATGTTAAACTGTTAGTCCCGGCATAGAACTTTGACAGTCAAAATCAAAATCAAAAGTCATTTATTCAAACTAGGCTGAGAATCAGCACTTTTCGAACGTCAATTACAAAAGACAGTCCCCCCAAAACGCCCGCCCTTCACCACTTCCTACTGCTTTCGCTGGGGAGAAGAAGTGGCGCAACAAACTCCCCAGTAGCACAGCTGTCTGTTCAGTTAGAAAATATTTAATTGTATACAATACTAGGTATGCAAAGTTATTGACGTTACAGAACACAGAACATTAAATAAAATTATTTGCCATATTCAGCTTGCCACGCCAATATACCCACAAATACAATAAAAACAATACGTACTGAAGCAAAAATTAAAAATGTAAACAAAAACTTGTTACCCAAATAACAGCCTCCAGGTATAAAGGGCGTGACAGCTTACAGATGTATGCAATACTGGGTTCAGTTCACATAGCTGTAAATGGTAAACTAGGACCATCGAAGTAAAATAAATAAAAAAAAAGTTATTACTAATAACAACAGTAAAACCAAGGTCAGCAAGACGACCAGTCACCACAAGCAGCACCCGTTCACGAGCATAAAGTAAAGTCATTACGGGTCGTCAGAAGCCCGAAAGTCTGACAACCAGTCTTACCAAGAGGTATCGTGTTACCCAGGAACTGAGTTGTGGAGGTCAGATAGGCTCCAAGTAAAATACTGGTATTCAGCTGCATCTAGTTAGATTGGAAGCCGACCCCAACATAGTTGGAATAAACGCTAGGCAGATGATGAGACTAAAAAATCGTGTGTGCGAAGTTTATTAAGTCGCCATTTTATTAAGGGAGAGTCGTAAATGTTTGTTAAGGGTAACTCTGTGTTCGTCATTTGTCGTGATACGAGATTGCTTTCGGTCTCTCTGGGAAATGCGTAACAAATACGTGTACGATATAAAATGTGGAAAACATATTTTCTCCATAGCCTTTGATTAAAAATCATACCGCGCGGCGTATCGATTGCGCTTCAGAAATGTTTTTAAAAGAAATTCCTTTTGACATGTTTTGATGAATTTGTGTAGCAATTTCATTATTTATTACGCTTTTTTACCGGCTTCTAAAAAAGAAGGAGGTTCTCAATTCGGATGTTTATACATATTTTTTTTATGCCTTAACTCCGTCATTAATAGACGGAATTGCAAAATTCTTTTTTTGTTCGAAAGATGTGTATTCCAAAATGGCTCTATTTAAATTTTGTAAAGATCTGATGATGAGTTTCGGAGACAGACAACGGAACTCTTCAATAAATGCCAGCAAATCAACCGCGATTGCTGCTATCGCATATGTATGCATTGTTTATGCAATCACACAACATAACATCACGACTATACCCTCTAAAGGGGTACGCAGATGTGTTCAGTATACCACGGTACACCCTAATTTTTCTGTAGTGTTATATGAATTTGTGTGGGGTTGGTTCAAACAAACGACTTTCGAAAAAACACTACTAAGTGGAAAATTTAATTTCGGAAGCCGGTGTCAAACAACGAAAATGTGGAACCAACGACACCGACTTCCGAAATTAAATTTATTTTTCACTTTGTAGTGTTTGGAAGTCGGCTGTTTTTTGTTTTTGTAAAAAAAGGCATTTTTGAGCTTTAGGTACGTGATTACTGTCTGTCTATAGACGGAGGTTAATCACTGCATACCTGTACTTGTTTCCAAGACCCTTCCGTGCCTCTGAAAGCACGTCAAGCCGTTGGTCCCGGCTGTCATTCGTGGATCTTTGAAAGTCGTTACGGGCAGTCAGAAGCCCGAAAGTCTGACAAGCAGTCTTACCAAGGGGTATCGTATTACCCAGTAACTGGGTTGTGGAGGTCAGATTGGCAGTCGCTCCATGTAAAATACTAGTATTCAGCTCCATCCGGTTAGACTGGAAGCTGACCCTAACATAGTTGGGAAAAGGCTAGGCAGATGATGACCTGTACTTGTTTGCGACTCAGATTTTAGGACCTCCATAGTCCAAGGCAGCCATGTCTTTGTCGGCTGTCATGGCGATTACAGGCTAGGTGGTTCTATAAAACAAAAGACACATCACATAGCTGTCAACTCCGCATTCCGTACATCAAACTCGGAAACATTCACAAAAATAATCACTGGGAAATGACTTTTATTTTTGGTGTGAAAATTTGATGTTTGCGGTAGTGCGTAATGTAACGCACGCAAATCATTATGCTTAATGGGTGGGTTTATGCAACGGTACAAAGGTCATAGGGGTATTTAAAGTTGTGTTATAACATTAAAAACTTGTTTTCATAAAAAAAAAAAACGTCAGTAATAATTTATATGTCGTGAATGGATGGCGCCACAGTACACCGAACAGCGCCATCTAACAATTCGATGGTACATGAAGGATCACGTGATCAGAAACACAAGGAAGCCCTACCCTTGACACGATCGTCGGTGGAGGGGATGCAGCGAGGACTGGCGGAGAGACCGAGTGTTGCGACAGTCTACAGTCTACAGTCGACGGTCGAGCTCGGGCAGTCTTAGCAAACTCTCAATACCAACGCACGTGTTTGTTTCCGACGCACGTGTGCGTCTCGGTTTTTAATCGCTAGTTTATTAAAGTTATTGTAAATTCAAATTATCTTTTCGTTCGAGTACCCACTGTAATGCCCACACCTATCTAAACTATGTCAAATCGTGAAGAAGACTCGCTGTATCGCATCTCGGCCACCCAATGATGCGACATATATATAGTTATAATTTTGACTTCCAATATCTCCGTAACCAGAAGGTTCCCGGTTATGTTCCAGTACACTAAAATGATTACAATTACGGAGAGTACAAGTGACTCTCGGCTTCGTTAAGTGTGTTTTTACACACGCTATACTCATGCCATAATCCCATGGCAGAAACTACAGAACGCCATCTGCTGCGATCCTTACATACTCCTCATATTTTTTTACTACCTGAGTAGGAAGTTTTCGCATCTACTTTCCGACCTACGTATTTGCGAATTAAGTTTAAATATAAAGACCGCCATGTCTAAACCAGTCTTATTTTGCAACCGTCATAGCGAACGTAGCGGACCGAACTTGTAGAAATAATTCAACAATCACGAAACGGTTTTATTTCTTGCAGGCCTTATTGATCCCTCATTCTCGCAACATTCTCTTTGCCATAACTGACATGATCCATATACCAAGATGTATCTATGTAAGTATAGGAACATCCATTTCGGTACACCACATAATATAACCAATATTTAGGTGTTTGGTGTAATTTCACGGGGCGTCGGGTTAGGCAAGGCATGGGATTTTGTTGTATCCCCTTTACCCATGGTTGCGGTTTCCAACCGACCCTTAAAATGTAAAGCCATGGGTTCCGCCTCTGAATTTTTAGTAGGTATGTTTGAAGCGCAGGTCATGCCGCAAGCTATGGTGACCCGGCTCAGCTTTCCTGTAGTAGCAAATCGTTATGCGGTTTACTCTTAGTTATGCCAGCTGAAATATTTGAGGGAAATTCTCGTCATTTTATGAATGTTCATTGCAGTCTAATCTCAGTCTCAGTCTGTCAAAAATATCTTTAATATCCTTACATCTTTGACAACTTTTTGCTCACTGAGATGAGACTACGAGTACATTGTGAACGTTTTTAAATACGAGAATTGCCCTTCTGATATAACACCTAAAACTAAGGACACACACACTACTACACTAAAGGAGATAAATAAATATTTACGAAGCGTTTTGGGAGTAAATCAACATCCAAAGGCAAATATTGTTCAATTAGCTAAGCTGGAATATGTAGACTGTATTAGTTGGCTCTCCCAGTTCGGTTAGCTCGCTTGTTTTTATTCAATTAACGGTGTGTTTACAAAAAAATATTGAGAGCACACAGTCACAGCTTCGTAAGCTAAGCTAAGGGCGGGTTGTTTCACGTCCACTTGACGCACAAGTATACATCAAAAATGACGCTATCGTCAAACCAAAATAAGCGTCGTTTCAAATTACAATTACAAAATTATGGCCTTGATTTACGTCAAATAATTACGATTACGTACTCATTAATATTTGACGTACGTATGTTATGTTAACTAGCTTTTTGAAACAATTGGTCCAGTAAAACGTAGCTCGCGGTGTGACCTGCGCCTACTCTGTGTGCGAACGAAGAATGTTTTTGAAATATTTTGACTGACGCTCTTGTTAAGTTGTTCTGAGATCTTTAAATGACAGGTTGTTGTTTGTTCCGAATTAGACTTAGTTGTTTAGAGGTTGTGGCCGTTTTTGGCTTGTAGAAATGATCTACTTTCAGTTCTGTTTCCAAGTCATTTGACTTCGCTCAGGACACATTCCATTAAATAAGTTTAGATTCCTGATGGCAAAAGTCAAGTCTTCGAATTGTACTGAATGTGATGTTATACAGGACGTATCTTTATGGGATGTGTTCTTAACGAAGCATGTAGATATTTGGTACTTCAAAACTTGGAGTCCCCTTTCAATGTTGGATGGTGTATTAATAGCATTTTATCCTTTCCTCTTTCGGAGGAGGCCAAATTACTTTATAGGCTTACACGTATAGGTATTAATAATAGATAGATCACCTTAAGTTTATCCACTGTATGATTTGTATGTGTAGTTAATTTTAGTATTGTGATGTGTACATTTTCATGTTTATTCTTACGGGGGTGACATATTCAAATATGAACAAACCTCCATCTATATCTATACTAATATTATAAAGAGGAAAGATTTGTATGTTTGTAACGAATTCGCTCAAAAAGTACTGGACCGATTTTAAAAATTCTTTCACCATTTGAATGCTACATTATCACTGATTAATATAGGCTTTTTTTCTTTTTTTTCCACCCGTGCGAAGCCGGGACGGGCCGCTAGTTAATAAATAAAGATTTTAAAAAAGCCATTTTAATTATTAGATGTTGTTGAGAGAAGATTGAAATGGACAAGAGTGTCTACCTATCATATCCCCTGGTCTATTTGGCAGTTATATAACAATAGAAAAGTAATTCATAATTGTGTTATTAGTGACGGTTGAGCTCATCTATCATACATACTTAGTATTATAATGCGAAAGTAACCCTGCCTACTACCTTTTCACGCTTCAACGGCAGAACGGAATTCAATAAAATTCGGCTCACAGGTAGACCATGACAAGGGTTCGGACATAAGATACTTTTTATCCTAGTAGTACGATCCCGTAGGATATTTCCGACCTCCACGCGTGCTAAGCCGCGGGCAAAAGCTAATAATTTCAATCTCGCATTGCGCGCCTACACTCAACTTTCAAATTCAGTGACTCCTAATATCTCTTACAAACCATTGTTAAATGAAACACTTTCGCATCTTCCCTGATTTTGAAATGAAATTTTCTCTTCCACAATATTTTAGACATTTTCAGGCAAAATAATTTGCTGGAACTTTAATCGGACTTCAGACAATTCTTCCCTCTGCTTTAGACTGAATTGCCAATTTCCTTAATTGTCTAGGCATATAACCATGTTCAGGTTTCAGGCATTCGTTTAAAAAAACATTAATTTTTTATGTTAACGATTTTCATGCCTATCACTAATAGGCTTTTAGTGTCCCGGTAATGGATCGAATGCCTTTGTTCGGGCCTGAAACACTGCGTAACATTGTTACAGCATGTACTTATACACATAGGTATGGGTATATTTAGTGTTGCGGCAGTATATTGCTGTTTTTTGCGGCCCTGGCGGTTTGTGACCTTTGCTAAGCCATCGTTTTGACATATTAAGGTACTATCGTATTGTTTCATGCCATAGATAATGGTCCCGATTCTGTTGTTCACAAACTAAATCAAATTTAAGTTCAGTGCATCTTTTTCTTTCTATTTCATTATGAAAAGGACAGAAGATAAATATTAGTTTAGTCCTGTCAAATCAGTCAGTGTTTGACGTAAATTGACGTATTTTTAGTCGCCAATTTTTTAATCACGTCTAAACCTGTCTATGGATTATCTAATTTGACAGGACTAAACTAATATTTATCTTCTCTCCTTTTCATAATGAAATAGTAAGAAAAAGATGCACTGCACTTTAATTTAATTTAGTTTGTGAACAACAGAATCGGGGTCAATGTCATGTGTATTTTATAATTATTAATAAAGTACGACTTCGTAATTCATTCACACTTAAAATTAGCTTAGAATTATTTTCCAGGAAACGATTATTTTTATTCCAACCTTATCGAATCAAACTGACTGGTACACTGTACCTACTATTTCTTCAATGTGTAAAACGTCTGCAAAGAAATGAATTTAAATACGTGATCGATGGTTTGCGTGACCAGAAAATTAGTTCGTAGTACAAAAGATTAGCATTGCTATTCAGTTGAAAGGTTGTTCGCTTTGCACGCTTGATTGTTTCTGAATAAATGTTAAACTTCACGCGCCACTGGGTTTGTGTTCAATCTGATTTGTACACGAAATCAGCAGCTTTGATCATTGAGACTTGGAAGCGTAATTTTTGACACCCTGTGTAGTCATGAGAATTTTGTAATAGGCTGACGAAGGCTGTTTTGTCGTAGATTTGAATTTTTTGAAAAAGCACAATATTATTTATTTATTTGATAACACACAACACAGGGGTATACCCCGCCTGCCGGGGCAGCGGGATTGTCCGAAAGGGTTACCGCTACCCCGGAACACAAAGGGCTAAGGAAGGAACACGGGTGGGTTTTAGTCAGTAAAAGTCTGACACTCCCTTCTGCTCCACCCAGAGCGGGAGGGGTCATTGGATGATTTCCCATCCACAAAAAAAAAAAAAAAGGCTGTTTTGTCGTAGATTTGAATTTTTTGAAAAAGCACAATATTATTTATTTATTTACTAACATGTACGTGAAACACTGGTTAGTAGGCATACATTAAAATTTTATGACACAGTATTTAGTCATATGCCTAGCTCTTTCCAATGTTGTGGTCAACAAAAAATACACATTATTTATTTATTTATATATACTTTATTGTACACCAGAAAATACATAACAAAAAAAAAACAATTATTACTACAAAACATACAATGGGCGGCCTTATCGCTTTCTGCTTTATTTACTTATTAAAACTTTATGCACAACCAAAAAAGATTACAAAAGCGGACTTAATACCTAAGGCATTATGCACTGTTATCAGGAAGAATGAGTTAGAATTAGGAAGTAACAGGGTTTTCCAGGAAAGCTATAGGTACTTATTCCCAACTTCGTAACCCAGAATTTAACCTGTACAACAATACCGCGCTATGACATCGAAGTGGAATGTACCTACCTGTACAACAATACCGCGCTATGACATAGAAGTGGAATGTACCTACCTGTACAACAATACCGCGCTATGACATAGAAGTGGAATGTACCTACCTGTACAACAATACCGTGCTATGACATAGAAGTGGAAAGTATCTACCTATAAAACAATACCGCGCTATGATATAGAAGTGGAATGTACCTACCTGTACAACAATACCGCGCTATGACATCGAAGTGGA
This sequence comes from Globia sparganii, assembly GCA_949316385.1. Taxonomy (NCBI): domain Eukaryota; kingdom Metazoa; phylum Arthropoda; class Insecta; order Lepidoptera; family Noctuidae; genus Globia; species Globia sparganii. The sequence goes on from OX438654.1 coordinate 20,721,890, forward strand.
ATGTACCTACCTGTACAACAATACCGCGCTATGACATAGAAGTGGAAAGTACCTACCTGTACAACAATATCGCGCTATGACATAGAAGTGGAAAGTATCTACCTGTACAACAATACCGCGCTATGACATAGAAGTGGAATGTACGCTATGACATAGAAGTGGAAAGTATCTACCTATAAAAATACCGCGCTATGATAATAGAAGTAACACGTGCTATGACATAGAAGTGGAAAGTATCTACCTATAAAACAATACCACGCTATGATATAGAAGTGGAATGTACCTACCTGTACAACAATACCGCGCTATGACATCGAAGTGGAATGTACCTACCTGTACAACAATACCGCGCTATGACATAGAAGTGGAAAGTACCTACCTGTACAACAATATCGCGCTATGACATAGAAGTGGAAAGTATCTACCTGTACAACAATACCGCGCTATGACATAGAAGTGGAATGTACGCTATGACATAGAAGTGGAAAGTATCTACCTATAAAAATACCGCGCTATGATAATAGAAGCAGAATGTACCTACCTGTACAACAATACCGCGCTATGACATCGAAGTGGAAAATACCTACCTGTACAACGATCAGTCCAGTAGAACGCACTGGATTGATGCAAATACAGTTCAGGTGAAGCACGTAACGTGCAGAGAGTATCATCAATCTATGATGATAGTCTCTGCGCGTTACTTGTAGGCATTTGGGTTAGCACATCCAAATGTTTGTGATATAGTGATTGCAAATTGCAACCCCTAACTAATCCTTTAATTAATTACTGCGGGGCACTTCTTGTATTTCAAAGAACGTTAATTCTAAATCTAGTCGCAATCTCTTTTCAGTCTTAATCTGTAAAAAATATATATGAGATTTTGTCACTGACTGCCACTTAGCTGTGATGCCGACTAGATTTTGAACGTTTTAATTACAGAAATTGCTTGTGAATTTATTCAATTCTTTTGTTTCGTTTTTAACGAAAATAATGCTAATACAATCGCGCTGCCCCATTACTCCACATTCAGAAATACCTCAACAAAGAACCTACCACAAAATATCTTTTGTTAGTATTCCATTCCGCTCCGTTTTTGCATATCTCTTTCGGTCATAATTTACAACGTACATACCGCGAGATAAGATCTATGAATGTCAGTTTAATAATGTTATAAAATATAGCCGGTGGTGGTTCAATTATTCTCGTTATACCACTGAGTTATTCCCCTTTTGTAAATTCATCATTACGATAATTTAATATGCTCAGGCGGTTCGCAAAAGTAGGGCGGTACAATCGAGAGCAGTGGTTGTAAAGGATATTATTATTAAATTGTTGAATAGGAAAATGAGTGCGAGAAAATGATTTATTTTGATGAGTATTTTTCTGTTTTCCTTTTATTTGTTGGAAGGTTTTGAATTTATTTATACTGTAAGCTTTCCTTCACTTTAATGACTCATTTTATCAATATTAATTGAAGTTTACTGTCTTGCAGAATCTTCAAAACCCCTGTACATTATACAGGTCTAAAACAGGTTCGTGTAAAACTGGTATTTGGTCTAAATTTTAATTTCAATAACAAATATTTTAGCCAATCCATTATTATTTTATATTCATCTCTATAACAGAATAATAATGCTATTACATTATAGTTTCAAACCATACTCTGTTTTAAACTATTTTATCCTATCAATTCTACTAACGTTACCGTGACAATTAATTTACAAAAACATCGGTTTCTTTGAACAATTAGTTTGAAAGCATTTTCTCCACCAGCGCTCCACACACGGCTATGGTAGATAATTTAGAAGCGCTAATCACAGGCTGCCCGCTTCTCTTTGTTGAGGGTAAGGCTTGATTGATGATCCGACTTTGCCAATGTCGGGTTAATCTTCAAACAACATACTACTAGGTGTGTGTTTGTATGTGTGCGGGTACAAACTCGTGAAACGAAGTGAGGATGTTTTCTGGTAAACTTATGTAAGCTAGATGGATTGATGTTTGTTTTTGTTATGGTATTTGCGGGATAATAATGCGAAGAGGTAGGGAACGAATAGTAATATATTATCATGTTTTTTTTAAATGTTTTTATCATAATGTTTTTAAAACTTTTATTATGATTATGTGTAATTGTGTACTTAGTAGTAATACAGGATAATAAAAAATAATGTAATCTTTTACGTTTTGCCCTATAACCATGGAACCAGTTTAAAAGGTGAATGACCTAAGAAGTGTTATTTCAATTTCAGCATACTGAAACATTAAGTTAATGTAAAAACGACGTTTATTTCTTTAAACTGCATACTAATATGAGTGCTTTAGTCATGAAAAAGTAATAATAGCTTCGTTAAAGATACTATCGTCGAATGTACTTTTAAATTAAAGTTTTTATTTCGTGAAAAGTTAATTGCTGGTTGGTTAAACTGTAGGTCCTAATCAAATCAGAAGAGGTTGAAATCGTGACTTAAAATCCCCTCACTGCGCCATTTTAAGCGTACAAAACGGTGCAGAGTTGGGAGAAATGTCGTCTTATGAAAATAAGTGGGTAATTGGAAAGAAATCTATGTATCTTTACTTAGGTTTACAGTTAAGACTGTGCCGACCCTACAGTGGCGCCCTCATCGTTTGTTTGGTTATTTCATACAATTTAGAATGAAAATGCAGAAAATAAGCACGTTAAGTTGTGCTTCACAAGATTATACGTTAATATTATTAGAAGCGGTAGTTTTATATTGTTTAATTTCATTATAATCCTTAAAACGGATAAAAGTGGCCACTATATTCCGTTTTAAGGATTATGATAAAACCAAACAATATAAAACTACCGCTTCTAATAATATTAACGTATAATCTTGTGAAGCACAACTTAACGTGCTTATTTTCTGCATTTTCATTCTAAATTGTATGAAATAACCAAACAAACGATGAGGGCGCCACTGTGCGGTCGGCACAGTCTTAAACGCAAGCGGTTTGAAATCGCCGAAAAATGCCATGTATAATATATATATAAGTGAACGGAGTAGCGCTTTTCTTCAGTGACTGATTTTTAAAAGATAATTCGAACCGTTTTCAAACCGGTTGCGTTTAATCGCAGTGCGTGTTAAGCCTAAGTGCTCATACCCACGAGCAACATGCGTTAACGGCAGTTGCAACTGCAACCGACGCGTGGCGCTTGTGTGTATGCCCACTTAGACTGCTTTTTAACCGACTTCCAAAAAGGAGGAGGTTACATGTTCGACTTTATGTATGTTTTTTTTTATGTATGTTCACTGATTTCTCCGTCAATTGTGGACCGATTTTAAAATTCTTTTTTTATTGAAAGTAGTAGTAGGTATGCTCCCGAGGTGGTCCCATTGTCACCAAATCGGAATCTTATTAGTGAATCCCATGGAAATCGAGGGAAACCCTCAAATTTTGTAGGTACACCTATAGCGAGGCGGGTATTTTTTATAGTAACTCGTGCATTTGCTCTCTGAAAGCACCATTCGGTGAAGTGGAACTGATGATGAAGACCCTGTGGTCTTCATCAGCAGTCATTATTATTGAGTAGTTCCGATGGTCATCTGTATGACCATCGGAACTACTCAATAATAAATATTTCACGGGTTGCGATTCGGTACTTTAATGTGGTTGCTAAGCACAATGCGTATCGTGAAATGGAGCTGATGGTGACTTCTCGATCAGCTCCAGTTCTCCTGGTTCTTACAAGGAGAACTCCTCAACGATTAACGTCCCTGCATCGGGAAAAACAATATTTTGTAAAAGGTAATGAGCAGTTGACATTAGGCTATTGTAACTTAGAAAAGTTACAAACTGGCCCACTAAAAAAAAGTGAAAAACAAAAAACAACCGACTTCCAAAAAAACACTACAATGTAAAAAATAACTTTAATTTCGGAAGTCGGTGAAAGAAAATGCGGAACCAATGACACCGACTTCCGAAATTAAAGTTATTTTTTAGGTACTTTGTAGTGTTTTTTTGGAAGTCGGTTGTTTTTTTGTAAAAAAGTTTTTTTCTGATTAGTCAGTACTGCAGCGTTCAAAACTGCGACCAACTCGGCTAGGGCGTAGTTGGTCACAGTTCTAATCTAACCTAACACGTTTAGGAAACGTTAACTTAGTTATTGTAATCAATTGAGAATAAGGGCTGATTTTACTAAAGTCAGATGTCTTTTATCCGTGGAGTAAAATGACGTCTGACAGTTCTAGTATTGACCTCCACAACCCAGTTACTGGGTAATACGATACCCCTTGGTAAGACTGGTTGTCAGATTTTCGGGCTTCTGACTACCCGTAACAACTGTCAAAGATCCACGAATGACAGCCGGGAACAACGGCTTAGCGTGCTTTCAGAGGCACGGAGGGGTCTTGGTATGTGAAGATGGTCACCCATCCACAGACCAACCGCGGCAAGCGTAGCTTAACCTGATTGATCGACCTGTGCGGCTGTTATTATTTAGCCACAAGCCTCTCCATTAGAATTTAAATATTTCTTATTAATAATATCAAACCATACCCATTCACTCTACCTTCACGTTGCTAAATACCTACACTCACCATCTTTCTTCGACAAAAAAAAAAAATGCAAAACAAAGAAAAAATTAAGTCTCCTTACGCTCTCAAATATTTCACATCGGAGGCCTTATCAGCTTATTACCAGACGTCGTAAAATCACGTAGACTGTGTCCCTCATAACAGTGACAGGCTGACGTTGTATTAAGGAGGAAAGTATTAGGTGCTCTCCTATTTTTTATTCAGGCAGTGTGAGTGATGGGGCTGGAATACTAATCTTTTTTGGACTTTTGAGTCAGAGTGAGGAAAATGTGTGGAAGTATTTTGGATGTTAGGAAAGGCCTCAGTTTTTCGAGCTTGCCTAAATGCACATTTTTTTTGTTAACCGCTATTTTCCCACTGCTGGGAAAAGGCCTCCCCCATATTCTTCCACATTTTCTAGTGCTGTCTTCTCCATCAATAAAACACATACATAAAAAAAACTTAAACTATCACTTCATCTGTATTAATCTCATTTAAATTGGTAAAAAAAAAAACTATAAAACTGAATTATACACATACGCCAGCACAGAGAGCTAAGGGCGCTGACCACCTTGTTTTCATTTCTTGATCCTCCCTCTTCCCCTGGTTATCTAGCCCCCCACTTTCAGTACATTTGTGCAAACCACAATAGAAATCTACGTTCTTATCACAATCGTCTTCTTCAATGTCCCACTCACCGCTCAGACTTCATTCACTCTTTCTTCTTTGTTCAGACTGTCTCTCTGTGGAATGCGCTTCCCCAGGAAATCAGGATGCCAACCAACCTATTAAAGTTAAGGTTCGCGAGCACATTCGCAAGAAGCTGGCAGTATCATCACAACGCTAATATTTTCTTATTGTTTGTTTTATTTCTTTTTAGTATATTCATGTATTTATGTATATTTATTTGTGCTTATATTTACAAAATATGTAATTAGGTATATATTATATTTATAGTTTTAGTAGGTTTATGCCTATCTCTTTATATTAAAAATTTATTCTTCAATTTTCATGATTGCACCTACTACTGTTTGTCTCTGCATCACCCAAAGGTTGAGTGGTAGAAAGCGCCTATGGCATTAAGTCCGCGTCTGTACATTTATGTGCTTGAAGTATAAAATAAATAAATAATATGGCCAATCACCAAGTTTTACGAAGAACAAAAATATACAGGGTTTTGAAACACTATTAGTACCTACTTCAAAATATTTTAGTTTTATTTTTGTCCATTTCTGGGCCAAGCTTTTATGGGGCCGGTATCCATCTCCTTTGATTATACTGTTTTATAAATTACTTAGATATGTTATTATAAAATAAATTGTTCTCAAGTCGTCCCTAGTTATCAAAAAATCCATCGACTTGAATTATATTACAATGCGGGCGCAAATCACTGACACTTAAAAACTTCACGAACAATTGATGTGGCGTTATCTACAACGCCACACTGACGTCACCGCACAATCCTCCATCGCGCAAGCAGAGTTTACCGCGAAACAGGAATATATATAACGTCAATCGAATCAATCGTCGGGCAAGCCATGGCTGGAGGCCTTTGAGACACCCATAGGCAAGTCCGCTTAAACATCCTCTTAGGTCCTCTTAGGTAAAGCTGCAAGATGTCATTCAAACAGTTGCCCACCAGACACGACACCCGTCTGGTCGGAGAAATTTACACCATGTTCTTCATACCTATATAGTATATTACAGTGCCGACCAAGATTATTAACTCACATGATTAAAGCATTTTTATTTACCTAGTTCCAGTCTGTCAACACGAACAATTGCAACATTTATACGTCAACCTTACTTTACACCCGCTGTTAACGACGTGCCATCAGTTATCTTAACAGCCGTCTCATACAAACATCACAATACATTTTCCATACTATAAATAATACCAATTCAAAGTCACTCGTAAAACCCGCCGCACATAATTCTCACGTACAATACCCCGAGTAACAACACTAAGCTTCGTCGTTCCTCGTAAAACTTCGTACTTACTTGTATTCATCAATCAAATGGGGTTATTATATTGTAGGTAAGTATACATAGCCGCGCGAGTACGAAACAGGTTGATCACGCAACTCACGCTCGCGGCATTGTATTAAATCTTTATTCCCAATGACGAATGGGTTTTTCGTTGATTATTTCCTCTCCCGATACGTTTCGCACGCTTGGGGATGAAGAAATTCGTTTAGTGATTATTTTATGATTGTAATGGGTAAAACATTTGATAGGCTGTGTTTTATTTGTACGAAGAATTTATTTTGATCCGAGATATATGGATTGCCTTTTATGTATCTTTTATGAGTTTCAGTATTTTTTTAAGTCAATACATTGACAATTTTTGTAATGTAGCACCATTTCGGGACATTTTCGTAACAGATTATAAAACTATCTTGTACTTCTTGTACCTTAACTTATTATGTCAACGAATGAATGGAAGATGATTTTGTCAGTATGTCTTAAGTATTGTGAGATGAGTGTATGACTGTCGAGAAAAAACTAAAACTCGTATATTTCAACATTCAAAATTACAACATGGAGGTATCAAACTAGGCACAGCCTGTTTCTTCCGGGGGAGCGGGATTGTCCGAAAGCGTTACCACTGCCCCGGAACATAAAGGGCTAAGGAAGGAACACGGGTGGGTTTTAGTTAGTAAGAGTCTGACACTCCCTCCTGCTCCACCCTCAGTGGGAGGGGTCATTTGATGATTTCCCGTCCACAAAAAAAAAAGCCTGTTTCTTGGGCACTATTAAATAGATACCTAACAGGAGTAGTTGGTTGTATACTTTTTGTTATTTTACTAAACTTATTTGTCAATGTCTTTAACTAATATAATTAACCTTGGCCGTTATATGTTAAAATAAATAAATGATTAGGTATTGAGTACCGTACCAGTATCAGTATGTCTTATATTTTGTGTTAATACCGATAACCTTTACCCAAAAACAGATAACAATAGGAAAAATAACATAATCGCTATAACATTAAGCGGGAAACTCTATTCAAAGAAAATAACATAAAGGAAAATTTGAAAAGCACAGTTTTATTCAAAGAGGATATTCAGTACGTTCCTCTTGGATTGCGAAGGATTTTGTTACGAAATGGACAAAAAAAAAACTAAATTCACCTCACGTACTTATTCGGATAGGGTTGGCGAAAGTTCGTGTGCTTTGAATTAAACCAATTATGTAGTATCGCTTTTTTATTTTAAAAACGTGTATAAGATTATGTATGAGTAAATAATTAACATTAAAGAGCAGTAATGGCTCAGTGGTAATGGCTGCGACTTAGGTTCGAATCCAGACAGACGCTTTACTTTGTGTAAATTATCTCATCGCCACTTGTAACGTTAAAATTAGCCGGGAGGGCTAATTGTAACTTACGTGATAAAAAAAATATAATTAATAGTAGGATATTACAATAGCAATAAAAAAGTGACTTCTGAAAGGCTTCAACTGGTTCCTCTGAAGTGGGAGTCAGCGAAGTAGGAGGTCCGTCACCGTCAATCGAAGCGTCCCTTGTCTCCTTCCTCTGAGAGGTAACGAAGTACTCCTACTTCCTAGGGACCTTCCTAGGGACGCTTCGGTTGACGAGAGACTTCCATCCCTCGCCGTCAACCGAAGCGTCCCTTGTTTTCTTCCTCTGAAGTGGGAGGTAACGGATCACGCCTGGTGGAAACCGATAGATGAGGTCTATGATGGAACGAGCGTGCCCAGAAGATGCCTAAGGCACTGGAACTGCCACGCATCGACGAAACACGGCAGGCTGCTTGACGCCGGACTCCGGTGGGAGGGTGGTCGCAAACCAAGCGGGCGTTAGCCCTACCACCGCAAGGGAAGAATTGGCCAGTCAAATAAGGTATTGGGTGTGCCGAGCGCTCGGTTCGGTTAAGTAACTGGTGGAACAAACTGCGCTACATGAGGAGTTGCAATTGGCTAAATAACTGTTGTCCTAAGGTGTTTCTCCGAATGCTTGGTACCCACATTTCGCCAGATATCTTTGAAGCCCCATGTAATAGGGGGCGACCATGCTCCTATGATATCTAGTTTTCTTATGAAAGTATTGTATTTTTTTTTTAACTATAATGGAGTTTATAAATACAATACTCAGTTACAGCCCTGAAACATTTCCAGCATGTCAACACGAAGAATAAAAAATTACACCCATGCGAAGCTGGGGCGGGCGCTATCAAAACGATAGCGTTTAAAATTATGCTTTTCTTTGAAGACGAAAATATAATTGCTTATTTTTAACACAATGAACGTGAATGTGCTGCTGCACATTCTAACTATTTATGCACGAGTTTAATTTATAAATAACTAGCAGCCCGCCCCAGCTTCGCATGGGTGTAATTTTTTATTTTAAGTTTTTGAAATTTTCTTTCATACAAACCTTGTCCTGGCAATACCTACCGAACACAACAAAAAAGAAGAATTATCCAATTTGGTGCAGTTATTCGGAAAGTACGTGCGTACAGACATTTCGGCGACATTGTTTTATACTACGTAAGGAAGCTGAAAGAGTTTGTTTGAACACTTTGAACTCTGGTGTTCCAGAGATTAACGCGTTCAAACAAAATGCGAAATATTTTTTTTATAATTATTTTTGCATTTGCTAGCTCAATTCTTGAGAAAGGCTATTTAACATCACGCTATGAATAAAAAGAAAAACATCAGAAAGAACGCTACGCGAAAACAAAGCGATAGCGCATGCAGATGATGCGATGCGACGGGTGGGTCGGTGTGGGAAGAAATTTCACGTGGACGAAATTGTGGACAGAAGCTAGTATGAACTAAGAATACTAGGCACGATATAATTCATTAATTTTTTTATTTCACACAGTCCATTTCATTATTACATTAGACACAATAAAGACAAAGTCCATTTCATTATTACATTAGACACAATAAATTAAAATAAAATTAAAATTGATATCATAATCACACATACACAATAAAATAATACTCAGATATTCAAACCAAATAACATTTAAAATACATACAAGTCATTAAAAGCATAAAATAAAATTAAAATACATACACATGTCATCCAAAATAAAAAACTAATAAAATAAAAACATAATATAACTTAATACGAGCTTAATAATAATATCACAGCCATTTCTTGTAGGGTACCTTTTCCAGATATATTTTCATGCAAAGAGATTTCCTAGGCCCCAAACATTAATATTGGTCCTGAATTATTTACAGACTAACGATTTCTTTAGGCTGTGATAAGTCATAAAGTATAAAGATACGATATTTCTCTTGAAATTTATGATCTATTTTAAGGTTACTTTGGTATCCCAAAAATATAAATATTATTTTGTGATATAAATCTCACTAATCGGAACAGTATATCAGGAAAACATTATTTAGGGCCCAATTTTTATTGTAGATATAGTTTTGGACTATTTAGAATCTAGCCAATACTATTGTCGTATGTTATTATTATGCAAGCATTAGGATATACGCAAAGGGCGCTTCGTGTAGCAGTAAAATGTCAGTTTCAAAGGTCATAATAACGTCTTAGCATGTATCATTATTGTTATATATGGCATACCTTCGTGTATAAAGTATAACATTAATTGAAACAACGTATTCTACATAACATATTTTTACATTCACAAATAGGTAAAATAATTAATAACAGTTATCATTCTAGACTTTTTTTTCCGTTTTAGTATTTTACAACATTAAACTTAATTTCTGATTATTTGGTAACGATGCCATAAAGTTTGTATTGAATTGTTGATATAACATCTCCCCGCACGTGTTTATTGCCTTATTATCAAGGATGATTATGGCTATTTAAATATTAATTTTAAAAAATAAGTTTTAAATTTTTTACTAATATTTATTATTTCATTGTTTTAACAGACCGGTGACAATTTGTAATAACCGCTGTACTATTTAATGTGATAACCTAATTGCCACGCTGTTGGTATACCTACGACAGGAAAATGACCGACGTTGAAGTTTCATTAATAATAGGTACGTTTATTAGAAGGAAAAACAAAAATTATTCATCATTCTAATTGTTTTTCATAAAGCCGAATAAGGAGAAATAATAATTTGGCAATTTAACGTTCTTCTTCTAAAAATAGTAAGTCTTATTGTGAAGTGCACGAAAATGTATCCAGTAATTTTGAAACAATAATGATGTTATATTTATATCGAAAGCTCGGTTTACACAATGTTTCAAATACAATTTTGAAGTTGACTTTGTGAATGCCCCGAAAAACCGCTGAATCCGGGAATCACAGGGGATCATCTCTCTATGACCGTCTAAACGAAGCTACGGACCCGTCCGAAAACAGTTAACCCGTCAAAGTGAGAAATATTTTTTTTCGGACGGGCAAGTACTTATCGAGAGGAGAGATAACTGTCCAATAGTGTTGTCATTCATTCTTAGTTTCGGGTTCGGTATATGATAAACAGAGAGGGAAACGCCCGTTATAGATAGTGTAATCCACGAAGACGCGCCCCACTCTTTTTCCTAATGCTTACAGCACAAGTAAGCAACATTCTGATAGTGTTTTAGTTTTGTCGATACACACAAGTTATTATTAATGGCTAATTAGTGTGTACTGAAAAAAATAAAACGCTTGCAGAATTGACTAGCGATAACCGCTAACGATTAGGAAGAAGAGTGGGGCACGTCTTCGTGGATTGCACTATCTGTACTTCGGCGGCTTCGATTTAGCGGTGCTTGTTGGAGGCATATATCTATCATTGGACGTCTTTCTGTTGATATCATGATGATGAATATTTGCGCTATTTTTCTTATAAGAAATGTCTGTTGTTAGTCAGTCTCACTTCCTCCGAAATATGATATTATTGATCCTTTTGTAATCGGCCTTGATACGAAACGTTTCTTCAATCTACGTCGGATTTATATCGGAACGTGAAAGATGTTCTTTCGTGTTGAACAAAATGATTTATAAAATGAAACTATGCTCCCGTAATAGAAATACCTAACTGTATTTCTAAACAATACCTACAGTAACATTGCTTCATATTGTTGATACAAAGCTATGAAAACAATTAAGAATATAATTACGTATCATCAATTTAAAAGTACATGGTGCTCAACCAACAACCAACTCATTTCAAACAAAGCATTTGTTTTCACAAGCTTAAACCAATGATAAATCACCTCTACATTTCAACATTAAAATAGAAAAGAAAACTTGAAACAGAATACATTAAAATATAACAAATTAACGACACCCACTGCCTCGGGGGGTACCTAATAAATGAAGACAATTTAATCTGCTAGAAATACAAATCGCTTGTCTAATTTATTTCGCAAGTTGAATTCAACGAGATTCGCGAACTCGCCTCTCATGGGATGGTACGTGGATGTAAAGAAAAATATTGCGATTTGTGCGTGGTTGGTTTTATTTATTTTTTTTTTTTTTTTGGTAGAGCGTATATGAAATAAGATTTTGGTTTTATCTAAATACGTATATTTCTAGCAACTTTTATTATGTTAATTTTATTACTTTAGGCAATCTATACTAATATTATAAAGCTGAAGAGTTTGTTTGTTTGTTTGTTTGTTCGATCTCAGGAACTACTGGTCCGATTTGAAAAACTCTTTCAGTGTTAGATAGCCCATTCATCGAGGAAGGCTATAGACTATATATCATCACGCTAAAATCAATAGGAGCGGAGCACCAATGAAGAATGTTTCAAAATCGGGGGATTTTTTTCCTATTGAGAGCTTCCGCTGCGTGCGCTGCGTAAACGGTTAAAGTTTCGCAAAAATCACATACAACAGAATTGTTCCCCTTTAAAAGCTTTAAAAAAAAGTCCACGACAGCATATGTCTATCTTTTAAGGTTAGCTCACTATAACCTCTTTTATGCTAACCAAATTTGTTCTAAAATAATGCATTATTTGCGAAGGTGTTTTTATAAACATGGTATTAATCCTTATCCAAATAAATACGTTATTCATCACATGTATTTAATTTTAAACAAAATTGTCTCTGACATCATTTGATTTCAATGTATATCTTAGGAGACAACATAGTTTTAAAATAATACTAATAATAAAGCTGAAGAGTTTGTTTGTTTGAAACACGGTTTGAAAGCTCTAGATCTCTGGAAGTATTGGTCGCATTTTTGCGTTTGATAGCCCAGTTCTTGAGGAAGGCTATATTCTATTAAACTTGACGCTAGGACCAAAAGGAGTTGAGCAAAAAGAAAAAAAGTCTGAAGTTTTCGCCAAGCGAAAACGAAGTAATAGCGCAGGACACGTTGCGACGGGGTGGATCGGGGAAACAAAAAAAATTTACGCGGACGAAGTCGCGGGCAGAAGCTAGTAATATATATAATTTCGGCACCTTAACATGTTTTTTTATTATGCATCTATAAATATACTAGCTGACCCCACAAACGTCGTTTTGCAAAAAAAAATAGATAGTAGCCGATTCTCAGACCTACTAAATATGCATATAAAATTGTTTCGGAGGAGTATGGTAACTAACACTGTGACACGAGAATTTTATATATTAGACTAACTGACCCCGCAAACGTCGTTTTGCAAAAAAAAAAATAGATAGTAGCCGATTCTCAGACCTTCCCGATATGCACACAAAATTTCATACAAATCGGTCCAGCCATTTCGGAGGAGTATGGTAACTAACACTGTGACACGAGAATTTTATATATTAGATATACTTAATAAAGGGCGTGACTACCGAGATGACGACTAACAGAGAGCTATGGAAGAAAAAGAAATGTTACGCCGACCCGAAATAAATGGGGAATAAGCGCAGGAGAATGATGAATGATGACTTTAATGTACGCCACAAAAATACATAACAAAAAAAAATACACCAAACACACTCGTTTTGTATACATCCTTCAAAAATAGAATAGAATACTCTTTATTATGTACACCATATAAATTACAGACATAAATATAGAAATTTTACAAAAAGTGACACAATGAGCGTTCTCATCGCTAAGAGCGATCTTTTAAAGACAACCTTTGGATGGATTAAACAGGGGAAAGAGAGACAAATATTGTAGGTAGTCTGTGGTGTACCATTCACATGTACAATAAATACATACATAAGGTATATCGTAAAAGATCTTTAATTTAAATAATTTAACAGATTACAAATCTGTTAAATCTAAATAAATATGTCACGGCTAATAGCCGAAGTGCGGCTACACCTAGTTTTAGCCGGGTACAATTAGGTGCAGCCAGCCACATGCAGTTCGTGTATAATTCGGGTGACATCGGTTGCATGGTTGCGGTCGGTCGACAGACGACGTAAGATGCAAAAGCAAGCGAAGGGCACCTCGAGATTAGGTTTGGTTAGGTTTATTTTAAAACCTTTACACAGAAATAGGAGCCCCGCTTTGCTCCACCGACGTGGGATGCACCTAGTTGTACCCGCCTAAACCTAGGTGTAGCCGCACTTCAGCTATTAGCCGTAACATATATATATATATATATATAATAATATGCATAAAACAGGACCAAATAAATTGTAATGATGAAAACCCAATCAAGTCCTTCATCTAAAGGGCGGGACATAGACGCTCAAACTGTAACTATAAATTCAGCACATAGTTTTAGATCATAAATTTTTTTCATAGAAAAGTGCAATATGTACGCGGTCAAAATGTACTGAACAGCTAACTTTTTTAATAACTGACGAAAAATTTCAACGCACGGAGATGGTTCACAATCATGTACAGACGCCAGCACATCAAGCTATCCGAAACTGTCAAATTTTCCCAATCAACCTTGAACCTTATGCTCTGGCGATAAAGTTGGAAATCTATTGAAGAAATTTGACAGACTGTAGTAGCTTGATGTGCTGGCGTCTGTACTGAATCCATGATTCTATTCGTAAGGACGTCTACGCACAACTGTTACAATTAAAAGGTTGTGCGTGGATGTCCTTGCCAACCTGTTTACATGCTTACGTCATAAATATGTCATGCTTAGATGAGTTATAAGTCTCATAACTGTCACTCAAAAGTCAAGAGGTTATATCCTTGGCCTACATCTAAATCAGATAAAATTCAACTCAATTCTTCTACCAATAAACTCTTCTATAAGAAAAATGGTCCTGATAACCTCCCTCTGAATACTGGAGAGCAAATTGTCTGTGACACAAAGTTCATGCCCACTTTGACTGAGATAAGTTTATCAAGATGCACTGAAAATTATCAAAGACTGAAAGTTGGACAAAGTTAGTAAATCGATTATTTTAATCTACCCTCTCACTTCGAACTTGTTCTTGAAAAATGTCGCTCAGAAAAACCTAGTTATACTTTTGGACTGTTTTTTAATAGAGCGAAAGTAGTAGACCGCCTTTTTTTCTTTCGTGTATATCATAAACACCAGGATCATAATTGCGTTACATGCAGTCAATCTCAATCAGAATCATTTTGAAGGGTATTGCTAATCCATTGCTTCATATGTTCGATAAAGTCTACTCAACAACGTAAACAACGCAATGAACGTTGTTGTACTGTCAAAATCAAAGCAATCGCAACTGATTGTGTGTTACGCAATTACCCCGCCGACCAGTCGCTCCATATGAAATACTAGTGTTCAGCTGGTTTTTGTGTGTTTCGGGGTTAGTGTTGCAGTGGTAGTTTCTGGTTAGACAGGAAGCCGACCCTAACATAGTTGGGAAAAGGCTAAGCAGATGATGATGGGTATCTAATAGACCAGTTAGATATTGCTCGTACATCAAGGATGAAGATCATCGAAAAAGAGAAAAAACTAAAAAAATATATACTGAATAAGAATCTGCGGCACCAACGTATCTGTCAACCGTGGCGAAGATGGCAATTTGCTGTTGGCAATGGCCGTAAAGTTCAAGGTAGGTTTTTATGTTAGTAATTTGTTCATAGCGAAGATGGGGTCGATTACTGTTAATTAGTTCAATCCAGATGTTACACTGGAACTGTCAATCTCTCTATTTTACAGAGTGTAAAAAGACACATCACATAGATGTCAACTACGCATTCCGTATATCAAAAAGCAACATTGTACAAAAATAATTGCCGGTAAACGAGTTTAATTTTGGTATGAAAATTTTCTGTTCGTGGTAGTGCTCAAACGTAAAGCACGCCAAACATTGCGCTTATGGGTGTATGCGACGGTACAGGGACCGTGGGGGTATTTTTTGTGTAGTAACGTTAAAAACTTGTTTTCGTAAAAAACTGTCAGTAAAAGTTGGAATTTTGACCTTCAATCAATATCTCCGTAACCAGAAATTCACAATTACGGGAAGTGCAAGTAACTCTCGGCTTCGTTAAGTGTCTTTTTACACCCGTTTTATCAATTTATTTAAAGTGATTGACAATTCTAGTGTAACATCTATCGATATAATATTTCGAGGAAACCTAGAACACATTCAATATGTGTTCTAGGTTTCAGGGGTTTTAGGGGTAGGTAGGATCTATAAAATGAGCCGTTACGTAGCCTTTGGGTGTAAAGAAATAGGTGTACATTTTTCAAGAGATATTTTCACTAAGAAGGAAGTCGGGGAAAGCATTGAGGACATAGAATTTTAAATCTAGTGCTTTTTCGAGGTTTTACAGGAAACATTTTAAAGGAGAGTGATTTAATCACGATCCTTTAAAATGTTTACGGTAAACGTACTGATCGACATCTTTTCATAGACTTTAATTGATAATCCAAACCTGACAAGTTATAACCTTATAGCGCCCTCTGCTGGAGAAACTTTCGATTATCTTTTCCCCACTGAAAGTATAGCCAATCGCTCAGCCAGTAATCCCCGAAACGATCAATTGCATTTTTCAATATTAACGTGAATGAAGATTTCAAATGATGGACGAATGAAACACCAATCGAAGGTAACATTCGCGGACGCCTCATTCGATTTCTGAGCAGCCTATCGATTCTGTAAAAATCTCACCGTGATAACATAGGTGAAGTAAGCGTGAAGTGAACTATCAATGGAGGCAATCCCTAACATCAGGTGGAATGACAGCTCACTTCACCTTAGTTTTCACGGTGAGATTTTTACAGAATAGCACTGCTGTACTGGGAAAAGTCGCGTCACTCATAAACGAAATTATTTCAAACACAAATAAGATAAGGCATTTCATGCACTACTTTTGCGATTTAAACTCGGAAAAAAGACGTTTAATTGGAATAAAAAATGGTTTAAACTGAGATGACACAATTTTTACGTCTTTCATATATGCTGGCGCGGTCGATTTTAAAATAACTATTGTTATTTACTGTCATCGCATACCATCAATACACGGTGCGTCAATTGCAATCTATCAAAATTTTATTTATTTGCGGTCGATCTCAAAACGGTGAAGGAGGACATCGTGAGGAAACCGGCATGTCCTAGAACCAAACAAATCGAAGCCATGTGACATCTACCAACTCGCACTGGGACCGCGTGTAGTATATAGCCCATTCCCTCTCGAAAAGAGGAGGCGTGTCTTAGCAGTTGAAACATTATAGGCTAATTATGCTGACAATATCTTAGTATCAGTCATTCGTTTAAATCGCATTTTGTAGACGAAGATTTTGCGCATAAATATGTATCAATCATGTAGGTAAACATTGACAATTACAATAGGCTTGTGAACTGAAAAAATCTAATTAGTCCGTCAGTTAGATTATCAAAAAATGTTTGACCCGTATTTTTTCTTTTTTTACGTAAACCAAAATTGACGAAAATACGACGCTTTTAAAATTCTCAATACCTTGGTATAATTTTTAGTGCATTCTGACGTCACGAGCCCCCCACTCCCGAGTTTTGATGCGTTTTATCTTTGTCAATATTAATTGATTCACAAAAACAAAAAATGCGTGTCCATTATTTTCCAATACTCTGACGGATTAAACAGATTTTCAATTTATCGATGGTGGAAACTAGCCTATTGATCATGTCGGGGACCCTTTACAGCCATAAAACCTATCTATACATACCTACTGCTATTGTTTCTCGTTTCGACAATACCCGTGTACCTGGAGCATGACTTGGACAAGCAAGAGTTTATAATGAACTTTGGAAGTGCCGGCTATTGGCCGCGATGACTGGCACTTATAACTTTATTACATTAGTAAGGTGTACATTTCTGAGTTGTTCGGTTGGGAAACACTTTATGGCTGCATAGAAATGGTCGTATGTAATCAAGATTATATTGTTACATATCCCAAGGGATATGTAACAATATTGCTTTAAGTTGCGGGGTTTAGGATACGTTCTTATGTAAATAGGGTTTGTGTTTCTTAAAGCCTTGTGTAGGTAAAGCTTTATTTTTCGTTTAAATCGTGTATTATTTTTCCAAGCAAAGGTCCAGTTATTTTTAGCGGTTGCTTAAATACTGCCTGGTTTCCATATTTTCAATAGATAGATATTTAATTCAAAAACATTACCAAAATTGTCATCATCATCATCAGCCGGAAGACGTCCACTGCTGAACAAAGTCCTCCCCCTTAGGCCACCACGCCGAACAACAATCCGCCACTTGCATCCAGCGGTTGCCCACGACTATCACGATTTCGTCGGTCCACCTAGCGGGAGGCCTGCCTACGCTGCGTCTTCCGGTTCGTTGTCGCCACTCGAGAACTTTTCTTCTCCATCGGGTATCAGTTCTACGAGCGATATGGCCTACCCATTGCCACCAAAACAGTAAACGATCAAAAAACATTTATGCTTTTTCATAGAAAAACGCAAGCTACATGATCAAAATGTATGGAGAAGCTTTTTTTTAATAACCGATGAAAACCTCTGTATATTATAATATTATTTACTAGCGGCCCTTCGGTTTCGCACGGGTGGACATTTATTTTTTAAACATTTTATTTTTTTTCTTGTAATTAAAAAAACTTATATTAATCAGTGATAATGTAGCATTCAAATGGTGAAATAATTTTTAAAATCGGTCTAGTACTTTTTAAGCCAATTCGTTACAAATATACATACAATTCTTTCCTCTTTATAATATTATTATTAATTATTATTACTAGCGGCCTGTCCCGGCTTCGTACGGGTGGACATTTATTTTTTAAACATTTTATTTTTTTCTTGCAATTAAAAAAGCTTATATTAATCAGTGATAATGTAGCATTCAAATGGTGAAAGAATTTTTAAAATCGGTCCAGAAGTTTTTGAGCCAATTCGATACAAACATACATACAAATATTTCCTCTTTATAATATAATAACTAGCGGTCCGTCCCAGCTT
This sequence comes from Globia sparganii, assembly GCA_949316385.1. NCBI lineage: Eukaryota > Metazoa > Arthropoda > Insecta > Lepidoptera > Noctuidae > Globia > Globia sparganii. The sequence goes on from OX438654.1 coordinate 20,740,643, forward strand.
CGCACGGGTGAAAAAAAAAACAAAAAAAATATAGCCTATAATAATCAGTGATAATGTAGCATTCAAATGGTGAAAGAATTTTGCAAATCGGTCCAGTACTTTTTGAGCCAATTCGTTACAAACATACATACAAATCTTTCCTCTTTATAATATTAGTATAGAAGTATAGATTATAAAAATTATATATTATATAATGTAATAATATATTATATAGTAATATATAGTATTAAGCATTATTTATAGACACCAAAAATTCAATTCACATCCAGTAACACAGACTCCTCGCTCCATGTTTGAGTACGCAACGTGTTCATCAGTTGACTCGGTGCGTCATTAATCAGATGTTCTTGCCTCGTCTAACCCGATGCGGGCCTGCAAATAAATTCCGACGAATTACTACAACATGATTTTCTTTTGGTAACCTCTGGAGACGAGAAAAAACTTGAGTACTTTTTTTGCTGGCTATATATTTTTCGATCTAGGTAATTGAAGTTACATAGCGTGTCTAGTTATTTTTTTGGGAAAATAATTCCGAAGTAATTTATGTTTTCAAACTGCTTACTAAATGTGGAAAAAATTGTGTCGTTGTTCGTATGTTATTAAGATCGGGTAATTTTTTTTTCTTTCTTTTTGTATTCTTCCACCTTTCCATGTGCTGTATATTGTTGCCTTCTCCGTCCAATGGGTTACGAACGAGTCCAAATCGTCAAGCCAGCATTTTTGAGGCCTGCCTCGGTGACGACGCCCGTCTTCAAACACCCACTGAGGTCATATTTATAAGGTCCTGTCGCGGAATGAATATGCAATATTATCGCAGCTTCATTTGATCCTTAACAACTATCATTTACCCATACAGGATGGCACATCGAGGCGCAAACTGTAACCACGGATTTTCTACATCATTATTTTGGAACATCGTCCGTATTTTTTATAATTTAGTTGTGCATACCCCACACAAATTCAATTAACACTAGTGCATTGAAGAATTGAAGACACCGACTAGAAGAATCATCAAAATTCGTATAGAAATGCCGAAGATGCAGTACATTTATGCATATGACTTCGTACTTATGAATAATTACCTAATGTATTATATACTAAAACCTTCCTGAAAGTATGTAGATCCCATAAATGAAAGAGTTATCAAAATTGATTCATCAGTTTTTGAGAAAATGGCGGACATCCAAACATACATAAATACGGGTCGAATACAGAACATCCTTTTTTTAAGTGGGTTGAAAATCAACTGTGTCTCATTAGCCGGGCTTGACCGATAGTTACATGAGGTACAGTAAAGTAAATAATGTTGTATTTCTACATACTGTGAATAAATAAACACTTACTGGAAACATGAAACAGGTCTCTAGTGTTTTCCTAGATTATACATGTTGATTCCTCATGAGTCCTAATACCGTTTCTAGGAACATTCGTCAAAGATCTTGTAATCTTAGTATAAGGCAAAGTGAATATGGAATGAACCGATGAAACGCTCACTTTATGTTTTCTAGGAAACTGTTTCAGTGCTCTTAGTTGATTCTGGCGTAGGGACATGTCTTTAAGTTAGTTTTTACTGAGTTGAGTGGTTACTTGTGACATTAAGATTAAAATGATTAGGTACCTACTCTAGATATTTTTTATATCAAATGGTATAGTAAGTTAGCCGGGTTATTTTTATTTTTGGGTGTATACTTGTTTTGAAAAGGGGCTTATGGCTTAGTAATATCAGCCACACGAGGCTATCGAACAGGTTAAGCTACGCTAGCATCCTTACATACCAAGACCCCTCCGTGCCTCGGAAAGCACGTTAAGCCGTTGGTCCCGGCTGTCATTTGTAGATCTTTGACAGTAGTTATGGGTCGTCAGCAGCCCGAAAGTCTGACAACCAGTCTTACCAAGGGGTATTGTATTACCAAGTAACTGGGTTGTGGAGGTCAGATAGGCAGAAGCTCCATATAAAATACTGGTATTCAGCTGCATCCGTTTAGACTGGAAGCCGACCCCAACATAGTTGGGAAAAGGCTAGGCAGATGATGATGATGACTTGTCTTGAAAAGGCCATAATTTAGCCCCGTCCATGATTTTTTGGTTTTATTGTTTTATTATTATTTCATGTTAATTTTTTTTTAAATGGTGTCGTAGGTATACTAGTTGAAGTAAAAACTTTGGGTTAATGCTGTGTACGTGTTTAGTTGGTAAGCCTCAAACACAGACTCAAATCACCAACACACCTATTTTATAATACGTTAGTTCTATGGTCGTGGACGGTGGGCCGAAAGCTTTGATTACCTACAGCGGTGAACGATCACACAATAATGGCTGTCCTAATATAGAACCTTTTTGAGACCTGTCAAATATTGGGGAAATTGACAGATTTTCATGACGCTCGTTATTATAATATGACTGTGCAAGTCTGCACTAAGCTCTTTTTGACATTATACTTTGTTATACCGTTTGTCTATACTTTTGCTACCTTTTGGTTTTTTACTTTGATTGAAAAATATATACTTTGTTTTTTAAGTACCAATAACCAGCGCCTTTGATTTCAGTAGTTAATAATGACGGAACCGTTTTTCTAGGAAACTGAAGCTATAATAACTTTTTCAATATTCGGTAAAGCACCGTCTGTCGGTGCCGTAATCTTGGTTCATTGGAGTAGAAATTATAATTAAAAAATATTAAAATAACAGCAATATCCTTATTTGTTTATTATTTATTTATATATAATTTATTGTATATCAGAAAATACACAACGAAAAATTACGATTATGAATACAAATGATACAATGGGCGGCCATATCGCTTTCTGCGATCTCCTCCAGGCATCCTTGGAATGGACAGTGATTGCGTGGATATAAAAAAATGGGGTTGTCAGCGGTGCAAAATAATATACTATAGGTAATAGATACATAAATTATATAATTATTTGGGGATGGCCTGAAACACAGGTTTTTATTAACCTAGCTCAGGCAGGGCGCTACAAGGGTTTATTCCCAGTCGTCCTCACTGAGCACGAGTGGGAAAAAAAGTTTCGTTCCTCCCCAGTGATGACGATTGGAACTTTTTATTTCCCACTCGTTCCGCTATAGACCGACAGTCAAAATACAATAATGGGGATTTGAAGAAGAGATTTCACGGATTGTTAAAATGTGCCCAATGGGGACGATAGGGTGGGGACGATGGGGTGGGGACGACCGGGAATAAACCGCTACAAGTTATAATGACAGTACCAACGCACATTTCATAGATACCTAAGTAAAAATCGTGTAAATTAAACTAGCTTTTATATAAGTATTTAAGCCAATCCGTTAAGAACTTGGTACTACTAGGTATTTATAAGTTTTTAAATTATTACTTTGTAAAAGGAATTAAATACATTTTTATTTTTTATTTTTATTTATGCTATATAATATATACAATTATAAAACAAAAAAAATATTAAACTGACGTGTAGAATAGTAGACCGAATTTGTAATGTTTTGAATGAATGATTGTGTAATTATGATTATGATAATTTCATTGTACCTACCTAATAATATAAATCGAGACATTTCGCCGAGCGGTTGGTCGATTCTTCACGTAACCGGAGTGCTAGGCTAGTTTTTGGCCAACGTAACGTAACGTGGCAATGCTGCTAGCGTATTTGGCAGTTTTCCTGTTGACAGCAATACGGACGAATTTTTTGATGCCCTTTGATTATTGGAGAAATAATCAAAGGGCATCAAAAAATTCGTCCTTTTTATAAAAAAAAAAACAGATAAAAAGGTGGTGAGGGGAAATTTAAATATGTACATTTTATTATTATTATTTTAAAACTGTTTGCTTTATAATTTATTATGTGAATATAAATAACTAATACAATATGTTTCTTTGTTCCAGGCTACTTTTGGCACATAACGGATTTCCACTATGATCCCCTCTACACATCACAGGGCGACACTAGAAGACGTAGGTATAAAATGTTAACTATTTCTAAGTGACTCAAGTTATTAACTTGTGTAGAAACCACGTGACCTCACTTAACTTTTATTGTCAAGGAAGGCACTCAAGTTTAGTTAAAATTACGGTAAGGCTTAGTAAAGTATAGCTTACGTAATACTGTGTAACCGTCGCATTTACAGAAATTAATTAACGTCAATTAATTACAGCATACAATCAATTAACGAAAATGTTGATCGCTTTTAGACTTTGTCTTAATTACAAGTTACAGGTAAGACTCAGAAAAGATAAACTTACGTAATACTGTGTATCCGTCGCACTAACAGAAGTAAATTAACGCCAATGCATTACAACATATAAATCAATTACATATTTATCAATTTACTAAAATGTTGATCACTGTTTGTCATAATATTTATTAAACGCTTTTATTACTACTTGTATAATACATCGCCTTGTCACAGGGGCTTGTGGGTACAGCCACACTGCTGGATCGGTTAGGTTAAGTCACGCTTGCCTCAGTTGATCCGTGAATGGATGGGCATCTTTACATACTAGGACCCCTCCGTGCCTCGGAAAGCACGTTAAGCAGTTGGTCCCGGCTGGCATTCGTGGATCTTTGACAGTAATTACGACTCCTCAGAAGCCCGAAACTCTGACTACTAGTCCTCTGAAGGGGTACCTAGTAGGCAACTGGGTTACGCAGGTCAGATAGGCAGTCGCATCATGTACTAGTGTTCAGCAGCATCTGGTTAGACTGGAAGTCGACTCCAAGATAATTTAGAAAATCTTAGACATATGTTAATACTAGCTGCACCCCGCGGTTTCAGCCGCGTAAGTTTTGATCCCGTGGGAATATTGGAATAACAAGTATCCTATGTGTTATTCTGATGTATAAACCATATTACTGTAAAGTTTCATCAAAATCCGTTCAGTAGTTTTACACCACGACGCGACGGTGAAGCAGGATCCAAAATGCTTGCTCACCGACATCCCTAGCGGGCAAATTTCGATACTCTGTATATATTTTGCCGGATTGTTTTCAATAGAGATGCCCAATTTTGGTTTGTGTGTATCAATATGGCAGCAGTAATTTGTATGCAAAACATCGGTTTAATTAGCGCTCCCAATCACAGTGCCTATAAATAGAAGAATTGTGTTCGCTTTTGACTGATTGAAATTTTTGTTCGACGATGAGTGGGTAGTGGATTAATATTGATGTATAGGACTTTTAAAATAATGTCTTTTGTATCAATGACGTTTTAGGTGTATGTTATGAGCTTCAAAATTGAAAATACGCGTTTCCCAAATATAGATACTAAATTACTAACTTAGTTTTAAGAAATTATTGATAATATCGATAAGTGATACCTTATTCCAAAAAAATGGACCAAAATGTTATGTGATAGTTGTATTTTCGATTAAAAAATCGTTCAAATTTACGTAAAGATTACTTCACGCATTCGTGCTAGGCCCAAAGATCAAAGGTGACGGGCTATGTGCGGTAAGTTAGGGTATCAGACTACCTTACTGCCGATGCCAATTGGTCTATGAAAGGGGTTTGAAGATCCGCGGCATACCTACCAAGTCAGCCATTCTGTTTTTCAAAATGGCAGCCACGCATGAAACAATAAATCGATAGCTGACATCGATACAAACAGAAAACATTATCAATACCAAGCCCCGTAAAGTATCACGTGTCCGAGTTGTGATGCTCCAGGTAGCCCGCGAAATCCTTTTCTTACGTTTTTGCAATTTGCAAGTCGGTATTAGGTTATATGGTGATCAAAATTTGATTCGCGGCTGTAACAAAGATGTATTTACAGAATTATAATCAGTAAAGTCATCAATACAACTCTAGACCAGGCTACGAATAAGTAGAGACCAGGTAATCCTAACATCATGGAGTTGTCGTAGTTAGGATTACCTGGTCTCATTGAGTTGTATTGATGACTATAATGATTATAATTCTGTAAACACAACATACTTATTACGGTCGCGAATAAAATTTTGATCAACAGACAACCTATTACTTACTTGCAAATTTCAAAAAACGTAAGAATATTTGAATTTCGCGGGCTACCTGAAGCATTCACGCTTTTTTTTTTTGGTTGGGAAATCATCGAATGACCCCTCCCGCTCTGGGTGGAGTACTGACTAAAAAGTGTTCCTTCCTTAGCCCTTGCGGGATTGTCCGAAAGGGTTACCGCTGCCCCGGAACATAATATCATTCACCCTAACGATCAAAGTTGTTTAAAAATATATGAATGTCACATAATCAACTTTGAACGTTATTATCTCGGAAACGTGACACTTTACGGGATTTGCTCTTATAATGTTTTCTGTTTGCATTTATATCAGCTATCGATATAACTAAGTATCATGCATAGCCGCTATTTTGTAAAAAAAAAAAACAAAATGGCGCGACAATATGTATGCCAGGCTCCATATGAAAATCATCAATCCTCTTTAAGCCATGTTGGACGCAATTACTTGGCTAAATAGTATTTTTGAGACACCGAAATTGCGACTATTTGAGGCTCAAAAAAGAGGCACCTTTATAACATTTGTATCCATTATGGCGACGCCGACCGCAGAGTGGCGCCCTCATTGGTTTGGTTATTTCTTTTTACGGAAAATAGTGGCCACTATTATCCGTTTTAAGGATTATACCTTGTGTATGGAATGTGTCCGATTTCGGTCTGAAAGAGAAGACTTAATTAATCAATTAGAGCTAAATAGATATGATGTGGGTATATTTCACCAAATATTGTCTACACCTAGTTCTGAGGTGGCCCTCAAAGTTTATAAGTTCGCTAAATTACGATTTAGTTAATTAAGATTTTGTATGAGGTACGATGGGACTGGCATACACAGTTGTGTAAAAGTCCCTTTAAAAATAAAGAGAAAAAAAAGGATTATACCTAATAAAACTAAACAATATAAAAGTACCCTTTGTAATAATATTAGATAATCTATTATATTATCTTGTCGAGCACAACTTAATGTGCTTATTTTCTGCATTTTCATTCTAAACTAAAAGAAACAACCAAACAAACGATGAGGGCGCCATTGTGCGGTCGGCGTCGTCTTATTATTTTTAGGAAAACAAAATGGGAATTATTTGAGGTTCGATTAAATATTATGCCCCGATAAAACAAAGAGAAAAGAAATCTTAAACACTTTCTATTATAGATTGTCGTCGAGCAGACGAACGAGGAAGTTCAGGCCACCATCGCGCGCTGGGCCGCTTCGGAGATTATTCCTGCGACAGTTCACTGGAGCTGATCGAGTCAGCCGCGCGATACATGCGCACACGGCATTCAGAAAACGTCGAGTTCGTGCTTTGGACTGGGTGGGTTTTATAGTGACGCATCTTTATATAAGTATATATTCCAAATTGCCAGCGTTAAAACAATCTACCTGTGTTATACTGCTACTGGTCGCTTTAACAAGCAATCTGTATAGCTGTATTTAAAATCACAAGCATTTAATTAAGATGATTGAGTAATGGGTTTTTTACTTTTGGGGGCTACCAATTGACCGCTTTTTTTTTTGTTTTCGCAGAGAAGCCTTCAACTTGAAGCTTGATTTTACTATTTTAACTACATTCATAAACTTACTGTTTTAAACTGTTAATACTTATTCTAAACTTTAATGGTTATGACAAATCACGTTTACTGCTGAGTGAAAACAGCACATTTCACTTACAAAAGAGCTATATATACTCGGGTTTTATGACACAACCAGTCTAAATTCTTACTCAAATACTCAAATTTTATTTTCATTCCACAATGTGTAACTACTTAGTTGGTAAATTAAAAAAATAGTAGGAGAGAGGAAGCTTTAAATAAGTGGCTAAACTAAATCCAATAATACCACATTGTGGATTGTGGTTGTTCTTACTTATCCACTCTTCTAATACTTGATCTCTAACATCAGATTTTCTTCCAGCGATATCATAGCAGCCCGTTACACAGGCAACGAAGATGACAAGATCCAAGCCATCAGGAACATGACAGACCTTCTGAGTAGAACGTTTAGTTCTCATTTCGTTTTCCCAGTATTGGGGCATTTGGACCCGGCGCCGTCCGAGAGCCTCACCAACTTGTGGATGCACTGGCTTCCACTGGAAGCGTTACAGACTTTTAAGTATGGTAAGTATGTTATTTTATTATCATCATCAGCCTATAGCAGTCCGCTACTGGACATAAGCCTCTCCCATTGCACGCCATTCAACTCGATTTTTGGCAACTCTCATCCAGCTGCTACCAGCCTTTCACACCGTCACTTATTACACCGCCATTTTATTACATACCATCTAAATCAAAAAAATACGTATGTTATTAGGTATTGTTTCACAAACATTAAACTGCATTAGAGAGTTAGAGGTAACCCCAATCAGTTATCTAAACTAATACTTTAAAGAGAAAAGATTTGATGTTTTATGTGTTTGCTTGATAAGCTTTCACGCTAAAACGTGTTTCCCTCGGGATCAAGACTTATGCGGGTGAAACCGAGGGGCACAGTTAGTAACAAATATTTGTGTTGGCGCTGCCTTGCTACCTTAGTGCCTTTTTTTATAATGTCCATTTAATTTAAATAGTTAAATAAAGTAAAATTAAGCAAATAAGTAAGAAAAGCCAAGACTGTTTTTAAACAATAAACAACTTCAAGTTACTTGTAGGAAATTGCACACCAATTTTCCCAACCTTCCAAATCATGCATTTGTTATCCCCGGTGGCTTATACACCTAAGCTTATAAAACATTAGGACTTTGGGTTAGCTTCTTATATTGTATGTCATTTCTACCTTTGGCTTCCTTTTATTAATTAGTGTAAGCCGAATAATTAATAGGTACCTAGATGTTTGTGGAGGCGACGTGAATATTTTTTTAAGACCGTCAAAGTCAAATACTAATTTATTTCAAATAGGCTCTATAAAACGTTAAAATTTACAAGAAAATAAAATTGATTCTAGTTGCCACTTCTAAAAGGTAGCTTCGTGTGGAGAAGAATAAGCAAGGAACTCCACTGTTACACTGTTATTTTTTAAAAATGTTTTACAATATTATTTTTGTATATATAGAGTTATGTGGAACAGGGTGTAAAGTTCACTCAATAGAAAAGGAAGGATCCTCCGATCAGACGGATGTTGTGTCTGGTGGGCAACTGGCCGATGATTCATGTCGGGCCGTTGTATATTTATGCTAGTTGCACGGTAAACTCTGTTTGCGAGATGCAGGATTTTGCATGACGTCAGCATGACGCGCAATTTGCTTGCGGCGTTGTAGATACCGCGATATATACATTAATTTTGTAGTTGTATGTGAAGACGATATACAGACGCCAGAGCATCAAGCTACTACAATCTGTCAAATTTATTTAATAGATTTTCAACTTTATCGCTAAAGTATAAGGTTCAAAGTTGATTGGGAAAATTTTACAGTTTTGGGTAGCTTGATATGCATCTGTACCTTGTACAAAGTTACTATACCACAATAGGTACTTACTGTATATATTAAATAATCACACTGATAAAAATGGCTTTGATTTTTTTTACGTTAATTCACGTACGTTATCTGTAGTCAGTGGCGTGCATTGCATAAAGGCAAATAAGCAATGCCTACCTCGATAAATCACCATTAGCCTGTCAATTAAATTTTATTGTGTGTGCCCCACAATTAAGAAACTCACTAAATTATCATACGTGGGTAAGAAAATAATTTGAACATTCAAAATACATACATACTTTTGTTTTATGTTTCTGATTAGTGACCGCGTCTGCCTAGACTAGACCCGGCCTAGTGCCTGCTCACCTATTCTGAAAACCAATGCGGTGTGCATTAGTTTTCTTACTGGCTGTAGTTACGTACTTACGTGTAGCCACCTATTTCAAACTCCATACTAATAACAGTATCGCTGCATCTAAGAACAACATTATAACAAAATCATATCAAGGGAAAATCTTAATAAACCAAGCGCTCCCAGGAAACTAGATTTTAATAAAGCCCCCAAGATATAATCCTGTTATAATCCTTCAAAATAATAAGCTCTACAATCAGCCAGGCAGCTTCGTAAGAACATAATGCTTTTTGTAGATGCAATGGCTTCGGGAGCACAGTAGACTTTCAAATACGGTGATTTAAGCCAAATGCTTATAATTGTTTTGTTGTTATTGAGATGACGTACACTACTCGCCATATTTTTGCTTTTAATTGATTAACCCTGGCTCCGTTTTTAAACAATTTCTCGTCTATTTTGAATTTAACAATAATAACAACGTCAACTCAATTGTAGTTAAATGGCGTCTAGATACATGAAATAGGCCACAAGATTCTTCGAAATGATACGCTCTGCAATCAGCCAGGTAGCTTTGTAAGAACCTAGTGCCTTTTCTAGATGCAACGGCTTACACACAACGGCTTAACTGCAGACTTTCAAATACGGTGATAAAAATGAAATATTTATATTGTTCTTGCGATTGAGATTTTTGCGATATTGCTCTGAAGTGATCATCCCAGGTCTTCTGTTTTCACTGTTTCTCATCTATTTTAAATATGGAAAAGATAATAGTAAAAGTCCATCTGAATCAAACATTAACAACAACGTACTTACTGACCTGAGGTTAAATAGCGTTCTAGATACATGAAACTATATTAAAGGTCCACCACAAACCAATCCAAAACGTCGTTCTGTTTCTTTCAATCGTTTGAAGATAATAGAGACAGAATGATGTTTTATATATGTTAAATGTAGCTTTAAATAAAACCATAATCCTTCATCACATAATACGCTCTGCAATCAACCAGGCAGCTCTTTAGAATATAAGCCTTATTCTCGATGCAACGGCTTCGCAAGCATTGCAGACTTTTAAATATGGTGATTGTTTTGATGTCTTAAGACTAGAACGCCTAACTTTTCTGCCATCAGTTCTAACTTACTGCCTGAGTCCGCTTTATAAAAGTTTAAAGTTCTCAGGAGTCGACGGGAAATAAGAAACACGAAGTTCGATGAACGAAACTGCGTATTGGGCGTTTTTGCAGTTCGCTTTGTGCATTATGTTTGTTTGGTGCTCGAATTGGAGCTTGATCTATATTCAATGGGGCTTGATAGGAAGCTCGTATGAGTTTACGGGTATAAAAAAGAAGATGGTTGATCTCGTCTTGAAAAAAGAGTCGAAACGATGAAATAAAAATGGACGATTTTTTTACAGCGTTTTTGATATACCAGTATAAGTAAAGTTTAACTTTTTATAATCCCGCAAAATAACTTGCTCATCTAAATGATGATTAGTCCTAAAACCTTACTAATGGGTTTGATAAAAGTAGTCAAAAAAGAAGTAAACCTATTTGAGCACCGACGCATTGAGCACCAAAGGTATTCCCATTTGAGCACCAATCAATATTTTAACGTGGTGCTCAAAGGAGAACAATACAAAATATTACTGCATTGAAAACTGCTTCAATTTAAAAAGCTACCAGGATTTTAGTTTTAGTTTTCAATTCAGCATTTTAATTGTCTTTCGCATCAACTCTGTGCCTATTAAACTCCCTATTCCGTTCTTCATAACCAACCAATGACAATATTAAATTCTAATCATAAAATTTTCTTCAAAAACAGGTGGCTACTACACGATAGAGCAGAAACAAAGTAAGCTTCGAATAGTGGCGCTCAACACGAACCTGTTCAGCATCAGGGATTCGAACAGCGTGCAGGCCAGGAAGCAGTGGGAGTGGCTCGATGCTGTGCTGGATAAAGCCACTACTAATAAGGAGATGGTGAGTCGTTGGCATATTTTATAACTAGCGCGCGCAACTTCGTCCGCGCAAAATGTCTTGTTCCCCCGATCCACCCCGTCGCATTGCAAGCCTGCCCGCACTTTTACTTCGTTTTCGTTTAGCTTTCTTTCTTACGTTTTGCTCGGCTCCTAAGAGCTAGGAGCGTTATGTTAAATAATCTTCAAATCCGACTGGTTCCAGAAATTATCGCGTTCAAACTCTTCAGCTTTATTACTATTATAGATAATATGAACTATAATAATGTTTATCGCGCACCTATTCTCGAAATACGTGCGCGTAATATGCTCCCTCTTTAGACTTGGCTATGTCCCTTTGACTGGTCAAACAAAATAGGTAACGCATCCTCCCCCTTTTGACCTGTATTACCTGACGAGGGATGTATTAATAGTACATCAACTTTTTGCTAGATAGGTCTATTTTTGCCTAGTAACTGGGTTCAGTTTGAGGTCAGATAGGCATTCGCTCCATGTAAAATACTGGTATTCAGCTGCATCCGGTTAGACTGGAAGCCGACCTCAACATAGTTGGGAAAAGGCTAGGCCAATGATGAAGTCCATATTTTGCTTGAGGTACCAGACGCCAGCACATCAAGCTACCTAAAACTGTCAATTTTTTCCAATCAACTTTGAACCTTATGGTTTAGCGATAAAGTAGAAAATCTATTAAAGTAATTTTACACATTGTAGTAGCTTGATGTGCTGGCGTCTGTACAAACTTTTTTGACGCCAGCCGTCAACATAATCTATAAAGATCTATAAAGAATCTATAAATCTATCTAATCTATCTAGAATCTATAAAGATTATGTTGACGGTTAGAGTTGTTGAATTGTTACCGGTTTTGATTACAAACCGAAGGAACTGAGCTGACTAACTTTTCATTGATTACCATTATAAAAATGTCCCTGACCATAATTGTTTTAAGATGTTTGCATAGTACTGAGAAAATAAAACTTCAAAACATAATCCACCACTTGGGCTCAGTTCGGGTTGGTAGATGTCACATGTCAAATTAAATGATGACCTGAAAACTGAATTCAGTAGGTACACACATAGGTACGAGTCGCAATAAATACTTTTTCTTTCTTTCTTTAGGTAGGGTAGGCGTGAAAAATAGAATAAGATAACATACTTACATGACAAAAACTGAAATCATAACTCCACATAGATTGTTTGGGGAGTTTCAAAAGCAATTTTATTTGTTAGAAATAAGCTTGAGTTCAAAATTTACTATAAAATGTGTTCTTAAAGTAAAGAAAAAAATTAATGAAATTTTGTCCCAACAAATCTAGTGTTGAACACAGTGCTATTGTAAAAAATTCCGATTTACGTCAAACGTCGAAAATTTGCTTAGTATGTAAATTTTGCGCAGTGGATTCTGTTTATTCATTGTTTTGTAAACAGCCATGATTTTAGTTTTGTTTTCAAATATCAATGGATACTATAAATAAAACATGTTTGTGCTTGTTATATGTTTACTTTTGTTTTGTTTAACAAGAATTTTTATTTTCATGGTTTTATTTGCATGGTTATTATGACAGAGCGAATATAAAGTGCATTATTAGGTACATTTAACAGAATAAAGTCCATACAGGAACATATATTTTAATCAGAAAGCCAATTCTCGTAATTTAAAACGTTCAAAATCTAGTCGCAGTCTCATCTTAGCGACAAACAAATGTCAAAAACTTGTCAAAATGTAGGGAAATTAGAGGTATTTTTGACAGATTGAGACTGAGATCAGACTGTGTACGTTCTTAAAATTACGAGAATTGCCCCTCTGATCATGTTCATTTATTTTTCGTAGGTTGGTAGGCACAGTCAGCCCAAAAAAAGATGTATACACGGACACGGAGTCATTTCATTTTTCTACGCCATGAAATTTTTTTATTTAATTTTTTTTTTTAATTTTTTTTTTTAATTTTTTGATTTATTTGAATTTTTTTGAATTTTTTTCCATGAAATTGTATCCACCGTATAAGTACAAAACATAGTATACAATGTATGTTACCAAAACAAAGTACTTACACATTTTGTTCCAAAACATCTAGATATACCCTATGACCAAAATAAGGTAATCTACATAAGTCTCGCTATTAATAATAATAAAAAAATATTGAAATAATAATTTTACAAAAAGTGTACATATGGTTCAGTAGTATATATTATATTAATCTAGGCCTTTAATAGGATTATAATAATCTGGATATGTTATGGTAAGACAAATCGTCGGTGCGCCTGCCAAATTCAATATGTGATTTCTTAAATTTTTCGTTTGTTGCACTAAACATATGTGCATTTCTGAACATAGGAATTTTTGCTAACGGTCAAAACACATATAGTATTTGTTCAGCTTGTTTATAGTTCGAAAATCACAAAAAGGACTTTATCAACACATCGAGAATGAAACGGAGATTATGTTTAGTGCAAAAAAGGAAAAATAAAAGAAAATCACATATAAAATTTGGCAAGCGCAGCGACGAATATGAAATTACAGTCAAAAAGAGAACTTACAATGATTTAATTATTTAATGATTTGTCGATTTTGGTAAATTCAAACTAACGCATCTTGGATTGTTATTATTTTATACACAACTCTGAAGGTAATGTAGTGCGTTGCCTGATCTATTATGTAAGCGGTAATCCTTCAATAACGAGGTAAACAAATCTAAAAGTTCATTCAATTCAAAAGTTCAACTTCGAGAGGAGGTGTTAGAAATAAGTATTTTGGTGTATTCGCTAGTCTATGCTAGAAGTAAAGGGCCCTAATTCACTATGATTACTTAACGATTCCTGACTTGGAAACCATGTTAATTCCTTGATTTCGCGCGGTATTGTTCATTGGGTCATAGAGAATAAGGCGCCAAGACCGGTTATGAAGGTGGACATATTCGTATTTCGGCTGAAATGAAGGTAATAATTCTTTTACGATCACTGCCAATCCATTAATCTTTATGATTCTGGTAGAACCACTTATCCAAGCGATTTAAAACGCCATTCTTATCCAACCCTTGACATTAAAAAGTCCGATTTGAGGCATACAAATTACAAACAGTACCTTGTAGACTTCCTTTATAAATATGCGCACTTCAGCCGGCTCCGTTTCAAAACACGGTTTTAACAAGGAGTGGAGGAACTACATAGTGGTACTACGGTACCGGAACTGTAGGAAATCCGGCTCGGTCCGGTACGGCCGGCCGCCGCGCCGCTCCGTAATAAATTACAGATTAGAAAATCGTTAATCTAATCGCGTCGCCTTAAAGTGATGTTTGGCTTTTTTAAGGACTGTTTGTTGGTTCAAATTAAGGGGAAGGGTTTTGATTTTGTTTGGTTTTTATTTGCATAGCATAATCGGCCTATAATGTTCCCACTGCTGGGACACAGCACCCTAATTGCGTAACACACTATCAGTAGCAATGGGTTTCATTTTGACAGTTCAACAACATACATTGCGTCATTTGCGTTGTTGAGCAGACACACTTTTCGAACTTATGGAGCAATGGATTAGCAATATGCCTCAAAATGATTCAGATTGAGAGCAATAGTGTGTTACGCAATTAGGGTGCAGGTCTCCTCTCTGAGAGAGGGAGTGGGCCGTAATCCACCACGCGGGCCCAGCACGGGTTGGTAGATATCACATGTCTTCGAATTTTTGGTTCTAACACATGCCTGTTTCTGGGATATGAATTATGATGATGACACATACATATATTCAAAGTTCTGTTAATTGGGAAAAAAGAATATATATTTTTGAGCGATTTAAAAAGGTGGAGGTTCTGAATTCGACTGTATGTTTTTTTATGTTTGTATGTTTGTTACGCGATATCTCCGGCAATATTATAAATCGATTTCAAAAATATATTTTTTAATAGATATATATGACTCATGGGTGGTCCTATTTAAATTTTATTAACTTTGCTTGGGTAATTTTTGAGTTAGCTTCAATAATACGTAGGTATGTTTGCCACTTAGTTTATAATATTGATGATGTTATAATGATTTCCTGTCACTGATTTTTACATAGCAAGTAGTGTTATACGAATTTGTATGGGGTAAGTACAACTTAAATGTGAAAAATAAAAACTTATTTTCCAAAAAAAAAAATATATCCGACTTCCAAAAAAGACTACAAAGTGAAAAATAACTTTAATTTCGGAAGTCAATGGGAAAAAACGAAAATGCGAACACAACTACACCGACTTCCGAAATTAAAGATATTTTTCACTTTGTAGTGTCTTTTTTGGAAATCGGTTGTTTTTTTTTATGTAAAAAAGTTTTTATTATTTATGTACCTAAAACTCTAAACAGGCTTTCAGGTTTTGATAGATTTAAGAAGTGTTTATACTTACAGCCAATTCACAGCTCTTTTACCTCTGAATATGCTAATATAATTGACTATGGTGATGTGTGCTACTATGACCTGAATGCAGATCTCCTCAATAAACTTGACCGACTTCTTAATAGCTGCATTCGATTCGTTTTCAATCTCCGTAAGTATGATCATGTATCTGCACATCGATCGCTTTTAAAGTGGTTGCCTATCCGGCAGCGCAGAGCGTTGAGGGCTTTGACAACTCTGTTTTCTCTTCTTCACAAACCCACTTCTCCTTCATATCTGACTTGTCTTTGTCAATATTTATGCTCTGCACACAGCAAGAATCTTCGGTCCGAGAATAATCGTCTTCTTCGTTGTCCTTCTCATCGCTCTGGCTTTATAAAGTCTTCTTTCTTTGTCCAGGCGGTTTTCCTTTGGAATGCGCTCCCTCAGAATATCAGGACGGTAACCAATCGGTTCACATTTAAAGTGAAAGCTCGAGAACACATACACAAGAAGTTGGCAGATTCGTCTCAGAATTAAGTTGTTGTAGATTCTCTTGTTTATCTCTCATAACTTTTTTTTTTTTTTTTTTTAATATATATTTTGTTGTATGTATGTATTTATGTATTTATTCGTAGCTTAATGTTTTTTTTAGTTATAATTTTTTTTTTTTTTTCTAGTTTGTTTTTTTTGTTATTGCACCTACTGTGTATTGTCTCTGCATCACCCTAAGGTAGACTGGTAGAAAATGCCCAAGGCATTAAGTCCGCCTTTGTACAGTTTTTACTTGTGCATAAAGTTTTAATAAATAAATAAATAAATATGCATTAATGTCATAGTGATCAATGTTGTCGTTATAGCACCCATAAATGCTTTTGAGTTGATGACGCTGACACTTATTCTTTAAAAGTTACAATGCTGTCAGAGATAAAATAACTGAACGGACTGTACTATACCTTACATATACAAAAACCTTTCAAAATACTCCAAACTGTATAACTCAATAATGAAGCCTACCTAGTACCTACATTCAAAACAACTGATATGAATTCCTCGTCCACAATTATGAATCATTGTTGGCCGGTTGTAATTCACCGTCGTAAATAGCGACCGTGTACCATTGTGAGGTGGCTAACAGTGAATCAACTGCGAACATAATTTTCTATGATTTGGTTGTCGATTCATAAAGTAGGTACTTAGATACAATGTAGTTCATGCTGATATGTGTGTTTGGGTACTTATATGAGCAGAGAAGTTTTACTGAGGGTTTATTCAAGCGAATCTTTGCCTAAAAGAAGATGTATTTGAACTGATTATATGTATATGTTGCACGCTCCGTCCCGGCGCGGGCCTATATCGGCTCATTCATTACAATAGAAAATCAACTGTGTCACATTAGCGGTGATTAATAGGTTAACATTAAAACAGGCGTACCTAGAACTGTTAGAGGGGCCCGTGGCTAAATAATAACAGCCGCACAGGTCAATCGATTAGGTTAAGCTACGTTTGCCGCGGTTGGTCTGTGGATGGGTGACCATCTTTACATACCGAGGCCCCTCCGTGCCTCGCAAAAAGCACATTGAGCCGTTGGTCCCGGATGTCATTCGTGGACCTTTGACAGTCGTTACGGGTAGTCAAAAGCCCGAAAGTCTGACATCCAGTCTTACCAAAGAGTATTGTATTACCAAGTAACTGGGTTATGGAGGTCAGATAGGCAGTCACTCCATGTAAAATACTGGTATTCAGCTGCATCCGATTAGACTGGAAGCTGACCCCAATATAGTTGGGAAAAGGCTAGGCAGATGATTATCTAGAACTGTTATATAGGTCAGGTGCGTAGCGTAGTACGCGCAACCTGTGTGCGTGTATGACCAGAGGGGCAATTCTCGTAATTTTTAAGAACGTTCACAGTCTGATCTCAGTCTCAATCTGTCAAAAATGTTTAAAATTTCCCTACATTTTGACAAGTTTTTGACATTTGTTTGTCGCCGAGATGAGACTGCGACTAGATTTTGAACGTTTTAAATTAGCAGAATTGGCCTACAGATGTATTAACGTAAACGAGGCAAAAGGAGTATGTAAGGATCCTAGCAGATGGCGTTCTGTTGTTAATGTGTGAGTTTATGTATGTATATATCTAGAACTGTCGAACTTCTGAGGGGCAATTTTCGTAATTTTAAGAACGTTCACAGTCTGATCTCAGTCTCAATCTGTCAAAAATACCTCTAATTTCCCTACATTTTGACAAGTTTTTGACATTTGTTTGTCGCTGAGATGAGACTGCGACTAGATTTTGAACGCAAAAAGGAACCTTACATCATGCAGGCTGGTAAAAAAGCGAATTTAGAATTACATTAAAAATTTAATATGCGGCAATTGTTTTAATAAAATAATAAACAACAACTTTTATATAATAGTTATGTGATAGGCACATAAAAGTGAGCACGTGGTCTTGAAATAAATAGGTAGCGATAATTTCTTATTGGTTCTTATTTTTTGTTTGGCGGCTACCCCATAATGTAGATTCCTGTACACAAAACAACATATCAAGCTATACATTTCCCGTTTTAACAGACCTCGCATTGTATAATGCTTTTAATACAATGAGAAGTCAGCTTATACTGGAAATGTTTAGTTTGATATGTCGTCGTGCGTACTTATTAAACATTCATTGCGCGCTCTTATGTGTTTCACATTCATTCTTGAAACAAACATACATTCTGCAAGCAACTTCTAGAGATTTGTTTTTCGTTTTCGTGAAATCACATAGTCAGCAAACTGTTCGTTTCGCAAATGAATGTGCCTTGCATTACAAAAGCTCGCGAAGCGAATGTTTTCAAATAATATTTGTGAAGTGAATGCTTGCGGTGAGTTTGGTCCTTTACAAAAACAATATTATATATTTAATCGATTTGGCTGATTACTTTCTCACTTCAAACACAAGTAGTTTCTATGTATATAAAGACTTTCCATGTTTAACTGGTTGAATGCTGTAATTACAGAAACAACTAAAAAGCCACTGTCTCGCGGGGATCCACGTTCCGTTATGCGAAGGGTTAATGGAAGCTTTCAAACTCTATGACAGCAATATTAGCCTACTATTACATATTATACTGTGACCTTCTACGCAAAAAAAAACATCAAAAGATGTGGCAAAAAAACACAATAGAAAAAAAGAAACACTCTCGAATTATTTTGATTCATAAATACATTTCTGCAGGCAAGCATCAATCTTTGTCGCGTGATTATAGTCAGAAATGTTCCCTTTTTGTATAAATCATACAACTCCGCTAATTTATTCTGACTACGAAAGGTGACGGCATAATTTTGATGGTGAGAAATGTTTGAGGTTAATCGAAATCGTGAAGTGTGTTTGCGACAAATAGAATGGTTGACGAATTTCTTATTTTGGAAATAATATAGTTACAAAAAGTACAACAGCGAAGTAACAAGAAGAGCAAAGAAGACATTAGATAAACGTACATACATTTGTTTAAATAGACGTAAAGGTGACGTGATTTAAATCGATCCTGTAATCCAGCGCTGGAGTCCTGTGATACTGGATCGTTATAAAATGTAAAGACTTTTCAAACCAGTATCTAGCGCTGGATTAGAATAAAGCCGCTGCTAATTAATTAATAATTAATTAATTTAGATTCAGTGGTACTGTATTGAAATACTGGTTCAATCTCTGTTACTTGTTTTTGTAGACAAGATATTAATTCAGATTGGTTATAGTTGTAATCATGTTTTGGTTTATTTTATCATTTAATTTATCTTTTAAATATATTATTTTATATTTTTTGAAAATTTTGTGAATGTGTTGTAAACTTTGTATTTTTATTAAATTACTGAAAGGGCTCGCTCAAGACCTCGATCACGCCTGATGGAAAGCGATGGATGAGGTCTATGATGGAACGAGCGTGCCCAGAACTCCCACGCATCGACGAAACACAGGAGGCTGCTTGACGCCGGAACCCGGTGGAAAGGTGGTTGCAAACCAGGCGGGTGTTAGCCCTACAACCGCAAGGGAAGAATTGGCCAGTTAAATAACGTGTTGGGTGTGACTGTCCAGGATGCGCCGAGCGCTCGGTTCAGTTAAGTAACTGGCGGAACAAACTGCGCTACACGAGGAGGCTTCTTCATGCATACCAAAAAAAAAATGCAGGCCATTGCAGGCCTTGTAGACTGTAGATTTGTAGACCATTTTCTATCTTGTTAAGTACTGGGTAGGTACTTTTTGAAAACACAGTACTTAAATGCCAATATTTTTTAAAAAAGTAAATTTGGAGTTTTTTGCCAGCTCTTTGGAATAGAAAACAACCAATTGGAATCATGCACATAACTTCTGACATTTCATAAGTTTCCATGTAGGTTTATGTGAAATAAAAAAATTTGATTTAAAAAAAAAAAGTAGGTAGGTATAGTCAACAAAAGAGATACGTATGCAGGATCGTCGGATACAGTTGAAGTTCAGTAAGAAACTGATGGATTTTCTCGAATAAATATTAATTTTTTAATAGAAAACAAACAGCTCATTTATCAAATTAAATTTCAGTCGACAACATCCATTGGTTTCTTACTAAACTTCAACTAATACCCGACGATCTTGCATACATATCTCTTTTGTTGACTGTAGCTATATCAGCCTTACAAGACAAACACGAAGACCGTTATAGGTGATACAAAAGCTATTAAAAAGCGAAACAATTTCTTTTTGACGATAAAATTAGGCATTAGCTACTTTGCCAACAAATGTGTACTTCCAATCATATATGTACAGACGCCAGCACATCAAGCTGCTACAATCTGTCAAATTTCTTTAATAGATATTCAACTTTATTGCTAAAGTATAACGTTTAAAGTTGATAGGGATTTCACAGTTTCGGGTAGCTTGATGTGCTGGCATCTGTACTTTAATTTTATACCACGCCAAACCAGTCATCCCTTTCAACAATATTATCTATAAAACGCCAATACCACTCATTATCCAGCACAGCCTTATCACCATCCATTGTAATGACGTCATAAAAGAGAAAAAGGCTTTCCCAAATACATTTCAGACTCAAAGATACGGGTGCTCTGACTTCTGATATGTCAGAAGTCAGACCGTGTCGGAAAATTCAATTTATTCCACGCATACTGTCAATACATCCTGAGCTGGGGATTTAAAGTCAATTTTATATATAAAAATATATAGCGCCTTTGTTCGGTATGCTCCAACACTACCCTTTTTGGTAGAGAGCCTCCCTTGAAAGGCGTAGTCAATAGTTGGGTTTTAGGGCTGAGTAAACGGAGGCTGTGTGGCGTAGTTAAAGTTGAATAGAGCGATGCTGCGATTTGAATGGATTACGATTTTGTAAGGGAAATCGTTTTTAAGTCTAAAAAAAATGTTTCTGATTATGGGCGTGAAATAAATAGTGAATGGGGACATTTTTATTGTGACAGATAACTATAACATTCACTGACGTACAGCAAATAATGTAATGGATTATTTTTTGTAATTACATTGCTTATATTGTATAGGATCAAGTTCTTCTAACTGAACAGACGGCTGTGCTGCTGCGAAGATTGTTGCGCCACTTCTTCTTCCAGCTAAAGCATTTGAAAGTGGTGAGGATGGGCGTTTGGGGGGGACTGTCTTATGTAATTTTGCCTTTCAAAAAGTGTTGATAACTAGTTTGAATAACTTTTTGCTTTTGGTTTTATGATTAGATAAGTAGGATGGTTTATTCGATACTCTTGAAGGAATTCTTTGGCCGTTTGGAATGATAAATAGAATAGAATAGAATACTCTTTATTATGTACACCATATAAATTACAGACATAAATATATAAATTTTACAAAGGATACACAATGAGCGTTCTTATCGCTAAGAGCGATCTTTTACTCGTAAAGACAACATTTGGATGGATTAAAAAGGGGGAGGAGAGACAAATACTGTAGGTAGTCTGTGGTGTACGTACCATTTACATAATACAATAAATACATACATAAAGTAGGTATATTATACTAATCTAAAAAATATAAAAAGCTAAATTATCTTCTATTAGGTAAAGTGTGTCCTGCAATGCCAGTCAACTTTACTGAACAATCAATGATAAAATAATCATAACTTTAAAGCCACACAGATTACAAAGCAAATACTTTTTATCAAACTTAGAGCAAGAATATGCTATGATCTTAATATTTCTAACAAGAAAAATACGACACAGTCCTGTGCAAGATCTATTTTATTACCTTGTATGAAAACAACTCGATCCTGTCAACTTCACTCCAGTGATTTCTTTATTGAAGCATCCCTTTTGAAGCTGTATCCTATCCAATTCTGCTTGGTCTATTTGTTCTATTGATGTACAAATATTACGTGGAATTGTTCTCATAGAAAATCCTCCATTACGATAGTATACCTTCTTGCAACTAAATAGCTGGAATTGCGGGCTAAAACCAAATTATCCCAAAATCCGTAAAAGAAATTCTTATACAGCAAATTATTTCATAAATAGTAATTGCTAAAACGCTGTGCTATTTATTACGGATTAATTTAGGGAACAAAATGGAAAACATCAAACATTTAATTATAACAGCTTAGTCTTAATTGCCTGCTTTATTGCTAGCTCTAAACGATCCTTGGACAGTACCAGGGTTAATGGCTGAAGACGCACTTCCATACCGAGTGTGTTTTATATCCACTAACGTTTTAATAACCACTAAAATTTCCGTCACAGATTAAAGTCTCCGGAGCAAAATTACGATTTTAAATATAATATACTTTCCATTTTAATCAACGGTTTTCTGACCAAATATTTTGCAAGTAAAATATCCTGCAAAGTACACAGAATCTTTATAAAGATTCCCGTCCTCAGTTTTGCAATTCCGACTCTTGGAAGGTGCACAAGATTTTCAAAGTATCAGTAGAGATAAAATTTTATGCTCTCATATAAATTCGGCTCTAATAGAAAAATTTACGTCACACAACTTTATGCAATCGAAGCTTCGTGCACCAATAACACTCAATGTCTCAATAAGAATTACAAAGATATTTCCATTTCGATTTTATGAAAATGTGTAGGTATATATTATTGGTGTACAGGAAATCATGGTCTTTAGAAGCGTTTTTACTTACGATAAAAATACTAGGTGATGCCAACTATACTACTCCTTTATAAGATAAGAATTTGTGAAATGCCGAAGAGTAATACAACATCATCATCTGCCTAGCCTTTTCCCAACTAAGTTGGGGCCTGCTTCCAGTCTAAACGGATGCAGCTGAATACCAGTAACACAACATACATACTCATTATTACCTTTACTCATACATCACTTGTGCAAAAACTATAATGATTTTTGTTCACAAACTACAGAATTAGATTTATTCTCAGTGTCAGCAAATAGATTTCGTTCTGCTTTGTTAAAGAAACTTAAGGATTCCGACGTATAGTTTTTTGAACAGTCTTGTAGGCCCGTATTACAGAACGTCACTCAATACTCAAGCATTACTTAAAACTAGCTTCAAGCCATTTGATTGGTTGAAACTAGTTTTAAGTAATGCTTGAGTATTGAGTGACGTTCTGTAATACGGAACGTAGTCTTACTCGCATAGATTGTTCATTAGTTAAGTTATATGAATTGTATATGCTGTGGATAACGGTGTGAGTTTCACATTTATATGATATCTTTGTTTATATTATTTGCGCAGATATAATGTGTTACTGTTTGTTTGTCCCAAATAAATAAATAAATCATAATTTCAATGACCTTTGATCGTTAATAACTAACCCGCACTGAGCTAGCGTGGTGGATTATGGCCAAGTCGCAGAGAGAAGGCCTGTGACCAAGGAGTGAAAATTTTGTAGGCTGATATACTGTGATACCAAGAATTTTTCTAAACCACTATTTTTATTCAACAGGTCTATATCGTAGGCCACGCAGCTCCAGGATCGGACTCACGACATCCCTACGACATGTCTGCAGACGCCAACGCGAAGTACCTGCGCATGGTTAGGCGACACGCCAAGATTATTGCAGGACAATTCTTTGGACACCTACATGCTGACACATTCCGGGTTATTTACGATAATGGTGAGTAAATTAATGTAAAATGTAGTGTTTTATGTTACATTTTAATTACAAGAGCAAGTGAGATAATGTGTATTGATTTGTTTATATAAATATACTTTGTTGTACACCACAAAATATAACAGCTAAAGATACATCCAACACTACAAAATGTACAATGAGCGGCCTTATCGCTTTCTGCGATCTCTTCCAGGCAACCTTAGGATGGACAGTGATTCTCCTGGACATAAAATGGGGCTGTCGTTGGTGCAAATATTATGTCTATATAGTTACAGTTAGTACGAGTAGTATACAGCCGGTCGATTCCGTAAAAATCTCAACGTGATAACTTAGGTGAAGTGAGCGTGAAGTGAGCGATCAATAGTGGGAATCCCTAACATCAGGTAGTGTGACAGCTCACTTCATCTAAGTTTTTACTGTGAGATTTTTACAGAATAGCACAACAGTATAATTATAGTGTTTTCATTCAAAGTACTTGGTTCGATAAATCGAAGTATCTTTGCCGTAGAAGTACAATACGCGTTCTTCTTTACGTGTCAAAGGTACGCACGACGATAAATCGAAGTATAAGTACATTTCCAGTATAAGCTAACTTCTCAATGTACGAAAAACAATGCGAGGTCACCTAAAACTGGCAATGCTATGTTTGCTATACTATGCTATGCAAAACGCTTGATGTGTCATTGTGTGTTTTTTGGTTATACACAGGGTGTAATAAGACCCATCATGAAGTCGTCATCTACGCATTTTGAACATCAAACTAAGTAAAATCATCTGCCTAGCCTTTTCCCAATTATGTTGGGGTCGGCCTCCAGTCTAACTAGATGCACCTGAGTACCGTATTCTCACTAAGAACTGTGAAAATTTGCTGTTTACGGGATTGCGTAACGTCTTAGGGTGCATGCAATGGTACCAGGATCGTGAGAGAATTTAAAGTTAAGTTATTTTAAACTAGCTTTCAATTCGTTAAAAAAACATTAGAAAATGTTGGAACTTTAACTTTAGTCTTCAATATCTCCGTAACCACAATGTTTCCCAGGTAATCGTCCAGTACAAAAAAGATATCATAATAACGGAAAGAACAAGTGACTCGATTTCTTTAAGGTTATTTTTAAGCCTATTAGGGCTCATACGCACTACGTTGGTAACCGCAATGCGGCTAGCCGTCCGGCTGACAGCAGGATGCGGTTGCGAATGCGGCCATACGGGATGCGGGCAGCCGCATCTGAAGCCGCAACGTACGGTTGAAGAACCATTGCGAATTGCGGTCATATCGATCCAATTCAAAGATGGACGTGGAAGAAGTTGCAGTTATTTAAGTACTTTATTTACACATGTTAGGTACGTTAAGAAGAAAAAGTGGAAATAGGTACTGAGTGCATCCTTATTTGCAAACACGAGATGAGGGCAAGCATTTTGATATATTTTTCGAAGAACTAAAAAAATATGAAGATAAGTTTTCGGATTCACTAGGATGAGCATAAATACGTTTGAAGAATTATTGAACATTTTAAAAATATTTATAACGAAGCAAGACACACGATTTCACTCAATGGCGGGCAGCCGCAAACTGAGCCGCACAGTGCGAATAGCAACCGTCCGGCAGGCCGCCAATCGGGCTGCAGCCTCCGAGTGGATGGAACGGTTCGCGGGTAGCCGCATCGCAGTGCGCATAGAAATAAATGTTACGTATATACATAAGCTCGAGAACACATACACAAGAAGTAGGCAGATTCGTCTCTGAATTAAGTTGCTGTAGATTTTCTTGTTTATCTCTCAAAACTTTTTTTTTATATATTTTGTTGTATGTATGTATTTATTCTTATCTTATATTTTTTAGTTATATTTTTTTTCTAATTTGTATTCTGTTATTGCACCTACTGTGTATTGTCTCTGCATCACCCTAAGGTAGACTGGTAGAAAATGCCCAAGAATTATGTCCGCCTTTGTACAGTTTTTACTTGTGCATAAAGTTTGAATAAATAAATATTTTTGCTTGCGGTCAGCCCCGTGCGGCTGACCGCATTGCGGGTAACCGCATAGTGCGTATAAGCCCTAACCGCCACCATCAACGGGACGTCAACGAGAAACGAGATTATTCGAAACAAGCGTGACGTGCGGTGGACTCGAGGCAATAGTAAATATATGTATCGCTACTTCAGCTCTTTCATCTCGTTCTCGTTGACGTGCCGTTGACGTGGCGGTGAACGAACGGCCATATTGTTTGAGCCCAGTAGGTTATAGCCGCACTTTTATCTTTCTTTAAAATTGTATCTTTCTTAAACTCGATGTGCCATATTAACGTCCAAGTATTGTAATACCATCCACAAAATGCACACGCGTGACATCAATAAATGTTCTGGCCTTCGAATTTCCCGTAATTTACATACGAAATCTACTATAGCCTCATGAAAATTCAAACCTAGCCGGATAATGTCGAAAATGGTAGAAATATAATGGGAAATACTACCAAGCACAAACCATAATCGCTGTATTGTCAAATTTTCCTACTACGATTTATTCCCAGCTGAGTTTCATTGCAATATAAAACTCCATTCTTGCTAAAATTGCAAATTAAAAGAAAACAGACTGTGTCAACGACGTATGTTCGTGGAAGTGGTTCCCTTCTTTAAGAGTGTCCCAGTAATCCAATTTTCTTGACTCTTACCATTTACCTTTACTTTTTAAAACGCAAGGCATTTTCTAGCTTGCATTACTCTGGTATATTATTACATTTTTGCAAGAATGAGTTTGGCCAGCTGGCGTGTTTGACACGTGTAGCGCAGCGACACGTGCTTTTACGCGCGTATGTACTCGTATGTTTGTATCCACGTGATGCGTAAACAAAACACGTGCGTAATTTGTATACGTGTGTTGCTTGTAGGATTGTGGATATAATGGGTGCGTTCCGAGTTGGGATGTAATCGATTTGAGCGTGCTTAAACCCGTACCGAATTAGCGTGAGCGTGATAACGATGTCCCGTTAATCGTTATAGATGACGTCATGACATGCGCCATCTTGCAGTAATGCCGACCATGATTTATATCACCGTGAGCGCTGTCAAAAATGACAATGTGTGTGTGTGTGTCAGTGTGTTTGTTTTGAGTTGCATCATATCTTTCAACTAACGTGGCAATTTCGAAATTGGATTTGTGGCTGACATTCGCCACTTAACCAAAGAAGAAAAAAAAAATGCTTGATGCTTATACAACAAAGAAATACTGTAATATCGTTTTAAGATTGATTAGGCACTGTAAGCGCGTTCACGAGCGTTCCGATTGTTGACATCCCTCAGCTGTCATAATCTTAATATCTAAATCGGAACGCATGCGAGATGATGTGAGTGCTATGAGCGATTATAGGTGCCTAATTCTGAATGCGGCCAGTGTATGCTTCTTCATAATGTTTGCTTCTATTATCCCTCTGCTTCCTGATTCATTATACAAGGTTATTTTAAATTGGATAGGTACCTAACTTCGCAGATGCGTTGGGCATCGATACGTAAACACGACATCGTGTAAACTCCGAATATATAAGAGAACAGTTTCTTCAATTCATCAAGTAACAACACTAACAGAGGTCGTTGACCTCCCAAAAAAAACATAAAATCTTCATATATTTTTATTCTGTCGTGTAAACTCCGCAGACGTCGTAGTCAATTTAAAATAATCCTGTTGTCATATAACGCGTTTTCTGGGAAACTTATTACTACTTAATTAATTTTTATTGATCAACAGAATGATAGGTGGATAAAATTTGAGTTCTCTCGCATGTATTTTTCTGATTACAACATAGAAGCAGCTTCATTAATGCTTTACTGTACTCTTATCTTCAAAAAACAGTCCCGAAATGTAATTATCGGATACGAAGTACAAAATAATTACTTGATAGCATTACGTATGAAATCCGAATGTTTTATGTGAGAATGTATATTTATTTATCATTTCATTTGCCTTCAGCAACGTACAGTCGTCGGCATTCATTAAATAGTGTCAGCGAGGGTGCCCTGCTTATTTGCATGTGATACACTCGCGAACAAAACGCAGCCAATAATGTCGCTGTATTTATTCTTTTGTAATCATTATTTTGTTTTTTCTTTATTATTTCTTCATATACTTTGTGGCTAGGAGTGTCCTGAGTAGCCAATTAGCCATGTAGCATGTATGAGATAGTCTTGCTTGATCTCTTGTCTAATCGGGTCGCCTCAATTTGATTTTGTATTGTGTTTGTAGTTACTTAAGCATTTCACAATCCATTTCATGTATTATTTACGTATCAAAACTATGTAAATATAGTAAAGATCATAGAATTTTTAACTTAAGCAATTCATCAGTTACTATTGAAATTAAAATTCCTGATAGAATATCTCAATAAACAAACTGGTCCTCAGATAAATATTATCAGTGTATATTGATAGAAAATGTTCAGACCTTAACTTGAAACTTCGCAACGTTAAATCCGCGACCAACAACTTGATTCAAAGAACCACCCTACAAGAGAAATCCAATACAAACTATAGAAATGGACAGCAGTAATTAAATAATGTCAGCAGTGAGCACTCAATGCGTTCAGCAAAAAGCAGCCATGATGTTTTATTTGCCCGTAGCTGGCGTTCGAATAATTACCGTAAAACCGGTTTATCGACTAGAGGACACAAAATAGATTTGTGTACAGAAGGTCGGCTCCGTACAACGAACGCAAACGCACGCACACATAGACACGCTTCGCGTACAGCGAGTGTAAGCAAACTCACGAATAGCTGGGTCTACACTGGATCTAGCGTGCTTGATCCGAGCACACGTCCACGATGGAGCGCGCGCTCCTTAGACGGTCTATAGGAGCAGTTTGTTTTTCTTTTAAATTTAGTACACTCAGTTTGGACGGTTGTGTGTGGTTCAGGCGATCGTAAAATATGGATAATCTGCAAATCATCCATATAGAGCATGTGCTCAAACTGAACTTAATATAGCTAAAACGTAGATCGGCATTAGAGCGCGCAACAGGACCGCGAGTTTCCTAAAAAGGATAGTGTGGAAGAATCTCCGATCCACGATCGGCGCTTTATGATCGTGGATCGTGGAACGCCGATCTTTTGGATCGTCCGGTGTGGACCCAGCGATTGACATTTGTTTAAAACTGATTGAGACCTCCGTACGTACACGTCTATCTATGCGTGCACCTGTTTTCCCTATTTGTATAGAGCCGACCTTCTGTGTTTATCTACTTTGTGTAGGAAATGACATTTTCGGGAACCAATAAATTCTGAAACGGTGTCTGGTAGTTGTCACTGAAATTTTGCGACGAAATTAGTGGATTTGGAGTAGAGTAAAAATGGTTTATTGTTAAGCAGTTTTCATTAAGGCTGAGCTAGTACGAGTGTTTAATGTCAGTGACAGTTAAAATCAATGAATATGAACACTTTTTAAGCTATTTCTAGAATAAGTGTGTTTCTTTATTTTCTGTATTCTTCAGGGTATCATTGACCTGCTGAAAGTACAACAACTGGTTGATTCTGTAAAAATCTTACTGTCAAAACTTAGGTGAAGTGAGCTGTTATTCTGATTCCTGAGGCTAGTGATTGAAACTATAGACAGCTCACTTCAAGCTCATTTCACCTAAGTTAGATTTTAACAGAATAGATCAACAGGTTGAGGACCCATTTTTATATCAACTTAGAATGCCGTTCTTTCACCTTACGATATATTGCTACCAAAATCTCGATGACCAACTCTGTCCGGTTCGTGCTTAAAAATAACTACTGTAGAATTAATTTAACGAGTGTTTTATCTTTTCGTTTAGATCGACCAGTGTCCTGGACATTTATGGCTCCATCAGTGAGCCCTCACCGTGACCCGTCTGATTCTTCCAACCCTGGTCTCAGGCTTTACAAGTTTGATACCAATACAGGGAAGGTAAGTTATACAACCTCTTTGGTTCTTCTTTAATTTTGGTCTTGAAACTGTAGATTTACCGCAGCAAACGCTGTTTATGATTATCATCATACCCGCAAAATCATGTTTTTATCGTTAAGGATATAACTTTGAAATATTTACATGTTCTTATCTTTCACTTCTATTGTACTTTCTCCACATTTATAAGTACAGGTTCCTGTAAAAGGTTGATTTTGTTAATTTGATTATGTTCATTGGCACTCGTAAACAGCCGGTCGATTCTGTAAAAATCTCACCGTGAAAACTTAGGTGAAGTGAGTTTGTTTTTTCTAGGAATTGACACTATTGACAGCTCACTCCACGCTCACTTCACCTAAGTTTTCACGGTGAGATTTTCACAGAATAGCACCGCTGATCGTAATTATGAACTAAAAGTAAGTAAGTAAGTTTATGTCATGAAACCTTTTTGGCCCTAGGTGTTAGACTACACCCAGTACTTCTTCGACCTGGCGGCTGCCAACCGTAACCTGGCAGAATGGACGGCGGAGTACAACCTGACCCAGTACTACGGGCTTCACGAGGTCTCTGCCATCTCCTTGCACAATCTGGCCGATAAGCTGCAAATAGGCACGCCGCACGAGACTAATATATTTAACAAGTAAGTGTTATAGAAGAAATAGTAATTTGTTTCAGGATTCATAATAGCAAATATGTAGAAAAAACCTAGTGGTAAATATACTGTAGAACATACTAATAAAAACATACAGAGCTGTAATAAAACAGTAGGTATAGATAGTGCAATCCACGAAGACGCGCCCCACTCTTCTTCCTAATCGTTAGCGGTTATCGCTAGTCAATT
This sequence comes from Globia sparganii, assembly GCA_949316385.1. Classification (NCBI taxonomy): domain Eukaryota; kingdom Metazoa; phylum Arthropoda; class Insecta; order Lepidoptera; family Noctuidae; genus Globia; species Globia sparganii. The sequence continues at coordinate 20,771,526 of OX438654.1, forward strand.
TCGCTAGTGTTTTAGCTTTTTCGATACACACTAATTAGCCACTAATAATAATTAGTGTGTATCGACAAAACTAAAACACAAGTGGAATGTTGCTCACTTGTGCTGTAAGCATTAGGAAAAAGAGTGGGGCGCGTCTTCGTGGATTGCACTATCTCTACTTCGTTATTCAAAAGTGCATGGACAATTCAACCTACAAGAATGTCATGTTACTCAAATAATTTCTTACCGTTCTTCGTACCTACCTATGTCTAAACACCATAGTCGACTCCAAAGAATATAATAGCCTTATTTTTATCAGTAACCCCACTAATCTCTTAATTCAGCCAGAAATGGAACATTCTATTTAGAACCTAATTTCTTTAATTAAGTGCTATACACACGAGCGACACGCGTCGACGACAAAGGCAACTACATCCGTCGACAAACGTCGATGGCAGCCGTCGACAACACGCCGCTCATGTATTTGAGCACCGTACTCAAATACACGAGTGTAGTCGACGGCTGCAGTTACCTCTGCTGATGACGCGTGTCGCTCGCGTGTACTACTTACAATGAAACTAATATTATTTCTCTTTCCACCAGGTACTTACGCGCATACCGCGTCCGTCACGAAAGCTCAGAATCGTGTGACGGCGCGTGCGCTCACCAACACTTCTGCGCCATCACGTGCTTAGAGCACGTCGCTTACCGTCAGTGCGTGGAAGCTGCCGCCAGCGCTCTCGCAGCGGCCGGCGACTCCGCTCCACTTACCTTACCGCTCGTCAATACTTTGCTGATTTTAATCGCTTGTGTCGTGGTTATTGGGTAAACTGTATTTTTCAATGCATTTGCTAACCTAAAGCCTTTTTTATTCATGTTATGTATATTTTTTGTAAGGAACGTGTGTAGAACATCGCTTACTCCGCTTTGATATTTTTTTTTTATTGAGTCGTATATTGTGTTAGGTACAAACATCTTTACATTTGCTAATCCTTCCTTTATTGATTCAAGAAATATTTTCAGCTAGCCTTTTTCTTGTACATCATAGAGATAAATCTAAAAAGAGAGATAAAATTATATGAATTTCCGCTCAGGCACGTGCTTAACTCACGTGACAGCGATCGCAACGTGTTAGCCGCGAGCTCTTCCGTTTCGCTCAATCGCTTCTGACATAATAATAATAATATAAGTTGGTTATTATTGTTGCCGTTTTTGGTTTATAATTTTATCATTACATTTTTATATTTCATGGAATTGAGGCACTTTTTTGTCTCTTTTAATGGCTTTTCGTTATGCGTTCATTTACCTATCTGTGTAAATATTCTCGAAATTCAAAATTGCCATTTGACTCATCTTTCAGCGGTCAAAATTCATTGGAAAAATGCATGATATTTGGTTCCCTATTGCATTAATAATTATGTTTACATAGGATAATAAGCACTCTATTAATTTACTCGAATACATAAATTATAATTTTATGAAGATTCTGAGATTTACCGTTTGACATGTAAATATTAATGTGCTTCAAAAGTATAACATAAGTAGGTAAGTAGGTTTATAATGAGCAAGGTGTAATGAGATATAGTAGCTCAGACGGCATTTGTGATAACGCTTGATGAAACGTGAAGTGAATAGGTTAGTAAAAGTTTTATTATTAATAATAATATTTGTAAAAATAATGCTTTAGACATTCTAGTCTTATAGTATTATGATAAAGTAAATTAAAGAAAAAAATAACGATGTATAAAGTCGAGACTGTAAGTTAAGATAACAATTTCCTTTCTGTCAAAAAATTTATCTCTAAATGAAAAAGCATTATGATATTTCATGATTCAGAAAACATAACTTTTATAAATTAAATTAGCATTTGTTAAGTGATTTCTTTTGTAACAAACTATGTCATTTAAGTATGCTTGCTTTGAATGTAAAATCGGTGTATTTTTACTGTAAATAAATTATGTAAGTAGAATTTTTATAACGGTCATTAAAACGCTACAATGGACCTATTAAACGGTATAAATTAGTAATGAGATCTTAGAAGTGTAATTGAAAGTTAGTATGAAATATTGAACTAATTTAATTAACATTGCCTCGAAAGTTAGTCCCTGGATAATCGAACTTTTCTATCAAAGCAAGTACTATTCAGAGTTTATTTGTTGTTTACCTTATTTAACATTGTCTTGTTTTTATTCAGTTGTAAATTTTACAATAAAAATAAAGTACACACAATGCTTTTATGGAAGAATATGCGATTATATCACCTCAGCTTAAACTATTGACACTGCGTCAATCTGTCCTTTTTATAATTCTTTGATTGACCTTTATGAAAAAGAATTGATTGAATTTCAAGTTCGTTTGAGTGATTTTCTGTTTAATTAAATTATCTCTGATATTCGATCAATTTACAATAGTCTACTAGTACTAGACTTTTTAGATTTAATTATTTTAATTTAAATTGTCAGTAGAGGTGCAGTTTAACCCAAAATTCAAATAATTATGAAATCGAACATCGTTTATAAAATCAAAACATTAAAATTAACATTACATAATTATTAAAATAATTCTAGCCATAATTTTAATGTTAAAAGCGCTGTAAATAATTACAAGTGTAATTTAATTTTGAAATTGTAAATGAGGAACAACTAGGACATAAGTAAATATTGAATCGCTTATTTCAATTTATTTTACTGCGGAGACCAATTTAATCGGTGTTTGAGAATTTAAATTATTACGTGAATATTACAGTTGTGGGCAGAGATGTGATATCATATTTAAATCAGGTATTTTCCGATTTAAATCATAAATAAATTAATCAGTGATTTGAAAAACTTGAAAATAAATAACGCCATTTAAAATTGTGCACTCAACTGTATTTTGTAGCGAAATTTTCGTAGCGTAATACAAACTATTTCCTTTTGAAATCATTATGAATGTTCCCATATTTGTATCGACTGGATGTTTCAATTAATTTTTAATAAAGAATTGTAATCAACATGTTGGTTTTAATCAACTTCCTCCACCATTTACATTAGCGACCCACCCCTATTTCACACGGTTTTTACGATTTGGCAATACTTCGAGATTTCTTCACTAAGTTTACACAAGTACATACAACATTAAACACAGACTTTGATACATTGTACATATTATACATATACAGGCTGGGTAAAAAATCGTGGATCAAACGAAACAAAATGATAGGAGGGGTTATTTGCAGTAAAAAAAAAAATATATATATATTTAAAAAAAGCATCATCACTACAAAAGTGCTTTTATGATAGTGGGTACCATGATTTATCAGTATTGGCACTTTTTTCAATAACTTTTAAGTCTCACTAAACATTATTTGGAACTTTAGAGCCTTACTGCAGTAAACACTCAAATTGTCATAACTTAGATAATCAAGTTAGGGCACTGCCACAAATATTTTTTTTTACAGCAAATAACCTCAGCTGTCGCCCTGGTTCGTTTGATCCACGATTTTTTCGAAAATCGAAAACTCCTTGCAGAAAGTCTAGTTACACCATTTATAAATCAAGAACGGCTGGACCGATCTATATGGACTTTATCCCTTTACTAAACAGCTACAGTCCGGCCATCGAGAGAATGCGTTCCAGAAATCTGTCAGTGCGACAATTCTAGTAGCTAATAAAGATCAAATTCGCAAAACACTTCTATTCTATTCTATTTTTAATAAATGACAATCAAAGCCGATGTCGACTATTCTGCCAATGTCAAAAGTAAGCTGGAAAAACAAGTGTGTGAGAGAAAAAAAAAGCAAGAAAAGAAAAAAAAAAAACGCAAAACACTTATATGCGTGTCTGAAACTGACAGGTGTCAAGAATGCATTCTCTCGACGGCCGGACTGTAATTGTTATGACAACACAGAGTTGCCACTGAAAACACTGCCCTATGTTGCCAATTTCCCACAAAAAGTTTATGTTATTCGTACCAAACAAGCACGTGTTCGATTGTAAGTGGTCACTATCACCTATCACCTAACAACACTTGGAATTTCCGGGAAAACAGATTTATTGCTAACTAGCTGCGCCCCGGGGTTTCACCCGCATAAATGTTGATCCCGTGGAAATATCGGGATAAAAAGTAGCCTATATGTTAATCCAGGGTGTCAGCTACTTCCATACAAAATTTTATCAAAATTGGTCCAGCCGTTTGAAGAAGTAACAAACATATAAACACGCATACACACACACAAACCTTCGCTTTTATAATATTAGTGTGATGAAGTGTGATAATCTGTTTTTTTACGGCGAGCAAGGTTACTGTGTTCCAGTTTGAAGAGTATTAGTGTCCGTTCAACTTTACCTTCGGAATGGCAACGCATCTACGATGCCTCTTCTTCTTCTTTTCCCTATAAATATATCCGAAGATTATCTTAAATAAACCAAAGAAGCGATAAGACCGCCCATTGTGTCACCTTATGTAAATTTTCTACATTTCTTTCTGTGATTCGTATGGTATACGGACGCCAGGACATCAAGCTACTGCAATCTATCAAATTTCTTTAATAGATTTTCAAACCCTTTCGATAAAGCATAAGGTTTAAATTTAATTGGGAAAATTTGACAGTTTCGGGTAGCTTGATGTGCTGGCGTCTGTACATAATAGAGAGTATTTTATTCTTTTCTATAGCGGGATAACGTTCCGGACAATCTCCCTTTCTCAGTCGCTCAGTGGATCACGTAAAGATATAGAGGGAGGTAGGTACCTACTTTTACATATCTCCCTACAATAATTAGGTTTATAGTACTCTGTCGGGATGATGTCGAGTATGTGACGTCAGTAAATCTGAGCGGATTAGCTCCCTCCTTGAAATTTCGGCAACAGTAATACTACTATTGCCGTCATCTTTTTGGATACGGCGAGGATTTAGAGAGTATTTTTAGCAATCAATCAAATATAGACATGATCATGGTCATGATTTGGACATTTTCAATACCAGTGTTTCTCGGCTTAAGGGCCTAGTCTTCTAGTGCACAATATAAGAATCGCGTGCGGCGAGTCCACGCGCCGAGCGTCTGCACCCGGGCTCCCCGCAGTCCCCCGCATACATCCTACCTAGCGTAATTTGACACGGTCGGAAAGTTGCTCTACTAAGTATTATTTATTTTATCATTTATGTACACACATCGCACCTTCAGAATTGAAGTGGCTTAACTAAAAATTTTAAGAAAATTACTTTGATACAAAGTATTAAAAAAAAAAAAATCTTAAAATTTTAAGAAAATTACTGATACAATGAAAATGAATTTGATGGAATGTATCAAAGTCATTTTCTTAAAATTTTAAGAAAATAACTTGGATACAATGTGTCAGTCATTAAAAAAAAAAAAATAGTTAAGCCACTTCAATTCTAAGGTGCGACATATAAACAGACAAAAAAAAGCAGAATAGAAAAATAGGTACAAAAGTGATGCTTATTTCAAAAGAATCTCTTCCAGCATACCTGCGATAGGACAATAAATAGAGATATGTAGACAGTGTGTGAAAGTGTAAAGGAGACAAAAAAAAATACATAAAATCAAAGTCAAAGCATTTATTTCAAAAAGGCACATAAAAGCGATTATTAATGATACGGAAAGGCTCGTGAGACACAGAAAGTTCAGCGGCTATCAATCTCAAACTTGAAATGAGAATTTTTAGTCACTATTTCCTTCACTTTTGCGATATTAACTTCAGTTGAAGACGGCAAGGCAAATCTAGACCGCTTTTAAACGCTTTGTATTACTCATAAGCACGTGTTTTTTATAAAGTCAATTCACCGTAAGGCCTTCTGTAACATTTTCAGTGACTTCGAACCCGAAATACCATTGGCGATTATTTAACTAATATATTATACTCTATCACATACATTACAGTTACATTCTTATATAAAAAATATCGGTAATGGACATTAGTGGTTTGCATCGCATATTTTCAATCATCAATGGTACTCCCATAGTAGAAGAGGTAGGATTAATATTTCGAGCTTCTGACAGGTTGCTTATATCTGAAAATGGTTGACGTGAGCCAGCAGCGGACCTGTGAAAATAAATAAGTCATATAATAACAGAGTTTTCAGAAGTATTCGTAAAAAATCATCGTACTAATATTATGTAGCACCCTGTGGTTTCTTCCGCTGCGAAAAAGTAGCCTATGCGTACATTGGCTACTTTTTCGCAGCGGATCCTTAGGCTACCATAAAAAAATTATCTGTATTAATTCTGCCGTAACGGAGTTTAGAGGAAACAAATATACTGAGTGTAATTTTATCATCTCTTAAGGGATCATTGAACTCATCATTATGAACCACTTTTACTATGTAAACAAACCAGAAATCGCGAAAATAAAATTAGCTGTTCCCTACAACCTAGGGAACAGCAGATTTTTTTTCACGATGTCACGATTTCAGGTTTGGTCACATAGTGAAAGTTGTTCATAATAATGAGTAGAATGACCCCTTATGAGGATAACGGTGATTAAAATGCGCACACTATGTAGACAAGGATATTATAAGTTGGATGATTATATCGTAGATAAAAATGTTTGGATAAATGCTGATCCTGCCACAGGCACTTGGGCTCACTAGTTAATTTTGACCTCACTTTCGGCCTTAGCATCCTAGAAAACCTCGGAAACGACATCCATGACAAAAAACTTGAACATTTTCGCGTCCTCCATCTTGGATTTTAATTTTGACCTCACTATAGGCCTTAACATCCTAGAAAACCTCGGAAACGACATCCATGACAAAAAACTTGAACATTTTCGCGTCCGCCATCTTGGATTTTAATTTTGACCTCACTATCGGCCTTAGCACCCTATAAAACCACGAAAACGATATCCATGACGAAAAATATGAACATTTTCGCGTCCGTCATCTTGGATTTTCATTTTGACCTCACTATCGGCCTTAGCACCCTAGAAAACCACGAAAACGACATCCATGACAAAAAATTACAAACTTTTCGCGTCCGCCATCTTGGATTTTAATTTTGACCTCACTATCGGCCTTGTCACCCTAGAAAACCACGAAAACGATATCCATGACGAAAAATATGAACATTTTCGCGTCCGCCATCTTGGATTTTGATTTTGACCTTACTATCGGTCTTAGCACCCTAGAAAACCACGAAAACGACATCCATGACAAAAAATCATAAACTTTTCGCGTCCGCCATCTTGGATTTTAATTTTGACCTCACTATCGGCCTTGTCACCCTAGAAAACCACGAAAACGATATCCATGACGAAAAATATGAACATTTTCGCGTCCGCCATCTTGGATTTTGATTTTGACCTTACTATCGGTCTTAGCACCCTAGAAAACGACATCCATGACAAAAAATCATAAACTTTTCGCGTCCGCCATCTTGGATTTTAATTTTGACCTTACTATCGCTCTTAGCACCCTAGAAAACCACGAAAACGATATCCATGACGAAAAATATGAACATTTTCTTGTCCGCCATCTTGGATTTTAATTTTGACCTCACTATCGGCCTTATCACCCTAGAAAACCACGAAAACGATATCCATGATGATAATTGTGGAACTACTGATAACAAATTCAACATTAGTTCCATTATTTTCAGATTCTTTTAAAACTAGTGATAAAAAAAAAACAATCAGTAGTTCCATCATGGAACAGTTAATGGTACTAGTGACAACGAAGCGTTCTCAAGTGGGAAATAGAGACTCCACTAGTTCTACTATTTTGTTATACCTAATATCGTAGTACTAGTGAGAATAAAAATTCCCATTAGTTCTACTGTGGAACTGTTCAGTAGAACAAGTGGGAATAAAGAATCCCACTAGTTCTACTATTTTGTTATACCAAATATCGTAGTACTAGTGGGAAAAAAAAACCCATTAGTTCTACCGTAGAACTGTTCAGTAGAACTAGTGGGAACATACCGATAAAATCGAGATGAGATATCGATACTCATCATGTCTGTGGAGTCTCGCTAGCTAATTTAATTTGACCTTGTAGTTAGGCCTTAAACATGAATACTGTAAACAGTTTTACTTACCTTTGGAATCTATTTCTCTTCATTACTTCTACGTTTGAGCGTTTGAGAATTTTTTTTTTCGTACAGGCATTTTTTTTTTAAATTTAAGATCCATATTGAAATCAAATATTTACAAAACTATTACTGTATTACAATTATTTACAAACCACTCGAAAAATTATATACAAAAAATAATAAAGTAGAGCAACTTTAGATAGACAACAGTGCGTAACCTATGTTAGAGCAGGAGCAAAGTTAGAGCGAGAGGGAACAGTTAAAATTCGTCGTGGACCACACGTCTGAACGCTGCGACCGTGCAGCGGCCACTAAGGAATTTCTCTTTCAATTCTTGTATACAGAGTTGATACGACCGAGGGGCATTAAATTACACTACGTATACTATACGTGTTTAGTATTAATTCGATACGGTATAAAAATAAAAAGCGCCATAAATGAGAATTTTTTTTTTTCAAACAAACTAAATAGCTTACAAATCAGAGTAAAACGCAACCACCCTTTGTAAATAAAGGAGAAACCCAAACTTCATAAAAACTTGGGCCTGGTGACTGACCTTGGATAACTATACAAAGTGGCAACGTCCAACGTCGCGCGCGGGCAGAGTAACTCGAAACACACTGTGGATTTTCCAAACTGCAGTACCGGAGATTTTGCCGATTCCAGATCGGTCCGAGTAAAAGTACTCTCATCGGTCCATATTAAATTAGTTAAGAAATGACGGTCTTCGGATGTTTTATTTAGTAGCCATTGGCAGTAACTGTTGCTGATCGGCAAGTCTCTCGATAAAAAAGTTTGCACCTTCCGATATTTAGAAGGTTTGCGTTTTTTACGTTTTAGAACCTTGTAGATAGTTCTATGGCAACATCTAAACTGCCGGGCGGCTCTGTGGAGACTCGTCGGGCTGCGGGAAAAATTGTCTAAAATTCTTTCGTCCCAAGCAGCGGGCATTTACCGCGGTGGCACTCCCTCCTGTTACAGCACTATACGTTTATTGTCCCGTAATCTTTGTACTGCCAACTGTATGGTGCGGGCATTCCTAGGGCAATTGCGGCTATCACAATACCTTTCTCTGTAAGTTCGTAGAGCTAACGTTGCGTTTCCACGGCATTCGCCGTAGATTAAAATCATGTCAGTGTATTCTGACGCCGTGTCAGTTACACGAGGTATTTTTGATCACTTTAATTATACACACACACAACCAAAGTTTAACTATCACAATAGAAACAGTCAATTACAAAAAAAAAAAACACTAACACTAAATAATAATAATCCCAAGTTACGTGTCCTGTCCTGTCACAATAAAAAAAGGAATACTGTCTTAAACTTATTTAGTGTCCTATCACAATAACAAAATAAATTCACAATTATTGTCAGCGCACAAGTTCGACAAAACAATAAGGGCGCAGGAGCTTCCGCGTACGTACCTACGTTCCGGAAGGGTAGCGTCGGCGCACTGAAAAAACAAGTTTTTTGGAGGCCCCACTTACTGATCGCAAGCACAAAATACAGAGAGTAAAGAAGTCAATCTACATACAAAGTGCGCTCGAGCAACGCACACATAGACACCGCTCACGGACACGATATCTCGGACTGGTTGGGACTAGTGCGAGCGCAAGTGCCATCCGCTTGAGACATGCCTATGAAGTGCAAAAATGGAGCAATAAAAAAAAATTATAACTGTTCAGTGGACGGTTGTTTATATTCAACATTAAACGGTGAATTGTCGTTTTTTAATCTACCAGTTGTTTCAGAGAGGTAAGTAGGTATTTGCTTGTATTTCGATGGTTTGTATTAACGTAACACAGTAGTTAGGTAGGTAGGTAAGCGCCCCGGCCCCCAGTCCCGCGCCGTAAAGTAAAAGCGAACATGACTTTGTAGCACTTTGTGACAAAGTAATGTAACAATAACATTAAAATTAAAATATTTTAGTTATTATTGGTTTTTTCGTTTCTCATCATCATCAATAAATCAAACAACTAGATGCGAGTGCCACTACCACGATAGTTTTTTGTGCATAAGCCAAAGTTGACAACCATAGCGCGACCGCCGAGCGTAGACTTCTGTAATCTCGGTATTCTGTGTCGCAAGGATCTAAGATACAATAGCAACACACTGACCTATTTCTATTTCTTTTACGCACGTGATGTTTTGCCAATAGGATTGTCACTCTCTTATGTACTACGTATTGGTTTATGACTTGCGTAAGAGCGGCAACAACGTATCGTAGATTTATCGTTTTAAGGTGCATGACCTATGCCTGTAGACATAATCAGCTGTTAGGAAAAATACATCGTGTTCAAACGGTGCAAAAACTTAAAAAATCATTTGCGACTAAACTACTGTTTCAATTTAATTGATTTTTGGTAGAGAGCTTGATAATGATACCTAGTATAGGCAGTTTAAAGGAAAGCCCATCTGTCGTATCAACTTTGTATAAACTCTTATTTTGTAGGTCTTTTGAAATTATAATTATTCTTTGGATAAGGTGATTTAGGTGCTATTTTTTTTAGTATTTGCTTATTGAACCTTTGGCATTAAAATAATCTAATTGTTACTTAAATACAATGCATAGTTATTCTGAAAAAAACCGTTTATTATGAGATAAAAACAGAGAATTTTGATGAAATTGCGACCTCTGAATTAAGAAAATGAAGGATAATTCGAAAAAACTAATCAGCGCATTTTGAAGACAAGAATGTTGAGCTAATTATGCGCTGAACAGATTTTTAAATTAATTCTTCATTGCCATAAACGAAGAGCTCAAACAGAACTCGAAATGATGTTCGGCGCGAAAGAGCTGTGTTTAACACTTGATTTAGCTAACATAATCCACCTAGATGAACTTAAAAAAAATATCTAGCTATTACTTATATTATGGTTATTCATGTGAAATAATAATATTTCATGTTATTTCATTATTTTGTTTAGAAAAAAAATTACAAAGTTGCGCAACTAATTCGCCGCGAGTGAATTTTGCAAGACTGCAGCCTTAAGCATTTGTTGGTGAAAAGCTTTTTTACGGAAAAGTAATTGTTTGTGTCATGTATGATCGTGTTATTTTGTTTCCTAATTTATGTTAAATGTATTATTTTGTACCGACTTTTTTTTTGTTGTCTTTTTTTTGTTTCGAGTGTTTATCAGTGGAAACTTATAAATGGCCTTCAAATGGATATTGTTTAAGAACACTGTTTATATAAGCTGTAAGTTTCCAGAACAAAATAAAATAAAATAAATAAATAAATAGAGCTTAGATGACACTAAAATATACAACGTGTAACGTTAAATGCGCAAAACCTCATACACCCCAATTAGAGCATTGACTTAAAAGCATAATACAATGACCAAAACCATTTTTTTTAAAGCTAACTATATTTATTAAGAAAATCGTGTTGATCCTAGCATAACTTTATGCATTCAAAATTGAGTCTCACTGCCTTAAAATAAGACTTAATTTTCTTTGGCTCAATCGGCGGATAGTAGGGCAAAATACATACTTTTTGAAAAAAAATCTATTTTAAAAGTTAATGAAATCGATTCTGTTGTCAATTATGAACAAACTATTTTCAGTTTCGCGCATTTAACGTTACACGTTGTATCTAAATAAATTATATACAAGTATATAATAAAAAAAAAATAAGAAAGAGGTAGAAGCTCATTGGACATAAAAAAAATTGGTCCGCATCGCTGTCAATGGGATAAGTGCCCAAATGGCTCGCAACATTACCACATTGGATGGCAATGCTGATTCTTTGGGTTAAAAACAGGCCAGCTTTAGATGCAAGAGCAATAGAATTGCCTACTGATAAGAATTTGCTCACAGTAAAGATGTCTTGGATTCATATTATTAGGCAAAATCTTTAGATGTTTATCATAATATTATTCGCTTTTCGATGACTCACAGCTGAAGTATATAAGCACGAACTAGTTTTCCACTTAACGAAAATGATTAGCAACACAATTTACGTCCACTTATGTGATAATACTTTTGACTGAAGTGAACGCATATCATCTAAGCATTCTAAGCTATCATATTACAACATGAACCTAACTGAGCACAGGGGACATTTCCTTCTCCAGTGTGACATTACGGGCAGCGGGATTGTCCGAAAGGGTTACCGCTGCCCCGGAACATAAAGGGCTAAGGAAGGAACACGGGTGGGTTTTAGTCAGTAAGAGTCTGACACTCCCTCCTGCTCCACCCTGAGCGGAAAAAAAAAGGTGACAATACACCTGTGATGGAGATATTCTGCAATATCTACCAAAAGCGGTAGCTATTGCAAAATATCTTCATAGGCAATGGGCGTTGATAACCTACTTAAACTGCGTTCGCGATTTATTTGCCAAAAATGTAAACAAAATTTTAATTCCTATACAATAAAGTTCAGTTTTCGCTACAACTTCAAACGTTTATAACGTTTTCAATAGTGTTAGTCACTCTGAAATGAACTTAAATTTAATTGGTTTATAGTTGATATTCGTTTAACTTGAAATAGGGTAGGTGTGAGCAGCACTGCGCACTTTTACTATAGAGGTTTGCCTGCTTATAATAATTATAATACAAGCTTCTGACTGACCCACTGCAGGACAAAGGCACCGTGTCAGTCAAAGAACGTCCGAACATTTATTATCACTCTAGCCCAAGGCGGATTGGCGATTTCAGAGTTACATTAAAATTATAAGTCCTGCGGGGTGATGGGGTCACACACTTTCTCTCACCAAAGGATTTTGAAGGAAATTCCTAATCCAGAATGGATTAGGAATTTCACTTCAATCTTTGAAAAAAAAACCGTCTGCTCGACAGCGTAATTATCGCAATGAACGTTGTCGAATTGTTAAAAGAAAAGATAGTGGCCCCGATTCTGTTGTTCACAAACTAAATTAAATTTAAGTTCAGTGCATCTTTTTCTGTCTATTTCATTATGAAAAGGACAGAAGATAAATATTAGTTTAGTCCTGTCAAATTAGATAATCCATAGACAAGTTTAGACGTGATTAAAAAATTGGCTGCTAAAAATACGTCAATTTACGTCAGGCCCTGACTAAACTAATATTTGTCATCTGTCCTTTTCTTAATGAAATAGAAAGAAAAAGATGCACTGAAATTAAATTTAGTTAACAACAGAATCGGGGCCATTGCATTAACAATTGTTAATGTATTACGCAATTACCCCGCAGTTTTTCTCACAATCTTTTCCTTCACCGATGTCTGCTTAGCATAATCAGCCTAAAATATTCCCACTGCTGGGACCCAGTTCACCTCCGAAAGGGAGTGGGCTGTAATCCACCACGCGGGCCCAGTGCGGGTTGGTAGATATCAGATGTCTTTGAATTTTTGGTTCTAAGACATGGCGGTTTCCTCACGATGTTTTCCTTCACCGATTTGAGAGCAATGGTGATGAAATAATTTATACAAAGTAAAGCGCACGCAAAGTAATTGGACGCCTATCTAAAGGATTGGTCAGATGTAGCAAGAGACAGGGGAATATGGAAAAACGGAAGGGAGGCCTTTGCCCTGCAGTGGTGGGACATAACAGGCTCATAATAATAATAAGAATTGGAAATTATTTTAAGAATTGTAAAGTCATCAAAATAAATAATATTAAGGAATAAGTAATAAGGAATAATAATAAAGCGCCTGTCTGAGTTCGAACCTACGACCTACAACTCGTAAATCGCGGCCGCTAGTCCACCACTGCTCCCCTGCTCCCTGATGACTGCTTGTTACCTACACAATTTATCGTTAAAACATCATGACGTTTTTTAATCGACTTCAAAAAGGAGGTTATCAATTCGGCTGTATGTTATTTTTTTGTATGTTTGTTACGCGAAATCGATTGTAATTTTTTTATGGGTAGATTATGCCTCAGGGGTGGTTCCATATAAATTTAATTAACATTGCTTGGGTTGTCTTTTGAATTAGCTTCAATAATACATATTTTTGCCACTTAGTTTATATTGATGGTGTTATAATGACTTCTTCTCACTGATATCTACATAGCAGTAGTGTTATACGAATTTGTGTGGGGTAAGTGCAACATAAAACTGGAAATTAAAAACTTTTTTTCAAAAAAAAAAAAAAAAAAAAACAAAGGACTTCCAAAAAAGACTACAAAGTGAAAAATAACTTTAATTTCGAAAGTCGGTGGCAAACAACGAAAATTAACCCAACGACACCGACGTAGTGTCTTTTTTGTAAGTTGGTTGTTTTTTTCTTTTTGTAAAAAAAGTTTTTATATATTTCCTTCACGTGATTTTTCAACCTCAAATACCAAGATCAGTCTCGCAGAAAACTTGATCAAGTTAACGCTATACCACATAATATTAAAGGGTATCATGTTTAGCATAAACAAGTGGTGAGTATGTATATCTTGACATGCAAATTTATGCTAAGTACAAAAGTCGATACTCGGTCTCTTGACAAAACGAGAACATCTTGCAACCTATGTATATTAAGTTCTGTGACAGTCGACAGATATTTGCAGTAAAACATTTTTTAAATATAAGAATTGAGGAACATAATATTAGGGAGCAAAATTTGAAGATCCGGTGTATCTCATCGTGTCGGCGTGCTGAAAGTACAACGTGAAACTAAATTAGCAGACAAAATTTCGTAGATGTGATGGGAATCGATATCTAATGACGATAAAATAAAATAGAAAAATTTTGTAAGCTGATAATTTCATATAGCGTCCGGTGGCCTCGTATTCCGCAAATTCCTCTATAGTTTGGTTTATTGTCATCAGATATCGATTCACATAACATTTGCGGAGTTTTGCTACCTAAATAAAGACGTAAGGTCTTTAATTCTGAGTGAAAATCTGTAATTTTCACCAGTATTTGATATTAAGGTTTTAAAAACCTCTCTGTATTTGTACAGCCGTTATTGTGTGACCGGTCACCTCTTTCTTATGGAACCAAAAGCTTAGATACAGACGCCAGCATATCAAGCTACTACAATCTGTCAAATTTCTCCAATAGATTTTCTACTTTATCGCCAAAGCATAAGGTTCAAAGTTGATTGGGAAAATTTAACAGTTTTGGGTAGCTTGTTGTGCTGGTGTCTGTATATGACAAAGCAGGCTATCTTCGTAAGTATTGTCATGACATGTAAGTTCACGTAATAAACTTTTGTTAACTGAAATAAAAATCGTACACCAAATACACAGCCAAATTCACGATAAATACACTTGGAAAAAATGTTTGATGAAGAACGGAAACGATAATTTAATCGGAAAGTATGTTTCGATTTCCGCTCCCATTACCCAGAACCGCCTTTGGTAAGTAGAACCTAATTTGTTCTTCAATTGGCTGATCAAGTTCTTAAAGAAGTGACAAAATTACACTTATGGTTTTCTTGAAGAAGTGAAAAAAATTACAATTATGGTTTTCTTGAATTTGTACGATTTTGACTATCAGGAACCAAACAGATTATGAATTATAACAATTTTGTTTCGTTCATACATAGATAGATTTATTTATTTCTGAGTATGTGGAATGAAGTGTATGGTATGTAACTGCTTTGCAGTTAGGCAACGGTAATACTATTCTTGTAAAAAAATCTATTTCTGTGAATAAACTGTTTTTTTTTTCTCATATTTCCAAGGACGTCTCCAACATGACTTACTGCTCGTTCCTCATCACAAAGAACTTGACACGTATAATCTATGTATTCTCAAGTTCTGTACAATGCTGTAAGCACTTTTAAGTCCACATATTTTGCAGCTGACGACTTCCTAATTAACTGCCAGAGGTCCTTTGGCTGTTGTATCACGTTTTTATAATAATGCTGTTTTGAAATGGAACTTGTAATTTTTGTAACATTACAAGTTCCATGTGTACACATGTGTAGATTACAAGTTCCATGAGTATGTGTGGAAACTTTTTAATATTATTTTAACGTATACAGAAACACTAATTTTTACCGCAGATTTGAAACCTTACAAACTTTTTCCATGCAAAATTGTATCCTAACCCGTTCAGCCGTTTTTGCGTAATTGAGTAACAAACACAAAAACTTTTTTATAATATTAGTACGAAAAACAAGACGCAGCATACGGTAGAATTTCGGATTACTTGTAGGTAGTTTATTTGGTGTTGCCACGAAAAGCAAACGACTCTCTAACAATAATTATGTAGGTAAGTAAAGTTGAATAATTGCCTCGCATCAGACGGCCTTCACAAGGTCAACGACCTTATAGGTGGCAATCCAAATCTACATCTTCCGCTATGCGGTCGCCACTTCAGAACCTTTCGGCCTCAACGACGACCTGAGGGGCAATTCTCGTAATTTTAAGAACGTTCACAGTCTGATCTCAGTCTCAATCTGTCAAAAAACACTTCTAATTTCCCTACATTTTGACAAGTTTAAGACATTTTTTTGTCGTTGAGATGAGATTGCGACTAGATTTTGAACGTTTTAAATTATGAGGATTGGCCTGCTGTTCTGCGTGCAATGTACCTACCTTGTCGACTGCCACTTATGTTTGGCAATTCTTCTGACTACGTTGGTAACTTTATCTTTTCTGCACCATTTCATTTCCAAAATTAATGTATTTAATTAGCAAATAAATTCATAAAAGAAATTAACAAGTGGTCATGTTTGATGCTTTCATATCAATTTTAAGTCACTTGTGGCAAAGTAATAACAGACGCACGAGTCGATCGATCAGGTCAAGCTACGCTTGCCGCGGTTGGTCCGTGGATGGATGACCATCTTCACATACTAAGACCCCTCCGTGCCTCGGAAAGCACGTTAAGCCGTTGGTTCCGGCTGTCATTCGTGGATCTTTAACTGTCGTTACGGGTCGTCAGTAGCCCGAAAGTCTGAAAACCAGTCTTACCAGTCTTACCTTGTATTACCCAGTAATTGGGTTGTGGAGGTCAGATAGACAGTCGCTCCATGTAAAATACTGGTATTCAGCTGCATCCGTTTGGACTGGAAGCCGACCCCAACATAGTTGGGAAAAGGCTAGGCAGATGATGATGAGAGAAATTAAAATGTGTAAATGTGTGTGTGTGATATTTATAAAGAGAATATCAAAAAGTAGCTGCAATAATTTCCGCTATATTTACTTTTAGATTGTCAATTTCCGGATATTAAACCTCGTTAATCACAATATCGTGTATTAATAAACGATAAAAGCTAATTAGAAATAATAATGATTTATTTGTAGCGTACTCAAAATAAACAGTTTATTTTTAAGCCTTTTCAAGTTAGGCTTCAAAATAAACTGTTTATTTTGAGTACGCTACAAATAAATAATTGTTATTGATTTATTCATATTAAGCCTCATCTAAAATTCTATCAGCTCTCAATCGGGACATATGATTTGTTTGATGACCCGTTTTCAGTAAATATGATTGTTTGTAGGTATAGGTACTGTTCTGCTAAGCCTTTTCCCGTGTTGGGATCGGCCTCCATTTTAACCGGATGCAGCTGTATACCAGTATTTTACCAACGCCTATCTGACCTCCACAACCCATTTACTGGGGAGGACGATACCCCTTGGTGAGACTGGTTGCCGGAATTTCAAAATATAGTATGAATTTGAATTATGATAAGAGAAATATGTTTCGATTTATGGGATGCATGAAAAAGCCTCCTCGTGTAGTACAGTTTGTTCCGTTATTTACTTAATTGAACCGAGCGCTCAGCGCATCCTGGACAGTCACACCCAACACCTAATAATTTGACTGTTCAATTCTTCCCTTGCGGTGGTAGGGCCGTCTGGCTTGCGACCACCTTCCCACCAGCCTCAAGCAACCTGCTGTCGATGCGTGGGGGTTCCAGTGACTTAGGCATCTTCTGGGCACGCTCGTTCCATCATAGATCTCATCCATCGCGTTCTATCAGGCATGATCTAGGTCAAGAATAGGCCCATTCAGCAATTTAAAAAAAATTATGGCCCGCTTGGTTGATAACAGCCGGTTCGCTCTCAATGATAGGAGGCCTAAGTCTCAGCAGAGAAGGTAAATTGAAGAGTGATTATGTTATTTATAAGATACAGGGTGGCATGCATCGATGTACAACCTGCTAACGTGAATTCAATACATTATAATGTAACCAGCGCGGTCAAAAACTGCTATTTCATAGAAAAGTGAAAAACCTACGCGGTCAAAATGTATGGAACAGATTTTCTTTTTTTTTTTTTTGATAGCCGACGTAAAATTTCAACACAGGGGTATACCCCGCCTGCCGGGGCAGCGGGATTGTCCGAAAGTGTTATCGCTGCCCCGGAACATAAAGGGCTAAGGAAGGAACACAGGTGGGGTTTAGTCAGTAAGAGTCTGACACTCCCTCCTGCGCCACCCTGAGCGGAAGGGGTCATTTGATGATTTCCCATCAACAAAAAAAAGGGGTATACAGTGTCGAAATTTTACGTCGGCAAAATAATAATGATAGTGGGGTTTCACTTTACGAAATCAAAAAACGCTCTCTAGGAAATCACGCTAACTTACTTTCATAAATATCGGTTTAGTGACGTCATTCGCCGGTAAATTGAAGACGGTATGTGGCAGCTACCGATCTTCTAGGAAACTGGATTATTTAATGGAGCAGTGGTGACTCAGTGGTATCGGCTCCGAATTACGATTTGTAAGTCATGAAACCAGGCAGGCACTTTGTGTATTAAATGAAATCATCAATGCTCTCAAAACGGTGAAGGTTCATCATGAAAAAAAAATGTCCTAGAACCAAGAAATTCGAAGACATGTGACATCCACTGGGCCCGCGTAGAGGATTGTGGCCCTCTCACAGAGAGGAGGCGTTTTTTTTGAGGATGGGAAATCATCAAATGACCCCTCCCGCTCTGGGTGGAGCAGAAGGGAGTGTCAGACTCTTACTGACTAAAACCCACCCGTGTTCCTTCCTTAGCCCTTTATGTTCCGGGGTAGCGGTAACCCTTTCGGACAATCCTGTGTCCCAGTAGAAAGAATATTATAGGCTGATTGACCGTCCTATTTACCAAAACTAATTTTATAAATAAATACTCACAACGAGATCGATCGATAAGAATCAAAAGGTCAGTAACATTGTTGCGTGACCAACTGCGTTCACGAACTTACAATTATGTTTAGTACTTATATTGTTTATTTATTATTTTGTTATAGAAATGTTATTTAATGTCGTCGCTTGCTCCATTTATAAATGGTTCGAGGTCACAAGGGAAGCCCTGAGGTTCCAATAAGAAAGACGTTTGTAGGTTTTCTATGAACCATTGTTTGTAAAAAACTTAGTTCGAAATGAGAGTTAATGACATGTTGAGTTCTATTTGTAAACAAATGATCTTATAAATATTTTCTTCTGTTTTGCTGGCACGTGTAAGACAAATTCGTGTATCAGAAATATTTATGAACACACTAGTAGCGCCCCGCGGTTTCACCCGCGTTAGTTTTAGATTCCGTGGTAATATCGGGATAAAAGTATCCTGTGTGTTAGTCCTAGTTATAAACCACCTGTGTGCCAAATTTCATCCAAATCTGTTTAGCGGTTTAAGCGTGGTTGATTATCAAACATCTTCGCAAACTTTCACATTTATATTATTAGTAGGATAATGGGATTTTGTAGATTTCGTTATCATTTTTATGCTTTATTGGATTTAAATGTTTATTAATTCGTTTGTTGTGTGTGCAGTGCAAATATTCAAACACAAACGTACAAGTAGACCCAAAAAGATATGCGCTTCGGTAATCTTCGTGTTTCCACTTTCCAATAATCACGAACGTGGCAGCACAGAGTAACTCCTCCAGAGGGGCAAAGCTACTAAGTTTTGTACTGCCACTCGTTGTAGTAATGCACCTATTATTGCTAGTTTGTATAAAGTTTTCCCTCTTTCAGGTTACCTACTCCGGTCGATGATCTGTCACTCAAAAGTTTTTTTTTGTGAGTTCTTTTGTAACCTTGGTAATACAAAAAAAGACAAGTACTTCAATTGATATTACAGACTTATTAGATTTCATCATCGTTAGTATTTTCGAAGATAAACGATGATTCCCGAAGCGCAACTTTTCTTGGGATATCAGCCGATCGATTCTGTAAAAATCTCACCGTGATAACTTAGGTGAAGTGAGCGTGAAGTGTGCTATCAATAGGGGCAATCCCTAACATCAGTTGGACTCACTTCACCTTAGTTTTCACAGTGATTTTTTTACAGAATAGCACTGCTGTACCTACTTATCGTAGTACGAATCTATTTGTGAAGGGGCTCGTCCGGGGAAGTACTACCACCGGTACCTATTTCTGCTGTGAAGCAGGATTGCTGTGTTTCAGTGGGTACCAGGACGTGAGACATTTTCAGCTTTCTGTCTGTGGTATTATAGAATGCAGGCAGCTAGAGGCATCGTTGATCACTACCATCAAGTTTAGTGTGCTGTCTGTTTATTTCACTGAAAACCAACAAAATACAATTTCTCCAGTTACAGTATACTAACTGTTGCACGCGACTTCGTCTGCGATCCAGGATCAAAAGAAGCCTATGTCCTTCTCCAGGTCATGGACTACCCATGTGTCAAATTTCATCCAAAACCGTTTAGCGTGAAAGCGTAACTAACAAACTTACTTTCGTATTTGTATTATAACCCCCTTAAAAATAAACGTGTTATATCAGAGGGACAATTCTGTAATCTGTCAAAAATACGTCTAATTTCCCAACATTTTGACAAGTTTTTGACATTTGTTTTTGAACGTTTTAAATTACGAGAACTGGCCTTCTGATGAACACACCGATTTCTCTCTTTCAGTCGTCAGTAAGTTGACTTTCGAAAGAAGAAGACAAAGTGTTGTTTAACTATACAGACGCTATAAAACGTTTATTATTATGTAGGTTAATATGTTATCAAAAAATCGTGGATCAAACGAAACAGGGCGACAGCTGGTGTTATTTGCATTAAAAAAATTATCTGTGGCAGTGCCCTAACTTGATGTTTAAAAGTTATGACAATTTGAGTGTTTACAGTAAAGTTCTAAAGTTCCAAATAATTTAACGTGACACTTAAAAGATGTTGAAAAAAGTGCCAATACTAATAAATCATGGTACCTACTCACTATCATAAAAGCACTTTTGTAGTGATGACGCTTTTTTAATTTTTTTTTTTTTGTATTTTTTTTATTGCAAATAAACCCAGCTGCCATTTTGTTTCGTTTGACCTACGATTTTTTACCCAGCCTGTATATTTAAATTCACATGAAGAGCAAAAAACAATTGACAAACGGTCAATAGGTCTACTAACCCGAAGCTATCCTATTGACAAACTAGAGAGTTCTACAGGATAAATATACGTTGAAGATCTAAGCGAAGTCAGCGCAAACGAAGTTCGTGCGGTCACTGCAAACAGAAGGTTTTAGTTCACCGGTTAACCGTTTAATATCGGCGTTCGTTGGTAGTGGACTTGTAACTGTAGTTGCTTGTTTCTGTTGTAAGTTCTATGTAAGTGCAAATATGAAATGAACGTTTGTTTAACTCTGTGTCGTTGTTGTTTCATCTGTGTGGTCTTTTCCCAACTATGTTCTCGGCTTCCAGTGTAACTGGATGGAGTACCAGTATTATACATGGAGCGACCACCTATCAGAGGGGCAATTCCCTTAATTTTAAGAACGTTCACAGTCTGATCTCAATCTGTCAAAAATACTTCGAATTTCCCTGCATTTTGACAAGTGTTTGACATTTTTTTGTCGCCGAGATGAGACTGCGACTAGATTTTGAACATTTTAAATTACGAGAAATTAACCCAGTTACTGAGGAATACGAATACTCGGTACCTAGTAAGACTGGTTGTCAGATTTTCGGGCTTCTGATGACCCGTAACGACTGTCAAAGATCCACGAATGAGCCAGGACTAATGGCTTAACGTGCTCTCCGAGGCAATGAGGAGTCTTAGTACGTAAAGATGGTCATCCATCTACGGACCAACCGCGGCCTGACCTAACCTGATCGATCCACCCATGTAACTGTTTAATATTACTAGACAAAATAAATATGTACACTTACCTAAGTTTTTTTACGAATCAGCGGTGCTATTCTGTAAAAAAGATCACCGTGTTAACTTAGGTGAAGTGAATTTAAAGTGAGCTGTCATTCCACCTGATGCTAGGGACTGACACTAGTGACAACTCACTTTAAGCTCACTTCACCTAAGTTTTCACGGTGAGATTTTTACAGAATAGCATTGCAGATATGAGTTTCATTGAGAAATTCGTTTAGTATGACGTATAGAATAACCCCCTTGAGGGACGCAGGTACCTAAATTTCCAGCCTGTGTTGTAACCAAATATGAACTTCAAGTAAAATAATTAGTTTAATAGGCCGCAAGTCAGTGGTAATAAAACCGGTATAAGCTGCCCTCAGGTGTTATTATCGACGTGTGGCCGACTGTACTTATAGTCACCACTATATAGTATAACTAAAATATAAACCGCTACACTAAAAAAGTATCATGACGGACGAAGGATATCTTTTGAGATTCATGAAGAAGCCTCCTCGTGTAGCGCAGTTTATTCCAACAGTTACTCAACTGAACCGAGCGCTTGGCGCATCCTGGACAGTTACACCCAACATCTTATTTGATTGGCCAATTCTTCCCTTGCGGTGGGTTCCAGTGCCTTAAGCATCTTCTGGGCAAACTCGTAACATCATATACCTCATCCATCGCTTTCCATCAGGCGTGATCAAGACAAGAGCGGGCGCCTACAGCATTTTTTTTTAAATAGGACTCTGCAATTGCACGCCATCCTGCGAAGATCGTCGCTCCATTTAGCCTAATGGCCTACCTTGTTTTTGTCGATTCACAATCTCCACACAAGATCACATCTACTCCAACGGTCATCGGTTCTATGGCTAATATGGCCGAACCATTGCCCCTTCAGCTTGCTTATTCTGTGAGCTATGTCGACAACTTTGGTTCGTTGTCGGATCACGTTATTCCTGATTCTATCCTTCATAGAGACTCCATATCTCACTGAGCGACCGTGAGTTTATGGACCAGCCGTACCGTGAGTGTCCACGTTTCGGCACCGAATGCCCTAACAGGCAGGACGCACAGACTTATTGTACTTAAAGACTTACTTACTCACCGTCACTGACAAAATCCTTACAACCTCTAATTTCAACCAATGAACACGCTCCATTTTCCTTTACGTCCAATAAAATTC
This sequence comes from Globia sparganii, assembly GCA_949316385.1. Lineage (NCBI taxonomy): Eukaryota > Metazoa > Arthropoda > Insecta > Lepidoptera > Noctuidae > Globia > Globia sparganii. Next base: position 20,794,680 of record OX438654.1, read on the forward strand.
CTATGCAATAATGAATAATCACGTAACAGCTTGTTTGCTTCTCATTTTTATCCGTTTATTTTTCTGGTATAAAGGCGTGTAACACTGGAAAATGCGTTGACAGCCTCCCGGGGTCCTGCCCGGGGCTCGTATTGACTTCCCCATGCAGCTTTATATTATTATCCTCTTCAATATTCAGATAGGTATAACATACCTTTGTGTAAGGTAGATACTTATATTTTGAGTAAAGTTTTTGTAATGATGGATAAAAATATTTGTGTGGATATTATAAGCGAATAAACAGTAAAAAATCTACCTAGCCTTTTTCAAACGATGTTGGGGTCAACTTCCAGTCTAATCGGATGCATTTGAATACCATTATTTTACATGGAGTGACAGCTTATTTGATCTCCACAATCCAGTTACTGGCTAACAAGATATCCCTTATTAAGACTTGTTGACGCTAACGATCCGTATCGACGGTCAAAGATCTACGAATGACAGCCGGGACCATCGGCTCAACGTGCTTTCCGAGGCACGGAGGGGTCTCGGTATGTAAAGATGGTCACCCGTCTACGGACCGACCGCGGCAAGCGTAGCTTAACCTGATCGATCGACTAGTGCGGCTGTTATTACCTAACCACAAGCTCCTCATACGAATAAGCAGCAGTGAAGTCTTAATATATTTATTAAATAAATAAGATGTTTATGTTCTATATTCTATGTTATGGGTTTAGTTTCCGCACTCAGTCCTTCAATTATAATAAACTAGCATTTCGCCCGCGACTTCGTCTGCGTGTATTCGTGCCAAATTTCAAGTTTATTAACTGAAGCAATAAGATTTTTCATAAAAACAAAATCCCCCTTTTCACCCTTTTAAAGGTCGAATTTCCAAAAAGCCCGTTCTTAGTGATCCCCTACACAATAAAAGGAAGCCGTATGCAAAATATCACGTTCCTAGTCCTTGCAGTTTCTGCTGTGCGTTGATATGTCAGTCAGTCAGTTTCTCCTTTTATATATATAGATAAGGTGTTTAAAATGTTAAATATGTTAAGCCTGGGTATACGGCCAACTAAACTTTTTTATTTTCAGGGTTCCGTACCTCAAAAGGAAAAAAGAACCAATAAGATCACATCGTCCGTAATTTTAAGAACTTTCACAGTCTGACTCGGTCTGAATCTGTCAAGAATACCTTTCATTTCCCTACATTTTTGACAAGTGTTTGACATTGACTGTCGCTGAGATGAGATTGCTACAAGATTTTGAACGTTTCTAATTACTGGAATTGGCCCTTTGGTCCAAAGGTCTATGGGTCCAAAACCAACAAAAATTAAAGAAAAAATCTTACACCCAGCCTGTGAATAAATAATTTTCATTTAGAGCTTTAGAAAACTTCTACATCGTAAATCTTCAAACTCTACACCTAAGAATCTAAATTCAATCCTTTCTTACTTTTAATATTCATGTATTCAGTAGATCCTATCAAGGGAGTACCCTCGATACTGACCTACCTCTGCTTAGTTTTTTCATTTTCGTTCAAATAACTCCAAAACTCTGATGCGGGTTGTCCACGAAATAAATATAAGACCTTACTTTATGCTGTACACACAATATTTTAGAAGATATATTCTTGTAGCGAAAAAGTAGAAATTATTTGGGAAGTAAGTAGGTAATCTGCATTCGCGATTTATTTGCCAAAATGTAAACAAATAATTATGAGGTTATGGAAAAATAACTTTAAATCCTATACAATAAAGCTCAGTTTACGCTACAACTTTGAACATTTTTATAACTTTTTCAATAGTGCTAGTCACTCTGAAATGAACTTAATTGCCATTACAATAACGTTGATATTTGTTTAAATTGTAATAATATTATTTATTTATTTATTTATATATACTTTATTGTACACCAGAAAATACATAACAAAAAAAAACAATTATTACTACAAAACATACAATGGGCGGCCTTATCGCTTTCAAATTGAAACATAAGTTTTAATAGACTATAAGTATATTATATAAACAGGCTTTTTTTTTTTTTGAGGTTGGGTAATCATCAAATGACCCCTCCCGCTCAGGGTGGAGCACAAGGGAGTGTCAGACTCTTACTGACTAAAACCCACCCGTGTTCCTTCCTTAGCCCTTTATGTTCCGAGGCAGCGGTAACCCTTTCGGACAATCCCGCTGCCCGGCAGGCTACGGCCCTTATATCTCTTTGAGGCGCGCGTGGAACACGTACGCGCCGTCCTGCACGGGTCTGCTCCTGATCGGACGGAGAATTATTCATTACTCTCCGCCCACAGGATTCTAAAGTCTACGTTATTATTTATTATTCTAGAATCTTGTGCAGAAACCTACACATTTTTTTATAACTGCCTTTTATAATCCCTATTATTATTAAAATCCTGTGATGCCCCACTGTGGGGCCAAGGCCTCCCTACTCTCCACTTCTCTTTGTTTAAATCTGGTAAGGACCAAAGGGGCAATTCTTGTAATTTTAAAACGTTCACAGTCTGATCTCAGTCTCAATCTGTCAAAAATATCTCTAATTTTCCTACATTTTGAAAAGTTTTTGACATAATTATTTGTCGCCGAGATGAGACTGCGACTAGATTTTGAACATTTTAAATTACGAGAATTGGCCTTCAGCCGATCGATTCTGTAAAAATCACACCGAGAACAGTTAGGTGAAGTGAGCTTAGAGTGAGCTGTCAAGAGTATCAATCCCTAGCATCAGGATGACTCTGACAGCTCACTCCACGCTCACTTCACCTAAATTTTCACGGTGAGATGGTTACAGAATCGCACTGCTGTTCTTACTGTAGGACTTGCTGCGATGTTGTTTGGCATAATAAATCCCTAATAACCCCAACCCCCCCCCCCTCCTAATCCTTATAATCATATATCATTTTACTATTAGAAACGACGATACGATGTGTCAAGCAATTTACGTCCTTATAAAAGGTGGACAAATTTGTTTATATTTTGCACTAAACTTTTAAACATAGGTAAGCGTTGCCTTTAAAGATTACACAATCATTATTTAAAATGTTCGTTCTTTATTCACTTTAACATTCTTGTGCCCAAAGTGCCCCAAAGGTCAATTTAAATAGGAGGTACTTGCCTAACAAAAAAAAAAAAAAAAACATAAATTCACGCCACTTCCACTCAAATACAATTTTCTTTGAAAATGATGTAATTATTCTGTTTCCTTATATTTCTTGTTCTGTATATTTTCTGGAAACTGTCGGCAGTCGGTACTAATAGAGGATTTGACATAAGATGTTGCTATGTCAAGTCAGGGAAGTTATTTGTTAAGCAAATTGGCTACCAACTTAAATTGGCCATCCTTAGAAATCACAACTTTGTCATTCTTTGACAGTTGTATGAAATGCTTATTGGAGGGTAAATTGACGTAGGGTGTCAATTTGCTTAGCAAAAAATTTTCTTGTTTGTACCTATTGTGATACGAATACTTTATAGGCTCCCTTTCCACCAGATATGTACTAAGCTACGTAGCGATGGATGGGTATGATTTATAACAAAAAGGATTTTTTGAATTTTTAAGCATAAACTGTGGTGGAAAAAGACTCAACAAAGCTCAAGTTCATTTTCATAGCACATCTTATCGCTTATTAGTCGATTCGCACGAATTTACTCGCCCGAAACGGGCGAAAAGTCACTTATTTAATAAATAATATGTTTTTATCTACAGGCGACTCGTACGAAGTTTATTTGTGGGCGAGGCAACAACTCCAGAAATATACTATTAGGCAATTGGGTATGTAAAGCTTTTTTCAGGTATTTTTTTTATATTTTTAATTTATAGATTTAGTTATTTTATGCAACTAATTTCAAAATTTTGGTTTTCTAAGCAGCCATTAATTTTAAATAAATTTTCTAAATTCTGCTTTAAAAGTAGGCTGAAGAGTTCAATATCTATGCCACGTATAACACAATAATAAAAATCCTAAATTTGACGTTTTTTGCTTGACATCGGAAACTTCAAGCATGACACTAGACAGTTTTAGAGGTGGGAATGATCGACATAATCGATTGAACATTTACTTAATACAGTTATTCATTTTGTATAGGGATAAGTGGAAGGAGGGAAGGGAGACAAAGGCCTCCCTTCCCTCCTTCCACATGCAGTGGGACAGAAATGACTGATAATTAATAATTAAATTAAATAATAGGTATTATTAATATGTCATTATCAAAATCAAACCAAGAACAACAGTTACAAACACAGCAACAGGACAAGAGCTACAGTACCTATTTATATTTGTAAGTTTCCAACACCATTTGTGGTTACAATATACATAGTTCGAATGATTTTATACTTAATATTATTATTTAAAGGGAATGCATTTTATTTAAGCTATCATTGTAATGATTGATTAACGATAATTTAGAATTCGGGATTTAGATTTTTTGTGTGAATAGATTTTCAATGTTTGATTTGAATCGATTCAAAGGCTGAAATTTTCGCACGACTGCATTACATATATTATTATGGTCATCCCTATAGTTGACATTATATGACTTTAACTTTTTAACATATGATGAGAGGAGGCACCGAAAGTATTCTCAATCTGCTTACTTGTGACGTCATTTGGAGGTCAAATGAAAGTCAAGTGGTATTAAGTGTTTATGTTAAAATAAACTCCATCTTATAATTTTAAGCGCTAAAAATAGAAAAATTAAGTTAAGAAACCTTAAATCTCGAAATGGTTTGGGAATCAGCGTAGGATTTTTTTTCTTTACATACTGAATTGGCACATTTTGAATTTTTTGCAATGAATTTATGAAAAAGTACACGTTTTATAATACACTAAGTGTCCTTTTTCTATACTTTATTGTACACACGGCTACACATCAAGCTGTACATTCGCCCGTTTCGGGCGAGTAAATTTGTGCGAATCCACAAAATTAGCCCATGTTACCCTCTTTGCTTTGGCGGAAATAGACACATAGAGTCTTAAATTCACCGCATAGTCTTCATATACTTGAGCAGAACTGCGTCAACTCGTCTGCGGCTGCCGCCGATAGCCTGCCGTTCGTGTATTTGAGTACGTTGCTCAAATACACTAGCGACACGATGTCAATGGCAACCGCCGACACGTCTACGGCAGTCGTCAACGAGTGTCGACGGCTGCAGTTGCCTCTGCCGTTGACGCGTGCATTTCGCGTGTATGCGCACTTAGCTACATCGCATAACTTTGATAGAAAGAAGAAGAAGCCTTATATGGGCAAGTAGATACTAAGTACTAAAGTTAAAGTTTTTAGGATGCAAGAAGAAGCCTTCTCGTGTAGCGCAGTTTGTTCCACCAGTTGCTCAACTGAACCGAGCTCTCGGCGCATCTTGGACATCCAACACGTTATTTGACTGGCCAATTCTTCCCTTACGGTGGTAGGGCTAACGCCCGCCTAGTTTGCGACCACCCTCTCATCGGAGTCCGGCGTCAAGTAGCCTGCTGTGTTTCGTCGATGCGTGGGAGATCCAGTGCCTTAGGCATCTTCTGGGCAAGCTCGTTCCATCATAGACCTCATCCATCGCTTTCCATCAGGCGTGATTTAGGTCAAGAGCGGGCCCCTACAGCAATAAAAAAAAGTGTTAAATATCAATATTAGATCATCATATTCTCTTATCCTCATGCCAATTTATTTGGTGTTGGCACTAAATTCCACACCTACTTCTCTATTAGTCGTTATTCCGGTAGTCACCTCCTTTCTCACCGTATCATCGTTCACATATTCTATCTTAATAGATATCAGTGCGATTCTGTAACCATCTCACCGTGAAAACTTAGGTGAAGTGAGCGTGGAGTGAGCTGTCAGTGTCATCCTGATGCTAGGGATTGATAGTCTTGACAGCTCACTCTAAGGTCACTTCACATAACTTTTCACGGTGAGATTTTTTTAGATATTTCTTAAAATGTGCACGTATATTAAACCAATATGTAACCAGCCAATCAATTCTGTAAAAATCTCACCGTGAAAAGTTAGGTGAAGTGAGCTTAGAGTGAGATCTCAAGAGTATCAATCCCTAGCATAAGGATGACACTGACAGCTCACTTCACTTGAGTTTTCACGGTGAGATGGTTACAGAATCGCACTGCTGTACGAGTATCCTCATTTACAAATCTCTCTGTCGCACTGAGGTTTTGCGGTTAGAGAATCTAATTTTGGGTTAAACTCGCCTTTTTAAGAAGCTATTCTTGTAATTTTATAACATAGTTTTTGTAATGTATGTGGACAATAAAGAATAAGAATTATTATAAATAACAGTTTTTGTTTCCATAGATTTTTTTTTTCAATTTTCAATGAGAACTATATAATTATTAATGTTTCGTATTTGGGTGCCCTATTGGTGACAACAACTAGATTTGGACTACTGGTCTGTACACAGGTACCTACTTTCAGAAGCAACAAAGAAAGTTGTTTCTTTAATAATGTCAAAATAGGCTCAACTTAATCGATAAATTAATTATAATTTAGCATGGTAATCATTGATTACCATTGTAACGACAAGAAACACCACTGCGGAAATACGAATAGCTAAACCACTAAAATTACGAGTAACATTGTACCGTTTCCAAATTCAATCACGGTATTCTGTGATTAGATTGATAAGCTTTGATTTTGATTGAAACACTACACATTTTTAAGGCTGCTTTTCATAATCCTGTGATGTCCCACTGCGGGGCAAGGGCCCACTCTTTTTGCACTTCTCTCTATTTAAAGCTGCTAAGGACCTCTTGTTGAAGGAGTTCAGCTCATCCCACCATCTCCGTTTGGGCCTACAGCAATGTCATTTGACATAATAAATCCCTAAACTTCTAAGACTTCCTTCTTTAATAACTTCAGAACAGCTTCAACTTCAACATCAATCGATACAGTAACTAGGCAACCATCATGTTATTTTGCACAAGTGCTTACCCTAAGCTAAAATTCAGCCAATTTCCTTCATTAAGTACTTATGTGTGCCTACTTGTGAGAGCTTGCGTAAGTCTTCGCAGTTATGACTAACGAGTAGACTTAAGCCTAAGCTTTCATCTGTGTCGAACTTTGAAAATTGTTTTAGACGCAATTATTATTAATTAAGTTTACTGATTTGTCATTAATGGAATAGATAGTGCGTTATCCTCCTCGTTCGCGGAAACGTTTCACAAAATAAAGTCGACTATTTCAGATTTCGAAATCCTTTATTAGCACTTCACAACAAAGCAGCGATAAGCGACAATAATTAACACTCGTGATGGAGCAGCACAACTTGCTTGCTCGATGACCATTTGACAATTAACTAGTGATCAACAACGCTGCATATTCTAACACTACTCCGGACGTGACGCCACACCCCCCCTTCTTTGATAGGTGTGAAGTTATTTGTCAAATGATCGTTTCAAGTTTCTTTTACAAAATATTAAAAATATACTTTGATCAATACAGAAATATATTATAAATTGATTGGATTTGTACAAATAAATATAATAAACTTAAAATTGCTTACACGTGTCTCGATAAAAAGTTTCTTGGAAGGACTTGAATTATGTAAGGTTCATGAGTTTATAATTTTTATATCTTTCATCTTTTGCTGTCAAGGACAGTGTTTCTTGAGCTATTTTTAGAAGGACAGAACTGCTCTCATTGCGGAACATCGTCAACATTATCTTGCCCTTGTCGTAATTTATTTGAGGTCGTCGCAACACGTCTTTTTCTTCCATACTTCTCTATTAGTTGTCATTCCATAACACACTATCAATCTCAATCTGGAATCATTTTGAAAGATATTGCTAGCCCATGTTCGAAAAAATCTTGCTCAACAACGTAAATAACGCAATTAATGTTGTTGAACTGATCACCCCGCTGATACTGCGTGGTATTTACTTATTTTAGAATTAGATGATGCCTTGTGACCATTCAACCACGACAATACATCCTACTTCCTACTATTAATAATATTAATAATCATACTTCCTACTTAATATAATAATATAATAATCCTACTAATATTATAAATGCGAAAGTTTGTGAGGATGGATGTTTGTTACTCTTTCACGCAAAAACTACGAACGGATTTTGATGAAACTTTACAGTAATATAGCTTATAGATCAGAATAACACATAGGATACTTTTTATCCCGATATTCCCACGGGATCGAAACTTACGCGGGTGAAACCGCGGGGCGCTGCTAGTAATATTATAAATGCGAAAGTTTGTGAGGATGGATGGATGGATGTTTGTTACTCTTTCACGCAAAAACTACTGAACGGATTTTGATGAAACTTTACAGTAATATAGTTTATACATCAGAATAACACAAAGGATACTTTTTATCCCGATATTCAAACGGGATCAAAACTTACGCGGGTGAAACCGCGGGGCGCAGCTAGTCGCCAATATACACCATCTACTGTGCTTATCATAAAAAAAATATAACGCTTCTTCCACACTCACATAAACACATGCATAAACCTCCACAGGTTACGAAAAAACGAATTTTATTTAAATTCAACACGGCGAAATAAAAAACGAATGGGTGCGGACGCAATTAGCGACTGCGCAGCACACACAGACTTAACGTTACGGGTTTTTCTGATTCCATTCGTAATTCACGTTTAGCTGTATTTGATGACACGCTAAAAATCACGTAGGTACTGGGTTTTTTTCGGTGTTCTTCTTTTTCACTTATGCAAAAATGGTGGTTTTAAAATTTTCGTGGTATTTTTATAAGATTTTTTTTATGGTGACCCACTACCATCCAAAAATCGTAATAACCTCAGTGGGTTATTTTGGAAATAAATCTTTTTTTTTTTTGTTTTTCTGCTTCACCACTCGTCCCTTAAGCAAGCTGTTGTTTTTCATTAGTGATAGTTGAGCTCATAATGGGCTGATATTTTAATCCTGATCGATATTCTAAATCATGGAAAGTTTAGCTAAACGGCCCTTTTGTGAATGATTAATCATTGTAATAAGAAAAATCATTCATCATCAAGCTTATCTTTCAGCCAATTTTCAACCAAAAACAAATTCCGGGTGATCTTTATCATAATAATCTTTTTGACACTAACCCTTTTCAGCGATTAAAAACAAAGATACGGCCAAATCTTCCTCAGTTATAAAATCTCATTAAAAATTTGGAAATGACAACGAAACTCGGAACGGTCTTCCACTTAAAAATAGAATAAATTCACGTCTAGAGAGAAAGTGTAGCTAGCAAGGTGATCAATCTTAATTCGTTGGGACAGTCGACTCAAAAGAATATATTTTTACGTTGGCTTGTAGGGACGTTTCATTATTTTCATCTTCTCTCTACGTTATAAAAAATACCGTATTAAGGCTCTCCCCCTCAGGCGCGTTATTATCGGTCGATAATATCGGATGCGTCATTGCGATATCAGAAGGCTAATTCTCGTAATTTAAAACGTTCAAAATCCAGTCGCAGTCTCATCTCGACGACAAACCAATGTCAAAATCATGTCAAAATGTAGGGAAATTTTTGACAGATTGAGACTGAGATTAGACTGTGAACGTTCTTAAAATTACGATATTGCCCCTCTGTTTTCAGTGAATTGAGTCAGAGCAGTGGTGGCGCAGTGGTAACGGCCGCGACTTACGAGTTGTAGGTCGTAGGTTCGAACGCCGTCAGGAGCTTTACTTAGTGTAAATTATTTAATCACCATTGCTCTTAAAACGGTGAAGGAAAAACATCGTTAGGAAACCGGCATGTCCTAGAACCAAAAAATTCGAAGACATGTGACATCTACCAACACGCACTGGGCATGCGTGGTGGATTACGGCCCACTCCCTCTCATAGAGAGGAGGCCTGTGTCCCAGCAGTGGGAACATTATAGGTATATTACGTCTTATTACAAAACAAAATACAACTTTAGTTCTAGCCTAAACCTTTCGGCCAGTATTTGTATTTAGAACTTTATTTCGACGTCGCCAAAGTTCTTAATACTAAAACGACAACTTAGCACCGAACTAATTTGTCATTTTTGTAAAAAGAACTGCATTTCTTTAGAGTAAGGTTCTTAATTCAATAACTGGCTCGGTGATTTAAACCTGATCTAAAGAAAAATCTTGTTTTGTAATATGGGGGATTATGTTTCAGTGAATTTTGTATTAGGACGGCCACAAAGTTACACACTGCTGCGATAATAATGACGCAATAGAAGTAAGACGCTTGCGTTCTTCCGTCGTGCGATATTCCGATAAGAGTTCTTAGAACATTTTTTATCAAGACGCGTAAGAACTTATACACACCTGCGTTAACAACGTAGTAGTGCGGACCCCAAGCCTGAAGTGTAGGTTACACGAACACGTTAGAAATATCAGACGATAAAAACGCATCTGTGTGGCGAGGAATCGGAACGCATTATCGTAATAACGCATCCGATATTATCGAACGATAAAACCGCGCATTTGAGGGACAGCCTTTATTGTTAGGAAAATCGATTGCAAATCTGCCAAGTTGAGTCTTTTGTCGTGTTTTCCGTCATTGTTTTCAAATCTTATGGAGCTCTTGATTCGTCAGCGATTTGGCATCCGGTATAATTCTTGTAATGTCAACAGATTCTTTGCAATGTCGTCCTTCTTTTTATACTATCTCCTTTAACTAGTAAAACATTATTATAATCAAGTTATGGCGTTCCTGTGATTTTAAATTGCTTTTGTTTTCTTGTTTTTCCGCGACATTACATTGCTTTTACCTAAGGGCCAAAGCACACACGCTTCTTTTAGCATCGGCGATCGGTGATTTAGCCGCTTTTTAGAAGCTAAATGTAGCGACCAAAGATTCCACACCGCACCGCACCGCTTAAAAACGCCAAACGCGGCGATTGAGTCGCTTTTCGGAAGCACGACACAGCGGCTGATCCCTACACTCCGTACACATTCGGATGCCGGTCGCATCGATTTGGCATCTGCGGAACACGACTCAGTGTTGCATTAAATTTTGACGAAGCTACAGTTTTACCATGGATTTTAATGAAGCTACACTGCTGTTTGCTTTATTGGAAATATCAATCGCGCCGAAGACGGTATTGGTTACATCCAATAACCATTTCACGTCTTACTTTTGGAGAGCATCATTCAGTATTTCATAAATTACGAAGAGATGAACGGAAATTTTTACCGACTTCACAAAAAGGAGGAGGTACTATGTTCGGATGTTTGTATGTTTTTTTTTTTGTATGTTTGTTCATCGAACACTCCGCCAATTGTCGACGGATTTTCAAAATTATTTTTTTATTTAAAATAGTGTACTCCCGAGGTGGTCCCATTGTCACTAAATCAGAATTTGATGAGGGAATCCCATGGAAATCGAGGGAAACCCTCAAATTTTGTAGGCACACCTATAGCGATTTGGGTATTTTTCATAGTAACTCATGCATTTGCTCTCAGAAAGCACCATTTGGTGAAGTGGAACTGATGATGAAGACCACAGATGGCCATTGGAACTACTCAATAATGAATATTTCACGGTTTGCGATTCGATTAGGTACTGTAATGTGGTTGCTAAGCACAATGCGTATTATGAAGTGGAGCTGATAGTGAATTCTCAATCAGCTCCAGTTCTCCTGGTTCTTACAAGAAGAACTCCTCAACAATTAATGTCCCTGCATCGGGAAAAGCAATATTTTGTAAAAGGTGATGAGCAGTTGACATTAGGCTATTGTAACTTAGATAAGTTACAAACTGGCCCACTAAAAAGTGAAAAATAAAAAACTTTTTTACAAAAAAAACTACCGACTTCCAAAAAACACTACAAAGTGAAAAATAACTTTAATTTCGGAAGTCGGTGTCAATAAAAGAAAATGCGGAACCAACGACACCGACTTCCGAAATCAAAGTTATTTTTCACTTTGTAGTGTTTTTTGGAAGTCGGTAGTTTTTTTTGTAAAAAAGTTTTTTTGAACATTTTGGAATAAAGTACACTAGTACTACATTTCAAGAGCTTTTGTCATATCTGGAAGCTAGTTTTTAGCGATTTCGATACCACGTCGAAGTCGCAAAATCGCGATGCAGCATCGATAGAATCTCTAAAACGCGCGATTTTTATACTGCGGTGGAACGCAGAGAGTCTTCAAAACGCGACATAGCATCGATACTGTCGCAAATAGCCGATACTAAAAGCAGCGTGTGTGTTTTAGCCCTAATACACGATTAATAATATTGTTTTTATTTTTCATTTAGGCCACCATACAATCGTTTGAAGAAGACTGAGAAAGGAAGATCATTTAAATATGTTAATAGTAGGTACTCTGTGACCTAAACGAGCACTTAAGTCACGCTTATCTGTGACTTAGGTAGTTCATTATACACAGAAAAATAGTATACGATACGTGTGTCTTAATAGGCTGGTCAACTGAAAAAATCTAATAAATCTGTCAGTTAGATTATCAAAAAATATTTGACACGTATTTTTTCTTTTGTTACGTAAACCAATATTGACGAAGATACGACGCTTTTAAATTCTCAATACGTCACACCTTGGAATAATTTTTAGTGCTGACGTCACGAGCCCACACTCCCGAGTTTTGATGCGTTTTATCTTTGTCAATATTCATTGATTTACAAAAACAAAAAATACGTGTCCATTATTTTTCAATACTCTAACTGAATGACTAAATAGATTTTCAATTTATTGATGGTGGAAACTAGCATATTAGTATTAATCCACGGCGTTAAGCTAATCACGCCGTGCAATAATAGACTACTTAAATCACACGTATCATATTGTACTATATAGTTAAGCACATTTAGTAATTCGTGGTGCGAGCGGGCTTTTATGTAGTATATTTTCTTTTTTATATATCACTAGCTTTTGCCAGCGACTTCGTCCGCGTGGAATAATGACTTCCAAAAATTGAGGCACTAACTCTCATAGAGTTTAACCGATGTGCTCTTTCCTCTGCCGATTCTTGAGAACGCGTATTTCTCATTCAACGCGTTTTTCAAGACAATAGCGGGCGGACGCCGGTCTTGAATAACTAAAAATATATAACTACGTCTAATATATAAAATAATATATAATAAAACGTACTTCACTTAAAACTAAATACCTATAACTACTATAATTAATAATACCTATACCTATAATTAATAAAAGTACCTACGCTTTTACCTACTTAATATTAAAAAAAACTGAACATAAATTAACCAAAACTTACCTACTACTAACTAACTACTACTAACCTATTACTACTTCACCTAAAAAGAAATCCTGTTTTCCCAACATTTCCCTTCACTGCTCTGCTCCTATTGATCGTAGCGTGATGAAAAGTATACTATAACCTGCCCAGGAGTATGAAGAACAATTGTACCAAGTTTCGTTGAAATCCGTCGAGTGGTTTTTGTTTCTATAACGAAAATACAGACAGACAGACAGACAGACAGACAAAAATTTTACTGATTGCATTTTTGGCGTCAGTATCGATCACTAATCACCTGCTGATAGTTATTTTGGAAATATATTTCATGTACAGAATTGACCTCTCTACAGATTTATTATAAGTACTAGCTTTTGCCCGCGACTTCGTCCGCGTGGGTTTCGTACTTTCCTCAAATAAATTTAATACCCTCTCCACCTCCCCCTGAAAGGTATTTCGAAAATTATTGATTACGATCTTTATACTTACTTTATTTAAAGAAATAAGTATTCGGACCAATATTTTAGTTAAACAATCTAAGATGTTTCAAATAAACTATACTCCTTTTTCATCACGACAGGGCTTGTTTTTGCATTTGGTACGTTTCCATTTTTATGATATAAAGATTATTTATACCCATTTTCGTGTTAATGGAAGTTGAAGTTTCTACTCCTTAAACTTTATTACCCTTTTCCACCTCGGTAGGAGTCGAATAAGTAAAACCCTAAAACTCATACTTTTTTATTTTAAGTAAATAAGTAGTAAACCCCTAAAAGTGACAATCTTTATTATTTACTGAGGCAAATATTGAAAAGTTTCAAGTTTCTTAACCAAAGGAATAAGACCACCTTTTCACCTTCACAGTTTTTATCCCCATAGGGGCGAAATATTGAAAACACGTTTGGGACGTTTCCATATCAAGACTCAAAGATTATTTATAAGTACTAATTTCCCATTGATTCAAGCCACGCAATAAAATATTCCTCTGTGAAATGGGCCTCCCCCGTTCACCCCGTTAGCGTTAGATTTTCGAAAAACCCAGTTACACTTTATTATTTATTTTGGTCTTAAGTATACATACTGAGTTCCGAGTTTATATTATTGGATCGCGCGATAAAATTCTTCCATACAAACTGACACCCTCAATCTCCCTTTATAGCAGAAAAACATAAAATGACAAACTATAATTTACTTAGATAAGTATTTGTGCCAAGTTTTAAGATTAAATTCATTCATACCATTTTTTTGGAGTAAATCAAGCTACGCACTATAAATACCGGCCTTAAAAATCGAATTACCACTTTTTTACCCGTCAGGGGTCTACTTTCGAAAGACCCATTTCTTATTACTTACTTAGGCACATATTCCTTCCAAGTTTCAAGTTTATTAAGCAAATGAATAAGATTTTTCGTATAAAGTTTTTCCCCACTTTTCACCCCACACAGGAGGAATTTTGAAAAACGTTTGGGATGTGTTCATAACTTGACTCAAAGATTATGTCCAACAATTTTCGAGTTAATCAAGCCACGCAGTAAAATGGAAAATTAACTACTCCTTTTCACCCCGTCAGAGGTAGATTTTCGCAAAACCCTGATACATGTTATTCTTTACTTTTGGTCTTAAGTATAAATACTAAGTTTCGACTTAATCGGAGACCGCACGTTAAAATTCTTCCATACAAATGTTGACACCCCCTAATCGCCCTTTAGGGGGTAGTTTAGAAAAGCAAAAAATGCCAAAATTCATAATTTACTTAGATAAGTATTCATGCCAAGTTTCAAGTATATTAACCAAATGAATAAGATTTTTCATATAAGCTGTATCCCCACTTTTCACCCCCACAGGGGTGGAATTTTGAAAAATCGTTTGGAATGTGTTCATTACTTGACTCACAGATTATTTATACCAATTTTCGAGTTAATTAAGCCAGGCAGTAAAATTTGTCCTGTAAAATTAACTACCCCTTTTCTCCCCGTTAGGGGTAGATTTTCGAAAAATCCTGATTAACGTAATTCTTTATTTTTGGTATTAAGTATAAATACTGAGTTTTGAGTTAATCGGACCGCGCGTTAAAATTCTTCCACCCAAATTTTGACACCCCCCAATCCCCTGTTAGAGGGTAGTTTAGAAAAACAACAAATGCCAAACTTTATAATTTACTTAGATAAGTATTCGTGCCAAGTTTCAAGTTTATTAACCCAAGGAATAAGATTTTTCATATAAGCTGTATCCCCACTTTTCACCCCCATAGGTGTGGAATTTTGAAAAATCGTTTAGAATGTGTTCATTACTTGACTCACAGATTATTTATACCAATTTTTGAGTTAATTAAGCCAGGCAGTAAAATTTGCCCTGTAAAATTAACTACCCCTTTTTTCCCCGTTAGGGGTAGATTTTCGAAAAACCCTGATACACGTAAATCTTTATTTTTGGTATTAAGTATAAATACTGAGTTTTGAGTTAATAGGACCGTGCATTAAAATTCATCCATACAAATTTTGACACCCCCCCCTCCCCCTTTAGAAGGTAGTTTAGAAAAACAAAAAAGACCAATTTTCATAATTTATTTAGGTAAGTATTCGTGCCAAATTTCAAGTTTATTAACCCAAGGAATAAGAGTTTTCATACAAACTTTCATCCCCTATTTAACTCCCTTAGGGGTTGAATTTCGAAAATTCCTTCCTTATTCCTCGTCTACATTATAAAGAAAACCTCTGTGCAAAATTTCAGCTTTCTAGGTCCAAGGGTTTAGGCTGGGCGTTGATGAGTCAGTCAGTCAGTCAGTCAGTCAGTCAGTCAGGCAGTCAGTCAGTCAGTCAGGACTTCTCTTTTTATATATATAGATATAGATATATAGATATAGACTAGCTGCGCCCCGTGGTTTCACCCGCGTCAGTTTTGATCCCGTGTGAATATCGGGATAAAAAGTATCCTATGTGTTATTCTGATGTATAAACTATATTACTGTAAAGTTTCATCAAAATCCGTTCAGTAGTTTTTGCGTGAAAGAGTAACAAACATCCATCCATCCATCCTCACAAACTTTCGCATTTATAATATTAGTAGGAAGTAGGATAGTAGGATTTGCCTATTCTAAAGATCCAATAAGTAAACGAATTTAGTCAGACCCACGAATTAAATGAAACATTCATGCAAATTTCATTTAACCTCTGGCTAGCCAAAACTAATTCAAACCGTCTTTAAGAAGTCAACGTCCCGAGCGCCATCTTATAAGACGAACCAATAAAGTGAATGCTGACGTGTTGCACCCGAATCATTTATCCTGGAGTTGAGGGACGACCATAATCCGGCATTATGATAACCCAATTGTATCGCTGAGCTTCGCCCGTAGTCACGTTCGCAGTGCGCTTAATACCAATATTTGGCCATTAAAACAGTGCAAACAATGTTGTTCCAATGTTTCTTGTTTGAATTACCTAAAGTACTTTGCTGTCTGATAGTGGGAATTAGTGGATTAGCTGTTGGTAATGCTGGCTGAGGTTGGCTTAAATGTTTCATGAAATTAATGATGAGGAGATTTTACCTGTTTTGAGGGTTATTTTGTTCCTGCTAATATAGAAGTGTTCATAATCTCAGATAATTTAAATTCTATCACCACTTACACTCTGTCCGCTACAGGCAATAGGAAAATGAGAAAACTGATTAGCTTAATGCAAATTATTATAAAACTGCGACTTTGTCTGTATAGCAGCTGTAACAAACTTAAAGCTATTAACAACAAAAAATACTGAATTAAAAATAAAAACTTAATATTAATTAATATCTTTAATTAGGGATGTAAATTTTACAAAAGTGTATAATCCGAGTTTGCTAAAAGGACTAAGAATGCCAAGCTTAAAAGTTCGACTGTAAAGAAGTGCCTTCTGTGTATTTAGACAAAACTTTTTGCCGCTTTTTCTCAATCCACTGTTTATATTTGACAAGTAGATTTATTTTGCAATTATTTTGAACACTGCCCGAGTGACATGTCAAATTTTTGTTCCGTATTTTAAAATTAATTTTAATTAGTAATTATGTAAAATTAAGGTGTAGTTTTATGTTTAAGCGTTATATAATTGCATAAATACTCAGGATTATTGTTTTCCTGTAAATGGATAAAGTAATTTACAGTGTTTGTTACACACCGGTAACCTAAAACCAACAGCTGACGTTTGTACTGCGGATTAAAACGGGGAGTATTTGTTCACTTTTACTTTAAAATAGCACACAATTTCATTGTAACTCTGTTATACATCCTTGTGAAGTCTTAGCATAAAATAGTTCGCTAATTTAGTACCCTGCATTGGGTCTAAATCGCATTGTTACATCGTAGAAAACGAAACTGCGAAGATTCTGTTAATGATAATCTGATTTATAATTTAATATACAACAATAAAAACGATCATGATCGTTATTTTTGCTTTGCCGTAACGAACTGTAATATCAAAAAATTATTTTAAAATCTAAGCAACCTACCCACTTACAGTAAAATCCTAAGGCAATAAAAAGTATCCAAATTTTACTACCTTTTTTATAGCTTTGAAAATAGCCCTTCAAACCAATTAAGTAACCAACCTAATTTCTTCTCTGAACTACAATAACTTCTCCCATTTTCCCTTTCATTTCCAACTCTATTTCATTTGTCTGACCAACTTCTTGTCACCGTTTCTTAATTCTAATTTCAGTATCAAATCTTGAAACCATGCCTGTGATGACCCGTAAGGCTACTGCTCAGGAGATGGAACTCAAATTGAGAACGGCCCTCCAAAAACTTGAAGCAACAAAACTCCAATGTGACCAATTGCTACTGGAGAATGAGGAAAGCGAGGAGAAATTCAAGAAAATAGTTGACAAAAACTCAAGCCTTAAACGGGAGTTAGTAGACCTACATCAACAATATCTGAATGTTGTTGATGAACGCGATCAACTGAAGGTAGTCACGGATGGTTTCAATGACTGTAGTAATTTGTATGAGGAGGCCTTAAGTAAGGTTAGGGACTTAGAAGATGAATTAATTCATGCTAAAAGTCGTATCATCCAGTTAGAAAATGAAAAAGAATGTAATCGGGTTAAAGAAACAAACCACTTATATGATGAATTGTTAAACAGTCATTGTAACCCTCGTTCCATATTAACTATTGACCTCACTGAAGATTCCTTGCTGAAACAGAGTAGTTTAAAATGTAGTCATAACAAAATGAAAAAATATGCAAAAATGAATAGATTAATTAAAAAATGTAATCAATTTAGGAAACAATATAAACACTTTTCCAAAAATATTCCACTGAGGAGAGAACGTGTTGATCTAATGAATAAATTAAACAATTATCAAATCAAATTAGAAGACAGCAAAAAAATCTATGAAATTGATACACAGCGCTTACAGTCTGACATACAGGTACTTGAGGGCAGACTTAGTTCCCTTTACGTTAAATATGTGGGTTCTCAGAACCAAATTAAAGAACATATTCTTGCTGCTAATGAGTTAGTTATGTGTCAGTGTACTTGTCAGAAGGTTTCAAACCCTGTTGCTGTCCAGCATGAGGCAACAGAGGACCCGTCCCAGACTGAGTTTTTGTCTCAAGAGTGTAACCTTGACCAAGGTGTAGCTGATATAGTACAGGATCAATCTCAAGGGGTACAGCTTGAGATTGGTAGCTGTCCATCTTTCAGTAGCCATGATTGTTATGATTCAATTATGTTCTCAGATAGTATAGGACGAGGTTTAGGTAAATTAATTAGTAACAAAATGAGTTATTCTACTCAAAATTATTGTATGCCAGGGTCAAATTACAAACAAATAATGGCATAAGTAACAGGAAATGTATTTAATCCTAAAACATTTTAATCCTAAAATGCTTGGCTGAACGCTGGTCCTGCTCCACAAGGGCGCATAAACTAATTAATTAGCATTCGAAATTATAGTTGGAGCTGCTGAAGATTGAAAAACTATCTTTGCACTGTATAAATTCAATCTCTTAGTATTGTATAATTGCATAGCACACGTGTGAGCACTATGTACCTAAACTATAAAGCTACCATTTACTGGGTACGTCTTTAATTGACTTGAATGTGCCCTGGCAGTTGAGAGTATGTCATGCTCACTCAAATGTCTCGCTGATGGTGGCGTGTGTGTTGGATCATTGGGTTCCCTTCAAAATGGTTGAGCTGAATGGTGCTGATCCATACGTCATGTTCGTGAACGGGCGCCGTCAGTAGGGACTGGTCATCTCTTAGCCGCCACGGCTTATTTTAATTTATGAATTGTTCTTTTTAGTACGGACGCCTTTAACGTGCACGTCTTTCTGCATCGTTCTCACATGTATAATTTCAACATGAATGATGTAATCAAGATTTTTGTAACAATTTTATGATTTAAAAGAGTGTCCGTGGAGTTTCTTGCCCGTTCTTCTCCACAGGGATCTACGCTTTGGAATGGGCAACTAGCTTCATCTTTCTGACTGACCGACCCTTGACAATTCAAAAGTGCCTATAATTGGTTTATTTGAAATAAATGCTTTGAGTTGAGTTGAGTTGAGTTTCATTTTTTTGTTTAAAATTTTTCGCGTCCAATTTTTTTTACTAAAGTTGGGCAAATTTTTTTAAAGCGATTATTAATTGAAGTGTGAGTTTTGAGTAGCAGTTAATTTTGCTCTAGATTCTAGTGGAGATTTATCTGGATCTTGTAAGGTCCAACCCAGCACCCAATGTAAAATATGGGTGTGTAATATATGGCATAATAACAGATAGTATAATATCACCTGAAATAACGTTCATATGATATAATTTTCATTTATTATTTAATATCTATAATGTCTACGGTGTTGACATATAATAGAGAGTATTCTATTCGCCTAACGAGTACTAGTAATTAACAGTAATAGTGATAATTTACCATGCTCGTAACAATTTTAACAACATTTGTGAATCACCGCACTCTTTCTACACTTTAACAGGTTTTATGCAAATCACTTTACTCGTAAAACCTTTCGAAAGTTTAGAAATTTATTTCATATTTGTACAATAAAGTATTATGTATTATTAGTGTTATGTATTTTCCGGTGTACAATAAAGTGTGAATAAATAAATAAATACATCCAATTTGGTTGAAATCTGCATTTTCAAGAAACAACATTTACGAGTAAAGCCTTTACTTCAGATCTTGTTATTTCCTTAAGAAAAGCTTACATTCGCCATCACCGCCATGTTAAGATATTTCTTCCATATTCCACGGAATGCGTCAATGTCAACTGTCAGTGTCACAACTGTCAGTCATCTCATCTCCTCGACTGTGGTAGGCGTGGCAGAAAGCCTCTGTTTATGACGCGGCAAATCCAAACTTAAGAAGAGCGACACAAGTATACGAGTGTCGTGATTTTCTTAACATACATTACGGGTGTCCAATGTAACAGCATTACAGTGAATATACATACAACTATATTTGAGTTCCACAACTCGTTTACCGATAGCGAAAACCTTCATCTTCGGATCTCGACCTTTGGAACTCGGTCTATGAACTTTAATAACTTGTGTGTTAATTATAGTTATTTACCCGATGACAATGCTCTCGGTTGTATTGGACAGTTTGCTTGGCCGAAAGTTGGAGAAGCACCTCCAATTGCATGACGCTCAGTATGGTTTCAGGCCCTTTTTATCAACTGAGAGTTCTACAGCACGTATCAGAAAGGTGTAGCCATATTTAACGGTGTGGCACCGACCAATGAACTGAACACTTTCTCCATGGAGTCAACATTGTAATCACAGAAAATGTATCAACTGTCTTACTTATAACTTAAACACATACTCGACCCAAATTTATGGGATGGCTGTTTATATTTTTGCGATAACGCTGTGGATCCATGGAGCTTTGGTGTTGTGTGGTCTTTACCACACCCTTACGATACATGCTGTGTACTCTGTCTCAAGCAAACTGTTCAGTAATGCTATACTGTGAAAATCTCACTGTGAAAACTTAGGTGAAGTGAGCGTGAAGTAAGCTGTCATCCCTAATGCTAGGTTGATTAACACTATTGACTGCTCACTTCAAGTTCACTTTACATATGATTTCACAGGGCACGCCACGATAGCGGCGATAAGACCCCTCTTTGAGGAGTGGCTAGAGAGGCGCCACGGCGCCCTCACCTACCGCCTGACGCAGGTCCTCACCGGACACGGGTGTTTCGGGAGGTTCCTGAACACCATCGGGCGGGAGGAAACACCCGGGTGTCACCACTGCGAGGATCGCCCAGAGGACACGGTGGAGCATACGGTGGAGGTCTGCCCTACTTGGGCAAGCACCGCCGTGTTCTCGCAGAGGCGATCGGCAGCGGCGGCGACCTCTCGCGCCCGGCCCTGGTTCAGGGAGTGGGAGGCAGTCACCTCCTTCTGCGAAGCAGTCATGCTAGCGAAGGAGGTGGCGGAACAGCTGAGGGAGAGAGCCTCACGTCCCAGCCGCCGCGGGAGACGCTCCGGGCGTCGGGACCGCGTGACGACTCCCGGCCACCGTAGGCGCGGGCCTGCGGGCGGAGAGTAATGGGTAACCCTCCGTCCGATCAGGGCCAGGCCCGTGCCGGACGGCGCGTACGTGTTCCACGCGCGCCTCAAAGAGATGTTAGCAGCAAGGAAGGGGCCCGAAAGGGCCGAAGCCTGCCGGGGCAGCGCGATTGTCCGAAAGGGTTACCGCTACCCCGGAACACAAAGGGCTAAGGAAGGAACACGGGCGGGTTTTAGTCAGTAAGAGTCTGAAACTCCCTTCTGCTCCACCCAGAGCGGGAGGGGTCATTTGATGATTTCCCATCCTCAAAAAAAAAAACCTATGATTTCACAGAATCGACCGGCAGTATATACACAGACAGCATCACACCAGCCGATTGATTCTGTAAAAATCTCACCGTGATAACTTAGATGAAGTAAGCTATCAATAGGGGCAATCCCTAACATCAGGTGAAATAACAGCTCACTTCACCTTAGTTTTCACGGTGAGATTTTTACAGAATATCACTGCAGTATATGCATGCTATTCAGATCTGTCAAAAGCTAGTGTGTTAATTGTATATTATTTTAGGAGCTCAACTGTCACTAATGATGACACACAATTACTTTTTATATTGTTACCAAACTTAATAAACTTGCGCAAAAGACGAGGGGATAAAGTGTGTAAGAATATATTGTTGATACCTTCCTACCATCGCCCTGCGTGTCTCATAAAAAGGGTTTTTACCTAGGGTTTATTCCGTGACAATTTTTTTGCCGTTTTTTACTAGAAATTAAGGTGTTTGGCATCTTACCGTGGAAATTGATTAAGTCGATAATCACATACGTACGTAGGTACCGTAGGCACGTCTCTGGAAACATTCTATGTATAGATTAATATATGTCCAACACAATGTTCTCGTCCTTAGTATAAAGTTCTTTTCGATTAAGAAACTTCCCAACTAAAGGGCGAGTTTAGTGCGCACAGAATTAGCGCAACACGGAACGAACTGTCCAAAGTTTGGTGTCGGTGTCGGTCTATCCAATTACGGACGAATCACTTTACTTATGCTTGAAGGATGTGAATCTGTTTAGCAATCGGCTTGCGTTGGTGATTTGGATGGCAAACAGGTGGGCCTTTCTGATGGTGACGTTGATATCAGACGCTTCATCACTTTTAGTTCATTTTTGTATTTAATTTCTTGATATTTTCACGGGATCGATACTTGTGAGGGTGAAACCGCGATGGCGAAGTTGGTCGAAAAAAAAATGAATTAGTGAACCAATCCAACGATTTTGAATTACGTAATTTCGTCATCTTTCAGTCCCGCTCTGAATTATTCAGAGTTAAATGTGATGAGCTAATGTATGTTCATTTCTATGTAGAATGAGAGCTCACTTCACCTAAGTTTTCATGATGAGATTTTTACAGAATAGCAATACAGCCACAGTATACCTAATAGTAATACGTACAGAATGGACACTCCCTTCCCCGCGCTTATATTAGATATCGCATCTCACCCCGCACTTCGAGGTATTAATCGCCGAATCTTTAGCTAGGGCGCTCACATAGAACCGCAGCACTGTACTGCTGACACGAACACATAATTTTGCGATTTTATATTGTTTTAAGGGTTGTTCCAGTAAAACCACTCGCAAACCAATGTAAGTGCAAAGGGTATTATTGTTCTCTTCACAAAGTAACTTTAACAAACTACACTAATATAATGAGAGTACTACAACGACTGAAGTACTTGGTAAGACCGCCCGATATCGGTTCCGTGACGGATGCCGACCGTGCAAGCCAGAGAGCGCTAAACTGCCCGAAACCGTTCCGAAGGAAGCGTGTCCGTGCGAGCCGAACTGACGAACTGATTTTTTTTTTTTTTTTGGAAATGGCATCTCGCAGTTCAACCTGTAGGAGGTTGTCGACTGCTTAACCAGACTTTCCTGTGGATGCCTTGAAGTTAAGGCCTCCAGCCAGGGCTTAAAAACTAACTAAAAAACTAAGCGACTCACGCTAAGGGCACCCCCCGTGGGGTTCGGACCTCGACTTAGGGCGTCGCTGGAAGAGGGCAGCAAGGGACAGGCTGGATCGGTATTATTTAGGGACGAATTTAAAACTACAGGCTCAGCGGCGCGGGCTGGCTCGAGCAAGGGTCGGGGTGGGCTAGGTACGGGGCGTCGCGACGGGCCTCGACGGTGAGGACGATAGGACGGCTGTCTGGGCTTGTACTTGTTTAAAGTACTTGTTTTCTTGCTACTCTCCTGTAGGAGGGTCGTAGCGTCGTCAGGGAGGGTGAGAGTATGCCTCGGTCGGCGAATCTTACTTATGCGCGAGGGAGTGTATCGGGAGGCCGCCGCAATCAGGGGATTGGGGTGTTTGATGGCAGAATCAAAGAAGCGCTTGGAGAGGCGTTTCATGAACTGCTGGACGGTGGGGATTCTAAGGTCCAGATGGAGGTTGATATTACGGACATAGAAGGGGGCTCCCGTGACCTTTCTAAGGAAACGGTTTTGGAGGGTCTGCATTTTATGCAGGTGACGAGGCTTGGCGTGTGCGAAGACTACGAAAGCGTAAGTCATGATTGCACTTCAGTGACAATTTGCTTCGGGCAGTGAGAAGGAAGTGGAGCCTACCGAGAGCGAAAGCGGCTTGCGAACGAGCCGTCTTTATGTGCTCTCCGAAAGTGAGGTGACGGTCGAGGATAACTCCTAGGTACTTTGCTTGCTTACCCCAAGGTATCTGTTTACCGTACATAGTGATAGGACTGGGGAGGGGGGGGGGCGAATCGACTATGTTTCGAAAAGAGAACCGCCGGACTCTTGTCAGGGTTGACCTCGATTCTCCACTTCCGGAACCAAGCGCCTAGGACGTTTGCGGAAGTCTGGAGAGTACGAGCGATGGCGTCCTGACAGCGACCCGTGTGATAAATGGCAGTGTCGTCAGCACTGACGAACTGATTTTTTTTTTTTTTTTTGCAAATGGCATCTCGCAGTTCAACCTGTAGGAGGTTGTCGACTGCTTAACCGGACTTTCCTGTGGATGCCTTGAAGTTAAGGCCTCCATCCAGGGCTTAAAAACTAACTAAAAACTAAGCGACTCACGCTAAGGGCACCCCCCGTGGGGTTCGGACCTCGGCTTAGGGCGTCGCTGGAAGAGGGCAGCAAGGGACAGGCTGGATCGGTATTATTTAGGGACGAATTTAAAACTACAGGCTCAGCGGCGCGGGCTGGTTCGAGCAAGGGTCGGGGTGGACTAGGTACGGGGCGTCGCGACGGGCCTCGACGGCGAGGACGATAGGACGGCTGTCTGGGCTTGTACTTGTTTAAAGTACTTGTTTTCTCGCTACTCTCCTGTAGGAGGGTCGTAGCGTCGTCAGGGAGGGTGAGAGTATGCCTCGGTCGGCGAATCTTACTTATGCGCAAGGGAGTGTATCGGGAGGCCGCCGCAATCAGGGGATTGGGGTGTTTGATGGCAGAATCAAAGAAGCGCTTGGAGAGGCGTTTCATGAACTGCTGGACGGTGGGGATTCTAAGATCAAGATGGAGGTTGATGTTCCGGACATAGAAGGGGGCTCCCGTGACCTTTCTAAGGAAACGGTTTTGGAGAGTCTGCATTTTATGCAGGTGACGAGGCTTGGCGTGTGCGAAGACTACGCAAGCGTAAGTCATGATAGGGCGGATGACCGCGGTGTAGAGGCACTGACGAACTGATGGCGCGTGAGGCCTTATATACTCTCCGGCCGCGGAGTGGCGGCGGCGGCGTGCGCTAGAGTGGGGCTCGGTGGGAGGAGCGCGACGACGTATGCGCGCACGCTGTGTGGTGTTACATTGTTAGATTTTATTATAATCCTTAAAACGGATAACAGTACATACTAAACTAAACAATGTAAAACTACCGTTTCGAATAATATTAACGTATAATCTTGTGAAGCACAGCTTAACGTGCTTATTTTCTGCATTTTCATTCTAAATTGTATGAAATAACCAAACAAACGTTGAGGGCGCCACTGTGCGGTCGGTATAGTCTTAAATAAATCTAAAGTGCACAAGAAATTTACATGTTCCAAGGTTGTCTTATGTATTGCAAGGCCAAGATAAATGTTTGACTACTATTTTCTTGAAATATTAATTTAATAAAGGCCCAATTTATTACACTACTCTTCACAGACATCGTTCATGAAAACTACCAGTGATAAGTACCTCAGTTTCTCAAAGTAACAAAAGTTATAGCGCACGTTGATTCTCTTCCTGTGAAGAATAGTTTGTCTACACTTTGTATTAGTTTTATAAATTGAAACATAAGTAACAGAATACCGACTTCAAGACAATTTTTAACAAGCTTTCATTAAGTAACACGCTTTTATTAGCTTGACCTGTATCTATCTAAAGTGCCCGTCACGAGAATGAATGAATGAATGAATTGCACCGATCCCAGCGTGGTTAAACCAGACTCGATTAATCGAATGAACCCCAAGATTCACACTAGCTTCTGTAGCCTCATGATCATGGTGCTACAGCGGCCATTGCATATCAAGGAATAGACCGGGGGGCGCGGTAATTGGTAAGGAGGACGTGCCCGTAGGATAGGGAAGGATTTAAGAGCCTACCGGATATGCATCCTAGAGCAAGCATTGGACTAGTGGAGAGATGGGTAATTATTATCTATGGATGGGCATCTTTTAACGACCTTGCCGCCAGGCTGGTTCAGGTCGAGCTTCATCGGCGAGTCTTTTGGCGGAGTGTTACTGCTTTATCGGTTCTTTTGTATGTCATTGTTCTGTTGTATTGTGTTAGATGTTGCTGTTATCGATGTCATCTTCGGAAGTTTCGCTACTATCCGTTTCCGGTTTATTGTAAATCTCACTAGCAGCGATCTTGATCTTACTTTTGTCTTCCGCTGTATCCATCCAGAAATTGATTCCCTTGTCGAAGTACTTCATGTCCTGTTTTAAATTGTCGTTCCATGTGTAAATAGGTCGGCCGACCTTCTTGGATTTGGCTTTGTATTGCATTGCTGCATGTAGCAGGTGTGGTTTGCGACGCCTGTAGACATGTGCAAGGTAGCACATCCTATGGTTCTTGATGCGTTTGGTTACTGTTTTTCCGTCTAATATTTCATGCATTTTCTTTTGTCTTGGTTTATTTCTAGAGTGGTTAATCAAGTCCCTCATGATAACTCGCTCATATTTTCTGAGTCTTGATCTGTTAGCTTTAGTAAGTGCCGAAACTTTCAAACCGTGTATCATGCACGGTACGATCACTATTCGATACATGAGTCTGGCTAATTTCCAGTCCATATTTGAATTATTTATGAATGGTAGTAACGATTTGGCGTTTTTCATGGCCTGTTCGCAACGTTTTTTTATAGTGCTTTTTCTACTTAATGTAGATGTTATGTATGTACCTAGGTATTTAACTTCTTCACATGTTGGTATACTTATTCCATTAAGGGTCACGTGGGTCGTTATCTGTGTAGCTTTGGGGTCCCTAATTAGTATTTTTGTTTTTGTTTCGTTTATTTGGAGGCCTACACTATTTAGTAGGGGTTTAATATGGTATATGATACCTTCTAATCCTTCTAGGTCATCTGTAATAAAGATAAGATCATCCGCAAATGATAATACTAGAGAGAGTGAGATTTCGCGATCCTGGTCAAGCTTTATTAATTGTGTTTCTTCGTCGAGGGTTCTAAGGACTTCGTCCTAAAGTGCCCGTCACGAGAAGCTATAAATTTTATAAACACACATTCAGTGGTTCGCAACCTTTGGATCAAATAAAATAATGTAGTCAGACGGTATTTTTTATTTTTTCACAGTATCAGAGTCAGCGTGAACTTACTTCAAAATGGCGGGCCAAATGTTTACGTTCCATGAGTCAGATGCGTTCCAGTACCATACAAAATTAGACGACAGCGCTTTATATCGCTAAAATATAACCCGACCAAGTAATATTGCTCAGTAGTTTCGTATTACACGTATGTTACTTTGAGTTGATTGAATTTGGGATTTAGTTGTTGATTGAATTGTCGCTACGTCGTAACTTAGTAGAAGTTCTTTATTTACAAAATGTATAGCTTTTTGTGACAGGGACTTATCGGAATCTTTCTACGTGATTTTCATCAACTTCAAGACGTCTGATTAACTTGAGAATTTGCTCAGGTACTAATAACCTATGAACATACCATAATTTTGTATCTTGGAGCTGATCTGGTGATGAAGTCAGGGTTGGATATTGAAACTCTTCAATGGCTTCTAGTAAACCCCTCGAGTTTGGGCTTATATGATTCGTTTTGACGAGGCCAATAGATTGGGCTTAGGGAACAAGGGTCTGATGATAGGGCCATGAAGTGGACAGCGGATCACTTCAGTGACTCCTCTGAAACTGCTCAAGTCATAACTTGGTTATTTTAGACTTATTTACTGACAGAAAAATATACTAGATAAAAACACATTTTGATCACGCACCAAGATTATTTATAAAACGATTAAATTGGTAATAATAAATAAATAGTGCATGATAAAAGCGTTTATTTTTTTTTAAGTGTGCCGTGCCTCAAATGGAAAAAACGAAGGCCTTATAGGATCACTTTATTGTCCGTCCATCCGTCTGTCTGTCAAGACCCTTTATTTCGGGAACGCGTGGAGGTATCGAGTTTAAATTAAAACCATATATTCAGGTCTGCGGTCCCATCAAGCTGTGAAAAAATCAAATTTCCAAGTAAACGTAAAAAAAGATACGGCCGCTTATGCCGCAAAAAACGTATATTTCGACACACTCAAGGGAATCAAAATGTATAAGTAGGGTACTTCCCGTTAACTTAGAATCATGAAATTTGGCAAGAAGCAAGTTCATGTAGTACAAATAGGGAAAAAAATCCGAAAACCGTAAATTTGTAGTTACATTACTGTACGTATCATTAACATGAACATAATCAACTAACAGAAATCTTTCATTTGTTTTAATCTTGCGATGTAGCTTTGGTTTCCAATTATGTCTCAACCTCATGGCAAAATATCCCGTTTTGCTTGATTACAATCTAACATTTACCAAAAAGACAGATTTTGTTGGATCTTTAATATATTTATACAGATTAATCTCTTATCACCACAATTATGTACATCTCAAATACCTACCTCACCGAATTTAATTCCGGAATACATAATACCTTTTACAAGATAAGTAGTACCTGTCTTAAGACGCCGAGGGTCGCATTTATTCGGTAATTCGCCTAGCAACTTCGTAAATGCAGGGATTAAATTGCCCGGGTCGCTTCGTTGGAAAAATGTATGAGGATTGAGAAGACAAGGAACCATTTTCAGGGAACTGAGACCAGAGGAAGCTCAATTAGTGGCAGGGGATAATTCCCGACCTCTCGTTTGCGTACTTATTTCGTGATGGGGTGCTTACGGGAGAAAAAAACTTGGAATGTGATAAACGTGTTGTATTTGTGTAGGGGGTGGATAAGGTTTTGGATTTTTACCAAATTATGGTGTGAAAATTAAGTGAAAACAGAAATAACGGTGCTAAAACGTATTCAGTATTTGGTAATATTGCATAAATTACATTACTCTTCTTCGTAAAAACTAACTCCAAACATCGAACTAGCTGGTAAAGTCACATTTTCCCTATAATAAATACACACCAATCTCAGGTTGTACTTATCCATGATATGAAGTTGGTTACTGGCACGGCTTAACACATACTACAGGACTTACGAATGCAAACGGTTATGGGAGACCCTTACTGCCAAAGCCAATCTAGGCTATCACAGCTTCGCAATCAAGGCAATACCAAACAAAGTACTAGGAAGACATAAAACCGAGGCAGTGATACGTAGAGGCGATCTTAGAGCTGATGTTTGGGTAGCCGGCGTTCCATTGGGCACTGTGCCAGGTCGCACGGGCTCGATGCGTCACACCGAACTTCGCTGCAGAACGTTTGTATAGTGATTAGCAAGTTTTCCGAGGATTTATAGGATTGCAGTTGGTGTGAGAATTTGTTGCAAGACTTTGTTAGTCAGTTCTCCAATTAATTAGTAAGTAACAATTGGGAATTCACCAATGATAAAAATCGGCGAATTGCGGCCCTTAGTCGAGAATGGACTAATTTCCTTAAGCGTCGTAAATGGCGGCAAAGTGTTTTTGGTAATAGAAAAACAGTCGATTTCTACTTCTGAAATCGTAATGATATTGCCCATTGATACCTAGGCAGTGGTTGATCTGGCTTTGGTTCTCAGAAGAGAACCAAAACTGGATCATCAATCAGAAGATTACAAGATAAACTCAAATAGCTGCAATTGTTTACTGAAACGGCTTATAACAATTCGTAATGAACCTCAAAGTTCACTCATTTTCCACTTCAAAATTCTAAACCACCAAACTTTCCAAAAAAAAACGAATTACATCTTATGATAATTTGACTTAACCCTAATAAAATACTTAGGAATATAATATTTAAGACAGTTACGGTGTAAACACGGTTGATAATTTATCTTTATGAGAATCGTTGTAATTCTAAGCAAGATATGAACTGAGATTTTCCTGGGACCCCATTAATGTACAGGTACACGTATTTAGGTAATGTTTAGCACCTTATTTCGTTAACTATTTTGGTAAACGTAAAAGTTCTTATGATATTGACGATGTTTAACCTGAAAGAAGAAAAAAGAAATAGGAGAAATTAAGATAAATATAGTCCACAGGAGTTTGACAGTGGGAATTATAGTGCCAGAGGAATTTGACAGGGAGAATTATAGTGTCAGCGGAATTCGACAGGGAGAAGTATAGTGCTAGTGGAATTTGACAGGGAGAATTTTAGTGCCAGCGTAATTCGACAGGGAGAAGTATAGTGCTAGTGGAATTTGACAGGGAGAATTTTAGTGCCAGCGTAATTCGACAGGGAGAAGTATAGTGCTAGTAGAATTTGACAGGCAGAACTATAGTGCCAGCGTAATTCGACAGGGAGAATCTTGTTTTTCATAACAAGTATAAAGATAAAACATGTTCAGGATGTTAAATTCAATCAAAAGTTGGTATTTTTAAAATGTTGTTCTTAAAATACTTGTTATAAAATTATGATTTTTGTCATTTTTAATCTCAAATAGCTGCTGGGGGATTTCTAGACTTTCGCTGTAATAGCAAAACAATTCTCAAAATGTTATTTCCCATAAGAAAATAGTACTTTTTATTCTTGCCGGCACTTAATTTTTTGGGTATAAAATGTTCGACACTTGAATGTAACTAAAATATTTAGATTAACTATTTGAACAGTGGTCCCCAAACTCGGCGAGTTACGTTTTATTAAAAACTACTACTTTCTAATAAAAATAGGTACAGAAAGCTATAGCTCACCATACATAAAGTATTTTTCTCTCAGCTCCTAAACATTCGACTTACGACCGTACAAAAGGGTTATACAACGTGTAACGTTAAATTTATGCGCAAAACCTCATACACCCCAATTAGAGCATAGAGTTAAAAACATAATACAATGACCAAAACTATTTTTTTTTAAAGCTAACTATTTTTATTAAGAAAATCGTGTTGATACTAGCATTAGTTTATGCATTCAAAATTGAGTCTTACTGCCTTAAAATAAGACTTAATTTTCTTTGGCTCAATCGGCGGATAGTCTGGCAAAATACATCATTTAAAAAAAAAAAAACCTATATTAAACGTTACTGAATTCGATTCAGTAGTCAATTATGAACAAACTATTTTCAGGTTTTCCGCATTTAACGTTACACGTTATATTCCTCATATACGTATGTACAATCACTCACTTGTGTCGACAGTTGTACCGATTTGAATGGCAAGACTAACAATGGCCGTCTAGTGTATTGTCCGAAGCTTATAATAAGCAATGTTATATCTATATTAAGGACTGTAATAATAGACCCTACATTATATCTCTGTATGGTACGGGTAGATAATTCTGTAAGCTTGACGGTTAGCAGAAATAATAATAATGTGATACAAATGCTTTAAGACCAACAAAGCTTTTCATCTCGATTTTTTTGTGTGTGTGAAAGTCCTCATGGATAGCCTCCGCCCTGGGGCAGGCGGTACTGTCAGACTGTGTTAGTGTTAACAGACGAGCGCCACGCGTCAACGTCATAGGCCAACTACAGCCGTCGACAACGTGCCGCTCTCACCGTACCTACTCAAATACATGACCACGAGACCAATGGGGGAGTCAAAAAGAACAGAAAAAAAAAGAAAAGATACAAAGAAAGAAATGAAAAGTAGGCATAGCCCAAAGGTACACTTTTTTACTGTTAGCTTAACAACATGCTCAATTCAGAATTTGCTACAAAGAAGCATGTGTTTGAAACATTATATAGCATGCTAATTTTTTGTATTTTTTTTAAGTTGCACAAAGTTGACCTATCAGCATTAAGCAGATCATCTTCGATTTACAGTCGACTACAACAGGTAGTACATTTATGTTCAAAAGATAAACAACCTCAACAACTTTAACAAACTTTATTCAACTTTAAAAACGGAAAGTTAACAAAGTGAATTCATGCGGTATATCCGATTAAACAAAAAACAAAAGAACGCAATTTAAATAAAAGCTGTTGTCCAAAGAATTCTCTAATAGAATAAACTCCGCTATCAGCGATCCATGTTTTCGAATACCCGTACCTTCGGGACGGACATTGAAAAATATTCCGAAGTTCTAAAGGAAAATACGTTACAGCGGTAGAGGAAAAACAAGTTGAGCTCAAAAGCTTAAGCGGTAAATATTTTCTTTGGCGATATCCATTCGTGGAACACAGAGGGAAATGTAATGCTTAGTCAGGCTTGTAACTAGACGTTATTGGCATATACGTACGTTTTAGTTTATTTGTAATTCAGGAAGTGTAATAATGTTAGATATCTGGCTAGCAAACATGGTGATTCTGATCTGTATTTTCCTCTGTGACCATTAATTGTGGACATAGCGGAAGATTTTGTAGAACGATGATGTAAGCAAAAAAAAAATATTCTTTTGGGAAACAATTATATAAACTAGGATTGAAACGGAACTTCCGCCTCCGCCTCCGACATACGAAGTTCTATAATGTATTTATAATTGAACCGCGATTGTAGGTAAACCATATACAAAGTTGATACGACAGAAAGGCTTTCCTTTAAACTGCTTATACTAGGTACCATTTTCAAGCTCTGTACCAAATATCATTTAAATTGAAACAGTAGTTTAGTCGCAAATGACTTTTGAAGTTTTTGGCCCGTTTGAACATGATGTATTTTTCTTAACAGCTGATTATGTCTATAGGCATAGGTCATGCACCTTAAAACGATAAATCTACGATACGTTGTTGCCGCTCTTACGCAAGTCATAAGCAAATACGTCCTACAAAAGAAAGTGACAATCCCATTAGCAAAACATCACGCGCGTAAAAGAAATAGAAATAGGTCAGTGTGTTGCTATTGCATCTTTGGTCCTTGCGAGGGGGGCCTCTAAAAACTAAAAAACTTGGTTTTTCAGTGCGCCAACGCTATCCTTCCGGGACGTACGTTACGTAACACGGAAGTCCTGTGCCGCTATTGTTTTGTCGAACTCGTGCGCTGACAATTGTGATTTTGTTTTGTTATTGTGAATAGGACACTTCTTTCTTTTTTTTTATTGTGACAAGACACGTAACTTGCTATTATAATTATTTAGTGTTAGTGTTTTTTTTGTGATTTACTGTTTTTTATTGTGATAGGACACGTAATTAAACTTTGGTTGTGTGTGTGTGTATACCTAATTAAAGTGTTCAACAATGCCTCGTCTAACTTACACGGCGTCAGAATACACTGACATGATTTTAATTTACGGTGAATGCCGTGGAAACGCAGCATTAGCTCTGCGAACATACAGAGAAAGATATGGTGACAGCCGGAATTGCCCTAGGAACGCCCGCACCATACAGTTGGCAGTACAAAGATTACGGGACAATAAACGTGTAGTGCCGCAACAGGAGGGAGTGCCACCGCGGCAAATACCCGCTGCATGGGACGAACGAATATTAGATCATTTTTCCCGCAACCCAACAACGAGTCTGCACAGAGCCGCCCGGCAGTTTAGATGTTGCCATAGAACCATCCACAAGGTTCTAAAACGTAACAAACGCAAACCTTATAAATATCGGAAGGTGCAAGCTTTGTTATCGAGAGACTTACCGATCAGGAACAGTTACTGCCAATGGCTATTAAATAAAACATCCGAAGACCGCCATTTCTTAACAAATGTAATATGGACCGATGAGTGTACTTTTACTCGGAACGGCATCTGGAATCGGCAAAACCTCCGGTACTGGAGTTTGGGAAATCCACACGTGTTTCGAGAATCTGAACACCAGTACAGATTTTCTCTCAATGTGTGGGCTGGTATCCATAATAATAATATTATCGGCCCTGTTTTTATTGACGGCACCCTTACAGCGGCGAAATTTTTAGATTTATTAAGTGGTCCTGTGGCCGAGTACACTGACCAACTACCTTTAGCCGTTCATCGCAAGTTGTGGTACCAGCTGGACGGTGCGCCTCCACATTCTGTGATGGCTTCCAGGGAGCGGCTCACAGAAATGTTTGGGCAGCAATGGATCGGTCGATTCGGACCTGTTCGGTGGCGACCACGATCTCCGGACCTCACTCCCATGGATTTCTTTTTGTGGGGATACATTAAGGGTGAAGTGTATGCCTCCGAGGTAAATACAATTGTTGAACTAAAAAACAGGATTATTTTAGCATTTCACAAATTAAAGTGCTTAGCGACGGACAGTGATTTAATTAGAAAACTAAATAACAATATTCTCCGTCGGTATAATTTGTGCATTAATGTGAATGGAGGACACATAGAGAATTTAAAAATTTAGTGTTTTTGTTGTCGGCGTACTTCAAAACTATCTAACATAACAGCCAGCGCGAGCGGAGGCCTAAGCCGCCGCCCGCGCCACCGCCGGCCGCCCGCTTCGACACGAAACACATGCCGCGCCCCGGCGCGCGTGCGACGACGTTGCTACTTTGTAAGGTCAGTCGCCAGGTCCAAGTTTCTATGAAATTTGGGTTTTTCCTTTATTTACAAAGGGTGGTTGCGTTTTACTCTGATTTGTAAGCTATTTAGTTTGTTTGAAAAAAAAAAAATCTCAATTTTGGAGCTTTTTATTTTTATACCTTATCGAATTAATACTAAACACGTATAGTATACGTAGTATAATTTAATGCCCCTCTGTCGTATCAACTCTGTATAAGGTGTAACAAAATAAACGCAAGTCCTGAAAGTAGTTTGTTCATAATTGACAACTGAATCGATTCCAGTAAGTTTTTTATAGGTATTTTTTTAAATTATGTATTTTTTCATAGTAACCGCCGATTGACCCAAATAAATTTAAATCTTATTTCAAGGTAATAAGACTCAATTTAAAATGCATAAAGTAACGCTAGTGTCAACACGATTTTCTTAATAAAAATAGCAAGCTTTAAAAAAAACGAGTGTGCTTATGACCACACGACTGAAGTGAAACTTCTTTCGCTCCATCTGTATGTATATTTCATTTACTAGCTTTAAGAGAAAGAGAGAAAGAAAATGTGCGCGCGCACTGCTGTCTCTTGCTTATATCCCCCACTTAACTTCCGTTCGCCTTGCCCGATCACACTTTTCGTAACGCTTACGTCACGCGTTCGCCAGCTTACTCCCCAAGTCAAGCGTGCGTAAAGAAGTTTCACTTCAATAAGTTTTGGTCATTGTATTATGCTTTAACTCAATACTCTAATTGGGGTGTATGAGGTCTTGCGTTAATTATGTTACACCTTGTATTACTATTTTTTCCACATCCGCCTTCACCTCCGACTCCGCCGAGGCGAAACTCGTCGCCTCCGCCTCCGCCTCCGCAATGAAGGCTTCCGTTACAACCCTAATATAAACATACATAAACTCACGCCTTCTTCACATGGGGTTAGGTAGAAACTATAGAACGCCACCTGCTACGATCATATACTCCTTTTGCTTCGTTTACATTCAGTCACACATCTGGTTAGAAACGCCGGTTACGAAAACAACGCACCTAAACTTTTTGAAGAACATCACCCATTAGGCCACTATAATTATTTGGGAAACGCTCACCTGGTTTGCGACCACCCTCCCACCGGAGTCCGGCGTCAAGCAGCCTGCTGTGTTTCGTCGATGCGTGGGAGTTCCAGTGCCTTAGGCATCTTCTGAGCACGCTCGTTCCATCATAGACCTCATCCATCTCTTTCCATCAGGCACGATCGAGGTAAAGAGAAGGCAAATTCAATAATAAAAAAAATATATAATCAAGAAACTTCACTTCATGGTCAACCTCAAAATAAACCTCATAATTTTAGCTGAAATACATCCACTGTTGATGTGGGGACGTTTAGGGGTCTATACCCCTAAACGTCCCCACATCGACCGGACCAGTGCTTTTCACATCCGACGGGTTCCTTCGGTCTTGAGAAGGTCATCGGTTGTCACTGTATAGTAAACATATTGAAATTCACTGAACGAGGGGCCCGTGCCTAAATAATAACAGCCGCAAAGGTCACTCGATCAGGTTAAGCTACGCTTGCCGCGGTTAGTCTGTGGATAGGTGACCATCTTTACATACCGAGATCCCTCCATGCCTCGGAAAGCATGTTAAGCCGTTGGTCCCGGCTGTCATTCGTGGATCTTTGACAGTTGTTACGGGTAGTCAGAAGCCCGAAAGTCTGACAACCAGTCCTACCAAGGGGTATCCTATTACCCAAGTAACTGTGTTGTGGAGGTCAGATAGGCAGTCGCTCCATGTAAAACACTGGTATTCAGCTGCATCCGGTTAGACTGAAAGCCGACCCCAATTTAGTTGGGAAAAAGTTAGGCAGATGATTGAAATTCAGTGAACGGAGGTACCTATGTTATAACGTTATGTCCTAAAATATACTAACATATTTGCTGCTAAATGAATACAGTGTTCTTGAAAATCCGATTATGTTCTTCACTATCTTTAGGGGGATCACTTCAATCTCTTGCGCCTTAGCTGTGGGTATGGAAGTACGGAGGATGGTGAACATAGTAATAAGCCCTTAATCGCTTCTAGAGCTCCTGAAGGAAGTCGAGGTTATTATTAGTAATAGGCTCTAAAATATTATTCGACAGAGAATAGTTACTAGTTGAGTATTTGTTTATAATTATTTATTTAATACTTCAGGCACATAAATGTAGAGAGGCGAACTTAATGCCATAGGCATTTTCTGTCGGCCTTTGGGTGATGCAGAGACAAACAGTGGTAGGTGCAATCATGAAAATTGAAGAATAAATATTTTAAATATAAAGATACGCATAAGCCTATTAAAACTATAAATATAATATAAACATAAATACATGAATATTCTAAAAAGAAATAAGACAAACAATGTGAAAATTATATTTATTATATTAAGTACTAGCGGCCCGTCCCGGCTTCGCACGTGGGAAAAAAAGCCTATATTAATCAGTGATAATGTGGCATCCAAATGGTGAAAGAATTTTTAAAATTGGTCCAGTTTTTTTGAGCCAATTCGTTACAAACATACATACAAATCTTTCCTCTTTATAATATTATTAGTATATTAGTATTATTAGTATAGATTATATTCTTCCTACTAAAAAAGTATATAAAGAAATTGTATAATATTATATAATTCTGATAGTAATGTGTGCCCCACGGCTGGGCCAAATAGGCCCAGTTGAGCATAAATGTGTGTGAAGAAACTAATGCCTGACGCTGGTTTTCAACTGGACCCTATGTCAAGAGGACGTCTTACGGAAGTAAATCAGTTATATAGTCTGTGGAAATATTTAAATAGAAAATAGATAGGTATGTTAAGCAAATAATAATAAAATCGATTAGATACTTGTTTAAAAAATAATATTTATAAACAACTATTATCTAATAATTGACAACAGTGTATTTTTTTAAATATAAATTACCTACCCTTTTCGGACTTTCCTTAGAAATATTAATACGTTTGTGGTTATATTTATCTGCCGAGATGTTTTGGTACTGCTCGACTTGCGACTTCGCTGCCTGATCAGCATTTGTTTTCTTTTAGGTAGTGTTAGGCTCCCGTTGTTTTCAGGAAGTTTCATTTCAGTTTGGATCTAATATGGTAAACCAAAAAAAAACATGTGAAAACATATAAGTAGTTGGTGGCCCGGAAGAGATCGCAGAAAGGGATAAGGCCATCCATTGTCTGTTTTGTACAGTAAAATTTATTTTTTTGCTATGTATTTTATTTATTAATTTATTTATTTTATCATTTAGGTACACAAATATGTATAATTATGAACACACAAGAGAAAAAAAACAAAACAGAAAAATAAGTAGGTACAATAAAGTGTGGTTTCTGGTGTACAATAAAAAAATATAACATGAATAAATAATAAAATAAATAGGTATTTCAATAGAGAAAGAATATTTTTGTCGCCTGATCTTATATTATATGAAAGCACTGAAGCTAAACTGTGCTATTTATAATTCAACAGGGGCAATCAAATAATACCTCATTTCGAATTTTACCGACGTTTCAAAATGTATCCAATTTTTTTTATTAATTTCAAGCTATGTATAAGGCTCGTAATGTGACCGTCCGCAAATTCAATTTCAAGATTTTGATGAATATCTTAAATGTAATTTTATGTAGAAAGTGGTTTTTCTGACAGAACTAGAGGATTCGACTGTCACAGAATTTCCAATCATGTCTGGTAACTGAAAACCAATCTTTACATTGCAGTCGGGGGACGGTTCTTTGGAACAGTTCTTTACAGGTGGGCCGACTTCGCTGAAAAGATTGGTTTTCAGATTTCCACTTTTGTGCGCAATGGCGGTTTAATTGCACAGTAAATATTATAATCTATCTAGTACTTATCTTGTGCCATTCAACACTAAAATCATTTAGCTTGTTTTTAATTTTTTTGTTAAATTTTTTTGTTTAATTAATTTTTTGACAAGTCAGGCTTGTTTTTTATTTTTTTTTTCTTTGTCCGCTGTACGTGAAATGTCAAAACGAGATAGGTACATGTCAAAAAATTTAAACATTGTGATGTACAAACTTAAATGTGTTCATGTAAAATTACTGTTTGCCATCACCTTTTTATTTTTAATCGACTTCAAAAATAGAGGAGGTTCTCAATTCGTTGGAATCCTTTTTTATGTATGTTCCCCGATTACTCGAAGACGGCTAGACCGATTTGAAAAATTATTATTTTGTTTGAAAGGGCTTTTTAGGTGGTCCTATTGTCATCAGTAATCCTATTATGTAAGAATCTCTCGGTGAAAACTTAGGTGAAGTGAGATTAATGTGAGCTGTCAATAGTGTCAATCCCTGGTCACTTTAAGCTCACTTCACCTATGCTATCACGGTGATCTTTTTACAGAATAGCACCGCTGGTCAGGATCTGATGATGTGATCCTGGAGAAATTGAAAGAACTCTTCAAATATTATAGGCATAGGTACCTATAGCGATTTAGGTATATTTTATAGTAACTTGTGCATTTGTTCTCGGAAAGCACCATTTGGTGAAGCGGAACTGATGATGAAGACCACAGATGGCCACCGGAACTACTCATTTATAAGTGTTTCACGGATTGCGATTCGATTACTTTAATATGGTTGCTGACCAATTTATGCTCGTCACAATGCGAATAGTGAAATGGAGCTGATGCTGAAATACCAGGAGAACTCCTCAATAATAAACGTTCCTGCATCGGGTAAAGCAATATTTTGTAAAAAGCGATGAGAAAGTTGACATTAGGCTATTGTAACTTAGATAAAGTATAAACAGACCCACTAAAAAGCGCGAAATAAAAATAAAAAAAAAAACGACTCCCAAAAAAACACTACAAAGCGAAAAATAACTTTAATTTTGGAAGTCGGTAGCAAAAAACTAAAATACAGATCCAAAGACCGACTTCCGAAATTAAAGTTATTTTTCACTTTGTAGTCTTTTTTGGAAATCTGTTTTTTTTTTGTTAAATTTTATTTCCATTAAATCTTTTCTATTTTTTTTTTTGTATTCCATTTGTATGTTTCTACAATTATGTAATTTTTTCCTGTTTCATTGGGTTAAAGTGTCTGTGATAGTAATTAATTGATGCCTTAATAAACAAACACGACAAAAAAAAACTTAGCACCTAATTAATCAAGAGTGTACTCTTTCAATAACGATAAGACTCTCTACACAAATAGAGCAATCTGAAATTTAAAAAAAAAAAACAATTTAAACGTTTCATACCTCCATAGAATCGAAAGGTTTTATTGATAAACCGTCGTCAAGGCATTATGAAAGCCAATTTATAGGGAATATTCCAGTGCAAATGGCGGGAGTTTGACGCGGGTGTGACACGGGATCGCAAGTGGCAATTATATTATATTTAATATTATTACACCTGTAGGTATGTAAGTGAAGATGTTCTGAATATAATTTGGCTGTTTATTTTTGTTGTCATTGTTCCTCGCTGGGAGGTCGGAAACCTTGATTTATATGGCCTTTGTTAAATTTATTGCGTGGGTATAGCAACCAGAGGGGAACTTTCCGTATTTTTAAGAACTTTCGCATTCTGCCCTTTCAATCAGTCAAAAATACCTTTCTACCTTTCTTAAGTTTCAATCAGTCAAAAATACCTCTAGTTTAGGTACCTACATTCTTGACACGTTTTAGTCATCAATGAGGTGATATTGCGACTACAGTCTGTTCACAGTTATTTTACCTCAGACAGCAGCAACTTAATAGCAACCTTATTGTAATGAGAATAAAGATCACGGTAATTTTGTCAAACCTTTCAGTGGCAGCAACGCAACAGTGACCTTATTAAAATGTGAATAAATATTACTGTGTCGTTGACAGTGATGCAAAATAAATGTGAAAGGACTGTAGAGTAGGTATCTACATCTATACTAATATTATAAAGCTGAAGAGTTTGTTTGTTTGTTTGTTTGAACGCGCTAATCTCAGGAATTACTGGTCCGATTTAAAAAACTCTTTCAGTGTTAGATAGCCCATTCATCGAGGAAGGCTATAGGCTATATATCGCTAAAACCAATAGGAGTGGAGCACCAATGAAGAATGTTTCAAAATCGGGGAATTTTGAAATCATATATGACAGAATTGTTCCCCTTTAAAAGCTTTAAAAAAAGTCCGCGACAGCATATGTCTATCTTTTAAGGTTAGCTCACTATAACCTCTTTTATGCTAACCAAATTTGTTCTAAAATAATGCATTATTTGCGAAGGTGTTTTTATAAACATGGTATTAATCCTTATCCAAATAAATACGTTATTCATCACATGTATTTAATTTTGAACAAAATTGCCTGTGACATCATTTGATTTCAATGTATATCTTAGGAGATATCATAGTTTTAAAATAATACTAATAATAAAGCTGAAGAGTTTGTTTGTTTGAAACACGGTTTGAAAGCTCTAAATTTCTGAAAGTATTGGTCGCATATATAAAAATATTTTTGCGTTTGATAGCCCAGTTCTTGAGGAAGGCTATATTCTATTAAACTTGACGCTAGGACCCTTAGGAGTTGAGCAAAAAGAAAAAAAGTCTGAAGTTTTCGCCAAGCGAAAACGAAGTAATAGCGCAGGCCGGCGACACGTTGCGACGGGGTAGGTCGGGGAAACAAAAAAAATTTACGCGGACGAAGTCGCGGGCAGAAGCTAGTTTTTAATAAGTTTTAGACATATGTAGATCGTCGCTGAGGTGAGATTGTTGCGACTAGATTTTTTTAAACGTTTTCAATAACGGGAATTGGCCTTCTAGTGAACAATTATCAGGAGTTATCTATTTTTAAACGGGGCTACAGTTGCTATCTGACCTTTACACCCTAAAAATTGCGATAACTAGACCAATATATACACATTCAGATATCAGGATTTCTGAAGTTGTTTTTCAAGGTAAGGTCAGCCTTATAGGCTATTCTACCATCATCTAAGATTGACATAATAAATAAATAAAATTAAATACATTTATTTCAGACAATAAAGGTCTTTATTACAAAATACAGTCACAAAATCACAAATGTCTGTAACAATTACTTGTCAATCTAACAATATATATTATAATAAGCATAATCAACCTATAAGGTTCTTCACTGCTGGGACACAGGCCTCCTCATTGTGACAGTGAGTGGGCCGTAATCCACCACGCGGGCCAAGTGCGGGTTGGTACTCGTAGATGTCACATTTCTTCGAAGGTTACCACTAAATATACATTTATAATCTAATATTATACTTATGTATTGTTATAGCTCTACCTACATACAACTGGCGTTTTTCAACGAAGGTTTCATGAGGTCTCAATATTATTCTCTCTCTTCTCTTCTTCTTTAATCTTGGTCTAGTTTTTTTTATTTTCATTATTAGGTAGGGTCAGTTCTCCTCACGCTTCTGGCGGCTGACAATGACAAGCTCGACCTTAAGCTCATTCGATTCTTATTAATTAGGTACTTATCGGTTAGTAACTCAAACATCCTGAGATAGATAGATACATAGTATATTATTTGTAATCGTACCGTCCATAGTTCGAGGTAATTCGATCGTTCTACCCATATCAGTCTCGCCACAAAATTCCGGTTATAAGCAGTTGAGCATCGCTCTAGAACTTCGTATCAATGAACACGTGTCGACTTATCAGACTGAGGGTTATCGAGAGCAAATTCAGTGGTACGTACGTTGCACACCTATTGGTGACATCTCGATGTGCATGTGAATCGTATGTTGAGAAGCACGTTAAGTCGTTGGTCCCGGCTGTCATTCGTAGATCTTTGATAGTCGTTACGGGTCGTCAGAAGCCCGAAAGTCTGAAAACGAGACAGTGGGTTGTGGAGGTCAGATAGCAATAATTGTTCCGTGTATAAAATGTGAAAAATAAAAACTAAAAAAATTTTAAAACTTACTTCTAAAAAATAAACACTTCGTATAGTTTTTTTTTTTCTTGGAAGTCGGTTACATTTTTTTTTTTTTGTAAAAAAGTTTTTATTTTTTACTTCTTAGCTGTACCTACCCCACATAAATTCATATAACACTACTTGCTATGTGAATATCTGCGACAGGAAGCTATTAAAACATCATCAATATACACCAAGTGGAAAAAAATCGTATTATTGACGCTAACTCAAAAACTACCCAAGCAAACTTAATACAATTTATATGGGACCATCTCTGAGGCATACCTTATCCATTAAAAAAATAAATATGCAAATCCGTATACATGTGAAGGATTTATGTTCGAACATATGTATATTAAAAAAATATATATATAAACATACAAATTGAGATCCTCCTCCTTTTTTTGAAGTTGGTTAAAAATACTTCAGCTGCATCCAGTTAGAATGGATGCTAGGCTAGGCAGATTGATTTTGTGAATCGTATGTTGTGGTCTCGGTTGATGATTAGAAATCACAAAGAAAGAAAACTCGCGAGATAGATTTGAGAAAAGTTGAAAAAAAACAAATTGTCATTAGACATAATTATATCTACGGTTGGTAAAATTTTACCACAATATTGATTCCTTCCTCCAATTAACCAATTAAGTCTTTATAAGACTTAATTGGTTATGTGCAGACTGACCGATAATCCAGAGGAAAATTATTTACAAAAAAAAAATATAAACTCCACGATGATGATAAATAGAGAAATGTCTTAAAACTAGATGAGTTCGGTGTTTCCTATTTGACGATTGTGGAAAGAAAGAACGAAACAAACTCAGTAGTCGCAAGACATTTTTATTAAAAAAAAAATATTGCTGAATGGGACCGCTCTTGACCTCG
Source organism: Globia sparganii (assembly GCA_949316385.1). NCBI lineage: Eukaryota > Metazoa > Arthropoda > Insecta > Lepidoptera > Noctuidae > Globia > Globia sparganii. Next base: position 20,838,102 of record OX438654.1, read on the forward strand.
ATCACGCCTGATGGAAAGCGATGGATGAGGTCTATGATGGAACGATCGTACTCAGAAGGTGCCTGTTCCCTCGGTCAAAGATAAGACAGAAATGTGAAGGGAACACAAACGCTGGTAGAAAGTTAAACACTTTGGCTGTGCGCATAATAATTATGGAGGAGAAGCGCTGAGTACGACTGGCCATTTTGCGTGGATGTGACTCCAGTTTTTCTCAAACTTTTTTTTTTGTGTTTGTGTTCTTTTTTGCGTCATGTTTACTGCAAATAAACGTATTTTCTTTTGTTTCTTTCTTTCTCTAAGTCGGGGTATGAACCAAGTGCAGATAAATTGCAGTTCGTCTGGTAGTCCGATAGTAAAAGGGTGGGATCAGCACCCTGATTGCGTAACACACTATCAACCGGAGTCTGAATCATTTTGAAGCAAATTGCTAATCCATTGCTTCATATGTTCGAAAAATTTGTCTGCTCAACACATTAATAACGCAATGAATGTTGTTAAACTGTCAAAATGTAGGTAACCGATTCCGATTGATAATGTGTTACGCAGTTGCCTCGCTGACAGACGAAGTTTTGAAAATTATTCACTACAGAACATAGTGACACTGACATACTTACTGAAATCTCTTTGACGTAATCGATAGCCCATTTCTCCTTCGGTATCAAGTAAAAAAAAGTAATATCACCCGAACACTCTCGTAGCTTTTCATTATCAAATGTTACTTCCACTCGAGTTCACAGCTCGCGAACTTCGATATAGAAATAAAAATACGTGTCGCTACCAAGAGGCTTTTTTTATTATAGTTACCGGCCAAGTGTGAGTCTTTTGGAAATATTTTTATTATTTCTTGATATTTTTACTGATGATGGTATATTTATGTATGTATATCATCATTCTGACGCTTTCGCGGACAAGTGCCACCAGAACGCACAAAGACATAGTGCAACTAAGTGATACTAACATAGTTATTAAGTTTTATAACAAAGTTGTTACTATATTATTATGTATACTTAGGTTAAGGTATGTATCTATGGGTCTTTGTTATCTGATAATAAATGATTTATTATTCATATTATTATTATTATCTGCCTAGCCTATTCTCAACTGTGTTGGGGTCGACTTCCAGTCTAACTAGTTGCAGCTGAATACCAGTATTTTACATGGAGCGACTGCCTATCTGACCTCCAAAGCCCAGTTACTGGGTAACACGATTCCCCTTGGTAAGATTGGTTGTCAGACTTTCAGGATACTGACTACCCGTAACGACTGTCAAAGATCCACGTATGAGAGCCGGCACCAACGGCTTAACGTGCTTTCCGAGGCACGGAGGGGTCTCAGTACGTAAAGATGATCACCCATCTTTACGTACCGAGCGGCAAGCGTAGCTTAACCTAATCGATCGACCTGTGCGGCTGTTATTATTTAGCCACGGGCCCCTCAATACTACTTTCTATATAAATATCAGTGACAGTAAGTCATTAAAACATCATAAATATAAACTACTAGCGACCCGCCCCGGCTTCGCACGGGTGCAATGCAAAAAATAAATTTAATTAAATATTTAATCATTTTAATTTCATGATTTTTTTTAACTTGCCGCCCGCCCCTACCGCCGATACCGCAGCAACTGCTATGTCCCTGCATTTTAAATCTGTAATATCTTCGAAAATATTAATTTAAATAACATGCTGTAAAGGGCCATATTGACCTATATTAAATGCACAATGTATTTAAGTTACTTAATTGGATAAGGATTAATGCTGTATTGCTTAAAATCCCTTCGAAAATTAGCCATCATTTCTCGTAAAAAGTAAAGGAAAAAAAAATTGTTATTGTGGGTTATCCCTAAGAGATAGACCTATATCATCGCAAATTTTTTTGTAGACCTTTTTAAGGTGTACAATACTGTAGCACATTATTTTGATGTATCTCATTGGGTTCAGCCAGCGTTTGCAATGTAAGCGCAAAAAAAAAGGGTTTATTTACGACATCACATTAGAAACCTCTAAAATTATCAGTGTTTCTCTACTATATTATACATGTATTATTATACATATAAACCTTCCTCTTGAATCACTTTATCTATTAAAAAAAACCGTATCAAAATCCGTTGCGTAGTTTTAAAGATTTAAGCATACATGGGGACAGAGAAAGCGACTTTGTTTTATACTATGTAGTGAAGTAGCAAAAGTACGTAAGTAGGTATTATTGATAAAAAAACTATCCAAGCAAAATATTAAAATTTATATGGGACCCCTGAGACATATCCTATGCATTAAAAAACAAGTTATGAAATCGATTCACAGTAATTGCCGAAGATATCGCGCGTAACAAACATAAGTACATAGAAAAAACATACAGTCGAATTGAGAACCTCCTCCTTTTTGAAGTCGGTTAAAAACACATTCATGTATACACTATGGATGCAATAAAGACTGAATTGAATACTAAAATAACAACCACAACTTTATGCCCGCTGTTACTTCGTTTGACATTTTTTAATTTTCCTCAACTCCTATGGGTCGTAGCGTGACGTTAAATAGCATATAATCATCATCAAGAATTGGACCACGAAATTGAAAAAGATTTTTTCAAATCCAGAATAAAAGTTAATTTTTTTTTTTGTTTGAACGCATTGCGCGTTCAAACAAAAAAAACTAACGAACCCATCAGCTTTAATATATTAGTACTAGCTGACTCCGCAAACGTCGTTTTGCAAAAATAAAAAATAGATAGTAGCCTAATCTCAGACCAACTCGATATGCACACAAAATTTCATACAAATCGGTCCAGCCGTTTCGGAGGAGTAGGTATGGTAACTAACACTGTGACACGAGAATTTTATGTATTAAGAAATAGATATGTTGTTTACAAGACTAATCTGATCCAACACTAAGGCTGTACATAGAGAAATCCTGATAGATACCTAATCCAAATTATTTTTCAAGTTGGAACCAATTTCAAGGAGTTACTTCCGTATTCGTATGGACCGATGACTTCAAAAAGGTAGTTGAGACGGACTGGATGCGGAAGGCGCAGGACAGGATGTTGTGGTGCAGCCAGTTTATGTCCAGCAGTGGACTGCGACAGGCTGAGTTGATTGATTGCTTCCTTCTGAAGGCCTTATCAAGTACATATCTGACCTGTGAGATAACAAACCGTTATCTTCATGTAAGCTGTTGCTAAGTGATTGGTTAACTAAATGTCAAGAGACAATCATATAAATTGAATTCGGTATAGATTCAACAGGGATCACAAGGTATACGTAACTGCTATAACGTACCGCTCTAGATGTGGTACCTCGTGACTGCAATTGGCTTGCCAACTGAAAAAATCTAATTAGTCCGTCAGTTAGATTATCAAAAAATATTTGACCCGTATTTTTTCTTTTGTTACGTAAACCAAAACTGACGAAGATACGACGCTTTTAAAATTCTCAATACGTCACACCTTGATATAATTTTTAGTGCGTTCTGACGTTACGAGCCCCCACTCTCAAGTTGTGATGCGTTTTATCTTTGTCCATATTCATTGATTTACAAAAACAAAAAATACGTGTGTATCCGTTATTTTCCAATACTCTAACTGACGGACTAAATAGATTTTCAATTTATTAATGGTGGAAACTAGCCTATTATTGGTCATTTTTACATTTTGATGCGAAATTGTCCATCACGCAATTTTTCATCTTTCTGGTGATACCTGAACGCCAATTCTCGTAATTTTAAACGTGCAAAATCTAGTCGCAGTCTCATCTTGGCGACAAACAAATGTCAAAAACTTGTCAAAATATAGGGAAATTAGAGGTATTTTTTGACAATTTGAGACTGAGATCAGACTGTGAGCATTCATAAAATTACGAGAATTATTGTCCCTCTGGTTTACTTCACTTAAAAACTGTCTTTTAGTGACATCTTGTTACAAGACTTAGAAGCATTTTGTAAGGTGAGAACTCGTAAATTACTAATTGTGATTATTTGTCATGCATGTCAGGTTGATGTACAGACGCCTGCACATCAATCTACCCGAAACTGTCAAGTTTTCCCAATCAACTTTGAACCTTATGCTTTAGCGATAAAGTTGAATATCTATTAAAGAAATTTTACAGATTTTAGTAGCTTGGTGTGTTGGCGTCTGTATATACAAGATAACATATGGTATTTTATTTAATCACACTAATATTATAAAGGCGAAAGTTTGTGAGTGTGTGTGTCTCTTTTTCACGCTCAAACGGCTGGACCAATTTTGATAAAATTTTCTATGGAGGTAGCTGACATTTTGGATTAACATATAGGCTACTTTTTATCCATATATTCCCACGGGATCGAAACTGCGGGGCGCAGCTAGTATTCAATAAAATATCCAAAGGCATGCCATATATATGATTCACAAAACAGTTTTTGTCTTTCCTGGAAAATTGACTTGTTCATATTTACTTGGTATCACATCTAAAGCGACAGTCTTACCAAGGGGTTTCGTATTACTCAGTAACTGGGTTGTGGAGGTCAGATACCTATCTGACCTCCACAAACTAGTTACTGGGTGAGCGACTGCCTAGTCGCTCCATGTAAATCAATGGTATTCAGCTGCATCCGGTTAGACTGGAAGCTGACCCCAAAATAGTTGGGAAAAGGCTAGGCAGATGCTGATGACATCTAGAGCGACGATAATGATCAATGTAGAGTTACAGGGATCATTGTTTCAGGATACTCACCCCAGCACCCTAATTACATAACAGACTATTAATTTAAATCTGAATCATTTTGAAGGATATTGTTAATCTATCCATACTAATACTTACTAATATTATAAATGTGAAAGTGTGTGTGTCTGTTTGTTTGTCTAGCTTTCACGGCAAAACGGAGCGACGAATTGGCGTGATTTTTAAAGTGGAGATAGTTGAAGGGATGGAGAGTGACGTAGGCTATTTTTTTTTTAACGTGTTACCCCGAATTTAACGCGAGCAAAGCCGCGGGCAAAAGCTAGGTACTTCATATGTTCGAAAATATGTCTGCTCAACAACGTAAACAACGCAATGTACCTATGTTGTTGAACTGACAAAATGAAACCCATTGTTACTGATAGTGTCACGCAATTAGCCCGCAAGGTGGCAGGGACGTCGACGTGTAATCTGAAACACTGAATTCAGCACATAATTCCAGCGTAGAAAATTTTCGTCGGATATTAAAAAAAAAACCGGTCAAGTGCGAGTCGGACTCGCGCACCGAGGGTTCTGTACAAACCACAAATTTACGCTTTTTGAATCCTTTGAGAGTGTCGAAATGTACGTTTCTTGCGGTATAAAGGCCGTATCTTTTCTTTACATTAACTTAGAAGTTTGATTTTTTTACAGCTTCAAGGGACTGTAGACTTGAGTATGTGGTTTTAATTTCAACTCGATACCTTTACGCGTTCTCGTGATAAAGTGCATCTAAAGTTAAACATGATATCGTTTTGTCTGTATGGAAACAAAATAGTAAAATAAAAACCCATTAAAAAGTTATGAGCCAACAAAGATTCGTTATGCTTGCTATTTTTAACGTAACTTTGGGTGTAAATAGGTAAGTAATTAAAGAACTGTGGAATCTTTAAAACAAAGTCAGTACCGACAAATCTCAGTTATCGAAAAGTTCAATAAACTTTATTTGAACTGATATATGCCGGGTTTTTTTCATAAAACTTTATTTACGAAAGCACTTTTCAAACTTTTTTACGCGCCTTTCAGTTCGGAAAGGTGTTTCAGTGCGTGAGAACTAGATATTGTGCGTGTAGCATTTAACTGCTCATCACTGATACTACCTCTGTCGGACACGAAGCCAGGTCAAACAGCATGCTTTTTGGCCATGACCACCAACTACCTGGTGGAACTAGTTCCACATCTAAAGATAATAACACAAACTGATATGGTTTTCTCTTATTTCGTTGTAAGTTACGGTACCCTAAAACACAGGTCGGGGGTACGTCTTCGCTTCACAAAATTACAATTTCACACATTTCACTGACCCTGTTGATATATGAGCTGTATCATTTAAAATATTGGGGTAAAATCCCCAGTTGTCGGCGGTCGTACTTTCTAGATAATGCATGTTAATTAGCTTTGTTGATCGGATCGGGTTTCGAGAGTAATTGGCATTTGCCTGTAATAAAATTCACGAAAGTGTAGGTTTTCTAATAAAAGAGGTTTCGTTAAAATAATGGTAGGTAATTCATGACCATGGAAGTACCTAGTCAATCACTATAATGGACTACTATAATCCTGCTATTTTTGTCTTGGATAGAATTTTGATATTTTACATTTCATTTACTAGCAATTTCGCAGATATTTTTTTTATCTGGATATGTCAAAGTAAGTAAGTCAAATCATTTATTTCAAATAGGCACGTCAAAATTTACAAAAAAATTTAATTAATTCTAGTCGCCCCTTCCAAAAGATAGTTTCGTATGGAGAAGAATGGGCAAGAAATTCTACCGTTACTCTTTTACATAAAAAATAATTAATTACTCAAAATTATGTAAAGACGATGCACCTAAAATAAATTTACTATATCACAATAGGTTGAAATAATTTCAAATAATGAAATGACAGGTAAATTAATTACGTGACAGAAACATGTTGCCTAAATATAATATTTACAAATATTGTAAAATTAGATGATTGCCATATTTAAGCGGCTGACAATCGGTACTCTTACCCTAAATGATTTTCACTTTCCAAGTAAGGTGGCACAAATACTTGACGGTTGTAGCCTTCACAGAATATGAGATTTTTTACAAGAAATTTTTCATTATGATATTCTTTATTGTATACTAGCTGCGCCCCGCGGTTTCACCCGCGTAAGTTTTGATCCCGTGGGAATATCGGGATAAAAAGTATCCTATGTGTTATTCTGATGTATAAGCTATATTACTGTAAAGTTTCATCAAAATCCGTTCAGTAGTTTTCGCGTGAAAGAGTAACAAACATCCATACATCCATACATACAAACTTTCGCATTTATAATATTAGTAGGATTGTAGGGTGTGATGTACTTTCTCGACGTGCTTTTGTGATTTTACTTTTACATTTTCATTTAATTTTCGAAACCTAATTATTTGTAGAATTTCTTCTCTTTTCGATTTTTTTATAAACGAAATGTCAGACAACTGTTTTTTGCTCATTCATTAACTAAGTTTTGTGAACACTAAATCACATGAAACTTAGATAGATATCTACTTTTTGTGATGCATCCATCTATTGTGTGACCTTCGTATAAGGTAGAAAGGTTAATTACCCTCCTCCCCATTCATTAAAGAAGAAAGCTTGATAAAATTAGGTACATTGAAAGTTTATTCATATATTTGATATGTATTTCCGAAATTATTTGTATCTGTGGTTGGTGCTATACACGCTTATATACCCACGACTAAATCTCGTTGTTTTTTCAACTCTCGGAGATTACAAGGCCTAATTTAGCATTATATCTAGAGAAAGGCAGGGTACTTTTTAACCCCTAAGAACTGGAACTGCACCTTTTTTCCGTAGGAGTTGTGGCCTATGGGTCCATATAATTTTTTAATTTTTGTTTTTAGTTGACTGTATAAGTCAATTCAGTTTAATTTTATTTTAATTTATTATTGACATAATCTACTCATTTCAATGTTTTTTAATGAGTTGATTGCAGCATATGTGGTTAGCTAGCAACCTCTACAATTTGATCACATTTATCTTGTCTGAGCAACCGGCAGCAAGTTCGTCATGCTCCCTTAGATGTCACTGCTTGCGGTAGCGTCGGGGGTCGGGTTGCCTCCTTCCCTCAAATTTGGGAAGGGGGTAATGGCTGATCTTTGCGTTATGCTCGTGAACGGGTGCTGCTTGTGGTGACTGGTCGTCTTGCTGATCTTGGTTTTACTGTTGTTATTAGTAATAACTTTTTTTTTTTAATTTATTTTACTTCGGTGGTCCTAGTTTACCATTCACAGCTATGTAAACTGAACCCAGTATTGCATACATATGTAAGCTGTCACGCCCTTTATACCTGGAGGCTTTTATTTAGGTAGCAAGTTTTTGTTTACATTTTTAATTTTTGCTTGAGTACGTATTGTTTTTATTGTATTTGTGGGTATATTGGCGTGGCAAGCTAACATATGGCAAATAATTTAATTTAATGTTCTGTGTTCTGTAACGTCAATAACTTTGCATACCTAGTATATACAATTAAATATTTTCTAACTGAACAGACAGCTGTGCTGCTGGGGAGTTTGTTGCGCCACTTCTTCTCCCCAGCGAAAGCACTAGGAAGTGGTGAAGGGCGGGCATTTTGGGGGGACTGTATTTTGTAATTGACGTTCGAAAAGTGCTGATTCTGAGCCTAGTTTGAATAAATGACTTTTGATTTTGATTTTATGGCTTTCTGTGAAGTTCACTCACAGCATAACCGTTCTCTAACCTCGTAAGCAGAACCTTAGCACAAGTTGCCGACTTACCGATTCACGTGTGCCTCAAAGTTTCAAGCCGGATATTGTAGAGGAGATTGCACAACTCAGCTTAAAAGCCCACCAGGGATTGTCTGGGATATTTTGTTATTTTAAACGTCTCTCAAATATATTGCCATTTTATAGTAGCAATATAAAGTTAGGGCTCGACTTACATATATTCGATCTCCATGAAATTGTTCAGCGAGGAGTATTGCGATTTAGATGTCCATTTTATACTCGAGATATTTTTTTGTCGTTTTTATTGGCGTGTTTTAGTGTGTTGGTGAGTTAGAGATGCAGTGTTTATGTTGTCAAGCTTTCATTTCAACGTAAAGATAGTTTTTTTTTTTCTTAAAAATAAGTTTCTTCATTAGAAAGAAAATTAAATAAATAAATTTAAAATCAATTTAAAAAATAAATATTAGAAAGGTGTCATATTTAAGGATGTGGTGTAGGCCACCAAACTGAACAACTTTCTCCATGGAACCATGCATTTGCATCGTGTACGAAACTCCAATACCTACTGTATTGAAGGTTTGTACACAATACACGTTGTTTATAAATAAACAGCAATCTCCAATAGAAATGAATAATTGGCGATTTAATGTTGCTAAGGAGATCGGCATGACTCTTTGAAATATTTAAAAAATACCTTTACAGTACTTCAGATAAAACGTTGAATATGAGAAAGAGTATTTATGCAACTATGTATGTATGTTAAGGGCCTATACTACCTCAAATGGCTTAGCATGATCCTCCGTTATGTCGAAAATACTGCAGCATTAATTTTGAAATAAATATATAGTAAAGTTGAGGATTAATGTTAGGTCTTATGTTAGACGAAAACACGATTTCATAAAATTTTCTCGATAGAAAAAAATCCAAAGTTACCTCCAGACCGAACAATAAACCGCTGGTATTCCAAAAATACTTCAAATTAGATCATGAAACTTTGTATACTAACCGAACTAACTATAAAGCAGGTCTTATGTTATTTAGTTTTTTTTAATTACCATTATTTTCACCGTAAAAAGCAAGTACCTAAACTATTGGCGCTGCCTGCCGCCTAGCACCGCACTCTATCTCGCTCTCACTCAGTCCGCCAGCAGTATCGTGCGAGCGAGATAAAGAGTGAATTTTAGCTGAGGTAGTGTAGGCTCTTAATGTATTATAGGCAGACCGCTTAACTGTGACGTTGCCTGAGGTAGCTGCGCGGTGCGGGAGGGGTGATAGTTATGACGGATCACTGAGCTCTCGCATCACGTCACCACACCCTTCCCGCACCGCGCTGCTACCTCAGGCAATGTCTGAGTTAAACAGCCGGCCTGAAGATACGCAGTTGTAAATATTTTGTAAAAACGTGACAATCCCACTAAAGTACACTGTCCTTCAAGATACAGATTTTCTAAGTTTGAAGGACAAGGGGTCTTCTCATCTGTAATAGCCTTATATGAGGTGTTACAAAATTAACCCGACAAACTTTAAGAGGTACTTTAGACCATCGAATTGAACAACTTTCACTATGGGACCAACTTTGAAATCACGAAAAAAAATCTGCTGTTTAATACAAACGTTCAATACCTACTTGACCAAAATGTATGAAACAATTTTTTTTTTTCCGTGATTTCAGAGTTGGTCCCATAGTGAAATTTGTTTAGTTCGATGGTCTAAAGCATCTCTTAAAATTTCTCGGGTTATTTTTTTAACACTTTGTAGAAACACTGATATTTCTTAAGCTAAGTTTTTTGGTAAATAAATGATTACTTACTTGTAATCTTTGTTTGAACATGGATATAAAAGGATGGAAAGTGATACAAAAACACAGTTTTATAATCATCATTATTTTATTAGTAATACTTGAAAACATTAGAAATTGATTATTTGAAAGCTACAAAGTTATAATAATTTCCGTATTTCAATAGAATATCTTGCGACGAAAAACTTTGTTCAATAATTTTGTACTTCCTTTAACTTATACTTGGTCTTGGTATCTCTTAAAAGTAATCAACAACTAAGTTATTTCTGTCACTTATAAACTAAAGTTATTTTAAGTAATACAAAGAAACTTTTATTTATGTGAATGTGATATCTTTGGTGCAACTAACTTATGGTACTACATCGAAGTAATATTTTTATATATGTATATATTTTTTATAAATAATAATATAAATTTAACTACGTTATGGTACTACATCGAAGCAATTATATATATATATATGTTTTTTAAATAATAATTACAAATTTAAAAATAAACAGACCAATTCCCGTTATTAAAAAATTGGATTGACCGGGATTGCCCATCTCGTGTTAAAGTTTCTTTGCAAAAATCAGTTTTTAACAGAATGAAAACTTGCTGGTACATTACAAAATAATAATTCCTCATTCTGTCTAGCAAATCGAACATTATAATTTAAAGCTCACTAATTCTATTCGACAAAACCTTAAACAAATAAATAATACATGACGGCAACATGATATCACCACTCAACAACTCTGCAGATTACATAAGGAAATAAAAATGTAACAAAAATCCATTTATAAGAAGCTTAAATTACTAAAAATAGCTGCGCAGAATAAAATATGAGACTATTATAACAATTTGCTTCTCCACTGAGGTTCACTGATATTACGTGGCGCAACGCGGCTGCATCTAAACCTGTTCTATTATATACGTATGCACCAACCACCGCTGTGCACAACTGCACAATGGCCCTTACAACTGCTCTTTTGGCTTCCGCATCATACAGTCACTAACAGAAGAGCCGAATATATTTCCCATTTTAAGGTCAGTTACAGAGTTAAGCGTTTCAAGCTCGGTTTTGCATAGACGCGTTTACAATTGCGTGACGTTTCGAGCCTTAAAATAACCGAACGGACGTGTTTATACTTTTGCAGGAACCAGTGGGTCTGTCAGTAGAATTTGTTTTTGAAGTGTTTGACAGCAAAAAACGCAGAAAAAATTCAGTGTGTAAAGCGACTGCAGAGTTGCTTTATAGAACCGTGATTTAAAGTCTCAAACATTTTGAGAGTCGACGTATCCTAACGCCCTAATTCTGCTGAAACCACCGTCTGGTGCCATCGTTACTCTAATGTGTGTGATGACACCCGAATCACAGTCGAACCAGTGCTCCTTATGGGCTGATAGCTGTAATTGAAAATGGAGGCTTTAATAAATTGGATTTTGTAACTCAGCGACGGTTCCCGTTTTATTTACCCTTGCTAATGAAGAGTAATGTCTGGGAAATGGTGCCGCAGAGATTGAAGGGTTAGAATTGGAATGTAATTTTGAATTTGAAAAAAGAATGTATTAGAATAAAAAAACATATTCTGGTGCGGATAGAATCGGAAAATAATTTTGAATTTGAAAGATGAATATATTAAAAAAAAGTTAAACAAAATCTACGGATAACAAAAAAAAAGTTTTTAATGGGAAGACCAAAGACGTTTTGTAATACATTATTGGGGAAGACCAACAAATACTAAGACTAAAATAATCATAATCAAAAGTTCCTTACCTTGCTAGGCTTCAGAATATTACTCCAGTTGCCATCTACCTCAGGGTACCAATCCTGCCCCAAGTACGCCCCCTCAATCTTGATGGAGTCAGGATAATTGCCTTTAAAGTGGTTGGTGTCCACACAAATTTGCTTAATGTTCCCTGGGAAGCCCAATTTGAAGACGGCCCATTCTTGACCTTTGTGAAAATAAAATAAGTGTTAAACAAATTCGTGTATATAACGTCTGATGTGTATAGCTTGATGTGTCACCCATGTGTTACCAATCATCAAACCGAAATATTTTCTTTATGGGACCAATATTGTAATCGCGAAAAAATTATCAATTATCCCATACAAAACTTCAATACCTACTCGATGCAAATGTATGAGAAGACTGATTATTTTTTCTCAATTACGATGTTGGTCCCATGGAGAAAGTGGTTCAGTTAGATGGTCTGTACCACACCTTTCTGATACACACTGTAAGTAAGTACCTATTTCAAATTACTATTTTCTATTTTCCCCCTCTCACAAAGAGGAGGCCTGTGAACATTATAGGCTGAGTATACATGTATATATTTTCTGGAATTCACAAATTGACACAAATTGTATTTGCAATCTCTTAGCTCAAATTCTGTGAACTTGTTTGGTCATTACATAAATAATAAATGTTTTTGTATTTACCTGTGCTTTTCATTGTTCCATCATCGTTGGCTTCAATAACGTTAGGCCTGTCCATTCTCCTGGCTGTTTCCCAGCCGTCCGACATACATTTACTCTTTGAAGGCTTAATTACGTTCTTGGGGTGTCCGTAATGGGCATTTGAAAACCCTATGAACAAGGATATTTTGATGGTTAATAAAAGAGACCTTTTAATTTTTATGTATACGAAGTCTCTGCTTATCCAACTATGTTGGAGTCAGCTTCCAATCTAACTAGATGCAGCTGAGTACCAGTATTTTACATGGAGCGACTGCCTACCTGACCTCCACAACCCAGTTGCTGGGTAATACTATAACCCCTTGGTAAGACTGGTTATCAGACTTTCGGGTTTTTGACGACTCGAAGATCCACAAATGACAGCCGGGACCACCGCCTTAACGTGCTTTCCGAGGCACGGAAGGGTCTTGGTGGTCACCCATCTACGGACCAACCGCGTCAAACGTAGCTTAATCTGATCGATTGACTTGTGCAGCTGTTATTGCTTGGTCACAAACCGATTCGAATCATTACTTAGGACATGGTAAATGTCGTATCAACCAAAAACAAATGTTCTTCGTTCATTATGAAGCAAGAGCGTCCAACATAACCAAATTAATTGCATATTTCTGTACCATCAAGTTTTGACGTCTAGCACACACGTCTCCCTATTATTATCCTTACCTTGGCAAGCGGCACCATTCAGCAAAGACACTAGGTCTATAATTTGATTTCTCGGAGGTAGCTCTGGTCTTGCCTCGCCGAATACCCTCAGGCGTGCAATGCCTCCATCCGGAAATATATTCACCCGAATATGAGTAAAGGCGTCATCACTCAGGACCTGAAATAAAAATATACTGAGTGTAGTTCCGTGTTTTAATTTCTACGAGTTTATTCCTGGATTTTTAAATTTCACTCTGGTGTGCCATAAATTAGACCTAGAGGCGAGATCGTCGCGAATTTGTTTTAAACTTTCTATTTGAAATTATGGCGTTGTTTTTGGGTTTTTGAATTTTATTTTAGTGGAGTTACACCAAGGTTTTGTAGGATATTATGTTCCTTAATAAAGTCTAAGAAAATTGTCATAATTATGGTGATCTTATTAATGTTATTAGAAATTAATAGTTCTGCTTTATAGAGGCACGAGTTGTTATAAATTTCATATTTTAATCCTGCATTTTTTTCCTTATTTTATGTCCATGTTTCTTGCAACTGTGTGATGAGTTTTCAACGTTCAATCGGATTTATTTTAAAAGTTTTTGCACTACAGACACAAGCTCCATTCGTCTTATTTTCAGAAACCCAATTTAGACGAAGTGCGATTTCGGGAAAGTTGCAATTTGAAAGCAATGCAATATTTATTGGGGATTTATATAAATTGGTATTTGGTCTAAAGGAGTCAATCATATTTGCCCTGCCATTTATGGCATCTATAGAAATCCCGCGAGCAATTTACGCTGTAACCATAAGAGATTGTGTACGGTCACCAAAGGAGATAAGTATAAGTAATCAGGGTCGTAGTTTCGTAAGATACTGATGTATGTTTTCGAATAAAATTTAATTTAATTAATAGAAAACAAACAGCTAATTTATCAAATTAAATTTCATTCGAAAATATCCATCGGTTTCTTATAAACTTCAAATATATTGACGACCCTGGTTACTTATCTCTTTTGGTGACTGTACATCTTTTCATTATTGGAACCTAGCGATTCCCAAAACTAAAAATGAATGTTAAATGTTCACCTCAGTAAATATTTTTATGTATTCGGAGTAATAATTTAAAACAGTTTAGAGAATTGTGAATTCACTACAATGGCGCCGATTCCCTTGTTCACAAACTAAACTACTTAAATTTAAGTTCAGTGCATCTTTTTCTATCAATTTCATTAAAAAAAGGACAGACGATAAATGTTAATTTAGTCCTGTCAATTTAAGATACTCAAGTTTAGAAGTAATTAAAAAATTGCCTACTAAAAATACGTCAATTTACGTCAGACGCTGACTAATTTGACAGGACTAAACTAATATTTATCTTCTGTCCTTTTCTTAATGAAATAGAAATAAAAAGATGCACTGGACTTAAATTTTAGTTAAGTTTGTGAATAAGGGTCGATTCTCTTGATTCGATTGCCTTGGCGCCGTTGAGCCAATGGCTCAAACTGCACTTGCCTAATGTTACATTTTAGCTTCTGGAGATTCGTTACAAAACACGGAGCAGTAAGAAAACAAGTAGGTTTATCATGATAGCAACAATTCCTAAAGATAGAACAAATATTATCTTGAGAAAATTACCTTCTGGAAATTGAGCCTCGTTTCCTCATAGCCGGGCCGTAGGGCTGTAACGGGCACTAACTCATCCCATTTATCAGACTTAAGTCGTTCGATATGTTTCAAGTCGAATTTGTTGCATGCCGTGCCCATTTTGGAAATTCTTGTTGGAATTGATTCTTCTTCTGTAACAATAAAAACATTGTCTTTGTACTTACTATTTAGGTACCTTCTACATCTGTTTTAAAGCTTTTCGCCCAAAGCCTTCCTATGCATACACATACAACGATGCTGAACAGCTCTTCTGTATACGGTGTGCCCGGTTTTCAAGACCAAATTTGGTTTTACTAGTCATCAGAGAGCTCACGAAAGGAAAGAGAAGTAGTCGGGGTCTCTGTCGCCGGATACGGTGAAGAGGACTACTTTACTTTACATCTGTTTTATATTAGAACAGATTTCCTTCTTTCTTTCCCACATTTTTTTTTCTTAGAGCCGGTTAACATTAACACAAATTATATAACATAACATCACGCCCATACTTCTACGAAGGGTTAGGGGTTTCTAATACAGATTCCAGGACATAAAACTACTACAATCTGTCAAATTTCTTTAATAGATTTTCAACTTTATCGCTAAATCATAAGGTTCAAAGTTGATTGGGAAAATTTGATAGTTTCTGGTAGCTTGATGTGCTGGCGTCTGTACATTCTCATTTCTCAGGTTATGGTCAAGTTGCATGTAATAGGAGGCGAGCCCACCGTCATCAAACGGGCACGAATGCAGATTCCAGACTGCTTCTGAGATATTCCTGATGGAATACCCAAGAAAATTTTGCCCAACCTTGGAATCAAACCCAGGACGTCGTGCTCAGCAGTAACACTTGCAACTACTAGACCTGCAGTGCTATTCTGTAAAAATCTCACGGTGATAACTTAGGTGAAGTGAGCTGTCATTCCACCTGCCGATCGATTCTGTAAAATTCCACCGTAATAACTTAGGTGAAATGAGCGTGAAGTGAGCTATCAATAGGGGCAATCCCTAACATCAGGTGGAATTACAGCTCACTTCAGCTTAGTTTTCACGTTAAGATTTTTACAGAATAGCACTGCTGATGTTAGGGATCGCCCCTATTGATACCTCATTTCACCTAAGTTATCACGGTGAGATTTTTATAGAATCGATCGGCTGAACAGTAGAATGAAATAATAAAAAAAATAATAGGTTTTCCCATTATATTAACCGCCTTAGTAACAGGTATCTATAGTCTAATAAACGCGCCATTTTACGGCGTAGTCCTTGGCAAAGCTACTGATACAGCCCCGCGGGTATCATAAGAAACGTCTAAACATTATAGTAGGTACGCAAATGAGCAGTAAACTGCAAAAACTTTTCGTCTCTAAGGATAGTAGACACTGCGTTCAAGCCAGTATGGTGACGCTAGAATTTCGCGCACATTTTTACCAATAAGCTTACTAAGGGAGTGCGATTCTGTAACCATCTCACCGTGAAAACTTAGCTGAAGTGAGCGTGGAGTGAGCTGTCAGTGTCATCCCACCCGATACTAGGGATTAACCAAGCATATTATATTTACAATCATAATCGAGATTTTAATAATATTTTTTATGCTAATCCTATTGATCATTTTATAAAATTTCAAAGGCAGTATTTTAGTTTTCAAAACATTACTACAAGTATTTTGTGGGGTTTTAAAATAAAATAGCCTAGATAATAGTAGATTATGATTGTAAATGTTTGCTTTGTCAATCCCTAGCATCAATGGGATGATACTGACAGCTCACTTCACGCAAGTTTTCACGGTGAGGTTTTACAGAATCGACCGGCTGTTTCGAGGATTCTAGATAGGCCTTTGTTAGCCGATACATTAAAGTTTTATGGAAATAATGCCAAACAAGCTAATTGAAAATCTAAAGGTGATGAAATGGGCGATGAATTACTAATTAATTACTATTTAGAAAAAAGAAATGAACAATACACGCAATCGTAAGAGGTCATAATTTTGGGCATGATTTATCTAAATTGTGATTTTAATTTGCTAGACCAAAATGACAGCTGAAATCATAAAATTAATGTCTTGTTAACAAAAAAGTCGATCGCAGCTGATATTTTAGTCTAACAAATTAAAAATCTAAGTTTAGTAATTAGTTTTTAAAATCAGCAATATTTTTAATTCGTAATCGTTTTCGGTCTCCAATGATTGTGTGTCTCTCAAATTTTCTCTTTGAGAATTGTTGCGGTCTTAAATAATGTCTTGATTTAAAATAATTAAAGCCTTCAATTTCATGCTTTATACACGATTTTCATATTTCTAGTTTCTATGTATGGTAAGATAATGTAACTTAGTTTGTTTGGGAAGTTTTTTCTATTTGATCAGATTGAATGAAGGCCTCCACCAAATATGTCTTCATTTAAGAACGAAATATTTCCCAGATACATAACAAAAAAGCTTTTGGGAACATTTCATGAACTAGAAATAGTATCCCCAGTTCACTATGATTGATTAGGTCCCAGGGATAAAGAACCTCAGTTTCCAAGACCTTTCTTTGGCAAAAATAACGATTGTCCGGTAAATAGCATTGGCAAATTGCCAGGACACGCCTCATTGGGCTAGAACTAAGTGCTTTGCCAGTACTCAGTATGAAGGTACTATCGACAAAAGAGATGAGTATACAGGCTAGCATGTAAGTCGTGTTGTGTGAGTGCTGGGTAAACTAACACTCTTCTGAGAGTTTAAAAAATTGTGTCGCTCATAATGACAAACGGAGAAAGAAAATATTTAGAGGACACTGGCATATCTTGGAATTAAAATTTTAAAGACCTGACATTTGACATCCACCAACCTACCCTGGGTTGGATAAAGGCCCACTCCCTCTTACAGCGGTTGGAACATTATAGACTTATTTTAGAAGGAAAGTAGCATAATCAACCTTTAATATTCCCACGGCTAAGACACAGGCCTCCTATCTGTGAGAGGGAGTTGGCTGAAATCTACCACGCAGGCCCAGTGTGGATTGTAGGAAAGTAATCACAATGCATTTTAGCAGCGTTATGAAAATAATATTTTTAAAATAATATTTTTTTACTGTTACACCTAAATGTTTTGTACATTGTACTTGAATGTATACAATTGTTGAATGTGTGCAATGAAACATGTGGAAGTTTTTGTAAAAATAGGGTTTACTGATATTTAGGAAATAGGACCGAATACCGTGGAGTTTCTTGCCGGCTCTTCTTCACAGGAAACGACCAATTGGAACCGTGCACCTATGTTTATGTGAAATATTTGATTTTGAGGTAACTTTTGTCTTAGATATTATGTTGGAATGTTTTTTCCCAATTTTTATTATAACTCAATAAATCGATAAAAGGATAATAATATATATTGTAAATTTTACCGCAAAAATACTTTTATGTGATGTTCCTTTGAGAATATTTCTAAGTGGTTTTCCCCATGGACCTTAAAAGATCTGTTTATTGTAGCGCAAAAGTTATTAAAACACTGGCTCGATTATCTATTCTCTAGACTGCTGGACGCGAGGTCACAGGAGCTTGCCTCACGAGTCGGGAATCGAACACAGGCTCGATTTCCGAGTCGTGCAAATTGTTTATTTATTTATTTATTAAAACTTTATGCACAAGTAAAAACTGTACAAAGGCGGACTTAATGCCTTGGGCATTTTCTACCAGTCTACCTTAGAGTGATGCAGAGACAATACACAGTAGGTGCAAGAACAGAAAACAAATTGGAAAAAAAAAATTATAACTAAAAAATATAAGAATAAATACATAAATTTCATACATACATACAACAAGATATAAAATAAAAAAGTTATGAGAGATAAACAAGAAAATCTACAACAACTTAAAGACGAATCTGCCAACTTCTTGTGTATGGTGTTCTCGAGCTTTCACTTTAAATGTGAACCGATTGGTTACCGTCCTGATATTCTGAGAGAGCGCGCTCCAAAGGAAAATCGCTTGGACAAAGAAATAAGACTTTATAAAGCTAGAGCGATGAGAAGAACAACGAAGAAGACGATTATTCTCGGACCGAAGATTCTTGGTGTGTGCAGAGCATAAACATTGACAAAGACAAGTCAGATATGAAGGAGAAGTGGGTTTGTGAAGAAGAGAAAACAGGGTTGTCAAAGCCCTCAATGCTCTGCGCTACCAGATAGGCAACCACTTGTGTTATTGTTAATGGTTTTTTTTGACGAATTTCTCAAAAGTAACCCGTACTCAAGATTTGTGCTCGGTTGACAATAATAAATAGGCTTAACCCTATTTACATAGGAATTAAACATAATTGTCGAAATATCAGTGTACTTACCTTAAAGTACACCCCTGTATAAACCTTAAAGGAAAACAAGAATGATGTTATTGTATGTTACCTATTATAAAACACTCACCTTCAGGCGTCAAGCACGCTGCTTGTATCGAATACTTTGGTGCATAGTTTCCCGTGAAAAATGCTGTGTCGACCAATAAACCTGGAAAAAAAACATATAAAATGAATATGAAGCCGAATTTGGCATAGTGCAGTCTATTGGTAATGGAACAGAGTGTCTGTCTCTTTCGTTTCCCTTGTCTCCGTTCTCCTATTTCACTTTCTTATGTAATAGTAGTATAATCAAAGCGTGTAGACTCTAAAAATGGATACAAATTAAATTTCCTAATTGCTAATAAGCTTCTAAGCTAATAAGCATCCTTATCAATCAAATTATTTTTTAAAGGTCAGTGTTTATAATAGTCCTTTCAGATTTATTTTACGTCTGATCGAATAACAACCTTATTGCAACAAAAATAAAGATGGTTTTGATTTTGACAGACTTGGAAATGGCAGCAACCCAATAGCAACCTTATTACTATGACAATAAAGATCACTGTGATTTTGACAGCGCTGCAGAAGCAGAGGTAATATTGCTATCATGAAACAAACATTATTACCTAAATGTATATTTATAATTTCATCATTGGCCTCCATTTACTAGATTTAGATATTTTATTTACTTTGACTTTTTGGAGTAACCAATTCATACTGGCTTTTACTCGTACTTGCGACATGCGGATTTTATGTATCGCATAATAGAACATAACATTTTAGAAATTCTGACATTAACTAATTTAATTGTGGCATTGTATACTGAATAGACATGTGTGGATTTTAATGTTATTGACAATAGTATCTGGTTCTGACACGTTTAGATTAATATAGTGAATTATACAGGTTGAAATTGAAAACATCCGACAAACCGAAATGGTAGATTGTACTCATCATTATGAACAACTTTTACTAAAGGACCAAAGCTGCAATCGCGAAAAAAAAATCAGCTGCTCCCTACATTTTGACGCGTTATGCGAACATAAATGTAGGGAATAGCTGATTTTTTTTCGCGATTTCAGGTTTGGTCCCATAGTTAAAGTTGTTCATAATGATGAGTACATTTCGATTTGTCTCATGTGTTCAATTTCACCCTGTATATAAAATATTTTTAGTCTGGATGGGAATTTTGGGGAGATAAATAGTGGACATTGTAAATTAACTTTATGATTTTTATTATTATTATTGGAAATTAAATGAAATTATTAGGTAGGTATTAGAGACATGTATTTTTATTCTCACTGAAATCATTTTAAATTTTGAACTTTAATGAATGAAAAAATGGCACGCTTGATTTTCATACAGATCGTGATGCTTGCGTTATCTACGTCTATCTGTATCTATGGTTCTATGGTTAGGATATTAAAATGAATACGTACCACGAACAACACACTTGGTCGCCAATTTCAAGATGCACCAGTCATGGCCGGCGATCCGTTTCCTGCGGGTCTCCCACCCATCCATCCACTTGCCGTACTCGGTGTACTTATCCTCGATGAATATCGGCTCGGAGTCGGCTATCATGTTCTCGCATGTTGCGAAGAAGTCGTCTGTTGCGAAGACTACTTCTCCACCAGCCTGTGGGACGATTTAAAAATTTTGGTTTTAAGTTTTTAGACTCAAGTCAGCCCCATTACTAAAAAAGCTGAGTTTGCAAAATTTTTCACTACCTTTGTCGTTAATTTTATATTATGTAATTTAATTTTATTGATACAGAACTTTAGTTTGATGTACTTATAGCTTTGTTTGGTTAAGTTTAAGGATTTCTTCAAAGTTAATTCCTGAGGCACCTTATTCCCTCATATTCGTGTGTTTCTGGTCTCCACATGATCTGACCAAGATTATGTCTGGACTTTAAAAGAGACTGTGACCTCTGAGTTTGTTTCGGCCTTTCTTCTCAGAGTAGTCAGTTAAGAAACGCCGACCTCATAGAGTTTAAAAAAAATATGATTGACGTGTAAAAGTGTTTGTACAAACCTACTTACAGAAATAATAATAATAATAATAAATAATAATAAATTGTTTATTACCACAAAGTTCAAGTACATTGCACTGTATACAATTAAAGATCTTAATTTAGCATTATGTAGATAAGTACAATATGTTCAACCCTGTCCCCTAAACTAGGCTAGGCCTGTATCTTAGGGGGCAGTACCCGGCTATAGAGTATGCTTATATGATTCTATTGTGGACTGTGTCAAGTGGGTGCATTTTGGATCTTGTGGTAAACTTTAAAAATGTGAGAGAGAGAAAGTGAAGAGTGAATTGTATTGTGTTGGAGTAAATGTTTGATGATAAAAAAAAATCATATAAAGATGAAATAAAATCATTTATGGATTTATCATTCGTAACTAAGGACTCAAGGAATGGATGGTATTTAAATGTAGCTCTAGTTGTACCGTACCTACTGCAATAACTGATACCCGTTTAATCAAAACTAGTGGGCACTTTTCCCGATGACAGCGATGCGGATGAGTACTTCAACGCCTAAATATCCTTTTGTATTTGTATTTCTTTATATAGTAGTTAATTAGTCCTTTAATTTAGTACCTAGTGTAAATAGTTAAGAGATTAAGAAAATATTTATATGTCTATTTAAAAAAAAATATATCAAATAATAATAATATATACAAGGTGTAACATAATTAACGCTTAAAAATCATATTAAATAAAAATTAACGCTATTAAAGATCGAAAGTTAAAAGCATAATACAATGACCAAAACTTTTTTAAAGCTTGCTATTTTTATTATGAAAATCGTGTTGACACTAGCATTACTTCATGCATTTAAAATTGAGTATTTATTGCCTTGAAATAAGATTATTTTTTTTTCAATTTTATTTATTTCTTTTTTTTCAATCGGCGCAGCAGTTAGTTTGAAAAAATTACCTAATATTTTTTGAAAAAATACATATATTAAAAGTTACTAAAATCGATTCAGTAGTCAATTATGAACAAACTACTTTCAGGACTCGCGTTTATTCTGTTACACCTGGTGTATATTTTATTTGTAAATAAATAAATATATCAAAAAAATATGTATTAGTATTTATTCTTGTATTCTATATTCATTTCCCTACAATTTATCCCGTATGTTGCACCTGCTATGTTTTGTCCCTGCATCACCCTAAGTTTGACTGGTACAAAATACCTCAGGCATTAAGTCCGCCATAGTACAGTATTTTTTTTACTTGTGCATAAAGTTTTAATAAATAAATAAGTTTTAACGGTGAGATTTTTACAGAATATATCAGCAGAATCTAATAAAACCAAATAAGTAATAATTATGTAATTAATAATATGTACAAGTATATAAAAAGAAGGGGAAATAATCAAAGGGCATCAAAAAAAATGTTTAATTAATGTTTACAAAAAAACAAATCAAATAATTTTTATTTGCATTAAAACAAAAAAATATATTTAAAAATAAAGCATATATATTATAAAACATTTTAAAAGAGTAACGGTATAGTTTCTTGCCCATTCTTCTCCATATGAAACTACCTTCTGGAAGGGCCAACTAGAATCAATTCTACTGTTTTGTAAATTTTGACGTTCAAAAGTGCCTTTAATGTGCCTTTTTGAATTAAATGATTTGACACAAGTACAATTTCGCTGAAAGGGTGATATCGATATGTATTAAAATATCTAGCTAGGTAATAAATTCCATGTAAACGTTTAGTTTACATGGAATTAAATAATAAACACAGAAATAATAAAGTAAAACAAGAACTCACCCCAATACTCCCAAACTCGCTTAGCTCAGCGAACGCTGGAATGATGGTCTCAATCATTTTGACTGTTATCACAGAAGCTACCAAGTTACTTAACTCAAGCTCAAACACACACTGATAACGAACTGTCTGGAACCCCGTTATATATAGTCTCTGTATATAAAACAACTGTGCCTATCTATATGTGTTTATTTATAAATATAACTACGTTTCTATAAATATGCCTAGTTTTTACCCGCTTCACGCAGACTTCAATTTAGAGGACCAAAAAAAAATGAATGAATTTAGATTGTGTTGTTCCGAAATTAGAATTGTTCAACTAGGTTGGTCACAATGATAAAGCGATTTACTTTTTAATAAAAATAACGGGAATAAGGGTGATGAGCATACTTAACCAGCCTAAAATTGTTCAAATAGGTTGAAAAGTCATAGTGATAAAGCGATTTTCCTTTTGCTTAAAAATAACGGGAATATATTTGCAACACCACACTGCGCTCCAAAACACAGATTACTGACGTTGCTCAAAAACTCGCTAAGTATTTTTTTTTTTTTTTTACGGATGGGAAATCATCAAATGACCCCTCCCGCTCTGGGTGGAGCAGAAGGGAGTGTCAGACTCTTACTGACTAAAACCCACCCGTGTTCCTTCCTTAGCCCTTTGTGTTCCGGGGTAGCGGTAACCCTTTCGGACAATCCCGCTGCAAACTCGCTAAGCTGAAGTGGGACTTGGCTGGCAACGTCTGCCGTATGCCCAATGAGCTGTGGGCCAAAATAACTACCACGTGGAGCCCTGACACAGGTAGAAGGCGTTGCGGCAGACCCCGTAGAAGACGGCGGGACGAGCTGGACAAAACAAATGACCAGTAGTCCACTTTAGCCCTGGATCGAAAGAGCTGGAAGTCGTGGGGAGTGGCCTTTGCCCAGCAAGTGGGATGATGCAGGCTAACAGCAACAGTAACGGGGATAAGGGTGATGGGCATATATAACCAGCCGATAATATTCGCACTGCCAGGACACAGTGTGAGAGGCAGTTAGCTGTAATTCGCCACGTGGATCCAGTGTGGGTTGGTGGATGTCACAAAATGTCTTGGAATTTTTGATTTGGTTTTTGGGGACCTCCCTTGGTTGCAATGGAAGAAGTGGAGAAAGGATGTTGACTCAGGATTGCGACAAGAAAAGCTAAAAATAGCTCCCACAAGCATATTAAGAACTTTGACTGCTATAAAGCCGATAGCGGTTAAAGGCTGCATTATAATTGTAAGAAAATGTTTTAAGATTGCTGGTCTCATATTGTTCATTATCAATGGACTCTTTGTCCATTGCTTGCCTCGTGTTACTCATAATGGCATTGCGTGTATGTGCCACGTTTGCATTAGCAGTCTTGATGAATCCCTTCATTGATATTTTTGTTTTTTTTTGGTTGATTTTGGTTTTTCTTTTACTTTGTTGATATGGTGTACATAATAAAGAGTATTCTATTCTATTCTATTCTATTGAACTGGTAACCTTTTTCCAGTAATGGCGTTAGTTAGTGAGCATTCAACAAATTAGAGGACTACTTCATCATCTTTTGGTAACTCAAACTGTTAACACAATATGTGAACATACAGTTTAAGTAGGTACATACATACATAAACTTAAAACTTCTTACTTGGGGAACGCATAAACTACAGAACGTCACCTGCCACCTTCATCCACACATCACCTTTATCCTTACATTGATAGTTTATGTAGAGACGCCAGCACACCAAGCTACCCGAAACTTTAAAATTTCCCAAACAACTTTGAATCTTATGCTTTAGCGATAAAATTTAAAATTTAATAAAGACATTTGACAGATTGTAGTAGCTTGATGTGCTGGCGTCTGTACATTCAGGAAAATTATTATACAAATTGACACCAAACTTCACTTTGCCATGACACAGACCTTTCATGCAATTATTAAAGTATGACACATTGGTATTAATTTTGCTTAGCAATCAATTTCCCCAACCTACCTGAAAGTTACAAAAAAAAAAAATAGAAGGGTATAAAATAATAAATTTATGAAAAAACTTTCATAAAGTTATGAATGAAATGTCATAAATTCCAATGTGGTTCACCTTGACATAAAGGTACGATAAATCATAATAAAAATAATGGATTCAGTTCATTCCAGTATTTTATTATTGTACGAAATACACAATTTTTACCATCAATTTTAAAGTTTTTATCTGCTAGCTTACTAAGTTTTTCGGGCGGTTTTTATTCGTTGCGCTGTAAAACCACAGTTATATTGAGTACCTACTCTTTTTGTTATTTTTTTGTAGTTCTCAGTTACATTATTCCCAAGTGAATAGAGTGAATGATAACTCGACGGTTGACAGGGGAAAATTAACCTCATATAGTACTGCAGTGCTATTCTGTAAAAATCTCACAGTGAAAACTAAGGTGAAGTGAGCTGTCATTCCACCCTGATGTTAGGGATTGCCCCTATTGATAGCTCACTTCACGCTCACTTCACCTAAGTTATCACGGTCAGATTTTTACAGAATCGATCGGCTGATTTCATCAGAGATACCTACTAACCGAGCTGAGGAAGAAACTAAAGGTAACACTTTTAGGTTTTGAGATCTGAACCGATCCCTAGAGTAATAACGAAGAAACGCACACTTTCAAATGCTTACCGTCATTTTAAATGTACCTACATCACACCCAGATGACACACACACACACCCTCATGAAACCAACAACACCAAAAACATGATGTGTCCTGCATCATGTTTCTCTTTTTATACATTTGCCGATAAATATATTTTATTATTCATTAATATTAAAATTTTATCTAACAACTGCTGCATCCCAAAACAGCTGAAAAAATCAACTTTTTTCATCCTCCAGCGAGTTTCACAAAAACATTAATTCAATAAAACCAGAAAATAGTCTTTTGTTATGCTAACCGCACCAAGGTTGACAAAAAACTTTACAATAATCTTTAACAAAAGATTAAGCGGTGCAATTCAAACATAACGACAAAAAAAAGTAAAATATCTATGGAAAAGATCACGGGACCGAAATAGATTTTAAGACTATAATATTTTCAACACTCGATTCCAAGAAGATATCAAGAATTTCCTGTTTATATTTAATGAATAACAGTAATAGAGTGGCTAGTGGCTAAGTAATAACAGCCGCACGTCAATCAATCAGGTTAAGCTACGCTTGCCGCGGTTGGTCCGTAGATGGGTAACCATCTATACATACCAAGATCCCTCCGTGCCTCGGAAAGCACGTTAAGCCGTTGGTCCCGGCTGTCATTCGTGGATCTTTGATAGTCGTTACGGATCGTCAGAAGCCCGAAAGTCTAACAACCAGTCTTACCAAGGGGTTATTACCCAGTCACTGGGCTGTGGAGGTCAGATAGGCAGTCGCGCCATATAAAATACTGGTATTCAGCTGCATCCGGTTAGACTGGAAGCCAACCCCAACATATTTGGGAAAAAATTAAGCAGACGATGTGATGTAATGAATAACAGTGTAGGTAAAATAAATAGGTCATTCGTGACGTGGTAAGTTTTCAGAAAAAGTTAATAAAATGTTTTTTTTCTCATTGACGAACTAAGGGCATTATTATGGCAAGGGTGTTATTATGTTTTTTTCATAGGAAATTTCTCAGTAGATGCCCGGAGACAGGATAAGTGCCCAGTTGAGAACAATGGTCTGTCCGTATTACGTGGGAATTAAATATAATTGGCGTAAATTGGGTATACTACGAATACCGGCTGACTTTTTTACCGTCTGGATAAAAATAGGTTATAAAAGGTGAACGGAGTAGAAGCCTGTGGCACAGAGATCTCTTTTTTTTTTACATGCAATCCTTTGCCATTACGTTTGACGTGAACTATAACCGACTTATTGGGTTTATAGAACTTTATTTCTCATAAAATCTTAAAAATAACAGTTCATAATGAGATACTTACGTGATTATATCTAGTACTATTAACATTAGTTACCTCTGGGGCGCTGGAGACATTATAATTATTAGCATTTTCTGTTTTATGTTATTTTAAATGTTGTGATGTTATTGCCTTAATCTGAATGAACTTTATTTCGATTTAGGCAATGTTCTTAATATTAAAATGGCAACTTAGCACCGAACTAAGCTGTAATTTTTGTATATAGAACTGCATTTCTATATTATAAGTAACAGTTAGCTTCTTAATTCAATAAATGACTACCAGAGGGACAATTCTCGTAATTTTAAGAACTTTCACAGTCCGATCTCAGCTCAGTCTCAACCTGTCAAAAATACCCCTAATTTCCCTACATTTTGACAAGTTTTTGACATTTGTTTGTGGCCGAGATGAGACTGCGACTAAATTTTTAACGTTTTAAGTTACGAGAATTGGCCTTCTGATCTAAAGAAAAACTTTTTTTTGTAATAAGTAAAACATAAGTAAAATATAAGCAAAACATAAGTAAAATATAAGTAAAACAAAGTACAATGTCTTGTATAGACAAGACATTGTACTTTGTTTTACTTATTACAGGTCTAGAGACAGTTGAAGCTTATTACAAATGTGATTTATATTATTTTCATTTTATTTAAATTACTATACTAGTCTCGTAATCTCACGCTATTAAAGGTATCATAAAACTCAGTTGATTTAGAAGCTTTGCTTCTTTGCGAGTTTTATGTTTTTAATTTCACCTTAACATTTTTATAATCGCCATACTGAATGTAGCTTGTATATAATGTTAGATGAAGACTTCATAGAATAATTTTTGAAGGATTCTTTTTTTTTTTGTGGATGGGAAATCATCAAATGACCCCTCCCGCTCAGGGTGGAGCAGAAAGGAGTGTCTCGGGGATAGACTCTTACTGACTAAAACCCACCCGTGTTCCTCCCTTAGCCCTTTATTTTCCGGGGCAGCGGTAACCCTTTCGGACAATCCCGCTGCCCGATAGTGTTACGTTAAGATAGAATAGAAAAGAAAGCCAATAAATTAGCCTCGCCCCTTACATCGGACTTATGGTGCCACTAGTCGACATTTTTTCCATAAAAATTTCGGGAAAATATTACTGCACTGTTTGACATTGTGCATCCAACGTTAAACATGATATTGCTTTGACTTATTATTAATTTTGTCTGTATGGAAACTGAATAGTAAAATAACAAGCCCTTAAAAAGTTATGAGCCAACAAAGATTCGTTTTTCTTGCTATTTTTAACGTGGGTTTGGGTGTAAATAAGTAATAAAAGAACTGTAAAATCTTCAAAATAAAATCAGTACCAACAAAGCTCACTTATCAAAGAGTATAATAAACTTTAATTGTAATTGATTTATGCAGTGGATTTTTTTATAAAACTCGATTTTCCAAAGCACTTTTCATCTTTTTTTATGCGACTTAAGATACATGATATCTTCGAAACTATGCATTTTTTTTCTATGCATATTCTAGAACTTTTTGTATTATTTTTACTTATAGACTATAACCATAAAGTTATGGGTTATCAAAAAAAAAAAAAACTTGTAGAGACAAAGAAATATTATTACACAACGTTTAGATCCAATTACCTACCTATTGGGGTCACATACTCTGACGGTATTATTTTCGAGATAGACGATTTAATAAGACCAACTATAAGTCGCGGCAGACCCTGTAGAAGATGGCGGGACTAGCTAGAGAAAACAATCGACCATCAGTGGTCCCCTTAATCTTGGATCAAAGGAGCTGGTGGTCATGTCCTCAGCCCAGAAGTGGAATGATGCTGGCTAACAGTAACTATAACTTAATTTTTTTTTTTATCTTAAAAAATTAATGTCATAATCACCGAAGCTTTAATATATATGTCGGACGTATATTTTAATAACCTAATTTAGGATTTACAAATAAACAAATCTGATGTGATTTGAATTTTGACAAGCGCCCGGAAATGTTGCGTTCAAATTATATAAGATCGCACAGTCATTAAGACAACTCCCACTTTTTCTACATTAAAAAAAAATAATTCCTATAAATAATAAGAGATACTCTTGCAAATAGGCATTTAATATGCTGCTTCTTGTTAGACTTAGTACCATAGTACAGTAGAGTCACCTTACATTGTTCAATAAAATCACTCATCTCTAGAATGACTATGATAATTATTTAGGTGATAGGTCACCTACAATTGGTTTGAAACTGGTTTGAGCCACGCGTGCGAAGTCACTGGGTCGCGTTTCAGTGATAATGGGGACTACGGCAGACGTTTATGCTGTTATGTTGATAAAACATTTAATAATATTTATAAATATTTAAATTGTTTATTATTATTTTGGTTTAGTTCCTGTCTGTTTTGGTATATATCTAGATTGATTGTCTTGTTTTTGTTTTCATCTGCATTATTGGTCTTACAACTTGGCCAATTTCCCGTAGTTAAAAACGTTCTAAATGTAGTCGCTCATCTCAGCAACAATCAATGTCAAAAATGTAGAGATTTCAGAGATATTTTTGACAGGTTGAGACTGACATCAGACTGTGAACGTTCTTAAAATTGCGGGAATTCCCCTCGGAGCGAATTGAGATTTGAAAAAATACACTTATATTTTTAATATGATTGAACTTTTAAATGATGACTTAATATTGGCCGAAAGGTGTTGTTTTTTGTAGGTACTTACTTATAACGGTACTTACAATATTTCTTGATTAAGTGTAAGAGGAGATTTTTACCAATATGGGTCATCCTGGTTACATAATTATACTTATCGTTCAATTTTAATTGCACAACTTTTTTTAGACGATATTAATCTATGTCACATGAAGATATAACGTGTTGAGTTGAAAGATCAATAATTATAATGCATGAGGCATTGAGGCAGATAACTTGAAGCTGACAGATTACTGTAACCAATTTAATGTGTCGTGAATTCGTGATAGCTAATTATTTCAAGTAGAACTGCGTAGTACTTGGAACCGGCTTGGATCACCAGCAGGATAACTGCATAACACACTATCACTACCAATGGGTTTCATTTTGTCAGTTCAACAACATTCATTGCGCAATTTGCGTTGTTGAGCAGACACATTCTTCGAACATATGGAGCAATGGATTAGAAATATGCTTCCAAATTATTCAAATTGAGAGTAATAGTGTGTTACGCCATTAGGGTGCTGATGTACACCGTAAACGAAGCAAAATGTATGTAAGGATCGTGCCGCCGCGAACACATATTATCAGGGATGCACATTATTATCCGCAAACATCCGCAGCAGTACCCTTAGTGCAGTACAATAGAATGACTACATACCTACCTATGTATACACTCAGACCTTGTTCCTATGAGGTATCTAATTAGAAACAAAAAACGCCACGTTATCACGTACCGCCATCCTTTTACAGCTAATGCTTTTGCTACACGTACCTACTTCGCACCTGACGAAGGAGGACATCACTAAAAAGAACAATGTATGTCCTTGCAACGACTTTTATTTATTTATTTATTTATTAAAACTTTATGCACAAGTAAAAACTGTACAAAGGCGGACTTAATGCCTTGGGCATTTTCTACCAGTCTACCTTATGGTGACTTTTCTTTTATAGCGCCTTCACACTAGCGTTTGTCCAGCGTAGGTTTTCGATAAACGTATGCGCAGCGCAGACGCCGCGTTACTGCGGAGTCATGTACAATCCTGAGGGGCAATTCTCGTAATTTTTAAGAACGTTCACAGTCTGATCTCAGTCTCAATCTGTCAAGAATACCACAAATTTCCCTACATTTTGACAAGTTTTTACATTTATTTGTCGCTGAGATGAGACTGCGACTAGATTTTGAACGTTTAAAACGTTCATTACGAAAATTGGCCTTCTGTTCACATTCGACCTCTCCCCGCTACCCGCAAACGGGCGCGCGGCTGTGGGCTTAAAGCTAAAATTTTTTTCTTTATTTGAAAACTGTTGAAGCAAAGTCATGCTTCACTTCAATATTCAACTCAACAATAAAACAATTCAAGTGATACGTCAATGTAAGCTTAAATATCATTTTCATATCGCCTAGTAACTTGAGAGAGTACTCGCTAATGTCCCCTGTGGTCTTCTGAAAGGTATCGTCTATATTCTGAAGATATTACCTTTGTATAGTATATTTCAGAGTATTGCTCAAGTGTCACCCGGAGTTATTCTGTTACGGTGTCAAAGAATGTACTGGAATTCGCCATTTGAAATTGAAATCGGACTAGAATTCTGTTATTAGTGTAATTCGTTGGTAAAAAAAATCTGATAGTTCACTCGATGGTAAATGGTTATCAGCAATACCAAAATCATTGCATAATCAGCCTATAATGTTCCCACTGCTGGGATTAAAGCCTTCCCTATATCAGAAGGAGTGGGCCACAATTTTTTATTGCTTAATGAGCCCGCTCTTGACCTCGGTCACGCCTATTGGAAAGCGATGGATGAGGTCTATGATGGAAAGAGTATGCCCAGAAGATGCCTAAGGCACTGGAACTTCCACGCATCGACGAAACACAGCAGGCTGCTTGACGCCGGACTCCGGTGAGAGGGAAACCAGGCGGGCGTTAGCCCTACCACCGCAAGGGAAGAATTGGCCAGTCAAATAAGGTGTCGGGTGTGACTGTCCAGGATGCGCCGTGCGCTCGGTTCAGTGGAGTAACTGGCGGAACAAACTGCGCTACACGAGGAGGCTTCTTCGTGCATCCCAAAATCCACCACACGCGTCCAGTGCGAATTAGTGGATGTCATTTGTCTTCGAATTTTTGGTTCTAAGACATGCCGGATTCCTCACGATGTTTTCCTTCATCGTATTGAGAGTAGTGGTGATGAAATGAAATACACAAAGTAAAGTACCTACCTGGGTTCGAACTCACTACCTACAACTCGCAAGTCGGGGCCACCATAGACTTTTGTAATTTTGGAGACAAAACTGAAATATCTGTCCCACATTGTCCAACCCTCAACAAAATTGTCGAAGTTTGTTTCTAACTTACAAATACAAAGCTACACAACCGTATCTTATATCCAAGTTTGCACAGACGTAAAAATATCGTGGCGGCGGGATTTTATCGCACACTGGATTTTCAACTTTCGCAGTTGAGCTGAACATTCAGACTCCAATAGAGCGCATCCCAGCGTGTCAAAAAAACACACTGTTGGATTTTCAACTCTCGGCACTGAACAGTGCTCTGAAAATACAATGCGCGATTAAAAATCGCCGCGAAAAAACGCAGCCCTGTGTCGTGAAAATCACTTTCTATAATCGTTTCCTACACGTAAATAAAAGCTATAGATGATCTCAAAACAAAGAGATTTGTCTGAAAACAAATAAAAGTTTTTTTGCATTATTATCTAATATCACCGAATGGCTAAATTAATTTCGTGCGCTACAAAATTTTCCGTCTGGCTGAAACTGTGTCGATATTAATTATTGATGACAGACCTGCTTCCAATACGTCTTTGAAACTGATAACAACAAAATAATAATGAGCAATATTCCTCGGTCTTTTCCATTGCGACCGGGAAAGAACACGCGTGATGCATGTTACGAAAGCAAAAAGTTAAACAATTTAGCTAATTAATTCAATTAATTCATTTAAAACCAGTAGCAGTGTCACTGGCAATGCACTTCACTCTTGACTTACAACTTTTATCGTTCATCGAAGGCCAAATTACAAAAATTTACATCTATTTCTTCTTCTGTATAGAAACCATCTATGAAAGTAGTAACAAATGCAGCAATGGATATCTCACATTGACTGGTCGTCGTACAGACTCCAGAACTTCTTTCTAGATGTAAGTAATCAGAATGTAACGCAAACACCGTGTTATCGCCAGTAGAAATATCTAGTTTTATTCGGTTTCTCGGGACACGAAGGACGTAAATAGATCGGTCCGCGCATTTGTGCAGTGGTAATGCTCTTTTGATAACTTATGACAGCCTGGGCAATCTGAAAGTATAATAAGTAATAACAATAAAATAGTCATAAGGGGCGGGGGTAGCTAGACAGTAGACACTCCATAAAAACGTCATTCAATCAAAAACTGTTAAGGTACAAAATATATCTTAGTTCTTTTCTTTAGTTACAAAATACGTTCCGTGCCTCGGAAAGCACGTTAAACCGTTGGCCCCGGCTGTCATTCGTGGATTTTTGACAGTCGTTACGGGTAGTCAGAAGCCCGAAAGTCTGTCACTCCACTGTCACACACAACCAGTCACTCCATGTAAAATACTGGTATTCAGCTGCATCCGGTTAGATTGGAAGCCGACCCCAAAATAGTAGGGAAATGACTAGCAGATGAGTTACAAAATAATGTCTTTATGAAAGCTATCACCTGTTGATACATCTCGGTGGGGCCTGCCAGTTAGACTCACACTGGTACCTCGGGTCGTGAATCCAATTGCTACTCGCGAGTAGGATTAGGTTATCTAAGAAATAACCTGGTTACGGGCAGACACTTCGGAACATGACAGTCATGATGTAGTGTGATTTTGGGAAGAGCGATGTCAAATTCTCAATTTCCAAAATATCTCTTTCAAGATCTCTTAAAATCTACCGCTGAACTCGTGTTGATGAGTCCATTTCATAAAACTATTAAAGAGTGGCAAAAATTACTGCTGTACGTACTGCAAAATATCCGTGAGATTTACATAAGTCGCTACGTTACCCTTCTTCTAAATCGTCTTTGCTTTTAAGAGTCATTTACCTATAAACGGTATATTATTTTTATTAAAAATCTACTTATACGGACTACATAATAATAATGACCAACAATTTATAATTAACAGAATTAAATTGTGTCCATATTCAATGTAATCAATCATTATTTGCACATCTCATTGCTCTGTAAACCTGAATTTACGTTTGTTAATTAAATCAATTTGGTTGAAGATTAAAACGCTTGATTTATAAAACTTTATTCAGAGTCTTATTGAAATTAAACATTAAATGAAAAGAACGAATTCATCATCAGTAGCATTTCAGCATTGTGCGATGAAGTCTCACAATTCAGATTCAGGTGTATAATAAAACTGCTTGCTTCGTAACAATGATTATATTATTTCAACCAATCACTCTTGCTTATGATCTTACACAATTTTTTTTATAAAGTATATTGCTAACAATATGCATAGCTGTTAACGCACAGATAATTTTGAACAACCGTCTCGGTCGAGGTAGCCGATCAGAATGTCACTTTTTTAAAAATCACCGACCACGTGCATTTTGTTCCGGACTGAACAAAATGTATCCATCAATCTGTTCGTTCACCATAGACTAACAAAGTGATGGCATTCTGAATCGACTAACTTACTAAATACCGATAAAAACATAAATCAAATACAATCATCGAATAAATTGAATATGAATATTGGTAAAAAATAAACTAAATAAACTAAAAATTTGTAGAATAATATTAAATAATCATCAATTCATTACATTCGGCCGTCCGACTACGTGCGATCTCCTGACGCACGGTATATAATCATGTAGAATAATTATTTTATGAATTCAAATAAGTACTATCAAAATTATTAAGTTTCATGTGAATCAACTGTAAACTAAACATATTTGTATATATATTTTATATCTATTAATAAATCATTACATTCGGCTATTATTTGGACGCAGATTGACTTTGTGGCAGTTCATTGTCACTTTTATTACTTTCGCTGTCAGACGTACTACTACTATTAGCCACTGCATCTACATTATCATTTTGTTCGGACACATTTATATTGATCCATGGTCGAATCCTGTCTACTGCTACTACACTATCGAATTTATTCTTGCGTTTACTAAAACCAGGTATTTCGGTAATTTTATACCTATCATTGCCCAAAACTTCTGCTATTTTGAAGGGGCCTATAAATTTTGACATCAACTTTGTACTATTACCTTTATTATTAAAATTAGTTCTAGTTATTTTAATTAAATCCCCTTCCTTATAAGTTGGGGCAGGAACTCTATCTTGATCGTAGTTTTGTTTTTGTTTAATCTGACTAGATTCGATATTTGTACGTACTTCTTGCCTTACTTCTGTAAAATTAGGATTGGGCTCATTAATGACATCTAACATATTACTTAGGCTATCTTTCAATCTGGTTCCAAATAATGCTTCAGTAGCTGTTTTCCGAGTGGTGGAATTTGTGGAATTATTTATTCCCAACTGGATTTTGCCTAGACACATGTCCCAGTTCCGTTCATCGTCACCGTCAGAATATTTTGCAAGTGAACTTAATATCGTTTGGTTATATCTTTCGGCTTGGCCGTTGGCTCTGGGACATGCGACAGCATTCAAAACATGTTTAATACCATGAGTATCACAAAATGATTTAAAAGTTGCTGAAGTGAAAGAGGTACCTCGGTCCGATATTATTCGGGATGGTAGACCAAAGTCATAAAATATATTTAATAATACCTTAACCGTTGTTTTTGTTTTTGTATCTTTAACAGCTCTTACAAACAAATATTTGGTAAATCCATCCACTATGGTGAGAATGTAAACATTGCCGTTCTTGCTTTTGACAAATGGACCCAAGTGGTCAATGTGAATGGTGTGGAACGGAATGCTTACTTTTTCTATGGGGTACAACTGGCCATTCTTATGTCGTGATGTATTATCCTTATTGTAGGCGCACTTAATACAAGACTTTACATACTTTTTAACAAATCTACGTAACTTAGGAAACCAGAAAACAGATTGAATTCTCTCGGTTGTCTTTAATACACCTAAATGACCAGCGTCATCGTGGTTTGATTTACATACTTGCCATCGAGCATTGCGAGGGATTACTAAACAAAGCTTATCATCAACTCTCCTATACACTCTACTATTCTTAACTACATACTTATTTTTAATTTCTTTAGCTTCTTCGTCTGACTCAGGTTTAAGAATTTTATGTATTCGGGATATATCAGGATCTGTCATTTGTAAAGTTAAGAGCCAGTTATCAGTTTCGATACTATAGACTGTGACTGTAGAATTATCGATATCATTGGGTGTTAATTTTGTGTTACGGCTCAGTGCGTCTACATGAGCCATACGGACGCCTGGACGGTACTCTATACTAAAATTGAATTCGCTTATTAAAAGCCACCACCTAGCTATTCGGGGTATTAAGTCGCGTTTAGTTAATGTAGTTCGAAGGGCGTTACAGTCTGTCACAATTTTGAACTCTATCCCCAACAAATATACTCTAAATTTCTTTAATGAACATACAATTGCAAGGGTCTCAAGTTCATAAGAGTGCAAGTGGCGCTCCTCGGGAGTGGTTTGCCGGCTAAAATAAGCTATTGGTTTGAGAGCGCGTGGCTCCGGCTGCTATTGCATCAATATCCCGCCCACGCCTAAAGAACTTGCATCCGTATGCAACTCAGTTTCAAAATTAGGGTTGTATAGCGCTAAAATTGGTCGGTCAATTAACTTGTCTTTTAGGGTAGTAAACGAATGGGATTCTGCATCTGTCCATTTAAAAACATAGCCCTTTTTGAGTAAGTTTGTTAGAGGCCTAGCTATTTCTCCGAAACTTTTGATAAATTTTCTAAAATATCCTGCTAGTCCCAAAAACTGACGGACTTCATGTACGTTCTGGGGAACAGGAAACTCTTTAACAGCTAAAATTTTATTTTCGTTAGGGCGTATGCCTTCAGCAGAAATTTCATAGCCTAAATAGTCAAGGGAATTATTGAAGAACCGGCATTTAGATAATTTTAAAGTAAGCCCATTCTGCCGCAACAACTTCAAAACATTTTCCAACCTCTCAAATCCCTCCTCCAAGGTAACCGATGGCACAAGAATGTCATCCAAGTAAGCTAAAGCCGATTCATGACGTTTATTACCTAGCATCGCATTCATTAATCTCTGGAATACGGCTGGGGCATTCGCAAGACTAAAAGGCATCCTTTTAAATTCGTAATGCCCATCTGGCGTTATGAATGCAGTTAGCGGACGACTCTCTTCTGCCACTGGAACCTGATAGTATCCAGAAGCCAGATCTAGGGATGTGAAGAATCTATTGCCACTAAGGTTTGTCAACTGATCGTCGATTATCGGCAAAGGGAACCAATCCTTCCTAGTCTTATTATTGAGAGCCCTATAATCGACACATAAGCGCTGTTCCCCTGTCTTCTTCCTCACCAATAGAATAGGGCTAGCATAATTTGAATTAGACTCTTGTATAATGTTATTGTGCAACAAATCATCTATGATCTCCCTAACCTGACCTCTTTCCGAAAATGATAATCTGTACGGTCGGTAAACTACGGGTTTATCATCTAATAAGTCTATTTTCATTTCAGTTGAGTCGACACAACCAATCTCTCCAAGATTGAATGCAAAGCAATCACGATAACTGAGTATAAGTGAATGAAGTCTACCTAATGTCTCTTTGTCAATTTGGGGACCAACTTTTATGTCAGATATTAGCAAAGGTTCGTATTCCGAATTATCTTTCGTTACTCTATTTGTATAGGTGGTGCTTTTCTCAACAATACAAGTTCCTTTAGCAATAGGACATTTCTTGGATAATGTAAGGTTTTGACCAGATAAATTAGTCACAGGCAAATAACACTTCCCATCAACAACCCTATAAACCCCTTGGTGCAAATAATGCTCTTTTTTAGGCTCACAATTGTAGTAACCTTCAATATAAATATCTCCACTGAAGCCAACATCGGATGTGGTAACTTCAACTAATCCTGACAATGGAATATCAGTATTGTTATCAAAGTTTAACTTTAAACGCTTCACCGGCTGTATTATGGTATCGGTATCGGGGCTCTGGTAAAACGTTAACTGATGGCTGTTCTTAAATACTGTTACGCAGGGAAGTTCAGTAACATTTTGACCTATAAGTAAAGCTGTCTGGAGGAACTGTTCGCTAACTACTAATACCTCTACGTTAACCTCAACTTCATCTAATTTCAGATCAACATTGCTCCTATATACTGGAAAAACTTTAGAGTTCCCGAATCCTTTGATTACTGGCAACTCTGTTAAATTCTTAGCTAAATTCAGACTTTCAGCATCAGATTCTCTAATTAAACTACATTCGCTGCCAAAATCGATAAAAGCAAATAAAGATTTATCGTTTACCGTAACGGTTTTGTAAAATTTATCGCTGTTGTTATTGAAGGTAGATATAGTCAAAATTTTTCGATCCTGGATATTTGTCTGTTTGGGTTCGTTTCGTAAGATTAAAGGCTCCAGTTTACAATCATCATTGTTGTGGCCTACCCGATGGCATTTTAAACATTTAGTAAGGGGTTTGGGGCATCGAAAGTAAGGGTGTCCCTTCAAGCGGCAATTGAAACAAATGACCGAATTTTCGCTTGAGGGTGTTGCAGCAGTGTTACCCGGTCGAACTACCATATTATCGTTACGTTTCCTATTGACTGTACTATTTTCTAATATGGGATGCTGGGAGCTTAGGAAATTCAATAAGTCTTCCGGTTCGCGACCAGTCAGTGCCTGTGCACTGCTTCTAATCGATTTATCTAGTATCCCGTGGATAATACAGTCGACGGCCTTTTTGCCTCTTATTTCACATCTATGTAACAACGTTAACTTATCGTAGAAGTACTCACGCAAACTTTCGCTACTACGAGTAGTGCGAGCTAACATTTCCTCGAGCAGCCGACCATAATTTTGCTCATTCGGGAAAGCTCTTATGAGTTTGTCCTGCCACTCTGACCAACTGAAAACAACGCTAGGAAGGGCTTCAAACCACTTCTTTGCCATACCAGAAAGCTTTTGTAGAGCAAAATGTATGGTCTGCTTCTCGTTCCATTCATAGATTACGGCACATTCATTTACTTTCCTAACCCAACAGTCAATATTCTGAGTTTTACTTGACGGATCAAATTCCGGTATAACATTGTTGAGAAAATTGTTATTTAAATTATTTGTCTTGCTCTTATGTTCTTGAAGGCTATTAAACATATCAAGTACCTCTTTAGTAGACCAACCGCCTCTCTCATTGGATCGTCTCTTACTTAAACTCCGTGAACTACGGGGTGACTCACTGCTGGATGAGGAGGAGCTGGACGACTGCTTACGTCTCTTCTTTGATCGCTTTTTGGCTCTCTTAGACTTAGCTGCTGCTTTGGAGGAGGATCGTTTACGTTTTCTTTGGCGCTCATCTCTGCGAGCAGGCGAGCCTTCAGGAGTCATTGCTTCGTCAGAATCCATACCTCAAAAGAAAAATATCATTGTATTCATGTCAGTATTTCAATTTATTGTTTAAGCGTGTTAAAACATTCTGTAGACATAAGTAGCTTGCTATTGTAGGTACACATGACCTCTAACAACTAAGCGCACATAGCTCAATAGGCATACATAGCCTCTAGTAACTAAAGCACACTTGGCTTCTTATTGTAGGCACACATAACCTCTAACAACTAAGCGCACATGGCTCAGTAGGCATACATAGCCTCTAGTAACTAAAGCACACTTGGCTTCCTATTGTAGGCACACATAACCTCTAACAACTAAGCGCACATGGCTCAATAGGCATACATAGCCTCTAGTAACTAAAGCACACTTGGCTTCCTATTGTAGGCACACATAACCTCTAACAACTAAGCGCACATGGCTCAATAGGCATACATAGCCTCTAGTAACTAAAGCACACTTGTACGTACCTTAGATTGGGTCCTGATCCCACTTCTGAACTGCGATGAAGTCTCACAATTCAGATTCAGGTGTATAATAAAACTGCTTGCTTCGTAACAATGATTATATTATTTCAACCAATCACTCTTGCTTATGATCTTACACAATTTTTTTTATAAAGTATATTGCTAACAATATGCATAGCTGTTAACGCACAGATAATTTTGAACAACCGTCTCGGTCGAGGTAGCCGATCAGAATGTCACTTTTTTAAAAATCACCGACCACGTGCATTTTGTTCCGGACTGAACAAAATGTATCCATCAATCTGTTCGTTCACCATAGACTAACAAAGTGATGGCATTCTGAATCGACTAACTTACTAAATACCGATAAAAACATAAATCAAATACAATCATCGAATAAATTGAATATGAATATTGGTAAAAAATAAACTAAATAAACTAAAAATTTGTAGAATAATATTAAATAATCATCAATTCATTACAATTGTAAAGGTAAAATCCTGGGGTAAAGGGTAAAAAATTATTTATTTAATATTATAAAATTAGTATAGCAAATAAGCCATTCATGCCAAATTAAGTTAATCTCATCACTTGGTCTTCACACAGAACCGCAAACATTGCAACATTATCGTCGTTTAACAAGATGGGACTTTGACAATAAAGCCCATAGACAGACAGACAGATACACACAAACAGATGGCGGACATCTGTCTGTCTTTCTGTTGGCCTGTCTGTTATAGGTCTGAATCTTTTGAACTGAGAAGTAACGGTAATCACCAGGCTGAAGACAACCATACCAATACCTATCAGTAATTCCACTATGGCGAATGAATTATAATTTGCCAATTGTTTTTTTTTTTTTTACTTAAATCTTTTTCGGGTTTTTTTTCTATTATTTCGATAAAGTTTTCGCTATCTCTTTTTAGGTAAATGTAATGGAAATAAACCCGGAATTAAGATGAGACAGTTACTTTTATCACTCAACTTACGTAACTCTTCGGAGTGACCGACTAAAATGATAGTGATTAAGCAGACCGCTCATTAGCCTTGTTTATTTTCTGCCTCATTATACACATTACTTTAATTGCTTTACCAATGAGACATAAAAATAAACAGCGGGCAAGGTCAAAAATTCGCGTGTTTAAAAAAAAATAAGATGTGATTTTGTGTTCAAAATTAAACTGAGTACTTATCTCGAAAAATACTTGTAGTATATCAATGTTGTCAAAACATTTATTATTCCACTGGTGATGGATCTTAAATTAATGTTTTTTTTTAAATAATTTTCTCAACATTCGCAGTTGTGCCTCAGCAAAGCAAAGTTAGCTTACCAGATAAGAGTTTCAAGATTCTGGAATCATCCTTCTAGCCTTATAAGGACTAGAAAACATATTTTTTTATAATGATTTTATATATCTTGGGAATAAGGGGTCCCGGTCCTTTGGAAGGCGTACGAGGGGCCGAAGGCAACTCGCAGTGGCCCCTTAGGAAATTTCAATGAAATGAGGCACCAACCGACGATTATCCCTGTATTATTATTATTTATTTTATTATTATTAGGGTCAAATACATAGGGATACGACATATTCAAGGTGTAAGAGAATAAACGCAAGTCCTGAAAATAGTTTGTTCTTAATTGACTACTGAATCGATTTCAGTAACTTTTAATAACGGTATTTTAAAAAAAAATATGTATTTTTTCCTACTAACCGCCGATTAACCCAAATAAAATTAATTCTGATTTCCAGGCAATAAAATAAGACTCAATTTTATATGCATAAAGTAATGCTAATGTCAACACGATTTTCTTAATATAAATAGAAAGCTTTAATAAAATAAGTTTTGGTTATTTTACTATGGTCTTGCGTTAATTATGTTTCACCTTGTACCTACATAATAATTAATAATAATAAAATAATAATACAATTTATTCAAAACTAAAAGGACTAACATTAAATACAGTTTTTCTTGAATCTATGTCAAGTTCACTCATGATTCGCGCCTGAACTAGGTATTCCTGTGTTTCAGGCGATTGGAGGTAACATTAATTTATTTAATAATCACTCAGTTATCATATTTATCTTACATATTATGTAGAAAGGTGTATAAGTTTAAGTGTATAAGTTTAGGTATATATACGGTGACTGATAATTAGTGACCGATACTTAAACACGTGCTTGTACTCATGATAACAAACAACTTTTACTATGGGACCAAACCTGAAATTGTGAAAAAAAATCTGCTGTTCAGTCATTTATGTTCGCCTAACTGGTCAAAATGTAGGTACTGAACAGCAGATTTTTTTTTCGCGAATTCAGGTTTGGTCCCATAGTAAAAGTTGTTTGTTATCATGAGTACAATCACGTGTTTAGGTATCGGTCACTAATTACCAGTCACCCTATATATATTTTTTATTCTGCTAGAAAGAATAAGTAATTTAAAAAAACATCTCTGCTTTATGCTCCGCCGCAGTCTGATAGACACAATTAACGTTATCGTTGTGCGAGGATGTACAATACAGCTTAAAACAAACACGTCATTCGTTCGTTCGTCGTTCGTTATGTTAAAACTTTTGAGCATAAATCTCTCTTTGCTTGTGCTAATCCCCACGGTTCTGTGCCAACCATACCCAAGTATTAGCATCGAGTTACTTCAAAAAACCTCCAAACAAAGCATAACCGGTATTTTAAAGCGTAGAATCTTTGCGAAGCGCAGCACACAACAGGCGATGACGGCCCG
Organism: Globia sparganii; assembly: GCA_949316385.1. Lineage (NCBI taxonomy): Eukaryota > Metazoa > Arthropoda > Insecta > Lepidoptera > Noctuidae > Globia > Globia sparganii. Next base: position 20,880,506 of record OX438654.1, read on the forward strand.
TCCCTAGTCGACGCTTGTCGAGTGCACCACTTCCATTACTCGCTGTCCTTACATTGATGTATTACACTCCATCTTATAGTAAGTATACTGCTTCGTTCACTATGAATTTGACGGCTAGTGTTGTAGGAAAGATAATAAGTATGTGTTAAAATACATTATTATAAAAATTATACAACATTCAAACATGCCGGAGGCTCGTGGCTAAATAATACCGACCGCACGGGTTGATCTTCAAAATTAAGCAATGCTTGCCGAGATCGTCCGTGGATGGGTGACCAGGTATTACATACCAAGACCCCTCCGTGCCTTGGAAAACACGTTATGCAGATGGTCCCGTTTATCATTCGTAAATTTTTGACATTCGACTATCCGTGGTAGTCAGAAGCCCGAAAGTCTGACAACCAGTCTTGCTAAGGGATATCCCAGTAACTGGGTTGCGGAAGTAAAATGGGCAGTGGCTCCATGTAAAGTAGTGGTACAGCTAAATAGCTGCATTCGGTAAGACTGAAAGCTGACCCCAATACAGTAGGATGTAAAGTCTAGGGAGATGTCATCTTCCTATCACCTATCATGTTTCATTTATCGAGAGTTTACTAATATTTACTTGTTAATGTATTTATTTATTCACACCAATAAGTAGGTACAACATCTCACAGTATTTCCAAGACGATGTAATTCACACATATTAAACTATCTATCATCATCTACCTAGCCTTTTCCCAACTATGTTGGGGCCGGCTTCCAGTCTAACCGGACGCAGCTGAATACCAGTATTTTACATGGAGCGACTGCCTATCTGACCTCCGTAACCCAGTTACTGGGTAATACGATACTCCTTGGTACCGGTTGTCAGACTTTCGGGCTTCTGACTACCCGTAACGATTGTCAAAGAAACACGAATGACAGCCGGGACGAAAGCGCGGAGGGGTCACGGAATGTAAAGTTGGTCACCCATCCACAGACCAACTGCAACTATCTATATCTTATAAAATACACTTAAACACAAAATTCAACAATAAAAATAAAACTAAAATAATAAATATACAATATTTTTTTCAAATTTGTATGCCTTCTTCAGTGCACCTTTGTATTTCTGATACAAATTTCGGTTGGCTATCGAACACATCTTCCGACGGCATATTATATAAAATACACGCGGCCCTTGACAAAGGCAAAGGGGCAAACTTTAGTAAATACGCCCTAACACATCTAACAAAGCGGGGCGGCGGCGCGCCCCCTTAACAATAATTATATGTTGGGGTCGGTTTCCAATCTAACCAGATGCAACTGAATACCAGTATTTTACATGGAGCGACTGTCTATCTGCCCCCACTAACAATATGCATAGAGAAATCCACAAAGATATCGTTCATGACGCGCGTAAATACGTCCCTCTTTGCAGATGGGTAATTAAAATAATTGCCTTCTCAAAAGTAATACCTATGTACTTAATTGAATAAAAAACTCATTAATAAAAACGTAGCTACAGCTTTTCAAATTAATAAAAATGCAAAGTGAATTCAAATTACATTCTACATTAAAACACTTTTTATTCTTTACCCAAATTGACAGTTAATTTATCAAAAACCCCTAAGTGCAATATAACTAAGAGTGTTTCATTCACTCATTCCTTTTTATTGTCATTTGTTATTGCTGGAACATTCTAGAAGTTAATTACCAGGCACTTAATTGAATGACTTTTAAACCGAAACTCAGTTCTTTTTCGAGTATTTTTAGTACTTCGCGTCGTTCGCTCGAGTTATTTACTTTGGCGGTGCTAATTGCCCCATTAAAAATATCTTTAGTTACACTAAATTTGATTTCATTTAGATTAGATTTGAAAGAGCGTGTTGGATCGCTTGATTAAATGGTTTTAAATAGAGTCTAGATTAATATAAACGTCTACCGAATGGTTTGTGGGCCCACTTAAAATATTTATTTTAAATGAAATCTATCTGTAGGACGTTTGGTTTAAATTGTTTACTATTCATAAATATTGCATATATTATGTAATAACTATAAAAGAAAATCGGCCAAGTGCGAGATGGACTCGCACACGTAGAGTTCCGTACCATAAGACAAAAACGCCAAAAAAAACACGTTTCCCTTTTATTGTTTATTATTTGTTGTTATATCGGCAATATACACTCTGTGAAAATGCACCTGTCTACCTATTACGGTTCATAAGATACAGCTCTCTGACAGACAGATGGACGGGCAGCGGAGGTTTAGTAATAGGGTCCCGTTGGCACCCTTTGGGTGTGAAACCCTAATAGACGACCTTACAAATTCCAACGGATTGAGAACCTCCTTATTTTTTGGCGGGAGCCGCGTTGCTAATTAAACAGCTTCGGAGAAATGCGTGGACAAACATACAAACACCTTTAATAATGTGCGTGTGTGGTGGTGACGAAAAGTATCTCCTGGTAAGTCTGCTCGCTTAGTACCATGCTTCACAAAATATTAATTTGGTCTGTGTGTTATTTTTCTAATAACAAGGTTTTCTAGCGTTGAGTGTACTTTTAAGTAGAACGGCTGTAACGCGACTGATCCGAAAAAAATCGCCTTCAAGAATACAATAGGGCCATAAACGAACGCTACGCGTAGCGGACGTAACGCGACTCCGTCCTTTTTTGTGTATGACCAGATATATATACGAAGATAAAGAAGTACGTAAGGATCGTAGCAGGCGGCGTTCTATAGTTTCTGCTTACCCTCATGAGAAAAAAGAATATCAATGATTTTAATGAAAGACATAATTTAAATAATCGTAATAATAAAATGTTTTACTTTAGGATCTGATAATTTACGATTAGGATTAACACGCCAACATAAAACGTCTAATTCAATAAATAGTCCAATTCTCAGGGCGCATCCTCCGCAAGAACTTGATGGCTGCATTTTATTGCCGCAGAGCAGTTAAACCATTTTCACGGTTGGTCTCATCATTTCTAACAGAAACGAAATTCGTTGTGTGGACTTTGAAGACAGAAATTACACACACTACGACAGCATCTCTGTACAATACGTACGGCGCTACACACACACATGGATAACATTAGTGTATAAGTATCTGCGTTCACGATGACGCATTCATCAATGTGTGAGTGTATTTCTAAGTATGTGTGACTGTAGCCAAGCTTCTTTACAAAGAAGACCACTACTATAGTCACCGAACTATCGTATTCTGTAACTAACGAGTTGTCCCATACCACTCATAGAGACGTGATGTCCTAGTACATCCCTTTACGATATACTTAACGTTAACACGAATAGTTTCAGCAAACGTATAGGTATAATTCGATGTTAATGTTTGGGTGTAGAATTGTTTCACGACTTCGAGTTAGATAGGCCGCAATTTCGTAACTGTTGTGTCGTTGTCCTTTTCACGCGTATTGAATTTTGAGTGTTAGAGGGAGAGGGTGTACATCAAATATTATCTACGTACTTCAAACACGATTTGCAAGTTATAGGGAAGATAAATTGCAGTAATATTGTAGTAATGTAGGCCGTACTTAGGATAAGATCCGTGAGGATAATGTCAGCGTGTCTAAAATTGCTTTTCGTTTATTAATATTTTGTGTATAATTTTATTCACGCCAATCCATCCGGAAGTGCTGTGCTTTTTAACATCATATTTTGTTTGTTAAATTAATGAAAAATTATGAAAGGTCAAAAAGTCACCAATATGAAACAAATGAATGTTATGTAATATTCATGTAGATAATTAATAATTCAAGCCTTTCGTAGCGTACCGTTGGACATATTAATTATTATTATTTTATTTTTTACAGATCTTGGAACCATGGGGTCCCGGTCCTTTTTAAGGCGTAAGGAATTTTAGGAATTTTTAATGAAATGCAGCACCAACCGATATTTATTGCAGGATATGGCAAAGTACAAATTTGGACATTGGTTTGGGTGGCTAAAGTGGACTGGTTACCAAGAACTATCGCCCCGGCCTGATATTTTTTCTATATATACACAGATAAAATGGCAGGGGTTGACTTGCACATTCAATAATGGGCCCCCGGAAATGGTCGCTAGCGCTAGCACATACCTAGTGACGTAGCGACAAGGGGCAACATGTTTTGAGGTGGTTGAAGAATGGAGAAGTAGGTATTCCACGGCTTTCAGAACAATCCTAGAGCTCAAAAGATGGTTAAGATCTCTACGAGCACTTACTGGAATACTTCCTTCCCCCGAGCACATTTACTCTTGCGAATCTCCACTCAAGCCAGCCAATAAAGGCAAGAAAGAGGTGGGTGCTCTGTTCCTTGTCAGTGTTCACTCCAGCCGGGCAATTAAGGCAAGCCAGAGGTGAGGAAAAAGACTACTCCCGGAAGACCGTGGGTCCGTGATCGGGGGTCCGTGGGGTCGATACTGTCCAACAGCTCGCCACATGCTGCCCTGTAGGTTTCTGTATCTCTCTTGGTCTGGCTCCTCACCTGTTCCGGCAAAGTAAACTCTTCCTGTAGGTATTTAAAGGCCTCGAATTAAGAGCGCACAAGCCCCACCACGACATCAACGTAGAGATACGGCGGTGGGTTATTATTATTATTATTTATTTATTTCAGAGAATCTCCATTAAAGTTATAACATTATAATATCACAAAAAAATGTTAATAAGCTTAATAAAATTATGTAAATAAAAAATATAAAATTAAAAATATTTCAGGGATATGCCATGTTTCATATCGATTCTTTATTCAAACTCAAACAAGCTACACTTATGCCAAACGTTTTTCATACGCTGCGACAGTTGAAAGCAATTACGGAGCGCTCATCAAAAGAAATCGTGTTGTTCGCAAGCAATTCTTTTGAGGACATACAATAAAATTGTTTCTATGTAAGTACTGACTTACACGAAAACTCTGCTCTGTCAGCACGATATTTACCCTATAAGTATGCTTAAGAGTAAATATGCCTCAAATACTAAGCTACATAGGTACAATATTCACAGAAAAGTATGCCACAGACTTATGAGCCGTAGTTAGCCAACACAAATACGTATTCTGTGTCCGAGTTTTGATTTCCAAACATGTAAACAAATATGTGTTTTTGGAAAAACAACTTTGAAATCCACTCGTAAAGTTCAGTTTGTGCTACAACTTCAATTATTCATAATGACTTCTTCCATGTTACTAGTCATTCTGAAATCAACTTTAATGATGAAATTTGTTTAAGAGAACATAAAATCAAATTGGAAACATGTAATAAACAACGGCCCGATATAAACCATAGGCCCACCAGACATAACACCCGTCTGGTCGGAGGTCTTTTCTATGGAGCTTGTGTGAACTTTACTCCCTGTTCCTCACACCTCTATACTCTCACCAAAAAAAAAAGTATTTAATAGTCACTGATCCTTAATTTATACAGATACAAAACAGAATAATCGTCGAAACTCGAACTATATAACAGTCGTCAGGGCCTCAAACGGCGGAGTCTCACAATTGAATCAACTGATTTCTGAATTAAATATACGAGTACTTGTCCTTTCTAAGGGGCTTTATTTACAAATCAAATTTTTGCGAGACGAGGCGGGAACCTTTGTAATCTCGTTTGAGTCGATTTACCTATGGCATTTTTTTTTCGCGTTCATATTGAGAGGTTTTCGGTTTTTTCGACCGGCCTGCGAGCGGCCAAAATGCCGAAATGTCATTTGGATAAAAATGGAAGGCCTTTTCTGTTTCTGAAATGGATTTCTAGTTTCAGTTTCTATTTGGAGATTGATATTTTTTACTTGTTTATTGGGTAGGTATATGGGTGTGAATATTTTTGTAGGTATTTAACTGAAATGTGATATCTATCTTTCGTTGCGTTGTGAATGATATTTAGGGTACAAAATCATGTCCCATGTTAAAATACGGGCTATAAGAAGACGCGTCACGAGCCGTCATCTGCGTAATCTGTACATCCAACTAAGTAAGCTCGTCCAAAAATAATTGCTGAAAAGCTACTTTTATTTTTGGTGTTTAAATTTGCTGCAATGCGCAATGAAAACAACACATTGTGCTTATTGGTGCATGCCATCGCGGGAGTATTTAAAATTAACTTATAAAATTTTAATTTTTTTTTCTTAAAAAACATAAAAAGTAGAAACCTTCAATATCTACGTGACTAAAATGTTCCCGGTATAATACAGCACAAAAAACTATCACAATAATGGGATTAAAGGTGAGTCTCGGCTTCGTCAAAAAGTCTTTCACACCCGTTATACAGGGTGAAATTGAAAACATGCGATAAATCGAAATGGGAGATTGCACTCATCATTATGAACAACTTTTACTATGGAACCAAACTTGAAATCGCGAAAAAAAAATCATCTGTTCCCTACATTTATGTTCGTGTAACTCGTCAAAATGTAGGGAACAGCTGATTTTTTTTCGCGATTGCAGCTTTGGTCCCTTAGTAAAAGTTGTTCATAACGATGAGTATAATCTCCCATTTAGGTTTGTCGCATGTTTTCAATTTCAGCCTGTATTTGTATCATAATTTCTATATTTATGTAGGTATGTAATTTATATGGTGTACATAATAAAGAGTATTCTATTCTACTCTATCTTCTATTTATTTATTAATATTCTATGAGTGTCAAGGAAGAGAGAATACACCTGTGTTTGTGCACATACTTGTGCACTGTAATATCTTCCGCGACGAAGGCTAGTGTCTGTTAAGATTGGCCGCAATGGCCGAAATACAGTTTGGAGGATTATATCTGTAACTGCCATTGCCATTTTTATTTCATGTAGTAAAATTAAAATCATTAACAAATACAGGATGTCCCTGGAAGTATGTATCAAATCAAATAGGGCGTGGGCAAAGTCATTTCCAAACTTTTTGATCCTGAGAATGTTGGTGAATTTTTTTACGGTTCAAAACTTATGACCAACTTTTGTTATTTTCAATCACTTTGCATAGTGCTCAAAGAACAAAATCATTTAAAAAACTACCAGAAACTGTCAATTTAAGTTTTTTAGACAGCCCTGATAGTTTTTTTAATATTTTTTTTTCTTTGAGCACTATGCGAAACGATTGAAAAAAAATTGGTCACAACTTTTGAACAATATTAACAACTACAACAATATTTTTCAGTGTCGAAGTACCGTATTTTGGAACAAAAAAATATTGTAGTAATATTGGCCTTAACCATTTCGTTGGTAATGCCCTATTAAATAATAGGAGAAGATAGCTTTTTCTTCACAGTTTTGCTTTCAAAACGCTCTCCTCTAAAATCATGATTTTGTAGATAACCGTATATACTTAGTGGCCGTCGAGTAAAGAGTTTAAAATCTCTTCACTACCTTAGACAACTGTCAGCTGTCAGTGTTATTTTGACAGTTTGGAATAGAAAACTTTCTTCTGAAATATTCATCATCTCCCTAGACTTTTCCCAACTATGTTGGGACCGGCTTCCAGTCTAACCGGATGCAGCTGAATACCTGTATTTTCTTCTGAAATAAGACCTTTTCTTCTGAATAGGGTTCCTAAAAAAGGACCTAGACAAAAATCGTTAGAAACGAAAGACAAAATGACAGATTGTAGAAGGATTTCTACGGTGCGATGTCAAAAATGGAGAAACGAAATGTCACTTTGTATAGAAAGAGCTGTGTCTATTCTTCGTAGAAATAGAAAGCGTCATGCTTTTTTTTTTTGTGGATGGGAAATCATCAAATGACCACTCCCGCTCTGGGTGGAGCAGAAGGGAGTGTCAGACTCTTACTGACTAAAACCCACCCGTGTTCCTTCCTTGGCCCTTTGTGTTCCGGGGTAGCGGTAACCCTTTCGGACGATCCCGCTGCCCCGGAAAGCGTCATGCTAGGCCTGCTGCAGTTCTTATGCCAATTTATTTGGGTGTGTTGGGTCTTTTTCGTCCATACTTCTCTGTTCGTCGTCATCTCGGTAGTCACCTCATTTCCAATGGTATCATCATTCACACAGTCTTCTTACTTATTTTTTTAATTTGCTGAATTGCTTATGTGTCTTTTAGACTGTGCTAAATTAATATATTTGTTTTCTTTATCTAATATTTTGGGGACCACTAATCCACTCGCCATGGAAAGTGGATAGTGAAGATGTTGAGTACCTAATGACGGGTTAATTTTTTGTTTTTAAACCATATATTATAATTAAACAAAATGGCAATCGCTACATCTACTCTTATACCGCTTGCATTCAGAGCAACTTTAACAATTTCATTCGTGCATATCATCGTCCATTTTTCCGTATTGGCTTGAAATATAAGATTCATAATGATAATGTTTCTTAGTCAGGGTAAGCCTATCACCATTTTACTACCATCATCTTTCAATATCCACTGCTGGACAATGATTTCTGGCCTGTTAACAAATTAAGTCATCGTCGTTTAAGGCCCCCGCAGACATGCGCGACGCAACTCGTGTAGGATAATTTTCTATGAAAGCTTTATGGAAAGTTCTACCAGAATCGTGTCACACCGTCGCGTGGCGCCTATCTGCAGGAGGTTTTATGTAGCAAAATGGGCGCCCCTGATTTGTAGTGTTAACACGTATAATGTAGTGATAGTAGTTAATATTCCTGCAATTGTAGACAACATCTGGGATTTGTAAATGAGAATATTGTTGCGAGCATTTTTATTTAAGTCTTATAAAAATGGTTGGCATGAAAATCCATGAATTTTTTTCTTCTTAAAATTAAACAGATTTCAGAGTTATTGCAATGAACGATTTTCCCTGATATAATACATACATTTATTTATCCAGGAAAACATAATTGCATCAAGATAGATGTTTTTTTTTTGTATCTACCTAACTAAAGGTTAAGACCTTTTTTCTCAAAAACGCGTAAAGTTTTTAAGTTGAAACTAATATCAAATAATGTTGCGGGTTTGTGAAAGCCATTTTTCGATTCAGGGATCTGTTTGTGAAATATTAAGTTTTAAAGTGCTAATTTTTGGTAGAGTCAAGTGTCGCTTGCTTTTGGATATGTGAAAAAATTCACGGCAGTAGTATATTATAACGAAATTAAAAGGGAAACTATCACAGCTAAGTAGGCTTTACAAGTTTACGAGTAATAGCCGACCAACTTAAATTTGCAGTTGCAATGTATGGGAGAACATGATTTTCAACTGAAATGTTATGTTTATTATTGGGATAAATTCATTCCAACTACGGAACCCTTCATTGTGCGTGGTCCGAAAAACAATTGGCTGATTTTTTTATTTGTGCTTACGCACAAGTCAAAAATAAATTTTATTAAATAAATAATGTGTATACGACAATAATTAGGTCAATTATACGATAGTTTCTAAGACTCTCCAGTAGGTACAAAAACAAGTTTGCTGGTCCAATATCCACTCTTAACGGGAAACTTTAGATACATTGTATGTTTTCCTTTAATTCCGAGATTAGTGTGGAAACACCTCACGGCTTCACACTGGGTTAGAACAATTTGATCAGGAAATTACTTTTAGTTTCAGTGCAAACTTGTTTGGTGTTCTTTAAAAGGAAAATTTATGAGTTAGTCCGGTTTATATTTAAAATTCTTATTTATTTCGTTTCTGCATAGCTTGTATTGGACAACAGGGAATTATGGGAGAATGGAAAAGGAGTGTTCTAGGTGACCTAAGCGGAGAATAAGTTGAAATGTCACGTGGATAAAGAAATAAGTATTTATTGCGACTCGTGAGGATCACAAACTAAGCTAAACACAGTAAAAAAAAACATATTATACAAAAAGTAACAAAAAGAAAAATTAAACATAAAGTCCATGGATGCATTTTTTTTGCGAATTAACATGTTTTTGCAACTAAAAACCGTCTGATAAAAAGCCTACATCTAAGGAATTCGAGGAAAAATCTAAGAAATAGTTATTACTTTATTTTAAATCTACATTGATTTCCTCAAAAATTCCCGAAACGCACATTCATTTTTAAGACATTTTTGTTGTATTGTACCACAAATATAGAAAATGCCCAAGGCATTAAGTCCGCCTTTGTACAGTTTTTAGAATAGAATAGAATAATTTTATTTCAGACCGGAGTCCATAGGGTTAGTAACAATTTTAACTTAAATTCTAGTGTTAGTAAGTGTTTTTACTTGTGCATAAAGTTTTGTGCACCGATAGCAGTGAACTCAAATAATAGCTGAAATGGATGCTACTGCCTTTCCTGTAATCAGTAGTAACAATGGGAGGTCATATTCGCCACTAGCGCAAACAAAACGATATTCTATTTTGGATAGATACCGAACGATATACTGGATCCGGTAAAACAACCAATCAGTGACTATATCTATATGGACAGCCGTTGACAACAATAAGAATATTGTAAAAAAAAACTGTACCAAATGTATGAAACAGTATCCAATAACGTTTAGGCCCATCATTCACGATGCTACACAAAGATTCATTTTACTCATTGGTGTGTGTTGGGTCTACAACGACACATGCGAACAACGCGTCATACTGACGTCACGCAAAATCCTGCATCTCGCAGAGTTTACCGCGCAACTAGCAATAAATACGGTGACTGATAATTAGTGACCGATACTTAAACACGTGCTAAATGTAGGTACTGAACAGCAGATTTTTTTTTCGCGAATTCAGGTTTGGTCCCATAGTAAAAGTTGTTTGTTATCATGAGTACAATCACGTATTTAGATATCGGTCACTAATTACCAGTCACTAATTACAACACCCGTCTGGTCGGAGGATCCTCCTTTTTCTATGGAGTATGAGTGAACTTTACACCCTGTTTCTCATACCTTTATAGGTGATTTGAATTTGTGACTTTTGAAAAGCGTCGTGGATCATGGGCCTCAGAACAGTAATTAACTTTTTAATTTTGGTAAATAAACGGCTAGCTAGGAGGGGCTCAAGACTAAGTAATAACAGACGCACGGGTCGATCTATCAGGTTAAGCTTCACTTGCCGCGGTTGGTCTTTAGATAGGTTACCGTTTTTACCGAGACCCCTTCATGCCTCGGAAAGCACGTTAAGCCGTTGGTCCTAGCTGTCATTTGTGGATCTTTGACAGTTGTTACGGGTAGTCAGAAGTCAGGAACTCTGACAATCCTGGATAATAGAATACCCTAGAAACCAGTAACTGAATGAATGATGAAAATTGATGATGATGTGAATTATCCAGTAACTGTGTTAAGAAGGTCAGTTTGGCAGTCGTTCCATGTAATATACTGGTATCCAGCAGCTTAGCCTGGAAGCCGTCGATATGATTGTTTATTTTTTAAGTATAGAAATGCATGAGGACTCTCCGTCTGGGAAGAATGGAATTATATCGGACTTATATCCTACAGTGTTTCTGCTGCAGCCAAGAGTGGAGGATATAAAGACTGGGTCAAGCAAATTGACTATTGTCCGTATATATACCTATTCAAATCATAAAATTGTTTGAAATGGCTGTAGCATATTGTAATATATAATACTAGCTTTTGCCAGCGACTTCGTCCGCGTGGAATAATGACTTCCGGAAATTGAGGCACTAACTCTCATAGAGTTTAACCGATGTGCTCTTTCTTCTGCCGATTCTTGAGAACGCGTATTTCTCATTCAACGCGTTTTTCAAGACAATAGCGGGCGGACGCCGGCGTCCGCTTGGGGCTTGAATAACTAAAAATATATAACTACGTCTAATATATAAAATAATATATAATAAAACCTACTTCACTTAAAACTAAATACCTATAACTACTACAATTAATAATACCTATACCTATAATTAATAAAAGTACCTACGCTTTTACCTACTTAATATTAAAAAAACTGAACATAAATTAACCAAAACTTACCTACTACTAACTAACTACTACTAACCTATTACTACTTCACCTAAAAAGAAATCCTGTTTTCCCAACATTTCCCTTCACTGCTCTGCTCCTATTGATCGTAGCGTGATGAAAAGTATACTATAACCTGCCTAGGAGTATGAAGAACAATCGTACCAAGTTTCGTTGAAATCAGTCGAGTGGTTTTTGTTTCTATAACGAACATACAGACAGACAGACAGACAGACAGACAGACAGACAAAAATTTTACTGATTGCATTTTTGGCGTCAGTAACGATCACTAATCACCCGCTGATAGTTATTTTGGAAATATATTTCATGTACAGAATTGACCTCTCTACAGATTTATTATAAGTATAGATTATAATCAATGTGTGCCAGTCTCTTGGGTACATTACCAGTCGACAGCGTTGCGGAGGAATATTTCGACGCAATATTTCAAATTTTTAATAGTTTTAGGTAGGCTAAGATACTATAGTTTATTTTAATAATTTGTAGTTTATTTTGTATTATAAGTCTGTATATTATCTTATGTGAATAGAAATTAATTCCCCTGATTATAGAGGCTCATGCTCCGCTCGTAGGTACAGATGCCAGCACATCAAGCTACTACAATCTGTCAAATTTCTTCAATAGATTTTCAACTTTATCGCTACAGCATAAGATTCAAGGTTGATTGAAAAAAATTGACAGTTTCGGGTAACTTGATGTGCTGGCGTCTGTACCTACGCAAGTATGGCTGCTAAAAAACAATTATTAAAATCAAAGCTACATAATTACAAAAATATTTTGTGCACGCAAAAATTAATCGGGAGATAATAATTAAAAACGTATTTGTAATATGCATCGGCCGTTAAGTTTAAATGATGAATTTAAAATGGAGCGGTTCATGATTAATCCGAAATGAATGGTTTTTTAATCAGCGTTCGTTTGCAGATATAATTTATGAATTAAATTGGAAAAATCTGAATATCATACATGGACGTTCTCACATACCTACCTGGTATTCAGCACATCAAGCTACCCGGAACTGTAACTGTTTGTGTTTTTGTTTGTATTCGTTTTGTGCGTCATGTTTACCGCAAATAAACGTATTTTCTTTCATTCTTTCTTTCATCATCATTTCAGCGGAAAGACGTCCATTGCTGGACATAGGCCTCCCTTAAGCACTGCCACTTCGACCAGTTCTGTGCTTTCTGCATCCAGCGAATTCCTGTGGCCTTCACAATGCATGCAATGTATTAGCAATGCCCTTCAAAATGATTCAGATTAAGATTGTTAGTGTGTTACGCAATTGTGAATAACAGCCGCACGGGTCGATCGGTCAGGTTAAGCTACGCTTGCCGCGGTTGGTCCGTCTAGTCGCAACCTCATCTGGGCGACAAACAAATGTCAAAAACTTGTTAAAATGTAGGGAAATTAGAAGTATTTTTTGACAGATTGAGACTGAGATCAGCAGGCCAATTCTCGTAATTTAAAACGTTCAAAATCTAGTCGCAGTCTCATCTCGGCGACAAACAAATGTCAAAAACTTGTCAAAATGTAGGGAAATTAAGGAAGGTATTTTTGACAGTTTGAGACTGAGATCAGACTGTGAACGTTCTTAAAAATTACGAGAATTGCCCCTCTGGCTGTAAACGTTCTTAAAATTACGAGAATTGCCGCTGAGTTCTATGAATCGTTTCAAACAAAAACCTAAAGAATAATAAATGCTAGAACTGCTAGAAAGCCTGTCTACAACAAAGGACAAGATATTTACCATTTTCCAAAATTCTTCAGAAAATCCTTTTCATCCAGCGGTAACATAACAAAATAGGTCAAATGAATGTAGAACAGTAACTTTTAAAACAGCCCCGAGATAGCGTGTACCAACTTTTATATGAATAACTTTGTTTTGTTGATGACACAAAGGATTGTCGGGCCACTGCGCCTGACAAACTAATTTACCCATTCTGTCATATGCACAGATATAATGTTGCATAGATGCGGTAGTTTACAAACATTTTTATGACTTATCATGAGGTCTTGGGTCCGAAGCCTGAAATTGGGATCAGCCACACAGCTTTCACGTCTTACTAACTTTGTTTGTTGCGATTTTACAAACAGGTAAACTCCCAACCCAGATGTACAGACGCCAGCACATCAAGATACCCGAAGCTGTCATTTTTTCCAATTAACATTGAACCTTATACTTTAGCGATAAAGTTGAAAATCTATTAAAGAAATGTGATATATTATTGATGTAGCTTGATGTGCTTGGCGTCTGCACCACTCAAACATTCTATTAATTTTTTTTTATTTTCATTCTTTCTATTCTATTTGTATTCTTCTTCTTTTTTTCTCTAGACTGTCCCGTTGGTCTCGTGTTAGCAAGCGCGACTGCCGAGCGTGGGGTCCTGGGTTCGATTCTAGAGTCGGGTAAAATGTTGTTGAGTTTTTCCATTACGAATTTCTTAGTAACAGCCCAGAGTTTGGAAATTGGCGGCTTAACACCCCTGTGGCTCGGAAAGCACGTTAAGCCGTTGGTCTTGCGGCTGATCTCTCTCCGCTCGTGTCTGATAAAAGTTAAAGTAAAGGAACAGAGAGTGCACCTGTGTTTGCGCGCACACTTGTGCACTATAATATCTCCTGCGTACCTGGTTTATCTTGAAATCGGTCGAAAGGCTAATGCTATTTATTTTTGTTTTTCTTAAGTAAGGCGACAACTGCCATATTAATAACTACAGTGTCAGTAGACTAGTTTCACATATTTATTTATAAGCTTTCTTCAACTATTAAGAAAGAAAAAAGAAAGAAAGTTTTATAAGTTTATTTGTCACAGAAACACGTGCAAACAAAAAGATAATTAATTCTAATGACAGCATATATAATGAAAACAAAAAAAAAAATATCTGTAAAAGGATGTGGTCACCGTTGCCGGCACAAAGAAGTCCAGTTGTGAAGACAAGGATTTATTAATTCACAAACGTACACGGATGTTTATATATATAGGACGAATCCACGCAGCCTTTTCCCTGCAGGGACGAAGGAGGGGATAAGGTGTCCTCTAGACCAAAAAAAATGACAATAAGCCAATAGTTTAGGCTAACTTAGTAGCGGAGTCCCATGTAACTATTCCAAGTAGGACGTAGTTCACGAATGCACCACTAGTTCAGTCTTCTCAAAAATTTAAATATACTAGCGGAGGTCATTAACCCTCGGAGACTCTTGACACCGCGATTCAGAAAAGTGACGTAATGCGACAGCGCCATCTAGCGTCGAGTAGCGGCATGTTGTAGTCTCTCTTATATGATAGGTGGCGTTGGGGCGTTAAAAATAGGTTTGCTACATATCTATTAATATCTCTATTAATAAATTAATTTGAAATGTGTGTCAGTCAGTATTCAAAACCAAAATCAAAATATTTTATTTCACACTAGCTAACCCCGCAAACGTCGTTTTGCAAAAAAAAAAAATAGATAGTAGCCGATTTTCAGACCTACTGAATATGCATATAAAATTTCATAAAAATCGGTCAAGCCGTTTCGGAGGGATATGGTAACTAACACTGTGACACGAGAATTTTATATATTAGAAGATAAACCTACAAGGGCACTTATGAAACGTCAGAAGCTAGGTGCACACTAGCAAGCTAGGACACGGCCTGATTGTTGTTTGTGGTTTTTATTTAGTTTGGTCTATAATGTAAAACGATTGTCGCGCGAATAAGCGGTCGTCGCTTTCATTACTATAACGTTCTTAATG
The DNA here is from genome assembly GCA_949316385.1 of Globia sparganii. NCBI lineage: Eukaryota > Metazoa > Arthropoda > Insecta > Lepidoptera > Noctuidae > Globia > Globia sparganii. The sequence goes on from OX438654.1 coordinate 20,896,033, forward strand.
ACGTACGAACGCGATCAATCAATTCGCCTTTATTGTGAGTACTACGTCATAATTCATAATTATAAGCGATCGCGTCGATCGCGTATTCGCGCGACAATCACTTTCTCGTAGAACACGGGATTAAGCATCATACCTATAAAGATGTTAGTCTTATTAAACCGATCTCTCAGGACCTTTGTAAACACACGATTTTTTGCCGAGAAAAAAAAACGGTTTACTTGCCGTGTGTAGGCACGGTCGTCAGTGTTGTATGAATCCCTATGGAAGCTTGTTGACCGAAACGCGTCTTTTACGGCGCAGTTTATTCGCCGTGTACTAAGCATGGTTCGTCAGTGTTGTATGGATCACTATAGAAGCTATATACAGGGTGTGGCGTAACTAATGGATAACCCTGAAACTTTCGACTGGCCAGATTATCATCTATCATTTACCCCACTTATATCACCATATGCCCATGGATGACCAAATTATTGATATTTTAAATAAAAAACGTCCAAATTATTGATATTTTAAATAAAAATCGGTCACCTATTCAGTAGTCAATCCTAGAGCGTAGAGGATCGACTACTGAAAGGTGACCGATTTCACGATTTTGCTTTTTTTATGTTGGTTTTTATTTTTGATGGACACTCGTTCACAATTTTAATGTTGACCAGTTGCATGTATTTGCATTTGCATTTGCGAGATTGGAAATTATTACAGAAATGGATTTCAGAACAGAATAGATAGAATACCTTTTTATTATGTACAGACGGCAGCACATCGAGCTACCCGAAACTGTAAAATTTTCCCAATCAACTTTGGACCTTATGTTTTAGCGATAAAATTGTAAATCTATTAAAAAAAATTGACAGATTGTAATAGCTTGATGTACTGGCATCTGTACATCATAGATTAGATCACAAGATTAGCCATTTTGGTACTCGCTGCTTGTTAAATTCTGTTTAGAATTTACGAATACAGTTTTCGGAAAGGACTATGATAGGGTAAATTCGGCCCTTGAATAAGACCTAACGAATTAATTCCCGGCAATTAGGCAATATTTTTGAATGCTGACAACATTGTTTATTGCGCCATTTTATTTAGTACGGTGTTATACTAGCGCCGAATTTATTCCAGCATATTTATTTTGTTTTGCGTTTAATAAATTAATTTAATGAATGACATTTATCCTTCTTCTAAGTTTGTTACATAAGAAAAATAAAAGTCTAGAAATGTAACTCAAGCTAAAAAATGACTTCACGCATATGTTTACCACGTTGGACGTTGCCGAAAAGGCCACCACGCACCAGAACCAATCACGGTGCTTGCCAGAATACAACGCTTTACGCAAGCGCAGCTGATTGGCTTATTTGCATGTGTATTATTTCGTTCGAATACTCGAGTCGAGGTACCTAATTTATCAATGTAGTAAGTTTGGAGGCGAATTTCTCGTTGATATTGTTCATGTTACGCTTCCTGACTTTTTATTATTGGTACGGCTGGACGGATTTAGATAAAATTAGGCACAAAGATAGTTTATATACACACAGGTATTACGTTTCTATGGGATCATTTCCGAAGTTAACGCGGGCGAAGCCGCGAGTGAAAGCTAGTTATGAATAAAAGTTAACCAATTTGAAAAAAAAAAATTTAAGTTTCAAAATAGAAAAAAAAAATACAAAAATAATTCCAGGTGCATTTCGCACTTTTTAAACAAAATGGAATAAAGGCAGCAGGAACCAAAAATCCAGCGAACTGTTTCTGATTCAAAAAATAAAAAAGGCTATTATCTCAGCGAATGAAAGGGTTCTGGGGCATATCCCCTTTTGTGTATTTTTTGTATGGGATCTGCAAATGATGGCAAAAACGAAACAACCCAGTTCTTCTTTTTGGAAACATTGTTACCACATCTAGCATGGAGCGGCGATTTTTTGTAGTTCAATGAATACTGTTTTTGTGACATTAGGGCTTATATGTTTTTTTACTCAGTCAAGTCAATATTAAAAAGATGAAGTCGAGACAGAGGGAGAGTTTCAAAAGAGGCTGGAGTTTATGAGAGTTTGGGTCATACATTATACTAAGAGACGGTTTTTGTCAGAATATTATTATCAAAAAGTAGACGCCAGAACATCAAGTTACCCAAAACTGTCAAATTTTCCCAATCATCTTTGAACCTTATGCTGAAGCGATAAAGTTGAAAATCTATGAAAGAAATTTGACAGATTGTAGTAGCTTGACGTCTGTACATAGATATACAGGTTTGAACCTGGGTTATTAGCCCGCGGGCGATTTTTTTTCGTGGTTTGATTCTTAACACTCTGCTTAGCGCCACGCCGGAAGTTGAAAACCAAGCAGAGGGTTTTCTTGATGCGCTGAGATGCGCTTTGTTGGATTCTGAATGTTGGGACAATACCGAGAATTTAAAATCCAGTGCGTGAAAAGAAAACGTCGCGTAATAAAATCGCCCGTGCGTTTCTGGGCATTGCACGTTGGTTCTCATTAAAATATTCGGAACACAAGGTCAAGGACAATACAATAAAATTGATTCCCAATTTATTTCGCATTTGTAAGTAATTTGATTTCCATTCCTTGGTTGAACTATCAATTTTAAATAATGTAAATAATTCCAAATAATCGATCGCCGCTAAAACGATAAATAGTTTCACAGATAAGTTCTGCACACATCTTCATCTGCCTAGCTTTACCCAATTATGTTGGGGTCGACTTCCAGTCTAACCAAATGCAGCTGAATACCAGTATTTTTCATGGAGCGACTGCCTATCTGACCTCCACAACCCAGTTACTGAGTAATACCCTTTGTTAAGACTATTTGTCAAACTTTCGGGCTTCTTACTACCCGTAACGACTGTCAAAGATCCACGAATGACATCCGGGACCAACGGTATAACGTGCCTTCCGAGACACAGAGGGGTCTCGGTATGTAAAGATGGTCACCCATCCTCAGACCAACCGCGGCAAGCGTTTAATAGGAGGATCGCTACAACAGTCAGACGAGGAGCTAACGCAGACGCATCTTATAGATTAAGATGAACGAATAATTAATGGAAAATGTTCCCAAAATTGGGACAAGAAACAACGATAAGTGATTGACCGATCAAGGGGAGTCTATTGTGAATAAAGATGGACGATTGATGAGGCAGAATACAACGGTGTCTTTGCCAATCTAACACCTTATCATGATGAGATGATTGGAGCAGCTGTGTTGAGTAGCAACTGTGATGAAAATTTTCCACTCGATATAAATATTAGAAGGAGGTTAATGTTTTTCCAGTGAGTTTCTAGTATATTTATTTGGATAAATAATGTGTAACATTATGAATATTTATTTGTTACATTTTTCATTATTTTTAAATAGAGTGACAGGGAAAATTCAAATGAAAAACTAAATAAAAAGACCTATCAAAAATATGAAGAAGGTTCCAAATAGTTCCAACAATATTGTTAGGGTTAGCACCCAGATGGATGCTATCCCATTATTTTTTATATTAATTTAATTTACATTGGACAATTACTACTTATTATTCATGAAACTGCCATGATAAATAAAGAATACAATTTTCGATTTTGTACTTAATTTGCTAAAGGTAAAAGAATTTATTTATGCCTAAAAGAATTTTGCAGGCGTCTTATGAAATTCCTTTTGTTTTTGATTTATTACAAGAATTTGTTTTCATAAGCATGTTGCGGGAACTATAGGCATATTTGTAACTCATAAATCGGAAGTGTGCTATAATATTGTGCATTATACGCATCCATAAGTAAGAAATACGAATAAGTATGAAAGTGGCTTGCATGCCATTATGTCATAATAACCTCTGATTGGTGATTGCCACTTAGCTTTTACTTGCCTATTTTTGTGCAAGATACTGGCGGAATGTGTATTCCCAGCTTAAGAGTGCAACCAGACTCCGTCTGAGAGACTGCAGTGCTATTCTATAAAAATCTCACCGTGAAAAGTTAGGTGAAGTGAGCTTAGAGTGAGCTGTCAAGAGCATCAATCCCTAGCATCAGGATGACACTGACAGCTTACTCCACGCTCATTTCACCTAAGTCTTCACGGTGAGATGGATACAGAATCGTACTGCTGATGTTTTGAACGTTTTGAGTGTGCGGTCGACCGACATTTATCTGGTTGCACCTTTAAACCTCGATTAATGGTTATTGATTTAAACTGACATTCGCGTATTAATTTATGCCAACATGGGAGATCCTTCTATTCTATGTTTTCCAAAGGAGTTTATTTAAAAACTAGGTCAGCGTTTAAAAATGTTTTTCCTTCAGTAGCTATACGATTGATCTTTTATTGCTAAAAAGGAATTTCACAGTCATTTTCCGTGCACTTTTAGGTAGGCTACGCAAACACGATGAACAAAAATGAGATTGGAATATCAAATTCATTCATTAAGTATAACAAGCCCCCTTTTTATCCGACTTCAAAAAAGGAGGTTCTTAGGGACTGTGATCAGCAAGTGTAGACCCATATGTTGTAAATAAATTCAAGCAATACGCGTATTTTTTGACACTACGCTAAAACATAACTTCTTGACACAATGATAATAGCCTCCCCGACCGATTTCGGTCACAGTGGCCAATCTCAACGGAGATTAGCCAGGTACGCAGGAGTTATTATAAACACAATTTTGTATGCGCGCAGACACAGGTGCACTCCCTCTTCCCTCACTCTCATAGTCCGATGGGACGGCAATCCGACACGACCGGAGAGAGATCAGGCGCAGGACCAACGGCTTGACGTGTTTTCCGAGGCACGGGGTATCACACCGACAACGTCCAAACTCCGGGCTGTTACTAAGAAATTCCTAATGGAAAAACTCAATAACACTTTGCCCGACCCGGGAATCGAACCCAGGACCCCACGCTCAGCAGTCGCGCTTGTGACCACAAGACCAACGGGGCATTTAATAAAAAAACACTGCACCAAACAAAATTCTTTAAACCAGAATCCACTCTAAAACAATCAAGAACAGACCAGTCATTTCAATTGGTGCGAGGTATGTCACCTCGCACCATCTGCTCCAAATAACCAGTTGCAACGCAAAAGTCTTGGCATTATAATTTTACTTGAGTCACAGACAAAAAAAAGTGCAGTGCGGTGGCAATACGTGCTTCCTCCGCCCGTTGATTTAAAAAATTAAGTCTGCACCTTTGTCGAGCGATTTGCTGAGCTCGCTTTGTTCGGCGCTCCGTTTGTCCGGATTACGTGGGAATATTATTTTGAATTGTTTCTTTGAACTGTTTTTAATTTTGTGTTTTTGGGAAGTTTACACAAATATAGATACACCAAGATAACCCAAGAGCAATTACTTCGCGTGCCAAAAACCACACCAACTTACGTTCAAAAATCGTAAGCCGCCACTTTCGCGCTCAGTCCTGTGTAAGTACTGCTGGCTGGGTGAGCGTGAGTGAGAAAGAGCGCTTGTGACGTCATAGTAGATAGTCAAAAAATGGCACGCTTGGTTTTCATACAGATCGTGATACTTGCGTTATCTAGATCTATCTATATCTGTGGAGTTTTATGTGTGTCTGGTTGAAGTAGGGGAAGACCGAAGAAACGATGGATGGACTGTCTCAAAGATGAGAATAATCAACATCATAATCATCAGCCTTTAATGTTTCCATTGCTGGGACACAGGCCTCCTCTCTGTGAGAGGGAGTGGGCCGTAATCTACCACGCAGGCCCAGTGCGGGTTGGTAGGTGGTGGCCCAGTGGTAGCGGCCCTGACATACGATTTGTATGTCGTGGGTTCGAAACCAGGCAGGCGCTTTACTTTGTATAATTTTATATCATCACCACTGCTCTTGAACGAGAACGGTTAGCGAGAATTTAATTTAAAAACAAAACATAATTCCATTTACCTAAATTACATTTTCTAATACTCTGAAGCTAAATGCGTGAAAACTGAAAACACAACGTCCCTCACACATAACTCAATATTGGAATATTTTGATATTCCAATTATAATTTCTAGGTATTTTGTACCTACTTAATTATGTAAAATCTAGAATTTCATTTGTGGATAATCGTATAATATTTTGAGCAGACATTTGCGTGAAAATTTAATTATTATTCTGATTGATTCTGTTAGAATATGCGCGATTACTGTAATATGATTCTGCTACGTCTTGCAAAGCGGATTTTGTTGTTAGAGAAAAGTGTTAAATTTGACACAGTAGAAGTACAGACTGAGTTTCGGCCATGGCGCTATGAATCTCAAGCGAAGACTAGCCATCGGCGCGTGAGATATTATAGTGCACAAGTGTGTGCGCAGACACAGGTGCACTCTCTCTTCCCTCACTCTCATTGTCCGATGGGATGGGAATCCGACACGACCGCAGAGAGATCAGGCGCCGGACCAACGGCTCAACATGCTTACCGAGACACGGGGGTATCACACCGCCAACTTCCAAACTCCGTGCTGTTACTAAGAAATTACCAATGAGAAAACCCAATAACACGTTAGCCAACCCGGGAATCGAACCCGGGACCCCACGCTCAGAAGTCGCACTTGCGACCACGAGACTAACGGGGCAGTTCATATTGAAAATCAATTAAATTAGTAGAAATTAGGAAATTGGGGGGAAATTAGTTTGTAAGGATTTGGAAGCATACTGCGACGCGGCGGTGCACAACTTTTTGTAGGATAAAATGTGGATTTTAAAAATAAATTCCAAAATAGGTACCTATCTATTTTTTTATATATAAAGTTTTTTTTTTTTTTACAAAAAAGCTTATCTGAATTAAAAAAAAATACTTCTCGAACCAAACCTACTAAATATAAGTAGGTAATATTAATCATTAACTTATTTTTTCTCATACAAAAATTATACCTAGAACTCACATTCACATGAACAAAAAAAACATGATATGCAGCTGAATGGATCATTTCATTGAGCCACAAAAGATTCATAATTATTTCAAACAATGGCACTTCATTAATATTGTTCTGAGCATTGTGCATAATATTGTTTTAAATATAAAATATTTAATCAAATAAATAAAACAAGAAGCGTCGTTTTAATAGAACTGGTAAATGTTACTTTTTCCTGTTCAAATTACGACACAATCTAGCTCTTCGGAAAAGTCTTTTGTCTGGGTTTATCGTTTGTTACTAGGTACTTATTATTTATATTCCTTTGTGAAAACAAAACATTAATCAAAAGAAATGTAATTATAAATTCAAAAGTATCTCTCTGTCCGTTGGGCACCTTTTGACGCCTTATATAACGGCTGAACGGATTTCGACGAAATTTGCATACTTTTGGTATATATAGGATACTTTTATCGCTTAGTACGTTCCTTTGGGATGAAAACGACCTTCACGCGGGTGAAGCCGTGGCAAAAGCTATATTAAAAAAAAAAACAACTATAGAAACGAAAGAAAATAAACAGAAAAATATAACACACAGGAAATACAAATAGTAAAAAAATCGTTTTTTACATTTAAGATCAACAAAGTTACGTTAAAAATAATAAAAAAAGACTTATCCAAAGAGACTCCTGCATAGGCACAATAGGCTAGTTTCCACCATCAATAAATTGAAAATCTATTTAGTCCGTCAGTTAGAGTATTGGAAAATAATGACAAAGATAAAACGCATCAAAACTCGGGAGTGGGGGCTCGTGACGTCAGAACGCACTAAAAATTATACCAAGGTGTGACGTATTGAGAATTTTAAAAGCGTCGTATCTTCGTCAAATTTGGTTTACGTAACAAAAGAAAAATATGGGTCAAATATTTTTTGATAATCTAACTGACGGACCAATTCGATTTTTTCAGTTGACAAGCCTATTATCGTTAATTCTACATGACACACGACGACCACATCGTAAACAAGTCAAAATACTTACATGATTTCTTTATCTTTCTCGGCTTTAAAAAAAATCTCGGAACATCATTTTATTATTAATGTTTATGAGTGATAAGTTAAGTGCCCGCTTACGTAGTTTGTAAATAATAAAGTCGTTAGAATATTTTATGAATAGCATTATTGATAATCGCCTCTTGTTACTTTGATTGTAGTCCCTTTCAATATTAATATTTTCATGAAATACGGTATATTTTTGGATAGTACAAACCGGTTTTAGAATATTTTCTATGGAGCGGTTTACCGTGATGCTTTGATTTCCCTATCTAAACTAATATCATGTAGAAAAATATTTGATTTTTGTATGCTTGTTTGGTACACTTTCACGCTTAAACGGCTAAACGGATTCGGATGAATTTTGGCTCATGAATATACCATGACCTGGAGAAGGACAAAGGCTACTTTTCAACCTGAACTGCAGACTACATCACGGGCAACAGCTACTATAGAATAAAGAACTTGCGCTAGTTATGTAACTTATTCACATTTTTTTTTAGAAACGTTCCTATATTTTACATTACTTGCAAAGTAATTTAGTGTGCGCATAAATCACTAAACATCGGTAAGACACAAGAACCCAGCAAAAGACAATCTTCCTTATAAGCTTCCGTAGTGAAACTTCCGAGAAAAATATCGGTAGCGTCATGATAAAAGTTTTTCAATACATTATGGAGACATTAAGTCATAGTCGGAAGTGGCTATCGATTTTTCGTAAGATACCAAATAGGTCAGTACATATACCTGCCGATACAAAATATATGACGCAGCTGATGTTTCAAGGAAGTATCGCTTGCTCATTTATTTTTAAAGTAAATATTTTGAGACAGGTAGCAGCTAGATGACAGATGTCGAGAGTCGAGCTAAATGGCGTGCAATTGGAGAGTCCTACGTCCAGCAGTGGACTGCTGTAGGCTGATGATGATGATAATTTAGAGGTTGTTGACTTTATATTCATTTATTTTTAATTTTTTTACGAATATAATGGAAATTTTATTTTTAACCGCCTTCAAAAAGGAGGTGCTCAATTCGACTGAATGTTGTTTTTTTATGTTTTTTTTTGTATGTGTGTTACGCGATATTACTATAGCAAGTAGTGTTATATGAATTTGTGTGGGGTAAGTAAAAGTGAAAAAATAAATAAAAAAATACCGACTTCCAAAAAGACACTACAAAGTGAAAAATAACTTTAAATTCGGAAGTCGGTGGCAAACAACAAAAATGCGATCCCAGCGACACCGACTTCCGAAATTAAAGTTATTTTTCACATTGTAGTGTATTTTTTTGGTAAAGTAGCCAGTTTGATAATTATTGTGATTATATAATAGCTGTTCTATTTTCATAATTATATTGTTATGATTTTGTAGTTGCCATGCAATAATATTATACACTTATAATATCATTGTTGCCATGAATTATATCGATGTGGAGGTCGGACGGCAGTTATTGAGCCGTATCAGAAGGCCAATTATTCCCTTAATTAAAAACGTTCAAAATCTCATCTCAACGACAATCAAAAACTATTAAAAAATGTAGGTAAATTAGAGGAATTTTTGACAACAATTTGTCAAAAACGAACGTTCTTAAAATTACGGGAATTGCCCTTCTAGTCAAACACGAAGTAGACCCCAAATAGTTGGGAAAAGGCTAGGTGACCAAATGGTTTATGTTGTAAAATAATCAGCCAAAACTTAAAATTCTGGTTGCACCTACTTTTAATTCATAATAAAAAATGAAAATAAAACATTTTGCCAGCCCCAAGATCAGCCCATGACCGACCGTCGTATACTCTGCAGCCGCGCTTTCGACCAACGAAAATACCGATAAGACCAACAAGGCATTCTTATTTTCAATCGGAATTTATTCTAACAACCTCAATTGTCCTCCTATCCCTTAAGAGTCATCCCACAATAAAAACAACCCCAACAGAGGTCATGTACGCAATAAAACACGACATCTAATAACTCGCAGACCTTTTATAATACTTTTAATTGCTCCATGTAAACTTGTTCGCACTCAGTTAGAGGTCCTGTACATTGCTCTCTGGTGGACCGTAACTGAAATATGACCCCCTTGAGAACAGTCGAGATGACCGCGGCAAGACGCCCGAAGTTTGTGAAAGACGGGATATGTTGAACTTGTTATAGTTAGTATTGAATTTTGAAGCGGTTAGGTAAGCAGTTTTGAAAGTGTACATGTGCTATTGAAATTATAGTTAGAAGGACCTGTAGAACTGCCGTTATGTCGGTCGAACATTATTTATTTTATTTTATTAGGTTCATCAACAATAATATTATATTAATATTATTTTTATTATATTATTATTGTCTTTATTTCATCATATATACATATAAATTATATTTTTAAATATTAGAATATAAAAAATATAAAAACATTTAAAAATATAAAAAATAGTAGGCCACCGGTATCGGGAACAGGGTCCAAGCTACCGGTGGTTAGGGCTCCAGAGAGAGGAACCTCCTCACAATGCGAGCCGTATCAAGGAGTACTGCCTTCTGAATCAGGCCCTTGATCCAACCGCCTAACGAGAGCCTCGATAGATGTTGATCGAGGCTTTCGGCCATCAAGCCATTGGCTGATACGACAATCGGCACAATGACAGCCGAGCTCACATTCCACATGTCAACAACCACGTGTGCTAAGTCGAGATATTTAATTTGTTTCTCTTTCTCAGCTTTCACGAGGTTCCCGTCATGTGGAATGGTAACATCAACAATCATTGTGCGGCGCGCTAATCGATCTATCACCACTATATCAGGCTTATTGGCGACAATAGACCTGTCAGTAATGATAGATCGATCCCAATATAACGTGACATGGTCATTTTCAAGAACTGGGTCGGGCACATACTTGTAATACGGTACCTCAGAATCCACAAGTTTATATTTCAGAGCAAGTTGCTGGTGAATAATTCTGGCTACTTGGTTATGTCTGTGCAAGTACTCGCCATTAGCCAGACGAGAACAACCAGAGATAATATGTCTGATAGACTCACCCGGACGGTGGCATGCCCGACACACGTCAACCGTCCCGTCCTTCATAATATGTCTCCGGTAGTTATTCGTCAAGATAACTTCGTCCATAATTGCACAGACAAAACCTTCAGTTTCCCCGAAAAGGTCACCAAAACGTAGCCAGGATACGGACGCTAAGAAATCTACACCGGGCTCATGAAGAGCCCGATAGAAGCGCCCGTGAAGCTCCTTGCTCTGCCATACCTTCTTGCGGTCATCGGTAGAAAGTACTACAGGTTTGCGCCAGTTCTCTTTAGCCATGCAGAGCGGGGTGAGCCCCTTGTCCACTGCGACCACATCACGGTGCATACCCACTTCGGCTTTTAAAAAATATTCCCTGAGACTGCACATCTCGCGGTTGTGGAGGGTCTTCGCATTTAAAAAGCCTCGACCCCCGCACTTCCGCGGGATATACAGTCTCATCACCGATGATCGTGGGTGATGCATCCGGTTTGCGGTTAGCAGTGTACGGACCCTTCTATCCAGGGCGTCGAGTTCAGTTTGAGTCCATTTGAGTATGCCAAAAGAGTACATCAAAACCGGCATGACCCAACCATTGAAGGCGCGCACCTTATTTCCGCCCGAAAGAAGACTAATTAATACCTTCTTCAGGCGACAAAAGAAGCGCTCCTTCAACGATTGCTTCATGTCAGCATTGTTGATACCTAACGCTTCCGACATACCCAAATACTTATAGCTTTCGGATGAGGAGAGGGATCGAAGGCTTATGACTGTGCCGACCGCACAGTGGCGCCCTCATCGTTTGTTTGGTTATTTCATACAATTTAGAATGAAAATGCAGAAAACAAGCACGTTAAGTTGTGCTTCACAAGATTATACGTTAATATTATTAGAAGCGGTAGTTTTATATTGTTTAGTTTTATCATAATCCTTAAAACGGAATATAGTGGCCACTTTTATCCGTTTTAAGGATTATGATGAAACTAAACAATATAAAACTACCTTTTATAATAATATTAACGTATAATCTTGTGAAGCACAACTTAACGTGCTTATTTTCTGCATTTTCATTCTAAATTGTGTGAAATAACCAAACAAACGATGAGGGCGCCACTGTAGGGTCGGCGCAGTCTTAAGGAATCCGAGAGTTGAATTCCCTCGGATTCCATAATCTCCCCTCGCTTTACATGCATGACTGCACATTTGTCTACACCAAATTCCATCCTGATGGCGCTACTGAAAGTTTCAGTTACCTTCAGTAGCTCCATCAGATGCAATTTGTTGGGAGCAAAGAGTTTCAAATCATCCATGTAGAGTAGGTGAGATATGACCTGACCACCTCTTCTCAACCGATAGCCTAGACCTGAATCCTCCAGTAGTGTGCTTAGAGGATTCAAGGCTAAGCAAAACCAAAGTGGACTCAAACTGTCGCCCTGAAATATTCCCCGTTTAATCCATACAGGCTCATCATTCCCCTGGATTTGTCGACATTCTGGATAACGAAGGACTGTCTTCCACTGCCCCATACACGACTCAAGAAAGGTGCGTAGAGTTGCATCTACCTTGTATAACTCCAGCACCCTCATGAGCCATGTATGTGGCACCGAGTCGTAGGCCTTCTTGTAATCTATCCAGCATGTTGACAGATCCTTGCGGGATCGACGAACCTGTTGGCTAATGGCCATGTCTATGAGGAGTAGCTCCTTAGTACCGCGGGACCCATTCCTACATCCATTTTGAGAAGCACTCATAATCAAGTTATTGTCAATGTGCATATTAATTTTGGCTCTCAAAATGGATGTAAGAAGTTTATAAACCGTCGACAAACACGTGATTGGTCTATAATTCTTGGGTTCCGCGGGACTACCTGACTTATGGAGCAGGTGGGTAACGCCTGTTGTTAGAAACTGCGGTAGCGACCCAGACTCTAAGGATGACTGGAACTGAGATGCCAGGCAAGTGTGTGAACTAATTAGCCATTTCAACCAGAAATTGTGCAGTCCGTCCGGTCCCGGTGATTTCCAATTCGGTAACGGACGGACCGCTCTGGTAACGTCTGATGGCGTAATTAGGACTGCATCCATTTCTGGTATAGTCTCACACACTCGCTCGACATCTCGTATCCAGCCAGCCTCAGTGTGACAGACGGATACCGACCAGATGCTGCGCCAGAATGCACTCGTGGCGGCATCATCCGGACGGCATACGTCCGTCACATTTTGTTCAGGTCGCTCCCAAGCTCTATACACCCACCTTTCATCGCTCTGGAACATGTGATTCTGCGTGTACCGATCAACCCGCCGCTTATACCGCCGAATTCGGCTCGCCCATGCACAAACTTTCTGCTTCAGGAAGTCGATGCGCTCTGTGACACAGGACATGTATTCTCGAGGACTGATTCCAGTCCCCGAGAATGCCTGCCTCACAAAGCGCATCACTCGTGGTCGTGTATTGCCCTCCCTGAAGCAGTATAGTTTGCCAATGAGTACCCTGGTCCTATCGATACGACCCTCGATCCTGCACTGCCAAGCTGGTACGATTGGTTTTGGTCGAGTAGCTCCGTCATAACTTGGAAACTTGACGTTAGCTAAACGACATGCCGCAACAGCTGCGCAATACAGGATCGAGTGCGTATCAACAAGATCCTCGCTGCTCTCGAAGAAATTCTTGAGCTGCGAGTCCAAGGCACACACCAGCGCCCTATTTTTCTTGTGCATAGGTAACCGTGGTAATCGGGGTCTAAGTTCGGTTGGAGTGGATCTATACTCGCGAAATGCATCCTCCAGTGCGCTCCTCAGTTGGACGTTGTACTGGCTACTTACTGTGGCAACCCCATCATCCTCTTCTTCAACACGATTGGACCGCGACGGAATGGCATCAACATTTGACGCTTGTGCCGCGGTTTGTGTCGGAGTCGAGACGATATGGTTGCTCAGTACATCTGAGCGCAGCCTATCAAGCGCGATATCGTCCAACCTGTGATTGCGTTGAATGACTCGCACCTGATCCGACAGTCGTTGGGCCGAGACGTTGACGGTTGGTTCCAGTTCCTGGAACAGAGACAGCATCCTATCGCGGTACGCAGTGAGGTTAGTTCCCCCCTCTGTAGACCCGTAATATGCGCGCATGACGTTCTCGTTCATAGACTGAGTCCATCTCATGCGCTGCACACAACCACCGGCAGCGGGGACCCGGCTCGGGGCCGGTTGGCCCCTAAGTCCCAAGCTCCTCGGTGGCCGGCCTCTCCCCTGCCGACGTACAGGTGTTGGCGACGTCGGCGGGGAAAAATATTCGTCGCTCGAGCTCGACGCAACTGCCACGGCCGGTGTCACAGCACTCTCGATGGGGCTGGGTTCCGGCGGCGGCGGGGCGGAGCTGAGCGACGAGTCCGGAGGTGTTAAAAACGTTTTTTATGATACCAAAATATTACTATAAAGACGGGAAATGAATAAAAACAGGAAATATAAGATATGAAAAAAGCTGTACGTTGTTGACGTATCAGTGTTGCCAAAAAAAAAAAAAAAAAAAATATTATTATTGTTATTATTATAATTTATTATTATTAGTAAGTCTAACATTGCCGATGGACTAAAAATATTGGCTCTTAGTACAAGAGCCAGGGTTACACCGAAGACAATTCGCTGCCTTAATTTGATAACGACAGATCTCAAAAACGTACTTTTTTCTCAGGAGAGCATTTAAAATAAAATAAGAAATTAAATTTTTATCTTATATTTTAACTAGCTGACCCCGCAAACGTCGTTTTACAAAAAAAAAAAAATAGATAGTAGCCGATTCTCAGACCTACCCGATATGCACACAAAATTTCATACAAATCGGTACAGCCGTTTCGGAGGAGTATGGTAACTAACACTGTGACACGAGAATTTCACTTTTATATTAACTACTTACTTTTTTTTTTTTTGAACAACTTGAAAATTGCCTAAATTATAATAATAATAATAGATATTCCAACAGGATCGACACTTATAGGGTGAAACCGCGAGGTGCAGCTAGTCTAGTATAATTTACGAGACTAAGTACTGCCTAATCTCAGTTCTATTCTAACTTGATATAATAAGTCTAGACAATTAGACGTAGGCACTGGCTGAGGCGAGTCGTTGACGTCTGTAGGCAGATTAATGGGCTAACGACTGCTCTCATTTATCAGGCTTTAGACGTAGGCTAGTTAGGAGTTCAGGGTTCAGTAACAGAAATAATTGTAATAAAAATGTAGCTCCATAGATAGATTAGATAGATTAAAAAAAAAATACTGTCGGTAAAGTCGGTTTACGGACGATAGTTTTACGTGATAACGTCATAAAGAAACATTGATGAATAAATGTGTCACAAGCCAACGCTTGGGCCGATCGTGCCTCTCTATCGCTTGTTCCGCGCTCTCGCTTGCACGCTCAGGCTCAGGCGGAACGTGAACTTTTCGTGCGTGCAGCCGGTGTTCATCGATTCAAAAGAAATAAAATATGTGTATTTGGCACTTACCGTACTCAAATTATAACTTAAAGCATTTATTTCAATTAAACCATTTACAGGCACTTTTGGATTGTCAAGAAGTCGGTCATTCAGAAAATATGAAGCTAGTTGCCCTTTCCAAAGCGTAATAAGTAAGTAAGTAGTTAAGAACACATTGTATGACAAAACTGTTTATATTAGCTGTAAGTTTCCCGAATAGAATAAAATAAAATAAGTATATACTTGCGCCTTGGAACTGTATCTATTGAAAAAAAAAATCAGTCATTATATAACCGGGCCTGCGGGCGGAGAGTAATGGGTAACTCTCCGTCCGATCAGGACCAGGCCCGTGCCGGACGGCGCGTACGTGTTCCACGCGCGCCTCAAAGAGATGTCAGCATAAAAGAAGGGGCCCGAAAGGGCCGAAGCCTGCCGGGGCAGCGGGATTGTCCGAAAGGGTTACCGCTACCCCGGAACACAAAGGGCTAAGGAAGGAACACGGGTGGGTTTTAGTCAGTAAGAGTCTGACACTCCCTTCTGCTCCACCCAGAGCGGGAGGGGTCATTGGATGATTTCCCATCCACAAAAAAAAAAAGTCATTATATACCTACTTAGGTTCTTAATTATTAAGTTTATGTAGCTAAAATGTATGTTAATGTAAAGTATAAATACACTTAGACATAATAAAGCGCCTGCCTGGCGCTTTATTATGTGTAGATTATTTCATCACCACTGCTCTCAAAACCATTAAGGAGTCGTGAGAATCCGGCATGTCCCAGAACCGAAAATTCGAAGACATATGACATCTACCAACCCGCACTGGGCCCCCGTTGTCCCACTCTAAAAGAGGAGACCTATGTTCCAGCAGTAGGAATATTATAAGCTGATTATATAATCACACAAAAAAAAAAACTTACCTGTTTCTTACATTTCAAAATATCTAGCTTAATACTGTTTTTTACCCTTTTGAGCGCAGGAAAAAAAAGTATCAATTTATCACCCATCGTTCGAAATACAGCATGTGATACAGCTGCGCATATTTTTTTTTATCTACACCCATGCTATAAATCCTCAATAAAAGTTCCTGAAACAGTTAGCTTATTGCCAACATTAAAACAACCAGTGTCAGAGTAACCATAATTTCATCCAAACGAGTGTTATAATGTTGTACTAAATTTCATTATGCAACTCCTTTTCAAAAACAGAACATTGTCAAGCACGCGCTTTTCACTACCACAGCCAATGATATTATAAAGGAAAGATATGCTACGTTCATACTGAGCGACGTTTTGTGTTGTTGGGATAGTGGTTTTCAACTACGACTGCGACAGATAATACGGAACGTATGACATAGAAAGAGATAGCTATCTGTAGTCTGTTGTGCTTGAAGTATGTCGACTAAACGAAATTACGACAATTGTCTGAATTTGACTGCAACAATTTGCGCGCGCTAGTGCCCTATCTACCTCTTTATTGTATATAATATCATTGACCACAGCACCGTAATTTTAAAAAGAATATTCGAATTCACGTCGTATCCAGCCAGCCGCCATTTTTGTTCGATATTAGTATTGCAAAAAACTGTTTCAGAAACTTTTAAAGAGGATTCATATCATGGGTGTAGATAAAGTCATGTTTGCAACTGTACATAATTAGGTATTAAAACAGTTGCATAATAACTATTAAAAGACATTATCTCAATTTAAATAAATCTATACGAAACCACGTTCCAAACAAATTAGCCACGAGCCATCAAGCCTTTCCGCCCACAATAAATTACTGGCTGCATAGAAACACTAGATTCCGCTTAGGATAGAATAGAAACAATGAGAACCAAAGGTACAATAGAGATGCACATTTGACCAACTTTTAATATCACTGGAGCGGGATAAAAGCGCCGAGCCACCTCCGGCGAGCTCATTTAGACAAATTATGCACGTGCATACTGAAAAAAAAAAAGTACGATGGTACCAAGTGTATGTACCGTTCGCAGAGATGTTCTTTTTTAAGGAAGCCAATTTTATATGGCGCTGTAATTATTTGTGTGAGTTGCGAAACGGAATATATTATTGCGTGGTTCTACTTGCAATCTGATAACGGATAGTATGAGATATCGTCGTTCTCTCTTTAAAGCAAAATTAATTGCTCTGGAAATTACTTTAACAGAATAGAAATAAGTTAAAAAAAAACTATGCAGCATGAGATATAGCAATACAGAACCATAAAAAAAATAAAAAGTATTTTTAAACGCAAAATAAAAACTACTTTCATAATTTCCGACCATAATCACCGTAATTGTATTTCTATAATAATGCTGTCATTCGACTCGACCCAGAATTCGGCTACGTGTTTGGCGCCATCACTAGCGTCCATCAGTTCCTGTAACGTGCACATAATTTTGTTGTTGTTGGTACCCACAACGCGTTATGTGATTATGTTTTTTTTGTTACAAAAAAATATGTTCTACCTATTGGAAACTCTTTTTTGGATTATATTTTTGCATAAATCTGTATAGTCACCATGAGAAGACAGACTACCGAATCCTTTGCACTTTCGTCCAACCGTACGTAAGAGCATCAAACAAAAATGTATAATGCAACACATTCTCTGAGCCCTGCTAATGTATGACGTAACACAAAGTATTATGCGACGCCAGTGTGTATCCCTCTTAAGGTCGCGTGCGTGGATTTGTTTTTGTTTGCGAATGCATTTGTTAAAGGGAGCAGGGGGGGCCTAAAACAATGGCGTTGTTCTCCAAGAGAACAATAAAAGTATCATGTTCTTTGCTGAGTAAGTAGAGATTAATCTTAGCCACGGTCGTGGGTAATACGCGATGTATTCATCTCGCTCCGTGCATTTCAATGCTAAGGTAATGTCTGGGTCTTTTCTTGTGTTCTCTCATTATGTGTTTGGCTTTATATAAGGAAATGGACGTTTGTTAGAAAACGCACGGCTGTTTTGGTTATTACATAAAAAATATGTGTTCAGGAAAAGATTTATGAGGAGTTCTTCTCATCTAGTTTCACAAAAAGAGGAAGAGAATCCATGTCCATAGATTTGTAATTTGTAACATCAATGGTAAAAAAATAGGCTGCCAAAATAATTACTTTCCACAATATAAAGTAGCTGAACCGCTCAATTAGTTTTTTTTTTTTTAATAAATAAACTAACAAAATTAATAATGTGAAAAATCATTTTCAGATTTTGATATCGACCGTACAATCTGCAATTACTCAAGAAATTCAGAGAGTGATTGTACAAAAATTTAATTTTCGCGCTCCCAGTCATTAATTTAACTTACGAGTTTTACGCAAGTTTCCGTTTCATTAAAAACCTTCAATTGTGTATTACTTTGTTAAATGACCTACTTTTTAGGATTCTGTACCCAAAGGGTGACAACTACCCTATTACACGTCATTAGAATTATGATTATTTTAGCGATATTTATTTTAATGAATTTAAGTATACATATATATATATTATAAATATTTTTCACTTTTCATCCTCTAAAAGTTCATCTTTATGTTGTGCGTTGGCGACACAAAGTCGCTTCTTATGCATAAAGATTTTTTTTCTAAGAGTATCTAAGATAAAATCAGGCCCAACAGCCTCTACGCACGGCTACACAACAAGCTATACATAACCAGTATAAGCTGACTTCTGACTGTACGAAAAACCTATACAATGCGAGGTCAGCTAAAACTAGATATGTATAGCTTGATGTGTAGCCATGTGTACAATAAAACGTTGCAGATTAAAGCCGTTGTTTTATTTGATTTGCTTTTATTTTTATCACTTCCATGTTTTCTATAGTTAATTTAATAAAATAGCTGTCATTTATTAAAAACGGAACGATGTGTTTTTATGACATGACAGTATGAAGTACCCAAGTCTCATGACATAATGTTGAAAATTAAAAAAAAAACATATGAAGATTCGTAGCGGGAATCAGCTATTCTTTTCTTTAATTTTGCAACACTTTTGAACGGATCATTATTATTACACCAATAAAGCTCACGACATTATATTTGCCGGAAACCGACTTCAGTAGCCATCTCATTGGCTGCTCCATTGGAAGCTCCATTAATCAATGTGGATGCAGCAATGGATGACTACTACATGTTAATAGCCATATGTTTTCCAAGCGCTGCTATTGTGGCAATATTATGTTTTGCCGGCACATATACCGGTTGACTTTTTTTTTTTGAAAAATCTCTTTTTTTTGTTGAATGTCGCTACGAATCAATTGATAATTTTCGCTTATAGAGTAGGCAGCCTCTAGTTTGCATTTTTATATTATTTGTAGACTTATTCCTTTTTTTTAAATAAAGAGATTTCTGTGCCATAAGCTTCTACTCCGATCACCTTTTACCTCCGTTCACTCTGCTTTTGTCTAGACGGTAAAATGATTTCAGGCTGTTTGATAATGATGAGGTAGATGAGGTAGAATGTGAAAGGATTTTTATTAATATTTCTTTAAGTAAAATGGTGCTGTGAAATTTTATATTGTGGGAAAACAAAACCCATACGCCATGTAATCTGTGTCAATAACTACCTATATGTAAGCAAGTCTTCTCTGTATTTTCAAACCAAAGCAGTATCTTCCCTGGGTATCCAAGATCAGCCGCACAAAACTACTCGGCACATTTTCTTTGACATCATTCGTCTGACATCATTCGTCTGGCATATAAACTTGGAGGCGTCTCAAACGAAAATGTTTGCACTTTGGCGTATTCCCATAGCTCTCTGGCCGGGAATAGACAGCCGGTTCCCTGTCATATCGTAAATTTAATTTAACACTTCGGACGGGGCGCTTATGTCATCCATTTGCTTTTGAAATTTAAACTTGCCAGATGGGGGATGTGGTGTTTTAAAGGGATGGACTTCTTTGACATTTGAAAGTGAGTAACCGTATTTTGTAAATGTAAAGACTGTCTGGACGGACAAAGACAACACACTGTCCATCCGCCCTTTGAGTTCCTGTGTTGTGTTTTGTTTCCAAATACATTATGTGTAAAGACTGTTTTTTAGTCTTGGAAGCAGAGATCTCAGACATGGTCTGCTGGGGATTACTGCGCCATTTTTTCTTGCCAGCTAAAGCATTAGGAAGTAGCAAAAAGCGGGCGTTTTGGGGAACTGTCTTGTGTTCTTAGCCTTTTTTGAATAAACGACTTTTGGTTTTGAAACTTCAAACTATAAGTGCAAGATTGAGACGAGAACATGACTAAGTCAAAGCATGTGCTAAGTAACTTTTATAAATCTCGCCTGAGTTGTATAGGTACCCACACAGAATGAAGTTACGCTTTGAATAAATTGGGCTTGACCACACACTTTTAAATAGGTAACTGATTCGTTTACAGACTTCTTTTAATATAAAATTTTTGTTGTCCACCAAAATCTTTATTCAATTAAAACAATGCCAAAGAATAGCCTTCATTAATAATAATATCCGATCATTCTGAATGATTCATATTTATAACATTTAAAATTGAAACATGGCGCGCTGGTGGGTGTCAATTCGATGCATCGCTCCCATATTGGAAACTGTTTAATCAATTCATCGGAGTAATCATTGGACATCGATTATAGTCAGTGAGATGGATTGTAGAAAATTAATTAATAATAAATCTGCAAGGGACTTGAAATATATTTTTTAAGTCTTCATTTCCGAATGTGTTGTGCAGATTTCTTCATAAAACACTATCATACGAGTAAAATTAATTATTTTACTCCCAATCGGGTTTTTAAACCATTATCGACCTAGAATTAGATCAGACCGGTGATTGGTGGTGATAAAATAAAATTCTTTTTTTCGGGGTGGGTCAGTCAAAGGATTCCTGGAAAAATTTTGGATGAAGCCTTTGCCCAGCTTAGTGGGGGTGCTAAATAAGATATTTATTTTATCGTGTACATTGATATTTGCACTTCTTTTTATATTATATTTTCTGTGAACGTAGATTTGACTCAGCATCCTTATCGTGTGCAACAAAAAATGTATTATCCCCTTTGGTAACGTTCCATGCAGTCAGTTTGACGTCCTTAGCCAGCTCGCTATGAATAAATCATATCGTAAGTAACCCGTACATTATTTAATTGTCTTAACTATAAATCATATTAAATGATTTATGGCAGATTTAACAAGAGATTTATTAGATGGAATGAAATCATAGAAGTTAACTGTGATGATAAATTTAATTGAAGAAAGTAGGTATTAAGGTGTTGTATTCGCGGAGCCCATGGATACTTAATTATTCGCTTCCCTACAAAATGGCTGAGCTGGATGGTGTTGATCCACGCGTCATGTTCGTGAATGGGCGCCGCCGCAGTTGAGACTGACAGTGGTCATCTCTTAACAGCCAGGGCTTATTTTTAATCTTATCATTTCTTAATTTTATTTTTTTTATTTTGTTTTCACTTAAAAAAGCAACAGGAATAATGTGCCCAGGATTTTGATCTAGATTTAAAAGAGTGTCCTTGGAATTTCTTGCCATTTCTTCTTCTATATAGAGATCCACGTTTTGAAATGGGCGACCAGCTTCATTTTTCTGAGTAACTGACCGAATCTTTGTCAATAATTAAAAAGTGCTTGAAAATTGTTTTAATGAAATAAATGCTTTGAGTTTGAGTATTTATAGTTACCGTACTTACGTACGTGTACTTACTTTGTACTTTGTAGTCATTCGTATCTCCAACCGCCTAGCCTGTGAGAAAAACAATGAAAACAAAAAAAGGGCACTTTTTCGCTCTGATATTATGTGAATAAGCAATGCAAAGCTATAATCAATAAGATTATATCTCATGCCATTAAATGTAAAGTTGTGTTGAGTTTTTCAGAATGGAATGAATAACTGCGACAAAGGTCCGCTCTCTATGAGAGGGATTGGGCCATAATCCACCACGGGGACCTAGTGCACGTTGGTGGATAATTATGAATAGCCACAGATTTTTTTTTTTTGCTGAAGTGAATAATGGACTTTATTTTGAGAAAGCATAATTAAATTGGAGGATTCTATTAATTCTTCTTACCTTTACCCTTTTTACCGCCAAAAGCAACAATGAAAACAGGAATAATTAATTAATAACATAACATACACTCCACGTCTTCTATATCTCAGCCCACTCGTCAGTGTTGCCACTGAAATATTAAATATGTACGTGTTTTAATAAAAGAATGTAACTCGCAACAATTCTCTCGATTCCCTCGCGTATCCACTCCAATTAATATTACGCCTTTTTTATTATTTTTTGGTATTAAACTGAGGGTTATTCGCACATTTTCAAGCTGATACCAATTTAAATGATAGTCGGATTACAAACGATGTGCAATAAGCATCATTTGGATTACAACCCAAGTACGCGATAAGAATATTTTGAATCATAAGGGATGAGAAAGACTCACGACGATAGCATTGATTGAACTTTTTTCGTGTCACTTTCTATCCAGTGGTTTAAAAAACAACCGACTTCAAAAAAAAAACACTACAAAAAATAAATAAATAAAAAATAAATAAAAATTTTATTTCATAAACATAAAATGCTTTACACGCATGGGCTGGAGATCACCTTTTAAGCAAGGAGATGCTTGTGTTAGGTGACTCCGCTCTTCCACTTTACATGACAGGGTATGCAATTGAAAAACAACAAAATAAAATAAAACAAAAAGAAAGAAAATGAAGCAAAAAGATAATACAAAAATACAGAATGGATCGCTTAGTGTGATGTATGCGAGTGAGTTTTTGAGTGTGTGTGAGTGTATAGTAGTGTGAAGTAGTGTAAGTGTGCGTTATGTATATGAGTTAGATTATGAATTAAATTCATTTTTAGGTGATGTTTAGGTTCAGGTTCAGGTTAGCCCTACGACAATGTCTTGGGATCGGAGGAAGCCGGACACAGCTTCCTCCACTAACAATTTCGGTACCGTGGACCTATTAATTAGAGGAAAGAATATGAAAGCTATGATGAAGATACCAAAGCCTCAATGTCGTCGTAGGTTTTTTTCTTAAGCCAATCAGTCACAGCTGATTTACAGTCACGGAGTTTTAGAGGATATATTTGTAGCTCTTTATTCAGAAGGTTGTATAAGCGGGAAGATTGTCTTTCATATTGCCTCTTAGCAAAAACAGATCTGACTGGGACAGTTGGAGCGACAAAATGAAAAATAACTTACTTTCAGAAGTCGGTGTTGTTGTTGCCGCATTTGCGTTTTTGACATCAACTTTCGAAATTAAGTTATTTTTCACGTTGTAGCTTTTTTTTTCTTTGAAGTCGGTTGTTTTTTTTTTTTTGTAAAAAGTTTTTATTTTTCACTTTTAAGCTATATTTACCCCACACAAATTCAATTAACAATACTTACTTTGTCAGTATCAGTTGAAACATCATCATATATATAAAGTAGGTAAGTGGAAACGAATTGCCGGAGATGCAGTATATTTATGCTGTTCGTACATAAAAATAATTATCTAATGTATTATATACTAAAATCTTCCTGAAAGTATGTAGATTAGTTTTGTGAAAGAAACATCAAAATCGGATCATTAGTTTTTGATAAAATCACGGACATACAAATATACATACATACATACGGGTCGAATACAGAACCTCCTTTTTTGAAGTCGGTAAAAAATAGAAACTAGTATAGTCGCCGGCACGTAACTTGGCAAGAATCGATAGATGCGTTTTTCCTTTCAATAGCTTTCTTGCAAACAGACATGTTTAAAAATAATTTATGGCAATTACCATAGTATAATGACAAACAATAAAAGTGACCATTTTCTTGTTGCACTTACTGTACTTGCGTTAACTTAATCCCACTACGCCAAAACCAGGCCAAGTTACGTGCCGGTGACTATAGTAGACATCCTATCTAATACCACTACCATTCTCAATCTTACTACCCCCGAAGTCTAAACTGACGTGACATTCTGCTAGAAAAACTTCAAGCTTTTAAAAGGTTTTTGAAAAACGCAAACAATATTAATATAGTTAAAGTAAAATACAATAACAACCAACACTAAAATTATTATTGCCTGCTACAATAATTCCAAATTTAATTTCAACAAATATTATTCCGAATTTAAATGTTGATTGCACGTACGAAATTACCCCATTATCAATCTTTCGACAAAACCTTTTACGGCAATATGACAGACCACCAAGCATGCGTGTAGTGACTTCCAAATTGGACAAATTGAAGAGGAGATTGAGCGATGGGACCGCGACAAGGGAAGTGCATTAGTCAGTGTTTGCCTTAACATAGATGAATGATCTGGTAATACAAGAACGAGAGTGTAGGTGTACCGACGAGTAGGTGATCAGTAGCTGGCTATCTACAAATGGTGAAAAGCCCTTTTTGGGTTACTTTTCTGTAATGGGAATCCACACGCAAAGCTCAGCGTAGATGTCACCAGCGCCGCGATGGCTGCTGTCAAATCATTTTCGCTTTGTTTGCGTCAGTTTAATCGTTATTTTTTGTGTTAAAACCGGTCTACCATCGTTATCGATAACATGTATTATACCAGGAAGCTTAAATAATTGAAAGACGAACTAAAAAAAATGTTTTTGCGACGTATAGTCTTTTCCCACTTTTTTTTTTGTTATAATTTTGGCCACTAAATGTACACCGGAGTTAGTAAATCCTGGTACAGCACACAGAGGCATTATCAAGAAAATTGAAAATAACTGAGTGGTAGGTTATAAAACGTATGTAAGTGACAGCTATCAATGGCCATGTCGACGATGCGCCACCTATCGTGAAAAATTGCAGTAATGACCCTCATTAATCAAACGCTATAAAAATAATGTCTGTATTGTTATCGAATCTAGCATGTTGTTAAGTTTTTGTAAACGGGAGTTTTTTTCTGCTGTTTGACGAATTATTAAAATTGGTTCCAAAAAATAGCAATTCGTTGGTACGACAGCGGCTCCCCTTTTTTTTTGTGGATGGGAAATCATCAAATGACCCCTCCCGCTCTGGGTGGAGCAGAAGGGAGTGTCAGACTCTTACTGACTAAAACCCACCCGTGTTCCTTCCTTAGCCCTTTGTGTTCCGGGGCAGCGGTAACCCTTTCGGACAATCCCGCTGCCCCGGCAGACTTCGGCCCTTACGGGCCCCTTCCTTTATGCTGACATCTCTTTGAGGCGCGCGTGGAACACGTACGCGCCGTCCGGCACGGGCCTGGTCGTGATCGGACGGAGGGTTACCCATTACTCTCCGCCCGCAGGCCCGCGCCTACGGTAGCCGGGAGTCGTCGCGCGGCTCCCGACGCCCGGAGCGTCTCCTGCGGCGGCTGGGAAGTGAGGCTCTCTCCCTCAGCCGTCCCGCCACCTCCTTCGCTAGCATGACTGCTTCGCAGAAGGAGGTGACTGCCTCCCACTCCCTCTCGCCCCGGACCATGGCTTGAACCAGGGCCAGGCGTGAGAGGTCGCCGCCGCTGCCGATCGCCTCTGCGAGAACACGGCGGTGCTCCGCCCAATTGGGGCATACCGCCACCGTATGCTCCACCGTGTCCTCCGGGCGACCCTCGCAGTGGTGACACCCGGGCGTTTCCTCCCGCCCGATGGTGTGCAGGAACCTCCCGAAACACCCGTGTCCGGTGAGGACCTGCGTCAGGTGAGGGCGCCGTGGCGCCTCTCTAGCCACTCCTCAAAGATGGGTCTTATCGCTACTATCGTGGCGTGCCCTGCGCTGGGTTGCGACAGTCGCTCTTTCCATGCCGCCATGAGATCGCGCCGAAGGTCGGTCCGCTCCGCCGCGATTCGCCGCGGCAGCGGAGTTTCTCCCCGGCGTAGTGCCTCCGCGCGCCACTCGTATAGGCGCGCGAGGACTATCGCCTCCAGATCCCACGGCGACAGTCCGGCAAGGAGGCTTGCCGCCTCGCCCGAGATCGTGCGGTACCCCCGGATTAGCCTTACGGCTACCACCTCCTGGGGCGCGTTCAGGTAGTGGGCGGCTCGCCGCCGCAGTGAACGCGCCCACACCGGGGCCCCATATAGGGCCATGGACCGCACGACGCCCGCGTAGAGCTTCCGGCAGGAGGCGTTTGGTCCCCTCAAGTTGGACAAGAGCCGCTTGAAGGCGGCCCCGGCCCGTTCCAGCTTGGGACAGCGGCTCCTCTGACATCAGAAAACAACCGCCACGTAACCTCTGCTTCAGTGACTGTCATCAGCCAGTGTCACTCTTATACGACCTCTTCAGTGATTCCAGTAACTTCGTAACAACTAGATGGCGCCACTTGCTGCGCCGTCTTGCTTAGTGTGCATACACACGATCGGCACGCGTCAACAGTAGAAGCAACTACAGCCGTCAACTAGTGACGACGGGTGTCTACGGGTGCAATTGCCTCTACCGTTCACGCGTGTAGCTCGTATGTGTGAGTACTTATGGCTTATATGTATTAGTACATACGTTATCATATTCACCTTCACCTTCACCTTTTCCTAACTAACAGTCGGCTTCCAGTCTAACCGGATACAGCCGAATACCAGTATTTTACTTGACTATATTAATAAGTATGTTACGAAATTTTTTGCTCTTACTCCCAAATGCTGATTTTCCTAGTAAGTAACAGCAGTCTCTAGTACCTAAAATAACTTTATTTGCATTGTAGTAACTACAGTAACTAAACGAAAGTCGAATTGAATCCCTCTCGACTCGGGTTCACTTACTTCGCACAACCGAAATCCTTGGAAACTCGCCCCCACCGAACATCGTAGACTTTAAGTCTGTTTCACATGTTGCCGTTCCTCTTCTCTCGAAATTAATGAGAATAGTTCAAGCTGTGATTGATTTTTCTGAAGGCATGATTTTATTGGAGCTGATGACCCGGAGTAATAATCAACGTACAGTCTTATTTCTTGTATAGATCAAATCAAATCTAATCAAAATCTTTATTTCGAGCAAAGACGCATGTAGGGTTAGTGACATTGTACTTAACACTAAATATTAATATACGGTGTAACTGACAACAGTGAATTACATTATAGACAGTCCACTCTGTCAGCAAGCATGCAAAAACAATGGTTCTTCTTAGTTTCGCCCAATCAGCCCAGAATTTGGCTACGAGCTTGGCATCTTCAAAGCAATGCTTAAATATCGCATTATTTTCATTCTTCTTCATCTTCTTAACTGTCGGTGAAAGAAAGAAAGAAAGAAATACTTTTATTTGCGGTAAACACAAACACAAAAAAGTAACAAGTTGTGGGGGAAAATATGCGTCACACCTATGCAAAACGGCCATCGCTCAGCATAATGCTTAAGACCCTTTGCAAGACAGAGCTCCAGCACACTCCTCCGGTGCACTCCTGACAAGGTGGTTGTGGTCATCACGTTGCAGTGAGATTGCGAACAGCCGTGATTTACCTCACGATGCGACTCGTTATCATTATAATTTACTAGCTGCGCCCCGCGGTTTCACCCGCGTAAGTTTTGATCCCGTGAGAATATTGGGATAAAAAGTATCCTATGTGTTATTCTGATGTATAAACTATATCACTGTAAAGTTTCATCAAAATCCGTTCAGTAGTTTTTGCGTGAAAGAGTAACAAACATCCATCCTCACAAACTTCGCATTTATAATATTAGTAGGAAGTAGGATTTATTCATTCATTTTTTTTCCTGAAATAAACTCTCAATTCTAGATGTTAACAATGAGCTGGAGTTCGCACTCATAACAAACCATTTGAAATCGCTTTTTAGTCATACTTTTGATTAAGGTCTCGACGAAGATTCATTGTTTTAAGTTTTCACTCCGCGGTTTTGACGAAAGAGCGCGTAGAATTTGGAACTGGGCCAAGTATAGATTAGACACTTTACTATACAAAGTTTTGATTTGAACTGGATGGAACCAATTTTAAATCTGATTGTAAGTTTGATTTAATTCAAATGAACAATCTTGTCATCTACACTTATTTAAATACAGGGTGGGCAAAACATCGTCGATCAAACGAAACAGGGCGACAGCTCGGGTTATTTGCAGTAAAATAATCACTACAAAAGTGCTTTTATGATAGTGGGTACCATGATATATCAGTATTAGTACTTTTTTCAATATCTTTTGTCTCATGAAAAATTATTTGGAACTTTAGAACCTTACCTACTGTAAACACTCAAATTGTCATAACTTTCAACCCCAGCTGTCGCCCTGTTTCGTTTGATCCATAATTTTTTTCCCACCCTGTATATATTTTTTACTTGTAGTATAATAATTGTATTGTGTGCCTTTTAGTCTGTGCTAAATAAATGTATTTTCTTTCTTTCTTTAATTATATTATAAATGACTAAGCAACTCTGTCAGCCTGTTGCTTTTTGTAGGCTGAACGAATTTCGACAGGTAGACCGTGATCTGAGTTAGGACGTACATATATAATAAAAAAAGCCGCCGCCGCCGCCGCCGTAAAGCCGTTGGTCCTGCGCCTGATCTCTCTCCGGTCGTGTCGGATTGCCATCCCATCGGACTATGAGAGTAAAGGAACAGAGAGTGCACCTGTGTCTGCGCACCCACTTGTGTACTATAATATCTCCTGCGTACCCGGCTAATCTCCGTTGAGAATAGCCACCGTGACCGAAATCGGTCGGGGAGGCTATTACATATATAATACTTTTTATCCCTGTAGTACGTTGTTACATCATGCCAACATCAAAACTATCCACAAAAACTGACAAAAATTCTTTACATTCACCAAATTCTATGTACCCAAAACCCACTTCCTGTATTGCTATTGAGATAATATTCCAGCGGCCTCTTTTGACCAATTACTGTAATCCTCTTCAAACCACTCAGTGTGAACGGTCTGTGACGTCACGTCACACCTAACAGAGTACTGTCAACTAAAGAGTATGGTATACAGGCCAAAATATTCTTATAAGTAATTTTTATTTTATTATTATACTAACCATTTTTTCACTGTTATTAGTTTACATAATACATAATCAGCCTATAATGTTCCCACTGCTAGGATACAAGCCTCCTCTCTATGAGAGGGAGTGGGCCGTAATCTACCACGCGGGCCCAGTGCGGGTTGGTAGATGTCACATGTCTACGAATTTTTGGTTCTAGGACATGCCAGTTTCCTCACGATGTTTTCCTTCACCGTTTTAAGAGCAATGGTGATGAAATAATTTACACAAAGTAAAGCGCCTGACGGGGTTTGAACCTACGACCTACAACTCGTAAGTCGCGGCCGTTACTACTGGGCCACCACTGCTCCTTATTAGTTTAACTATTATAAAAAAAAAATTACCTAAAAATAATATCGTCATAGATAGGACTACTCAGAATACCCACAACTTTATTTAAAAGCAAAGTTCGAAATTATACGATCTCGGACAAAGTTTTCATCGGTTATTTATCATTCCACTGGGCAACTAGAATTAATTCTATTTTCTTGTAAATTTTGACGTTCAAAAGTGCCTTTTATGTGCTTAATTGGAATAAATGACTTACTTTGACTGTGACATCGTGACGAGACTATAGAATAGAAATTCATTTATAATCCTACCTAAATCCTAATAGGTTGACGCACTGATTCTGTCACTCCGATTAGATCAATCTCTATAATCTTTTTCAACTTCGGTTTGTCCGAACATAAGCGATGGAATCTTTGACCGTGGTTAAACTATAGCTGTAGATATCTAAATATATATGTAGAAATTTATCACTTAAGGCCAGGATATTCGAGCGCAGTAGGCATTTAGCGTTACCCCCCTCCTCGCGTGGCAAGTCCCGCGAGCGCGCAGTTCAAATGAACGCGCTAACCCCGCTGTGCAAAAATTTTGCGTCACAGTTTAAAATTGTAACAGTAGGAACAGTTAACTTTGTTTTACGGAATTCATTTTAATATTTCGAGTGTTTAGTTTTTAGGGAAATATAAGTATACTTATCAACATAAATCACTTTATTACCTACCAACAATTGTTTGTTTTTTAATTGTTACCTCTTTTCTTTCATGACTGTTACAGCGCTTCCTTACGATCCAGTTTTTAGAATGTTTGTCTGATAATAAACTACTGGAAGGATTTTGACAGGAGTTTATATTCCGTAGCTTTAGTTTTCACCTACCACATAGGGTATGTTTTATAACTAATTTATAATCCACGCGTACGAAGTCGCGGGCATAAGCTAGTTATTTATTATTAGTTACATACTTACATACTTACTTTGGACTAAATCAATTCTGATAAAACTCATTACAATATAATACACAGGACAATAAATTATTTATTAGAAATAAGAAATACTTTTTAAAATATATAATAATAACTTAATCATTTACTCAAAAAATAATCAAAAATCATAAATATTAATCACGAGCGTGCTTGGACCTGGTTGCTGCAAATCAGCGGGGTAATTGCGTAACACACTATTAGTAGCAATGGGTTTCATTTTGACAGATCAACAACGTTCATTGCGTGTTTTACATTGTTGAGCAGACACATTTTTCGAACATATGAAGCAATGGATTAGCAATATGCTTCAAAATTATTCAAATTGAGATCGAAAGTGTGTTTCGCAATTAGGGTGCTGGTTGAGGCAGAGAGTGTGTACTGGATGCGCATTTATCTGGTTGCTCATTTTCCTTGTCTTGCCATACACGGTTTATAATTGGCATGCTGCGTTCATTCCTACTTTTTCTTGTAGTTTTCGCAAAATAAAATTTATGTCGACAATTCTGCGTCCTGAAACGGGTTGAAAGTCATCTTCCTTGTTTTCCACTTCAACAGTAAAATCATATGAATCATGACTGTCACTGAAACAATAAAAAGAAAAAAGTTGCTTTTTATTTGACTCAAGATATTACAATTAAAACTAAAACTAACCAAAGTCGTTAAGTCAGTCGGTAAGTCGAGTGGTAAGTCAGGAGGTAACAGATATCTACATACATTCTAGTCACTATTTTGTATAAAAGCACAACAACATCAACAACCTTGCATTATTATTATAATTTGTAGAATAGATACAGTAGGCGCGCGACTTGAGTTGATGCATTAGGTAAGTACATGTCTACCTACCTATTGCGCCAGAGCGAGAAGCAAATACTGAATAAAAAGTCGGTGACGTTGGTTCCGCATTTTCTTTTATTGAGACCGACTTCCGAAATTAAAGTTATTTTTCATTTTGTAGTGTTTTGTTGGAAGTCGGTTGTTTTTTGTAAAAAAGTTTTTATTTTTCATTTTTTAGTAGTCCAGTTTGTAACTAATCTAAGTTATAATAGCCTAATGTCAACTGCTCATCACTTTTTACAAAATATTGCTTTTCCCGATGCAGGAACGTTAATTGTTGAGGAGTTCTCCTTATAAGAACCGGAGCTGATTGAGAAGTCACCATCAGCTCCATTGTGCTTAGCAACCACATTAAAGTACCTAATCGAATCGCAATCCGTGAAATATTTATTATCGAGTAGTTCCGATGGCCATCTGTGGTCTTCATCATCAGTTCCACTTCACCGAATGGTGCTTTCTGAGAGCAAATGCACGAGCTACTATAAAAAATACCTACCCAAATCGCTATAGGTGTGCCTACACAATTTGAGGGTTTCCCTCGATTTCCATAGGATTCCCTCATCAGATTCCGATTTGGTGACAATGGGACCAACTCGGGAGCATACCCTTTCAAATAAAAAAAGAATTTTGAAAATCGGTCCACAGTTGACGGAGAATCAGTGAACAGAACATACATAAAGTCGAGCATAATAACCTCCTCCTTTTTGAAAGTCGGGTAAAAAATCGAATGGTAGATTAGGTACTTACTGTTCGCCTGTGCATTTTTTTTGTAAATGCGCCTTTACATCTTGGTATCGATAAACTGCAAAGATAAAAAGTTTTATTAGCAAAAAATATCTTTGTTGTAGTTGTGCTACTGTTTTGTCCATAAAAACTAAAATATCAACTATACTCCATTTAAAATAAGATAAGACATTTCAACAAACCTTTTTTACCGTCTGTTCAATCGATTTTGACTTCTATTCCGTAGGCATAAGGATGTCATTAAAAGCAGTAAACAGTTATTATTGTAAGCACTTTTTTGCTTTTAATGCCATCCTTATGCCTACGTAATAGAAGTCAAAATCGTTTGAACAAGCTGTAAAAAAGGTTTGTTTAAATGTGTAATCTTATTGTGAATGTAGTAGTAGTTTATATTTACTTTGATATTAGTATAATTGTAAATTTATGGTACCTAGTTACCTACCTGCTACTGTCTGCTAGTACTGTGACGAAAGCAAGTAGTTAAGTACATAATTACCTATACAACTACAATATTGCTCTGACGCGTCGTTTTTTAAAAGTAGGTAGGTATAACAACGTAGAAAAATAATAATCAATCTTACCTTTTTTTTTTTAAGCTTCTGCAGTTCAATGCTGGATATTTTTTTCTTTCTTCTGTTTTTATTCCCCATAATTTAATCTTAAATACCACTATATTTTACAACATCAACTAATATCTTGTTTAATTAATAATACTAGAACTTAAAAACAATATTTACAGGCTTATTTTTAAAACTAATATACAAACACGGAAAACAACAATAATATAACGTATATTTCGATCGATTAGCGGAGGAACGCGGCGAGCCAGTAAAAGCGACACAGGTCCTGCCTCGGAGACGCCTAGCCGGCTACTAAAGCGAAGCGCGCGGGCCACTTTGTTATATTATATCTTGTCAAAACAATAAAAATCTGTTTTGAAAAAAAATAGCCGTAGAATATTCTTCTAAACATCATTGCTTATTTTTTGACATATTTTTTTAGAGTAAAACTTTGGTCTACTTCAAGTACGACTTGAAAAACGATAAAAAAATTCCCTATTTTCGATTTGTTTGCGATTTTTTATGATCGAGTGAAATTGTAAATATCGTGTTTTGAACCATAGAATAATCAAGAATGTTTATTGAACTACAACATATATTTTTATCAGATAAAAACAAAGAATATTTGATTGTTTAATGTTGAATCAAAATAGGTCGATTCTGAGAGTCCTGGCCTTAAACCATAATTAAGTGTTTCGGATTCGAGTACCAATAAAAACCACTTTTAGGCTCAAACGAACGTTTATATTATTTATTTTAAAATTACAAAATATTTTCAACACCGTATTCGTATTCGTCATCCGTTCGATTCCCTCTATTACTTTCGCATTCATTCCCACATAAATTACACTTAAAAATGTAATAATAATATGTGCTTATAAATTGTGTGTGTTTATACCAATCTCTTCGTTTAACTGTATGTACGCTCGACACAAGGATTACCGCAATACAAAGTGCGGTGAACCATTTTCATGTGCTCCTGTGCAAAATGCTTCTGAAGGTGAAGGAACTTAGAATTATAGTTTTTGATAAACAACAAATTAATGTGGTTAGATTTACAGTGTAGTGCAACAATGAATTAAAACAACAACAATGAATTATTTGAAGTAGTGTAGCAATGAATTTGTCATTTAAAACAACTGCAACAGAACGCAACATTATTCGTTATTAGACTTGAGTTACTTATAGAAGACATAATTAGTTTGCAATAATTTAACAGACTTCTGTATTTAACAGAGTTCTGTTTTGTTTGTTTTTTATTTTTTTATATAGTCGACTAATTATTACTAAAGTGGTAAAGCAAATCAGTTTTATTTTATATTATTTTTATTCTAAAAGAACAACAAGCATCTACATTAAAAAAAAAACAAGAAATGCACAAAATATAAAGGCAGTATTGCAGCCCACATCGCTGTTTACAGATTAACGATAGAATACAGTGAAAATAATCGCTAGGGTTATAAATACAAATAAATATTTTTACTAATATACTCATTTCCTCACAGAATGGAATAGAATAGAATACTCTGTTTTATGTACCTACACCATAAAAATTACAAATGTAAATGTAGAAATTGTAAATGTAAAAATGTTTACAAGAGGTGACACAATGGGCGATCTTATCGCTAAAACCGATCTTTTAAAGACAACCTTTGGATGGATTACCACTTTACTTGTCACTTTCGACAACAATTCCCACTAGATTGAAATTTCATTAGAGTTTAAACTATCTAACTGGCACATTGTCGAAGGACCGATGGCTGGTGGAGCAGACGAGTCCTTGAGTGGAGACCGCGTAACGGCAAGCGTAGTGTGGGACGCCCCCCAGCTATGGACGGACGACCTAAAGAAAGCGGCTGGAACGGACTGGATGAGGAAGCGGAGGACACGATGTTGTGGCGCAGCCTGGGAGGCCTATGTCCAGCAGTGGACTGCAATAGGCTGAGTTGATTGATTGATTGATTGAAGTGGCACATAGAACTTGCCGTTTTATGACGTACAAGTGACATTCAACCTGATAAAGTTGAATGTAGGATAGGATACTATCCTATCATACTAATACTATAAACGCGAAGTTCATGAGGATGGATGGATGGATGTTTGTTACTCTTTCACGCAAAAACTACTAAACGGATTTTAATAAAACTTTACAGTAATATAGTTTATACATTAGAATAATACATAAGATACTTTTAATCCCGATATTCCTATGAGATCGACATATATGCGGGTGAAACCGCAGGGCACCGCTAGTGGTTAGATAAATCAGTTACGAGGTAGACTATACCTAGTTAAAAAAATCTATATAACATATTTTTTGCGAGAATTAAATCATGATTTCTAAAAATATCTTCTACTGCATATTACCGGCTGCAGACTACAGCAGGACAAGATGAAAATTACAGTATAACAAAACTTCACAACTCCTCAGCAGTACATAATATGTACGTTTTAGTACGTTTTAATACTTCTCGACTACTAGCAATAGAAAAGATACGTCCTATAATAAAAACATTTACAAGTACGTACAACGTTATCACCAAATTCAGCGTTGCAGTGGAAGCACTGAGACGTGACCTGTAATAGTTAGGATGTGTGCAGAGTAAGGCAAGTCTGTCTATTAGATGGCTTCCATACATGAAACATCAATTATAATTCATAAAAAACAAAAGTTAGTGAATTTTATTTTTCAGAACTAACTATTTACACTAGATACTAAATAAAATGACTAACTTACTAAAAAAATATATACAAAAAAAACAAAGGTTTCGTTTCGAGTGTGCACCCTGTTTTTTAGTTTTTGTACTATTTTAAGATTGACTTTTATTAAAAATGTTTGTCATCAAAAATATATACAATAAAAAGCTACTTAAAATCGATCTTCATGCTTTATTTATTTATTTATATATACTTTATTGTACACCAGAAAATATTTAACAAAAAAAAACAATTATTCTACAAAACAACTTGCTTTATATTTATGTGAAATAATATTTTATAGGCTTTTGTAAAATCGAACAAAACTAAACATATTTAAACTTATTTAAATGCTACAGAGAAACGCCCGAACATCAATACCCAAGATGGTTTCCATAATAAAAGCTTCTACGTAAAACGTTATCGGCCACAGCTACAAATTCGGCGTGGTAGACATTCGTAGCGTCGTAGCCTCGTAGCCTCGTAGCTTGGGTGCTACGAGACGTGACTGGTGTACATGTGATCTTCGATGAGATCACAGTGCAGCTTTGTGACAAACGAAACTACGGATTTCAGGAAGACGACTTATTTTAGACGAGATTTTGTTCTGGAGGATAAAACTTTTTGTACGGGGATTTGAGGAAGACGTTTGAACTGACAAAATTGTGCCTCTATTATTGTAAAATCTTACGTTACGTTAGTTCTTTTGGGATACTGGTGGTATATGGCCTGTAATACGTAAAGTTTTATTATTTCGGTGATATCTGGCTAATGCAATAGTGACATCACCAGTTTTTTTCTTTCCTGAACCTGTTGTGATGACGAAAAAACAACCGACTTCCTAAAACAATACAAAGTGAAAAATTACTTTAGTTTCGGAACTCGTTCTTTGTTTTTGTATTTTTTTTTTGTCATTAACTTCCGAAATTTAGTTATTTTTCACTTTGTATTGTTTTTTTGGAAGTCGGTTATTTTTTTCTTGCAAGTAATAAAGTATTTAATTTTAAATTTTTTGCTGGGGCTACAAGGACTTGCTAAGTAAATAAGAGTGACAGGAAGTTGTTAGGTATTATAATATCATCAACATACACAAAACAGAAAAAATACGTATTATTGAAGCTAGCTCTAAAACCACTCGTCAGAACTTGACCAAATTTATATGAACCACCCTATAAGTGATTGGAAAAAAAAAATGTTTGTCTGTAAAGTCGGTAAACGGACGATAGTTTTACATGATAACGTCATAAAGAAACATTGATGAATAAATGTGTCACAAGCCAACCTTGGGCCGATCGTGCCTCTCTATCGCTTGTTCCGTGCTCTCGCTTGCACGCTCAGGCTCAGGCGGAACGTGACACTTTTTCGTGCTTGCAGCCGGTGTTCATCGATTTATGAGACGTCATCACGTCAAAAATCAAATAGGTTCGTAAATGATGAATTTCTGAAGTAACAAACACAAAAAAATACAGCCGTATTGAGAATCTCCTCCTTTGTTTGAAATTGGTTACAAAAGAACATTGACGGTCTCTGTCTGTAGAGATGGACAATTAAAAGCCACAATTATTCGGAAGGAAGCACAGGGCGTTCAAGTATTATAAAATAAATCATATTTTAAGTGATCCCGATTTGTCCAACGAACGGACAAAGGTTTTACTGTTCCCTTCAAAACATCACAATACCTTTGAACTATTTGTCCCTACGAGTGCAGATTTTCACTTTGTTTTAAAACAGACGTCGTCGCTACGTCGGCATCACCCAGAAGTCTTGCGACGTGACCGGTATGCATCCGATCTTAGACACGGTACAGCTCTTTGTGACAATCGGGACTTACGATTTGTTGAGGAAGACAAATGGCTTTGTTCTAAATAGAAAATCTTTTTGTAACATCACATCTGTATTTCCCGAAGAACTAGAAGGGAAAGAAAGAAAAAACGTTTATTTGGAAACAGTTCGTGAAACACAAAATAGAAAATTAAAAAAAAAAAAGGCATCCAAAAAAAAAACAAAGTGAAAAATAACTTTAATTTCGGAAGTCGGTATCTTTGGGTCTGTATTTTAGTTTTTTGGCACCGACTTCCGAAATCAAAGTTATTTT
Source organism: Globia sparganii (assembly GCA_949316385.1). Classification (NCBI taxonomy): domain Eukaryota; kingdom Metazoa; phylum Arthropoda; class Insecta; order Lepidoptera; family Noctuidae; genus Globia; species Globia sparganii. The sequence goes on from OX438654.1 coordinate 20,933,476, forward strand.
TCACTTTGTTGTGTTTTTTTTGGAAGTCGATTTTTGTTTTGTTAAAAAGTTTTTATTTCTGGCTTTTTAGTGGGTCTGTTTATAATTTATCTAAGTTACAATACCCTAATGTCAACTTAATCATCGACTTTTACAGAATATTGCTTTTCCCGATGCAGGAAGTTAATTGTTGAGGAGTTCTCCTGGTACTCCACCATCAGCTCCATTTCACCATTCGCATTGTGACGAGCATAAATTGTTTAGCAAACATATTAAAGTAATCGAATCGCATCCCGTGAAATACTTATTATTGAGTAGTTCCGGTAGCCATCTGTGGTCTTCATCATCAGTTAAACTTCACCAAATGGTGCTTTCCGAGAGCAAATGCACGAGTTACTATAAATAATACCCAAATTGCTATAGGTGTGCCTGTAATATTTAAAGAGAAATATTTTTCCTTCGTTTTCTCCAGGATTCTATAATCAGAACTAGATTTTGACAAAAATGGGACCAATCTGGAAGTATATCAAAAAATAATTTTCCAAATCGGTCCATAAATGACGGCGTACTGGCACAGGCCTCCTCCTTTTTTGAAGTCGGTTAAAATAATGTTTCAAACAACAATAGTGCTCGCGGCTGCGCCAAAAAGGTTCATTTCAGCATTAATGCCAGACAGATGCTGTCTAACGCTGGTTTTCTAATGAACCTTTATGGACGGTGACGGGGAGTACAATTAGACAGAGAAGTGTGTCCCTGGAAGTATGGATCAAATCGAATAGGGGCGTGGGCAAGGTCATTTCCAATCTTTTTAAACCTGAAAATGTCGGTGATTTTTAACACGGTTCAAAAGTTATGACCAATTTTTGTTTTTGACGTGATAACGTCTTAAAAATCGATGAACATCGGCTGCACGCACGAAAAAGTATCACGTTCCGCCTGGGTCTGAGCGTGCAAGGGAGAGCGCGGAACAAGCGATAGAGAGGCACGATCGGCCCAAGCGTTGGCTTGTGACACAATCAATGTTTCTTTATGACGTTATCACGTAAAACTATCCGCGGTAAACCGACTTTATAGACAATCGTTTTTTTCAATCATTTCGCATAGTGTTCAAAGTAAAAAAATCTATCAGGGCTATCAATTTAATTTTTTTAGATAACCCTGATAGTTTTTTTTTTATGATTTTTTTCTTTATTATAAATGATAAATGATTTTATTTCTGTAAGTAGGTTTGTACAAACACTTTTACACGTCAATCATATTTTTTTATAGTGTGTTACGCAATTAGGGTGCAGTTATAATTCCCAGTCCTTAACCCCTTGTCATACGACCAGGAAACTTGGTGACTTTGGGTCAAACGTGACCATTGACTTCGGATTGCCCCTTTGTTAAATTTCAAAGAACGGCAGTGAAAATTTTTCATTGTTTTAGAACGTGAGTTGACTATCGTCCGATAACGGGAGTGGGGATAACTTAGAAAATGTGGAATTTATTGCTGGGTTGTGGGATTTAGATGTTAAATGGTTATTGGTTTATTGGTATGTTTGATTTTAGGTTACAGAACATGAAACTCATAAAATAGTACGCTGTGAGTTGGAATTACTTAGAATAGTTGATGTTGTTGTTGTTATTTTCTTCACTCTTTACTCAGTTTAGATATTCTTAGAAGATTCTTGTTTGTATTATTAAAATCAAAGAATATGTAGCAGCGCGCATGCACCTCACAGCGCGCTCGCCGCTACACTGAGCTAAAGGATCGAGCGCCGGCACATATATTTATAACCTCAGCGTTTAGTGGTTAACTGGACTGTTGGCAGAGGGCGCACCGCGCGCAGAGTATTTTAGTAATGTTTTAAATGTGTTCTGATTGACTGTTAATAAATACCATCCTTTTAAGTAATGCCCACTACTTGTGCCTAGGTAATTTTGTATTTAGTTAGAGCATCAATAAACTTAAATAATTCCTTTCCTACAACAAACATTGTTTCATTTCTATTTTCTACCCAACTGTAAGGCGTCGCTAAAGTGGTGACCCCGACTTCCGAATAAAGCCAGTGGTATTTCAAGTTACGCTCAATATCAGCGAGGCTCAGCAATGGCAGAAGCAGCGAAAATCCAACAAGAAATCGCCGGAATTTCTCTTTCCCTGCGTGTTCCACCATTTTGGCGTGACAAACCGCGACTATGGTTCATCACATTTGAAGCCGCCGTTAGCGATCTTAAGAAAAGCGACGCCCAAAAAGCACAGATGGTCGTAGCACAATTAGCGAAGGAAGACATTGAGCAAATCTGTGACCTGCTTGAAAACCCGCCATCGGAACGACCCTACAACGCAATCAAGGAACGGCTTATCTCCGTGTATGAAGAATCAGATGGAAAACAACTACAAAAGCTTCTATCGGATATGGAACTGGGCGACCAAAAACCAAGCCAGTTATTACGTCGTATGCGTAATTTAGCGCATAATAAAGTCCCAGACAATACACTCAGATTAATGTGGATGAACCTACTACCCCAACAAGTGAGATCAGTACTTGTTGTCAGTGACACCATCAGCAAAGACACTGCGTTGGACGAGTTATCTAAGATGGCAGACAAGATGATGGAGCAGACGCCCGAAGTGCCCGCCGTAGCATCAGTTGACAACTCTCAAGCTCAGGGGAACATGCAGTACATAGTTGAAGAAATACGCAAATTACACCTAGAAATCGCCGAGCTCAAGCAGGACAACTGTCGGTGCACACACAGATCGCCGCCGTCACATTACCAATATAGACGCAATCAGCGCCGCGACCGTTCAAGAACGCCGTCTCGCTCGCAATCAAGACACTTCAGATCTCGCTCATCTACTCCATCGCCCTATTGTTATTATCACAGAAAATTCGGCGCAAAAGCAAGACATTGCACAACACTATGCAATTTTAACAAGGATAATAATCCGGAAAACTAAGACAGGCATTAGCAGTGGCGGAACCTAATGTCGACAGCAAATCATATCGCCTTTTCATTACTGATAAGGAAACCAACACAACTTTCTTGGTCGACACGGGCGCAAATATTTCTGTGATACCAAAACGAAAGGAAACTCGATCTACCCCACTGCCGTACAAGTTATACGCCGCCAACAATTCGGAGATACCTACATATGGAGAGAAAACCATAGACATCAACTTGGGTCTACGACGTCCCTACAAGTGGAAGTTTATTGTCGCTGCCGTAAGCAAGCCAATACTTGGAGCAGATTTCCTAGGCTACCATAATCTACTGGTCGACCTAAGGAATGAGCGTCTCATCGACAACACTACCAAACTATCTTCAAAGGCACCAGGGCGATATACAAGCATACCTACAATACGCAGTATAGATCTTCAACAAACGTTCCATGACATACTGGCTGAATTTCCCAACGTCACTCGTTTGTCAGCAATGAAACTCAACCCGAAGCACAAAGTCGAGCACTACATTGAAACAACCGGCCCACCTATCTATGCCCGAGCTCGACCTATACCCCCGCATCGCTACGAAAAGGTGAAGAAGGAGTTCGAGAATATGATGAGCCAGGGACTCTGCCGTCCTAGCAAGATTTCTTGGTCCAGTCCACTCCACGTTGTACCGAAGAAAAATGGAGATATACGAGTATGTGGTGATTACAGGCGACTCAATGCCATCACCAAGCCTGACCGTTATCCCATCCCACGAATAAAGGACTTCACATATCAGCTCGCTGGCAAGCATGTTTTCTCTACCCTGGACCTGAACAGAGCATACTCACAACTACCAGTCCGTGAAGATGACATAGAGAAGACAGCGATAATAACCCCTTTTGGTTTGTACGAGTTTCCACGTATGTGCCCTGGACTAAAGAACGCTGGCCAAACATTCCAGAGATTTATACACGAAGTTCTCAGAGGCCTTGATTTTGTCTACCCATTTGTTGACGACTTGCTTGTGGCTGCAGAAGACGAAACAACAGCTCGAGATAACCTCAGAATCGTACTACAGCGCCTGGAAGAATACGGTATCACGATCAATCCCGCCAAATGTGTATTCGCCAAGAGAGAACTCACATTCTTGGGATATTCCGTTTCCCCCGAAGGCATAAAACCACCACAAGAAAAGGTGAAGGTAATCAGCGACTACCCCAAACCAAAGAATGTCGAAGAGTTACGACGTTTCCTCGGTATGATAAATTATTACCGAGAAAATATACCGAACGCCGCAGCAACTCAAGCACCTCTGCACATGTATTTACAAAATACACACTCAAAGAAACGTGACAAAACCGAAATAATATGGAATGAAGATACATCAAAAGCTTTTGAAGAATGCAAAGAATGCATTCAAAAAGCAACCTATTTGGCGCATCCACAGCACGCAGCCCCCCTTGGCTTAATGTGTGACGCATCGGACAAGTGTGCAGGTGCTGTACTACAACAACAAGTCGACGGCAAATGGCAGCCACTTGGATATTTCTCTAAGAAATTCACACCGGCGCAGCAAAAGTATTCAACATTCGACCGAGAGCTACAAGCCATATACTTAGCGATGAAGCACTTTAGAAAAATATTTGAAGGCCGCGAACTGATTGTGTACACAGATCACAAGCCAATCACATACGCGCTCCAGAAAATATCATCAGACTCAGAAACTCCCCGCCACAGCAGACAGCTATTGTTCATTAGTGAATTTACTAATGACATACGTCACATCAGCGGGCGAGATAACATTGTTGCCGACGCCTTATCGCGCATTGAAGTTATCAACTGCCCCACTCCTATCGACTACGCGTTACTCGCAAGCGCACAAGAAAAGGACGCAACCATACAAGATTTGCTTCGTCAATCAAATATCCAGATGCGCAAGGTAACATTGCCTGAGATGACTCACGCTATCTACTGTGAAACATCAACACAAAACATACGCCCATACTTACCAGAAGAATTCCGCATAAAGGCATTTAATGCGATACACGACCTCAGTCATCCCGGTATGCGAACGTCAAGGAAGCTAATACAAACAAGATACTTCTGGCCATCTATGAACACTGACGTGAAGAAATGGGTGACAACATGCATCCAATGTCAGCGTGCGAAGATTCACCGGCATACTGCAACCCCGGTAGCAAACTTCGAGCCTTCGAATCGTTTCGAACATTTGCATGTTGACATCGTTGGCCCGCTGCGCACGTCGCCTCAAGGACACCGTTACGTCATCACTATGATCGACCGAGCGACGCGCTGGCCCGAGGCGCACGCCGCGCAAGACATAACAGCTGACACTGTCGCTAAGATTGTATATGAAGGATGGATCACACGGTTCGGATGCCCAGCTCGAATGACAACAGACCAAGATCGGCAGTTTGAAAGCAGCTTGTTCAACGCATTAACAAGACTACTTGGGATCAAACGCATTCACACTACACCGTACCACCCACAAAGCAATGGAATGATTGAAAGGTGGCACCGCTGCATGAAAACTGCATTAATAGCACGTCTGAGCACGAGCAGTTGGATTGAGAAGCTGCCTACGGTGTTGCTAGGACTGCGAGCCGCAACGCGAAATGACAGTGGAGTCAGTGCTGCACAGCTTACCTACGGACACGCTCTCACACTGCCTGGAGATTTTTTCGTGCCGTCCAAGCCAGATTCAATGGACTACAGTTATGTTGAAAAGCTGCGATCAGCAATAAGCAATTTTCGTCAAGCGGCAGCTCAGTCACACACAAGCAGCAGAAGTGGCATATTCGTACCACAAAGCTTACAAACCTGCAAGGAAGTGTTTGTGCGAACAGACGCAGTCAAGAAACCACTGCAACCACCGTACAACGGACCTTATCCAGTGCTCAGCCGAAGCGATAAAACGTACACTGTTCAACTACCGGGAAGGCAAGCAGTAATATCAGTCGACCGCCTCAAACCTGCATTCACCATTCCATGCACTGACGACCTACGTGACATAAATTACCAAGGCTCCAGTCCAGCTACGAAGAACACTGTTCCTGTAAACATCACAGCAGAGCGTAGATCGCACTCAGGTCGTGTCATAAGGCAACCGGTACGTTTCACTTGAAGGGGAGCACTGTAGCAGCGCGCATGCACCTCACAGCGCGCTCGCCGCTACACTGAGCTAAAGGATCGAGCGCCGGCACATATATTTATAACCTCAGCGTTTAGTGGTTAACTGGACTGTTGGCAAAGGGCGCACCGCGCGCAGAGTATTTTAGTAATGTTTTAAATGTGTTCTGATTGGCTGTTAATAAATACCATCCTTTTAAGTAATGCCCACTACTTGTGCCTAGGTAATTTTGTATTTAGTTAGAGCATCAATAAACTTAAATAATAAACTATCGCTACCTCCGCGGACGTCGACAAGACCGCGGACGATGTCACTGCTTGCATACAGAGCGCCTTAGAAACGGCGACGAGCACGCTGCCGCAGGGGAGAGGGCAACTGCCGCCCCTGCCGGCGCATATAGAAGCGATGATCGCCGAGAAGAGGCGCCTTCGCAAGCAGTGGCAACAACTGAGATGCCCGACGCTCAGAAGGGAGCTTAACCGTCTCGCGGAGAAGGTGAAGGCCGAGCTCCAGGCGCTCACCACCGCGGACTGGGAGGAAAGATTAGACGCCACGGCAGACAGCTGGCCGTCTTTACACAAGTTATGCGGCCAACTGACGAGTACCCCAGCCCCGGTGCGCCCACTGCTGAACAGCGACGGGGCGCTCAAGTACGTAGCGGAGGACCGGGCGGAGGTCTTCGCCGACCACCTGGAGCGTCAGTTCCGCCCAAACCCGACCAGCGACACCGACCATGTCGCAGCAGTCGAGAAACACCTGGGAGACTACTTCGCCACGCCGATAGCTCCCGATGAGGACCCTGTCTTCTTCTCGCCGGGCGCAGTCAGACGCGCCATCCTTAGGACGAAGCCCAGGAAGGCCCCCGGAGCTGACGGTATCACCAACACAGTGCTGCGCCACCTGCCGTACCGTATGGTAGCGGCGCTGGCGCGCCTGTTCACGGCGATACTGCGCACGGGGGCCTTTCCCGCCTCGTGGAAGGAGGGGCGCGTCATTATGCTGCCCAAGGCGGGGAAAGACATTCTGAAGCCGGAGAGCTATCGGCCGATCACGCTGCTGCCGACGGTCTCCAAGGTGTTCGAAGCACTCCTGCTGCGACATCTCCAGCCTCACTTAGCGCTGCGCCCGGAGCAGTTCGGGTTTCGGGCGGAGCACAGCACGACGCTCCAGCTGTCGAGGGTACTGCACCACCTCGCAGCCGCGCTTAACAAGAAGGAATACTCGGTGGCAGTATTCCTCGACATGGAGAAGGCCTTCGACCGTGTGTGGCACGACGGCCTCATATATAAACTGGCCACTTCCGACGCGCCCCGTCGCGTTGTCAAGGTGGTCTCTACTTTTTTGACCCACAGGACCTTCAGGGTGGTGGTCGAAGGGGCGCTATCTAGCGCCCGCCCAGTGCTCGCGGGCGTACCGCAGGGCAGCTGCCTGTCGCCGGCGTGTTATTCACGTTACACCGACGACATCCCCACTACTCCGGACGCCATGCTCGCGCTGTACGCAGACGACGCCGCGTATATTACTACATCGCTTAACGCGAAGTACGCGGCGGTGAAGATGCAGCGCGCGCTCGAGCTGCTGCCCGGATGGCTGTCGAAGTGGCGGCTGTCGGTGAACGTGGGTAAGACGCAGGCGATGGTAACTGGGTTTGCGCCTCTCCCACCACCCTTGACGCTGCAGGGGGCCGACATCGCGTGGTCACCCCGGGTCAAATACCTGGGGGTCGCCATCGATCGTCGGCTCACAATGGGGCCACACGTCCGCTCGGTCGCCGCAAGGGGTAGGGTCGCCCGCAACCTCCTCAAACCGGTGCTCTCGTCCCGCATCCCGGCGCGCGTCAAGTTGGGCGTGTACAAGTTGTACGTGCGCCCAATCTTGACGTACGCCGCCCCGGCATGGTTCGCCCTCACGAGCGAGTCGAGCCGGAAGCTGCTCCGCGCGCAGCAACATCTTGCGCTGCGGACCATTATGGACGCTCCTCGCTTCGTGAGGAACGATGTCCTGGAACGGGACCTCGGGATTGAGAGCCTGGACGAGTTTGTGCGGCGCCTCGCGAAGGGAATGTTCGCGCGTGCCGACGCATCCGCTTGGCCGCATGTCAAAGACATTGCGCCCTGGCACGCGCGCCCCCCTGACGCGAGACCCCTGCCCCGCGACCTGGTAGCGGACGATGACCCCACACCGGACTGACGCCTCGAGTGAGCTGCACCCAGGTTACACGCGGCTCACTCGAATCAACTGAACTCTACCATCTACATACACTCGTCGCGCAGCGTGTGCTAGGTTAATATAGGCACGTTGCGTGGCGAACGCAGACATTCACCACTATTCAGACGCCTAAACTCACGCGTGTATGCGCAGCGCGGGCCGCGATACACGCAGACACTGAGCGGTGTTACACAGTACAATACCGCTCACACACACACGACTGCCTCTTAGCCCGGACCGTAACCGGCTAGCTCTGGAAGCGGGGCGGGCGGGGGCAAATCACCTAAATTCTGTAGGAGCGTCGAGTCGGCACCTCCGTCGCTGGTCGTCCTCCGCCGGGCCTCCCCCAGGCAACTGGGGGTCTCACCTGGCGGGGACAGACCGCCGAGGTGTCGTGAAGAAAGCGGCGCTGTGAGTCAGCGTCGCGGCGCGCCTACAGAAAAACAACATGCAACCATTCACACGGGCGCGCGTAACTCACGCGTGCCCGAACGCTACCACTAGCCCATGTAGCGCACACAGTGAGGGGCCTGTATTGGCAAGCCACCGCGAGGCCTCCGCGGCCGGGGGGCTTAGCCCCGGTACCGCCCGCCACGCCCCCTTACGGGGGCGTCGCGATATCCCGGACTTAAATAATAAGCATTCGACAAGGTTTGGCACAACGGACTGATATACAAGCTGTATCAGCTCGGTGTGCCAGATCGTCTCGTGCTCATCCTCCGAGACTTTCTGTCGAACCGCACCTTCCGTTATCGCATCGAGGGTGCGCTCTCTGCCCCTCATCCCATACATGCCGGTGTCCCTCAGGGCTCGGTAATCTCTCCACTAGCCTTCACGCTATACACTAGCGACATCCCAAGGAGTGATGCAGCCCAGTTAGCACTTTTTGCTGACGACACGGCCATCTTCTACTCTGGTAGGAATCCCTCTCGAATAGCCCGCACCCTCCAAAACTCCGCAAAAGCCCTAGGCGATTGGTTCCGGAGATGGAGAATTGAAGTAAATCCCGATAAGAGCCAGGCGGTACTATTTTCCAGACCCAACCGCCACATCCCACCTGCTCCAAGACCGATCACCATGTTTGACAAGCCTATTCCTTGGGAGAAGCAAGCCAAATACCTGGGGGTCATCCTCGACCAACGCCTGAACTTCGGTGAGCACATAAAGACGGTACGCTCGCGTGCCGCTTTCGCTCGGAACAGGGTGTAAAGTTCACTCATACTCTATAGAAAAGGGAGGATCCTCCGACCAGACGGGTGTTGTGTCTGGCGAGCAACTGCCCGATGATTCATGTCGGGCCGTTGTATATATGCTAGTTGCGCGGTAAACTCTGCTTGCGAGATGCAGGATTTTGTGACGTCAGTATGACGGGTTCTTCGAATGTGGCGTCGTTGTAGACACCGCTACAATTCCATGCTGATCCCCTATGTTCAAATCATAACTAACATTCTTTGGCAGTGTTATGTAAAATGTTTATAACACGGCAAATTGACGGTATCAATTTGCTTAACAAATAATTTACGGCAGGTAAATTATTTTTTGCTAAATTATATAGCACAATCAACCTATAACGTTCCCACCGCTGGGTCACAGGCCTCCTCTCTGTGAGAGGGAGTGGGCCATAATTGCCCAGGTGGGCCCAGCCACCTGGGCAATTATGGCCCACACCCTGTGGGTTGGCTATACTTAGACTAATTGAAGAAAAAACATGGCATTCCTCAATGGCAATTGCTCCATAGCGCGCTGAGCGACCTTGAATTTTTGGACCAGCCCGACTGGCAGTGACATTGGCACCAGAATATTATAAAATTATTGAACATAACATTAATCAATCTAATATCAACTAACAAAATAATATTATAATCTAAAATATTATTATAATCTAAAACGCCTGTTTCCCTAAGACCCGTGTTCGCAGTAGGTACTCTCTAATTAAAATGTACCCCCAGAAAAGATGGTGATAAAACGCAAATGTTACCGCGTCAATCCTCAGGCTGATTTATGAAAGGTTTTCATTTGCACGAATGTAACAAATTAGTTTATTGCAATTTGTATTTCGGATACGGGGTTCGTATATTTTGTTTGGAAATGTACCGGGATTTATGCTTCGCGGAAGCGTAATTGGGAGGATTTAAAGGAAAGGTTGCTTTGTTTACATTCATTTATTTAGTTTTTACTCAGTTATGTTTTTGTTTTCACACCAAAATTTGAATTCCACATCCACACATATTTTCAACTCTTTTGCAAAACAGAAAACCCAAGCATAAAATCAAACTTAATTATTATTTTTACGCCTTTTTTACTTGTTTTACACAAGTTTAATGCATAAGAATGATCATCAACATCATTAACCCTTCGTATTACCCTTCGTAACAACGTGGATCCATGCGAGACACAATGCCTTTTTAATATTTTTTTTCTATAGGTAAAGTAAAAAGCCTTGCATCGATTTGAACAGTTCAATAACATCATTAGAAAGTAACATTCAAATTTCTATTTTTCATTTATTATTCCAAAAAATAAATCTGTGAAAGTAAAAAAAAAATATTGTTAAAGAAAAAATTCTAAACAAATTATCTAAACTATAGTATTTGAGGTCAATTTGTGGCGTACCCGCATCATCTTCGGCCCAGTATAATTCAGAAACATGACCGATTCGTCAGCTAAACGCGTCGTTTGTATTTTTTCAAGCGGCCGTGCGTACAATTGCCTTCATTAATACGTTCAACGTATTGACGTTTCCCGAAATTACTAACGACTGTTCGTTAACCCACTTTATGATTTATTCTTTAATAATATTTATCTGATAAATAAATTGCACCTTTTTTATTTTGACTTTACGTTACTGTGAAGAAATCCTACTTTATGAGACAAGAGTGCTCTTCAATTGGAATTTATCGGCTGAAGGGCTGTTGTAAATATTTTGTTGTTAACGTTGTCTTTACAAATAAATAAAATACGGTACTTATAACAAAAAACAATTTTGTCTGTCTGTATGTGTGTCTGTTTGTTCCGTATAATCTCCGAAACCGCTGGACCAATTATTTTGACAGGACTTTCACTGGCAGATAGCTGATGTCATAAGGAGTAATTAAGGCTAATTTTATTTCAAGAAAAGAATAAGCGTTCCGCGCAAAAAAATTAAAACCCATGAAATCCAATATGCACGTGAACGACGTGGGAACGCGGACACAGCTTGAAAGAAAGAATGAAAAAAGTTTATTTGGACACATTTCGTGAAACACAAAACACAAAAACTAAATAAAAATAATGTTGTGAACAACAATATTGCTTGCTCTTTAATATTATTGAGTGTATGATCCTGCATATAATTTGGTCTTCCAGATTATCATTCACAAAATCGAAATATTTTATTTCATTTAAGCTTACAAGGGCACTTATGAAAAGTCAGAAGCTAGGTGCACGGTTCCAATTGGTCGTTTCCTATGGAGAAGAACCGGCAAGAAACTCCACGGTTACTCTTTTAAAAATAATTGGCTTTTACAATGTTTCCAAATTACAGTAGGTATGGGAGGACAGCGTAGGCCTCACAACATGTACCAGATACTTGATAAAATAAAAAAATGGTCTACAGATCTAAAGTCTACAAATTCCTCACTTCTCAAAAAGGATAAATAAAATATAAAAACCCTATTAAAACCAAGTGATATGATTTCCATTACAACTACTAATAAAATTTTAAAATCTCAACACTGTTCTAAGTTTTAAATAATATCATGTAAGATTTAAGATATATTAAAATTGCTTAGATTATTATTCGTATAGGCTAGATTGTAATTAATTATAAAGAACCTGGTACTTTTTAATTAGGGAGAAAATAAACATGTCACTTAATTACCTCGATGTTACAATAGTGACATAACATCACGACTATGTTTCTCTAAGACATGGCAGAGGTACTTACACATAATTACATTGTATACACATAGTATATACAAGGAGGCGCAAAATGAATCATCCAAATTTGTTATTGAATAACTATACAGTAAATAAAATAAAATTTTTTTTTTGAGTAATGGAAATATTTATTCGAACCATAATTTTTTTCTGTTAAGTAGAAAATATGATATTTTATCCGTCAAGTGGCTGCCACCAGTGTTAATACACATCTGTGCCCGTTTTACGTATTTTCCATAATTTCCGGTGATAACTGTTCGCATTCCTGTCGAATATTCTCCTTAAGGGCTGTGATTTTATGAGGCTTGTTGGCATTAACCTGCAATTTCAAGTAGCCCCAATGAAAGAAGAAGTATGGGATGGTTAAATCGGACGATTTTGCTGGCCATGCCAAATCGCCAAAATGGGAGATTACGTGAAATCGACACAATTATTCCACGCTCTTGGGGAGTAAAGCGCTCCATTGCTTGTTTGTTTGTATACTGCAGCTATCTAGATAGTTCACAAATGTCAAATATGATTGACGTACGACGCCATTTGCAAAAATTTTGTGCCACCTTGTAGTAACTACTACCTTTTTTTTTTTTTTTGTGGATGGGAAATCATCCAATGACCCCTCCCGCTCTGGGTGGAGCAGATGGGAGTGTCAGACTCTTACTGACTAAAACCCACCCGTGTTCCTTCCTTAGCCCTTTGTGTTCCGGGGTAGCGGTAACCCTTTCGGACAATCCCACTGCCCCGGCAGGCTTCGGCCCTTTCGGGCCCCTTCCTTTATGCTGACATCTCTTTTAGGCGCGCGTGGAACACGTACGCGCCGTCCGGCACGGGCCTGGTCCTGATCGGACGGAGAGTTACCCATTACTCTCCGCCCGTAGGCCCGCGCCTACGGTGGCCGGGAGTCGTCACGCGGCTCCCGACGCCCGGAGCGTCTCCCGCGGCGAGTAACTACTAGCTTCTGCTTCTGCTCGCGATTTCAACTGTGTAAAATTTCTTGTTATCCTGTCCGCGCTCTAAGTTCGTTTTCGCTTAGCTCTATTTCTGGCTCTTTTTATTTTTGCTCGGCTCCTAAGGGTTATAGCGTCATTTTAAATAGCCTATAGTCTTCCTCAAGAATTGGGCTATCAAATGTAAAAATATTTTTTCAAATCCGTCTGGTACTTTCAGAGTTTAGCGCGATCAAACAAACAATAAAAAAAAAACTCTTTAGACCTATTATTGGTATAGATTTGTATTCTTTTTTTTTATTATTTTTTTCTTTACCTTTAGTATGTTCAATACCTAATATATTTTTATAAGTAAAATATTCTACCTGAGAGCTTTTTTCTTTCTAGGTCAGCTTAGGAATAATATCCAGATGTCTTATCTAGCACATTCGATCTGCTTTTTATGCGAACGTGGCAGAAATTCCCTCAGGATATAGATTGAAATATCGACGCTTTTTGTAACTCAAACTTCTCTCAAGAAACCTTGGCCTAAATTTATAATCTATTGGGAATTTATGAAAAGGTGGTTTTATTTTTAGTGCTAATCTCTTAGTAAAGTGTCTGCTAGAAACAAAATAACTGCTATAACCATCACGAAGGCTACCAGACCAAAACATGTTTTTGCCGTAATAACGTCTTATAAATCGATGAACACCGGCTGCACGCACAAAAAAGTGTCACGTTCCGCCTGAGCCTGAGCGTGCAAGCGAGAGCGCGGAACAAGCGATAGAGAGGCACGATCGGCCCAAGCGTTGGCTTATGAGACATATTTATTCATCAATGTTTCTTTATGACGTTATCACGTAAAACTATCGTCCGTAAACCGACTAAACAGACAACCAATTTTTTTCGACAGACCAAAGCATGTTTTTTTTTAAACCATCGTCTAATCTACTACCATGCAAAGAGATGTTCATCATGTTTATAATTATGTCTAGACAGTTTTTGTGGTGGAGTGGCAGTTTTTTTTCTCATTTTACTGAATCTAGTGACTTCAAGAAAAACATTCAGTATTTTATAAAATATAAGTTGCCATACGGTTCAGGATTGAAGATTCTGACTAACAAAAACAATTAATAAATATGATAATTTAATAGCTAAACGCATTAAGAATCTTACGAGTACCAAGGACAACGGAAACTCAGCCTCTAATTGACAGTTTAGTCACGGGAATTCAGGCCTTAACATCCAAAAGTCAAAGACAAAAATGGCGTATTATATTTGGGTAAAAGTAAGTTTAACTAAGTGTACAAAACATCTGCTACGCTCCTTATAAATCCCGTTTTCTACATTGAAGTAAGACGTAGGATTAAATACCTTAAACGGATGGTTGTACGCATAGAAAATGTTATGTATTATATTCACAAGTATGTAATCTGTTGGCAAGTATGATAAAGTATGTAATGAGTTTAATTTGTTTTGTAATGATTCTTCCCTTTTAAGGGTGGCCTTTTGCCCTGCTGTGGGACAATAGAAGCTAGTTAGTTTTTCTCTCCTAAGTGTAGCTAACTGAATTCTTCATCTTGTCCTTCCTCATCATCTGTCTTTTTTTGTCTGGCTTGGCTTCCAGTCTAACCAGATGCAGCTGCAACTCGTTCTTATTTATTAGCCTGTGATGTCCCACTGCAGGGCAAAGGTCTCCATACTCTCTTTCTACTTCTCTCTGTTCAAAAACGCTTAGGACCAGTTCTTGTTGAAGGATCATCCCGCTATCTCCGTCTGGCACAGCCGCGATGTCGCTTGCCATTAAGAGACAAGAAAAATATTAAGTCAGTGTGGATACCAATACTGTGTGTATACCATAATGGATACCAATAATGTAGCATTATGATTTTGTTTATTGAAGATACCTTCTAATAATCAAACATTCGTATAATTAATATTAATAATTTTAAAGAAACGTCCGCACTGTGATGTGATTACTTACTAAATAATAATTATCATTCCAAACGTCAGACGTTTAAGAATTTATCTTACTTCTTCACATAATAAAATTATAGGTATCTACTCTAGGTAGTCATACACTTCCTGGAGGATTTCCAAAAACTGCTCACGAACTTTCACCTAATTCAGTAACCCATTTTAATATCGCGTGATAGTCCGACATTTAATGGCTATAATAAAACAAAGTTAGTTTTAATAAAGCCTATTATTTGCGTCGAAAGCAGTAAATACGGCTAATAAAATTATGTTAATTGATTACCTAATATTCAACAGAACGACGTTACGTATTTCTAGTTAAGGCTGGTTTTATGGCTTTTCTTTTGAAATGTAGCTATTTTATATTGAATTTTTAGTAAATTATGTTTGATATGTAGTAGGTTCGTATCTAGAACGAGACTCTATTACGAGTATATGGTCATAGGTCATCAGATAACTTGAAGCTCAAAATGCCTATGCATTCCACAAGCATCCTTGATAAATCCTTTATTGTCCAGGCCGCTCGTTTGTGGAATGCATTGCCAGTTTAAATAAAACGCGCGCAGTCGTTACATGTGTCCAAAAGACTCATAGGTAAAGGAACACTACTTGTCTTTGTGATATTGTTGTCTTAACTGCAATCATCTACTTTTCGTTGCCTATATATTTTTAGTATGTATGTATTTATGTATATATAATTTTGGATATGTATATTATCTGTGTATATATTTTAGTATATTGTATACATAATATTTGCACCAACGACAGCCCCATTTTATGTCCAGGAAAATCACTGTCCATCCTAAGGTTGCCTGGAAGAGATCGCAGAAAGCGATAAGGCCGCCCATTGTATATTTTGTAGTGTTTGATGTATTTTTACTCGTTGTATTTTTGTGGTGTACAATAAAGTATATATAAATAAATAATAAATATATATGTAAATTATTTTATCACGCCTGTTCTCTCAACGATATAGGAAAGATTGTGAGGAAACTGGCATGTCCTAGAACCAAAAAATTGAAGACATGTGACATCTACCATCCCGCACGCACTAGTTGGACTACGGACCACTCCCTCTCACACAGAGAGCCTGTCCCAGCACTGGGAATGTTATAAGCCGACTATATTTTTGGCTAACAAAAAGCACCATCTATACTTATAATAAATCTGTAGAGAGGTCAATTCTGTACATGAAATATATTTCCAAAATAACTATCAGCGGGTGATTAGTGATCGTTACTGACGCCAAAAATGCAATCAGTAAATTTTTTGTCTGTCTGTCTGTCTGTCTGTCTGTCTGTATGTTCGTTATAGAAACAAAAACCACTCGACGGATTTCAACGAAACTTGGTACAATTGTTCTTCATACTCCTGGGCAGGTTATAGTATACTTTTCATCACGCTACGATCAATAGGAGCAGAGCAGTGAAGGGAAATGTTGGGAAAACAGGATTTCTTTTTAGGTGAAGTAGTAATAGGTTAGTAGTAGTTAGTTAGTAGTAGGTAAGTTTTGGTTAATTTATGTTCAGTTTTTTTTAATATTAAGTAGGTAAAAGCGTAGGTACTTTTATTAATTATAGGTATAGGTATTATTAATTATAGTAGTTATAGGTATTTAGTTTTTAGTGAAGTAGGTTTTATTATATATTATTTTATATATTAGACGTAGTTATATATTTTTAGTTATTCAAGCCCCAAGCGGACGCCGGCGTCCGCCCGCTATTGTCTTGAAAAACGCGTTGAATGAGAAATACGCGTTCTCAAGAATCCGCAGAAGAAAGAGCACATCGGTTAAACTCTATGAGAGTTAGTGCCTCAATTTCCGGAAGTCATTATTCCACGCGGACGAAGTCGCTGGCAAAAGCTAGTTATAAATATAATATTATACTACGACGTCACATCCTTCAGATGTATTAGATTCACTTGGTAGTCCGCTTTCTAATGTACCAGGCATCGCACAATTTTTAGAGCTTAAAAATAAAATATATCAAAAGTAAGTAAATTGGTTACGACCTTCCCCCACTATGTTACCTGCGCCCGCGCCGCCATAACTCTTGTCATTCGCTTTTTTTGTGCGGGCATCGCAACATCTGTAATATTTCGTGTACAATTCGCGTGTGATTTAGTGAAAATTGTGATTTCTGGTTTACCATAATGGGTAAACGAAGACATGGAGATAAGGAATCGCGCATTCGGAAGAAAATTAGACGGTTACAGAAACAACTAAACCAATCCTCGGAAACGAGCGAAGGTGAGTCATACTTGTTTACGTTATTTAAGAACTATCTGTACTATTACTTTTACGCATGATTCATACATCTACCGATAATCATGTTTGTCATCAGATGCTTATAAAACATACTGATAATTAAAGTACCTACCTATCCTATCTACCGTCAATAAGTTACTTAATGTGGTAATTTCTTCTTTTCGTGTATGTATTTTATCCTAAGGTTCCTAGTTAACGTTATGACACACCTTATCGATTGTAATATAGTTTAAACTATATTACTATTTACTTTCTCATGCTATTCTCCGCGACGCGATCGCGGCTGATAGATTTCTACCTACCTGCCAGTTATTCTTTGCGACGTGATCGCAACAGATAGCTATGGAGGCATATAGTTTATGAAGTAACACTGTTATTCTCCATGACGTGATCATGGCTGATAACCATACAGTCTCGTGTTGTAACGTGATTATAACCAATGACTTTAAAATGCACAACTGCAAAACAATGCAGGATACGATTGTTTCGTGTGATTTAAAAACAAAAGCCAGGTTGTTGTTTGCAGACTCCGACCCCTGGCCATTATCACGACCATTATCACTAGACGCCTCACCGCCGTACGAACAAGCTCGGGTGGACCTGTCTGAATCGGACGATCCGGAGGGGCCAACACATTTTATCAGATCCGCGGTAGCTCCGGTCTGCTCGTTAGAAAATGTGAACAGGACCTCCCCCTGGGACGGAGATATTGAACATGAAACTCAAATCGGTGTCCCAACGCCACTCTCAGAACCAGCTCCCAGCACTAGTAAAGATACCGCTGACGCTACCACTACCCAGGAATCCCTACCCCAGGAGATTCTAGAGGCACTCGGCGAATTGAAGGGAAAGGACGAAGTTTTTGGACCACCGATCCCGGACGAGATTGCTGAACGTTGGGGGTGTATCCTAGTCGATGGCCTGACGAAAGAACAGAAGCAAGAAGGTTTGTAAAAGTCACTGGTACCTGAAAACTTCAAGCTTGCCAAAGCACCTCTGTTAAATCCGGAAATAATCCCGGTTCTAAGCGACTCTGTAAAAAACAGAGACAAGATACTAGAAAAGGCGCAAAACCATCTTGGTTATGGAATTGCAGGCTTAACTAATCTGACATGCTCCATTATTAATGGTGATACAGAAAAAATAGAACTTTTGAAGAAAATATCAGATATAAATAAAATACTGCTAGATCTGCATTATGAAAACACAAAAACAAGAAGGAAACTCGTGATTACATCGCTAGATAAAAAATTCACACAGCTGATTACCGACGTAAAAAGGGACACTTACCTTTTTGGAACCAATCTAGGCGAGAAAATAAAGGCATCAAAAACTGCCGAAAGGTCTGGACTCCAGATAAAACGTAGTGACCCAGCAACAACATCCCGGAGATACGCACAGCAGGGAAACTGGCGGGGCCCACCCAGATCTCAAGGTCAGCAGGCACGCAGACAGGGTGGGCAGAGACCTCGTTTCCATGTTCAAACGAACAAACGACCAGCGTCAGCTGCAAATCGCCAGACACCATCATCGAAGACCAACTTCAGGACACACAAAACTTAAACAAGGTAACAATACCCCATGCGGGTAGACTAAGCTACTTTTTTTATAACTGGTGTAATATAACCGATGATCCTGTCGTTTTAAGTTATGTAAGGGGTTTAAAAATTCCCTTCATCAAACCAGTCGTTCAAACAGTTATACCTGAAAATCTAAATTTTAGCAACTCCGATATAGACAATATCAAAGCCGAGATACTAAAATTACAGTCTTCCGGTGCTGTCGTTAAGTGTGCTGCCGTGCCTGGCCAATTCTTTTCAAAAATATTCCTGGCTAGCAAAAGTGATGGCTCATTCCGCTTTATCCTTAATTTAAAGAACTTAAATATTTTTATTACTACACAACATTTTAAAATGGAGGATATTAGAACTGTTACAAAATTAATTACAAAAGATTGCTATATGGCTACTATAGACCTTAGAGAAGCGTATTTTTTAATAAAAATCGATAAACATAGCAAAAGGTATTTACGATTCATGTTCCAAGGGGAAATTTTTGAATTTCAATGTTTACCGTTCGGTTTGTCCCTAGCACCGTGTATTTTCACTAAACTTATGAAACCGGTGGTCGCCACACTAAGAAATAGAGGCTTCATACTGGCTATATATTTAGATGATATTATTTGTATTGGTAATAATTATGAAGAATGTTTTAAATGTGTTAACAACACAAAGGTATTATTGGAACATTTGGGCTTCGTTATAAATTTTGGCAAAAGTAAACTAGAACCGAAACAATCCCAAACTTTTCTTGGTTTCGAACTGCATTCGCAAGATTATTGTTTAAAATTACCGAGGGAAAAACGAGTCAAAGTTCAGAAGTGTGTCGAAAATATTTCCAAACAAAAACTAATATCTATTAGAGATTTTGCTAAATTCCTTGGGATACTTTGTTCCGTATGTCCGGCAGTGTCTTATGGCTGGGTCTATACCAAACTCTTTGAACGCGAAAAGTTCTTAGCTTTGAGAAATTCTGAAAATGATTATGATAAAACTATGATGTTACCCAGTAGCCTAAAACCAGACTTGATATGGTGGATAGACAATATAAGGCGTACAAAAAATCTAATACGCAATGGACGTTATGAATTGGAAATATTTTCGGATGCTTCTCTGACAGGCTGGGGCGTATTCTGTAATGGTGAAAGAACAAGTGGGTTCTGGAATAATACAGAAACTAATTATCACATAAATCTATTAGAATTAAAAGCCGCCTTTAACGGACTGAAGTGCTTCGCCAAACAACAACGCAATAAGGAGATATTGCTGCGCATAGACAATACAACAGCAATATCTTATATAAATAGATATGGTGGAGTACAATATTCTGATCTAAATGAATTAGCTCGCGATATCTGGCAATGGTGCGAAAAAAGGCAATTGCATGTATTCGCGTCATATATAAAGTCTAAAGACAATGTCGAGGCAGACGAAGAATCGAGACGAAAAAACATCGATACCGAATGGAGCCTGTCCTTTTCAGCTTTTAAGAAAGTCGTTCATAAATTTGGTTATCCTGAAATCGACTTATTTGCTACTAGGGTAAATGCTAAGTGTGACAAGTATATCTCATGGAAACGAGACCCGGAAGCGTTCAACATTGACGCGTTCACTGTAGATTGGGGTTCATTCTTCTTCTACTCGTTCCCTCCGTTTTCATTGATTTTAAGATGTCTACGAAAAATAGTAAATGATAAAGCTACGGGAATAATGGTGGTACCATATTGGCCTAGTCAGCCTTGGTACCCACTCTTTTTGAAGTTGTCACAAAGCGACCTTGTTTACTTTAAACCTGATCCTAATCTACTGCTGTCTCCTTTCAGAACCAGACACCCACTCTGGACATGACTTACCCTGGTGTCATCCCTATTATCAGGGAAGCATATGCAAGACAAGACTTAACACCCGAAACTATAGAAATTATGATTGCTTCCTTGGCAAAAAATTCCTTAAAACAATATAGCTGCGCTTATAAAAAATGGTGGCATTTTTGTGCCCTTAATAATATAAGCGGTTATAGTGCAAATATTCCACTAATACTAAAGTTCCTAACGGTGCAACTCAAGGAGGGGGCGAGCTATTCTACCCTTAATTCCATTCGCTCTGCGTTGGCTCTAATATTAGGCAGGCAGTTAAGTGACGATGACCGGGTTTCCCGATTCTTCAAGGGAGTATTTAAAAAGAACCCTATTTTCCCTAAATATCAGACAACTTGGAACCCAAATTTGGTCCTTGATTACATCTCAAACTGGTATCCAAATGAGGACTTGCCACTAGAGAAACTTACTAAAAAGCTGGTAGCTCTACTTGCGTTGTCGACTGCACAACGTGTGCAGACGCTATCATTAATTCGTTTGTGTAATGTTAGAGCCAATGACTCAAACTTTGAAATAATTATTACTGATGTTACAAAAACTTCAGCACCAGGTCGAAACATGCCACGATTAACCATACCTTTTTTCCCTCATAAAGAAGAAATTTGCCCGGGCAAGACTTTGTCTTCATATCTTGAAGCAACTCAGAAATTTAGACATTCTTCACAGACTGATAGACTCATATTAACTATTAAAAAACCTATACACAACGCGAGTGCCTCTTCTATTAGCCGCTGGATTAAACTGGTACTTACTGAGAGCGGGGTAGATACGACCATATTTTCCGCGCATAGTACGCGCCACGCATCTACCTCGGCGGCTAAAAGAAAAGGCATATCTGTAGACATTATTAAGAAGTCAGCGGGTTGGTCAGGGAACTCACTAACGTTTGCAAAGTTCTACGACAGACCCCTTGTAAATAACGATGATGAGGTTTTTGCAACGGCTATTTGTAATTGATCTGCCATACAATCCTAGTAGAAAGATATTATAATTATTATCATAGATTAAATGAAGCTAATTGTTCATTAATGATATTATTATTAATTAATTATTTGAAAACATAGCTGAGAGTTTCTATTTCAAATCCTCCGCGTTCCTCCTTCATGCTTCACCTATTTCACTACAGGTTCTAAACATCTACCAAGTGAATCTAATAAATCTGAAGGATGTGACGTCGTAGTATAATTGATGGTTAAACGAACTTACCTTAAGTGATGTTCGACCATAATTATACGAGACGTCACATCCGAAAGATTTATAACCCACCCAAACCCTATGATATCAAGATCAATCATAAATCTCCCAGAATTATGTCGTGAAATAGGTTCTTCCTCTCTGAAAACAATGACAAGAGTTATGGCGGCGCGGGCGCAGGTAACATAGTGGGGGAAGGTCGTAACCAATTTACTTACTTTTAATATATTTTATTTTTAAGCTCTAAAAATTGTGCGATGCCTGGTACATTAGAAAGCGGACTACCAAGTGAATCTAATAAATCTTTCGGATGTGACGTCTCGTATAATTATGGTCGAACATCACTTAAGGTAAGTTCGTTTAACCATCAATTACAAAGCTCTTCATTTTAGAAAAGGGCCTTCTTAATGAATGTTAAATGGGAGTTTTCTAATATAATCTACGTTTGGTAGAATTTCAGTCACACTTTAGAAGTTCCACGCTGCATGAAAGGATGACTGATTAATATTTGACCGGATTTAAACCTAGAGTTTCGTCTAGGAAAGTTTGGAAAAGTAACTCTCCCCTTTTCGTAGAAAATACCTTGTTACAGCTTCCCGGCTGTGATTTGTGGATCTTTGACAGTCATTACGGGTCGTCAGAATCCCGAAAGCCTGACAACTAGTCTCACCAAGGGGTATCGTATCACCCAGTAACTGGATTGTGGAGGTCAGAAAGCAGTCACTCCATGTCATAAAGTACTGGTATTCAGCTGCATTCAGTTAGACTGGAAGCCGACCCTAACATAGTTGGGAAAAGCTTAGGTAGATGATGATGATGTTATAGGATTATTATTATATATTACATCTAATATTAGCAGACTCGCGCGTATGCATAACCGATGAAAGTGCTAATTGCGAGTTCAGAGACAAAGTAAGATGTCGCAGTCGCGAGGGTTAAAATGTTCAAATTGCAACATTGTTATATACGAAGTACCTACTTTCTTTTGTGTGTAATAAGATCGATATCAAGGACAAAGGGAGTATAAGTCGCAACTGTGTAACAGCGTTTACTGAGGAAGACATAAGTAAGACAAAGAGTCTGTTTGATTCGGTTCCAAAGGAAACGGGATGGAAAACTGAAGCATGATATAGAAGATATACTTAATATGCTTGCTAAAGAAAAGACTCCTGAACTGATTCCCATATTAGTTGCACGGAACCTTGAAAAAGTTCCGGTGGTCCTGTTTGATTTGTACTAGGCTTTTAAAATACTTGCTTCGAATGCGGAATGAGATAAAGGAAGTCAAGGAGTAGTATGTTACATTACAAAAATAATTAGATTCTGTTAAAAAGGACATTGAAATCTAAAAAGTTCAAAGATGGATGTTCATGAAGTAAACATAAAACTAGACGGTTGTGTGCTAGACAATGCAGATATTGAGAACAGCGATGCAAACTTGTCGGCAAAACACTCCCTAAGAGACTCACGCCTGGTACAGACGGAACTGTCAAATTTTCCCAATCAACCTCAAACTTTATGCTGTAGCGATAAAGTTGAAAATCTATTAAAGAAATTTGGCAGATTATAGTAGCTTGATGTGTAATAGGTGCTCGTTGCTAGGCAACTCGTTTTTAGTTGCTAGCTCTACTCGCTTCATTTTGATCGCCGGCGGTGGGGCAGGTGCCTTAAAGATAACATAAATGGCACAGCTTATACTGCAGCACACATCAAACATTTCTATAAAAATACTGGCAATGTGCGGACGTGAAAAAAGCGGTAGATACTAAAATCCATTTGATTCTATAAATAAAAATTCAAATTGAAATGTTCAAGGTAATCACTTGAATGACTTTTACTTCCATCTGTTCACTCAATCAATTCTGATTGATTGAACTGATTTGGATTTAAATGGAAACATTTAAATGTTCGACTTCGAAATTAATGACAGAGAAAGTGACAGTACTTGTTGAAACATATTTGAAAGGAACGCGTTTTAAAGATATAATATACATTTTTTATTGTTTAACAGATACCCGTTATTGATGAGTGCAATATAATAATAATAAATTTATTTATTTTTCCTCACAAATTCACAATGGTTTTGTAGAACTTAACAGTTTTGAACTTCCTACTAATCCTACTATCCTACTAATATTATAAATGCGAAAGTTTGTGAGGATGGATGGATCGATGTTTGTTACTCTTTCACGCAAAAACTACTGAACGGATTTCGATGAAACTGTACAGTAATATAGCTTATACATCAGAATAACACATAGGATACTTTTTATCTCGATATTCCCACGGGATCGAAACTTATGCGGATGAAACCGCGGGGCGCAGCTAGTCATATATAAATTCACATTGTGAGACCTGGTACCTGAAGTAGGTTTTAGAAACAACCTGTATTACAGGTCACCAGGGCATAATCAGCCTATAATATTCCCTTGTCTTCGAGAGGGAGTGGGCTATAATCAACTACGCAGGCTCAGTGCGGGTTGATAGATGTCACAAATGCAGATGGCACTCGAATGACGTTGACATGGAGGCGCTATTGGTAAACAGTTGTAATTTTATTTTTTGTGTCATGATTTGAAAAATGAAAAATGCTCTCAAAACGGTGAAAGAAAACATCGTGAAGAAACCGGCATGTCCTAAAACCAAAAATGTGTCAGTATACGCTTCGTTTTTTATAAAACGCCATTCCCATTAAAATTAATTGATATAAAAATTTTTCAAGAACCAGTTTTCTATATAGCAGTAAAAGCACACTTTAAGTGCGGTCGACCTACGAAAACCTTCCATATATTTTGAACAATGCAAATGACGACATAAAAAATTTGACGCGTTAATTAACGAAACTATAAAGTACATACTAATTCCATGGTTTAATGTGACTAGTCCAAAAGTGATGAACGTTTTCATAAAGTGATTGTATCTACTATTATATTATTAAATTTAGTTCACATTTAACTTACGTTTGATTGACATTTAATTTACATCTAACTGGCATTTCATTTACATTTAATTCTCATTAAGTATACCTAACATGGAATGGACATGGTTGTGTTTGAGCTTTTTATGGTTGGACATTTATATAGGTACAGTAATTTAATTGACATTTAATTCTCGGTTGATTTACGTAAAATGCAATAGATATGGTTGTTTTTGTGCTTTTTATGGTTTGATATGTAAACTTTATTTTGATGATGATGATTGATGACATATTATGTAAGTACCTAGTAATCTTTTTTTATTTTATTTTTTGTTTGTTGCTTCTGTTATGATTTGAAATGTAATTAGGTATTTTGTAAAATTCTAACACAGTGTAAATTGTTTGATGATATAAATAAATGAAAAAATCAAGGCGAACTAAGATTTATGTAGGTAATATAGCAAAAGATTACTGCGAGAGAAAAGAAATGGGATTACTTAATAAAACTTAGCAACTGCACCTGAAAACCTGAAAATATATATTCTCACAAAAGTTGTAGGTTTTCGCTAGTAAGGCTTAGTGAAACCTGTCGCCGGGGAACGGTCTTAATCGGTCGCCGATTCCTGCCCGTTAGCTGCCGATCAAAGTCGGTGTCCTACTTTTGACAGACTCAAGGCTTGCATAATTGGAATAGTCATTCGCTCGCTCGTATCTATCCTCTGTCATCCCTATCCACTGTCTATTAAAGCGGCGAGAATTAATGCCAGTTAACAAGACACGTTAAATCTAAGGCTGTTTTTTGTGGAGGAACAGTAAAAGTATATATAAGTACCCAAGGCATATTGTTTTAAGCTTACAATGCTTTTTAATAAAAGCATACGCGTTTTTAGTATTGTTACGTTAGATACACAAAACATCTTCACAAACATGTTTTGTTCGTTACATGGTCTTGCATTGTTAGAATCACTTATAATCCTAATAATATAATGTTTGGAGAAGACAGACAAACTCAGAGGTCATGACCTCTGTTTTGGCATTTTTTCTCAGAGATCAGTTAGCTAGTAAATACCGCCTTCTAGTTTTTAAAATATTGA
This sequence comes from Globia sparganii, assembly GCA_949316385.1. Lineage (NCBI taxonomy): Eukaryota > Metazoa > Arthropoda > Insecta > Lepidoptera > Noctuidae > Globia > Globia sparganii. The sequence goes on from OX438654.1 coordinate 20,959,466, forward strand.
CCAGCAAAATATTGACTTATAAGTTACATAAATGAACGTTTCGTTTTAGTATTTTTAAAATCCCAAAATAGGAATGATTTAATACTAGCGATGCCCCGCAGTTTCACCCGCGTTGTTTTCGATTCCGTGGAAATATCGGGATAAAAAGTATTCTATTTGTTAAACTATCTGTGTGCCAAATTTCATCCAAATCCTTTTAACGGTTTACGCGTGATTGAGTAACAAACATCCAGAAATCTTCACTTAACAAACTTTCACATATAAGTAGGATTTAGTTCACATAAAGAACGTATATTAGAATGTTCAAGCATGTTTTTAGGAAAGCAAATGGGAATTATTTGAGGTTTGATCAAATGCATGCCCTGTTAAAAAAGTTTTCCATCCATTTGCTTAAAATTTGCCACCGTGAAGGCTATTTCGGTACCGTCAGGTCCATTTTATAATCTACCGACTATAGTCTGTGCACCGCGAAAGCTTCAGGACTGAAGTCTTAATTAATGAAGTTAGCTCAGAGAGTTATATGAGTTTGACCCATATTGTTGTTTTATTGTTTTTGTACTGACACCCCGGCTAAACTTCCCCGGACATCGATGGTTTTTTTTACGTCATGCTCGCCAAGTTTGCGGCACGGATTTAGACTGACTTATTAATTAGTTTTGTAGTCTCTCTTTTATTAGCTTATTGGGTGGGTGTTCGCGTTTTTGTTATTATCGGGATATGTGGGGTGTTTATTCATTGGCTAGTTATTGCTTCAGAGCAGTCTTGCCCCAGTGATAATGGTCTCGACTTACGAGTTATTTCGTGGGTTCGAACCCAAGCAGGCAATTTACTTTGTGTTAATTATTTCATCACCACTGCTCTCGAAACGGTGAAGAAAACCATTTTGAGGAAGCGGGTCGCTATCCACCACGCGGGCCCAGTGCGGGTTGGTAGATGTCACATGTCTTCGAATTTTTGGTTCTATAGGCTAAGCCGGTTTCCTTACGATGTTTTCCTTCACCGTTTTTGAGAGCAGTGGTGCTGAAATGTTTACACAAAGCAAAGTGCCTGCCTGCATGGCTGGGTTTGAACTCATGACCTACGACTCATAAGTCGGGGTCATTACCATTGAGCCTCCACTGCTCTCTCCCTATATCTTTCATGTGATATTGTTCAATCACTATATCAAAATGACAAGAATAATGAATCTTTCTCACAACACCAGAGTATTCCACCTTGAAACCACAAAGATCCACAAAAAGATGTGTTAAATATTTTGTCAAGGAAGCCATTCTTAATCATTATGATTGATGACGTGCCAACATATTTGTTAAAATAAATACTTGTAATAATGTCTGTACTACAACATTTGCTCACCGATTGACATTTAAAGGAAGTTAAAGACTGAATCAATATGTTTTGAGTTGAACATTCAAACGGTTTGTTATTTGTTCGGGGTCATAATAATTTGTTCCTTATGGTGTTTAATCATGAATAAAGAATGAGGAAAATTTCGTGACGAAAGTATTGAGTATGAATGTCGATGGCTATAAGAGACCAAAGAAACGATGGATGGACTGTGTGAATGGTGATAATTATGGTTACAAAAGGGGTGATTACCGAGATGACAACTAATAGAGAAGGATGGGAGAAAAAAATATGTTGCGCCAACCACAAATAGACTGAGAGGGCAGGAGGATAATGAAGGCGTTTAATAAAAACAGCTTGCAAAGTTTATCCGAATGAAGACCTTTAAGGTTGACAAAAGCATAGTTGAAATGGTTGTCAATGTACTCGTAAATGCCAGTTCTTGTTTATAAACCTTGTTTGTTTTTTTTTACCTGCTGAAATTCATTAAAAAGGTACAATTAATCATTGAGAAGGGTCTTATATTATAATAACAGACCTTTTTCAATGATTGATTCAAGCCATGTGGGCGTGGTTGCAACAGCGTTATAACGTTGTTGCAATTTTGCATACATGGCAAGTGATTTTATTTTATTTTATTTTTGTAAAGGATATGGTGACTTGTAACATCGCCTTGGATAATTCTGTAAAGATGTTATAATTGTGATTTCAATAAATAAATAAATAAATAATAAATAAATATTAAACTGTTTTTGAAACTTCGGGGCTCAAGTGAGACGAGTATGGAATTAGACAGAAAATATATTGCATTACTTAGAAATGTCATTCGTGTCTAGAAGATTGGTGTAACTTCTTTACTTGACAGTATTGATTATTACTTATACTTTTATTTTTTTTTTATTTCTGTAACTGCCCGTGACATCACAGCGGGCCCTATCAGAATACCAGCGCTGCGATATTTATTTTTAAATGTCGCAGCATCATGCTGAGATAGGAGCCTTTTGGCCTCGTATAGGACTTTCTGTTTAATTTTTCTTTTTGATACTTTTTTTTTTTTTAGTTTTTATTTTAGTATTTTAATTTAGACTGTGTTTAGTTTAGTTTGTGATCCTCCTGTACGAGTCGCAATAAATACTTATTCTTTCTTTTGATATCTGGACGCTATTATTACGTCACTTAACTACAGCCCCGCAATTTTTCTCTCGCATTTATACGCACTATTATAGCATTTTTATACACGGTGGTAGGTAACGGACGCCAGCACATCAAGTAACCCGAAACTGTAAAATTTTCCCAATAGACTTTGAACCTTATGATTTAGCGATAAAGTTGAAAATTTATTAAATCAATTTGACAGATTATAGATCTTGATGTGCTGGCGTCTGCACATCGACGCGCAACTTTTTACCATGGATTCAGTACATGATTCTGAAACCCCTATCCGCGGAGGAAAATATCCGCCGGTTATTAAAAAAAACCGGTCAAGTGCGTGTCAGGCCACGCGCAGTGTAGGGTTCCGTAGTTTTTATAACAGCCAAGCGCGGGAGGTATTCGCTGAAATAAAGTTGTTCGAAATTTTCGAGTCAAATACAATTGGTCGACTATTAGGGTAATTCCAGGATAGGTGCCCCAATGGGATAGGTGCCGCGGCTTTGAATACTGTATATTAGAAATGTCGTGGGCTAAAATCGTACTACGTAATAGGAAGCGCTTCCCCCGCAGACCCCAGTGCCACGCCAACCGCACGCGAGAGCGCATTCGTTTTGCCCGTGAGTGTAAAAATCTTCCGCGGCGAGACCATTACAAGCGTTGAAAATATAATCGTAAGTACTTACTATCGAATATCTTTTCACTCTGTTATAAATTCTATATTTTTTAAATTTATTTGATGATATTACAGTTTAAAGTACACGAAATAATGCTATAAATAATAGTTTTCTTTTTAACTTTTTTTAAATTAAAAAAGGCATCTATCCTGTGCTAAAAGTATAGTTGCCCCATTTGCTGTTCGGGATAGATGCCCTCAGGGGCATCTATCCCTAAGTGTCTCTATAAATGTTTTCATATTGCAGGTGGAAGAAATGCCTCGAAAATACTCGTATAAAAGAAAACCGGGGGTGGTCCCCAGTCACATTAGTTGGACTGAAGAAAGCTTGGAAAAGGCTTTCCAAGAAATGTCCGCGTGTGGGCCCTATCAGAATACCAGCGCTGCGAAATTTATTTTTAAATATCGCAGCATCATGCTGAGATAGGAGCCTTTTGGCCTCGTATAGAACTTTCTGTTTCATTTTTCTTTTTGTTACTTTATTTTTTTATTTTTTATTTTGGTATTTTAATTTAGACTGTGTTTAGTTTAGTTTGTGATCCTCCTGTACGAGTCGCAATAAATACTTTTTCTTTCTTTTCTTTGATGAGATTTTGTGCTGTCAATTGACTTTTTAAGTTCCCTTCCGCGGGTTGTTACTAGTCTTGATCCCCAGTGAGGGTACTTTCAATTCCAGTCTCCCCCCCCTGCTATGAAGCGTCCGCCCAAAGTTGAGAAGTACTGGGTGAACATATACTCACTTATCTTGTGTTTAGGCGGACAATATACAGAAGATATAATAAAATACCCTGCCTTGTCTTTGATGGCAACAGTAGCAGATTGTGTGTGCTCAATAGACATAAATCATTAAAAAAGATGTCACAAATTAATGTTAAATACTGAATACAAACTGATTATTGCAACTATAGTATGTTTTATTTCAATTAGCATCTAATATTGGAGCATTTATACAGTGAGTCTTCTATCCCTCACGTTAGGCATCTATCCCTTGACGCATTTTTACTACGAGTCTTCTATCCCTCACTTTAGGCATCTATCCTACTTTTGAGAGGGTAAAAAAGACACAATTTCCTCAAAATCTATGAAACTTTTGTAAAAACAAAAGGGGTACCATACTAGATTAAAGATCAAAGTTACCATATGCAAAAGACGTATTGCCAATAGATTTTTAATTAATAAGTTATGGCTCCCTATCAAAAAGTGGGGCACCTATCCTGGAATTACCCTACTCGTAAACTTGTAAAGCCCACTTAAGTGTGATAGTTTTCCTTTAAACTTCATTATTTACAGGTACTACTGCCATGACATTTGAATTTCTAACTACAACCGTTTAGTTGGTAGAGGGCGGTCACTTGAGTCTAACCAAAATTGATGCTTCAAAGCTTGATAAGTCACGAACGGTTTTCTTAATCAAAAAACGGTCTTCCCAAACCCCTTATATTTTTGAAAGACCTATCTAACGATGTCCCATTCTATGGGAAGGACGAAAAAAAAAATTATCATCCCCACTTTACATGTAGGGGAGGTACCTTAAATAATTGTTTTTTTCAAATTTTATTTTACCACTTTTTCTGTATACTCATGCTAAATTACAACTTTCTAGTACCAATAGTTTTTGAGTTAAACCGCAGACAGACAGACAGACAGACGGACATGGCGAAACTGTAAGGGTTCCTTGTGGACTACGGAACCCTAAAAATTGAATGGTTCCCTTTGCTGTTACATACATTTTGATCGCGTAGATTTTCTATAAAATAGCCGATTTCTTTAATGCCGACTAAACTTTTCAACGAACTAGAATCATAATCTAGAATCATGTGTGGAATTCATTGCTTCAGTTTGCGCGTCGATGCCACCCTATTATATGAGCATTCTTACATATTTCGTATCAATACTACAGAATAATAATTAGAGCAATCGCTCATCATCATCTGCCTAGCCTTTTCCCAAACATGTTTCGGTCGGTTTCCAGTCTAATCTGATGCAGCTGAATACCAGTATTTTACATGGAGCGACTGCCTATCTGACCTCCACAAGCCACTCACTGGGTAATACGATACCCCTTGATTAGAATGCCTTGCTCAATCGCTCATGCCGTAATAAAATATTAAAGCCATGCAGCAAAGTGTTATTAGTAGCCTAGGGTGCGCATTAAGTACCTAGGTTTTCACTCCAATATCGCCCCAAAATGAACATCCTACAACATAGAACAAAATAACAAGTACTCCTCGAAGAAAACCTCAAAGAATAAATACCTTAGAGAAGTTATTCGTTGTTTCTTTGTATCGAACTCGAAGGAACCCCACGTAAGTAACTACGGGGTCAAGATTGGAAAGACAGGCGAAGTTAATTAAGTAGAAGTTCCCGGTTGGTAACAATAGGGCCCGCAGTTTACACTGTAAGGGGTTCACGATTGCGCTTTTATTAAAAGTTAATTGAATTGCTGCGACGTTGTTTTCTAACAAATAGGCGATGGGTGAATGTGATTGGTTGTTTTAGTGAGCTATTTATTTTGTATGTTTTTTATTTTTATTTTTTTTTATTGTTTAAATCAGATTACAATGATTCATAATGTTAGTAAAACACACTTATAAACTATATTAGCACAAATGAAATTAAAATTCAAATATTCCATTACAGCACCTAATCCAAAACAATTCAATTCAATTCACATTCTAAATAAAACATCAAAATAAAATAATATAAAATAAAATAGATAATAGATGAAATTAGTCCACAAATAAATTAAATTAAGTTAAATTAAATTAAATTCTTTCATAAAATTAATTCATATACCTCTGTCCATTACCCGTGGCACCCAACCCGCAGCTGTGCATACGCATCCAGTGCCCCAGGAATGGACAGTCTGGCTTGTCCGCAATAACTCTCAAAATACCATTGGAGCTCCCCCGAATCCTGCACATCAGAGATGCCGTTCTTTTCCGCATAATTGCAAAAAAACCATCTGTTTTAATACTGTTTTAATACAGGTTGTTTTTCTTATATGTACTGTGTAGTTTTCAAGGAAGAATAAAAAAAAAACTCATGAAACGTATTGTTACTTTAATTTGAAAGGTTTTGGTAAGAGGAAAATTACAAATGGCATCAATACCTCTGGCTTTTTCATGGCTTAAACAGTTGAAAAACTGTTCATAAAATCTGAAAAGCGTTGCCCAAAACAAAAACAACGGAACATAAAATATTTACTCAACAATACTAATAAACCAATCATTGAATAACAATTCGAGGATAAACAAAAAAAAACGCTCAATTACAACTGGCTATCCGATTTTTTCCCCAAAAATCAGCATTTGAGGTAAAAAACGGGAGGGACCAACCAAATAGTGCGGCCCAATGATATACCGCTGGCATTTGTAAAAAACAATAGTCGTTAACCCTTCGTTCATTCGATTTTCACATCACGTACACAAAGTTTAGCTTTCGCAAAATTTTCACGATTTAACGGAATCACTGGAGTGTTTATCTTGATTTATATCGATAAAATTGAAGTGAAATGTTACAATGTTAAGACTGGACTAGAGATGTAAATTGAAAAAAAAAAAACAAATGTTTTTATTCACAATCTTGAAAATAAAACATGAAAAACAACTTGGAACCGTCGTTTTTTTTTTTCTACATTTGGTATTTTTTCATAAAAAGTGAAATAAATTAAATAAAAAAGAATGAAACTAAATAATAATCATAACATAATCAGCTTATATTGTTCCTACTGCTGGGACACAGGCTTCCTCTCTATGAACTAAACATGACTAAACTAAATATGATTGTTTTATTTTTAATTCAAGTCAAAGTATGTTCAAATCAATGAAATTACAATATATACATATTATTATACATACCGATACATAATATTATATGAACTTAAAAAATACTTAAGCATTCATCAGTGCTACCATCATCTGTATCGGTATCGGTCGCTATGTTTGTAGTTTTCTTGTTATCGACAACGGAAAAGATGAAGAAAAAGATGCACTGAAATTAAATTTAGTTTAGTTTGCAAACAACAGAATCGGGGCCACTGCCAATTATTTTGAAACATATTTTATGTACTTAATATTTAGCGAAAAATTAAGTCGGTAATAAAATAATGGTATTTCTGTATTAACCAAAATAAATCTAATATCAGCTCATTTTTAACTTCAACCATAAATTTATTTTTATTTTCGTAATTTTGAAAAATAACCTAATCCAGAAAAAAACATCGCCAAATCTGCTGTCAAAGTCTGTGTAGTCATTGAGATTTTCACATCGCTAGTGAATCACCAACGACATAAGTCTCTTCGAGTGTATCTAGCAGAAAGGTTGTCAATTGCAATGCTTGTAGTTGCGTATGTAGCCTTATACGTAGATACTTCATTGGCAATGCTTGAATAGTTTTCCTGAAACATGCCATGGGAGTAGGAGGCAAACTAGATCCTATTCTAAGCATTACTTCTACTAATTTTACCAAATTCCTTGATTATATTATTATACTTTTTGCCGACTTCCACACGGCTGAAGAAGCGGGCAGAGCTAGTGCGTAAATACAACGCGGCAAATTTAGTTATCCTTGCTAGCTCCCTCGTTTTTGTTAAAAAACGAGGGGTCGAGAAAGGTTGTTACTTTATGCTCGCTGCACTTTTACTGGCCGTTTTTAAACTTTTAAATCATCGGATCCGAAAATTGCTCTTTTCGAATCATGACAAGCTTCTCGCAAATGAACGGTGTAGTAACCAGGGACTTGAAACGTTACTCAAAATAACGTTACGCGTAGTTCCGGTACCGATAAGTTGTACCGTTCCACCAGGATCGTAACAAAATTCATTCCTTGACTATAACGATACTGAAAAACGGAATGAAATCCTAAATTGTTCAATAACAATATTATCAATATATCGTAATTAGTATAACGAAATAATAACGTTATTCATTTCGATACTCAACGTTGCCACTTTTGCCATCTTTATGACATATAAGATGACGAAAAATATGAAGAATAACGTTACAAATGAATCTGTAACGTGTCACCTGTAACGTTATTACAACCCGATAAGCTTAATGTTATTGATACCTATTACCTACGTTACTTATAATATCGTTCTATGAAAATGATATTCTTTATCGTTATGATTTGTAACGTTATTGATATTTTTAGGTTTTAGTGTGGTATTAGTGGTAACGGAACGAAATTCATTTCGTTTTCAAGTCCCTGCTGGTACTAACTAGGTGTACATATAAACTTGCTCGTTACTATTAGATAAACAATATTAATTGGCATCAAACTCAAAACTCATTGAATCAACAACTGAACCAAAATTTAATTGGTTACCTACCTGTTAATTAAAGTAAATACAACATAGTTGACAACATTGATAGCAGTGTTTAATCAAATCGAATTACAACACCTTATGTATTGATAACAATGTGACAAATAATTAATATTGGTAACCTATAGATATAGATGTTACAGGCAGTGATTGACAATCATGGTAAGACAATAGTTTGAGAATTGCTATAATGTGTGCGGTTGTTTTCGGCCGACCGCTTAATAACTGAGACGTTGCCTGAGGTAGCGCGGTGCGGGAGGGGTTGATAGTTAAATTGTCACATTATTAGGCGCGCCATTCACGATCAAGTTCACCGTCAAGTTTGCAGCGGCCTTGAAGCTGCGTCCAGTAAACTTGACGGTGTTTAGCTATGGGTATGCATAATACGAGTAAGTCTAATTGAAGCGAAAATAGAATTTCGTTCTGCCGGCTTGATCAAGTTTGCAGCGTCATGTAAACTTGAACATGTGTGAGCGTTTAAGTATGCATGACGTGACGTTAGTTGGCATTGTGAGCGAAGCACACACGCACGTGTATTCGAGCGCCATGTCGCAGAGTACTGGGCGATTTAAAGAAATCTTAAGCGAATTTATTGTTAAATACAGAAATGAGCCATGTTTATGGAAAGTAAAAGATAAATGTTATCACAATAGGTACTGGTGACGCCATGGCTTCAACTGGCAGCCATCAAGCATACTTGCCAGTAAACTTGATCGTGTGTATTCTATATGGACGAACTGCAAACTGGACGCGGCTTCAAGTCCGCTGCAAACTTGACGGTGAACTTGATCATGAATGGCCCGCATTACAGGGGACATTCACGCGCAAACTACATCCATGAATTTGGCAGATGATTCTAGAATCATCATTTTTTTCTTGGCTATAAAAAAAATGTCTGCTGTTTCATAGAAAAATGCCTACACGGTCAAAATGTATGAGATAGCAATTTTGTTTTAATACAAACTTCAACTCAATTGGTTCAGAATTATGTACAGACACCAGCACATCAAGCTATTACAATCTGTTAAATTTATTTAATAGATTTTTAACTTTATAGCTGAAGCATAAGGTTCAAAGTTGATTGGGAAAATTTTACGGTTTCGGGTAGCTTGATGTGTTGGCGTCTGTACTTCTTACTGAATTCATGGTTACAGTCGCTCCGTGTAAAATACTGGTATTCAGCTGCATACGGATAGACTGGAAGCGGACTCCAACATAGTTGGGAAAAAGCCTAGACAGATGATTATGATGATTTTATTTTAATTTGATTTGTATGGATTTTTTATTAATAATGTAAGTGCCTGTTGTAAAATCAGCCGCATGCAGTGACCGCTGAGCAACAATCTCCACAGCCTGAGATTGAAATTCGCCGCCGATCTCGGCCATCGGTACAGAGGCATATTGATCCTATACTTACGGTACGCATCTAGAGATCTAGATGCGTATCGCAAGGATAGGATCAAGATGGCACTATATCGGATTTGGGGGAACTTTGATCAGTAGAAGGATACGGTAAAGTAACTTAAAATAATTTGCATGGTCCTCAAAATGATCTGAGCAAGACTATTTCTGGATTTTTATATACACATTGACATTGATAAATTTTACATATACAGTGACATGAATATTTACTTTGTAAAGTATTATATTATTTTAATGACTGTGAATGTGAAGACTATGTGGGTTACTTTTCTTTTACCTTTATTTTTTTCTCAGATAGTTTTAGTCATGGTCTGGCAGTTTGAGTAATTTATGCGACCTACCCAAATGTCCTTTCTTTGGTATTGTTCGTCGAATCGTTGAGCTCCTTAAGTTTGAGTTGAGCTGCATAATTACTGACAAATGCGTGCATTGGACAGGTCCACTCAATCTGTGTGGTTCTTTCCTCAAAAGACCATTTCAGACACCAATCTACATGGTCTCCACATGATCTGACCAAGATTATGTCCGGACTTTAAAAGAGACTGACCTCTGAGTTTGTTTCGACCTTTCTTCTCAGAGTAGTCAGATAGGAAACGCCGACCTCATCTCGTTTTAAAAATAAGATTGACGTGTAAAAGTGTTTATACAAACCTACTTACAGAAATAAAATCATTTATCATTTATTTATCATTAAAAAATAAAAAGTTGTTGCCATATTTTGTTAAGCCATTTTTGTGTGTGGAGAAGGGATTAATATTAACGGTAATGTAATGTCATTGTATTCTTGGTTTCTCTTTTTTTAATGCTGAATGGGCCCGCTCTTGATCTAGATCACGCCTGATAGAAAGCCATTGATGAGGTCTATGATGGAACAAGCGTACCTAGAAGATGCCTAAGGCAGAACTCCCGCGCATCGACGAAACAGCTGGCTGCTTGACGCTGGACTCCGGTGGGAGGGTGGTCGTAAACCAGGCGGGTGTAAGCCCTACCACCGTCTCTCTTTTAAAATAAAACTTTAAAATGGCTGTAGTGAACGATTCTTCTGCTGCACAGGATGTAGGTACATTTAGGAAGTAATTATCAGCTATTTTATACAAGGTGGAGACTGCAATATGACAATAAATTTAACTTCTTATAACTAATAACGTTTTCAACCTACGTACAAAAAATCAACCAAATATATCCAATAGTTTAGTCACTATAGTTATTCGAAACCCATAGTGGGCACATAACTACTATTTATTTTGACAAAAACACTTTTTCGTATTTCGGATTTATTTATAGTTGCATTTTTATACATATGTTTGTTTGTATTGTAAGTGTTTTCATTTATTTTCGTATTGTTTTCTCCACATTTTTTCGCTCAGCTGGTATAAGGTAAAAAGAATGAACTCTGGAACCGCACTCACCTACAGTGCAAAGAAACGAAAACATACTAGCTCAATTGACACGAATGAGACACTTTTTCTAATGTTATCGATCTCTAGGAGATTTCATGACAGATGAAGGCGAGGGTAAATTTTTCAAACAAGAACGAAATTACACTACCACAGACTTGCTAAAGCAAACCTAGTGCATTCATCACTAACATTATTAATAGATTCACCGTGGACAATACATGGATTAAGTTAACAAAATGTATTGTTTTCCCTGCCAATTCAATTACCACCTTACTACCCGAAGTTACGGTAGGTTTTTCAACAAAGATTGGTTTAATCAAAGTAATAAGGGCGGTCAAAGCGACGCCAGTTGCTGACAAACAGCTGTGGAAGGTTCAGACAATGATGGACGCCAGACATCTATCCGGTTAACGTGGCGTGAAGGGCGATCGTCCACGGCGCATGTCCGGTCCGGATTCCGGTGAAGTATTTTGGTTGGTTTCAATTTATAGGGGAATAGTATGTGTTAGAGTCGGTGCTTTGATATTTCATACAGAAATATACATATGTAACTAAAACTGTTTACAGTGACGTCGCTCATCATCATCTGCCTAGCCTTTTACTCAAACTCAAACTCAACTCAAACTCAAAGCATTTATTTCAATTAAACCATTTACAGGCACTTTTGAACTGTCAAGAAGTCGGTCAGTCAGGAAAAAATAAAGCTAGTTGCCCATTTCAAAACGTAGTAGGTACCTATGGAGAAGAACGGGCAAGAAACTCCATGGACACTCTTTTTAAATTATATTTTTACAAAGTTATTAGTTACATCATAATTGTTGAATTTATAAATATGTGAGAACGATGTAAAAATTAAATAAAAAACAAGTACGCGTCAAAAGTGTCCAGAGTACAGCAAATAGTAACAAAATAACAATCCAAAAATAAAATAATTAAAAATAAGCCGAGGCAGCTAAAAGATGACCCAACTATTGTTGGGGTCGGCTTCCAGTCTAACCGAATGCAGCTGAATACCAGTGTTTTACATGAAGTGACTGCCTATCTGACCTCCACAACTTGGTTCAACCCAGTAACTGGGTAATACCCAGTTACTGGGTTACTTGTTAAGTCTGATTGTCAGACTTTCGGGCTTTTGACTTTACGGGTAGTCAGAAGCCAACCGCTTAACGTGCTTTCCGAGGCATGGAGGGGTCTCGGTATGTAAAGATGGTCACCCATCCACAGACCAACTGCGGCAAGCGTAACTTAACCAGATCGATCGACCTGTGCGGCTGTTATTATTTAGCCACGGACCCCTCCGGCTGTCGGGTTCTCGGGCTGTCGTTGCCAAAAATCAAAGATATTATATATTACATTATATTATATATTACAATCCTACTATCCTACTGCCTACTATCCTACTTCCTACTTCCTACTAATATTATAAACGTGAAAGTTTGTGAGGATGGATGGATGGATATTTGTTACTCTTTCACGCAAAAACTACTGAACAGATTTGGATGAAATATGGCACACATATAGTTTATAACCAGGATTAACATATAGGATACTTTTTATCCTGATATACCCACGGGATCGAAACTAACGCGGGTGAAACCGCGGGGCGCTGCTAGTCCTACTAATCCTATCCTACTTCCTACTAATATTATAAATACAAAAGTTTGTGAGGATGGATGTTTGTTACTCTTTCACGCAAAAAGTACTGAACGGATTTTGATGAAACTTTACAGTAATATAGCTTATACATCAGAATAACACATAGGATACTTTTTATCCCGATATTCCCACGGGTTCGAAACTTACGCGGGTGAAACCGCGGGGCGCAGCTAGTAATAATATAAATGTACTGTATCCTAATATAATAATCTACAACCTAACAGTCTTAAAATACTTACTTAATCATCGTCATGCTGCCTAAAAAATGGTTCGAGAATGTGCAAACAGCACTCTTTCATATTATGATACCCCACATTCCCTAGTAGCCCCACTTCGAATTTTTAAGACCCTCGATTTTTCAGTCACTGTTGCAAAAAAATATACCTATATTTTTATTTCTTTCTTATTTGCAAAATAATTGGGCAAACGTCATCTAAAACTATTCCAAATTTCAAGTTGATAGCATTAGCAGTTCTTGAGATATCCAGTTGTGACAGACGGGCAGACAGACGACAGACTGAGTCGCACCAAAAGGGTTCCTTTTTGCAATTTTGGTACGGAACCCTAAAAATGCAAAAGTGAATCCATGCCAACAGGTTGCACCTAGCCTGACACTGACCTTCAAATTTCTAAAAACGTAAGTGAATTTTGCAGGCTACCTTGGTGCAACCTCTTTAAGAGGAAATGCGGTCGGAGAGACTTTTAAAAAAGCTTAAGTAAAAAGTCATAATTCGAGGTTTGGCTCTCCCCTATTTTCTCCACCAATATTGGACCAATTTAAAAGATATTTTATAAAAATGAATAAGAAGGATATATATACTGTGTGTCTATGTTTTTCTTTTTTCGTTAATAGTTTTCAAATTTTTACACTAGGCCTCTGTTGACAGCGGTTTACCTCGGCAATTTTGAGCATTTTTTTACGATTCTAGTGCTTATAAAAATAATGTATCATCAAAAAGGGAAACATAGGGACATACGAATAGTTAATATTTATTATTTTGTAAAAAATCATTTCGTTATGTTCAGTGGTCGGAGTAGGTAGAACTGTTTTTGCTACTTGCGACATGCAGACATAACATGGATATGCCAAATATTTCCTGGAATACCGGGAATTCTCGGAATTAAAAAAAACATTGTTTAAGTAGTTTTTATAGGAGTAGGTAGAGGTATTTTTGTTATTTGCTGCATGCGGACATAACATAGATATACCAAGTATTTCCGAAAATCCCGGGAATTCTCGAAATTAAAAAAACAACTATTTAAGTAGTTTCTTTTGTCAGTGCTTAATTGGAACGTTATATTTAAATGGATAATCCACTTTTATTTCAAAATCCCGGGATTCCAGAGGCATATCCATGTTAACATCAATGTTTGCGATCATTCACCCCAAACAGCTCTACCTACTCCGACCACTGGTTATGTTCATTAACCAGAAAGAAAACAGGCGAGAGCGGTTCTATAGAGAAAAGACCACCCGCATTTCCTCTTAATATTCTTTCAAAGCTATTGCAAATTAAAGAACAAAATAGCATAGTAGGCTGTACAGATAGAGATTCAGTTTTATACAAAGAAGAACAATCAAAACTGCCTTAGTACTATCAGAGCAATAGACATAATTCCTGAACGTTACTCAGTCAACGTATGGGACAAGACATGAGACATGAATAACGTGCAACGCATGTCTGAATCGAAGCATACGTTCACATTACGTCTGTTATACCTACTCAGTTACATTATTATATACAAGGTTACTTTTCAATGACCAGCCAAAAATGATTAGTTATCTATACATATAATAAAATCGTAGGAAAGTCAAAACTGTACATTGAATCAGGAATACAAAAGCAATAAGATGCTGCATATTGCATGGTTGTAAATGAATAATTGTAATGAATGGGGCAAAGTTCTATAGAGTTTCTGGCATTGTCCTTTAAGGATGTGGTACAGACCATCAAACTAAACAACTTTCTCTATGGGACCAACATCGTAATCGCGAATAAAAATTCAGCCGTCCCATACGTTTAGGTCGAGTAGGTATTGAAGTTTTCTATGGGACAGTTTTGATAAATTTTTCGCGATTACGATGTTGGTCCCATGGAGAAACTTGTTTAGTTTGATGGTCTGTACCACATCTATTTATTTATTTATTTATTTACCATTTATGTACACACATATATAAACAGACAAGAAAAAACAGAACAGAAAAATAGGTACAAAGGTGATGCTTATTTCATAAGAAATCTCTTCCAGCATACCTGCGATTGGACAATAAATAGGGAGATATAGACAGCGTGTGAAAGAATAAAGGAGACAAAAAAATACATAAAATCATAAACAATTCACTTAAAAATCTAAACAAATATTATGAGACTATACTTACATACATACAAATAAACATACATACTACTAAAATAAATATCACTACTTACAATCTTATTAAATATATTAAATACATACATACATATACAACTATGATGAAGTGGAAAGATAGTGTTCTTTTACTCTTCTTCTTTTTCATCCTTAAAGGACAATGCCATAAACTCTATGGAACTTTGCCCCATTCAATACAATTATTAATTTACAACCATGCAATATGCAGCATCTTATTGCTTTTGTATTCCTGATAACTAAACATTTTTCCTAATGCCTGTAGAGCTTGCGGTTTCTGAAATGTTTGTTTCGGAAATAACAAAAAGGAATTTCAGGGTTTGAATTCCATTTAACATTGATTTCTAATGCGCAGGTCCTAAAGATAAACGATTTATTATGATAAGGTCCTATATTCATTACAATTATTTTCATTTATTTACATTTTCTGTAAATTGCTGGGGCAGGATCTGGCATTGTCCTTTGGCTGCCTGGTCATTGAAAAGTAACCCTGTATATACCAACGTAGCATTAACAAGTGATACCAGTGGCGTGCATTGTTTTTCAGAGTAAGTAGGCAGGCACTAGGCTGGTTCTAGTCTAGGCAGACGTGGTCACTAATCAGAAACATAAAACAAAAGTATCTATTTTGAATGTTCAAATTATTTTATTACCCACATAATTATGATAATTTAGTGAGTTTCATAATTGTAGGGCGCACACACACTAAAATGCAATTGACAGGCTTACGGTGATTTATCGAGGTAGGCACTGCTTATATGCCTTTATGAAATGCACGCCACTGAGTGATACATAGTTGGTACGGAGGAATGAGGAAAATATCGTGAGGACAGTTTTAAGTATGTATGGTGATGGCTTATAAGAGTAGGGGAGGACCAAAGAAACGATGGATGGACCGTGTGAATGATGATACATGGTTAAAAAGGGGGTGACTAGTGACTACCGAGATGGCGACTAATAGAGAAGTATGGAAAAAAAAGATATATTGCGACAACCACAAATAAATTGGGATAAGGGCTGGAGGATGATGATGATGTACACACGGCTACACATTAAGCTATACATTTCCAGTTTTAGCTGACCTCGCACTGTATAGGTTTTTCGTACAATCAGAAGTCAGCTTATACTGGTTATGTATAGCTTGATGTGTAGCCGTGCGTACAACGTTAGTTTATGTTTACTTTAAACCCAAAAACTTGAATTTATAACGTCATAATTAAATGTGTGTGTGGTGACAACGGCAGCCACGGTTACTGGCTGAGCCGCGCGCTCGGAGCAATCTTTTACTAAGTGAGGCACCACGCCACTGACGCTTGCACTCCGCACTCTCAACCTCATAGTGACACGTAACTATTCTGTGATTCTCTGAATGAGTTCACAAAGAATGCATTGTTTGTTATTTATTTATTTTATTTATCCATTTATTTCAGGCATTAAAGCTTATATAAGCACATACAATACAATATTAATATAATAACCTAGGATAAGAGTTTAGATATGTACAGTTGTACACTATCGCAATAGGTTTCCCTGTAATGATAGATGAAAGTTTAACATTAAGTCCGCCTCTGTACATTTATGTGCTTGAAGTATTAAATAAATAAATAAGGTGGCAAAAAAAATGGCAAAGTTACATTATTTATTAAATTATCAATTAAACTAATCTACATAATAAACTATACATCGCACCTTCAGAATAGTAGTGACTTAACTCAAAAATCTAAGAAATCGAGTTACGATCATAGAGAGTCACTAAAAGGTACGCACTTTTAATAAAAACGTCGCTTCTTTAATATTCACTTAAAAGTGCGTACCTTTTAGTGACCCTCTATGATCGTAACTCGATTTCTTAGATTTTTTAGTTATGTCACTACTATTCCGAAGGTGCGACATATATTACCACTAGCTGCGCCTTGCGGTTTCACCCGTGTAAGTGTCGATCCCGTGGAAATATCGGGATAAAAAATATTTTAGGTGTTAATTTTGGTCATAAAGTATCTGTGTGTCAAATTTCATCCAAATCCGTTCAGTAGTTTTTGCGTGAAAGAGTAACAAACATCCATCCATCCATACTCACAAACTTTTGCATTTATAATATTATTATTATATTATTATAGTAGGATAGGATTATTATCCTTATTATACTCATCAAAAAGAGACCAAATTGTCACATTTTCACGACAAGTCAATAAAGCAGAAAATTATGATAAAAATTTTGTCGCCTGTCGGTTTTATTAAATAAAAACCTGCGTTACACACTAACCAGTACCAACGGCTTTCATTTTGACAGTTCAACAACATTCATTGCGTTATTTACGTTGTTGAGCTGACAAGTTTTTCGAACATAATTATGAAGCAATGGATTAGCAGTACCTATCCTTCAAAATTGCAATTAGGGTGCTGGAATAACAAAAATAAAATCGGCTGTTCTATACATTTATTTGTATTCACAAAATGTATGGAACAACTAAATTAACTCACAATTAAAAACGTTCAAAATCTAATCGCAATAAATAATAATAATAGTCAGTATCAAAAACTTGTCAAAAATGTAGGGAAATTAGAGCTATTTTTGACAGTATGAGAATCTGTTGAAGTACAATGTCAAAATTTACTGTTAGTTATTTTATAAGTTGGTAACACTTGAGGATAGTGCATTGATTATTTTTGTGTGTAAAGAATAATAATTTTTTTAAAATTTTTAATTTAATAATTTTTTTTTCACTGTCTCTTATAACTTTGTAAGTGAAGCAGTACATCCTGTAATAAACTAATAAAATAAAAAGCTCAGATTTTATTTATAACAACAGACTCTGATCAGACTATAAACGTTCTTAAAATAACGAAAATTATTCCTTATAATTATAAGGAGTAATTCTCGTTATTTTAAGAACGTTTATATAACAACAAATAATTCATTGAAACCTCCAATAATTAATTAATGCCAATCTAATCCTGACTGCAAATGTTAAGTACACTGCAACATTCTGTTTATCAAATAAACACAGCAGATACGTGGCTTATGCATCCTGCATAGTTAATTCCGTAATTAATTAGCTAAATGACGACAGGCCTACATCAGAATTAACTAGCATATTTTGTAATAATACTGAGATTAATGTTAATGTTTATTTAATGTATTTGAATTGTTACAATGACATGGTATATTGTTTATTTTACAAGCTCTTGCTGTTTTAAAAATACATTCTATTTTATTTTACAATCTTTTACAATTACCTAGTTTCCGTGTAAAAATATGTTTTTTTGATCCGGTTTGAATAAAATGGCTTAAAATGGCCTTGAGTGAGTATATTAGAGAGTGGATTTTTGTCATTTTAAACAACTTTCGCTACGAAACTCTTATACGATTCGTGAAAAAAAAAATCATATTCTAGGCAGACTATTTCAATGCATGTATGAAATTCGGGTAGGTACGAGTTTCATAGCGAAAGTTGTTTAAAATGATGTGTAGAATCACCCCCTTGACAGATGCAGATGTCGAAATCGCCACCCTGTATAAGACAATGGTGTCGATTCTGTTGTTCACAAACAAAATTTAAGTTCAGGTCATCTTTTTATTTATTTATTTATTTTATAATTTATGTACACACAGAAAAATACATAAAGATATGACATAATTTCTATGGCTTTTTTTATGGCTTTTTCATTAAATTTCATTAATTTCATTAAATTATTCACACAATTCATTATTAACAATTAACAATATTATTAACAATTCATTTCATTAAAAAAAGGATAGAAGATAAATTTTAGTTTAGTCCTGTCAAATTAAACAGCGCCCGACACTAGTTTAGACGCGATTAAAAACTTGTTCAATAAAATTACGTCAATTTACGTCAGGCGCTGATTAATTTGACAGCACTAAACTTAAATCTATCTTCTGTCCTTTTCTTAATGAAATGGAAAGAAAAAGATGTACTGAACTTTTTGTTTAGTTTGTGAACAAGGGAATTGGCACCAATGGTATGTCAGACATTTCTTTTTTGTCTTTGGGATAACAAGGCATCTGAAATGGCTCTTCTATTGCAGATGTCCGTAGGCGTCATTGGCCCCGATTTTGTTGTCCACAAACTAAACTAAATTTAAGTTCAATGCATCTTTTTCTTTCTATTTAATTAAGAAAAGGACAGAAGATAAATACTAGTTTAGTCCTGTCAAATTAGTCAGTGCTTGACGTAAATTGACGTATTTTTAGAAGCCATATTTTTAATCGCGTCTAAACTTGTCTATGGATTATCTAATTTGACAGGACTAAACTAATATTTATCTTCTGTCCTTTTCACAATGAAATAGAAAGAAAAAGATGCACTGAACTTAAATTTAGTTTAGTGTGTGAAAAACAGAATCGGGGCCAGTGGCCAGTAGTGACTGGTTCTGATGGACCGTTTGATTCATTTAATTGAAGAAATCTACATATATAAAAATGAATTGCTGTTCGTTAGTCTCGCTAAAACTCGAGAAAGGCTGAACGGATTTATCTTATCTTGGTCTTGAAATGTTTGTGGAAGTCTAGGGAAGGTTTAAAAGGTGAGAAAAATCGAATAATTCCCGGGAAACCCCTAAAAACAGCCCTTTTCTATTTCTCATACAAACGTTTTCTAAATAAAATGTAGAGTCAATTGTCTTTTATTTATCGATTGAGGCAGTACGAAGTCTGCCGGGGTCAGCTAGTAAATAATAAAAATAAAGGAAAAGGGCTGTGATGGTACAGTGGTAATGGCCGCGGCCGCGACTTAATTGTAGGTAGTGGCTTCGAACCCAGATATAGTCACTGGGTGGCGGCACACAGACCGTCATTCAGATATATGACGTAATTAGTTTTGTTTTTATTTTTATTTAACGTGTTTTGAGTTTAGTTTATTTAACGTGTTTTCGTATGTTATAGATCTACCTATGGTCTGAAAATAAAGATTTATAATCATTATTATTATTTATTTTGTGTAAATTATTTCATCACCACTGCTCTCAAAACGGTGAAGGAAAACATCGTGAGGAAACTGGCATGTTTTAAAACTTTGAAGGCATGTGACGTCTACCAACCCGCACTGGGCCCGCGTGGAGGATTGCGGCCCACTCCCTCTCACAGAGAGGAGGCCTGTGTCCCAGCAGTGGGAACATTATAGGCTGATTATGAATAAAATCAATGTTTTAATAAATATTATATTTATTATTGTTTTATTAAATATTGTATCACAAACACGTAGATAAAAGCTTCCCATCTATCTTACCTTTTTATTCAACAGTCTACGTTAAGTTTAATAGTTAACTTTACTCTAAATTAGATCTAAACCACCGAATAATCTTCTAAAATGTCAGGAATCTGGACCATCCAGTGCAGGCGATCGTTCTTAACGCCACATTACACAGCCGATGTCTCGTGTCCGACATTTGTCAGACCGAATGTTGAACACGAGACAATTATCTGGATTTAAACGCCTATTGTTGTTACGAGATACTGGTATTCAGCTGCATCTGGCTAGACTGGAAGCCGACCCCAACATAGTTGGGAAAAAGGCTAGGCAGATGATGATGATGTTTTTACGAGATTACAAGTAGAGATTAGTAGGTAATGGTTTAGAAATGCCTAAAATAAACAGTTAAAACCGTCAAAAAATAAACAGTTAATACAGTTAAAACCATCTCCATGAAGAATACAGCCAAATGTTTTGTGAAACAGTTGTAATTGTCAATCCCTGTGGTTGCATTAGATAAGTATCTAATTCAACTGCTAGCTCTAGAGGGCAATTTGTAAAAAAGTTATATATAGGTACATGTGAGAAATACTGCAATAACAATCCCGTATTATCGAACCCGAATAAAAAAATAATTTAAAAAACTCGTCGATCGCATCCTATTTTCATTGAAGTCGGTTGAAAAAACAATAAAATCCGCAGTCAGATCAGCAGTCCGTTCACTGTTATTTTACCTCTGTCAGCAGCAACCTAACATCAACTGTATTGTAACGAGAATAAAGATCAAAATGATTTTGAGAGACTTATCAGTGGCAGCATTCCAACGGTAACCTTATTAGAATGAGAATAAAGATCACTTTGATATGTGGGAGTAATGCAAACTAACTGTGATCAGACTGTAAATAAACACTGGCCATGTTTACTACGTCTTAATTCTTAATATACATTAATAAACGCCCTTTACAGACACATCAATGCCGTGATGGTGTCTCCAACAACTATTTCTCGAGACAGATTTTAAGTCCAGACAAAAAATACAATCTCTATGCTAAAAACTCTTGAACCTAACCTAAAAACTCGTTCACATTATCCAACAATCAATCACACATACACGTAACACTTGCACTCCGAAAATCGCCCTTACTGCTACGAAATAAAGAACTTTCAATGTCTAATTGTTACCATTAAGGTTCAGTTAACTGTACTACGCGCCAAATCCTCTGCTTCTATCAGTCAGTACACTCGTAAGCGTCTAAGCATTGCATTAATTTAGCTTATCCTTGCTTATCCACCGCTTTGAGATGCGTCCTGTGTACCTACTACTCGTATGTGCACGCTGTCGGAATTAGGAATTAATGGTATGTTGAGATTATGTGACGTTGAGTAATTATATATTAAATACATACATCTTCTTCTTCTTCTTCTTGGGGTGTATGAAAGGAGCCCCCGGGCGACGTATCTACAGAACCACTATACGTCCGGCGCACCTTGGGAAATCAGCGAGAATTTTTTCACTGTTTAGTTGTACTTACCCCACAAAAATTCAACTAAACACTACCTGCTATGTAATTATTAGTTAAAACATCATCAATATAAACTAAGTGGAAAAGAATTGCCGGAGATGCAGTACATTTATGCATATAACTCCTTACATAAAAATAATTACCTAATTTATCATATACTAAAACCTTCCAGAAAGTATGATAGTAATTTGACTGAAAGACACATCACATTCAGTTCATAAGTTTTTGAGAAAAACACGGAAATACAAATATACAAACATACATAGGGTCGAATACAGAACGTCTTTTTTGAAGTCGGTTAAAAAGAATACAAACAAACACAGCCTAATAGGACTGAAAACCGATGGCACTGCAATGGGTAAAAATCCCTGTGGGCCTATCGTGTAACTAAACGCAACCCTTACAATCAATGTTTGGCTAACAGTACTTGAGTATAAATCATCCAAAGTACCCCTCAACAATGAGTTGTACTTGTCTCCCAAACTCATTGTTATAACATTAAAGACTATTGATCAACCCCGTACAAATAACCCTTATGTGCTGACGTAATCATCAGTTAACCCGTGTGCGCATAACGTTTAAATGGAGGCTACATCAGATTCGAGAATTAAGGGATTGAGTTAACAAGCTCTATAATTTCACGAAAGTGCTAATATTAACGTTCTGATTATAATATAAATGTGTGGAAGCGTAATAGAAATTAATTTTGTATGATAGAATTAGCGTGGCAGCTGTGTTGTAATAGTAAGTTTTGGGTACGGTCGTCGCTCATAATTAGGAGTAAAGTGTTTGAACTATTTAGGGAAGTAGGGCGTAGTTCGTAATAAAGTTTAAAAGGAAAAAATACGGAATACGCCTTTGGGATTGAAATTGATGACTCAAGAAACTGCACCCTAATTGCGCAATAAACTTTCAATCACAATCTCAATAATTTTGACAGATATTGCTAATCCATTGCTTCATAGGTTCGAACATCTTCATAGGGTCAACAACGTAAATAACGCAATGAATATTGTTGAACTGTAAAAATTAGGGTGTTACGCCACTACCCCGTTGATCTGATGCTATGCTGAATTCCGTCCGGTCATCATTTATGCCAAATTAATCAATCTGGAAATCTTCATACTGATCCTTGTATTATACACACTGGTGCCGATTTTGTTGTTCACAAAATAAACCAAATTTAAGTTTAGTGCATCTTTTTCTTTCTATTTCATTAAGAATATGACAGAAGATAAATTTTAGTTTAGTCCTGTCAAATTAATCAGCGCCTGACATAAATTGAGGCAATTTTAGTAGGCAAGTTTTTAATCGCATCTAGACTTGTATGGAGTAGTATCGAGCGCTGATTAATTTGACAGGACTAAACTAAAATTTATGTTCTGTCAACAACGTGTTTGTGAACAACGGAATCGGCACCACTGTTATATATTGACAGTGTATAATGTACTATCGGCTAATACGAGTACTGGTCGTCTAAAACAGAAGTAAGTAGTCAGTCCGCGTTCAAATCTCCACCTATGTCATAATGAAAGGTACAAGCAGGTAGAACTTATTTCTTTTACACACTTTAAGCCTAACAAAATCCGTCTCGAATCACGTAATCCCTTAGATCACTAAGAGACAGTCCGAAAATCACAGCGAAGGATAATGTTTCTAGCCTTTTCTGAGCTCAAACTAAATGCTCTGTTTGAAATGTTAGTAAGAGGAATAAGAAAAACACGGGAACAAATTACGCTAACTTTTATCTTTGAAGGGCGTAATCTGCTATACAATATTCAGGGTTTTACCCTTACCGGGGTCAACACTAAGTGCTATGTATTCAGATTACATTGCCATCTTTGTCGCCACGTAACGTTGGAGAAGCCATTTTCGTGTTTCTGATTTAGCTCAGGTTACTGGTATTTTAAAGGTTGGCAGACATTAGACTAGATGATTCCATACTTATAAATTCGAAAGTAACTCTGTCTGTATGTTACCTTTTCATGCCTAAGCCACTGACGGATTTCGGTAAAAATTTGCAAGGATATAGATGGCATCCTGGGGAAGGAGATAGGCTACTTTTTATCGCGGCAACACGTTCTTGTGGGATAATTTCCGACATGCACGTGGGCGAAGCCGCGGGCAGAAGCTGGTACAGTCAACAGCAAAATTAGATGATGAAAATTAGAAATTCAATACTAGTGAACGTAGTTTGCGTCAGAACTGTGTGGCGTCGAAGTGATTCAAAAGTATTTGATTGTAAATTATACGAAACCTTTACTGCTTCCACGCCACACAGTTCTGACGCGAACTCCGTTCATTAGTATTGAATTTATGATTTTCATCATCTACTTTTGCTGTTGACTGTACAGTTATATTTGTCGGAGGAGTGAAGTAAAAAGTTTGTTTACGTAGGTACTAGTCGCGCCATCTATTAGCGTTTAAGATACCTTACTCGATTAATCAAATCGATAACAGTTGTCATTGAGTCAGTAGTTCGAGTCGGGGTTGTCAATGAACTGTCGCGTGTGGCGTTTGACATATGTCAGATGCCAAGGTGGGACCAGTGTGTTAGCTTAGCGACACAATTGACATCCTGGATTCGACCGCGCCAGGTGTGCGCACTGATTCTGCCCAACCACATGCAACATGGCGGACCCCGATGGCTTTGCGGATAGGAATCTGCCTACATCTCCGACATATTTTAATTTATTTGTTGAAAATATTCTACTAACGGCTGATTTTTCAATTGTCTGATAACTTTATTCGAGGAATAATTTTGAAATTTTCTCAGTTTTTTCATACAAAAAATGTCAGATGTCAATTTTATTTCTCAAATAAAAATTATCTGCCATTGAATATTATATATAGGCTGTTCAAAAAAACATTTGAAAACTGAATAAAATAACCTATCCTACGCCCATCTTTAAAAATTTAAAACGTTTTGAAGCTTCAACTTAAAATGTCTTAAAATAAAATTCAACCCACGTTCCTGTATCGTTGTTACAAAATCAAAACAAAATCTTAGACTTAGGAAGACGGGCTTGGCAGACTGTGAACACATCTGCCTCTCACGTCCGGAGCCACACGTGGCGCTCCACAGATCTGAGACGGAATTCCAAACGCGAAAATATATCTCACGGATGTGAACTGTGAGCGATGTGTGCTATGCGGTGAAACCTCAGGATATTACAGTAAAGAGGAGAAAAAGAGGATTCATACATTATTTTGAAACTAATGATAAACGACTAAAAAAGTAACAGTTGAAGCTTCCTGCCATCACGACAGAATTTGTTCCAATTGATTTCAATTTGATACTATTTATTGCTGAATTGTGTCAAATGACTGTCAATTTCATAATTTTAATAATCACTAATAATGTACCGGCTGACTTTTTTTTGCCGTATGGACAAATAAGGTGAACGGAGTAAAAAGCCTATGGCACAGAAATCTCTTTTGTTTTCACAATAAAATCAACTTAAAAGCACCCTTCTCTAAGCGCGAAAATTATCAATGAATTCGGAGCGGAAAAAAAGAGATTTCCTATTTTAATTTTTGTAAAAAAAATAACAAATTTTTCTGCCATAGGCTTCTACTCCGTTCACCTTTTATACCCTGTTTTTGTCTAGATGGCAAAAAATTCAGCCGGTATAATAATAAATAATTTGATACAAACAACAATCTGAAAGATAGATGGATAAATTAAGGTATGCCGCGGTTTCAATAATTGATCTCAATAATAAAAAGAAAAAACCAAAAAAAAATCTACGACTACACTGCACTCACGAAAAATTATCTTTGTTTCCTAATTCACATCACAGCAGCAATAAACCATGACACAGAGACAGTGAGCTTATCGTCCACAAAGATCGTTAGCCCACTGTTGAGGCACGTTTACACTAGGAGAGTTTCTTGCCTCAAACTGGCGATTTGTTAGAAAATAAAAAGTTTTTATCATAAAAACCAAATCAGCAATCAAACTAAATCAGCTGTTTCATAGAAATGTGCAATACCTACGCTGCCAGAAGTGTCGAACAGCTATTTTTTTTAATAACCTACGAAAATTTTCAATGTTCAGAATTATGCACTGAATCCATGGTAACATAGTAACTGTATATAAAAATTTGACTAGTTGTAAACGATGCCAGAAGTCAAATAGATATTTTTGTAAAAATTTGACATTGACACCGCCTGTTTGTCGTAGCAATCATACAAAGTATTCCTGACATGCAGTTGACTGTACAATAGTCGCATATAGTAACATAAAAGTTACCTTGCCATCGCTTGGAAGAGTAAACAAAAATAACATTTCGAGTTTTTATGTTCGATAAAATCGACAAAATAATTTTTGTTTCTCGCTGGTAAACAAAATAATATCTCCGAAACTGGCTTCTTGAGACTCACATGGACATTCTCGACTTTTGAGCGACAAGAACGTCTCCTCGTATAAATGCGCCACAGTTAACCCATTTCAGTTTACCCACAATTTTAGCAGCAAGATAACCCGATACAGAACCTCTAGAGACTTCTGCGGGGTTATTACACGGGAAATCAGTGTGGAACTTGGAGAAGCAATTGCAACTTTCGAGCCAATAGTTGCGTTACTAAAGTATCCGTCACGAGAAGCTATAAATTTTGTAAATAAAGAACCTCTACTAAGTTACGTAGCGACAATTCAATCAACAACAAATTATCCCAAATTCAATCAACTCAAAGTAACATACGTGTAATACGAAACTAACGAGCAATTTCATTTAGTGGTACTAGAACGCGGCTGACTCATGGAACGTAAACATTTGAGCCGCTATTTTTAAGTATGTTCACGTTGACGCTGTCAATGCTGCAGAATGCAGATGCAGAATACCCGGAATCGTCTAACGACACTAATTAGATGTGTGTTAACATAATTATAATTATCCCTATATAAAAATAAAAATAATTACAATACTGTTTTTTTTTTTTATTTGATCCAAAGATTGCGAACCCTTGAATGTGTGTTTACAAAAATTTCAGCTGCTCGTGACGGATATTTTAGTGATATTTTAATCTGTATTATAAGGTAGATATTACTGGTTGATTTAATTTTAGAAATTTAGATAATTTCAAGGATTATATTTCTGATAACCGATTGTTCTTTGCATAGGGAGAAGAGGGATATATAGAGAGTGGAATAAGACATCATCATTCTCTTGCCCTTATCTTAATTTATTTGGCGTCAGCGAAACATGTCTTTTTCTTCCATACTTCTTTATTAGTCGTCATCTCGGTAGTCACCCCTTGAGTGGTATAAGACAGTGGTTATCAATAACTATACAGGGTGCCCTGGGAAGTATGGATCAAATCGAATAGGGGCGTGGGCAAGATTATTTCCAAACTTTTTGGTCCTGAGAATGATTGATGATTGGGAATTATTTTACGGTTCAAAAGTTGTGACCAATTTTTTTCAATCGTTTCGCATAGTGCTCAAAGAAAAAAAAAACTATCAGGGCTGTCTAAAAAACTTAAATTGACAGTTCCTGGTAGTTTTTTTTTTAAATGATTTTGTTCTTTGAGCACTATGCAAAGTGATTGAAAATAATAAAAGTTGGTCGTAACTTTTGAACCGTAAAAAAATTCACCAACATTCTCAGGATCAAAAAGTTTGGAAATTACTTTGCCCACACCACTATTTGATTTGATCCATACTTCCAGGGACATCCTGTATAAATAACTAGCTTCTGATCGCGACTTTATCCGCGTGAAATTTCGGCTTCCGAGTCACAGCGTCGTATCCCACCGCCCGCCCGCGCTATTACTTCGTTTTCACGTAGGGTTCTCTCTGACTTTATAATAATATCTTTTAGCTCAGCTCCTAAGGGTCGTAGCTTGATGTGAAATAGACTATAGCCTTCCTCGAGAATCAGGCTATCGAATGCATAAAGAAATCAAATCCGACTGGTCGTTCCAGAGATTTTTAGTATACCTAAACAGGATCGGCAAACAATCGTGGATCAAACGAAACAATACGATAGCTGGGGGTTATTTGCAGTAAAAAAAAAATACAAAAAAAAAACAGCATCATCACTAAAAAAGTGCTCATAAGATAGTGGGTACCATGATTTATCAGTATTGGCACTTTTTTCAATATCTTTTAAGTCTCACGACAAATTATTTGGAACTTTAGAACCTAACTGTAAATTCTCAAATTGTCATAACTTTTAAGGAGATCAAGTTAGCAAAGAATTTTTTTACTGCAAATAACCCCAGCTGTCGCCCTGTTTCGTTTGATCCACAATTTTTTGCCCACCCTGTAGGTAGATAAAAAGACAGAAATTAGGACTGTTTGCATGTACTAAACACAGTTACTTGTCTTTGTAAATGCAGATCCAAACAGTTACTTCTCTGTGTAGAATCGTTCGTAATTTGAAGCCCATAATAATTTTCTATTAAATCCAATATAAGACCTTCTTTAGGTACTTACTTAAAGTTTAATACTGATTGATTCAGGAAACCGAATTTCAATTCCAACAATGTAAAGAAACTGCAAACTAAAAGCAGGGAAATAAAATTTTCAATTCCATTTAAATTCACGTTCTTCAAGAAATCACTTTCAGGGTTATACGTGCACGTTCACCAAAGTTTCAGCACATAAAATGTTACAATGTAGTTGGTGGTAACCCTAACTTGTTAATGACCCTCACGTTAGGTCACAAAAACTAGAATGCCTACTGATACAGAAAATATAGGTACAGAAGTAAGTTCCATAGAACGAGCATGTACGGACGTGTAACCATCACGACCCTACCAGCACAACACAAGATAACGACATTTCTCAACAAAACGAAGATAAGGACATCCTTTCATCAAGCAACCGAGTCATTATGTTATCATAAACTAGTCATCGCGCAAATATGCTGATTATCGCAAGCTAACATTCCACCCCCACGGGCTACACTGTTATCGTAGACTATATAAGCAACGACTTCATTGTATTCGAGGCCTCCACCCCGACCCTTGCTCGAGCCAGCCCACACCGTTGAGCCTGTAGTTTTAAATTCGTGTCTAAATAATTTCCGATCCAGCCTGTCCCTTGCTGCCCTCTTCCAGCGACGCCCTAAGCCGAGGTCCGAACCCCACGGGGGGTGCCCTTAGCGTGTAGTAGCTTAGTTTTTAATTAGTTTATAAGCCTTGGCTGGAGGCCTTAACTTCGGCATCCACAGGAAAGTCCGGTTAAGAAAAAAAAAAGTATTCGAGGTCTTTCCAAACTTGTAATAGAACTAAGCATTTGTGTAACATTAATCATCAAAATAAAATTATATTTTATTTTAAATATTAAGTCTCACTTCATTAACTCACGCGTACAACGCTGCAAACCGCACCTTAATTGCGTAATACCTTTTTTTTTTTTTTTTTTTTTTTTGTGGATGGGAAATGATCCAATGACCCCTCCCGCTCTGGGTGGAGCAGAAGGGAGTGTCAGACTCTTACTGACTAAAACCCACCCGTGTTCCTTCCTTAGCCCTTTGTGTTCCGGGGTAGCGGTAACCCTTTCGGACAATCCCGCTGCCCCGGCAGGCTTCGGCCCTTTCGGGCCCCTTCCTTGCTGCTGACATCTCTTTGAGGCGCGCGTGGAACACGTACGCGCCGTCCGGCACGGGCCTGGTCCTGATCGGACGGAGAGTTACCCATTACTCTCCGCCCGCAGGCCCGCGCCTACGGTGGCCGGGAGTCGTCTCGCGGCTCCCGACGCCCGGGGCGTCTCCCGCGGCGGCTGGGACGTGAGGCCCTCTCCCTCAGCCGTCCCGCCACCTCCTTCGCTAGCATGACTGCTTCGCAGAAGGAGGTGACTGCCTCCCACTCCCTCTCGCCCCGGACCATGGCTTGAACCAGGGCCGGGCGCGAGAGGTCGCCGCCGCCGCCGATCGCCTCTGCGAGAACACGGCGGTGCTCCGCCCAATTGGGGCATACCGCCACCGTATGCTCCACCGTGTCCTCCGGGCGACCCTCGCAGTGGTGACACCCGGGCGTATCCTCCCGCCCGATAATGTGCAGGTACCTCCCGAAACACCCGTGTCCGGTGAGGACCTGCGTCAGGCGGTAGGTGAGGGCGCCGTGGCGCCTCTCTAGCCACTCCTGAAAGAGGGGTCTTACCGCCGCTATCGCGGCGTGCCCTGCGCTGGGTTGCGACAGTCGCTCTTTCCATGCCGCCATGAGATCGCGCCGGAGGTCGGTCCGCTCCGCCGCGATTTGCCGCGGAAGCGGAGTTTCCCCCCGGCGTAGTGCCTCCGCGCGCCACTCGTACAGGCGCGCGAGGACTATCGCCTCCAGATCCCACGGCGGCAGTCCGGCAAGGAGGCTTGCCGCCTCGCCCGAGATCGTGCGGTATCCCCGGATCAGCCTTACGGCTACCACCTTCTGGGGCGCGTTCAAATAGTGGGCGGCTCGCCGCCGCAGTGAACGCGCCCACACCGGGGCCCCGTACAGGGCCATGGACCGCACGACCCCCGCGTAAAGCCTCCGGCAGGAGGCGTTTGGCCCCCTCAGGTTGGGCAAGAGCCGCTTGAAGGCGGCCCCGGCCCGTTCCAGCTTGGGAGCCAAACGTCGGAAGTGCTCGACGAAGTTCCACCGGCTGTCGAGGACGAGACCCAGGTATCTCATCGTTGTCTCGACGCCGATGTGAACCCCTCCTGCCGTTATTTGGGATCCCGAAGGCGGCCCGTTCCGAGGCCCATGAAAAGACATGGCCTCGGACTTGTGCAAAGCCACCTCGAGACCCAACTGCCGGATCCTCTCCACGACTATCGCAACCCCGCGTGTCATCGCGTCGGCCGCCGCCTGATGCGACCTCCCCTGCGCCAGGACTAGCGTGTCGTCAGCGTAGCAAACCACGCTGACTCCATCAGGGAGATCGGCCCGCAGCACCCAGTCGTAACCGATGTCCCACAGGAGCGGCCCCAGAACCGATCCCTGTGGGACACCGCACGACATCTCTCGCCGGTTCCATTCCCCGCTGCGACCGGGGTAGATGACGGCTCTGTCCGTCAGATACGCCCCGACTACTCGACGGAGGTAGGTCGGCACCCGGTGATACCGGAGTGCCTCCCCAATGCAACTCCAGGGCAGGGTGTTAAACGCGTTGGCGATGTCGAGTGACACCGCCACGACCACCCCACCCCGGGACACCGCGTCCCCCGTCGTGAGGGCCCTCACGCGCATGATGGCGTCCACCGTCGAGCGCCCCCTGCGGAAGCCGAACTGGCTGTCCGCAAGATCCGGCCCCGTCCTCACCAGGTGCCCGACGAGGCGGCCCGCAATCACTCTCTCAAAGAGCTTGCCGACCTCGTCGAGCAGCACGATGGGCCGGAATGCGGACGGAGAGTCCGCAGGGCGCCCTGGCTTCTGTATGAGGACCAGCTTCCCCGTCTTCCAGCGGAGTGGAAACTGGCCTCTCTCCATGCATGCGCTCAAGAGCTCCTCTAGTCGGGGCCCGAGAGCCGTCGAGGCCAGGACCCAGGCCTTACCCGGCAAGCCGTCGGGTCCTGGGGCGGTATTTTTGGCCTTCAGCCTATCTACCGCCACTCTCAGATCTACCCCGGTCACCTCAGGGATGTCGTCGTCGTCCGCGTGGTCCGCTTCAGGCACCGCAAGTGGCGGAGCCATGGGCGGGGGAGTATGCTCCGCCCGTGAAGGGAACAGAGCGCTCACCACCTCCTCCACCAGCTGGGGGCGGAGACTCTGCGTCAGCGGGGGGGCCCAGGTGCGGAGTTTATTCCGCACCATTTTATAAGGGCGCCCCCATGGATCTCTGTTCAGAGTCTCCACCATCTCCTCGCAGGCCATATCCTTGGCCCGCTGGACAGCCTCGCGGAGGGCGGTCTTCGCCGCTCTGTACCCCTCGTACAGCTCCGCCTCCGTGGCTTCCGCATCCGGAGGGCGGATGCGGAGCCTGCGGTGCCTGGTGTACAGGTGTCGCGCGTCGACGCACGCCTTGCGTAGTGACTCCACCTCCCGCGACCACCAGTACACCTGACGTCGGGCGCTTCCTGGCCGGACTCGGGGCATTGCCACGTCGCATATTTCGGACATGGCCTCCCGGAACCACTCCGCCTCATCGTCGATATCGGCAGG
The DNA here is from genome assembly GCA_949316385.1 of Globia sparganii. NCBI lineage: Eukaryota > Metazoa > Arthropoda > Insecta > Lepidoptera > Noctuidae > Globia > Globia sparganii. The sequence continues at coordinate 20,991,656 of OX438654.1, forward strand.
CCTGTCCGGTGATGACACCCAGGCCTGCACGATCGAGGCTTCCAGGAGGAGCTCCCGGTCCAGCTGCTTCAGCGCCCACCGCGGACCACTCGGGGCCTGTTGGACCGGCGCGCTGGAGGTCTGGGTGGAGACGTCGAACCGGATATACCGGTGATCGGAGTAGGTCTCCACCTCCTCCATGACGCGCCAGTCAATAACACTCCGTGCCAGAGCGGGGCTGGCGAACGAAATGTCCACCACGGACTCGCCCCGCATCCGCACACACGTGGGAACAGAACCCCGATTTAGGACGACCAGGCCTGTTTCCAGAGCCCAGTCCTCCACCATCCTGCCCCGCACGTCCGTGCAACGGGAACCCCAGGCCAGATTCTTGGCGTTGAAGTCCCCGAGCACTAGTACGGGGAAGCGATGGTTTCCGGCGACGACGACACTCAACTCTGTTAAAGAGTTCTGGAACTCGGCGAGAGTTCGGCTCGGAGAGAAGTACACTCCCACTACTACTATCTCTCCGAACCGTGCTGCTACGCACCCCTGTCCCTTCGTGACTCCTTCGAGGGACGGGGTGCCGGCGGCGGCCGACGAAATTAGGGCCACTGAGCCGCTCAGGTCCTCCACCCAGTCATCCCTGGGCGGGACAAAGTACGGCTCAGCGACCACGGCGATGTTGATCGACCACTGCGCCATGCTCTGGAGCAACAGGTCCTGGGCGCAGGCGCAGTGGTTGATGTTCGCCTGGAGGAGGCGTAATGGAGCCATCACTCCTCCATTTCAGCCCCCTCCTGGGCCCCTTGCGAGGGCCCCTCCACGGTGGCGGCGGCGATGGTAGCGGCGGCGGCGGTAACGGCGGTGGCGTCGGCGGCGGCGGTGGCGGCGGTGGTGGCAGCAGAGGCGGCAGCGACGGTGGTGGTGGCGGCGGTGGTGGCGGAGGGCCTCCCTTTCCTCTTGGCTCCGTCGGGTGGAACGCAGCACCTGCTCCCTGCCCGGTGCTCGGCCGGCTTGCCGGCAGCCGCACATGCGACGCAGTGCGGCGCGGCGCTGCACGAGCCGGCCGTGTGTCCGGGCTGACCGCAGCGGAAGCACAGAGTGCTGCGGTCCACCTCCGAGGTGCACTGGACGCCTACGTGGTGCCCCACATGGCATCGGAAGCACCTCAGAGGTCTGGGTTCCAGCAGCTTGACCTGCGCCGAAACCCAGCCGACCAGGAGCCTTCGGCCCTCCACGATCTTTCTGGCCGCCGTCACGGGGCAGCTTACCGTTACGGTTCGCATGCCCGTGAAGTCAGGACGTATGGTGCCCGCCTTCACCTGGTCGGCCAGACACCCGCCCGTCCTGACGACGGCGGCCACCACCTCTCCCTCCGTTACGGAGTCATCCAGGCCCAAGATGCGTATGTCTGCGCACTTGACGGGCCTGGATACTCGAACCTCCTCCGCATTTAGGGACGCCCTTAGCTTCTCAGCTAGGGCGTCAGCGGTGGGGCCACTCGTCACGCCAGGGATCTCCAGCATGCGGGCGCCAGTGGCGGTCACCCTATGCCGGAGGCCCCCGGCGATCCCCAGCTCCTGGAGGTCCACCGTCGCTCTGGCCTTAGTGAGCACGTCGCAGTACGTCACGCCCTTTTTGACCGCGTCCGGCTGCAGTGTTATGACCACAGCCGCGGTCTTCGGGGCGCGAAGCCTAGCTGCGACGGCTCGCTCCTTGCGGCGCCGCCTTTGCGCCTTTTTCCTGGCCGCCTTGGCCGCCTTCTTTTTCTGCCCGACCACCTGCCATTCGGCGTCGGTCGCCGCAGAAGTGGGAGAGTTTTGGGGGCCGGGCGTAGGCTCTGGGGCCCTCGCCTCCCCTCCCTTTCTCCCCCTCTTCCGGGCCGGCGCCGGGGTTTTGCCAGCAGGAGCCGGCCTTACCGGCGCCGGGGCTCCACCTGCAGGCACCGGTTTAGCCGGCGCCGGGGCTCCGCCAGCCGACGCCGGTTTCGCCCTCGCCGGGATTGCGTAATACCTTAATTATCAATCTCAATCTGAATCATTTTGAAGAATATTGCTAATCCATTGCTTCATATGTTAGAAAAATATTTTTGCTCAACAACGTAAATAACGCAATGAATGTTGTTAAACTGTCAATATTAAACCCACTGCTACTGATAGTGTGTTACGCAACTACCCGCCGGTCTGTTCTTTAAATATCTCACCGTGAAAAGTTATGTGAAGTTTTTAAGCCCTGGCTGGAGGCCTTAAGTTATTGAGGCATCCACAGACAACCCCGGTTAAGCAGACGACAACCGAATTGCGAGATGCTTGAAGTAAGCTTGAAGTGAGTTGACATTCCACCTGGTGCTGGGGATTGACAGCTTATTCTAAGCTCACTTCACCTTACCTTGTCACGGTAAGATTTTTAAAATCGGTCACTTGGTTATTTTGGCGCGTAGCCAAAATCGGAACCAACGCCGCCATCTTGTTTTGTCAATATGCAATGATGGTGACAATTTTACAAGGGTGAATTTCAACAAATGCCATTTTTTTATCATATCGGTGAACTTTTTCATTTATGGTTTTTTTGTATATTTTTCAGGTTTTATGTAATCTTTGGGATATTAAATATCCCCAAAGAATCATGTCAAGTTTTGACCTGAAAATTTTCTAACACGTCTAGTGATGTAAAATATCTTAATAAATTGCACATTTTTTGCTTATTTCGTATCGCATAATTGAATTTTCAAATAAAGCCAGGAAAAAAAGTAATGTTACTATGTTTATCGTTCTTAATAGCCTTTTTGAAACGGAACGTGTCTTATACAAGTTCCATTTTAAGTGTACAGCTGACAGGTTATGCGTAAAACGAACTTCTTTAGCCGCAACGTTATGTGAATGACATGCTGTCATTTGTTGACGTTTTGCAGTCGTTCGTCTGCTCTTGTACTGTGCGATTTTGGATTTCTGATACCCTTACAACTTTTGCATTTTCCACAGACTTCGATACCTACCACTTACGATTGCTTTGGCTTGCATCATACGGATACCGATTTAGTGCTTTGTGATTTATCTAAGACGTCGTCGGCGGGATATTACGAGAATATAACTGCTGTTTGCGACCGCGCGCCGATTTGGTGATGATGATATTACATTGAAGATATTACTATACTCTATGAGGGATTTATTTCTGAGTGATTGTTATTCTCTAAGCGATTTGGAATCAATTAGATTCTAATTATCGTACAGTTTTTGAGATTATAACAGCTGTCAAACTATCCGACAGCAGTTATAACCTCAAAAACTTATTTACATAATAGCATTTTTTCCTGGCCGCTAAATGAAAAGATGATAAGTTATTGTGTTATTATAAACGATACTTGTTTTTATATAATACTAGTTGGAGGTAGACGCGACCTGTAAAACGAATCAAGTGACAGGTCAATCACTGGGACAGTGGGCATGATTCTTTAATATCATCAACGTATCATTTAAGACTAAGGAGAAAATTCAGTTTGAATTCTGGTTTCCACCGATATGACAAACCGGCACCGATTATTTTTTCTGTACACCGATATGATACGTTTATCCACCGAAATGATGTATATATCCAGCGATATGATAATCTATCCACCTTTGAACATCAACATTTTTAAGTATGTCTTTCATCAGCCTTTTCCATTTTTTTACTGTATTTTGTGTAACAGTATCCTTTTTACCAGGGCAAAGATATGAATTGTCATCATCCTCAAAAAACTGAACGACAATCTTACGGATACCTACGTTTTTGCAGGTCTATAGATATTATTTGGCTTCGGGATTTGTCTCACTTCTAAATTACTCTATTTGAATTCCTTAAATTCTTGATGTAGTCTCATGTATCTCTTTTTTTACATCAGCTTCTCTTTATTATCCTTTGCCAATTGTTTTTTTTTAATCGCATATTTGCTGAGATTTAAATTTATAATATTTTCGAAACTTCATTTGAATGTCATGATACATTTATACATCTACTACCAGTGGTATCATGGTAATGATTTTGGCAGTCTATGTAGGTAAGTATGTATGTATGTATGTAAGTGTGTATGTATGTATGTATGTATGTATGTATGAATGTTTGTATGTAGGTATAAATGTATGTATATATTGTATGTGTTTGTATGTATGTTTGTATGTTCCATTGTTTCTTTGTATATTTAACGAAATGACACGGGATCTACCGATATGATAAATCGACTCACCGAGATGATAAAATGATCTACCGATATGATAAAGCAATCCACCGATGTGACAAAACTGTGCGTTGATCATGAATCAAAACACCGATATTAGAAATAAGACACCGATTGATTTTTTCTTATCATTTCGGTGTAAATTATCACATCGGTGGTAATAAAGACCACCGATTACAGCGATATGAGAACAGCGACGTGAGAAATAACACACTTTTTAGAAAATTTTAAAAAATGCATAATATCTAGGATAAATTCAATAACAGTCAATGAAGCTAATTCACTTACTACCTCTGTTAGAACCAAACAACAATAATAAAACTACTCATTACACTAGAAAAATGCAACCACCGATAATATAAAATAATTGTCCGGGAGCAACTGAACTGGCGTACTTACGTTATTGGCGGGAATATGCAGCGATTTGACACATACAGCGTGTTTGTGTTGTACACTTGGCTACCACAAGTAAAGTGTGCGTCACTACGTGAGATAAAAAAAACTGTACGCGTCTAGAGTTTTTCAACGATATTTTGGCGATATTTATATATATATTTATATTTTGTATTTCAGGCGCCAAAATATCGTTGAAAAACTCTAGACGCGTACAGTTTTTTTTATCTCACGTAGTGACGCACACTTTACTTGTGGTAGCCAAGTGTACAACACAAACACGCTGTAAATGTGTGTGTAAGCGCAGGAGCTCTCAGTACCGTCCGAGACACGGGCGAAGTTAGAAGTGTATGTGTGTGTGTTACGTGCTGACGCTAACCGACCACACAGACATTCACAGCGTGTTTGTACAGTTGGTTACCAAAAGTAAAGCGCGCGTTGCTTCGTGAGATAAAAATAATGTACTTACGAAGATCTCAAACTATTTTAAACAAATGACAGTCGTGAGTGCGCTTGTATTCGGTGTACGTAAAGCGTGTCTATGTGTGCGTGCGTTTTTGCTCGTTGTACGGAGCCGGCCTACTGTACCTATCTGTGTTAATGTGTAGGCGCCCAAATAATACGACCAATCGTTTAGAAAACGACGTTGTACGAAGTTTGTGGATCAATTTTATCACTTTCAGTGGCTATTACACCACGTTACTTTGAACTTATGAAACCGGTTTTTGTTTTCACACGCTTTTTAATCTGCTGGGGTGACTATAATTTAAAATGATGTCAAACAAATAACGTGATTTTCCTTATGAAATTTAAAAATTTTTGATTTTGATTATAAAATTTAAATATTATCGCTTCACTGTGAATGCAAAGTAGAAAACTAATAATCATATCATCATTTGCCTAGCCCTTTTCTAACTATATTGGGGTTGGCTTCCAGTCTTACCAGATGCAGCTGAATACCACATGTACATGGGGTGACTGCTTATTTATCCTCCATAATTCAGTAACTGGGTAACGCAAATACCTCTTGGCACGACTGATTGCATCGGACTTTCGGGTTTGGGACTAACTCAAACGACTGTCGAAAATCTAAAGATAAAAACAAAAACAATAATAAACATAAATTATATTACCTACTATGTATTACATAACACGCATAAGAAGTTAAAAAAAAGTCTATTGATGTGAAAACAATACATGCGGGGGCCATAAGATGTTGATTTTCCAATAGAGGTGGCCCCACGTCACAACACTTGCAAATAATCGAATTATCTCCGTCCTTGTCACTAAATGGGTTCCCATTTCCTTTTATATTGCAAGTTACTTTGTTTTACGTTGGGTTTTGTTAACATTAGAGTAATTCGCTGAGCTGTACTTGACAAGCAAAATAATATACAAAATGTACACGTAATACGACCATCCACTCCATCACAAAGATAACTGATGTCACTTGGAAAGCAGCCACGCTATAATGGAACTAAGCTGGACACATCTGCCGCATGTCAGACGAACAATGGGCCAAACTTACGACCGAATGGGTCTTAATGGCAAGCGAGATCGTGGCAGGCCCAGACGGAGATGGCGGGATGAGCTAGACTCTTTCAACAAGAACTGCTCCTTAGCAGCTTTGAGTAGAGAGAAGTGGAAAGAGAGTAGGGAGGCCTTTGCCCTGCAGTGGGACATCACAGGCTAATAATAATTAATAATAACACATTGTGTAAAATGATTAAAGTGCGTACCCATAACTTGGATTTATTTATTTAATAACGGGTGTAAAACGACGCTGAAAGAAGCTGAGACCCATTTTTACTCCCCGTCATTGTGATTTTTTTGTTTGTACTGGGCCATACGTACTCAGTGTAGACGTGTGGAAATAGTGGGCTGATTCTATGAAATGGAGGTACAATCATCACCATTATCCTGCCTTGTCCCGATTTATTTAAGGTCGGCGCATCGTGTCTTTTTCTTCCATATTTCGCTATTAGGGTCCGCGCGGAACTAGTTGGCGCGCCTTAGGTATGTGAGCGGTGGGACGGAGGGGCGGGGGTGCATTACTCAGTACAGGCGTTGCAAACCGACGCCTCACCCCTTTCCCCACCTCAGCGGCCAACTAGTTCCGCGCGGACTTTAGTCGTCATCTTGGTAGTCGCTAAGCATATCATCATTCACACAGTCCATCTAGCGTTTCTTTGGTCTTCACCTACTCTTATAGCCCTCGACATTCATACCCAAAACTTTCCTCACGACATTTTCCTTATTCCTCTTTATCACATGCCCATACCATGACAACCGATTTTCACACAACTTTCCAGTTACCGGTGCCACTCTCAGGCTTCCTCTTATAAATAATCACGAAAAAGAAAATCAGCTGTTTAATACAAAAGTTCAATACCCACTTGACCAAAATGTAGGTATTAAACAGCAGATTTTTTTTTCGTGATTTCAGAGTTGGTCACATAGTGAAAGTTGTTCAGTTTGATGGTCTAAAGCACCTCTTCAAGTTTGTAGGGTTAATTTTTTAACACTTTGTTTAGTCATTTCTTATTTTATCCTTTCATGTAAAAATATACACAATTATTAAATTCCCAGAATAAAATAAATAATATCATTTTTAATCACGTTTTATGCATTATTCGATGTGTTAAGTAAATAAAATTACCACGACAACGTGATCAATTCATGACAGCCAACGCGTGTGGTTATAAAATTCATCAAATATTAATTCAGCTGTGAATTCATTGAGTGCCTATTATGACAAAATTATAGATAGCCATTATTGGTTATGAATATGTTATTCAATCAAAAAATGTAGGTAAACATACCGTTTTGTTTTGTTTTATAGTCATTAGATAAATACGGCGGCCAATCCCAACGGAGATTAGCCTTCGGCGCGGGGGATATTATAGTGCAGAAGTGTGCGCACAGACACAGGTGTACTCCCTCTTCCCTCACTCTCTTAGTCCGATGGGACGGAAATCCAACACGCTTGGAGAGAGATCAGGCGCAGGACCAACGGCTTAACGTGCTTTCCGAGGCACGGGGTTATCACACCACCAACTTCCAAACTCCGGGCTGTTACTAAGAAATTCCTAATGGAAAAACTCAGTTACACTTTGCCCGACCCGGAAATCGGACCCAGGGCCCCACGCTTAGCAGTCGCGCTTGCAACCATGATACCAACGAGGCGTTCAAATATATAATTATATTGTTACACCAACAGCAGTACATACGAATAATTAAAACAGAAAAATAACATAATAAAAGTAAAAGGACTGGTATGTAGGAATTCCTATTATATGTATAACTATACACAGCATTCACCATGACCTTCCTTATGGCAAAATCCGACCAATCGACATGTCAAAAATTAGTCTACTGGTAAACTTTCTACAACTACATTCCTACTGTGATCGAACACTATTCAAAAAATCAAAATTGGAAGCCATTTATTCAAACTAGGCTGAGAATCGGCACTTTTCGAACGTCAAAAGTATGTAATAGACAGTCCCCCAAAAAGCCCCGCCCTTCACCACTTCCTAGTGCTTTCGCTGGGGAGAAAAAGTGGCGCAACAAACTCCCTAGCAGCACAGCTGTGTGTTCAGATAGAAAAATTTGATTCCACGCAATAGTAGGTATGCAAAGTAATTAACATTACGAGACACAGAACATTAAATTAAATTATGAAACTAAGCCTTCTATATCTTCTAGTGGTATAGTGAACACAAAAGACAAAGCTAACAATAAAACACTTGTCATTCCACTAACATTTACAACTTAGAACAATAAAATAATAAAATTACTGGTATGTAGGTATGCCTATTATTAGACATACTAAAACTAAAAATGCGAGTTATCTTAAAAACTAAATTTCAATAAAATATAAAATACAATTTCAAAAGCTCTTACCAAACCATTACATAACCCAAATCCCACACAGTTTTTACACAGTTATACGCATCCACCAATACGTATTTATTCATTTCATAACGTCATAGCATAAATCTATGTGACGTCACAATATTCAATAAGCCTACTGCTGAACAAATGTTCACAAAACTTTGCTTAGCTTACAGCAGAATAAGCCTGTACCGAAAGGTAAAATTTACTATTAAAACATACTTTAAAATTAAACTGAAAGCCTGTGGGATAAATTCTCTAGAATAGTTTCTATTCCTGTACGCTTCGGGTTTTGTTTAGCTGATATATGCGGAAGAATTTATGGTTTAATTACAATTTTCGCCCATTTCCTAGGTACCTCGTAACAAGAGATTAAAATATCATTTTAATTGCATTATCTTGATCCTTTGTGAATCATTATGCGTTAATCAAAATGTGAATAGAAATAATCATCTTTAAACTCAATCAGGCATAAAGGAAGCCTCTAATGCTGAAGACCGTAGTCATTTCAACGACATAACTATAACGACAAATATATAAAGTGATGTCATCTTTACGTCACGTCGTAACAAGCTTGCATTTTTCTATTATATATATCTTAGTTACTTCGATTTTAATACACTTTAAGAAGAAAAGGAAATATTGCCCTGTAGATCAGTCTTGTCTATAAAATAAGGCATGAAAATAAAATCAATTCCACTGTTTATACGACCAATATGTGCTTCATAGTTATATTTTATTCTAGCCGTAAATGATAGCAGTATGGATGGTGAAGAGATGTGTTTTGATATATAGGTGCTGGATGAGTCTTGAGACAATCAGTTAGTTATAATGCACGATAATTCAGAATGCTTAGCTTCTGATCTGTTTTTAAGTTTGAATTAGGATGAATTAGGTTAGAATAAACTTACACATATAATAAAATAGCAACGATGTCAAAACTTTCATTGAATATTTTTGAAAAATGTAAGTACTTTTTAATCTTGGTAGTACTTTCCTGAGGGATATTTCGTAACAACCACGCGGGCAAAGCTACGGGCCAAAGCTAGCAATAAATACAAATTAATTAACTATACTTTTCTTGCGATATATGGTCGGCCTTAAAGGCAATGGCTGAGATTAGTCAGCAAAACATACAAGTATCTAATATGTACTTACCTAGAAATATTTTGTAGCAACAAACATCTTAAAAAGATCCAACTTAAATAACTGTTTCCAAAACTAACTTTCTAAGAGTATAACATACCTACTAGTTAGAATTCCCTCTTTATCGCAAAGGTTGGTCAATCGTTTTCATCAACAAATTACAGCGATCTTATGTTGGACACAGAACTCTCAACAACAGTGAGCTCGATCTTCTCAGTCCTTACCCCTCTAGTCTACCTACATTCCTATCTTCATATTCATAAACACACATAAAGGACGAAAGCATCCACGCTACTTCCAGCAAAAATTACCGTTAACCGCAGTAAAACGCATCTGCCCTGGGATCGATGATACTCTTATGATACATAGCTCCGTGCACCAACCTCTACCGATAAAACCTTGATTTGTGATCTACTACGTACTATGGAGACTCTAAGAAGACCCTTTTAATATAATACAACAGCGATTGGATTTCTTTAATTTATATTGATAGATAGACTTTACATTTCCACCTTATAATTAACACTTCTGAACTGAACAAAAATACCTTATCTAATATATAAAATTCTCGTGTCACAGTGTTAGTTACCATACTCCTCCGAAACGGCTGGACCGATTTGTATGAAATTTTGAGTGCATATCGGGTAGGTCTGAGAATCGGCTACTATCTATTTTTTTTGCAAAACGACGTTTGCGGGGTCAGCTAGTAAAAATATATGATACGTACTTTAACGTTCGAATGGAACACGCGCTCAATTATAACCAGCCTGCACTATAAAAAGTGAGGCTACATAGATAACTTCTGTTCTTGTATTCACAGCTGAATCTGATGATAAAGCCGTATATTTGTTGGGAAACCAAGTTGCGAAACACTGTTCAAGAACATGTTTTTGTGAGAAACATGTTGCTGGTAATATAGAATGTTGCATTGTTGCTGGCAAAATACCATTACTTTACTCGCAAAAGTAAGTATATGAGCTCGATCATTCGTCACTGTCATGCATCCTTGCGGCAAGCTCACTCATTCACGGTATTTTCGAACACACACATACCTACATTTATTCAAAAGCAACCAAGCCACTTCCCGCACATATTACCTTTGACCGTAGTAAATCACATCTGGCACCGATTCAATGATACTTTTATGATACATAGTTCCCTGCACCGGCCTCTCGCGATAAAACCTTGATTTGTGATCTACTACGTCCGCTCTTGTATTCATCGCTGAATGTGACGGTAAAGCCGCGTATTTGTTTAGGAACAGGGTTGCGCAAGCGCAGCATTGTTTAAGAACATGTTTTTGTGGGAAATATGTTGCTGATAACATTATAGTGTTGCATTATTGCTGGCAACATACTGTGCTTTATAAAAATATATAAAGATATATGCAATGCAACATACTTATTCATGATGAACAAAAGTTGTGCAAAGTGCAACTGTTTTTCGACTTACGGTAATTCATTGACTTATATTTTCGATATTTATAGTCACAAAGACACAGAGCGTTTTTTGTACGCGCGTCTCATGTAACGCGAATCGACAGCGCGTTTCTTGCCTTGAAAAAGCAGCGATAGTTTCAGTTGCATACGAAATAAAAAACGCCGTGGCTATGAATCACAATGTTGCATCGTAGATGGCTTCTCTCAGTCACTTCTCATTTAAATCACAGCAGACTGTAGGTAAGCTTTTGAAACAATTATTTCTCTTTACTATTTACATAAAAAATAATTTCATTAGAGGCTAATAGAAATGGAAATTAAATAACATCAAAAATAACTTTACTAGGAGCTCATACAAACCAGAAATTAAAATATATACCCCCACACGAGTTCTACGCAACATTGCAAAGGACGATATAATAAAGTGTCACTTTACAATTTACGGCTACAATAATAATTTTATAAGGCATGCAATACGAACTGATATTAAAAACGTCCAGCTTGCATTTAAGACAAGCTATAAATATTGTGACACTACCCAAGACCCAAGGGAATAGTTTTATGTTCCACATTAAATCATAGAGAGAGCTCTCTAAACATGAATTTGTTCAAGATACTGACGTTTCTGATAGAATATTATCGAGTCGTTTTGAAACATGTTTTGTATTTAGAATAGAACTTTTGTTTTACGTCATATAAGCAGCTTTATCTGAGGGGCAATTCTCGTAATTTTAAGAACGTTCACAGTCTGATCTCAATCTCAATCTGTCAAAAATACCTCCAATTTCACTACTTTTTGACAAGTTTGTGACATTTGTTTGTCGCTGAGATGAGACTGTGACTAGATTTTGAATGTTTTAAATTACTAGAATTGGCCTTCAGTTATTACTCAACATTAGTAATGGTAGCAGTGGTGGGCCCAGTGCCACGGCTGACGGGGTCATAGGTTCGAACCCAGATAGGAGCTTTACTTTGGGTAAATTATTTTATCACCACTGCTCTCAAACGGTGAAGGAAAATATTGTGAGGAAACCGGCCATGTCCTATAATCAAAAATTGGGAGGCATGTGACATTCACCAACCCGCACTGAACCAGCGGGGGGATTATGGTCCACTCGCTCTCACAGAGACCTGAGAGGGCCTGTGTCCTAGCATTGGGAACATTATAGACTCATTGTGATGGGAGTGTAGATAAAAGTGACGAGCACGGATCGAATTGATTGCGAAGAATAGGTTCTGCTGTTTTCGTTTTCTTTTTCGTTTTTTTTTGTTTCTATTTGATTACTAGTTAATTAATTTATTTATAAGGGTAAAAAGTATGTATAAGGTATGTTGAAACTGTGTGTACTCCCCGTCACTTGTCCCCAAAGGTTCATTAGGAAACCAGCATCTGTCTGGCATTAATGCTGAAAGGAACCTTTTTGGCGCAGCCGTGAGGCACACACAATTGTTGTTTGCAACATTATTTTTATTTAGTTTTTGTGTTTCACGAAATGTGTCCAAATAAACTTTTTTTTCTTTCTTCTTTCTGATGGATATTAATTGTTGGTACACTCTTAATACACACTTATAAATAAATAATTAGATCAGCTCCTTTTAAAACAAAACGCTCACCACTACTACGAAGAAAAATGTCCACGGGCAAACAAAATAACTCATTAAAGAACGAAAAGAAATTGCAATAATACCACTCATTCGAATAAAACTCAAAGTAAGAGTAGAGATAAAATAAAAGCTGTAGGATAACTTGACATCGCTCACAAAGAACTTCCAACGCCCATTGTGACTTACTGAACCATGATTTTTTATACCATCTTTGAATATTTACTGAAGATTACGAATAACATTTCTGCGAACTGTATTCTTCGTTTTTTTTACCATAAACATCCCATTTCTGTTATCAATTGCTTGTTGTTTGCTATTTTATAAATGTTTTTGTTTATGTTCTAGAGAATGAAAAGAAATTGTCTCTAATTGTTGTTGTTTCACTTAGATTGAAATAGGATAATGGATTTTGTTTTTTTTTTTTTTAATTTCTACTTTTTGTTCATTTGTTTTTTTTATTGGGGTTATACAGGATGGAATTGAAAACATGCGACAAATCGAAATGGGAGATTTTACTCATCATTATGAACAACTATTAGGAAACAAAACTGAAATCGCGAAAAAAAAATCATCTGCAGTGCGATTCTGTAACCATCTCACCGTGAAAACTTAGGTGAAGTGAGCGTGGAGTGAGCTGTCAGTGTCATCCTGATGCTAGAGATTGATACTCTTGACAGCTCACTCTAAGCCACTTCACCTAACTTTTCACGGGGAGATTTTTACAGAATCAATCGGCTGTTCCCTACATTTATGTTCGTATAACACGTCAAAATGTAGGGAACTGCTGATTTTTCTTTCGCGATTGCAGCTTTGTTCCCTTAGTAAAAGTTGTTCATAATGATGAGTACAATCTCCCATTTCGGTTTGTGGCATGTTTTCAATTGCACCCTGTATAACAAACAAGGGAAGCAAGTGGAACAGAGCCCTAACAATGATTGTCGAGAAACAGTAGAAGGACCGTTGGTAGACCCATTGCCAGCAGGGTAATTGCGTAACAGTAGAAGGACCGCTGGTAGACCCATTGCCAGCGGGGTAATTGCGTAACAGTAGAAGGACCGTTGGTAGACCCATTGCCAGCGGGGTAATTGCGTAACAGTAGAAGGACCGTTGGTAGACCCATTGCCAGCGGGGTAATTGCGTAACAGTAGAAGGACCGTTGGTAGACCCATTGCCAGCGGGGTAATTGCGTAACAGTAGAAGGACCGTTGGTAGACCCATTGCCAGCGGGGTAATTGCGTAACAGTAGAAGAACCGTTGGTAGACCCATTGCCAGCGGGGTAATTGCGTAACAGTAGAAGGACCGTTGGTAGACCCATTGCCAGCGGGGTAATTGCGTAACAGTAGAAGGACCGTTGGTAGACCCATTGCCAGCGGGGTAATTGCGTAACAGTAGAAGGACCGTTGGTAGACCCATTGCCAGCGGGGTAATTGCGTAACAGTAGAAGGACCGTTGGTAGACCCATTGCCAGCGGGGTAATTGCGTAACAGTAGAAGGACCGTTGGTAGACCCATTGCCAGCGGGGTAATTGCGTAACAGTAGAAGGACCGTTGGTAGACCCATTGCCAGCGGGGTAATTGCGTAACAGTAGAAGGACCGTTGGTAGACCCATTGCCAGCGGGGTAATTACGTAACAGTAGAAGAACCGTTGGTAGACCCATTGCCAGCGGGGTAATTGCGTAACAGTAGAAGGACCGTTGGTAGACCCATTGCCAGCGGGGTAATTGCGTAACAGTAGAAGGACCGTTGGTAGACCCATTGCCAGCGGGGTAATTGCGTAACAGTAGAAGGACCGTTGGTAGACCCATTGCCAGCGGGGTAATTGCGTAACAGTAGAAGAACCGTTGGTAGACCCATTGCCAGCGGGGTAATTGCGTAACAGTAGAAGGACCGTTGGTAGACCCATTGCCAGCGGGGTAGTTGCGTAACAGTAGAAGGACCGTTGGTAGACCCATTGCCAGCGGGGTAATTGCGTAACAGTAGAAGGACCGTTGGTAGACCCATTGCCAGCGGGGTAATTGCGTAACAGTAGAAGGACCGTTGGTAGACCCATTGCCAGCAGGGTAATTGCGTAACAGTAGAAGGACCGTTGGTAGACCCATTGCCAGCGGGGTAATTGCCTAACACACTATCAGTAGCAATGGCTTTAATTTTGACAGTTCAACAACATTCATTGCGTTGTTTATGTTGTGGAGCAGACAAAGGAGATCACCCATTTTGTTCGGCGACTTGGGTTAAAAAATAAAAAGTCGGCGGCCAGGAATGAATTACATTTTATTTTAATGGTCGCAGTAGTAGAAACATTTATTTGTATGGCGACAATACTGTAATGAATTTGAGGACAAATATAATACAACGATCTTATCTTTCGATCCGCCTCCAAATATATATAATAATAGTAACTTCGAATTCAAATTGTTCTCCTCGCCTTGGTAAAAAATAATGAGTTATATTTGTACAGATGCCAGCACATCAAGCTACTACAATTTGTCAATAGATTTTCAACTGTATCGCTAAAGCGTAAGGTTCAAAGTTGATTGGGAAAATTTGACAGTTTCTGGTAGCTTGATATGCTCGCGTCTGTACTAATGCTGATGATAAAGAAGGTATATTTGTTGAATACGAGACCAGAGCAACCTAACGCTTACATGAGAGTAAACTTGATGGTTGGAGAAGTCGAGGCCATCCGGCCCAAGCTCAGGTGGAAGGACGGCGTAAACCAAGATTTAAGAATTGTTAGAGTGAGAAATTGGACAGGTAAAGCCGGTAATAGATCACAATGGAGAAATTATACTCCACGAGGCTAAAGTATTGCATGAAAAGGCTTATGTCGAATTCCCGAACTCTGTAATTGTGTCGTGAAAGACCATCGCAGGTGTTATTCAAATTCACCATGATAAGAATTTTGAAGGATATTTTTTTCATCGTTCACCTGCAACACTATCATCAAAAATGTCCTATGAAAATAATAATGGTATAGTATAAAACTAGCTTTCATTACATCATAATTTTTCGACTCGCTTCTTCCATGAAAAGTTGGATTAAAGAGCGCTTATAAGAAGTCCACTTGAACTTGTTTCTTAAAATCCTTAGCTCCTGCGGATAGTAGACACTTATACCATAGAATAATACAGTAGGTCAACTCCATACAACGACCGAAAACGTACGCACACATAGACACGCTTCACATACCGTGAGTGCAAGCGCATTATCGACTGGAATTTTTTACGGGAATGCGCTAAAGTAGCCCGCGAAATTCAATTTTTTTTTTATTTTTTGCAACTTGCAGGTCAGTATCAGGTTACTATACTAATACGTACGCGTACGTGCGTGCGCCTTTTTTTGCTAGTTGTATGAAGCCGACCTACTGTAGGCACTAATCTGTGGTAATACTCTTCACCGGGATATAAATCTGGTTTAACAATGCGCTTTCTAACAAACTGAAGGATTAAAACAGTCGCTCGTTAGTACTAGCTGTGACCTCGGATTTGTGTGGCTTTGATTCAGAGATTTGATGTGCTTCGGGTTATGATTTGTTTACAAAATATACATCCTTAACTGATTTAAAAGTCTATGATGTCTTTTAAACTTATACATGTAATTGTGTTAGCCACTTCAATGAAATACCTTTTCGTAAATCAAAAATTATCTAGATAATTTAATTTAATTAAACCTAATTATGACACCAACATTCTATGTCTACTTTATAAAGTTCATAAGCAAATATCTAACTAACAATCTAATTAAGTTACAGCAAAGTTAAACAGAAGATTTAATAAAAAACTTTAATAATACAACGCATACGTTCACAATTAAGGCACTGGAGCCCGTTTAGCTAAATTTAATAGTAGCAACCAGGCGCTTGGAAACAATGCTAAAGTAACCTTGGCTTATCAACCGTTAATTCATTTGGCAGAAACCCAAAGATTTCGTTATAGTTCCGCGATTGTACTAAGTTGTCTTAGCAATAAGTAACACGTTCTTGGCACGCTCGGGAATTAATAAAGGATATTGGACCTATTTGATTTGCTGATGCAATTTCGGTTTCACGGTTGTTGATTTTGTTTTTTTTGGTTTTGTGTACTTGTTTCTGCTTGAAGAGTAGCGGTGGCCCAGTGGTAACGGCCGCGACTTACGAGTTGTAGGTCGTAGGTTCGAACCCCGTCAGGCGTTTTACTTTGTGTAAATAATTTCATCACCATTGCTCTTAAAACGGTGAAGGAAAACATCGTGAGGAAACCGGCATGTCTTAGAACCAAAAATTCGAAGACATGTGACATCTACCAACCCGCACTGGGCCCGCGTGGTGGATTACGGCCCACTCCCTCTCATAGAGAGGCTGTGTCCCATCAGTGGGAACATTAAAGGCTGATTATGTTATGTTATGTATGTTTCTGCTTGAGTATAGTTTTCAATGTTTTTGTTGGTAAACTGGCGTGTGCTAGCTGACTTAAGGGAAAAAAATAATGTAATGTTTTGTGTTTCCTAATGTTAATTAACTTACTATTACTAATTTTAAAAGAATATTTTAGCTCTTCTCGCCTGAAACACAGGATTACCTAGTTCAGGCACGTAAGTCTTTGGAATATAATTTACATTTAAGCAAAACTGTACTAATTCTCATGCCTTATAATTTTGAATAAATATTATTATTATTATTATTATTATTATATTGTATAGTATCAAGTTCTTCTAACTGAACAGGCAGCTGCTGGGGGGAGTTTATTGCGCCACTTTGTCTTTCCAGGTAAATCACTAGAAAGTGGTGAAGGGCGGGCGTTTTGGAGGACTGTCTTATGTAATCTTGACGTTAAAAAAGTGCTGACACTCAGCCTAGTTTGAATAAATGAGTTTTGATTTTGACTTTACATTAAGTACCTAGTTTTCGTTGTTCTTTTCTGCTTCTTATAACAAATTAATATATATCAATGGCGCCGATTCTGTTGTTCACAAACTAAATTGAATTTAAATTCAGTGCATCTTTTTTTTTCTATTTCATTATGAAAAGGACAGAAGGTAAATATTAGTTTAGTCCTGTCAAATTAGTCAGCGCCTGACGTAAATTGACGTATTTTTAACCGACTTCAAAAAGGAGGAGGTTATCAATTCGGTTGTATTTTTTTTTTTTTTTTTTTATGTTTGTTACCTCAGTACGCCGTCATTTATGAACCGATTTGGATTTTTTTTTTTTTGAAAGGATATGCTTCCAGATTGGTCCCATTTTTGTCAAAATCCAGTTCTGATGATGGGATCCATGAGGAATTGAGGGAACTCCTCAAATATTATAGGCATACATATAGCAATTTTGGTATTTTCATCAACATGTCAAGCATTTGCATTCAAAAAGTATAATTTGGTGAAGTGGAACTGATGAAGGAGACCACAGATAGCCACAGGAACTCTTCAATGATAATAAGTATTTCACGGGTGGCGATAAGATATCTCGATTAAGATAGTTAAGCGACTATGACGAAGCAAATTTAAATAAATGGTTCTGACGAAAATGGTACCATCAAACCGATCTGATGATGAAGCTGGAAGGTAGGTACCGGAACTTCGTAATAAAACCATGTATTCTAGCCGTGTTTGGGCTTGTTGGAATTGTCATGAGATGCACTCTGACTATAAAAAGTAAAAAATAAAAACTTTTTAACAAAAAAAAAACAACCGACTTCAAAAAAAAAAACACTACAAAGTGTAAAATAACTTTAATTTTAATTTTGGAAGTCGGTGGCAAAAACGTAAATACAAAACCAGAGACACCGACTTCCGAAATTAAAATTAAAGTTATTTTACACTTTGTAGTGTTTTTTTTTTTGAAGTCGGTTGTTTTTTTTTTTGTTAATAAGTTTTTTAGTAGCCAATTTATTAATCACGTCTAAACTTATCTATGGATTATCTAATTTGACGGGACTAAACTAATATTTATCTTCTGTCCTTTTCATAATTAAATAGAAAGAAAAAGATGCACTGAACTTAAATTTAGTTTACCTAGTTTGTGAACAACAGAATCGGGGCCAATAGAGGGCCAATTCTCGTAATTTTAAGAACGTTCACAGTCTGATCTCAGTCTCAATCTGTCAAAAAATACTTCTAATTTCCCTACATTTTGACAAGTTTTTGTCATTTTTTTGTCACCGAGATGAGACTGCGACTAGATTTTGAACGTTTTAAATTACAAGAATTGGCCTTCAGAGTGAACGTTCTTAAAATTACGAGAATTACCCCTCTGCATAATAAAATGCAAACATTTGGGACACATTAAGCGTGTTCCATACGAGGACAGCATTGATTGTTATCTGATTAAACCAGTTTTTATACCAATTTTTTTTTCTAATTAAACCATTCGTCATATTTTATGATGAATAAGCCCATAAAATAACAGATTTCCCCTAATATTCTTTGATTTATTGCTGGTCGTTATTGTAAATCAATGGATGAAACATTTGAGTCAACAATGTGATTTTATTGCCTGCATGGAAATGGGCAGATGGACATTTTTATGATAAAATGATGTTAATCAATTTAGTAATGTTTTTATTCAAAGTCAAAGTCAAATCATTTATTTCAAATAGGCACTTAAAAGGCACTTATGAACGTCAAAATTAAAAAATAGAATTGATTCTAGTCGCCCATTCCAAAATGTAGTTTTCGTGTGGAGAAGAATGGGCAAGAAACTCCACCGTTACTCTTTTAAAATGTTTTACAAGTTTTTGTATACATACATTATATAATTATATGTGAAGACGATGCACCTAAAATAAAATTTAATCTACCAAAAATGGTAAAAGAATTAAAAATACAACAGACTGGTAAATCAATTATGTGATAGATACATGGTGCTCACATATTTACAAAGATTGTAAAATTTTACTAGTATTTTAAAAAGTGTGTGAGTTACATTTGTCACAGAATGTAAAAAACAATGTATTTAAAAAAAAAATGTGTATGTATAAATTAAATTAGCAACCAGTTTGATTTTGTCTAGACTCTAGATTGTCCTATGGAGCAGGACCAGCATGTATTATTTTTCTAAAAAAATAAATCAATGTTTCCAATTGCGTGTTGTAATTATTACTATGTAATATGGGTACCTGCATTCTCTCAGACACCATAGCTGTTTCTGAGCTAATATACCTACGAGTGCTACCAGCGCCTCATGTGGGTAAACTTCGAATTAACTGGCCAAACATTAGAAATATGATGAGTACTTTCAGAAAAGGAATGAATATTAAGAACCTTAAAGTAAATTTTTACTTGCAACTTATTACTTTCTGTCTTCATAATTTTTACTTGCAACTTATTACTTTCTGTCTTCATAATTTTTACTTGCAACTTATTACTTTCTGTCTTCATAATTTCTAACATTTATGAATGAAAATGACAGTTTGAAAAGGAGACATGTGTGCCCGCTGTATGAGCAAAAAGTTTGTTAAAAAATTGCTTAACATTATCGCTCTTTGAATTTTCCTATCGCTATCTACTCGTAACTCAAACTCAAACTCAAAGCATTTACTTCAATTAAACCATTTACAGGCACTTTTGAATTGTCAAGAAGTCGGTCAGTCAGGAAAAAATGAAGCTAGTTGCCCATTCCAAAGCTTAGTAGGTACCTATGGAGAAGAACGAGCAAGAAACTCCATGGACACTCTTTTTAAATTATATTTTTACAAAATTATTAGTTACATCATATGTTGAATTTATAAATATGTGAGAATGATGTAAAAAATAAATAAAAATCAAGTACGTGTTAAAAGTGTCCAGAGTATAGCAAATAGTAACACAATAACAATCCAAAAACAAGCCGTGGCAGCCAAAAGATGACCAGCCCCAACTGACGGCGCCCGTTCACGAACATGATGCATGGATCAGCACCATCCAGCTCAACCATTTTATAAGGAACCGAATGATCCAACACACACGCTACCGTCAGTGAGACACTTGAGCGAGCATGACATACTATCAGCCGATTAGGGCACATTCTAGTCAATGAAAAACATATTACCCGGTAAATGGTAGCTCAATCTATACATATAATAAAATCGTAGGAAAGTCAAAACTGTACATTGAATATTTTTTAAATCTATTTACATATAATAAAATCGTAGGAAAGTCAAAACTGTACATTGAATATTTTTTAAAAAGAATTTTTGGGGGGTGATCTACAATCGATATCGAAGCCAAAAATATAGTTTTTAGAATTTTTGTCTGTTTGTCTGTTTGTCTGTTTGTCTGTCCGGGATAAACTCAAAAAGTACTGCATGGATTTACTTAAAATTTTGCATGAATATTACTAAGAGGTCGGGTCAACATATAGGCTACATATTATCACGCTATCACCTACGGGGGAGGGGCTGTGAATCTTTATTTTTCTTACCCATTCTGTGACAGCGTGTAATCTAACGACGCATATTTAAATGTTGTTTTTGAGTAAGCCATGTTATTATCTAGCTTTACACTATAAAAACTACGCCATTTAAGTAACTTAGGCAGAGAAATATAGTTTAATGAATGTTAGTAGTATAAAGACAGTTTTAAAACAGCGCCATCTATGAGATTTCATAAAAATCAAATCAAGTCACATGTTAACATTTTTTGGAAATTAATAATTTATATTTGATCATGTTGGCGAGGTAAGTAGTTAGTTATTCTTAAAATTCATAGATGGTGATGGGCATTTTCTTCATAAAAGTTGTATCGTATATAGTTCGTTTTGACAAATTCAAGTTCCAACAAAACCCTCAAAATCTTGAGCAGAGTTGAGGAAGACAATTAAAAAAAAATGCGGTGTTAAGTATTACAAAAAAGTTATGTTCATTGATGATGATCATTTCATTTCATGACACCCTCGCGGAGGCTAGCGTCAGTGACAGTCCCAGCCGCATGCGTCATCTGTTTGCCGTCATCTTGGTAATTTGTGGAGTCGCGAACCCGGTAGCTTTGTGGGAGAAGTATCACCATCATCTGTCTGAAGATTTTCTACGAGCTTTGAGGCGTGCTACTGGAGACGAAGTCGAAGTAACTGATGAACGCGTGCTGAACACCTGTCTCAGTTCACTTCAAGATGTGGTCATTTCTATTGGCGGCAATCCACTGATCGAATATGGGTTACCAGCTCCCCCATTCATCACCGTATCAAGACCGTAGAAATCGGAAGTATAACGCTGAGACAAATTACGATCTGGGCGAAATGACCACCATACGAAATGACCATGTCGCTTTGTTCTCTTCAGAGCAAAAACTTTATGACACCGTCCTTGAAAGCGTTGGGCAAAACCAGGGTAAAATGTTTTTCTTGGATGCTCCTGGTGGAACAGGAAAAACATTTGTTACCACTGGCATACTTGCAGAGGTCAGGAGGCAAGGCAAAGTTGCTATTGCTGTAGCGTCGTCGGGAATCGCTACCACACTGCTTCCGAGTGGCAAGACAGCACATGCCATGTTTAAAATTCCCATAGATTTAGAGAGCGCCGAAACGCCTGTTTGTGGTGTGTCACGTAACAGCAATAAGGGACACGTGCTCAAGGATTGCTCTCTGATCGTATGGGATGAGTGTACGATGGCCAATAGGAAGGCAGTTGAGGGCGTGGACAGAATCCTGCAGGACATCCGCAGGAACGAACATTTGATGGGTGGTGTTACAGTTCTGTTCAGTGGTGATTTTCGGCAAACGCTTCCCGTGGTGACGCGGGGCTCGAGGGCTGACGAGGTGAATGCTTCGTTGAAACGATCTTCGTTGTGGTCACGAGTTCGTACGCTGCGCTTGACCATTAATATGAGAGCTCGGCTCGGCGGCAATGCACGTGCTCAAGAATTCTCCGATGTTGTTCTAAGTCTTGGCGAAGGCACTCTACCAGAAGAGATAGGTGTACAGGTGGTGCTTCCAGAGTCTCTCGGTAGAGTGGTATCCAGCTTAGAAGAACTAATTCGCTGTGTGTAGAATACCGCACCAGCAGAATTCTTGGGTGTGTGAGCGGGCCATTTTGATGCCCAAAAATGATCAGGCTGCAGCAATTAACGAATGCATTCTCTCGGAAATTGAGGGGAATAAAGTGGTCTACACCTCGATAAACACTGTTGTCGAGCAAGATGACACCACACGTTATCCCGTGGAATTTCTGAGCTCCCTGTCAGCAAGTGGACTTCCAGCGCATACCATCAAGCCAAAGGTCGGTGTTCCGATTATGCTTCTTCGGAACCTATCTCCTCCGAAGTTGTGTAACCCGCCTTAAAGTCATCTCGCTCCACAGACACACCATTGAGGCGGAAATTCTTACGGGTTGTGGCGTCGGCGAGGCAGTATTTATACCACGCATTCCCCTCATACCTCATAATTTCTCATTCCAGTTCAAGCGCGTACAGTTCCCCGTGAGTGTTTGCTTCTCGATGACCATCAATAAGTCGCAGGGGCAGATACTGAGCAGCGGGTGTCGACCTCAGGACGAGTTGCTTCTCACAAGGGCAACTGTACGTTGCTTGCTCCCGCATCACCAGTCCTGACTCTCTTTACATTTTACCTTCTGGCAGCATAACTACCAACGTAGTTTATAGAGAAGTGTCGTAACCTCTGTACGTATTTTTACTCTTTTGTGTCCTGGAATGTATTCGTGCATTATTTTCTCTATTTCCTTCAGTCACGTCTTATGACTGAACTCAGCAGGATTCCCATATAACTCTCTTCACTTGCTTCGCTTGCAAAAAAAACTTATATTTTAATGCTATTTTAAAAGTTGTGTACTTATAAAGTTATAGCGACACTGGCATCTTAGGTATTTTTGGTGCTGTAGAGCCTTCACGCAGACGACGTCGCGGGCAGCAGCTAGTAGTACATAAAGTATAATAGTAAGTAAAGACAATAAAACAAATAACCCTTATGGTGCGACTCAGTCTGTCTGTCTGTCCGTCTGTCATGAACTACTAACGCTATCAACTTGAAATTTGGAATAGTTTTAGATGACGCTTGCCCGGCTATTTTGCAAATAAAAAAAAATTTTTTTTTTGCAACAGCGTATTTTCAAATAATTTTTCTGTTTTTAGGCCACATAGCTTTCGACTTATGATGAAAATTGTAAACATAAAACACACTGTTCCCTTAGCTCCGAAGTTTGAAGTTTTGAAATTATTCTATGAAGTAAAAATTTATGTAAAGAATACAGAAAATATAAAACGATGTCTCTAAATAGCAAACTTTTTCAGAAATCATCAACATAAATTACATTAGTTTCAGTTTTTATTAGGTGATTCACTTCGGTCGGTGGCGCTGAACTAAAACTACAGTATTCTACACCGCAGTGTTAAATTTCACTGACGAATTTTCCTCGCCGATGAAACTTTAAAAACATTTCACGTTTGTCCTCCAAATTGTCCTCATTCTCTACTTACTCGCAGATTGCTTTGGGTGAAGCACAGTTGTATTTTTTTCTGGGTACAGAACTATTTAGGTGCCTGCACGAATGAAGCTTCTAATAGGCTCCTAGTTACTAAATTAATAAATATAATAAACTAGCGGCCTGTCCCGGCTTCGCACGGGTGGACATTTATTTTTTAAACATTTTATTTTTTTCTTGCAATTAAAATAGCCTATATTAATCAGTGATAATATAGCAGTAAAATGGTGAAAGAATTTTTAAAATCGGTCCAATACTTTTTGAGCCAATTCGTTACAAACATACATACAAATCTTTCCTCTTTATAATATTAGTAATAAATGAATATGGTACTGATAAAACGCGTTCAGCTACTTTTACGAGCGATAGTCTGGTTGGATGGGTATTAATGAACCCTTTTGAAGGACTGTAGTAAAGTAAAACATCCAAAATATTTATATATGATGGTACGGAACTCTTGGTGCGCGAGTGCAACCCGCTCTTGATCGGTTTTTTTTCCAGTTCCTCCAACGTTTCACTTCTTACATTTCCGAACAAAAATAAATTTGCAGCAAGTACATATCAAAAGCGAAGGGAAACAACGGTAGACTTAGAAGAAAAAAAAATCAACGGCAAGTATTTTCAATTCCGAGACGTGCTGCAATGAAACGGTGTTCACCATTCGAACGACCTTCTTTTTTTAATTTTTCATTTCATATTTTGTGCTGTGTCAAATGTTGTATACTTTTTCTTTTTTGTCGTTGGGTTTATGGGATATTTTCTTTTTTTTTTTGAGTATTGTTGGTGAAATTTTTGTATAGATTTATTTTTATAAGAGGTGTGTGTTTATTTATTTGTTTAAGAAAATCTCAAGATCAAAAATCTCGTTTGGAATAGAGGAGCGACTTACATGTTTATATAGTATACATCATCATCATCATCAGCCGGAAGACGTCCACTGCTGAACAAAGGCTTCCCCCTTAGACCACCATGCCGAACGACAATCCGCCACTTGCATCCATCGGTTGCCCGCGACTCTCACGATGGCGTCGGTCCACCTAGCGGGAGGCCTGTCTACGCTGCGTCTTCTGGTTTGTGGTCGCCATTCAAGAACTTTTCTTCCCCATTGGGTATCAGTTCTACGAGCGATGTGGCCTGCCCATTGCCACTTCAACTTGCAAATTTTAATAGCTATGTCAGACGAATATCCTCGTTCCGGATTTTATCACGCAAAGAAACTTCGAGCATAGCTCTTTCCATAATGGTGTACATAATAAAGAATATTCTATTATATTTCTGAAATTGTGGCTCTGCCTTTATTAATGAAATTTGGTCAGCTGTAAAGGCCGCCCATTCTCTATGATGCAAAGCTAAACAGAATACTGTTTAACAAATTTATGGTTTGAGTTGTTGAAATTAGGACAGCTGACAGTAAAATTAATTTGCGAGCTGTTTCTTAATTAATCATATTGCCTAATGACTATAGATACATAATCATCTTCCTGCTCTATAGATATATAATCATTTCAGCACAATAAATTCATTCATTTACTTTCTTACTAATTGAAACTATTTAGGTATTTTTTTGACCTGGTAATATTGTTAGAGCCACAGGTATTGAAACTTTTCTTATATTTAATTTTTATTTTTCTTAATTTAAAATATTTTTCACCTACTTTTGTTTTTTACTTAAGTAGGTGGTGAAATCTTATGTATGCACAAAGCTAAATACATATTGTGTATATATCATCTTTGTTTGCTTACCTATGTCTAAGAATTTTTTTTTTCGAACTATTATTATGTAGGTAATTAAAATCACACCACATTATTTTGAACGTGGGTAGTTGCTCTTTTAATATAGAAAATAAGTCGATAAGTATGAGATAGAGTAAATAAGTCTTGTTTGGGCTGATTTTTACATCGCCAGGTAACTTTTATTCGAGGAACAAAATTGACGTTTGACAGTTTTTGTATGAAATAACTGTCAAAATTTCAAAACTATTCCTCGAATAAAGTTATCAGATGATTGAGAAATCAGCCCTTAGTACCTACATAATAAAAATGAAAAGCAGTTTGTCAGTGTTTTTTTTTGTTTTGTTTTAAAATGTTCGATGTAGTCCGATTTAGGTTTTCATAGGAAGAAATATTAGAAGAGTTCCCAGAAAATGTTCAAATTCAGGAAACGCTAAACGGCCTTTTATGGATTTTTGTATTCAAATTATTGAAATTTGGACAGGTCAACGTCCGTCGGGTCAGCTAGTATAAAATAATAATATTACATATTTAATCCAGTATTGCGGAAGTTAATCAAATTCGGCAATAGGTTTATAAGTTCAGACTTTCGACCTATGAAACGTTCATACTTCGTTTGATATCGTGTTCATTGAAAACTATTTGTAATAAAAAAATATACCAGAAGTTATAATAGTGACATGAAATTCTGTCAATCAATGGATACGTTAATATTACAGTATTTAGCTGAAGTTCAGGGATTATTTTTGTGAATTATAAATACATTATTAGGTAGGTAGGTATATCAAATCGCACAACTTAAGTAAAAGACGGCACAACTCAAAATAATCCAAAATCGAGTTATTGCAATTATCAAAATCTGCGTCGAAAACTACATTAAATCCAAAGACATCGGTTTACAACTTGTATTTTGATTTATGTTACTCTTTAATCTAGGTGTGCGAAATAGTTGTCCAAAAATATTTTTAAAAGCTTCCGAGGGCATACCGAAACATCCCAGTTTCTTATATATGTAGTTTAGGAGATGGTCTATTATTTTCTTTATTTACCGTGTTATTTTAAGATCAAAGACTTCTTATAGGTTTTCGCATACTCTAATATAAGTATTTTCTCTGGCTCCGTAGTCCAGAGATAAGGGGGGGATCAAATTTTATCCATTTTCTTGAATAGCTTTAAAAATATTTATTTGAAAATTGTTAAAAACAATATTTGGAACCCTCACATTTGACCCTTTCATTTCATATGTCATACTGTACAATTAGCAAAGCTTTTTTTTTAAGTGCCTCCCAAAAGTGCCCCCCTATTCAAAATTAATCTGTTAACGGTACACATCCGTGTTTGGGTCACAGAAATCCATGTGTGCATTTCAACTTAATCGGTCCATTAGATTTGGAGCAAAATAGCTGAGTCAGATGGACAGATACACGAGTGATTTTTTAAAGGTTCCTTTTTTACATTAACGTACAGAACCCTAAAAACATTAAAGTTATGATCTCGAAGTGGTGACTTAAGTCTTAGAAACTGTTAACTTAGCATAGGGATATCCTGCTTACAATCTCAAGTACCTAAATGTGCAGTGAGTTCCATAAAACCCCCATCACCCCCTTCACCCTGAAACCTTAAAAAATTTCGCGCATTTAATTATTTTTTTTTTCCGTTTTGTTGTCTGTAACTTCTTAATGACACTTTAACACTGTTTAATGAATGATTCAAAAATAAACGCCCCAACAGTTTCACAAAATAAATCCCTTATGAATAATGAAAAATGTTAATACTGTGACGTCGATGCAATACTAACTGCAGTAGATAGTAGTTCCTTTCTCATTATTTCCATTGTACTGTATCTTAAGTATTTTCAAAGAAATCTCAGACTCCATTATTTTCAAAGAAAATGTTGCGTTCGGACAATGCTGCTGGTATTCTTTGTAAATATTGTCATAATAGTCACTGGGAGTAAATTGAAATTATTTATTCGTGAACATTATTTGTGGAGTACTATTAATAATACAAGTGTATTTATAAGGCCCGCTTGCACAACAAATCACTAAATACAAGATGTTGCTTTGCAACCTCGTCAAATTTAAGGAGGTAACTATGCTAATGATTCTCGACACGAATCAATAATAAAATAAGTAGTTAATTTTCTTTATATTTTTCTAATTTTCGAAAATCGGCCTGTGCGGGACACGCATGTTAAAACGCAGCCCGTGTGATACCGCACTCTAACTGGCCTTTCACACACACATACAAACGCGGTCGTATAAACGATACCATATTTTTTTTCTACCCCTGCGCGCACGCACCACCCCCCTACAACCTCCCTAATCCCACCCGGCCATGCCCAGGCCCAGAGCCCAGACATAACTAGTGTGATTGATGTCGCCGGCCTTCGCCGTCGTCGTGAGCAAGTCTTTCGCGATTTTCCGGCCCGCGCTGACCAAACGGGATTCATTCCAAGTGCCCTTTAGCTTAAATGTGTGGACTGGCATAATACCACGTGTTTGGACCCTATTTCATCGAAGGTTACCTTACTAGCACTACATACCTGGAGCTGCTACGACAAGTCGTCGAGGAGATGCTCGATGACGTTCTCCTGGTACTACATCGCAACTTGTACTATCACCAGGATGGTGTCCCTCCTCACTACGGAAAGGTTACCGAAAGGTTCGGTAATAAGTGGAGTGGCCGCGGTACACCTGTGGCCTGGCCTCCCCGTTCCCCGGACTTAATGCCCCTGGACTTTTATTTGTGGGGAGACATGACATACTAGTGTGCACAGACGAAATAACAAGTGTTACAGAATTAAAAGAAAAAGTGATTAGTGAAAGAGCGACACCGTAAAAAAAGTGTGTTTGTTCTGCGAAAGCCCAAGGAGACCCCGTTACACTGTGTCTAACAACGTAAAGGCGGACACTTCGAACAATAGCTCCGACTAGCTTAGGTAATTTATTTAGTCGTACTAGACAATAATTTGTAAATACATAGTTAAATCAATTGGTGTAAATAAGTAGATTTCAAATTTTAACTACGCTAAAAATATCTAAAATACCTGATAACCAGTGCTCCTAAACAAAATTATCACTTAAAAACCATAACCCATAATTAACTAGCGAAGCTTTCCCTTTTTATGACAAAGTAAAAACCATTTTAGATTTAGTACATAATTGTGTGCACCAACAGCCCCATGTGTCCTAAACCCGTCAGGTAGGAAGGAAAATTCAAAATCAACCAATATCATGCACAGATAATTAAACAATAAGTACATTGCGCGGAACACAATGACTTCGATCGACGTTCGTATTTGTAGGTATCTAAACGTTTTTATTAATGTAAGACTTACAATTTCATTATTTACTGTCCGTTTATCCAAAATAAAATTAATTTTATGCGTAGAGCAAAACTAACATTTTATTAATCAGTCGATAACTACGTCTCCTATTTATTTTGAAACCGGCCACTAAGGAACAAATGAATTATCTAAAGTCGGACACCTGGGCGAAAACAATAAGTCAACAAATTCTAAAGAACTGAGTAAAACATCCAATTTCTAATCTTAACAGACAATGCTAGGACTTCATCTGGCGACCATAAAGTGCGCTGGGGGATCCCCAAAATGGAGAAATTGTACAAATACTCATTCATTGGTAGCCTCACGCTCAGCTTTTAGGGTCGTCGACACGCACGCACACAGCGACAAGTCGTGCGACTTCCTACCACGGGGCGATTCTGTTCTTTGAAAGTGGTGTATTCTGAAATACTGTCAAACTTAAATAACTAAAAAAAACATGTATGTATTAATTATTGAAAAGTATCGTAAGTTTATTTGATTATTTATGTCTTTCCTAACAGCCTCCTGACATTTGACGAGGATGCAAAACAACAACTTGTATACCTAAATAAACAAAGTCACAATTCAGGACACTGTTTTTGTTATATTTTATTAGGATTTTTTTTAATAATTCAAAATTAAGCTTTTTACGAGCTAAAGCAATAAACAATTGATTTTATGAAGACTTCAAACTTACCACAAATAGTAATTCAGTAATAAGGCAATAAATGCGAAAAAAATCTTAAAAGTCAACTCCTGTAAAATAAAAAAAACTGGTCAAGTACGAGTCGGACTCGCGCACCGAGAGTTCCGTACAAAGTAGGTATGTAACTACAAATTTACGGTTTTCAGATTTTTGTCCTTTACTTGTGCTACATGACCTTGCTTCTTGCCAAATTTCATGATTCTAAGTCAACGGGAAGTAGCCTATAAATTTTGATTCCCTTGAGAGTGTCAAAATATACGTTTTTTGCGGCATAAGCGACCGTATCTTTTTGTTACGTTAACTTAGAAATTTGTTTTTTTCACAGCTTCAAGAGACTACAGACTTAAACATATATTTTTAATTTAAACTCGATACCTCCACGCGTTCCCGAGATAAAGAATCTTGACAGACAGAAAGACGGACGGATGGACAATAAAGTGATCCTATAAGGGTTCCGTTTTTCCTTTTGAGGTTCGGAACCCTAAAAATCAGCTGTTGTGACTTTGTTGCACCGAAGGTGCGATTATAATATATGTAACATCACTATACGTTAGGATTGGGTAGAGGCATTGATATATATGTTACACTAGATTAGCAATTACCGCACCAAGGCGTTGCCACTAGGCTGATGGCCACAGCCATCAGCGTAGCTAACGTCAGTTCAGTGCTCTGTGTGACGCCAACCGAAGTCAACCGAGTGACATACAACAAAAAATATTGCGAAAGAGTGCGATTCAAGATCACAAAAACATAATAAATTAACCGGAATTACTTTCCACACGTTAATTAATCGTCTCTGTGTTTATATCAACGTAAAAACGCTATAAAATATAGAATTTTGTAAATTAAGTTCAGTGTTACCACTCAAAACTTAGTTTTAGTTACCCACATTAGTGGGAGTTTTTAATTTATGGAATAAGTGATTTTAAATATTTTTTAATAATAACAACGTAGCAGGGTGCATAAAGATGCAGCACGCCGTGAAAAATGGGTGGAAATAATCTGATTGCTGAGAAAAGAGACTGACTGGCTACCTACTAAATCATTCAATTTCATTAATAATAAAGAAAAAATATTCAAAAAGAAAATGTCTTAGTTATTTTCATTATTTATAAACTTCTATTACACATCCAATAAGAAATACATAATTCAAATATTTAAAAAATAATTTAACTTAACTTAAAACACTTTTTATGGCTTAAAATGTTGGGTAAAATTTCGCATGGGTAGGCAACTCCATCCCGTCATTGCATGTTTATATTGCGGTCTTTGTTTAATCTAAGCGATGGTATTATTCTTAGGACGTGTGTAAGTGAGACAGATATATGTTTACTTTTAAATGTTTAGTGGTTTCAAAGCTACGTCGTCGCGTTTATAAAGTGGCTACACTTTTTTGACACATTTTATTGAGGTTTGCTTCTCTAGTTATATAGCTCAATGGGTAGAGGCGTATCTACGGTTTATACGACGACATAATATCAAAGAATATTTTATATCCAGTTTTACCTGACCTCGCATTGTATAGGCTTTTCGTACAATGAGAAGTCAGCATAGACTAACTACGGAACATTATAGGCTGATTATGTTGTTCGATTTCTTTCAATTGTTTGAAGTAAAAAAAGGCAGAATGATGTTTTAAACATGTTTAGCGCTAAATGTATTTACTGATTTCTGGAGCAAATGCACCGAATGTTTTAAAGATTGTTTACTATGTCTACTGTCTGTGATAAAACTTATATTATTTTGTAATTCCCTATTCAAAGTTATGGTTTCCTAGAAGTGCGGTTGCCGCCACATAATGGCCACAGTGTCGGCTGTCAAGCGATGTTTGACTTTACTGTGTCGAAAAATGTTCTCTAAGAAAAACAACCGACTTCCAAAAAAGACACTACAACGTGAAAAATAAATTTAATTTCGGAAGTCGGTGTCGTTGGATTCGCATTTTCGTTGTTTGCCACCGACTTCCGAAATTAAAGTTATTTTTCACACTCGTCATTCCACTAACATTTACAACTTAGAACAATAATATAGTGTTGGAAGTCGGTTGTTTTTTTTTTGTCAAAATTTTTTTGTTTTTCACTTTTCAGTTGTACTTACCCCAAATAAATTCGTATAACACTATTTGCTATGTAAATATTAGTGAGAAGAAGTCATTATAACATCATCAAATATAAGCTAAGTGGCAAAAATACGTATTATTGAAGCTAACTCAAAAACCACCCTAGCAAAGTTAATAAAATTTATGTGGGACGACCTCTGAGGCATACATTAAAAAAAAATATTTTTAAATCTATTTAATTTTTGTAACAAACATACAAAAAAAAAAAACATTCAGTCGAATTGAACTCTAAGAGAACTGTATAAGTACCTAAGACATGCGAACGAACTTATACACTAAGAAATATTTAAATACTAAAAGTTTCGTTTTAGCTGTGTGACCAACTCTGGGCAATCCAGGCGGCCATTGAGTATGTCATAAAGCAATCAAGCAAACACATATCCATAACTTTACGCCTTTCATCGAATATTAACTTTCTTCATAACGTTGACGTCATTCGCCGGCGAATTGTGAAAGCTATGTGGCGGCAACCATTTTTCTGAGAAACTATTGTTTAAGTAAAAAATATTTACTTTCACGAGAATAACAAAGTATGGAAACATTCATGAAGAGTAAGTTTTGTTTTGCTGGTCTCATAATGGTTTCTTAGGCTAAGGCCAAACGAGCGTTATTTTTTGAGCTGTGAGTCGCGTATTTTGAGTATCGCAATTTACGCTCAACTGAAATTCGGTTAGGCTGCCAGACGGACGGACGTAACTTCAGTCTCAAGCAATCATGCTAGCGAAGAAGGTGGCGGGACGGCTGAGGGAGAGAGCCTCTCGTCCCAGAGAGATGTCAGCATTAAGGAAGGGGCCCGTAAGGGCCGAAGCCTGCCGGGGCAGCGGGATTGTCCGAAAGGGTTACCGCTACCCCGGAACACAAAGGGCTAAAGAAGGAACACGGGTGAGTTTTAGTCAGTAAGAGTCTGATGCTCCCTTCTGCTCCACCCAGAGCGGGAAGGGTCATTTGATGATTTCCCATTCATAAAAAAAAGCCTTAGTTTATGCCGTAGGTACTACTAGTACCTGACTAATGACCAAATTTCTCATTCACCAAAACTTTTCATTTCTTCCTCATTCGCTGTAACTTTGTCGGGTCTCTCAACATTTTTTCTCCTTGAGATTACCAAAGAAATAAAAAACCCGGAAAGCATTTAAAATAGGAACACAAGGATAAAACGAGCTCCAACCGTCCTTATCTGGGATACTCATCATTTCGCTACAGCTTTGAGAGCGTTAACTTAAAACCAGCTAAGCGTACGGTCACAACTTTATGGAGAAACAAAAATTAAAAAATGTGTTTTATAAATTCTCCCTGCTGCGGTGTCATGCGGTGTCTTACGGACCATGGTTTTTATCATTTAAGACTTCAAGTTACAGCTATATGAACATAATGCAGCATTGGATATTATAGCGGACACGTCCTTTATGTATGGAGGTTTTTATTTATACAAGGTGTAACAGAATAAACGCAATTAGTTTTAATAATTATTGTCGGACGAAATATCAGAAAAAAATAATATATTAAAAATAATAAATTACAAAAGTTGGTACTCTTCTCATTTTTTTCTTTATTTATTAACAGGGGCTTTTACGTATAGCGTTTGCCAGTCCCATCATCTCTTCTCATTTGTAATCATAATCATTTAAGAAAGAGATTTTTTATATTTTTTTTTTCAATAGACCAACGACAGACGTTTTGAATTGTTCAAAACCAATCAAAATCACAGGAGTCTATAACTGGAATAAAACACTGATGAAATCCCTTAAGACTGATGAATGAAAGTCAGCCTTAAGGCTGGCTTTTGTTCATCAGCCTTAAGAGTAAACTAGTCGCGAGCTTGAACTCACTGGTGGTCATGGCCAAAAAGCACGCTGTCTCGTTTGGCTTCGTGTCCAGCGAAGTATCAGTCATAAACAGTTAGACGCTAGTCTACACGAACTCACGCACAGAAACACCGTTCCGAACTGAAAGGCGCGTAAAAAAATTCAAAAAGTGCTTCGGAAAATTGAGCTTTTTGAAAAAACCACTGCATAAATCAATCATAAATATAGCTTATTTATCTTTTCAATAACTGAGCTTTGTCAGTAAGGACTGGTTTTGAAGATTTTACAGTTCTTTTATTACTTACTAGCTGTGCCCGCGACTTCGTTCGCGTGGTTGTCGAGAACAAAACAACGTCGTTTAGATAAGAGTATATCACCTTTTTGATGATTTAGATAAGAGTCCTGACTTTGGTATAGTTGATTACGTTAATGCTTCTCTATATACTATGTTAGCGGTGGAATTACCCGAAGCATATACAAAAAGGTTGTTTGGGTTGCTAACACGTGATAGAGAAACATAGAGTTGGCCGTGTGAAAAACAATCAAAAGTAAGGTCTACACCCGCAACGGATAACGTCTGGCCTTGGGCTTTATTAATAGTCATAGCGTAACAGAGGCTTACAGGAAATTGCACACGTTTGAAAGTAAACGGAAAATTATTGGGGATAATGGGTATCCTGGGAATGAAAACAACATCACCGGAGCCGCAACCTGTTAAGATTTCGGCTTCGATGACATTTCGTTGGAGATTTGTTACTCTCAACCGAGTTCCATTGCATAGTTTTGGTGGGCTTAAATTTCTGAGTAGAATGATTGGTACTCCGACTTTTAAATAAATTTTGTGTGCTGGAAGACCTGGTGTATTTAGAGAGTCTAAAAACTCTACTGGATAGTGGGTGGCATCTCCTTCTTCTAAAACCGTGTTAATAGATAAATATTCCCTACTTTCTCCAGAAACATGTACCAATATTTGAGAATTTATTGCTGCTGCTTGGTCGTTGCGAGGTGCCAAAATAGCTCGTTGGCATAGCCAAGCAGCGTCATGGTTCGAGATCTCTGATGGATCTCCGTATACAGAGGAAATGAGTTCCTGCTGTGAGGCAACAGAAGAACACAGGCTTTCGACTAAAGTTACTTTACCTCCTTCTTGAGTCGGGTATGTGCCGTTACCAATTTGAAGTAGTAAATTTGAGAAAACCTGCGCGTTTGCGTCACCTCCCAAATATGCTCGCATATTAAAGCTCAAATTAGTTAATATGACACTACGCCATAAAATAGAGCTCTTTAAACAGGCACCTATTTCATCGGCCCTCGTTCCTCTGGGTATTATAGGGAGTGTCTGCCTGAAGTCTCCACAGAATAGCACCGTTAAGCCTCCCATCGGTCGGTCATTTTGTCTTATATCTCGCAACGTTCTATCTACAGCTTCCACAGCTTTACGATTTGCCATCGTACACTCGTCCCAAACGATAAGGGCGCAATCGCGTAAAACCCTTGCTTTATCACTATTGCGAGACACGTTGCAAACAGGGTTTTCTGTGCGGTCCAAGTCGATTGGTATTTTAAATGTTGTATGTGCAGTTTTTCCTCCTGGTAATAAAGTGGCAGCTATTCCTGAGGAAGCGACGGCAAGGGCAATTTTGTTTTGGCTCCTTATTTGAGCCAAGATAACTTTAGTGAGGAAAGTTTTACCTGTTCCACCAGGTGCATCTAAAAACAGCATTTCTCCTAATGAATGTTCTACACTACAGCATACTCTATCAAAGATTTGACGTTGTTCTGACGTCAAATTTGAACAGCCATTTCGCAATATTTCTGCTAACTCTTCGGGGTTGTAATTTATTTCAGATGTATACTCCCTATTAATTCGTTCCCCACCAACTGTCGGTGTCGGCAAGCCGTATTGACTGAGGGGGTTCCCTCCTATACTTGTAACTATATCTTGTATAGCCAGCAAAGCCCTATTATGGCAGCTTTCACGTACTTGGTCAGAAGTTTCACTATTTATATTTTGCTGTCTCAAAAAATCTTCGGCAAACGCGTCTTTATATTTTTGCCACAACTGCCCAGCGTCCGATAGGCCACAAAATGTCAACAAAATGGCAAATAAATGGCGCAAACGATGTGGACTATCACTGACGCATGCTTCGGCTAAAGCATCATCCCAATGCTGATCGCCATCTAATAAATGCCGTGCGCGGCAAGCAGCTTGAAATGTGGGATATTCTATATCGTCCACTTTGCGGAGCTCAGCAAAAGAAGTAGGTCCTCGCACTGTGTGAAGAAGAAGGCGTAAATAATAACACTCTGCATTATTTGGGTGCACCGTGTATACTCTTCCAATCACGTGTTCTTTAAAAATGCCGGACTCGCCTTCTACAGCAGTTCCACGTCTCCTGCGATTAAAAACACCTTGCTGCTTGTTATAAGTATAATAATGTGGCACTTCATTGTACAACAGAGACTTAGCGAAATTGTCTCTTTCGCAAATGCGAAAGAATGCGAGCAAGGTGGTTTGTCTTGGGTTGTTCATTCTTTCTGCCACATTTTCTGACTGAAAGTAAACTCGCTGCCCGCCTTCCAGGTGCACGTCAAGATGGATGACTGGCGGATACCTTTCATGAATAGGGAAACTCAAAATGCGCCAAACTGCCTCCGAAGAGCTTATGTATCGGCCAGATTGATACCTTGTCACTTCATCAAATTGGTTGTTATTTCTTAGTGCTATCATGGCTTGATCACTACCTTTATTAACATATTTACATATATATTTTATAGATTCGACGCTATTACAAATTTCAACATTAATGTGTGCTTGAAAAGCGTTTGACAAAACTGGAGAATACGGTACCACCCAACTATTATTTAGAATTATTTCTTGTCCACGGAATCTGACAGTAGCTGTGAAACCACCTTGTGACGGTGATCTTCGCCGGTATTGCGGATACCCATTTTCCCCAGCCATAGTTAGTTCTTTCAGTGCTCTGGGGTATTTTTTTGAGCATTGACCATCTTTCATGCACGGTGATTCCCTGTTTAAGAGGCCACATGGCCCGTGAACCATATGTGTTTTTACTATGTCATGCAAAATCGGATCTGCATTATAGTCCGGAAATTCTGCACTTATGACACTGTCTATAGCATCGGGACGAATTTTTTCTTCCAGCCACAGAAGAATGTGCGCGTGGGGTAAACCACGCTTTTGCCACTCGACGCTATACATAAAACAAAGAGTTGAACCGAAAACTTTCTCCTTTGTAAGTAGATTAATCAAGACTTTGAGTTTTAAATGAAAAATCCTAGCAATAATGTCATGTCTGTCGTATGACGCCTGTCCTGTGAGAAGTGCCTGGCAAATCTCCGTCCACTTTGGATTTGTTGTAAATGTTATAAAAAGGTCCGGCCGGCCGTATTTACGGACGTAACAAAAAGCATCTTGCGTTCGTTCGTGCATATACCGCGGACCGCCTGTGAAACTGGATGGCAAAATAACCAATCGACCCAAGTTTTCGACGTTATTATCTGATTGCATGGCGTCCCGCAAGTGCACGTATTCTTCAGCGCGTAACCGTCGCTGGTTAGTGCGAATATACACTAAACGTTCAGTTTCTATTTTTGCGTACATGTCCACAATAAATTGGCTGAACAAACCACGAAATCGTTGCAAATATACGAAACTGTTTTGCCTTATTTGTAAAAGGTAGGAATAGTATTGTTGAGCAGATATTTTTTTTTGATAATTAGTGACTCTCGTAGTAGGGTTCACTTGGTACAGCCCAAAATTGTACCCATCTTCACCATGACAATAAATTAGTGGATATTGCAGGGCGTCGTAAGCTCGGTGGGTTTCCAAAATGCGTTGAAGGCGATCGTCGCGTGTACGCAACACGATATCACGTCTCTCACACTCCTGGTCGACTAAAACAACTGCAACTTCATCTGCGACGGGTGCATTGTGTCTTCCACGGTGTTCACCCACAGGACGTCTATCGGCACTTATAACAATTTTGAAATCATTGCTGCCTTGTGGAATTGACTCCAATGCAGCTTTGAATTCACGAACGTACTGGTTAACGTGATGCAGCAATTCTTGAAGTTGACCCAAAAGCTCAGCATTGAGCTGGGGAAAATTGTGATTTCTAACATTGAGCTGTTGCGTGTAATCGGATACAAAATAAATTTGGAGAAATTTGGGTTCATTTTCTGGCAGCAAAGATCCAATAAGGTGATAAACTTGACCTTGTACTTTGAAGGTTGGCATGAACGGTCCTTCCGTTATTTGTTTTGCCCCAAAGGAAGTCATTTGGAAAGCACTGTTATATAAACGAATATTATCCAAAAAACGGTTCGACTAGGGATGATCGCCATTCAGGAGACTTTTAAGTAAGTGTGGTGGATCTTGGAAATTTGGAAGAACAATTTTTCCATTTGAGCAGCACATTCCATCTGTCTCTTTCCTCCATTTCAAAGCATGACAAAAATTACAAATTTCTCTCATGTCACCCACGAAAGTAAAGCCAGCATAATTAATTCTAGACGAATATGTGAACCCTGATTTTTCCCTATTGTCCCAAGGTAATAAAATATTTGCATCGTCATTTTCCATGGACTCATCAGCTCCGCTATTTGTTTCTCTATTCATATGGTATCGAGCTCGTTCTATTTCTAGGCGAGATTGACGTTGTTCTGCTGTTTCTGCTCGTCTTAGTTCATCTATTCTTTCCCTTTCAGATGCAAGATAACTTTCATTGTTTCTTTGTACACCTACATAGTTATGTCTAGCTATTTGTAATCGTTCTTCTCTTTGGGAGAGAGATTCAGACTCGCGCGAGAGAGCGTGTCGCTCTCGGTCAGATGACAGACGTGCTTGGCGTTCCTCGATACTCTCTTGAGAACGCAAAGTCGCGGTCCGAGTTCTTTGCGAACTTAAGCGCGACTCCCTTTCTGTGAAAGTCTCTGACTCGCGTGAGAGAGACTGGCGCTCCCGATCAGCAGACAGCCGAACTTCGCGTTCCTGGATATTCTCTTGAGAACGCAAAGTCGCGGTCCGAGTTCTTTGCGAACTTAAGCGCGACTCCCTTTCTGTGAAAGTCTCTGACTCGCGTGAGAGAGACTGGCGCTCCCGATCAGCAGACAGCCGAACTTCGCGTTCCTGGATATTCTC
The DNA here is from genome assembly GCA_949316385.1 of Globia sparganii. Classification (NCBI taxonomy): domain Eukaryota; kingdom Metazoa; phylum Arthropoda; class Insecta; order Lepidoptera; family Noctuidae; genus Globia; species Globia sparganii. The sequence continues at coordinate 21,030,569 of OX438654.1, forward strand.
TTGAGAACGCAAAGTCGCGGTCCGAGTTCTTTGCGAACTTAAGCGCGACTCCCTTTCTGTGAATGTCTCTGACTCACGTGAGAGAGAGTGGCGCTCCCGATCAGCAGACAGCCGGTCTTCGCGTTCCTGGATACTCTCTTGAGACCGCAAAGTCGCGGTCCGTGTTCTTTGTGAACTTAAACGTGACTCCCTTTCGGTGAACGTTTCCGATTCACGTGAAAGAGCGATGTGCTCTCGGTTAGCAGATAACCGTGCTTCACGATCTTCTTCCGATTCCTGAGACCTACAAAGTCTCATCCTTTTCGCATTTCGGCTACGCAGCGAAAGGTTAGTTTTTTTTCTTTGAGGCATTTTCAAGGAAAATTAAAGCAATAAACAAAACTAACAACACTTATGACTGAATAGCCTACAAACTTAAAAGAACGGTGCGTCGAACAGTCTAGTGTGACAACGTATCGTCTGTTCGTGGTCGTGACTCAACGAATTGGCAACACTAACTTACTGTATAACGATTGGCACTATTGGATTCAAACTACGAAGTAAATCAAATACAATCTTTACTTCGTACTTCAAACCAATGACCAAAGTTGACCAAACGAAACCAATAAGATAAGCAAATACTTTTTTTTCGACCAATTTAGAAAATCGATAAACCAAGCAACCAAAGAACTTTTACGACACACGCAAGAACTTTTAAGACACCTAACGAAACCCAATTTGCCTAGTAAACACGGTGGACGTCATCCTCGCGCGGAAAATCTTAACACCGCGATTCAGAAAATGACGTCATTTGCACAACGCCATCTATCGGATTTAGATTTCAACTATCAACATTAGTTCTATTTTTAGTCTTAAGATGTCGTTGCAAGAACTATACTTAATTGCGTAACGTAATATTTTACTTCTTGAACTCACTAAATTAATCATATCTTTTGATAGAGTGAACCGATTTCGATGAAACAAAAACTAAGTTAAACCTCAAGTTGCGTATAATTTTTGTATATAAACATTGTCAGCATTGAATTCGTAGATTTTACGTGATGTGCGCACAAACAAACAGACAAACAGACAAACAGACAAAAATTTCAAAAATGATGGAAATGGGTTCTGTTACTTATCTTTTCACACGCTGGCTATTTTTTGTTTCAATTTCTTCAATGTACAAAAATGACTTTTCTACAGATTTATTATATGTATAGATTTATACCCAAAGTTACGTTAAACATAGCAAGAAAAACTAATATTTGTTGGCTCATAACTTTTAATGGCTTTTTATTTTTCTATTCTGTTTCGGTGCAGACATGATTAATAATAAATCAAAACGATATCATGCTTAACTTTGGATGTACAATGTCAAACAGTGGAGTAATAATAATTTAATAATAATTTTTAGTAATAATTTCTCCCGAAAGTATAGAAAAAATATCGACAAGTGGCACCTTAAGGGATTTTGTTATCATGTTCAAAATCACCATCAAAGCTTTGAAACAAAAATTAAATATTACGAAAAACAATAAAACGTACCGAATTAGCAGACGCGTTTTCTCATTACGAGAAAAGAAGTAACGTAGTAACCAGATGTTTTAGATATTAACTTCTGCGGCGTCATTATAACACTGTGCCAGGAACCAATCCTGTTATACATCATCATCATCTGCCTAGCCTTTTCCCAACTATGTTGGGGTCGGCTTCCAGTCTAACCGGATGCAGCTGAATACCAGTGTTTAACATGGAGCGACTGCCTATCTGACCTTCACAACCCAGTTACCATTACATACACACAAAGTTACATTCCAGTACACCATTACAGTTACATTCCTGTTAAACAACGTGTGGTAAAGGTATTTCTTATACAGCGTGAACCCCACCCTTGTTTCGTACGATTTTTATGACTTGACGATGAAGTGGGAAGATGTATGTCCAACCTGGTAAAGTGGGGCTACCTTGTCGGAACGGCAGTAGGGTGTGATTGTGAAGCTATGTCGCAAACCATGCTCCACCTCTTATCCCGCCCTCTGTGTTCCATAACATGCAGTCAAAGTGATCTCGGCGCTGTCACTGACAACGCCATGGAAATGGCTAAGTTTTGGGCCCACAAGATATAAAATACAGTTGTGTCAGCGACACGAAGATAAGGAAGACAACTTGACGAAACATCGAGATTTCATTGATTTATGTAAGACTAGCACTTCGCTCGCGACTTCGTCTGCGTGTATTCGTGCCAAATTTCAAGTTTATTAACTCAAGCAATAAGATTTTTCATACAAACAAAATTCCCCCTTTTCACCCCCTTAAAGGTCGAATTTCTAAAAACCCCTTCTTAGTGCTCCCCTACATAACAAAAGGAAGCCGTATGCAAAATTTCACGTTCCTAGTCCTTGAAGTTTCGGCTGTGCGTTGACATGTCAGTCAGTCAGTTTCTCCTTTTATATATATAGATTAATAATACACATAAATCTTTCGGAATTAATTCTATGACTTATGGTGAGAACCGCATAAAAATCGGTTGCATAGTTTAGAAAAACAACGCGGTCACACAGACAGACGCTGAAAATGACTTTGATTTACAAATGTATCGATAGATAATAATTGTAGATACCAACGTATATATTTCGCCTTCATAACACTGTGTCAGAAACCGTTCCTGTTATACAGTGTGTTACGGTATGGTTATTTCTTATATAGGATAAAAAGTACAACATTCCATTTTGATTCATATACGTTGTTTAACTACTATTGTGAACGGACGTACCGATCGCGCGCGCGTGCTCTAGTTAAGAGTATTTTGCAGACGCATCACAACACCGTCGTCGCGGTGTACGTCGACCTATCGGGGCCACCGCGATGACCCAGTTACAAGTGCGGAAATCGTCATGAAGTGTTTATTATAATTGTTTAGGTGTCACGTTCGCCTTAAAACTAAATAATGGCTGCAAAACAGTCTATAAAAATAAAAACGGATCTGGAAAAGCAGTTGTACGACTGTTACATCCAGGAGAAAACGGACAGAGAAAACCTGCAACAAATGGTACGTCAACTGAACGGCCACATACAAAGCTTGCAGGAACAGGTACAAGATCTTCAAGGACAATTAAAATGCCTAAAGGCACAAGAAAAACAAGAATCCACAGATAAACAGGTCAGTGAGACCATAACACCTGCTCAGCCTACTAAAAGCGACGTTGAGTACTGCACGGACGAGGATGAACTCGCCAAAGAGACTGGGTGGATTAGGGCGAAAAACAGGAAGAAAAGAAAGTTGAACACCTCCATTACTCCACCACCACTACAACAAGCTAGCACTAGCGCTCAACAAAAACAACCCAACAACAAAGAGAAGGCAACTTTTAAAAAAATGCCAGCACCGCCTCCAATCGTAGTGGACGGTGTTAAGAATTATCAAACATTCTATGACTTTTTGACTGAATCTCAGCCAGTAGACACTTTTAGCGCCAAAATGTTGAGCGGTAATAGTGTGAAAATAAATGCCAAAACTGAAGAATCCTACAGAGTGATTGCTCGGCGCTTAACAGAAAATAACTGTTCATGGCACTCATACGAGGATAAACAAACCAGGCCAATAAGAGTTGTGGCAAAAAAATTGCATTTTTCTTGCCTACCGGATCGGATTAAAGATGACTTAACATCGCAAGGATTCCAGATAGAAAATGCAATTAACAAGCTAAGCTGGAGAACAAAGGAACCGCTGAACATGTTCATATTATCATTTAAGAATGACGAAGATGTCAGTAAAATATACGGCATTAAACATATTCTAGGGTGCAAAGTTGAAATAACCCCGCTTAAAACATCGAAAATAATACCGCAGTGTAAGAGATGCCAGGCTTATGGTCATACTCAAAGATATTGTTCAAAAGAGCCAAGGTGTGTCAAATGTACTGGTAAACACCTCACAGCCGAATGCAAAAAACCTGCAGAAGAAAAACCTAAGTGTGTTCACTGTGGCTTACCTCACCCAGCCAACTACAGAGGGTGTTTAGTTGCCAAGGAGATGCAAACGATGAAGAACAAAATCTCAAAAAATAACTCACCTAATAACCCTGCCATTAAGCAAACTGTTAAAAATACTGATAAACAGACAACAAAACAAAGTGCACAGACAACTGTGTTGTCTGCGCACACGTCTAAAAGTGTCTCATATGCACAAGCGGTAAAACCAAGCACTCAACCATCAAGTCTTGAGGACAAGCTCAACCAGATCTTGAAATGCCTATCATCATTTGACAAGAGACTAGAAAAGTTAGAATCAAGCACTATAAGAATCAATCATGAATAACACACTAAAAATAATGGCGTGGAATTCCAACGGACTGCTGCAACACCAACATGAGTTGCAAGTAGTCCTAGACACAGAAAATATTGATGTGTGTTTGATCTCTGAAACGCACTTCACTAAACAGTCTTTTGTAAAGTTTAGAGGCTATAAGGTTTATCACTCGTTGCACCCTAACAACACGGCCCGAGGTGGTAGCGCGGTTATTATTAAAGAAAATATCTGCCATTATGAACAGTGTAAATATGAGGAGCCAGACACGCAAGCTGTGGCGATATCAGTGAAAACAAATAAATTTTATGTTACACTAGCGGCCGTATACTGTCCTCCAAGACACACGATAAACAAAGAACAATATGTACACTTCTTCAGAATCCTTGGACAGAGATTTATATTAGGCGGTGACTTTAACGCTAAGAACACTCATTGGGGATCGAGACTAACTTCCACTAAGGGAAGACAGCTTTTAAGTGCAGTGAAAGACATGCGTTGTGAGGTCATCAGTACTGGAAAACCTACATACTGGCCGACTGACCCTCAGAAACTACCAGACCTTATCGACTTCTTCATCGTCAAAAACATATCAACAAATTATCTGAGTGTGAAAGAAGGGTATCACATGAACTCCGATCACTCTCCGATATTATTACATTTGAGTCACAAAATATTACTAAGAGAAAACCACTTGACATTAGTCAATATGTTTACAGATTGGGAAAGTTTTAGCATAGATCTGCAAAATATTATTGACCTGAAAACTTCATTAAAAAGCAAAGATCAGCTCGATTTTGAAGTTAACAAGTTTAGCAACAATATCCAACAATGTGCATGGAACAACACACCACAGGTTACAAAGAAATTTAAAGGAAACACCTACCCAAAGGAAATAATAGACCTATTACATGAAAAAAGGACTCAAAGAAAAAGATGGCAACAAACTAGATTCCCGCAAGATAAAACTCTATTGAATAACCTTACGAAAAGACTGAAGAGAAAAATAAAAACTTTTCAAGATGAGGCTTTCAATACTAACCTACGTCAGTTAAGCAGCGACCATACTACGCAATACTCTCTTTGGAAAGCGACAAAGACACTTAAAAGGCCAATTACATCAATTCCCCCTATCAGAGATAGTAACGGAAAGTGGGCCATAAGCAATGAGCAAAAAGCCCTAAGATTTGCTCATCACTTAGAAGAAACCTTTCAGCCAAATGACAGGTCTATAGACAACCTGCAGATGGCCAATATTCTGCAAGATCAAAGAATTAAGCTTGTGACCCCAAAAGAAGTTGCAAGGGAAATTCAAATCATAAGCCTGAAAAAATCACCAGGGTATGACCTTATTACGGGAGAAATCCTAAAACATCTCCCGCGTAAAGCCATCGTTAAGCTTACTAGGCTCATCAATGCTGCATTTGTACTAAAGCACGTTCCTGAGCCATGGAAAGTTGCTGAAGTGATTATGATTGCAAAGCCCGGTAAACCACCTCACGAAGCATCATCATACAGGCCCATATCCCTGTTGCCTATAATATCAAAGCTGTTTGAAAAATTGTTATTAAAACGCCTAAAACCTATAATAAACGAGAGAAATCTGATCCCTGACCATCAGTTTGGTTTCAGAGAGAAACACTCAACAATAGACCAAGTGCACAGAATTACCAACATAATTGAGAAAACGCTTGAAGACAAAAAAGTCTGCTCCACCGTATTTTTAGATGTGGCACAAGCTTTTGATAGAGTTTGGCATAGGGGTTTGATATACAAGCTAAGACTAATTCTGCCCAATGATTTTGCCGATATCTTGCAATCATACATTACAGATAGAATGTTTCGAGTAAGGCACGAGGATGCCTTTTCCGAGTTAAAAGTTATTAAAGCTGGCGTGCCTCAAGGAAGTGTGCTAGGTCCAGTCCTCTACCTGCTGTACACGCATGATATACCAGAGCTAGAAAATAATACTATTGCAACCTTTGCGGACGACACTGCCATTATGGCTACAGGGTCATGCCATACGGAAGCAATCAAAAAGGTACAAATGGCTGTAAATAAAGTTCATGACTGGGCACAAAAATGGAGAATAAAACTAAATGAATCAAAGTCACTTCACATTGACTTTACCAACAGGAATTGTGATTATCACCCAATCTTCATAAATGGCCAACAAGTGCCATACGCAAATACAGCCAAATACCTTGGCATAACGCTTGATGCGAAACTGCGCTGGAAAGCGCACGTCAAAAAGAAAAGACAGGAACTAGACATGAGATTTAAAAAAATGTATTGGTTGATTGGACGGGATTCTTGCCTATCGATACATAACAAAATTTTATTGTATAAGCATATCCTTATGCCAATATGGACATACGGCATCCAATTATGGGGCTGTACTAAGCCGACCAACATCAAAATTATTCAAACATTCCAGAATAAGGTGCTCAGGAGTATTGTTAATGCGCCCTGGTATATAAGAAATGACGACCTCCATCGTGACCTAAAAATGGAACCCGTCACTAACATAATTAAAAAATTTGCTGAGGCCCATGAGCACCGACTCCAACGACATGTGAACATCGAGGCAATTCAGCTGTTAGATCAAACAAATATAGTGCGAAGACTAAAACGGACAAAACCTTTTGAGTTAGTGTAGTGTAAAAAGTGTAGAAATATTAGTGCCAATGACACACATAATAACACACGAACAAAGTGTTAATATCATCATATCAGACTCTAAGAAAGTGGAACAGACTTGTGTAAAGTACAACCAACACTATTCTAAGTTTTAAAATAAGTATCACGTAGAAAATTAAGTTAGATTAAAATTGCTTATTAGTCTTGTAGGCTAGATTGTAATTAATTATTAAGAACCTAGTTCTTTTTAATAAAGGATAAAAAAAAAAAAAAAAAATTCCATTTTGATTGATTAATTAAATAAAAATTTGTTCATTTTGGTAAACGTACTTACGAATATTGTTATCAAATCAATATGCACACAGCTGTGATTTGTGTATACAGACAATTTAGGTTTAGTAGTGAATTTGCTTAGCCTTTAATATCTCTGAATTTACAACCAACACCATTATCCACTGATTATTTTCAACCCACACGACATGCCAGTGTGTACACACTGTATAAAATACTCAACGTAGGAGCAAATAATTTAATTTTCCCTTGTGGAATAATCTAGGCGTTTGTTGTTGGCCTACGTTGATAAGGAAAAGACGCTGTGATTGTATAAACTAAGTAAACATTTTCCTTTAGTTTTGTTGTAACTTCTTCTTATCTTCTGTTTGCGATTTTTGTTACTTTTGACCTTTGTCTGTTACTGTACTTAACATTACGTTTGTAAATGCAATGATTGGCAGGTAAATCTGGACTATTACTAAATGTTTTATACTTACGGGAAAAATTAAAAAAAAAATAACATTCTCGAAAAAAAACATTCTGCTAGTTTTCACAGAAAATAACAGGATAATATTTACCTGTATTTGATGTCTGATAGACTGAATACAAAGGTTTTTTTTGTGTATTTTTTTCGTTGGCTTGTTCGAAAACCCACTTTTGAAACGCGGGGGTTCCTGGAAGGCGAAAATATTGAAACACGATGACGTGTCTGAACTCTGATTTTTAATTTGCTATATTAAAATGACAGCTGCTATCGACCTTTTTTGTCAACATAACATTATACAATGTGTTAATGAAATAACCCAAAACCTGAAACTAGTTTGTTTAGAATCGGCAGCAAAATCGAATACAATAATTTTTAATATGGGTTATTTTTTTCCAAAAAATAATTATTTGTCATGCCGTGTCTGATATTTTTTAACGACGCTGTACGCTACTGTCCAACGCAATGAAAACAAACAGCGAGGGTGAGGAGGGGGTGTTAGATCTGGCGCCAAGGCCGGGAAGCGCGTCGGCGGCGATAGAGCTACGAATCTGTAAGAAGTAGTGCGACAAGAACATTTACAAATATCTTTTACTATAATTTTTGAAAATAAATAATTATATGTCATATCAATTTATTAATATAAAAATCGGTTGGGGTGTCCGAGGTTTTGGGTTATTTCATTAACACTTTGTATAGTACCTAATATATTAGCTGTAATTTTTTTATTTTGGTCTCTCTCTCTTCAGCTCTCAAATTAAAAATCAGAGTTTAGCGAGTAAGAATTGTTTCACATACGATCTGAGCTTATTCTCATTGCTGAAATTTGTTAAATTTCATGAAAAAAAATAGTTTTTTCATGAAATTTAACAAATTTCAGCTCGCCCGCCTACATTTCTTCTCGAATTCGGGAACTTGTACCGTTTAATTTGGAACATTGTTTGAGATTTAGGTACCTACCTACGTGCATATTGAAAACAGAAGGTGTTTTCTACAAATCTTCTGAAAAAAATAAGCTCTTTAGGAAAATAAATATAAAATTAAGTATAAATTATCACACGAAATTGTAACATAAAAATGTCTCATAATCATTATACACATTATAACATCACAAAATTGGTTTCCTTTCAAATCATTGCTGACTTTCCAATGAAATTTACACTGAGCTCCTTTTAGTATTATAAGCCCGCATCAATGAAAAGATTTGCAAATTTCAGGGTAGCATTATATTCCATTGCAAATTACATAATAGTCCGATAAATTCCTCTTGACATCGTAAAAGCTATAATAAAGCCAGCCCTCTCGCTTTGAATGGCTTTTCTTAACAATAATACTCGCAGCAAGCATCTCGAACTAGTGATGTACTTTGTCTAAATGTGATCGATACTTGTAAGTGCCTACTTGTTTCATCGATTCGATTATAATCTCATGATGTGGTGAAGAGTATTTTGCATTTTATTTTTGTATTTTTACCTCTCAATAGCTACAAATAAGTGTAACAGCGTAAGAGCATTATTATTATTTTTTTATTCAGAGAGCATTAGGATACATAAAATAAGGCTCGTTTGGTTAGTACTAAAAATCACATAGAAATGTTAAATATTTTGATAGCAGGCCTAATCAATATTTTTCTATACAGAGTTAAATAAAATTATCTAGCGACACTCCGCAGATGTAATGGATATTGTTATCCAATGACGCAAAAAAAATAAGAAACTCAAATTTTCAACTAACTACACTACCAGTGGCCGCTTACCCCGTACTTCACACACTACAATCAGCTGTCGTTATAAAATTAAGAGTTTAGTTTTTTTTTTTTTACCTTCATTGGATATCCATACCGATCACGTCTGTAGAATTTCGCTGGGTAATTTAATTTGACCCTGTATACTATAGATACCTTTACAGTCCCACTTTTGGTTAAAATGTTTAATATTCTTCCACACCACTCGTTGCAAGCTTTCAGCACACGGACAGTAGGTAAGTACGGTCAGCAGCAAAAGTCGATTAACACTTCAGTGTTTTTAATCTCAGTTATTGGGCAAAACATTTGTTCAAAATTGCAGCTGAAGTGCAATGAAGTTTCGAACAAATGGTTTGCTCAATAACTGAGATTAAAAACACTGAAGTGTTAATATTTTGCTCAATAACTGAGATTAAAAAAACTGAAGTGTTAATCGACTTTTGCTGCTGACTGTACCACAGATATATATACACCTAGATAACGCAAGAACAACTACTTTACGTGCCAAAAATCGCACCAACTTACGTTCAAAAATCATAAGCCGCCACTTTTCTCGTACAGCTAGCTGGGTGAGCGTGAGTGAGAAAGAGCGCTTGTGACGTCATAGTAGTAGTAAAAAAAAATGGCACGCTTGGTTTTCATACAGATCGTGATACTTGCGTTATCTAGGTCTCTTTATATCTGTGGTAGGTACCTACTCGTGTATTTGAATCTTCACCAAAAACCATATGTATAGGTAGAATTAATACGCAAGTCATCACTGTTTTCTAAACCCCAGCAAGGTCGCCGGCCTCAGGCACCAACAACACGACAACTCTATCACATCGGTCATGCTGTACATAAAAATCTCGCAATAAAACAGCTACACATTTCCAAACGACCACATAAATCTACAAACAAAAAAATACCTACATTTAATAATTGTCCGAATTTACGCCGACTCGATTCGCATTGTCATCGTGTAACATCACTATCCGCAGTTGTCAGTTAAGCCCGTGACACCGCTTGGATAACCACCAAATTACGTCGAATTCTTTTGTTGTCGAATGAATAGTGTTGAGAACACCGATGGACAGTGTTATTTCCCGTTTTTGTTTGGCTCCGATCCGCTGGCAAGATAAATTACTTAGGAATTAAACCTACTGTTGAAAAATTTAAGGTTTACGTATACAATGTTTATTTTTCCGACTAATAAATTTGTTTGGGAAATGGTTCGTTTGGGCAATTTAATTAGCTATGTTTTATCGGTCTTAAGTATATATGTTTTAAATTTCTGTTATGCGCTCAAGAAAAGGAAGAAAATACGTTCATTTGTTCAGAAATATACAGACATTTAAATAATATGGTGGTAACAAATTTCTGTGATGAGTTAATGAGCATCTGTGTCTGAACTAAATAATATCTATCTGTATTTCAGAACACACACAAGGTACACGATAATTATGAACAATGATTTTTTGTCCCTTATGAAAGTGATTCTAAAATATTGTCCACATTTTCTAACAAAATTCTGAGGTTCAAAACTGCCTTTTCTGTGCTTAAAGAAATAAATGATTTGAACTTGTCTTAATTGTATCTCCTTTTAAAGCCAAGTTTTCCATGAAATTTCTTATCAGAATGTTGAATATCAGAATCAATTGCCTTTTATTTAATTAAGCACCCAAACATTGATAGGGTATCACTTATTAATATTAGATAATGCATATAAGAGACAAAGACATTTCGTTAATTAATACTTTTCAAAGGGGTACAAAATATTAAGATATACTCGTAACTTTAGGGGCAGCTTATTCATTTATTTTAGGTTGTAATAATAGATATTTAGGCCCAAGCCGGGGGCCGGGAGGGACCCTTGGCTAAATAATTAAAGCCGCACAGGTCGCTCGATCAGGTTAAGCTACGCTTGGCGCGGTAGGTCTGCGGATGGTTGACTATCTTTACATAACGAGACCCCTCCGTGCCACGTAAAGCACGTTAAGCTACAACCAGTCTTACCAAGGGGTATCGTATTACCCAGTAACTGGGTTATGGGGGTCAGATAGGCAGTTGCTCCAAGTAAAATACTGGTATTCAGCTGCATCTGGTTAGAATGGAAGCCGACCCCAACATAGTTGGGAAAAGGCTAGGCAGATGATGATGAATAGATATTTAGGCAGCTAGCAGGAAAACAAACCACAGAACGAGCACTCAACGAGTTATAGAAGGGTTGATTATGAAGTAACACACCACACCTAAAGGTGCCTGCGCATTTTCTTTCTAGATTTTTGACGAACGTTAAGTGCTGAGCAGACGATGGACAATTTGTCCGCGTCTATAGAAGGTATGGAAATCCTGGGTCTTGTCGGACGTGTACGTTATAGCATAAGCTTGTCGGCGAACAAATTGTCCATCGTTAGTTCAGCACCTCATTGTCACTTGATATGCCGTTTTGTGATGATCAATATGATCCGTTACTTTCTTATAGATTTGCTTGCAAAAACACGATAGCAATCGTCAGTTACTTGTACATTTACTTGATTTTATTTTATTCCCACGTATCGGTCGTCGAAATCTGCCGGCACCTTAAGTTCAAACGTAGCTAAATAGATTTGCGCGGAAACCTCAGTAGGTACCCACGCAAATCCATTTATACACACATCAAAAGTGTCTAGGGATCAAGCATTTTTATGCGGATTTCTTGAGATTGAGATGTGGCTTTGTAATAAATTTATGATTTTATAAATTTATATGGATCTTTTTTGGTGCATTTCATAATTTGAATCAGGAACTGTGAATCAAATTCGAGTAAAAGATGAAAATCAGCTGTCAATATTTTCCCTATAAAAACATACAACGCATTGAAGACATTATTAGTGCTACTGTTTCCCTACTACTGATTAAAACCAACGTTATTATGGAGCGGCGACGTCATTTAAGCAGGGAAGAAATGCTCAGAGCCGTGGGAATGATAGAAGCTGGTTCCCGGCAACGTACTGTGGCTTTAGCTCTGAATACAAGTCAGAGTGTTATCAGTCGACTTTGGACACGTTACCGAAGCACTGGTACCGTGGCTGAGCGCCATGGAAGACGGTATCGCTGCACCACACGGAGACAAGACCGATACATTCATATCTTAACTCGAAGAGCTCCAACAATAACCGCCATGATGTTAGCCGTGAGGCTTCATCACTCTTCAGGGAACTTAATTAGCGACCAAACAGTCAGAAACCGCTTGCATGAAGTGAACCTTCATTCCCGAAGACCGCTACGGGTACCACCTATAGCAATGCACAATCGTAGGATTCGATATCAATGGGCTCTTGAACACAGAAATTGGGCAGAAGAACAATGGCGTTTCGTGTGCTTTTCTGATGAGTCTCGTTTTGGTATGAGACCGGATACAAGACGTATACGACACTGGAGAACCCCTGGACGCCAACAGCGATTAAAATCCTGCCAGGAAGTCCATCCTCATAGTGGTGGAACAATCATGGTATGGGCGGGTATTTGGATCGGCGGAAGAACTGAGTTGATTTGGATCAGAGGCAACCTCAACGCTCAAATTTATGCTGAGACGATTGTATCAGACGTCATCGTTCCTCTACAAGTGCAAATCGGTCCCTTATTTCAGTTAATGCATGATAATGCACGACCGCACACCGCAAGAGTTGTAAGACAGACTCTCGCCGCAGCTAACATCAATGTCCTGCCCTGGCCTGCTCAGTCGCCAGACTTGAACCCGATTGAGCATGCATGGGATATGCTACAGAGAAGAGCTCTGCCGAATATGGAGGGTATCCAGTCGCAAGAAGACCTTTTTTTGTTGTTGCAACGAACATGGGCGGCCATTCCACAGCGTGATTTGGATGAACTCATTTTGAGTATGCCAAACCGATGTTCTTGTGTTGTTAGTGTTCGCGGTAGAAACACGGATTATTAATTGTTTAAGTTACCCAATAAAATTTTAGAGAAAACTGTTATTTCAGTCTTTTTTTCGAACTTTTGTGTTAGTGGTTCAAATGTCAAAAATCCCTTTATTATGAAAATGGCAAATTTCTTTATTAATGCAAAGGTGACTTGGTTTATCGTTACTGTGACAAACGAAAACACTTTATTTGATGAATCCTTAAAGAAAATTTTAATTAATATCAATCAGGAGAAAAGTTATTGCAAAAATATATGTTGATCCCTAGACACTTTTGATGTGTGTATATCTCTATACTAATATTCTTTAATTTCATTTTATAATTAGCCTATAACGTCCCATAATATTTTATGAATGAATGAATGAATGTAGTCCGTAACTTCAATCTTATGATTATAACGTTAGTCAATTGAGATACTTTAATCGTAGCAAAATAATATTACGTACTTCCGTTTGCTAACTGACGTCCAACTAGCTACCATTTAACATTAAGGTGGATACTCAAGGTAGCCCGCGAAATCCAAATTTTCTAACGTTTTTTGCAATTTGCAAGTCAGTATTAGGTTATATGGTGATCCAAATTTGTTTCGCGACTGTGACAAGGATGTATTTACAGAATTATAATCATTAAAGTCATCAATACAACTCAGGTAATCTTATTATCATGGAATTGTCGTAGTTAGGATTAGATGGTCTTATAGAGTCATGATTATATTATAATGACATGATTATAATTATGTAAATACATACTTGTTACGGCCGCGAATCAAATTTTGATCAACATTCAACCTAATACATAATTGCAAATTGCAAAAAACGTAAGAAAATTTGAATTTTGCGGGCTACCTGAAGCATTCACCTTAATAAAAGGAATTATAATAGAATAAAATAGGGTAAGTAAATAAGATTGTTTACATTACTTACATTTTTTGCAGTTGTCCTGCAAAGAAGTATTAAAAAATTATGATTAACAAGCCGACCAAAATGTAAGCTTTAAACAGGCCTAAAAAGCCATGGCCACGTAAATCCTTATCTAAGCATCGCTGCAGTTACCTACGTACATTTCGCGTCATAATTTATTTACTGCTCGAAACTTGGAAGAACGCCAAATCTAGTAAAACGAATCCAGCATTTCAGCGACTCTCCTGTGGTTTTCAAATGAAAACGCTTAGTAAACTTGCGCAGATGAGCACTGTTATTTTGTAATGTGTTAAGCATGTACGACCCCTGCATTGCAAATTCTACTTTGTGACCGGAATCATAGGGTTCATATTCCAAGATCAGGTTTTCTGTTGCTAACCAGATGATTACATAAAAGTAACGAGTTAAACTGTGAGCTTTTAAATAATGATTAGGTACAGTTTTGGGGTAGTTACGCCATATTTGTGCTCGGTTTAAGGGCTTTCATTTCGAGTGCTGTAATAAAGTAAGTGTGTGGTTAAAACTTTTAGCCTGATGTTGTTTGTGAATGAAGTTTTACAGCTTATAGACTTAAATAACGCAACTTTTTTTTTAGATACAAAAATATTACAAAAGAATGTTTCAGTTTTAGTGACCATGTGTGAATATACAATATTAGTTTTAGTACATGCGAAACCCGAAACACGTGTCTAGTATTTTTATGTAAAGAATCTATGTACAAAATTTCGAAACTGTATCATGAAAAATCACAAAGTTATAAGCTTGTTATGTTACCAAGTTGTTCGTACAATAAACATCCGAATTGAAAACCTCCTCCTTTTTAGGGTCAGCGCAGACAGAGAGCGCAGCGGAGAGGATTTCATTATGGCACACGAAAATCAACTTTAAAATTATGGTAATAATGTGCATATATGCTTGAACCTGATACTCGATACGCGGATACTCGATAATTGTCAAACTCTCTCTGTCTTTATATTTTTTTTTTAGTTTTTTTTTTACGGGCGCCTTGAACATTACTCGATAAAAGCCCGCGAAATTCATAATTTCTTTGCAAAAACGTAAGAAATGTTTAATTTCGCACCTTATAATGGAGGAATCACCTTAAGCGATGTTAAAGTAGAGTTCTCAGTTTCATAATTCAAAAACCGGTTGTAACTCGTTCAAAACAATATTAGCAGCTTCAATTGAAATAATACTCTAATAATTCTTCGACTCCTATTAAATGAATTTTCAATTTGGAATAACAATATTAGAAAATCCTGTATCACCCTTTACTTCTGGAAGTCATAATAAATCGCCTGGTGAGGCTATTAAATTGGCGAACCAACACAATATTAAAAGCTTCACTGCAAAATGTTATTTTTTGTTTCATTCTATGTTCGTGGAATGAACGTTATATTTAATTTCATTTTTCGATCATTCGGTATGCGAGTGAAAGATGCCGCTGGCGCTGTCATGTCAAATCCAACATCGTTAGATCGGTTCATTAATGAATTCATTTTGCACTGTTGATTCATTTTGTGTATAAATGTTTAAAAAGAAGACACATTTATAGAACATTTTTAAGACACATTTTAGATACATTTATTTGCGGTAAACATGATGCATAAAAAATAAAACAACCAAAAAAAAACATAAGTTGGAGTAAAACATGCGTTACGTCTTACATACACACAAACAGGCCATCGCTTCACACCGAGTGAAAAATGCTTGAAGCTTGAACATTTTATAGATATCAGACACTTCACTTTTTGTTAATTTTTGCCTTCCATTCGACATATTTCACTCGGAATGAAACATGTGCTGTTTTCATGATATTAGAAAAAAAGAAAGAAAAGAAGTTAATTGAATTTTATTGCTGATTTATTTTATTTAAATAGATTTTGTGGCTTTAAATGGCACACAGGATGGGTAAAAAATCGTGGATCAAACGAAACATACTTTTTTTTACTGCAAATGACTCCAACTATCGCCGGAGTTATTTGCAGTAAAAAAAGTATCATCACTACAAAAGTGCTTTTATGACTAGTACTTTTTCAATATCTTTTAAGTCTCACCAAAAACCATTTGTAATTTAAACTTTACTGTTAAAAAATATATAATAAGTACCAAAAATTACCCTGTATAAAAAAAACCTTTCATATTTAAAAACGATTAAAACGAGGGTAGGTACCCATTTTACTCTAATTGCCTATTTATTACAAATTTTTGTATTTTCTTTAAAAAAAAAACACTGAAATTGTCATAACTATTAAGGAGATCAAGTCTCTGCCACAGAGTTATTTTTTATTGCAAACAACCCCAACTATCGCCCTGTTTCGTTTGATACACGAGTTTTTACCCACCCTGTATAAATATAGGAAATTCTATCATACTTCTTATTATAATATGTAGGTATTGGTATAAATGTGAATGACTATTTTTTGTTGATTTGGGTGCTTATTGATTAAGAAGAAGCACATGGGTAGACCATAGCCTAGATTAGAACACCTAAGAATAATTTGAACGATACTTTTATCGTTTTCCGTCCTCCATGCGGGTGAAGCCGCAGGAGAAAGCTAGATTTTTTAATTATATTTGGTTACGTTGTAGAAATTTCGAAAAGTGGGTGGATGCACTTCTGCTTAACCTTTCGGGGATAAACAGGCATGATGAATTTTAATAATTTCACTCCTACAGTGCGATTCTGTAACCATCTCATCGTGAAAACTTAGGTGAAGTGAGCGTGGAGTGAGCTGTCAATGTCATCCTGATGCTAGGGGTTGATACTCTTGACAGCTCACTCTAAGCTCACTTCACCTAAAATTTCACGGTGAGATTTTCACAGAATCGATCGGTTGTTTCGCCCGGCTTATGGCCTTATAGAAGGGCAATGTTTCGTCTTTAATTATAGCTTCCTCAAGTTGAGGACGTTCCCAGAGTTTGTACATTTGAGATAAAGATCCAACGACGTTGGAATACGACACTGTTTGATTCCAATCCTTTGTAGAATACTTTTAATTACAGTTTTGCTGATGTTTCGCTACACGGAAGTATTTATTTATTTATTTAATACTTCAAGCACATAAATGTACAGAGGCTGACTTAATGCCATAGGCATTTTCTACCAGTCAAAATAAAATAAGGGACTGCACAAGCGTTGTCTTGGAACTTGATGGTAATCAATTTTTGAAACGGTAGAGAGCCCGCAGCATTCCAGTAACCTTCTGGCTCACCCTAGCGACTTGAGTCTGCCAGTTCAGGGTACAATCAATTTGCAAGCCTAGATCCTTCAAGTCAGTACTAAAAGAACGGTCGTACCATCAAAGGGAACTGGAGGCAAGGTTGTACCATCTTCCTTGCTAATACTACGAAAACTGCCAATGAGAACCGCCTAAAACTTCTTAGGGAAGGTAGAGGTATGCTTAAAAGTATTCTTAAATTTTCCGTACCTTCCACCTGTCTTTTTGAGAGACAGTTCCTTCTTCTTTTCGTGTCAATGGTACTCTTCTTCGTTGTTTCTTTGAACTCTTATACTTGTCGACCTCCTCAAAGGTTGCTATGTTTTTTTTTTGTGTCCCACTGCTGATCCTCCCCTTTGTCCTTCCAAGCCACCCTATCTTGTGTGATCTCTGGCCCTGTTAGCCCTGCAAACATGACCACCAGATCGTCACACCAGTTTTGCCGCTGTCTACCCCGACTGCGATGTCCTCCGTCAGGCGCCTAATGAGTGAAGATCTTTCTCCATCTCTTCGGATGCATTCGTGCGATGTAGCCGGCCCATTTCAGGCTGGCTGTTTTTTCTCCAACATTTGCCACTTGAGTTATGGAGCGCAGGGTATTCCTAACACGTTCGCTTGACTTGGCAAATCCTTTTTTTGGATTTCTGTTGTTCAGTTCGTGGCCAACTTTGTGCACCCCAATTAAATGTGACGGGCAGTAAATTAAGTCAGAAGAATTGTAAAATTATTTTATTATTTGGTATACTTAATCGGGAACGAGGCACAACAGACGTTTTATTATTATTGCGCCTAGCCTTACGTTTAGTGACCGGAAAAGTGTTAACTAATAACACAGTTTATGGACTTTTTGGAAAACACCCGTTTGAGGGACGCACGGAACCGTGATGTACCTATGGCAGAAGATAGGGGAGGCCCAGCAGTGGGGGGATTCCGGGCCGAAATAATGGTGATAATGATGAAGTCTAAGGATTTTCAGTTATTCTAATTAACTGAAAATCAAATTAAATTTTCACACACCACCATTCTTAGAGCGTTGGCTGATAGGTGGAACTCTCCGATCTTGGGGCAGTGAATACGACTGCACGAAGTCAAGTAGACGCTCGCCAGCATAGCTATTAGCGACGGCACGGTTGGCGCAGTGGATAAGCGATTGACTGCTGCGCTGCGTGCCGCGGGTTCGATTCCCGCACGGAACAAATATTTGTATGACCTACAAGTAGTTGTTCCGGGTCTGGCTGTTTGTGTATGTGAGTTTAAATGTTTGTAAACGCACCCACGATACAGGAGTCATTCCTAGTGTGGGGCAACGTTTTCTAAAAAAAAAAAAAATAAAAAAAAAAAATATTCACAACTACTCGATACGCTTCCGTACCGTATCGAACATCAATCAATGCTGTCGTAGGAGTCCTATAAACGCTGTTCACAAGTCCGAAACCCGAAAATGTTGTCAGTTTAAATCAAATAGAAGACAACTATTCTTCCGGCAGCTGTTTGCTGTCGGCGGCAAGACAAATCAGGTTATTCAAATGTGTAATTTTCGATACGATAGCTTGTCGTATGGTTGTGAATTAGGGTGCTGCGGTGCTATTCTATGAAAAACTTAGGGAAGTGAGCGTGGAGTGAGGTGTCAATAGTGTCAATTCCTAGAAAAAACAAACTCACTTCACCTAAGTTTTCACGTTGAGATTTTTATAGAATCGACCGGCAGGACCGGCGTGCCTCACGCAGCTAAATGTGAATAAATTTTACTAACAGTAGTTTATAAGTTGTTACTAGTTTACAAATTTTGAAGTGATTCTGAATTAAATGTTTATTAATATTATAATAATAATAATATTATTCACATAGACAGGCACAAATTAAAACAGTGTTCTATAACACACAATAAAACAAACTTTATAAAAAAAAACTATACTAAATGTAGGCTAGTTTTATTATGCTCTGTCTGTTTTCATTTTATTTCATACCAGTGCTAAATTAATAGTATGAATTTTAGAACTCACTAGACTGAAAATATTAATGGTTTTCAATATGATTGAAAAGAGTTTCAAATATAAATAACACTATATTAAAGTTGGTAAACTGTAGATAGATTTCAGAATACTTAGGTAAAAATAATATTTATAAACCAATGAGGCTCATGACAATGGCATCGCTTGCAGAGTGAGCAAACTGAAGTGGCAGTGGGCTGGCCATGTTTGTCGAACGACCGATGGCCGGTGGAGCCTGGAGTGGAGACCGCGTATCGGCAAGCGTAGTGTGGGACGCTCTCCAGCTAGATGGACCAACGACTTACAGAAGGTGGCTGGGACAGACTGCATGCAGCTGAGATAAAAATGCTAAGAGGGATGCGTGGTGTCACACAAATGGAAAGAATAAGAGTACATAAGAGACATTTTGAAAGTGGCACCGGTAACTGAAAAGTTGTGTTAAAATCGGTAGTTGCATGTGATACGGAGAAATAAGGAAATTGTCGTGAGGAAAGTTTTAAGTATGAATGGCGATGGCTATAGGAGTGCAGGAAGACCAAAGAAACGATGAATGGACTGTGTGAATGATGATATAATTAGAAAGGGGGTGACTACCGAAATGACGACTAATATAGATGTATGGAAGGAAAAACATGTTGCACCGACAATTTTAGACCTTATACAGTTGTAATACGCGATAATTTCAGTATTGGTAAAGCAGCTTTCAAAGAGTATGCTGCAGTGCTATTCTGTAAAAATCTCACCGTGAAAACTTAGGTGAAGTGAGAGTCCACCTGAAGTTAGGGAGTTCCACTATTGATAACTCATTTCATGCTCACTTCACGTATGTTATCACGGTGAGGTTTTTACGGAATCGACCGGTAGGTGTCAATAGTTTAAACATCACGGACAACGTTTTTCATACTTAATCGAAGTCAATTTTTACTATAACCACGACAAGAGCGAAGATTATAGGTACAAAGAATAAATTGACATTTTAACCTATTAACCGCCTACGTCGGATTAATCCGACAGATATTTCCGTGCCCCTTTCGCTAGTGTCGTATATTTACGACCAAATACCACAGCTCGTTTACTATGTTTTTTTATTAATTACGCTGTATTCTATCAGGTTATTCGAAAAACAAAAAAAAAAATCGAATCACTGTGCCGGGTGTTGGGGACACGACAACTGATATAAATTCGGGCGGTTAAAGGGTTAAAGTTACTGTCATTTTACAATATTCATCAACCCAAAATACTATAGCAAAATTCTGTCAAATATTTAGAGGTAGGTTCTAACAACACTCTTTGCTAAACATGCTAATGTTATGCAAAGCGTCGTTCACACAGCTCTGCTGGGAGCGTTTAAATGTAAGGAGCTATCCATAAATTACGTCACACTAATTTCGTGATTTTTGTAACCCCCTGTTGTTGTTACAAATGTTCCTATTAGTGAGACCCACTCCTTCTCTGGTGTGTCGTCATATATTTTGCGATTTCAAATAAAATCATACAAATATTATTGATTACATATTGATAGACATACATTCATAAACTCACGCCTTATTCCATGGTACAGAAGCCAGCACATCAAGCTACTACGATTTGTCAATTTTTTTTAAAGTTATTCTACTTTATCGCTAAAGCATAAGGTTCAAAGTTGATTTGGCAAATTTGACAGTTTCGGGAAGCTTCATATGCTGACGTCTGTACCTCCACGAAACTACAGAAACCCACCTGCTGCTACGATCATTACCTTCTCATTTTGCTTGCTTCTTTTAGAGTTGGAAATATTTTACAGTTTTTCAGTACTGTAACAGTTACAGTTTTAATATTTTAGAGTTATATTTGTGACGTCACAAAGCATGACTCGTCACACGATGTCACACTATGCTAATCCCCTCCCTGTTAATGTATAACGTAATTTATGTACGACCCCTAATGCCGTCCATCACGGAATTCTATCCATTTGTAAAGGCGTCATCTGCTCGACTCATATCGCGCGATTGATAACTCTCGCATTAATCTGAAGGGGGCGCTTTAAAACTATTTTGGGACGAGAGTCGAGTTTTAAGCAATGAGTTTTAACGCTAAAATGTATTGGAAGAATATCAAAATTAATCTGCGTAGCCTTTTCCCAAATATGTTAAGGTCG
This sequence comes from Globia sparganii, assembly GCA_949316385.1. Taxonomy (NCBI): domain Eukaryota; kingdom Metazoa; phylum Arthropoda; class Insecta; order Lepidoptera; family Noctuidae; genus Globia; species Globia sparganii. The sequence continues at coordinate 21,052,169 of OX438654.1, forward strand.
GCTTTCAGTCTAACTGAATGCAGCTGAATACCATATCTGACCTCCACAACCCAGTTACTGGGTAACACGATACCCCTTGGTAAGACTTTTTGTCAGACTTTTGGGATTTTGATTACCCGTAACGACTGTCGAAAATCTACGAATAACAGGTGGATATTGGAAGAATATGTGGGACTGAATTTTATGTAGTTTTAATTAAATAAAATATTCTTGGCTATTTTGAGAAAACGTAGCTATGTTACCTATGTATCGGAATAAAAATAATAATCCTCGAATCTATTTTCGCGGAATTCTATGGTCCTTGACATGTGGCATTCATAGTACAGACGCCAGCACATCAAACTACTACAAGCGGTCAAAATTCTTTAATAGATTTTCAACTTTATTGCTAAAGAATAAGGTTCAAAGTTGATTGAGAAAATTTGATAGATTCGGGTAGCTTGAAGTGCTGGCGTCTGTACACCCATATTCATTACATGTACGGTAACCATTTTAAAGTGGGTTTGTTTGGGCTTTCAAAGATGATCTACGTACCTACACCAAGAAAGTTCCTATTTGACAAAAAAAGATACCTACAAACGCACATATAGCAACACTTTGATGTGTACTACGTTATAATTACGGCATTTATTTCACGCGAAAGTGTTTATATGAACGCGTCTATACTATCACTGGTATTTCAAAACAAGAACTTAATTCAAAAATTTGAAAGCTCAGTTTAAATTCGCTTGACTGTTCGGATGCAACCAGAGTTATTTTACTGCCAGCCTGCACTACATAAAGTTGACTTTGCAGACAACTTTTACAGTACCTACCTTCTTTCAAGACCATAAAATACTTATTTCACAGACTTTCTCAGCCTCTGAACCAATTACGACAGAAAAAAAAACAGTCATCATAACGGTTTTCTTCATTTCCGATTTAAATAACATAACATCAATTCAAGCACATCTCAATAGAACCATTCGAACTGAATCAATTTAAAGACAACTCGAGACAACGATTGGATAAATTAAAAACGCGAAGTAAATTGCTATGTCAATCAGATGGCGCTGTGTCATTGCTCAGGCAATCAATCTTCATGAGACCGCGGAGTCTTTAAGAAAAATAAATTGCTTCTTACGTCACAGTGTACGTGATAAACTCGCAATATGAGTGTAAGCTTCGTGTGAGAATGACGTGTCACGTCTGTACATAAATATTAGCATTAGAACACGTTAGGGTGACAGGCCTAAGGGGGATTCACGTCAACTCGGAATGGAGAATAGTCAAGGTTGTTTTACTGGTTAATTTGTGCCTGTTTGTTTAAAAATACTGGTAGGCACTGATGGTACTGATTGTCAGAATATGTATAGATATAATTCCTACTCTTTATTATATAATATGTCCGGTCATGGGCTAGCGATATTCTAGGTACTTATATAGCAACTATTCTAGTACAGTCGAGTTCATTAATATATATATTGGCAAAGTTTCAAAATATTATAAGCGTTAAAGTGATAATATAGTTCTGTACAAACTTAGACATAATTAAAATGTTGACATACATTTTAAGGTTTCAAAATATTGATGATTCAGATCATCGTTTTAACGCTTATATTTATTTTTTCTGGTGTACAACAAAGTATATATAAATAAATAAATTTTGAAACTTTGTCACTGCCATTAATGAACTCGAAGGAAAAAAAAAATGTTCCTTACGTAATCATAACGCATGAATAAAGTAATTCGGGATTTCGAGTTTCGGCCTAACGTTTAAGAATCCATGAATATTCTTTGTATAGACTTTTACCTTCCGTTCTAAATTTTATATGTGTTTTTATGCATGTTGACTTGGTCATTATACCAAACTATTGAACATTATCATCTATCATTTTTATCCCATACGTACCCACTTCAAGAGTTTAAACACGACTGAATTCAGCCGAGCGGAATAGCCTCGTTAATAATAGGGTTGCGTAGGCATCCTTTAGATATGTAACCCTACAAAGATGCTCAGGATAATAGCGGCTCTTGGCACATCATTAGCTGCCTCAGGTGCCAATAAAAGATAATCTAATGTAGCTCCTCTGGACGTAAACATGTTTACCGGGTTTCCCTCACACTCGGTACGAGTTTTTGTATATTCATTTTCTTTATTGTTACATGGAAAAGCCTATATATTTATAAATAGTTCCAGATTTCTTCAAAATAATTGTTGGTTAAAAACAAGCCAAATATTATTTTGGGAAAAAAAAATACTAAGTGGTCTTTGGATCCGTAAGGATTGTTTATTAAAACAAATGGGCACTTAGCACAATATCTTTTATTATGGGACCATCCACTTTGGTTTAATGTATAACGCTGCACAACCATGGTTACTGTATTCGCTGCTGAATGGGTTGCACACACCTTGGGTGTGAAATAATGATGAGTCACGGATAGCCAAAAATGGTGGTTTATTGAATAGTTTAACTATCACGTAAATAATGCTATATGAATATAATGTGAATGAGTAGAGCTGGCAATAAACGCTGATTGTTAATTGTCGAATTACAGCACCTTTTTTCAAAAGGCCCTTCCGCCTGTTTTGTAAGACTTACCTACATAAAACCCAAATAATAAATAATGTACGGACTTTATAAGAGACCATGACCTCTGACTTTTTTTCGGCATTTTTTCTCAGGTAATAGTCAGCTAAGAAATGCCGGCGCCATCTATTTTTAAAATATTGACCATCAACATATTGACTTGTGAAAGTGTCCTAAAAGATCTACTTACATGAATAAACCTTTCATTTTATTTCACTACTAGCTTTTGCCAGCGACTTCGTCCGCGTGGAATAATGACTTCCGGAAATTGAGGCACTAACTCTCATAGAGTTTAACCGATGTGCTCTTTCTTCTGCCGATTCTTGAGAACTCGTATTTCTCATTCAACGCGTTTTTCAAGACAATAGCGGGCGGACGCCGGCGTCCGCTTGGGGCTTGAATAACTAAAAATATATAACTACGTCTAATATATAAAATAATATATAATAAAACCTACTTCACTTAAAACTAAATACCTATAACTACTATAATTAATAATAGCTATACCTATAATTAATAAAAGTACCTACGCTTTTACCTACTTAATATAAAAAAAAAACTGAACATAAATTAACCAAAACTTACCTACTACTAACTAACTACTACTAACCTATTACTACTTCACCTAAAAAGAAATCCTGTTTTCCCAACATTTCCCTTCACTGCTCTGCTCCTATTGATCGTATCGTGATGAAAAGTATACTATAACCTGCCCAGGAGTATGAAGAACAATTGTACCAAGTTTCGTTGAAATCCGTCGAGTGGTTTTTGTTTCTATAACGAACATACAGACAGACAGACAGACAAAAATTTTACTGATTGCATTTTTGGCGTCAGTAACGATCACTAATCACCCGCTGATAGTTATTTTGGAAATATATTTCATGTACAGAATTGACCTCTCTACAGATTTATTATAAGTATAGAAGAAGATAGATTATTTGTGCAAGGGGACAGAAAAGGGCTGCATGTACGATACATGACTCGTACAGTTAGATACCAGTTTAGATTCTCATCGTTGAACTTCTAGACAGACAATTCTATTTGTTTTCAACTTTCAACTTCCATAACACGAATCATGTTTACAGGCGTTACATTAAAATCGATACCCATTAGTCGGACATTTTACGTGACATGTCCACCAATTCTACGTGCACTATCACGTCATTTAAAGACATCGAAAAATAGACTCTACTCCGCTGATCTTAAGGTATAGACGTTTAATTTTGCTGCATTACCGGCAGTTCCTCTTGGACTGGTCGATGGTCGGACGGTATTTCGTTATGCATTTCCCCAGGATAGGTAAATTGCATTGTTTAGTAGTTCAGCAACTAGTTAACATTACAGTGTTTGCTTATTTAACTTATAAAGGTTTACTTAAAATTTCACTTGATGGTGAGTGGTAAGGGTGCAGTTAATGTACGGGTTGAAGTTCGGATAATTGCATATGTTAAAAATTAGTTAGAGGAGCGTGTATTGCGGTCACTTATTATACCTTTAAAATATAGAAGGTCCGACCCACCTCTGCTTCGCAAGGGTTCAATGTATACCGATGAGGCGACATTTCAAAACAACATGATCTCTGTGCTGTTTCTAAGTTAAATATTAATGTATTAAAAATATGCAGCTTCTGGAACAAATTCTCTAAATGATGATGAAAACTGCTTCAAAATTCATGAAGAACTAAGCGTTCACACAGAAATAAACTAAAAGCGACTTTGTGTTGTACTATTTTGAGATAGGTAGACAAAATGCAGACATTTTAAATTGTGGTCTTAGAAAAACAGCATTTTAAAAGTGTTTTGTACTGAGAACGAGACGAAGCATCGATGCTTTGGCACTCATTACTCCTTGACTACTAGGTATTAATTAGTTATTTTGGTATTTTGATCATATTAAAATAATAAATGAAAAAATGATGAGCGAGAACTTTACGCTCCAAAATTTTTTATTTTATCTTTTTTATTTATAAATGGGCCTATTCTTGACCTAGAACACGCCTTATGGAAAGCGATGGATGAGGTCTATGATGGAACGAGCGTGCCTAAAAGATGCCTGGTCACTCTTGCTTCGAAGACAGATGTAGAAGGGAACATAGACGGCCGGTACAGAGTTCCACACTTTGGCTGTGCGCTTAATAAACGTGGAGGAGAAGCGCTGAGTAAGGTCGGGATATCAACCAAGTGTGGATGGTACGCTGCAGTGCCTCTGGTAGTCCGGTAGTAAAAGGTCATTACTAATAACCAATTCTTTATTGAATAATTTGTACTCATATTAAAATAAGCATTGATAATTTCAATAGCATAATCTACTTATAATATTCTCACTATTGGGATACAGGCTTCCTCTCTTCGAGAGTAAGTAGGCTAGAATCTCCCACGCGGGCCTAGTGCGGGTTAGTAGATGTCACATGTCTTCGAATTTTTGGTTCAGGACATGCCGGTCACGATGTTTTCCTTCACCGTTTTGAGAGCAGTGGTGATGAAATTAAATACACATAGTAAAGAGCCTGCCTGGTTTCGAACTCACGACCTACAACTTGTAAGTCAGGGTGGATACCACTGGGCCACCACTGGTCCATAGGTACGCATACAAGCTACTCGTAGTAATCGTTTCTCGCCGTCGCGCACTTGCAGCTTATTGCTCGCCAACCCGTTTTTATACTCTATTCAGTTTGGCTTAAGACAAAGCGAAAACAACATTTGACTACTCTTAATAAAAATAAATCCTGTAAAATATATCAAACATTACTTTCTAACAAAAAAATAATGTGTGATCTTCTTGTATAACTAAAAGAAGTTGTGTGTGTGTGATTCGAATTTTTCATTACATAGTTTCGTATTTCACCAGAAAAAGATACAGTATGATTGTTTATACTTTGTCTCAAGCCAAGTAAAATAAGGTATAGTTGCTAAGTCTACTCGCTTCTCGTAAATCGCCGGCTATGGGGCAGGTGACTTAAGGTAACTGACATTTTAACTAAACCAAAGTCAGACGAAAGTGAGTCTAACATAATATCTGAAACTTAAATTAGTAACATCAAGTTTCATACATGAATTCAATTTTAGTTCTGAAACATTGTATTTTCAATATAACTTTTGTAAATCAACCTTTGAATATCGAAATTGTTTTATTAAAGTATGTTTTTAATGTTTAAAGTTGCAGAAAGTTTGGTCTTAAATAAAAACGAATTGATGTCAGTACAAAAATATTCTTGGCACTATAAGCTCCATGATACTTATAGATATACTTAAAGTCATATTATTACAATAAAAATCAGGTAACGGCCCAATATTAGTACAATATTATCATTGATGAAATAGGTATCTGATGTTACGTCTGGCTTGTTACTATTTATATTAACATAGTCATAGTTAATCAGAATTCGTATTATATATAGTCTTCCAAGCCGTATTTTAGTCATGGCGGCCAATCTCAACGAAAACTAGCCTTCGGCGCAGGAGATATTGTAGTGCACAAGTCTGTGGGTAGACACAGGCGCAATCCGTCTTCCCTCACTCTCATAGTCCGATGGTAATGCAATCCGACACGACTGGAGAGAGATCAGGCGCAGGATCAACGGCTTAACGTGCTTTCCAAAGCACGTGGGTATCACACCGCCAACTTCCAAACTCCGGGCTGTTACCCAGATGAAAAACCCAATAACAGTTTGGTCAAATTGAGCCAAGGATCACGCTCAGCAGCCACGTATGCGACCAAGAGAGCAATGGGGCAAAGAGGTATTATGTAGGCAGGCACGGAAGACGAAATTTTAAAGTATCAGTTAGGCGCTTATGACTATAACTTTCTCCTATGATATAAACTGCTAGTGAGATTAGCTCTGCGCTGAGCTTCACCACATCTGCATCAGCCCTAAACTAATCAATCTATTTGGCGTTTCAGCTCAGCTTTGTTGGGGTCGGCTTCCAGTCTAACCGTATGCAGTTGAGTTGTTGTATTTTGCATGCCGCGACTGCGTATCTGACCTCCACAACCCAGTTACTATGTAACACGATACTCCTTGGCAAGATCGTTTGCCAGACTTTTTGGCCCTAAACCGATGGAGTAATATTATATAACATTTACCTAAAACCCGATTTTGTCCCAAAATTGAGAGTTACGAGTACCAAACATCGCGTGATAAGAGACATTAAAAATACTGTTATTAAACGCAGCACAGGTTCGTTTAAACTTGCCCGCCAAATGGTTACGTATCAACTTCTACTGTGTAATTAATTTTCGTAATTCCATGTTTTCTTACTACATTCACCTTTTGAATGAGTCATTATCGGATCAAAGAAAAAGTTCGGTGGGTATTATTAGTTCTAATTTTAGGAGCAAAATAAATTTGTAGCAGGTTGGTGTTGACTTTATGTAGGTAATTACATTGAAGTTCCGTTGATGAATTATGTAGATAATTATTCAGACCCTGTTTAGATGTAGCATTCTGACAAACAGATGGACAAAGATGATAATTTATCTATGCTAAGGTAGTGCAGGCTGGCAATAAAATAACACTGGACGCATCCGAAAAGTCAAGCGAAAGAAAAAAAATGAAAAAAAAAATTGTAAGTACTGCGTTTTTTTTTTTGGAAGAATGAGTGATAATATAGCCAGTGTTGTTAAAACGTTCGCTTGGAATAAACGCACAAAACATAACGTTGTATGATTGCCACTTACCCCTGCTACGCAACGGGATTGTCCGAAAGGGTTACCGGAAAAAAAAAAATTAAAAAAAATATACAAAATACGCGCATTGACGTAGAGTTGCGGACACCAGCGCGTATTACCCATTACCTAAGGGTTACCGCTGCCCCAGAACATAAAGGGCTAAGGAAGGAACACGGGTGGGTTTTAGTCAGTACGAGTCTGACACTCCCTTCTGCTCCACCCAGAGCTGGAGGGGTCATTTGATGATTTCCTATCCACAAAAAAAAAATGCCCCTGCTACAGTATTGCCACATAACATACATTAAACATGTTCAAAGAATTGTTCCGTAAATAGCATTTAGTCTGCCGCTTAAGACAGACCTAGTAATAGTATCTCCTTTCCACCAATCGAGTACGGAACCCATCAAACTTTCTATAACTCTCTCCAGCTCAACTTACCCCAAAAACGAGCAAGAACTTTGCATTGCATTTAATTACATTCCTTGTACTCGTTTTCTAGTTCTAACATTTTCACTGACAGTCTAGAGGCGGTTGAAAAAAAACTATCATAAGGCTTCGCTTTTGATAGTATTGATTCTTTGACCTCAAAGAAAACTACGGAAAAACTCGGTAACGTACCTACTGGTAAAGAAAATATACATTTCCTTAATTAATTGAAAATGGCGGGGGATCCTACTTGCCGTCACATTATGCGTAGGTTACTAAGCTGACTTAGTGTTTGTAAAAGAAAATTCAAATGAACGTATATACATTATTTTCTTTTTGTTTGTCTATACTATAATAATATTATAAAGAGGAAAGATTTGTATGTATATTTGTAACGAATTGGCTTAAAAATACTGGACCGGTTTTAAAAATTCTTTCACCTTTTGAATGCTACATTATCACTGATTAATATAGTCTGTTTTAATTGCAAAAAAAAAAATAAAATGTTTAAAAAATAAATGTCCACCCGTGCGAAGCGGGGACGGGCCGCTAGTACCTAATAAGGATGTTCTTTATCTGGTTGCTTTGAAAAATAACATAGTTTACTTTTTCTGTTTCATTTTGATAAAAAAAACTTTATTATTTATTTATTTATATATTGAGGATTTTTTTTTTTATTTTATGCAACAAAAATCTACACTAATATTATAAAGAGGTAAAGTTTGAACGTAGGAGGTAATCTCCAAAACTGTGGTAATCATCATCATCTGCCTAGCCTTTTCTCAACTATCTTGGGGTCGGCTTCCAGTCTAACCGGATGCATCTGAGTACCAGATTATTTTAATCTCCGAAACTACTCAAACTACTATGACTAAAAATATATAGTCTTTTACTTTTCGTGCCAATAGACCAACTATATATCTATTTACTTCTTTGTACAGACGTCAGCACATAAACTACTCGAAACTGTCCAATTTTCCCAATCAACTTTGAACCTTATGCTTTAGCGATAAAGTTGAAAATCTATTAAAGAAATTTGACAGATTTGCTGGCGTCTGTACGTAACGTTAGGAGTTATCATATCATACTTACGTGTCGTTTACCTCATTTCAATCCTGAAAGTGCTGCTTTAATGGCTGGTCTATCAACGACTTCAGCCAACAATCTCATTTAATATTAGGTTTAATTTTTTATTTATTTATAATATGTATGTGCCGTTTTGATTGATGACTTGTTGCCATCTTGTGGGCAATGACATGATCCCATTGCTGTAGAAGTTTTGAGATTTTTTATCAAAAAAATCTGACAGTTAGTTTTCACAGTGTTCTTTTGAGGTTAACTTTATGCTTCCTAAAGAGTTCTGAAGTGACCGAAACAGGTGAAAATCTGATGGAGCAAGATCAGGGCTATACGGAGGATGCATCAACACATCCCAGCCAAGCTCTCTCAATTTTTGCTGAGTGGCTATAGATGAGTGCGGTCTGGCGTTATCGTGATGAAACACCACGCCCTTCCTATTCACCAGCTCCGGCCGGTTTTTCTCATTAGCTTCTTTTAACCTCATCAGTTGTTGACAGTAGAGGTCAGAATCGATAGTTTTACCCGGCGGCAAAAGCTCATAGTGGACGATTCCTTTCCAATCCCACCAAACACACAGCATCACTTTGTTCCGAGTCAGGCCGGGCTTTGCCACGGTCTGTGGGGCTTGTCCATGCTTCGACCACGATCTTTTTCGAACATTCTTATCGTAAGTGATCCATTTTTCATCACCCGTAATCAACCGTTTAAGAAATGGGTCGGAATTATTACGTTTCAACAAAGAGTCGCAAATGGAAACATGTTGCATTAAGTTTCTCTCAGTGAGATCATGTGGTACCCAAATATCAAGTTTTTTCTTGTACCCAGACTTTTGTAAATGCCGTAAAACTGTTTTGTGATCAACATCCAGTTCTTCAGCAATATCATAACTACTAATATGTCGATCTTGCTCCACTTTTTCAAAAATGGCACTGATTTTATCCGTGACAGGGCGTCCAGAGCGAGCTTCATCCTTCACACTAAAATTTCCTGACTTGAAACGCTTGAACCACATTTGTGCTACTCGTATTGATACCGCATTAGGTCCGTAAACCCCACAAATTTTATTCGCGGCGTTCGTCGCACTTTTACCTTTTTTGTAATAAAATTTTAAAATGTACCGAATTTCTTCGTCACATACGTTCATGTTGCTTGCTTGAAAAACAATTGAGAAATGGCGGGAACTAGTTTTTTTTTTAATTTATTGCATCTTTAGAATGGCAACATTTAATAGTATTAAAACCAGCCAGTTACATTCAGTACTGCCAAAGACGTTTGATTACTAACAATAGATTCAAAATACGAAAATATTTTTGCCCCGACCTATTATAATATTCTAGGAAAATTGATAACAATTGAGGGTATAATTAAATTTATAACTGTAATATTTATTTACAAAAACTAAGGATTGTGGTACATGTAAATAATATCGTTTTATAAGTGGTACAGTCGTGTGGGTGAGCACTGTTCTCCTAGTTAGGTTATGAAAATCTGTGTTAAGGAATTTATTGAACAAATTAAAATCCAATGAAAAAAAAAAACATCCAAATTCAGAACGTCCTCCTTTTTTGAAATCGGTTAAAAATATATAACAGTCGTTTTTCATGTCACCTTTTACATCACCCACGAGAGCCGCTTAAATAAAATACATTAGCCTACAAATGTCGACCAAAAAATATCAGTCACACGATAAAAAGTCCCATAATTGAACATCAATCTATTTCAGATCAGGCCCGCGAGATCCGAATCGAATGACGTTTGAAATCGATTCATGGCAGTATCACCCAAATTATTCCAATCACGAGTACCATTGGATATGCAGCTTTGGGATAAATCTGAAACACTGGTTTTGCTCGGAATTATTTACAATGTTCCAGTTTACATTCCACCTGTCATATTTGTCTATTTAACAATGCTATGACAGTGGTTGTGTGGTGGTATTTACAAGGCAGATGTGAGTGGAAATGCCGAGAGGGAACGCCCTATCAGGACATGTAGTGACTTTATTGGTGTTCTTGAGAAAGGTCAATTGCATGGTACACGCAACCGGCGTACGTATATGACCAGAAGGCCAATTCTTGTAATTTAAAACTTTCAAAATCTAGTCGCAGTCTCATCTCGGCGACAAACAAAAATGTCCAAAACTTCGTCAAAATGTATGGAAATTAGAGGTATTTTTGACAGATTGAGACTGAGATCAGACTGTGAACGTTCTTAAAATTACGAGAATTGCCCCTCTGGTATGTGAACGTAAATGGAGTAAAATTAGCATGTAATGATCGTAGCAATTGGCGTTATGTAGATACTTTTTTTTATTTTTTTTACAAATTCTAACTCCGTACTCAATCATTTATTGCATTTCACAGTGTATACTCGTAAGCTTAGGTGGTAAGTAATCATTTGTTGTAACAATCGTGGACCCTGTCGGGCACAGCAAAAGAAAAATTTGATGGAGGAGGTCTTATTTATAAATGCAAACTAACGTATTCTAAGTAAAATACATGGTAACATTCTAGTAATTATTAATTTAATATAAAATTTTATTATTAATTTATATTTTTGTTTGTGTTCTATGGATTTGTCAATTAAATATTCATTTATGTTATAATTAAATGTTATAATAACATAAATGAATATTTAATTGACAAATCCATAGAACATAAACAATAATATAAATTAATAATAAAATTTTATATTTAGTAATATTTTTTTAAATTTATTTGTGAAAATAGCAATATTTTTCTCATTTCAGAGTACCTCGGGTTATTCAATCTGTTATTTACCTGAATTTCAGGTCTCTGCTAAAGATCTCCGTGGCCGCGCGGTTCTACGCGTTTCAATGCCGCGGCGACGTTCCAAACCCTTATAACTTTTGAACCATAACTTTGACAAATTTATGGTTTTGGGAATCAACTTTTACAAATTTTTATAAAATCTTGGCATAGTTTTTTTTTTAAATATTGTCTTGGCCGCTCCCTCGAAACGCACATAAATTTCTGTCTACCCCTATGGCAAGAAGGCGTGTGTTTATGTATGTAAAAACTACATTATTATCTGTAGGCAAAAGGATCAAAGTAAACTTGAAGCAACTACAGACCGCCTCCACATAACATCACGGGCACACTCTACACCACACTTTCGGCTGTTTAAAGCTATTTTCCCCATACAGTAATACAATTTGTTATTCTACTTGCTACATTATGAACAATACAGTTGCAAAAGAATTCAATAATTGAACATAAACTGCGATCTATTTTAGATCAAGCCAACGAGGATCAAATCGGATGACGGTCGAACCGATTCATTGAGGTGGGTAAATGTACCGATTAAGGAAAATGGAACGATACCGACGAATCTTATTGAATTCCTATTAAACACGCCAAGGGTAAGACCTTGAAGCGATCAGCGGAATGAATTGTTTTTTTTTTTTGGACTGGAAACTTTCTATAGAAATATTATTTACCTATTTTATTGCCTGTAACCCAATTTATTTTTAGTATGCGCTCGCAACATGACGTCTTTTTCTTTCATACTGCTCTATTATAGGCCGACCGCTTAAATGAGACGTTGCCTGAGGTAGCTGCGCGGTGCGGGAGGGGTGATAGTTGTCACAGGTTTATGAATCACTCAGCTTTCGCATCACGTCACCACACCCCTCCCGCACCGCGCTGCTACCTCAGGCAACGTCTCAGTTATGAACTTATACTAACCTCAGCCAAAATTCGCTCTTTATCTCGCTCGCACGATACTGCTCGCGGACTGAGTGAGAGCGAGACAGAGTGCGGTGCTGGGTGGCAGCCGGCAGGCAGTGCCAATAGTTTAGGTATTTGCTTTTTACGGTGAAAATAATGTTAATTAAAAAAAAAAACACAAGACCTGCTTTTCATTTAGTTCAGTTAGTATGCAAGGTTTCATGATCTAATTTGAAGTATTTTTTGAATACCAGCGGTTTATTGTTCGGTTTGGAGGTAACTTTGGATTTTTTTCTATCGAGAAAATTTTATGGAATCGGGTAACGATAACATGATTCCATAAAATGACAAACATAGGACTTAACATTAATCCTCAACTTTAGCGTAGATTTATTTCAAAATGAATGCTGCAGTATTTTTGACGTAACGGAGGATCATGCTAAGCCATTTGAGGTAGTATAGGCTCACCCCCTTTCTAACCATATCATTATATCACACATGCCATCTATCGTTTCTGTGGTCTTCCCCTACTCTTATAGCCATCAACATTCCCACTTAAAACTTTCCTCGCGACATTTTCCTTATTTCTCCGTATCACATGCCCATACCATGACAACTGATTTTCTTTTGACTTGTTTTTGATAAGATATGATTGACAAAATAAGTTTATGGTACAGAACAATGATAACGGAGTTAAATTAAGTGTCGCAAAATATATCGAAAGTACAAATTATCCACTTTACAGAAGAGCGATTAATATCAATATTATACTTTTATTTTTAGACGCTGCGCAAATGTAGCAACTTTAGTTCATGCAACTGTCAACGTTTTAAGAGGTTAACGGTTGCCAGTTGCATCAACGTCCAGATATACGCAGTTTATTGAAAGTAAATCAAAAACGTCAAAACAGATGTTACCAGTCGCCGAAGTTCAAGGATCAAAATGACTATCTGGGCAGCGAATCAAGTTAATTTTTTTATCTCACGAAGCGACACGCGCTTTATTTATGGTATCTAAGTGTACAAACATGCAGTGAATGTGTGCGTGAAGACGAGTAGCGTAAGCAAATACGAGTATCACACATGCACACACACCCTCACACGCACTTTATCATGAGCTCCTGCGCTTACACATACATTCACTGCGTGTTTGTACGCTTGCTAAACATAAGTAAAGTACGTGTCATTTAGTAAAATAAAAATACTGTTCTTATAAAGGTAGTTGTTGAAAAAAACACAAAAATATAAAAAAATACTGGTTTTAATAATTATTGGACGTAGAAAAAAGTTTTCGTAACTACCATTTACATAGTTTCAGTCACGTTACGTCAGAATTTGTAAAAACCGGCCAAGTGGGTGTGAAATACTGTGAAGGTTTTCGTAGTTGGGACGAATAAGTTACGCATGCATAGTATTTATTGTATCCACCTCAAAAATAAGTTTGTATTTTAAGGTTATTTCTATTATAGGCTTGGTTGTAACCGAAAATATGTGGGATATTTTGTATTACATCTAAGCCAAGCAAATCTGAAAAACGATTGACTTCAATATCAAAGTCACTTAAAGACATTCCAATTATGGGATCCAACAGATACGCTTATGTGCATTTTTTTTTTCATCCCTCGGTTTCCGGAACAGACCACTTCTAACACATTTTTTTTTCGTAATTTCACAACACCTTTTTGGGATGCATGAAGAAGCCTCCTCGTGTAGCGCAGTTAGTTCCGCCAGTTACTCAACTGAACCAAGCTCTCGGCGCATCCTGGACAGTCGCAGCCAACACCTTATTTGACTGGCCAATTCTTCCCTTGCGATGGTATAGCTAACGCCCGCCTGGTTTGTGACCACCCTCTCACCGGAGTCCGGCGTCAAGCAGCCTGCTATGTTTCGTCGATGCATGGGAGTTCAAGTGCCTTAAGCATCTTCTGGGCATGCTCGTTCCATCATAGACCACATCCATCGCTTTCCATCAGGCGTGATCGAGGTCAAGAGCGGGCCAATTCAGCATAAAAAAACACCGTTGTTTAGCGGTACAGAAAATACACCTTCTTACAAATGTTTGTGAATGTTTTACGAATAGTCTTCAAATTAAATAGCTGTGTGACATACGGTCGGACGGACAAAAGGATCGTCGAATAGACGGCCAAACGGACATATCGAAATTAAAAGGGTTCTAATTTGGCTACTTGGCTATGAAACCTTAAAAAGGCACCTTGTACCTTCTCCATTTCTAATATTTTCTAAACATCTACCATCAAGCTACCAACCTGCCCTAATGTAAAGTTAAATGGAAGAAAGTTTTTTTGCCTAAAAAGTTTCAGACACAGTTAACGTAGGTAGACGCACCCCGATCAACTTTGAGTCATAATAAATTTAAAGTTCTCCTGTAGGTACGGGTCAAGGGATTTTTAATAATCTCCATGCTACGATGAATAAATTATTGGATATTGAATAAAATTTCAAAAGTTTGACGTGGGTGCTTCATTTGTTTGAAGGAGAAAAGTTACTGATTATTCTGATAAGTCATAGGTAGGTATGTATTGGGGTGAATTATTATTACTATTTATTTCAGAGAATCTCCATATAAGTTACATAATTCTAAACACAAAATAATAACAAAATCATAAACTATTAGTGTGTTATTAACATAAAATTGTACCTAAAACGATATCAGTATGGTTAATACCTATCCTAACTGATGCCTATGGCTGTCCTTATCCAATGATTTCGGAAAGGACAGTCAAAACGGGTAGCAATAGCAGTTAGGATGCTGTTGCTGGATGGAGATTGCTTTCTGGCGCATGATGGCTTGAAAGCCATCCGTACGCGGTTCAGCAAACATACCAGACGCGCTGCAGCGCCGCGGCAGCCCCAACAGCATCCTAAAAGCTATATTATACTGGGTGCACAGGGCTCTGTAGTTTCGCTGTGTAACATGTTTCACCCACAGGCCATTCGAGTAAAACGCCTGGAATGCCTTAAAAAGTAATTAACGCCGCAGAACGCCTTTAAAAAAAAAGTATTATGAAATTCAAAATTATTTTTCGATAAAAATAATGGGTTTGGAAATTACTTATGTTTGTTTGTTGTTTATTTATTCGGGAATTATTTTTACCAATGTGATTGCAAGGATAGTATAGGTCCGGGGAAGATGCCCGTACGGAAGAGATGGCAAATCGATAAACATACCAATTTATTTCAGGTTCCTAGCAATTTACCTGAAATCAAACAATCAATCAACTCAGCCTAACGCAGTCCACTGCTGGATATAAGCCTCTCCCATGCTACGCCATAACACCCTGTCCTCCGCCTTCCGCATCTAGTCTGTCCCAGCCAACTTTTTGAGCTCGTCTGTCAATCTACACCGACTGTTCGCCACATCCCATTGTCTCACTGTGTCGCGCGCGCAATCCCCGTTGTGTCGCATGCATGGTGCTACTTAATGGAGACAGTCCCGGAATGTGACATCTTTAATGACACACTCAGGGTGATCATGTCAAATTGTCTCATGTTCTGTGAAAGCTATGTTTGTTAAGCGAATAAGTTTTAAGTTTGTTATCATTTTATTCGATTTTGTTTTATTTTCTCTTTCTAAAGTTATTGCTAAGTATGTTTGATCTCTGACTTGTTATTTGTTTTTGTAATACTTTTGTTTTTTGTTTATGTAATAATAGCTGTGCCCTGCGGTTTCACCCGCGTAAGTTTCGATCCTGTGGGAATATCGGGATAAAAAGTATCCTATGTATTATTCTGATGTATAAGCTATATTACTGTAAAGTTTCGTCAAAATCCGTTCAGTAGTTTTTGCGTGAAAGAGTAACAAACATCCATCCTCACAAACTTTCGCATTTATAATATTAGTAGGAAAGTAGGAATAGTAGGAATAGTAGGAATTAGTAGGATTAGTAGGAAGTAGGATAGGAAGTAGGAAGTAGGATAGTAGGATGTTTAGTTTTACCTATTAATTACCGTCATTGGCGCAAGCCGTTGTAATCTATACTAATATTATAAAGAGGAAAGATTTGTATGTTTGTAACGAATTGGCTCAAAAAGTAATGGACCGATTTTAAAAATTCTTTCACCATTTGAATGCTACATTTTCACTGATTAATATAGGTTTTTTTTTCTTTTTTTAACCATCCGTGCGAAGCCGGGACGGGCCGCTAGTTAATTATAAATAAATAAATAAATCTAGCTGGGGGGCGTCCCATACTACGCTTGCCGATACGCGGTCTCCACTCCATTAACCTGAAATAAAACGATAATATTCATCCGAAATCAAAACAAAATGTGAAGGGAATAATTATAAAATTATAATTTAAACGGCGACACTGCATTAAAATATCTCACCACTAAATTACTAGACACATTCATACTCCATTTACATGCAGGTGCATTTTGATAATAAATTAAATTCTCAGTTTAAAGTGTAAGTATTATAAAGCTTTGCCCTTAATTGTTGAGCTTAATAACATTAAGTACGTAATTTAACCCTTGGTGTAATTACGAAAGGATAATCTCGTTACGGTTGTCGGCAAAATCTGTTATATAACTAAATAAGAGTTTATACTTTACGGCAATGACATTATACGTTTTGTGAGACTGTTTCAGTTTAGGTAATGTTAATTTGTGTAGTTAAATGATATGTGAGTTTAATTACTTTACTTTTTAGGGTTAAAACTGCTTATTAGTCGATTCGCACGAATTTACTCACCTTAAACGGGTGAATACTCACTTTTAAATAATATAATTTTTTCTTTATGCGTCTCGCACGACGTTAATTTATTTGTCAACAACTGCAAAAATATGTATCAAGCAATTAGCACATTCTGAATTTTATGCAATGAAGTTAAGAAAAAAGTACACGTTTTATTTGACTCTTATCACTTTAGTGTACAGTCACGAGCACTAATATGTCAACACTCGACATTTTTCAATTGCGATTTTTTCGTAAAATAACGAATGCAACGCTGAAATGCGACACTTTACATAAACCTATGGGTTAGAAAATAATATGTTCGTAAAAACATAAAATTTCATTCAAAAATAAAGGAGAAAATCGCCTTTGAATAAAGTCAAGTGTATACATACTTATGCTCGTGACTGTACTAGTGTCTTTTTTATAGTTTCAAAAGTGACGATTCGCCCGTTTTGAGCGTTTTGGTTTTGGTAAATACGTGCGAATTGACTATATCTATATATATATAAAGACAAGTCCTGACTGATTGACTGACTGACTGACTGACTGACTGACTGACTGATTGACTGACTCATCAACGCCCAGCCCAAACCCCTGGACCTAGAAAGCTGAAATTTTGCACAGAGGTTCCTTTTATAATGTAGACGAGGAATAAGGAAGGAATTTTCGAAATTCAACCCCTAAGGGAGTTAAATGGGGGATGAAAGTTTGTATGGAAAATCTTATTCCTTGAGTTAATAAACTTGAAACTTGGCACGAATACTTACCTGAGTAAATTATGAAAATTGGTCTTTTTTGTTTTTTTAAACTACCTTCTAAAGGGGGATGGGGGGGTGTCAAAATTTGTATGGAAGAATTTTAATGCACGGTCCGATTAACTCAAGACTCAGTATTTATACTTAATACCAAAAATAAAGAATTACGTATTTCAGGGTTTTTCGAAAATCTACCCCTAACGGGGAGAAAAGGGGTAGTTAACTTTACAGGGCAAATTTTACTGCCTGGCTTAATTAACTCAAAAATTGGTATAAATAATCTGTGAGTCAAGTAATGAACACATTCCAAAAGATTTTTTAAAATTCCAGCCCTGTGGGGGTTGAAAAGTGGTGATACAGCTTATATGAAAAATCTTATTCCTTGGGTTAACAAACTTGAAACTTGGCACGAATACTTATCTAAGTAAATCATAAAGTTTGGCATTTGTTGTTTTTCTAAACTACCCCCTAACAGGGGATTGGGGGGTGTCAAAATAAGTGTGGAAGAATTTTAACGCGCGGTCCGATTAACTCAAAACTCAGTATTTATACATAATACCAAAAATAAAGAATTACGTGTATCAGGGTTTTTCGAAAATCTACCCCTGACGGGGAGAAAAGGGGTAGTTAATTTTATAGGGCAAATTTTACTGCCTGGCTTAATTAACTCTAAAATTGGTATAAATAATCTGTGAGTCAAGTAATGAACACATTCCAAACGATTTTTCAAAATTCCACCCCTGTGGGGGTGAAAAGTAGGGATACAGCTTATATGAAAAATCTTATTCATTTGGTTAATATACTTGAAACTTGGCATGAATACTTATCTAAGTAAATTATGAATTTTGGCATTTTTTGCTTTTCTAAACTACCCCTTAAAGGGCGATTAGGGGGTGTCAACATTTGTATGGAAGAATTTTAACGTGCGGTCCGATTAAGTCGAAACTCAGTATTTATACTTAAGACCAAAAGTAAAGAATAACATGTATCAGGGTTTTGCGAAAATCTACCTCTGACGGGGTGAAAAGGAGTAGTTAATTTTCCATTTTACTGCGTGGCTTGATTAACTCGAAAATTGTTGGAAATAATCTTTGAGTCAAGTTATGAACACATCCCAAACATTTTTTCAAAATTCCTCCTGTGTGGGGTGAAAAGTGGGGAAAAACTTTATAGGAAAAATCTTATTCATTTGGTTAATAAACTTGAAACTTGGAAGGAATATTTGTCTAAGTAAGTAATAAGAAATGGGTCTTTCGAAAGTAGATTCCTGACGGGTAAAAAAGTGGTAGTTCGATTTTTAAGGCCGGTATTATAGTGCGTAGCTTGATTTACTCCAAAAAAATGGTATGAATAAATTTAAGCTTCAAACTTGGCACAAATACTTATCTAAGTAAATTATAGTTTGTCATTTTATGTTTTTCTGCTCTAAAGGGAGATTGAGGGTGTCAGTTTGCAGCGGGATTGTCCGAAAGGACCGCTACCCCGGAACACAAAGGGCTAAGGAAGGAACACGGGTGGGTTTTAGTCAGTAAGAGTCTGACACTCCCTTCTGCTCCACCCAGAGCGGGAGGGGTCATTGGATGATTTCCCATCCACAAAAAAAAAAAAAAAAAAAAAAAAAAAAAAAAAAAAAAAAAAAAAAAAAAAAGGGTGTCAGTTTATGGAAGAATTTTATCGCGCGGTCCAATAATATAAACTCGGAACTCAGTATGTATACTTAAGACCAAAATTAATAAAAAAGTGTGACTGGGTTTTTCTAAAATCTAACCCTAACGGGGTAAACGGGGGTAGTCCATATGACAGAGGAGTATTTTATTGCGTGGCTTGAGTCAATGGGAAATTGGTATAAATAATCTTTGAGTCAAGATATGGAAACGTCCCATACATGTTTTCAATATTTCGCCCCTATGGGGATAAAAACTGTGAAGGTGAAAATGTGGTCTTATTCCTTTGGTTAAGAAACTTGAAACTTTTCAACATTTGCCTCAGTAAATAATAAAGATTGTCACTTTTAGGGGTTTACTACTTACTTACTTAAAATAAAAAAGTATGAGTTTTAGGGTTTTACTTATTCTACTCCTACCGGGGTAGAAAAGGGTAATAAAGTTTAAGGAGTAGAAACTCCAACTTCACTTAACACGAAAATGGGTATAAATAATCTTTATATCATATAAATGGAAACGTACCAAATGCAAAAACAAGAGCTGTCGTGATGAAAAGGGAGGATAGTTTATTTGAAACATCTTAGGTAGTTTAACTAAAATATTGGCCCGAATACTTATTTCTTTAAATAAAGTAAGTATAAAGATCGTAATCAATAATTTTCGAAATACCTTTCAGGGGGAGGTGGAGAGGATGTTAAATTTATTTGAGGAAAGTACGACACCCACGCGGACGAAGTCGCGGGCAAAAGCTAGTATGATATAAAGATTATTTATACCCATTTTCGTGTTAAGTGAAGTTGGAGTTTCTACTCCTTAAACTTTATTACCCTTTTCTACCCCGGTAGGAGTAGAATAAGTAAAACCCTAAAACTCATACTTTTTTATTTTAAGTAAGTAAGTAGTAAACCCCTAAAAGTGACAATCTTTATTATTTACTGAGGCAAATGTTGAAAAGTTTCAAGTTTCTTAACCAAAGGAATAAGACCACATTTTCACCTTCACAGTTTTTATCCCCATAGGGGCGAAATATTGAAAACATGTATGGGACGTTTCCATATCTTGACTCAAAGATTATTTATACCAATTTCCCATTGACTCAAGCCACGCAATAAAATACTCCTCTGTCATATGGACTACCCCCGTTTACCCCGTTAGGGTTAGATTTTAGAAAAACCCAGTCACACTTTTTTATTAATTTTGGTCTTAAGTATACATACTGAGTTCCGAGTTTATATTATTGGACCGCGCGATAAAATTCTTCCATAAACTGACACCCTTTTTTTTTTTTTTTTTTTTTTTTTTTTTTTTTTTTTTTTTTTTTTTTTTTTTTTTTTTTTTTTTGTGGATGGGAAATCATCCAATGACCCCTCCCGCTCTGGGTGGAGCAGAAGGGAGTGTCAGACTCTTACTGACTAAAACCCACCCGTGTTCCTTCCTTAGCCCTTTGTGTTCCGGGGTAGCGGTCCTTTCGGACAATCCCGCTGCAAACTGACACCCTCAATCTCCCTTTAGAGCAGAAAAACATAAAATGACAAACTATAATTTACTTAGATAAGTATTTGTGCCAAGTTTGAAGCTTAAATTTATTCATACCATTTTTTTGGAGTAAATCAAGCTACGCACTATAATACCGGCCTTAAAAATCGAACTACCACTTTTTTACCCGTCAGGAATCTACTTTCGAAAGACCCATTTCTTATTACTTACTTAGACAAATATTCCTTCCAAGTTTCAAGTTTATTAACCAAATGAATAAGATTTTTCCTATAAAGTTTTTCCCCACTTTTCACCCCACACAGGAGGAATTTTGAAAAAATGTTTGGGATGTGTTCATAACTTGACTCAAAGATTATTTCCAACAATTTTCGAGTTAATCAAGCCACGCAGTAAAATGGAAAATTAACTACTCCTTTTCACCCCGTCAGAGGTAGATTTTCGCAAAACCCTGATACATGTTATTCTTTACTTTTGGTCTTAAGTATAAATACTGAGTTTCGACTTAATCGGACCGCACGTTAAAATTCTTCCATACAAATGTTGACACCCCCTAATCGCCCTTTAAGGGGTAGTTTAGAAAAGCAAAAAATGCCAAAATTCATAATTTACTTAGATAAGTATTCATGCCAAGTTTCAAGTATATTAACCAAATGAATAAGATTTTTCATATAAGCTGTATCCCTACTTTTCACCCCCACAGGGGTGGAATTTTGAAAAATCGTTTGGAATGTGTTCATTACTTGACTCACAGATTATTTATACCAATTTTAGAGTTAATTAAGCCAGGCAGTAAAATTTGCCCTATAAAATTAACTACCCCTTTTCTCCCCGTCAGGGGTAGATTTTCGAAAAACCCTGATACACGTAATTCTTTATTTTTGGTATTATGTATAAATACTGAGTTTTGAGTTAATCGGACCGCGCGTTAAAATTCTTCCACACTTATTTTGACACCCCCCAATCCCCTGTTAGGGGGTAGTTTAGAAAAACAACAAATGCCAAACTTTATGATTTACTTAGATAAGTATTCGTGCCAAGTTTCAAGTTTGTTAACCCAAGGAATAAGATTTTTCATATAAGCTGTATCACCACTTTTCAACCCCCACAGGGCTGGAATTTTAAAAAATCTTTTGGAATGTGTTCATTACTTGACTCACAGATTATTTATACCAATTTTTGAGTTAATTAAGCCAGGCAGTAAAATTTGCCCTGTAAAGTTAACTACCCCTTTTCTCCCCGTTAGGGGTAGATTTTCGAAAAACCCTGAAATACGTAATTCTTTATTTTTGGTATTAAGTATAAATACTGAGTCTTGAGTTAATCGGACCGTGCATTAAAATTCTTCCATACAAATTTTGACACCCCCCCATCCCCCTTTAGAAGGTAGTTTAAAAAAACAAAAAAGACCAATTTTCATAATTTACTCAGGTAAGTATTCGTGCCAAGTTTCAAGTTTATTAACTCAAGGAATAAGATTTTCCATACAAACTTTCATCCCCCATTTAACTCCCTTAGGGGTTGAATTTCGAAAATTCCTTCCTTATTCCTCGTCTACATTATAAAAGGAACCTCTGTGCAAAATTTCAGCTTTCTAGGTCCAGGGGTTTGGGCTGGGCGTTGATGAGTCAGTCAATCAGTCAGTCAGTCAGTCAGTCAGTCAGTCAGTCAATCAGTCAGGACTTGTCTTTATATATATATAGATAAATGGAAACGTACCAAATGCAAAAACAAGAGCTGTCGTGATGAAAAGGGAGGATAGTTTATTTGAAACATCTTAGGTAGTTTAACTAAAATATTGGCCCGAATACTTATTTCTTTAAATAAAGTAAGTATAAAGATCGTAATCAATAATTTTCGAAATACCTTTCAGGGGGAGGTGGAGAGGATGTTAAATTTATTTGAGGAAAGTACGACACCCACGCGGACGAAGTCGCGGGCAAAAGCTAGTTAAGCCATAAAAACAGTCGAGAGTTGTCGTGGGAGACTCGGTTGCAAAGAAATTCCTTTCGGTCAAAATGTCACACTTTTCGGTCTAGATCTCATTCACCAAGTGCGCAAAGTACGTACGATACTTCGTTCCAAAAATAATCGTTTCGGTGCGACTTCGTCAGCTTATCACGGATGAGCAGATACTCGAAAAAGTTACGCAAGATTTAAAAAATATAAATAACCTCTCACTCCAACCACAAGCAGCCTCATCAAAGTAAGTTTCTCATTACAAAAAACAAAGAAACTTCGTGATTGAAAGTAGCAACATATTGTAATTCATAGAAATAGGTAAAGGAGCAAGGTATTTTGAAACAGCAGTCTTGCAGTTGGCCGCCATCAAACGTAAATAGAGCGAACCAAGCTATTGGCGCTCGAACGTTTATTAACGTTAGATCTACGAAGCAATGGAGAAACCAAGGATACGACAAAGTGCCGAGAAAATTATTTTCAGCGTTGAACGCAGTGAAAACTTTATTTGGATTGCGAACTTCCTTTATGATTATTGATTGACTTTTAGTTTTTCGTTGTAATTTAATTTCAGGTTGTTGCTACTGTTAATTGAATAGTTTATCGTTTGATTAAGTAACTATTATGACGGGGAAGGCATGTGTGAGTCGTTATTATCAGGCATATTTTAATTAATATGGGCGTACTGTGGGCAGTGTTGGTTATTTCGCAATAGAAGAACCGTTTTGCAGTTCAAATCAGATTTATATTTTCACAAACAATTTAATCACACGACACAACCAGATACGGAACGCGGGACAGTTTCTGAGCATATGTTGCCTGTACGATGTCCAATGTCCAAGAGAGCCGCTCCACCTCACTGCTGGCTCTCCTCGACTCCCCACGAACTCAGGCTTCTTCTTCTTAGCGTGTCGATAGCAATCTAAATGGACTCGACCCAGAATTCGGCTACTTGTTTGGCGCCATCACCAGCGTCCATCAGTTCCTGTAACGTGCAACTGACTGGACACGCAGGACACGAAACCGAGATCTGTCACCCGAAGCACGGTAACGCAGTGTTTGCTGCTCCCGGCGTAAGCATACTATCCACCAAGTACGAACTCAGGCTAGACTCTGTCGAGCGCCACCAGATGGCTCTAGCGTTCCAAATAGTCAAACGAATGACCGGATGCGACATATACGTGTTTTAATGGTTGTCTTCCTTTTCTCCGTGTCGCTGGCACGACTTTTTTCAGATCTTTTTAGCTTAGAACTTCACCACTTTCAGGGCGTCGTCGGTGCCAGCAAAGAGGTTACTTTGACTGCAAGTTTTGGGACACAAAGGGCAGGCTATAGGCAGATTCGCAAGCTAAGCTCTGATGTTAGTTCTAATGGAAGTCTGATGGTAGTCTAATAGCGTCCTGCGGAGTAATTGTGTCACGCACTCACAATACCAATGTAATTTCTGCAATTTCGACAGTTCAACAATATTCATTGCGTTATTTACGTTGTCAAGTATTACGAAGTTTTCAAATATAATATGAAGTACTGGATTGGGAATTTCTTTCAAAAATCTTCGTATTGTGATAGAAAGTGTTACGCAATTAGATGCTGATGTGTACGCAACATATAATTTGTTCTTCAGCCTTTTTGTCAGTCAGCGTTATGAAAAAAGCTATAAACGTAGTATCTATTAACATTAGTCTCGTAATTATATGGCTAGGTACTGGTCTGCACAATTGCTTCACATTCCTACCTTCATACTTATCCCGTCATCCACGAAGCTACTCAAAAGTAACCAACTTGTTTCTTCTGATTAGCGTTGTGGACGAACGGGCTTATGCTAGGAAAGCGGTTGGGTGGAGCAGAAGGGAGTGTCAGACTCTTACTGACTAAAACCCACCCGTGTTCCTTCCTTAGCCCTTTGTGTTCCGGGGTAGCGGTAACCTTTTCGGACAATCCCGCTGCAAACTCGCTAAGCTGAAGAGGGACTTGGCTGGCCACGTCTGCCGTATGCCCAATGAGCTGTGGGCCAAAATAACTACCACGTGGAACGTCAGAAGCTAGGTGCACCAATTGGTCGTTTCCTATGGAGAAGAACCGGCAAGAAACTTCACGGTTACTCTTAAAAAAAATGACTTTTACAATGTTTCCAAATTACAGTAGGTCATATCGTCGCTCGTGTGATTCAGATGTTCTGCTATTTAGGAGGCTTCAACGCCGCGCCATCATAAATTTTGAGCAAGCTCACGACCTTTCCAATTTACCTACCATGCAAAAGCAAAAAGTAACTCTATTTCTAATTCACCTTGTGCCAATTTCGCTTTGGCATAGCTGGCACGAAGTCGGGCATTGGGCATTAAACATTTTTAACAGTCAGTCACAGATGCGGCGTCGATTGCACTTCAGCTAGTGTTCATTTTTACGCTTTTGAGCGTTTTGACACCTGGTTTTGGAGATCTTGTTTTAGGCGCGAATTTGCTTTTGATGTACTTTATTTAAAAAAATGAATTATTTGCAAGATGTAAATAAAATTATTCAGTTTTAGTTTTGTAGTTTATTACCAACTTAATTGTCCATATATTGAAATCACAAATTCTTCGACAGTTGTATGAAATGGCTATAAACTCGGCAAATTGACGAAATGAATCAATTAACTTCACATTAGTATAGTCCATTCACAGTTATTTTACCTCCGATTTTGCATCACTGTCAAAATTACAATGGTCTTTAATATACTCCTTGTAATAACGTCTGACAAGTCTGTCAAAATCACAATGATCTTTATTCTCGTTATTTTAAGGTTGCTGTTGGGTTGCTGCTGTCAGAGGTAAAATATCTGTGAAAGGACTGTAGCATTCCTCTGTTACCAACCAGTTGTAAAAAATACGTTGATAGTTTTTTTAGGGTTCCGTACCTCAAAAGGAAAAAACGAAACCCTTATAGGATCACTTTCTTGTCCGTCCGTCCATCCGTCTGTCTCTCAAGACCCTTTATCTCGGGAACGCGTAAAGGTATCGAGTTGAAATTAATACCATATATTCAAGTCTGCGGTCCCTTGAAGCTGTGAAAAAATCAAACTTCTAAGTTAACGTAATAAAACGATACTGCCGTCTATGCCGCAAAAGGGTCAGCGCAGACCGAACTGCAAAATGCTCGCGCATGGTCGACCAAAATTTTTACTGCATGTAGAATGCATACTTGAACACGCAGTCGGCTTGCTCGAGCATGGTCGAGCATCTTTGGGCGTGTATTCAATTTTGCGAAGTATGATAATAATCGTAAGATATTTTTTTCAATAATCTCAGTAAATGCTCTGCTCTGCTCTGCTCTTGGTGTGCGCTGATCCAAAAACGTATATTTCGACACTCTCAAGGGAATCAAAATGTATGAGGTATTTTCCGTTGACTTAGAATGATGAAATTTGGCAAGAAGTAAGGTTATGTAGCACGAGTAAAGGAAAAAATCAGTACGAAAACCTCGGTGCGCGAGTCCGACTCGCACTTGACCGGTTTTTTATATCCGTACATTTATTAAGGTACTGACGAAGGTCAATGCTGTTACCCTTCTCTGGTCAGAGTTAACATAAACAACTAGCTTTTACATGCGACTTTGACCGCGTGAAGTTTTGTTCTAACATACATCGGATCTTCTTTACGATCCGACATAGTTTAGATAGGTGTGGGCATTACAGTGGGTACTCGAACGAAAATATAATTTGAATTTACAGTAACTTTAATAAACTAGCGATTAACAACCGGAACGCACACGTGCGTCGGAAACAAACACGTGCGTTGGTATTGAGCGTTTGCAAGACTGTCAGAGCTCGACCGTTGGTTGACTGTAGACTGACTTGTGGTCGCAACACTCGGTCTCTCCGCCAGTCCTCGCTGCATCCCCTCCACCGATGATCGTGTCAAGGATAGGGCTCCCTTGTGTTTCCTATCACGTGATCCTTTGTTTATCAATCAAATTGTTAGATGGCGCTGTGCGTACTGTAGCGCCATCCATTCACGACAAATATAATTACTATGGGCAGGGCACATTGCTCGCAGAATAGGTAGCCGGTGGGGGCGATAGGTTCTGGAGTGGCGACGGCGTACCGAAAGACGTAGTGTTCGAAAGCCGCTCACAAGGTACCGATGACCTTGTGAAGGCTGCAGGAGCTCACTGGAGAAATACAGAACCGATCGAAGTGGCACTGCTAGTGGAGGTCTGTTTTTTGACGTGTCAACGTCTTATAATTCGATGAAGCTGGCTGCACGCACGAAAAAACATGACGTCATGCAGCGTTACCTCGCTCTGAGGCGTTCCATTTAAGGCTTGAAGTGCAAGCAAGAGCGCGGAACGAGCGACAAAGAGGCACAATCGAAAAAAAAATAATAATAAAGAATGAAAAAAAGTTTTTTTTTTTTTGTATTTTCTTATGACGTTGTCACACTTCAACTATCGTCAGTAAGCCGACTTTACAGACAACCGATTTTTTTTTTCTGCTGAAATGATGATAATGATTTTAGAAAGACTCGGCAAAAGTGTAACTTTATACCAGTGTAAGATTTTTTTGTAATTATAATAATGATAATAATTTATTTACACAAACTGACAGATTGTAGTAGGTAGGTATATATGGTTATAGTAAGATCTTATAGAATACTAGTTGACCCCGCAAACGTCGTTTTGCAAAAAAAAAAAAATAGATAGTAGCCGATTCTCAGACCTACCCGATATGCACACAAAATTTCATACAAATCGGTCCAGCCGTTTCGGAGGAGTATGGTAACTAACACTGTGACACGAGAATTTTATATATTAGATACAATAGTAGTCTACAATCGAATGGGTGAAGCACTGTTCTCCTAGCTAGGTTACAAAATAACCTATTTTAAGGAGAAGACTCGGTCCCTAAGTTTAATGGTACAGTGATAATTTATACATTACATATAATTGAATCAGTACTTCTAGAGACAACTTTCACAAACAATTTAACCTCTATAATATAAGTTTACACTACAACTAAAAATAAAACTTAAAGCAAACCCCGCAAAGAACTATTTTTATCCCCAATACCATTTTTATAGAGAATGGATGCTTGTATCCTGGTGGTCGACAGGCTCCATCGTTCACGACGATGCGGAGTAGCCTTGTTTTGACATGGATATATTGGGAGCACAATATATCATATTTATATATAGCCTAATCTCTCTCCGGTCGTGTCGGATTGCCGTCCCATCGGACTATGAGAGTAAAGAAACAGAGATTGCACCTGTGTCTGCGCACTTACTTATGCTCTATAATATCTCCTGCGTACCTGACCGAAATCGGTCCGGGAAAGATATTATTATTATTATTGGGAGCACAGCATCCAGCTGTATGATTGGCATGCCATCAAGTCTGTTACCTGCCGTTATAACGGGTTATATTTTTGACGGACTTCAAAACAGGAGGAGGTTATATGCTCGTCTGTATATATTTTTTCGATATTTTCGTCAATAGTGGACAGATTTTGAAAATCTTTAAGAAGCTTGAGCAGTGGTCCCCTAAAATTTTTATTAACTTTGCTGTAAGCGTCAGGATGGCTGGACCAATTGAGATATGTCCTTGAGACCATGTGCACTATTTAATACCTATTTGCTACTATTTACTACCTATAGTTAAATATTTGCTACCTTTTCATTAATTTTAAGAAATTTATCAAAGAAATAAGTTCAGGTAGTAAATATTTACACTAACAACGCGGTTAATACAACGCTAAAACTATAAGAACGTGGAAGTGGTCA
The DNA here is from genome assembly GCA_949316385.1 of Globia sparganii. Classification (NCBI taxonomy): domain Eukaryota; kingdom Metazoa; phylum Arthropoda; class Insecta; order Lepidoptera; family Noctuidae; genus Globia; species Globia sparganii. The sequence goes on from OX438654.1 coordinate 21,080,931, forward strand.
GCCAACCTGACGACAAGTTGGCTGACCACTTTATTTCTTTGATAAATTTCTTAACGAAAAGGTAGCAAATATTTACCTATAGGTAGTAAATAGTAGCAAATAGGTATTAAATAGTGCACATGATCTCAAGGACATATCTCGTTTGGTCCAGCCATCCTGACGCTGATACTTTGCTGGGGTATTTTTGAGTTAGTGTAGATAAGATTTAAGATAAGATTGCGTTCTTAAAATTATTGTTGAAGTTGCAGTTCAAAATGAACCTTTAAAGTAATGTTTCCGAATACACATATTTTTTTACATTTTTGAATAATAATCCAATCATATACGGCTCCGGAATATTATGACTAATCTCAAACTCCCTATCCTCTTACATTGTTGAACTGCTAGATCGGATATAATTATGAACCGAGACTTCTGTAGTTACAAGAAGTTTCGCCACATTGATATTCAGTAGGCATTGGCGACACGTTAGGTATTGCATTTCTGCTCCCCAAGTTAATCTCAACTTTGATGGCAACAAATCTGTAGATCGAAAAGACGGACTGTGCAACATGGTAATACTGTAATTATTAATTCTTGGCCAGATGAACATAGTGAGAGCAGTTGGTGTTGTTTATTTTGTGAGCAGAGTCAAAGAACAAAAGTGAATAAATTCAAAATAATTTACCATATTTTCAATCATCAGAATCATATATCTTTATTTTAATATTTTGTTAGTTTATTTAGTACTATAATAAGTATTATAAGTTTATTTTTGCAAATAAATGTAATTTAATTTACAGAAATAAACATCAAAACATTTTCTTACCTATAGTATAATAATAATAATATAATATTATAAAGAGGAAAGATTTGTAGGTATGTATGTTTGTAACGAATTGGCTCAAAAACTACTGGGACCGATTTTCAAAATTCTTTCACCATTTGAATGCTACATTATCTCTGATAGGCTTTTTAATTGCAAGAAAAAAATAAAATGTTTAAAAAATAAATGTCCACCCGTGCGAAGCTGGGACAGGCCGCTAGTTTCAAATATTTACATTTCCTGACTTCCAAATTGCCCTTATTAATTAGAAAATTTAGTCCAGGTCTGTAACACATTCATATTAAACTCAAATATAATAAAGAAGTCTCATTGTCAAGTCGTAATAACCGTGCGAAACAGAGGAACTATTCTCTAACGGCCGTACCCAATAACCTATTGACAGATAACTACTGATGGTAGCCAGTATAATATCTGTCAGTATAATATTATCATACAGATCGCTACTGATATAGATTATTGAGACGTTAAAACCAGGGATAGATAGGTTTTTCTACCTCCAGTTTCCAGGTTCGGCCGTCAGTCTGTCAACAAAGATATGGGCCCGTGTAAAAATGGTTGGTTCGTCAAAACTAGGTACAAATTAAAGGACAATACCAGAAACTCTATAGAACTTTGCCCCGTTCAATACAATTATTCATTTACAATCATGCAATGTGCAGCACCTTATTGCTTTTTTATTACTGATAACTAAACATTTTTCCTATTGCTTATAGAACTTGCGGTTTCTGAAATGTTTGTTTCGGAAATAGCAAAAAGGAATTTCAAGGGTTGAATTCCATTTAACATTGATTTGTAATCGGCAGGTCCTAAAGATAAACGATTTAATATAATAAGGTCCTATATTCATTACAATTATTTCCATGCATTTACATTTTCTGTAAATTGCTGGGGCAGGATCTGGCATTGTCGTTTTTCGGATGAACAAAACACATTGCGAGTAGGTGCAACTATCAAATCGTGTTGTCATTATTCTTGGTTCGGGCTCCAAAGTAATGTAATGTCCGTAGGTGATACGGAGTAGGATGCGCTCGTAACTTCTTCATTCGTAACTACGGGGGACTGGAATGCGAGCCTCTGGCTTCTCAACGCGCAGAAATCCTCGGAACAGTGAGGTCACTCCGCCAAGCCTGTGAAGCTCCCAGGAAGCTTCTGGGCGAGCTAGGCTGGCTCTGTTAGCCAGAATCCCCACACATAACGGACCGAATGAGAGTCTAAGCACGGAAAAGGGAGTCCCATCATCATCATCATCAACTACGGGGGGAAAAGACGCCAAGGGGCGGCTCGCTAATTAAAATCAAAGCCCTATTAATAATGTTGGAGGAGTTGCAGGTCGTAGGTTCGAACACCGTCAGGCGCTTTACTTTGTAAAAATTATTTCATCACCATTGCTCTTAAAACGGTGAAGGAAAACATCGTGAGGAAATTAGCATGTCCTAAAACCAAAAAATTCGAAGACATGTGACATCTACCAACGCGCACTGGGCCCGCGTGGTGTATTACGGCCTACTCAAGTTGAAGACAAGGTAGTTTGACAATAATTCCTTCTGCACATGTGGCTTCCCTGGCATCTACTACTACTACTATGCTCGCACGCACAAACACATTCACACAGACAAATTCGCTTCTTAATCGTTATTTGTGTTACTCACTAAGTAAATAATCAGTATTGAGGGTACCTTGGTATCAAATTGGCCAGCTGTACTGAATTGTTTTTTATGTAACTACCTACATTTTTGCTTTGTTTGCTGTTGATCTCGTACGTTGTTATAGTTTTACTTAATCTACATCTGCATGCTTCGTCATTAGACGACAATAATCTATGTTAAAAGTTAAATCTCATATAAGTGAACTGTATTACGTTCTTATGAGAAATAAAGATTCTTTAAACCTATCTCATTAACGGCATAACTACGTAAATGTCTATTAGTTAATAAACATTTACGTCGTAATTTGAGAGCAGTTGCTCTCAAATTACGATTTTTATTTATTTTTTACATACTTCTTTGACATAATCTTTTTATTATTCGACATTTTAAAGAGACAATTCTAATTTTCCAACTCTTTTTAGTGGTTGTAATGGAAATCAAATCACTTGGTTTTAATAGGTTTTTATATTTTATTTATCTTTATTTGAGATTTTGATTTTGTAAATGTGAGGACTTTGTAGGCCCTGTAGATTTTAGATCTGTAGACCATTTTTTATTTTATCAAGTACTTGGTACTTGTTGACTGGCCTACGTTGTCCTGCCATACCTACTGTAATTAGAAAACATTGTAAAAGCCAATTATTTTTAAAAGAGTAACCGTGGAGTGTCTTGCCGGTTCTTCTCCATAGGGAACGACCAAATGGAACTGTGCACCTAGCTTCTGACGTTTCATAAGTGCCCTTGTAGGCTTCTGTGAAATAAAATATTTTGATTTTGATGATTTTTATTGACTCCCTCTCATATAAAGTAGGCCTGTGTCCCATCAGTGGGAACAGCTGATTATGTTATGTTATGTGTTATAATATGTAGCATTTCTCTTCCTTACGCCTGCAGAAATACCTCTAAAACCCAGATTGTCAGTAACGCCTTATCTAACTGTCTCAAAAGTCGTGATATCAACCAACCTATATCACTTGTGACACTTTCAGGTTGCCGGCAGGATTGCACCGAAAGTTAACCGAAGTTAAAGCAAAGTTGCCTTGTGTCTGGAAAAACTTTGATATTGTGTTACAGATATCTCCGGTTTGGAGTTTAAGTGATTAATCTTTTAGAGAGTTTGCGAATGAGTGGTATTGTGTCGTAGTGACGCAATTAGGATAGTGAAAGTTCACGAAATTTTGTATGTGATTTCTTTTATTTCAGAAGAATGTATAAGCATTTTATTCAGCCTATATTGTTCCTACTGGTAGGTCACAGGTTTCCCCTTTTCGAGAGGGAGTGGGCTGTAGTCTACCACGCGAGCCCAGTGCAGGTTAGTAGATGTTGTGGTGTCTTTGAATATTTGGTTCTAGGATATGCCGGATTCCTCACGATGTTTTCCTTCACCGCTTTGAGAGCAGTGATGATGAATAATTACAAAAAATTATGTGCCTGCTTGGGTTCGAACCCGCGGTCTACAACTCGTAAGTCAGGGTCATTACCACTGGGCCACCACTGCTTCAAAAGTATAAGAATGTTTAATCACTTTTTGTTTTGGTCTCAAATTAAATAAAAACTTAACACTAATTCCCTATGATTTATTTATAAGTACGAGCCCATGAATTTTGCCTGGTATAGGCCTACCCCAAGTCTTTTCAGTAAATATTTATCCGCTCCATCTCGAACTAGCCCTCGCGTTACAGACAACCGTACATCATTATTAACAGCCGTCAGACAGAATCTTTATACCGTAGCAATAAGGGCGATTTTCGTATGACAAGTGTTTCCAGAGATATGTGTCCAAGTCATCCCGACAACTCTTTCTAGGCTGGTCTCGGCCGTACTGACCATCTTTAAATACTCATTGTTTAGAGTTCGAAAAATTAAATATCAAGTTGTCAACTAATACTAATAAAATATATAACATAGCACTCGAAAATGCAACGTTTTTTTTTTTAAACAAGCTCAAACCAATTCCATCTCTTTAATTAAGTTTAGCATAGAGGTGTAACCCGTCCTAACAAAAATGCTTTGTTAGAAGGCGTAACACTGAAATTAATGAAGTTTCGCCCATTTCTAGAATTCTTTTTACGAAAATGTCACCTACATTTTCTATGCTAGGTTTTAAGTGTTAAAAGGTAAAAACAAAATGTTTTATAGAGCTTGTGTATTGTTTCTTTTTAAAGAAATACATATATATTTCATGCTGTTTGCAGCAGTTTTTTATTCTAGTTAGGGGATTGCAAGAAGTCTGAGTAGTTTTTGTAAAAGATAGTGCTGGTGACATCAATTTAGGGTACTTAGAAATTGTAAGCTGTTGAAGAAACTCAGACAAAAGTCGACCGTCCACTGCTATGTATAAGCACGGAGAGGTTCCCATGTTAGCTGCGCAGTTTATTTGTTTGCTAGCCACGCATGTGGCTTGGCCGTAGGGGCCCGTAAGGGCCGAAGCCTGCCGGGGCAGCGGGCCGATTGTCCGAAAGGGTTACCGCTACTCCGGAACACAAAGGGCTAAGGAAGGAACACGGGTGGGTTTTAGTCAGTAGGAGTCTGAGACTCCCTTCTGCTCCACCCAGACCGGGAGGGGTCATTTGATGATTTCCCATTCACAAAAAAAAAAAAGGCTACAGTATACAACCCAACCTATCTTTTCACACAAAATGACGCTAGGTACACATGCATAGCTTAGCCGTGGATTGCTATGGAACCAGAAATCGCCAAAAAAATCAGATGTTTCCTGCACTTTGTCAAGTTAAAGCTCCTGCAAACAGGCGCGACACGCGACGCGAATCGCACGAGACACAAAGACACCGCTCGCGATTCGCGTCGCGTGTCTGCCTGTTTGCACGAGTAGGAGCCTATAAGCGAACATAAATGTGTTCGCGATTTCATGTTCGGTCCCATAGTAAAAGTTGTGCATAATGATGAGTACAATGACCCCTTAAGAGGAAAATGGTGATTAAAATTTCAACCTGTATAATCGGACTCGTAATTGATATACCACTTTTGACACAAATTCCCAATAAATTGAAATTTCATTAAGGTTATAGTTTTATGACGTTCAAGTGACAAACTTAGGGTGACTTAGCAAGTACGAGATCTTCTAGACCTCAACGGTTCTCCGTAACATTTGGTACCTGTATAAATTGCGGCATGAAGACAAACATAACGCCTCCTAAACAATGCAATCATCGCTGAGGACAGAGACTCGTATTATCATGCACACACGGAATAAAAATTTGGGCAATTTTCAACATTTTCAATAACTCCTTTTCCGTATAGCGAACATTCTTACTCAATAGTTTTGTATATCAGCTGTGTTTGATTTAACCCCCTTACTGATAAACGTATTATATCAGATGAATAGTTATACACCGATTTCTCTCTTTCAGTCGTCAGTAATTTGCCTTTCGAAAGAAAAAGACAAAGCGTTGTGTAATACAGACGGTATAAAACATTTATTAGTAAGGGGGGGTTAGTGTAGATTAGCATATTCTATCTATATAACTAACTGCCATTTTCATTCCTACCGTTCGAAAAATTACATATTTCAAGCACTGTTGAAGTGAAGATGCTTAATCTTTTCATTTTTTAACTGTAGGTACATACCTACTAAGTTATGAAATATTAGCTTTTTTTCGTGGCTTCGTCGCGTGGTAGTCGGAAATTATCTCACGGAAACGTACTCGTACTGCCGGAATAAAGTGTCCTATACGTGTGCCAATTTAATTCAAATGCGTTCATCTGTTAAGCGCCTATACTACCTCAAATGGCTTAGCATGATCCTCCGTTATGTCGAAAATACTGCAGCATTAATTTTGAAATAAATATACGGTAAAGTTGAGGATTAATGTTAGGTTTTATGTTAGACGAAAACACATTTTTTTTTTAATTTTCTCGGTAGGAAAAAATTCCAAATTTACCTCCAAACCGAACAATAAACCGCTGGTATTCCAAAAATACTTCAAATTAGATCATGAAACTTTGTATACTAACCGAACTAACTATAAAGCAGTTCTTATGTTTTTTATTTTTTTTTTTAAATTACCATTATTTTCACCGTAAAAAGCAAATACCTAAGCTATTGGCGCTGCCTGCCACCGGACGCTGTCTCGCTCTCACTCAGTCCGCGAGCAGTATCGTGCGAGCGAGATAAAGAGTGAATTTCAGCTGAGGTAGTATAGGCTCTTAAAGCTTGAAAAGGTAACAGACAGAGTTACTTTAGCATTAATATCAAGTACATACTAAATTACTAAGTTATGAAACATACGTAGGTCATCTTACCCCCTTGCTAATAAACGTTGAATAGCGTCTGTATAGTTACAAAATGCTTTGTCTACGTCTTTCGAAAGTCAAATTACTGACGACTGAAAGAGAGAAATCGGTGTGTAACTATTCATCTGTTAAAATACGTTTATTAAGGGGTATGTGTTAAATATTGCTTACACAACCCTTATACCCTTACCTGTTTTCAGACATATGACTGACACTTTAGGGATAACTCGGCTTTTAACAATATTACTGTGAATCTATATATATATAAGGAGAAACTGACTGACTGACTGACTGACATATCGACGCACAGCCGAAACTGCAAGGACTAGGAACCTGAAATTTTGCATACGGATTTCTTTTATTATGTAGGGGAGCACTAAGATGGGGTTTTTGGAAATTCGACCTTTAAGGGGGTGAAAAGGGGGGATTTTGTTTTTATGAAAAATCTTATTGCTTGAGTTAATAAACTTGAAATTTGGCACGAATACACGCAGACGAAGTTGCGGGCGAAGTGCTAGTAATTTATAAATAATTGTTTATCGTGAGATTGGCCTAGGTTTAGAGTATTTGATTTAATTTTACAATTTATCCTTCAAAATGATTCAAATTGTGATTGATAATGTGTTACGCAATTAGGGTTCTAAATAGTGATAGTTAATTTCCATTTCACAGTAGTACAATTAAATTTAATGATACTAAGGTCTGAGTTCACCAACATTCAAACCACCGCTTAGGTATTTAAAAAGCTGGTTTATGTCAATTTTCCTAAGGAAATTTTAAATATAGGACTGATTAAATATTTCATCAGTTGATTTAATGTTGGTGAACACAAGGCTAAGGAAATTTTAAATATAGAACTGATTAAATATTTAATCAGTTGATTTAAATGTTGGTGAAAACAAGGCTTAGTTTATTTTCGTTGGTAAATTATAGATGAAGTAGTTTTTTGCTTCGTTGGTGTAATTGCTGTATATTATTCTAGTGGGAGAATAAATAAATAAATAAATAGTACGACCACGTTCAAGGCTTCATCAATTATCTTCGGAGATCGTCTTTTTTTAGATTAAAGATAATTCGGTCATAATGTAACCGACTAGCAGTGCCCCGCGGTTTCATCCTCATAAGTGACGATCCCGTAAGAATATCGAGATAAAAAGTATTTTTTATGTTAATACAGGGTGTCAGCTAACTCCATATCAAATTTTATTTAAATTGGTTTAGCTGTTTGTGCGTGAAGAAGCAACAAACATACGGGCATAAACTTTCGCCTTTATTTAATTAGTAAGATTTTCTTTACCGTACTCAACGTAGAAATTCATTACAAGCTCGCAATTCGAAGGTTCCACGAGACTGTTATTTGTAATACAAAAACCTAGCTCTAACTAGACATCTCTAAATATACTTACAACATAATAACTTTCTGAAGTATAACACTTCTGACCGATAACTATAAATGTTTCATGGCGGTCTGTTTGTCTTGGTCAAAGTTCCGATGGAACAGACGTAGTAACTGTTTAACTTCCAACGATACTTTACCCGCAGTATCTGGTAAACAATTAATATTACGAGCAGAACAAAACACTAAAACTAAGGGAGGATAACAGTTTAACCACAGAGCTCGGAGAAGATTCGAATGCCGTTGTTAGAGACGATATTTTCAACACCTTCTTACTTTCCTTACTAACCAAGAGTGTCACCAAAATCGGCCTATAACGTCCACTGCTGGGACAGAAAATTAAAATTAATTTATTTTGGACAACATTAATCCATATTTTGTTATTATTACAAACATCTTATATTCTAGTGTTAGACACTGAAAAAAATATTTCCTACTATTTCATTAAGATTTACTGACATTATTACCTAAGATGAAATGTTTGAAAAACAATAAAAGACAAAACTGATTGAACATACCATTTACTGAAAATTACGTTAAAGTTAAAACGTTAAAGTTTACTGTCATGACGGTAACATTTTTCCTGAAGCTTTAACTGTTTTCGGATCAGTAAAAAATACTGTTTTGAACTTTAGGCTCTTAAGGAACTGTTTAAAGCAGTTCAGATCAATGTCATTCACTTTTATTTACTGCTTATTTCTTTAACTGTAATATTGATATAAAAATAGTACATAATTAAAACAAAGGATGACGAGGCAGGAAAATGGTGTTTCCTAACTATTCATTCCCCGCACAAAATTCCTAATATATGGAATATAGCTGTCCGCCACAGCTCTCAGGATATAGTTGCGACTACTCCGCATTCTGCACAGTAGCGAAGCAGTATTTTTGCGTAATATGGTTTGAAAGCCGTCTGTGTGGGCCTTGGTAAACATTTCTGGAGCGCTACAGAAACGGGAGAGCGGGCTATAATCTACTGGGCGTGCCCAGTGCGGGTTGGTAGCTGATGTCACAATGTCTTCGATTTTTGGTTCTAGGACATGACGATTTCTTCGCGATGTTCTTACACCAAAATTGAGCGTAGTAGTGATTAAATAAGTTATCACACTAATATTATAAAGGCGACAGTTTGTGAGTATGTGTGTTTGTATGTTTGTTACTTCGTCACGCCCATACGGCTGGACCAATTTGATAAAATTTTGTAGGAAAGTAGCTGACACCCTAGATTAACATATAAGCTGCTTTTTATCCCGATAGTCCCACAGGATTGACACTTATGCGGCTGAAACCGCGGGGCGCACCTAGTATAAAGTAAAGCGCCTAGGTTTGATCCTACGACCTACAAATTAGAAGTCACGGCCGTTACCAAACACTGGCCACCATTTCTCACTAGATTGTCACCGTTCACTCGCAAATGATCCGATCCAGCTTCCTCTTGCAATCCTTTCCGAGTAACGCCTTAAGCCGAGGTCCTTACCCCACAGGGAGAACCCTTAGATTGTAGTCGCTTAGTTTATTATGTTGTATGCCTTTTTTTTTTGCGCGGTGGAAATCCTCATGTACTTCCTCTATCGTGGGGGTCACAGAGGGGCATGCCGGACTCTTACCGACTAAAACCACCGCGGTGTTCCACCTCTACCTATGGCCGGGGGTTCGGGATTCGCATAAGCGTTCACCGCTCCCAATTATGTTTTATGCAAAAGAAAGAAAGAAAAAGTATTTATTGCGACTCATACAGGAGGTATGCCTGGAGGCCTTAATTTGTTAAGGCATCCTCAGTGTATAGTGAGGTTGAAAATTCGAAAGAATTACCTGCCAGATCCCGTCTACTGCTTCACTTGCAGCTGTTCTGCTCGACGTCGCGACCGTTCTGCTGAATCCTGCTAAACTTCACTACACATTTTTTTTCATAGGTGGTGTTTAATGTTATTTGTTCGTATCTTGAGGAGATTGTAGCACAAATCACAGAAGGACCATTTCTTATTAGAAAAAGTTTATGGCGCGCGCAGCTCGGCATATTGTACACGTTGAGACGTTTAGTTCAAGTGAAAAGACACACGAACGTGTATCGCCACTGTGTCCAACCGTGGACCAATAGGATGGCTTAGCGAACAGGCGATGATTTATTTATTGGTTCACCAACAATTGTTTACACAGGTTGTCACTTATAGGTAAACTCCGCATGCATAAATGCATATCAGCTGGAGTGTGGAGTGAGGCAGGGCGGATTGACCTCGCCGACACTTTTAAAAGAGTAACGGTGGAGTTTCTTGCCCATTCTTCTCCACACGAAAACTACATTTTGGAATGGGCGACTAGAATCAATTCTATTTTTTAATTTTTAATTTTGACGTTCAAAAGTGCCTTTTAAGTGCCTATTTGAAATAAATGATTTGACTTTGACTTTGACTTTTCAACCTCTACATGGACGCGCTGATCGTCGCTCTCAGTAGTCGGCATGTTGGTTGCCATGTTGATGGCGTTTGCGTCAACAATCTAAGTTATGCCGATGACATGGTGCTGCTGAGCGCGTCGGTCTGTAGTTTGAGGACCCTGACACAGGTCTGTGAGGACTACGCAGGTAGGCATGATCTAAAATATAATGTTAGCAAGAGTAAATGCATGGTTTTTGGGGGCGGCGGTGCTAAATGCCTGGAAACTGTACCACCAGTGCTTCTCAACGGTGTTCCCCTAGAAACAGTGTACCATTTTAAATATCTGGGACATATAGTCACAGCTGACCTCAGGGATCATGCTGACATCGAACGGGAGCGGAGGGCTTTGTCGAAAAGAGCGAATATGTTAGCCCGCAGGTTTGCACGTTGTTCAAACCAAGTTAAAATCACCCTGTTTAAAGCATATTGCACCTCACTGTACACGTGCAGCCTGTGGGCTCGCTACACACAAGCGAGTTACAACGCCCTCCGCGTCCAGTACAACAACGCGTTCAGGGCGGTGTTGGGGCTGCCCCGCTTCTGCAGCGCCTCGGGCATGTTTGTGGAAGCGCGCACCGACTGTTTTCACGCCACCATGCGCAAGCGGTGCGCGTCCTTAGTGCGCAGGGTGCGGGCCAGCTCCAATACTGTCCTGGTGATGATCGCTGAGCGAATTGACTGCCCCTTCATTAGGAAATGCTGTAGTAGACATGTATAGCCGGTCCACTTCATTTTTGATTAACCTTAACATATATTATAGAGAATTGTTTTATATTGCTTGTTTTTTTTATTTATTTATTTATTATTTTTTTTAATTAATGTTTTTTTTTTATTAATTTTTAATTTAATTTCCATTGACGTAATTTTGAATTCTGTGACATCGACAATTTGTATCTTTTAATCTTCGTTTATTTTAATTGTATTGATATTTTATTTTAATTTTATTTCTGCGACCTTTTTATTTGTATTAATTAATTTATTTTATGTGTAGGCATTGAAATTTGTTTTTAATTTTTTATTGTGTGTAATATGGGTTTTGCCTGAATTAAATGAATTTTTTTTTTTATTTTATAAAGAAGTTGTACAATCTATAATATTAATCTAGTTTTAAAAATTACTAATCTAAAGGTCGAAATAATTAATTTAAAACTTAAGGAACATAAATACTTAAACATATTCTCTCTCAAGCGAGAAAATGAAAAGCCAAACTATTTAGCAAGATGCTTAAAAAAAATGGCTTTCAATTTGCCCAAACTTTCAAAGTGCAAATCGATTTGATCGCTGCAGCTATTTACAACCTTGCATAATCTCGCATAAGGGGAATTGGCGCAAATGATCAGACTGGCAACTCATTCAAATGAACACCCTTTCCAGTAAACATAATTTATTACTAGTTGTGTGGGAAAGGCTATTCAAAAATCCCTAATATTCAATGCGGTAGGTAATACCTACCTTATAGGTAGTGCAATCCACGAAGACGCGCCCCACCCTTCTTCCGAATCGTTAGTGGCTCATCATCTGCCTAGCCTTTTCCCAACTATGTTGGGGTCAGCTTACAGTCTAACCGGATGCAGCTGAACATCAGTATTTTACATGGAGCGACTGCCTATCTGACCTCCACAACCCAGTTACTGGGTAATACGATACCGGTTGTCAGACTTTCGGGCTTCTGACTACCCGTAACGACTGTCAAAGATCCACGAATGACAGCCGGGACCAACGGCTTAACGTGCTTTCCGAGGCACGTAGGGGTCACCCATCCACAGACCAACTGCGGCAAGCGTAGGTTAACCTGATCGATCGACCTGTGCGGCTGTTATTATTTAGCCACGGGCCCCTCCCCGAATCGTTAGTGGTTATCGCTAGTAAATTCCACTAGTGTTTTAGTTTTTCGATACACACTAATAATAATTTGTGTGTATCAACAAAACTAAAACACTAGCGGAATGTTATTTATTTATTTACTGGTTTATTTTATTATATGGAGGACTTACAGCTAATAAAAACAAACAAAAAGGAAACCATAGTCACCCGAAAGCCAATTATGAATACACACTTGTGCTGTAAGCATTAGGAAAAAGAGTGGGGCGCGTCTTCGTGGATTGCACTATCTATATAAGAGAATGGGTACGTAACACTCAGTGTCGGGGTGGATACCCCGACCCTTGCTCGAGCCAGCCCACGCCGCTGAGCCTGTAGTTTTAAATTCGTCCCTAAATAATTCCGATCCAGCCTGTCCCTTGCTGCCCTCTTCCAGCGACGCCCTAGGCCGAGGCCCGAACCCCACGGGGGGAGCCCTTAGCGTGAGTCGCTTAGTTTTTAGTTAGTTTTTAAGCCCTGGCTGGAGGCCTTAACTTAGGCATCCACAGGAAAGTCCAGTTAAGCAGTCGACAACCTCCTACAGGTTGAACTGCGAGATGCCATTCTCAAAAAAAAAAAAAAAAAACACTTAGTATAGCCTGTCGGTTAACCAGCCAACAACCTCTAAAGGTGCTGATAGACTTGAGCATTCACTTGTAACAGAACATCGAGCATTCGCCGTTTTTAAATTTGTAGAACTGAACAACGAACAGAGCCAAGCATATAGCCAAACGTCGCTACGAACATTTTCATGATCTTTCTAGCGAACGCTCTAGTCGATGCTCGTCAAAAAAATAGTCTTCACGAAGATGTCAGACTTGACGGTCGCGTGTGTTACATTTATACACGCATTTATGACAGAAGCTCGGCTCAGCAAAAATCTCGAAACAAATTTACTGTTCTTTCGCTAGAATGCTCGCCAGAACGCTCGATAGAATGCTCGCTAAAACGCTCTCGTTTATTTTTCTGTAATGTAACATTTGCAATAATGCTCATTACAAGTGAATGCTCAAGTTCATCAGTTCATCTCTAGGTAGACCTGCAACATGTCGTTAAAAAAAAAGTTTACTCGCACTATAATACAAATGACGCATAGTAATTGACGAGTTGGAATAGGTATCAGTAACAGCAATTTTGCATTCAACATACTTTCTGCGCCATGTTTTTTTTTTATTTTTATTCGTTTTGCTGTCTCCAGACGCTGTCAGTACGACGATTCCGTGGTCTGTGAGTTTAGCAATAAAAAATTGCGGTCCATTTATATTTTACAGTCCAGTTGTAAGGGACGGGCTGTAAGTTAAAATTGTAGAGTTTAGTTTTTAAATGGAACCAAAAACTAACTTGTGGGCGTGTTCCATCTTTGTATGTATTGCGGTTGCAACACTTAGGGATAGTAGGTCCCTAGGGATCATTAAGTTGCGTTTGGCCAGATGAAATATGTATTTCTGTTTTCTTGTGATCCACATAATAGTTTTTGATCTCATAACTCATAATCAGCCTGTTCCCAATGCTTGGACACAGGACTGCTCTCCGTGAGAGGGGATTATTGATATATTAATTTATGGTTAATTCAGTTTTAACCCACTTGTTGCCAAGTTAGCTAAATATGGTCTCGCAAAATGAGAAATAAATAATTTAATGTAATAATTATGATAATAATAAACAAAGCAAGTATCTTGGCTTGGCTCGCGAGGTGATCGACATATGGGATATGGACTCAGCGATCATTGTGCCGATATTCGTGACAGCAAATGGATTAATAGTTAAGAGCCCCGACCAACACCTGAGGAGGCTCTCGTTGGGCAACTGGATCAAGGGCTTGATTCAGAAACAGAAATTCTGGACACAGCCCGCATTTTTAGGAGGGTCCTCTCTCTGGAGCCCTGACGCCGGTAGCTTGGACCCTGTTTCCGATACCGGTGGGCTACAATTTTTTTTACATTTTTATATTCTAACTAGCTTTTGCCCGCGACTTCGTCCGCGTGGGTTTCATACTTTCCTCAAATAAATTTAACACCCTCTCCACCTCCCCCTGAAAGGTATTTCGAAAATTATTGATTACGATCTTTATACTTACTTTATTTAAAGAAATAAGTATTCGGGCCAATATTTTAGTTAAACTACCTAAGATGTTTCAATTAAACTATCGTCCCTTTTCATCACGACATGCCTTGTTTTTGCATTTGGTACGTTTCCATTTTTATGATATAAAGATTATTTATGAGTACCTACCCATTTTCGTGTTAATGGAAGATGGAGTTTATACTCCTTAAACTTTATTACCCTTTTCTACCCCGGTAGGAGTAGAATAAGTAAAACCCTAAAACTCACACTTTTTTATTTTAAGTAAGTAAGTAGTAAACCCCTAAAAGTGACAATCTTTATTATTTATTAAGGCAAATGTTGAAAAGTTTCAAGTTTCCTAACCAAAGGAATAAGACCACATTTTCACCTTCACAGTTTTTATCCCCATAGGAGCGAAATATTGAAAACATGTATGGGACGTTTCCATATCTTGACTCAAAGATTATTTATACCAATTTCCCATTGAATCAAGCCACGCAATAAAATACTCCTCTGTGAAATGGACTACCCCCGTTCACCCCGTTAGGGTTAGATTTTCGAAAAACCCAGTCACACTTTTTTATTTATTTTGGTCTTAAGTATACTGTTATGTATGTGGGTAACTAACTAATGAGTCAATAAACAGTCTGCGTTGAGCTGCCTTGTTTCATTGACGTGTCCCGTACCTATCACTGGCGACGAGCGGTGTTACCGATACGATACCTACGCGTGTGAACATTTTGTTAAAAATGCCAATTGGACGTATAGAACCTTTTGACTTAGCAAATAACAATTGGGATGCGTATGTTCGACGGGTCAATCAATTCATTACATTGAATAATATTGACGAGTCCTTAAAGTTAGCAACTTTAGTAACGGTGGTAGGCGCGCAGTGTTACGAATTGATGTGTGATTTGTGTGCTCCCGATACCCCTGAATCAAAATCTTTTGATCAAGTAGTTGCACTAGTAAAGGAGCATCTGGAACCAGACAGGTCGGAAATCGCTGAGAGGCACATATTTCGGCAAAGAATACAAAGACAAGGTGAAAATATTCGCGAATACCTTCAAGCGCTTAAACACTTAGCTAAAACGTGCAACTTCGGCGCTTGTTTGGAAGTGTGCCTACGAGACCAATTTGTATCGGGGCTAAACGATGAAGACATGAGGTCAAGGATCTTCGCAGAACGCGGTATTGGTTACAAGCGCGCCGTGGAGTTGGCGCTAGCGCTGGAGGCGGCGGAGCGGCACGCAGCTACGGCGTGTGCTTCGGCTGGCGCGGCAGCCGCGCGGCCCAGTGGTGCCCTACCGGGGCCAGAGCAGCAGGTTGACGACGGTTTGCATCGGATCAGCTCGAGTGCGGGCACTGCACGTGGCGGCAGGGCCGGCGCCGGTGGCGGCGGCGCAGGCTCGGGTCGTGCGCAGGCGCAGCGCACATGTTCGCGATGTGGTAAATCGGGCCATTCCGAGGGCAAATGTCGGTTCAAGCAATATAGTTGTGATGTGTGTGGTGAAAAGGGCCATTTAAAAGCAGTGTGTGTTAAAAATAGGAACACAAAAGGATCTAAAGGTCAGTTTTTTTTAGATGATTCAGATTCAGAAGATAACATTTGTAGTTTCTATAATTTGGTAGTTAACAGTGGTGGTGACGGACCGTACTACGCAAATTTGATCGTTGAAAACTTTAAATGTAAATTCGAAATAGATACTGGAAGCAAAATATCTGTAATTTCAAAATGTTATTATGACAATTATTTTTCAAAAGTCCCAATCGAAAATAAGCTGATAACTTTGAAATCTTATACAGGTGATGTCATTGAGACCATCGGTTACATTGTTGTTAACGTTGTATGTGGTAAAAATTATGCAAAACTTAAGTTATATGTCATTGATAATGGCGGCCCGCCACTAATGGGCCGTACTTGGATCAAGTCTTTAAAGTTGGCTGTTGTGGAATGTTACAATTTAACAGATGACAACTCTTTGGCGGCATCGTTACGAGAAATGTTTCCAGAGGTTTTTGCTGAAGGTTTAGGCACATTTAAAACTAAATTTCACCTATATTTAAAGGATGATACACCAGTTTTTGTAAAAGCACGGTCATTGCCATTGGCCTTACGCCAGCCAGTGGAGCAGGAGCTCGAGCGGCTGCAGCGGGAAGGGGTCATCTATAAAGTGGAGCGATCAGACTATGGCACTCCTATAGTGCCGGTGGTTAAAGCTAACGGCAATATCAGACTGTGTGGTGATTACAAAATAACAATCAATCCACTTTTGAAAGATTACCACTACCCGCTGCCCCGCATTGAGGACTTGTTCGCAGCTTTAGGTGGGGGAGAGGAGTATAGCAAATTAGACTTATCAAACGCTTTCCAACAATGTATTTTACATGAGGATTCCCAACCGATGACGGCAATCACAACTCACGTTGGCACTTTTGTATATAGAAGAGTACCATTTGGTATTAAATGCATACCCGAAAATTTTCAAAAAATTATGGAAGAAACGCTAAGTGGATTGCCGTCAACAGCGGTTTTTGCAGATGACATTTGCGTTACTGGTAAAGATAGATCTACACATTTAGCCAATTTAAAAGCGGTGCTACAAAGGCTCAATCAAAATGGTTTGAGAATAAATTTTGCAAAGTGCGATTTCTTTAAAAGCAGTGTTACCTATTTGGGCTATAAAATTGATAAGTTTGGGTTACATACAGATAGTAAAAAAATTGACGCCATTGTAGCAGCACCAGAACCTACAAATGTTACACAGCTCAAGAGCTTCATGGGACTTGTAAATTTTTATTCAAAATTTTGTGTCAATATGAGCGATATTTTAAAGCCGCTTTATTGTATGTTAAAGAAAAATGTAGAATGGCAATGGACTGACGAGTGTAATAGGGCTTTTATAAAGATAAAAGGTGTTAAGCCGCGCTCCTGTTTTAGCACATTATGATGCAAGTCTCCCGTTAATTCTATCAGTCGATAGCAGCGCATATGGCGTGGGCGCGGTATTGACGCAGCGCCACACTGACGGCTGCGAGCGCCCGGTGTGTTGTGCTTCAAGGACGCTCAACTCGGCCGAAGTCAATTACTCGCAGTTAGATAAGGAGGCGCTTGCTATTGTATTCGGTGTAACTAAGCACCATCAGTATGTTTATGGTAGACATTTCACTCTGCGCAGTGATCACCGTCCCTTAAGTTACATTTTTGGTAAAAATAAAGGAATACCAGTGACCGCTGCCAGCCGCTTACAGCGTTATGCTGTTAAGTTGGCTGCTTACGACTTCAATATTGAATTCGTAACATCGTCTAGAAACTGTTTTGCTGATGCTCTTTCACGAACATTCATTTCTTTCAGGAACATTTTCCAATCAGTTTTAAAGATATCAAAACTGAGACTCGGAAGGACGCATTATTAAGTAAAATATACGGTTTTATAATGTACGGGTGGCCCACTGATAAATGGGCAGATAAAATAGAAAATGCTTATTACAATAGAAGAGACAACTCTTTGGCGGCATCGTTACGGTGGGAGAGGGAGCGGGGATCGCGGCGCAGTCACCACGGTCAAGCCCGCCGTCCACGCCACCTGCTGCTGATAACACTTGTCGCGTGCGCAGGAAAGCGGCTATTCGTTGCGAAGAAATTCTTAAAAATATGTAACCACATTATAACCTTGTTATATTTCAGAATTGTTATTGTTACACTCTAAAAATTATAAGTAAATTTATAACCCTAACGTATTGTTTAGTTTTAACGTGTATTTTCACAATAGTCTTTACAACTGTGCTGTGTCACGTATAAGTGGAATACGATTTCTGTGCGAAATTTGGGAGGGAAAAGTGTTATGTATGTGGGTAACTAACTAATGAGTCAATAAACAGTCTGCGTTGAGCTGCCTTGTTTCATTGACGTGTCCCGTACCTATCATATACATACTGAGT
The DNA here is from genome assembly GCA_949316385.1 of Globia sparganii. Taxonomy (NCBI): domain Eukaryota; kingdom Metazoa; phylum Arthropoda; class Insecta; order Lepidoptera; family Noctuidae; genus Globia; species Globia sparganii. Next base: position 21,099,354 of record OX438654.1, read on the forward strand.
TCCTAGTTTATTTTTTTATTTATTTATTTATTTATTTATTTATATAATCACTTACAACTATTATTACAGGTATAACCCAATGCAATAGTGAAGCAAACCAAAAATAACAACTTATTTTCTAAAGCTAATTACATATAATGTTATCCTTGTGAATTCACTCAGTGTACAAACAAAAATGTCTGTCTCTTCTGCTACAAGGTTAAGGTTATATTATTTGTTAGTTATATTATTGGATCGCGCGATAAAATTCTTCCATACAAACTGACACCCTCAATCTCCCTTTAGAGCAGAAAAACATAAAATGACAAACTATAATTTACTTAGATAAGTATTTGTGCCAAGTTTGAAGCTTAAATTTTTGGAGTAAATCAAGCTACGCACTATAATACCGGCTTTAAAAATCGAATTACCACTTTTTTACCCGTCAGGGATCTACTTTCGAAAGACCCATTTCTTATTACTTAGATAAATATTCCTTCCAAATTTCAAGTTTATTAACCAAATGAATAAGATTTTTCGTATAAAGTTTTTCCCCACTTTTCACCCCATACAGGAGGAATTTTGAAAAAATGTTTGGGATGTGTTCATAACTTGACTCAAAGATTATTTTCAACAATTTTCGAGTTAATCAAGCCACGCAGTAAAATGGAAAATTAACTACTCCTTTTCACCCCGTCAGAGGTAGATTTTCGCAAAACCCTGATACATGTTATTCTTTACTTTTGGTCTTAAGTATAAATACTGAGTTTCGACTTAATCGGACCGCACGTTAAAATTCTTCCATACAAATGTTGACACCCCCTAATCGCCCTTTAGGGGGTAGTTTAGAAAAGGAAAAAATGCCAAACTTCATAATTAACTTTAGATAAGTATTCATGCCAAGTTTCAAGTTTATTAACCAAATGAATAAGATTTTTCATATAAGCTGTATCCCCACTTTTCACCCCCACAGGGGTGGATATTTGAAAAATCGTTTGAAATGTGTTCATTATTTGACTCACAGATTATTTATACCAATTTTCGAGATAATTAAGCCAGGCAGTAAAATCCTGCCCTGTAAAATAAACTACCACTTTTCTCCCCGTTAGGGGTAGATTTTCGAAAAACCCTGATACACGTGATTCTTTATTTTTGGTAATTAGTTTAAATACTGAGTTTTGAGTTAATCGGACCGCGCGTTAAAATTCTTCCATACAAAGTTTGACACCCCCCAATCCCCTGTTAAGGGGTAGTTTAGAAAAACAAAAAAAGCCAATCTTTATAATTTACTTACATAAGTATTCGTGCCAAGTTTGAAGTTTATTAACTCAAGGAATAAGATTTTTCATACAAACTTTCATCCCCTATTTAACTCCCTTAGGGGTTGAATTTCGAAAATTCCTTCCTTATTCCTCGTCTACATTATAAAGGGAACCTCTGTGCAAAATTTCAGCTTTCTAGGTCCAAGGGTTTAGGCTGGGCGTTGATGAGTCAGTCAGTCAGTCAGTCAGTCAGGACTTCTCTTTTTATATATATAGATGATTTTATGAAGACAAGATTAAACAGCCTTTTAGGACCACAAAATTAATTTGCGCTCTAAATACATTCTCAGTTTAAAATCAGAATTTAATGAGCGCTTTAAATACCACGACCGAATCAAAGGTTAGACAAATACTCCGCCCTCTAAATTCTGAAATAGCGCAAGAGTTTGCAGCCCCTGAAGAACCCTTGAGCGTGGAGTTACATTATTCTACGACAGATCTCAAATATCGATAGATTCGAGAATTGGGAACGTTAACTAGTAACAAAATCCTTTACTTGGCGAAAGATGATAAAGTTGTAACGTTTTTTGTAAGGGTTTTTTGTTGAATTTGGTTAAAAATGTTATCAGAAATAGAAAAAAAGCGCTATTATTGAGATTGGGAACTACCAAACCGCACCGGGCCCGCGTGGTGGACTAGGGCCCACTCCCTCTTACCGAGAGGAGGACCTGTGTTCCAGCAGTGATTGGGTGATTATGCTAACTGTAAGTATACACAGACACCAGTGCGTTCCACCAGACCTGCATGTCACTTCCGTGTTTCTAAACACCATCAGGGTTCATTTGTCAGCAGTCTGGTTGTAGTGAGTATATTGACAAGACTTTGCAGACTCACAACCAAAAGTCATTTATTCAAATTAGGCTGAGAATCAGCACTTTTCGGACGTCGAAAATTACATAAGACAGTCCCTCAAAATGGCCGCCCTTCACCACTTCCTAGTGCTTGAGCTTGGAAGAAAAACGGCCTCATTTCTATATCACCCACATAGTAAACGAATGGACGCTACTGATACTGCTAAATTTGATAATATGGGATGATTGGGTTGATTGCCAGCAACTCGCAAATAAAAAGATAAAACGCACTTTAAAGACATTTTCAAAGAGTTCCTTAATTTCTCTTTATACCATAATGTATTCCAAAATTCGACGCCAAATCGCAAACAGAATACGCAATATCAGTTAAACAAACGTTTCGAGAGTCATTAGATAATTTCGTCTTTAAATTATTAAGCGCACAAGTAGATAATAAATTCAATGAATACAGTATAAATTGCTCAACAACCCACCGTAGAACGGTGCCCCTAACTAATTATACTGAGTGGTAATTCTCGGATAAATACTTTCCTACGTACCTATCTCTTGATGCTTTTACAGAATTAATTCTAAAGTGTGGTGCAGACAATCGTTTGGTGTGTTACTGTAATTAGGTGTGGATATGCATAACTAACACGGTCTTATTACATAACAAGGTTTATCTTTAGAACCATGTTTAAACCATCGAGTAATTTTTGAATTTTGAAGTCTATTCGAACAAAGTAGTTCTAATTTCAAAAAACTTTTTTTCAAAAAAAAAAACAACCGGCTTCCAAAAAAGTGAAAAATAACTTTAATTTCGGAAACCGGTGTCGCTGTGTCCGCATTTTCGTTGTTTGCCACCGACTTCCGAAATTAAAGTTATTTTTCACTTTGTAGTGTCTTTTTGGAAGTCGGTTGTTTTTTGTTGTAAAAAAGTTTTTATTTTTCAGTCTTAAGTTGTACTTACCGCACACAAATTCGTATAACACTACTTGCTATGTAAATATCAGTGACAGGAAGTCATTATAGCATCATCAATAATAAACTAAGTGGCAAAAATACGTATTATTGAAGCTAACTCAAAAACAACCCAGGCAAAGTTAATAAAATTTATATGGAACCACCCGAGAGGCATACCTTATCCATAAAAAAAAACATACGAATTGGAGGTTCTCAATTCGACTATGTTTTTTTTTATATGTTTGTTACGCGATACCTCCAGCGATTTCAAAAAACTCCTTTTTGAAGTAGGTTAAAAACTAACGTCAAATATGAGTCCAAGTTGTCAATTTGGATAAGGAACTTTACCGTTCTGAATATAGTTTATAATGCAATAAGGAGTCGAAGGTTTGGGCTTTGACCAAAGTTAGAATTCGTTTTGTTCTCGGGAGTTTGGTGTAATTGGACCTTTGTTAAGATTTTGTGTTTGATTTGCCGCACGGGTTATTTTGAAATCATAATCAGTATTTACCCTATCAGAATACCAGCGCTGCGATATTTATTTTTAAATATCGCAGCATCATGCTGAGATAGGAGCCTTTTGGCCTCGTATAGGACTTTTTGTTTCATTTTTCTTTTTGTTACTTTTATAATTTTTTTTTTTTAGTTTTTATTTTGGTATTTTAATTTAGACTGTGTTTAATTTAGTTTGTGATCCTCCTGTACGAGTCGCAATAAATACTTTTTCTTTCTTTCTTTTCTTTATTTAATTTTAATAATTTTATTAGTATCTAATTTTTTTAATAATTTCTGTAAAATATAAAAATATATTTTGCAAATATGGGTAAAGTACATGGTGATATAGTTTCAGCCATAATCATAATCACAATCATAAAGTTTATTTGTGAAACATAAGTATACAATAGGTCATATATATAAAATATTTTGTATATTTTACCACTAAACTAATCTACTAAACAACTACACAAAACCAAACACAGCTTTTATTTTAAACATTAAAGACAGTTAAAGATTTTTACATTGAATTTTTATTATATATATTATATATTTTAATATATTTTGACTGTCAAAAAGCTACGAAGCCTTTTTATAAAAGTTATAGCGACAATTCTTTTCCTCTTTCACTTTATCATAATTATTATATATGACTGGAGACATGTAGTAAACGCTTTTTGTAGTTAATTTTTCAGATTATTTTAAAGTGTGGTTAGAGATTGCTGACAAAATTTTGTTAAAATAAATAATGACAAAACAAATGAATATATTATTATCTCAGTATCGTTTATAGTTTTTACAGAATAACCTGTTTGATCATAATCAAATGAAAAACCAGAAAAGGACAAGTGCGCAAATTCCTTAGTTCATACCTATATTATGAAATTGCCTCGATACCGTAATTTCAAAAAGGTTACTCGGGTTTACTCAGGCTAATGAAATGCCTTGGGCTCAAGGTAATACACACCAGTATGGCACAAGATAATAATATTATGTGATAGGTACATATTTATCATTATCAGTATGTAAGGGTATTGTATACTCAATTTGAACGGAGATTGGTGTGAAATTGATCCGTATTATGATAAAACATGTTATACACTCCGGGACTCCTAAATCCCACTCACCTAGAAGAGGCCTGTGTCCGAGCAGTGGGAACATTACAGACTGAATCGAACAACTCTGAATTTATGTCTTTGTTTGTAAATTATAAGTTATTATTTATTATTATTATTATTATGAGCCTGTTATATCCCACTGCAGGGCAAAGGTCTCCCTTCCGTCTTTCCATATTCTCCTGTCTCTTGCTACATCTGGCCAGTCCTTTAGATAGGTGTCCAATTCGTCACGCCATCTCTTTCTGGGCCTACCGCGTCGCCGATTCCTGTTATTCGGAACCCAGTCAGTGGCTACTTTTGCCCAATTCTGTTGCGACATGCGGCAGATGATTATTGATTAAGTTAATTTTTATTTTATTTATTTTATTTTGTTTAGAATTCATTCAAAATTTATTTGTTTAAGAACTATCCTTGTTGGTCCGGAGGAAGGTGATGGCATTCGTGATACAGGGTAATCCTAGTATGAGTGCCAAAGCACTGACTTCTGAGCGCACATTACGTAGGACCAAATTTGTTTGTTTTTTATGGAGATTTACTGCACCCATTCTTCTGGTAATAAAGATTTTTATTTCTATTTTTCGTATAGAAGTATAACTTTTTAAATGATCGTGAATTCAAATCCAGAACTGTAATCATGCCAAAATAATGACCAGTATGTCGGCTTCAGAACTGCATAATACAAACTTTTTCTGTGATTCATCATTATTTTAATATTTTAGCTTTTAAACCATATAAGAAAAAGTACGATGGCTCGATTTAGGAGTCCGCGAGTGTATATTATAGATTGTGTATTTTGTTTTAGCTTATCTGAAACATTGAAGGTTTTTTATGCATGTACCATACATAAGAATTTAGTCTGATTTTAATTTGATTGACAGACATAGGTACCTAATTTGCATACTGTTGATACTTATGCAATATCCCAAAGTTCAATAAAATGTGCAAGTTTTTTTTGACTTCTCTGAGTTTGCATTCAGGGTGCTGAAGAAGTTGCCCCGACAGTGCGGCGCATCAGAGATGTTCGCTGAAGCTCACGTGGACTGTTTCTACGCGAAGATGCTGAAACGGTGCGCATCCTTGGTACGTAGGGAGCGAGGCAGCGCCAACAGCATCCTGTCTATTATAGCAAGCAAGCTTGATTGTGCGTCTGTGAACCACTGCTATAATGTTTCGGCTGGGCCTGTCACCTTGCAAAGTCAAAGTCAAAGCATTTATTTCAAACTAGCAGTGCCCCGCGGGTTCACCCGCATAAGTGTCGATCCCGCGGCAATATCGGGATAAAAAGTATCCTATGTGCTATTCTGATGTATAAGCTATATTACTGTAAAGTTTCATCAAAATCCATTCTGTAGTTTTTGCCCGAAAGAGTAACAAACATCCATCCATCCATCCTCACAAACTTTCGCATTTATAATATTAGTAGGAAGTAGGATATTAGTAGGATACGCACATAAAAGGCACTTTTAAATGTCAAAAATTACAATAAAATAGAATATTGTTCTAGTCGCCCCTTACTATTACTATTCTACGCGCAGCTACTGTGATAAACTTCTCCATGCACATCTTATGCAGCAATGAAATTCAGCCTTCATCGTTTATTTTATAAACCTACGCGAAAACAAACCTATTCATCTTTAAGCACGTGTCAGGTATACAAATGCAAAACAACTACGAAGATAAGCCTCGAATTAACATAACTGGCAACATCAATATTATAGAGCCAATATAGTACGTACAAGACAAACAAAGGTTAATCTGGGCACGTGAAAGATACATTATGCTAACGCAATCCGTACACCTAATCCGTCATCTTGTAACTAAAACATAAAATGTCATTGAAAGTGAATGCGTGCACTACTTCAATCAAAATCAAAATATTTTATTTCAAACTAGCTGACCCAGCAGACTTCGTACTGCCTCAATCGATAAATAAAAGACAATTGAATCTACATTTTATTTAGAAAACGTTTGTATGGGAAATAGAAAAGTGCTGTTTTTAGGGTTTTCCCGGGAATTATTCGATTTTTCTCACCTTTTAAACCTTCCCTAGACTTCCACGAACATTTCAAGACCAAGATAAGATAAATCCGTTCAGCCGTTCTCGAGTTTTAGCGAGACTAACGAACAGCAATTCATTTTTATATATATAGATAGGAACACGGTTCAAATTGGTCGTGTTCTATGGAGAAGAATCGTCAAGAAATTCCACGGTTACTCTTTTAAAAATAATTGGCTATTACATTGTTTTCAAATTACAGTGTTAAGAGGAAATGCGGGTGGTCGTTTCTCCATAGAAACTCTCTCGCCTGTTTTCTTTCTGGTTAATGACCATAAGGCAATGATTTTTTACAGAATAATAAATATTAACTAGTTGTATGTTCTTATGTTTTCCTTTTTGATGATACATTATTTTTGTAACTACTAGAAGCCTCAAAAAATGCCAATTTAAACCGCTGTCAACAGAGGCCTAGTGTAGAAAGACAACTATTAATAAAAACATAGGGACATCTGTATAAATGCATATATAACTGTATAAATGTATATAGATAACTGTATATATTTAATAAACTGAATAAGAAGGATATATACTGATATATACTTCTTATTCAGTTTATAAAATATATTTTAAAGTGATCCAATATTGGAGGAAGAAATAGGTGAGAGCCAAACTTCAAATTATGATTTTTTACTTTTTCAAAAGTCTCTTCGACCGCATTTCCTCTTAAAAGGTATGGGAGAACATTGTAGGCTTGTCAACAAGTACCATGTACTTAATGAAATAGAAAATGGTCTACAAATCTACAGTCTACAAGGCCTACAACGTTCTCACTTACACAAAATATCCACAAGATATCGTCCCATGACGTCGGATATATATGTAGGTGTACACGCTCACTTTCTTCTACATTCGCTTGGTTCGATCGGCCGAGTTCGGCCGATGACGTACGTGTATATTTTGACCGATGACGGATTAGGTGTACGTGATAGCCGTAAGTGTAGAATCAACAAGCAATGGAGTAATAAACTTCGTTAGTGCTGAACAATGTAGGCTGTAAGACATTGTTTATGAAGACGGGGATTTGAATTCAGATGAAGGTAGAATGAGAAACAAGCGAATGTGGATGACTGAACCACTTGCGTTTAAGCAACGTAGAGGAAAACCTTTATTGACATTATTTCTTTCAAAAACGGAAATAAAGCTCTTTAACGTCCTGAATCCACATCTGTAATCCACCACTTGCAACATCAGTAAATAGCCTTTTTTTTTTGAGGCTGGGAAATCATCAAATGACCCCTCCCGCTCTGGGTGGAGCAGAAGGGAGTGTCAGACTCTTACAGACTAAAACCCACCCGTGTTCCTTCCTTAGCCCTTTGTGTTCCGGGGTACCGGTAACCCTTTCGGACAATCCCGCTGCCCCGGACGTTGTCGACGGCTGCATTGCCTGACTTATCTAAATGGCATCGATATTGAAATGTTTTGCATTTAAACAGCGGAGCTCAAACACTAAACTTCGAAATGTGGGTGTCCTATTACATAATGGGTCTAAAAAGACACTTAATGAAGCCGAAAATCACTTAAACTCCCCGTATTCCCGATGTTTTTTACTGGACCATGCCTGGGAACCTTCTGGTTATTGTGATATTAAAAGTCAAAGCTCCAACTTTTTTATACAAAAACTAATTTTTAATGTTATGACATAACTTTAAATGCCCGCACAACTCCTGTACTATTATACAATAGCACCCAAAAACAGATTCTTTTGCGTGAGTTACAGTGCGCGCTGTAGTAAACAGCGATTTTTCACACCAAAAATAAAAGTCTTTTCCAGCAATAATGTTTGCTCAATGATACCTAGTTTGATTTACTGAATGCGTAGATAACGGTTATGTGATGGGGTCTTTTTATAACTTGTATACTCCTCAACCTGGCACTAACCAAATAACCATTTCAGTGGATCGAATAAACGCGATATATCGGAAACAATTTTTAGTCTAGTCTAGAGGCTTAGAAAAAGATGGATTCGGACTTGGATTCTTGGTAATTCGTAAAATCTTCGTTATGTCATCTTTAGAATAGAATCTCTTTATTTTCCCTCTCCTCTTCTTTTTTTATCTCTTTATTTCTTTTCTTTATTATTTCAATTTTTTTTCTCTCTGTTTTTTGTCTTTTTTTCTCTTTTTTCTTTCTATCTTTATGTTTAAACCGTCATCATTATAGCGTTCATCAACTCTTGTAGCATGCAGAGAACAGGAGACGCTGGACACGATATTAAGCGCCTCATTGTTTGTGGAACAGCGCCACAATGACACTCCAGGGCAGTCATCTGTGAATCTAGACAAGAGCAAATTGTCTTTTCTTCGGCTTACCTGATTCCGTAGTATATTTAAAGACTTCCAGATAAGCCAAAGCACCTCCTTTCCCGCACCTGCGCCCTAATTTCGTAACACATAATCACTCTCAATTTTAATCATTATCAAGCATATTGCTAATCCATTGCTCCATATGTTCGAAAAATGTGTTTGAACAACAACGTAAATAACGCAATGAATGTTGCTGATCTGTCAAAATGAAACCCATTGCTACTGATAGTGTGTTACGCAATTACCCTGCTGGACATGAGTTGCTTTGGCTTGAGAGATTTCCAGCTGGTGGAACGAAAGGGTTTGGTAGGGTAGCACTATCGCGCCACAGCTTTTGCCTTTCCTTAGACCGCCCTTAGCCTTGTTACTTTTACTGCGTCAATCATCCAATTCTGTATTTCATTATGAATGAAAAATGAAAATTTCATAGTAAATGATAACTACCTAAGCAGGTCTATTAGAGTAGGTAGATATACCCTAGTGCATTTACTATAAAGCATAAATGGTATAAGATACATTGATAACGCTTCAAGCATTGGAAAGTTCTGGGTTTAAGCAGAAGTTCTGACGATAAGCGCTTGAAACACGTTTTATTCTATATACCGCCTCAAACGTAATTCTATGTACTCTATATACCGTCTTACGTACTGACAACAAGTAGGAATGTAATTCAAAGCATTGTTCATTTCGGAATTTCGGTATCGTAGAAACCAACTTTTGTTTTAGTATATTCTTAAAAGTACTCCCTATTGTCCGTCGGCGAGATGGATAGAAGACATTGTTGCCATCGTGGGAAAACCTAGACGAGGCTGGCACAGGAGCGTGGAGATTGGCACAAGCATAGAGATTTATCCCCAGCAGTAGGTGAAATCAGGCAGTGAATGATGAATTCCAACCTCAGTCCTAAATATTTTTATTACAAGCAAGTACTAACAGGCAAGTTTTCTCTCTTAAATACTTTTGAGACGTTCGACTGATCTTAACTGACGGTGACTGTTATAAAGCTGCACTTTGTGCAAACGTTCCAATACACAAAGAAAACAAACATTTCTGAAGCTTCTTACTCATTCAAGTCACACCCAACAGATCTTAATTGTAGAAGGACAAATACATCAAGATTTTCTCAAACAAAACTATAGTTTAAATGCATTACAAACTCCGCTATTTGTCGTTTCCTCTTATCTCGCGTTCCGTCACCAACGAAACTTTGTGAAATAAATCTACATACTTGAGATAACGCTCGGGTTTACGTTTTGTATTAATGTTTTAAAACACGTTTGTGGAATCGTGGTTTTCGGGTTGGCATTTGGAGAAAGGTGCACAGTTTGAATTGTATTCTAGTTTTCTTGTGAAATCCCTGTGTGATCAAATAAGTAAGTAGATTATTTCGGATCTGGCTATATTAATATGAAGTAATAGATGCGCCCTGTAGTTTCACTAGCATAAGTGTTGATTCCATAGGAATATCGGGATAAAAAGTATCCTATGTGTTATTCTGATGTCTGAGCTATATTACTGTAAAGTTTCATAAAATTTTCTCAACCGCCATCTTGGATTTAAATATTGACCTCACTATCGGTTTTAGCATCCTCGAAAAACGTTCATGAAAACTATCTAAGTCGCATAAAATAAAAAAAAAAATCAAAAAAATTCGTTACGTGACAATTCCTACCAGTTTACTCCTCTCGCAAGCCGCTTTAAAGAACTACGTTCCAAGTATGAGATATTTTGTTATTGTTTTTTTTTTATGAAATTATATTTAAGTTGGAAAACTCAATATTTAGCTCCGCTTGGAATACGCCCACGTCCCAAGATGCTACCACTTACTAATGAAGAGTATGCTAATTAGTTACTCCAACTAATTTACAAATAAACGCCTTTATAACTCAGTCCTATGGTGCGAAGTTTCGAAGCAAGTTTTACTACGAAGACTTTGCAGAATAAGTTTTGTCTGAACTACATACTTTTAGTATGGAAGTAAGCATGTCAGCACCTTTTCGTGAAAAACACGTTTGCTCGACGTCGAAATGTTGATATGTCGTAGCAACCTCTACGACGCGTAGCAAATGTCTACGCTACGTAGCAAAAGTCTACCAGAGGGGCAATTCTCGTAATTTTCTCTGTCTCAGTCTCAATCTGTCCAAAATGCCTCTAATTTCCCTACATTTTGAAATTTTATTGACATTTGCTTGTCGATGAGATGAGATTGCGACTAGATATTGAACATTTTAAATTACGAGAATTGGCCTTCAGATTGAAGGTAAAAATTGCTACAATATCTGATCCGATTTCTAGTTTCAAAATTATTCAACAGTTTCACTATCATATTTAATCTTTTGGTTAATGCAGTTAATTTTCACGCCCTGTCATTTTGCCCGTGCTATCTAATATTTATTCGTTTTTTAAATTCACTGGTTATTCTTTGAAGTTTTTGTATTTTTTTGATAAAAGTTCCGCGTATTCTTCCTTATATTTAATTTACAATTGTATAATAAAATCACCTATATTATTTCAGAGACATTTATAAACATTTTCAGTATGTTATTCTTTAATAATCCATATAAAAAATACCGCTTCATTTTCAACACAAAGTGTTCTATTGAATAACATCAAACGTATTTTATATAACGAAAACATAACATGTAATAACCTACTCATCCATCATACACCCAATATGTCTGCAATAAAATAATTATAGCACAGCCATATGTCTCGAAATAGAAATAATTTCACACAATACCGCAGGACTAGGGAAATAGAAATTTCACACAATACACAGGAGCTGGATTTCCTTACAAAATTAATTTTGGTAAACGGATATCTTCTTATTTATATGGTAACGTTAGCAGTATACCGTTATACAGCAATGGATTGAAGAGATTCCCTTTGTTCTAGGTTAACCCACAAAATATTACGTATACAGAGCTACATTGAGAACATTGAACGAACGTATTGAATTGGAAAACATATTCCTGTGTACCGAGGATGTGGAGCGGTGGCGCTCAGGCAAGGGAGGTAAATAAATATTTTTATAAGGAAGTTAGTATGATAACTAGGTTTTATAATAATAAAACACGTATTTTGTCTTATTTTTCCTCGTTTTTTTATAAGATTGCCATCAAAAAAAGAAAAAATACTTAACACTTTTTATTTTTATGTTATAATACTTATACTACGTTTAAACAAAATACCAACGTGTAAATCTAATATATAACATTCTCGTGTTCAGTCTTAGTTAGCATACTCCTCCGAAACGGCTGAACCGATTTGTATGACATTTTGTGTGCATATCGGGTAGGTCTGAGAATAGGCTACTATCAATTTTTTTTGTTTGCGGGGTCAGCTAGTTTATGTATAAAATGCTTTTAGTTTTTTAGCATCCAAAATAAAAATACACTTGAAAAGTTTACTACGAAATATTTATTGTTTTTTTTTTGCCCTTTTTTCAATTGCATCACAAAACAAGGTTTTTCTTTTGACATGGTTTTATTCAAAGAGGCACTTTTTGTAATAAGAACATTATTAGGATTGAAATAAAGTTTTAAGTAATTTACAACTCAGTCCTGTACTTACAGTCCTTTCACAGATATTTACCTCATATTTTGCCCAAATCACAGTGACCTTTATTCTCATTCAAATAATGTTGCTATTGGTTTGCTGCCACTGACAAGTTTGTCAAAATTATTATGATCTTTGTTCTCGTTACAATAAGGTTGAGGTTAGAATGCTGGTGTTAGAGGAAAATAACTGTAGTTGTCAGCTTTGTATTAGGAACTTTACTATAATCTGAGTGAATGAAATTCAAAAATGCTACTTTTGTGTAAACCTTGTCTTGGAATAAGACGTTTTATGTTAACCCTCTTAAGTACTAGATTTCTTTGTTAAAAAATAATGTTCAAAACAAATCCTAATTCTTCTTATATCACAATGCCACCCTACAACACGTAAGCTCACGCGAAGCTATCGCAAGCGGCGTATTGGAAACGATATTGTTTGTTATTGCCTCAGAGACTTCCAGAATTTATCGACACAAATTGGACCTGTTTCGCCCCGTTTCGATCTTTTTCGTCCCGTTTCGACCTCTTTCGTTTTAATACTTGATTAACTTATCTTTACGTTTCTACAAAGGTACGGCGTCAAATGAAAAGGAAAGGTAACCCGATGTGGTGTGAAAATTATTGATAAGAGTGATAAATAGAAGCTAGGTTTATGGAGTTAGTCGTGAAATAAGTCTAGTATGAAATATCTTAGAAGGTTTCAGCTGGAAGTAATGACATATTTTTGTGTTGCATTACGCTAGGATAAAAACTGGTGTGTAAGCTCCTTACTAATAAACGTTGTATACCGCCTGTATAGTTACACAACGCTTTGTCTTTTTCTTTCGAAAGTCAAATTACTGACGACTGAAAGAGAGAAATCGGTGTGTAACTATTCATCCGATATATTACGTTTATTATTTAGGGGTAAAAATAGACTAGAATGTAACCTATTTATACCGTACCAACAGGTAACCAAAAAAATAAGGCAGAATGATACAGGCGCACTGCCATGAACTTTAAATATTTATTTATTAAGTTACAGCAGTACTATTTATTCTGTAAAAAATCTCACCGTGAAAACTAAGGTGAAGTGAGCTGTCATTCCACATGATGTTAGGGATTGCCCCTATTGATAGCTCACTTCACCTAAGTTATCACGGTGAATTTTTTACGGAATCGATCGGCAGTATGGTATGGTGGGTATGATATGAAATAAAGATCAGAAACTTGCAACTTTAGGCTCAAAAATTAAATTTAAATACATTGTCAAACTCCTCCTAATCTAAATAGTCATCATCTGCTTAGCTCCTTCCCAACTATGTTGGGGTCGGCTTCCAATCTAACCGGATACACCTGAATACCAGTATTTTACATTGACATGTACATGCAATGCCTATCTGACCTCCATAACCCAATTACTACACAATATGATAACCTTTGGTTAAGACTGGTTCATACTAACGCGATCATAATGTATGGAAGAGCGGATTCATTTTTCATATTTCAGAATTGGTCTTATAATAAAAGTGAATGGGTTCAATAAGACTTCATAATATATAAAAAACTAGACTGTTTTTAAATAGGTTTAATACCGTAATTTGCAATGATGTGCGTGTAGAAAAAGAAAACATTTAAATGCTCGTAGTGGCGCGCGTCTATGAGCTGAGTGGTATTGCAGGGCGCGCAACGGCGGTAGTGTACTGTCGCAGCTGCGTCCAAACAAGAGAAAATTTTTCATCCTTAATATTTCAACTAATTCTCGGGTTCAGTTGAAATTGGCAAAGCTTTCGGCAACTACATATTTACGTAGCGTTTGATAATTTATGTCTTCGTGCCGTCTTACCACACAACAGAGGCATGAAATCTTGTTTCTGCGGGAGAAAGGACTAAATATCAGTTAAATTCACATCAAACATCAGTCAACTACCTCTTGGTTGAATCACACATGAAGGTTTCCATTGAAACAAACCGCACTACTCGGCTGGATCTATAGAGAAGTATAAACGAATCGTTTGGTTTATTGTTGTTTTTTTAGTGTATTAAAATTTAATTTGATAAATGAACTGTTTGTTTTCTAGTAATTAAAATTTTATTCGAAAACATCAATCGGTTTCTTACTAAACTTCAACTATATTCGACGACTCTGCATAAGTATCTTCTTTGCTGACTGTATCTAGTGCGCCGTTAGAATTTGTTTAATATCATAATCACGAATCTACCTACACTCCCTTAAGGGCCTTTACTACCTCAAATGACTTAGCATGATCCTCCGTTATTTCGAAAATACTATAGCATTAATTTTGAAATAAATATATGTTAAAGTTGAGGATTAATGTTAGGTCTTATGTTTAACAAAAATACGATTCCATAAAATTTTCTCGATAAAAAAGAATCCAAAGTTACCTCCAAACCAAAAAATAAACCGCTGGTATTCAAAAAATACTTCAAATCAGATCATGAAACTTTGTATACTAACTGAACTAACTATAAAGCAGGTCTTATGCTTTTTATTTTTATTTAATTACCATTATTTTCACCGTAAAAATCAAATACCTTAACTATTGGCGCTGCCTGCCGCCTAGCACCGCACTCTGTCTCGCTCTCACTCAGTCCGTGAGCAGTATCGTGCGAGAGAGATAAAGATTGAATTTTAGCTGAGGTAGTATAGGCTCTTAAAGTTAATTTCTTTTTTACCTGTCATACTGTATAACTTACACAATTTCGATGTTAGTTCCAAAAAATCTTATCTCCATCGCGTGTACCCACGACTCACGATTTGATTAAGCGATCTAAAATTCTTCAGGCGGTATTTCTGCTTTTTATCAAAACTAGCGAATAAGTTACATCTCATTTTGTGATTAGGATCTACAAGAGCCGTGGGCGGTCACGCAAGCTTTGCACAAGTTACTTTGGACTATTTCATTTGTTAATTTTGGTAGCACATTAACTGTTAGATAAGAATTTACTTTTTGATGAGTAAAAGGAGTTAGTACTAAATAAACTAACAAACAATAATACAAATATAATATACAAACTGGACTAAAACTATTAACAAACTAAAATATTACGTCGAAAAATTTCTCCGCATCGCTGAAGACATGGTAGTGTACCCAAGAGGGATTTAGTTAATCATATACTAGTTGAATATAATCTTTCAACTGCGGTACTGCCAACCAAGACGAGTGAAGAAGAAGAGCAACTTCAATAGCTTAGTTTAGCTTTGTTTTATTTATAATTCAATAATTTTAATAGTTTTTTTTTTTGTATCATTGTCCGGTTCAACCAAAGCACCTGCTATCTAATCTCTGCACCATCCTTGGTTGACTGGTAGAGAATGCCTAAGGCATTAAGTCCGCCTTTGTACCTTTTTGTGTGCGAAAAGATTAAATAAATAAATAGCAGTAGGTTCCTTTTTTTTCAACGTTGCCTCACACTAGAATTTCTTCTGTATTGTGGGTACGTTTACAAACATTTAAACTCACATACACAAACAGCCAGACCCGGAACAACTACTTATAGGTCATACAAATATTTGTCCCGTGCGGGAATCAAACCCGTGACACGCAGCGCAGCAGTCAATCGCTTAACCACTGCACCAACCGTGCCAATTTTGGTCTTACATTTCACCGTAAGTGTAGTGAGCTGGACCTATTTATTCAACCTATGTAAATGGACCTATGTATTATGGACCTGTGTATTATGAGACCAAAAAAACAATTATTGAAGCCAAAAAAACTTGGATATAAAGCGTTCAGTTCTTAGATTTCATAAATATATATGGTCTTAAGTAACCAGAGTAACTATGGAGTGGCAAGAAACTCCATAGTTACTCTTTAAAAATAATTGGCTTTTACAATGTTTTCAAATTACAGTAGGGAGGACAGCGTAGGCCTCTCAACAAGTAGGTACCTGGTACCTACTTGATATAAAAAATGGTCTACAGATATAAAGTCTACAAGACCTAAAAAATAAAGGCATAACAAAATTATACAAGGCATGCCAATATTAAATCTGATAACCGATATCTAACCCGTCTGAATATACATATAGTACATGTAAACTACGTTTACATCAAACAACATTTTACTTTAATATTACATTTAAAAACTTAAAAGGTCAACCACATTACGTACCTACCTATGTGCTTTTTTAGCAAAATACGAAACATAGGAAAATACCCGGAAAAGCTCAAAATAAATTTTATATTGAAGCCCATCCATTTTATACCTTCTCTATAAGTAGTAAGGTCCAATTTGGACATTATCGTGGAGATCTTATCAAGTATGATTGATTGTGTGATGAAAGAAATACACTACAAGGTGAAATGTTAATAAATATTTCAAAAGGATTTTCAACCTTTGAGGTAGCAAATAAGGATGATAATCGAATCTGTATCATTGTGATTGTATTTTGAAAACGTTAGCACTATGCATCTTTTTCAGGAATATGTGAAAACTATTTTCTTTTTCGTTAATTTTTGTACATTTATTCTTTTCCAATTTATAATTTTTAAGAAACCACTCGCTTGTGCCGATTCTATTTGCCCATCATCTCATGATCTTAACATGATCACAATATTCCAAAATTTACGTTTTATGAGCGCAAAGTACAGACGCCAGCACATCAAGCTACTACAATCTGTCTTTCTTTAATAGATTTTCAACTTTATCGCTAGAGTATAAGGTTCAAAGTTGATTGGGAAAATTTGACAGTTTCAGGTAGCTTGATGTGCTGGCGTCTGGTTGTATATATTTTTTGTAATATGCGTCTTTTTTGTGCAGAATAACACAATTTTTCTTTCCTTCTCTAAACGTCGGTGGTAATACTTCGACCATGGTCTAGCGTATTACGCAGTTCCAAAAGAATGCGAGGCCACCGTATACTCTCTTCGTTACCACTGACGTACAGCATTTTCTATCAGTCGCCAAATACTACCGCTAAACTTGCTACATGTATTACATAAAACAGGTGTAACCCGCAAGTGAATAAACAAAGGCTATTTAATAATCCTGTTAGCTATTTTTGTGTCGTAGTTAGAGGCAGTGTGTGGACAGTCGGTGTGGAACTGTGGACACAAAAGAAGTACAAATGAAAGCTTATATACAGGGTGTCTCAGAAGTCGGCGTCAAGCCGGAATCGGGTAATAGGCCAAGACATAATAGTTATCAGAAAAAAAACTCAAACTACTTAGATACTTGCCAAACTCACATAGTACATTTTTTTTTCAGCGCAGTCAAAGTTGGGCGAAGTATTAATTTTGAATATTTGGTTGGGCAAAGAGTGACATTATCTTCCAAGCTGGAGCAGTTGGCTTTACATTTTAGACAAGAGTTTACAGAAACATTATTCAGAATACCATCGCATTTTTTTATTATTATTACATTTGTAGCAACAGGAGTGAAAATACTGTCACAGGCCGTGCAGATTTTCTCGATTTTCTTTTAAATGCTAATAATTTTTAATATGTAACACAATTTAGATTTTTTTTTATATTTTTCTAATAAATATTATGACTTGGCCTATTACCCGATTCCGGCATGATGTCGACTTCTGGGACACCCGGTATATGAAAAACAATCTCTATATATTTTTTTTTCAGATAATGATAACTTACTAATAATTTTAACCACTTTGTCCTAGCCTATTGAATTCATTTGAAAACTAGCACTAATAGGACTGGTTTTAATTATTCCTTCACACGGGCTGTTATTACGTCATAAATATGTTAATAATTTATTGCCACACGGCGTGCCTCAACTATGATACAGAAATAGCAAATAGGCTTATTAAAATACTCTTTGTTTATTAACTTTTGGATTAACTTCTGTTTTGTGTAATGTACAACTGTACTGTGTGTATGGCAAAATGGCAAAAGATGTACAATTTCTTGAACGAATGTTGTCCAAGACAAATTAAAATCTTGCTCGCATTTCTTACGTTTTTGTCTCATAACTATTAATACTTATATTGGGATGGAAGGGCTTGTGACTAAGAAATAACAGCCGTACGGGTCGATCGATCACGTTAAGCTACGCTTGTCACAATAGGTCCATAGATGGGTGACCTCTGAGCCTCGGAAAGCACATATAGTATAGTAAGCGGTTGTTCCCGGCTGTCATTCGTGGATCTTTGACAGTCGTTGCGGGTTGTCAGAAGCCCGAAAGTCTTACAACCAGTAACGCTTACCCAGTTACTGGGTTGTGTAGGCCAGATAGGCAGTCGCTCCATGTAAAACACTGGTATTCTGTTGCATCCGGTTAGACTGGAAGCCGACCCCAACTTAGTTGGGAATAGGCTAGGCAGATGATGACTTTTTACTTAAATTCCATTTTTTATACTATTGACAGTTTTTTCTGTCCACCATACAACTCATTGTGGTAAGAGTAACAAGCAACAAACTCATAAAAAATGTAAACAAAATTAACTACCTACTCAGCTTGTTAACTCGAAAGCCTTTATCAGAAAATTACCTCCAAAATTGGACTTTAATAAATTACCTACAAGGCAATACAAATGACACGTTAAAGAGGCTTCATAATTTGAGGGTAATTGAAAATCGATAGACTGTGTATGTATGTACTGCCTTACCAAAGAGGCCGGGTTCAATTTCGGAACTACACACAAAATAGACAGGTACACACGGCTACACATCAAGCTATACATTTCCAGTTTAAGCTAACCTCGCACTGTATAGGTTTTTCGTACAATCAGAAGTCAACTTATACTGGTTATGTATAGCTTGATGTGTAGCCGTGCGTACAGAGGGTTGGTCGGCTCGTTAGGAGTGAAAACAGACGCACACATACATAGACGCGTACCAGTGCTTCAAAGATCTTTAGGTGCTTAAATGCCATTGACAGGAGGGATTTCGGTATTTAAATATATTTTGCAAAATTGCTTTGAAAAAAATTTGAAAAAAACAAGATGGCGGCATTAGTTCCAATTTACGCCACGCACCAAAAGAACTTGTAGAACTAGGTCAACTTGTTCTTAGACAGCCCGAAGTTTGGAAGTTGGCGGTAGGATACCACCGTGTCTCGGTAAGGACGATAAACCGTTGGTCCTGCGCCTGATCTCTCTCCGGTCGTATCGGATTGCCGTCTCATTGGACTATGAGTGTGAGAGAAGAAACAGTGCACCTGTGTCTGCGCACACACTTGTGCCGCATGGAGCGCCGAATGCGAGTCTCAGTTGAGATTGGCCGCCATAGCCGAAATACGGTCTGGAGGACTATTATTACCGTGATTATCACAACTAAACGTACTACGTCGATCTCGTTCGAATGCCAGTCGCGAGTGCGTTTGCGCTCGCTGTATCCTGTCTTTGTCGTGTGCGTGTGTTTTCGGTAGTTGTATGGAGCCGACCTTCTGTATCCATTTATTTTGTGTACGTACTTGTATAAGTATGTACCACTATGTTATCAGCACGGTATTAATATCTTTACAGTATTCTTTCTTCATACAAACGGTCGGAACGCGAGTCATACCTACGCGCCTCGAGTTCGGTTTACACTCGGTTAACAGTCTAAAATGCTCCGGCAGTGACGAACGGACGCTGGACGGTGTGATGGTTTTGTAAGTAGTAAGCGTGCGATTTGTGACAAATATTAATTGAAATAAGTACAAGTACCTACTTAATAATATGGCAAAGAGCAATTATAGACTATATTGTGCTGTTTTTGGTTGCAATAAGTCTTTTTTTATTAAATCTAATAATCAAAAAACAACATGTATTTTTATTGAACTCTTCCTGTCTCATTCACAGCGATTTTTTTTTAAATAAAAAATTTAATATCACAAAACTAGAAAGAAAAACAAGTAGATTGATGAAATTAAAATACTACAGGCGGGCAGCCCTATCGCGTGTTTACGTACCGCGCGGCTGCGACTGTAGGTAATTATTTCTAAAATAGGGCCGAGTCACAATAATGTATAAGATAATATTACCGTGTTATTAGCGCAGTCGTCGAACTCCTTGTAAAAATTACCTACTATCAAACAAAGGAAGCCTGTGTAATTACAGAGTTTTTATAAGTCAATAAAGTCCCACTTATATTCTGTGGTCACCTCTAGAGCATGTATCAGAGAAGTGTGGTCATATTTTAGGGTGTGGACCATCAAACTGAACAACTTTCTTCATGGCACCAACATCGTTATCGCGGAGAAATACTCAGCCATCCCACCGGGATGTGATGATGTGATGTGTGCTCTTGTCACCGCCGGGGTGCCAGCTGTTTTAGAACCCAATGGCTTGGCACGCGACGATGGAAAGAGACCAGACGGAATGACCATATTGCCTTGGAAGATGGGTAGGCCTTTGGTGTGGGATGCAACGTGTGTCGACACCCTTGCGCAATCCCATCTTCCATGTACGGTGAGCTGTGCTGGGGCGGCTGCTGCAGGTGCGGAAAACCTCAAACGGCGCAAATACTCCAATCTCTTTGGAACTTATTTGTTTGAGCCGTTTGGGGTAGAAACACTAGGGCCATGGGGCCCGAGTGCCCACTTAGTATTTCGAGACATCGCGAAGCGGTTGGTCGACTCTTCACGTGACCAGAGGGCTGGCCTATTTTTTGGCCAAAGAATCAGCATTGCCATACAACGTGGCAATGCTGCCAGCCTTTTGGGCACGTTTCCTGTTGACAGCGATGCGGACGAATTTTTTGATGCCCTTTGATTATTTCCCCTTCTTTTTATATACTTGTACATATTATTGTTTGTTAGTTAAAAACCAATAATAAATGTTTTAAAATCGGAGAATTGCCATCCCATACATTTGGGTCGAGTTTTTTCGAGAAACAATAAATGTAGCGACTATTAATTTTCTGGCCAATCTGTCATAAATGCTTCGTAGAAGGAACTCCTTATTTATATTACATATTTTATATGTTATATTCTGTGTACATATAATTTGTGTGCTAGATAATTTAAGTGTAGATTAGCTAACAACTGTTTTTTTTATACGTAATTGGGGTAGTTTTTATAACAATATTGTAATACATAATATCACGACTATATTTTCCGAGGTTCTGAATAATATTAATTCTATTACCTATATTAAAATTTTATTATTTCAAAATTTAGCGTTCCATAATTAAGGTAAAATGTATCGGAACTCTTTATAATAATTCCATCTTATCTGTATCATTTCTATTTCTTGACCTCAACATAACAAACTCAAACACAAAACATTTATTTCATATAAACCAATAAATAAATTTTATAATGGTGGCGGTGGAATAAAACCAACGTTGGATGACAGATAGGGGGCTTCTTTTAAACAAAGTTAGACCAATGTTAAACCTATTAGCGGTTGGACTGCGGGGCTATCACCTTCCCCTTCACCTTCACCCTTCACCTCCTAGTTAGGCTATTCCTGAGGGCGACGGGGCCTCCGCTCAGGACAAGCTTATGACAACAATGTTGACTGCGGGGCTATCGACTACTGTTGACAGATTCCATTAGAAATCTGTCTACAATATATGACAGTAATATTATGAAGTAGACAGATTTTTTTGTTTTCTTCCGTTGACGAAACCCGATTCTATGGTTTTATGGTACGCGTGCTGTTAGACAAATAAAATTTCGGAATTTCATATTGTGGGTTGTTGTGTAGAAACATATTACACAATCTAACTTATCCTAAAAATATAGCCATTTCGACTAAACTAGTTATTCCTTTTACAATTTGGAAACTTGGGCTTCGTTCGTGTGCCTTTAAGTAACATTGGCAACAAATATTATAAATAAACGCTGTTAAAACTCGGTAACCTACAATATTCATCTAAATCTTCGAAGCACATCGACGTTCTCAGGTCCATATCACGCAACGATTGCGTGACGGACACAGAATTGTAAGATATTGATTTAAAATAATTACAGTGTTGGCAAGCGAAAAGTGCTGTACCTCATTGTACCTACGTACTGCTTAACACGAATGTTCGATTTCACTGTCATTATTGTACAGTCGCGACGATTATCGTTTGTGTGTCTTCTTGATGACAAAGTCTTGTGAAATTGGAGTAATTTAGGTCGGGCAGAATTAGTCTGTAGGTATCGACTTTGTTAATAGCATATCTATGTACAAAGTAAAAGGTATTTAGTGATAAAAGGTAGACCAAGAAACAATGCATGTTTTTGTAAGTAGTCGTTTGTACTTGCCTATTATTTTCACCGTAAAAACATGTAAATACACAATCATCTTGAACCAAGTTCAATCGTAAAGGTTTCTATGGATCTTAGTGGGAACTTTCACCATTCTCATAACGTAACACTAATCAGCTGGAATATGAATTTTAAAAATGTTGATAGTTATTCACAAAGCCTGAGGCCGAGATCTTTAAACTATACGTAGCTCGAATTTCGATTTAGGCATGATCCTGTTTTCTTGCACTTGTAGATTGATAGTTGTGCACATTATCAGGAATAACCCTTAGCCAATGTATGTGCTAAGTAATGTTCATAGATCTCAGCCTAAGACACT
Organism: Globia sparganii; assembly: GCA_949316385.1. Classification (NCBI taxonomy): domain Eukaryota; kingdom Metazoa; phylum Arthropoda; class Insecta; order Lepidoptera; family Noctuidae; genus Globia; species Globia sparganii. The sequence goes on from OX438654.1 coordinate 21,122,405, forward strand.
ACACAATATAAAGCCAACACAAAACTCTCAACACAAACGAAAAACGAATATTAATCCTCAAGAAATCGGACACTGAAAAACTGGATTCAGAAAATTGCAGACGCAGCAATTTGTTCGGGCAGCTAAACTGGTATACCGGTATACAACCTTAAAACAAGCTGGCTGCTTCTCCGGCTATCTCTTGTAATATATTATTTAAAAAGGAAAAAATATTACTGTCCATCTTATCATGTTGTTCTGTTTGTTGTCAGATTTCTGATAAGGATTTATTTTTTTATAGGTAGATGTAAAAATCACTCTCGTTGTGATTATGCCTTTGATTTTGAAGGCTATACAATATAATAACTTTCCCTTTCAAATGTTTTTTTTTTGTATCTATATATCGCAGTCAATACTCTTTATTATGTTAACTAGCTTAATTCATTAGCCTTTCAGTTAACAGCCCCTAGCATTTGGAAGCAGCACTCGCCGGCCGCAGCCGCGGCTCCGCTCGCTTCGCTTGCTCGGCTCGTGCGCGGTTGGTCACAGTTCCAGGATAACCTATAATGAGAATTTAATTCAAGCCACTAGTTGAACGGCGCCGTATAGTAAAAATGTTAGGCAGGTATCCTGTCGCGCGCAAATTAGCAGACAATAAAAATTTTATCGTTATAAGTTTACAATTTTCGATCACGTGGTGAACCTGTTTACCTACCAAGCTACAGACTTTTAATAATGTGTGAAAGTATACGTTTCTATAATTAACTTGACACAAAGTACAGAGAACCTACATTGTTTCAAACCATCCGTCCGTGCTGAAATAATTGTAACAGTTTTCATTTTACAAAATATAGTTATATTTCTGTATTCACACAGCAAAATTACAACGTTCAACACGCCAACTGTGAAGCAACAAAAAAATAAAACATTAACATACATCTGGCAACACTGCTCTCTTAATTGCATTAACATTTTTAATTTAATTATAATTTCACCAGCATCAGACGCGCACAAAATAGCTTTTTGAAAATATATGAGCTACTTTTAAATGAAAGTAAAAAGATGTGTGTCGGGGATGACATTATGTATTTTATAGGGTTGATACATTACGAAATACTGACATATTTTCTTTATTTGTTTTTAAAACCCTAGAGGCACTTATACAACACAATATAACACCATCCGATGACACATCATAACACTTATAAAAGCATTGCAATTTATAATTTACGACAAAGGAACATCGATCAACCGTCTGACCAGCACAATACGTTGCGACTGCACCATTAGACGTATGAAATATTATGGGTTCAACGCAGCGGTTGAACGTGACCTTAATTTATAAGTTTCAAACACAGTTTCATGTTATTTATTGGTTTTGTTAAAGACCAATTTCAATACGGTGAAGGCAATTCTAGACGTCAAAAGGGTCTTAAAGGCTTAGATAAACTGGTGTTCTATCAGCGATACAGAAAATGATATTCTGTCCATATTCTGTCAGTCGTGTTGGAAATCGTTGTAGTAATAAAAAACGCTAACACAAAAAAGTAAAAAATAACTTTAATTTCGGAAGTCGGTGTGAAAAAACGAAAATGCGGAACGAACGACACCGACTTCTGAAATTAAATTTATTTATCACTTTGTTGCGTTTTTTGGAAGTCGATTGTTTTTTTTTTTTTGTAAAAAAGTCTTTTTAATACAAATAATGATCCAAGCTGAATTTATACGGGTTATATATTTTACTGGCAACATTAAAGCAGTTTTTAGTATTAAATATAATTAACAGCTTAGTGCAAAATAAATAATGAAATGAAATGAAATGAAATGCAAAACAGTTTGATTGTACTGCCATCACCAAAAAGATTGAGTAATTAAAATACAAAAAAAAAATTTACTAAGTCCTCTGCCCCTAAGAATACACCAGCTGAAATATCGACACAAAGATTTCTCAATTTTTTTTTCTCTCAATATTTTGTGGGTTTTTGATTAAAGCAACAATTTCTTTCCAGCAAAGATTTTCATCTGAGCCACCATTTTGGAAATATAGAACGTTTTATAGAAAATAATTTAAAATTCGGAGGCCCATGATTCGGAAACGGTGCGTCGTAAGGCTATGCTTTTCAGAAGCTAAATAGTTTATATGGTCAAGGTTAACCCGAAACTGCAATACAATTGGGAAATTTCCGAAAAAAAAAAAATGTCGTCCTCGCGCCAGTGCCCCTAAGGCTACACTCCAACCGGGAGACCTTTTTCAAGCAGTCCAATTCGATTATCGAATTGATAGTTTATGAAACTGTTAAATAACCGGGGAATACCTAGTTAAGTGCAATGTCATACACTATTTATCAGACTACGTGACAGCCGGTCGATTCTGTTAAAATCTCACCGTGAAAACTTAGGTGAAGTGAGCTGTCACTCCACTCACATTACGCCTATTGATAGCTCACTTCTCGCTCACTTCACCTAAATTATCACTGTGAGATTTTCACAGAATCGAACGGCAGTACAGGCTTATGTTTTTTTGCGTACTTAATTATGTACCTTTGTATGTGGAATTCCTTATCCTCAAAGCATCCTAACGGCCGGATGGATTAATACATGGGAAGTCTATCGAGTCGTTTGGATCGCGCGAAGATTATAGGCTGTTTTGTTTTTATAACATCAAAATGCAACGATGACAAAGGAAGGTTTTGAAAAAAAAATTGTATCTACTATTGCTATGTGGGGTATCAAAATTAAGGGCTTGAGGAGACGATTAAAAAAATATCACATAGTACAAGGATTAAAATAAAATGACAAAATCAAAACCAGACTGCAAGCAGTCTGGTGCAGTTCTTTGGTGGCATCAAATCTGAGATTGAAATAAAATAATATACCTACTGCCTGTCGGGTTTTTTTTTTATTTTTTTCAAACTAATCTCATGCATTTTCATCAAAAACACAATAAATAATATCGTCAATGGAGCGTCAGCGCAAATCCAACATTCTAACGCGGGGGGTATACGGGCTACAGCAACCATCATTTTTATCGGTGACGGCGACTAAAACCTATGAAGTAAGAACTCCTTGGTCGACCTGTACATTAATAAAAAAAAGTTATTTTTTTTGTTAATGTTTCCATACGTTTTTCTAAGTTGACGTTCCAAATTCAAATCACATGAATGATCAGCGGGTCATAATGAAATTCAGTACATTATTAATGTCCGGTTAGAGCCTAATACTTAAATGACTTGGTATGAATGACATATAATTTGACGTTAGCGAGCAGGTGGTGTGAAAATAATATTATACTTTCAGCGTCACGAAACGAGCGTGTACAAGGTACATACGACCCGTCGAACGCTTTAGGGTTGTCACAAACGATTATCACGTTGAACACAATGCGTGGCAAAGCTTATCTCTTAATACCCGATGATAGTAAGGCGCCCGAGGCAAGGGGGTTAATAATGTTTAGGTGAAAACCCTTATTCAGTTTGTGGGAATGAAAATATGTTTTGGAATTTCTGTTGTGGGTAGATTAGTGTGTGTTGCTAGAATAAAACGATACGTAATATTATGGTTTTCAATACATTGGATAGGGTCTTCAGTTAACGTGAATTTACACCTTTATGGAAAAGCACATTTTTCGAGAACGTTGCGTTGATTATGGTTGGTATTACCTGAGTATATTTCCGCAGAACGATCTTTTGTTGTTTTTTTGCCGCTTTTAGGGTTTCATACGTAAGTTGGTAATAGATTTCAACAAATATTCTAACAAGCTGACAACCTTCTCCTCTTTTTGAAGTCGCTTAATAACAAAAAAAAGAACTGACTTCCAAAAAAACACAACAAAGTGAACAATAATACTAATTTGGGAAGTCGGTGTCGTTGGTTCCGCATTTTCGGTTTTTGACAACGACTTCCGAAATTATTTTTCACTTTGTTATGTTTTTTTTTTGGAAGTCGATTGTTTTTTTTTATAAAAAAGATTTTATTTTTCACTTTGGAGTTGTACATGACCCACACAAATTCAATTAACACTAGTGCTTTGAAGAATTGAAGATGCCGACTAGAAGAGTCATCAAAATTCGCACAGAAATAGCGGAGATGCAGTACATTTATGCATATATAACTTCGTACATAAGAATAGTTATCTAATGTTTTTTATACTAAAACCTTCCTGAAAGTATGTTGATCACATTAATGAAAAAAATATCAAAATTGGTTCATAAGTTTTAAGAAAATCGCGGACATACAAACATACATACATAAATACGGGTCGAATACAGAACCTCCTTTTTTGAAGTCCGTTATTAACGGAATCTGTACGATGTGACTTCGTCAACCAGTTTGTTCGAGCTGATAGAGGTTTATGTCATCATATAATAATTTGCCTATAGTTTTCCTACAGCTGGGAAATAGCCCTCCTCTCGGTGAGAGGGGGTGAGCCGTAATCCACCACGCAGGCCCAGTGTGGGTTGGTGGATGTCGTTGAATGTTTTTGTTCTATTACATTCCTCACGATGTTTTCCTTCATCGTTTTGAGAGCAGTGGTGATGAAATTAAATACACAAAGTAAAGTGCCTGTCTGGCTTCGAACTCCACGAACAACCTTAAATCAGCACCCTAATTGAGTAACACACTATTAATCGAAATCTGAATAATTTTGAAGCAAATTGCTAATCCATTGCTTCATAAGTTCGAGAAGTTTGTTTGCTCAACACGTAAATAACGCAATGAATGTTGTTGAACTGTCGAAATGAAACCGATTCTCATTGATAATGTATTACGCAATTGCCCCGCAGGGCCGATACCACTGGGCCACCCCTACTCCCTCCATGTTTATGTAAATCACAGAGAAAAAAAACCGTATAAATATTTAGTTAGCATAGTTTTTAAGAGAATCAGCCAACATTATTAGCAACAAACTTAGAGCTTTATTCATCATCTGCCTAGCCTTTTACCAACTATGTTGGGGGTCGGCTTTCAGTCTATCCGGATGCAGCTGAATACCAGTATTTTACATGGAGCTACTGCCTATCTGACCTCCACAACCCAGTTACTGAGTAAGACGATACCCCTTGCTAAGACTGGTCGTCAAACTTTCGGGCTACTCCCCGAAACACTACCCGTAACGACTGTCAATGGTCCACGAATGACAGCCGGGACCAACGATTTGACGTGTTTTCCGAGGCACGGAGGGGTCTCGGTATGTAAAGATGGTCGCCTATCCACAGACCAACCACGGCAAGAGTAGCTTAATCTGATCGATTGACGTGTGCGGCTTTTATTATTTAGCTACGGGCCCCTCCGCCTTATTATATTGAGCTACATTTCCTCCACGTCCGATGAAGAAGAGCTCGCAGTGCATGTCCGGTGATGGATCGCTGACGTATGTCTACCGTGCACGCCGTGAGCTGTTTCCTTTAATTAACTCCGCCTCGCGTGAGCACGTAACTGCAGGAACACAATAGTTATAAGAACATTACTTTAGACGCGCTGATTGGTGTTCTTATAAATATAAATATGTTGTAGATTATAAAAGTTGAGCGATATGCTTAGTTGATTATTGTAAAACTAAGGTTTTCACGGTGATTATCGTCGTAAGGACCGTGACGCTATCGCTAGAAGGGAAGTATTCCACTCAGAGCACTGATTTCAACCGCACTTGGACGAACAGCACCTGAGCACTTCCACTAACCGCACTGAAACAAAATTTTGTAACGTGCGGTTCGGTGGAACAATTTATCGTTATTGTTTTCAGTTCCCGAACGGCACCTATGTTAAATATTTTTTCAGCGATGGAATATACTTTTTTGTTCAAGGCATTATCAAGCAAAACATATCGATACAAATCAGCAAAAGTTAAGTCTTGTAACGGAATAATTCCACCTTGTTCATGTATCTTACTCGTAGGCCGTGTCTTCGGAAAGGCGATTCTTGCGTTAGTGACGCAGACGTCATTATTCCTCGTCTCCTATGTCTCTTATAAGGGTGTGGGTGACACGTAGGCAGAGTTATGTAATGAAAAGTCAATAGCCGATGTCAATTCAATGCATTTTTTACTTTTTCATCATCATTACCTCTGATAGAATGTCACTTTATCTAGAATCTCACGTTTCATCTCCATTTTTTACCTGACTACGGCGAAGCACAAAGGACGGTTATGATTTTGACTGGTATGTATGTATGTATGTTCATCTGTTCCCTCATAACTTCAAAAGTAGGTATTTGTGATAATTTGACAAAAATGAAGTATCGTTAGAAGCGTCTTGATCGTCCGCTAGATATAGGTTATGTGACATTACACTGAATTCAATATGGCGCCCTCCAGAGGACATAAAGTAATTAATTAAAAAATAAATATTTTGAGATGGTGCCTTGTAAGGTATCAAAAGAAATGGCTTAAACAGCACATTTCAAAAATATAAATATTACTGAAATAATCGCCAAAATATTTCATACATGGTAGTCGGGTTTTAGTTTTTAAACTTTTTGTTTACCGCTGTCAGTGATGCCTAATAAACAAACTGAAGAAAAGAACAAACTGAAAATATAAAATGCTCAAAAGATAGTTAATGATAAGGAAACATACACGAAATAAAACGGCGTCAGAGTCCGAAGTGTAAATTAATCAATGTTCTTTTACACGTCTAAACAAATAGATTGCTCTCTGGAAATGTGCCAAACGTGTTATCAATTTCCTGGAATCGATTGCCAATTTACTAATTGATACCTGTTGTAACATTGCTTTGTTTATGCAAAGCTAGGCATCTACTATCTATATACAACATTAATTTTAGTATATGTGAAACCCGAAACACGTGTCTAGTATTTTTATGTAAAGAATCTATGTACATAGGCCAGCACATCAAGCTACCCCAATCTGACAGATTTTTCCAATTGAATATGAACCTTATTCCTTTGTAATAAAGTTGAAAATCTATCAAAGAAATTTGACAGATTGGGGTAGGTTGACCTGCTGGCGTCTGTACAAAAATTAAAAACTGTATCATGAAAAATCACAAAGTTATAAACTTGTTATGTTACCTAGTTGTCCGTACAAAATCATGCAACCAGCGCGGCGCCCCCGCCACCCCGGCGCCGCACGCGCATGCAGCGTCGTCTTGCGCTAGATAATGATTCTTACGTACATAGTGTTGCTTGGTGTCCAACTTGTAACCTTTTAAAATTATTTTTGGGATAAAATATAACGGGGTGTCCTGCGTGACCGACGAATACGACGCGACGCGAGGTTGCGAACACGACGAACGCGATCAACTCAATGGCATACCCTGCTTGCGGCCTATAGGTATATGGCAGTCTGCGGCGAGACGCGACATAACGCGTACTTGTTTTAAGGGCGACCAGACGCGACAGAACAGAACTACGAAATGGTTGATTCAGAGGCGTTGATAGCCGCAGTGCGTGAGCAAAGATTGTTGTGGGACAAAAAAAAAGCCAAAAAAGTTAAAAGTCTGTACTTTAAATACGAACATTCAAAAAAAATTGTACTGTACTTCTCCATGATTCGAGAAGTAATGACCAAAACCACGTAGGACATTTGTCGCGTGTAGCATCGCGTCGCATTGTATCGTGTCGTGTCGCGTCGCGTTGCGTCGTATTCGTCGCTCACGCAGGACACCCCGTTACATGGTGTAAAAAATATTGGAATCGATTCAGTTAGGTACTTATTCTGAACAAATACTAGAAATAATGTTGTATTTCGCATACCTATACTAAAAATAATGTTGTATAGAAAATTCAAAGTCCTGACTGACTGATATATCAAAGCAAAGCCTAAAAACCGCTGGTCCTAGAGACATGAAATTTGGAGGGTGCGTTCTTTGTGAAGAGTGGATACCTACTCTTCACAAAGAACGCACCCTCCAAAGAAAAGAAAAGGTTTTTCGAAATTCCACCCCTAAGAGGGTGACCGGTGAGAAGGTGAAATTTCACGCGGACGGATTCGCGGGCAGAAGCTAATGTATTTACAAGTGACTTTTATCTGAGCCCTATATCACAAAACTTTACAATTACAATTTAGCACACGGACAAGCACAATCAGCTGGTAATCAATAGATATCTGAGGTCATCTGAAAACCTAAGACTAAAGATGCCGGATGCATTCCACCAGTTTCTATGACAAATCTTTTACTGTTCAAGCAGTACGGTTATGGAATGACTTGCCGGTGTCGGTAAGGCGTGCTCAATCTTAGTCCACTTTTAAAATTATGATGAAAAGCACTTCCTCTCTCCTTAAATTTTCATCATTATTTTTTCTTTGCTCCTGTTTCATGTTTAGGTATTATTATATACTAGCAGTGCCCCTCGGCTTCATACGCGTTAGTTTTGATCCCGTGGGAATATGGAGATATAAAGTATTTTATGTGTTAATCCTGGTTATAAACTATATGCGTGCCAAAATTCATCCAAATCGGTTTAACGGTTTACGCGTGATTGAGTAACAAACATCCAAACATCTTCATAAACTTTCACATTTATTATTTTAGTTGAATTGAATTGTTTATTGAAATAATTGATTTACATAAATATTTACAAACTAGGGCCTTAAACTAGAGGTAGGTAACAAATAATTGGATTCTACCTGAACTAGGAATTAACCTGTATCTCAGGTATCTCACTCAAGTGCTTATACGTAAGTATTATCTAAATTATTTTAGTAGGATTTATTTAGATTAGTATAATATAATTTATGTATGTATTAATTGTATTATGTAAATAGTATATCACAGACTACCTACAGTATTTGTCTCTCCTTTCCCTTTTTAATCCATACAAATCCAAAGGTTGTCTTTAAAAGATCGCTCTTAGCGATAATTAAATTTTTTAACAATAAATTTCTATATTTATGTCTGTAATTTATATGGAGTACATCATGAAGAGTATTCTATTCTATTATTTCTATTCTATTCTATTCTATTATACTCTAATCAGCCCATAATGTTCCCACTGCTGGGACACAGACTTCCTCTCGGTGAGAGCTCCCTCTTACCGTATCCCTGAAGGGTGTGAAATAAACCTTTCAGACACCCACACTTGATACCCGTGTGTATCATAAGCATAATCAGCCGATGTTGAGAACATAGGCTGCTGGGCTGTGGATCGTAATCTACTTCGCGGGCCCAGTGTGAGTTAGTATATATCACATGTCTTCGAATTTTTAGTTCTAGGACATGCCGGTTTCCTCACGATGTTTTCCTTCATCCTTTTAAGAGCGATGGTGGTGAAATAATTTACATAAAGTAAAGCGCCTGACAGGGTTGAAACCTCGCGCCCGGCCCTGGTTCAGGCCATGGTCCGGAGCGAGTGGGAGTAGGAGGCAGTCTGCGAAGGAGGTGGCGGGACGGTTAAGGGAGAGAACCTCACGTCCCAGCCGCCGCGGGAGACGTTCCGGGCGTTGGGAGCCGCGTGACGACTCCCGGCCACCGTAGGCGCGGGCCTGCGGGCGGAGAGTAATGGGTAACTCTTCGTCCGCTCAGGACCAGGCCCGTGCCGAACGGCGTGTGCGTGTTCCACGCGTGCCTCAAAGAGACGTTAGCAAAAAGAAAGGGGCCACCCGTAAGGGCCGTAGCCTGTCGGGGCAGCGGGATTGTCCGAAAGGGTTACCGCTACCCCGGAACATAAAGGGCTAAGGAAGGAACACAGGTGGGTTTTAGTCTCAGTAACTGTCTGACACTCCCTTCTGCTCCACCCAGAGCGGAAGGGGTCATTTGATGATTTCCCATCCATAAAAAAAGGGTTCAAACCTACGACCTACAACTAGTAAACCGCGGCCGCTTCAATTACAAGATACAATTTACAAATTCGTAAATGTTACAAGAGTGTGTACCACAAAACTCTAAGTCACACAGATGTAACGGAAAAATTTACAAATATGTAAATTGTGTTGTAAATTCTAGTCAAAATTCTACAACTAAGCATAATAAAATTCTTGTTAACTGTAACTGATATTTTAGTTGATGTTCTATGATAAGTATTATTTTTCTACAATTTTGTTTTTTTGTAGAATTGTACACTTGTAAAATTTTGTGAATTAGGGATTAAAATAATTTTGTAGAAGCAAAATTCAAAACATAACAACAGAATTCAACAGGAAAAGGTTTTACCATGGACGAATATCACAAAAAAAGGTATAATGGCTAGAAAGGGGCTTAAGCTGAGATTGTTAAGGGGAAGCGCAAGCGTAGAAAAAAAAAGCGCCAGGGGAGACCGCGAAAAAAAATTTTTTTTTCGAAACAAAAACCAAATAGAAATAATTTAAAAACTCATTCAAAATTCGCTTGAATAAAAAAAAAAAATAACTAACAAATAAAAATAAAAACACAAACAAAAGAACACTTAGGCGTCAAAGTACTCGTCCACATCGCTGTCATTTGGAAATGTGTCCAGAAGACTGGCAGCATTGCCATGTTGAATGAACTAGCATTGCGCTAGTTCTTTGCTGAAAGAAAGAGCGAACTCCCTGGTAACGTGAAGTAACAACCAGTCAGCGAGAAATTTCCCTAAAAATGACACGCGCACTCCGGCAATTAGACTCAAAAGGAGATATATCGAGACGAATTTCAAAATCTAGACTTAATAATGACATTCCATTCAACAAAAGCTGCAACTCAATCAAGCGAGCTCCCGAACGTTGTCAAACCACACATGACTGACACACAAAGAGACGTGAATCACAAAATATTCCAAGTTCTCAAAGCCATTAATACGTCACTTAATTTTGTTTAAACTTCATGATAGGTATTAGGCACGTTAGGCACAAAAGGTTGCGATGTCGTGACTTGGTTATAATGCACAGAGATATTGGTAGGCATCGAAGGGAATCGTGAATAGAAGGCAAGGTCGCGGCACGCGACGGATCTTGTGGATAAGATTTCTGGAAAATTTGGGACATTTTGGCTCGAATCGAGTGTTTTTACACAACGATGAGAAAACGATGCACTTACCCGGTGCGCCGCGTGTGTGCTAGCCCCAACCTTATTCTGCGCTGTGTGGCGAGCAGACTCGATTGTTTTTATGTGAGTCGCTGTTGCAAGTTGTCAACCTCGTTGTTTTAGGCTAAGTGACATAGAATATGAATACTATAGGGGTAAACAATATTGTTTATTAACACAACTGAGTCATGTTACTTGAGGAATAAAGATATTATTATTATTTTTGAAATGTCTTTGACACATCTCGGGACCCTCAGGCCGGAACTTTAGAAGGCGTACGAGGGGCCAAAACCAACTCGCAGAGGCCCTTTAGACAATTTTAAATGAAGAGGAAGCACCTACCGATGATTATCTCTGTATGTACTATGCAAGTGCACCCAAGAACAACCCATTATAAGTGTCGTCAGTAAGTGGAGCAGTAATGGCCCAGTGGTACCTACCTCCTTCTGATTAGGTCGTGGGTTTGAATCCAGGCAGGCCTTTTAGTTTGCGTAATTCATTTCATCACCATTGCTCTCAAGACGGGGAAAGAAAACATCGTGAGGAAACCGGCATATCCTAGAACCAAAAATTCGAAGATTTGTGACATCTACCAATACGCACTGGGCCTGCGTGGTTGATTACGGCTCACTCCCTCTCACCGGGAGGAGGCTTGTGTGCCAGGAGTGGAAACATTATTGGCATTACCACGCGGACCCAGTGTGGGTTGATAGATGTCTTCGAATGTTTGGTGCTAGGACATGTTGGTTTCCTCATGATGTTTCCCTTCACCGTTTTGAGAGCAGTGGTGATGAAATTATTTACACAAAGCAAAGCACCTGTCTGCGTTTGAACCCATGACATACGAGTACAACATTGCCGTTGTAAATCGGGACCGTTATCACTTGGCCACATCTGCGGGGTGATTGCGTAACACACTATCAGTAGCAAAGGCTTTCATTTTGACAGTTCAACAACATTCATTGCGTATTTACGTTGCTGAAGAGACACATTTTTCGAACATATGAAGTAACGGATAAGCAATATCCTTCAAAATGATTCAGATTGGGATTGATAGTGGGTTACGCAATTAGGGTGCCGGTCCGCCTATTATTACTTATTATTTTGTTATTTATATGATCTCACACTGATTGATTTTATTTTGCTTAGTTTGATCTCACGCTGATGGTAATGTATATTTTAGGTTTTTTTTTTATTTTAATTGATTTTAGTTCGTTAAATTTTAGTAGGTATTTGTTTTCCTATCTTGCAATACTCACTATGTACCACACTTTGAAATGTAGCAACTCTGACTCCCAAGATACAGGCAAGCCTTTGGGGGTCACCGCCTATTCTATTCTAAATAAATTTGATTTGAAAAAAATGGCTAACCCTTTAAACTACCATGCAGTATGAAAGAACTAAATAAACAAACACTGGCCAAGTGGCCAGCTCTATTGATCTAATGCCTACTTTTTCACAACCGACCTACATCGTTCAAAACTTTTTCTTGCTTTTTTTCTTCAAACGCAAACACATGAAGTGGAACGGTTAAGCACGCAACGATAACTAAAAGCTAGTGTACACTGTAATCACAAATCTTTTTCGTTTAGAAGTTACATGCATCGCATGACCGAGACACACAGGCACCTCGATGCAATTATGTAATTAAAACAGTGATTGTTAAAAAATATTAAAGTTTATAACGGACGATATCGTTTGAGATAAGCTTGTGGCTAAGTAATAATAGCCGCACGGTTCAATCGATTAGGTTAAGCTACGCTTGCCGCGGTTGGTCCATGGATGAGTGACCATCAATACTTACCAACATCCCTCCGTGTCTCAGAAAGCACGAATGACAGTCTTTACGGGTCGTCAGAAGTCTGAGAACCAGTCTTACCAAGGGTTATCGTACTACCCAGTCCCTGGGTTGTGGAGGTCAGATAAGCAGTCGCTCCTTAAAAAATACTGATATTCAGCTGCATCTGGTTAGACTGGAAGCCTACCCTAACATAGTTGGGAAAAGGCTTGGAAGGTGGTGAACGGGCGAAATGGGTAGAAAAGGCGGAAGAAAGTTTAGTTAGGTAATTTTATAGTAAAAATCGTGAAACAGTGACAACGTAAATCGCATTAGAGGACTTTAAAATATGCCTTATACGTACGCTATACCGAAGGACGGAAGCCCTAAGAAATCAAATTAGTAGTTGTACATATTTTCGTACATCTTCTTTTTTGGAGCTCCAAAAAAGAAGATGTACGAAAATACAAAATAATAATTGGTGCATTGCACTCTCCTCCTATTACATCGGATTTAAACAAACCTGGAGAAATGTGAGTATTCTAGCAGCCTTCTGAATACCATAATTATTGGGAAGAGTTATTTTTTTTAAACAAAAATATTATTGCATAAAAAATATTAAAAATTTTAATTAAAATAATTTAAATTTATTTAATAATAAAATAATTATTGGTATTTGTGGTATGTACATAGGTATTAAATAAACAATTAATTAAGCGTAGAATTTATACTAATAATATTTGTAGCTGTTAACGACAGTTCTCCTAACTAGGTAGCTGTGCAACAGTTTGCCTCCCTAGATAAAGATCATAAAAAATAAATTGAGCATAATGCTATGTGTTGTCTCCCAAAACGAGTCGTTAAATTAACTTACATAGCTCATTATTAACGTTTTTTAATGGAATAAATCTATTTAAAATTAATACTTTATATGGTTACAGATTCGGAGGGAAAAATAACAATAAAGTAATGGTAAAAATGAGATTGTTTTGTGTGGGACGTCATTGAGTATGAGTGAGTGTTTGATTTTTGTGTACTGCGTGTGTGTGTGTGTGTTTGCTGTTCGTGAGTGTGCGTGTGTATTTGTGAAATTACTATTGGATTATTAAAGGAAGAGTTGATTGCCCGGTTCGAGGCAGTGGGATACCGTTCACGGATCTGGAAGTCTCCTTTGGAGTTTCTGTCCGGCTCTTCTCCATAGGAAACGACCAATTCGAACCGAGCACCTAGCTTCTGACGTGTCATTAACGCCCATGTAGGTTATTTTGATTTTGTTGTTATGTCACTTTCATAATATCAATAGCAAAAATAAACACTACCTCCCTATATTTTGCGTGACATGCGCTTTATATCCGCGTGAACAATTGTTAGTGGCTTGTTCCAATCATTGTTATTTGTGTTCTATATCAACATCATCCACTATTTGTACAATATACTGGATAATGCGATATGGTTTAATTTTAAATTATACGTATTATTGCGATCGGTGATTTTACTATCGCTTGTAATAATGAATTTTATTGTGTACTTAAATGTTTTCAATATTTGTGGATGTTGTTTAATGTTTGTTCATTGAATGGGCGTTAAACTAAGCCCAAGCCGAGGGACCCGTGGCTAAATAATAACAGCCGCACAGATCGATCGATCAGGTTAAGCTACGCTTGCCGTGGTTGGTTTTTAGATGGGTGATCACCTTTACATACCGAAACCCCTCCGTGAAAGCACGCTAAGTCGTTGGTCCCAGCTGTCAAAGTGGATCTTTGACTGTCGTTACGGGTTGTCAGAAACCCGAAAGTCTGACAACTAGTCTTACCAAGGGTGTCTTACTGGGTGATATACCCAGTAACTGGGTTGTGGAGGTCAGATAGGCAGTCGCTCCATGTAACATACTGGTATTCAGCTGCATCCGGTTAAACTGGAAGCCGACCCCTGAAATCACTGAAGATATAGCAGGAGAATTAATATATTTGTCTTACTATAAGGTTAATTTATTATTCTTAATATTATGCCTGCAGGCAGGCCTCCGTCACTCCATGTATTTGCGCGCTATAATTACCTACAGCCCGGCCCGAGCGGTCTCGGGCAGTTTGCGGACCAAATTCAGTGCGGTTTCCGTAAGCGAAGCACATGCACGTTGTTCAATTTTAATCGTTCCATTCGTTTGTACGCGTACCTACGATGCCGTCTGGTGCCGCAAGTGCTACTAGCTACTTGATTTGCACCCATCTACTGATGGGTGCAAATTGCCCACAGCAATCACAGGATTGCTGTGGGATCGCGCGGTGCGAAGCAATCACAACTGTACGCTTGAGCATTTAGGCACATTTTAGTATGCAGCGGTTGCTGACGCGCCAGAGTAGGCTATTATAGCAGTAGGTATTGGAAATTTTCTACTGAGTGAAGTATCTGTTACGTAGAAACTATTTAGTAATCTGTGCCGCAGGAATCCACTGTATGGGAGAAGTACAGAACTGGTCCAAGTGGCGGTGCTTGGGGGAGGCCTACGTCCAGCAGTGGACTTCTTTCAGCTGAAATGATGATAATCATGAATATTATGACTTGTTTACTTATAACTAAATTAACAAAAGTTACGTTTAATTAAAATGTTTTTTTTTTTATGTATAAATGTTTTTTATTCACTGTTTGTATTTCCTATGCATGTCACAAATTAAATATTTTTCTTTCTTCCTTTAAAATATTAGGTACTGATCCTGAAAGACTTTCTCATTGTTTACTACCTATTACCGTCCCACGGCTCCGGCTTTCCGTGCCTCGGAAAGCACGTTAAGCCATTGGTCCCGGTTGTCATTTGTGGATCTTTGACAGTCGTTACGGGTAGTCAGAAGCCCGAAAGTCTGTCAACCAGTCTTAGCAAGGGGAATCGTATTACCCAGTAACTGGGTTGTGGAGGTCAGATAGGCAGTCGCTCCACGTAAAATATTGGTATTCAGCTGCATCAGTTTAGACTGGAAGCCGACCCCAACAGAGTTGGGAAAAGGCTAGGCAGATGATGATGATGACCGTCCCACGGCTGGGCAAATGCCTCCTCACTTTCTTTCCACCTCTTTCTCTAAAGTTGCCAAGGACCAATCTGAGCTGAACTCCTGAAAAACTAAAAGGTAAAAAAACAAATACCAGGAAAAGTCCTAAGAAACTCGATTTTACGGACATCCCATTCTCCCCTCGCTACATAGCTTGATTGATTGAGATGATTCAGCGCAAACGAATTTCCCGAGTGAAATAACAATTATGTACGCAGTACCTACGTATTAATAATTATGTAATCTACAATGACAACGCTACGCTTTGTTCCAAATTGACAGTCAAAACGTGTTAGAAATGAATAGAAAAAATATTTTAAGTCTGAGAAAAAAGACGGTCAACTGAATATTTAAGCTCTCTGGTAAAATTGCAGCGAATCTCGCTTAAAATATGGGATGAAAAACGATTTGGAAAAGCGGGCGCAATTCTTGTGTGACTTCCTCATCATTAAATAATCGATTGTTTTTACGTTTCGAGCCGGATTCGAGTCAGCTTAATGATTTTTGACCTTTTATTTAATTACATAAATAAGAAGCTCTAATCGACATATGGTTAGCCAAGACTAAATGGTGTGGAGTGATTTCAAAATGAAAAATATTATAACTTTGGTTTTTGCAGACCAAACGCAAAATCATAATTGAACATACACTTACTTCGTTATTTCAAACGTGAAAAATTATTTTTGCATTTGATAGCCCAATTTTCGGGGAAGGCTATCAAGTATTTAACATTACGCTAGGAGCCTAAGGATCCGAGCAATGCGATGCAATAGGGTAGATCGAGGCAACAAGAAATTTCCTGCTGACGAAGTCGCGGGCAGAAGCTACAGTTTAAAAAGCAAAAGCAGTCAAATTAATTTAGACACCTGACCCGACACCTGGCCTGAGCTAGCGTGTCTAAAAGTGAATTATTTAAACAACACTTAATACCTCCACATTTCTAAAACGAATGAAGATATAAAAATACAAACAACATTTCTTTTCTCTTTTTTTTTCTATACTAGAAATTTTAAAATAAAATCTATCTACCTACTCTAATTCAGTCTCCCTTAACCTAATTAATAATAGTTTCCACTTTATCTAATTTAATATTATTCGTCAATTTATTTAATTCTAATATTATTATCTTACATAATCTACGTAGTTTTAAAATAATGTAACTCTTTATGTCATTGAAAATATTACACCTTCTTTTCAATTTAGCTTCTAATACATTTATTGTTGTGTTCTTTTTAAATGTTTGGTGTAAATTGATGACCTGAAACACAGGTTTTTCATAAACCTAGATCAGGCAGGTCTACATTATAGTTAGGATTGAACTTTCTTTGATTGTAATTAATGTAAATCATAATTTTACTTTACTTTATACTTGAATACATATATATTTTTTTATCTTAAATCTTTAAAGAAACTTAAAAGTGACGTATATATTTATTATTTTCATTTTAGTTTATAATAGGAATACTCCTTTTTTTACAGTTTGTATTTTCTGTGACAGAAATCATCATCAATAATTTTGCCGAAGAACAGATGGCAGGTGGAGCAGACGAGTCCTGAAGTGGACATCGGGTATCGGCAAGTGTAGTGTGGGACTCTCAACTAGATCGACAAACAACCTCTATAAGGTGGCTGGGACAAACTGGATGCAGAAGGCTGAGGACAGGGTGTTGTAGCGCAGCATAGGAGAGGCCTATGTCCAGCAGTAGACTGCAATAGGATGAGTTGATTATAATAAGAATTTTATTATAAACGAAAACGCTAAACGATTATCAAAAGATACAACAAAGAATCACAATGTAAAGTAACTATTATCTTTATGAAGTATAACACTAAAACAGAACAAACTATCAAAAATAATATACTACGGCCATAAGGGGAGTTTATTTTCTCGGTGAAAAACCTCTAGTTTATTAAGTCATATATGTTGCAATAGTCAACCTCGTAATTGATTTGTCACCCTAAGGTAAAAAGGCAAGATCTTTTGTATATCTGCACAGAGAGTCATGTAGCTTTCCTTGCTTGGCGTCAGGCTAACAGACTGAGTCCCAAAAGCCGAGATACGAAGGTGTAAGAAGGTCTTCGATATCGGAACATGTATTATTTAACTCAAATAGATTTGGGCAGGACACCTGGCAAGACGCAGTGTTGACAGGTGGTCTTTGAGCTGGAAGACGAGATTTCGGTCATCCGGCGGCGAGATGGGCAGACGAAATTGTTGCCATAGTGGGCAAAACCTGGATGAGGCTGGCACAGGAGCGTGAGGATTGGCACAAGAAAAGTAGGTCCTATGCCCAGCAGTTGGTGAAGTTGGGCTGTGGATGATTTGTCTTTGTGACAGTTTCAACCTTAGTGAATTTTCTATTTGTAGGGGGGGCTTGTAGCTAAGGAATAATAGCCGCACGGGTCGATAGGTCAGGTTAAGCTACGCTTGCCGCAGTTGGTCCGTGGATGGGTGACACATACCGACTCCCCTTCGTGCCTCGGAAAGCACCTTAAGCCCGTCCCGGCTGACATTCGTGGATCTTTAACAGTCGTTACGGGTCGTCAGAAGCCCGAAAGTCTGACAACCAGTCTTACTAAGGGGTATCGTATTACCTTGTAGCGTTGATGCTCTGTGGTCACCTGTCATGGCAAGAAAAATGTCAGTTGGTTTTTCACGTCAATGTAAAATATATTTTTCCTTATAATAATTTTAACGTATGAATATTCCTTTTACAGACTTTCACCGTCCGTTATTAATTATATAAGTGTTTTCATCTATATGGACTTAGTCATTATACCAAATTATCAAACATTATCATCTATAATTTTTATCCCATACTTTACCACTTCAACCCAGTAATTGTGTTGTGGAGGTCAGATAGGCAGTCGCTCCATGTAAAATACTGGTATACAGCTGCATCCGGTTAGACTGGAAGCCGACCCTAACATAGTTGGGAAAAGGCTAGGCAGACGATGATGTTGTCAAAAATTTTTGGAATTTCGATTTGTGCCCAATTGATGGCAATAGGATCGCCCCATGTTACATGGAACTAAAACCATAGCCCTACAAAATGGTTGAGCTGGATGGTGCTGATCCATGCGTCATGTTCGTGAACGGGCGCCATCGGTTGAGACTGGTCATCTCTTAGCTGCCAGGCCTTATTTTCAATCTTATATTTTGAATTGTTTCTTCATAACATTGTTCTCACATAAAGAAGCAACAAGAATAATGTACCCAGGATTTTGTAATATCTTGGAGTTTTTTGCCCGTTCTTTTCCAAGAGATATACGTTAGGAATGGGTAACTAGCTTCAACTTTCTGATTAACTGACCGACTATTTAATTTTGACAATTCAAAAGTGCCTGTAAATGGTTTAATTGCAATAAATGCTTTGAGTTTTAGTTTAGCTTGCGATAAGTGTGCGGACTATTATGAGGTACAGATGGCCACCACATCAAGCTACTACAATCTGTCAAATTTATAAAAATATTACAAATATATACATATAATATATAATATATTATTATATACATATTATTATTATTATATTATTTATTATTATTTTTTTATATTTGTCGGATTAATCCGACGTAAGCGGTTAAAGGGTTAATAGATTTTCCGCTTTATCGCTATACCATAAGGTTCAAAGTTGATTAGGAAAATTTGACAGTTTTGGGTAGCTTGATGTGCTGGCGTCTGGACACGCCTAACCTTTCGGGGAACACAGGCGCGAATATGTATTACTTATGTTGTCAAAAGTGGTAAAGCAACTACGTGGTCGACTATCCTATCGTATAAACATTTATTTTAATCCTTCTTTTACGGCGCAAACAACGCCTCATTTACTAAAATGAGTTTATAGAACACAGTACTCAAATGGATTTAATAATGGACATTATAACATCAAGAATGATCAAGTCGGAATGTTCTAGGAACAAAAGTTTCAAAAACGCCAACCCACACGGGGCCCACGTGGTAAATAACGGCCCGCACGTCTCAAAGAGAGGGGGCCTGAGTCCCAGCAGTGGGCATCAAGCTACCAGAAACTGTCAAATTTTCCCAATTAACTTTGGACCTTATACTTTAGCAATAAAGTTGAAAATTTATTAAACAAATTTAACAGATTGTAGTAGCTTGATACCTGTTTTATTATAATCATTTGCTTGGCACTTTTCTAACAAGTAGTTTCAACTTTCTGACTACTTACTGATCAACTCCTTGAAAATTCACAAGTCCTTGTACTTAAATAGTTTAATTAAAATAAATGTTTTAACCTTGGCAACTGGAGGTGACTTCACTGTCTACCAAGAATGAGGTTGAATATACTGGTATTCAAAATGGAGTCAATGCCATCAGAATCTCACCTTTATAACCTAATTAATTACTGGCTCATCATAAATCTGAAATACCTAATAACTATGGAACCATAGTTTCTATCTGGAACTGTACGTATAATTTGTTTTCTATGGCCCAAAAGGCTGGTACATAAATGGTTAACCCATCGCAAGCCTAAGCGCAGCAAACTCAAACCCAAATCATTTGAATTAAACCATATACAGGCAATTGTGAATTGTCAAAATTAAATAATCGGTCCGTTCGTGAGAAAGTTGAAGCTATTTGCCCATTTCAAAACGTAGATCTCTTAACGTAGAAACGCCGCTTAACCTCACAGATTCATAGTTTTTATAAAGCTAGGAGCCCATCATTTGAAATCTAAACATTAAACGTAAATTTTCTCCTATATAACCATGACAGCGCAATAATTTTGGCCGCACGCAATCTTTTTTCTGGCAATAATTTCTACCCAGCGCTTATAACCAGCCCTTATTTTTGTATTGCGCTTTATTGTTTGGGCGATAAAGGCGAGAATTGATCGGCAAGCTATCAATGGGGTTTAAGCGTTGTTTAATCGGTCAGTTTTCACGTAACGCTTGATAGCCGTGCGTGATATTGAATACACATTGTTGTTGTGATCGGATAGCTTGGTCTCTTGCGGCTTTGTTGGATTAAATTTTTTTTACTGCGGTAATATTTTTTCATCATCATCATTTCAGCCCGGAATCACCCACTTCTGTGTATAGGCCTCCCCTTCCGTTTGCCATACTTCCCGGTTCTGTGCGTCTCTCATCCAGATGTTTCCCGGAACTTTGGGGATATAGTCAACCCAGTGCGCTTTTGGACGGCCCTGGTTTCGTTGGCCGAACCTTGGCCACCATTCGGTCACAGCTTTACTCCATCGGCCATCTCTTCGTCTAGCTAGATGTCCTTCCCAACTTCACTTGAGGCGCACCATTCTGTTCCCGACGTCGTAGACTTTCAACCGACGACGTATTCGATGTTTCGTGTTATTTGTGTGTAAATATTTTATCGCGTTTTATAGTAATATATTATAGCACATACATAACATCATGTCTGTAAGCCCCCAAAAGTTAGGAGAGGTGTACCAACTCACAGCCACATACACCCACCCACATTTTGCCAGTTATCTACGAGTATAAATCCCAAGTAAAATAAAAAAAAAAAAACAAAGTAAAGCAAAGTAATACCTGAATGTTTTTTTAGTAATCTTTTTTATCACACGGCTCGGTTAAGGTCTTCCCCATACTATTATCCAATGTCTTATTTATTGGATTGCCTCGGTGACGACGCCTGTCTTTAGGCACCCATTGTGCGACAATCCTGACCCATCGGTCCGCCCAGTCCCGTTTTAGCCTCGCAGACTTATCAGCATCATCAGGTATCCCTTCTAGGATGGAATGGTTTTAAAACAAAAAAAAAAAACTCGCATCATTTTTGGAACCTAAATTCGATCCAATCTGAGTATTTAGGACTCCCACGAAGAAAAACATCAAGGTAACTTTTCTTAGCACATAAAAAAGCAGTGAAGCCTCCAGTGGAAGGCACCTGTGTCCTGGCCTGCTATTGCCATGTCTCGAGGGAAACAAAGTCGTTTCCTCCAACACTCTTGCAGCGCATGACAGTGTGCACGTGCCAACTACGTGCTTCCGACCTCCCAAAGGTTTTCAATAAATAAAGTGAATTCCAAACTATGAGATTTTTCTTTATTTTGATAAGCCGGGGTTTGGTTTTGTTATTACAGAACCTTTTAAGTATACAAAACCCACCTACCCAACCACTAATATACAAAAAAACACTAACACAGTTAAGTATGCAATGACAATGATATAATTATCATGTTAGAGATACAAAGAAAATTTAATATAATTATGTATTTCATTTTACACACGGCTACACAAGCAATACATTTCCAGTTTTAGCTGACCTTGCATTGTATAGGTTTTTCGTACAAGAAGAATTCAGCTTACACTGGTTACGTATAGCTTGATTTGTAGCCGTGCGTACACCAAAATTTTAACAAAGCTCATTTTGTACAGACGCCAGCAAATCAAGCTACCCGAAACTGTAAAATTTTCCCAATCAACTTTGAACCTAATGCTTTAGCGATAAAGTTGAAAATCTATTAAAGAAATTTGACAGATTGTAGTAGCGTGATGCGCCAGCGTATCTACAAAACTATTAAGTTATTAAGGGTACAACTTTAGTCGTATTGCTGGTCAATGTAATGTGATCATTGAAATAAAGGTATGTCAAGGAATCTTTACATACCGAGATCCCTCCGTGCCTCGGAAAGCACTTTAAGCCGTTGATCCCAGCTGTCATTCGTGGGACTTTGACAGTCGTTACAGGTCGTCAGAAGCCCGAAAGTCTAACAACCAGTCTTGGCAAGGGGTATTGTATCACCCAGTAATTGGGTTCAGGTCAGGTCAGATAGATAGTCACTCGATGTAAAATACTGGTATTCAGCTGCATCCGGTTAGACTGGAAGCCGACCCCAATATAGTTAGGAAAAGGCTAGGCAGATGATGATGAGTTTTTGTTTTTTAAATCAATGCTTGAAACTGACGAGCAGATGAACGACGAACATTGCATTCTGCAAAACTTTCCACTGGAACCCTAATATTGGACTATGGTTCCGCTGGCAGCTTATGGAAACCGAGAAGCACTTAGTTATATGTCAAGCTCTCTTGTAAATAGATTGCGTGCAACACTCGCTATGTATGAAGACCAATTTGTCAATAGTGAAAAAAACGCGAGCCTATTACACAAACTAACAAAAAACACAAAATCTACCTAATCGAGATCGTTTTCCAATTCAACCGTATGTCACGAGACTTATTGCAATAACCTCAGCGTAATGTGCTTTGATATTAAAGCTTTCACCGTTTTAATAGCTCTGACAGATGCTGGTTCTTTTTTGATTAAATCCTTTACTAGACACGGATGTTATAAATCAGAGTTATTGTCTCTGGTTTGTCGGTTTCTGGTTTAATATGTGAGTGTGGGGATGAATGGTTAATGTTCGTGGTCTATTGACGTGAAAATCTCACCGTGAAAACTTATGAAAGAAAGAAAAAAAAAATGGTTTATTTGTCACAGAAACACGTGTATACAAAAAGATAATTTACTAACTAAAATAATAAAGAAAAACAAAATAAATATAATAACACGAGCACAAAATAGTAGCAGTCGGCCGCTGCACGTCTTGATTGTGACAAGAACGCATGATTCTGTGCTCTAAGGGACCTGCCGTACAACGCTGATTTTCAGTGGCTACCCGAAAATGAAGTACGGAAACTAACTCACATTATTATAATATGATTCGTACAATATGGTAACAAAATAAAATGTAATGTGATGTATTTGTGTGTGTAATGTAGTCTTATGTGAAGTGAGCTGTGCATTTTACCTAATGTTTGGGATTAAAGCCTTCTTATACACGGTCCATCCCAGCTATACGTCCACTCAAGGACGCGATGCTGGACGTAGCATACGCACTTTCGTGCGCGCATCCAGCGTGCTAGATGTAATCGAACGAACTATATAATCGCACATGTTTTATTTAATTTCTCATTCTGTCATAACAGTAACATAAACAAATGATGATATCGTCGACCGTAGGTTCAATTGAGGTAAGGGACAAGATATTCAATGTCCCTTACCTCAATTGAACCTACGGTCGACGATATATTTCAATAATCACTAACTTAATCAATTGGGTTGATGGCTGTTAATCCTGTGAATGCAAACTGTATTAGCGGAGTCTATACTGGACAGACTGAATTACAAACACACACATACAGGGTGGAATCGAAGTCATGGGCATTATTTTAACCTAAGGCACTACTCACGATACTGATTGCATTAGGGCTATTAATACGCAAATCAAAAATATTATTAATGCAAGTAAGGAAAACCTTAAAAATGTAGTAAGTCAAATTGCACAAGGCTTATTATTGCAAATAAACACTTAAAGTAATTAAAACAAAATACTTCGTTAACGCCAATAATTGTTGAAATATCAAAATCTTAAAGCGCAGTACAGCGCAAAGCGAAATGTAAACAAACATCACCTGCGCGCGCGCGGGTTTTTCCTTACAAGTAATAATAACAATGGGCTACAAGACATTCCGTCCGGCGGGATTCCCTGAACTCTCTCCGTCCCACTCCCTCACTCGCAAAAATACGAATATCACCCCCGCGCGGGGTATGCTTCCCGCCGCAACACGAAGTCACGAACCCGGAACCAGTGTCATAACGACTGCGCAGGTGCATTGACGCGTAATTGATTTATTGATCCCGTGACGTAATCGCCGTACTCGCCGCTCGCGTCATACGGTGCTTGGATTGCAGTGTATTAAGTGTTAGTGTAGTAGTTGTGTGTTGTGTGTACACGATGCCTCGACCGCGTAATGTGCAGGCTAGGTACACCAACCAACAATACCCACAAATGGTTGTAATTTACGATCGCACAAGAAATTTAGTATGAACTCGTGAAATGTTCCATCGGCGCTACCCGAACGACCCTATTCCTTCACGGGGTCTCATTCCACCAGAACCACTCAGAACCTGTTGGATTTTTCGTCTTTTCACGTGCCAGCACATGCACAAGCTCGTGGAAGAGCACCCGTTTACCCTCTGTCACTTTACCGACAAATAAGGTTTTTTCAAAACAATCCACAAGCTAGGTACGTAAATGTTTTTTTTTAATGTATGTTAGTTGACGTAGTTTTGACCGTCCTAAGCCGGCAAAGTACGAAGGGAAAATTGGAATTTATTATGAATCAATTCATTGGCAACTTACGAATGTCACGTGAGTCGGGCGGGGTCAAAGAATTCACGCCCAATGACGCGCGTACGGCGTAGTGTACCTACGCATTTGCTATCGAGAAGCGCAACTAATTTGATACTTTGTATGACTTACTACATTTTAAGGTTTTCCATACTTGCATTAATAATATTTTTGATTTGCGTAATAGTAGCCCTAATGCAATTAGTATCATAAGTAGTACCTTAGGTTAAAATAATGCCCATAATTTCAAATGCACCCTGTAGATACACTAAATATCTATTGCAATTCAATGGATTAACGAGAACTTAGACACGTCCATTAGCGAATCATTAGCTGATTGATTTTAATAGCTCTTGTTTTAATGTACCAAACAAAAATATACAATGTGGAGATGACAATAAAACAATAAATGAAAATAAATAAATCCTAACGTTGAAATTAAAAAAAATGATTTTTTCTAACTTATTAAATAGCATAAAAGTGTAAACAAAAAAGAACACACTTTAAATATTGTGGCAACAGCGCGGTATTATTGACCCAATGAACATTTGGCCGAAACCTTAAAAAGTGAGTGATCAGTGTGCCGGGCACCCCTTTTTTCAGGTTTGTAAAAAATGTAACATGAGTTGTAAGTAATAACTTCCGCATGCATGACTCTTATGTCTCAAGTACAAGGTATAATATGCATTAGTTTGCATCGGGGAATTAAATTGAAGAACAAATTTGGCGAAGATTATTGAACTAGCACTAACATGTTGTGTTTAACTGCAGAGATGCTGGCTTGTTACCAGATACATCGTGTAGAAATTAAAAAAAAAACGAATAATAATGTCCAGTGACTAAACTGTTGAATATATTTGACTGAATGTTTTTATGCAGACTAGAAACGTCATAAGTATACGACGTTTAATTTATTGTTGTATTGTCATTTCCATATTGTATATCATTCTAAAGGAGCCTGGCTGCTCAAGTTGCGGCGACGAAAGTTTTTTTTAAGGTATTGGGTGACAAACAAACCAGCCAAATGGCCAATAAAAAACAAGCAGGAGGCCCATCTGCAGGTCCTTATGGTCGACCACTAGTGACTACTATCACCGACGCCGATTTATCATCTATCAACACCAAACACCAAAAGCTTCGCCCTTCGAGTTGTTGCCCTGTCGAAGCAAAGCTGAAAATTCTAACTTGTAGAAATTTCACTGGCCGCTATAGGGACCCTTCAAATCGAAACACTGGGGTACGTATCAAAATCCCGAATTTTAAAAGACCGAATTTTAAAATACCTATGGACGAAATCCCGAAAATTGAAACGCCGAATGGTTGTTTGGTCGAAAGTTTAAAATCCCGAAAGTTCATATGCCCGAAAGTTTAAAATCCCGACGTTTAAAATCCCGATGTTCTAAATCCCGAAATTACATCCCAAAGCCTAAGACAATGACAAAAAAGGAGCTTAACATAATAGGTATGTATATACCATAAAATACCGATAACGACCAATAACATAAAATACCGATTGCACTAAATATCTAATGTTTAAAATATCAACATTTATTACACCTAAGTTTGATACACCAACATTTGATGATTAATCTAATGATTGTTTAAGATATTGGATATTTCAACCATGTATGAAATACCTAATGAACGACTCGCCTACTGCTTATTAATACTGCGCGCTCGTTTTAGTTCTAACGATGTCAGGTCGACGGAGCCCCGCTGCGCGGGGCTCCTATTTCTGTCTGCAGGGTTTAAAGGAACCTAACCAAACCGAACCTCGGTGTGCCTCTGGCGTCGACAGTCTTCTTCTGGTTGAAAAGCACAAAAATAGACAAAATCAGGGTTGACGGTGAAGTAAACCAATTTAAGGAACTTTAGGAATTTCAAGTTTTAGCTTTATGCACTTCAGTAACATATCCAATTGCCATTTTAAGCTTTCGGTATTTTGAATATAAGTGAAACAATCATTAGGTATTTATATTTAAGGGATTTTGAACATAGGTTATTTTACGTTAGTTCTTTTAATTTTAGATATTGCAATTCGTACCCAGAATGCCCACCGTCATAACTGTGCTTTAGAGTCATCTATAATCAGTAATCGCGAGAACTAAGCTACGTTGCCGCTCTTTGGGATTTCATCCATCGGTATTTCGTCCATTCGGAATTTTGTCCATTCGGGATTTCGTCCTTTCGGGCATTTGAACATCGGTATTTTGTGTTTCGATATAACGACTATCGGCATTTAAAACTTTCGGTATTTTGAATTTCGGTGTTTTGGACGTCGGTATTTCAATCATAGGTATTATGAACTTTCGGGATTTTGATACGTACCCAAACACTGGAACTGCTACTTAGAGGCAGATATAGGTAAGTATTTTAAATTTATAAATAAAAATATTAACAAAAATAATATTATTTGAAGCATTCAAAATATATCTATATAAATAAAACAAAGTTGGGTTAGTTACACCATTTATAACGAACGAACGGTTTGAGTGATTTTTATGATCTGTTATTTGTTGCATTTGTCTCCGCTCCGAATAGCAGAATAACTATTAAAATATGGGAAAAATACACGAAAGAAATGAAAAAACACAACATTTATTGATTCTGAGGCGGTACTAAGTTCGCGGAGGTCAGCTACTTTTTTTATAAAACAGAAAGGAATTATAAACTCGTATGTCAAGAACTATCGATTTTATCATATGTCTCATATATAAGTCACCGTATGATTGTGAACACTGTTGGTTTATAATATATCTTTCGAGATTGTATAATGTCGATAAATTGTGAACTGTACCATATTGCTTACAATATAACGTATTCATTTTCGGTAGTTTATAATCTATCCATATCGAACCGTGAAATTGTGAACCGAAACAGCAAATACCGACAAGTTTCACAATCTGTCAGATTTTATCACCCGTAAAATTGTGAACCGTCCCTGATTTGTCCTTCTTGGCAGCAGCCGAATTGGTCGCAGTACCTAAGCCATGGCACCCCGACAGAGTGAGTGGAGCGAGCGGTACCGCGGCAGCGGCCAACGAGCGCTACTAACAAGTTGATCGCAGTTACTTGAACTATTCAATATATTAGCACAAGGTGCGATCCGTCGCATGCAAGTTTGATACCACTTCACAATTTGTCGATTTACCATGAACTAAATTATAATGTATCGAAAAATAATATACGTTAAATTGTAAATGGTTTTTTGCAGTTCACAATTTTTGATAGTTTATAGTATCATCAGATATATTAAAAACTAACGATGTTCATAGTTATACCATAATGTATACACTACTAGAAAGATTTATAGTACAAATACGAATATTAAGTATAGCACACATGTAACTCTGTATAATTAAGTGGCACAATATTATAGTCGTAACTCGCATACTCGTTTATCAGCGCCCCGGGGTTAACGCCGACTGACGGCGACATCTCACACTCGACTCGCGAGCTTATATTACATTCGTTTATTAACTTTTATTCAACTTTTCTGTGAGAAACGCGCTTTATTTTATAGCGTGGGATATAACACTCGGTAGAAAATGACTTTGATGGCTCATTTACATTAGAAAATGTCTTAGTCATAAAAATTTTACTCATATTGGATGTTTTTTTTATAATATAATACTACCATTAAATCGTGCCGAGACAGACTACTTATAGGTTTCAAAATATGAAATGGGATTATATGGGTTATACATTCTAATGGATCGCATACATTAGCGTGGTAATTGCGTAACACAAAAACAGTATCTAGTAATGGCATTCATGTGTGCAGGATTATTAAGTCACACTTTTCAAAGAGCGAGTGCTTGATGTCGGGAGTCTAGTGGTAATCATCGACTAGTAGTCATTGCTAGGCCTGGTAAATGCCAGCACAATTAGTTGGCGGTGACGGAGAAAGTGGACTAAACAGCCAAGAAAGCTGACGGCCTAGGTAGTAAGCAGGCGCGGATTCAGCCCTCAAAAAAGGTTGTAATCACAGCCGCCGAAAATCGGCCAAGTGCGAGTCGAACTCGCTCTGTATTCCTACAAAGGAAATGTTTACAAAATGTAGGACGTCCTGACCAAGATTTTACTCACGATTCATTGAGTTTTTTTAATTTTATTGTGGCATAATATAGGATATAATATCACCCTATCGATCTCTATAGACCGTGAAAGAGTGACGTCACAAGTCTATTAGGGTTATCGGCATACCCATCGTGCCCACAACGGTGGATCCTTGGTAGTAAGTACCATCTATGGACACTTGTGACTGGTATAAGAACAGTGCACCGGTTCTGAACCTTGTAGTTTCACACAACGTCAAACAATCAGATTGTGACAACGATTTCAATGGCTTTTTTTTTTTTTTTTTTTCTGGATGGGAAATCATCCAATGACCCCTCCCGCTCTGGGTGGAGCAGAAGGGAGTGTCAGACTCTTACTGACTAAAACCCACCCGTGTTCCTTCCTTAGCCCTTTGTGTTCCGGGGTAGCGGTAACCCTTTCGGACAATCCCACTGCCCCGGCAGGCTTCGGCCCTTTCGGGCCCCTTCCTAATGCTGACATCTCTTTGAGGCGCGCGTGGAACACGTACGCGCCGTCCGGCACGGGCCTGGTCCTGATCGGATGGAGAGTTACCCATTACTCTCCGCCCGCAGGCCCGCGCCTATGGTGGCCGGGACTCGTCTCGCGGCTCCCGACGCCCGGGGCGTCTCCCGCGGCGGCTGGGACGTGAGGCCCTCTCCCTCAGCCGTCCCGCCACCTCCTTCGCTAGCATGACTGCTTCGCAGAAGGAGGTGACTGCCTCCCACTCCCTCTCGCCCCGGACCATGGCTTGAACCAGGGCCGGGCGCGAGAGGTCGCCGCCGCTGCAGATCGCCTCTGCGAGAACACGGCGGTGCTCCGCCCAATTGGGGCATACCGCCACCGTATGCTCCACCGTGTCCTCCGGGCGACCCTCGCAGTGGTGACACCCGGGCGTTTCCTCCCGCCCGATGATGTGCAGGAACCTCCCGAAACACCCGTGTCCGGTGAGGACCTGCGTCAGGCGGTAGGTGAGGGCGCCGTGGCGCCTCTCTAGCCACTCCTCAAAGAGGGGTCTTACCGCCGCTATCGCGGCGTGCCCTGCGCTGGGTTGCGACAGTCGCTCTTTCCATGCCGCCATGAGATCGCGCCGGAGGTCGGTCCGCTCCGCCGCGATTTGCCGCGGAAGCGGAGTTTCCCCCCGGCGTAGTGCCTCCGCGCGCCACTCGTACAGGCGCGCGAGGACTATCGCCTCCAGATCCCACGGCGGCAGTCCGGCAAGGAGGCTTGCCGCCTCGCCCGAGATCGTGCGGTA
Source organism: Globia sparganii (assembly GCA_949316385.1). Lineage (NCBI taxonomy): Eukaryota > Metazoa > Arthropoda > Insecta > Lepidoptera > Noctuidae > Globia > Globia sparganii. Next base: position 21,152,605 of record OX438654.1, read on the forward strand.
TCCCCGGATCAGATTGTGACAACGATTTCAATGGCTTTACGTCAAATGGTAGTCGTTTCCATATAAAATTGTTTCAAATTATGAATGAACCAACCTTAACTTTTTATTGCCTAAAAATATACACGTATATTTAGTAACCCACACACAAACACGGAGAGGAAATGATAACGCAGTCGACGGCTCAAGAATCCAAGATGGCGGACCATTAATCACGTGGCCTAGTGAGGGGATGACGCGGCAGTCTCGCAGATTGACTGACAAGCTGTGCTGTAGTTAATTTGATCATACAATAGAGACTTAAGGCAGTCGCGGTAAGAGATTATAGTCGCAATACGTTACAGTCTGAACCTAAATGTAGGGTGGCAAGTACATCGATGCACAAACTGTAACCATAAAGTAAACACTATACTCCATTTACAAAAAGATTAGACATTTAAACAAACCTTTTTTTACCGTCTGTTCAATCGATTTTGACTTCTATTCCGAAGGCATAAGGATGACATTAAAAGCAGTAAACAGCTGTTATTGTAAGCACTTTTTTTGCTTTAAATGCCATCCTTATGCCTACGGAATAGAAGTCAAAACCAGTTGAACAAGCTGTAAAAAAGGTTTGTTTAAATGTCTAATCTTATTGTGAATGGAGTATAGACACCTAGAGTAGACAAAATTAGTCGTTTTTTCAAAAAAAATCTGCTCTTTTATAGAAAAGTGAGTACGCGGTCAAAATGAGTGGAACAACAATTTAATTTGTATTTAATAACCGACGAATAATTTTAAGGGGAGTTCAGAATCATGTATTGAATCCATGGTTTGCATATCGATGAAAAAAAAAAATAAAAAAAGTATTTACTCGTAAAGGAAGATCACAAACTAAACTACACACAGTCAAAAAAAAAAAAATTATATAAAAAAAAAACCTAACAAAATGAAACAAAAAATCCTATACGAGGCCAAAAGGCTCCTGTCTTAGCATGATGGTATTCTCCGGTGTTCTGATAGGGCTCGCTATGATGTCACGGACAGTTACAGAAATAGATAAATAATAAAATAGATATATTTTGTAAAATATTAGCAAATAAAATAAAATATTCATTTTTAGTCCGCGCAAAACGTAACCTCATTACTTGTCTACGCCTTGAGTATCAGTAGCACTTTTGGCATTGCCCCCGCCACCTTTTATAAAAGCTATGATTACCGTAATACCCAGAGCCATTGATGTTCCTATTACAGAGCAAAGCTCTATCTCAGAAAAGGACCGACCAATGATAACCTCTTTTGCGTAGATACTGGCTATTTCTGCCTTTCTCTCAGGCAGAACGGTGCAAGGCGGGACAAGTAATATAATAATATAGTTTAACTAACCTAACAACAACTATATGGCTCAACACATATCGGCACGTGCCTCTTCACCCAGTGCCTAATAAAGAGGCTGTACACCTTGTCAACCAATGTCTTCACGATGCTGTTAGGTGCTTCCACGCAACCTACCCATAATTGACGCCGCCCTCTTTCTGATTATGGCATGAAAATCATCAACACGGGCTTCCGCGAACATCTGCGGTGCGCTACAAAAGCGCGGACGCCCAATCAACATCCTAAATCCATAATTAACATGATCACCATGCTTGGTTCCTGCTTGTTGCATATCTTGATTCGGGTTTTGATTTTCCAGTTTCCTCACAATTTCATCGTTTTTATTATGAAAATTCATGGTAGTTTATATGGTTAACCTGAAGCTTAGGCGGAAGGTTATGGTGACAGGGTCTTTTAAACTCTCCGGGTCTACACTTTACACTAAGTTTTGAATGTTCACAGAAACTATATCAAGACCAATTTAGTATTAACAGTAGATGGCACTCGTAGAAACTATTACTGAATTAAACCAGTTCTTTCTGGGAGGTTGCATCTTTAATTAAACTTTAAGCCGACAGATCCCAAAGGAATCTATTGGAGGCGGATCCACAGAGGTCGATGAAATGGATGTGGCATATTGTTATTTATGTTTTCAATTATTTCATCCTTGTTGGTGGACACTGACGGTCGGGCTGGTCCACAAATTCAAGGTCGCTCAGCGCGCTATGAAACGAGCTATGCTCGGAGTCTCTTTGAAGGATAAAATCAGGAATGAAATTGCTCGGAAAAGAACAGGAGATATCGACATAGCTTGCAGAGTAAGCAAGCTGAAGTGGCAGTGGGCAGGCCCGATGGCCGGTGGAGCAGACGAGTCCTTGAGTGGAGACCGCGTATCGGCAAGTGTAGTGTAGAACGCCCCACAGCTAGATGGACGGACGACCTAAAAAGGTGGTTGGAATGGACTCGATGAGGAAGGCGGAGGACAGAGTGTTGTGGCGCAGCCTGGGAGAGGCCTAGGTCCAGCAGTGGACTGCGATAAGCTGAGTTGAATCCTTGTAGGTGCAATTGTCGGTCAACCGACTCGCAAGTGAGAAGGTCTAGGCGTCCTTTTCTACTCTAACTTTACATAATCAGCCTATAATGTGTCTCCTCTCTGTGAGAAGGAGTACCTTCCACCACGCGGGCGTGTGGTTCTTTCCTCAAAAGACCATTTCAGACACCAATCTACATGGTCTCCACATGATCTGACCAAGATTATGTCTGGACTTTAAAAGAGACTGTGACCTCTGAGTTTGTTTCGGCCTTTCTTCTCAGAGTAGTCAGATTGGAAACGCCGACCTCATCTCGTTTTAAAAAATATGATTAACGTGTAAAAGTATTTGTACAAATCTACTTACAGAAATAAAATAATTTATCATTTATCAACTCACACTATTTAGGTAGGTCCTTTTTACAATTTTTTTTTTGTCTGACACATAATTATTTCATTTAAGTATCAATGCATACACACGTCACGTTGCAGTATAAAACTGATTTACATCCGTCACCTCACACATCAGGTCCAGTTGAAAACCAGCGTCAGGCACTAGTTGTCTGGCATTTTTGCTGAACGGGGCCTTTTTGAGGCACACTCTCCTGCTAATTTCCTACATGGGACTTTACACTTTCTATTTGTTTTTTTGTTTTTATCTGATGTATGTACAGTTCATTAATATATTGGTAGTGACAAAGTTTCAAAATATTATAAGCGTTAAAATGATGATCTTTTTAACGCTTATAATATTTTGAAAGTTTAAATTTACGTTAACATTTTATTTATGTCTAAGTTTGGATAGAATTTTATGATCATTTTAACGCTTATAATATTTCGAAACTTGCTCAGAGCCGTGGGAATGATAGAAGCTGGTTCCCGGCAACGTACTGTGGCTTTAGCTCTGAATACAAGTCAGAGTGTTATCAGTCGACTTTGGACACGTTACCGAAGCACTGGTACCGTGGCTGAGCGCCATGGAGGACGGTATCGCTGCACCACACGGAGACAAGACCGATACATTCAAATCTTAACTCGAAGAGCTACAACAATAACCGCCATGATGTTAGCCGTGAGGCTTCATCACTCTTCAGGGAACTTAATTAGCGACCAAACAGTCAGAAACCGCTTGCATGAAGTGAACCTTCATTCCCGAAGACCGCTACGGGTACCACCTATAGCAATGCACAATCGTAGGATTCGATATCAATGGGCTCTTGAACACAGAAATTGGGCAGAAGAACAATGGCGTTTCGTGTGCTTTTCTGATGAGTCTCGTTTTGGTATGAGACCGGATACAAGACGTATACGACACTGGAGAACCCCTGGACGCCAACAGCGATTAAAATCCTGCCAGGAAGTCCATCCTTATAGTGGTGGAACCATCATGGTATGGGCGGGTATTTGGATCGGCGGAAGAACTGAGTTGATTTGGATCAGAGGCAACCTCAACACTCAAATTTATGCTGAGACGATTGTATCAGACGTCATCGTTCCTCTACAAGTGCAAATCGGTCCCTTATTTCAGTTAATGCATGATAATGCACGACCGCACACCGCAAGAGTTGTAAGACAGACTCTCGCCGCAGCTAACATCAATGTCCTGCCCTGGCCTGCTCAGTCGCCAGACTTGAACCCGATTGAGCATGCATGGGATATGCTACAGAGAAGAGCTCTGCCGAATATGGAGGGTATCCAGTCGCAAGAAGACCTTTTTTTGTTGTTGCAACGAACATGGACGGCCATTCCACAGCGTGATTTGGATGAACTCATTTTGAGTATGCCAAACCGATGTTCTTGTGTTGTTAGTGTTCGCGGTAGAAACACGGATTATTAATTGTTTAAGTTACCCAATAAAATTTTAGAGAAAACTGTTATTTCAGTCTTTTTTTCGAACTTTTGTGTTAGTGGTTCAAATGTCAAAAATCCCTTTATTAGGAAAATGGCAAATTTCTTTATTAATGCAAAGGTGACTTGGTTTATCGTTACTGTGACAAACGAAAACACTTTATTTGATGAATCCTTAAAGAAAATTTTAATTAATATCAATCAGGAGAAAAGTTATTGCAAAAATATATGTTGATCCCTAGACACTTTTGATGTGTGTATTTTCTTTCTTCTTTTCTTTCTATTTGATTTAGCGCTAAATTTTCCAACGCCAGATAATTTTAACCGAGGAATAATTTTGAATTTTTGACAGTTCTACCATATCCAAAAACTATCAGATGTCAATTTTATTCCACGAATAAAAATTATCTGCTGGTTGATACATCAGCCCTTAACATGATGTGCATGAGCAGTTGTGTCCCGGCGACTTACTAGTTGTAGATTGTGAGTTTGAACCCATATAGGCGTTTTGGGCAGCGGGATTGTCCGAAAGGGTTACTGCTGCCCCGGAACATAAAGGGCTAAGGAAGGAACACGGGTGGGTTTTAGTCAGTAAGAGTCTGACACTCCCTTCTGCTCCACCCTGAGCGGGAGGGGTCATTTGAAGATTTCCCATCCTAAAAAAAAAAAAACGTGACAAATATTTACTCACTTATGTCGATTCTTACTTGCGGGCCTTGTGTAAACGATCGTCGCGCTCATTTGTTCGGCACAACTGGAAGCTGTGCCTGCGTATGATGCGTTCCGGTTCGCCTATAATAATATAGTGACATAATTTTCAACATAGTGATTATTTTTTCTCTTTTTCCCTTTTACTAAATCCATGTCACATCCATTCTTCTTACATAGAACAGTAGCCCAGAGCTTCCAGATAAAGTCAGCCTTCTAGACTCATTTAACTTGATGCAGTCGGTGGCAGCCATTGATTCCGTTTAACTTTTCATTTTTATTTCATAGACTCATCATAAGCCATATATTGATTTTGGTTTTAATTAGTCCTTTATCGTGAATATTACGTCAGGTGTTGTGGCTGAAAACAGCGCGAACGAATGGGAATGGGGTATACCGCGTTTGCCGCGGATAATCTTTGGATAGTTGACCATTCTTTGCACATCAAGTCCTCCCGAGCCGTGGAGAGCACGTTTAAGTTGTCATACAAAAATCCATGTCAATCCCATCTGTTCATTAGTATCATCATCATTTCATTCGAAATACGTTCATTTGTGGTCAAAGGCTTTCCACAAGCATCGTGTGTTTTCATCTTCACCAGGCTTCGTCAACGTGGCAATTAGAACTATTTTACCATTCGTTATACAGGTCGTAGAGAACTCTCCCGTTCGTCTCGTGGTCACAAGCGCGACTGCAGAGCGTGAGGTCCTGGGTTCAATTTCCAGGTCGGGTAAAGTGTTACAGGGTTTCTCCATTAGGTATTTCTTAGAACAGAATTGCTTAGAAGTTGGCGGTATGATACCCCCGTGTTTTGGAAAACATGTTAATCCGTTGGTTCTGCGGCTGATCTCTCTCCGGCCGTGTCGGATTCCGTGCCATACCATCGGACCATGAGATTGATTGAAGAGAGAGCGCATCTGTGTCTACGCACACACTTAGGCCGCTTTCACATTTAGGCGACTTTAGCAGAGCGCAACAGTCACGCGACTGACGCGCCCGCTTAGTCAGAATTTCATATTATAAACAGAAGCGCGGTAGACGCGCGCGGCCACACTGACCTAAACTGCAGCGCGGCTGTTCTTAGACCGCTCTCACACTTAGGCGACTTTAGCAGCGCTACAGTCGCACCAGAATTTCATATAATAAACAGAAGCGCGGCGGTAGCGCGCCGCCTCCGCGTGCGTTCAATCGGTGCGATCAGTCAGTGTTAAAATAATCCTTCCATGCCGTTTTCGGCTACGGCGACCGTTTTATCATAAACCTACTGGCGTCTATCATGGGCTCTCATGTGGCTAGAAAAACCACCTTTATTTACAAATATTCTCGCACAGAGTGGACACGTGAGAGCACCATTAACATAATTGTAATAAAATTGATTGCCGCTGGACTTGATTATAGACTGCACAACGAGCGAGTTTGAGACCGAACGATTAGCTCCAAACTGCGGCGCGGCAGCCGCGCTGCTATCGCGCGGCTGTTCTTATAATGTGAAGGCGTCTGCTTCTGCCGCACTACTTTCGCGCTGCTAATGTCCTAATGTTAAAGCGGCCTCATGTACTATAATATCTGCCGCGCCAAAGGCTAGTCTCCGTTGAGATTGGCGGTCATGGCTGAAATACGGTCTAGAGGACTATTATCACAGGGAAGAATGAAAGGAACATTTGATCAATGGATTTTTGAATAAAAAGAATAATCTGTTCAATCATTATAATTGAATAAAGTAAATGCGAATCCAATCCTCTCAACAAAACACTACCCCACTTCTTGGAGCTTAGTTACAGAACTTAACAGGATTATTAGTAATGCAACACGCAACATTGCGGTCAACCCCCGGCAACCATGTGTACTTATATCAATTAATACAACCGTCTGTTAGTTTACGAAAGGGACAAAGAGTATTTATGTAATGCTCATACGTTTATGTAAGAGTACACACTACACAGTGCAGGAGTGTTGATTTAATACGAAGGCAAATGCAGAAAAGCAAACAAATATAAACATGTTTCTATTCATAATGTTTTAGACTGTGGTTTTGTGGAGCTAAAGCTAACTTTAGCTGCATATCCAACGATACTAGCTTAAAAAAAAGTATTTTTTCACATGTATGTAGGTACATATCTATATCTATCTATCTTATCTTCTATCTATACTTATAATAAATCTGTAGAGAGGTCAATTCTGTACATGAAATATACATATTTCCAAAATAACTATCAGCGGGTGATTAGTGATCGTTACTGACGCCAAAAATGCAATCAGTAAAATTTTTGTCTGTCGCTCTGTCTGTCTGTCTGTCTGTCTGTCTGTATGTTCGTTATAGAAACAAAAACCACTCGACGGATTTCAACGAAACTTGGTACAATTGTTCTTCATACTCCTGGGCAGGTTATAGTATACTTTTCATCACGCTACGATCAATAGGAGCAGAGCAGTGAAGGGAAATGTTGGGAAAACAGGATTTCTTTTTAGGTGAAGTAGTAATAGGTTAGTAGTTGTTAGTTAGTAGTAGGTAAGTTTTGGTTAATTTATGTTCAGTTTTTTTTAATATTAAGTAGGTAAAAGCGTAGGTACTTTTATTAATTATAGGTATAGGTATTATTAATTGTAGTAGTCATAGGTATTTAGTTTTAAGTGAAGTAGGTTTTATTATAGATTATTTTATATATTAGACGTAGTTATATATTTTTAGTTATTCAAGTCCCAAGCGGACGCCGGCGTCCGCCCGCTATTGTCTTGAAAAACGCGTTGAATGAGAAATACGCGTTCTCAAGAATCGGCAGAAGAAAGAGCACATCGGTTAAACTCTATGAGAGTTAGTGCCTCAATTTCCGGAAGTCATTATTCCACGCGGACGAAGTCGCTGGCAAAAGCTAGTCTATACTAATATTATAAAGAGGAAAGATTTGTATGTATGTTTGTAACGAATTGGCCCAAAAAGTACTGGACCGATTTTAAAAATTCTTTCACCATTTGAATGCTACATTATCACTGATTAATATAGGCTTTTTTTTCACCCGTGCAAAGCCGGGATGGACCGCTAGTTATGTATAAGATAATATACATGCTATTGTTTTAAGGTGGAATGTATCCTGCACTAAACAACAACAAACAACCTTTATTTTTACCAAATTTAATCCAAATAATAGATATAGATGGACTCGTGGCCAAGTAATAACAGCCGCATGGGTCAATATAAGGTTTAGCTTGCTTTAATCTTTACATACCAAGACCCCTCCGTGGCTTGGAAAGCACGTTAAGCCGTTGGACCCGGCTGTCATTCGTGAAGCTTTAACAGTCGTTACGGGTCGTCAGAACCAGTCTTACCAAGGGGTATCGTATTACCCAGTAACTGGGTTGTGGAGGTCAGATAGGCAGTCGCTTCATGTAAAATACTGGTACTTAGCTGCATCCGGTTAGATCTCAATCATTAAGAGTGGAACCATACTAAACCTCGCACAGCTACCGGCACGCGGAGGCCGTGCTGATTTATTTTACAACTACGATATCTCCTAAGATATTCATTGGAATCAAATTACGTCCAAGGCAATTTTGTTCAAAATTAAATACTTGTGAAGAATAACGTATTTATTTGGATAAGGATTAATATAATGTTTATAAAAACACCTTCGCAAATGCATTATTTTAGAACAAATTTGATTACCATAAAAAAGATTATAGTGAGTCAACCTTAATAGATAAATATATTCTGTCGCAGACTTTTTTATAGAACTTTTAAGGGGAAACAATTCTGTCATACATTTTTTTTTTGCGTAACTTTAACCGTTTACGCAGCGCACGCACCGGAAGCCCTCAAAAAGAATCATTTTTCCTGTTATTGCAACAGTTTTTATTTATGCGACGCTCCTATTAGTTGTAGCGATATTATCTAAGTTATAGCATTCCTTGTTAAATGGACTAGGTATCCAACTCAAAAAGAATTTCTTAAATTGGCCCAGTAGTTTCGAAGCCTATTCATTTCAAACAAACAAACATATCTTTCCTCTTTATAATATTAGTCTAGAAGAGTAAATGTTTGATGATTGTATGAGGAAGTATAATTATGGAGTTTTATGTGAATGAGATAGTGTTGTGTGTAGTGAATGAAGGAAGTGTATTTTTGTAGTGTGTTAAGGATGTAAAAGTGATCAGCGCGTGTGCAAAAAATGCTAATCACTAACTGTTCCGGCTCTGAGTACTTTATTAAAAAAAAGCTGGAAAAAACCCGCAAAGATCCTTAATTTCTACTGTCAACTCTAAAAACGGTGAGAATAAATAGTATTTTGCTTATCTGCGGCTGTTTTAATTAAATAAAACAAGGTGCTGAGCGATTTATCGGCCCCTGAGGGCTTGTAGTCTGAGTCTCGACGTGGTAGGAAACCGAATGCTTTACTTTTTCCCCTATTATTTGCAGAATACTTATCTCCGTAGGCGAGTTTATTTGTTGATGGTCGTAAATGAATAGATTTTTTTTTAAAGAAAGAAAGAACTAAGAAAATTGTTTATTCTGCACAATCAAAACGCACATTACAAATGAAAAACCGTCACTTGTCCCCAAAGGTTCATAAGAAAACCAGCGTCAGACAGCATCTGTCTGGCATTAATGCTGAAAGGAACCTTTTTGGCGCAGCCGTGAGGCACACACAATTGTTGTTTGCAACATTATTTTTATTTAGTTTTTATGTTTTGTGTTTCACGAAATGTGTCCAAATAAACTTTTTTTCTTTCTTTCTTTCTTAAAAAAGACATAAAATATATACATACAAAGTAGTCAAAAGCTTCGTACTCAAGCATATAAAATGTTGTCAATTTTGTTCATTTCTGGATGTCAGGGCCAGTCTTAGTAGGTAAACAGTGGTGGCCCAGTTGTAACAGCCGCGACATACGAAGTGTTTGTCGTAGGTTCGAACCCAGACAAGCGCTTTACTTTGTGTAAATTACTTCATCACCACTGCTCTCAAAACGGTGAAGGAAAACATCGTGAGGAAACCGGCATGTCCTAGAACAAAAAATTCGAAGACTTGTGACACCTACCAACCCGCACTGGGCCCGTGTGGTGGATTACGGCCCATTCCCCCTCACCGAGAGGAGTCGTGTTCCAGCAGCGGGAAAATTATAGACTGATGTTGCTATCGCTAATAGAATGTGACTTTGTCCTCCGTTTGTCAAGAAGTATTAGAAGACCTTTAAAAATCAGCATTTACTATATTTAGTAGGTACTCAAGTTGTTCAAGTGGTTTTAAACCTCCAATTTAGATAGATAGATAAAACGTTTATTCAGTGCAACAAAAGACACAATACAGGTAGGTACTTAAAAAATAAACATCGAAGAAGGTGAAAGAAAAGAAAAACAAAAATTAAAAAGATAAATTGACCCATAGACACCTCAACATCTATTACGGTCTCGATCACTACTGGGCGGTGTGTGTCTCATGGTTGGTTATCCATCGTATACTTTTTGTAATGCTCTCTGTTGTTTCTTAATGAGAAGCCCGTGGCTAAATAAAAACAGTCGCACAGGTCGATCGATCAGGTTAAGCTACGCTTGCCGCGGTTAGTCTGTTGATGGGTGACCATCTTTACATAACGAGACCCCACCGTGCCTCGGAAAGCACGTTAAGCCGTTGGTCCCGGCTGTCATTCGTGGATCTTTGACAGTCGTTACGGGTAGTCAGAAGCCCGAAAATCTGACAATCAGTCTTAGCAGGGGTTATCGTATTACCCAGTCACTGGATTGTGGAGGTCAGATAGGCAGTCGCTCCATGTAAAATACTGGTATTTAGCTGCATACGGTTAGCGTGGAAGCCGACCCCAACATAGTTGGGAAAAGGCTAGGCAGATGATGACTTTTACCTCTTAATGACATTTAAGGTCAAATCAAATTATAAGGCCCTTTATACACAGCATGATTTCTTTACGTTACGGCGTATTAACCGCGCTGTACAAAAAGTGTGTCCATCAAAAAGCTTCTATAGTGATCCATACAACACTATAACATATGAGTCATGTTCGTGAACGGGCGCCGTCAGCTGGGGCTGGTCATCTTTTAGCTGCCTCGGTTTATTTTTAATTATTTTATTTTTAGATTGTTATTTTGTTACTCTGGACGACTTTAACGCGTACTCGTTTTATTTTTATTTTTTTATATCGTTCTTATATATTTATAAATTCAACATAATATGGTGTAACTAATAATTTTGTAAAAATCAAATTTAAAAAGGGTGTCCATGGAGTTTCTTGCCCGTTCTTTTCCAGAGGTACCTACTACGCTATGGAAAGGGCAACTAGTTTAATTTTTTCCGACTGACCGACTTCTTGACAGTTCAAAAGTGCCTGTAAACGGTTTAATTGAAATAAATGCTTTGAGTTTGAATTTGAATTACGACCGTACACACGGAGAATACACATTATTTTTTCACCGCAAAAAAAAACGTCTGTGAACAAAGGGTCTAAAAGCTTAATGACTAAATCAAAGTCAACCAATAAACATAACCATATTTTATAACCTCATTATGAACGCAGAATGCGAAAAAAAGCGCTGTGAAACGCTCACAATAAAGAAATGATTTATAGCAACGATGAAACTTCACAATGTAACCATCATTGAAAGTATTTCACTTGGTAAGTTTTACGACAGAACTTGCGTTTTTATTAGTGTTTGTATAAATCCGATAAGCGGCGATGATAGTTAGCGGGTTTTGTTTTATGGTATTACTTTCTTTAATGATTTCGCGTAATTGGGTGGAAGTTTTTGTAGCATTTTTTTTTTCAAATATTCTTTCGCAAGTACCGTAGAAAAGAAAGTACAGCACTAACAATAGGAATATCTATCATTTTGACAGTTCACTAATATTCACTGCGTTCTTTACGTTGTTGAGCAGACAAATTTTTCGAACATAGGTACGTAGCAATGGATTGGCAATAGCCTTCAAAAGGTTGCATATTAGAAAATCAAAACTTTCCTGAGCAAATTTTAAAAGAACAACGTACAAATCAACAAAGTTTAAAATAACGATGGTCATTTGATCAAAAGTTCAGTTGACCAAAGTCTGGAATATCAATGTTTAAATTATTTCCAAATCGTTTAAAGGTCAAAATGGATCTAAGATCTAAGTTGGCTTACAAGCAATAATAAATAAGACGTAGTCGACGGAGCCCCGCTTCGCGGGGCCCCTATTTCTGTCTACGGGGTTTAAAGGAACCTAACGTAACCCAAGTCGGGGTGCCACAAGTCTCAAGATCGACCTTATAGCTAGCACCGCAGGTTACAAGTATAAGTATACCTACATTTAAATTAATAATTCTTAATAAGAAATCATTTGTGATTATAAAATTTGATAAGTTATGATTTGGTAGGTACTTATATTTACATCTAGCAAATTTATTCAGTCGTCATTTGTGATTATGTAATTTGATATAGTATAGTAATGATTTGATATTTTAAAATTACATCTCAATCAGCAACTTTTGATCAGTCGTTCATTTGATGTCACATACATTGGGATTTTAAAATTTTTCTAAATAAAACATTTGGTCATTAAAATTTTGTTATTTCGTTTATTGTTCTTTTGAAATTTGCTCGAGAAAGTTTTGATTTTCTAATATGCCACCCTTCAAAATTATTCACAATAATGATAGTGTGTTACGCAATTAGGATGCAGGACAGCTATGCCGTAATTTTCCAGGAGCCAGTGCTTGATGTCGGGAGTACAGTAGTAAGTAATAACGGTCATCGCTCGAATACAACAGTATATATCAAAATGGTTCAGATTCTGATAAATAGTGTGTTACACAATTAAGGCGCAGTTATGTAAGAGCGAAAGGTATTTCTGTAAAAATGTACACTTCTTTATATATAAAATAGAGGAGTTTTGAACTCAACTCAGAGAACATTGGTTACTTAAGACGTAATGATGGTGACAATACATATCCAGAACTGAGATCTGTTGGCAGTGTCGACTATTTTCCACCACTCTGGCGAGTTACGGCAACTGTCTGATTGCAAAATTAGTCAGTAAACAAAAATAAATAACTCTAATTTGTACAACAGTAATTTCTCATCCAAATCCCCGAACAAATACTTAAACTTCCCACTATCTTAAGTCTTCTATAATAAAAAAGAACGAGCAAAACCGCCACGAGTACAAATTTACCTTTTTAAAGTGCAAAACAAACTTCTATAATATATTTGCAACACAAAAGTTAAATAGAAACATTTTCGTCCGACAGCAAAGAAAGTCGACTTAAACTTTGTTCTTAACAAATCGTTCTTAATATCTGTAACTACAGTGCAACCTTTGCATTTTTGCCACCCCATTTTGCCTATAACTCGTTCTATCTAGTAATAATGTTTGCCTGTGTTGGGGATTTATTTTGCTTAAAATATAAAGTAGTTTTAAATTGCATGCAAGATACCGTTTTGTTTTAAATGCAGACAATAACTTCTTATTTATGTAGGTATAGGTAAGACGATCATTCTTTTAGATACATTAATCCATGATAGGTAACTTTGTTAAGTTAGTCCTTGTTATTTGATTACCAATAAGCATCGTACAATCAAACATTAATTCGGACAACCACGGTAAATTCTAACATAATCATCCTGATGTTTGACTGAATCCAGTCAAACATTCCCTGGGCTTGGATAGAATTGCTTTGGAAAATAATTTAGTAATCTGAAAACTGGCCAGTATTTTTGCAGCTTGCTTTGAGATTCTTCGAAAACACAACCAAATAAAAATACTCCGTTAATACAGCTTATTGGAGTTTAGACAGCTTTTGAATGGAAAATATGTAAAACTGCAATATCCATACTTTAGATAAAAGTCTACTCATCAATAGCCGTAATAGCCAGAATTCATATTATTATTAATGATAGCCTCCCCGACCGATTTCGGTCACGGTGGCCAATCTCAACGGAGATTAGCCAGGTACGCAGGAGATATTATAGTGCACGAATGTGCGCGCAGACACAGGTGCACTCCCTCTTCCCTCACTCTCATAGTCCGATGGGACGGCAATCCGACACGATCGATCGACCGACGAGAGATCAGGCGCAGGACCAACGGCTTAACTGACTTGAACGGCTTGACTGCCCCGTTGGTCTCGTGGTTGCAAGCGCGACTGCTGAGTATTATTATTAAGACCTCGTTTAAAAAATACCCTCATATTCAAGCAAAACCCTGGTCTACCACTTGTATTGCCCAAGTTTCGGTGGAAGTTTCCGTCGGCAGCCAGGTGCTGTTCGCAGACGGTTGCGTTAACTTGTTACACAAGTTCCACTAGAAATTGTTCCGTATTTTTTTGTTTCTTTATTCTTACTTTGTGCGGAAAGCAAATTTTCTGAACGGATTTTTGTAGTTTTATTTTTTGGGTTTTTCGGCTGATTGTCACGTGTAAAGCTGTGGATTTAAAGTTCGTGGTAGTTGGTGGTGACTGTAAAATGAATATAAATAGTTGACAATGTTGTTTTTTTTAGTTCTAAAATACCCCTTTTTAATGTTTGTATTTCCTGTGCATGTGCCAAATAAAAGATTTTTTTCTTTTGTTATAGTATTTTTTTAAATATTTGTGCTTTAATATAGTCTGTGTTCTTCCTATACGAGCCCCAATAAATACGTATTCTCTCTTTCTCTTTCTTTCATCCTTATATTGGAGCATCATTCTAAACCATCTGGAAACTAACCAGAAAACAACTGAGATGGAGTTTCTTGTAGGTTCACAAAAGGGTGAATTGATTAAAAAAATAGTAATAATAAAAAATCTGTGAGGTTTTAGTAAGCATAATATATAGCATAATATTGTCTACTTACTCACACAAATTTGAATAGAAAATTTGCAATAACAACGATTGACCATGAGGCATTAAGTCCGGTGTTGTACGATTGATGTGACTTGTGCGTAAGATTTTAATAAACAAGTACCCAATGGCTAATATTGATATTAAAGAAACGTTCTAAAACTATTTTGTTTTAGAATATTACTTCCTTCATAACTTCACTATCCCTAAGCAAGAGACGTTCACTACAATATGCAAACACTTATAAACTGCACGGATCTAGCTCACTTAATACGGTGACTGCTAAACTTGATATGCAATCGCAAAAGTTTTGGGCAAACGAAGCTGAAACACTTGGGCAAACTTTAGATAAACACACAAAAGTTAAATAGAATATTGCAGTATTATGAACTGCCTGTGTCTGCTAAAGTTTTGTATTTATATTAAATAGAGGTGTCGGTGTAATTAGAGATGTAATGATGAACTAGTTTCACCTAGGCCAAACCAGTTCTCCCGACACGGGTTGCATGGTTGCGGTCGGTCGATAGGCGACGAAGGATGCTAGAGCGAGCGAAGAGAACCCCGAGGTTAGGTTTGGTTAGGTTACTTTAAACCCTTTATACAGAAATAGGAGCCCCGCCGTCCACATAGGATGAAACTAGTTCATGCTAAAATCAGATTTTGCCGGTAACAGAGACACACAAGACATCAGAGGGGCAATTCTCTTAATTTTAAAAACGTTCACAGTCTGATCTCAGTCTCAATCTTTTAAAAATACCTCTAATTTCCCTACATTTTGACAACTTTTTGACATTTGTTTGTCGCCGAGATGAGACTGCGATTAGATTTTGAACGTTTTAAATTACGAGAATTGGCCTTCAGGTTTCTGTCTGGAGTAACAACCGCGCTTTGATGCGTCAGAAGACCAATTTCCGTAATCAAAAACGTATTTAATCTAGTCGCAATCTCATCTCAACGACAATTAATGTCAAATACTTGTCAAAAATGTAGGGAAATTAGAGGCGTTTTTGACAGACTCACATTAGAATTCGAACGTTCTTAAAATTACAGAAATTGCGCCTCTGGTATAGCAGGTGTTCATAAGCGGCCATGACGCTTGTCAAGTAGGCTATCTGAGGGCTCAAAAACATTGTTTTTTTTTTTAAATTTCATCTCAAAAACAAAAACGGTGGTTGAGCATCAAATTGAACTACATATCGGGAGTAGTTGGAATTCAAACTCTATATACTATGTTATTCATTACAAAGTCAGACACCGAAATGGGACGAGTATTCAATTTATCACTCTATCCTATTTATATATTATAATCTTACAAAATTTATTTAGGAACAACTCGTCAAAATAAACGAGAAGATATACCTAAAACAAACAATTTACTTTTTAAATCAAACCGCTTAAAAATTCGCAGTTGTTAACATAATTGCCGAATTTCAAAATATTTTCGACAGCGCCCGAGGGCCGGACTTTATCAACTTTTTTATTAAACTGTTAACAAAAACGGAACAATTTTTTATTTTATTTCACGTTAATAAAATAGTTAAATTCAGATGGGGGTTTTTTGGCCTACATTACTTTTTTTTTTGTCACGACTGTGTTCTAAGGTAATATTATTTATTATTATTTATTTATATATACTTTATTGTACACCAGAAAACAACATATTCATTAAATTGTAAATGTAAGATAGTACCTATTCATTAAGTTGTAAATGTAAAATGACCAATGATTCAAGCTGCTTACTATTTTTTTTTAATTGCTGCTACACACGGCTAACACATTTCCAGTTTTAGCTGACCTCGCACTATATCGGTTTTTCGTACAATCAGAAGTCAGCTTAAATTGGTTATGTATAGCTTGATGTGTAGCCGTGCGTACTAACCAATACATTATAAATATTGTAGCGGATCTATTTAAAAAAAAATGTCTGTGTGTAGTGGATTTTAAATCTATCAAGCGGCTGCGGTTGTGCTGATATAATTTTCATGTCACACCGTACTAAACTGGAAGTGGCCTACTCCTTTGAATAACTCTGTCCCCGTAATCGCCCCTAAAAAGCTTCCCAATCGCAAAGAAAAATGTCTAAACACTGTTAAAGAAGTCGGTGCCAAGATTACTCCAATTTGTGTTTACCTCTCGCAACCCTAAACAGTTGTACCACCCCGATCAGCTATCTAAATTAGTTTTTTTTACAAAAAAGCGTAAAATAACTCGAACACTTTTTTCACTTTCGACAGGTTCTAATTAAAAAGTTGAAAGCAATCAAGACGATATTTCAAGAAGATGGGTTCCGTTCGCTTCGTCATCAAGTCGTATCGAGTTATTAAAGCCACCCCAGAATAAGGCGTGAGATAATAAAATTTCGATAAAATTCAGTGGGTATTTTAGGAACGTCTGCTATGTTTTAAATCCACATTAATTTTGTTCAATCTAAGAGGGATTAGGTGGTTGATTCAGAATGGGACTTTATCCGAGATTGTGGTTCCCGGATGAGTTTGGATTAACATTGCGCTTCAGTGCGAAGTGTTTTCAAATTTAATTAATTTCTAGATGCTATCGAGTTTTTTCCCGGTATCTGATGGATGTCTATAGGAATTAACTTGAGTACATGTCTTTTGTGGATTAAGTGCTGGTGGGAATTAAGTTTGTCTTGAATTTGAGAGGGTCGCCATTTAAGTGGTTTTTTTACTGAATCGTCTGGGGACAGTTTTTTATCTAGTTACCTAGCAATTTTAAATACATACCTGCTTATAATTTTGTGTGTTTTTTGTTTTGGGACACAGAAGGCAGGATAAGTGGTGGTAGTGGTGGTGGTGGTGGTTTGCGACATGCTCCACATCCGCACAATACTGCCGTTCTGTCGAGGTAGCCCCTCTTGGAGGCCAAGTTGGAGTTACATCTTCCTACTTGTGTCCAGAGACGGTTCAGGGACTTCTAAGTGGACCACGGAAGGTTATACCCTACCAAAAAATAATAAACAGTATGCATAAAATATTTCGTAAGATAAGCTAAGGTTCCAAACAGCATTTTTTACGCTACCGCGCCGTTTGGCACAGTTACAAGGGCAATAGTTCGAGTGCACTTATTGCAACCGTAAAGCAGGTTTTAACGTTGCAAGTTCAGCACTACGTTTCTTCAGACAGACTTATTGGAGAGTACGGGTATGGAACCGACTTTATTTGGCCCGTGGTCTATAAGTCGTTAGGTTTTAAATGGTTAAAAAAAAATAGTTGCTGCTACGGCGTAGCTGATGAGCCTACGACAGCTACGGCGTAGCAGTCGCTGTCGCGGCTGCCACGGCGCGCGGCGTAGCAGATAAAGCACTTATTTTGTTACGTCAATTTCACGAATTCGATATTTTTTTCGGAGTTTAATTAATTAATTTAATTTAGTTTTTTAATTTATGTAGTAAAACCCCCTGCCCCCTGCTCCCTGTGATCATCATCTGCCTAGCCTTTTCCCAACTATGTTGGGGTCGGCTTCCAGTCAAACTGGATGCAGCTGAATACCAGTATTTTACATGGAGCGACTGCCTATCTGACCTCCACAACCCAATTATTGGGTAATACACCTTGGTAAGACTCGTTGTCAGACTTTCGGGCTAGTTTATTTGATGTTATAATTTCAGCTTATATTATTTTACACGCTTTTATTTTTATAAAAAAACTGATATTTACAAATATCACAGTTTTTAAATTCAATATACCTCAGAATTATATAATTTAGATATCAAACGGCTGCCTCGGATACAACAAACTCGTTTATCACTATTTCAGTGAAGTGCCGTTGACGCATCTTTCTTTATTCTCTGTAAAACTTTGTCTCCCCCAACATTTGAGTGAGTGATTTTTCATGTAGTCTACCGATGGCTCGATACGTTCACTGATCCACGTGCGATTAAGGGGTGCGACAAAGAGGGGTCTTATCGCCACTATCGTGGCGTGCCCTGTTGCGACAGTCGCTCTTTTCATGCCGCCATGAGATTGCGCTGGAAGTCGGTCCGCTCCGATTCGATTTGCCGCGGATGCGGAGTTTCCCCCGGCGTAGTGCCTCCGCGCGCCGCTCGTACAGACGTGCGAGGACCATCGCTTCCAGATCCTATGGCGGCAGTCCGGCAAGGAGGTTTGCCGCCTCGCCCGAGATCGTGCGGTATCCCCGGATCAGCCTTACGACTATCACCTTCTGAGGCGCGTTCAAATAGTGGGCGGCTCGCCGTAGCAGTGAACGTGCCCACACCGAGGCCCCATACAGGGCCATGGACCGCATGACCCCCACGTAAAGCCTCCGGCAGGAGGCGTTTGGCCCCCTCAGGTTGGGCAAGAGCCGCTTAAAGGCGGCCCCGGCCCGTTCCAGCTTGGGAGCCAAATGTCGGAAGTGCTCGACGAAGTTCCACCGGCTGTCGAGGACAAGACCCAGGTTCTCATCGTTGTCTCGACGCCGATGTGAACCCCTCCTACCGTTAGTTGGGATCCCGAAGGCGGCCCGTTCCGAGGCCCACGAAAAGACATGGCCTCGGACTTGTGCAATGCCACCTGGAGACCCAACTGCCGGATACTCTCCACGACCATCGCAACCCCGCGTGTCACCGTCAGCCGCCACGGGATGCGACCTCCCCTGCGCCAGAACTAGCGTGTCGTCAGCGTAGCAAACCACGCTGACTCCATGAGGGAGATTGGCCCGCAGCACCCAGTCATAACCGATGTCCCACAGGAGCAGCCCCAGAACCGATCCCTGTGGGACACCGCACGAAATCTCTCGCCAGTTCCATTCCCCGTCGTGACCGGGGTAGATGACGGATCTGTCCGTCAGATACGCCCCGACTACTCGACGGAGGTAGGTCGGCACCCGGTGATGCCGGAGTGCCTCCCCAATGCAGCTCCAGGACAGGGTATTGAATGCGTTGGCGATGTCGAGTGACACCGCCACGACGACCCCACCCCGGGACACCGCGTCCCCCGTTGTGAGGGCTCTCACGCGCATGATGGCGTCCGCCGTCCAGCGCCCCTTGTCGCGGTCTACCCTGGCGCCCGATTTTGAATTAATAACTGTATTGTGATCGAAATAAGTTCAAAATACAATAACGGCCAAAGGTTTTGATTTCAGGCTATTGTAAATGTTTCACTGTAGACCCTTTGCACTTTGAGACACGTAACTGGAACTTATAGAGAACAAAAAATCGAGTTGATATCCCGATTCCGCGCTGTTATCGCTCTCGCCATCGATGCCTTAGTACCGCGCGCTTACGTCATTTGACCGAAGTCTCAAATTAACTCTTGCGGGTTGTAATTATGTTAGAATATAATACTTTGTTTAGTAGGCACTAATTCTAGGCTATATTTATTATACGCTACTAAAAATTTCCCAAAGAACTGTTGTTAATTTCCGCTTTTATAATTTCTAATGTGACGATATTATCGTGGTTGTCCACGTTTACGTCACGGCTTCAGGATAACACGGGGTAGCAAAATGTATGGAAACACATAATATACAACATTAGTTTTAGTTTACGCGAAACCCGAAACACGTGTATTTTATGTAAAGAATCTATGTAAAAAATTTCAAAACTGTATCATGAAAAATCACAAAGTTACTCGTATAAGCTTGTTATGTTACCTATATCCGTAGAAAAACATGCTCACCGCGCGGCGCCCTCGCGCCGCCCGCGCTTGCAGCGTCAAATTGCGCTCGATAATGATTTTGATTACGTAGTGTCGCTTGTATGGATCAGAATGTTGGGTCACAAAAGGGATGAATGAAAGGCAATTGCATGCAGCTGAGATGAGAATGCTAAGAGGGATGTGTGGTGTTACACGAATGGGTAGAATAAGAAGAAATGAGTACATAAGAGGCAGTTTGAAAGTGGCACCGGTAACTGAACAGTTGCGTGGAAATCGGTGGTCATGGTATGGGCATGTGATACGGAGAAATGAAAAAAAAATGTCGTGAGGAGAGTTTTGAGTATGGATTTATTTGTATATATAAGAGTAGGGGAAGACCAAAGAAACGATGGATGGACTGTGTGAATGATGATAAGTTTAGAAAGGGGGTGACGACAAATGGAATGGAAGAAAAATACATGTTGCGCCGATCTCAAATAAACTGGGATAAGGGCAGGAGAATGATGAGTGTCACTTGGTGTCCAACTTGTAACCTTTTTTTAAATATTTTTGGGACAAAATATAACATGGTGTAAAATTTATTGGAATCGATTCAGTTACTTATTCGAACAAACTATACTCAGGTTTCGCATATACTAAAAATAATGTGGTAAGACGCTATTAAATTTCCGTCTACGATAACGTTATAACATGCACGTATTTTTGATGGACGTGGAACGATAGAACGTCACATTGAAAATAATAAAAGCGCACACTGACTTCTTTCAAAAACATTCCCATTCATTCTTTTAATTCAAGTCGAAACAATTACCCATTAGAACAAAACATATTGGCGCCGAACCAAACTATTCCTATGTTGCCGGTAAGAAAAATTAAATTATTCTTTAAACAAAAGCCGGGCTGAACGTCTGGGAGCTTAATTGAATGGCAGTCCTATGGGAAATCGACGGCGGCTGGCGGTCACCCACTGCCGTCGCAATGCCTGCATCCTACCTCCGCATTATTCGTTGAATTGTCATGAGATTGTATGATTCATTGCTCGCCTTTTTGTGTGTGGTGAAATACCTTCTTGCGTAAGTATTTTTGTTTATTAGTTTCTAAGATGTATGAACAATTCATAAGTTGTTTATTTTACTTACTTAAACACTTGTAGGGTGGGTTTACTAATAAAACCTACGAAATCTCCATCGAATTTCAAGATTCCTTGGAGTAAGTGGTTCATATTTGACGTAATCACTGTAAGAAATGATGTCAGCATGTCCTAGAACCAAAAATTTGAAGGCATATGAAATCTACCAACCCGCATTGGGCCCGCGTGGTAGATTATAGCCCACTCTCTCTCACTGAGAAGAAGCCTGTGGCAGTGAGAACATTATAGGCTGATTATGTACTGTAAGAGATGCATGTAATTAAGGCTTCACATGTGGGTAGATCCCGTATGTTAGCATAACCTGGTTATATTATAGCTACGATGGTTGTCGCTTGATGTCACCACAGTCACAAAATCAATTTATACAACATTTTTATACGACAAGAATTTAAACTGCGTATATCTAATGTCGTCCCAGTTTGCATACGAAAATTCAAGCAAATATAGCCAATAGTTCAGTCACTATAACTAGTCAAAGATTGGCAAAATCCATAATCAGCCCATCACGACTATTTGGTTTGTTTGAAAAAGTCCATTTTTTTAATTTCGATGTTAGGATTTATATTTTGATAGTTTGAAAAAACTCATATGTATTGTTATCTCCACATTGCATCCTCTGAAGACGCCTACTATTGCGTTCTTAGACTGTAACTGGCTTACAAAACGAGTATTAACTTTCGTCCCAGCCTAAATCTTCGAGCCAGTTATTGTATTTTGAACTTTATTCTGACTACGTAATGAAATGGCATTCCATTTCCATTTGTAAGTTTTTTTTTCCATTTTTTTACCGTACTCAATACGCAATTATTTATTGCATTCCATTGAATGCAATAAATAATTGCGTATTAAGTACGGTAAAGTTCTATAAACAAAACCTGACTTTAGAACGGAGTCTAAGTTAAAAATTAAAAAAAAAACTTTACGTTACGTGGAATAAACTTCAAAATACAATAAGTGGCTCGAAGATTACAGATAAATAGATTTATTTATTTGAATAGAATGTAGGTAATTAATTTGTTACAACATTTTTTTTATAAATAAGCAATAGTGATCCCCTATTGCTTAACCTTAAAATTGTTTTATCAGCTCTATTTTTAACACACCACAAGTCTCAATATTGGAAAACGCAAACTAATTGAACTGTTTTTATGTCACCCCACTGAAAACCATTTTCATTACGGGATCTTGAAACTTACGCTCATTTACCCAAAAGACGCGTGTTAATAAATAATTCCTCGTGACACATCAAAATAGGGGTCAGTATAACTCCCTCTACTGTCCAGAAGCTACATTTTACCACACTCCATAACCTGCTCTATATACCGCGAAGATTTGTGATGTGATCAAGCTATAAATCAGTGTCGGCCACTGTCCCCAAGGAATGCTCATAAAGGCGTCATCTGTCACCTCCACTGAGATATTAACGTTGACGATGTAGTGCGGGGGACACTTGTTTATTGTCTTGGTCGGATACGTTTTTGAGGTAAGCTAGATTTGAAGTCATTTATAAGTTTGTCAGCAAACTATTTTCATTTTTGTAAGTTCTGATATTTAAAGATCTAAATCAGTAATTTTCTCAACGATTTTCTCTAAAAACTATAGGTACTTTGATTTTTTTTATTACAGGAAAAAAACAAATGGCTCTTGTATTTAATTAATGAATGATTTATTTATTTGCTAGAATATAGGTACATGATATGATATGGTATTAATAACGGATGGTTACAGTATATTAGTTAAATTCAGTGCAAAATGATGATCATCATCTGCCTAGCCTTTTCCCAACTATGTTGGGGTCGTCTTCCAGTGTATCCGGTTGCAGCTGAATACCAGTATTTTACATTGAGCGACAGCCTATCTGACCTCCACAACCCAGTTACTGGGTAATTCGATACCCCTTAGTAAGACTGGTTGCCAGACTTTCGGGCTACTGACGACCCGTAACGACTGTCAAAGATCTACGAATGACAGCCGGGACCAACGGCTTAACGTGCTTTCCGAGGCACGGAGAGGTCTTAGTATGAGAAGACCCATCCACCGACCAACCGCGGCAAGCGTAGCTTAACCTGATCGATCGGCCTGTGCAGCTGTTATTACTTAGCCACAAGCCCCTCAAAAAATGCAAAATGATGTGAACATAAATACATAGACTAAATACGTACTAGAATAATACAGAAGTAGACTCGAAAACAAACTTAAATCAAGTCAATTGCCATTACATCACAAGCACAATACACAGCAGGCCGAGCGTAATCGTAGCCCATACACTGCAGGCCAAATTAATAGCCCGTTTGAATTATATGAAGCACGATAATCAACACAGTGAGACGCGTAATAGCTTATTATTACCTTTCCGTTGAGCAAAGGGCTGTTGGTAATAATGAAGGCGTATAAATTAGATGTTGGGTAGTCAGTTACGAGTACTTGATGCTTTTGTGGATGGTTTCATACAAAGCTTTAGTGTTAGTTTTTCATCTATAGCTACATTTATGTCGTCATCGTCGTGGCTCGTTTGAAAAGCGGTGCGGTTTCACTCTACAATCAAACTACAGTTTTGGCACCCAGCATGGGCCATGGTCTTAAGATTTTTGGCGCCCAACGTGGGCTATGATTACGATATTTTATTCCGGTTTGATGAAGTGATTAAAAATAACAAAAGTGTTTTTCTGTGACAAATAAACCTATTTTTCTTTATTTCTTTAAAAGTTGGTCATAAGTTTTGAACCGCAAAAACATTCACCAGCATTCTCAGGATCAAAAAGTTTGGAAATTACTTTGCCCACGCCTCTTTTTGATTTGATCCATACTTCAGGGACACCCTGTATAATGGTTTTACCGTAACTGTTATCTCAACTTGCAGGGCAGTACCTAAGTAAAATAATGTAAAACAAACATCATGAGTTACAAAGAAAAGTAAACATTTGTACCTATACATATATGGGACTGTTATACACGACTATTTTAGAAACTAGAAATGTAATATGAAAGTGAAAACTAACCGGTACATGGTACTTGAAGGAACTCGACATCTTGTTCATCATTCTGACCCTTTTGAAACGTTTACACCGCTGCAATCATTCAAGTCTCCTTCCTTCTCAATTTGTGCGAGAACTACGACGTTTGAATTGTTCAAGTCTGTAGAAACCATATTAAACTGTTTGAGCCTATTACGGCGTACCTAAATGGTTTTAGTTCTGATTGTGGAGTGTAAATATTAAATACGATGTTTATTTGATAACATTGGCCTGGTTTGTGGACATTTACCAGTCAATACCTAAATACTGCGATATAAATGACACTTATTTAAAGTAAGACAATAAATAACGCATTTTCATAGATCCCGTTGTAGATAGCATTACTCTAAATAAGGCGGAAGGGTATGTTAAACATTAACATATAAGATTTAAAAGTAACGGAGTCGTATTTAGAAAAACTATACAATATAGTTTTGATTGCAAAATACGTGTTGCCTTTTAAATAAAACACTAGCTTATCACATAATAAATACCTACAAAGTAAACAACAAAGAGATCGGCTTGCAGACAAGAATTCCAGGACAGTTTATTAGCAGCCTTCTATTAGCACAACTAAGAGTGCTCGATGCCACTCCAGTCGGCGATAAAGCCTTTATTTATTCTCTAGAAACATTAAGCGAGTTAAAATATTCCCCTTTATATCTGTAGTTAGTGAGTTTAAGAGATTAAATTTATGCGAAAGTGTATCGTATATTTTTGTTTCGAGTACTGGAAGCAAAGTTGATAGTTGTTGAGTGTTGAAATGGGAGCCTTTGAGATTATATTTGAGATATTTATAGGTTTTTCGAGTCTTGATTTATAGAACAAATTATTTTATATTTGATAATGTCAATAATAGAAGATAAATAGCTATGTGTGTGGACGGCTGGACGCCCTACAGAAGCTTGCGGTGAAGACCTGGATGAGACTCGCACAGACCAGGGGAGCATGGCACAAAAGGAAGGAGGCTAATATACTCAGCAGTGAATAGTACAGCAGACACCAACACATCAAGCTACCCGAAACTGTCAAATTTTCCCAATCAACTTTGAACCTTATCCTTTAGAGTTTAAGTTGAAAATATAATAAAGATATTTGACAGATAGTAGTAGCTTGATGGGCTGGCGTCTGTACAAGACAGCCAATGATGATGTTGATTGCCAGTCAAATCTTCTTTTCAAAATAATTTGATTGGTGACTTATGCTTGAAGGTCGTGGGACCCCTCTGGTTGCATAGGGTAGACCATTTTCAGCTTTTGTGATGATAATTGAAATTGTCATTTAGTAGTGAGGGTGCAAAAGCATTTAAAAACTTTTTTGGACTTTGAATGCTTCAAAATAAAACCCATATTGTAGAAATACCTAACCTAATGTATTACATGAAACAAAAGGTATGTAATGCAAATTTTGTATATTGATTTGTAACACATACATTATTAATACAAAACATTATGTATTTTAGTGCTGCAATTAAATTTCAATCTTCTATCAGCAAACATACATGATTATTTTACAACTTCAAATCAAATAGGTACCGCCAATTCGTTAACTTTATAATCGGGTATACCGCATTTAATCTACTGTGAAAAGGTCCAGCTGGCACAAGTGTCAAGATCGCCCATTTCTAAAAGTTGATGGATCAAACTAAAGATAGACGTTGGGACGATTAACGAGTCATAAATGAAAAGGTCCTAACCTTTGGAGATCGATGCTTGATATATACACACATCAAAAGTGTCTAGGGATCAAGCATTTTTATGCGGATTTCTTGAGATTGAGATGTGGCTTTGTAATAAATTTATGATTTTATAAATTTATATGGATCCTTTTTGGTGCATTTCATAATTTGAATCAGGAACTGTGAATCAAATTCAAGTAAAAGATGAAAATCAGCTGTCAATATTTTCCCTATAAAAACATACAACGCATTGAAGACATTATTAGTGCTACTGTTTCCCTACTACTGATTAAAACCAACGTTATTATGGAGCGGCGACGTCATTTAAGCAGGGAAGAAATGCTCAGAGCCGTGGGAATGATAGAAGCTGGTTCCCGGCAACGTACTGTGGCTTTAGCTCTGAATACAAGTCAGAGTGTTATCAGTCGACTTTGGACACGTTACCGAAGCACTGGTACCGTGGCTGAGCGCCATGGAGGACGGTATCGCTGCACCACACGGAGACAAGACCGATACATTCAAATCTTAACTCGAAGAGCTCCAACAATAACCGCCATGATGTTAGCCGTGAGGCTTCATCACTCTTCAGGGAACTTAATTAGCGACCAAACAGTCAGAAACCGCTTGCATGAAGTGAACCTTCATTCCCGAAGACCGCTACGGGTACCACCTATAGCAATGCACAATCGTAGGATTCGATATCAATGGGCTCTTGAACACAGAAATTGGGCAGAAGAACAATGGTGTTTCGTGTGCTTTTCTGATGAGTCTCGTTTTGGTATGAGACCGGATACAAGACGTATACGACACTGGAGAACCCCTGGACGCCAACAGCGATTAAAATCCTGCCAGGAAGTCCATCCTTATAGTGGTGGAACCATCATGGTATGGGCGGGTATTTGGATCGGCGGAAGAACTGAGTTGATTTGGATCAGAGGCAACCTCAACGCTCAAATTTATGCTGAGACGATTGTATCAGACGTCATCGTTCCTCTACAAGTGCAAATCGGTCCCTTATTTCAGTTAATGCATGATAATGCACGACCGCACACCGCAAGAGTTGTAAGACAGACTCTCGCCGCAGCTAACATCAATGTCCTGCCCTGGCCTGCTCAGTCGCCAGACTTGAACCCGATTGAGCATGCATGGGATATGCTACAGAGAAGAGCTCTGCCGAATATGGAGGGTATCCAGTCGCAAGAAGACCTTTTTTGTTGTTGCAACGAACATGGGCGGCCATTCCACAGCGTGATTTGGATGAACTCATTTTGAGTATGCCAAACCGATGTTCTTGTGTTGTTAGTGTTCGCGGTAGAAACACGGATTATTAATTGTTTAAGTTACCCAATAAAATTTTAGAGAAAACTGTTATTTCAGTATTTTTTTCGAACTTTTGTGTTAGTGGTTCAAATGTCAAAAATCCCTTTATTAGGAAAATGGCAAATGTCTTTATTAATGCAAAGGTGACTTGGTTTATCGTTACTGTGACAAACGAAAACACTTTATTTGATGAATCCTTAAAGAAAATTTTAATTAATATCAATCAGGAGAAAAGTTATTGCAAAAATATATGTTGATCCCTAGACACTTTTGATGTGTGTATTATAATATTTATATAGACAGGAAATTAGGAAATTCAAAAGCGGTTCCTAAGTTTCTTACAGTACAAAACTAGGAAATATACTTTAAAATATGTAGCGCGATGCAAGAGGTTTCATATCTTACCACTGCATGAGCGCAGGCGCATTACTGATATAGCATATTTGTTTAAAATCGCAAATGTAGATTTTCCTGAGCTGTTAGGCAGTTTATGATTAGTTACACACTGCAAAATGTTTCGCAAACCTAGCTTATTGCATGTCCCTCCCAGTAAACAGCAGTTATTATAAACACAGCAAGTTTAAGCCGTGTGGGAAGTGTAGCTTCCCACATGATAAGGTAGCTACTAAAAGAATCTTACTCAAATAGTAATTAAGGACTTTTAAACACATTCGACTGGAACAGTGGTGGCGCAGTGGTAATGCCCGCAACTTACGAATTGTAGGTCGTAGCTTCGAACCCTGACCGGTGCTTTACTTTGTGTTAATTATTTCAAAACGGTGAAAAAAAAACATCGTGAAGAAACAGGCAAGTCATAGAACAAAAAAAATCATGTTACAGCTACCAAACCGAACTGGGCCCGCGTGGTGGATTCCGTCCCACTCCCTCTCACAGAGAGGAGGCCTGAGTCCCAGCAGTGGGAACATTATACACTAATTATGCTTAACACATCTATACATATAATAAAATCGTAGGAAAGTCAAAACTGTACATTGAATATTTTTTAAAAATAATTTTTGGGGCGTGATCTACAATCGATATCGAAGCCAAAAATATAGTTTTAGAATTTTTGTCTGTTTGTCTGTTTGTCTGTCCGGGATAAACTCAAAAAGTACTGCATGGATTTACTTCAAATGCATGAATATTACTAAGAGGTCGGGTCAACATATAGGCTACATATTATCACGCTATCACCTACGGGGGAGGAGCTGTGAATCTTTATTTTTCTTACGCATTCTGTGACAGCGTGTAATCTAACGACGCATTTTTTAATGTTGTTTTTGAGTAAGCCATGCTATTATCTAGCTTTACACTATAAAAACTACGCCATTTAAGTAACTTGAGCAGAGAAATATACTTTAATGAATGTAAGTAGTATAAAGACAATTTTAAAACAGCGCCATCTGTGAGATTTCATAAAAATCAAATCAAGTTACAAGTTAGCATTTTTTGGAAATTAATCATTTAAATTTGATCATGTTGGCGAGGTAAGTAGTTAGTTATTCTTAAAATTCATAGATGGTGATGTGCATTTTCTTCATAAAAGCTGTATCGTATAGTTCGTTTTGACAAATTCAAGTTCCAACAAACCCTCAAAATCTTGAGCAGAGTTGAGGAAGACAATTTAAAAAAAATGCGGTGTTAAGTATTACAAAAAAGTTATGTTCATTGATGATGATCATTTCATTTCATGACACCCTCGCGGAGGCTAGCGTCAGTGACAGTCCCAGCCGCACGAGTCATCTGTTTGCCGTCATCTTGGTGTTTTGTGGAGTCGCGAACCCGGCAGCTTTATGGGAGAAGTATCGCCATCATCTATCTGAAGATTTTCTACGAGCTTTGAGGCGTGCTACTGGAGGCGAAGTCGAAGTAACTGATGAACGCGTGCTGAACACCTGTCTCAGTTCACTTCAAGATGTGGTCATTTATATCGGCGGCAATCCACTGATCGAATATGGGTTACCAGCTCCCCAATCATCACCGTATCAAGACCGTGGAAATCGGGAGTATAACGCTGAGACAAATTACGATCCGGGCGAAATGACCACCATACGAAATGACCATGTCGCTTTGTTCTCTTCAGAGCAAAAACTTTATGACACCGTCCTTGAAAGCGTTTGGCAAAACCAGGGTAAAATGTTTTACTTGGATGCTCCTGGTGGAACAGGAAAAACATTTGTTACCACTGGCATACTTGCAGAGGTGTACAGCACATGCCATGTTTAAAATTCCCATCGATTTAGAGAGCGCCGAAACGCCTGTTTGTGGTATGTCACGTAACAGCCATAAGGGACACGTGCTCAAGGATTGCTCTCTGATCGTATGGGATGAGTGTACGATGGCCAATAGGAAGGCAGTTGAGGCCGTGGACAGAATCCTGCAGGACATCCGCAGGAACGAACATTTGATGGGTGGTGTCACAGTTCTGTTCAGTGGTGATTTTAGGCAAACGCTTCCCGTGGTGACGCGGGGCTCGAGGGCTGACGAGGTGAATGCTTCGTTGAAACGATCTTCGTTGTGGTCACGAGTTCATACGCTGCGCTTGACCATTTATATGAGAGGTCGGCTCAGCGGCAATGCACATGCTCAAGAATTCTCCGATGTCCTTCTAAGTCTTGGCGGAGGCACTCTACCAGAAGAGATAGGTGTACAGGTGGTGCTTCCAGAGTCTCTCGGTAGAGTGGTATCCAGCTTAGAAGAACTAATTCGCTGTGTGTACGGGGACATCAGTCGTATACCGCACCAGCAGAATTCTTGGGTGTGTGAGCGGGCCATTTTGATGCCCAAAAATGATCAGGCTACAGGCGCATTAACAGGCGCATTAACGAATGCATTCTCTCGGAAATTGAGACCTCGATAAACACTGTTGTCGAGCAAGATGACGCCACACGTTATCCCGTGGAATTTCTGAGCTCCCTGTCAGCAAGTGGACTTCCAGCGCATACCATCAAGCCAAAGGTCGGTGTTCCGATTATGCTTCTTCGGAACCTATCTCCTCCGAAGTTGTGTAACGGGCCTTAAAGTCATCTCGCTCCACAGATACACCATTGAGGCGGAAATTCACGCGTACAGTTCCCCTTGAGTGTTTGCTTCGCGATGACCATCAATAAGTCCCATGGGCAGACACTGAGGGCAGCGGGTGTCGACCTCAGGACAAGTTGCTTCTCACACGGGCAACTGTACGTCGCTTGCTCCCACGTCACCAGTCCTGACTCTCTTTACATTTTGGCTCCTGGCAGCATAACTACCAACGTAGTTTATAGGGAAGTGTTGTAACCTTTGTACGTATTTTTACTCTTTTGTGTCCTGGAAGGTATTCCTGCATTATTTTCTCTATTTCCTTCAGTCACATCTTATGACTGAACTCAGCAGGATTCCCATATAACTCTCTTCACTTGCTTCGCTTGCAAAAAAAACTTATATTTTAATGCTATTTTAAAAGTTGTGTACTTATAATGCTATAGTGACACTGGCATCTTAGGTATTTTTGGTGCTGTAGAGCCTTCACGCAGACGACGTCGCGGGCAGCAGCTAGTTAGAAATATAAACAAAACAAAACAAAATAAAATATGAGTTAGAAACTAAAGCAATAACAGAAAATAATAGTTTATGAAAACATTCGCAAAACGCGAAAACGTAATTAAGAACTTGTTTTAAACTTAACGTTTCATGTTTTAAACGTGTTTTGATTGTTGACATCCATATTGTCTTCCTTCAAACAGATTCAACTTTTATTAGTGCTAGTTAAAAGGACGCCAATAAAAGGTAAATAGGAAAAAGCGTTCATTAGCTTTAGTGCGTCAGGCGTTTCTTGAAATGTCGAAGCTGCTGCCTGCTTTTATCTGTCTACTTATCTTTACTTATAATAAATCTGTAGAGAGGTCAATTCTGTACATGAAATATATTTCCAAAATAAATATCAGCGGGTGATTAGTGATCGATACTGACGCCAAAAATGCAATCAGTAAAATTTTTGTCTGTCTGTCTGTCTGTATGTTCGTTATAGAAACAAAAACCACTCGACGGATTTCAACGAAACTTGGTACAATTGTTCTTCATACTCCTGGTCAGGTTATAGTATACTTTTCATCACGCTATGATTAATAGGAGCAGAGCAGTGAAGGGAAATGTTGGGAAAACAGGAGAACTTACTCCATTTTATAAGCTTCCGTCACGTGTGCAGCCTTAATGGTTAAAGCTACACAGAAATCATGTATGACGGAAATGTTCTCCTTAAAATTATATAAAAAATATTCCACGACAGCAAATGTCTATCTTCTATGGTTGACTCACAATAACACTTGTAACTCCCGATAGCTTAGCAGTTCGGACCTTTCTGATTATATTTGTCTACTCTTACGTTTATAACACTCTCACTCATCCCTAATTAAAAAATGTTAACATTATTACCTATGTAATAAAAAAAGAATCATAGAAATCGGTTCAGAAACACCAAAGTTATACATGAAATACGCTAATAAGCCATCGCGCGTGAATACTGATCATGCCATAAGGATTATTTTTGTGTAACGGTCGCCGCGCTCGATGCGGCTTGCGGCGGGAGGTATAAAAGGGCGGGGGATCCAAACGCGAACTTCATACAATATTCCAATTTAAAAGAACGCAATTCCCAGTATCGGTGTGTTATGCAATGACAATTAATAAGGCTCAAGGGCAGACTTTTCGTGTTGCTGGAGTAGATCTCAGTGTCAGTTGTTTCTCGCATGGTCAGTTGTACGTCGGTCTTTCCCGGGTTAGCAGTTCTAGAAATCTTTATGTTCACGTGCCGGACGGGTCGACTTTCAACATAGTTTACCCGGAAGCTTTGCGCTGAAGTATTTTCGTTGTATAGGTACTTAAGCCTCATGTGAACGTGACCTAAACAGTATTACCAATACATTAACTTAATAACACACAAGGAATCACACACTGACGGAGTTGCGGGCACAGCTATCTATATCTATATATATAAAACTCTTCCGTTACTGAGTGACTGACAGACAACGCACAGCCGAAACTACTGGCAGTAGAGAGCTGAAATTTGGCATGTGTGTTTGTTGGGAGGAATAGGCTACCACTAAGAGAGGATTTTTGAAAATTCCCTCCCAACGGGGAGAAAAGGGGGATAAATTGTTTTTTTCCGGAAGTCAATTCAATTCAATTCAATTCAATTCAATTCGTTTATTGCATTCCACAATGTATATTAATAGGTTGTTGACACAATTGTGGACCCTGTAGGGCACAGCAAAATACATTATATTATAGGATAAAAATGACTTATAGACTAACATATCTCAATTATACAATTTCATTAAACATTCATTATATTATTTTAAACATTCATTACATTAAATTAAACATTAAACATTCATTATATTATTTTAAACATACATTACATTAAATTAAACATTCATTAAATTATTTAAAACATACATTACATTAAATTAAACATTAATTATATTCTATTAAACATTTAAATTATAATAAAATCTTTGTTATTGTTTATATTTTATCTTATTTTTCGAGCTGTATAAATTTGTCATTTAAATATTCATTTATGTAATAGCATTTACTTAGTAATAGTTTTTTTAATTTATTTGTAAAAACAGCAATCTTTTTTTCCTTTCTTATTAGCTCGGGTAATTTATTATAAATTTTTATCGACATTACAAGTGGGCCAGATGAATGCATTTTCAAGCGAGATGTTGGTAGGTTTAGACGTGTTTTGTGTCGGAGTGTGATTCTTGACTGAATGTCTTCTCGTTTGGTATAAAAGTCTTGGTGAGTGTGCGCAAATTTACAGATTTCCAATATGTAAATACAAGGTAGTGTTAAAATTTTTAGCTTTTCGAAATGAAGTTTGCAGCTGTCAGTTTGTTCAATATTAACCAAAATACGGATTAACTTTTTTTGAGTTGTAAACAGTGTAGGCGCGTCGGTGCTATTGCCCCACATTATAACACCATAACTGAGCCATGCATGAGCATATGCGTAGTAGGTAGCCAGAGCAGTCTCTAAGTTAGTGGTCTTTTTAATTTCGCGAAAAGCGTACAAAAAAGTTGAAAGTTTTGTTTTTATTTTCTGAATGTGCGATTTCCAATTAATGTTTGTATCTATGGTTAAACCTAATAATGAAAACTCGTTTACTAATTCTAATTTATGGTTGTTGAAAGAGAAATTTATATTTAGATGACTTCTTTGGTGTGGGTGGAATGATATAAGTTTAGTTTTTTTTAAATTAATTTCTAAATTATGATCATTTAACCAGGATATTGTTTTAGTGAGAATATTATTGAGGTTAATGTTTAAGTTTTCGATATCATGGCAGGGGGTAAGTATAGAAATGTCATCCGCAAACAAGACGCATGGTCCGGAATCTTGAATTGTTTTTGGAAGATCGTTTATGTAAATGAGAAAAAGAAGACATCCAATTACACTCCCTTGCGGTATTGAGGCAGTTATTGCCTTGCTGTCTGATCGGAACTTTTGCAGCTCGTTAGTTCTATTATTAAAGAATTCAATTTCGACTAATTGCTTTCTGTTTGTCAAATAGGACTTAAACCATTCATAGGATTTGCCACGGATTCCCACTCCATATAATTTGTTTAGTAATATTCTATATTGCACTTTATCATAGGCTTTGCTCATGTCTAGTAGTATACCAATTGCGTATTTTTTACTATTTATTATATTAAGAGCTTCCTGTATAAATTTGTAAACAGCTAAAGTTGTAGATTTATTTTTACGAAAGCCATTTTGGCATTCGTCGAATACTTTATATTTCTCGCAGAAAGCGTACACCCGATTACACATTGCTTTCTCAATTATTTTTGAAGCTGTTGGCAGAAGAGCTATTGGACGATAATTGCTTGGATCTTTTTTATCGCCTTTTTTGTGTAAAGGTTTCACAAGTGCAATTTTTAGCTGGTCAGGGAATGCGCCCTCTTCAAAAGACTGGTTTATCAATTTATAGAATGGTAGAGTGAGTTCGTCTGCACATTGTTTGAATAAACTTGGTGGGAGTTCGTCTATTCCGTAACTATTTTTGTTTTTTAGGTTTTTGATCGAAAAATTTACTTCATATGGGTCTACAGGGATAAGAAACATTGTGTTTTGGGTAGGAGAGAGCACAGGGGAACCTTCGGGCTTACTTGTTCGTGAAGAGCTTTCCTCGCCGATTGACGCAAAATAGTTGTTGAAGATATCTGCAACTTCCTTGGGTTCAAGTGTAATACTATTGTTGTTTGTTTGCAGTTCTATGTTGTTTTTTTCTTTTTTTATTGTTTTATTAGTTCGCTCATTTATAATTCTCCACATGGTTTTGACTTTATTTGTTGATTTTTTAATTTTGTTAATGTATTGTAATTTTTTTGCTGTGGTAACTAAATTTTTTAATAATTTCTCATATTTTTTGTAATATTTTGTTAATATTGGGTTATTAGTTTTTAGCGTAAGTATTTTTAATAATCTTTTATTTTTACAGGAGATTTTTATACCTTTGGTTAACCAATATTTCTTGTAATTCGTTTTTATTTTTATTTTACGTAATGGTATGCATTTGTTCAGGATGTTGGTTAACGTATCATGAAAAGATTTATAGTTTTCATTCATATTCTGGTTAGTTAAAATTATAGAGTTCCAATCAATAGTTTTTAGTGTAGATTTAAATTTAAATATATTTTCTTTATTAAATAATCTCTTAATTGTGTACCAAGTTGTTTGTTTAATGGGTGTATTAGGTATGGTGATATGTATTTCTGTTGCGCAATGATCCGAGAAGCCTAATTCTTCAACTTTAGTGAAAAAATTATTAGTATTTAGGTTTGTAAATATCAGGTCCAAGCAAGTAGATGTAGTTTGAGTAATTCGTGTAGGTTCCTTTATTTGTTGAGTAAGTTTGTATTCTAACATTAGATCTAGAAGTTGATGAGACTTTCTGTTATTCTCCAAAATATTAACATTGAGATCCCCACCCATAATAACATTTAGTTTTGAATACTTATCGTTTATATAATTCAAAATTCGTTTTAAAGTCATTATTCCACGCGGACGAAGTCGCTGGCAAAAGCTAGTGATTTAATATTTTACATTATAAACCTCCATTATAATTAGGCACTCTACTGCCCCGTTGGCCACGTGGTCGCAAGTGGTACTGCTGAGCGTGGGGTCCTGGGTTCAATTCCCAGGTCTTCGTCGTCTTTATTAGGAACGTGCCTCTGGAAGTATGTTAAGCCGCTGGTCCTGTATCAGAAAAATATTGATAGGTTTCAACGCTTTGGTTGTGCGCAAAGGCGGACCCAACACAATAAGACAAAATGGCTATGCAAATGATAAATTATGCAGGAAAGTATACCAAAACAATGACATCGAAACACATTAACAAGACGAACCAAATGAATGAGTAAATGAATGAGGCCGCATGGCCGTCCTTTGTGTGCACAGTGGACGCCAATCATAGCCACTATAACGGACATTCGATTAGCTTTGAACCGAGAATAATAATGCTTTGGTTCTGATACCAAAGCTTCGTTTGTGTTGGACTTGGTAGAAACTGATGGAAGATAATTCTGATGCAAATTTAAAAAGCTCATCATGTTTTTCTATCGTAAACAGAATTATCACCATGTATATGTCTTTCACTAGATAGGTAATATGACGACTGGTACGCCGCGTTTTAACTAAAAACGATCGCTGCGCTAGTATACGATCGTCGTGCTCTTTAAATGAATGCTAGCTTCTGCCCCTGACTTAATTCGCGTGTAAGTCATAAAACACCACAATACAGGGTTATTGGAAAAACACCAGCAACCTCTTAAGAGGTCATAGCACTCATTATTATGATCAACTTTTACTACGGGACCAAACCTGAAATCGCGAAAAAAAGTCAGCTGTTGAAGAGATAGACGAAAATAAATGTAGGAAACAGCTGATTTTTTATTCGCGATTTCAGGTTTGGTCCCATAGTAAAAGTTGTTCATAACGATGAGTACAATGACGTCTTAAGAGGTTGGTTGCCACATTTTATAAAACTTTTCTTACTTAATTTACCGTTTTTTGTAGTTTTGGTCAAACTATGATAAAAGCTAGTCAATACTGGTGATGCGAGAGCAAACGACGTACAGTTGTCCGTTTGAGAAGCAGCTCGTCTTGAGGTGGACACTCGCAGGTTTCAATAGTAATTTCCCATTGCTTGTGAAGTTGATCATATACATACTGTCTTAGCGCCCACAGTATAATTTTATTGTTTCCTATTAATAAGAAGCGCATGAAAATATTAAAACTTAAGCAATAAAATAAAAAAAAGCATTTTCTTGAAACCGCTCCTGAAATGTGAAATGCGAAGGTAATCCGGTTGATAAAAATTAAACATTAACGAGTATAATTTATTTAATTTTATACAAAGGCTTAACTCGCGCGAGGGCTTGTTAAATTTAATTAAAAGTAAATAATTCAGAAGTCTGTTGTAATTAAAATTATATTGCACATGTGCTGTTTACTTATGCCTTGTGTGTTAGGGAATTTTATGAGTTGTAAAGTTTTGCACTACTTTTTGAAGTAAAACAATAACCTATTCATAACACAGGTTTATAATTATTTGGTTTAATAAAAGTGCAAATTCGAACGACATATTATAAATTATAAAAAAGTGGTTTGAAGTGTTAATCTATGTGTGTACATACAGAGTTGATACGACAGAGGGGCATTAAATTACACTACGTATACTATACGTGTTTAGTATTAATTCGATATGGTATAAAAATAAAAAGCACCATAAATGAGAATTTTTTTGTTTCAAACAAACTAAATAGCTTACAAATCAGAGTAAAACGCAACCACCCTTTGTAAATAAAGGAGAAACCCAAACTTCATAAAAACTTGGGCCTGGTGACTGACCTTGGATAACTATACAAAGTGGCAACGTCCAACGTCGCGCGCGGGCAGTAACTCGAAACACACTGTGGATTTTCCAAACTGCAGTACCGGAGATTTTGCCGATTCCAGATGCGCCGGTCCGAGTAAAAGTACTCTCATCGGTCCATATTAAATTAGTTAAGAAATGACGGTCTTCGGATGTTTTATTTAGTAGCCATTGGCAGTAACTGTTGCTGATCGGCAAGTCTCTCGATAAAAAGGTTTGCACCTTCCGATATTTAGAAGGTTTGCGTTTTTTACGTTTTAGAACCTTGTGGATAGTTCTATGGCAACATCTAAACTGCCGGGCGGCTCTGTGGAGACTCGTCGGGCTGCGGGAAATATTGTCTAAAATTCTTTCGTCCCAAGCAGCGGGCATTTACCGCGGTGGCACTCCCTCCTGTTACAGCACTATACGTTTGACCCGTAATCTTTGTACTGCCAACTGTATGGTGCGGGCATTCCTAGGGCAATTGCGGCTATCACCATACCTTTCTCTGTAAGTTCGTAGAGCTAACGTTGCGTTTCCACGGCATTCGCCGTAGATTAAAATCATGTCAGTGTATTCTGACGCCGTGTCAGTTACACGAGGTATTTTTGAACACCACCAAACTAAACTTTAATTATACACACACACAACCAAAGTTTAACTATCACAATAAAAACAGTCAATTACAAAAAAAAAAACACTAACACTAAATAATAATAATCCCAAGTTACGTGTCCTGTCACAATAAAAAAAAGGAATACTGTCTTAAACTTATTTAGTGTTCTATCACAATAACAAAACAAATTCACAATTATTGTCAGCGCACAAGTTCGACTAAACAATAAGGGCGCAGGAGCTTCCGCGTACGTACCTACGTTCCGGAAGGGTAGCGTCGGCGCACTGAAAAAACAAGTTTTTTGGAAGCCCCACTTACTGATCGCAAGCACAAAATACAGAGAGTACAGAAGTCAAACTACATACAAAGTGCGCTCGAGCAACGCACACATAGACACCGCTCACGGACACGATATCTCGGACTGGTTGGGACTAGTGCGAGCGCAAGTGCCATCCGCTTCAGACATGCGTCTATGAAGTGCAAAAATGAAGCAATAAAAAAAAATTATAACTGTTCAGTGGACGGTTGTTTAAATTCAACATTAAACGGTGAATTGTCGTTTTTTAATCTACCAGTTGTTTCAGAGAGGTAAGTAGGTATTTGCTTGTATTTCGATGGTTTGTATTGACGTAACACAGTAGTTAGGTAGGTAGGTAAGCGCCCCGGCCCCCGGTCCCGCGCCGTAAAATAAAAGCGAACATGACTTTGTAGCACTTTGTGACAAATTTGTAATGTAACAATAACATTAAAATTAAAATATTTTAGTTATTATTGGTTTTTTCGTTTCTCATCAATAAATCAAACAACTAGATGCGAGTGCCACTACCACGATAGTTTTTTGTGCATAAGCCAAAGTTTACAACCATAGCGGGACCGCCGAGCGTGGACTTCTGTACTTTCGGTATTTTGTGTCGCAAGGATCTAAGATACAATAGCAACACACTGACCTATTTCTATTTCTTTTACGCACGTGATGTTTTGCCAATAGGATTGTCACTCTCTTATGTACTACGTATTGGTTTATGACTTGCCTAAGAGCGGCAACAACGTATCGTAGATTTATCGTTTTAAGGTGCATGACCTATGCCTATAGACATAATCAGCTGTTAGGAAAAATACATCGTGTTCAAACGGTGCAAAAACTTAAAAAATCATTTGCGACTAAACTACTGTTTCAATTTAATTGATTTTTGGTAGATAGCTTGATAATGATACCTAGTATAGGCAGTTTAAAGGAAAGCCCATCTGTCGTATCAACTTTGTATACAGAGTTGATACGACAGAGGGGCATTAAATTACACTACGTATACTATACGTGTTTAGTATTAATTCGATACGGTATAAAAATAAAAAGCGCCATAAATGAGATTTTTTTTGTTTCAAACAAACTAAATAGCTTACAAATCAGAGTAAAACGCAACCACCCTTTGTAAATAAAGGAGAAACCCAAACTTCATAAAAACTTGGGCCTGGTGACTGACCTTGGATAACTATACAAAGTGGCAACGTCCAACGTCGCGCGCGGGCAGTAACTCGAAACACACTGTGGATTTTCCAAACTGCAGTACCGGAGATTTTGCCGATTCCAGATCGGTCCGAGTAAAAGTACTCTCATCGGTTCATATTAAATTAGTTAAGAAATGACGGTCTTCGGATGTTTTATTTAGTAGCCATTGGCAGTAATTGTTGCTGATCGGCAAGTCTCTCGATAAAAAAGTTTGCACCTTCCGATATTTAGAAGGTTTGCGTTTTTTACGTTTTAGAACCTTGTGGATAGTCCTATGGCAACATCTAAACTGCCGGTCGGCTCTGTGGAGACTCGTCGGGCTGCGGGAAAAATTGTCTAAAATTCTTTCGTCCCAAGCAGCAGGCATTTGCCGCGGTGGCACTCCCTCCTGTTACAGCACTATACGTTTATTGACCCGTAATCTTTGTACTGCCAACTGTATGGTGCGGGCATTCCTAGGGCAATTGCGGCTATCACCATACCTTTCTCTGTAAGTTCGTAGAGCTAACGTTGCGTTTCCACGGCATTAGATTAAAATCATGTCAGTGTATTCTGACGCCGTGTCAGTTACACGAGGTATTTTTGAACACTTTAATTATACACACACACAACCAAAGTTTAACTATCACAATAAAAACAGTCAATTTAAAAAAAAAAACACTAACACTAAATGATAATAATCCCAAGTTACGTATCCTGTCACAATAAAAAAAAAGGAATACTGTCTTAAACTTATTTAGTGTCCTATCACAATAACAAAACAAATTCACAATTATTGTCAGCGCACAAGTTCGACAAAACAATAAGGGCGCAGGAGCTTCCGCGTACGTACCTACGTTCCGGAAGGGTAGCGTCGGCGCACTGAAAAAACAAGTTTTTTGGAGGCCCCACTTACTGATCACAAGCACAAAATACAGAGAGTACAGAAGTCAATCTACATACAAAGTGCGCTCGAGCAACGCACACATAGACACCGCTCACGGACACGATATCTCGGACTGGTTGGGACTAGTGCGAGCGCAAGTGCCATCCGCTTGAGACACGCGTCTATGAAGTGCAAAAATGGAGCAATAAAAAAAATTATAACTGTTCAGTGGACGGTTGTTTAAATTCAACATTAAACGGTGAATTGTCGTTTTTTAATCTACCAGTTCTTTCAGAGAGGTAAGTAGGTATTTGCTTGTATTTCGATGGTTTGTATTAACGTAACATAGTAGTTAAGTAGGTAGGTAAGCGCACCGACCCACGGTCCCGCGCCGTAAAGTAAAAGCGAACATGACTTTGTAGCACTTTGTGACAAATTTGTAATGTAAAAATAACATTAAAATTAAAATATTTTAGTTATTATTGGTTTTTTCGTTTCTCATCAATAAATCAAACAACTAGATGCGAGTGCCACTACCACGATAGTTTTTTGTGCATAAGCCAAAGTTGACAACCATAGCGCGACCGCCGAGCGTAGACTTCTGTACTCTCGGTATTTTGTGTCGCAAGGATCTAAGATACAATAGCAACACACTGACCTATTTCTATTTCTTTTACGCACGTGATGTTTTGCCAATAGGATTGTCACTCTCTTATGTACGTATTGGTTTATGACTTGCGTAAGAGCGGCAACAACGTATCGTAGATTTATCGTTTTAAGGTGCATGACCTATGCGTAGAGACATAATCAGCTGTTAGGAAAAATACATCGTGTTCAAACGGTGCAAAAACTTAAAAAATCATTTGCGACTAAACTACTGTTTCAATTTAATTGATTCTTGGTAGAGAGCTTGATAATGATACCTAGTATAGGCAGTTTAAAGGAAAGCCCTTCTGTCGTATCAACTTTGTATATAGATACCAAGCTACGTTAAAATAATTTCATTTTTAAGGCTGCTCGCAAGCCAGGCAGGCGTTACTCCTACCACCGCAAGGGAAGTATTGGCAAGTCAAATAAGGTGTTGGGTGTGACTGTCCAGGATACGCCGGGCGCTCAGTTCAGTGGATTAACTGGCGGAACAAACTGCGCTACACGAAGAGGCTTCTTCATGCATGTCACCGTAAAGTGCAACTTAATCCATCAGCATAAATGTTTTGTGTCAATTCACTCAATGCTAGCCGTGATATAAGCTTTGCTCATTACGAATAACAAAATATGGTGTTATCCATGGTAGGGTTATTACAAAAAATCGTAACGTATGAAGCAAGCTTCTTGTTCATTGCAACATACCCAAACTTCCTGCCAATCACTGTCTACTATCATTGGTGGTGCTGCCACTTTTTTGACGTAGTTTATCAAATCAATACATTCGTCAAAACCGCCAAAAATCCATGTTTCTTGCACCTTGAGGCTCTTTATACCTCGCACGGTTTCTATACGGCACGGCGTATAAACCGCGCCGTAGAAAAAACGTGGCCATCAACAAGCTTCCATAATGATCTATACAACATTGACGAGTGTGTCTACACGGCGAATAAACCGTAGTTTTTCACGACGGAAAAACGTGTGTGTAGAAAGAGCCTGAGGGTTTACACCACAATTGACCCCAAAGACATGGAACCTTGCTGCATAGGGATAAACCAAATGTAACGCAGAAAAGATTTTTATCTTATAAATGTTATAAACAAATCTTACAATTATTCTATTCAACCTTATAACAATATTACATACTTCACGTATTTATTCGTCCGTCCATCTCGCCATCCGAGCGCCGAGACGCCGTCGCGTGTGCTTCGGACCGAAATAGCGCCGAAGCGGCAACGTCCGACTCGCGCACAAAGCGTAAAAACAACAATATGAATTATTTTCATCTCTAGTTGTGTCCATGAGAATAAATTCTCGGGACAATCGTAGCAGATAAAGGAAAGTGCGTCCTCCCCGTTCTGTTTCAACACAGTCGAGCAGAAAAATCCGGAGTTCCGTTCAAATAGGGTGGATACAATTTTAAAATCCGAGATTTTTTGTAGGTGACCCATTTCTTGTTGAAGCAAAAACTTTTGCGCTGGAAAAGTGTTTTAAAAGTGAACACATAAATTGAATTTGGCAGCACCGTTGGCCAGTATCTATAAAACGTAAAAAGCATTGGTTAATCCAACGTGAAACTGAAAAAAATGCGATGACAGACTCGTATTAATACTCAGTTCCAAAAAGACTATTGTGAGATACCCAAGTACTGCTTAGCATCTAAGATTTGTGGTTTACTATTGCCTTGAAAAGAAATGGTTGCCATTGTTTACGAGAAAGATTAAAAAATTGTGTTTTTGAATTGTCTTTCTTTTAAGGTGAATGCGCAGTTGTAGCCCGCAAGATTCACTTTTTCTTACGTTTTTTGCTATTTTCAGGTCCATGTCAGATTGTATCTAGATTAAAACTTGATTTGCGACTATACAGGTACGTATTTACAGAATTATAATTATTAGAATCATTAATACATCTTTCAAAGTTAGATTTGTACCGTAAGAACAAATCTCTTATGGGAAAAGTGCCTTTGGAACAAATCTAACTTAAAGAGACATATTAATGATTCTAATGACTATAATTCTGTAAATACATATCTATTATAGTCGCGAATCATATTTTTTTAAGATACAACCTGACACTGACCTGCAAATTGCAAAAAACGTAAGAAAATTTGAATTTAGTGGTCTACCACTGCGCATTCACCTTAATGCAGAATCCTAAAAACTTCAACAGCCTGGCGACTCCCGTCTCAGCAGATTTATTGCACACCAACTGAATTTGTAGGCCCCATCGAAATGATAAAGCGTTTCCCCACCGTTTGGGACTAAACAAAAGTTAATACTTAATAGCTTAGCAACTTCGGACCCTTTCACTGCCAATACCAAATAGTTTTTGTGAGAGCTCTAAATATGAGGGCGGAATGTAAATTACTGGTTTTCAATCGCGGTCTTTTTGATGCGTGGGTTATTGTAGCAACTTTATTCAACTGTTTAAACAGATTAAAAGCGTGGGTTTTGTATACAGTTTTATTTCTTTTCTAGTAGAGTATAATGATACTATGCGTTTTCAGTGTTTATAGTTTTATTTGGAAGAACACTAGATTGATTATCGCCTCAGAAATCTTACCAACCGATGCTATGTATGAGCCTATCCACCAGTGGCAAAGGCTGAATT
Organism: Globia sparganii; assembly: GCA_949316385.1. Classification (NCBI taxonomy): domain Eukaryota; kingdom Metazoa; phylum Arthropoda; class Insecta; order Lepidoptera; family Noctuidae; genus Globia; species Globia sparganii. The sequence goes on from OX438654.1 coordinate 21,196,261, forward strand.
TATGACACAGGTAAGCCGGAACAAGAAAAAAATTTTCAATGATGAACTGATTATAGAGTGGTTGTGTTCTAAATTTTCGAAAGGAAGCCGGCGGGAATTGAGTTGTTTGGTACCCTCGCCACTGCTATCTACTATATACCTAATAATCGTATCGTATCGTGGGGTCCGTGGCTAAATAATAACAGCCGCACAGGTTAATCGTCTAGGTTAGGCTACGCTTGCTGCGGTTGGTCTGTGGATGGGTGACCATCCTTACATTCCGAGACCCCTCCGTGCCTCGGAAAGCACGTTAAGCCCTTAGTCCCGGCAGTCATTCGTGGATCTTTGGCAGTCGTTACGGGTCGTCAGAAGTACGAGAGCCTTACCAAGGGGTACGAGTATCGTATTACCCAGTAACTGGTTTGTGGAAGTCAGATAGGCAGTCGCTTCATGTAAAATACTGGTATTCAGTTGCATCCGATTACACTGGAAGCCGACTCCAACATAGTTGGGAAAAGGCTAGGCAGATGATGACCTAATAATCGCATAAGCCGAAGGAGACTAGTCTCCACGACACAGGGAATCCTAGTGGGCTAGAGCTATTTGAATATGTTCCTGAACAATAAAGTTTTTACTAGAACGGGTGTACAAAGAAACTTACCGAAAAATAAAAGTCGTTTACCAACAATTTACTCGTACTTAGTTTGATGTACAGAATGCGGAGTTAACGGCTATGTGATGGGTCTTTTTACACCCTGTATGCTATCAATCTATCAGAAATGCCTCTAATTTCCCTACATATTTGACAAGTTTTTGATATTGATTGTCGCTGCGATGACATTGCGACTAGATTTTGTACGTTTTAATATTACGGGTATTGGCCTTCTGATGTTATGTTACGTGTTCAAATTCTAATAATACAAACCCACCTATTCATTACAAAGAAGCACCTTTAACAAAAAAAACTGTACCTCTTACCAACTTATCCAACATGTTATTGCCAAAACTTTTGCTCACTTTCCCAAAAAGTAGTGGTTTCCACGCAAATGCTCTGGTATTCACGTGATAAAGCGGGTCTTACTGTAATAGAAAGTGCCTACCTAACATTATGTATTTCAGACGTACTGGAAATACGTGAGCGCTTTAGGTAAACGATCTGAGGTCTTAAAAAATATGTTCTGCCGCCGGTCGAGGTAATAACTGGAATTTTGTATTGAGGAATTCAAGGTTTGAATTAATGTAATAAATCAATCTACATAACATGAGACTGGTTTGAGGAGTTGGGAAAATTTGGGAGAGGCCTTTGCCAGTATAGGCTAAAAAAAAATCATGAGGCTTTGGAATTGTTTCTTTGGTACATACCTTGTTGTCCAATAGGCCGGTATTACTGTTTACTAAAGCCTGAGTTCACCAACATTCAAACCACCAGTTAGGTATTTAAACAGCTGGTTTCTGTCAAATTTCCTAAGGAAATTTTAAATATAGAACAGCAGTGCTATTCTATAAAAATCTCACCGTGAAAACTAAGGTGAAGTGAGCTGTCATTCCACTTGATGTTAGGGATTGCCCCTATTGATAGCTCACTTCACGCTCACTTCACCTAAGTTATCACGGTGAGATTATTACAGAATCGATCGGCTGATTAAATATTTAATCAGTTGATTTAAATGTTGGTGAACACAAGGCTTAAGCTACGGTTTCCTAGAGGAGCGATGGCCGCCGCGTGATAACATTACGCCTTGTTTCCCCGAAGGGTTAAGCAGAGGCGAAACTGTTACACCTACGTTTCGCCAGTTATGTTTATACAGACGCCAGCATATCAAGCTATCCGATACTGTCAAATTTTCCCAGTCAACTTTAAACCTTATGCTGTAGCGATAAAGTTGAAAATCTATTAAAGAAAAGACAGATTGTAGTAGCTTGATGTGCTGGCGTCTGTACATATAAAATTTAAATTTGCGACTTTCTGTTTCAAAACAGGTCTTTACCCTGTGAGACGTAATTACCGATAACCACACGTCTCAGATAACAAACACACACACACACACACCCTCACACGGTACAATTTGACCTTGAGTGATCCTAGCGTAGAAGAAAGTTTCAATAGAATAAGCCCTCGTACGGGCGATTTTTTTCAACGCACTGCTAAGTGTCAAGAGTTAGGCGGATCACCCACTGCAACGTTTCACGCGACGGAGTGCGAGAAACGGAGCCAAATTCCCCGCGAAAAAAAATCACGCGCGGTGGCACGTTATCTGCGTCCCGCTGCGTAAGCGGTGCAGTGGGTGACCCGCCTTAATATCCAACAGTGAGTTTTTTCGACGCGCTGTAATGCGTTCTGTTATTGGATTCTCAATGCTCGGCTCTTTATTGAGAATTGAAAATCCAGTACGCCTTAAAAATCAGATTATACTGGTTTTGTTACCACTGCGTGCGTACGTGCGGCCTGCTGTCAGTATCTAAACTATAAATTACATTAAATAAATACATAATACTCATTATTCCTTTCATCTTGAGGAGCTTGTGGCTAAATAACAGCCGCACGGGTCGATCCTCAAGGTTAAGCAACGCTTGCCGAGATCAGTCCGCGGATGGGTGACCATCCATTACACACTAGCTCAACTGTCACTAATGACACACTTGTTTTACTTTTTCTATTGTTACCGATCTTTAGGAAATTTCTCAACATTGGAGCAGTCGAGATTTTTCACCACCACGTTAAGGTGTCATTCATTAATCTTTGAAATTCAAATAAGCAGTCGTTCCATTTAAAATACTGGTATTCAGTAGCATCCGGTTAAACTGGAAGCTGATCCCAATATAGTTGGGAAAAGGATAGGGAGATTGATTGCACTCAATCAATCTTCCTTCTCCTTCTCAGTCAATTGCCACTGCATAGGATTACTCCCGATTGGAGGTCCAACACAGCTGGTACGCCTCTGCCTACGCTTACTATCCGTTTAAGGACTAATGGCAAGATGTTTTATTGTAACATGCTAAATCAAAAGTAAGGAGTTTCTCGCCTATTCCTTCCACATTTCAAGCCAGAGATCACACAGCAAACAGAATCACCATTCTTCCCAAGAACTGCTTACACTAATTACACTTCCCGACTAACCCAATTCCCCTACAGAGGATTTTAAACTAGTTCTTCAACATTTTCAATCTAGCAAGAAAATAAGCTGTAAGTTTTTAAATGAAGACTGTTCGCTGACTCGGCTAATTCCGTTAATGGGAATCCCGCGTTACTTTCGGGAGTTATCGGGTTTTCGTTCGTGTAGCGAGGATATTCGGGGCTCGTTGGTTTTTGTGCATGGCTTGTTTTTGATAATCTTACGAGATATACTGTGCGGCCTGTAGGTAATTACCTGTGTGGGTTTTTTGAAGGGTTGAGCCCCCACCCCTTCAAAAACAGACTAGTTTCTTTCGAGATGTAATAATAGTCTTCAGACCGTATTTGGTTGATGGCGGCCAATCTCAAAAGTGACTAACTTTTGGCGCTGGAGATATTATAGTGCTCAAGCGTGTGCGCAGACACAGCTGCACTCTCTTTTCCCTCACTCGTATAGTCCGATGGGACGGCACGTAATCCGACACGACCGAAGAGAGATCAGGCGCAGGACCAACGGCTTAAACGTGCTTTTCGAAGCTCAGGACTGTTACTAAGAAATTCCTGATGGGAAAAATCAATAACACTTTGCCCGTCCTCGAATTCAACCCCACGCTTAGTAGTTGCGCTTGTGACCACGAGACCAACTGGGTAGTCAGTATTTCGTGATGTAATGGGTATTAAATGTAAGTGGGTGTGGGCATGGCAGTCGGGTGGAGATATGGAGCTATGTCGCAAACTATATTCCACCTCCTACCCAGCGCTCAGGGTCCAAAAACATGCCGTCAAAGTGACTTCTGCTCTGCCACCGACGACGCCGTGGTTATGGCGAAGTTTTGGGCCAACAAGATCTGAAAGTCGTACTAGCGACATGAAGAAGAAGTGTACGTGATGCTAAGCCACCCATTGATTGCTGAGAAATTATAACTTTGACAACAAACTGCTGATCGTGAGGTTTTCAATTTGACTTCTAAGACTAGCAAAATTTTATGAATTTATTTATCGAACACAACCGCTGACTATAATTGGTATAAAATATAAAATAAATAAATAAAATAAAATCATTTTTTAATTCAGACTTATAAATCCAAAGAACTAATATTCCTACAGTAAAACTTATGAAACAAGTGTAATGTAGTGGACGTGAACGTCCAGCTTATCCGCAATAACAGTCAGGATGCTGTTGGTGCTGGTGCGCTGCGCTGACGAGCGCCTCGGCGGCGGCGCATGGCGTGGATACCGTCACCATTCACCGTCAACGCATTGCACTAGCGCGGCAGCTCCAACAACGCTCTGAACCTAATATTAGACGCGCAGGGTGCTGAATGATCTTTGCGTATAATGAGCCCACAAGCAGCACGTGTATAGTGAAGAACAATGCGCTCTGAATAGTGTTATTTTCACTTGAGCATACAACATTTAAACCTGTGGGCTATATAATAACAATAGTTAATTTTGACGGTTAGAAATTATTTATGTACCCTGTCAAAAATCTAATAAAGAAGCGCTAATTCCATACTCAATAAGAAAGTCTACTTTACGTCGACAGCAATAGTCTTTTATGAAAAAAACCGGCCACTTCATTATATGTGGTGCACCACGCACAATGAAGGGTTCCGTAGTTGGGATGAATTTATCCCAAAAGCAAACTCAACATTGCAGTTGAAAAACATGTTCTCCCATAAAAAGACGTCACGGTCAATTCTACAACTGCATCTTTTGCAGTTGTAGAATTGACCGTGACGTCATTGTAATCGCAAAAAAAAAAATGTGATATAACTACAAATTAACGATTTTCGGACTTTATCCTTTACTTGTGATGTGAGGATCTTGCTTCTTGCGAAAATTTCATGATTCTAGGTCAATGATAAAACTGAAACCCATAAAGTACACCCAGGTTTTAATTTATTTGCGAGTGTCAAAATATGCGATATGAATAGCAATTAATGCCAGTTTCTAAGTCAACGTCTTAGAGGCTTGATATTTCTACAGCTCCAAGGAACGGTAGGTCTTGATTTATTTGCGAGTAAAAAAAAAAAAACGGTAATTTATACGGCAGATATTGATCTGCCGTATAAATTACCGTATTTTTTTATTGCGTTGACTTAAAATCTTGATTTTTTTAGAGCTCCAACGGACCGTATTCGATATTTATTTCAACTTGATACATCCACCCATTCCTGAGAAAATACTGACAGATAGATAGTCGGACAAGGAAGTGATCCTATAAAAGATCCGATTTTTCCTTTTGGTATGGAGTAAAAGAAGAATAAAAGAAAGAAAAAAATATATTATTAGTGAGTGAACAACTCAAGGGTCAATTACCTCAGCGTTTTCAATGGAACCAACCCAATATCGCAATGGATACATGAAGCCAATAAAGGAATTGTAAAAAACAAAGAAACTAATCATGACACGTCCACTTTGAACTAAACCTCGTATTTATGTAAGTTGGTAGAGCATAAAATGTGGCCAGCAAAGAGTATGAATGAGACAACCTATAAACCAATTGCTCATTGGTAATTTACGTAGTAGTGGTAGACTTACGAGTTGTTGGCCGTGGGTTCAAACCGTCAGGCGCGCTTTACTTTGTATAATTAATTTTATCACCACTGCTCTCAAAATTATGAAGGAAAACATCATGTCCTACAAATAAAATTCGAAGATATCTGCCAACCCGCACTGGGCTCGCGTGATGGATCATGGTGGAAACATTATACAGGTTGAAATTGAAAACATGCGACAAACCGAAATGACAGATTGTACTCATCATTATGAACAACTTTTACTAAGGGACCAAAGCTGCAATCGCGAAAAAAAAAATCAGCTGATCCCTAGATTTTGACGAGTTATGCGAACATAAATGTAGGGAATAGTTGATTTTTTTTTTTACGATTAGGGTTTAGTCAGATCTACCTGTCGGATTCTCAGACCGATTTGTATGAAATTTTGTGTGCATATCGGGTAGCGATATGCACACAAAATTTCATACAAATCGGTCCAGCCGTTTCGGAGGAGTATGGTAACTTACACTGTGACACGAGAATTTTATATATTAGACTAGCTGACCACGCAAACATCGTTTTGCAAAAAAAAAAAAAAAATAGATAGTAGCCGGTTCTCAGACCTACTGAATATGCATATAAAATTTCATAAAAATCGGTCAAGCCGTTTTGGAGGAGTATGGTAACTAACAATGTGACTCGAGAATTATATATTAGATGTATGTGCCAGTATTTTTCGTCGATGTACCACGTTAATTTGAGAGCTAGTTTCGACAGAGTACTGAAGTAATATTGAAGTTGCAGAGCGGTAAATTGATTTACGTCACAAGCACATTCAACATCAGCCTTTACACTCTACCTTAAATAGGAAACTAGTAGACCGGTATCCCATGTAAGACATCTTTGAAAATAAACTAAGGAACACTAGGTAAAGTGGAGGTCTAGGTTTTCATTGTCATTGTCAAGCGTCCAATAACGTCTAACTTATTATTTTATTTATCACAGTTTTATCACAGCTGAGCTTTATACCTTGTTTCATGTCTACGCTAAGTTAAATTGTGCTCAAGTTAAGCCCGTTTGCAACAGTCTCGCTGGAAAGTTCTAGTATATTGGTGCAGCTACTTCTTGAAAACGGACACAAACAAACAAATTAGTGACGTTTTTATTTTACCATATTTCTTTGGATGTTATAATTAATATTTTTTTAACTTTACGTAAATGCAATTGACATTCTGGAAAAAATAAAGCTATTTCTACTTCTTACCAAGGGGTATCGTATTACCCAGTAACTGGGTTGTGGAGGTCAGATAGGCAGTCGCTCCATGTAAAAATACTGGTATTCAACTGCAGCCGGTTAGACTGAAAGCCGACCCCAACATAGTTGGGAAAAGGCTAGGCAGATGATGTTTGAATTGATATCGTTTTCCATCCGCTTTATGCAAACCATAATACAAATATTTTGCAGAAATTTTGTGTTATTGATACATGATCATTCTCCTAATTATACCAATTTATTTCAGGTCGGCGCCACATGTCTTTATCTTCCATACTTCTCTATCAGTCGTCACCCCAATAGTCACCCCCTTTCTAAACATATCATCATTCACACAGTCCATCCATCGTTTTTTTGGTCTTCCCCTACTCTTATGGCCATCGACATTCATACTCAAAACTTTCGTCACGACATTTTCCTCATCAAACAAACTCAAAGTCAAAGCATTTATTTCAAATAAACCAATTATAGGCACTTTTGAATTGTCAAGGGTCGGTCAGAAAGATGAAGCTAGTTGCCCATTCCAAAGCGTAGGTACCTGTGGAGAAGAACGGGCAAGAAACTCCACGGACACTCTTTTAAATCATAAAATTGTTACAAAAATCTTGGTTAAATCATTCATGTTGAAATTATACCTGTGAGAACGATGCAGAAAGACTTGCACGTTAAAGGCGTCCGTACTTAAAAGGACAATTCATAAATGAAAATAAATTAAAATAAGTCGTGGCGGCTAAGAGATGACCAGTCCCTACTGACGGCACTCACGAACATGACGTATGGATCAGCATCATTCAGCTAAACCATTTTGAAGGGAACCCAATGATCCAACACACACGCCACCATCAGCGAGACATTTGAGTGAGCATGACATAATCTCAGCCGCCAGGGCACATTCAAGTCAATGAAAGACGTACCCAGTAAATGGTAGCTTTATAGTTTAGGTGCATAGTGCTCACACGTGTGCTATGCAATTATACAATACTAAGAGATTGAATTTATACAATGCAAAGATAGGTTTTTCAATCTTCAGCAGCTCCTACCATATTTTCGAATGCTAATTAATTAGTTTATGCGCCCTTGTGGAGCAGGACCAGCGTTCAGCCAAGAATTTTTGTCAGCGATGTAATCCCTCAACTTATAATATGCTTGGCTGCATAGTGTGCGTTTTATGCAAGATTTGAATTTCATTTCATTGAGTTGGAGTATGTGGGGGGGTATTTTATTGTAACATTTTAAACAGTACCCCATGAAGGATGAGTCTACTTTAGCCATTCATTCACCCGTAACACATGCCCATATCATGACAACTGATTCCCACTCAACTTTTCAGTTACCGGTGCCACTTTCAAACTTCCTCTAATGAAAGAAGAAAAACTTCATGTTATTGTGGTTATAAAATATAGCAACAACCAGAACACAATGAAATAATAAATCCGATACCGATAAACCGCTATCAAAGCTCAAGTGTTATTGACCCCACAACAAAATAAGCGAATAACGAAACTCCATCCAATCCACAAATCGTTTCGAAATAAAAATGGACCATGATACGACGTAATTAAATAAAGTATTCCCTGCGGCGATTTGGTCGGTGGCTCACATTCAAGCAATTTCTTTCCAATCGCCAGAGCTGGGTCGTCAGCCACATAGATTAAAGTTAAAACTACCCTTAGGGGTTTGGTAGGTAGTTTCATGATTTTATTGTTCAGGTTTCGTTGGTAGGACTTCCTGGTTTTAAAGTTTGTGGTTAGTGAACTTTTGTAGGCTTTTTAGTTACTTTAGTGGTTTCAATAATACAAAAGTAATGTCATAATGTGAATTGGCACCCATTTAAACGCAAAGCTTTTTAAAGGTGTAAAATTTATGACATTAATCCAAAAAAGGTCAAACGACCATCTTCTGAGTTGATGCACATTTGTGCTCGTTTTACCGCATTTTGAAACAGCTCTTAAAATATCCTCCAAATTGGTGATTTCTTCTTCAATGTTGGCTTTCAAGACTTACAAGGTTTGTGGTTTGTTGTGGTAACGTCTGCAACTTAAATCACAATGACACTATAACGCCATTAGCAAAAATTATGGCACATTCACATTATGACATTAATTTTGCCCCACCTTGTTTAGGAGACATAAAGCTAAATATACTCTTTTTATTTGATGATATTTAATGTTTATTGTGAAAATATCATGAAGACGCGAAATAAGATTACTGGTGACACTTTTTATTTCTTTTCAGGAAACAGTTTGCTTACACATTTCTAAACAACTGCAAAAGAAAAAGAAACCTCTCACAACTTAGATAGAAAAGAAATAAAGTACCATACAATACTAGGAAATAACGCTGAACGTATTGTTGGTAAAACAAAGCCGTAAATAAAGGTAAAAAAATGATACATTATTACGACAAAATCTTCCATACGAAGGCGGCACAATGTCTAGGTTTTTTTGCCCAAAAAACGAAGGCCTGATCCTCAGGGATTTTCCTTATAAAAACCGAAGAAAGATAACACGACAAAACTGATCGCAGAAGGAATTATGAGACATTATGTAATTAATAATTGTTTACCCGGTGCCAGTTTTAGCCAATTAATTAGTAATATTAAATTGACAAAAATAAACCCCAGTTCAACTGTTATATTATTATATGGGGATAGTTTAAATGTAAGAAAAAAAGATATAATTGAATGTGTCCATTTGATGTTACATCTTAATGAGACCAATAATTGTAAATTCATTTTTTGTGCCTTGCCTTACTCATATTATTTAACTGATAAGCAAAATATGCATACCTATAATTTAAATATGTTAATTTATAATAGGACTTGTCGTCGCAGTGACGCTATTTTATATTTTGATTGTAATCAATTCATTACTAATTACAAACTGACAAGTTATACTATGTATTTACCACCTAGTTGTAGGAGACAAATTGCTAATCTTTTAGCATATAATATACACAGTGACACTGGTACCTGTAGTATACCATCGATTACTGTTAGTAGTAGTACTAACACTACTTTTGATACGCCTTGTAGTTTAAACTCTTAGGTGCGACAACGGGTCAGCCTCATATGTTGAATGTTGTACATCAAAATATGCAGGGTCTGTCCGGCAAAGAGCTAGAGTTAAGTTTATTTATGGAGAACTATGATGTTCACGTGTTATGTTTGACTGAACATTGGTTGAAAGAACATGAAGTAGTGTTTATTAATGATGATAACTTTACTGTACAGAGTGCATTTGTCAGAAAAAGTGCTATTCGTGGTGGCTCTTTAGTTCTTGTTTCAAACAAGTTAAAATGTAAACAACGTTTAGATTTAGTTAATCTTTCAATCGAGCGCACTATTGAGTTGTCTTGTGTTGAACTTGAGCGACATGTTATAATTTGCGTTTATCGACCCCCCTCTGGGGATTTTATTAGTTTTGAATCGGTAATGGAAGATTCTCTCCACAGGTTGAAATCAAGTAACAAAAATATTATTTTATGTGGAGATTTCAATATTAATATTCTAGATGTTACTCCATTAAGTATTAGACTTCTCAATCTGTTTAGGTCTTATAATTTAATTAATTTGTTTTTTGAACCTACTAGGATTACGGCATCTTCCTCAACTTGTCTTGATAATATATTTAGTGATTGTGATGCCAAAAATAATTTAGTGTTAACTGACTTAACATCCGACCACTGTGGTTTATTAGCTAGTTTCCCCATGCCATTACCTAAAAAGCCGCATAAATTTGAATGTAGGCCTTATACAGCTAGTCGTTGCAAAATGTTTAAAAATAATATAGCTCAAAGAATTACACCATCTATAGTTGAACACGAGAATCCTAATGAAATTTATGGTGCCCTTTTTGCTGTCGTGCAAAAAGAGTACCAATCTACTTTCAAGTCCAAAACCATTGACATTAATGGATCCTCTGTTGGCTTTAACCAATGGGCTACTCCAGGTATTTATAGAAGTAGAGCGAGACTATACGAGTTATATGGTTTGAAAAAATACAGGTTTGATACTCCTTTCCTAGAGTATGTAAAAAATTATTCAAAATTATTTAAAAAAATTTGTGCTTTTGCTAAATCAAAATTTTTAAGTGATTCAATTAAAAATTCGAGTAATAAAGTAAAAACCACTTGGAAAATTATTAATAATGAAATGGGTAAATCGGTTAAACAAGATAAACAACTTGAGATTATGGTTGACAGCAAATTAGTTAATAAAGCTGCTGACGTAGCTGAGGCATTTAATGAGTTTTTTGCCAACATACCTGTAACCACGACTCGCTCCTTAAATTCGTCCCCGTCTAAAGCTGAAAACCTTTTGCATAGTAGTGTACCTAAATGTAGTCGCTTATTTAGCTTCGAACATGTAACCCCGCGTGATGTAGTTAATGTTTTTAACACACTTAAATCTAAAAACACCGGTGATTACTGGGGCATCTCCATTAAACTTTTAAGTAATATAATAGACATCGTAGCCCCCTATCTAGCTGTTACTTTTAATAAATGTGTTGATTTAGGAATTTTTCCTGACCTCATGAAGAGTAGTAAAGTCATACCTTTATTTAAATCAGGTAATAAAAATGACGTTGGCAATTTCAGGCCTATTTCTATCTTACCTGCATTTAGCAAAATATTTGAAAAATTAATACTCAAGCAGCTGCTAAGACATTTTAATTTAAATAGCCTCCTTCATAATGAACAATATGGCTTTACAAAAGGTCGTTCAACTACAGATGCGGGTGTTGCTTTGCTGAAACACATATTTAATGCATGGGAGGACTCGCAAAATGCTATTGGAATTTTCTGTGATCTCTCCAAAGCCTTTGATTGCGTGCACCATGACACACTTTTACGTAAACTACGTCATTACGGTGTCCAAAACGAAGCTCTCAACGTAATAAATTCTTATTTACATAATAGGTTCCAATGTGTAGATGTTAATGGTGTGAAATCTTCTGGGCTACCAGTTCAGTTAGGTGTACCGCAAGGCTCAATACTGGGTCCATTCTTGTTCTTAGTATATATTAATGATTTACCTTTCTATTTAAAGGGCATCTGTGACGTTGTACTGTTTGCAGATGATACCTCTCTTATTTTTAAAGTAGACAGGAATAGACAAGATTTTGACGACGTAAACAGTGCACTCTCTATTGTTACGGATTGGTTTACGTCAAATAACCTAGTTCTCAATGCCAAGAAAACGAAATGTGTAAAGTTCGCCTTACCGAATGTTAGAAATCTAGGACCCAACATCGTCTTAGATAAAGAGGTGCTTGAAACTGTGGGCTCGGCAGTTTTTCTTGGAATAACATTAGATGCCAAACTTCAGTGGGGACCACATATATCAAGCCTAGCAGGAAGGCTCAGTTCGGCTGCCTACGCCGTCAGGAAAGTAAGACAATTCACTGACGTTGATACAGCTCGTTTAGTTTATTTTAGTTATTTTCACAGTGTTATGTCCTACGGTATTCTGCTATGGGGCAAAGCTGCTGATATACAAAATATATTTGTCCTGCAAAAACGAGCTGTTCGAGCAATTTACCAGCTAGGTGCTAGAGTTTCTCTAAGAGATTTTTTTAAAGATATTGGTATTCTCACGGTTGCATCACAGTTCATCTTAGCCAACATCTTATATATTAGGCAAAATATACACTTGTACACTAAAAACAGTGATATTCACAATGTTAACACCAGAAACAAGGACAAACTACGTGCTCCCTTTCACCGGCTTCATAAGGTTCATAACTCATTTGTTGGGCTTGGTATAGCCTTTTATAATAAGCTACCTTCTTCTTGGCTAGATTTGCCTTTTAATGCGTTTAAAGCTCAAGTAAAATCTAACCTTTGTTCAAAGGCATACTATTCCATCAACGACTACTTAAACGATAAGAATAGTTGGTCGCCCTGATTAACTCAAGACAATGTTTATGTTCTTTCTCCAGAATTAGCTTACTGACAGGTTATATGAGTTCATATATTTTTTTTTTTTTCTGTTTTTAGTTGACTTTATAAGTCAATTCAGTTTAATTTTATTTTAATTTATTATTGACATAATCTACTCATTTCAATGTTTTCTAATGAGTTGATTGCAACATATGTGGTTAGCTAGCGACCTCTACGATTGATCACATTTATCTTGCCTGAGCAACCGGCAGCAAGTTCGTCATGCTCCCTTAGATGTCACTGCTTGCGGTAGCGTCGGGGGTCGGGTTGCCTCCTTCCCTCAAATATGGCGAGGGGGGTAATGGCTGATCTTTGCGTTATGCTCGTGAACGGGTGCTGCTTGTGGTGACTGGTCGTCTTGCTGACCTTGGTTTTACTGTTGTTATTACTAATAACTTTTTAAAATTTATTTTACTTCGATGGTCCTAGTTTACCATTCACAGCTATGTGAACTGAACCCAGTATTGCATACATATGTAAGCTGTCACGCCCTTTATACCTGGAGGCTTTTATTTAGGTAGCAAGTTTTTGTTTACATTTTTAATTTTTGCTTGAGTACGTATTGTTTTTATTGTATTTGTGGGTATATTGGCGTGGCAAGCTAACATATGGCAAATAATTTAATTTAATGTGTTCTGTAACGTCAATAACTTTGCATATCTAGTATTGTATACAATTAAATATTTTCTAACTGAACAGACAGCTGTGCTGCTGGGGAGTTTGTTGCGCCACTTCTTCTCCCCAGCGAAAGCACTAGGAAGTGGTGAAGGGCGGGCGTTTTGGGGGGACTGTCTTTTGTAATTGACGTTCGAAAAGTGCTGATTCTCAGCCTAGTTTGAATAAATGACTTTTGATTTTGATTTTGATTTTGATTTTGAATTACAATGATAAATAATTCAGGGGCGGAAATATGGATGCTTACCCCTTTAGTCTATTTTATTTTATTATATTACTCGAATTTGTTAAGATATAAGACGCTTTATGACGCACGATAATGACACGTCACGACATTTGTGAACAATAACTGACACTGAGTTTGTTTCAGTGTTTCTTTTCAGAGTAGTCGGATAGGAAGCATTGACCTCATCTCTAGTCTTTTAATTTGTTTTTTTTTTAATTTTTCACGCCAAAAAATTTTGGCGTGAAAAATTGTCTTTGTTAAAACCACAAAATAGCAACACATGTTACACGAAGAATAAACATAATTTAATCACTATCATTGATTGTCAAAGAATACGAAATTAGTTTATTTTTCTGTGGTTAATTAATCAATCCTGCTAGGTGGACCGACGACATCGTGAGAGTCGCGGGCAACCGATGGATGCAAGTGGCGGATTGTCGTTCGGCGTGGTGGTCTAAGGGGGAGGCCTTTGTTCAGCAGTGGACGTCTTCCAACTGATGATGATGAATTAATCAAAAATTACTGTACTTTTGCAAACCAACAAGATGGAAATATTGTTTCATAACATATTTACCAGAGTAATACTGTGGTGGTTCAGTAGTAACAGACGTAATTTAAGAGTTGTAGGTCGTGTGTTCGAACCCTGATGCTTTACTTCGTGTAAATTATCTCATCACCACTGCTCTCAAAACGTTAAAGGTAAACATCTTGAGGAAACTGGCATGTCCTAGAATCAAACAATCGAAGGTATGTGACATCTACCAACCTGCACTGGGCCCGCGTGGTGGATTACGGCCCACTCCCTCTCACCGAGAGAAGGCCAAGATCAAGGAAGGTCTCAATAGTGGGAACATTATAGGCTGATTACGCTTATGCTATGCCAACCAATTTACCTACCTTCTGATAATTAGATAAATACCGTCTGAGCTTATCATTTTGTCTATTGATCTTATCGGAAAAAGCAGGTGTACTTTGATTCCATTCCCAGAATTCCTACTCGTGTAACTATGTATTTATCCTTTTGATATATTCTTATTTTGTAAATGTGAGGACTTTGTAGGCTTTGTAGACTTTAGATCTGTAGACCATTTATTATTTTATCAAGTACCTGGTACTTGTTGACAGGCCTACGCTGTTCTTCCATACCTACTGTAATTTGAAAACATTGTAAAAGCCAATTGTTTTTAAAAGAGTAACCGTGGAGTTTCTTACCGGTTCTTCTCCATAGGAAACGACCAGTTGGAACCGTGCACCTAGCTTCTGACGTTTCATAAGTGCCCATGTATGCTTATATGAAATGAAATGTTTTGATTTTGAATTTTTGATTTTTATGTCATGTCGTGTCGCCAACGTGTCGTCCTATAAAAAATTACAAATACGGATAAAGACTTATGATTTTGGCATCATATTTTTGTTAGACGACTGTGAGGAGAATACATTATGGTCGGGGCGAGCCGTAACTCATAACGATGGTCCATTCATTCGTGTAAATTGTTTTGATAGGCTCGAATATTATATCTAGTTTTGTTTTTCCACACTTTATGATAGTTGGAGCATTGTTACTAGTTTTATTTATTAAAGCGATCGAAAGGGGTTTTTATGATCGCCTTTGATTTATATTCGCGTTAATGTTTTGGTTATGTGGTGAGTTAACGATTCCTAGAATTTTGTGAAGATTAATTCATTTTCGGCTTTGGTGGACTAGACTGTATATTATGAAATGACGTCATTCCATACCTATATTACAAATCTGGAAAAAGACTTTACCCCTTTGAACCTGTTTTGCACATGACCACTTTTTTCTTTCTTTTTAGCCTATACTGTCCCGCTGCTAGGCAAAGGCCTCCCCCAAATCTTTCCAGAAACTCTTTTCCCGCGCTACCTCGAACCAGCCCTCGCGGTACGCGTCCAGGGCCTCAAGTCTGCTATTACAATAATGTCAGAATGGTCTATCATTGGTTTCATAATTGTTGATTTTGACAAGTTTGGTAATCTACTAATATAATGGCGTCATTATGACTTTACAATGGTCAACCACTGACACTCCATTGAAAGAAATGGCATAAAATGGTATTCTCGTACATAATGACAAATGAATAAATGTAATGTTTATTGCTATTTACGAACTTCTTACTACTTCAGTTTGCAAACACTAATACGTAATATGTAAAAATATATATTAAATGAAATCTAGCATGAAAAGTAGTAAGTAGTTTTTCTCAGACCATTGTCCGACCAATGATCGACCATTATGAAGTTAGCCGATTACGAACTTTTACCAAAATGAGAATGGGATCGTGTTGGAATGACGAATTTATGAAAATAGCACACGGATTTGTGCCAAGTTTGAAGCTGGTTGGTGATAAAATTAAATTGTAAAATTAATGTATTTCGCGTTTATTTATCTAAAAACATGCTTAATTTCGATAGATTTAGTTATAAATAATAATAATCTGTGTTTGTGAGCTATTTCGTTGAAAAAATCAATGAATAATCAAGAAATTAGTACCAGCTGTCATCCAACGGACGGATTTGAAACCCGGGGAGTATTTCTTTTAATTTGTATTTCTTATAATTTATGCTCCTATTAGTTCGTAATGCACCTTTTCCCCCTTAATGTGTGTACTGCTTGTCCCAATAACCAACATAGTGAGCAAACTTATAATTATCTTTATTGTGCTGAACACTGTTCGTGCATTATTGGGATAAAACACTTAATTAGTTAGAGACCCCTTAGAAATCACTGTAGTTTATTACTAGACATACCTCTGTTAAGTTTAATTACTGAATTAGAACCGCTTTATGAAATTAACGTTAGAAACTGGATTTTCAATAACTTGACAAAAGTAGTACCCCCAAACATTTTGCAATAATTTAATTTTGTTATTTTTCCCTTCTTATTGTAGAATGTCACTATCTTAATTAAGATATACCTAATAATAATTAAATTTGCTAACCTTAATTATATCACATACTCATCTTATCTTTTATTCCTTTGTTTTTTTGTTCACTTCATCCTGGTACTTACTACCCACATCTCATCCCTCTCTCTTATTCCTTTCACTCACTTGGCTTTCTCTTCTCTCATTCCAGGGTGCCTCTAGGGTTTGCCTGTCAATATGTTGACCCGTAGAGCTGCATCCTTGGATGAAAAACTGAGGGCTACATTGAAAGAATTGGAATCTAGTAAAAAACAGAACAAACAGCTACTGCAGGAAAGGGATGACAGCGAGGTGGAAATAAAATTCATAAATGACAAGAACACTGAGCTTAAGAACCAGTTGGCTGAACTACATGTACAGCATATGGACATACTTGACCAGCATCAACACCTCCGTCAACTTGTGTCAAGTTTTCAGGAATGTAGTGACACACACGAACTGGCTTTGAGACGCATATCTGAGCTAGAACTGGAATTGAGCAGGGCCCACGACACAATAACCCACTTGGAATCTCTCAAAGCCGGTGAAGAGTCTGCGATCACCTGCAGTCTTTATGATGAGTTGGTTGGTAGCGGGTCCGGACCCACATGTGTTGAGCCAATTGTAACAATAGACTTAACTAATGATACCCTCAATAAAAACAAATTGTTTACTAGTCATAATAAGATAAAAAAATACATTAAAATTAATAGATTAATAAAAAAACAGGAAAAATCATTAAAACGCCAAAAAGTTAACAAATCAAATATAAAACTTAGGCAAAAAAACTTACATTTAATACAAGAATTAAAAAACTGTAACAGTGAATTAGAATTATGTAATACTATGTATGACACTGACACTCAGCACCTACAGGATGAATTGTTTGTTATGGAAAATGCTCTAAAGGATATCTTCAGTAAATATGAGGCTTCTCAACAAGACCTGAGTAAGCGCATGCAGGAGGCTAATGAGTTGGCAGACCTGGTCAAGTACAATGCGGAGAGGTATGAGTCTCTGACAAATAACCTCTCTTTTAGCTGTACCTGCTCCCAGGGACCCCAGCCTCAACTCCCACCCACACCCACACCCTCAGTGGCTCAATCCGTAGGTAGCTGTATTAATGATGATAACAATAGTAGGAATAATTTAATTAACACTACTTATGTATTTTCTGACAAATTTGGTCAAGGTTTTGGTAGGATATTTAATCAGTGTTCGGAACATTATGTAATTAATAATTGTTTACCCGGTGCCAGTTTTAGCCAATTAATTAGTAATATTAAATTGACAAAAATAAACCCCAGTTCAACTGTTATATTATTATATGGGGATAGTTTAAATGTAAGAAAAAAAGATATAATTGAATGTGTCCATTTGATGTTACATCTTAATGAGACCAATAATTGTAAATTCATTTTTTGTGCCTTGCCTTACTCATATTATTTAACTGATAAGCAAAATATGCATACCTATAATTTAAATATGTTAATTTATAATAGGACTTGTCGTCGCAGTGACGCTATTTTATATTTTGATTGTAATCAATTCATTACTAATTACAAACTGACAAGTTATACTATGTATTTACCACCTAGTTGTAGGAGACAAATTGCTAATCTTTTAGCATATAATATACACAGTGACACTGGTACCTGTAGTATACCATCGATTACTGTTAGTAGTAGTACTAACACTACTTTTGATACGCCTTGTAGTTTAAACTCTTAGGTGCGACAACGGGTCAGCCTCATATGTTGAATGTTGTACATCAAAATATGCAGGGTCTGTCCGGCAAAGAGCTAGAGTTAAGTTTATTTATGGAGAACTATGATGTTCACGTGTTATGTTTGACTGAACATTGGTTGAAAGAACATGAAGTAGTGTTTATTAATGATGATAACTTTACTGTACAGAGTGCATTTGTCAGAAAAAGTGCTATTCGTGGTGGCTCTTTAGTTCTTGTTTCAAACAAGTTAAAATGTAAACAACGTTTAGATTTAGTTAATCTTTCAATCGAGCGCACTATTGAGTTGTCTTGTGTTGAACTTGAGCGACATGTTATAATTTGCGTTTATCGACCCCCCTCTGGGGATTTTATTAGTTTTGAATCGGTAATGGAAGATTCTCTCCACAGGTTGAAATCAAGTAACAAAAATATTATTTTATGTGGAGATTTCAATATTAATATTCTAGATGTTACTCCATTAAGTATTAGACTTCTCAATCTGTTTAGGTCTTATAATTTAATTAATTTGTTTTTTGAACCTACTAGGATTACGGCATCTTCCTCAACTTGTCTTGATAATATATTTAGTGATTGTGATGCCAAAAATAATTTAGTGTTAACTGACTTAACATCCGACCACTGTGGTTTATTAGCTAGTTTCCCCATGCCATTACCTAAAAAGCCGCATAAATTTGAATGTAGGCCTTATACAGCTAGTCGTTGCAAAATGTTTAAAAATAATATAGCTCAAAGAATTACACCATCTATAGTTGAACACGAGAATCCTAATGAAATTTATGGTGCCCTTTTTGCTGTCGTGCAAAAAGAGTACCAATCTACTTTCAAGTCCAAAACCATTGACATTAATGGATCCTCTGTTGGCTTTAACCAATGGGCTACTCCAGGTATTTATAGAAGTAGAGCGAGACTATACGAGTTATATGGTTTGAAAAAATACAGGTTTGATACTCCTTTCCTAGAGTATGTAAAAAATTATTCAAAATTATTTAAAAAAATTTGTGCTTTTGCTAAATCAAAATTTTTAAGTGATTCAATTAAAAATTCGAGTAATAAAGTAAAAACCACTTGGAAAATTATTAATAATGAAATGGGTAAATCGGTTAAACAAGATAAACAACTTGAGATTATGGTTGACAGCAAATTAGTTAATAAAGCTGCTGACGTAGCTGAGGCATTTAATGAGTTTTTTGCCAACATACCTGTAACCACGACTCGCTCCTTAAATTCGTCCCCGTCTAAAGCTGAAAACCTTTTGCATAGTAGTGTACCTAAATGTAGTCGCTTATTTAGCTTCGAACATGTAACCCCGCGTGATGTAGTTAATGTTTTTAACACACTTAAATCTAAAAACACCGGTGATTACTGGGGCATCTCCATTAAACTTTTAAGTAATATAATAGACATCGTAGCCCCCTATCTAGCTGTTACTTTTAATAAATGTGTTGATTTAGGAATTTTTCCTGACCTCATGAAGAGTAGTAAAGTCATACCTTTATTTAAATCAGGTAATAAAAATGACGTTGGCAATTTCAGGCCTATTTCTATCTTACCTGCATTTAGCAAAATATTTGAAAAATTAATACTCAAGCAGCTGCTAAGACATTTTAATTTAAATAGCCTCCTTCATAATGAACAATATGGCTTTACAAAAGGTCGTTCAACTACAGATGCGGGTGTTGCTTTGCTGAAACACATATTTAATGCATGGGAGGACTCGCAAAATGCTATTGGAATTTTCTGTGATCTCTCCAAAGCCTTTGATTGCGTGCACCATGACACACTTTTACGTAAACTACGTCATTACGGTGTCCAAAACGAAGCTCTCAACGTAATAAATTCTTATTTACATAATAGGTTCCAATGTGTAGATGTTAATGGTGTGAAATCTTCTGGGCTACCAGTTCAGTTAGGTGTACCGCAAGGCTCAATACTGGGTCCATTCTTGTTCTTAGTATATATTAATGATTTACCTTTCTATTTAAAGGGCATCTGTGACGTTGTACTGTTTGCAGATGATACCTCTCTTATTTTTAAAGTAGACAGGAATAGACAAGATTTTGACGACGTAAACAGTGCACTCTCTATTGTTACGGATTGGTTTACGTCAAATAACCTAGTTCTCAATGCCAAGAAAACGAAATGTGTAAAGTTCGCCTTACCGAATGTTAGAAATCTAGGACCCAACATCGTCTTAGATAAAGAGGTGCTTGAAACTGTGGGCTCGGCAGTTTTTCTTGGAATAACATTAGATGCCAAACTTCAGTGGGGACCACATATATCAAGCCTAGCAGGAAGGCTCAGTTCGGCTGCCTACGCCGTCAGGAAAGTAAGACAATTCACTGACGTTGATACAGCTCGTTTAGTTTATTTTAGTTATTTTCACAGTGTTATGTCCTACGGTATTCTGCTATGGGGCAAAGCTGCTGATATACAAAATATATTTGTCCTGCAAAAACGAGCTGTTCGAGCAATTTACCAGCTAGGTGCTAGAGTTTCTCTAAGAGATTTTTTTAAAGATATTGGTATTCTCACGGTTGCATCACAGTTCATCTTAGCCAACATCTTATATATTAGGCAAAATATACACTTGTACACTAAAAACAGTGATATTCACAATGTTAACACCAGAAACAAGGACAAACTACGTGCTCCCTTTCACCGGCTTCATAAGGTTCATAACTCATTTGTTGGGCTTGGTATAGCCTTTTATAATAAGCTACCTTCTTCTTGGCTAGATTTGCCTTTTAATGCGTTTAAAGCTCAAGTAAAATCTAACCTTTGTTCAAAGGCATACTATTCCATCAACGACTACTTAAACGATAAGAATAGTTGGTCGCCCTGATTAACTCAAGACAATGTTTATGTTCTTTCTCCAGAATTAGCTTACTGACAGGTTATATGAGTTCATATAATTTTTTTTTTTTCTGTTTTTAGTTGACTTTATAAGTCAATTAATTTTATTTTAATTTATTATTGACATAATCTACTCATTTCAATGTTTTCTAATGAGTTGATTGCAACATATGTGGTTAGCTAGCGACCTCTACGATTGATCACATTTATCTTGCCTGAGCAACCGGCAGCAAGTTCGTCATGCTCCCTTAGATGTCACTGCTTACGGTAGCGTCGGGGGTCGGGTTGCCTCCTTCCCTCAAATATGGCGAGGGGGGTAATGGCTGATCTTTGCGTTATGCTCGTGAACGGGTGCTGCTTGTGGTGACTGGTCGTCTTGCTGACCTTGGTTTTACTGTTGTTATTACTAATAACTTTTTTAAATTTATTTTACTTCGATGGTCCTAGTTTACCATTCACAGCTATGTGAACTGAACCCAGTATTGCATACATATGTAAGCTGTCACGCCCTTTATACCTGGAGGCTTTTATTTAGGTAGCAAGTTTTTGTTTACATTTTTAATTTTTGCTTGAGTACGTATTGTTTTTATTGTATTTGTGGGTATATTGGCGTGGCAAGCTAACATATGGCAAATAATTTAATTTAATGTGTTCTGTAACGTCAATAACTTTGCATATCTAGTATTGTATACAATTAAATATTTTCTAACTGAACAGACAGCTGTGCTGCTGGGGAGTTTGTTGCGCCACTTCTTCTCCCCAGCGAAAGCACTAGGAAGTGGTGAAGGGCGGGCGTTTTGGGGGGACTGTCTTTTGTAATTGACGTTCGAAAAGTGCTGATTCTCAGCCTAGTTTGAATAAATGACTTTTGATTTTGATTTTGATTGACTTGGGCCCCTGGTTATCTCGCCATTTCTTTCTGGTACCCATTTTGCGGTCCTGAAAATATGATTGAATAACATAATAACCAGCCTATAATGTTCCCACTGCTGGAACACAGGCCTCCTCTCTATGAGAGGGAGTGGGCCGTAATCCACCACACGGGCGCAGTGCGGGTTGGTAGATGTCACGTCTTCGAATTTTTTGGTTCTAGGACATTCCGGTTTCCTCACGATGTTTTCCTTCACCGTTTTGAGAGCAATGGTGATGAAATAATTTACACAAAATAAAGCGCCTGACGGGGTTCGAACCTACGACCTACAACTCGTAAGTCGCGGCCGTTACTGATGGGCCACCACTGCTCTCCTAAAAATATGATTGAATACTGTAGTATAATGAATGCGCCTCTTTTTGTAAACCTCAAATAATTCCTGTTTTGGGGTTCACCAACTTGGATATAGCAGTTGGTCACAGTTATAACCTAATCTTACATATTTGGTTGGAATGCCTAGCTTAGTTACTGCGACCGACGACTGTACGAAAAGGCCAGTTTAAAAATAGACTCAGTTATATAAAAATGTGCCATCATTAGAAGCGCAAAAAGTTTCTGAAGGATCAGTTAAATATTTCTCTTTTGAATTTACCATTTGCTTTAAAAATTCTGAGGTAAGTAATTAAAACTTTGAAAACTTAGGTACTTATACCCACAGATATAGATAAACCTAGATAACGCAAGAGCAACTACTTTGCGCGCCAAAAATCACACCAACTTACGTTAAAAAATCGTAAGCCGCCACTTTCGCGCTCAGTCCTGTGTACTGCTGGTTGGGTGAGCATGAGCGAGAAATAGCGCTTGTGACGTCATAATAGGTAGTCAAAATAATGGCACGCTTGTTTTTCATACAGATCGTGATACTTACGTTATCGTATCTAGGTCTATCTATATCTTTGCTTATACATGTCAGTGCTCCAATTCTCTAGTAGCTAATAAAGATCAAATTCGGAAAACACGTATTCGTTTGTATGAATCTGATAGGTGTGAAGAACGTATTCTCTCGCCGCCCGCACTTTGATGTCAATTTTCTCTTCCATAATTTTCAAGGATTTGACGGGTTCACGTACACAGTTAAAATGTATAAAAACCAAATTACCAGCATTAAAGGTAACAAAGTATAACAAAAACATTGTACAGAAGCCAGCACATCAAGCTACTACAATTTGTCATTTCTTTAATAGATTTTCAACTTTATCGCTGAAGCATAAGGTTCAAAGTTGATTGGGAAAATTTGACAGTTTCGGGTAGCTTGATGTGCAAAATTAACGCCACCATAAAATTCATATAGGCAGACACAAAATTATTGAGTTTTTGATGGACTTATTCCCCGTTTACGTGTTTTAAACAAAAAGAAAAATCTCTGGAATGTTCCCAGATGCCTGTAGGCTACAATAAATATATTTTTTAAAGCCCGTATGAAGCTGATGCGAGAATTTAACGCTTATTGCCGCTTTAAAGTGCTATGAGTATATCACGGCTGCTTTTTTAACTTCCTCATACCTGTAATTTTTTTTATTTCGACTGTTAACGCGTTATGGGTTAATTTTTGGTGTGACGCGTTCTTTTTTTGAGAGATATTAGAATTAAAAAAAAAATACTGACCAGGTATTACAGTAAGCTGGTTAACAGAAAATAAAGAAAGAAAGAAAATTGTTTTTTCTGCACAAACAAAACGCACATTAATCTATTAAAAGTATTTTCGTATTTTTTATACAAAAAAAAAAATCTTTTAGGTTTAATTTTTTATTTATTTATAATATTTATGTGCCGTTTTGATCGATGACTTGTTGCCATCTTGTGGGCAATGCCATGATCCCATTGCTGTAGAAGTTTTAAGATTTTTTATCAAAAAAATCTGACAGGTAGGTTTCATAGTGTTCTTTTGAGTTTAACTTTATGCTTCTTACAGAGTTCTGAAGTGACCGAAACAGGTGAAAATCTGATGGAGCAAGATCAGGGCTATACGGAGGATGCATCAACACATCCCAGCCAAGCTCTCTCAATTTTTGCTGAGTGCGGTCTGGCGTTGTCGTGATGAAACACCACGCCCTTCCTTTTCACCAGCTCCGGCCGGTTTTTCTCAATAGCTTCTTTTAACCTCATCAGTTGTTGACAGTAGAGGTCAGAATCGATAGTTTTACCCGGCGGCAAAAGCTCATAGTGGACGATTCCTTTCCAATCCCACCAAACACACAGCATCACTTTGTTCCGAGTCAGGCCGGGATTTGCCACGGTCTGTGGGGCTTGCCCATGCTTCGACCACGATCTTTTTCGGACATTATTATCGTAAGTCATCCATTTTTTATCACCCGTAATCAACAGTTTAAGAAAGGGTCGGAATTATTACGTTTCAACAAAGAATCGCAAATGGAAACACGTTGCATTAAGTTTCTCTCAGTGAGATCATGTGGTACCCAAATATCAAGTTTTTTCTTGTACCCAGACTTTTGTAAATGCCGTAAAACTGTTTTGTGATCAACATCCAGTTCTTCAGCAATATCATAACTACTAATATGTCGATCTTGCTCCACTTTTTCAAAAATGGCACTGATTTTATCCGTGACAGGGCGTCCAGAGCGAGCTTCATCCTTCACACTAAAATTTCTTGACTTGAAACGCTTGAACCACATTTGTGCTATTCGTATTGATACCGCATTAGGTCCGTAAACCGCACAAATTTTATTCGCGGCGTTCGTCGCATTTTTACCTTTTTTGTAATAAAATTTTAAAATGTACCGAATTTCTTCGTCACATACGTTCATGTTGCTTGCTTGAAAAACACTTGAGAAATGGCGGGAACTAGTTTTTTTTTAATTTATTGCATCTTTAGAATGTCAACATTTAATAGTATTAAAACCAGCCAGTTACATTCAGTACTGCCAAAGAGGTTTGATTATTAACAATAGATTCAAAATACGAAAATATTTTTGCCCCGACCTATTTATATATAAAACAAAGTCGGGTTAGTTACACCATTAATAACTCAAGAACGGCTGGACCAATTTTTATGATATTTGATTTGTTGGATTTGTCTCTGACCCGAACAGCCGGCGAACTTCGTACTGCCGTTCGAAGTTCGCCGCGTCAGCTACTATAGACATCCAACGTAGTCAAAAGCCTCGCACTCAAGCATATAAAAAATTTACAATTTTGTCCATTTCGTGATGTCAGGTCCAGGGGCCAAAGACTCCTCCGTCCGCATTCCGGCCCATCGTGCTGCTCGACGAGGTCGGCAAGCTCTTTGAGAGAGTAATTGCGGGCCGCCTCGTCGGGCACCTGGTTAGGACGGGGCCGGATCTTGCGGACAGCTAGTTTGGCTTCCGCAAGGGGTGCTCGACGGTGGACGCCATCATGCGCGTGAGAGCCCTTACGATGGGGGACGCGGTGTCCCAGGGTGGGGTCGTCGTGGCGGTGTCACTCGACATCGCCAACGCTTTTGACACCCTGCCCTGGAGTTGCATTGGGGAGGCACTCCGGTATCACCGGGTGCCGACCTACCTCCGTCGAGTAGTCGGGGCGACATGTCGTGCGGTGTCCGAAAGGGATCGGTTCTGGGGCCGCTCCTGTGGGACATCGGTTACGAC
Source organism: Globia sparganii (assembly GCA_949316385.1). Classification (NCBI taxonomy): domain Eukaryota; kingdom Metazoa; phylum Arthropoda; class Insecta; order Lepidoptera; family Noctuidae; genus Globia; species Globia sparganii. Next base: position 21,222,012 of record OX438654.1, read on the forward strand.
TGGGTGCTGCGGGCCGATCTCCCTGATGGAGTCAGCGTGGTTTGCTATGCTAACGACACGCTAGTCCTGGCGCAGGGGAGGTCACATCAGGCGGCGGCCGACGCGATGACACGCGGGGTTGCGATAGTCGTGGAGAGGATCCGGCAGTTAGGTCTCGAGGTGGCATAGCACAAGTCCGAGGCCATGTCTTTTCATGGGCCTCGGAACGGGCCGCCTTCGGAATCCCAACTAACGGTAGGAGGGGTTCACATCGGCGTCGAGACAACGATGAGATACCTGGGTCTCGTCCTCGACAGCCGGTGGAACTTCGTCGAGCACTTCCGACGTTTGGCTCCCAAGCTGGAACGAGCCGGGGCCGCCTTCAAGCGGCTCTTGCCTAACCTGAGGGGGCCAAACGCCTCCTACCGGAGGCTCTACGCGGGGGTCGTGCGGTCCATGGCCCTATATGGGGCCCCGGTGTGGGCGCGTTCACTGCGGCGGCGAGCCGCCCACTACCTGAACGCGCCCCAGAAGGTGGTAGCCGTAAGGCTAATCCGGGGGTACCGCACGATCACGGGCGAGGCGGCAAGTCTCCTTGCCGGACTGCCGCCGTGGGATCTGGAGGCGATAGTCCTCGCGCGCCTGTACGAGTGGCGCGCGGAGGCACTACGCCGGGGGGAAACTCCGTTGCCGCGGCAATCACGGCGGAGCGGACCGACCTCCGGCGCGATCTCATGGCGGCATGGCCACGCGCGCTTCAAAGAGATGTCAGCATTAAGGAAGGGGCCCGTAAGGGCCGAAGCCTGCCGGGGCAGCGGGATTGTCCGAAAGGGTTACCGCTACCCCGGAACACAAAGGGCTAAGGAAGGAACACGGGTGGGTTTTAGTTAGTAAAAGTCTGACACTCCCTTCTGCTCCACCCAGAGCGGGAGGGGTCATTTGATGATTTCCCATTCACAAAAAAAAAGGGGCCAAAGACAACACACATAAATTGACATCGACAGTACAAATTAATCCGTGATGCGCCCCAAAAGCCTCATACTCAAGCATATAAAAAGTTGTCAATTTTGCCCATTGCTTCATGTCAAGGCCAGGGGCCAAAAACAACACATAAATTGATATCGACAATACAAATTAATCCGTGATGCGCCCGCGACACTGACAGATGACGACAAAACAACAACAATCAAAACAAAGTCAAAACGCCCAACAGCAAGATGACATGAGTAACTCTAAATATTACCAATAGCTAGTTTACAATATACCTATCATTTGTCAGTGAGCCCCAAACTAGACAGTAAGAGCGGTTCTGCACTACGTCCGATTCGAATCCGATTTTTTTTTTTTATCTTTAGATCCGACTTCAATCCGAATTGGGAATGTTCTAATTCTGACGGATAGAGTTCAGAGGCGCAATTCTCGTAATTTTAAGAACGTTCGCAGTCAGAAGGCCAATTCTCGTAATTTAAAACGTTCAAAATCTAGTCGCAGTCTCATCACAGCGACAAACAAATGTCAAGAACTTATCTAAATGTAAGGAAATTAGAGGTATTTTTGACAGATTGAGACTGAGATCAGACTGTGAACTTTCTTAAAATTACGAGAATTGCCCTCCTGATCTCAGTTTCAATCTGTCAAAAATACCTCGAATTTCCCCAAATCTTGACAAGTATTTTACATTTGTTTGTCGCCGAGATGGGACTGCGACTAGATATTAGTGCGCAACCCCTCATACAAACAGGACTATGGTCACTTCCGACCGGCGTTTCTCGGAATCGGATCGGATGTAGTGCAGAACCGGCCTTAGTCAGTATCTTGTGGTAAAGTCTAATGTTATTTATTATTATTATTGGGTTATCACAACCCACTGCAGGGCAATGGCCTTCCTTCTCCCTTTCCACTTTCCCGGTCTACTGCAATTATGGGCCAATCCTTTAAGAAGGAGTCCAGCTCATCCCGCCATGTTTTTCTGGGCCTGGTGAGTGGTATTCATTTGACATTTTTACTGTCTGTTTTCCAACAAAATACTAGAAATCTTTAACTATTATACTATGTGGTGATTTCGATGACGAGTTGATGACACTATTGTGTAGTATATTTATTATAATTTGATTGATTGAGTTTTCATTGGATATGTTAATTGCTTTGAATAATGGACAAACCTACTAATAACAATAGCCTACCTGTTTATATTTGTACGCCGTTAAGGCAAAACATGACCGTACTATAATTTTATGTAAAATCTTGCATGCTATGTGTGTGTATACTTATGTTTTGGACAAATAAATTATCTATCTATCTATCTATTAACAATCGCCATGCAGTCCAAAGTCTTCTTTTTCTGAGAAGACACGCGTATTCGAAAAGCAAAGCTTACTCACTGCACTGTGTGTTGAAAATTCCAGATCAGAAAGTATTGTGTATTTTGAAAGATATATTCCTGTGAACCATCAATCAGAAAATCATTTTAGATTAATGGGAAATATTATGGCAGTGAAAAAGTAACTACATTGCTGAAAAAGCCAGGTTTTACACCCTCCATTGACGACCACTCCAACTCACATTTACACAAAAATATATAAAAACTTTTTTCAGCACTCAAGTCCGTCATCCGAATGTAAAAACTTGTACAGTCGCGTACATTTAATTTTTGAATATTCGCAAACCATATCTAACTTAATTTGGCGTTCGTTTAAACTCATTTCTGTTTCGCTTAATTATGTGTAATTTAACATCGTGTACAAACATGTCAATTAAATGTTTAAAACTTCATAGCCTGGAATTATGTTTAATGAGTTTTAGTATTTCCTGTTTACGAATAATAATTAAGTCTGGTATTTAAATTATTTGCTTTGTATAAACTTAAACAAGCAAACGATTATAGCTTTAAGCATTTGCCATCTGTGTTTACGGTAGAGAGTGTAGAGATTTGAGCAGAGAACAGTGGGTTTGGAGTTGAATTAAATCAGGCTGAAAAAGAAGAGAAGAAATAGCAGCGGTGGCCCAGTGGTATCGGGCTCAATTTACGAGCTATAAATAGGTCGTGGGTTCAAACACAGACAGGCGCTTTACTTTGTATAATTTATTTCATCACCACTGCTCTCAAAACGGTGAAGGAAAACATAGAGGAAACTGGCATGTCCTAGAACCGAAAATTATAAGACGTGACATCTACCAACCCGCACGGGGCCCGCATGGTGGATTACGGCTCACTCCACACAGTCAGGAGACTGAAAAAAACTGCAACAAGGTTGTAGAGAATTAAGCAGAGGACAGTAAGTATGATTTTTTTTTATTGAATGAAATAAGTATGAAAAAGCTACAAAAATATATTTTTCTAAAACTTTATGTGCAGCAACGAAACATTAAAATATCTCTCAAAACTCATAAAAAGGCCAATTTCAGTAGGCTACCTACTCGGACAGCGCGCAAAGTCTTAGTCGAGAATTATAGAGGTAAAAAACAAAATATTTCGTTTCAAAATTAGGACTCAGAGACAGGCCGTTATTCTATTATTAGGCGCGAAAATTACATCTACAAGAATGCTACAATGCCTCTGTACTAAGAGAGAATTCCGTGAAATATTAAAACCTAATTTGTGTTTGCACACACGCAAAGCTCTGACATAGATTATAAAGGCTGTTGGTTTACGCCTGTGTGGGTGTATCTGTTTTGTCTCGTCAACACAACCGCACTTAGTTACATCTTAGCATATTTCTGTGACATGTTTCAAATTTTATTTGTCCTTCTAAAACTTGAATTTAAAAGATAGGGTCACCCCCTAAAAAAAGCGAGCCATATCTGTATAATAATAACAATAATGGGTCAGGTCTATTGTCGCCAATAAGCCTGATATAGTGGTGATAGATCGATTAGCGCGCCGCACAATGATTGTTTCAGACAGGCACTTTACTTTGTGTAAATTATTTCATCACCACTGAAGGCCAATTCTCGTAATTTAAAACGTTCAAAATCTAGTCGCAGTCTCATCTCAGCGACAAACAAATGTCAAAAACTTGTCAAAATGTAGGGAAATTTTTTTGACAGATTGAGACTGAGATCAGACTGTGAACGTTCTTAAAAATTACGAGAATTGCCCCTCTGTTCTCAAAATAGTGAAGGTAAATATTGGCCCCGATTCTGTTATTCACAAACTAAACTAAATTTAAGTTCAGTGCATCTTTTTCTTTCTATTTCATTAAGAAAAGGACAGAAGATAAATGTTAGTTTAGTCCTGTCAAATTAGACAGCGCCTGACGTAAATTGACGTATTTTTAGTAGCCAATTATTTAATCACGTCTAAACTTGTCTATGGATTATCTAATTTGACGGGACTAAACTAATATTTATCTTCTGTCCTTTTCATATTGAAATAGAACGAAAAAGATGCACTGAACTTTAGTTTAGTTTGTGAACAACAGAATCAGGACCATTGTCAGGAAACCGGCATGTATCAAAAATTTGAAGACATGTAAATTTACCTACTTGCTTGTTTTTGGCGTATAGTTTTTGACTATGTGGGTTCTGAAAACATAATAAACAGATACAAACCCTTAAGGAATTTAGTTGCACAAGCAATTGAAGACATGCAGAGTGAATGATGGTGATATGTCGCATTTTCAGATTTTCGCTGTTCTATATTTTGAAATATCCTAAAATGTTTATGCGAAACTTTGAACTCAATTTTCTTGAAATTAGAATTTTGCGACGTATCACCTTCATCCACTTATGTCTTCAATTAGCGATCACAAGATCTACCAACTCGCACTGAGCCCGCGTGGTAGATTACAGCCCACAGAGAGAAGGCAATGTCCCGGCAGTGGGGACATTATAGGCGAATTTTACATGCATCACCATAAAAAAAGCATTAGCATACCTACCTGTGACGACTAGAACAAAATTGTATATTATAACTAGCTGCGCCCCGCGGTTTCACCCGTTAAGTTTTGATCCCGTGGGAATATCGGGATAAAAAGTATCTTGTGTGTTATTCTGATGTATAAACTATATTACTGTGAAGTTTCATCAAAATCCGTTCAGTAGTTTTTGCGTGAAAGAGTAACAAACATCCATCCATCCATCCTCACAAACTTTCGTATTTATAATATTAGTAGGATGAACACACACACGGTTACATTTTAATTTCAACAAATGTGTATATTTGTGTCAACTTTAGTGTGTGTCTCTGTGAACAAAGTAACACATCCTATGCTTATGCGTCTGTAGGTGCTTGTGTGTTACTTTAATTTAGACACGGCGCTAAGTCAGCAGTTCTACAGCTTATTGCTGGCAACTTTTAGCAGTGTTAGAGTTAGCTCATTTCACGTATGAAAAGAGTTAGTTAATTCCTTGACCTTTACTGCGATACTTATAATAAAAATTATTGCAAATAGATGTTTGTTTGAAACTCGTTTGTCATTACAAGACAGTTGTGTCTAGTCAATTTTTATTGTAATCAGTTATTGTAATCATACTTTTCAGTAGAGTTAACTTAAATGAAGACATTTGAGAACAAAACCCCAATTGCTTATCACACTTTCAATTACCATCCGAAGGATTTTGAAGGAAACTGCTAATCCATTGCTTCATACGTTTGAAAAATGCTACCAACAGGGTAATTCAAGACACGTTAAAGAAACACATATACTATAAATACAGAGTACAAATACTGTATAATTCTGATTTGTGTCTGGTTGTGGTCTACCACAACCAGACATTTATTTAGATTGTGAATCAGGCTTGAACGTGTCTTTTCTAAGATTGAAATCTATATACTCAAACGGTTACAATGGTATGTCAGCAAATATAGGCCGGGCCAATTAATGAAAAAGATTTTCATGCGGACCGATAGCTCGAATAACACAGATGTATTAGAAAATTTAGCCACCTTGTAGATATAGACGCTCTTATAAAATACTTCTGCCCGCGACTAAGTCCGCGTGAAATTTCATGTTTTCTCATAAAATAATCATACTGTGACACTTGGAAATACTTTAACTTCCCATTAGTGAAAAAAAATTCCGGATCGGATCAGCGGGGCAATTGCGTAACACATCACAATCGGAATCGGTTTCATTTTGATAGTTCAACAACATTCATTGCGTTATTTACGTGTTGGGCAGACAAATTTTTCGAACTCATGAAGCAATGGATTTGCAATTTGCTTCAAAATGATTCAGATGCCGATTGATAGTGTGTTACGCAATTAGGGTGCGGGAGTTCCGAAGATTGCCCCTTATATACAAACTCACTTATCTCTATTGAATATTGGTATAGATTATATTATTAGACGGCCGTGACTTCAGAGTTGTAGGTCGTAGGTTCGAACCCAGAAAGGGCACTTTACTTTTTGTCAATAATTTCTTTACCACTGCTCCCAAAATGGTTAACATTGTGAGTAAACCGACATGTCTTAGAACCAAAAATTCGAAGACATGTGATTTCTGCCAACCCTACGTGGATTCAGGTCCACTTCCTCTAACAGAGAGGAGGCTTTTGTCCCAGCACTGGGAACATTATAGGCTGATTATAATAATAATAATAAATAAAAATAAAAATCTTTATTGATACAAAAACCTTTGACATTGCTTAAGACTGATACATGAAATGGTTAGCAAAAGGTCATATAGATAAGGTAAACCCTGACTCCTAAACTAGGTGATCCTGTTACTTAGGAGTCTATATTATTAGACTGGTTGCGTCAGCCAGAAGTGTGATCACCCTAATACTTACCACGCGAAATCCAAACAACAAAATACAAAAATAAATCACATCGCTACAAATATTTTACGACAATTCCGTCCGAAATTGAAATTCAAACAAATAAAGACAGCTTCTAAAATTACTGATACCGGACAGCTGGAAAATGCGTCAGATTTTATCGATACGCTCGTAAACAACGCAATGTCATTCCATGTCGACATTTATCGATACTAATATCGACATATCGATAACTGCCAAATGTACCCCGCACTGTTTGAGATGTGAAATTGAAAAAAATGTATTGAATTGAAGAGTGATTTGAGCTTGCATGGCAGTTCACTTAATACTTTAAACGCTACATAATAATAAAGCCTTTACCTCTAAACAAATAATAAAGCTGAAGAGTTTATTTGTTTGTTTGAACGCGTTAATCTATGGTACTACCAGTTGGTTTGAAAAAATATTTTCGCATTTGATAGCCCAATTCTTGAAATTATTTTTTTTTTATTATTATTAATATATCAATTTATTTAAATTAATTTATTAATTTTAGTCTCACTATATTCGACTAAACAGTCGTGCAAATATTTCTAGTAAGTACATGCATAATAATATCATGAAATTAAATCAATGTCATTAGTCACGCACATCATAATCATAATAAAATTTACAGTCTTTCTTCGTTAATTACATTGTAAAATACATTAAATTAGTTTATTAGGTTATATCTCACAGTCAATACAGTTAATCAATTTATTAAATAGATATATAAATAATGTCAATAATTATAATTTAAATAAGTGTTCGTTATATTATTCATCATGTCTGTTTAAAATTTAAATATTCATCTATTGAATATAAACATCTGTCACAAAGCCATTTTTTTAAATTCTAACTTATTCATTTTTCTTATATTTTTCCGGTAGTTTATTAAAAACTTTCACCGCCATGATGTAGCAGTTTTTGTCTTATCTTAACTTTAATATGATTCGAGGTACCAGAGGTTTTTGTACTATTTTTCTTGGGGGAGGCTATATTCTATTTTACATTACGCTACCTTAAGAGCCGAGCAAAAAGAAAAATGGCAGAAAGAAGGCTAAGTGAAAACGAAGTGATAGCGCGGACGGGCGATGCGATGCGACGGTGTGAGTCGGGGCAACAAGAAATTTCACGTTACTGATAAACTAACCTATACTAATATTATAAAGAGGAAAGAATTGGAATATTAGGAATTGGCTCAAAAAGTACTGGACCGATTTTAAAAATTCTTTCACCGTTTGAATGCTACATTATCACTGATTATTATAGGCTTTTTTTTCTTTTTTTCTCCACCCGTGCGAAGCCGGAACGGACTAGTACAATATAAAATTAATTAAACAATAAATATAACTATTTCACTTGGGTGTCTTCGTCAAGCAGCGCGTCTTTTGACGCATAGGCCTCCCCCAGGCTCCTCCATTTGTCACAGTCTCGTGTGTCTCTAGCCTACAAGGCACCACCTGTCTCGACCACAGATATAGATAGATCTAGATAACGCAAGTATCACGTATTATGAATCGAAGCGTGCCATGTTTTTGATTACCTACTATGACGTCACAAGCGCTCTTTCTCACTAACGCTCACCCAGCCAGCAATATACAGGACTGAGCGATAAAGTGGCGGCTTACGATTTTTGAAAGTAAGTTGGTGCGATTTTTGGTATGCGAAGTAGTTGCTCTTGCGTTATCTAGGTGTATCTATATCTGTGGTCTCGACTATGTCATCGCCCCAGCGTTAACGTTGTCTTCCTCTGCTTCTTTTCGATCCTTCTTTTATTTTCTATTCTGTTTCAGCTTTAGACCACTTGTACTGCCTATCGCGGAGCATATGGCCAGCCCATCTTCAATTCAGTATTTTTGTATGGAAGGTATCATCCTTAAGTTTAGCGATTTTCCTTCGATCTTTAGCTCTTTTTTTTTATTTTTGCTTGAAGTTCACCAGCCCGCACTGGGCCCGCGTAGTGGATTACGGCCCACTCCTTCGCACTGAGAGGAGGCCTGTGTCCCAGCAGTGGGAACATTATAGGGTAATTTTGCTTGAAGTTCAGTATCCTACTAATGCTATCCTACTTCCTACTTCCTATCCTACTATCCTACTAATATTATAAATGCGAAAGTTTGTGAGGATGGATGTTTGTTAGTCTTTCACGCAAAAACTACTGAACGGATTTTGATGAAACTTTACAGTAATATAGTTTATACATCAGAATAACACATAGGATGCTTTTCATGCCGATATTCCCACGGGATCGAAACTTACGCGGGTGAAACCGCGGTGCCCAGCTAGTAATATTATAAATGCGAAAGTTTGTGAGGACGGATGGATGTTTGTTACTCTTTCACGCAAAAACTACGAAACGGGTTTGAATGTAATTTGGCACACAGATACTTTATAACTAGGATTAACACATAGGATGCTTTTCATGCCGATATTCCCACGGGATCGAAACTTACGCGGGTGAAACCGCGGGGCGCAGCTAGTGCTGCATAAAACGTAAAATGCTGTAAGTAGGTACTAAATATCATTCAATAACTAGTCTGACTCTATCTATTACGATATTTACAAAATAATACTGATACACTATGAATACTGACGTTTAAAGTCTGCGTAAACGAGGAACAATTTGTACGCGGACAAATTGTCCGCAACGATAGAACGTATCGAAATCTTTGCAATAACGCTCACGAAGGACGTAGACTGCTAGGATTTCTATACATTCTATCGCTTTCGACAATTTGTCCGCGGACAAAAGTCCCTTGTCTGCGCAGGCCTTTAATGTTAGTTCTATTCAGGGAGTCTAATAAGCCTGCGGGCCAGACAGATTTAGAAATGTGCTTGTTTAAGTAATAATAAACTAATCCATCCGATTTTAGTTATGTATTCAGTGTGGCGATTAGGTTATCACATTAATTGAAACCAAATATTCTCCGTTACGTATTTTAAACATACAAAATTAAAGTAATCAAATCAACTAACACTAGGGCCTTGGAGTCCGAGTGTTCATCGAATATTTCGGGACACCACCAAGCGATTGGTTGACTCTTCACGTGACCAGAGAGCTTGACTATTTTTAGCCTAAAGAATCAGCATTGACATCCAACGTGGTAATACTCCCAGACTTTTGGTCACTTATCCCATTGACAGCGATGCGGACGAATTTCTTGCTGATCAATGAGTTCTTTCCTTTTTTTCCCTGTATATACTTGCACATAATATAATTATACAGGGTTATTTGTAACGCAAAAAAAAATCAGCTGTTCCCTACATTTTGACGAGTTACACGAACATAAATGTAGGGAACAGCTGATTTTTTTTTTTAACGATTTCAGGTTTGATCCCATAGTAAAAGTTGTTCATAATGATGAGTACAATGACCTCTTAAGAGGTTGCTGGTGTTTTACAAATAACCCTGTATATTATATTAGTGTTAGATTGTATATTTTATTTAAGATTGCTTGATAAGCATGTAAATTATTATATTGATTACATATCGCTGGAAACGACTGCGCAGCAGGCCCAGAAAAAGATATCGGGATGAGCTGGACTTCTTCTTATAGGATTGACACACAATTGCAGTAGACGGAGAAAAATGAAAAGAGGGAATTTGGACTGTTGTGGGACAATACAGGCTTATAATAAAATTAAATACTTAAATGGTGTTTAATATGAATTTGTGGCATGTGATAACATAATCGCTACTCTGTTTATAGAGCTGAATAAGCCACGTCAGTATTATTAGCTGAAAAGTTTGGTTGCAGACGTAAGCAACAATTCCATAGTTGAAGACGTAAGTAGGAAGTAATTAAGAACTTGATGAGAAGAACTTTTAGAATGTTTATCAATACAATATATTTCGGCGAATGATATTACCAACTTCTTCTCCCCAGCGAAAGCACTAGGAAGTGGCGAAGGGCGGGCGTTTTGGGGGACTGTCTTTTGTAATTTTGACGTTCGAAAAGTGCTGATTCTCAGCCTAGTTTGAATAAATGACGTTTAATTTTGTTTTTTTTTTTAATTTTTAGCTGTAATTTTTGTCTACTCTACATATTAGCGTCATTAGATATTTTTGAAGTGTAAACTGCTTTAGGCACGTTAAGCGATTTAGATAGATAAATAGATACACCATTTATTTACGGCCAAACCCAATAACCTATTGACAGATCGCTACTGATGGACGGATACAATAAAAATGCCAATATAATATAATCATACAGATCGCTACTGATATAGGTTATTGGGACGTTAAAACCAGAGATAGATATATTTTTCTACCTCCAGTATGCCAAAACTGGTGATAGATAGGTTATTGGGTTCGGCCGTACACAAAAGACATAGCATAATACACAAAAGCACAATTCAATACTAACAAATTACACGAATATATAAAAAACAAGGTGCCAATATACAAAAAATAAAAAATGAAAACATACTCAAAGCTTTTAAGAGATTGATTTGAGTAGATTTGTGGTCCGGCCGGGGAAAATATGGCATTTTTTATTTTATTTAATAACGTCAACCGTATATTTATGTAGCTATGAAGATGACGTTATGTGTGTGCTGATGTGCTCGGAGTGGCGATAGATGTGAAAACTAGACAAATGTTAATAATGTTAAATTATAAATTAAATTTTGATTCTACTCTAGCAGTATCTAGCCCAACGCCACATGCGAACAACGCGTCGTACTCGCAAGCAGAGTTTACCGCGCAACTAGCATACATACAACGGCCCGACATGAATCATCGGGCAGTTGCCCGCCAGACACAACACCCGTCTGGACGGAGGATCCTCTCTAAAAAACAAAAAAACACTTATTTTTTAAATTAAATTAAACCCATTTATTTCAGAGTAATTATTAGTCCATACTTTTTAGGAACAAAGCTCTTAGGCTAAGCACGCACTACGAATTTTAATCGTTGCGATAAATAATCGCCAATCAGTGGACAATACTAATATACTAGAGTCCGCACCGCGGAAAAAAATCGCTTGAGAATTCGCTTGAAAAACTTTTGTGTTTTCGATTGTATAACTAAATCGTAGTGCGCGCATAGCCTTAAAACTCACGTCAATACTAAAATAAAAAACAAAACTAAATTCATAATATTCAAAAGTCAAATAAAAAAACCATAAAATCGCTCATATAAAAAAAAAGCCATTATCTTACTTATTTGTTACCTATTCACTAAGCGCGGGTTGTTTCACTTCCACTTGACGCACGCGTATACATACGTTAAAAATGGCGCTAAGTATGGTCAAACCAAAAAAAGCGTTGTTTCACAAAATTATGGCCTTGACGTACATATGTTACGTTAATCAACCGTTTGTAACAAACCGGCCCTAAGTTTCGAAAGAAGGTTATTGATCTCACGTACTCCAGAGTACTCCAGACAGTTTCAAAAGACATTATAATGGCAGCAATAAAATAAAATGACGGACTTCATAAAAATACATCTCTTCGAACATTATTACGCTTGAAAAACTGCACGAAAAAGTGCTAAACATTTTAAAATTCGCGTCGAACTACTCGATTGTGAACGTGAATATTCAAAGAGGAAATGACAAAATAGAGAAAAAAAAATACATTTTCTAGAGCGCGTTCTCAGTGAAAGATGTTTCGATAAATAACCATGTTTCTTTCGAAATATAGGGACTTCTTATGAATTTCAAATTCCATATTTGAATACATAATTCCGTTGAGTTCGAAAAGTTACTTTTTCTTTAAATCTGTGTTGCTATTCTGTGAAACATTTAAGATAATATGTAATTTGTTATTCAAAAAAAGAACTTAGGTGGGAGACAAATCGGTACTAGGTGCTTCAAAATTTTGTTATTTACAAGCAAATATATGGATTTGTTTACAGGTACATGTTTTATTTATTCTACTCATTAGCTTATACAAGTCCTGAAGTGTATACCTAAACTTTGGTGGATTTAATTCTAAATGGGGTTGAAAGTAGAAATACAACTTTATTTATTATTCATAAAAACCAGAAGCGGAATATATTAAAAAAGCAAATTACTAAATTACCTACATAGTTATATTTCTTACAATTTATTTTGAATTAGCAACAAGTACATAGGTAAATAATAAGTACATAACAATTATATAACATGACCCTAATATATAATAATCACCAGAACGTCCCTAGAATACGTCTGTTGCATCCGAAAACCGAGCAGCAAACAGACAAAGCGCCCGTTCACAGCGCGCTATGCCTTTGCACTCGGACAGAAGGAGGAGTATCTAAGATGTGTTTATGTATGTTTATTAAAAAAACATGTGACTTGATTTTTTGTGTGTATAGTAAAAGCAATATAGTAGTAGCTTATAAAATTATTCTGCGATTACCATCCCACCATCCCGTCACCTGACATTTTGTTTAACAATATACACTGGGCCGCCAAGAAAGCGGGTCGGTAGCATAAACTTCCGAAATATTGGAGCTAGCTTTATGAAATAAAGACTGTATTAAGGACAATTTTATAGTGCCTTGCTATCATGAAAGTTCAAGATTATGAAGTTTATTTTGAATAAAAAGTAAGTTAAGTAAAAATGACCATTTTCAATAAATTTCTAAAAATGTGCTTCGGTATTAAATATGCAATTTTTAGTAATGTTTTTTTTTTGCCACCACGAGCTGTTAATACAGTTGTTATACTGTTTGGAATGCTTTCCACCAGATTTCTGGGCCAATGCTGAGGAATATTCTCCCATTCCTCTATCAGTGCTTTTTTCAGTTCACGAAGCGTGATTGGAGGGGAATTTCGCTGGCGTACACGTCGTCCCAGTTCGTCCCCGGCATGCTTGATGGAGTTCAAGTCTCCCCACCCCATACGTGTGATAGCGACATCTTTAAGGTAGTCAGACACTATTCGAACTGTATGGGGACGAGCGTTATCTTGCATAAAGATGGCGTTCGCGACCATGTTTACTAAAAATAGGCCAACATACTCATTTAAGACTCATTCACGTATCTTTCTGCAGTTACCTAAAGTGCAATTTTCTATTACCACTAGCCAGTGTGGCTTGTAAAGAACTTCCAGTCCACACATACGTGTCTGGAGCCTTCGCCGTACGGCACTTTCTCTTCAATGCGAGCTTGGTTATAACGCTCTCCTGGTCTTCTGTAGACTCTTTGCACCCCATCGTGCGTGTATAGTATGAACCTCGACTCGTCCGAAAACATTACTCTTGACCAGTCATCCAGAGTCCAATTCAAGTGTTCTCTAGCGTAACACAGCCTTGAATTTCGATGCTGCCTTTCGAGTTTTGGACGATTTGCACGTCTAAATACACACATCAAAAGTGTCTAGGGATCAAGCATTTTTATGCGGATTTCTTGAGATTGAGATGTGGCTTTGTAATAAATTTATGATTTTATAAATTTATATGGATCCTTTTTGGTGCATTTCATAATTTGAATCAGGAACTGTGAATCAAATTCGAGTAAAAGATGAAAATCAGCTGTCAATATTTTCCCTATAAAAACATACAACGCATTGAAGACATTATTAGTGCTACTGTTTCCCTACTACTGATTAAAACCAACGTTATTATGGAGCGGCGACGTCATTTAAGCAGGGAAGAAATGCTCAGAGCCGTGGGAATGATAGAAGCTGGTTCCCGGCAACGTACTGTGACTTTAGCTCTGAATACAAGTCAGAGTGTTATCAGTCGACTTTGGACACGTTACCGAAGCACTGGTACCGTGGCTGAGCGCCATGGAGGACGGTATCGCTGCACCACACGGAGACAAGACCGATACATTCAAATCTTAACTCGAAGAGCTCCAACAATAACCGCCATGATGTTAGCCGTGAGGCTTTAATCACTCTTCAGGGAACTTAATTAGCGACCAAACAGTCAGAAACCGCTTGCATGAAGTGAACCTTCATTCCCGAAGACCGCTACGGGTACCACCTATAGCAATGCACAATCGTAGGATTCGATATCAATGGGCTCTTGAACACAGAAATTGGGCAGAAGAACAATGGCGTTTCGTGTGCTTTTCTGATGAGTCTCGTTTTGGTATGAGACCGGATACAAGACGTATACGACACTGGAGAACCCCTGGACGCCAACAGCGATTAAAATCCTGCCAGGAAGTCCATCCTTATAGTGGTGGAACCATCATGGTATGGGCGGGTATTTGGATCGGCGGAAGAACTGAGTTGATTTGGATCAGAGGCAACCTCAACGCTCAAATTTATGCTGAGACGATTGTATCAGACGTCATCGTTCCTCTACAAGTGCAAATCGGTCCCTTATTTCAGTTAATGCATGATAATGCACGACCGCACACCGCAAGAGTTGTAAGACAGACTCTCGCCGCAGCTAACATCAATGTCCTGCCCTGGCCTGCTCAGTCGCCAGACTTGAACCCGATTGAGCATGCATGGGATATGCTACAGAGAAGAGCTCTGCCGAATATGGAGGGTATCCAGTCGCAAGAAGACCTTTTTTTGTTGTTGCAACGAACATGGGCGGCCATTCCACAGCGTGATTTGGATGAACTCATTTTGAGTATGCCAAACCGATGTTCTTGTGTTGTTAATGTTCGCGGTAGAAACACGGATTATTAATTGTTTAAGTTACCCAATAAAATTTTAGAGAAAACTGTTATTTCAGTCTTTTTTTCGAACTTTTGTGTTAGTGGTTCAAATGTCAAAAATCCCTTTATTAGGAAAATGGCAAATTTCTTTATTAATGCAAAGGTGACTTGGTTTATCGTTACTGTGACAAACGAAAACACTTTATTTGATGAATCCTTAAAGAAAATTTTAATTAATATCAATCAGGAGAAAAGTTATTGCAAAAATATATATTGATCCCTAGACACTTTTGATGTGTGTAGCTTCAAGTTTGTTTCAGCAAGACGTCGCCTCACTGTACACGTACTCAGATTGCTCCCTCCAGCCCGCAGATGGTGATTTTTGACTCCTCCCGCGCTGTCGTGCACCTCCTTCGGCATGTTCCTGGTCTGCGAATACAGGATCAAGTCTCTTCAAATTGCTGGAGCACTCTTTGAACAGTCAATAGCGACACATCAACATTTCTCGCTGTATAACGCGCCCATCTTCAAGCATTGTCAGAATTCTGGTACACTATATATGAGTTAGTGGCATGTTTTTAATTGAATTTGATAAGAATAATGAATTTCTATAAAAAGAAATGCCATATTATAAACAGAAACAAAAGTAAACCAAATGGTTTCAAAGTTGTTCAAATTTTACAAAATTGTCTTTATGTCAATCACCAAAAAGAAATAAAAAGGTTTTACTTCTTTCTTAACTTTAATTTAGTTTTTTATTTTAAAAGGTTTGTTCAAATGTTTTAAAAGTTATCGCATTTTTTATAACCGACCTGCTTAATTTACAGCCCAGTGTAGATTTATTATTTCGATATGAATTACTTTGTATGTACAGACGCCAGCACATCAAGCTACTCGAAACTGTAAAATTTTTCCAATCAACCTTGAACCTAATGCTAATATCGATAAAGTTGAAAATCTATTAAATGAATTTGACAGATTGTTGTAGCTTGATATGCTGGCGTCTGTACGTATCTTAGCAAAAAATTTTAGTGTTATTCATTATTCCCTAAAGTATGCTAATTCAAAGTGTGCAAACATCCCATATGTAAAACGCAAAGGTTTTATACAGGATCAAATTAAATTAGGTAGCGAAACTCCTCAGACTTGATGGGTATCGATATATTCACAACGACAAAACGAAAAAGTTTTCGCTAGCTTATTTAATTTATAATTTACAACCGGCGACATCGAGGCAGATCCAGGAGAATATGGCAGGACGAGCTTGACGCTACAGACAGGATTAGTCCATACTAGCTCGAGACAGAGAGGAGTGGATAGGAAAAACGGTTTCCTTTGCCCTACAGCGAGACAACATAGGCTAAAAATAAATAAATAATAATTTAATTTGTTCTGTATTAAAAACCATCACTGATTCTTCTTCTTAGCGTGTCGATAACAATCTAAATGAACTCGGCCCAGAATTCAGCTACCTGTTTGGCGCCATCACCAGCGTCCATCAGTTCCTGTAACGTGCAGCTGACAGGACACGCAGGACACGATACTAAATGTCCCATCGTTTGTGGAACAGCACCACATTTACACTGCAAGGCGGAGTCGTCTATGAATCTCCACTCGAACAGGTTTTCCTTGCTTCTGCCAACCTGGGTCCGGAGTCTGTTTAAAGTCTTCCAGGTTACCCAAGGTAACTCATGTCCAGGTGGGAGGACTTCAGAGGGTGGCACGAACGGTTTGGGTAAGGAAGCACTGTCTCGCCACAACTTCAGTCTCTCTTGTGATGGTTCTTCAGTGAGCGGGACGACACACTTTAAAAAACTGTTTCGGCTTTTCAGCTTTTATAGCACAAGGATCACTGAATAATTACAAAGGGTGATGAAAAAGACCATAACATTCTACATTCTCCTCCCCTATCGGAACAAAAACATCCATCCGCGCTGGCGACCTACATAAAGTACACACGCAGCTTTACCCCGGCTCTTCACAATATTCGTATAATTGTATTTAATTTCAACAGCAGCTGCACTTGATGATAAATTGCAGTTCATATTATTCAAACTGTTGGTACAAGTACTAATAGTAATGAATACGTTATTAGGTGTTTAACTTTGCGTTAAGTGAATGAATTATGTTATTTGGCACTGACTTTTTTAGTCGATAATAGGGCACTTGCAAAACAAATGTCTAAATGTCTCTGGCACAATGTTTTTTTTATTAACCTCTATTGTTTCCCAGTGCTGGGAAAAGTCCTACCCTTTTTCCTTCCAAACCTCCATGTCTTGTGCGATGTCTGGCCGTGTTGACCCTGCAACGCTTATCAGATCGTCACACCACCTTCGCCGTGGTCTACCTCGACGGTGTCCTCCCTCAGGCGTACCTACTGGATGCTTTTCCCTCTCCAGTTGCATTCGCGCGACGGGGCCTGCCCACTTCAGCCTGGCTGTTTTTTCTCCAACATCCTTGACTTATGACCGATTCCTATAAGTTACGGACCGTTGTTGGTTAAGATTAAGACTCCTGTATCCTTACCAATAATGATGCAAATATATCATAGCTTTCCATAGTAGACCCTCCTATATGAAAGTAGCTATCACATGTAAAATTAGCTTAAGAATCTATGTATATGCCCAGTTTGACCATAAAAACTGCTACCATTGGCAATCAAAACGATTCGAACCGTGCATTAGAGCAGGATGGTGTTTCTAACTCCGTCTGTACGCTTGACTCTTATTATGCTGCGCTTCATTGTAGGTTGATGATAATTATGATACTTAGTTATCAAGAAATACAGAGAAATTCTCAAAAAGTAAATGATGTTTCTTAAGGCCTGCGCAGAAGACGGACTTTTCTCCGCGGCTGAGAAAATGTACGCTCCGCGAATACAAAGTCCGCCGCGGATTTACCGCGAACTCAACGCACACGATGTGCGATCATTTGTTCCCCGGAAATACTAGTCCGGTCAAATTAGACCAAAAATAAGGGTAAAGCTACATAAATTCCCACCAAGCTGAAAATCAGTAAGATTGTTTAAAATGTGATTAAAAATAAAATTTGAAAGTTCCCCATCTTTCCCCTGTATGGAAAAAAAAATATTCAAGGTCAAAGGTAAAAAAAATGTGTTTTTCACGATTTTCAGCAAAACCGTAAGTTTTATCGTAAAAATACTTCAGACAAAAATTGTAGATCATAAAATTATCTAAAAAAATTTATGAATACTTTTTTCCTACGAGCCACCGTTTTCGAGATATAACGATTCAAAAAGTTGTAATCGTCATAATATGCACACGTTTCCAAGCCACCTATGAGGTAGTGTACGATCCTGTTTAATTTGAAACTGTTGCAAAATAATGGATATTAGCAGAGATTGAAAAGTTAAAACCAATTTAAGTTTAAAAAAAAGTAGTGAAATTTAATCGACGAGTCGTAACTTTCAAATTCTTCTTCTTGTTCTTCTTCTTGATCTTCTTGTTCTTGTTCGTCTTGTTCTTTTTCGTCTTGTTCTTCTTGTTCTTCCTCGTCCCTGAGTACATGTAAACTGCGTTAAAAGCGATGTATCATATGTCGCCTCGTTGGAATCAAACGGATCCTCCACTGTTGGTGATTCAATATTAGAGCACGACCGGCCTTGACAATGTGTACATGCCATGATGCCAGAGAACAAAACAGTCCGACTTTTTTGCAACCACATTTAGCACTGCACCCCTTTTTGCAGTTGCAAAATATTGTGTTCAGCAGTTTTTCCGGCGCAGGGGGAAGTCAAGTTTGGACTGGTTCTAATGAATTGTTGACCAACTTCCAACCCCAGTCTGGCTTGGTTATCAGCTAGACCCTACGGTCTAGCTGATAACCAAGCCACACTTGAAAGTTACGACTCGGACGATTAAATTTCACTACTTTTTTTTTACTTAAATTGCTTTTACCTTTTCAATCTCTGCTAATATCCATTATTTTGCAATAGTTACAAATTAAACAGGATCACAACTGACCCGTAGAATAGGCCTACTGGGGAAACCACGTTAAAAAACCGCGCTAAGTAACCACCTCATAGGTGGCTTCGAAACGTGTGCATATTATGACGATTACAACTTTTTAAATCGTTATATCTCGAAAACGGTGGTTCGTAGGAAAAAAGTATTCATAAATTTTTTTAGATAATTTTATGATCTACAATTTTTGTCTGAAGTATTTTTGTGATGAAACTTACCGTGTGGCTGAAAATCGCGAAAAACTCATTTTTTTGACCTTTAACCTTGAATATTTTTTTTCCATACACGGGAAAGATGGGGAACTTTCAAATTTTATTTTTAATCACATTTTAAACAATCTTACTGATTTTCAGCTTGGTGGGAATTTATGTAGCTTCGAATGTCTAAATTGACCGGACTATACGGGCATACGAGTAAGTACATCATTCTCGAGCGCATAACGCGGACTAAAGTCCGCCATGTGCGTTGCTTCGCCTAGTCACACGAGTTCTATTTATTTTCGGGGACTCCCCCGTACTTTTGTCTGGTCCGCTCTCCGCATGTCCTCGGTTATTCGGGGCACTTTTTGTACACGGTACTTTTAATCCCTCGTTTGCGTTACTCGATACAGTTGTAAGCAATTTATTTTAGCGGACAAAAAAGTCCGCGGACAAAAATCCGTCGTCTGCGCAGGCCTTTATGGTGCAAGATATAGCCGTGTCAAAATTGACAAACCGAAACCGTCCGTCTGTCACATGAAATTTTCACTTAAGATTGATTGGCTCAATCTGTCTTTCGAGTAAGTGCATATCTGACCTCCACAACCCAGTTACTGGGTAACACGATACCCCTTGGTAAGACTGGTTGTTAGACTTTTGGGCTTCCGACTAACCGTAACGACTGTCAAAGATCTATGAATGAGTCTAAATGATAGCCGGGACAACAGCTTAACGTGCTTCCCGAGGCACGGAGGGGTCTCGATATGTAATAGATGGTCACCCACCCACGAACCAACCACGGTAAGCGTAGCTTAACCTGCGATTGTCCCATGCGGCTGTTATGATTTAGCCACGAGCCTCTCAAATTTGCATTTGACGTAATATTTGAATTCTTCTCTTCTTGAATAATGAAATAAAAACAACCATGACAATAGTTCTGTTATGGTGGTTTTTATTTCATTGTCTGTTGTCTGTTCTTTTTTCCATTGTCTGTTGTTTGTCTGCCAAAATTTACATAGGGTCTGTTATAGTATCGCTAACCCTAGGTAAACCTGTAGCGGACGCGACTAGGTTATCGGTGTAACCTTCCACGTGCAGCGTTGATTGGTCGTTAGAGGCGCGGGAGCCGTTAAACGGTATTCGCGTTGCTGTCAGGATTTTGTACTCAGAAAAAAGAAGGTACGTCTTCGGGGAGGATAGGTGTGACGAGGTTTCTATTTATGGATTACAGAAGTACTGCATCCCAATTGCGTAACACACTTTCAACCACAGTACGAAGGATTTTGACCGATGACCTTTTGAAGGCTGCAGGAATCCACTAAATGCAGGAAGCACAGAACCGGGTGAACTGGAGGCGCTTGGGAGAGGCCTATATCAACCAGTCTTTCGGCTGAAATAATGGCGAAGGATTTTGAAGGAAATTCATAATCCATTGCGTTTTATGTTCGAAAAATTCGTCTGCTCGACAACGTACAGAGGCCAGCACATCAAGCTACCCCAATCTGTCAGATTTTCCCAATTGAATATGAACCTTATCCCTTTGTACTAAAGTTGAAAATCTGTCAAAGAAATTTGACAGATTGGGGTAGGTTGACCTGCTGGCGTCTGTACATAACGCAATGGATGTTGTTGAATGTATGTCAAAATGGATAACATTTATGTTACACAATTACTCCGCTGATTACTTATATATGTACTAGTGACTCATTCTGAGTAATTTCGTCTGGGGCAGATATTGACCCCGATTCTGTTGTTCACAAACTAAACTAAATTTAAGTTCAGTGCATCTTTTTCTTTCTATTTCATTAAGAAAAGGACAGAAGATTAATATTAGTTTAGTCCTGTCACAGCTATTTTAGGAAACCATACCTTTTGTGTGTATCTAATTCACCAACATCAACTAAAACCCGTCCCACCAGGACAGTTCAATTTAGCGTATGTGATAGACAATCGTCGCTAACTGTTCCATCATAGTGTTGGTCAGTGTTGTTATGGAGCAATTTACCTGTGTCTATTTGTGTACAAGTGTCCTGAATGCGATAACATTGTTGGAATACACTATATAACTATAAATGTGTTTTGTGTGTGCTAGTAGGTTGGGTAGATTGTTGATAGTTTTGTACCTATAATAGTTCAATTCAGCATTTTGGAACGAAGTTCTTTTAAGGAGCTTGCGATTGGAGTAAAATGGGAGAAGTCGTCACGTAACGAAGAAGCGTTCTGCGATGCGACTTTTCATTTATGTAACAGAAAGACAGAGAGAGATAGAGTATAGAAAATATGTCAAGCTGTCATATTAATTCTTCAGATAAAAGTTATCTGACTATTGAAAAAATCAGCTCTGACGTAAATAAACCGCAGTTAAGTCCAGTCGTTGTCTCACTACGAGGTTTGCAATATCACTATGTATAAAATTCTCGTGTCACAGTGTTAGTTACCATACTCCTCCGAAACGGCTGGACCGATTTGTATGAAATTTTGTGTATATATCGGGTAGGTCTAAGAATCGGGTACTATCTATTTTTTTTTTTTGCAAAACGACGTATGCGGGGTCAGCTAGTCACTATGTATAATTCGGCGGTTTTCCATATACACACAATGCGACCTGCCATGTGGGGTGTGGGGAGTATGACACGAGGCATAGAACTAAACTAAGCGAGGTGATACCTAGTAGATTATGTTATTGTTCGAATTTTCCCGTTTATAGTAATAATAATCCATTTTTCGAACATATTGTTACGAGCTTGGGGTTCGTGACAATTAAAAACTACCGATATAAATTACCAAAAATTACACTTTAATTAAAGAACACTAATGACAACTCAACACACTAATTATAGAACACAATTGCACTACTGTTCACTCTAAGTCACGCTCGAATATCGCTTCTGATGTATTCGCTTGTATCGCTTATTCAATACTGTGTCGGGTCGCGGATCATACCGGCCTTATACAGGGTTATTTGTAAAACACCAGCAACCTCCTAAGAGGTCATTGTACTCATCATTATGAACAACTTTTACTATGGGACCAAACCTGAAATCGCGAAAAAAAAATCAGCTGTTCCCTACATTTATGTTCGTGTAACTCGTCAAAATGTAGGATCTTGACTCTATTAGTTCCACTACTCGATTCTAGATGGCGCCAGTGGTTATAAATATCAGGCATTAAGAGTGACCCGTAACAATATGAACGATTAGCAATATCTGACAGAACAATTCAGATTGATATTGATAATGTGTTACTCAATTAGGATGCAATATCGCTTCCACGTTACATTAACCCTGTTGTGTGCCTCTTTAGACGTATCGTTTGTAGGAGATATATCACAGAACAGATTTAACTGTTCTGTGAGATATATGATCGATCTGTCCAAGAAAAGTATATTCATCTACAAACTCGATTAGATGGTTGTTGTCCCGTGCCGACCCGGGTGGTTTCGAACGATTCGTCATCAATTCAGTTTTTGTTAGATTCATCTGCAGGCCTACTTTGGCTTTTCGGATTTTATTTAGTTGATCCGGATTATCAGAAATTATTATAAGGGAGTATAGTTTTCAAGATTTTTTTTTTTTATTTTGTAATGGAGTGTTTTGTAAAAATAGTTCTCCAAGACTTTGCGTTTTAATTTTCGCGGTCACGTTTTTGTAGATACTCTGTTTATCATAAGTATAAAATTTAAATGTCTTTGTATGGACCTAATCTTTACAAACGACGTAAATATTCTCTTGTTTTAATGCTGTAATAAACACGATATATATATTTCCCCAAAAAGGTTTTTTTGTAGTTTTGCTTCACGAACAAAGAATGTGCATTTACACATGTTTGATAATCAGGAAAAATCATTAGGTAATCTCATGAATTTCCGATATAAATTAAAAGTAGATAGGAATGCAATAATATCAACAAGATACCTTATGCATTATGAATGTACAATCCGCAAGTGTTAATTGCTCGGATGACGCAAGCGCGCGATAGCAAAAGCGATAACAGCGCGGGGGTCGAGAGGGGCGCTCGTGTCTCAAGGTTGTACGAACTCATCAACCATATACACTTTGCAATCGCAGCAACTCGCAAGGATGACGTCACGCGTCACGAAAATTTTTTATAGTTAGAACTGCACCCTAATTGCGTAACACACGATCAATCACAATCTGTTTCAGTTTGACAGTTCAACAACATTCATTGCGTTACTTACGTTGTTGAGCATAAATTTTCCGAACATACACAGCAATGGATTAGCAATCTGTTTCAAAATGATTCAGATTATGATTAATCGTGCGTTACGCAATTAGGGTGCTGGTTAAGCAATACATATCGAGTACGATAGCTACTGGGAAACTAAACATTTGTCAAATTAAAAGAAAAAACAGCTACTACTTCTGAAGGCTGTAGCGACAAATACTTCCTTCGCCATAATAAGGCAATTTGTGCTAAGTCTTGTTCCATAGTTTCTGGGTGTCTAATTATCTTACAACTGGTGATCTTCACATTCATTCGTCTTTAGTTTAAGTTACTAGCAATAGTATTTTAAGTGCAAAACTATTACTAACAATTTTTCGATCTTGTAGTTTTCGAAATATAATGGTTTTTTTCTTTTTATTTATTTTCTTCTACTTGTTAACTTTCCCTTTCAATATATGTACAGACGCCAGCACATCAAGCCACTATAATCTGTCTGTTTAATAGATATTTCAATTTTATCGCTAAAGCATAAGGTTCAAAGTTGATTGAGAAAATTTGACAGTTTCGGGTAGTTTGATATGCTGGCCTCTGTACGCACGGCTATACATAACCAGTATAAGCTGACTTACGATTGTACGAAAAACCTACACAATGCGAGGTCAGCTAAAACTGGAAATGTATAGCTTGATGTGTAGCCGTGTATACATAATTTACCCGACACAAAGAGCTAGTGTATGGTGCTTACAACCATTGGCCCGTACCTACAATGAAATTACGATATTTTTTCTTTTCAGAAACACCTGAACAGTGCTGAGAAAATTCCAATAATATTAGTCATACCTAGTAGTATCAAGTAAAACGATCATCCTCGGAATAGAGACGTGTCACCTGCAAGACGAAGGTGTACAGTCAGCCTCAAAAAGATACAATCTTGTCTTCGGTTATCTAAAATAATATTATACAGAGAAAATATTAGATTTTTTGTATGTTTCTTTTTTAAACAAAACGGTTGAACGGATTTGCATGTAATTTAGCACATGGGTAGACTATAACCTGGATTAGGACATAGAATACGTTTTATCCCGATATTCACACGTGATCTGGACTTTTGTGGGTGAAACCACGGGTGCAGCTAGTCTGTATTACAGTAGCCGCAAGAATTCTGCACAAACAAGACGCATATAACAAAACAAAGAATAGGTGTATAAATCGACAAGAATTCGTTTGATAATCTCCAATCTTTGGTCCATAATATGTTATCTATGTACAAGTACATGTAGCCACAAAACACATAGGGTATTCAATTGTAGCTAGACACTGATACAGTATTATAAAGCAAAATTAAATGTGTATCAGATATGTGTGGTCATATATAAGGGTATGTTACAGACCATCAAACTGAACAACTTTCTCCATGAGACCAACAACGTAATCGCGAAAAAATAAAATCAACGGTCCCATACAAAGTTTCAATACCCAAAATTTAGTTATGGGACAGCTGATAATACTTTTTTATGACCACATATTTCAGATACACGCTGTATACCTACATATTTTTGAGGATGACTGTACCTATTTTCGATAACTGAAGACTGACGTCAACGACCGAGATATGTCCCACCTCTGTTATATTGTACCGAGACCGAGAGGTTCTTTCTTACACGATTTATTCGCTTATTTTCTTTACTTTTTATATCTAACAAGCGACCCGCACCGGCTTCGTACGGGTGCAATGCAATTTAATAAATTTAATTAAAAAATCAATAATTTTAATTGAATGTTTTTTTTTAACTTGCCGCCAGCCCCTGCCGCTGATACCGCAGCAACCGTTATGTCCCTGCATTTTAAATCTGTAATATATTCGAAAATATTAATTTAAATAACATGCTGTAAAGGGCCATATTGATCTATATTAAATATGCTATATACTGCTTAAAATCGCTTCGTAAATAAGCCATCATTTCTCGTAAAAAGTAAAGGTAAAAAAATGGTTATTGTGGGTTATCCCTAAGAGATAGACATATACCATCGGATACTTTTTTGTAGGCCTTTTTAAGGTGTACAATACTGTAGTACATTATTTTGATGTATCTCATAGGGTTCAGCCAGCGTTTGCAATGTAAGCGCAAAAAAAAGGGTTTATTTACGACATCACATTAGAAACCTCTAAAATACATACATGTATTATACATATAACCTTCCTCTTGAATCACTATAACTATTTAAAAAAACCGCATCAAAATCCGTTGCGTAGTTTTAATGATTTAAGCATACATAGGGACAGAGAAAGTGACTTTGTTTTATACTATGTAGTGATATATAAAATTTTCTTGTCACAGTGTTAGTTACCATACTCCTCCGAAACGGCTTGACCGATTTTTCTGAAATTTTATATGCACATTCAGTAGGTCTGAGAATCGGCTACTATCTATTTTTTTTTTTTGCAAAACGACGTTTGCGGGGTCAGCTAGTATATTTATATAATAGTGTTGTTGTTGATACTTGCTGAAAGCTAAGTAATAACAGCCGCACGGGTCGATCGATCAGGTTAAGCTACGCTTGTCGCGGTTGTTCCGTGGATGGGTGACCATCTGTAAATAACTAAAAATAACTAAGAATACTTTGGACAGATTGAAACTACTACTTTTACTCTCAAAGCAATCAATAAATTACATACCGTATCCTTGTAGATTAATAGGTAGAAACTACGATCCTTACATATTTTGCTTTGTTTATGTTAATACTTCAAGCACATAAATGTAAAGAGGCGGACTTAATGCCATATGCATTTTCTATCAGTCAACCTTTGGGTGATGCAGAGACAAACAGTGGTAGGTGCAATCATGATAATGGGGATTGTCTAAAATTTCTAACCATTAGATTTTATTTTATTTTTTGAAAATTTAGAGCATTTTGAGAAACAAATCTGAATATTTTGAGGATTGGCTCAATAGTTATTTAAAAAAAAAAAGATTTAAATATTTAAAAATTTTAAGGCAGGTGTCGTCATCAGTGGCACAAAACATTAAGTGCCGTTGCCTCACTAGTACATAAATAAAAAAATTACAATCTGTCAACACGTCAAGATGTCAGTATCAATAGACGTCATCTAAAATCGAATCCTATCATAACATAACGTTTACAAATATACAAACCGTATGTGCCGATCCTCCTTTTAAACGGAAAGTGGTTTTTGAAGGTGTACGTACGTCACTAACAACCGACGAAGCGACATTATTTATTGTTCGTTTTCCTGAACTACAAATGACCACAATGAGCGACACTTTTGTTAAAGCTGACTCCTGAAACCTGCCCAAAGTTGAGACCGTTATGATAATACAGTACCTATATTTCTACTAGCAGCCATCATAGTGTAGTGAGATTTTACGAGATTATGAGGCAAGTTGCAGGAATAATATATTGTAAAAACTTTAAACTGTAATATTATTGTTTACATGTTTGACATTATAATTTGACACTTGACAGATTCTAGACAATACTTGCCACTTACTTTTTATTTTCTAAAGTAACGATACAAAACTGTACCGCCAAAGCTGACGTGATTTGAAGGGCAAAAAAGGTCAATCGTATTTTATCATAATTAACAATAAAATATGAATATTTTTCGTGATTAATTAGTCCGTAATGATCAGTAACGCTATTCCTCGAAATGGTTTTTCAATTACATCGTATAAAAATAAACTATAAATATAATATATGCCTAATTACATATAAATATAAGCACAAATAAATATACATAAATAAATGAATATACTAAAAAGAAGTAAGACAAACAATGAGAAAATAGTGTTGTGATGATACTGCCAGCTTCTTGCGAAAGTGCTCGCGAACTAACTTTAAAGGATATTATATTACGTGTCGCCACACGCCGTATAGATACCTTTTCTTAGTTAACTTTCATTTATCCTATCAACGTAACCAAACCGTCTAAGCATATCGTCGGCAAATATTCTAAGCTGCTAACTCCATTTTGCTAATGCATCACCTCTTGGGGTGGAGCTCCGAAAACTACCCTAATAGAAATTGAAAGAACCCAAAGAGCTATACTGAAAGTGTCGTCTTTTCGACCGTATCGCTACCCCACTGAACAGTTATATAATGAAAATAAAGTCTTGACAGTGCGTCAACTATTTATATTGCACATTATATTGAAACAGCATACTCTCTTGGTTTATAATCCAAACCTGTCCAGGGGGAAAAGACGATATGACCCAGTAGAGCGTCATCACCTACGTCACAAAACTATTTTTACAAAGCGTTTTTTCTGCTATCTAGGTGGCTACTTATACAATAAAATTCATAAGGTGCTACATATCTTTAATCTCACAAAGAATAAATGCAAAAAGAGGCTAACTGACTGGCTACTAACATTAAACTATAATGATACTGAAAACATTTTTTATAGACATAAACAAAATCATACTCTCTCACACACCCATACACAATCACCCGTACTACACATCTACTAACATTCGTCTTGCATACTTAACCTAGATATCAGTCAAAACAAATAAAACTACAAAGTGTCTTAAATTATATCTACTACTACTACATTCTGTCATAGCGCTTAGTACATAAATTATGAAATGATAATGTAAAGGGGTGGGGGATCTTGGTGTCCTGAAACACAGGCCACGAGCCTAGCTTAGGCACCAGTCTCCCACAATATATACAATCCTCTCAATCTCCACAATATTACCTGAATTATGTGTCATTGTCGAATCTGACCAATGTAAAAATGTATATTGTGGTGAGAAAATAAATTGATTGGCTAAACTGACTTTTTGGTAAGAGAAAATATTTTTCTCTTTCATTTGATACCAAATGTCAGTTTAGCCAAAATGGAGTTAGTAGCTTAGTATATTTAGCCGACGATATCTACTTTTTTCAATTATCCTCCTCAGTCTCCCTTTACCTCTCAGTCTGTCATTCATCATTCTTGCGAAGAATGTGTGGTGCAAACACATGTTTCGCAAGGAAACCAGAACAACCACCACAATGACTTACAAACATTCATTTCGAAATCTATTAGGCAAGAAGTTATTTTTTTTTTTGGATCTTTAAGAAAAATAAATGGTGGCTTTATTCCAATTTAAAGATATTATTTGATCTATTCTGTATAAATAAATATGAAATGCTGTTCGTTGGTAAGCGTTGCTTGAGAAGGGTCGGACCGATATAGCTTTTTTTTTTAATATTTGCAATTTTCCCAAAAAATGTGTAAATTCGGGAAAATTTTAACGTTCTTTTTTCAATTGGATTCGATAGGACCACGTCTGTCGGATCAGCTTGTTTTTAATAGAGAAAACGAATGTTAACATAATCACAAGTTTTGACTGTGGCATATATAAAGACGAAAGAGATTCGAACCTTTGTGGCATATCCGACCCGCCGCCGTTTTGATTATTTTTTTTTCAAAGTTTCCGCGCACGTTGAGTATAGTATAGCATATAGGGGTAGGGGCCACTTATACAAACAAAAATGCCAAGTAATATGGTGCCCTAAAATGTCACGTTCCCGATATATTTGGAGGTAAAGATCGCCATATGAAAACTATAAAAATCACTAAGCCTACTCGTATTACATAACCTCTATATTATGTGTTTTGTTTTAGTTATCACCAGTTATTTAACGTTACTAGTTATGGTATAGAACTAGGTATACTTTGACGAACCAAATAGTGTTTCTTTGCGGTGTGATGTGATTTAGTGACTTAAGTAACTAATTATATCTAGTAGCTTTTGCGTACAAATATTTATACTGTCTTCTAATACTCGTAAATAGTAAAATCTACCTGGGAAGTATCATTTAAATAAAATGTAATGCGTATACACACGTTATTACTTCCTTTTTAATGATTTTCATAGTTCTCATATTATGGCGATGTTTACCGGTCTCCAAATACCTATATTGGAAACGTGATACTTTATGGTACCATTTTACTCGTAATTTTTTGTTTGTGTAAGTGACTCCTATCCATATAAACTACTTTTATCGTGCGCGGAAACTTTTCAAAAAAATCGAAATGGCGGCGTATGGTTATGCCAGCTTCTATAGTACTATGTTCGAACCCCTTTCAAAGTCCTATTTCAGAATGCATTCTACATTTATGAATAAACCTACATATGTAGTTTGTTGACGTTCCACGAAAACGACATGTTTTGCTTTTCACAGGTCATATAAGTTGTCTGTTCGTGACCATGTGCTTGAAAATGTTCTAAACGTGAGGAAAATAAACCGACAATGTTGGAAGAGTTTTATTTTAATGTAGTTGAGTTCTATTAACTTTATGATTTTTCTTGAAATAAATCTTCATAGGTTTTCACTGAAAGTACCATAACGTATTGGAAGGAGTAAATAATAATATTTTTATTTAATCACTATGTTAGACTATTTTATTTTAATTTAAATTATTTCATCCCATGGCAGATGGCACTGCAGTGATTGACGTATATGCCATCGAGTCTGCTAGCGATCATTTTTAGTATATTATTGGAGCTGGCCCGTACTCTGCGTACCAGGGATGCACACTTCATTCGCACCGTTGCGTAAAAGCAATTTATATGTGCGTCCGCGAATATTCCCGATGCGCTACAGAAACGGGACAGCCCTACCAAAACCCTGAAAGCGTTGTTGTATTGGACACGAAGGACGTTGTATGACCGTTGGGTATATCTAGCCCACAGGCTGCGCGTGTAAAACGTTGTGCATTAACCCTTTGACCGCCACGGTCGTGTATAGCCGACAAATGAAAACGTGCCCAACACGCCAATGCCGACAAGAAAACACCATGTTTTAAGTATAAACACAGAAAACTGAATTTAGTTTATTTATTTTGTACTTAAAACATGGTGTTTTCTTGTTGGCATTAGCCGACGGTGGCGTGTTGGGCACGTTTTTATTTGTCTGCTATACACGACCGTGGCGGTCAAAGGGTTAAGCTCGAAACAGAGTATTTTTTAATTTAAGTGAGCAGCGTGCAAACCTGCGAGCTAGCATGTTCATTACAGATTCATTTCTACCCATTTTTTTTAGAGGATGGGAAATCATCAAATGACCCCTCCAGCTCTGGGTGGAGCAGAAGGACATTTAGCTGGTGCATTTGAGTTTTGAAAACAGTCATTCATTTGTTTTTCTTCATTATTTTTTTCTTTGGCGTCGCTTATTGCCGCACAATGGAAAACATGAAATATCGGTATATTTACGAGTACGAGTTCTACTGTGGCACCAGTGCTGCAGAAACAGCTCAAAGGATTAATGATGTGTACGGCGCTGGTGTCGCAAAAGAAAACACGGTACGTTTTTGGTTTCAACGTTTTCGTTCTGGAAATTTCGACCTTCACAACCAACCCCGTGGACGGCCGGAGACCAAAGTGGAAAATGAAGAATTAAAGGCTATTGGTGGAAGCGGATCCATCACAAAGCACTTCAGAGATAGCTGCAGGCTTCGGGGTAAGTGATAAAACTATATTAATTCGCTTGAAGTAAATCGGAAAAGTAAAAAAACTTGAACGTACCCAACGTTCAAGTTTTTTTTCTGTTCCTCATGAATTGAGTGAATCGAACTTCCAACACGCGTCGACCGCTGTGTTACTTTGCTCAACCGACACAATAATGAAGGGATTTTAAATCGAATCATTACTTGTGATGAAAAGTGGATACTGTATGATAATCGGAAGCGCTCGTCGCAATGGCTGAACCCTGGAGAACCAGCCAAATCCTGCCCTAAACGAAAATTGGCTCAAAAAAAGTTACTTGTGAGTGTTTGGTGGACTAGCGCCATCATATGGCATCTTAATTTCGCTTTTCTCAAGAATAATAATTTTTGACCTACCCACATGCCCATAGTTGACGATCTATGTCTACATCCGATAATTGACACGCCTAGCGTGTTAAGAGCATAGCATAGCGATGTATTTTTTATAAAATATTAAAACAGTCTCAATACTCGAATCACTTCAAACATTATAAATACATGAAGTTATAAAACTATGCTATCATTTTCAGTAGAAATTACAGCAAAATGACTGAAATATCGATAAAATATTAAATACACGCCAGGCGTGTTGCCGGCACCTCGAGAAAATTAACGAGAATACGACATTTGTGTCAGTGGCAGTGAAAGTGTTAACATCATAAGCACAGAAAGGACGCAGCAATATCGGTACGCAAAACATTGTGCTTATGGGTGCATGGGTGCAGGGGTCGGGGTAAATAGTTTTCGGAAAAAAACGTCAGTAGGTATAAGTTTGGATTTGGCGTTCAATATCTCCGTATTATCAGGTTATCAGAGGGGCAATTCTCGTAATTTTAAGAACAGTCTGATCTCAATCTCAATCTGTCAAAAATACCTCTAATTTCCCTACGATTGTCGCTGAGATGTGATTGCGACTAGATTTTAAACGTTTTTAATTACGGGAATTGGCCTGCAGGTATGGTCAGTACAAAAAAAAAATTACAATGCCATCATTATAATCATTTTACATTATTATAAAAAAACACCTAACGAAGCTGTCACTTGTATTCCCCGTGGAATATGTGACTCTCGGCTTCATTGTTATGGATTTTGCTTTGTATCATCATTTCAGCCAAATGACGTCCACTGATGGACATCGGCTTCCTTCAAGTATTGCCAGTTCAACCTGTTCTGGGATTCTCGTAGTCAGCGGATTTCTGCAGTCTTCACAAGGACATCGGTCCACCTTGCAGGAGGCCTTCTAGTGCTACGTCTTCCGGTACGTGGTCACCACTCCAGAAACTTGCGGCCCAATCGGCCATCTTTTCTGCGAGGAACAAAAATTAATAAATAAATACACATATATTTATTTCTTATCTTACACAACTGTTTAGCATAACATAGTATAATCAGTCTTTAATATTCCCACTGCGAGAGAGTGGGCCGTAATCCACTATGCAGTTATGTGCGGTTTGATAGATGTCACATGTCTTCGAATTTTTGGTTCTAGGACATGCCGGTTTACCTCTCTCACCACTGCTTATTCCCTACAATTAACACAATATTATTACCCAACACACCTGCTTCACACATTCTAGAAGCAATTCAGTTGCTCCAAAAGTTTTTAGTTCACAATCTGCTCACACTTACGTTCAGAAGTTCTGAGACACAATACGGCTCCAATACGGTACATGCATAATTAGAACTGCTTAACGCAACCGCATGCAGCTCGCAATTAGCAAGACTGTCTTCAAGAAAACTTATTTATGTTGTTAATTTTGTTAGTATTTTGAGTTCTTGTTGCGAGTTCAGTTGCTATTTCTTACAGGTCACGTCAAAGGATTTTGAGTCGTCGTAATTTAAAACGTGTTTGTGAAGTCTTAAATTATGATTGAATTGAAACTAAGTTATATTTGAAGAGACTAGAAATTCAGCTTACTTATAAGTAGTTCACAGCTTCATGCAAAGTAGGAACTTCCATCTAACATAACATCACGCCTCTAATTCCCTGAAAGGTTAGGCAGAGGTCCACGAATGTTTGATTGCCAGGCGTCTTATCATAAACCGGTCAAAAAACCAGACTCCAAGCTGCCACTGAGAAATTCCTAATGGAAATACCCAAAAAAGGGTACTACTTGGGAATCAAACTTAGGACCTCATGCTGCAGAAGCGCTTGTGACCTCTAGACAAGGCGTAGTATTTCTTACAGGTGAAATGAGAATGCAAAAAAGGCCGCTTCTTGCGCCTTTAATTTGGAAGCTGATTAAACATAACTTGGCTCTAAGCGTGGTAATAAGTCATAAGTCTTTGTTCAACATAAATACAATAATCACACTAATATTATAAAGGCGAAAGTTTGTGTGTGTGTGTTTGTATGTTTTTTACCTCTTCACGCTCAAAAGGCTAGACCAATTTTGATAAAATTTTGTATGGAGGTAGCTGATACCCTGGATTAACATATAGGCTACTTTTTGTCTCGATATTCTTACGGGATCAACACTTATGCGGGTGAAACCGCGGGGCACAGCTAGTAATGGTATATAAAGATAATAAAGAGTACGCTATGTTATACTAGAGACCCGTACAGTGTATGTTTGTAATTAAGTAATCAAGCCAGCCAAGTCTCAATAATAAAATAAAATAAGCCTGGACGATAAAAAATCAATTTTAAAGAATCACTGCACATTTCATAATACAAATACATCGGCAATCCTCAGTTCCGATTTAAAAATAAACGTAGTAAAAACAATTGTAAGATAAAACTATAATACTCGTAGAGACAGCACAGTTCAATCAGGATTCGGAACGTTTTGTGTCTCGACACTGCAAAGCACTAAAAATCTCTCATCGTTCCGTCTTTGGCGTCGTTTTATACAGAGACAGATGGCAACGTTTAGATGGGCCAAATTTACAGTAGGAATTTTGGGCTTAACAGGAAAAGTGTCAACATAATTTTGGTATTGGTATCGCCACACCACCACTCATCAACACTGCACTCAAAACGGTGCGGACACCGGCATGTCTTAGAATCAAAATTTCGAAGACACGTGACCAGCCACCAACCCCTATTGGGTACGCATGTTGGATTATAGCATACTCCCTCATAATCATTTTTATTTCGAGCAACAAGACTCATAGTGTTAGTAACAATATACTTACAAACTGTGTATAATACACTTACAAAGGCAAAAACAATAACAAAAATATAAAACAGATTGTGAAATCACTACTGCAAGGTGACAGGCCCAGCCGAAACCTTGCAGTAGTGGTTCACAATCACACAATCAAGCCTGCCTGCTATCACAGACAGGATGCTGTTCGCGCCGCCCCGCACCCTACGGATCAAGGATGCGCACCGCTTCCGCATCACCGTGTAGAAGCAGTCCACGTTACCTTCAGCGAACATCCCTGAAGCGCTGCAGTATCGAGGCAACCCCAACAACATCCTGTAGGCATTTTTGAATAGGCTAGTCTCCATCATCAATAAATCGTAAATCTATCAAGTCCGTCAGTTAGAGTATTGGAAAATAATGCACACGTATTTTTTTGTTTTTGTAAGTCAATGAATATTGACAAAGATAAAACGCATCAAAACTCGGGATGGAGGCTCGTAACGTCAGAACGTACTAAAAATTATACCAAGGTGTGACGTATTGAGAATTTCAAAAGCGTCGTGTCTTCGTCAATTTTGGTTTACGTAACAAAAAAAAAAGAATAAGGGTCAAATATTTTTTGACAATCTAACTGACGGACTAATTAGATTTTTGCAGTTGACAAGCCTCGTGGACTCGTAGGGCGCTATACTGTTTCTGAGTATAGGCTGATCATGTTATGCTCATGCTTATTACTATGCATAATTGACATAAATGTAGCTCCTGTCACTCCTTGGACCGCAACAGCAAGCAGATCAAGTTATCAAGTATATCTGGTCTTTTATCTGCCAATCCTCTGACCTCCACAAGCTTCTGGGTAATACGATACCCCTTGGTAAGACTTTCGGGCTTGTGACTACCCGTAACGACTGTCAAAGATCCAGGAATGACAGCCGGGACCAACGGCTTACCATACTTTCAGAAGCACGGAGGGGTCTTGGTATGTAAAGTTGGTCACCCCTCCACGGACTAACCGTGGCAAGCGAAGCTTAACCTGATCGATTGAACCGTGCTGCTGTTCTTACTTAGCCACAAGCCCCTTCAGACAAGATATTAGGGTTTTTTATAGCAGAATAGTCATCTATTACACCTTTTTAATTCCGTCAATTAAATACTTCTGACCTCCCATATAAACAGACACAAAGCCTCTAAAGTACAGGAATTTATTCAACACGGTAAAGAACTAATCCCACCCAATGTTTGACAACATTACAAAGGTATAAAAAACTTTAAATACAGAAGTCCCAGTTACAGTCGTACCTTTTGTTAGTACTTTTACAAGCTGTAAGCTCACAATGTTCAAAACTCTAGGTATTATCATAATCAGCCATAACTCTCCTGTAGTTTATCACGGTACTGGGTTTTCAGCACTTTTTTACACCGGAACGTTTTTTCAGGCAGTCGGAGTTGAAAAGTTTACAATGTCAGGAGTTTTGCAGGTTTTTGTGCCAAAGGTGGGACAAGTTTTTCTTTGGTACAGATTCGGGGTGCGGAAATAAAGATTTGGGGGCCAGAATTATTGAAAGTATGTAAAAGCACACGAAGCAACAAAAATGAATATGTACCTAAATGTTCGTCACTATAAGAGTATTTGAATCTGAAGAAGCGCGTAAAGCGTGTAAAGTCTGTTTAATACGCGTTCAAAACAAGGACTTAAAAGAAACAAATTCCGTCTCGTCATAAGTTGCAAATAAACATATTTGTAGTAATAGATAACTATACTTACTTATTACATTCGGGGGTTCACAATTAAATTGGCCGTAACTGGACATATCAATATATCACAATTTAAACAAAAATTCTTCGGTTGACCGTAACTTGACATCTGAATGGGTTTGACGCATTTGGTGCACTTCTCATATGGTACACTTCGCAACTGGTGCACTTCTCATTTGTCAATTTAAAATTAGTGCATAATATGGAAAACATTTAGGTATGTTTATAAATTATTTTTGGTTAGTGAAAATAGGTTGATATAACAACATATAATTGTTCGTTCACAAAAGCATTCAAATCGTTAATTTGACATGAGATTTTGTCCAGTTAGACTTGTTAAAATACTACATGTCAACAAAGTCGATTGCTCCAAAAATTATGTATATAAATTCCTAATGCATAGGAAATACTAAGCCAATAAAAAAACATAGAAGTCGATATATTAATGTGTTCACGCCAGCCACGGAAATAAACATTTGGAAAATAAAAAGCTCCTTGTTTGTACATAATAAATAAAACTTGCATAAGTAACTTGAAAAGTCTTAAAACCGGGTTAAAATTTTAAAACACAGCACCAACTGCCAACTTACAAAGTAATCCACCGTATAGAAGCACGACGATACCATCAACATAAGTTTACACTACGAATCTCTTACAAACATTTCTTGGAACATCTCCAATACACTAACACTTAAAAAAATGTCCAAAAATCACCGACACGTAATCCAGCATATGATGGGAATAAGAAATGAGCCAAATCCTAGAACCAAACCAGCTCGAGAAGAGAATCCTGGTGCTGTAACGTCATATTTGGAACACTGCCGGAACCATTATTAATGTTTAATCGTCGCACCAAGAGTACCAAGCACCTAGTGCATGCAGCATGGTGCTATATTGGCGATATCGCGAGCACAATTGGATAAATTCCAACTGTTGTGTTTAATGCGATAAACAGAAATAAAGAACGGTTTCATACTTAATGAGCAGTTGGCTGTTATTGTTCGTCGAATTAGATTTTGCTGCCAAGTCTTAGATGTCAGGAGGCTTAGGTACACGTGGTCTCGCGTCTAGCACGACTTGGAATTGAACTCGCAAAGGTTCAGAGTGTTTGAAGAAGTATCAATGATGACAATGTCACTGATGTCGTGATCATTATGAGGGGCTAGTTTGTTACTCGTATAGCCTTTGGATGTTTATGCTGGAAATACTGCAGATGCGCTATCTACATAATATCTATAAAATTTAAAGTCCTGACTGACTGATATATCAACGCACAGCCTAAAGATACGAAGCATGGAACTCATGGTCCAAGAGACATGAAATTTGAAGGGTGTGTTCTTTGGTAGGTAGTAGGGGATACCTACCAAAGAACACCGGAATTTCGGAAAACCCTTTCTTAGTGGATACTAAGGAGTTTTCCGAAATTCCACCCCTAAATGGGGGAGGGTGAAATTTCACGCGGACGAAGTCGCGAGCAGAAGCTAGTATAAAAATATTTCGCTAAGTTTTTGTTTTCATAAGTACTATCCTACTAATATTATAAAGGGTGTCTCAGTAAGAGTGCACTTTTTCATTTTAAAATAAAAACAAGTATTTTATGACAGAGTTGTGATATTTTTATTGTATTGTAAAGAAGAAATGTTCCGATTAAGTATGGAATAAAATATCCGGCAAATGACCCCCCCGGCTTCGATGACAGGCCATTACTCTTTTCATGAAATTTTCCATGACTTTTGCACATAGATGTGGCTGTATCTCACTGATGACACGTTGGATTTCCGATTTGAGCTCAGGAATTGTTTCGGGTTTATTCGCATAAACCCGATATTTCACAAAACCCCAAAGAAAAAAATCGCACGGTGTTAAATCGCACGATCTTGGTGGCTAGTTGACATCAGAATTTCGTGAGATAATGTGTTCTGGAAATCGTTGCTGCAATAAGTCGATTGTTTTATGCGCGGTGTGGCAGGTTGCGCCGTCCTGCTGAAACCACATGTTGTCCAGATTCATGCCGTCCAGTTGAGGCCACAAGAAGTCCGTTATCATATTCCTGTAACGAATGCCGTTCACAGTCACTTTCCCCATTTGCAACTTTCCCCATTTTTGTAATGAGTTTTCACAATTAGAACGCGTTGTTCTTTCGAAAAGCGCTCCATTTCTAATAATCGGAATAAACAGAGGTGACAGCTGTCAAATTTCAGAGTTGCCACTTGCATGAAAAAAAAAATATTCCAATTTTAAAAAGTGCACTCTTACTGAGACACCCTTTAAATGCGAAAGTTTGTATGTATGGATGTATGGATGTTTGTTACTCTTTCACGCAAAAACTACTGAACGGATTTTGATGAAACTTTACAGTAATATAGCTTATACATCAGAATAACACATAGGATACTTTTTATCCCGATATTCCCACGGGATCAAAACTTACGCGGGTGAAACCGCGGGGCGCAGCTAGTTAATTCATATATGAATCTTGTTGTACGAAACAAATGCATTATTATTATTATTATATGTTCCGTCACAGTATACTTGAACAGTACCTACTATGGCAGGGTTCATGAATATGCAGTAATAGGAAAATCTAGAAAATTATGGTGCCAAATACTCGTTAAAAGAAAGTTTTATCCGGAAATACCTTTTCATCGCTACGTGATTTTTACATTTACCGCAAATATTATATTGGTCTCGAAGGGGCGATCCCTCAGGATCCATAATATTGCGGATTCGGAACTCACAACGTCAGGAAAATGCAAAAAGTTATATAAACTACCAAATAATTTGTTCAACTTTGAGTTTACGAGTTTTCATCTATAGTTTTAGTATTCTACCAATCATTTTTCTGTGTAATGTTATTCTAAAGCTTTAGTCCTTTCTTGAATGAGTTTATTTAGAAATGTTTTTAATTTAGTTCTTTTGGAACGTTTAGGATTACAAACGGCATTCTTTGTGTAGATATTTTGGGAAAAATATAACAAAACAATAGTAATTAAAATGTCAAAACTAACTTAAGTAAGGCAAGTATTGACAAATAATTAAGTATATAAAGAATAAGTTTGATGAGCAGCTGAAATTTTACCGTGAAAACTTAGATAAAGTTAGCTCGAAGTGAGCTAAATTAAATTAGACTTGATGTTAGGGATTGTATTGTGTGGGAGCGCGCAAATGATACAACACACATTATGGAATGCAATAAAATATTGAGTATTGTAACGATATAATTATTACATTTATTCCCAGCGAGTGTGTTTACATCAACGCGCCTATTCTATCACTGTTTTTCGAAACAAAAATCTACTAGAAATAATTTGAAAGCTCATTTTAAAATTCACTTGAATTTTTGAATGCAACGAGAGTTATTTTTCAGCCAACCTGCACAACATAAGTTTGACTTTCGTAGACAACCTTTACAAGAATTACACTATTGACAGCTCACTACAAAATAGATCGATTGCTATACTATATTTCGACTGTTATACTATATTCAGTAAATTTTTTTATCGCACTAGAAGAAGGCATCATCTATTATTGGGATTGCTCTGCAGACACTCATGTAGAGCAGACGTGTGTATAATTTTATAAGCATAATTATTTATCATATGTCGTTAAAATATTTCCAAGTGATCTGTGACCTAGAAAACGAATCACGCATTTTTCTGCTAAGTTAGTGATTTACTTTAGTGAATAACATTTAATTATGAGAAACATTTAAGACTTAAGTATGTCAAATAGTGAAAACAGCCCTCGGAAGATCCCACCACCAGGCAGCCCTGCCAGCAAATCTCAAATACCTTACCATGCAGCTGAAGAAAAAATTCAAGCAGTGGACACCAGAGACATTAGTAACTGGTTGATCTCAATTGAATCATGTCTGAATGAAGTCTGTACTATTGCTCAGGAAGGAAAGCTGAACTCCGAGCAAAAGCTGAGGATCAATTCCCTATCGCGCAAGGTTGGACATGGCGTTTCACAAATGGCGGTTTACTACCAGGACTTGAAGCTAAAGGCCCAAGAAATACAAAACTCTAAATTAGTGTTGAGAGAAAAAGGTGACCTCACAGATTGCCTCGAAAATATCAAGAAAACCATTCAAGAAAACTGCACAAAACCAACGATGGCAGAAAATGTTTCGTTCGCTGACATGGTAAAAACCAATAGAAATAATTACTTGCGCCCCAATAACGTCAGTTCTATTGCAATTTATCCAGCGGATAAATTAAAATCTAGTGAGGACACTAAATCTCTTGTCCAAAAAATTATATGCCCTGAACAAATGAAATTGCACGTTAGAGGACTGCGCAAAACAAAAAACGGAGGCGTTATAATCAGCACGGAGACCAAAGACGACATAGAAAAACTTAAGAAATCATCGCAGCTAAGTAGTTCTGGCCTGAAAGTGGAAGAACCCCATAAGAGAAGACCAAGAATTGTGGTTATAGGAGTGCCGACCGTTTTAAGTGATCAAGAAGTTTATGATTGCATCTATGAGCAGAATGTAGCCGAGAAGCTGCCTAGTTTGTCCAGTGACTCTTTTTTGACCTCTATAAATTTAAGTCACAAGTCAGGTAAAAAAGAGGGACCTACGTGCAACTTTATTCTTGAAGTTACTGCTAACATAAGAAAGGCGCTCATAAATCAAACTCGAGTGTTCATTAATTGGACTTCCTGCCCAGTGAGAGACTTCACACTTGTGACCAGGTGCTTTAAATGTCAACAGTATGGACATGCTGCAAAGACTTGTCGGGAGGCTGCCTATACGTGTGGACATTGTGGGGAACAGGGTCATCAGGTGAATGAGTGCACTAAACATGCTGAACCGTCACTTTGTGCAACATGCTTGCGTTTTAAAAAACCGAGCGACCACAAAACAGGCGACCAAGAATGCCCCGCAAAGAAAATAGCTGAGACAAGATACATTAATTCTATAGATTATAATGACGTCGCATAAGACCACCAATGTTTCTCTATAAGCCTTTTTTACTTTTACTTAATGTTATATAATAATTCGTATTTCGTCTTTTACTAGTTATAATAAGTAGGTACGTAAAATTAATGTTTGTTTTTAGTTTTTACAATTTATATTACTTATAAGTACCTAAACATGCAATCTTAACATTTTGCTGACACGGCAAAGTTTTCTGTATGACAAAATAAACGCGACCTTATTAAAAATGTAACATTGCGAAAATCATAAGTAATAGAATACGGTTGTAAAATGAATGTCTTACGATGATGTAAAAAGTTGCATAATTACTATTTTGCTCAATTTAAATATAGCCATAATTAAAGTAGATAAATTAGGTATTTATTATTTGTAGAAATTTTAGATAATACTTACGTATAAGCGCTAGAGTGAGATACCTGAGATACAGGTTTATTCCTAGTTCAGGTAGAATCCAATTATTTGTTACCTACCTCTAGTTTTAAGGCCCTAATTTGTAAATATTTATGTAAATCAATTATTTCAATAAACAATTTCAATTTCAATTTCAATTTCAATTTCAATTACCAGACTTTGGAGAAAGGACACAATACAAAGACAGTCACGTACAGTGTGTCACTAGCCTAAATCCTTAATCACATTAGCCTTGTCCCAACTAGACACTATCTTTAAGAAATTGCCTTTGTTCGTAACAATAACAAAAACATCGTAAATGTTTATTTATATTTGAGACCATTTTTACCCGACTTCAAAAAAAGGAGGAGGTTATCATTTCGGTTATTTACTTTTAATGTTTAATATGCATTAAAAAAAAATGTTACCTCAGAACTCCGTTATTTATAAGCCGATTTTTATTTATAAATTGACTGAAAGTTTTTGACTCGTCTAGGTCAAGGACGTTAGGTCGGTTCAAGGTCAACAAGTAGGTAGGTACTTACATGTACAGAAATTAAAATTTGAAGGTCATTTTACAAAAAAAATTTCTCTTTCTCATTTACCTCTGAAATGTACAGAGGCCAGCACATCAAGCTACCCCAATCTGTCAGATTTGCCCAATTGAATAT
Source organism: Globia sparganii (assembly GCA_949316385.1). Taxonomy (NCBI): domain Eukaryota; kingdom Metazoa; phylum Arthropoda; class Insecta; order Lepidoptera; family Noctuidae; genus Globia; species Globia sparganii. The sequence continues at coordinate 21,263,999 of OX438654.1, forward strand.
GAACCTTATTCCTTTGTGCTAAAGTTGAAAATCTATCAAAGAAATTTGACAGATTGGGGTAGGTTGACCTGCTGGCGTCTGTACAAATAGCAGTTCACCGGATTGTGTGAAAGTATACGACTATTGGTAAGTACAGTCAGGAAATTGACAACCTACGTCAATTTGCCGTGTTATAGCTATTTTATAAAACTGCCAAAGAATGATAGTTGTGATATGAATATACCGACAGTTAAGTTTGTAGTCAGTTTGTTTGTTTAACAATTAATTTTCCTTTACATTGTACTACTGTTCCGTGCCTTGAAAGTCGCTGGTCCCGGCTGTCATTCGTGGATCTTTGACAGTCGTTACGGGTAGTCAGAAGCCTGAAAGTCTGACAGCCAGTCTTACCAAGGGGTATCATCGTATTACCCAGTAACTGGATTGTGGATGTCTGATAGCCAGTCGCTCCATGTAAAATACTGGTATTCAGCTGCATCCGGTTAGACTGGAAACCGACCATAGTTGGGAAAAGAAAAGAAAGAAAGAAAAAGTATTTATTGCGACTCGTACAGGAGGAAGGCTAGGCAGATAATAATTGTACTACACTGAGAGTGTTTTCGTCATCTTTAAAATTTCATTTTAGAAACGCATGAGGCCTTACTGGTTACCCGTTTTTCTTCTGTTAAAACCAATATAAAAAAAAAACACCTGCCATAACTCAACTTAATTATAAATGACTTTCTGTCAAGCCGGCACCCTTATTGCGAAACACACTATCGATGTCAATTTGAATCATTTTGAAGCGTATTGCTAATCCATTGCTTCGTATGTTGGAAAAATGCCTCTGCTCAACAATGTAAAAAACACAATGAACGTTGTTGATCTGTCAAAATGAAACCCATTGCTAATAATAGTGTGTTACGCAATTACCCCGCGAAAACAATAATAATAATAAATTCAATTTGTTTCATACTTAGAGCAAATACCATCTAAGCAAGCCACTTAACCGATATCATCAAGGTACAAAGAGAATAAAGACATGAATCAAACTGTTAACAGAAATTCGCAGAACTTCAACAATTACTCTTGCACGAGTCTTTTACAATTTCTGTTGTCTAAATTGTTAATAGGGTGTAGCGTTTAGTAAATAGAACTGAAAGTCGCGAATGTATGTTTTTGAATAAGTAAGTTATTGTTCTGCCGGCGTAGTTTATTCGTTCATGACCTCCTTTCAGATATTTGTTCTATGAGGTTGTAAATGCATCACCAGCCTATAATTTTGGGCAGCGGGATTGTCCGAAAGGGTTACTGTTGTCCCGAAATATAAAGGGCTAAGGAAGGAATACGGGTGGGTTTTAGTCAGTAAGAGTCTGACACTCCCTTCTGCTCCACCCAGAGCGGGAGGGGTCATTTGAGGATTTCCCATCCACAAAAAAAAGCCTATAATGTTCCTACTGGTACACAGGCCTCCTCTCTATGAGAGGGAACGACCAGTAATCCCACCACGCGGGCCCACTGCGGGTTGGTAGATGTCACATGTCTTCGAGTTTTTTTATTTTATTTAGGACATGTCTGTTTCCTCACGATGTTTTTCTTCACCGTTTTAAGAGCAGTAGTGATGAAATAATTTACATAAATAAAGCGCCGATCTGGGTTCAAACTCACAATCTACAACTCGTAACTTCTTGGGCCACAACTGCACCCTAATTGCGTAACACACTATCAATCGGAATCTGAATCATTTTGAAGCAAATTGCTAATCCATTACTTCATAAGTTCGAAAAATTTGTCTACTCAACGTATAAATAATGCAATGAATGTTGTTGAACCGTCAAAATGAAACCGATTCCGATTGATAATGTGTTACGCAATTGCCCCGCTGCTCTTGAATCTGTACTGTTGTTTTAAATGGTCTGCTGCAAATTAATTATTCGTCTATTACAAGAATTTTCGCCATGAAATTTTTGGTACAAATAGAAGTAAAAAATAGTTTAATGTCCAGATAATGCAGTAAGCTGGTTTACAGGTAAATTCCAAATTGATACGACATAAGTAGGTAGCTTGAAATATTAGCTACAGATCGGTTACAAAGTATTTTTTGCCGTTGAACTCCAAAGTATTCAGTTAGCCTTTGGATATGGCACAATTTGATTACTTTAGGCTTAATAGTCGATTTGCACGAATTTATTCGCCCGAAACAGGCGAATCGTCACTTTTATTTTTATATAAGCGACTCGCACGAATAAGCACAATTTCAAATTTATACAATAAAGTATCTTATCACTTTTGTGTGCTAGTGTCCTTTTTTATACATTATTTATAACTAGCGTCCTGTCCCGGCTTCGCACGGGTGGACATTTATTTTTTAAACATTTAATTTTTTTTTTCTTGCAATTAAAATAACCTATACCTATTAATCAGTGATAATGTAGCATTCAAATAGAGAAAGAATTTTTTAAATCGGTCGAGTACTTTTGAGCCAATTCGTTACAAACATACATACAAATCTTTCCTCTTTATAATATTATATTTAAATATTTAATAATTATTTTAGACAGAAATGCCATTATATTGACGTTTCTGAGTAGCTTTTTACGAGTTTCTTTAACCCTTTGACCGCCACGTTCGGGTATGGCCGACAAATGAAAACGAAAACACAGAAAACTGAATTTAGTTTATTTATTTTGTACTTAAAACATGGTGTTTTCTTGTCGGCATTAGCCGACGGTGACGTGTTGGGCACGTTTTCATTTGTCGGCTATACCCGACCGTGGCGGTCAAAGGGTTAAATGTGGTAGTGATGACCACTTAACTACTTCGTAGGGATCCACATTGTCCAACGTAGAAATAAAATTTTCATCATCATCATTATTTCAGCCGAAATACGTCCACTGGTGGACTTAGGCCTCCCCCAAGCACCACCACTTCGACCGGTTTTGTGCTTCTCGCATCCAACGGGTTCCTGCGGCCTTCGTCGGTCCACCTTGTGGGAGGCCTTCCAACGCTACGTCTTCCGGAACGCGGTCGCCACTCCAGAACCAATAAATAAATTGCAACATGTATTTTTCTTCTATTTTTTTGTATGTATAGATCTATACATAGGTACTTGCGATTTGCTGGTGCAGTTGTTATCGTCCCCTTCAATACAAGACGTCAAATTAATTGATATGGAGCTAAAATATTTTAATCAACTTAGCTGTATTCCACTTTGATGTCATGTCATTGAATATTGTACTCGGCGCGTTTCAAAGCTTTGTGATGTCAGTGTTGCCTGCTGAGTTTTTGAAACACTGCTGAATATTAAAACTATTTTTAGTTGTTGGAATCAGTGAGTCAAGTTCGTTAGTATTGCATTGCATTTTGAATAAGCTCGGGATGGGTAAAGCCTTTTTTCCGGTTGAAAGTCACAAAAAAAATCACAATAGAAGGTAGTTAGAATTGGTAAAATAAACTATACGAAGGCATAGTACTTACCTAGGTGTATTATTCTTAACATAATCTTGAATTTTTACGCGTCACTAGATTCTGCCGGCGAAGTCGTCCGCGTGAAATTTCACCCTCCCCTCTCACCCTCTTAGGGGCAGAATTTCGAAAAACCCTTTCTCAATGAATACCTACTCTTCACAAAGAACACACCCTCCAAATTTAATGTCTCTAGGACACGCGGTTTAGGCTGTGCGTTGATATATCAGTTAGTCAGGACTTTGAATTTTATATGTATAAATGTTAGGAGCAAATGAACTTATTTTCTTTCTTTAATAACATTTGTTATTCGATGCATTTTGAAATTCTCAATATAATAAGTTATAATAAGTATACAAAGAACGTCAAACTTCAAAATGTACGGGTAACTATAGTGATTTCTTCTCATTCTATCTTACAGCTTGACTTAATAAATATTCCAGCTTCTGGATAAAATAAAATAACCACTGATTCTTATGCAAAATACTAACACCAGGTAACACGTACCGAACGTGCAATAATGCATCGGAATCACTCAAACGTAACCGCGCTGTCAAAGGAAGATGTCTATATGAGATCGCTGTTAATGCTCTTTAGAATCTCATAATATCAGTAGGCCAATTCTGCTAATTTAAAACGTTCAAAATCTAGTCACAGTCTCATCTCGGCGACAAACAAATGTCAAAAACTTGTCAAAATGTAGGGAAATTTGAAGTATTTTTGACAGATTGAGACTGAGATCAGACTGTGAACGTTCTTAAAAATTACGAGAATTGCCCCTCAGGTGTTAATCCGTACTTTGATAATAAGATTAATCTTCATATCTGAACCTCTCGAAAGATCAGCAGAGTTGAATATAATAACAAGAGAAGATTTTCTATAAAATGTCCAAAGGGACATGCCTAAGATTCATAGTGATTTTGGCCTTGAGTGCATATTTATGAAATGATGTGTTAAATGTAATAAAAATTGTCAATATGTTAAAAAAACGAATTGGTTATATAAAACTTCGGATTTTACAGTAAAAAGTATTTAAATTTTTTTTAAACATTACATAAATGACTTTGGTGGTGAGGTTTTAATAGTTTATAGATACGTAAACTAGTAAAACCTCATTCAAGAATTGAGTAGGTGCATCAATAATACTTTGATGCGGTGTCCGAACACGAACAACAAAAACTAGAGTCAAGAGTTTACGTGACATTTGTAATTTGTTTGACAACTTACGACTTTTTTTAAATCAGGGAGTGGTTGCCAGTGCAATTAAATAAAAATCGATATTAATTGATTTTGATCGATAATCAATTTAATTCGATTTCATTTTGTGACAATGTCATGTGTATTTTATCTATTAATAATTAATAAAGTATAAACGCCCATCCGATTTTTCATAATAATATGTCAGAAACAGTGTCTGATTGCAATGTTAGTCCCTTTAAGAAAGTGGTTAAGTATGATGTTCTGTACCACACTTTTAAATTTTCTCTCACTCTGTGTAAAATATTGAAATCTTCTTTGCTCATTTCTTTCAAATTATTTTCCAGTGAAAAGAATTTTGACATAACAACCCCGGGGTAATATTTTTTGTGTCAGGCTGGCGATCCATCCCATAAAAAGTTGTTACTGCTGCATTTGTAAGAACCAGGAGAAGGCAACTGACTTGCCGTTAATCTGCTGACCTTAGAAAATTGAAGTAAAAGTTCAGTCCCTTATAAATTTTATTGACTCTGCTTGGGTAGTTTATGAGTTAGCTTCAATAATACGTATTAATGCCACTTAGTTTATATTGATGATGTTATAATAACTTCCAGTCACTGATATTTACATAGCAAGTAGTGTTATACGAATTTGAGTGGGTTAAGTACGTACAAATTAAAAGTGAAAAATAAAAACTTTTATTAAAAAAAAAATAACCGACTTCCAAATAAAACACTACAAAGTGAAAAATAACTTTAATTTCGGAAGTCGGTGTCGTTGGGCTCGCATTTTCGTTGTTTGGCACAACTCTTGATTCCGAACTGCAACTAATTTCTTAAGTAGTAGAAAAAAAAACAACCAACTTCCTATTAAGACGCTACAAAGTGAAAAATATTATGACTTCCGAAATTAAAGTTATTTTTCACTTTGTAGTGTCTTATTTGGAAGTCGGTTGTCAGTAGAAGCGTGATGTTCTGTTGTGTATAAGTCTAATACATCGCGTTACAAAAACCCATAAAAACCGCTAATAACAAAGAGATACAGTAAAAATAAGTCCACTTTTGGACAAGTTCCAATCGCCAGTGTTCGTGTATATAAAGTTAGTGTAGTGTTTTGTTTGCTCCGCGCTTTTTAGGCGTGATTGTTGTATCGAATTCATACGGGCAGTGAAATACATATGTTTCGTTCTGTTAGTTTTCAAGTTTCAAATAAATATTGTTTGTGAAACTTGAATACTGGATGTTTGTATTGAAATGTTGCGGTCTGGGGTTGTTTTTGGTATAAATTAGCAAGTTTTTTTTTTGAAGATGGAAGAGTAGGAACAATTGAAAAACATACAATTAAAAAAAATTCACATAAACATATTGCAAACATCACAAAATTCGATTGCTTTTTTATTTGTGGATGGGAAATCATCAAATGACTGAATGATGATGTGGAGCAGAAGACTAAAACCCATGATTAAAACCCACCCGTGTTCCATCCTTAGCCCTTTATGTTCCGGGGCAGCGGTAACCCTTTCGGACAATCCCGCTCCCCGGCAGGCTACGGCCCTTCCTTATTGCTGACATCTCTTTGAGGCGCGCGTGGAACACGTACGCGCCGTCCAGCACGGGCCTGGTCGTGATCGGACGGAGAGTTACCCATTACTCTCCACCCGCAGGCCTGCGCCTACGGTGGCCGGGAGTCGTCACGCAGGTCCCGACGCCCGGAGCGTCTCCCGCGGCAGCTGGGACGTGAGACTCTTTCCCTCAGCCGTCCCGCCACCTCCTTCGCTAGCATGGCTTGTAGGTAAATCAGACGTACCTACAGCAATAGTTCAGTCACTGACAATCGAACCTCTGCGCGAATGCCCTCAGAATGCCGTTGGAGCTAGCCCGAGCCCTGCGCACTTTGGATGTGCATCGTGTCAACATTTAATTAAAACTGTGAATCTTTAAAAATATGACAACCTATAAACGGGTATTTAGAATTATCTACATAACATTTCAATTACAGTTACAATCATAAAAGTTACATAGGATTTTATATGAAGAACTTATTTCTAAAAGTGACCATTGTTAATAAATCTTATCCTCTAGAGATGTAAAGAGCAACTAAGTACACTACCATTACTGGTTATCCTTACACAGTACGCAGTTATGCAGTGAACAAGTAGATAACGTGTATTTGCGGGCGATGCATATCAACCAACAAACGCTCAGCTACCAATCTATTAAACTGAACAACTACGCGGTACTGTACACCCGTTCGCAAAACTGTTGCTCTTATACACAAATCTTTCCATTGTGTGTTAATTTTTTATAGTCTAATAACTTTGTTTGAAGAATTTTAAAGTAGATTAAGCTTTCAGCGCTGATCAGCGCTGTGCTGTGGGTCCCTTATAGCACAGCATCATGCTGAGTGGAAGCCTTCTTGTCACAGTCATGACGTGCAGCCGTCGACTATCTCTGCTTTGTGCTCATGTATAAAGATATTTTTTTTTTTTGTTTTTATTATATATGCTGTCATTAGAATTAATTATCTTTTTGTTTGCACGTGTTTCTGTGACAAATAAACCTATTTTTCTTTCTTTTCTTTTCTTTCTTTCTTTTTTATATAAAATCTGTCAAACTTAAATTTTATTCCTCGGATAAAAGTATAAAGCTTGTGAAAGTGACGACGATGACGTCACGTTGAAATAGTTGCACGAAGGCTGCGCTGACGTTCATGTTCGGAGTCACTAATATAGAGGTATGAGGAACCAAGGTGTAAAGTTCACTCATCCTCTGTAGAAAAGGGAGGATCCTCTGACCGGGTTTCGTGTCTGGTGGGCAACTGCCCGACGATTGCTGTCGGGACGTTGTGTGATATGATAGCTGTTGTGCGGTAAACTCTGCTTGCGCGATGCAGAATTTTTCGTGACATCAGTATAATGCGTAGTTTGTATGAAGAGGTTAGATGTAAGTTCGAAGTCATTGGTATAAGTCCTAATAATTAACAGATGATTCGAGAAAACCTACCTAACTTGATTCCATGACTGGATCCAGCGTTTGTGCTCAGGAGATGGTCACGTCATTTCACTATCCTACTAATAATAATATAATATATATAATATCCTATCCTACTATCCTACTTCCTACTAATATTATAAATGCGAAAGTTTGTGAGGATGGATGGATGGATGTTTGTTACTCTTTCACGCAAAAACTACTGAACGGATTTTGATGAAACTTTACAGTAATATAGTTTATACATCAGAATAACACATAGGATACTTTTTATCCCGATATTCCCACGAGATCAAAACTTACGCGGGTAAAACCGCGGGGCGCAGCGAGTCCACCATAATTTTGAAGGATTATTGTTTATCCATTGCATCACATGTTCAAAAAATTTGTCTGCTCAACAACGCAATGAATGTTTTTAAACTATCAAAAGGAAAGCCATTGCAACTGCTAGGGTATTACGATTTACATCGCAATTAATTACATTCGAGCGATCAAGTTCAGTTAAAAAAACCAAATGTTGCATCAACCCGCCATGCGACCGCGTGATATATTACGGCCCACGCTCTCACGGACCAGCAGACTCATGTCCCAGCAGTGGGTACATTAAAGGCTGATGCTTCAGGTATTATTTACTGCCAAGCTGGCAATAAGTTGGACTTATGTACTTGTGAGAACACTAATGAGGTTGAAATTAAAACTACTATTGTGTCTTGATTTAAGCTGGTACACTTAATTAAAATTGCGAGGCCCTAACCAAATCGTGGTAACGAAACCATAGCGAGATCTATTTCGACGCCAACGCCATCTATCGAGCTTGATCAAACCTTTACACTTTTTACAATAATTTATAGATTCTTCATGAACAGGTATGCTATGAATCAGTTCAGGAGGGTGGCTAAGTCCCTAAAGACAACCACCTGAATGGCAATTTTCGTAATTAAAAACTTTCTAAATCTGGTCGCAATTTCATATCAGCGACAATCAATGTCAAAAATGATGGAAAATTAGAGGTATTTTTGACAGATTGAGACTGAGATCAGACTGAGGGGCAATTCTCATAATTTTATGAAAGAATTGCCCCTCTTGTTTCCCCTCGGACGAAGATATTAAGAGCCTACACTACCTCAGCTAAAATTCACTCTTTATCTCGCTCGCACGATACTGCTCGCAGACTGAGTGAGAGCGAGACAGAGTGCGGTGCTAGGCGGCAGGCAGCGCCAATAGTTTAGGTATTTGCTTTTTACGGTGGAAATAATGGTAATTAAAAAAAAATAAATAACATAAGACCTGCTTTATAGTTAGTTCGGTTAGTATACAAAGTTTCATGATCTAATTAGAAGTATTTTTTTAATACCAGCGGTTTATTGTTCGGTTTGGAGGTAACTTTGGAATTTTTTTCTATCGAGAAAATTTTATGAAATCGTGTTTTCGTCTAACATAAGACCTAACATTAATCCTCAACTTTACCATATATTTATTTCAAAATTGATGCTGCAGTATTTTCGACAAAACGGAGGATCATGCTAAGCCATTTGAGGTAGTATAAGGCCTTATCGGGTGCAATGCAATGCATTTGTCCTTTAGTATACTAATTACCACTTAAGATTCGAAACACCACCATCTATACCTACCACTAATTTCTTCCACAAATTGTAATCGCTTCTCGCTTCACCAGTACTCAGCTCAATTTGTGTTCAACTAATGCAATAGATATACACGGCGGCGAACTGCATAAACACTGCTAAACTAGATACGAGCTCGCGTTTAACGTTCACCATTAAACTATGTGACTTTTTATTTCAGAGGGATTATAAGTGGCGTGTATGTAACCTATCTTACTTTATATTTTTAACCGACTTCAAAAAGGAGGAGGTTATCAATTCGGTTGTTTTTTTTTTTTTTTTTATGTTTGTTACCTCAGTACGCCGTCATTTATGAACCGATTTGGAATTATTTTTTTTATTTGAAAGGATATGCTTCCAGATTGGTCCCATTCTTGTTAAAATCCAGTTCTGATGATGGGATCCATGAGGAATTGAGGGAACTCCTCAAATATTATAGGCATACAAATAGCAATTTTGGTATTTTCATCAACATGTCAAGCATTTGCATTCAAAAAGTATAATTTGGTGAAGTGGAACTGATGAAGGAGACCACAGATAGCCACAGGAACTCTTCAATGATAATAAGTATTTCACGGGTGGCGATAAGATATCTCGATTAAGATAGTTAAGCGACTATGACGAAGCAAATTTAAATAAATGGTTCTGACGAAAATGGTACCATCAAACCGATCTGATGATGAAGCTGGAAGGTAGGTACCGGAACTTCTTAATAAAACCATGTATTCTAGCCGTGTTTGGGCTTATTGGAATTGTCATGAGATGCACTCTGACTATAAAAAGTAAAAAATAAAAACTTTTTAACAAAAAAAAACAACCGACTTCAAAAAAAAAACACTACAAAGTGTAAAATAACTTTAATTTTAATTTTGGAAGTCGGTGGCAAAAACGTAAATACAAAAACAAAGACACCGACTTCCTAAATTAAAATTAAAGTTATTTTACACTTGGTAGTGTTTTTTTTTTTGAAGTCGGTTGTTTTTTTTGTTAAAAAGTTTTTGATTATATAGATACATAAAAATAAACAGTGATTTAAAAAAAACACCATTATTATTGATGCTATCGAACATTGAACAACGCCGAATAGAGGAGAATCGCAAAAAGTCAAATGGGTTTGACGCATTTGGTGCACATCTCAACTTGTACACCATGCTCAAATGGTGAACTTAGCAACTGGTGCACTTCTCATATGGTACACTTCGCAACTGGTGCACTTCTCAATTGGTGCACTTCGCAAAAGGAGCACTTTTTAAGATGAGTGATTTCGTTTCCTGAAAAATATTATGATCTGTTTACCATAGCCTTTTTCCAACTTTGTTGGCGTCATCTTCCAGTCTAACCGGATGCAGATGAATACCAGTATTTTACATGGAGCGACTGCCTATGTGACCTCCACAACTCGGTCGCTGGGTAATACGATACCCCTTGACAAGACTGGTTGTCAGACTTTCGGGCTTCTGACTAACCGTAACGACTGTCAAAGATCCACAAATGACAGCCGGGACGGGCTGCCGTAAGCCGTTGGGCTTAGCGTGCTTTCCGAGGCACGGAGGGGTCTCGGTATGTAAAGATGGTCACCCATCTACAGACCAACCGCGGCAAGCATAGCTTAACCTGATCGATCGACCTGTGTAGCTGTTATTACGGACCACTCCTCAAATCTTTCAGAATGTCTGTAAAATTTATGTAAAATCAGGGAAATTAATAATTTACCAAAGAAGTATTATGAAACAACTATTAACACCAGGTAACTACCTACTAAATTAAACAACTTCTTGCCGACTGGACGACATTGCACGTGACCAGAGGGCTGACTCGTCCTTTAGGTTTGGCCAAATAATTAGAATTGCCATTCAACGTGGCAATGCTGCCAGTCTTCTGGACACATTTCTGGATGACAGCGATGCGGGCGAGTATTTGATTTTACTTCGATTCCCTTTTGATTTTCTATTTACTTGTATAGTTAGCCATTTTAATTTAGTACCTAGTGCAAATAGTTAATTTTGGTATGTATTGTAAGCATTTTAACGTAGCATAAGCATAATCCGTCTTGTTCCCACTGTTGGGACACAGGTCACCTCTTTTCGAGGGGGAGTGGGCTAAAATCCACCACGCGGGCCCAGTGCGGGTTGGTAGATGTCTGTCGAATTTTCGGTTTTAGGACATGCCGGTTTCCTCACGATGTTTTCCTTCACCATTTTAGGAGCAGTGGTAGTGAAATTATTTTTTTATATGTTATTATTTAATGTATATTATATAACAAATAACTTATCTCTATCTTATAACAACTACATACATAAATACAAAAACAAATAGCAAACCTAAACGGGAGATTGTACTCATCATTATGAACAACTTTTAGTAAGAGACCAAAGCTGCAATCGCGAAAAAAAAATCAGCTGATCCCTACATTTTGACGAGTTATGCGAACATAAATGTAGGGAACAGCATATTTTTTTCCCGATTTCAGGTGTGGTCACATAGTAAAAGTTGTTCTTAATGATGAATACGAGTATAATCTCCCATTTCGATTTGTCGCATGTTTTCAATTTCACCCTGTATAAGTGCATAAGTACTTACAGCTACGTTCTATTGAACCATCATCATCATTCAGTAATTTTGAGCTCTAACAAAACAATTCCAAACAACAGACAGGAAGTGAAGTGCGCAATCTATTCTGTATTGGCCGTAAGTCCGTCTGTAAGTCTGAACTGAACGTACTGTACAGCCAAGGAATGGACCCGACACAACGTCAAGTCTCGAATTTGCATTCCAAATTCACCAATTGACTGAGTACGGCGCCACGACCACCGAGTCACACCGTACCGTAATCGAATTAATGTCCGCAGCTGTTTGATCGGGACCTGGTGTTATGAGAAATCGTAATGGCGTTGGTAAGGAGAGGAGCTTACCAACGTAAATTATTTTTGGAAGCGTAGAAAAAGGTGCTGAACGAAGTAGTTTTGTAAATCGTAACAATGGTTTTCCAAATATGAAAATTTTTGGCGTTCAAAAAGTAAGAAGTCTTGTAAATAAATATCAACTAGAAAGAAAATTAAAACTGCTTTGTTGGTAATATAAATCCTGAAGGAAAGATTACAAAAAAGGAGAACAATGGAAGAAGGGAACAATAAATTATTGTCAATGACATGATAAAGAAAAAGATCTACGTCAACCGACTAGTTTAAAAAAATACGATTGGCATTTACAAATCCACTAACATAAATGAGCCCATTTATCAGAAATAGCTAATAGTAACAGGTTTAAAAAAAAATCAACCCAAAATATTAATATTAAATATTTCCCAACAGAATCACGGTGTAACAGCCATCCACACAGTAACAAGACTGACTATAAATTTCTATTCCTTACAATAGTTACAGAGATTGCACCTGGGGTCTGTCTTAGTGGTCTTAGTCTAAACTTGAACTAAAGATAAATCCCCCCGAAGTTTACCGCCGCGAGCAAGAAACGACAAATTGAGTTATCAACTTGAGGGAATATCTTCAGATCATTTCTCGTCTGTCGTGAAATAAAAAAGATACGTGAGCTTGTCAAGATTTTTGTAAGACCAAAGATGGGAGGTAATCTTTTAAGGCCAGGGTGTGTGTGTGTGTGTGTGTGGGTCAATATGTGGTATAAAGTCTTTTTGTTGAAATGTTTTTTGCACTTGATTTTAGAATGAAGGTACAGTAGCCAGGCCTCAATATTGCCCTGAAAGGTCTAAAGACTACACAGGAGACTTTTACACAGTTATGAATGAAAGAGCCGACGCTTGACGCGCACTGACGGAGCAAAACTTTCTCCATCCATACAATAGGTTTTCAACCTTATTTTTCCACCCACTTAAGAATATATATTTTTTTAGAGCCCCCCAATTTTTTCACTTAACAATTGTCGCGAATTTGAAACAGCTGTTGCCATTATTATATTTAATCATGTAATATTATATAGTCGGAAAATAGGATGGGTTAGTCTTCAAAGACCACCCAAATACAGACCATCAAACTGAACAACTTTCTCCATGGGACCAACATCGTGATCGTGAATAAAAATTCAGTCGTTCCGTATGTTTAGGTCGAGTAGGTATTGAAGTTTTTAGGGGACAGTTGATAAATTTTTCGCGATTACGATATTGGTCCCATTGAAAAAAAATACGGGTAGTAATTAAATTTTTCGTGCGCTACTTCCAACTTAGATTTCTTACCGACTAATTCCGATTTGTTAACAGCCCACATTTAACTGACCGTTCAGTAATTTGACTGCTCAATTATTATTTATTTAATTACTTATTTTAATATTTGCTTTGGCTCATTTTAATATAGTTTACTACTCAGTTTTTACTGCCGAACTTGTTACTAAACTCGCATTTTTAACCGACTTCAAAAAAGGAGGAGGTTCTCAATTCGACGGTATGTTTTTTTGTGTGTTTGTTTCGCGATATCTCAAGAAATAATAAATCAATTTCAAAAATTGCGAATCAAGCAACACCGACTTCCGAAATTAAAGTTATTTTTCACTTTGTAGTGTTTTTTTCGGAAGTCGGTTGTATTTTTTTTGTAAAAAGTTTTTTGTCATTTTAAATCAGTGCTATTAATAGTTTCTTTGATTGAGCCATCTGTTAAATGGGTGTCGTATGACTGCGGATCAATTCCCGTAATTAATAACGTTCAAAATTGTCGCAATCTCATCTCAGCGACAATCAATGGCTATAAACGTTCTCAAAATGATGGGAATTGCCCCTCTGGACTAATGAATGAAATAGCTGCTATAGGAATAATTATGAAGGTTTAAGTTTAATCAGGAAATGGGTAGAACAGCATAATTTCATCGATAATGAAGCTAAAAAGAGATCGTTTATCATATTGATTAATGACATCGTGCCTACAGTACATACCATACGTATCGTATCGTTATTTTAGTGGTAAACCACTAACGTGCAATAAGTTCGATGTTGTGTTTGTGGATTAGGTACACCTAGTCCGCAGACACATGTCGATAAGATAGACAATGGCCCCGGTTCTGTTGGTCACAAACTAAACTAAATTTAAGTTCAGCGCATCTTTTTCTTTCTATTTCATTATGAAAAGGACAGAAGATAAATATTAGTTTAGTCCTGTCAAATTAGTCAGCGCCTGACGTAAATTGACGTATTTTTAGTAGCCAATTTTTTAATCACGTCTAAACTTGTCTATGGATTATCTAATTTGACGGGACTAAACTAATATTTATCTTCTGTCCTTTTCATAATGAAATAGAAAGAAAAAGATGCACTGAACTTAAATTTAGTTTAATTTGTGAAAAACAGAATCGGGGCCAATGTTAATTTTTCGATTATGTCCTTGCATAGTCAATCAAATCTAGTGGAAAGAGTAACAGAAAATAGCACTAAAATGTGTCTTTCCACCAAACACTATTTACTCAATAATCTAAAGCTTTGATTTTTTGTACAGACGCCACTAGCACATCAAGCTACCCGAATCTGTAAAATTTTCCCAATCAACTTTGAACCTTATGCTTTAGTGTAAAGTTGAAAATCTAGTAAAGACATTTTGACAGATTGCAGTAGGTTCATGTGCTGGCGTCTGTAAGTTTGTTACGCTTTCACTCTAAAACGGCTGAGCGGATTTGGACACAATTTGGCACATGGGTAGACCATAACTTGGATTACGACAAAAGATACTTTTGATTCCGATATTCCCATGGGATCGAGACTTGAGTGGATGAAACCGCGGTGCGTAGCTCGTAATCAATAATTTAGCAGAAAAGTTTAGTTTTCAAAGAAAAGAAAGAAAATACGTTTATTTGCGGCAAACATGAGGTATAATAAAAAAAATATTAAAAGAAAATAAACACAAGCAAAAAAACAAAATAACAATTACACGTCCGTTTCCTTCACAATGCAGTGGTATCTTAAACTTAGAAAATTGTTTTTTTTTTTTATTTATTATTATTATTTTTTTTTTATGAATTGATCCGTGAGTGCAGTTTTCAAATCCAATTCAGGAAACCGCATCTAGTTAATACCAGTACCTACCTAACTATTTTGAAAATAGGACTTTTGTATTCCACACACATATCGACACCTCCATGCAATAACATCGTAACTCACTTATTTCCAAAAATTGAGTTAAAACGGCATTGTAAAAAAAAATGCATTTTTTCTGTACTATCATTGTAATTCTATTCCCTTTCGTTTCTAAAAATATATAACTTAACACCTTGAAGTTATAATTATCTGACCACAAACATAAATTAAACTACAAAAAAACTAAATTGTAACTCAGACATCTATGTTCTATGTTCTATGTTATGGGTTTGGTTTCCGCACTTAGTCCTTCAGTTGGACCATTGTGCGTGGGCCATGGCGGCCGTCGGTGGTTATTCCAACCAGCCCACCTCCCTCCAGAAGCTGATTAGGTCTCCTGGTTTGTTTAGAACATCTGTGTACGATCTGGGTGTCCCGAGGGTTTCTGATCTAATCTGGGTGACACCTGTGCACTCAAAGAGCACATGCGCAACAGTTTCATCAGCCTCCATGCATGCTCTGCACAGGGGACTGTCCGTTATTCCTATGGTGTGGAAGTGTTTATTTAGCGAGCAGTGTCCCGTGATGGTCCCCGTCACCAGGCGCAAGCCTTTCCTGTCCAGTCGCAATAAGCGCCTGGTTAGCCTGCCATCTAATGATGGCATAGCTTCCTTGGACTGCCTGCAGCCTGGTGACGACGTCCACCAACTTTCTGCTTGTGTATGGGTGTGCTCCTGTAGCCACCTGCGTAGTTGGTTGAAGGGGATGGGCACGATAGGTTCCGGTCCACAAACTGACGTACTGGAACCTCTTCTGGCCAGTTCGTCAGCTGCGTCGTTACCTAGCGATCCGCTGTGTCCTTTTATCCATTGTAGCGTCACTACATTGCGGTTCAGAACAGTTACCTGTTCAAGCGCATTGTGACATTCTAGTATTAGATTCGATGTGATGCATTCCTTCCCTAGGGATTGAAGGACTGAGGCGCTGTCAGAGAGTATGCGAATACGAGCATCCGTAACTCTCCTGGCTGCTATGGAATAAGCCGCTTGTATTATGCCCACACACTCCGCTTGGTAGACAGTGTTGAGCATACCCAGCGGTCTGGATATTTTTATGTTGAGGTCGTGTGAGAAGACTCCGACTCCAGTTCCGCAGTCGGTCTTTGAACCATCAGTGTAAATTCTCAGTTCCTTCGGGCCTGAGTAGTCGCACTGCTCCTCTTTAAGCACTATATTGTAATGCTTTTGAGAGCAGTATTGTTTCGGGGCCTTGTCGCAGGGTGATGCCATCATTGGCTGCCATTTGATCGCATCTTCTTTTAGACGTGTGTGTTTGACCCTAGAATCTCTGCTTAGGGTACCTGATATATGGAGCCTAAAGGCAGCCAGGGCCGCCTGTTCCCGCACTATGAGGTGTAGGGGCGGCAGCCCAAGCATAGCCTGTAGGGCAGCAGTGGGTGTAGTTCTCATGCAGCTAGTGATTGCCACACACGCGAACCGCTGCAGTTTTTCGAGATCTCTCTGTGCTGTGCTCAGGTCTGTTCTGGGCCACCAGACTAATGAGCCGTATGTAATGATTGGTCGGATGACTGTGGTGTATAGCCAGTGAGTGACCTTGGGGCTTATCCCCCAATTCTTGCCAAGCATACGCTTGCATTGCCACAGGGATATGCTGGCTTTCGTAGTAATGTAGTTGGTATGTTTTGCCCAATTCAGCTGTTTGTCCAAGAATATGCCCAGGTATTTGGTTTCAGTTGATAGGCTTAGGGTTGTACCAAAGAAACTTGGCAGTTTTAGTGTTGTCAATTTCCTCTTTTTTGTAAAGAGAACTAAATCGGTTTTTGTGGGGTTCACTGATAGTTGGTGTTTTCCACACCAATTCTCTATTATTTTCAGGGCCTGGCGCATTAAGTTGCACAGGGTGTTTTCGTGGGTGCCATTTATTATTATGGTTATGTCGTCGGCGTAGCCTACGGTAAAGTAACCTTTGTCGTTCAGTTCTTTTATGAGACTGTCTACGACCAGGTTCCATAGAAGCGGCGAAAGGACACCCCCTTGCGGGCAGCCCTTCGCCACGATGGCCCTTGTGGTGTCGTTTACGGTTACTTGTACCGCCCTCTGTTTGAGCATGTTGGTGATCCAGCCGCTCAGGGGTGGGTCTATATTGTGTCTGTGTAGGGCCGTGCTTATGCTTTTGAAGGTGGTTTTATCAAAGGCGCCCTCAATGTCAATGAAGGCGGCCAGTGCTGAGCATTTGTGATCCACCGCACATTCAATTTTGGATACCACGCTGTGCAGTGCGGATTCCGTTGATTTGCCTGTGGAGTACGCGTGCTGTTGTTTGTGGAGTGGCTTTGCCCGTAGAGGCCCGTCTCGGATGTGTCGATCACAGAGCCTCTCTAGGGTCTTTAGTAGAAAGGATGTGAGGCTTATGGGTCTGTACGCCTTGGGTTGTGTGTAGTCGGCTTTACCCGGTTTTGGTATAAAGATAACTTTCACTTCGCGCCAGGCTTGGGGTATGTATCTAAGTGCTATGCAGGCCCGATAGATTTCTACCAGGCATGGTGTTATATGGTCAACCCCCCATTGTAGCAGGGCTGGGAAAATGCCATCTAGTCCTGCGGACTTATAAGGCTGGAAGGTGTTGATAGCCCACTTTACTCGGTCTTCTGTTACTAGACTGTGGGCACTGGACCAGTCCCGCTCCGTTGGGGTCCAATCGGGCACAGCTTCCCAGGTCCTGTCCTCTAGGACTTTGCAGTCTGGGAAGTGTGTCTCGAGTAGTACCTTGCTGGTTTCATGGTCCGTTAGTGTGTATGTGTTGTCAGATTTTTTCAGCGCGCCAAGAGTTCGGTCCTGATCTGTTGATAGGATTTTCCTTACTCTTGCGGCTTCATTATTGGTCTCGATGGATTCACAGAATTTCCGCCATGCTGTCCTTCTGGCAGTTCTGATTTGCTTTTTGTATGTGTATTGAGTCTCTTTGTATAGCTCCCAGTCTTCCGGGAGTCTGGTGTTTTTGGCTCTGTTGAATTGCTTCCGTAGTGTATTTCTGAGTTTACCAAGTTCGGCGTTCCACCAGGGATTTCTCTCACTGTTGGTTCGTGGTGCCCTCAGCTTGCAGCATGCATGGTATGCTTCGGTTAGGTATTCCGATAGCTTTGTTACAGTGTATTCGAGTTGTCCGGATTCTCTTACGTTTGTTTGTGTTAGGTGCCTAGCTAGCATTGCGGCTAGGAGGCGCTTGTACCCGGGCACATCGGTGCGCCGCGGATTACGTCGCGGTTCAGGTTTCCTTGTATTAGTAGTTAGTGTGAAACGGATCCTTCTATGGTCTGAGCAAGAAGGTTCGTTTGATACGTGCCAATTTGTGATAAGATTTGTCGCGTTTTCTGTAGCAAGAGTTAAGTCTATGATCGTCTGTCCTCGGACTGTGACCCAAGTGGGCTCAGAGCCTCGGTTAACGATGTTAAGGTTAGTAGAGAATAAATAGGTGGATAGTACCTCTCCTCTGGAGTTCGATGCCTCGCTGCCCCAGAGCGGGTGGTGGGCGTTCGAGTCGGTGCAGATTATCAGGTCCAAATTGGTGCGCTCGCAGTGCTGTACCAGATCGGCCATTTCCTTCGGCGGGCAGTCTGTTTCCTCACCCGGCATGTACACCGAAGCTAGTACAACATCTGGGAATTCACCTTCGGTGTGGAGCCTGACAGCTGTCAGATCTCTGGAACAGAATTGAGTGAGTAGCGTGGTAGGGATGTCTTTGGGTATGTAGGCACAGGATCTAGGTTTGTCTGAGCTGTGTGTATTGAGGATTAGCTTACCTCCGATGTTACCGAGGCCGCATATTCTGTTGTTCCTGATCCACGGCTCTTGGATCAGTGCGATTGTTCTGGGGTTAACCTCCAGTGCCCTGCGTAAGCTAGCCGTGGCAGTTTGGCTGTGTTGGAGGTTAGTTTGTATAATGGAGAGTGGTGGTGACGGTGATGAAGCGGGGCGGTTAGTCGGTGGTGGATCCATCGGACAAAACCTCCGCCGCCTCCTCTCTGTACTGGTCGTCGTGTTGTTCAACCGGCGACGATACTAGTAGCTGCTCGTTCCAGCCGGGAGATGCGGGTGGTATGCTGGCTACGTCGTCAGGCATCGCCGCGCGGGCCATGACCTCCTCGAGTTGGGCAATGTCGGTGTCGTCCGTCTGTGTCACTGTCTGTGTCGTTGTCGGGTCCGTCTTACTGTCCGAGGGCTGGATCGTGGGCCAGAAGCGCACGTATATCGAACCCAATAGGTACGATATCCGTCGCTCCCGCCCCACGATCTTTTCCACTTCCTCCGGTGGCACACCTAGGGTCAGATAGGTCCCATAGTTGTCGCCACCGACGGTAGTCGCCCTGTACAGTGACCACCTGGCTATGTTATACCACGTATTCTGACGAATCAGAATACTGTGTAGCCTCCCTATGTCACCCCTATAGCGGGGGACGAAGAGTGAGGCTCTGACACGGGTGGGTAGGTCTGACTGACGGAGTACCGTCAGTGTGAGGTCAGTGTCGGGGAGTTTGAGTAGGGGTACGTTCCTGTTTAACCAGGTCAGGGCGTGGTCGTCCTCACACCAGACCTGTACAGTGCCCTCCGCTACCCGCGGGTATCCGCGGAAGGCAGGGAGTGGTGCTGTCGAGTCCGAGTCCATAAGTAGGTCTTCAAGGCCTGCTTTAACCAGCTCGGCCTCCTCTTTTGTCAAGTCTCTGGAGGGGGGAGGGAAGCAGATTGCTACTGCGAGCCTCGCAGGAATATCCTTCGTGGCCCGCGCGTAGGTCCTCTGCTCCCCCTGGGCGGAGTGGACCCTTACGCGTTTGGCGTCCCCCTGGAGCGCACTCGGTGAAGCCGAGTCGTCGGGGCGCTCCCTCTTTGCCGGTCCTGTACCGCTCGGTCCGGGTTGCGGCATGGAGGTGCCTGGCCGGGTGGTGGCATCTGGGCGTAAGGATCCACCTCGCCTTCCTCTGTGATGTTTGGGTCGGGGTTTGTCGTGGGATGCGTCCGTGTCAGTGTGAGCGTGATGGGGTCGGCTGGCGCCCCCGGCAGACTCTGTCGTGTGCAAGGGCTTTTCGCGCTGGGTTTCCCCTTCGCGTACTTGCCCCTGCACGCGTGGTTCCGCGTCCGGCTGCTTTTCGCGCTGGGTTTCCCCTTCGCGGACTTGCAGCTGGTCGCGTGGTCCCACGTTTGGCCGCTTTTCGCGCTGGGTTTCCCCTTCGCGGACTTGCGGCCGTTCTCTTTTTTCCGCGTCCGGCCCCTTTTCGCGCCTGGTTTCCCCGTCGCGGACTCGGGGCTGGTCGCGTACTACCTCTTCGGCGTCCGATCGCGCTTCGCGCTGGCTAGTGCCTTCGCGGGTGCTGCGCTTTCGGTCGCCTACTTTCCTCCTCCGGCTTGTGACTTTTCCGCGCTTCTTCAGCAGTCGTACTCCGTCAGCCGGAAGAGTGGTAGGGTCGCCAGGCTCGTCGACCTTCCCCGTCACTTTCTGTCCGTGTCTGTCGTTGTCTGGGTAAGTGATGCTGTTCCGCACGATGCTCTGTTGCCAGAGGCTTGGGAGAGACATGCATCTCGTAGTGGGTGTTGGCGCGTGTGTCGCAGCCGTAGTGGGATATATTGGCGCGTTGGACGCAGCCAAAGTTGGAATTGTGGGCGCGTGAGTCGCTGCCTGTGTTATGGGCGCTAAATCAGCAGCCGGCCGCGCTGAAGAGCACGGCAATGTCAGCAATGTGCAGTTGGTTGCCCCCCCCAGAATACGTTGGGGGCTGACCGCCGTAGCGGTGTGGGATTCCCCGGCTTGGCCGGAACCCACCTGGGTAGTGTCATTTACCCGCTGCATTTTACATGTTAAAGGGGGTGGGCTTTTTTGGAATCGAGGTTACCCTTCCTCTGGGACCAACGGGATGTAGGGATAGGAGGGAGGGTGTATGGTGATAGGGTATAGGTTTTGGGGGGTCACCCTAGGTCTGGGATTTGGCCTAGGGATTTGGGGATCGAAGGGATTTTATGGATAGGGAAGGGTTGGAATGATTAGGATTATTTGGTACATGGGATAAGGTATATGGGTTACCCTAAACCTGGGACCTGGTGTTCGGGCACTTCTCTTGTCCGGGATCTCTTTCGAGATGCTCCGGCTATGAGATCGACTGTTTGCAGTCGGTCCCGCAGCCGGAGTTGGGCTATCCGCAACCTGCCCACCCGCTCGGTTGCAGGAGAAGAAGTGCCCGGCAGTCTGGATCGCTCCACCACGGATGTACGTATACATTCGCGTTGGTTCGACCCAGCTAGCCCCGAGGTAACTCAGACATACAATGTTTGTCCTCGTAACTTATATGTCATTTGACTGTTTTGTTTTTCACGTAAGTCATGAAAACCCATGAAAACTTTTTTTTTTTTAAACAATACCATACCTATTTATAGTCCGCCTAAACTATATTAAATAGAGTCAGCTTCAAAATTATACGGGGTGTTTTGAGTTTGCTATAATTTTTCAAACTTTAAAATCGCTCTCCTATAAAATCACAAAAAGTGAGTTACGATGTTATTGCATGGAGGTGTCGATATCTCCTACAAAACCACCACAGGTAAAACGAATTCATCAGTTTAGAACAAACATAAAATTTCCACATATCAACAATACATAAAAAGACATTAAATTAAAAACGTTATTAACCGCTCGGATTCATGCTAGCAACGTACTTGTACAACGCAGTTAATTAATGAAAAACAACGAGAACAAACGTTTAGATGTGGCGTCTCGACGTTTCCTATTAGACTCGGGTACCAAAGTAAAAAAAAAGTAACCCTTTCATCGTAATTTAAATACCCTACAGCTGAGTCCACAATATAAAGTTGATAGAAACGCTTTACGACAGACCTCTTCGAATATTAGAAGGAATTTCGTTAATTTATTTCAATTTTCGCTTTTCATGTCGTACCTTTATCGTTGCCAATTATCTGTACAAACAATGGGCGTTTCCATTATGAGCGATATTTACTTAGTTAATTTCTTGCAATATTTCGGAGTTCAAATTCATTGGAATTTCAGATGAACCAACGGAATTAGGGTTATTTCTTGGAATTCGTTAAATTGGTTAGGAACGGACGGTCCTGAGAGACAACAGACGCTTGTATGACTATAATAACTCAGAGGTAGATCATTCTGCTCGGAGGGATTATTGTTTTAGAGGTCTTCTCTGTTATGTACAGTCAGCAAAGGAGAAAAGAATGTAGGATCGTCGAATATAGCCGAAGTTTACTAAGAAACCGATTGATATTTTCGAATGAAATTTAATTTGATAAATCAACCGTTTGTTTTCTATTAATTAAATTAAATTTTATTCGAAAATATCAATCGGTTTCTTATTAAAGTTCAACTATATTCGACGACCCTGCATACTTATCTCCTTTGCTGACTGTACATTCCACAGAAATGTTAAGATTATTATCGACATGTTTATTGGAGTCGTAAGAACGGTTCGTGGTTTTATTATTAGTGGTACGCATGGCTACACATCACGCTATACATAACCAGTATAAGCTGACTTCTAATTGTACGGAAAACCTATACAATGAAAGGTCGGCTAAAACAGGAAATGTATAGCTTGATGTGTAGCCGTGTGTACTTGTAAGACATTTTTCGTCAGTTAGATATTAAAAAAAAATGTTTTTCTATATTTTGATCGCGTTTATAGGAAATAGCAGTTTTTTTTTTCATTTCTCATACTCGGAAAGTAGTGTTTGTTTGATCCGAATAGCGGGTGGAAGACGTTGCTTCCCACCTTTGGGCGGGAAAGACTCATAGTTATTGCTTCCCTCTCTAGGGCGGGAATGAATTTTAAAAATAGAACTAAATTTGGTAAGGTAGTCAGCTACGAATTTTATTACATAATTAAGAAAAATGCTGCGGTTTTGTGAGTGTATAAACAGCCAGTGTGAATTTTAAAAAAATACCCATGAAGCAGGACGGCGGTGACGCGGTGTCTTCCATTATTATTTAAAAAAGACTATAGTATATTTTGGCGAAATACTAACTCTGTAAGCTGTACCAAAATTCAAAAAATTGGTTTTATATACTAATATTTGATTAAAAATAAGTTCAAACGATTCAAACTGGGCTCAATATTTCATTGAGCCCAGTTTCGGTTGAAGACGAGGCAAATACAGTAGGTAATCGAAAATCTTTTGCCAGAAATTTCAAAAGAAAGGTACTTAAATACATATGCGTAATGATTTTATGAAGTGGCGAACAGATAAGAAAATAAAATCATTTTTACTTTCCTTATTGTTAGCTTTTGGTTTATAATTCAATATTACTGATGGGTGCAGATTATTTTGTAAATTATTTAAGACTTTTTGCAACTGATCGACGGTGTTCAAAATACCATTTCCGACTAATAAACGTTTCTCTTTGTTTTGTTGTTTTCTATTTCTTCTTTGTGAGTGTTAAAACGGACATTGTAGTAAACTGTACGGAGTGCTTCTTTGGTGAACGTTAAACGGTACGGTGTGTTACTTTGGTGAAGTTTAATATGCCTAAACGCACTCGTGGTGTGAGTAGTAACTCTTCGACAAGTGAATATTCGTATAGAGAGAGACATTCAAAACGACGAAGTGATAAAAGACATTCAAAATCTAACAGTCGTACACATACCCACAAAAGAAAAAAGAAATCTAGAAGATCACGCCGAACGAGGGACAGCAGCAGAAGTCCGAACAGAAGAACCTTGAATGATGGGAGGTCATGTGAAACTCCAATACGGCAACCAGGAGGCGAGGTTGCTTCTGTAGCGGTTGAAGATAGCCGTGTTCCTGAACCAGGACCCGTGGAAGAAAACAGGAGCTGTGATGCAGTGATTGAACGAGAGGCAGTGCCAGGGTCTTCAGGAGTTCCAGGTGGAGGTTTGGAAAGTAACCCACTTAATTTTAATTTGCCAATCAATTTGCATGATTTAGTGAGCTTTATTTCTTCTCGTATGAAACCTGATAATTCTTCTTTCTCTTCATTAAAATGTGACAAAAATATAATTCCTGAATTTGACCCATCCGTTAAAAATCAAAGAATAGATACGTGGCTATCTAAAGTTGACGAGTGTGCTCATATCTATGGCTGGTCTGATCAACAAACGACTCATTTTGCTTTACCACGATTAGTGGGTCATGCCAAACAATGGTATGAAGGGCTTAAAACTATAAAATATACGTGGTTGGAATGGCAACATAATTTAAAACGCGCTTTTTCTTCTGACACTAATTATGGCGCTTTATTGTTTGAAATGCTAGAAAAGAGATATAAAGTAGGTGATTCGCTCGATGATTACTATTACGACAAAATGATTTTGTTGAATGCGTGTGATATATCAGGCAAGAAAGCAGTAGATTGTATCATTTACGGTCTTGAGGACCGCACTATTAGAGCAGGAGCATCTTCAGCCCGTTTTGCTCAACCTGAAGATTTCTTAAAATATCTTAAAGACATGTGCCGTGATCAAAGAGAGTTAGTACCAAAAAATAAATCAAAATCCTTTTTGCCCAATAATTCCACCATAATTTGTCATATTTGTGGTAGGGGTGGTCATCGTGCGAACCAATGCAGGCAATCCAACAATACTCCTTCAGTATGCTTTAATTGTAAACAAACTGGTCATAGAGTTTCACAATGTTCAAAACCTATTATTAGGTGCGAAAATTGTAAAAAATATGGGCATAAAACTGAAGACTGTTTTTCAAATAAAAATAAGGAACAAAATAATAACCAAGATAAACGGGTTTTAAAGGCCACTACAACTGATTTAGATAGTCCACAAAATAAATATTACAAAAATGCTTCTATAAATAATAATTCTATTCAAGTTAAATGCTTTATCGACTTCGGTAGCCAATGCACACTTATTAGAGATACATTAGCATATCAGTATAATTTAATAATTAGTGAAAGTTCCTTACCTGTCATTAAAGGGGTAGGAGAAACCCACATTATACCCATAGGTAGAGCTGAAATATTATTGACTATAGATGGAGTTGAGGCGGTGATCACTGGTTATGTTGTCGCATCTAACCAGCTACATGTACCCTCACTAGTTGAACAAAATTTCACCGAACTGCCAGATATCTTAGTTATTAAGACTAACAATAGTCTAGAGATTTTAAAACGTGGCAATTTTTGTAGTGAAATTTTGCCTGGTATCGAACATGAAGATAATATGTAGTAATATCAAACTATACGTTTTCAAGGATTATATTGTCGCTAACACAGACATAATTCAATGTTATACTTCTGCAGTTGAGGACTCCACGGTATTTGTTAAAGGTAGCCATCGCAATTATAATAATTGTCAATATTGGATTAAAGAAGGGGTTTACAAAATAGTGGGTAACTGTTGTGATATTTCTATAATTATTTTAAATGATGCAACGCTGCATTTAAAAAAGGATATGCTACTGGTTAGAGCGTATAAAATCGGTTATGATAACAATATCAAGGAATTAAATTGTTTTAGATTACAATCGGATTATAGTCCCTTTGAAGCTAGCGAAGTTAACATTAATCCAGAATTAACAAAAGAAGAAATTGTTAAAATACAAGGGTTAATATCAAAATATAGGACAAGTTTTGCTCAAAATCTCTCGGAATTGGGTTGCACTAATCTTAGTGAAATGGAAATAAAATTAACTGATGACACCCCTGTGGTTTATAGGCCATATAGATTGAGTTTTAAAGAGCGAGAGATAGTACAAGAAATGGTTAGGGAACTGTTAGTACATGACATTATCGAGGAGTCTTCATCATGTTACGCTAGTCCAATCATACTTGTATCAAAGAAAACTGGGGGACATCGCTTGTGTGTAGATTACCGAACTTTGAATGGTCGAACTGTTAAGGACCACTTCCCACTGCCATTGATAGAAGATCAGTTGGATCAATTAAGTGGCTGTAAGTTCTTTACAACTTTAGATTTAATGAGTGGGTATTATCAGGTCCCTATAAAAAGGGAGAGCAGACATGTCACGGCTTTTGTTACGCCTGATGGTTTATATCAATTTAAGAGGATGCCGTTTGGTCTGGCCAACGCACCCTCTGTATTCCAAAGGACCATGAATCAAGCCCTTGCGTTAAATGCTACTCAAGGGTCTGCTAAAATTGCATCGGACAAGCCAGCTATTGCTTATATGGACGACCTGATAATACCCTCGAAAAACTTTGAAGAAGGTATAAACAAATTAGAGAAAACTTTTAAATTGCTTAACGAAGCTAAATTAACTTTAAATATACAAAAATGTTATTTCTTTCAAACTTCTATTGATTATTTGGGGTACGAGATTACGAACGAAGGCGTTAAACCGGGTAAAATTAAAATCGATGCTGTAAAAAACTTTCCAACGCCGCGAAATGTACACGAAGTCAGACAATTTATTGGTTTGGCTAGTTACTTTCGTAAATTCATAGAAAAATTTTCGATAATAGCAAGACCTTTAACTGATCTTACAAGAAAGAACTGTCCGTGGAAATGGGAAAACGAACAGGTTGCTTTTCAGTCCCTTAAAGATAAATTAATAGAACGCCCTTTGTTGACTTTGTATAATCCAAATTATGTCACGGAATTGCACACTGATGCAAGTAGGATTGGACTGGCAGGAATACTCTTGCAGAAAGAATACAGTCACGCTCCTTTCAGGCCAGTTGCTTACTTCAGTCGAAAAACTACTATTGACGAACAAAAATTTCATGCATACGATTTGGAAACTTTAGCAGTAGTAACTTCGCTTCAGCGTTTTCGTGTATATTTACTCGGATTAAAATTCACAATAGTCACGGACTGTAATGCCTTAAGGTCAACGTTTTCGAAACGAGATATTCTACCACGAATTGCTAGATGGTGGCTGGCCTTGCAAGAGTATGACTGTAGCATCATATATCGCCCTAATCAAAGTATGACTCACGTAGACGCGTTGAGTAGAAATCCTCAGGAAAGTTGCGATACAAGCGAGGAAGTAGATTCGTTAAGAGTTTTAAATATTACACAAGATGATTGGTTACTCAGTGTTCAACTAACAGATCCTAAAATATGTTTTATTAAGGAAGTATTAAATGATCCACAGTACGAAGATATTATTGATATAAAGCAAAATTTTGTTTTTCAACGTAACCGGCTATTTAGGAAAGTTAATGGTGAATTAAAATGGGTAGTTCCAAAGGGGGCTAGGTGGCAAATATGTAAGCAAAACCATGATGATATCGGGCATTTTTCAGTTGATAAAACTTTATCTAAAATTCAAAAAGATTTTTGGTTCGCAAAGATGAAAAAGTTTATTACGAAATATGTCAAGTCTTGCTTACATTGTGCATACGGTAAAATGCCTGCGGGAAAAAAAGGTTTTTTACATCCAATAACAAAAAAGGATATTCCCTTTGACACAGTTCATATTGATTACCTGGGCCCGTTTGTAAAAAGTTCAAGGGGTAATGCATACTTACTCGTCATTGTTGACGGGTATACTAAGTTCTGTTTTTTTAAAACCTTTGCGCAATTTAAGGTCAAGTCTAACTATTAGAGCATTAGACGATGTTTTTACAACATTTGGCTACCCGAAACGTTTGAGATCCGATCAAGGCACCTCATTTACCTCTGATGAGTTCCGAAAGTTTTGCGAGAAAAACCACGTTAAGCACGTTTTGAATGCTGTCGCCTCACCTCGAGCCAATGGCCAGGTGGAGCGCTACAATCGAACCGTGTTAGGCGCGTTAACTTCATATACCGACAAATTAGGGGAGACCAAATGGGATTCTGAGCTGGGTAATATTCAATGGGGGTTAAATAATACACTAAATAAAGGTATTGGAAAAACCCCATCAGAAGCTCTGTTTGGTCGTAATTTAATCCATAGTAGTGAGAATATTATGAATGAAATATTTTTAGACACCAGGCAGTTAGATATGGATATTAATGAAATAAGAACCGAAGTTAGCGAACACATATCGAAAGACCAACGTAAACAGAAAGATAGATTTGATAAGACGCGTAAGGAAGCTAAGACATATACAATAGGAGATTTGGTAAAAATTCAAAAACAGATAGGCCATAATGAAGGCCAGAGTAAAAAGCTATTACCTGTATACTCGGGTCCCTACAGAATTTCAAAAGTTCTAGATAACGATAGGTATGAAGTATCGAGCATACCAGGATCTAACATTGGTAAAAAGCAGTATTGTAATATTTGGGCTGTTGATCAGATACAGCCATGGATTAGTACGAGTATTAATCAAATGAGTTCAGGATCTGATTCTGAAAAAGAATAATCAGGTTGATTAGGTAGGTGATAAACGAAAGACATTCATTGTAGAGTATGTAATTTGGCTGTAAGGTATACAGACGGAAAATTGTGTTATATTGTTAAGAAAATCGATAGAAGTCTATGATTTACATTTCTTCATATTATATGGTTGACCTGAAAGAATAAAATTAATAATAAAGGGAATAGCATAAATATGATATACCAAATTAATAAGTGATTTTTTATGATTAAGTTAATAGCTTGAGAGTGATGAGGAAATGTAAATCAGATTATGCTCTTTTGTTAAAAGTTAGTACTCGTATGTGTTACAAATAATGAATATAAATTCAATGATTTAAATGCAACTTATATTACTATTTTAGTAAAGTTAAAATGAAAATGTATAAGTAAGTACTGGCCAAGAGAAAGAAGAAAATTGATGATTAGGAGATGGAAGTCGTGGGGTGGTTGGCTTGATAGATAAGTGTTGATGAAGCTCACGTTGAGTGGTCAACCGCCAGCGAAGTCCCACGATGCATCTCCCACCAGAAGCATAGGTCACTCATTGGAAGACGTATAGTGGCTGGTAAGTGAGAGAGCTTGACCAGTGAAGCTTGCGGTGCAATGGGTGGCATGTGTAGAATGTGATGTCGCTCATTGGAAGTCGTACAGTGGCTGGTAAGTGAGAGAGCTTGACCAGTGAAGCTTGCGGTGCAATGGGTGGCATGTACAGGACATGAGGTTGAGATTGTGACATTAGACAGATAAAGTAACTGACTGCCTTACCATATTTTGAGTTACTCATTGGGAGTCGTATGGTAGCTGACTGCTTAGAGTGCTTGATAAGTGAAGGTTATGGTGCCATGAGCGACGGATGTAAATTCTTGTTGAAAAGTATGAATGAGCAAATTAAAATGAGGGATTAACAGCTAGGATTATGTAATATCTTACCTTTTGAGTAAATTGTCACCGACTCATTTTAATTAGATACTGTAATAATTAAAGTTAAATATTTAGGTCCTTTATAATATTGATTGAATAAGCAATCACCATAATGTTTGTGTGATTTATAGTTTGAGGACAAACTTAAGGTCAGGAAGGCCGAATGTTAGCTTTTGGTTTATAATTCAATATTACTGATGGGTGCAGATTATTTTGTAAATTATTTAAGACTTTTTGCAACTGATCGACGGTGTTCAAAATACCATTTCCGACTAATAAACGGAAGTCGTTGCAAACTGGATTAAAAATAATATTTAATCTCCGGAAGTTGCTTAGCGCGCCACCTAGTGGCTATTTTTTAAAATGTAAAAAGGTATAAAAGCACATGGCAGGGCATTTAAGAGTTAGTTCGGTTTAGAATAAAAGGCTAAAACGTTACGCTGCTCGTTTTCTTGTCCCACTCCGTTCTGGTTTCTTTTATTATAATCAAAATGAAAAGTAGTGTTTAACGCAGGTGAAAGTCATCAATTCCTACTCGAACTATAGCTTAAATACCTAGTATGGGAATTTACTCCTTTCGACCCTTGTATTACAATCTACTGTTATACTTAATCTACGACAAATTTCTACTTTATGGTTTCTAGAATCATGTGCTGATTCATGGTTATAGTTTGCGTCTCGATGTTCTTGTAACCCTGTTAAGGTAAAAACTGTATTAAAATGTTATTTACCTTTAAATAATACCTATGCTTCTAGCGAAATTCGTATACAGGATTATTGGAAAAACACCAACAATCTCTTAAGAGGTCATTGTACTCATCATTATGAACAACTTTTACTATGGGACCAAACCGGAAATCGCGAAAAAAAATCAGCTGTTCCCTACATTATGACGAGATAGACGAAGATAAATTTAGGGAACAGCTGATTTTTTTTTCGCGATTTCCGGTTTGGTCCCATAGTAAAAGTTGTTCATAATGATGAGTACAATGACCTCTTAAGAGGTTGTTGGTGTTTTTCCAATAACCCTATATATGTATGCTCCTGGTATCAGAACTCCGTTCTTTCAAAAACCCTAATGGTCATACCCCAAAAGCAATAATGGCTTTTTTGGCATTCTGTCTTTCCATAAAACGTTAGATATTTCCAAGTAGTTCAATTTCTCAAAATAAACAAGTAGGTAACCTTCCCAAAAAACAAGGCTCCAGGCTACGTAAATAAAGGGTCATAAATACTTTACCTCCATCGGGGAGGAGTCACGTACAAGTAAAAAAATCTCCCGCCAACCGAAGGATTCCAAATTCGAACGTAATTCAATAAAGGAAGCCTGGCCACACTCCCTTCGGGCCCGATCGACCGACAGTCATACCCAACAAATTGATGAGATTTACAGCCGAGATTCCCCGAAGTTAGCCGAAGGGAAATTAAGTTCGGGCAACTTTTCAAGTTGTTCAACAAACGTACTGACCTTATCGCTTGAGTTTAAGCCTGGTAACTTTTTTGTGATGGTTCTAGACAGGAATAGTTTTGAACTTTGATAAGGGGTTAGGCCGAGCTTTTAGATAAGCTGATTTAAGAAGAAATAGAAGTGGCATCAGCCATTTTTACACAAATGGAAATGAATAGTTTTTTTTTTTCGATTTGTGTGTGTGTGTTATTATTTTAGGGACACCCGTGAGGCACACTTTCCTACTAATTTCTTACATTGCATATTTTTTTTTATTTTATTGTTTTACTACCTTACGCTGTCCCAGTCCTGGGCAAAGGCCTCCCTCCAGTACTTCCATATTTCGTGAGCCCACGCGTCCTCCAGCCAGTTTTGACCGAACCACGAACCTATAGCCCCGCCTTACTGTCCCATGGCAGTAATTCCTATAATTTGTCCGCATATTATACTTCTTTTTTTATCTGTTTTATATTATATTCTGTGCTTTTTAGTCTGTAGTGAATAATCTACAAGGTGTAACAGAATAAACGCAAGTCCTGAAAGTAGTTTGTTCATTATTGACTACTGAATCGGTTTCAGTAACTTTTATTATCGGTATTTTTTCAAAAATATATTTATTTTTTCATAGTAACTGCCGATTGATTCAAATAAAATTAAATCTTACCTCAAGGCAATAAGGCTCAATTTTAAATGCATTAAGTAATGTTAGTGTCAATTTTAAATGCATAAAGTAATGCTAGTGTGACCTCTGAGTTTGTTTCGGCCTTTCTTCTCAGCGTAGTCAGATAGGAAACGCCGACCTCATATCGTTTTTAAAAATATGATTGACGTGTAAAAGTGTTTGTACAAACCTACTTACAGAAATAAAATCATTTATCATTTAACACGATTTTCTTAGTAAAAATAGCAAGCTTTAAAAAAAATAAGTTTTGGTCATAATACTCTAATTGGGGTGTATGAGGTCTTGCGTTAATTATGTTACACTTTGTATATTATTAAATTAGAAATTTATTCACTATAAATTTCTGTCTATTTACAGTGTGTATTTTCATCCTGAGTCAAAGCAAAAACATTTTCATAAAATGTATTCTGGATTATCTACTGCAAAATAAATTGGCAAAGCTACAGGATGTCTAATTAGCAGTTTCCTCTAGGATAGTTGAGCATTGATACAGAAAATATAAACCATGGCTGATAAAGTATGATGTGAGAGCAACAAAAGCGTTTGTTAGATAGAAGTAAAGATAAAATGTGATTAAGGACACAATAAGTTTGTCTCAAATAAGTATAGATTCGAATGATTGTGTCTATACCTAATTATAGTGTCAATAACTAAAAACTAACTTGAACTTTATGCATTAGCTATAAAGTTGAAAGTCTAATAAATAAATTTGACAGATTGTAGGAGCTTGATGTGCTGCCGTCTGTACTAGACACATATTTATGAAAGGGTTTTTTTACGTGTTATATATTCCTGAAGTATTTTATCTCTTGTCCTCGGCTTTGCCCGCGTGGAGGTTGGAAATCATCCCACGGGGACGTACATTCCGGGATAGAAAGTATCCTAGTCGCCTTTCATGGTTCACCTGTGTGCCCCCAGGTGGGTTTCCGCATTGTCGAGGCGGGGGAGCTCAGTAGCCGTGGCTTGGTCACCCACGGTGAAGCGAGGAGGAACCCGAGGAGGGGCCGCTCGTCAGGGCTTTTGCCGGTAAGTCGACGACGTAGCGGCCAACAAGTAGGTTGCGGTGCCGCTTTGGCGACATTGCAACTGAGACGGGCCGCAATGTCGTACGGGAGGCATCGCGGCTGAGGGTTGGCGGCCGCGGCGGGAGAGGAGTGCTGGAATTGCGGTGCGCCGCTCTCCCTACCTTCCGCGGCCTTGACGGGTTCATCACCGTCTGATGGCCGACGCGGTGGGGCCGCTGGGAAGGAGGAGTGTTGGTATGACGGTGGCCGCTCTCCCTATCCTCTGCGGCCGAAAATTGGCAGGCGGCGGGGCCAATGACCTGTTTCCGTTTTGATTCCCAAATGGGATTCAAAACTGGGATCCAACGAAAATAAATCGCTTGAAATGGTCACATGTGAATGCTCATGTTTAGCCGCATTTGCATCTGCATGACTTATTAATAATAGGTATTAATCTACCTGCTTAATTTTATTCCCTACGTCTTCGAATTAATCATGATACTCATCAGCGTTTTTGTTGTCAACTGCTGTTATCGCATTTATTTTTATAATTTTCTTATTATCATTCTATCAATACGATAAACACTGGTTATAATTATTGAAATTCTTCAACAGTCATTTAGATAATATTGATTTTAATGATGTTCATTTTAAATGAATAATAATATAACGCGAACCTGTTTCGAGCCGCTACCACCACAATCCGCTCGTCCAATAAGCGCGCAGTTTCTAGAATGTTCTAGAAGCCGTACGAGAGAACATTCACCGCGCAGCTTCTTCTGGCATGAGCAGTGTGACGTCAGTCAACTGGGCTGCGTAAAAATTGTACACTTTTCGGCGAAGACCACGAACCCTATTGTTTTATATTATTGTGTGTATGTTAAAATAAAAATTTAGATACGTGCAGTCACCAAAGGGGATACGTAACCAGGGACGACGGATATAGTTGAAGTTCAATAAGAAACCGATGGATGTTTTTGAGTGAAATTTAATTTAATTAATAGAAAACAAACAGTTCATTTATCAAATTAAATTTCATTCGAAAACATCAATCGTTTTCTTACTAAACTTCAACTATATCCCGAAGACCCTGGTTACTTATGTCCTTTGGTAACCGTTTACGAAATTCTCTTTAACCGAACTTAAAGCTAAAATTATAAAATCACTTATTTTTATTTTACAACTAGCGGCCTGCCCCAGCTACACACGCGTACAATGAAAAATTCTAAGACCCGAAACAGAATCTTCTAAAAAATAATTGAATTATTTACGAATACCTACAAATTTTTAACTGCAATGGAACGTTAATAACTTAAAATAACGTAACATAACAGCACGCCTGTACTCCCGGAAGGGTTAGGTAGAGCTGTACAGACGCCAGCATATCAAGCTACCCGAAACTGTAAAATTTTCCCAATCAACTTTGAACCTTATGCTTTAGCGATAAAGTTGAAAATCTATTATGGAAATTTGACAGATTGTAGTAGCTTGATATGCTGGCCTCTGTACCTATACACCCACATTTCGCCAGTTATCTTTTAAAGCCCGCTAGCCTATTTACATCAACCCGCCGCAAGTGCAGACTTCGGGCTTCTACTGAGAAATTCCAAATGGAAATACCCTTTTTTGAGGCGCAAGGCCTCAAAGCTTTGGTTTAAAAAAGCGGCAATGGTCACACAATAACAACTGTCCAAATACAGATCGTTTTTCGACATCTAAATGTCAAATACTGGTGGAATTTACAGATTTTTATGACTGTCGTTGCAGCGCGTTTTCCGCGAGCTGTTCACTATTCTGTATTGCCATCGTAAAATTTACTTTAAAGCATTTCATTAAAAATCCTAACTTGAATGGCATTATTTGCTGTGTCGGATCGCTGCTGTTATAACATTTATCTATTTAATAAAACGGTTATGAAAAGAGGACAATGAGATGATGATGATGAGGATAACGAGTGATGTTAAAGCTTAATGCAAAAATAACTATCGCTATTATTATGTTTGCGTCTTAGCGCTCCTTGCGGAGCTCCACATTGCTGTCAATAACTATCGCTATTATTATGTTTGCGTCTTAGCGCTCCTTGCGGAGCTCCACATTGCTGTCAATAACTATCGCTATTATTATGTTTGCGTCTTAGCGCTCCTTGCGGAGCTCCACATTGCTGTCAATAACTATCGCTATTATTATGTTTGCGTCTTAGCGCTCCTTGCGGAGCTCCACATTGCTGTCAATAACTATCGCTATTATTATGTTTGCGTCTTAGCGCTCCTTGCGGAGCTCCACATTGCTGTCAATAACTATCGCTATTATTATGTTTGCGTCTTAGCGCTCCTTGCGGAGCTCCACATTGCTGTCAATAACTATCGCTATTATTATGTTTGCGTCTTAGCGCTCCTTGCGGAGCTCCACATTGCTGTCAATAACTATCGCTATTATTATGTTTGCGTCTTAGCGCTCCTTGCGGAGCTCCACATTGCTGTCAATAACTATCGCTATTATTATGTTTGCGTCTTAGCGCTCCTTGCGGAGCTCCACATTGCTGTCAATAACTATCGCTATTATTATGTTTGCGTCTTAGCGCTCCTTGCGGAGCTCCACATTGCTGTCAATAACTATCGCTATTATTATGTTTGCGTCTTAGCGCTCCTTGCGGAGCTCCACATTGCTGTCAATAACTATCGCTATTATTATGTTTGCGTCTTAGCGCTCCTTGCGGAGCTCCACATTGCTGTCAATAACTATCGCTATTATTATGTTTGCGTCTTCGCGTTCCTTGCGGAGCAACACTTCGCTGTCAATAAATATCGTTATTATTATGTTTCCGTCTTGGCGCTCCTTGCGGAGGTCCACATCGCTGTCAATGCGGTGAAGCAGTCGACTGCCTCGGACGCTATGGCCTATCCTGCAGCAAGAGCGCTGGTCGGATGGCACGGCACGCCAGCATTAACGACGATTTCCGTGGGGTTCTTGTCACCACCAGAGTGCCAAATGTTTTAAAACCCAATGGCACGCGACTATGGGCAGAGGCCAGATGGAATGACCATAATGCCTTGGAAGTTAGGTTGGCCTTTGGCGTGGGATGCAATCTGTGTCGACACCTTCGCGCCATCCCATCTTCCTAGCATGGTGGGCTATGCTGGGGTGGCTGCTGCAGGAGCAGAAAACCTCAAACGGCGCAAATATAACAACCTTATTGGGAGCTATATGTTTGAGCCGTTTGGGGTCGAAACACTAGGGCCTTGGGGGTTCGAGTGCTCAATGAATATTTCGGGACATCGCCAAGCGGTTGGTTGACTCTTTACGTGACCCAGAGGGCCGGCCTATTTTGAGCCCAAAGAATCAGCATTGCCATCCAACGTGGTAATGCTGCCAGCCTTTTGGCACTCATCCCATTGACAGCGATGCGGAAGAATTTCTTGATGCCCAATATTTTTTTATTATATACTTGTATATAATATAAATAGATATATTTGTGTTAACTTGTAAATAGTGAATATTGTTGTCTTTGTGAATAAATTATTAAGTAGAATTTGCTAATCATCCTAATATTCCCTCCCGTCTTATCAGCAAATCAGTGTGGTTATGTAGGCATACTTGTAGATACCGATTAATGTGAAAAAAATAATCATTTTCATAAAATTATCTCTTTGTCTGTTATAAATATTTTGGTTTACCCTCTCACATTTTACTAAGCTGATAGGTCTGGTAACCAAGGTCATTCCGGCTGGAAATTAGCCTTGAGCTTTCATATCAGATAATTTATTGTGATAAATTCTAACAACGTTTATTATGCGCACGGCCAAAGTGTGGAACACTCTGCTGGCTTAAGTGTTCCCTTCCACTTTTAACCCGTCGGTCTTCAAAGCAAGAGTGAACAGGCATCTTCTGGGTACGCTCGTACCATCATAGACCTCATCCATCACTTTCCATCAGGCGTGATCGGGGTTAAGAACAGGCTCAGTTAGCAATAAAAAATAGAGACTAAATAAATCAACGCAACACTAAGTACGACCAAAATCCACCGTTCCATCGACCAAAATTTATCGCTGAAGAAGACGGACTTACGCGTCACTATATTTGGTTGCATTTAGGGTTTGAAAGTCAATTTTAATTTCGTCCTTATAAATAAATTGATAATAACTGTGACGTAAATACGTAGACATATCTACCTACAGGCCTGAGGATGTACAGCGGGGTAATTGCGTACCACACTAACCATATAATTGGCTTTCATTTTAAAAGTTCTGCAACATTCGTTTACGTTGTTGATGATCAGAAAATTTTTTCGAACATATGAAGCAATGTCCTTCAAAATGATTCAGATTGTGATCGAAAGTGTGTTACTCAATAAGGATGCAGTGTCGTCATCATCATCAATAAATAGCAGTCCATTGCTGAACGTAGCTCTCCCCAGTTGCATACCACTGAGCCACATCCTCGGCCATTCTCATCCATTTATTCCCACCCTGCGTTTGCCAATTGAACGTGCAAATCATTGACGCTATAAAACCTGCATTGTTCTACATACAATACTAATAAAAACAGCTATCTGTTTGTCTCATCGTTTCATGAATAAAGTAATGCAGACGGTCCTCAAAACAATGTAGTTGTAAATCTGTGTTTTAAACAAAACTCGGTACAACGACAGACAACGTTCAGAAAACTAAAAACAGCTTCATAATTTAAGAGTCGTCTGTTTTATATTATTATAATGTGCATTAAAATTTTCTAGTATTCCAGAATAAATTTTAGTATCTACTTGTATAATTTTTCTCTAGTTTGTTGTTTCTGGTTTTTATCAAACGCGAACAGAAAAAGTTGTTTTCTCACACAGATCATTATTTTAATAACTCGCTCTTGGTAACGTAACTTAAATTTAAACTTAAACGAAACTTAAATTCTTATTTACTTGTTTTTTCTTTGTAACACGTTGACTGCCAGACAACAGACACAATAGAAAATCTATTGTTCGTGGTCACCGGTGACCGTGGTGGCAGTCAACGTGAAAGGTGAAGGAAAACTTCGTGAGGAAACCGGCATGTCTTAGAACCAAAAATTGGAAGACATGTGACATCTATCAACCCGCACTGGGTCCGTGTGGTGGATTACGGCCTAATCTCTCTCACCGAGAAGAAGCAGCTGTATCTTAGCAGGAGAATAGTATAGGCTAATTATGTGTTATGTATTTACTGCAGTTGCATTCCTGCTGATCTCGTTCGTGCGAGATCATACAATTAGTACAGTTACACTTCAAGAGCCACTCGTGCTTAAAAATAGTCGGTCCAACTTATTCTATGAATATCAAAGATAGTCGTTAGAAGCTTCGTGAAGATCGATATCATAATGTAGCAGTCTTTTGCCTGCATATAAAACTTTTTGATTGAGGCCTAAACATGTTCTAGTATGGGAGTAGAACTCAGTGTCGCTCCTTGAAAAAAAAAGCTAGCGATTTATTTCAATGAAGAATCTTTCTCCGAACACAGGAACCTGCCTAAAGGTTCCTTAAATACGAGCTAACTATAATCTTGACTCGTCAATAAATCCGGACGTGTCACGTGTCGACAGACTCGCACGTGGCACTAGCGATCTTGCCTTGACATCGCGTATTTGTATCAGCTAAAATATACTTTTTTTATGTAAGTAAATTAAGGAAAAAGAAAAACACGCGGTCCGCAGGCTGTGTACGTGAAACACGTGTAGGTATATAAAAAAAAACGTTCTTGACAAAATGACAAATAAAATATATTTTCTTCCTGTCTTTCAAACTGGTCTATCTTGCAAAAGAAACATTGGGTTACAAAGGAACTTGGAAAAAAAGGCAAAGGTCAAAACCCAGTACTCCTTTGATAGATGAGAGATTTTTTTTTTTAAGTCAGCCTTACTTTGGCCAATATTATGCAAAAGCCCAAATCAATCCAAATCCTTCCAGGGATTCTAGAGACACCTTTTTTTTGTGAATGGGAAATCATAAAGTGACAAAGTGAAGTGAAAGTGAGTATGAGTGAGTGAGTGAGTGAGTGTGAGTGAGTAGGAGTGAGTGAGTGGGAAGTGAGTGAGTGTCAGATTTTTACTGAGTAAAACCCACCCGTGTTCCTTCCTTAGCCCTTTATGTTCTGGGGCAGCGGTAACCCTTTCGGACAATCCCGCTGCCCCGGATTCTAGAGACTCCTTGATCCAACCCTTGTGATCAGAGCAGTAGTCGGCACATATTCACCACGGTGTCAAATGCTCTCTAAAAAGAAACCAACTTACTTTCATAAATAACGTTTCATTGACGTCATTCGCCGGTAAATTGCAGACGCTATGTGGCGGCCATCGCTATTTTACGAAACCATAGACTAACGCAAGGTGGACCGGATATTTGATAAGCTTTTTAGTAACCCATTTACCGGTCTATATTTCGAATAATATTGCATCCTCGCAATACAAGTGACAAGGATGCAAGCTAGCACCTTTATCCCAAAACTTCTTTTAAAGTTCTTAGTTGTAATTGCTATGGTGTACAATAAAGAGTAATTTATTTAACTATATATCCTGTCAAGTCGCCAGTTTTTTTACAAAATTAATTTTATCTAAAACAGCGATGTATGAGTATATTCTGAAATTAAACAAAAAAATTAACGACAACGCTCGCTTGCTGCTTTTAATACCTACCATTTTCTAAATATTGATACCTTAATGCGAATATACGTCATAGCTCCTAAGCTATGACGCAGTTTTTGCCCAATCAAGCGTGTGATATAAAGATAATATTTCAGCAGTAAATATTATTATTATCCTTTGTTAATTCAGTCTGGTCAGAACGTGATAAAGAATGATTACAGAATCGAATACAGACATACCAATAGAGCCGTGTTGCTGGGTGGTATAATGCGGCGTTAATTCACCTGGGACAAATGAACTTATTTTCTTTCTTTCTTTATCGACATTTAATGAAAGAAAGAAAATATATTTTATTTGGGACACGCACAGGAAATTTGAACAATAAAAAAGAGCATTAAATCTAACAAAATCATGAAGATTTTAAACAATAAAACAAAAAAGATCAATCAAACTTTTAGGTTCATCTAATCTAATATATTATAAAATAATATGTAATAAAGATTACAACTAATTTAACAGAATAGTGAAAATAAAAACACAAAGGAAGATCTGTTAGAGCCCAGAAAGGCTCTCCTAACAAAAACCGCAGTGCTGGTTTTCTGATAGGGCCCGGATATTCTGATAATCTGGATGAGCGAATTTGGGGGCAGCCTCTTGTACTCATCAGGATTCAAATTCATTTCCTCATCGCTCTAAAGTTCTGAATTACAGTAGTTGCATAGGTGAGTCATTCTCATCAAATTAGCCGACTGGAGACAAGCATCGTCATAGCAATTGATCTAGCAACGCCAGCATTCAGTGAATTGGGACTTTATTTGCGTAATTCCAAAATAATGGTGATCCTTGGTCATTTTCCAGTCTTAACAAAAGCTGAATAGAAGTATTTTCTGTGAATCGAAGGCTTCCACGAAACTTTTAAGGTTGGCAACCATACACACACACACAGACCTCCTCTCTTCAAGAGGGAGTGGGCTATAATCTACCACGCGGACCCAGTGCGGGTTGGTAGATGTCACATATCTTCGAATTTTTGGTTCTCGGGCTTGCCGGTTTCCTCACGAATTTTTGTAACGAAGTCTGGAATCTTCATTATTATAACTATAGAATTTTTAGAAATAGCCTGCTGTAGTCTAGGGTGGCCTGCCAAACAAAAACTTTTACCCAGCAATCTCTACACCTTGTCACCAGTCCCCATTCAAATGACCTTGATTTTTGGCCATTTTCAATTTCGATTTTGAGTTTGAACCTGAGTGAAATTACTGTTGTTCTCCTACAACGCCAGCATACAATTACTCGCGAGAAGGAATTCATTCTGGACGGTATCGACGTTGTCCCGGCTGGGAGATATCTCATTTATTTCGCTTATCATTGCCCCGGGAACGAGTATCGTCAACGCGACGGCCATTTCTTTGGATGGGGCTACGAAAAAGACGGAATTTATGCTTTTGTTATTGTGAAAATTATTGGGCTCTGCGTTTTTGATTTGGTTCTGAAGTAGGGAAGTCCAAGGTTACTTTTGAGTGTGAAGCCCGTTGTTAAAATAAATGCTTTGTCTTTGACTGAGATCTAGTTAAATTCATTAGGTTTTCGTATATTTTTTTGGTAGACACCTAGAATTTGAAAACACGTTTTTTAGATGAAAAACAGCTCACCAGGAGATCTGTGTTTTCTCTTTCCTTCATTTTTTGTCAGGCCTGTTGGTCTAGTGGTTAGTGACCCTGACTGCTATGCCGGAGGTCGTGGGTTCGATTCCCACCCAGGACAAATGTTTGTGTAATGAGCACGATCATTTGTTCTGTGTCTGGGTGTAATTTATCTATAATATTTATGTATTTAGAAATATATAAGTATGTTTATCAGTTGTCTAGTACCCATAACACAAGCTCTGCTTAGCTTGGGACTAGATGGCGTTGTGTGATAGTTGTGGAATATTATTATTATTATTATTATTTGGGGATGAAAACGAAATTAATAAAAAAAATATTCTGAATGGTAATTAATATAAAAAATAATTATTGGCCAAGATCCAAATTCTTTTCCGTTATATAGGTACGCGTAGACCAAAGAGTACTTCGTCTAAATTATTTAGTAGATCACTTCCTGTTATACTTATATTCGTGAGATATGGATATAGTTGTCAGATATTTGGATAAATAATGGTCCTTCCAGTCCCAAACTAGAACATAAATAAAATGAAATAGGAGCCTACAAGCCAGTTGTGGTTACTCTTAGATATTATTTTGTTTCAGATATGGTTTTTGAGAAACTAAGTAATAACAGCTACAAGAGTCGATCAATCGGGTTAAGCTACGCTTGCCGCGTTTAGTCCGTAGATGGGTGACCATCTACACATACCAAGACCTCGCCTAGCCTCGGAAAACACGTTAAGCCCGGTTGTCATTCGTGGACCTTTGCCAGTCGTTACGAGTCGTCGGAAGCCTGAAAGTCTGACAACCGGTCTTACCAAGGGGTATCGTATTACCCAGTCACTGGGAGGATTGTGGAGGTCAGATAGGCAGTCGCTCCATGTAAAATACTGTTATTCAGCTGTATCCGGTTAGACAGAAGCTGACCCCAACATAGTTGGGAAAAGGTTAAGCAGATGATGAGTACTAAAAACTTACCAAATATTTTTTCAAAGCACATCTTGGAACTTCCTTAAACCATTATATTATCTTAGACTCCGATTAAAGAGACATTAGAATCCTTAAAAGGTTGTTGGGACAGTCTGGATGCGGAAGGCGGAGGACAGGGTATTGTGACGCTACCTGGGAGATGCCTATGTCCAGCAGTGGACTGCGATAGGCTGAAATGAGACTCCAATTGGGATTATAAGCTGGTGTTACATTGCGTGTCGTGCTCATTTACTTTTGTTTACCTAATGGGCTCGTTAGTACTCATAATTTTAATAATAGTTTCGGAAAACCTAAGTTGCGCTTACATTACATTACCTTCTGTGTCATACCTATAGCTTCTGATCACAATGCAACGTTATTTGACTTCCAAAAGAGGTATTTATCGAGGGAGAAACAATCGAAGTTGAATTTTGACATGTCATTCATTTAGTGTCAGTTTCAAAACCCCTATTTCGTGGCCTCAGCCTCCCGCTACCCTCCGCAGCTTGGTGGCGGGCTGCAATGAAAAATAAAAGGTGCACAACACAAAATGAACAAGAGTCGCCATGTTGACACTGTCATTTGTTTCGCTGAGATTCAACTCCCAAGATAACTGAGAATGTTTATTTTATGCCAACGTCAGAAATGAGCTGCTGGTGTTTATATCATTGGTTCTGGTGGTGCGTACATATATAATATCTGTAGATTGATTGCCTGACAGAAATAATCATTATGTATAGTAAAATCAGGGAAAATAATTGTGAAGCAATTTCACCATCAAATTGTCCGTATATTCAAATCATAACTGTCATTCTTGATAGTTTTATGAAAAGGCTATAGACATGGGCAATTTGTTTATTTATAAGGGCCGAATTGACGTATTGATGTAGGGTTTGCCCATGGCCTGTGGATGGGTGACCATCTTCACATACCAAGACCCCCTCCGTGCCTCGGAAATCACTGATTGGTCCTGGCTGTCATTCGTGGAACTTTAACAGCCGTTACGGATCGTCAGAAGCCCGAAAGTCTGACAACCAGTCTTACCAAAAGATATCGTATTACCAAGTTACTGCGTAGTGGAGGTCAGATAAAAAATATAAGATTTAAAGTACTGGTTTTCAGGTGCATCCGGTTGGACTGGTAGCCGACCCCAATATGGTTGGGGAAAGGCTAGGCAGATGAATATTGTACATATTTATAATGACTAATCATTTAAAATACACACATCAAAAGTGTCTAGGGATCAACATATATTTTTGCAATAACTTTTCTCCTGATTGATATTAATTAAAATTTTCTTTAAGGATTCATCAAATAAAGTGTTTTCGTTTGTCACAGTAACGATAAACCAAGTCACCTTTGCATTAATAAAGAAATTTGCCATTTTCCTAATAAAGGGATTTTTGACATTTGAACCACTAACACAAAAGTTCGAAAAAAAGACTGAAATAACAGTTTTCTCTAAAATTTTATTGGGTAACTTAAACAATTAATAATCCGTGTTTCTACCGCGAACACTAACAACACAAGAACATCGGTTTGGCATACTCAAAATGAGTTCATCCAAATCACGCTGTGGAATGGCCACCCATGTTCGTTGCAACAACAAAAAAAGGTCTTCTTGCGACTGGATACCCTCCATATTCGGCAGAGCTCTTCTCTGTAGCATATCCCATGCATGCTCAATCGGGTTCAAGTCTGGCGACTGAGCAGGCCAGGGCAGGACATTGATGTTAGCTGCGGCGAGAGTCTGTCTTACAACTCTTGCGGTGTGCGGTCGTGCATTATCATGCATTAACTGAAATAAGGGACCGATTTGCACTTGTAGAGGAACGATGACGTCTGTTACAATCGTCTCAGCATAAATTTGAGCGTTGAGGTTGCCTCTGATCCAAATCAACTCAGTTCTTCCGCCGATCCAAATACCCGCCCATACCATGATGGTTCCACCACTATAAGGATGGACTTCCTGGCAGGATTTTAATCGCTGTTGGCGTCCAGGGGTTCTCCAGTGTCGTATACGTCTTGTATCCGGTCTCATACCAAAACGAGACTCATCAGAAAAGCACACGAAACGCCATTGTTCTTCTGCCCAATTTCTGTGTTCAAGAGCCCATTGATATCGAATCCTACGATTGTGCATTGCTATAGGTGGTACCCGTAGCGGTCTTCGGGAATGAAGGTTCACTTCATGCAAGCGGTTTCTGACTGTTTGGTCGCTAATTAAGTTCCCTGAAGAGTGATGAAGCCTCATGGCTAACATCATGGCGGTTATTGTTGGAGCTCTTCGAGTTAAGATTTGAATGTATCGGTCTTGTCTCCGTGTGGTGCAGCGATACCGTCCTCCATGGCGCTCAGCCACGGTACCAGTGCTTCGGTAACGTGTCCAAAGTCGACTGATAACACTCTGACTTGTATTCAGAGCTAAAGCCACAGTACGTTGCCGGGAACCAGCTTCTATCATTCCCACGGCTCTGAGCATTTCTTCCCTGCTTAAATGACGTCGCCGCTCCATAATAACGTTGGTTTTAATCAGTAGTAGGGAAACAGTAGCACTAATAATGTCTTCAATGCGTTGTATGTTTTTATAGGGAAAATATTGACAGCTGATTTTCATCTTTTACTCGAATTTGATTCACAGTTCCTGATTCAAATTATGAAATGCACCAAAAAGGATCCATATAAATTTATAAAATCATAAATTTATTACAAAGCCACATCTCAATCTCAAGAAATCCGCATAAAAATGCTTGATCCCTAGACACTTTTGATGTGTGTAGTATAGTGATCTTGCAATAGTTTGTCGGATAGTATCATCGGCCGCAAACACACTTCACTTTTTAACAATGTGTAAAATTCTAATAATCGGTTATTCAGAGGGACAGACTTCCATTAACTAAAACCATTCGGTGGCCGTGCTTAGCACATGACTTTATTTTGCTCGAAGTGCAGACGAAAATTGAAAACTCTAAAAC
The DNA here is from genome assembly GCA_949316385.1 of Globia sparganii. Lineage (NCBI taxonomy): Eukaryota > Metazoa > Arthropoda > Insecta > Lepidoptera > Noctuidae > Globia > Globia sparganii. Next base: position 21,308,837 of record OX438654.1, read on the forward strand.
TCTGAGTTAAGTTTGGATAGTTCAAAAATTATTAATTCAATAATGTCGATGGCTGCAAAAGTAGGAGAAGACCTGCCAGGGTCGCGGTTTGATCGAAAGAGATACCGTGGCCCCTGGCACAGGCAACTGAAGGAACACGGATGGGTTTTAGTCAGTAAAAGTCTGACACGCCCTCCCGCTGCGCCCAGAGCGGGAGAAGTTATTTGATAATTTAATATCCTCAAAAACAAAAAGTATGAGAAGACCAAAGAAACGATGGAGGTGCATGATGTTAAGGTTAGATAGGGGGTGACTACCGAGATAACGATTAATAGAGAACTGTGGAAAAAATACATGTTGCGCCGACCCGAAATAAATTAGTATAGGTCAAAGTCAAAAGGTTTAATTCTCGTCTAATTAACGTTTTCCTGTATTGTTTTTTTACACATTGTCTACGTCTCTCGTCCAATTCACCTGTCACAGGTCCGCTGAACGAAATTTCTAATGAAAGTAGACTGCAACTTCTTTCATTAGAAGTTTGGTTCATTTATTTGTTTTGTGTGTACATAAATAAATAAGCGATGAGAGGCTTTGGATCTAAAGCAGAATGCGGTGCCTAGGAATTCCTAAAGCAGTAAGTGGTTACTAAGTACAGACGCCAGCACACCAAGCTACTACAATCTGTCAAATTTCTTTAATAGATTTTCAACTTTATCTTTAACGCAAACTGTCAAATTTTCCCAATCAACTTTGAACCTTATGTTCAAAGTTGATTGGGAAAATTTGACAGTTTCGGGGAGCTTGATGTCCTGGCGTCTGTACATGAACTTTTAAATGACCTATTTCAGTAAAGATGCCTTTGAAGACACTTTTACAAGTACATTTAAACTAGATGGCTCTGTCGAAACCTGTCTGGAAAGCTTTATGAAGAAACGCCATAACAAACTCGATGTACCTACGTTTAACGTACGTATCTCGTATTTTATGACATCAACATCAAAGCGCAGGGCGACTCGCTTTTCCGTATTAAAACGCCTGTTACCATGTAGACAGGAAAAACCGTGAGAAATTCTCACACGTGGGACTTCTAACAAGCGACAGAAATAAACATTTTACGATTGGTTTAGTGCGTAAGAGTGCCTTGTGTCAATTGTGTAAAACATTTGTTTTGCACCAGAAATTGGGCTGTATTTATGTAATACGTTTTTGTTTTAGAGCAAATAAAAACTTGTTTTTATGTACGTTTTATTTATTTTTCTTCAGTTAAGCGTTCTATTTCTGGGTTCTGCTTTCTGTAGTAAAATATTTGATGATTGTAACTTAATTTTGGGTGAATGAACATACAGGGGACATTACGGCTATATTTTTATCGAGGTCTGTTTAATATATAATTACAAAATTACAAATTATAAGGCTTTTCCTTTGAGTTTATGACATTATTATTAAAGGAAAATTTAAAAACGAAATTATGACTAGAAAAGTATATTTACGTATCAATACAAAAGCGTTTTGCGTATTTAATTTTAGTAAATTGCTATTAACGACTTATTGGCGTAAATTAAGTTCTTGGTAAACATACGCTGTTGGTGTCGAATTGTTTTAACTACATTCAATCAGTAATGGACAAGGCTTTTAAAGTAAATTATTGATTAATAAAGATGTGTAAAATTGCAATATGTCTCAAATTAGCACACGTCTGGTCCTGTTTTCGACAAAAACAATGTTTTGAAACGGTAACTTACTGTTCTGTGTCAATTTAAAATGACCACAATAACACCGTAATAACAAATTACGTATCGTCTTTACGATGGGAAATAGCGTTGAAAAATTCCATAATATAATATTATAGATCAATAATTTTAATAAAACAAATGACTTATTATGCCATTGTAGGCATTTATTTTCCTAATTTGCAAGGATTTTCACACACATAAAATTAATGTTGACGTCGTAATTAAATTACACAAAAAAGCTTTCGTTCGATGTATCAATTACCTCATTACTCTCTCCGACTCATTGAATATACATATTCAACAACAACAGAAAACCATATTATTTTGTTCTGTAAAAATCGAGTTTTCCGATAACCGACTTGTAGCTTGGGGGCTTCGGGGGCGTCGCTAAACATGTAAAACAATATTAACCCAAAAAGGAATTTTATTTGAATATCTGCAACAACTAAATTATATACCTCCTATAATTTGCACAAAATAGTTTACAGCACCTTCATTTTCCTAGGCGCAATAAGCCTTTACTAACAAAAATATTACACCTTTGACTTTGAAACTATAATAAATCATCCTACGAAATTGAATATACCGCATGATTTATATATGGTAATAAATTATAATTATTTTTTCATGTTGCTCGTCATATATAAAGTATGCAGTGTAATAAAACATCAGAATACTGAGGTGAATTTTAGAAAATGTAAAACAGATAAATAAGGATATTTATTTATTTCTTTAATTACACCCACACACACCCACCCTCACACACGCACACACACCCTTACACCCTAATACATACATATACACACACATATTCCTTTTTTCTTTTTTTTGGTTTTATTTCTTTAGTTTCTTATTATTTTATTTCATTTTGTTTAGAATTCACGCAAAATTTATTTGTTTAAGAACTATTCTAGTTGGTCCGGAGGAAGGTGATGGCATTCGTGATACAGGGTAATCCTAGTACGAGTGCCAAAGCACTCCTTTGACATCTAAGTGCACATTAAATAAGACCAAATTGTTTCTTTTAAGGAGATTTACTGTACCCATTCTTCTGATAATAAAAAAATTATATTTCTATTTCTATTTTTCTAATTAAAACGGTTTAAAACCAATTACAGAAATTAAAGACACAGTTTGCTTAAACACATAAAAGATTAAACATAAAATCATCAAGTAAAAAGTTAATAACACTTTCATACATCCCTCTCACAGTACTTCGTACATGCCGACAAAGTCTTCGCCCATTCATCCGCATGTATTCTTATTGTACACAATATAAATAACAATTGTCATCGATATCATCAGCCTACAGAAGTTCACTGTTGGACATATACCTCTTCAAATGCACGCCATGTAGCTTGCTTGATTCTCGGTAACTCTTATTCAGCTGATACCAGCCATCCTGCGAAGATCGTCGCTCCACCTAGCCTGAGGGCGTCCTTCCTTACGTTTGCCGATTCGCGGTCTCCACTCAAGAACTCGTCTACCCCAACGGTCATCAGTTCTACGGCTAATATGGCCCGCCCATTGCCTTGTTTATTCTGTGAGCTATGTCGACAGCTATGGTTCTCTGCCGGATCACCTCATTCTGGATTCCACCCCTCAGAGAAACTCCAAGCTTGTTCCATATAATAATAATTGTAAACTTAGAAAATGTTTTATCGCTAAAAGCGAGTCTTTAACAGACAAACTTGAGAGTTGAGAAACGATTGTTATTTTAAATTTTAATTTAATAATCGATGAAAAAAAAATGAAATAATGTTTATTCACAGAAATAAGTTTAACATTTATGAAGCGGAAATGAAAATATTGGTAAGATATTATTCTTTAATCGGTCATGATTCTATTTATTTTGTTGAATTAAGTATCTAGGTACTTTTAATTATATTCATAGCTTAATTGAAGTGCCAGCTACAATATAATTTTTAATGGTACCCACTCAATATTTTTTTTTTTAAATTTGGAATTATATCGAAAAAAACCTTAAAATTCAAATATCTCAAAAACTATTTAATTTCGGCCATACCTAAGAGGGTTCAATTTGTTGCATTTTGGTCCCCCCATTAGCTCCTGACGGATATACCTGGAATTACAAGTAATTCTGTATATAAGCGGTACAGACGCCAGCACAATAAGCTACCCGAAACTGTCAAATTTTCCCAATCAACTTTGAACCTTATGCTTTAGCGATAAAGTTGAAAATCTATTAAAGAAATTTGACAGATTGTAGTAGCTTGATATGCTGGCGTCTATACTTAAGAGGACTTTTGAATTCGAATGCAAGCTGTTAAAATTGAATTAACTACCTACAATGAAGTGAATGAATCTTCAATGACGATTTTGTTCATAATTGAAGGGGTAAGTGGACAAAGGTGTTATCTGACAAAACTGAAAAAATCGAGTTTCTTGCATGAACATAGATTTTAAGTGACGATAAATCGTCTGGTGGGCTCAAAACATCTAATTTTATATTTTCTAACGCTCATATCTCAATTTGAATTTTTTGTTAGTTAACACCTTTGTCCACTTACCCCTTCAATTACTTTAAACAGAAGTAGGTAGCTACTTAAAGGTATACCTACATACAACTACCATTTTGAATTTAATTAAAGGTAAGAAACACGGTTCTTCTTATTTGTTTCTCTGTCTATATGAGTTGTGGAAATAGTTCTACTTAATTAAGAATTTCAGAAAAATTTAAATTTTAAATTTTTTGTCAGGCCTGTTGGTCTAGTGGTTAGTGACCCTGACTGCTATGCCGGAGGTCGTGGGTTCGATTCCCACCCAGGACAAATGTTTGTGTAATGAGCACGATCATTTGTTCTGTGTCTGGGTGTAATTTATCTATAGATAATATTTATGTATTTAGAAATATATAAGTATGTTTATCAGTTGTCTAGTACCCATAACACAAGCTCTGCTTAGCTTGGGACTAGATGGCGTTGTGTGATAGTTGTGGAATATTATTATTATTATTATTATTATTAATTTCATTAAAGATGGTAGCTATGCAGAATAAGCATCACCACTGTCTTGGCTTTATCTTTTATTGTCAACAGATGCTAAATTCTTACCATGCAATCATAAGAAGCAATTGATGTTTTTTTATCCCTTTAAGGAAACATGGTGTTGTGTATCTAACTTCGAGCTTTTAGACTTTGACTTTTAATAAGATATTGGCCCCGATTCTGTTGTTCACAAACTAAATTAAATTTAAGTTCAGTGCATCTTTTTCTTTCTATTTCATTATGAAAAGGACAGAAGATAAATATTAGTTTAGTCCTGTCAAATTAGATAATCCATTAAAAAATTGGCAACTAAAAATACGTCAATTTACGTCAGGCGCTGACGGTTTTCCTTTGGAATGCGCTCCCTCAGAATATCAGGACGGTAACCAATCGGTTCACATTTAAAGTGAAAGCTCGAGAACACATACACAAGAAGTTGGCAGATTCGTCTCAGAATAAAGTTGTTGTAGATTCTCTTGTTTATCTCTCATAACTTTCTTTTTTTTTATTTTATATTTTGTTGTATGTATGTATTTATGTATGTATTCTTATCTTATATTTTTTAGTTATAATTTTTTTTCTAGTTTGTTTTCTGTTATTGCACCTACTGTGTATTGTCTCTACATCACCCTAAGGTAGACTGGTAGAAAATGCCCAAGTCATTAAGTCCGCCTTTGTACAGTTTTTACTTGTGCATAAAGTTTTAATAAATAAACAAAACTTGAATTAAATCAGAGATCCTAACACAAATGCGCTTTGTAAACGTAACGCAAATTTGGAATTATTGAATCGAAAATACAATATCTTATAACATCTTGGTATTTTTTTTTACGACAGCCACAATAAGTAAATACATCCACAGACATGAATAAAGTCGTTCGAATTTACCTAAAGTCTATTCAAACTTATGTTTCAAATTAATATTATTTCAAATTAAACAAATATCAACTTTATTTTAATGGTAATTAAATTGTTTTCAGAGTGACTAGCACTATTAAAAAAGTTATAAAAATGTTTGAAGTTGTAGCGTAAACTGGACTTTATGGTGTAGGATTTAAAGTTATTTTTCCATAAACTCATAATTGTTTACATTTTTGTCAAATAAATCGCGAATTCAGATTACGTTAGCTTACGCCAGAGGGAAGAAACGCATGGCAATAAAAGAATGATGAATATACAAGGTGTAACAGAAGAAATGCAAGTCCTGAAAGTAGTTTGTTAATAATTGACTATTGAATCGATTTCAGTAACTTTTGTAGGTATTTCTTCAAAACGTATGTATTTACCTATACTGTTAGTCGTTAGTGGTGGCCCATTAGTATCGGCCCCGACTTACGAAGGTCGTCAGTTCAAACCCAGGCAGACACATTACTTTGTGTATTTAATTTCATCACTGCTGCTCTCAAAACGGTGAAGGAAAACATCGTGAGGAAACTGGAATGTCCTAGAAGCAAAAAATCGAAAACATTTGACATCTACAAACACGCACTGGGCCTGCGTGGTGGATTATGGCCCACTCCCTCTCACAGAGAGGAGGCCTGTGCCCCAGCATTGGGTATAATATAGAGGCTAATTATTTTATGTAAGTTGTTTTGCGAATAAAATACTCTACGTGTTTTTCAAGAAGCACATGTTTAAATATTACATTTTATACCACAAAGACATAAACCCACTTAGCAACATAACCCTCAATAATACTTCTAAATAATATCTCCATCCCTTTGAACTCCGAACAGAATTAGCTGAAAAAGCATTGGGAGCATTACGTTTTGGCCTATTTTACATGTTAGTACAATAAAATTCGCTCAGTATGTTATAAGCCTAATAAAGTGAGTACGTGATACTGATCTCTAATATTTTATATACATTACGCGGATTGTTTCATAAATTCGCATGGTTAAGCAATAGAGACGTGCAATGTATGCTGAACGAGGAGATTTCTGTCATTTCTAACGAGGACAGTGGTTTTTAAAGGGTTTGGGAGTTTTTTTAAAAGATGTTTTAGAATGGAAGATGGTTAATACATTTATTGTTTTATTAGGTGTGCCCCATGTTAACTATTTATATTATTGAATGGCAAACTAGGCGTGGGTTCATCTCACGGAAAGTTGCGACATCTGAAGGCCAATTCCTTTAGTAAAAAACGTTCAAAATCTAGTCACAATCTCATCTCAGCGACAATCAGTATCAAAATGTAATTTTGACAGATTATGAGAATTGCCCCTCTGGTTTCATGTAGTGGAAATCAGTTAGAACTGGCTTTTAGTACCAATAAAGAATAATTTAGGAGATGGTTATCAAATTTGTTATGTATAACTACAAACAATACGCGGCCAGAGTTTTATTTCCAATTGCGACCTTCTTTATAAAATCCTATTAAATCACAGGACAGGAATTACGGGAATTGCCCCTCTGAGACATTGTAAATTTGTTGACATCCTAAACATAAACATGAAATTTGTCGTGTGCCTGGAACACCCGTCAATTCAGAACACAGGAACGCAGCAGAGATAAGTACAGTGGTAGTACTTCCCCAGAACAGCCTTTTCCTAGGTACTGTGAGATTCCCTTTGACAGAAAACCTTTACATATGAGGTGGATCTGTTTTAAGGGGACTACAGGAACTAAACGCAAAAAACGCATGTTTTATAATGCCTAAAAGTTGATCGACTACAGGAAACAAAATCAGAAAAAAATATTATGATATTCTTCAGGATATAATTATACTAGTTAAATAGTGTGTTAAAAACACGATACAACAAATAAATATCATAGACATAAAAATACTGTCATGCCACTCCCATAAGCGGAGTGGTATTATAAAATATAATTTGACTACTCCGTTGGTCTCGTGGTTGCAAGCACGACTGCTGAGCGTGGGGTCCTGGGTCCGATTCCCGGGTGAGACAAAGTGTTATTGAGCTTTTCCATTAGGAATTTCTTAGTAACAGTCCGAAGTTTGGAAGTTGGCGGTTTAATACCCCCGTGCCTCGGAAATCACGTAAAGCCGTTGGTCCTGCACCTGAGGGGCAATTCTCGTAATTTTTAAGAACGTTCACAGTCTGATCTCAGTCTCAATCTGTCAAAAATACTTCAAATTTCCCTACATTTTGACAAGTTTTTGACATTTGTTTGTCACCGAGATGAGACTGCGACTAGATTTTGAACGTTTTAAATTAGCAGAATTGGCCTACTGATCTCTTTCCGGTCGTGTCGGATTGCCGTCCCATCGGACTATGAGAGTAAAGGAACAGAGAGTGCACCTGTGTCTGCGCACACACTTGTGCACTATAATATCTCCTGCGTACCCGGCTAATCTCCGTTGAGATTAGCCACCGTGACCGAAATCGGTCGGGGAGGCTATTATTATTTTTATTGTAAAATGTTGATTAAAAAAAAATTAAAAAACATGTAATCAGATCAGTGGTTGTTGAGTAATTTATAAGTGCAGTAACGGAAAAACAGTCAAATAAACCTTTTATTTAGTCACATCTGGACATCTACACTCAAAACTCTTTCTAAGATAAGATAAAATATCCGCATGTGCAGGGTTTTTTGGTTCATTTTCAGGCTTTTTTTTTTGTGGATGGGAAATCATCAAATGATCCCTCCCGCTCAGGGTGGAGCAGAAGGGAGTGTCAGACTCTTACTGATTAAAACCCACCCGTGTTTCTTCCTTAGCCCTTTATGTTCCGGGGCAGCGGTAACCCTTTCGGACAATCCCGCTCCCCCGGCAGGCTACGGCCCTTACGGGCCCCTTCCTTATTGCTGACATCTCTTTGAGGCGCGTGTGGAACACGTACGCGCCGTCCAGCACGGGCCTGGTCCTGATTGGACGGAGAGTTACCTATTACTCTCTGACATTTTCAGGCTGCGTTCACATGAAACGTGTAGTCACTCGCCAACAGCTGTGAACGTCAAGATCAAAATATATATAAAAAAAAAAACAACGTCAGCTACCGACTGACTGCTGATTGCGGTGGTTATCGTGTGAGCGAGCGAGTTTCGTCTGAACGGGGCGGTAAAGACGTGAAAAAATACCTTTTTTTTGCCACCTGCGATTATTTTTAAGACGTGTTCTTGAGGGAATACTGCGAAAAAAGAAACGTATGTGTTAAAACGTTTGTGTCAAATAATACCAAACGATTGTTTTGGCTTCTTTTCAAAAATAATCTTGATTTGAATAGGTAACGTTAGCTATTATAAAAACCGTTATAATAAAGTTTAAAATCTTTTGTGTTTTAAAATGTTTTAGGTACGTACATTTAACCATACTTATATCATAATCCAAGTATTTTATCATCCAAATAGACTATCAAATTGATTGTAAGACTATGATACCATAATCGGATTTAATAGCGTCGATCAGATTTGTACTTGCCGAGAATCAAGACAAGAAAAAACACTTGTAGCGTGTTTTTGTAAGATATAATAAAATTATAATTATATATTTTGCTAAAGCATTTTCATACAAAACTGAAATTAATTCGTGGAAACAAAAGTTTCACACAAAACTGCTTCAGCAAAATATTTAAATAAAAATGCTAGATTGTGCAAACAGAGCCCCGATTTAGGACCTGTCTAGTTTGATTTACATTTGTATTTATTTTTTAGCCACGAAAATAAAATAACCCCCCTTTCCCCCACTCTTTGGAGGAACAAGGCGTGATGTTACGTTATTTAAAATAAAAAGAAGCAAGTGATTTGCATAAAATATTTATTTTATTTTACCAAAAATTTACAGTCGGCAAAGGAGATAAGTATGCAGGGTCGTCGAATATAGTTGAAGTTTACTAAAAAACCGATTGATGTTTTCGAATGAAATTTAAATTTAAAGTAACTGTTTTTTTTTTATTTAATGGGTAAGTTAAGCCTCAGTCCAAAATAAATTTAATTAACTTTACTTGGGTAGTTTTTGAGTTAGCTTCAATAATACGATTTTTTCCACTTAGTTTATATTGATAATCTATACATATAATAAAATCGTAGGAAAGTCAAAGCTGTACATTGAATATTTTTTAAAAAGAATTTTTGGGGCGTGATCTACAATCGATATCGAAGCCAAAAATATAGTTTTTAGAATTTTTGTCTGTTTGTCTGTTTGTCTGTCCGGGATAAACTCAAAAAGTACTGCATGGATTTACTTCAAATTTTGCATGAATATTACTAAGAGGTCGGGTCAACATATAGGCTACATATTATCACGCTATCACCTACGGGGGAGGAGCTGTGGATCTTTATTTTTCTTACGCATTCTGTGACAGCGTGTAATCTAACGACGCATATTGAAATGTTGTTTTTGAGTAAGCCATGCTATTATCTAGCTTTACACTATAAAAACTACGCCATTTAAGTAACTTGGGCAGAGAAATATACTTTAATGAATGTAAGTAGTATAAAGACAATTTTAAAACAGCGCCATCTGTGAGATTTCATAAAAATCAAATCAAGTTACAAGTTAGCGTTTTTTGGAAATTAATAATTTAAATTTGATCATGTTGGCGAGGTAAGTAGTTAGTTATTCTTAAAATTCATAGATGGTGATGTGCATTTTCTTCATAAAAGTTGTATCGTTTAGTTCGTTTTGACAAATTCAAGTTCCAACAAACCCTCAAAATCTTGAGCAGAGTTGAGGAAGACAATTTAAAAAAAATGCGGTGTTAAGTATTACAAAAAAATTATGTTCATTGATGATGATCATTTCATTTCATGACACCCTCGCGGAGGCTAGCGTCAGTGACAGTCCCAGCCGCATGCGTCATCTGTTTGCCGTCATCTTGGTGTTTTGTGGAGTCGCGAACCCGGTAGCTTTATGGGAGAAGTATCGCCATCATCTGTCTGAAGATTTTCTACGAGCTTTGAGGCGTGCTACTGGAGGCGAAGTCGAAGTAACTGATGAACGCGTGCTGAACACCTGTCTCAGTTCACTTCAAGATGTGGTCACTTATATCGGCGGCAATCCACTGATCGAATATGGGTTACCAGCTCCCCAATCATCACCGTATCAAGACCGTGGAAATCGGGAGTATAACGCTGAGACAAATTACGATCCGGGCGAAATGACCACCATACGAAATTACCATGTCGCTTTGTTCTCTTCAGAGCAAAAACTTTATGACACTGTCCTTGAAAGCGTTGGGCAAAACCAGGGTAAAATGTTTTTCTTGGATGCTCCTGGTGGAACAGGAAAAACATTTGTTACCACTGGCATACTTGCAGAGGTGTACAGCACATGCCATGTTTAAAATTCCCATCGATTTAGAGAGCGCCGAAACGCCTGTTTGTGGTATGTCACGTAACAGCCATAAGGGACACGTGCTCAAGGATTGCTCTCTGATCGTATGGGATGAGTGTACGATGGCCAATAGGAAGGCAGTTGAGGCCGTGGCAGAATCCTGCAGGACATCCGCAGGAACGAACATTTGATGGGTGGTGTCACAGTTCTGTTCAGTGGTGATTTTCGGCAAACGCTTCCCGTGGTGACGCGGGGCTCGAGGGCTGACGAGGTGAATGCTTCGTTGAAACGATCTTCGTTGTGGTCACGAGTTCGTACGCTGCGCTTGACCATTTATATGAGAGGTTGGCTCGGCGGCAATGCACATGCTCAAGAATTCTCCGATGTCCTTCTAAGTCTTGGCGGAGGCACTCTACCAGAAGAGATAGGTGTACAGGTGGTGCTTCCAGAGTCTCTCGGTAGAGTGGTATCCAGCTTAGAAGAACTAATTCGCTGTGTGTACGGGGACATCAGTCGTATACCACACCAGCAGAATTCTTGGGTGTGTGAGCGGGCCATTTTGATGCCCAAAAATGATCAGGCTGCAGGCGCTTTAACAAGCGCATTAACGAATGCATTCTCTCGGAAATTGAGACCTCGATAAACACTGTTGTCGAGCAAGATGACGCCACACGTTATCCCGTGGAATTTCTGAGCTCCCTGTCAGTGGACTTCCAGCGCATACCATCAAGCCGAAGGTCGGTGTTCCGATTATGCTTCTTCGGAACCTATCTCCTCCGAAGTTGTGTAACGGGCCTTAAAGTCATCTAGCTCCACAGACACACCATTGAGGCGGAAATTCACGCGTACAGTTCCCCGTGAGTGTTTGCTTCGCGATGACCATCAATAAGTCGCATGGGCAGACACTGAGGGCAGCGGGTGTCAACCTCAGGACGAGTTGCTTCTCACACGGGCAACTGTACGTCGCTTGCTCCCACGTCACCAGTCCTGACTCTCTTTACATTTTGGCTCCTGGCAGCATAACTACCAACGTAGTTTATAGGGAAGTGTTGTAACCTTTGTACGTATTTTTACTCTTTTGTGTCCTGGAATGTATTCCTGCATTATTTTCTCTATTTCCTTCAGTCACATCTTATGACTGAACTCAGCAGGATTCCCATATAACTCTCTTCACTTGCTTCGCTTGCAAAAAAAAACTTATATTTTAATGCTATTTTAAAAGTTGTGTACTTATAATGCTATAGCGACACTGGCATCTTAGGTATTTTTGGTGCTGTAGAGCCTTCACGCAGACGACGTCGCGGGCAGCAGCTAGTCTAATATATAATAATCTAGGGTCACAGTGTTTGTTATCGAACTCCTCCGAAACGACTTGACCGATTTTGATGAATTTTTTTGTATAATTTGGTAGGTCTGAGAATAAGGTCGTAGGCAATTTTTTTTGTAAACAACGTTTGCGGGGTCGGCTAGTGTTTTAACAACTTCCTGTTACTGATATGTACATAGCAGTAGTGTTTAATGAATTTGTGTGGGGTAGGCACGACTAAAAAGTGAAAAATTAAAATTAAAAAAAAAGAACCGACTTCCAAAGTTTTTGTTTTGCTTTAAGATCAATGTGTCAGTGAGTGTAACTTTAGTGAAGTTTCAATTTACTGGGAGTTTTTACCGACTTCACAAAAAGGAGGAGGTACTATGTTCGGATGATTGTATGTTTTTTTTTTCTGTATGTTTGTTCATCGAATACTCCGCCAATTGTCGACGGATTTTCAAAATTCTTTTTTGTTTGAAAGGGTATGCTCCCGAAGTGGTCTCATTGTCACCAAATTGGAATCCCATGGAAATCGAGGGAAATCCTCAAATTTTGGAGGCACACCTATTGCAATTTGGTTATTTTTTATTGTAACTCGTGCATTTGCTCTCAGAAAGCACCATTCGGTGAAGTGGAACTGATGATGAAGACCACAGATTGCCATCGGAACTACTCAATAATAAATATTTCACGGTTTGCGATTCGATTAGGTACTTTAATGTGGTTGGTAAGCACAATGCGTATCGTGAAGTGGAGCTGATAGTGACTTCTCAATCAGCTCCAGCTCTCCTGGTTCTTACAAGGAGAATTCCTCAACAATTAACGTCCCTGCATCGGGAAAAGCAATATTTTGTAAATGGTGTTGAGTAGTTGACATTAGGCTATTGTAACTTGGATAAGTTACAAACTAGCCCACTAAAAAATGAAAAAAAAAAACTACCGCCTTCCAAAAAACACTACAAAGTGAAAAATAACTTTAATTTCGGAAGTCGGTGTCAATAAAAGAAAATGCAGAACTAAGGACACCGACTTCCGAAATTAAAGTTATTTTTCACTTTGTAGTGTTTTTTGGAAGTCGGTCGTTTTTTTTTTTTGTAAAAAAGTTTTTTTGTCTCTAGTGTTCAAGTAATCACGAGGTCGTAATACAATATATAACGGTTATCATATCCGCTTATTGTCTTGGATTTCAGTAAGTAATAAATCTTTTTAAAAATAATCTACTTATTGGTTTTAAAGCAAACAAAGATAATGAAATTCTTCAGCAAATGCACCAGTTGCACTAATGTCAATATAATTTATTGTTTAATGCATGTTAATGATCGCTTTTATTCACGTGCATCTTTCGGGATTGCTCCATTTTTACCCGGTTAGGTAAGTACCTACTCAAATTGTAATTTTTTTTTATAAAATCGTAAACGAATCGGAGAGTCAATGCAAAGGGCATTGACTCTCCGATTCGTTTACGATTTATCGCACATACTTGTGTCTCCTTCATCAAATTATGATCGTGGATGAGGGCTCGATTATTTTTTTGTTTTACCGCTTAGTTCGATAACATTCTGTGAAGTTTCACCAATTTATTTTAAAATGCGCTGTATATTTTTCTGTTTTGTAACTCCCTCAATTTCATCTCGATCTTTCTTTTAACAGAAGGAGAAGCTGCATCACGTAACGTAGTTTGAACAGAATAAATAGGTACAGATAGTGCAAACCACGAAGACGCGCCCCACTCTTCTTCCTAATGACCTGCGCAGACGACGGATTTTTGTCCGCGGACTTATTTGTCCGCTAAAATAGATAGCTTACAACTGTATCGAGTAACGCAAACGAAGGATTAAAAGTTCCGCGTACAAAAAGTCCCTCGAATAACCGAGAACATGCGGGGAGCGGACCGAACAAAAGTACGGGGGAGTCCGCGAAAAAAATAGAAGTCGTGTGACTAGGCGAAGCAACGCACATCGCGGACTTTAGTCCGCTTTGTGCGCTCGAGAGTGATGTACGTATGCCCGTATTTCCGGGGAACAAATGATCGTACACTGTGTGCGTTGAGTCCGCGGTAAATCCGCGGGGGACTTTTTATTCGCGGAGCGTACTTTTTTCTCCGCCGCGGAGAAAAGTCCGTCGTCTGCGCAGCCATGCTATTCTCTAAGGATACAGCCTTGCGGGCAGCACTGTCGCAGCGCTGTCGCGGTGGGTTTCACGGCTGCGACAGCGCTGTCCGCCAGGTTGTATCCTTAGAGAATAGCTCCCCAGGCCATGATCGTTAGCGGTTATCGCTAGTCAATCCCGCTTATGTTTTAGTTTTTTCGATACACACTAATTAGTCACTAATAATAATTAGTGTGTCTCGACAAAACTAAAGCACTAGCGGAATTTTGCTCACTTGCGCTGTAAGCATCGGGAAAAAGGGTGGGGCGTGTCTTCTTGGATTGCACTATCTGTATAGTTTATGCCGACGAAATGATGTTTAAAGAATGAAAGAAAGAAAAAGTATTTATTGCGACTCGTAAAGGAGGATCACAAACTAAACTAAACACAGTCTAAATTAAAATACTAAAATAAAAAATAAATAAATAAAAGTAACAAAAAGAAAAATGAAACAGAAAGTCCTATACGAGGCCAAAAGGCTCAAAAAGAAAAATGAAACAGAAAGTCCTATACGAGGCCAAAAGGCTCCTATCTCAGCATGATGCTGCGATATTTAAAAATAAATTTCGCAGCGCTGGTATTCTGATAGAGCCCGCTGCGATGTCACGGGCAGTTACAGAAATAAAAAAATAATAATAAAAGAAATAAAAATAAATCACATAGATTACGTAAAATATTATCAAATAAAATATATCCGCACCAGACGTAACCTCATTACTTGTATTATTTCAGTTTCAAATGAAGTTTTCTACCTACCCAAAGACAAGTCACCCAAACAAACGCCGACCGAACCACAAAGGTTTTAATAAAACATCGTATTTCAAACTAAACAAGAAGAAATCACCAGGCGTCGCGTTGCCGTCTCGATTTGTAGCCGCCACGGTAACAAATGTACTGAAATTGGCTCAATAAACTAAGTCTTTGGTCTCTGAATGGCTATTAGCCGTTGACCGCGGCTACCGACCCGGGCTATTTGCTACATTAATTATTTAAATGTACACCCGTGCCAATCCCGAGGGCTTATTGTTGTTAATAATTTTGCTCTGTTGATACGTTTCTTGAGAATTCGTGGAACGTTGGTTGCTGATGAAATTAAATTGTGGTCAGGAATAATCAAGTGTTTAAATGAAATGGTCAATGATGAACGCGTTTGAGGTAATAATAAAACAGTGCTAAATAAATATAAAGACCAGCCAAAGCACGCAAGATGGAACTGTAGATAGAACGTGACCTTCCAGTATTTTGTTCAAATAATTTTCTAATTACGCAATCGGTTTTTCATCGAGACTATAGAAAGAGAACAAAATGCATTCGGATTTTTCTAGAAAGTCAGCCCCGCTTATACACACATCAAAAGTGTCTAGGGATCAAGCATTTTTATGCGGATTTCTTGAGATTGAGATGTGGCTTTGTAATAAATTTATGATTTTATAAATTTATATGGATCCTTTTTGGTGCATTTCATAATTTGAATCAGGAACTGTGAATCAAATTCGAGTAAAAGATGAAAATCAGCTGTCAATATTTTCCCTATAAAAACATACAACGCATTGAAGACATTATTAGTGCTACTGTTTCCCTACTACTGATTAAAACCAACGTTATTATGGAGCGGCGACGTCATTTAAGCAGGGAAGAAATGCTCAGAGCCGTGGGAATGATAGAAGCTGGTTCCCGGCAACGTACTGTGGCTTTAGCTCTGAATACAAGTCAGAGTGTTATCAGTCGACTTTGGACACGTTACCGAAGCACTGGTACCGTGGCTGAGCGCCATGGAGGACGGTATCGCTGCACCACACGGAGACAAGACCGATACATTCAAATCTTAACTCGAAGAGCTCCAACAATAACCGCCATGATGTTAGCCGTGAGGCTTCATCACTCTTCAGGGAACTTAATTAGCGACCAAACAGTCAGAAACCGCTTGCATGAAGTGAACCTTCATTCCCGAAGACCGCTACGGGTACCACCTATAGCAATGCACAATCGTAGGATTCGATATCAATGGGCTCTTGAACACAGAAATTGGGCAGAAGAACAATGGCGTTTCGTGTGCTTTTCTGATGAGTCTCGTTTTGGTATGAGACCGGATACAAGACGTATACGACACTGGAGAACCCCTGGACGCCAACAGCGATTAAAATCCTGCCAGGAAGTCCATCCTTATAGTGGTGGAACCATCATGGTATGGGCGGGTATTTGGATCGGCGGAAGAACTGAGTTGATTTGGATCAGAGGCAACCTCAACGCTCAAATTTATGCTGAGACGATTGTATCAGACGTCATCGTTCCTCTACAAGTGCAAATCGGTCCCTTATTTCAGTTAATGCATGATAATGCACGACCGCACACCGCAAGAGTTGTAAGACAGACTCTCGCCGCAGCTAACATCAATGTCCTGCCCTGGCCTGCTCAGTCGCCAGACTTGAACCCGATTGAGCATGCATGGGATATGCTACAGAGAAGAGCTCTGCCGAATATGGAGGGTATCCAGTCGCAAGAAGACCTTTTTTTGTTGTTGCAACGAACATGGGCGGCCATTCCACAGCGTGATTTGGATGAACTCATTTTGAGTATGCCAAACCGATGTTCTTGTGTTGTTAGTGTTCGCGGTAGAAACACGGATTATTAATTGTTTAAGTTACCCAATAAAATTTTAGAGAAAACTGTTATTTCAGTCTTTTTTTCGAACTTTTGTGTTAGTGGTTCAAATGTCAAAAATCCCTTTATTAGGAAAATGGCAAATTTCTTTATTAATGCAAAGGTGACTTGGTTTATCGTTACTGTGACAAACGAAAACACTTTATTTGATGAATCCTTAAAGAAAATTTTAATTAATATCAATCAGGAGAAAAGTTATTGCAAAAATATATGTTGATCCCTAGACACTTTTGATGTGTGTAGCTTTGCTAATGGGCTATTATTTTCACTACGATAAAGTTTTTAATCTTAGCCATGCCCTCATGACCCCTCCCACCCTTTCTCTCGCAGAGAGGAAGCCTGTGTCCCAGCAGTGGGAACATTATAGTCTCATCATGTGAGTAAATGAATATTCTATCAATTTTAGGGTTCCGTACCTCAATACGGAACCCTTATAGGATCACTTTGTTCTCCATCCGTCCTTCCGTCTGCCTGTCAAGACCCTTTATCTTTTCCTTTATCTCGGGAACGCGTGAATGTATCGAGTTGAAATTACAAAACCATATAAGTATATTCAAGTTTGCAGTCCCTTGAAGCTGTTAAAAAATCTAATTTGTAAGTTAACGTAAAAAAAAGATACGGCCGTTTATGCCGCAGAAAACGTATATTTCAACACTCTCAATGGAATCAAAATGTATAGGGTACTTCCCGTTGACTTAGAATCATGAAATTTGTCAAGAAGCAAGGTCACGTCGCACAAATAAAGCAAAACATCCGAAAACCGTAAATTTGTAGTTACATACCTTTAACATACACACAAAAAGATATGTATAAAAACCTTACCTAATTTGTACGGAACCCTCGGTGTGCGAGTCCGACTCGCACTTGACCGGTTTTTCCAAAAATCTGACCATTTAGTCAATATACCTGCACCAAAAATACTTCCAGATGACTCACTTAAGGAAAAATCGGAAGAAAAAAAGCTTTGTCTATACGTATAACTAAACAGGACTCAATTAAGGGAGAACACTCACAAGGCCTGGTACAGGATTGCGGTTGGACAAAGCTAGTAATTAGAGGAAATCAAATGACGACCCTGGCTATGTAGTCACGGCCTAAAATAACATTACAAGGAAAACATTGGGTTTGCGTCCTTCTAATATAGCTGTGTGTACTTACAAGTAGGCACTGGGATTTCGGTGTAGCCGTATCATTTGAAATGGGCTGTTTCACGTTGTTCCCGGCAAAAGTTAGTTAATTTTGGTCTATTTGCTTGTTAATAACCTAATAAAATTATAATATCTCGTTAACTTTAGTTATTAAAATTCCTATCTTGAATTCAGTACTTTCAACTTTTTTTATTATACATATATTTCGCAGCCTACTGGTTTAATTAGTCGTTTAGTTATCCGCCTAGCCTTTTAACTAAACGGCGGCCGTTCAACTAACAGGCGGAACTATATTCAATTATAGTTTAGGTTGGAACCGTAGCCAATCACTCGCGAGCCAAATTGGTCGCAGTAACTAAGCCAGATCATCCCTACCAAATGGTTTGGTTAGAACTGTGATGAACCGCGTGCGAGCCGAGAGAGCGAAGCGAGGCGAGTAGACACTACCTACTTCCAAAGGCCAGACATTTAACTAAACGGCTAATTTAACTAGTTGGCTGCGACATATACAGGGTGTTTGGAAGCTGAGTGCATAGCTTCAAGGGAGTGAAAGTTGACACCATATACAGCATTTTGAGCCATACAAATCTTAGACGAAGTATGTTTTTATTTTATTTTTAACTACAAACTTTTAGTCAAGAATAGCATACCAACTTTAACTGGGAAAAAAATAAAAAACGTACTTCGTCTAAGACATGTATGGCTAAGCAGCGGGATTGTCCGAAAGAGTTACAGCTGCCCCGGAACATAAAGGGCTAAGGAAGGAACACGGGTGGGTTTTAGTCAGTAAGAGTCTGACACTTCCTTCTGCTCCACCCAGAGCGGGAGGGGTCATTTGATGATTTCCCATCCACAAAAAAAAAAAAACATGTATGGCTCAAAATGCTCTTATCACTTAAGGCTTTGCATCCAGCTTCCAAACACCCTATATACAACTTTAGATGGCGTCTGTTCAGGGACACGATCTTCAGCAATGCAGTACGCGACCAAGAAGCAGTCTCCAGCAGTACATTGCTAAAGTTTGATGATTGATAACTCTCGAAGTCCCGATTCTAGCTCACGACCTATAACCAAAATACGAAGACATATGACACCCAACTACCCGCAACGGGCCTGCGTGGTAGATTACGGCCCACTTCCTCCCACAGAAAGGAGGCCTGTGTTATCAATGGGAACATTATAGGCTTTTTTTTTTGTGGATGGAAAATCATCAAATGACTCCTCCCGCTCTGGGTGGAGCAGAAGGGAGTGCCAGACTCTTACTGACTAAAACCCACCCGTGTTCCTTCCTTAGCCCTTTGTGTTCCGGGGTAGCGGTAACCCTTTCGGACAATCCCGCTGCCCCGGCAGAACATTATAGGCTGATAACACAATAAAAAACTTAAGTATAAGATGTATTAAATTTCAGAGTGGCATTTATTTAAAACTAGCTGATCCGGCGAATTTCGTACCGCATCAGAATCAATAAGAACGAATGTATGAGAAAATTAATTATCTTCATTATTATTTTTTTATTGAATTTTTCCCATGTTTTTAAAGTTATTCCGCTATTTTTTAAAGTTATTCTGCTATTTGGTGCGGAGACAAATCCAACAAATTAAAGATCATAATTCTCGGTCCAGCCGTTCTTGAGTTATAAATGGTGTAACTAACCCTTACTTTGTTTTACTTATAGATATTTATTATATCTTCTATACATACTCGTATGATAAAATTGTAGAAAAGTTGTGTCTGTACAATGGAAATATATTAAAAAAAAGTAACAGGGGTTGTTATTATATCGATGCCGAACCCGAAATTGTAATTAATTTTTTTTTTGTCTGTTTGTCTGTGTGTTTGTGCACGCTAATCTTCGGAACTACTGGACGGATTTGAATGATTTTTTTTGTTGTATAGGTATTAAGTCTGGGCAACATATAATTTATTTTGGAAAATGGAACACCTGATGCAGAACCGCAACAGACCAGCTAAAGTATAAGAGATATAGAAATGGTACAATAGCAAAAATTGTTCTACGTGATGAGCACTTTCTGCTGAGAGAATAAATTTGAAGATCTGGAACACCTGTTGTGGAACTCCAAAGCCCAGCGACACTATAACATAGGTATATAGGAAAGAATAACGTCTTGGCAAAAGTTGTTTAGTCTGATGGGCATTTCCTGTTGACTTACAAAAATGAAAGATCTGGAACGTCTCGAATCGTCTCGCGCATCCTGTTGTTTTCCCGTCCCCGAGCTTTTTGGGAATTCGACATCAGACGTTTCAGATCTTCGATTTTGACGACCCCGTTGTCGCTGGCATAAGTAACAGTATTCGCGTACGAAGTCGCGGGCAGAAGCTAGTATTATTATACTTTCGAGTAGTGGTTGCTCAGTGGCAACAACCCCGACTTACGAGCTGTAAGTTGTAGGTTCGAACCCTGTCAGACGCTTTACTTTGTATAAATAACTTATCACCATTACTCTCAAAACGGAGAAGGAAAACATCGCGAGGAAACCAAAAATTCTAAAATATGTGACATCTACCAACACGCACTGGGCCCGCGTGGTAGATTATAGCCCACTCCATCTTGAAGAGAGGAGGCCTGTCCCAGCAGTGAGAACATTATAGGCTGATTAAGCTATGATACTTCAGCGGGATTGTCCGAAAGGGTTACCGCTGCCCCGGAACACAAAGGGCTAAGGAAGGAACACGGGTGGGTTTTAGTCAGTAAGAGTCTGACACTCCCTTCTGCTCCACCCAGAGCGGGAAGGGTCATTTGATGATTTCCCATCCACAAAATAAAAAAGCTATGATACTTATTTAAAAACTTATACCGACCCCCGTAGCCCCAAAGGATTACGATAATTTAGCGTCGCTATCATCCGGGATCATAGTCGGCATCGAACAATACAGTGACAGGGGAAATAACAAGCCTGATTCCGGTACTTATCTTCGAATGCGATATAGTTCCGATCCCCATTGTTGTGCACTTGAATTATTTCAGCTGTAGCAATCTATGGTGCTGGGACACAAAACTATCGATAAAAATAACTTTAACAGAAAAAAACAAACGATTTAATAAAAACACAACAAACTGAAAATGAATTTCAGTTTCGATAGTTTTATGTTTTTCACTTTTGATTGTGGCCGAATACATGAATCTCCTCCTTTTTATAATTCTGTTAAAAATAATTGAAAATGTTATTTTTGTATGATTTTATATGATTGCTGATAGTTTGTTCAACATTTATTTACATTTATGTTCACACTAAATTATATTTGATTTGTTATTACAAACTGATTGATGATAGTTGCAATGCCGATGGGATGCTAAAGGCAATTATTATCTAGGAAGAGTGTGACCTTAACTTACTAATAGTACTCACGATATCTTAAAAAAAATAGGTACATCTCTATTTTATGAAACAAACATTCGCATAAAGACTGTGCTACGGAGTCATTCATTTAAAGAATACGAATACATTTAGATTCAGAAAGCGAGGTAATTCTTTCGGAGCCCCCGTTCGTCAGTAGCTGGGACCCTGCTCTAGATACCGATGGGCTACTATTTTTTATTACTAAATGTTTTTTTTTATTTTTTGTAAATATTCAAATGATTATAAATGTAATATATTATATATATATATAATATAAATAAATATAAAATATTGTTATCTCCTTTAATCATAAAATAAAAGAGATAGATAACAATAACATATCGACTACAAAAAATTCAATAAAATCGACAGCGTAACATCACTAACAATGAAACGGACTATCGAAGTTCTCCAGTCGATACTCGCAGACAATGATAAGAGAAAATAATGGCGATAGCAATGATTGTTCTATTGCGTTAGAACGAGACAAATGTTTTAAAGACTTTAAAGTAAGTACTTTGGTGGACAATTGATGCGCTGAACAGCGATTATACTGGCCGACTTTTTTTTAGCGTCTAGTCTGGACAAAAACTTTTTAACAAAAAAAACAACCGACTTCAAAAAAAAAACACTACAAAGTGTAAAATAACTTTAATTTTAATTTCGGAAGTCGGTGTCTTTGGTTTTGTATTTACGTTTTTGCCACCGACTTCCAAAATTAAAATTAAAGTTATTTTACACTTTGTAGTGTTTTTTTTTTGAAGTCGGTTGTTTTTTTTGTTAAAAAGTTTTTATTTTTTTCTTTTTATAGTCAGAGTGCATCTCATGACAATTCCAATAAGCCCAAACACGGCTAGAATACATGGTTTTATTACGAAGTTCCGGCCTACCAGCCACCTACCTTCCAGCTTCATCATCAGATCGGTTTGATGGTACCATTTTCGTCAGAACCATTCATTTAAATTTGCTTCGTCATAGTCGCTTAACTATCTTAATCGAGATATCTTATCGCCACCCGTGAAATACTTATTATCATTGAAGAGTTTCTGTGGCTATCTGTGGTCTCCTTCATCAGTTCCACTTCACCAAATTATACTTTTTGAATGCAAATGCTTGACATGTTGATGAAAATACCAAAACTGCTATATGTATGCCTATAATATTTGAGGAGTTCCCTCAATTCCTCATAGATTCCATCATCAGAACTGGATTTTGACAAGAATGGGACCAATCTGGAAGCTTATCCTTTCAAATAAAATAAAAAAAATTCCAAATCGGTTCATAAGTGACGGCGTACTGAGGTAACAAACATAAAAAAAAAAATACAACCGAATTGATAACCTCCTCCTTTTTGAAGTCGGTTAAAAACAGAGTATAAACGGTGAACGGAAATTATTAATAATTTAAGGGTTGTGAAAAAAAAGGGATTTCTGCCTGTGGCATGGAAATCCCTTTTTTTCACAAACCTTACATTTTATTAACCTATCAATAAATACCATTACTTACTTGAAGTAAACTTTTCATATTAAAACATAAATAATTAAAAAACAAATATATCGACAAATAATATTAAAAATCAGCTTATAGGCACCCTACACTATGCGCGGAAATTTTCAATGAATTCGAAGCGACATTCAATCCTTTGATTGAAGTCATCAACCGATGACTTCAATCAAAGGAATGAATGTAAAAAAAAAAGATTTATATCCATTTTTTGTGAAAAAAGAGATTCTGTCCCATAGGCTTCTACTCCATTCACCTTTTACACCCTATTTTTGTCCAGACGTTAAAACAAGTCAGCCGGTATATGAACAGCCTCTTTGATTAAGTGGTATCGAGACTGAAAACAAGAGTTGGATTTCCTCTAATGAACTGCGGGGTAATAAAACTGCGTAACACTAAAAGAAGCAATGGTTTTTGTGACGACCGAAGGATGTTTATGTTGTCAATCAATAATTTAACAAAATAAGGTTTGTTACCTCGTGCTGCGACTTCAATGTTAAACATTCCGTCATCTGACACCTCTTCGCATACGTAGTTCTGCCTACTACCTTTGCTGCGTGCTTGTTTACACATCACTTTTAAATGACCTTTTTGACTGCACTCATCACAATTATAGTTCCTAAATCGGCATCTATCAGCCATGTGCGCCTTGCCACAACGCCAGCAAGGCGGCGCGCGCGAGCTCGCAGGCTCCGCGCCTCCGCTGCCTGGTCCTGCGCCTTCGCTGCTTGCCGCTGCGCCTCCGCCCGCGGCGCTTGCCTGGTGCCCGCGCTGGCCGGCTCGTCCGCCGCCGCCGCCGCCCCTGCTGCCGCCGCCGCGTGCGTAATGCAGGCCTTCGCCCGCCGCGCCGCCTGTCACTGTTGAGTCCACCGCTGTCGCCGCCAAAGTGGTGCTGCCGCTCACCTCAGCATGTTTCTCTGCTGCTTCTAGAGCCAGGGCTAGCTCCACCGCTTCTTTGTATTGGATTTTCTTTTCCGCAAAGATCCTAGAGCGCATCACGTCATTTGATAAACCTGACACGAACTGGTCCCGCAAGTTTTCTTCTAGGGTTGAACAGGAATTGCATTTGCCGAAATTGCACGTCGTGGCCAGATGTTTTAATGCTTGCAAATACTCCGTCAGAGATTCGCCAGCCCTTTGTCTTCGCAATCTGAACACGTGGCGCTCCGCGATTTCTGAACGTTGTGGCTCCAGGTGTTCCGTTACAAGTTTTACTAACTCGTCATAAGTTTTACTCTCTGGAAAACCGGGTGCACACAAATCACACATTAACACATACGTTTCTTCACCGACCACGGTTATCAGCATGGACACTTTCAAGTCATTGTCAATGTCATTTAACTTTATGTACTGATTAACGCGACGAACGTAAGCTGGACACTGGTTGGAATTTACATTAAATGATTCAATTTTTCCGATCGGCATTGTCCTGTCTATGCGCAATATTTTAACAAAAAAAAAAATCACGGATCCCGTACTCGTCGCCAATGGGACGTCAATAAAAGGCGGTGGTTAGCGATAAACTGTTTATTCGGGTCACAGTACCCGACACTGTATATACTATTATAACATAAACATCCTTCGGTCGTCACAGTTTTCAATTTGACAGCAATGCAACAAGCGTTTTGGGCACCTTTGCGCCGGGAACGAACAGTTAGGGGCGGGTTATTTGACTAATTGTTTTCATGTTGTTGTGTTTGTTTTGTTTGATTGTCCTTGTTTTTATTTGTTTAATTATGACTTAACTTATTTAATTGACTTAGATTTAATAAAATTTGACAGTTCAACAATATTTATTGTGTTATGTTTCTGTCAATATGCAGCGAAAGTATAATAACCTTATCGGTAACTAGCTGCGCCCCGCGGTTTCACCCGCGTAAGTTTTGATCCCGTGGGAATATCGGGATAAAAACTATCCTATGTGTTATTCTGATGTATAAACTATATTACTGTAAAGTTTCATCAAAATCCGTTCAGTAGTTTTTGCGTGAAAGAGTAACAAACATCCATCCATCCATCCTCACAAACTTTCGCCTTTATAATATTAACTAGATGCGCCCCGCGGTTTCACCCGCGTAAGTTTTGATCCCGTGGGAATATCGGGATAAAAACTATCCTATGTGTTATTCTGATGTATAAACTATATTACTGTAAAGTTTCATCAAAATCCGTTCAGTAGTTTTTGCGTGAAAGAGTAACAAACATTCATCCATCCATCCTCACAAACTTTCGCATTTATAATATTAGTAGGATATTAAGTAGGAAGGATTATATTTGCGAGCCGTTTGGGGTTGAAACCCTCGAGCCGTGGGGTCCGAGTGCTCATGGTTTGTTCAACGAAATCTCCAAACAGCTGGTTGACACTCCCCATGACCCAAGGGCTGGCTTTGACCTTTGACCTTGGCCAGAGTACATGATGATTCGACAGCGATGCGGAGGAATTTTCCGACCGCATATTTTAGTTTGTTATTAGTTTTATTCACCGTTTGTAAAATTTCTATATTTATGTATATAATTTATATGGTGTACATAATAAAGAGTATTCTATTCTATTCTTAGTTAGATTCGGTTATTATATTTTAATAGTTTTTTTGGTTAATTTAGTATATGAAGTTTATCCAGTGTATACTGTTACACAGGTCTTAAAACAGAAATGAAATCATCATATACCTAGTCTTTTCGACTGCCTATCAGACCTCCACAACCCGGTTACTGGGTAATACTTGGTAAGACTGGTTGTCAGACTTTCGGGCTTCTGACTACCCGTAACGACTGTCAAAGATCCACGAGTGACAGCCGGGAACAACGGCTTAACGTGCTTTCCGAGGTACGGAGGTATGTAAAGATGGTCACTCATCCACAGACCAACCGCGGCAAGTATAGCTTAACCTGATTGATTGACTTGTGCGGCTGATATTATTTAGCCACGGGCCCAGGCCGATCCTCATTAAAACATAAATGAAATGCATTCAATCTTGGGTTGGTAAAAGAATACGAGCTACTAAAGACACAACATAAAAGAGAAGTGGTGGCCCAGTGGTAATGGCGCCGCTACTTACGAGTTGTAGGCCGTAGGTTCGAACCCAGAGAGACGCTTTACTTTGTGTAAATTATTTCATCACCACTGCTCAGAAAACGATGGAGGAAACTGGCATGTTGTAGAAAAAAAATCGAGGTCATGTGACGTCTACCAACCCGCATTGGATTTTCTCGTGCATTTCCTCTCACCTGTCTCCCATCAGTGAGAACGTTATATGCTGATAATATATTAAAGAGAAACACAATAACTAGCCATACCAACACTCAATATCAACATTTAGTTTCAGCTGTCAAGAGGACAGAGTCAGTCGATCAGTTGAGCAAATGTATGTAATCAAACTTGAGGGCACTTTAGTGAAGAGTCGAGTGGCAGGGGATTACAGAATCAACTGCGGAGACCCTCACACGACCGCGCAAAGTAAACGATACATAAATAAGAACAATTTTTTTAATCGAAAATATAACTATCCTTTTATTTTATTTTGGTTAAATTTTTTGCAGCAAACTTAATTGGTATCACCTATAGACATGAATATTATAGTCTTAAAACTAAATAAATATTGGCGCCGATTCTGTTGTTCACAAACTAAACTAAATTTAAGTTCAGTGCATCTTTTTCTTTCAAATTCATTAAGAAAAGACAGAAGATAAATATTAGTTTAGTCCTGTCAAATTAGATAATCCATAGACAAGTTTAGACGTGATTAATAAATTGGCTACTAAAAATAAGTCAATTTACGTTAGGCGCTAACTAATTTGACAGGACTAAACTAATATTTATCTTCTGTCCTTTTCTTAATGAAACAGAAAGAAAAAGATGCACTGAACTTAAATTTTGTTTATTTTGTGAACAACAGAATCGGGGCCATTGTGTGCCAGACCAGTAATTTCAATTTTAATATCGATCTAATTTACGTAAATCACCGACGTCACCGAAAATGCAGCAAAGCTTGAGTAAGGCTGGCGTACACTTTTGCCGCATGTCGAACGAGTCATGGCCTAAATCTACCACCATATGGGTCCCAGATAACATCCGGCGATATCGAGGCAGACCCAGAAGAACATGACGAGACGAACTTGATGCCTACAGACAGGATTGTTCCACGCTAGCTGAGAGTGGAAAGGAGAAACGGAGGCCTTTGGTCTACAGTGGGACAACATAAGCTAAAATAAATTAATTAATAATTTTTATTAATAATTACTCCGCGCTTTCGTGCTAAGCCCACTGGTACTGGGGAATCAATGGCTGCCGTTTCGAAAAACAAATCCTGGTTTTATTAAAATTTTAAAGGTATTGTATAAAATCATGCAGAAACTGATTCCTTTTTTGCTCGACTATAGGCACGAGGAAGGTACAGAGGCCAGCACATCAAGCTACCCCAATGTGTCAGATTTTCCCAATTGAATATGAACCTTATTCCTTTGTATTAAAGTTGAAAATCTATCAAAGAAATTTGACAGATTGGGGTAGGTTGACCTGCTGGCGTCTGTACCTCTAAAAAAATATTGCAAGCAAATATCTTGAATGGGAGTACGTTATCAGCGATGGTAAGGCGATGGTTAAGGACTTTCTTGAAATTTTTTAACCTGTTTTAGTATTAGTTAGTTCTATCATTTGACGTGTTATTGTGTTTATTATTTTAATTATCCTTGTCTTTAACATTGACTGTATCGACTTTAGAAGGTAGAAAAAGAATCAAGATCGGGTGGGAGAGATGACAGAGAGCGCGTCATGATAAAAAATGAGTAGCATGAGTTCTAGAAATAAATATTAAATTCTATCCTACTAATCCTACTTCCTACTATCCTATCCTACTAATATTATAATCCTACTAATAATATTATAAACACGAAAGTTTGTGAGGATGGATGGATGTTTGTTACTCTTTGACGCAAAAACTACTGAACGGATTAGGATAAAATTTGGCACAAAGATAGTTTATAACCAGGATTAACACATAGAATACTATTTATCCCGATATTCTCACGGGATCGGCACTTATGCAGGTGAATCCGCGGGGCGCTGCTAGTCATCAATAAATTTATGTTTAGGGGTTCCATAATTTATCACTTTGCATTCTTCTTCTTAGCGTGTCAATGGCAATCTATGTACAGTCACTCCAGATTTGGCTACGAGCTTGGCACCAATTGGGCACTTAATATCGTGTCCAACGTCTCCTGTTATCTGCACGCTATAGGAAATGATGAACGCTACGGAAGGTCATAAGCTCGTTGCCTTGTATTTGTATTAAATGTCTCCTTTCTCCTTTTCATCATCATCTGCCTAACCTTTCCTAACTGTTTTGGGGTCAGCGTCCAGTCTAACCGGATGCAGCCTCTCTGTATCAATGTTTAACAGTGACCCAATTTTTAACTACTGTATTCTATCCGAGTCTCTTTTGTTTCCTCGCTAAACTTTAACAGTACAAACTTTGCGAAAACATTATGAAAATTTTAATCCTCCTTTAGTATAATCTAACCGAGACTTTAACTTAGCTACGAAACGCTAATCAATATAATATATTCGCGTTGCTGATAAACTTAGTTTTAAACCTCTTCTGGTGAGTTTAAACTACAAAATTGCCCGCGAGCGAGTTTCTCTCGTGTTAGAGGATTTCCTCTAACTCGAGAGAAACTATCTTTATTTTATGAACTATTTTTAGTTGGAAAATGCTCAGATTCTAGATAAAAAAAACTTCATTCACGAGGTTCTTGGTATTTTTGGAACGAAGTGCGGTAGAAGTAAACTAGTCGAAATCGTCAGGTAATGAAATGTGTTTTGCGAATTTCTATTTCTCTGTCTTTTTATAAGTATTATACTAGCACTTCGCCCGCGACTTCGTCTGCGTGTATTCGTGCCAAATTTCAAGTTTATTAACTCAAGCAATAAGATTTTTCATACAAAAAAATCCCCCCTTTTCACCCCCTTAAAGGTCAAATTTCCAAAAACCCCTTAGTGCTCCGCTACATAATAAAAGGAAGCCGTATGCAAAATTTCACGTTCCTAGTCTTTGAAGTTTCGGCTGTGCGTTGATATGTCAGTCAGTCAGTTTCTCCTTTTATATACATATATAGATACTTACTACCTTCTGTCCGCGACTTTGTCAGCGTGAAATTTCTTGTTCCCCCGAGCCTCCCCGTCACAACGCATAACCTGTCCGCGCTATTACTTCGTTTTCTCTTAGCATTCTTCCTGGTTGTTATCTTTTTGCTCGGCTCTTAAGGGTCCTAGCGTAATGAGACTCGTACATACTCGTAGCATTCCTCAAAGGATTAGGCTACCAAACACAAAAATATTTTTTCAAATCCGATTGGTAAGTTCTAGAAATTACCGTGTTCAAACGAATAAAAAAACAAATATACTCTTCAGCCTTATTAATAGTTTCCTAACTGATATTATAAATGCGAAAGTAAGTTTTTTTTTTTTTGTTACGCTTTCACGCTAAAATTGCTGAACGGATTTGGATGAAATTTGGCACATGGGTAGACCATGACCTAGGAAAGGACATAGGCTACTTTTCATCCCGAATCGCAGACAAAGTCGCTGGCAACAGCTAGTATATAATAATAGAAAGAGACATGTGTGGGCGTGCGGAAGGAACCTCGTTCCTGACGGGGATCCCCCGACGTTCGTAACCAATGGGCCAAAATAAAAAATATTTAAATATTTCTCAAAATAAATTAAGACATTTGAAAACTACTTCAGACTCTCTGGAGAGAGAGCCAAATGTAGACATTTACTCGAGCATAATAAGCTTCTGATATACAACGCCGTATTGAAAAGCCCATCTGGACCTACAGAATCCAGCCAGTAAAAGCAGTAACATTTACAGACACCAGCACATCAAGCTACAACAATCTGTCAAATTTCTTTAATAGATTTCTAACTTTATAGCTAAAGCATAAGAATCAAAGCTGATTGGGAAAATTTTACAGTTTCGGGTAGCTTGATGTGTTGACGTCCGTATATGTATATAAAACGTGTCCAAAATAACATTGTGCGTACCATCACAAGTACCCCCTGGCTCTTCAAAAATGACGAAATCCACGAGTATCTTAGCGTTCCCACTATTCAAACTGACATTGAGAAATTCAAAATGAAACATGCTGAGCGGCTCTCGGGTCATCCAAATACCCTGGCCAATGATCTTTTAAGCCCTTCCGTAACCGTGAAAAGGCTGAAAACAAAGGGTGTGATTTAAAAAGGCAGTCGAGACACTGCACTGTTATTATGTAAAAACCTTACCGTGAAAACTAAGGTGAAGTGAGCTGTCATTCCACCTGATATTAGGGATTGCCCCTCTTGATAGCTCACTTCGCGCTCACTTCACCTAAGTTGTGTGAGATTTTTACAGAATCGATCGGCTGGTTTCTTCACCTAAATGCCATATTCATTCAACTCATCTGCTTATAGGCTAACCACTGATAGCGGTCAAATGAAAAAAAAAATATTCAAGGCTCTCAATGAAAAAAAAAACATCGCTTGTTAAGTTAAGACCTGGAACTTCCAAAGTCTTTATTAAACACAGATCAGAGAAAGTTCATAACATTTTAATTAAATGTTAAAGTATTGTTAATTTCACAGACGTGGGAGGTGCTAGGGCGCGAACATGGCTCGCCGGAAGTTACGAAAGAGCTGCGGCCAAGATTTATGCGTTGTGTTCCCTCCCAGCGTGGGGGAATGTGGGGGGTAAGTTATGAACTCGTAGCGTTCTTTTCATTATGTTATTTGCCCACAAGTCTCATATCTCAGGCATGCGAATATTTTTATTAAAAACATTAAGCTGTTGCTGAGGTGGCTGAAAATGGTTTTGTTATTTTTATTAGTAATTACAGATCGCCGATGGGGCTGAAAGGTTCTGGAGTGGCAATCACGTATCGGAAGGGTTGGAAGGCATTCTACAAGGTGGACCGATGACTTGGTGAAGGCCGCAGGAACCCGCTGGATGCGAGAAGCACAGAGCCGGTCGAAGTGGAGGTGCTTTGGGGAGGCCTATGTCCAGCAATGGACATCTTTCGACTGAAATGAAAAAGATGATGCTGATAGTAATTAACTAACTGTTTATGGATTCTATTACGATGGTTCTAGTTTGTGATTTGTGACTTCGAGTTACAGCTATATGAACATAATCCAGCATTGCACATGTAAGCGGGCATGCCCTTTATGCTTGGAGTTTTTGGTCCCTACGGGGACCAAGGTCAGGTACATGGTCTTAACATTACACAATTAATGTGTAAACAAATTATTGTTAAACATTTTAAAGGAGAAACTATGGAGATTTTGCCTTACCTTTTGGAAGGGGCAACATTTGGATTCAATTAAATTTTGACGTACAAAAGTGAGTTTTAATGGCCTAAATGAAATAAATAAAAAAATCAAATTAGAAGATAAAGGAGATCACCCATTTTGTTTGGCAATTTGGGATAAAAATAAAAAGTTGGCGACCACGAATGAATTACATTTTATTTGAACAATCGCAGTAGTAGAAACATTTATATATGTATGGTGACAACATTGTAATAATTTTGAGAACAAAGATATACAACGATCTTATCTTTCGATCCACCTCCAAATGTATAAGTATAATATATCTCCGCATCCAAATTGATCTCGACTTTGACGCCTTATTAAAAAATAATTTAAGTTATGTGTGTACTTTAAAACGTGCCTCAGAAAGCACGTTAAGCCGTTGATCCCGGCTGTCATTCGTAGATCTTTGACAGTCTTTACGGGTCGTCAGAAGCTCGAAAGTCTGACAATCAGTCTTACCAAAAGGTATCGTATTATCCAGTAACTAGGTTGTAGGGGTCAGATAGGCAGTCGCTCCATGTAAACTATAGGTATTCAGCTGCATCCGGTTAGATTGGAACCCGACCCAACATAGTTGGGAAAAGGCTAGGCAGATTGATTGATTGATGTGTACTTTAAAAATACATAATTATTAAAGATGACCGCCAAAAAAAAATATCCCAGAATGGGTGATGTCCTTTAGAAGAATAAAATTTAGTTGCACAGGATTTTGAGGATATCTAAATCATATTCTTGCCGCGCCACCTGCTAATAACTTAAACCACTAGCAAACCAGAGTTGGTTTCATTAATTAATACCTTTGTACTACACACGTTGCTTCTCTCCACAAGTAAACAGTTGACGGTGGCTGTTTGCAGTCTCAGGTTGACACACAACAAAATAATACACATTACTTCGTGAGTTCCAGGAATCCGACCACACAACCTTATTGCTGAAACATCTACAACTAAATTTAGTATTTGGTAACTTTAAATTTAAAAAAAAAACCGTAGAGGCAGAATTTACAGTCGGGTTTTTGTGTTTTTTTTTTCACATGAATCATTATTTACGTAGTAAACCAGAGCTGGAAAGCTGAATATACCGATATCAGATGCGAGTTTGGAGTCCTTGGACTTAACGAACTGAATGCCGTGCTTGTCTGTGTCATCATCAATCGTCTCTAGTTCTTCAAGGATATCGTCACATGTGTCACAGTCTTCGCTATCTGTAAGAAGAAAATGAAAATTGCTAAGATTAGTATACAATCCAAAGATGTAAAATTCCATTTGGCTCGTCATAATAACTGTTGTAACTGTGGCTCGTTATAATAAATGCTTGTTATAATAACCGTCATAGATATAAATATCGACGCTTGAAAGGTAAAATTGACTAAACGACACGTCGAACTTCTCAGAAAAAAAATCATATAAATTCTTGTAATCATCCTACTGGCATAATTCTTACTGTTTTGGAAATCTTATTTTAGCATCTGAATCAGAACTTATATGATTTTTTAAAATGAAAAGTTAAACTTTAAACTGTATTCCTGTAAAGTTAGTCCCACCCATGTCGCTTAGTCAATTTTGCCTTTCAAGCGTCGATATGAGACGTGCTGATAGTCTCATACACGTAAAAAAATAAAATAATTACGTCGTGCTTTCTTTGGAAGATGATGACATACCGCCTTGGCGGATATCATCACTATTCATAATTAATTAGTGATTACGGTTTTATCAATTAGGGTTGCACAAATATATAATTATATTAGCAGGTATGCATGTCAAGCTAATTCAACTAGTGGCCAAGATAAGTTAAGCTGCGTAACACACATACAATGGCAATCTATCGCAATGTCTTTTATTTTGACAGTTCAGCCAAATTCATTGCGTTATTAACGTTGCTGAACAGACGAATTTTTCAAACCTATGAAGCAATGTATTTAGAATTTCCTTCAAAAATCTTGGATTATCTATGAAAGTGTGTTACGCAATTAGGGTGCTCGCTGGTCTTTAGGTACGAATGGTTAAGGGCACGCCGCAAGACCGGATAGACCTGTTATGAAGGAGTGGCCGGAGAGATGGCATGGCGCCCTTATTTCCGGCAGACACATTCGCTCTTCAGACACGGGTTCTTCGGAAAGTACTGTAAGGGGCCAGAAGAGCCCTTGAAAGTAATTAAACATCGAATAAATTTCTTTAAATTAATTATTGACAGAATTTCTTTACCTAAATATTTCCGTCTAATCTAGCACTGACTTATTTAAAAAGAAAACGTAATAAAATATTTGGCAGCCCGTTATAAGCTTGCTTGAATTTTTGAATGGAAGCCGTGTTAAATTATAGCCAGCCTGTACTACATAAGTTTAGGCTACATAGACAACCTCTACAGTACCTAGTATACCGCATAGGCCGGAAATCGACACCAGTTTGCCAAATAATGGAGGAATTTTGAAATGGAATGATTCAATTCATCCCCTAAAGGGATTAAATAGGGGATGAACACGATCCGTAAATTTAAAATCTCGCGTTTTCTACAAAAGTGCAATACTTACGCGGACAATATGTATGGAACAGCTGATTCATTTTTTCATAAACGACGAAATATAATTTCTTATCAGTACAAAAAATTGCGCAAGTTTTGTTAGTAAGTTATGAAATTATTCATCCATAACTCCCATTACATTTTGATTAGTTCTAAAGGGAATATACAACGTGTCCCAAAATTCAACGATAAGTGGGCACCAGAAGGTGGACCTGATCACGACTACACGGGAAAAAATAATTTAAAAAAACCGGTCAAGTGTGAGTCAGACTCGCGCATCGAGGGCTCCGTATAAAGTAGGTGCAACAACAAATTTACAGTTTTCGGATATTTCCCTTTACTTGTGGTATACGACCTTGCTTCTTGCCAAATTTTATGATTCTAAGTCAACGGGAAGTACTCTATATATTTTGATTCCCATGAGAGTGTCGAAATAAACGGCCGTATATTGTTTTACGTTAACTTATAAGTTTGATTTTTCACAGCTTCAAGGGATCGCAGACCTGACTATATGGTTTTAATTTCAACTCGATACCTTAACGCGTTCCCGAGTCATATCTCTATTACATACCGAGGGTATTGACAGACAGACGGACGGACGGACGGACGAATGGAAGGACGGACGGACAACAAAGTGATCCTATAAGAGTTCCTTTTGAGGTACGGAACCCTAAAAAAATCTAAATTTTTTTGGTATTTGCAAAATGGACTGGACGTAAAAAACTGAAAATTTTAAGGAAAACAATTATTTTGATTGATTTTTGTGTAAAAACTACAGGCATTCTGGAATTTTTAAGAGTTGTGGTGGATTGCTGAGCTACTTAGGTTGCTGAAACAAAAAAAAAATTAAAAATTGTGGTCATGGTAGTTAAAAATATCTTAATTGTTGTCAATTGCAGCGGGATTGTCCGAAAGGGTTACCGCTACCCCGGAACATAAAGGGCTAAGGAAGGAACACGGGTGGGTTGTATTCTGACACTCCCTTCTGCTCCACCCGGAACGGGAGGGGTCATGTGATTTCCCATCCTAAAAAAAGGGGTGTTAATTTTTTCATTATTTTTTCTCGAGTAGTCAAGAGTGGGTCCACCCTCTGGTGCCTGATTATCGTTGAATTTTGGGACACGTTGTATATAATCCATTTTTATTATAAAGGCTTAAATATAAATTCAATTTCATACAGATTAAATTCGATATATTGGTGGTTTGACAGGCAATTATCTGCCTGCGACAAAACTATGAAATCATTTAAAATGTGAATTTCCACTCAGATTTTAATTTGTTTACTGTTAAATTGCTTTTATTGTCATTTAACGCTCATCTTTAGGCAAACTAGTGATATAATTGAATCTCTACTGGTTATCTACTTATCTACTCGATTTGCAAGATTTATATAAAAAGAGAGTGAAAAGAATCTCCTGTTTTCTTATCCTTCGAAATTCCTTTATTCTTCGATCTGACGTGCTTGTATGATTGTGGATGGCTAATAAAAGTAGAGGAAGACCAACGATACAATGGATGAACTGCGTGAAAGGTGATTTTAGCAGAAAGGGTGGTGATTACCCGAGATGACTATTAATAAAGTACTCCAGACCGAATTTCGGCCACGGCGGCCAATCTCAACGGAGACTATCCTTCGGCGCGGGAGATATTATAGTTCACAAGTGTGCGCGCAGACACAGATGCACTCCCTCTTCCCTTACTCTCATAGTCCGATGGGACGGCAATCCGATACGACCGTACTATTAATAGAGAAGTAAGAAGCATGGACGTGTTGCGCCGACCCCAAGGAATTTGGGATAAAGGCAAGAGAATGGTGATGAGTATGATGGCGCTTGAGATCCTTTTATACAAGGTGGACGCGACGATACAACAATAATTTAAACTTCGAATATCTAATGACACTCCTAATCTGCATACGAAAATTCAATCAATTATATTCAATAGTTTAGTCACCATAGCTAGTCAAAGATTGGCAAATCCCATAGTCAGGTCATCATTACTATAGTTAGATTGTTTGATTTTTTTTTAATTTCGATGTTATGGATTTATTTGATAGTTCGTATTGTTCACATTTATTGTCACGACGTAGTGGTAACGACTACCGACTTAAACACGAGGACACAATTAGTTGGTTAGAAAATAGGTTTATCTTCTCGAAAAGGACTAAAAAACCTTTCTAACTAAGCACTTTCGCAAACTAGACAACTAGTAGCGACGATTTGGAGGATTAGCGTGTGAGTTTTGTTTGATCCCAATGGCGGGCACGTGAGGCCTAATATTAATCCACGTGGCGTGGGCGTGACACTAAATCCCGATCAAAACGGCGCGGTGGTTGAAGCCAGTGGGCAGGTGTGCGTGGTAGTGTAGCGTTGAGTCGATGATATTGTGGGTTTTTTCACAATAGTTTATTTATTTTACATTACTTTATGAAAAATTAGCTTTTGCCCGCGGCGCCGTCAAACTCAAACTCAAAGCATTTATTTCAAATAAACCAATTACAGGCACTTTTGAATCGTCAAGAGGCCGTCAGTCAGAAAGATGAAGCCAGTTGCCCATTCCAAAGCGTAGTTATTTAAGGAGAAGAACGGGCAATAAACTCCGTGGACACTCTTTTAAATCAATATAATATGGTTACAAAGTCTTGGTTACATCATTAACGTTAAAAATTATGCATGTGAGAACGATGCAGAACGTTAAAAGAGTCCGTGATTAAAAGATGAAAAAAAAAACAATTCAAATATAAAATGAATTAAAGCCATGGCAGCAAAGAGATGACCAGTCCCTACTGACGGCGCCCGTTCACAAATATGACGCAAGGTTTAGCATCATTCAGCTTTCAAGCAGCATTTCCGACCACGTGGCAGTCGGAATTCTTCCACGGAAACATATTACCGGGATGAAAAGTATCTTAAGTCTTAAACCAGGGCATGGTTTACCTGCTAAATTTAATCGAAATCCGTTCCGCGCAACGTAAAAGACACACTGACAGGCATTTATTTACTTTCGAATTTATAATATTATTATGGATACAGAGCATTCTCGGAATTTTTATGTATTATTATTTTTTTCCTTCCTTCTTTTTAAACACAGTTGATTTAACGTAATAAGTAGTAGTAATAACTACAAACTTTAATCCTCGATAATGGTTAACACTAATATTCATTGTCGGCGGGACTGACACGCCTATTTGTCTAACTCTGTTAATACGGACACTACAGTCTACCAGCAATACAATTTGTATGTGTTAACTAAAGATTTCCCGCTATTAAGGGCCTATACTACCTCAAATAGGCTTAGCATGATCCTCCGTTATGTCGAAAATACTGCAGCATTAATTTTGAAATAAATATATGGTAAAGATGAGGATTAATGTTGGGTCTTATGTTAGACGAAAACACGATTCCATAAAAAATTTTCGATAGAAAAAAATCCAAAATTACCTCCAAACCGAACAATAAACCGCTGGTATTCAAAAAAATACTTCAAATTAGATCATGAAACTTTGTATACTAACCGAACTAACTATAAAGCAGGTCTTACGTTTTTTATTTTTTTTTTTAATTATCATTATTTTCACCGTAAAAAGCAAATACCTAAACTATTAGCGCTGCCTGCCGTCCGGCACAGCACTCTGTCTTGCTCTCACTCAGTCCGCGAGCAGTATCGTGCGAGCGAGATAAAGAGTGAATTTTAGCTGAGGTAGTATAGGCTCTTAAGTAATGTGTTATGTAGGTTCACAAATATTCTACTAATAAAAACAAAACAAAATAATCAAACAAAAGGCGAAATCAAAAGCCTTCGACAAAAATAAATCTATTGAGAGAGATTAATCACTGTGGAACTAAACAAAAACATTTTATGAAAGGCGAGAGCGAGAAGCTAGCAATTTTACGATTATCCCAGACAAGAGGGGCCCATTGAGCACAAGGAGCTACGTCAACCCTCAAACGAAGAAAACATTGAAAAAAATGAAGAAAACAAAAGTGCTCCTCGTTATGTAAATTATAACATCTTTTATCCATTGCCCATTTGCAGAGAATCATTTGTAATTTGCAAACAGGATGTTTTCCAATTTGTCCAGAGATCCTCCACTAGTGCTGTTTTTTCCATACTAATGGCTGGATATATTTTCGCATTACGGTCTTCCGTTGTTTCTAAGGTCGCCTGAGAAATGGCAGGCAATTTTGTAAGTTTAAAACAAAAACGACGAGACGGGGTGATACGACGGAACGCTTGTAAGCTTTGCTTATAATTTTCTTTTATTGCTGTTCGCAGCTGGTGGTATGGTTTTTATGAATGCATCGTCTTGACTTTTTCATTTGCAACGAACGGTGAAATAACAGGCACGCGAGGCTTTTAGTGTTTTTCCTAGGTGACAGTCCCCTGTTTACGAGGTCGTGACAAAAAAAAAGATATAATAAGTAATACGTGCTATCACTTTTTACTTCTGAGCCTTTTAAACTACATTTTAGGAAGAAGTTCTTTAACGCGGCTTACGGTACGAGTGAACTGGTAAAAAATCACGTAACGAAAAAGGATTATGCCCCTCCATGCGACTCTCTCTCCCTCTGTCTCTTTATGTTTTTATTATAGAAACAGACAGAGAGAGATAGTTTTCAGGGTTTTGCCAATAGTGAGGCTAAAATGAAAATCCTAGATAGCGGTTGCGAAAATTATCAAATTTTTGTACATAGATGCAGTTTTCATGGTTTTCGAGGATGCCGAAGCCTTAGTGAGGTCAAATTGAAAATCCAAGATGGCGACAACTTTAAGAGCTTCTAAAAAATTTTACTAGACGGCTCTGTATTAAAAACGCGTATTAACTTTACACTTTCTCTCTCTCTTCCTTCGGATACGGATATATATAAAAGTTTAAAATAAAAGAAAAAGGACTTATTGGGCATCAAAAAATCGTTCGTTCGGCAGCAATTAAAATTTAGTCCGTATTATTAAACTAACTACTTGATTGGTTAGTCTTAGTTTTCTTAAACTCTAGCTTAAAGCTTGAGTTTAAACAAAATGGTGAATCATTTTAACAATTTTAGCTCTTGTGAAATAGGTTACTAACTTAGGCTACATCAACAAATCAAATAGTAAAGATTATTGAAAGGCTACTTAATTTAGTAGAAAGTTTATGGTAGATTTTGGAAACACTAAGAAATTCTTGGAAATATAAACGACTAGTTTTTGCCCTCGTGAAGCTCGGAGCCTACGGGAATGTAAATACTACCGAGATAAAAAGTACCCCATATCCTAACTCAAATATTGGTCTACCTTTCATCGAAATCTATTCAGCCGTTATGGCGTCAAAAGGTACCAAACAGAGCTATTTCACATTTATAATATTAGAAGGTATGGATTTTAAGTTAAAGCAAAAATATATCATTCTCAAAGTGAGACAACAAAAATGATAACTAGATAATTTATTAGATTTAGAAACTAACTAGATTTTTGAACTTCTGACTAGAGATCTGTAGGGCAATTCTGCTAATTTAAAACGTTCAAAATCTAGTCGCAGTCTCATCTCGGCGACAAACAAATGTCAAAAACTTGTCAAAATGTAGGGAAATTTGAAGTATTTTTGACAGATTGAGACTGAGATCAGACTGCGAACGTTCTTAAAAATTACGAGAATTGCCCCTCTGGATATAAGGAATGGTGTCATAATAGGTCGGGGCAAAAATATTTCGTATTTTGAATCTATTGTTAGTAATCAAACCTCTTTGGCAGTACTGAATGTAACTGGCTGGTTTTAATACTATTAAATGTTGACATTCTAAAGATGCAATAAATTTTAAAAAAACTAGTTCCTGCCATTTCTCAATTGTTTTTCAAGCAAGCAACATGAACGTATGTGACGAAGAAATTCGGTACATTTTAAAATTTTATTACAAAAAAGGTAAAAATGCGACGAACGCCGCGAATAAAATTTGTGCGGTTTACGGACCTAATGCGGTATCAATACGAGTAGCACAAATGTGGTTCAAGCGTTTCAAGTCAGGTTTTAGTGTGAAGGATGAAGCGCGCTCTGGACGCCCTGCCACGGATAAAATCAGTGCCATTTTTGAAAAAGTGGAGCAAGATCGACATATTAGTAGTTATGATATTGCTGAAGAACTGGATGTTGATCACAAAACAGTTTTGCGGCATTTACAAAAGTCTGGGTACAAGAAAAAACTTGATATTTGGGTACCACATGATCTCACTGAGAGAAACTTAATGCAACGTGTTTCCATTTGCGATTCTTTGTTGAAACGTAATGATTCCGACCCATTTCTTAAACGGTTGATTACGGATGATGAAAAATGGATCACTTACGATAAGAATGTCCGAAAAAGATCGTGGTCGAAGCATGGGCAAGCCCCACAGACCGTGGCAAAGCCCGGCCTGACTCGGAACAAAGTGATGCTGTGTGTTTGGTGGGATTGGAAAGGAATCGTCCACTATGAGCTTTTGCCGCCGGGTAAAACTATCGATTCTGACCTCTACTGTCAACAATTGATGAGGTTAAAAGAAGCTATTGAGAAAAACCGGCCGGAGCTGGTGAATAGGAAGGGCGTGGTGTTTCATCACGACAACGCCAGACCGCACTCATCTATAGCCACTCAGCAAAAATTGAGAGAGCTTGGCTGGGATGTGTTGATGCATCCTCCGTATAGCCCTGATCTTGCTCCATCAGATTTGCACCTGTTTCGGTCACTTCAGAACTCTTTAGGAAGCATAAAGTTAACCTCAAAAGAACACTGTGAAAACTACCTGTCAGATTTTTTTGATAAAAAATCTCAAAACTTCTACAGCAATGGGATCATAGCATTGCCCACAAGATGGCAACAAGTCATCGATCAAAACGGCACATACATATTATAAATAAATAAAAAATTAAACCTAAAACAAAATTTTTTTTTGTATGAAAAATACGAAAATACTTTTGCCCTGACCTAATATTATCCATTGGGCACTGAATGACCGTAGCTAGCAAAATCTAGTCTAAGGGCCTACATGCTTTCGATTTCCACGACAACTTTCAACGGTATTGACATAAGCTATTCGGTAGCTTATACAAGATAGGCAAAAATTGTGGATCAAACGAAACAGCGCGACAGCTGGGGTTATTTGCAGTAAAAAAATTATCTGTGGCAGTACCCTAAGTTGATCTCCGTAGAAGTTATGACAAATTGAGTGTTTAAAGTAAGGTTCTTAAGTTCCAAAAGTGCCAATACTGATAAATCATGGTATCCACTATCATAAAAGCACTTTTGTAGTGATGTTGCTTTTAAAAAAAAAAACATTTTTTTACTGCAAATAAGCCCCCAGCTATCATTTTGTTTCGTTTGATCTACGATTTTTTACCCACCCTGTATAAGTACCATACATGTTTGCCTTTTCCATAATTGTTATCGCTGATAGAATGTCATTTTCTTAGGGCCTCAGACTGGCCCTTAACAGTCTCAAATTTCATGTAAATACATACCATAACATTCAATACTTATCATAATAAATTACCCCTTTAAAATTGCTTTTGAGTGCCACTCGTATTGGCAAACGACACCATATTATTATATATTACGTCAATCATATCTCCCTTCTTATTATAAGGGCACGAGAAAAATACACGCCACAGTATAACATTACGACAATGTCAATTATTGTCCCACCGCCAATTTTATCTAAAAGGGTTCTATCATATTTCTCGTGAAGAATTTTATTTCCAGTTATTGACGTGACGATTGCTTTTGCTTTAGTAATGGGTTATTGTTATTTCTTTGGATTTGTTGAAACAATGAAAGATTGGGTCTTTATAAACTACTACTTAGCTGTGCATTTTGATTTTACAAATCAATATAAACTCGAAACTATAATATGTAAATTTAGGAAGAAATTAACCGTGAGAAAATGCTTTATTCATGATCACTTTCGGGTCCAGATTAAAATGTTTGAATTCAAATTCAATATTACAGTTGTTCTATTAGTGAAAACTTAAATACAACATTACAAATAATAACTATGTTTACGATCGATCGATAACTACTTGTATAATAATCATCATCATCATCATCATCAGCCGGAAGACGTCCACTGCTGAACTAAGGCCTCCCCCTTAAACCACCACGCCGAACGACAATCCGCCACTTGCATCCATCGGTTGCCCGCGACTCTCACGATGTCGTCGGTCCACCTAGCGGGAGGCCTGCCTACGCTGCGTCTTCCGGTTCGTGGTCGCCACTCAAGAACTTTTCTTCCCCATCGGGTATCAGTTATAACACAAAATATAACACAAGGTTGCTTTTCATGACTGACTGTGTGTTTGCTTAGTTTTTTTAAAGCTAAGTATACAATCGATTTTGATGTAGTTTTCACTGTCATTTAGACAATCTATTCCGGACCATAGGAGGCCCAGTGGTAATGGTCTCGACTTACGAGTTGTAAGGTCGTAGGTTTGCACCCAAACAGGCGCTTTACTTTGTGTAAATTATTTAACCACCAATGGTCTCAAAACGGTGGAGGAAGCGTCATATCCTAGAGCCAAAAATTCGTATAAATCAAATATTATCAATATTTAACTCAACGCCAGGGGCGTTGAATTAAATCTCACACGGGTGCTTTTTTTAGCTAGTTGAATAATAATTATAATATGTAATCTATAATAATCGTCTTTGGTCAATCATGATAGTATCATGATTGACCAAAGACATTATCATGATCATGATTGACCTTATCATGACATTACATTATCATGATTGACCATTGATGTCGACGAATGGCAATCAAATAATGACATATTTATTTTTGGTGTTCATTTCTCAAGAAATGAACTAGGTATGTACAGACGCCAGCACATCAAGCTACAACAACCTGCCAAATTTCTTTAATAGATTTTCAACTTTATCGCTAGAGCATAAGGTTCAAAGTTGATTGGGAAAAATTACAGGTTCGGGCAGCTTGATGTAATGGCGTCTGTATCTACCCGGGATTTGCGAGTGTAAAGATAAGATAATAATTATTATAATATCGATTCATTGAATGCATTATTATTTTTTATCAGCAAGAATTTACCTTTTATCCGATATTGGGCCAAAAAATTATATAAGGAAAAATATACATAAGAGTAATATTATGTTTTAGTTTTGTTTTTAAGATTATTTATCCGTAATAACTTACAGGTTAAAGATAAGGGTTTTTCATTGAACTCTCTAAATAACAAATAGAAATTAAAAGTTGAACAATAGAAACATACTTGAACTTACTATAAACTAGCTGAACAGGCGAACTTCGTGCCGCCTCAGAATCAATAAGAACGAATGTATGAGAAAATGTATTACCTTAAATATTTTTTTTTCGTGAATTTGTCCCATGTTTTAATAGTTATTCTGCTATAATATCATAAAAATTGGTCTAGCGGTTCAAATGGTGTAACTAAACCGAATATAACACAATATTACAATTACTGCCAAAACTCTTTATTATAAAAAAATACGGTAGGTACCTACTATAAAAAAATCTCATCTTTGACGTATAACAAATTTTATTAAGATAGGGGTAGTAGCATTTTTCTGTGTAGTCACTAATATTGCTAAACGCAAATCCTAGATTTTAAACACACTATTTTATGGATTAACCGTAGAGTACTAAGCATCCCCTGAGAGGCAATTTGCAGTTGTTTTTTTTTTGGTTAATTTGAAATTGCGGGTACACATCGGGTTGTACGTTCGTGACAACTTAGGGTGCTTACATAAAGAAACAGGTTTCCGGTGCAGGCGAGTCTGTCCGGGTCGGTACCGATCGATGCGGGCGAAATAGTCCCACATTAACTTATGCGCTCACACATAAAGAAACGGGTAAAACATGAAGATCCTCCTTCTGAAGATCAATCCTGCGGAGACCTGTACCGGGAGTCGGGACCGAAAACCCGCTTCTTTATGTAAGCACCCTTAGGTAACCCGCTACGCATTTGAGGGTCACGCCCAGCTAACTTAAACATGCTCGCCCAGCTAACATAAATATCTCGGATATTGACAACGCGATCGCCTAGGAGGCGATCATTAGTCATCATCTTCATTCCAGCCGAAAGACGTCCACTGCTGGACATAAGCGTCCTCCAAGCACTGCCGCTTCGACTGATTTTGTGCTTCTCGCATCCAGTGGGTTCCTGTGGCCTTCACCTGGTCATCGGATCATTGGTACTAAAAGGATCATTTTTGCTTGGATTTTAGTAGAACATTTTTTACTTTTTTGGGCTAAAACAGCTATCAATTTACTATGTATTATATAGTTCAAATATTATTGTATAGAGATGAATGAAAGGCAATTGCATGCAGCTGAGATGAGAATGCTAAGAGGGATGTGTGGTGTTACACGAATGGATAGAATAAGAAATGAGTACATAAGAGGAAGTTTGAAAGTGGCACCGGTAACTGAACAGTTGCGTGGTAATCGGTTGTCATGGTATGGGCATGCGATACGGAGAAATGAGGAAAATGTCGTGAGGAGAGTTTTGAGTATGGATGTCGATGGCTATAACAGTAGGAGAAGACCAAGGAAACGATGGATGGACTGTGTGAATGATGATATGTTTAGAAAAGGGGTGACGACAAATAGAGAAGTATGGAAGAAAAATACATGTTGCGCCGACCACAAGTATATTGGGATAAGGGGAGGAGAATGATGATGACATTATTGTATAGCCTCTATAAAACCCGCACTTTCAGACATAAGCCTGAATTCCTGTTACGCTAATGTCGGTCGCGTACTTTAGCGAGAAAGATATAG
The DNA here is from genome assembly GCA_949316385.1 of Globia sparganii. Lineage (NCBI taxonomy): Eukaryota > Metazoa > Arthropoda > Insecta > Lepidoptera > Noctuidae > Globia > Globia sparganii. The sequence continues at coordinate 21,353,557 of OX438654.1, forward strand.
CAACGTACGCGCTGCTGACGTGCTATATAGAACACATTGTATATTCACACGCGCGACCGAAGTACGCGACCGACATCAGCGTAACAGGAATTCAGGCCTTAGGGAAGGTTCATATCTGAAGGAACATGCGTCGCGTATTATCAATCGCGTAACGCCAGAACAGACAAATGTATAGAAAAACACTTGATCGTTCACACTCAACCGATGATGCGTTAGTGCGAATAGACGCGATCGGTGATACGCTCGACGCATTTTCTGTCAAAATATGTGAACCGACCCTACTTAGTTTTTTTTTTTTTTAAATAAAAGTTTTCGGTAAGGCTCTGTCAGAAAGTGTAACATAATACTATATTAAATGTTATTTCGTGGACTAATCAGACATTCTATGAAAAAAAAAAAGTTATAAATATTAAAAAAGGTAGAATGCTATCCCGTATTTTTTGTTCAAAACATCTTTTTTAGCAAATGAATGTAAAAGAAAATTTCAATTTATTTATAAAGTAGCCTCCCAGACCTTATTAGTATTAAGGGGTGATAAAATAAGATTAGTATTCTACGGTAAAATTACGTTCTAAATCCTTGCTAACTCATAATACCTACAATAAAATACTGAAGTCTCATTAAAAGTCTCACAGCTCCACATTTACCCACACAACCACGACCAACAACTCCACACAATAAGATTCAATTTAAATTATTAAATAACCGAACACTATCACATACTGATTTCTCTACACAATTCTTTTATTATCGACTTTATCAGCATTTAGTCTGATATGAATCTTGTGATAAAACTCACGATTTTTTTCACATTTCAGTCGGTGTTTGTGGTACGTGGCGACATAATCGCTTAATAGCTCCCATAGTGTGGTGTGAACGGGAGTGCTGTGCCTATGGTATTTTTAAAAAGAAATAATTAATGAGTTCAATTCAAGATGGCTGGTAGTGACTACACTATAAAGGCAAGTGTGACTGACGCTTATCACGGTCATGGTGTTATTTTTTAATTTTTTTTTTCTTCGGATTTCCATTTGGGTTTTGAGACGTGATGTAAATAGATGTAATAGTAGGTACAGTTGTATTTTTTTTTTTTGTGAAAGCACATTGAAAAAAAAAATTGATTATTTTTCGTAATAAGCGTGACAACGTTTATGATTTTATTAATTTCCATTTTGTAGCAGTTCTGTCGTTTTTTTAATTTATTATAATATTTAAGCATTCGCCTAAACTTTTACACTATCACTAAAATTATGAATTATTCTTAGCCCTGATTTTTCAAGAGTCAGATAATTTTAATCCGAGGAATAAAAGTTGTGGTTAGACAACTTTTGTGTAGAAAATATGTCAAACTTATTTATTCTTCAGATAAGTATAAGTTATCTGACTAATGAAAAATCAGCCATAACTGTACTTACATCTACTGAAATGAACATCCAAAATTAATATTACACAGATCAACATTACACACAGCAAAACTAACCAAAATTCCACGCATCAGCTGTTCGTCGTTTGGGCTAAATTGTAAATGCCATCTGACACCGATGGGTCACTGCGGTATTCTGGCAAAGGTTCACTGACCTGTCCCCGGTTTTGCACGAAAGCAAAAACAGAATACTTGTTAGCAGTTTCCTTTTTTCACACCTGATATTTTAATAATATTTTTACAAAAAAAAAAAGCTGATTTAATTATTTAGTTTTCACATCACTTTTTTTTTTTTTGTTAATTCTTCTGACCAATAACTTAACACAACATACTTAGTGTCAAATATTCGACAACATTGCTGATGCGTTCAGTTTCATTGTTGAATAGAATAGACATTTATCTCGCAAAATTCGCCCTTTGGATAAGAAAATGAAGAAAAAAAGAATGATCGTTTGTTCCTATACAGTTGTCTGAGGAAGGGTGTCGCCAACTTAAGGGTGTGGTACAGACCATCAAACTGAACAACTTTTACCCGGGGACCAACATCGTAATCGTGAATAAAAAATCAGTCGTTCCATACATTTGATCAAGAAGGAATTGCAGTTTTGTATGGGACGACTGATTTTTTATTCACGATTACGATGTTGGTCCCCGGTTAAAAGTTGTTCAGTTTGATGGTCTGTCCTTAAGTTGGCGACACTCTTTGTCAGACACCCAGTATAACGAGCTGTACGTTACCAGATGACAAAACTTGATAGGTACTATTGGCGTCCACAAGATTTTGGAATATCTTACAAAATGCTTAAAAGATTAGATAAAACACTTGTGTAGTTGAAAAGATCGTATGATAGCCTATATTGACTTTATAGGATAATCGATGTTTTATCATTTATCATAGTAAAGTGATTTACAAACATGACTTACTGTCTAACGAAATTTATCAGTAATTCGGTTGCAAATGTGCTTGATAATGATACGAATATTCATGAACGAAAAAATAATTCTTGTATTTGAATTTTTGTATTAAAAAAATGTTTAGTGGTTTAACTTGAAATGGAAATGGATTTTTAGTGAAAATGTTGAAATGGTTGTTTAGTTGGATGGAGATCTTTCATGGGTCTAAGAATATGCGCGAAATCATTTTTAATGAAAAATTCTTAACCAATATGGAAATCGTAACTTTGGAAGTTAGTTTCAAAATCTTGTGTTACATGAAATCGATGATTTACGTGAACTCTTACATTAAGCGATTACGTTTTACGAATACATAAAATCTATTGTTTTTTTGCATTCCACCGTAAGTGTAATTACAAACTGTATTAGAGTTATCTTGAATTAATTAAGTTACCTACCTTTCCCACAATAGGTATCGTGCACATTTTACTGTATCGAACTGCAATTTTGTTTCATCATTTTGGCAGTACGTATTTAAAATCGGTATCAACGGAAAAAAAACAACCAATACAAATAAACAAGTTAAGACTGTGCCGACCCTACAGTGGCGCCCTCATCGTTTGTTTGGTTATTTCATACAATTTAGAATGAAAATGCAGAAAACAAGCACGTTAAGTTGTGCTTCACAAGATTATACGTTAATATTATTAGAAGCGGTAGTTTTATATTGTTTAGTTTTATCATAATCCTTAAAACGGAATATAGTGGCCACTTTTATCCGTTTTAAGGATTATAATGAAACTAAACAATATAAAACTACCGCTTCTAATAATATTAACGTATAATCTTGTGAAGCACAACTTAAAGTGCTTGTTTTCTGCATTTTCATTCTAAATTGTATGAAATAACCAAACAAACGATGAGGGCGCCACTGTAGGGTCGGCACAGTCTTAACAGAAAACTTGTAACTCTATAACACATTCATCATTAGTTTATTTCTATTTCTCCATTACATCCATGTCGTTAATTGACTACCTAGTTACACTTTCATTATTTATCCATTGTAATACTGTTCCAATAAACAGCCGTAATGTGTTATTTATTTACTTTCGCCGGAAGTTCCGGCGCCTGCGACCTTTTGCTTGTCACAGTAATGCCACAGAGTGTCTATAGTTTATGACATGACACTCAAGGCATAGACAAGTAACGAGGTTACGTCTGGCGCCGATTAAAAATTAATATTTTACGTAATCTATGTTATTTTTATTTCTTTTATTATTTTTTTTTATTTCTGTAACTTCCCGTGACACCACAGCGGCCCCTATCAGAATACCAGCGCTGCGAAATTTATTTTTAAATATCGCAGCATCATGCTGAGATAGGAGCCTTTTGGCCTCGTATAGGAATTTCTTTTTCATTTTTCTTCTTGTTACTTTTTTAATTTATTTTTTATATAATTTGGTATTTTAATTTTAGATTGTGTTTAGTTTAGTTTGTGATCCTCCTGTACGAGTCGCAATAAATACTTTTTCTTTCTTTTAAAAATAGTAGTGCTAATAGGTGATGTTCTGCAGAATGGTTAGTTGCGTAGTACCTACTACGGGGGCGGTGGTGATACGACCAGCGGGGTAATTTCGTAATACACGTCCAGACGCCAGCACACCAAGCTACTACAAATCTGTCAAATTTCTTTAATAGTTTTTCAACTTTATGGCTAACTAGCGACCCGCCCCGGCTTCGCACTGATACTAAGTACAGGTATTTCAAGAATGCCAGCACCCGCCGCCGCGGCCGGTACCGCAGCAACCGCTATGTCCCTGCATTTTAAATCTGTAATATCTTCGAAAATATTCATTTAAATTACATGCTGTAAAGGGCCATATTATCTATATTAAATGCATAATGTATTTAAGGTACTAAATTGGATAAGGATTAATGCTGTATTGCTTAAAATCGCTTCGTAAATAAGCCATTATTTCTCGTAAAAAGTAAAGGATAAAAAATGATTATTGTGGGTTATCCCTAAGAGATAGACATATACCATCGCGGACTTTTTTGTAGACCTTTTTAAGGTGTACAATACTGTAGTACATTATTTTGACCTATCTCGTAGGGTTCAGCCAGCGTTTGAAAAGTAAGCGCAAAAAAATGTGTTTATTTACGACATCACATGCATGCATGTATTATATACAGAGTTGATACGACCGAGGGGCATTAAATTACACTACGTATACTATACGTGTTTAATATTAATTCGATACGGTATAAAAATAAAAAGCTCCAAAATTGAGAATTTTTTTTTCAAACAAACTAAATAGCTTACAAATCAGAGTAAAACGCAACCACCCTTTGTAAATAAAGGAAAAACCCAAATTTCATAGAAACTTGGACCTGGCGACTGACCTTACAAAGTGGCAACGTCGTCGCACGCGCGCCGGGGCGCGGCATGTTAGGCGTGTGTAACTCTTTACGGAACCGACTCACTGATCCGGATCTTTGAAGTGATTCAAAAGATTGGTTCAGTAACAACGTTTCAAACGGATCATTTGGATCTGAAACATTACTTTGCTCTGGCTCATTCCGCGCGACGCGTCGCTCGCGAGCCGACTGAGCAGTGAGGGAGCGAGAGAAGGAGACTGAGACACACTGAGTCACTCGCGAGTCGCGAGTGAGCGGGCGACATAATTACAATTATACAAGTCAGAAAGAGATACCAAATGAGATGTGTATCACTCACACTCTCACAGATTTTCGTTATCGTTATTCATGCACGTCAAAATGACCACTATGGCGCTTACGTATCAAATACTATACGGTCGTTTTTTGCTTATAATGTTTGTACTAACAAGTTATCGTTTTACGTTGACGCGGCACGCGGCTGATTGTTTTATGTTCGTTCGCACCAATTGAAACATTCTGCATTTTGTATCCTTTGAGCCGATGATCCAAATGAGCCAAATGAAACATATCAGTGATTCGGATCATTTCAGTGATCGAGATGCAAATGATCCAATCGCAAAAATGATACACTTTGCCCACCTCTACGGCATGTGTTTCGTGTCGAAGCGGGCGGCCGGCGGTGGCGCGGGCGGCGGCTTAGGCCTCCGCTCGCGCTGGCTGTTATGTTAGATAGTTTTGAAGTACGCCGACAACAAAAACACTAAATTTTTAAATTCTCTATGTGTCCTTCATTCACATTAATGCACAAATTATACCGACGGAGAATATTGTTATTTAGTTTTCTAATTAAATCACTGTCCGTCGCTAAGCACTTTAATTTGTGAAATGCTAAAATAATCCTGTTTTTTAGTTCAACAATTGTATTTACCTCGGAGGCATACACTTCACCCTTAATGTATCCCCACAAAAAGAAATCCATGGGAGTGAGGTCCGGAGATCGTGGTGGCCACCGAACAGGTCCGAATCGACCGATCCATTGCTGCCCAAACATTTCTGTGAGCCGCTCCCTGGAAGCCATCACAGAATGTGGAGGCGCACCGTCCAGCTGGTACCACAACTTGCGATGAACGGCTAAAGGTAGTTGGTCAGTGTACTCGGCCACAGGACCACTTAATAAATCTAAAAATTTCGCCGCTGTAAGGGTGCCGTCAATAAAAACAGGGCCGATAATATTATTATTATGGATACCAGCCCACACATTGAGAGAAAATCTGTACTGGTGTTCAGATTCTCGAAACACGTGTGGATTTCCCAAACTCCAGTACCGGAGGTTTTGCCGATTCCAGATGCCGTTCCGAGTAAAAGTACACTCATCGGTCCATATTACATTTGTTAAGAAATGGCGGTCTTCGGATGTTTTATTTAATAGCCATTGGCAGTAACTGTTCCTGATCGGTAAGTCTCTCGATAACAAAGCTTGCACCTTCCGATATTTATAAGGTTTGCGTTTGTTACGTTTTAGAACCTTGTGGATGGTTCTATGGCAACATCTAAACTGCCGGGCGGCTCTGTGCAGACTCGTTGTCGGGTTGCGGGAAAAATGATCTAATATTCGTTCGTCCCATGCAGCGGGTATTTGCCGCGGTGGCACTCCCTCCTGTTGCGGCACTACACGTTTATTGTCCCGTAATCTTTGTACAGCCAACTGTATGGTGCGGGCGTTCCTAGGGCAATTGCGGCTGTCACCATGCCTTTCTCTGTATGTTCGCAGAGCTAATGCTGCGTTTCCACGGCATTCACCGTAAATTAAAATCATGTCAGTGTATTCTGACGCCGTGTAAGTTAGACGAGGCATTGTTGAACACTTTAATTAGGTATACACACACACACAACCAAAGTTTAATTACGTGTCCTATCACAATAAAAAACAGTAAATCACAAAAAAAAACACTAACACTAAATAATTATAATAGCAAGTTACGTGTCTTGTCACAATAAAAAAAAAGAAAGAAGTGTCCTATTCACAATAACAAAACAAAATCACAATTGTCAGTGCACGAGTTCCACAAAACAATAGCGGCACAGGACTTCCGTGTTACGTAACGTACGTCCCGGAAGGATAGCGTTGGCGCACTGAAAAACCAAGTTTTTTAGTTTTTAGAGGCCCCCCTCGCAAGGACCAAAGATGCAATAGCAACACACTGACCTATTTCTATTTCTTTTACGCTCGTGATGTTTTGCTAATGGGATTGTCACTTTCTTTTGTAGGACGTATTTGCTTATGACTTGCGTAAGAGCGGCAACAACGTATCGTAGATTTATCGTTTTAAGGTGCATGACCTATGCCTATAGACATAATCAGCTGTTAAGAAAAATACATCATGTTCAAACGGGCCAAAAACTTAAAAAGTCATTTGCGACTAAACTACTGTTTCAATTTAAATGATATTTGGTACAGAGCTTGAAAATGGTACCTAGTATAAGCAGTTTAAAGGAAAGCCTTTCTGTCGTATCAACTTTGTATATAAACCTTCCTCTTGAATCACTCTATCTATTAAAAAAAACCGCATCAAAATCCGTTGCGTAATTTTAAAGATCTAAGCGTTCAAAGGGACAGAGAAAGCGACTTTGTTTTATACTATGTAGTGATGAAGCATAAGGTTCAAAGCTGATCAGGAAAATTTGACAGTGGCCCCGATTCTGTTGTTTACAAACTAAACTAAATCTATGTTCAGTGCATCTTTTTCTTTCTATTTCATTATGAAAAGGACAGAAGATAAATATTAGTTTAGTCCTGTCTAATTAGTCAGCGCTTGACGTAAATTGACGTATTTTTAGTAGCCAATTTTTTTATCACGTCTAAACTTGTCTATGGATTATTTAATATGACAGGACTAAACTAATATTTTATCTTCTGTCCTTTTCGTAATGATATTGAAAGAAAAAGATGCATTGAACTTAAATTTAGTTTAGTTTGTGAACAACAGCATCGGGGCCAATGTCGGGTAGCTTGATGTGCTGGCGTCTGTACCGTAGCAATGGCTTTCCTTTTGACAGTTCAACAATACACATTGCATTATTTACGTTGCTAAGTAGACAAGTTTTTCGAACATTTGAAGCAATGGATGGAGCAATATCCTTTAAAATTATTCACATTGTACTTGAAAATAGGTATGTTACGCAATTAGGGTGCAGATGTTTTAACATAAACGAAGTAAAAGGGTATTTAAGGAAGGATCGTAGCAGGTGGCGTTCTATGGTTTCTGCCTATCCCTATGTGAAGAAGGCGTGAGTTTATGGATGTATGATGTTGTGAAAACAGGCCTAAGTTTGCTTAACCTTTTCTTTCCGAAACTATATACAATTATCACTGTAATAGTTACATAGATACTTGCCAGGTTTCAAATCGTCCACACATTATTCCAGCTTAAGAAACGAGTTTTTTGTTTACATTAACTTTATCAATACTACGCTCATATTAAATGTAGGTAATAACCGTTTACCATTTTCTAATATAAATTTCATAAAAGAAACGATCTACTCGAACGCACTATAACAAAAGATACATAACGAAGCGAAACTCTTGTGTGTCAGACTTAATCGTATCATATCGATATAGAGCACAATAATGATGATCGATTGAAAAATAATCACAATCAAATAAAATCACGTTTCCATTTACTTACAGATAATTTTGATAACATAGTTATTCGGTAGATAAGTGTCTTCGAATAACGATCGACGAAGATCTTTGACAGTCAAAATCAAAATTAAAATATTTTATTTCACATAAACCTACATGGGCACCTCTGAAACGTCAGAAGCTAGATGCACGGTTCCATTTGGTCGTTTTGTTGTTATGGGCAGAATGAAATTCAAAATCAGACATCCAGTATTATTGAGGGGTATCGTGTTACCAAGTAACTGGATTCTGGAAGGCAGTTGGTCCATGTAAAATACATATGTTATTCAGCTGCATCTGGTTAGACTGGAAGCTGACTCCAACTTACTTGGAAAAAAGCTAGGCTGATTATGATGAGGTACGTTAAACATTTTGTCGAAAATCTTTCATTCGCCTATGAGATAGTTTATTTTTGCTGAATTGTTTCTCCCCGCTTAAACTGATCGTAAGCGGTGAAATGAAAAACGCCTACCCGGATTTTCAGGGACGGTTATGGTAGAGAAAGTAATAATAGGTACCTATTAAGCCACATTTTTGTCTGCATTTTCGTATTTGTGAACTTTTAGTGAAAATATTCAATGTAATTAAAAATTCTGTTGAGTGATTTCATCAGTGGCAACCAACAGTTGATTCTTTGATAAAAAGTTACAGATGCCAGCACATCAAGCTACTACAATCTGTCAAATTTATTAAATAGATTTTCAACTTTATCGCTATAGCATAAGGTTCAAAGTTGATTGGGAAAATTTGACAGTTTCGGGTAGCTTGATGTGCTGGCGTCTGTGCATCGATTTGTAATTAATGTAGTTTGTCTGTAAGCTACCTCATTGCTGCCAGCTGGTACCTGAATTATCCAATTTAAATGAACAATATAATGACAGTTTCCTGGATATAATTACCTGGTAGTTTAAAACTTCTCTATCACACAGAAGTTTAAAATTACTTCCTATGATAATTATTATGAAAAAATAAATTTTCACACGATCCAAAGCAAAACTTTCGCAATTTTAAACGACTACCTACAATCCAACAAGCACATTTCAATTCGAAACTCTCCAGGTACACATTGAACATTCCGTGACACTTACAACAATGGCCGTACGAACTGCGCGGCATCAAATTCATAACTACCAAAGTTCTCATGCCCAAACTAAGCAATGATACTACAACATTCGGTCCCCAGTTACACTAACAAACATGGCTACCCCTAGACAGGCATTCGAAAATGTTGACAACTCCGCTGATTGGATGGTGTTAGTAATATTTTTTTTAACACAATGCTTTTCATTGGGTGGTAGAGGGGCCCGTGGCTAAATAATAACAGCCGCACAGGTCGATCGATCAGGTTAAGCTACGCTTGCCGCGGTTAGTCTGTGGATGGGTGACCATCTTTACATACCGACACCCCTGCGTGCCTCGGAAAGCACGTTAAGCCGTTGTTCGATCGTTACGGATAGTCAGAAGACCGAAAGTCTGACAGCCAGTCTTACCAAGGGGTATCGTATTACCCAGTAACTTGGTTGTGGAGGTCAGAAAGGCAGTCGCTCCATGTAAAACACTGTTATTCAGCTGCATCTGGTTAGACTGGAAGCCGACCCCAATATAGTTGGGTAAAGGCTAGGCAGATGATGATGATGCAGTCCTTTGGGTATCGAGTGTTGGCAACTCCGTTAATTGTGTGAAATTAGCTACTTTTTTTACCTAACGCTTGATGGATTAGATATCCCTAATAATATTAACCGGCATTAATAATGCGTAAATAAAGTAAAAATGTTTTAATAACTTAATTGATTAATTATTTACATTTTAATAAAAATATGTAGGTATGCCTTTAAATTATACAAGGTGTAACATAATTAACGCAAGACCCCATACACCCCAATTAGAGTATTGAGTTAAAAGCATAATACAATGACCACGACTTATTTTTTTAAAGCTTGCTATTTTTATTACGAAAATCGTATTGAGTCTTATTGCCTTGAAATAAGATTTAATTTTATTTGGCTCAATCGGCGGTTAGTATGAAAAAATACATCATTTTTGAAAAAAATACCTTTATTAAATGTTACTGAAATCGATTAAGTAGTCAATTATGAACAAACTACTTTCAGGACTTGCGTTTATTCTGTTACACCTTGTATATTTACATAGTGTTATGAAAACAAGTAAATTCGTGATTACATATTAATAAGTACCAAAGATATAATACGAAGCTTTTGTATGAGGCAAGGGTTTTGTAGGAAAGTTTGGGATGCATGAAAAAGCCTCTTCGTGTAGCGCAGTTTGTTCCGCCAGTTACTATACTGAACTGAGCGCTCGGCGCATCCTGGACAGTCACACCCAACACCTTATTTGACTGGCCAATTCTTTCCTTGCGGTGGTAAGGCTAACGCCCGCCTGGTTTGCGTCCACTCTCCCACCGGAGTCCGGCGTCAAGCAGCCTGTTGTGTTTCGTCGATGCGTGAGAGTTCCAGTGCCTTCGACATCTTCTGGGCACGCTCGTTCCATAATAGACTTCCTCCATCGCTTTCCATCAGGCGTGATCGAGTTCAAGAGCGGGCCCATTCAGCAATTTAAATAAAAAGTTCTCATCACCCAAAAAGTTACGAATTTAGCGAATTCGAGCCATTTGTATACTTTTTATCGATTCCAAATCTTTTTACTAGTTACCTGCATTCTGTTGAGATCCTTTAGATAGTGGAAAGTAATTTAATTTTAACAATAATAAGGACAGATGCATATCCGTTTCTAGTGCGTTCAAGGAACTTTCTGTAATTCGCCCGCTTAAAATCGTTGGTAGTGGAAAGATTTTTGCTGTAGAGTCGACTACTTGCATTTTATTTGAAATCCATTGAAAAGACTAGTATATGATCATGCAGACACATGACAGTATTTTTATCTCACGACGCAACAACGACAACAACGAAAGCGACGCGCGCTTTATTTGTGGTAACTTAGTGTACAAACACGCTGAGAATGTGTGCGTGAAGACGAATACCGTCACCACGTAACACAAACGTGCAAACACACACACTTTCGACTTCGCCATTGTCTCGGACGGTACCTTACACACACGTTCAGAGTGTGTTTGTGCACTCGGTAATCACAAGTAAAGCATGCGTTTGCGTCGCTTCGTAGAATAAATATACTGAACCACAATGCCATTCTGATGTGGGTGCTACAATTAAAATAAATTCTACTATTATAAATAATCAGTTGCTTTATGGAGATTTATAAAAAGACAATTCAAATACACGGGGAAAAGGCGTAAGTTTATGTATCACACATTTATAAACTTACGCCTTTTCTCCGTGCCAACGCCAACTGCTACGATCCTTACATACTCATTTTCCTTCGTTCACGTGTCACAAAAAAAAAAAACACTGTGACACGAGAATTTTGTATATTAGAAGATTACTAGCTGCACCCCACGGCTTCACCAGCATAAGTGTCGCTTCCGTGGGAATATCGGGATAAACAGTAGCCTTTATGTTAAACCATAGTGTCAGCTACCTTTGTACAGAATTTCATCAAAATTGGTCCAGCCGTTTAAGCGTGAAAAAGTTATTAGTGGTATTAGTGTGATAGTGTGGTTATATTATAATATACAGGGTGAAATTGAAAACATGCGACAAATCGGAATGGGAGATTGTACTCATCATTATGATCAACTTTTACTATGGGACCAAACCTGAAATCACGAAAAAAAAAACAGCTGTTTCCTACATTTATGATCGCATAACACGTCAAAATGTAGGGAACAGCTGATTTTTTTTTCGCTATTGCAGCTTTGGTCCCTTAATAAAAGTTGTTCATAATGATGAGTACAATCTTCCATTTCGGTTTGTCGCATGTTTTCAATTTCACCCTGTATATAGTGTGATGTGATTAAGTAGGATTACCTAAGAAAAGAAAGATAAATAAATAAATAATACATAAATAAAATTTAAAAATTGATAAAGCCCAATGGGCAATGGAATCGGATACATATAAAACCAAGCCATCTCAAAAATCTGATACTTCTTTCAGTATCTTCGTTTCAAAATGATGATCCTACAATAACAAGAAACGAGCGACAACTCTAAGCATTCTATGTTCCATGCAATAAACATAAAGTATGTGGGTAAGAAGTTAGCCGTTAGTTCCGGGAATAATACGACTCCTGCATAAAATTATTTGAATAGCGGAAAAGCGAATCGAAGGAAAACTCGGGCGACTCCATTCAAGCTCTCGTCACAATTCAACGAAGAATTTACATTTTAATGAGAACGATTATTCCCTTGTTTGAAGGGATTAAGTTTAGCAATGCTTTCCGATTTTCGCGTCCACACAAAGTTTGTCTAATTGCTTTATTGGTGATTACAAAACTAAGACACCAGTTTTGGAATACATTAACCAAGAGTTTACAAGAAAAGCTGTTCAGTAGGTATTATTAGATTACCGATTGAACAGGTTGGAACTTGCTCGGCGGATAAATGGGAACCTATTGACGTCTAATCGAATTTGTTAGCTGTTTCTTGTTCATTAATTTTTGGTAACGGTTTCTTTAATCTTTTGAAGTCAGCTAAAATTGTTTTATTGAATAAAAATTTTGTCAGACAGATCTTAAAAAAATACCAATTTTAGGAGCCATGGATTGGCAATACCATGGATTCAGTACCATTATTCAGAAGCCTTTTGCGATGCGATAATTATTCGAAGGTTATTTATAAAAAAATAGTGGTTCTCTAACTTTTGACCACGTAGGTATTGTACTTTTATTTAATAAAATTTTATGCACAAGTAAAAACTGTATAAAGGCGGACTTAATACCTTAGGCATTTTCTACCAGTCTACCTTAGGGTGATGCAGAGACAATACACAGTAGGTGCAATAACAGAAAACAAATTAAGTATTTATAACTAAAATATAAGAATAAATACATATATACATACATACAAAAAAAAAACAAAAGGTTATGAGAGATAAACAAGAAAATCTACAAAAACTTAATTCTGAGACGAATCTGCCATCTTCTTGTGTACATGTTCTCGAGCTTTCACTTTAAATGTGAACCGATTGGTTACCGTCCTGATATTCTGAGGGAGCGCATACATGCATTCTTTTCTATGTGTTTACTTTTATAGTCTGTATTGAATTTATGACAGCAGGTCCTTGCCACTCTATACATAGCGCACACCAAGCTAAGCAATACTCGTATGTACAAGCTGGCTTCTTATTGTACAGAAAGCCTAACTATACAGTGAGGAATCGTATTGCTTGATGTATAAACATGTGTACAATCTAATTACTTTCTACTGTATGTACTTTCTCGAAAATTTTATTTATGTATTATTTATTTATTTATCTTTCTTTTCTTAGGTAATCCTACTTAATCACATCACACATCACACTATATACAGGGTGAAATTGAAAACATGCGACAAACCGAAATGGAAGATTGTACTCATCATTATGAACAACTTTTATTAAGGGACCAAAGCTGCAATAGCGAAAAAAAAATCAGCTGTTCCCTACATTTTGACGTGTTATGCGAACATAAATGTAGGAAACAGCTGTTTTTTTTTCGTGATTTCAGGTTTGGTCCCATAGTAAAAGTTGATCATAATGATGAGTACAATCTCCCATTCCGATTTGTCGCATGTTTTCAATTTCACCCTGTATATTATAATATAACCACACTATCACACTAATATTATAAAGGCGAAAGTATGTGAGTGTGTATGTGTGTTTATATGTTTGTTACTTTTTCACGCTTAAACGGCTGGACCAATTTTGATGAAATTCTGTACAAAGGTAGCTGACACTATGGTTTAACATAAAGGCTACTGTTTATCCCGATATTCCCACGGAAGCGACACTTATGCTGGTGAAGCCGTGGGGTGCAGCTAGTAATCTTCTAATATACAAAATTCTCGTGTCACAGTGTTTTTTTTTTTTTGTGGATGGGAAATCATCCAATGACCCCTCCCGCTCTGGGTGGAGCAGAAGGGAGTGTCAGACTCTTACTGATTAAAACCCACCCGTGTTCCTTCCTTAGCCCTTTGTGTTCCGGGGTAGCGGTAACCCTTTCGGACAATCCCGAGTGTTAGTTACGATACTCCTCCGAAACGGTTGGACCGATTTGTATGAAATTTTGTGTGCATATTGGGTAGGTCTGATCGGCTACTATCTATTTTTTCTTTCACGCAAAAACTACTGAACAGATTTAGATGAAACTTTACTGAATTATAGGTTATACATCAGATTAATACACAGGATACGTTTTATCTTGATATTCCTACGGGATTAATATTTATGCGGGTGAAACCACGGGGCACTGCTAGTTCACTATATTAACGTTTAATGCTTTTGTTACAGTCGGAAACAAATGGGACGCCAGCAAAGAAAGCAGTAGATGATGGCACTCCAGAGCGAGCATCTTGGGGACGACCCTTAGAGTTCATATTAGCTTGTCTTGGATACGCCGTAGGTTTGGGAAATGTCTGGAGGTTCCCTTATCTCTGCTACAGGAATGGCGGTGGTAAGTAGACATACATTGCAGTTTAAAATTGAGAATTTATACCCAGTTTGTCAATCATCTTTAGCGAATAACATTTCACGTAAATTATCCTGTAACCTGAATTAAGATTAGGAGTTTCTTGCACGTTCTTCTCCATAGGTACCTACGTTGGGATGGGCAACTAGCTTCATCTTTCTGACTGACCGACCCCTTGACAATTTAAAAGTGCCTTCAGTTCTAATAAATGCTTTGAGTTTGAGGTTGAACCAATACTGAAAATGTTTTTGTGGATGAAATGAAGTTTATGGCAGCACATGTAAACTCTTTAACGTTGGCTGTTTAGTGAGTCATGAGAAAGATTAGAAAGAAAGAAAGAAAGAAAAATAGGTTTATTTGTCACAGAAACACGTGCAAACAAAAAGATGAATAATTCTAATGACATCATATATATCGAAACAAAAAAAAATATATATAATATACATGAGCACAAAGCAGAGATAGTCGACGGCTGCACGTCATGACTGTGACAAGAAGGCTTCCACTCAGCATGATGCTGTACAAGAAAGGGTAGCGATACAACAAAAATCTTTAAGCGCAATAAGTCAATTTTACGATGTACACTATTAACAATAAATTACCAAGCAATAAATAAACAATAAATTCCCATAACACGGCATCGTGTTAACGATGGGAGAAAGAACGATAAAAGCGAAGAGCCAAACAAAAAACCATATCGCTGTGAATGATTATGAATTATTTATTGAATCTTTATCGGTCAATAAGGACCTTCCATCAGGCTAGGAGTCTGCCCCGGGATTTTAACGAAAATATTGTTTTTAGCTGGTAAATATTTTATATAGGGAACATGTATTATTTTTAGTTCTAATGGTTGACTATCAGCTTTATACACCATCAGAAAGATGTCAAGCGAAGGGCAGGCGTTTTGGGAGACTGTCTTATGTAATTTAGACGTTCGAAAAGTGCTGATTCTCAGCCTAATTTGAACAAATTACTTTGATTTTTGTGGTGTGGTGTGGTGGTGGTGTGGTACAGACTATTAAACTAAACAACTTTTTCCCAGGGGACCAACACCGTAATCGCGGAAAAATAATCAGCCCTGCCATGAATTTGGGTCGACTAGGTGTTAAAGTTATATAATACTAGCTGACCCCGCAAACGTCGTTTTGCAAAAATAAAAAATAGATAGTAGCCGATTCTCAGACCTACCCGATATGCATATAAAATTTCATAAAAATCGGTCAAGCCGTTTCGGAGGAGTATGGTAACTAACACTGTGACACGAAAATTTTATATATTAGAAGATATACAGTTGATAATCTTTTCGCGATTACGATGGAGAATCGCATCACATTATCACATTATTAAAGGAGATCAGCCATACTATAGGAGGAGATAGACACACTCCAAAATATTCGGCCAACGAAAAAAATATATTACCCTGGTGGGGTATTATAGCGCCGAATCTCTACGACCATTCCATCTGCTGTTTTTTTTTAATTTAAATGATCTAGTTTTATACAATTTATAATAATATATAAAACTACCGATTGGCGAAAATAAACGAAAGGTGAGTATTGACTTTTATTATTTATAAGTGTACATAAAAAAAAAACAAAGCAGGTAAAACTTGTTCAAGGTCACCTTTCATTCAATTTCGCCAATCGCTAGTTTACATTTTAATAAAAATGTACAAATCTAGATTTTACGCAAAACATAATAAGGAGGCGTTTAGGTTATTGGGCCCAACTTTGTATAAAACGTGACCACATCTTTCTGATACATCATGCTGTATATAATGGTGTTGTTAATGCTCTAATGAAAACAATTTATAATTCACGTGAAAATTTTATAATAATTTTATGCTGCTATAAAGCCCCTCTGTTTTGAGTTTCATTGGCAAAAATATTTCTAAAATAAATATAGGAAACATTGGGTTTTTATCATACTCGAATCTTTTGCAAAAAAACACTATGCAAGGTGCAATTGAAATAAATGAAAACCAGAATAGGGGTCATTACACTCATCATTTTGAAAAAAAACCAACCTTGAAATCGCGAAAAGAAATCAGCTGATCCGTACATTTTGTCGAGTTAAAGGAACATAAATGTTTGGAGCAGCTGATTTTTTATTGCGATTTCTTGTTGGTTCCATAGTCAAAGTTGTTTATAATGATGAATACAATGGCCCCTTTTCAGAAGGCCAATATTCCCTTGAATAAAAACGTTCAATTTCAAATTCCGTTTAGTCAAAAACTTGTCAAAAATGTAGGAAATTTAGTATTTTTTTTAGAGACTCTAAGTATAAAGTGCGACCGTTCATAAAAATACATAAATTGCTTCTTAGCGCGGTAATTGCGTAACACACTATCTGTCGCTTCGATGGCTTTTATATTGACAGTTCAACAACATTCATTGCGTTATTACGTTTTTGAGCAGTATTTTTTACGAACATTTAAAGCAATGAATTAACCCTCAAAATTATTCAGATTGAGATCGACAGTCTGTTACGCAATTCGAGTGCACGTTTTCAGTTATTTAAATTACGCCGTATAAACAGTTTCTCAACAATTTTAATGTAAGTAATACTTTTTGTTCCAGGTGCATTCCTCATACCATTCTTCATCATGTTAGTTTTCATTGGACTTCCAATCTTTTACCTCGAACTCTACATAGGCCAGTATACTGGCATCGGTCCTTTACAGGCTTTTAGTGCTATATCTCCCTTCTTCAGTGGCTTAGGGTACTGCACACTCGTGGTTATCTCGATTATATCTGTTTACTACATGATTATCGTCGCTTGGACTCTCTTCTATACCATTGTCTCCATCGCCGGACATCTGGACTGGGGGTCATGCACCAATTCCTTTAATACTGATGGTAAGTACCTAATAGAACAGTCTATTATGTCTGAGAAATTAATCAGCAAGATGATTATCAACTTAAATTGTCCGCATATTCAAATCACAACTGTCATTCTTTGACAGTTGTATGGAGTGGCTTAAACATTGGCAAATTGATGTAGTTTGCCAATTTGATGAACAATTGATTTCCCTGACTGTAGCATATCGTAAATAAATAGTAATTCTAATTTAATTTTGTTGCTATCCTTTTTTTTCTTATCTCAGAAAAAAGCTTTTTTTAAATGCGTGATTGTAATTAACAGTAGCGAAGGGTGAATTTATGACAGAGGTAAGCCGGAGCAATAAAAAAGTCAATAAAACGTTTCATTATATTTCAATGATGAATTGACTACAGAGTGGTTGTGTTCTGAATTTTCGAAGGGAAGCCGGTGGGAATCGCGTTGTATGGTACCTTCGCCACTGGTAATTAAATCAGATTACAATAACATTTTTTGACCAGCTTGTTACAGCGGTGAATATGATGCAGAGTGTAGGATTGGCAATACAGGAGCTGCAACAGATGAAACGTACTTTCTACGGAAATGCATGAGTATCGGGGAGATCTGTACTAGTATTGGCTTCCAGCCATACGATGGGTCTTACTGCTTGGATGGAGAGCAAAAGATCCCCTGGTACAGAAATGTAACAAGGGTTTTAGCAGCTGAAGAATATTACAAGTAAGTTGGTTCATTGTTATTACATACAAGGAAAGAAGGAAGAAAGAGACAAAAAAAAGAAAGAAAAATAATTGGTTATTCCTTTTCGTTTTTTTTTTTTGTATCGGCATACGTCCCTCTTTTATGAACAGTGGTGGCCCAGTAAACAACTGCGACTCACGAGTTAGTAGGTCGTGGGTTCGAACCCTTATAGGCGCTTTACTTTGTGTAAATTATTAATCGTCACCACTGTTCTCAAAACGGTGAAGGAAAACATCGTGAGGAAACCGGCATGTCCTAGAACCAGAAAATCAAAGACATGTGTCATCTACCAAACCGCACTGAGGCCGCGTGGTGAGAGAAGTACTACCATTATTTACTGATAAATAAAATGTCGATTCTTTATTTGTAAGTACGAGTATACTCACTTTGGAATTTGATTTGGTATGATATCTAAACGTTATCAAAAGAAATGGCATGAGCTTACAATTCTTGTAACGCTGTATTTAAAGCTTTTGATAAGTGTGGATTATAAATTGATTTTGGACATAATTTACATTATCATAAAATTATTAACGTCTGTTTTAGTTAAGGTTTTGAATTTATACATAAAATGGCAATAGGGGGGCTTGTGGCTATATAATAACAGCTGCACTGGTCGGTCGATTAGGTTAAGCTATGCTTGCCGGGGTTGGTCCGTGGATGGGTGACTTCATATACCAAGACCCCTCCATGCCTCGAAAAGCACGTATCGTTATTCGTAGATCTTTTACAGTCATTACCGATCGTTAAAGCCCGAAATTCTGACAACCAGTCTTACCGAGGGGTATCGTATTACCCAGTAATTGGGTTGTGGAGATCAGTGCAGTCGCTCCATGTAAAATATTTTGGTATTCAGCTGCATCCCGTTAGACTGAAAACCGACCCCAACATAGCTGGGAAAAGGCTGGGCAGATGATAATGAGAGCCTATTTCCAGGACGATGTTAAGTATTTTCTGGTTTTTATTAAGACTATTACCAATCCATTCGTATCTACAATATCACATAATCAAAATAAATAGAAAAAGATACTATCACCGATGCTGATGCTGATGTAATATAATATAGTCCTCCAGGCTGAATTTCGGCATGCGGGAGATAATAAATTGCACAATCGCTCATATTCCGATGGTACGGCAATTCGCCACGAACAGAAAGAAATCAGGCGAAGGACCAACGGGGTATCACACCGCCAACTCCGATCTCCGAGCTGTTACCTACTGAGAAATTCCTAATGAAAAAACCCAACAATACTTTGCCCGATTTGAGAATCAAACCCAGGACCCCACGCTCAACAGTCGCTCTACTAAGGTCGCGAGACCAACGGGGCAGCTGATGTAGAAAGCTACGGTCATTAATGTTCTAAGTAAATTGAAGAGTTTACTAATTTTTTTTACAAAATACAAAATCGTTTATTGTCACAATTAGCCTAATATACAGTAAGACGTGTTTGGAGCCTCCCTTTAGGCAAACAATGCCTTTATTAGGAGACTCTGCTCTTCCATATCATTGCCGTATTATACATAAACTAACTGTGATGGATTATTTAGCTTTATTTTTGTTTTTGATGAATTACTTAAACATTAAAAAAAAATAACTATAAAAAGTAAAAAAGGAAAAAAAAAATAGAAACTAGATATTAATACTTAAAAAATCAAATGAATTGTTTTTTTGAACAATTGATACACTCATATTCTCAACACTCAAAAATTTATCCACGCTACCTGATTTTGAAATGTTGCTTGAATGATTATCGACTTATCTGGGAGCACGGTAGTGCCCCCGCCAAGACGAGCCAAGCAAAGCGCAACCTGGGCACTACCTACTTATTCTCGAAGCGCTTCGTCGTTTTTCTGAAACCTCACAACTTGGGTTTGGATTATACCAAATAAACAAAATTGTCGAGATATGATGTCAATAGTGGACTTATTAAACATATAAAGTTTCAATATTGATGTTGGCGTTGTCCCCATGTAATGGTAGCGAAACGGCCAAGCCTCATAGTTTGACTAAGGTGTAGAGTTTATGAAATTAGGGCGTGTAGCGTTAGAAGCTTGGCTCTATATGAGTTTTGATAACTATTTGACAGAGCGAGCCATATTATGGTCTAGTCTTAGCAACATTTTGCTTGTAAATGTTTTTGGTGGGTCAAGTATTCTGGCCATTCTATAATCAGCCAACAGCTATTATTCACTATAGATAATCGTAATTATGTTTTATCTGATTAAAACGATGAATGCACGTGGATTTGTGACGAATCGAGATCTCTAATGAAGTTATTTGTGTTTGATGTGACTGTGAATGGACGAATTACGATAGCGATGCAAATAATTTTAAATAGGTATTCATTTTAGATTATATTATTTTAGGTTTTGATTTTATTATTTTTTATTTGTTTTATTTTTTTTCGTTTTAGGTATTCGTTTTTGATTTTTTTTTTTAATTATTTTTTTTTTTTATATATATAGATAGCTGTCAGTGTCATTAGAATTGTGGAATGTTGACACTGACAGCTCTTGAACGCGGTTTAGATATGTATCTTAGTAAAATATTTATTTATTTATTAAAACTTTATGCACAAGTAAAAACTGTACAAAGGCGGACTTAATGCCTTGGGCATTTTCAACCAGTCTACCTTAGGGTGATGCAGAGACAATACACAGTAGGTGCAATAACAGAAAAAAAAAATAGAAAAAAAATAAAAATTATAACTAAAAAAATATAGGAATAAATACATAAATACATACATACAACAAAATATATAATAAAAAAGTTATGAGGGATAAACAAGAAAATCTACAACAACTTAATTCTGAAAATATGAATTAATTATACATAGTAGCGTTGGTAGGCCTCGCGCAAGGTGAACCGATGAACTTGCATCCGCTGGATGCAAGAAGCATAGAACCAGTTGAAGTGGCGGTGCTCGGGGTAAGCCTGTGTCCGGCAGTGGACGTCTTTCGGCTGAAATATTCATAATGATGATGTTAACACACACTGAACTTCCAGAATAAATCTATTGCGTACTTTTGAGGAAGTAATCATTGATTTATTGTGTCGGATCACTATTTGTTTTATCTTCTATCAATGAGCTACGTTTCAGCGTTAGCAATTATTAGATAATTTTCCTACATGTGCGTACAGTCCAAAACATGGACACTCTTGCGTAGTTTTCTACAAATTCTTATTTTCCGTTTCTTTTTTGAAGACTAATTATTAAAATTACATTAATAACTGGCCAAATTCACTGCATTTTGCAAGATTGTAAGAGCGGACTGCTATCTACTGGATTACATTGACCCACGTTTATCGTTTCCATCAGGCCGATATTAAAATACCAGAGATAAACACAGTTGTTGGGTAGACGACTAATGAAAGATTATAATGAATGAGTCGTTCAATAATCAATTAGGTCGTGTTCACAGCAAACGTATAAGTAATCCGCCGACTCAGTCAGTCAGCTTTTTTTTTTTTTTGTGGATGGGAAATCATCAAATGACCCCTCCCGCTCTGGGTGGAGCAGAAGGGAGTGTCAGACTCTTACTGACTAAAACCCACCCGTGTTCCTTCCTTAGCCCTTTGTGTTCCGGGGTAGCGGTAACCCTTTCGGACAATCCCGCTGCCCCGGCAGGCTTCGGCTCTTACGGGCCCCTTCTTTATTGCTGACATCTCTTTGAGGCGCGCGTGGAACACGTACGCGCCGTCCGGCATGGGCCTGGTCCTGATCGGACGGAGAGTTACCCATTACTCTCCACCCGCAGGCCCGCGCCTACGGCGGCCGGGAGTCGTCACGCGGCTCCCGACGCCCGGAGCGTCTCCCGCGGCAGCTGGGACGTGAGGCTCTCTCCCTCAGCCGCCCCCCCACCTCCTTTGCTAGCATGACTGCTTCGCAGAGGGAGGTCAGTCAGCTGACGTTGTATTTTTATTGGTACATTTTGGACGAGTAAAAATAAGAATGTGTATGGCTATAAGAGTAAAGGAAGACCAAAAAAGCGATGGTGACTTTGTAAAAGATGATAAAATTGATATAGCTGGAAAGGGGGCGACTCACAGATATAGATAGACCTAGATAACGCAAGTATCACGATCTGTATGAAAACCAAGCGTGCCATTTTTTTGACTACTTACTATGACGTCAGAAGCACTCTTTCTCACTCACGCTCACCCAGCCAGCAGTACACAGGACTGAGCGCGAAAGCGGCGGTTTACGATTTTTGTACGTAAGTTCGTGCGATTTTTGGCACGCGAAGTAGTTGCTCTTGCGTTATCTAGATGTATCTATATCTGTTGGGCAACTACTGAGATGACCAGTAATAGACAAGTATGGCAGAAGAAGATGTGTTGCGACGACTCCAAATAAATTCGAATAATGCTCATTTGCATTGAAAAGGGTGGCTATTTCTACATTCAAACATTTTTTGTGGCTCCAATTTAATGTTTTAGTTAGAATTTTTCTGCGATCATTTAACGTTAGATTAAAGCTATGCGCAGAACTGAGTAAATACTGTCTTTATACAGATTATCGCTATGTAAAACAATTTGTGTGCAATGTCACATTAGTTAAACACAATCAATTCATGGTACAATTTTCTTAAATCATGAAATGAAGCGCATTTTACATGTTGTCACTAAGTGCACAAACACACTGTGAATGTGTGCGTAAAGACGAGTAGCGTCAGCGTATAACACACACACAAACACTTTCAACTTCCATTGTCTCGGACGGTACCGAAAGCTCACTTACATACACATTCACAGCGTGTTCGTACACTAAGTAATCACAAATAAAGCGCGCGTCACTTCGTGATGACTATAAACTATCGCAAATTAATACGTTATATTGTAAGCAGTATCGTACAGTTCATAATTTATCGACAGTTTACAATCTCGCGAAATAGATTGTACCTAAAATAACGATGTCCACCCAAAATCATACGATGACATACGCATGCTAAAATATTTATCGGAGTAATGTATTCGGTATCGCCACCACAGTTTATGTTAATCCGACTAGACTACTTGATAAAGCAAACATCCATAAAGTACAATATTTATAGACTTGGAAATTGACGTCGATGATGACAAAAGTAGGTGGGCGTGGAAAATGACAGATGTTAGTTTATTTTGTTAATGAAGTTTTGACCACGTTCTAGTTTTATGAATGTGATATCATTTGATTAATTGAACGTGTTGTAGATAAAAGTTGGTTGTTAGGTTGTTAATAATGATCCAGTATTATGTGTTTCATTTAGGTATGAGTGTTAAATTTATCATTAGCATTAGATATTTTTTTACATTTGAATACACGTGGGTGTAGAAAAAAATTAAAATTAGAAATAATTAGACTGATAAAAAAAAGTGTGCGGTCGGGGGATCCCGGTCAAAAACGAAGTTCTTTACGCGATACACGCACGCACACACACTCGTAGGTAATAATATTATAGAAAGACACAGAGAGAGAAAGAAAGTATGAATTTAATACGCGTTTTTAATACAGAGCCATCTAGTATACATTTTTAGAAGCACTCATAAAGTTTTTGCCAGCTTAGATTTCCATTTTGACTTCGCCATCGGTTTAAGCACCCTCGAAAACCATGAAAACTCACCCATGATGAACAATTTGGAAGTTTTCGCAGCCGCCACCATCTTGGATTTTCATTTTGACCTCAGAATCGGCTTTCGCATCCTCGAAAGACAAGAAAACTATCTCTATTTCTAGAGATAAAGTCGCATGGAGGGGCATAACGCTTTTTTGTTACGAGACGATTTCTACCAATTTACTCCTACCGCAAGCCAGAGTACAGCTGCATTTTTGAACAAAAAACTTTTGGAATAAAAAACTTTTGATCCAAAAATCAGCTGTACCCTAAATTTTATATAGCTATGAGAACATACATTTAAGGAGTATCCTTCTTAGATCCCTAGAGATAACATAGTAAAAGTTGTTCATTATGATGAGTTAAAATTCCCCCTTATGGAGATTTTCAGTTAATTCAATCACACCTTGTAGGTGCCTGTCATCACAAAGCCGTGTTCGACTGATTGTAAAATCCATCGACATTTTCGACACCTATCAGCCGACCCATTCTGTAAAATTGTTACTGTGAAAACCAATAGTGTCAATTCCTAACTCATTCAAGGCTGCTTACGTCAATTATTACTGATAGCTTGTAATCAAGATGTAATGTCTGACTATGTAACATTATCAATGTGCGCGATATTATATATCTAGCTAAAGGCTTCTACACATAATGCGATCCGATCATCTGATCCAATCTAGAGCAATATGATAAGTACGCTCAGGGAAATAATTGTTTATTAAAACACACTATACGCCATTTGTTTTGGTAATCAAATAAACATAAACAAAAAAAACCACGTGACGTGATTAACCGACTAAACATAATACCAGTCTATTCAATTGTCATGCTACGTCACAGTTGTACTCTTCAATTTAGCAACGTTATAATTCGTTAATAATAGTTAGGTTTTTTGTTTACGTTTATTTAATTACCTAACAAATGGAGTAAGTATAAGTACGATCACTTACGGTGTTATAGCCATTTTATACAACTGTCAAAGAATTACAGTTGTGATTCGATTAAACAGACAATTTAAGGTGATAACCAATTTTATAAACAATTAATTTCCCTGACTTTACATACTGTGCGAACCAAAAGCGGATGGTGTCATTGATATTGAATCGGTTGATCATCTATGGCCTAAATAGGCACAGAAACCTTATTTTCAGGAGTACATTTTTTTATTTTAAAAATTAATTTTCACCGGAGAACACCTCATACATTTTCATATTTTATGTGTCTACTAGCTGCGCCCCGCGGTTTCACCCGCGTAAGTTTTGATCCCGTGGGAATATCGGGATAAAAAGTATCCTATGTGTTATTCTGATGTATAAGCTATATTACTGTAAAGTTTCATCAAAATCCGTTCAGTAGTTTTCGCGTGAAAGAGTAACAAACATCCATACATCCATACATACAAACTTTCGCATTTATAATATTAGTAGGATTATAGATTCTCTAGCCTATTATTTTTCTTTCAGCGAACGTGTGTTGGGCAGGGGTGATGCTACTTGGGAGAACTGGGGCACAATCCAGTGGCATTTAGTAGGGTGCTTGGCGTTAGCATGGCTCATTGCCTTTTTCTGTGTCATCAAGGTAAGCGAAAGTACCTACTAACTGTATTTTTTTTTCCAAAATCGTGTCTTTTGTTGATATTACATATTTACTGTCTTCATTTTGTAATTCCTCATAATACCAACTACCACCTCTAAGCTTTTCTTACCCATATATTATTCTTAATTTTTCGTATTGGTATACATCACTCTTAAAATTCTTATCTCAGCTGCGTGCCTTTCATTTATTTCAAAACACAGCAGAGGGGCAATTCTCGTAATTTTAAGAATGTTCACAGTCTGATCTCAATCTCAATCTGTCAAAAATACCTCTAATTTCCCTACATTTTGACAAGTTTTTGACATTTGTTTGTCGCTGAGATGAGACTGCGACTAGATTTTGAACGTTTTAAATTACGAGAATTTGCCTTCTGGTCTATTGAAAAACTCCGTTCTTTTGCCTGCTCTAGTCCCATGTTACTTGGGATTGATATATACAGGATATTCTATAATATTCTTCCGTTAGCTGTCACATTGTCATTCAGTCTCTTTTTTTTTATAATTATCGTTCTTCACACAATCCTTCTCTGAAAGATCATATTTTGTGATGATAACTACTGGGGTTGCCCCCATACATTTCCAATGCCTTTTGAACGATCTTAGTACTACTTTATCCATATTTAATTTTTTTTTTATATTACTCTTTTTTATTGATATTGATGTAGCTAAATAATAACAGCCGCACAGGTCGATCAATCAGGTTAAGCTACGCTTGCCGCGGTTGGTCTGTGGATGGGTGACCATCTTTACATACCAAGATCCTTCCGTGCCTCGGAAAGCACGTTAAGCCGTTGGTCCCAGCTGTCATTCGTGGGTCTTTGACAGTCATTACGGGTAGTCAGAAGCCCGAAAGTCTGACAACCAGTCTTACCAAGGGGTATCGTATTACCCAGTATCTGGATTGTGGAGGTCAGATAGGCAGTCGCTCCATGTAAAATACTGGTATTCAGCTGCGTCCGGTTAGACTGGAAGCCGACCCCAACATAGTTGGGAAAAGGCTAGGCAGGTGATGATGATGCTGTGTTGTGTTTGTTTAAATAGTGACTTCCGCCACATAATTTAAAATAATTAAACTGAAAACTTTTTGCAGGGTGTCCAATCAGCGGGAAAAGTGGTCTACTTCACTGCTTTATTCCCTTACGTCATGTTGACGGCTCTGCTCGTCCGAGGAGTGACCCTGGAAGGAGCTGGTGATGGAATTTTATTCTACTTGTCACCAGACTGGGAAACTTTGACTACAGCCAGCGTTTGGGGTGATGCCGCTTCACAGGTACGAGTACCTAGTGGGGTTTTGTGTTTTAAAGAATGGGATTTTTTTGTTCTCATAATCATTAAAATTGACATAACATTAGTAATGATATTTTGATTAAAATATCATGACAGTACTTTTATGCAATATTGTTCATATAATAGGTAATGTATACCATTCCTTCCCCATAATATTTTTTATTAAAGTCATTTGTTATTTTCGTAGATATGGTAATACCTACGAAAATAACAAATGACTTTAATAATAATAACTTTGGCGAATATCATAAAAGGGATCTACTGTTCCACTGATTTGCCCATGATATGGTGCAGTGATATCATTTAAAACAACTTTCACTAAAATTCTTTAAAAAGTGAGTGTTTATAGTACCTAATTATTTACAGTTGCATACAATACTTTATCTATACCCATTTTATGAATCCTCTAACCATAGGGTGTTGTATAGTGTTGTAAGAACTTTATGTAAATAAAATTCATGGAAAGTTTAACTACAGAGTATCAAAGCTTGTACTCGTATCACTCATGTTTGTAAACAACAAAGTAGTAAAATTTTTCCATACTAATATCGATCAAAAAATGCCGCGACATGACGTGAATTGAATAACCTATAAGTTTTTTTTTTTTAATTATGGCGCTGTAGTAGTGAATCGCGCGTACGTGGCAATGTTCTTTTTTCGAAATTCATAAAGTTACCGCGACTGTTTGATGAGTAAGGAAGGGATCGAAAAAGCAAAGGAGTTGCATAATGAAATTTAGTACAACATTATAACACTCGTTTGGGTGATATTGTGGTTACTATGACACTGGTTGTTTTAATGTTGGCAATAAGTTAACTGTTTCAGAAACTTTTACAGAGGATTTATAACATGGATGTGATATAGATAAAACCGTTTAAAAAACTGTGTAGCTAATCTAAAGAGTTAAACATCATAAAAGTCCGCACATAATTGACTTACCGCTAGTATTTTGAGCAAAATGTTAACCAAAACACGTACCAACTTTAACTGAATATTTAAGTATAGCTATTAGTATTGCTATAAATTGTTCAAGACTCCGGGAACAATCATCAATCCATCGAAGGAATCGGTCCATTGATAGGAAACATTTATGTCAGTAATGGTGACCATTATTTCTTGAATAAATAAATGCGGCGCCTAATTATCTGGAAAAGTTCGGGAAACGGCAATTTATATTTTTTTCCATGCCACAGACTTTCGAATTTCTTAATTAAAAACTTTTAGACCGCTCCGAAATTTGTTGGTGTGCTTTTAATTATTTTTATACCGTACTGCTTTATGGAATTTTGCTAGTTTGTAAACTTATATTAATTATAATTTAATTAATAGGCATCAAAGGAAAATTGAAATAAGTAAAGGACAATGCTCATGGATGTATGGAATCCCTTATCATGTTGCATCAAAGTCAACTTTGTTTTTATAGACTACACTTATCATATTAACTCCTACAAAAGTTATTTTTATAAATAAAACCCGAGTTTTGGAGATTAAAAAAAAAAACGAAATAACCTAAAAACTAGATAGGTTTATTTTTTTGACATGTCATACACGAACGGCCATTATTGCTCTAAAAAAATCAATTCTATTCTATTCTAGTTATTTTTAATTAATGTAGAATCGGCAAAGTATAATATTTTCATGATTTAGATCATGACACATTCTAAATTCAAGGTTATGTTAATCACATCATTTGAAACGGAACGTCATGTAAAGGGAATAAAACAATATCAACACTTTTTACTTTAAATTAAATTCCATGTTTGTACACGTGTGTAGAATAAGCGTAATCGTATCTTCTCATTGCTGGGATACAGCCGTTCGATTGTGTAAAAATCTCACCGTGAAAAGTTAGGTGAAGTGAGCTTAGAGTGAGCTGTCAAGAGTATCAATCCCTAGCATCAGCATGACACTAACAGCTCACTCCACGCTCACTTCACCGAAGTTTTCTCGGTGAGATGGTTACAGAATCGCACTGCAGGCCTCCTCTTGCTGTGAGAGAAAGTAATCCAAAACGAGGGCCCAGTACAGATTGGAGAATGTCACATGTCTTCGAATTTTCGGTTCTAGGACATGCCGGTTTCCTCACGATGTTTTCCTTCATAGGTTTTGAGAGCAGTGGTAATGAAATAGTTTACACAAAGTGTTTGGGTTCGAACCCACGACTTACTGCTCTTAAGTCGCGGCCGTCACCACTGGGCACTACTGCTCATGTGTAAAACAATCTTACTCCAATAATTGTCATAAATACCGGGTGTAAAAAGACACTTACCGAAGCCGAGAGTCGCTTGTACCTACTCCCCGTGATTGTAATATTTTTTTTGTACTGGACCCTACCTGGGAACCTTCTGGTTTCGGAGATATTGAAGGTCAAAGTTCTAAGTTTTACTGACTTTTTTTTTACGAAAACAAGTTTTTAATGTTATAACACATTTTAAATACCCCCACGACCCCTGTACCGTTGCATGCACCCATAAGCACAATGTTTTGCGTGCGTGTGCATTGCGCACTACCACGAGCAAATTATCACACCAAAAATAAAACTCGGTTCCCAGGAATTATTTTTGTGCAATTTTACTTAGTTTGTTTATTTATCTAATTCTTCAAGCACATAAATGTACAGAGGCGGACCTAATGCCTTAGGTATTTTTTACCAGTCAACCTTTGGGTGATGCAGAGACAAACAGTAGTAGGTGCAATCATGAAAATTGAGGAATAAATATTTTAAATATATACGCATAAACCTAATAAAACTATAAATATAATATATACATAATTACATATAAATAGAAGCATAAATAAATGTAAATAAATACAGAACTAAGTATAAATATAGTTTGTGTACCCTGTATACTCGTATTTCAAGAGAGGCAAATGGTATAATGTAGTATTTCCCATCTTGCATTAATAATGTGAAAATTACTACTTTGACAGCTTTCACATAAAAATGTGTCAAGCTATAATAAATAATTCTCGATAACTCAATTTTATTTTTATAACGACAAAATTCTTTTTATAACGACGCAATGTGTGTTTTTGTAATTTCCACGTCCACGATAATATCATCGTCACGTTAGAAATTATAAAAGCGCACACCGCTTCCAAAATAAAGTAGGTACCTCATACGGATTTGCAGGAAAAGCAAAAAGTATTATAAAAGCGGACACAATACCTAGTGTTGAAATTAAAACACGTAAATTAAATTCAGCACTCTCGGGAAACACAAAAGTTGATAAACAAAAAGAAATCACCCGCGTTTGTTTTGACATTTTGTTTGAAAATATTTTGTATTTCTGGGTTATTTAGGCTGATTTTTCAATCGACAGATAATTTTTATTCGTGGAATGAAATTGACGCCTGACAGATTTTGTATGGAAAAACTGTCAAAAATTCAAAATTGTTCCTCGGGTAAAATTATCTGACGTTGGACAAATCAGCCTTCAGTTAATAATAATGGAAACACTTCTCGTGTTTCAATAAAGAACACGATAAATAAAGTCTAGAGATATAACAAAGAAACATTGTTTTAAAACACAAGAAATAATTAATCGTGTTTTCTTGAAATACGATGTACAAATATAGCTATGAACTGTAGAAAATAAGCATCTATTTATTAAACACTTTTAAGTATATAACGCACTTTTTATTTAAAAAGTATTTATTTCTTAACGATCGCAACTTTGTCAAATCTGGATGCGTAGTTAATATGTATCTAATAACCTACAAATAATCAATTTATTTAATCTTTGGGTATTCTGCTTTTGTTCCTTAATTTACTTTAAAACTAGCGACCCGCAATGCATGCAATATACAGGGTGCAATTGAAGTCATGGGCATTATTTTAACCTAAGGCACTAATCATGATACTAATCGCATTAGGGCTACTATTACGCAAATCAAAAATATTATTAATGCAAGTATGGAAAACCTTAAAATGTAGTAAGTCATAGAAAGTATCAAACACTTTGCGCTTCTCGATAGCAAATGCGTAGGTACATTACGCCGTACGCGTCATTGGGCGTGAATTCTTTGACCCCGCCCGACTCACGTGACATTCGTAAGTTGCCAATGAATTGATTCATAATAAATTCCAACTTTCCCTTCGTACTTTGCCGGCTTAGGACGGTCAAAACTACGTCAACTAACATACATTAAAAAAAACATTTACGTACCTAGCTTGTGGATTGTTTTGAAAAAACCTTATTTGTCGGTAAAGTGACAGAGGGTAAACGGCTGCTCTTCCACGGGCTTGTGCATGTGCTGGCACGTGAAAAGACGAAAAATCCAACAGGTTCTTAGTGGTTCTGGTGGAATGAGACCCCGTGAAGGAATAGGGTCGTTTGGGTTGCGGCGATGGAACATTTCACGAGTTCATACAACCATTTGTGGGTATTGTTGGTTGGTGTACCTAGCCTGCACATTACGCGGTCGAGGCATCGTGTACACAAACACACACACAACACACAAATACTACACTAACACTTAATACACTGCAATCCAAGCACCGTATGACGCGAGCGGCGAGTACGGCAATTACATCACGGGATCAATAAATCAATTACGCGTCAATGCACCTGCGCAGTCGTTATGACACTGGTTCCGGGTTCACGAAGCAGACCCCGCGCGGGGGTGATATTCGTATTTTTGCGAGTGAGGGAGTGGGACGGAGAGAGTTCAGGGAATCCCGCCGGACGGCATGTCTTTTAGCCCATTGTTATTATTACTTGTAAGGAAAAACCCGCGCGCGCGCAGGTGATGTTTGTTTACATTTCGCTTTGCGCTGTACTGCGCTTTAAGATTTTGATACTTCAACATTTATTGGCGTTAACGAAGTATTTTGTTTTAATTACTTTAAGTGTTTATTTGCAATAATAAGCCTTGTGCAATTTGACTTACTACATTTTTAAGGTTTTCCTTAATTGCATTAATAATATTTTTGATTTGCGTATTAATAGCCCTAATGCAATCAGTATCGTGAGTAGTGCCTTAGGTTAAAATAATGCCCATGACTTCAATTCCACCCTGTATTGATGTGGCGTAATGTCAAAACATGGAGATCGTCACAAACTACCCGTAATAAATTCTTTGAATGTTGGTGAAAAATGCATGAAAATCTATTTTGTAGACGAAAATCTGTGTCTAGTTGAACTAGGCCATACCGATAGACACGAGATTCGACTTTGCTTTATACTGTGTATAGATTAGTCAGTACACAGTTACAACAGTAACATCGTGTTCAAACACATCTATTTCTTTCGCCAGATCTTCTACTCGTTCGGTGTGGCCTGCGGTTCGCTCGTGACCTTGGCTTCGTACAACAAGTTCACCAACAACTGTCACTTCGACGCTGTGTTCGTCAGTATCACCAACTTCCTCACTTCTATATACGCTGGTTTTGCCATATTTTCCGTGCTGGGATTCCAGGCTCAAAAAATGGGTGTTGATATTGATGGTACGTACATTTATTTTTATATCAATGTTTTCGGCTGATGTATCTTTTGTAAAGAGGTAGACGGGTAACCCAAACACATAAATAACGTAATATTGTATTGTGACGACAGTTCAGGTATGCTAATTAGCCAAGTCTAGACGTGTCACTTACGGAGCGCATATAACCTCTCTACCTCTTATCTCTAATATATAAAATTCTCGTGTAACAGTGTTAGTTACCATACTCCTCTGAAACGGCTGGAACGATTTGTATGAAATTTTATATGCATATTCAGTAGGTCTGAGAATCGGCTACTATCTATTTTTTTTTTTTTTGCAAAACGATGTTTGCGGGGTCACCTAGTTACTTATAATATCATTGACTTTTGGTTTCTACTGTCCATTCGTTAAAAAAGATTGTCGATTGAAATGTGTTAAAACCGCTCCAAGCTGTTTTAGTAATTTAGTTACTTCGATATCTTGGGCGCACTTCTACATGTATCGTATCCTTCGCTTGTGACGATATCATTATGTCTGTATCTTGGGTAGTAAGCTCTGCAATCAAACTTACTGTCTGGCTTATCATATGGCGTTCTTATCTTGTACAGCTTATGTCGACATACTAGAAGCTAAATGGAAACCCCTAGTGAAGCTTCATCTTACATCATGTCACTGGCCTAACTTAGATTGTTTTAGACTGAAATGATATTGTGTTTAAGCAGCCCTAGCTAACCTTACTATTTCAGCAATACATTCACTATGAAACTAAAAGCCAAATCCATCGTCGATCAATCGTTAAAAACAAACGTTTGTGCGTCAAAAAAAAAAGATTTTCCTCCGCAATTACCTTAAGTTGATTAATCCGGGCCCTGCAATGCCGCGGAGCGGCAAACATACACGGGCTGAGCGCAAACAATACGCGGTACACTGAAGCCAACTTACATATTCAATTGTACTGTGCAATGCTATTAGATTAATTTATCGTATTGTTGTTTTGTATATCAAATCAATATTTGATGTACAAAACAACAATCCTTTTCAATTATAGAGGATGTGGCAGCCGAAATTAGAAGTCTTGGTGAAATACTGTGAAGCTCTCTCGATTAGATGAAATCAAAAAATATCATAATTTAATTGTTTCATTTTGTTCTGAGTTTAATAAAAATAAATATTTTGATTGAATTCCAATACCAACTCTAGAACAAAAGCTACTGAATTTATTTGATAAAAAATCACAATAACAGAAAATCTGCTGTGGTATATACAATTGTTTCGCTTTTTCATGGTGTTACACAAAATTTATCGAAATCCGCATTCATTTCATATCGAAAACACTAAAATACACAAAGTATTATTAAAAAAAGAAAAGCAAGAAAGAAATATTATTTATTCTGCACAAACAAAACGCACATTACCATAAAAAAGACAAAATATACACATACAAAGTAGTCAAAAGCCGCGTACTCAAGCATATAAAAAGTTGAGAATTTTGTTCATTGCTTGATTTTAGGGCCAGCGACCCAAGGCATATCTCATAGAGAGGAACCTGTGTCCCAGCAGTAGGAACATTATAGGCTGATTATGTTGACCAAAGACCATACATATTAATTGATATTGACAATACAAATCAATCCGTAGTGCGCCCGCGACATAGGCAGACAACAAAACAAAATGCCAAGAGTCGAAAAATCAATACTATACCACTACTACAATATATTATTTAATTTTTTTTTTTTTTTTCTGTTCCATTTTTTTTATTATTGTTCAAATATAAAAAAAAACAAACAACAACAAGTAAAACAATTAGTCAAATAACCCGCCCCTAACTGTTCCCGGCGCAAAGGTGCCCAAAACCCTTGCTGCTTTGACACGTTGGATAGCAATGGCTAACCTTTGCACCAAAAACGAGCCGGAGCGGGAGTCACCCGTTTTGTTACAGAGCCTGCGCCCTATCTCACTAATGAGCCTCTTGGCCTCAGAGCCCCAACCACCCATGGTCTCCACGGCAATGGGCACAAAATGATAACGGTCCACCAACGGTGCGTACTTCACCCTCTTCCTCTCAGCGGCGGCTTCCGCTGCCGCTGACGGTGAGAGGACGGTACGACCAAGGTGGCTGGCGGCAGCAGTGCTGACACAAGTCGCGTCCCATATTAGGCACTTGCCGTTCCTCCAAGGCACCGGGGCCAGCCCGTCCGGCCTCTTGCCGTCAGTCCTGCACAGACCCGGAGGCTCCAGCACGCAGGGGACATCAGCCGACACCAATAATATAATTATAAAAAAAATTCAAAGTCCTAACTGACTGTTATATCAACGCACAGCCTAAACCGCTGGTCCTAGAGACATGAAATCTGGAAGGTGTGTTCTTTAAGAAGAGTAGGTATCCATTAAGAAAGGGTTTTTCGAAATTACTAAGAGGGTGAATGGGGGGAGGATGAAATTTCACACGGACGAAGTCGCGGGTAGAAGCTCGTGTACCATATTGCTTCTATTGTTGCCTATAGCATTTATATAGTTAAAACAATTTCAGAAGATCAAAAGTAAAATAAAGATAAAGAAAAGTATATATATAAAATTTTTTCTTCATGACATACATTACACTGCAGCATTCGCATTATAATTCTACAACTATTGTCAACAATGCGTTAACGATACATTTATTGGAAATTGCAAATACAAATAATACGATAGACGGTTTTTTTTTTTATTATATAGCTGTAAGTATTAATACGGGTAACAATCAATAACTAAAGAAGCGAATTGGTTTACAGTTACACGTAATATTGATAAATTGATTTCCTGAGAGTGTCTGTCTAGGGAATTTACCTGGGTTAGTCGTGAAATCCAAGAGTACTTTCTTATACGTATTTCAGGGAAGGGTATAATGAATGGTTGTTTCCAAGAATTACTGAAAACGACACGGAAGAAATTGAAAACAGTTTCTGTCATGATTTATCACTTTGATAACTTTTTGGTTTTCTGGCTTTTCTTCAAACATTCTATGAATTGATCATAGAATGTTTCAAAACTATTCATCAGTAGCGTAATCATAATTAGCCTCTAACGTTCTCATTCCTGGGAAAGGCCTCCTCTCTGTGAGTGGGAGTGGGCCGTAATCAACCACGAGGGCCCAGTGCGGGTTGGTAGATCTCACATGTCTTCGATTTTTTTGGTTCTAGGACATGTGGTCTTCCTCACGATGTTTTCCTTCACCATGTTTGAGAGCAGCGGTGACAAAATAAACTAAACAAAGTAAAGCGCCTGCCTGGGTTCGAATCCACGACGTACAACTCTTAAGTCGGGGTCGTTAACACTGGGCCACCACTGATCTCTCAACTGATGATGGAAAACATCTCAAAACCATTCTGCTTATTAGAATCACTGCACGTCCAGTGGGGTAATTGCGGATCAGTAGCAATGGGTTTCATTTTGAAAATTCATTGCTATAGAGGTATGAGGAACAGGGTGTAAAGTTCACTCAACCTCCATAGAAAAGGGAGGATCCTCCGACCCGATGGGTGTTGTGTCTGGCGGGCATCTGCCCAATGATTTATGTCGGGTCGTTGTATGTATGCTAGTTGCGCGGTAAACTCTGCTTGCGAGATGCAGGATTTTGTGACGTCAATATGACGCGTTGTTCGCATGTGGCGTTGTAGATACCGCTACATTGCGTTATTTACGTTGTTGAACGACGAGGCGGTCATTTACATACATTTTATTTATCAGAATTATTAATTTCAGATCAGGAATCATTCATTGCTAGTTCATATGCCAATCATCAGACCACGTATGCTATCATCAACAATTATTATTATTATTATTATTATTTATCAATATGCCTGGTGATTATAACTGTATTTGGGGAATGTGTCTTCTGAAAATATTATTATCATTGGTCCTAATAATTATCCATTTGCTGTAATATTTTTTCGAACATATGAAGCAATGGATTAGCAACATCCTTCAAAATTATTCATATGAGATTGATAGAGTTTACGCAATTTGGGTGCAGTTCCTTTATCCATAACATCATAATACAACATGCACTTTCAAATTTTACTAAAAGCATCCGCGTTTCCGTTGAAACTAGAAAAAATCTCTGAACTGGAAAAAAAAATCTATTAATCAAACTCAAGCGTAGCATACCTCGGTGGTGTATTGTATTAGGTCCTCTCAATCAGCCGTGAACCCTCGATCCCATGTTGATTTCGCCGTTACGAATGCAAGCGTTGTTTGTATTCAGTTTCAAGATAATGGATTGATTAAACTGTAAATATTTCATTCTACCGTACTGTGGCAAGCTAACGTTTTTGGTTACCTACGTATTCGTTCTTTGTAAGGCTCCAGCGGTATGCTATGTACTGGATATTTTAAAACAAAGGTTTCTTTCTGACTGGGATAGAAGACGCCTTTGAATTTTATTGTCTGAACTGATATGGATTGTCGGTTAGAAGCAATATTCTTGGCAACGAGCTGTTTTGGTGTTTTTAATGAAGAGGTTAATTATATCTTTAGGAATAATTGTGAAGACCTATGCACGTACATATTATAACTTCTCATCTCCTTAAACATCATCTATTATTATACATATATTTATATAGATTAGCATAAGCTTTATGGATGTATTTATTGTATTATATGTAAATGATACACCACAGACTACAGCATTGTATCTCCTTCCCCTTTTAATCCATCCAAAGGTTTGTCTTTAAAAGATCGCTCTTAGCGATAAGTCCGCCCATTGTACCACCCTTTGTAAAATTTCTACATTTATGTCCGTAATTTATACGGTGTACAACGTTCGAGATTTTGAGATATAATGTGGTAGGAAAAGTTTAATTTAGCTATTTCATTCATGAATTAGATGATGGAGTTAACATGCAATGTTCTGTATGATCAGCAATTGTGTGTATAACAATAATATTCTTCTTGACTCTATGTAGTTTTATTTCAGTTTGTCAATCTGCGTGATTCTTTCCCCAAAAGACCATTTCAGACATCAATCTACATGGTCTTCACATGACCAAGATTAGTTCTGGACTTTAAAAGAGACTGTGACGTCTGAGTTTGTTTCGGCCTTTCTTCTCAGTCAGATAGGAAACACCGATCTCATCTAGTTTTTATTTTTAAATATCATTGACGTGTAAACGTGTTTGTGCGAACCATAATTTTAAACTTATGGCTTTATTGTGCGCTATGTTTAAATCCTTTGTTTGGCCAGTCAAAAACCCAGCCATTTTATTTCAAAACACACGAGGTTTATGCCATAAACAATACCGATATTCGTCCTTGTGCAAACGTGAAACGTTATTGTTGCAAATCGCTCATATATCTATTAATTACTTTTTGTCTATAGATAAAGGCTATATTGCTTTGCATGACACCAAAACATCAATGTACTAGCTTTTATCGGGTGATAATACATTATTATAATGTTGACAATGCTCTTTAGTGTTATATTGGGCGCTGTTTCATGGTCGTGTTTTAATATTAAATGGATCTTCACATGTTTCGTACATGTTGGATGGGGTTTCACAGACATACATAATATCACGCCTGTATCACCCGAAGCCTTGGGCAGAGCTGTATCTATATGACACCCACATTTCACGAGTTATAAACTTAACTGGTAAGACTCGCCACCTTTTACATGGGACGTGTTTACGCCATCAACAGGGGACATATCCAGATTCCGGGCTTTTACGTAAATTCCAGATGGAAAAGCGCAATGACACTTTGGCTGACCTGGTAATCATGGGCCTCGTTGTGGCCTCGTGCTCAGCTGTAACACTAGATCGTCGAGGCGGTCATTTACAGACATTCTATTTAGCAGAAATATTAATTTCAGATTAGGAATAATTCATTGCTGGTTTAAATGCCAATCCTCGGACCAAGTATGCTATAATCAACAATCCATATGCCTGGTGATTATAACTTTATCTTTATCATTAATCATAATAATTATCCATTGTCTGAAATATTTTTTTCTTTGATGACGCATTGAATTTAAATAATGCTATAATTTTACAATTTTTAATAAATTTAACGTCTATCTATAGAATAGAATAGAATAGAATATTTTTATTTCAGACCGGAGTCCATAGGGTTAGTGACAATTTTAACTTAAATTCTAGTATTAGTAGGTTACGGACACATAAAAATAACAATTAAATTTCGGCGTGGAGCCGCATCCACCTCCGCAACATCGGGGAATCCCACCGATCTGCGAATACAATGATAATACCGTTGGTGCTGTCGCGAACACGAGACATCAGGGATGCACATCTTTTCCTAATAATAGCGGCAAAACCATCAATATTATTATCTGCAAACATCCCTGACGCACTACCTCGCCACGGCAGCCGCAGCAGCACTCTCAGTGCATTATTATATTGAACGCGTAGGTCGCTGTATGCCCTCTGAGTGAAGTTGACCCACAGGCTGCACCGTGTGTAGAAAGACTGACAGTAAGCTATGATATCTGTCTATTGGAAGTACCAGTCGGATTTGATAAATTATTTTTGCATTTGATAACCCAATTCTTGAGGAAGGCTATATATAATAGGCTATTTAAAATCACGCTAGGACTCTTAAGAATCGAGCAAAAAGAAAAGTAAGAAAGAACGGTAAGTGAAAACGGAAGTAATAGTGCGGGCAGGCGATGCGATGCTACGGGGTGGGTCGAGGGAACAAGAAATTTTAGGCGGACGAAGTCGCGAGCAAGTCTTTGAGTATTTGTATAGTTTCGAGTATGTTTTCAAAGAATTATATTAAAACCTTGGCCCCATTTACTAGGCCTCATTTTGCAGCTACGATTTTCACAAACACTTTTTTTGCTTATTTGCGTTTATACATCAGTTATATACGCGCGCCAGTTGTGAGTACTACACACCTGACTTTTATGAAAACATAAGATTTCCGTGTGTTTCAGTCAAGCACTCATCATTATCATAAGTACCAAAAGACGTCCACTGCAGGATATTGGCCTCCCCTAAACGTCGCTACATCTAAAAGTTATTTATTTATTTAAACTTTTCGTACAAAAAGGTATAAAGGCGGACTTAATGCCTTAGGCATTCTTTACCAGTCAACGAAAAGTGGTGAACCGGAATCTGTCTCGGTTAATCGGAATTTGAATCATTTTGAAGCCAATTGCTAATCCATTGCTTCATGAGTTCGAAAAATTTGTCTACTCAACAAGTAAATAATGCAATGAATGTTTTGGAACAGTCCAAATGAAACCGATTCCGATTGATAATGTGTTAGGCAATTGCCCCGCCGGTCATCATCAGATATTCACAAACAATTTATTTGGCAGATGTAGCGGAATCAGGACCAGGTTTGGCCTTCGTGGCTTACCCTGAAGCACTACTGCAAATGCCAGTCGCGAGGTTGTGGTCTATTTTGTTCTTCTTCATGCTCTTCATCCTGGGGTTGGGCAGTCAGTTTGCTGGCGTTGAAGCCATAAACACCGCTATTGTTGACAGGTGGCCACATCTTAGAAAGAATTATTGGAAGGTGAGTGATTTTTTTTAAATTATTTAGTGTTTCAAACGTATTTAGAGTTTTTTTTTCTTTTGCTGACTTAATTCTTGCTATGTTGTCCAATTGTGTTTTAAGGATTTTTTTTAATGACTGGATAAGTAAAATGGTTTAAGATATTCTTTTACCACTAATACTTACGTACATGATGCAAGTATCTTGCCTGCGGCTCTGGCATACAATAAAATTGAAGCAACAATTGATTTGCATCGTCATATTTAAGACGTTGCAACTTTTGCTGTTTCTTCAACTTATGGTATGCCACAGGTATTTAAATTGCACCGTGTAAATCGGGCTTAAGAGATTGAAATGCAATTTCATAATCATATTATCTCATAATCAATCAATTTCAGCATGATATATATCATTTTTTTTTTACTTTTGCCATTGACTCTTATCAAGACTTGTATTATCCTTGCTTGTTTTCCTAATTTTAGGGATTTTTTTTTGCTCAATATTCAATAATCCATACTAATATTATAAATGTGAAAGTGTGTATGTCTGTTTCTTTGTCCGTCTTTCACGGCAAAACGGAGCGACGAATTGACGTGATTTTTTAAGTGGAGATAGCTGAAGGGATGGAGAGTGACGGGATGGAGAGTGACATAGGCATTTTTTTTTACCGTGTTACCACGAATTTAACGCGAGCGAAGAAGGGCAAAAGCTAGTAATTTACATAAATATTTTTTTATTCTAAATCAAGTACTTATTGTTTCAGGTAACAGCGTGCACATGTTTCACATGTTTCATTCTGGGGATCCCGATGTGTTTCAGCGGCGGAGTATACTTGTTTCAACTTCTAGATTGGAACACAGCCTCTTGGGCAATTTTGCTAATTGGTATGGCTGAGGTGAGTTTAAACTTTATCTGAAGGCATTAGAGTCTATTTTTGAATTTAGGTAGTTTTTGAGATATATAGTGCTCAATATATTGATTAATTAATAAGGCTTGGGTCAATAATCCTTAAGAAGATTTTTTTTTGGATAGAATTAAAATTATTTACGTAGATTATTCAGTACTATATTATAATCACATAAAAAAAAATACAATGGAAAGACTGAAAATACGAACGAATACCGTTAATATTTTCTTTATTTTTTCTTAACTCTTAGATTGGAATCATGTAGGAGTTACTCAGTATTCTGTTCTACAGTAACATAATTTCTTTCTTTCTTTCTTCAGATTTGTATTACCATAATTGCTACATGTTCAGTTGTATTTCTTTGTTATGTTCATTTTTTCCCTCTTTCTTTTGTCATTGTTGCTGTTATATCTCGATTTTGCATCACATTCCAAATCATAGTGATCTTTATTCTCATTCAAATAAGATTCCTATTAGGTTACTGTCATTGAAAAGTCTATTAAAATCATTGTGATCTTTGTTCTTGTTACAATAAGGTTGCTGTTATCAGAGGTAAAATAACCTGTGAACGGACTGTACAAGGATATTTTGGCGTTTGAATGACATAGACAGGGGGCCTAGTTAGTAAACATTTGTAAAATTGTTTCATGAATTTGTATAGCAAAATATAAGATGGCAGCGTTAGTTCCCCCACGCACAACGGACCGATTGAGAGTCTAAGGCCGTGTTCAGACGACACGCGCCGACTACGCACACGCTTTGTGCCCGCCTTACACCCGCACTCGGCAGGCAACATCAGCGTATGCATCCAAGGCGTGGGTGCAACGTGTGTGCGGGGTGAGCGCGGGGTAAGCGCGAGGCGGCCGCGTGGCGGGCGCGAGGTGGGCGCGTGGCGTGTGCGGATGAACTTCGATAAATGCAATTTGAGATCTATGTATGTGTCATAAGACTCAAATTATATACAAAAAATTTCAAAGCGAGTTAGACGCGGGTGCTGACGCGCGTGGCGTGCGCTTAGCGGGCGCGTGTCGTCTGAACACAGCCTAAGTGCGGAAAAGGGAGTCCCATTATGACCACGCATTAGTTCCGATTATGACCACGCGCCAAAATATCCTAGTATAACAATAATGTTTTATTCCATTATTGACAATTTCTTTTTCACCAGTGTACCGCAGTTTCTTGGAGCTATGGCATCAAGCGTGCTATGAGCGATCTCGCGACCATGGGCATGAAGCACAACATAGTGCTGCGATTCTATTGGATGTCTGTCTGGACCGTCATCGTACCTATTGGTAGTTTAGTAAGTATTTAGTTCATTACGACCAATAATCAGTCTTATTGCGAGTTTGTTTCTATCAATTTGTGTTTGTGTCTGGTTCTGGTTTGTGAAGGTCAGATAGACAGTCGATCTATGTAATATACTGGTATTCAGTTGCATCTGATAAGACTGGAGGCCGATCTCAACATAGCTGGGAAAAGACTATGCAAAAGATGTTTATATCAATAAAAATATCTAGACACGTGGCAGCGTGTCAAGCCAAGTTCAAGCAAAGGAACTGGCTAGCCAGCGCCGAGTGTAATATTACACGAACCACTTGGTGCCACTTTTGACCCTTCTATAACTCAAAACTTCTTTAACGTAAACACATAAAACTACGTGTGTTTAATTATATTCATAAGGACATCTAGAAGCCCAAATTTCATGAAGCTAGCTCAAACGATTATAAAGATATGAAGGTCAAAAAGTTGTAAATTTTTGCACTGACTGGCTGACATATAGTACCTAAATCTAACCTACTTCCAGCTGACCTAGAAGGATGAAATTTAGAATCCAGCTCGGTAATTGTGTGTAAGCGTAGGAAAAAATCTAAAAATACAAAAAGTTAAAAAAACGCTACGATTTAAAAAAAAATTGTATGGGGACCCCCCCCCCCATACAATTTTTTTTTAATCGTAGCGTTGGAACCGTTACAAGCAGATATTTAAAACTATCCCAATATATATTTTATTATATTCTTTACAAAAAGCCAGTTTTCATTACATCAGTCATTTTATAAGGTTATTCAACATTTAAATATACACACATCAAAAGTGTCTAGGGATCAAGCATTTTTATGCGGATTTCTTGAGATTGAGATGTGGCTTTGTAATAAATTTATGATTTTATAAATTTATATGGATCCTTTTTGGTGCATTTCATAATTTGAATCAGGAACTGTGAATCAAATTCGAGTAAAAGATGAAAATCAGCTGTCAATATTTTCCCTATAAAAACATACAACGCATTGAAGACATTATTAGTGCTACTGTTTCCCTACTACTGATTAAAACCAACGTTATTATGGAGCGGCGACGTCATTTAAGCAGGGAAGAAATGCTCAGAGCCGTGGGAATGATAGAAGCTGGTTCCCGGCAACGTACTGTGGCTTTAGCTCTGAATACAAGTCAGAGTGTTATCAGTCGACTTTGGACACGTTACCGAAGCACTGGTACCGTGGCTGAGCGCCATGGAGGACGGTATCGCTGCACCACACGGAGACAAGACCGATACATTCAAATCTTAACTCGAAGAGCTCCAACAATAACCGCCATGATGTTAGCCGTGAGGCTTCATCACTCTTCAGGGAACTTAATTAGCGACCAAACAGTCAGAAACCGCTTGCATGAAGTGAACCTACATTCCCGAAGACCGCTACGGGTACCACCTATAGCAATGCACAATCGTAGGATTCGATATCAATGGGCTCTTGAACACAGAAATTGGGCAGAAGAACAATGGCGTTTCGTGTGCTTTTCTGATGAGTCTCGTTTTGGTATGAGACCGGATACAAGACGTATACGACACTGGAGAACCCCTGGACGCCAACAGCGATTAAAATCCTGCCAGGAAGTCCATCCTTATAGTGGTGGAACCATCATGGTATGGG
This sequence comes from Globia sparganii, assembly GCA_949316385.1. Lineage (NCBI taxonomy): Eukaryota > Metazoa > Arthropoda > Insecta > Lepidoptera > Noctuidae > Globia > Globia sparganii. The sequence continues at coordinate 21,397,314 of OX438654.1, forward strand.
CGGGTATTTGGATCGGCGGAAGAACTGAGTTGATTTGGATCAGAGGCAACCTCAACGCTCAAATTTATGCTGAGACGATTGTATCAGACGTCATCGTTCCTCTACAAGTGCAAATCGGTCCCTTATTTCAGTTAATGCATGATAATGCACGACCGCACACCGCAAGAGTTGTAAGACAGACTCTCGCCGCAGCTAACATCAATGTCCTGCCCTGGCCTGCTCAGTCGCCAGACTTGAACCCGATTGAGCATGCATGGGATATGCTACAGAGAAGAGCTCTGCCGAATATGGAGGGTATCCAGTCGCAAGAAGACCTTTTTTTGTTGTTGCAACGAACATGGGCGGCCATTCCACAGCGTGATTTGGATGAACTCATTTTGAGTATGCCAAACCGATGTTCTTGTGTTGTTAGTGTTCGCGGTAGAAACACGGATTATTAATTGTTTAAGTTACCCAATAAAATTTTAGAGAAAACTGTTATTTCAGTCTTTTTTTCGAACTTTTGTGTTAGTGGTTCAAATGTCAAAAATCCCTTTATTAGGAAAATGGCAAATTTCTTTATTAATGCAAAGGTGACTTGGTTTATCGTTACTGTGACAAACGAAAACACTTTATTTGATGAATCCTTAAAGAAAATTTTAATTAATATCAATCAGGAGAAAAGTTATTGCAAAAATATATGTTGATCCCTAGACCCTTTTGATGTGTGTATTATTTAATTCTGATAAAAGCTGGCCAAGTCAAATCTAACCTACTTTAAGATCTCACATTTTTAAATAACAGCAATTGTTATAAGTATCCAATAAAGCAAAGAAATAGAGTTTAATACTTGTTCATAATCTTGGGTCGGTCTCCGGACGTTGTGACGAGTGGACGTGTGTCAACTGTCGGATAGAAATTGTGTCGTTAAAATCTGTGATTGGCCGCGCTGAGTTTTTGCAATTCCTTGTCACTCTTTAACTGTTTTAACCCAGAGTTCACGCCCGTTGGGCGGTCCTTGAAAGAGATAAATAGCTATTTGACATTGCCATCTCCAACACCAATTGAAAAAGTGGCACTGATTGGTGAGATTTGAACCTGCGACTTCGCACGGTGGGGCGACCCGATCCGTGCGCCTGACCACTGCGCCATCGAGTAAGTAGCAGCGAGTGACGAAATACCGGTGTGCTACGCGAGGCTGACGTCACCGGGCCTTCTACGGCGGCGACAGCGCGCGACCAGTGCTACGAGCGTGCTACGAGTAAAGCTACGGTTTTTGTTATCGGCTACGACACCGAAGTATTACACCGGCAAGTGTTTATCTATTCTAATAGTTGAGCAGGCAGACTTTGCAAATAACTCCAAAATACATCTACGGTGAATACCTGTTTGCGAAATGGCAGGCGTTCAACGCACTTCACCACCAAAACTGCAAAGCCATTGTCAGACTCAATCTGAACCTGACATAAATGCGGCAATCGTCATGAGTGAATATGTAACAAATAGAGGAAAAAGAGCAAGAAGAGAAAATTCTCAAGAAACTGAGCCTGCTTTAAATAAACAGGAACTAACTGATCTGCTCAGTGTATGGAAGAATGATCAGGACACCCGTGTGACTAAGACGCTGGAGTCACAAACGTCTTTGATACAAAAATTAATGGAGGAAGTAATTCAGATTAAAGCGCAAAATGCCGATATCCAAAAGTCAAATACCCAGATTCGTAAGACAAATGCTGAGATCGAAAAGTCGATGCAGCATTTCAACGAAAAATTTGAAGAAATGAAAAAAGAGGTGGAAGACTTAAAGAAAGAGAGGAAAGAACAGAGAAGCTACATAGAAACACTGGAGAATAAAATAAGAGATCTGCAGTATAACACACGCTCATCATGTGTCGAAATAAGAAATATTCCTCACCTAGAAAATGAAACTACAGGCAAACTATCAAATACCATCTGCAACATCAGCCAGCTTGTTGGATCACCTATTTCTCAATCCGAAATCCGTGATGTGTATCGTCAGCCCCGTAAACCCAGTCAAACATCACGCCCTGTCGTAGCAGAGTTTACAGCGGTACAAACCAAGCAAAACCCACTGATGGCTATCCGATCATACAACAAAACTAAAACTTCAAGAGAAGATAAACTCAACACGGAATTGATTGGTGTCCCAGGCAAACGCCAGGCCGTCTATGTTGAAGAGCGACTGTCCGCCAGTTCGAAGAAGCTGTTCTACTTGGCGCGACAATTTGCAAAGGATAATCAGTATAGTTTTTGCTGGACCAGCAACGGAAATATTTTCCTCTGAAAGCAAGTAGGTGACAAGCAAGTTCTGATCAACTCAGAAAAATGTATCCAAGACCTCAATGCCAACATACCTAAACTGAATATCTGACTACAAAAATGCATGATATGTAAGCCACTTAAACAAGAATATTCTTTAAATTATATACAAATAGTTATTTACTTAATTACACACACTAACATCTATCTTTTACTAAAAACAAACACACATCAAAACATTGTTTGCAATAATAACATTTCACACACTCCTAGAATTCCTCACACATACACAAGTAACCACTTAAAGGCTCTAATCCCATTATTTTACTATTTAAAACCCATCGGGACTCTTCTACCCCACGGACTCTTACCAGTTTCTGTAAATTATTTTTATTGTGATTATTTCTCTTCTCCTAATGGCTAACTTAATTAACGTCAATAATGACCTAGATCAAATAACCCAGGGAAAATCCTTTGTCTGTAGTCCAGAAGAATGTGTAAACTATATAGATACATTTGGAAATAATATAAATCTATTGCATATAAACATCCGAAGTGTAAACAAAAACTTTCCACACCTACAGGTACTGTTGAATCGGTTAAATGTGGATGTTGATATTATTGTCCTAACCGAGTGCTGGCTCAGTAAAGTCAACAATGTTCCATTTTTAGACGGTTTTGAGTCACATTTCACAAAAAAAAACTGTAACCAAAATGACGGAATAATTATTTATACAAAATCAACCTTGCAAACTACAGTAACGGAGCCAGACTTTGCGGGTGGAAACTGTTTAGTGTGTCACCTACCCAAAAAAATATCGGTAGTAGCGATCTATCGCTCACCCTCATTAAACTCGAGGGAGAATTTTGACAATTTCTCAACTAGTCCGATAAATGTCTACGACAATATTAAATCTATATGCCCTAACATCGCGCTTGTTGGTGACCTAAACATAGACATAAAACAAAATAACATGAATGAAAGAACCTTGGACTATCTCACGCTAAATGCATCTCATGGTCTTATGCCAACACATGTATTCCCCACTCGAGATGAGAACTGTCTAGATCATATATTTTTGAAATCTTATCTAACTTCTACTACACTTGTCTTAGAGGCACACATAAAGGACCACAAACCACTACTGTTAAGTTTGAAAAATGCCAATCCCGCCCACAAATTAAATACAACCACCACCCTAAACCACAAAGCTATTGTGGAGGAGTTAGAAACTGTAGATTTTACGGTAATACATGAGGCCGGGAACATAAATGAAGCAATGAATAAATTCATCAGTATTATTAAAGTAGTTATATCAAATCATTCTAAAGAAGTTAAAATCCCAAGACAAAAGCGAATCATTAAACCCTGGATAACCCCTGGTCTTTTAAAATGCATAAAGCATAGAGATAAAATGCACATAAAATCTAAAAAATCACCAGATAATATTATACTGAAAACTACATATTCTCGATATCGAAATTTTTGCAATAACTTACTCAGGAAACTAAAAAAGTCTTATGAAACCGGCCAGCTGGAAAAAGCCAAAAATAATCCCAAAGTCCTATGGAAAACAATAAAACAAATAACCAATACCCATAAATCAAAACTTAGCCCAGTGGAACTACTCACAATACGGGACAGCCCAAAATCGGCGATTAATGAGGTGGGCCAATTTTTCGCCAACATTGGCAAAAATTTGGCATCAAAAATAATTAATAACACTACACCATCACCGGCCTGTGGCCATCCCTCACCTACGGACACCCGAAACTCACCTGTAAACTCTCTTACCATCCTGGAAGTAGATGAAGCTGAAGTCGAGTCCCTAATCCTACAACTACGTTCTGGCTGTGCAGTCGGCTGGGACGGCATATCATCGCTTATATTGAAAAGCTGTCGACATGTACTAGTTCCACCAATAACGTACCTTTTTAATCGCTGCCTGCAGGAGGGTGTCTTTCCGGAGGCCTTTAAAAAAGCTGTGGTCCATCCAATATATAAGGGAGGGAACAGAGACTGTGTTAATAACTACAGACCGATATCGGTCCTACCTGCACTCTCTAAAGTTCTCGAAAAAATCCTCAATAACTCTCTACAAAAATTTCTCGACAAACACCAACTCATTGCTAATAATCAATACGGATTTCGGACAAGTTTATCTACAGATGATGCAGTACTGGATTTCACGCAACAGGTTGCCTCAAACCTAGATAAAAAATCGAAATGTCTAGGTATTTTCCTGGACCTTTCGAAGGCTTTTGACACAGTCTCTGTTCCCAAGCTCATCGCGAAGCTGGAAAGTATCGGTGTGCGTGGAATGCCGCTAGAAATATTAAAGGATTACCTAAAAAATCGTAAGCAATGCATTAAAATTGATACTCACCTAAGTGATGAGTTTCTCGTGTCCTATGGTGTTCCCCAGGGAGGGATCCTCTCCCCGACCCTATTTCAGATCTACGTAAATGACCTCTGTAGACTGAGTCTCCCAAATGGTAGAATTTACGCTTACGCAGATGACACTGCAATTCTTGTAGACGGAATCACCTGGGACATTGTGAAAGCAAATGCGGAGGTGGTTATGGCTAAAGTTATGATGTGGTTAAACTCGAACCTTCTTACATTAAACCTACAAAAGACTACTTACATTCCCTTTGCTATACGACGTAACGCTAAACCATCTCCTTCTTTTAGTATAACTCCCCATTCCTGCACAAACTCGTCCACCCCTTGCACTTGTCCTCCGCTTGCTAGATCCGAAAGCGTTAAATACCTCGGAGTACACATAGACGACGGACTGAGATGGGACCGACAAATTGACGCTGTCACCAACAGAATTTTACGTCTTATACATATATTTAAATCTCTTAGAGTATCCGCCGACCTAAAAACTCTTAGGATGGTGTACCTTGCACTATGCCAATCAGTGATTGGTTATTGCATAGTTACGTGGGGCGGTGCGGCTAAGACCAGATTTCTGAGGGTGGAAAGAGCACAGCGAGCTATACTTAAAGTCATGACGAAAAAGTCCTACCGGTATCCAACAACTGAACTCTTCTCTGACTGTAAAGTACTTACGGTCCGTCAGCTTTATGTGCTTAAATCCACCCTTAGAAAGCACGCAAGCCTTCCTCCTCATATTACAAACAAAGGCACGTATGTTCCACCAAATATACAACATAAGACCACCTTCGCCAAACATCAATATTATATACTGAGTACCCATATCTATAAAAACATTAATAAACATCTTAATATTATAAATCTAAACTCACATACACTAAAATCTAAAGTAACAGAGTGGCTGCTCCTTAAGGATTACTCTTACACGGAGTCTTTACTCACCTATCTTGTATAACGCACACACACACCTACACCCACACCTACACACACACCCTTACACTCACACACATACACTCACCCTTACACACACCACTCACACACACTAACACACAACATACAATACTACTCTTTTATACCATACAGTAGAATGACACAGTCCACTTGAGATATAAGTTTTTTGTTGATTAGTGACCGTAAACTACCTCTTATAATACAGGTATACCCTAGCTTAAGAGGTAGAGAATATTATTCTGTACAGATTTTGCAACATAAACTATAAATGTATTTACTAAACCAAATATCAAACTGTATTTCAAACTCTGTATGTTTTTAGATAAATAAAGATTATTATTATTATTATATTATAATTTTATTTTGTTCCTATAAATACATATTTGGATTTTGTATAGAACTTGGCACTCATTTAGATCTCCATTCTTTTTGCGGCGAAGCCCACAGCCAAGCATAGTTTTTGTATTGAACTTGGCTCTCCTTTTTTACATTTATGTTTTTGGTGGGATCACTTTAGGTACTCGTATGAACTGTTAACAGTTCATACGAGTACCTAATACGAATGCAGTCATATGCTACATAGAGTTTTTGAAGAAGACTGTTGTGCTATGTAAAATACTGGCATTCAGCTGTATCCAGTTAGTCTGAAAGAAGACCTCAAAGTTGAGAAAAGGCTAGGCAGATGATGTTGATCGTCATAAATGAATAAGTGATATGACGCTCTAGAAAGCCCTTCTTTCCCAAAAATCCATATGTGCTATATCAGCAGCACAATAAGCCTATATTGTCCCCACTGCTGGGACACAAAGCTTCGCTCTGTGAGAGGAGGCGGGCCGTAGTCCACCGCGTGGGCCCAGTGTGGGTTGGTAAATGTGATTTAATGTTCTAGCTAGGCATGGAGTGCTCAAAGTCATTAAGTCAACTTGGTAATGAGGACTCCATTTGCCACGTACTTGTTAAAGTTAATCGATTGATAACATCATGGTAACAATTGTTATCCTTAATTGATGTAATTGATTAATAGGTTACGTACGTGAGAATTATCTTGTACTAACCCAAGTACGTAATTTAATTTATCTTGTGTAACATCGATGCTTGCCTATGTATCGAGTTGATAAATTTTAACTTAAATGTTGGCTAGTAGACAATACCTCATGGCGTTCACTGCAATGTGGGCTGGTAGATAATGCCTCATGGTCATTATTGCAATCTTGGCTGGTAGATAATGCCTCATGGCGATAACTGCAATTTCGGCTAATAGAAAATGCCTCATAGCGTTTACTGCAATATTGGCTGGTAGAAAATGCCTCATAGCGTTTACTGAATTATTGGCTGGTAGATAATGCCTCATGGCGCAGGGGCCATGCTAATCTTCTCTGTATCGTTACAATTTTAGTATATGTACTGCCGAAGCAAGTACATAATCAAGTACAGGAGCACACCCATACACAAGCAGAAAGTTGGTGGACGTCGTCACCAGGCTGCAGGCAGTGCAAGGAAGCTATGCCATCATTAGATGGCAGGCTAACCAGGCGCTTATTGCAACTGGACAGGAAAGGCTTGCGCTCGGTGACGGGGACCATCACGGGACACTGCTCGCTAAATAAACACCTCCACACCATAGGAATAACGGACAGTCCCCTGTGCAGAGCATGCATGGAGGTTGATGAAACTGTTACGCATGTGCTCTTTGACTGCACAGGCGTCACCCAGATTAGATCAGACACCCTCGGGACACCCAGATCGTACACAGATGTTCTCAGCAAACCAGGAGACCTAATCAGCTTCTGGAGGGAGGTGGTCTGGTTGGAATAACCACCGACGGCCGCCATGGCCCACGCACAATAGTCCAACTGAAGGACTAAGTGCGGAAACCAAACCCATAACATAGAACATAGAACATAGATGCCTCATGGCGGTCACAGCAATGTTGACTGGTAGATAATGCCTCATGGCGTTTACTGCAATGTTGACTGGTAGATAATGCCTCATGGCGTTTACTGCAATGTTTGCTGGTAGATAATACCTGATGGTATATATTTCAATGTTGGCTGGTAGATAATGCCTCATGGCGATTAATACAAAGTTGGCTGGCACCTACCAGAATTCTAAATTGTAAAATCATGTGTAATTTTAAATAAATGATTTTACGAAAATCAATCGATCGATCGACGACAGCCAGTTTGCACCTTTAATTAATAATATTTTTGTACGCACCGTCCATTTAGTCATTAAAAATATAATGAAGAATCCTTGATAATTACCTGAACCATTATTTTTATAAGTAGCAGCATACATTTTATAAGTTGGGGAAGACTAAAGAAACGATGGATGAATTGTGTGAAAGATGACGGGTAATAGAGATGTATGGAAGAAGAATATGCTGCGCCGACGCAACATATGGATAAATAAATATGGATTGAGAAGAATCTAAATAATCAATTTTTTTTGTGCAGGGTATCCTGATCTTCATTTTTGCTAGTTGGGAAGCTCCGAGCTATGAGGACTACGTGTTTCCCTTATTCGCCGACATAATGGGCTGGGCTGTGGGCCTTTCGACCCTGATTTTATTCCCAGTGGGCGTAGCATGGGCATTTTATCATGGATATGTGAGTATCTTTTTTTATATGATCTGGTTTTTTGATAATTCATACGTCAGATTTTCCATTCAATTAGTCAATACTGTTTTCGTGACTTGGTTTAGATATTATTTTTTTGGTATAGTCGACCTCGTAATTACTTTAACTTTTACTCACCACTTTTCACAACAATTCCCAGAAAAATAAAACTTCTCTAAGGTTGTAACTATAGTCTGACTTTTAATTAGCTGCAGTAAAATGACACTTCTTACTGTCATTTCGTTAAAAAATGTTGCCACACTATCTCTACTAGTCATGAAATTAAAACGCAATGAAACATCGTTTTAAATTTTGATAGTCGAAATTGACCAATTTTGATTTAACCGTAAACAATCAAATGTTCTTTGTATTGATCGGATACAAATATATGTTGTAGTTTCAAATCAGCGTAAATACATAGCCTACTAAAGATAATTTTGTTCAATTATTACTCCAAAACTCCTACTATATCGATCTAAGAAAACTTTTTTTAAAGATAACATAAAGTTTTCATTAGGAATAAAATAACGTTTACTATACAGGATTCTTTTCAAAACACCAAAAACTCAAAAATAATAATATTTAAAAGATATGTTTGTGATTAAAATTAATGCTTTTTATAAATCCAATCCGGTCCACATCAGTATGTAATGACAAAACAGTAATTATGCATTGCTCAATGTTTTTTTGTAAACTTATTTTAACATGGATCGATTTTGAACTGGATGTTACTTGAATGAATCGGTTATTTTGTTGTGGTAACACATTAGCTGTCATTTTACTGCAGCTAATTAAAAGTCCGACTATAGCTAACTGTCACTAAGATTATACCTTGTTGTTTGATGAAGTGCAAGTTATTTGGTGTTTCAACCTTAGGGTGGTAAAGTCATTACGAGGTCGACTATAACTACAATCACCTTACGAAAACGTTAAGGCGTAAACTGGGACTCTGTCACAATCATTCGTAACTTGTCATTGATGTAATAATGTCACATTTTTGACATCGCCATTTACTTCGAATAATACGAAAAGGTTCTAAGTATAGTTAGAGGTTTTCATAAGTCGATCGTCCCTACTAAAACCGGTTTGTATTGTCATGATAAAAAAAAAACAATTAACTTTGTTTAATCAATTATTGTTAACCAAACAAACTATATTATAATAGTTCAAGTAATTAATTAAAACATTTCTTTTACAGCGTGGAAAAGAACTATTCACACCAACAGAAGCTTGGAAACCAGCAAAAAAATCTTTAATAAACCCTCGCTCAGACTCAATAGTAACAACTGACGAAACACAGCACCATGGTCCCTACGATAACATGGGCTATATAATGTGATCATAGTCGCGATAATAAAACACTATTACGAGTATCTAGTCAAGTGATTTTGGTTGTAAACAACCAAACTCAAAACGCTATCATTAGGTTCAAAACACACCGTGGAAGCGACGCATAAAATATAATGTAACGCAAGGTTCTTTTAGGTATTTCCCGATAGTTTCATAACTCCATCCATATTGCGCACATTTTTTGCAAATTTCAAGTAATTCCAACTATATCCCCGAAAAATATTTGGTTAATCCGAAAGCTGTAACAAATTTACTCCAGCTTAATAATAAGGTGGTAAAAGTTTTGCAATATGTATTGATTCTCTGAGCACTACATTATGTATGACAGCAAAAATTAAGCCGGAGTAAGCCGGAGCAATAAAAAAGTCAATAAAACGTTTCATTATATTTCAATGATGAATTGACTATAGAGTGGTTGTGTTCTGAATTTTCGAAGGGAAGCCGGCGGAAATCGAGATGTATGGTACCTTCGTCACTGCTACATGCAAACTAGGCATCACACTGACGTTACGCAAAATCCTGCATCGCGCAAGTAAAGTTTACCGCGCAAGTAGCATACATGGTGGTCCCGACCTCAATGGTTGAGCAGGAGCCCACCCGACATAACACTGTTTTGGTCGGAGGATCCTCCCTCACGCCTCTATATGTTAAATATAATTATAAACTATCTTTCTGTCTCTGTCATCTTCACACGATAATTGAACGATAGACAGAATCAGAACGATGTTTAAATTCATTTAACGATAAACAAACGTAGGTATATTTAGTGGTTTGTCATGTAAGCGGGCCTAAGAGTTCGGTTTCTATAGCAACATTTTCTGTTTTTAAGTTTTAATTTTTTTTTATTAAATAAATCTGCATGTATGAATCTTAATGATGGTGACTAGTACAATTTTGGTGCTTTGCACACAGAAAGTAGATGTTCAAGATGGAACCAACAATTATGAAATCGTCTTGGCTTTGAATTCATGACATTTAAAACGAAAAATAGCCCTTGCACTGCTTTAGTTATTTTATTAAAATTTCGATTAGAAAAAACCATCGAACAAGTGAATACAAAAGTTCTTATTTAAATATATAATAAAAAAAACATGCATTTGCAGCGCATACCTTGCACTGTCTGTACGTACCTTAAGGTAAACCGGCCACCAGGTGTATGTCATATAAGTTATTTTGATAACAAAGATCAGGACCAGGCCCGTGCCGGACGGCGCGTACGTACGTGTTCCACGCGCGCCTCAAAGAGATGTCAGCATTAAGGAAGGGGCCCGTAAGGGCCGAAGCCTGCTGGGGCAGCGAGATTGTCCGAAAGGGTTACCGCTACCCCGGAACACAAAGGGCTAAGGAAGGAACACGGGTGGGTCAGGTTGTATGTTGAACAAAATATGATTCGCGAACGTAACAAGTATGGATTTAGGAAGTACAACCCTTTAAGTTCATGTCGATTTCGACGCTAAGTTTTATTTTTTTTTATCTTATGATAAATGATTTATTTTTCTGTAAGTAGGTTTGTACAAACACTTTTACACGTCAATAAAAAATATGGAGAGAGAAACAAGTTTGTTAATCAAAACTCGTGCCTTCTGTACAATGAAACAATAACAGAGTCTGATATTGTTATTAAATAACACCAATATTATCGTATCTAAATAAACCTTTGTATACAATATCGTCGGTTCACCACATAATAGGAGACTAATGTGAAATTGGAAGGATTACCACAATACGTGGTCGGTCAGTATGAGTACGTAAACGAACCCGTTCGTCTAATGAATTTTAATTAATGTATCAATCAGGACAAACGTTTGGTATTCCACAAATAACATGGCTGTTCTAAAATTATTGCTTTTATGTCGAAAATGTTGTTGTGCTTGAAATTCTAGGTATTCCGATTGTTTAGGTTAACTCGGGGGCATTTTTTTACTGTATTGTTCATTTACTGTCACAATTAATAATTTTCTGGGACTTTGAGATCTTGTGTTATGTTCTCAAATAGTTACTTATGAAATTGTAATTGTCTCTATTTAGTGATACTTATAACAAAAACAAATTCTCTACTTTTGTGTGTGCTAAACGTCGTATGTTGGCAACTCCAACAAACTATTTTTTTATGTATAATCCATTTCCTGTTCCTTGTGTCAAACGCCTGTCATTGAGTTCAGTCGGCAATAAATCCAGCCTCACTCACGTAACGCCAAAAGCCTGCCTTTTATTTCTGCTTCCACACCATCAATTACCTCAAGAACCAGCCCTGCTGCAATCCCAAAACACCGTGTAATATATAAAATTCTCGTGTCACAGTGTTATTTACCATACTCCTCCGAAACGGCTGGACCCGTTGTATGAAATTTTGTGTGCATATCGGGCAGGTCTGAGAATCGGCTACTATCTATTTTTTTTTTTGCAAAACGACGTTTGCGGGGTCAGCTAGTTTAATATATAAAATTCTCGTGTCACAGTGTTAGTTACCATACTCCTCCGAAACGGCTGGACCGATTTGTATGAAATTTTTTGTGCATATCGGGTAGGTCTGAGAATCGGCTACTATCTATTTTTTTTTGCAAAATGACGTTTGCGGGGTCAGTTAGTAATAAAATATAATAGCAATATTATAGACAACTAGCTGCGCCCCGCGGTTTCACCCGCGTAAGTTTTGATCCCGTGGGAATATCGGGATAAAAAGTATCCTACTTATGTGTTATTCTGATGTATAAACTATATTACTGTAAAGTTTCATCAAAATCCGTTCAGTAGTTTTTGCGTGTAAGAGTAACAAACATCCATCCTCACAAACTTTCGCATTTATAATATTAGTAGGAATTAGTAGGATTAATTCATACGTATCGCATATTATTTTATAGCTCGTATGACCTAAACCCGCACTTAAATCATGGTGTTGTCTGTAAAATGGACTAGTTAAGTCAGAGAAAAATCGTTACTTAAAAAAAAAAAATAAATAAATAAATACTTAAAAATCTTTACTTACTTACTTTATGCGGGTTTAAGTCACGTAGTGCTGTAAATGATATTTTAGCAGCTCTTAATGATTATAAAATGTTTAGTCCCTTTTAAAAATCAGGAATCTCACTTTCCTTCCAAAACTATTTTAAAAAATGAACCAATTCCATTTAAATAAAAATACATCCACCTGATACAGTTCTCACCAAAAAGAGCAAGCAATCTTCATAAGAAAAAAAAAAGTAACAAAGTACCTAAGTAGTACCGGCTTCGTTTACATTAACCCAGAACTGCCGTAAAATGTACTATTTTACATGAGCCTAAATTGTGTTATTTAATTTATACATCTGTAGCGCGCACCTTTTAGTCGAATGAATTAAAGAGCGCCATTCACTGTCAAACTGACGGCGACGGAGTGACGATTGTCAAGCTTGAAGTGTATTAAAATTCCTTCGTTTTATTAGGAATCGCGATCTGCGTGTTGAAATTCTATCCCACTTCTTACTAATCCCATTAAGGGCTGATTTTACCAAAGTCAGATATTTATACGCGGAATAAAATTGAGGTCTGATAGTTGTAGTGTGGAAAAACTGTCAAAAATTCAAAATTTATTCTCAGGATAAGACTTATTCTAGGTATTTAAAAAGTTTGGTGGAATGCGCCCTTATCCTACTATCCTACTTCTTATCCTACTAATCCTACTAATATTATAAATGCGAAAGTTTGTGAGGATGGATGGATGTTTGTTACTCTTTCACGCAAAAACTACTGAACGGATTTTGATGAAACTTTACAGTAATATAGTTTATACATCAAAATAACACATAAGATACTTTTTATCCTGATATTCCCCCGGAGTCAAAACTTACGCGGGTGAAACCGCGGGGCGCAGCTAGTCCTACTAATCCTACTAATATTATAAATGCGAAAGTTTGTGAGGATGGATGGATGGATGTTTGTTACTCTTTCACGCAAAAACTACTGAACGGATTTTGATGAAACTGTACAGTAATATAGCTTATACATCAGAATAACACATAGAATGCTTTTCATGCCGATATTCCCACGGGATTGAAACTTACGCGGGTGCAACCGCGGGGCGCAGCTAGTAATATTATAAATGCGAAAGTGTATCTGTCTGTCTATTACCTCTTCATACTTAAACCGATTTAGATTAAATTAGATATAAAGATAGTTTGAGTCCCGGGAAAGGGGACATAGGATGGTTTTTATCCCGATATTCCCACGGGATCGACACTTATGCGGGTGAAACCGCGGGGCGCTGCTAGTCCTACTAATCCTACTAATATTATAAATGCGAAAGTTTGTGAGGATAGATGGATGGATGTTTGTTACTCTTTCACGCTAAAACTACCAAACGGATTTTTATGAAACTTTACAGTAATATAGTTCATACATCAGAATAACACATAGGATACTTTTTGTCCGGATATTCCTACAGGATCGACACTTATGCGAGTGAAACCGCGGGATGCTGCTAGTGGAAACATTACATTATTTCAATATTAGGTAAGTCCAGAGTGCTTATTTGTTGAGGAGATAAATGGACGCATTTCAACTGAATGATGATGTTCTTATAGACTCGTGGCATTCTTCAGTTTTATAAACCGCTTTACGCATTTTGTTGTGAGTTCAGAACTTAACTAGTTAAAGTTTAAACGTCATTAAGTACTTTCAGAGTCACGCAAGACTTACGGTAAATATCATGCGAAAACCAGGTATATACGTAGGTAGCAAGCATCAGTCTTAATTAAGATATTTTGGGATGCATGAAGAAGCCTCCTCGTGTAGCGCAGTTTGTTCCGCCAGTTACTCAACTGAACCGATCGCTCGGCGCATCCTGGACAGTCACACCCAACATCTCATTTGACTGGTCAATTTTTCCCTTGCGGTGGTAGGACTAACGCCCGCAGGGTACGCTTGTTCCTTCATAGACCTCATCCATCGCTTTCCATCAGGCGTGATTGAGCTGAAGAGCGGGCATTCAGCAATATTTTTTTTTTTTCAATAGTGCAACAGCAATTGGAAGATTTAAAAAAAAAAGTCAGAGTTCTTTTTTGTTTTACCAACCACGCTAGCTGTAGGTACATTAATACCCCATAATACTAAAAAACTCACCTCTTAGATTAACTCATTTCATGTTAATAGGCGTCTTACCTTCTTCTATTAAAACCCCCCATCGTTTCGTTCCATATGATTGCATTAGGAAATGCCAATGTGCAAACAGTATTATTGTCCCTAAGGGATTGGGTAGTGATACATAAACATTGGGGTTAAGTTTAACCCATTTCCCCATAAATGACGGGCTGCCAATAATCTTTAAGATATTTTAACAATCTCTTTTTCACAACTGTTTTATTTTTGCTATAAATTTTGTAAGGAAGTTCATCTTGTACTCTTTTAGCGTGCACATCCCGGAATTCTCCCTCTCGAAGAGAGAAGGCCTATGTCCCAGGTGGGAATATTAAAGGCTCATTATCTTAAGTGTATGTTATATCCAGAAATTCCTAAGAACTATTTAATGAAAAGCTGCTTGAACTTATTTACCCGTCCTGAGAATCGAATCCAAGCAGCCATGCTCAGTAATTGCGTTTGTGATTAGTTACTAACCCAGCGAGGTAGTATATTGTTTTCTAGCCTCGCTGTCCTAATTCTGGGCAAAGGCTTCCTTCCACATCTTTCACGAGCTCGCGCATCCTCCTTCCAGTTTGGACGGAACCTATTCAGTTCGTCCTGTCAACTCCTATGTAGTTAAGTAAAAAAAAATCGATTTATTGTAACAAAAACTCTGTATTACCTATATTCAGACGCTAACCCAGTCATAACTTACAACATTACACTTACAACAAACTAATCATTATGTAACTTTAATTGACAAGTATAAATTGGAACACCGTCAGACAAAAAGATGTTTGATGGATAATATTTCAATCTTGTTGACATTTGTGCCAAGATATGCTGGTTAATAAAAGTTAATTATTGATACATTTTAAGTGACAATTCTCAGTGCGGCAGTTAAATACCATTAGCAACGAACTCTAAGTACCTAGAGCTTAAAACCAACAATATTACTGAAAGGACTCCAATATGTTATTCAAAATGAAATTTTCATTTATCCATACAAATTACCATATCCTAAGAAAATATGAAGGCAATACCTTCACAGAACCATTTCTATTCGCCTCTTGAAGTATTAATAAGACAAGCTATAAGCCGGCCTATTAACATAGACCTAGCAAAGAGCATTTGTTTTTGCAAGGTTAGATGCTACAACAATGAGCACATATGTACAAAAAATTAAAGCGTTGATTCTTCCTGCCGTGCCAAAAGATGGTCGCATTCCTGTTTCATTTTGACGCGTCTGACGCAGACAATGTCGCAGAGACTTGGCTTATATATCGTAGAAACGTCATTATAATTGTGTGAACTCACTACGAGTATTAACAATTACACATCACACTTTTTCGAGACAATCTCCAAGTGTAGTAATTATGCTGGCTTTAACGAGTTGTCGCCGATCAGCATTACATTTTACTGGAACAATAAAATATAACATGCTAAATCCATGCAGCGTGTTATACTTTTATTTCTATCCACGCATGTGAGACAAAAAAAAGATCGCAGCAGCAGGTCAGATAAAATGAACGAGAAGGACATAATATGAAAACAAAAGACTGTGACGCACTGCATATTATAGGTTCCTTTAGAACTAAATACCATATTACTGCATCAAACCGTACGGCATAGTTCTCTCACAAGCTGCGTTCATCAGCACTCTATAAACCATTATTACTCAAAATGCTGTTCGACCAGTGTGAGGCTTAGCAGAAAAGCAAGCAAGTCCGAACAGATATTTTATTTTAGGGCCCTATATACGGGTCTTATTCCACTGTAAGACCGGACTAAAGCTGAAATGTAAATAAGAATATGTATGGACTATAGGGTGTTGGCTTACCATAGGGACATGCATAGAATGTGAGTAGAGTTGCCACTATAATGTATGTTCAGGAAACGGTAGACTAGTGTTTATTTGGGCGTTTCTGGGAAAATTTAAAGCACTAACATAAAACAAGTGGTTTTTTAAAATGTGTGTAAAGACTGTACATTACAGCAAGACGGTGACATCTGAAAGGCGCAAGGCGATGTGTGAAGAATGACAATCGTCATTTGAACATACAGACAACTCAAGCTGTACGTTATGTATGTGTATGTATGTCTGTATGTTACAGACAACTCAAGTTGGTATTAAAGCTTAGTAATTGTTTTTTTAGCTTCACCTATACAGTCTCATGGAAGTTATGAAACATTAATCTAAGAAATACCTAGGTAGATGATGGTTTATCACCAAGAATAGTACTAAACACAATTCATAGATTACTTCATATTCTTCATAATACATTTCACGTTTTAGAAATAAAATAACACAAGTATTTTTTCGTAATGTCCTTTGAGAAGATTAAATTAATTACATTCATTGTTACCAGGGCGGGAGAATGATACATTTTGTGTTTTTCTTACCCAAATTGTGGAATTAATTGTGTTTTCAGAAATAATGACATTGCTGGTGTCACAGGACAAAATAGAGACAGAAGACCCAAATTGCATGAAGATGTATTATAAAATGGGATTTTGTTTCTTTTGACAAGTTTAGTGGAACTGATTGAAATGACTAAATCTGTCATGAAATCGCTCGTAAGTCTTTTGAATAAAAAGCTCACCAAAAATATTCCAGGCTGTTTTTGATTCACTATAAATTTTACTGTAAATCAATTTTCTTGAAAACTGTGACATTGTTAGTTTATTAATTCAAACTCAAAGCATTAACAAGTCTATGTACTAAGGATGGTACGGACTGAATCTTCCTATGTACCAAGGATGGTACGGACTGAATCTTCTGCACTCATCTATTTTGTTCACCAACAAAACAAGTGTGGGTTGAGTAGCAATCCATTATAACCTTATAACATGTTTAAAATAAAACTCGAGTCTTTTACATTATATTTTATACTTCACGTTAGAAGGGTCTTCATGAAGTTTGAACAATTAACTCGTAAAAAGGATCCGCATAAGAAACACGGAAGCGGATGTCTATTATTATCTTAAAAGCAACATGGCGTAAAGTGATTGTTGAAACTCAGTCATGAATGGAGATAAACACATTTGTTTGTTATGTAACTTTCATACTTGTAAAAAGACTAGGAGACGAATTTACATTACGAGTATTCTGGTTCTTTACCAGTGTTTTTCTTTTTGATAGAGTAGATCATATGTAGATAATGATAATACCCATTAATCCATGTCAAAAGAATTTTTAATTCATTTTTATAAGATTCTAACTTCCACCCACGGCTTTGTCAGCATGTTATGCCGATAAAAAGTAGCTTATGTCATTTTTTAAGGTTCAAAGTATCCCCATACGAAATTTCATCGAAGGCAAATTGGTCTAGCCGTTTCGAAGATAAGCCGGAACAAACAGACAGATGAACAAAAATTAAAAAAAAATGTTTTAAGTACTTTATATACTTTCATATATACATAATATACATAATCAGCCCTGCTGGGACACATGCCTCCTCTCGATGAGAGGGAGTGGGCCGTAATCCACCACGCGGGCCCAGTGCGGGTTGGTAGACTTCGAATTTTTGGTTCTAGGACATACCAGTTTCCTCACGGTTTTGAGAGCAGTGGTGATTAAATAAATAATGTACAATAAAAAGCTGATTTTGACATTACAAACAAACATTTTAATTTTATTGTATGTATAGATCGACATACATACATATATAAACTCGCACCTTCTTCCTTTGGGGATAGGCAGAAACTATACAACGCCACCGACTACGATCCTGACATACTCCTTTTTCCACGGTGACGTTCATACATCAGAGGGGCAGTTCTCGTAATTTTAAGAACGTTCACAGATTGATCTCAGTCCGAATTTGTCAAAAATACCAATTTCCCTACATTTTGACAAGTGTTTGACATTTGTTTGTCGCCGAGATGAGACTGTGGCTAGATTATGGACGTTTTAAATTACGGGATTGGTCCTCTGATCATACACGTACGCCGGTTGCAAGTACTACGCACCAGATCTTTCTAAAAAGCCAATAAGATAGATTGCTTAATTTGACTACTGTACCTAATGCATCAACAATTCAGTAAAAAAGCAATTTCTAAAAGTGCTCTCCAAAATAAGTTGAGATTACATTTGAAATAAAATATGTCCGAATAAGCAGAACATTGAAAAGCGTAACTAATTTTCAAAAGCCAGTTATTACAAATATGTTAAAATATTTATTCACCTTTTGTTTTACAAACTCATGATTAGCACATTTACAATAACTTACTCAGAACGTGGACAACATTTCAACACAATTTTAATTTAAAGTTTGCAATCCACTGCGAGCAAAAATATTTCAAGTTACGATATGATATACTTGTCCAATTTAAGTCTGTACACAATTTATAACCGTCACTTTGTCGTAATGTTATTCTGTAATTTGAGAACCCTCTGCAAGGTCACCAGGGTGGAGGGAAAAGGTATCATTTTCACATACCTTTTTTTTTGTTTCGGGGGGATACCTTCAAATATAGCCCGGGCTTTGAGGATAAGACCGGGGAGTGTGGGATTTTTACCTCCCAAAATCCACCCAGGTGGTCACAATCTACACATGGAAAGGGGCACCGTTACCTCTCAAAAGATCGATCCGAGACCCCCTCTTTGCAAAGCCTGTTAGGGCACATCCCTGGGGCCCAAGTCTGCTATTTTTATAAATTCGTCATTCCAACACGATCCCATTGTCATTTTGCTTATAGTTCGTAATCTGCTAAATTCATAATGGTCGATCATTGGTCGGACAATGGTCTGAGAAAAACTACTACTTTTCATGCTAGATTTAATTTAATATATATTTTTACATATTACGTATTAGTGTTTGCAATCTGAAGTAGTAAAAAGTTCGTAAATAGCAATAAACATTACATTTATTCATTTGTCATTATGTACGAGATTACCATTTTATACCATTTCTTTCAATGGAGTGTCAGTGGTTGACCATTGGAAAGTCATAATGACGCCATTATATCAATAGATTCAAGAACTTGTCAAAATCAACAATTATGAAATCAATGATAGACCATTCTGAGACTATTGTAATAGCAGACTTGAGGCCCTGGAAAAAGGTGGTGGTGGGTGTAAAGGGGTCTCCCAAAAACCAAACTTTTTTTTTTATTTGATATGTGTTTGCTCTTGACTCTAGGTCAAAGGTGAGACAAAGTCGATGATAGAGTGAGCTAACCCAGAAAAAGCCTGTTCACTCTCACTTTGAAGAGATTCGAGTTGTATGCGCTCGGAAACACAGACGCAGGCAGAGATTTCCACTCTTTTGCTGTGCGCATTATAAAGGACATTTGAAAACGCTTATTGCGAATTGGTGGAATAGCAACTAAGCAGGGATGGTAACTTGCAGTGCGTCTAGATTTCCGAAGGTAGAAAGGGGCCGGTGGAATGAGGTATGGAGTTCTTGGGCACACTCACCGAAGTACATTCTGTTGAAAACCGACAAGCAACTGTGATAAGTAACTGTGTATTTTCGCAAACCCAGTGAGCAGAAAAAAGCACCAAGCTTGCTGACAGCATTCTAACGATATCAGACTGTAAATTCCAAGCTGTTTTTACAAAAATCTCGGGATCAGTGATGTCGTATAGCAAATAACAAATGTTCAATGGTAATCCTTCCGTATCGCTACTCAGATAAAGGCTTTCCTAGCTTAGAGTTAATATCAAAACATTGGGCCAACCTTGGCCTGTATTTTTTTTTATAATCTCCTGTAACATGTAATCTTTTTATGGATTATCTCTCTAATTTTAGAAGTGGCTTCTAAAATTTGAGCATTTGGGGAATGGTAGCCCAGTGAGCCTTAGCGATGGAAAGTTCAAAACCCTCATCAAACGTGTCCTTATCAAAAAAGCATATTATAAGATTAAAGACTACGTTGAAGACAAGGTAGCTTGGCAATAATTGCTTCTGCATATGTGGCTTCCCTGGTGTGACTGTTCCTAAATTACCCCAGGCTGATAAAATTTTCGTTTTTCCTAATTATGTTAAACATTAGTGTTTTGGGTCGGTTCCCCCTAATGGGGAAGAGTCGCACCCCGCCCCGTACGACTCTGTAGAGCTCGTCTCCAGACTGGACACTCTCCCACCGATAGAGATTAAATGAATTCCAAATATAAAGAAGTCCAATGCTTCATCATTAAACCAAGGAAAGGATTGAAAGAAATGCTAAATAAAATATAGGAATTCATACATAAGAACAAACATTGAATGTGGTTTTAGAAAGCTAGTAATAATAGAGGGATCCAAATTATATTATTATTATTAAATTGTGAGTAACCCATACGCTAATGTATTAGGTATTTGATCAGTCATTACTCACACGATACTTCACATCTACACTTGGTGTACTCAGAGCAACACTTCCATAGTGACGCAAGCGGCTTTTCAGCGGCATTGCGTCGGCATCATGCTCTTTTGGAGACATGGTCCCTAGCAGTTCTCTCGAACCGATAAACGTGACGAAGCGGCTTTCCCTGCGGCAACCGAGCGACTGTCCTTGTCTGACTACGGGGCGGCTAGTTCCAGCGGCATTGCGTCGGCATCATGCTTTTAAGAAGACATGGTCCCTACCAGTCCTTGGACTGGGTATGAAATATATGTGGTCACCCAAACCCCTGGAAGTTCACCCTTTGCACAACGAGCATATCTGCAAGACACGTGTTCATGTCAGTCTGACCGAATTATTGGTCTGAGTTAAAGAATTCAACATTCAAGAATTACTAGATAATACAGTTGAGATTCAAAACTCAAGATTCATCATTTAATAGAGTTTTGAATAATCTCTCTTAAAGCCCTATTATTGGCCGGAGGCAAGGAGTACAGAGCTCAAGAATTATAGTACTAGAATTTACTAGATAATAGAAAATTAAGAATTACTAATTAGTAGAGCCGTGGATCAACTCTCTTGGAGGTCTATAGACAGCCCTTAAGCGCCCACCCTTCACCACTTCCTAGTGTTTGGGCTGGGGAGAAGAAGTGGCGCAACAAACTCCCCAGCAACACTTCTCTGTCTAATTCGTTAAAATAACTTTATTAACTCTATCAGCCTAGGATAATTATTATAATGAAGGACTCACCCAGCCACACCAACAATCACACACACTCACTACTTTTACTAGATCTACTTTTACTAGATCCTAATCTGGGCTTCAACCCAACTATATTTAACTTAAAACCTAATACTCGCTATCTCGCGACAGCCCACTCGGACATGGCCTCTAGGTGTTCACTCAATATCCTAACTTATCTAGCCTGGACTAGGAAGTCCGTATCCTAAAGCGGTTCAACCCCGACTGTCTCTGCATGTCCCTCTGAGTTATAATTCTCATCTCCAAAAAACCCCACACTCAGCCCACTTTCTCTACGTTTCTTGGAACATCCGACATAAAACACTTTTTGCTCATTTCATAATTGTTTCTCAATTGGCTGTACTAAGCGATCCTGGCGACGGCGCCACATTTATGATAAACATGTGTGGTTGATGGTTTGGGTCCGTCTTAGAATTCTTACAAAATACTGCATCTTAAGTGACGTAGATTGCCCATAAATATAAACGGAATGGGTTTCCAAAAGGTTCAATATTGTTTTACAATTGTAAAGAAATAGGATATTATGTTATTTATTAGGGTGACGTGTCAAACCGTCAACTCATTGAGACTTAATGTGTTTCTAAGGAGGCCACTATCGTGTGACAATTTTAAAGTAAGAATTTATAATAAATATTTTGTTATTAAATAGGAGTAAGTGACAGACAGTCACACTGGCATCTCATTAACGGCATAACTACGTAAATTTCTATTAACTGCTCTCAAATTACGATTTTTATTTATTTTTTACATACTTCTTTGACATAATCTTTTTATTATTTGACATTATATAGAGACAATTCTAATTTTCCAGCTCATTTAGTGGTTATAATGGAAATCATATCACTTGGTTTTAATAGGTTTTTATATTTTATTTATCTTTTTTTGAGATTTTGGTTTTGTAAATGTGAGGACTTTGTAGGCCTTGTAAATTTTAGATCTTTAGACCATTTTTTATTTTGTCAAGTACTTGGTACTTGTTGACAGGCCTACGCTGTCCTCCCACACCTACTGTAATTAGAAAACATTGTCAAAGCCAATTATTTTTAAAAGAGTAACCGTGGAGTTTCTTGTCGGTTCTTCTCGATTGGAAACGACCAATTGGAACCGTGCACCTAGCTTCTGACCTTTAATGTAGCCTACATGGGCACTTATGAAAGGTATGTGAATTTTTTTTTTATGGTAGGTAATGGCCCCACTAACGAGTTATAGGTCGTGGTCGTGATTCAAACCCAGACAGGCGCATTAATTTGTGTAAATAATATCATTGCGACTGCTCTCCAAACGGGTGAAGGAAAACGGCGAAAAAACCGGCATATCCTTGAACTACAAGTTCAAAGATATGTGACATCTACCAACCCGCACTGGGCTCTCGTAGTAGATTATAGCCCACTCCCTCTTGAAGAGAGGAGGCCTGTGTTCCAGCGGGAACATTATAGGCTAATTATGCTATTAGGCTTCTAAAATTTATGAGAAACTTATCTGATCCAATTTTGTGACAAAGTGTCTATGATAAATTCAATCTCCTGTATCTCCTAGTAGAGCTACGCAATAAAAGGACGACCACCCTTCCATTCCTCAACACTGGTTGGACAAAACAATTTATATTCTGATGAACATAATATCCAAATGAATAATGCAACATGTTACAAATAAATTAATCAAAGAGAAAGCGAGTACACAAACGAGCTTTTTATCATAAACAGATTTGTTTTAAGACTGTACCGACCCTACAGTGGCGCCCTCATCGTTTGTTTGGTTATTTCATACAATTTAGAATGAAAATGCAGAAAATAAGCACGTTAAGTTGTGCTTCACAAGATTATACGTTAATATTATTATAAAAGGTAGTTTTATATTGTTTAGTTTCATTATAATCCTTGAAACGGATAAAAGTGGCCACTATATTCCGTTTTAAGGATTATGATAAAACTAAACAATATAAAACTACCGCTTCTAATAATATTAACGTATAATCTTGTGAAGCACAACTTAACGTGCTTGTTTTCTGCATTTTCATTCTAAATTGTATGAAATAACCAAACAAACGATGAGGGCGCCACTGTAGGGTCGGCACAGTCTTAACAGAATGTCATGTTTAGAGTACGTGAGAAATGTACGCGGTTATTATCCATAGTGATTTGTTTTGGTGATTAGGTGAAATAGAATGTAAAGTTAGGTAATAAATTCTGATTGTTGCGTATTTCGGACATGATATATTTTGCATTTTCAGCATCAGTACTTGCTATCGAATCTTATGTACGACGATCAGAGATATAATTTTGTATTTTTATTTAGGGTCTGCAACAAAAGATATTATACACACGTAAATTCTCACAATATAGTAAACAAGGTATTTATTCAGAGTACTTTTTCAATTGCTGGCGACTGCAGCATGCACACCACCACCTCACCTTTATCCAAACAATGTATTTCTAGCAATTATATCTTTGAATTTGATTTGTTTAAGAAGTTATCTTGTTACTAATAGCTTAGTTAATATAATAATACTACGATTACTTACTTAGTTTTACTCAGTTTTTTATAAATTTGTGTTTTCAGCAATTTTGCATAAAATTCTCTCGTAACTTTACTCAAAGTATACTCGAAAGTACTTCATCTTGCTTCTCCTATCCCAATGTATCTTCTTCTTTGATACACATCTCATCTTCTGTCATTTTCATATTCACACTTTTTCTGTCATTATTATAAATAAAATATTGGCAGGCATCATATGCCTGTAGCGTGTTAGTATTATCAGTAACTTAAACATCTATGTTTGTAGTAGATAACAAATTAGGCACAAACGTACAATCTTAAAACATTTTAAAAGGAAAGTTTATCAAGCTCCATATCTAGCATGAAGTTTGATAAACCTATCCATTGTAGGCCCTTTTAACCTTTCAGAAAATACCTTCAGGATTCTATTGTCGCATCGTCTCACTAACCTTGCACACAATCTAACCATTGTAAAAAATGAATGAATGAATTGTAGAAATGATAAAAAAGCACTTTCTCTCTCCTTAGACATCAACATTATATTTTTCTTTGCTCCCGTTATGTTTACTATTATATATATGTATATCTATATATTTATTTAGACTAGTATAATATACCTATTTTATTTATGTATTTATTGTATTTTGTAAATGGTACACCACGGACTACCTACAGTATTTGTCTCTCCTCCCCCTATTTAATCCATCCAAAGGTTGTCTTTAAAAGATCGCTTTTAGCGATAAGACCGCCCATTGTGTCACCCTTTGCAAAAGTTCTATATTTATGTCTGTAATTTATAATGGTGTACATAATAAAGAGTATTCTATTCTATTCTATTGTTTCTTTGGTCTTCTTTTTCACTGAAAGCCACATTTTTATATCCTACAAGCATTGTGCCTAAGGAGATTTTCTAACAACAAAAATGACGAACTTTCACAAAAAATTTCATCCCCTATTCTAGACCCACCGGTTTAGGCCGCGCGTTGTCTGTCAATGAGTGAATGAATTTTAATTTTTTACTAGATTCAGCCTGTGACTTCGTCCGCGTGAATTTTTTTGTTCCCCCGACCCACCCCGTCGCATCGCATCGCCTGCCTGCGCTATTACCTTGTTTTCGCTTAGTGAAAACTTCTGACTTTTTTTTTTCTTTTCGCTCAACTCCTAAGGGTCCTAGCGTGATGTTTAAAAGCCTATAAGCCTTCCTCAAGAATCGGGCTATCAAATACAAAAATGATTCATATAAATCCGACCGATACTTCCAAAGATTAGAGCTTTCAAACAAAAAAACTCTTCAGCTCTATTATTAGTATTATTTTAAAACTAAGATTTATCTCCTAAGATATTTATTGAAATCAAAGGATGTCAAGGGTAGTTTTGTTCAAAATTCAATACTTGTGATGAATAACGTATTTATTTGGATAAAGATTAATATCATGTTTATAGAAACAGATTCTCAAATAATGCATTATTTTTATTGAACAAATTAGATTACTATTAAAAAACTTAAAAAATAGAAGTATGCTGTCGCAGATTTTTTTTTCAAATTGGCTAAGAATTCCGTCATACATGATTTTTTCGTAAATTTAACGTTTACGCAGCGTACATAAACAACGGAAGCTCTCAAAAGGAATATTTTTTCCCGTTTTTGCAACATTTTTCATTGATGCTCCGCTCCTATTGGTCGTAGCGTGATGTTATATAGCCTATAGACTTTCTCGATAACTGGACTGTCCAACACAAAAATAACTTTTTAATTCAACCAAACAAACAAACTCTTCAGCTTTATAATATTACTAGCTTCTGCCCGCGACTTCGTCTCCGTAATTTTTTTTGTTTCCCCGACCCACCCCGTTGCAATCGCAACGCAGCGCCGGCCTGCGCTATTACTTCGTTTTCGCTTAGCAAAAACTTCAGACTTTTATTTCTTTTTGCTCAACTCCTAAGGGTCCTAGCGTCAAGTTTAATAGCATAAATTCGAACAAACCTTCCAGAGATTTAGAGCTTTCGTGTTGCCACTTAACAAGGGTGCGTTCCTGACTAACTTATAAATACTTAACTAAAACAATACAGGTGACGCCACGTATTCTAAGGTGCGTTCACAAATGCACAATACGTTACTATCAGTGACAGGAATCTGTGTATTTCCTTGATATGACGATACCTAATCAATTATGGTATCTACTTGGTTAATCAAGTAAGTGTCATCATCTTCACAGACGATGACACTATCAACCGGAAATTAATATGGATAGAATCCGAAATGAGGTGATACGGCAGAGAACCAAAGCTGTCAACATATCTCACAGAATAAGCAAGCTGAAGTGGCAATGGGCGGGCCATATTAGCCGTAGAACCGATGACAGTTGGGGTAGACGTGTTCTTGAGTGGAGACCGCGAATCGGCAAACGTAAGGTAGGACCCTCAGATTTGATGGAGTGAAGATCTTCGCAAGATGGCAGATTGCAGTTGGATGAGAGTTTCCTAGAATCGTGTTGATTGGCGTACAATTGGAGAGTCCTACGTCCAGCAATGGACTGCTGCAAGCTGGTGATGATGACTGGTCTATGATGAACGCTAATTAGCAATATGAATAAAAACGAGTGAAACGGAGTCAGGAAAACTGTCAGTTTACGCTGTGTAAGTAAATAAAAGCATTTAAAGTTGACACAAAGGCTTTTTCGTGTGGTTAAGACTGCAATGAAATAAATATTTTTAGAGATTATTGGGATTCTTGTTTCGCGCCGATTATTCTTAAAAAAAAAATAACTTTAAATTAGCACAGACTAGAAGACTAAATAATCCGCTGCCTGCCTGCTGCCTTCCTTCAATCCAAAACCAAGTTAGTAACAACGTAGCCACTATTTTAGCACTACCCTGAACCGAAAATTCCTTTTAAGTCATTTCTACAAATTTCTGACCATCTGCCGAATCTATACAAAGTGTAACTGAATAAACGCAAGTCCTGAAAGTAGTTTGTACATAATTGATTACTGAATCGATTTCAGTAACTTTTAATATAGGTATTTTTTCAAAAATTATGTTGTTTTTCATAATAACCGTCGATTGAGCCAAATAAAATTAAACCTTATTTCAAGGCAATAAGGCTCAATTTTAAATGCATAAAGTAATGCTAGTGTCAACACGATTTTCTTAATAAAATAGCAAACATTCAAAAAAAATCATTGTATTATGCTTTTGCTAATTGGTGTGTATGGGGGGTCTTGCGTTAATTATGTTATACCTAGTATAAAAATTCGAAGTCCTGACTGACTGATATATCAACGCACAGCCTAGACCGCTGGTCCTAGAGACATGAATTTGAAGGGTGTGTTCTTTGTGAAGAGTAGCTACTCGTATCCACTAAGAAAGGGTTTTTCGAAATTCCACCCCTAAGACGGTGAATGGTGAAATTTCACGCGGACGAAATCGCGGGCAGAAGCTAGTAATGTATATAATACCTACCTAAAGTACTAATATATTGTGTTCAATAAATATAACGAAGCACCAAAGCTGCTAATTATAATGAGATTTTGTATTCATAAGCGTTGTAACACAATATCAATTTATACTGGGAATTCATGTTCCAAACTTCATATTGGATTTAGGGATAATTTGTGTAAGCCTTGCGTTCTGTGTTAGATTCTAAGTATAAATAACGGTGTAGCGTTAATAAATAAATCCCGTGTTTGATATGAGTAATTAGAAAAAATGGATGGCGCAATGGCGGACTTAAATGATACTTGTTTACACACGTTTTTCTTGCTTGGTTTGTCATTAATGTATAGATTATTATGGCAGCTTGTTGACAGACCATTTTTTTCTACAGCACGGGTTATGCATCGTATCGTAAAGAAACCGTGCCTTGTCAAAGGGCCTTAGGGGGTTATTTTAGCGCGAAAAACAATTTATATAGCACCTAAAACCAACCAGGACAAATAAATATATACAGAGAAGCACAAAGTGGACTTTTTTTAGTGACAAACAAATTTTCGTCGCCACAGAAACATTTCACTAGCACGAACGCGAAAAACTAACCTATAGCATTTTGGTTAAAATTTTTGCGTCAAGTACAATTAGT
The DNA here is from genome assembly GCA_949316385.1 of Globia sparganii. Classification (NCBI taxonomy): domain Eukaryota; kingdom Metazoa; phylum Arthropoda; class Insecta; order Lepidoptera; family Noctuidae; genus Globia; species Globia sparganii. The sequence goes on from OX438654.1 coordinate 21,425,657, forward strand.
CATCATCTGCCTAGCCTTTTTCGAACTATGTTGGGGTCAGCTTCTAGTCTAACCGGATGCCGCTGAATACCAGTAAGTCAAGCACAATTAGTATTAATGTCAAAATCAGCCATGATTTGAACAGTCTTAAAAATAAGTAAATATTAAGAGCGAGACGCTATTTTCAATTTTAAAACATTACGTTTACTCCGTGCGTTCGTACTAGGGCCCACTGTGGTAAAAACATAACTAACAACAACTTAACTCTATTCATTAAATTCATCCCACGTAAATCAAAACGGAAATTCCTTTCTTTTACCCACAAAGTGGCAACCAACGTTTTCATAATAATTATCATACTCACACATAATGGCTTATTTAGATAAGAGACAACGTCACACGGCGGCGAAACGAGCCAAGTTTCGCTCCCTTGGGAAACCCGCTTTATGTGTTTATGAAACATTAATGATATGAAGCAAATTGACAGCTTGATACACAAGCGTTGTAGTCTTTGTAGAGTTTGATCGTAATGTTATAAGGACGATAATGTAACGGGAGATAATATAGTACGTTTACTGGGTTTATAGCTAATAATAAAATGAACTTAAAATTATGATGAAATTTTATAAAACAAGGGGACGAATTCTGGGTTAGTTTAGTGTGCACACACGTACACACGTCAATGGTAGAGGACGATGATGGCTTCCGTCGACAATATGCCGATACATGAGCGGGTTGTCGAGGGCTGTAGTTGCCTCTGCTATTGACGTGTGCCTCTCGTGTGTAAGCACACTTAGTCTCATGAGGAACCTGTTTTATTAATTATTTGCACCAAATTGACAGCTTAATACACAGGCGGAGTCTTTGGTTGTGAAATTAAATGCTTCGAGAGTTGACTTTATGGTTATGTGAAATTTGACAGGTTTATTGCTATTACTGGATTGCGTTGCATTAGTTAACTTAAAGGAGTTGCTTTTGATTTATAATTTAATCAAAATTCCAGGCAATTCAAATATTTAGGTACGCCTTCACCACACATCACTAAATACGTTTAGCGCTAAACGTATTTAAAACATGTACTCATCTGTTTCTGTCCATCGTTTACTTTGAAGATGATAGAGACCAAACAATGTTTTTTTTTTTTCATAATAAGAACGTTTTGACGCCTGAGGGAGGACATCGCTGTCGAGGCCACGGCGAAGGTGGTGCGACGATATGGTAACATTTGCAGGGTCAACAGAAAGAGATCGCACAAGACAAAGGGTTTGGAAGAAACAAGGGGAGGCACTTGCTCAGCAGTGGGAAACAATGTAGACTAGCAAAAAAAAAAGAAACGTTTTAAATATGTTAAGCGCTAAACGCATTTATTGATTTGTTTTGCAAGCGGGACTTAGCGTTTTAGAATATGTTATTTTTTTTTTTGTATGTTTATTACGCGATATCACCGGTAATTGTAAAACGATTTCAATTTTTTTTTTTTATGGTAAGTATGCCTAATAAAATTGGTCCCATTTAAATTTTATCAGGCATACCACTAAAAAAATTATTTTTGAAATCGTAAATTTTATTTAAATTATATTTGCTTTGCTTGGGTAGTGTTGATTTATTTGATTTACTTATTTTAAAAAATCAATCTTTAGTCGATTCTGTAATAATCGATATGTTGTAGGTACTTATTTAATCAAAATAATCTCCTCTTCTAGCCGCCATCTTTATTTTATCTTGCTTGCTGTTTGCGCCTTAGTAAAGACGGACGTATAACCTTCCTAGTGACTTTGAATTGGCTATATTATACTTACAGTTATATAAAGCCCATAACTCGTTTTATTTAAGAGTTAGAACCTAGATCTCCTATAGGTAGTTTTTGAGTTAGCTTCAATAATACGTATTATTTTTGCCACTTAGTTTATATTGATGGTGTTATAATGACTTCCTGTCACTGATATTTACTTAGTAAGTAGTGTTATACGAGTTCGTGGGGGGTAAGTACAATTTAAAAGTGACAAATATAAACAATTTTCCAAAAAAAAAACTTTGTAGTGTCTTTTTTTGGAAGTCGGTTGTGTTATGTGTTTTCATTTAGTATTTACACATTTTCAAGTATAACTAAAATTTTACCTGAACTCACTAATTACCCAAACACCTCAGCTAAACCGCAACGTAACTGCCACACAGTTATTTACCAGGCTGCCTACCGTCGCAGACAAATTACAAGCGTCGGCCAATCCGTCCTTTGTCCGGCCCTGACTAATGTGCGATACCGCTGTAATTCCAGCCGGCCAATAAGCGCACTGACCGGCTACAGCCGTTACTCAGGAGTGAGGGAGTGTGTGATTTGTGATGCAGTTTTGGTGTGTGATGGTTTTTTGTTTCGATGAATATCTGTGGCGTGTGTTTCCCTTGAAAGCACAGTTTTCTCCGTGTCAGATTCTCTGGGAGCTGAGAGAAACCGGATAACTTGAAAAATTAAACATATTATTATTCTGGTGGTTATTTATATTATTATTTCCTTTATTTCATTGTATAAACATATAAATTATATTTTTAAATATTAGAATATAAAAAATATAAAAAATAATATGTTAATAAATAAATATTAAATATTATCATTCTGGTGTACAATAAAGTATTATATATAAATAAATAATAATTAAAGTTTTTGGCCGGGTTGGGTCAGATTATTGAAAGACTTCCCTCGACGACTTTACTTTTACATTTTTGCCACACACAATGTGTGCCCGTGCTCTTGACAAGCTCGTGTCGCTATTGACAACCTGTCAGACCTCTCGACAGGCTGCCACATAAGTGACATGGAGAATTTTAAGGACGTAGGAGTTCGTATAACGCTATAAGTTATAATTTAATTTTTTAGTCTGCAATCAAATCACACTTCACAGTTATAATCACACTAATATTATAAAGGGGAAAGTTTGTGACTGTGTTTGTATGTTGGTTACTTCTTCACGCACAACCAATTTTGATCAATAATCCTACCAATATTATAATTGTAAAAGTTTGTGAAGATGTTTGGATGTTTGTTACTCAATCACGCGTAAACCTTTGAACGGATTTGGATGAAACTTGGCATACACAGATAGTTTATAACTAGGATTAATACATAGGATACTTTTTATTCCGATATTCTCACGAGATCAAAACTTATGCTGGTGAAACCGCGGGGCGCTGCTAGTATCAATCTAATTGTAATTGTCGTATTCCCGTATGTCAAGAAGCATAAGCATAATCAACCCACATTCCCACCCCACCCGCATTCCCACTGTTGGGATACAGGCATCTTCTCTGTGAAAGGGAGAGTGTGATAATCCTCCATACGGGCTCAGTGCGGGTTGGTAGACGTCACATGTCTTCGAATTTTTGATCCAAGGGCAAACCAATTTCCTCATCATTTTTTGATGAAAATAAATTTGGAAATTATTTTTTGGGATGCATGAAGAAGCCTCCTTGTGTGGCGCAGTTTGTTCCGCCAGTTACTCAACTGAATCAAACGCTAGGCGCATCCTGGACAGTCACACCCAACACCTTATTTGACTGGCCAATTCTTCCCTTGTGGTGGCGACCACCCTCTCAACGGAGTCCGGCGGCAAGTAGCCTGCTGTGTTTCGTCGAAGCGCGACTCAAAAACGAGGAAACTCCAAAAAATTCCCCAACGACTAAATCCACTTAAAAAACTCATTAAAACCATGAACCGAAAGACAAAGATATGTTATAATAAGCGCTCATGGTGCGTCAGGACGTGACGACTTAATCGCTTCCACAAAATGATGGTGTCCCCGCGACTAAATTATTTACTGCGCGAAGGAATAAGGAACAGAATTAACTCTTTTGTTAACATACACGGCCATGTTGAAGATAAGTTGAGAAGGCTCATGAATAGGGATCATTATTCAGAGTCCACACTCAGCCGTGTGAGCGAGCGCATGCGTTGGCGGGTGTTAATACGAGCGGTCAGTGACCTTGTGGGACGATAATGTCAACAACGACAGTGAAGTGTAATAACTGCAATGTAGTAATTAACGAGTTACTTGCTTTTATTCAAAATAAGGCAGCAATCATGGATGAAGACAGCATGATTCGATTATGTGCTACGGCATTTAAAGAGGAAGAAATAACAATGGCGAAGAAGTTATTGTTTGAGTCTGTTGATACGTCTCGTCGTAAAATCAATAGACGGAAGGAGGGTAAGAGTAGAAGAGACATCGAGGATATCATTGCATTGATAAAGGAGGTAGACCCAGAGTTAATACCGGTTTTTGTAGCCAGGCATCTTCATAAACTTCCACCGGTGACGTTCGACCACCTGGATGCTACTAGACTTCTGAGAGACCTGATTAAGCTACAGGAAGACGTGACTGTAATTAAAGAAAAGTACGTTACTAAGGAGGATCTTGCGGACATACGATTGTCAAGCAATGCCTGTTATAGGAGTATTAATGTGAATCGCAGAAGAGGGGCATGCGTATTGGATAACAATTTTGAGTACGATAGTGGTCCAGTTGGTCTGCTACCACAGGTTAATCCAGATGAGTCAACTAGCGCAACGATTGTCAGCTGTGCGAAAGATAAAAATGTTGACTCATCGGCGCAAGTGCATGTTATACTGGAGAGGTCATCGAAGCCATCGAATGGGAGCGAGCGGCACAACGATACTATCATAAATACTAGTGTCGTCTCACCGGCGGCGCATACACATGCAAAGGATGTAAAAACTAGTTGCGATAAGAGGGACATTGCGGAGCGTGTGGAGGCCCATACCGCGGTTTCGACGAAGAACGATGTCTGTGTAACAGAGACAGCGACACCGGCGAAGGCGGAAGCTAGTGGAGTTTCAAGGAGGCCCACTGCGGTGCCGAACGGTAGCTTGTTAGCGCGTGGGGAGTCTCCAAGGTCATCGACTCCGGATCGACAATTATCAGATGTTGTGCGGGAAGGCGGTGTTTGGAAAAATGAGTCACCAAATGAGGGTTGGATTAGAGTACAGCGTAAAAGGCTGCAAAATCGCTTTGTTGGTTTGAAAGGTAAGGCAGATACGCTGCCTCATAGTTCTTTTAGGGCAGCGGATGTTAATGTCCCTTTTTATATCTATAATGTTAACAAGCAAACGAGTATGGAAGACATAGTAATATACATTAAAAGCAAAACGAATGTAGAAGTGGTATTGCATAAAATAGATATGAAAAGGAACAAAGGTTATGCGGCTTATAAGTTTTTAATACCTAAGCGAGAGTTGAATGTTTTTATGAATGAAGACTTGTGGCCTGCGGGGATATCATTCCGTAGGTTTGTTTACAATAACTTTGGTGAACGGCGGCAGGGCGACCTGCGGCCGAGTGACAGTACAGTTAATAAAGCTCGTTAATGGATAGTGCACGAAACAAGGACAGTGATAATTTAATTACTTTTGTGAGTTACAACTGTAAGTCTTTAAAGAGGTCGGCAGTGTGCATACAGAACCTATGTAAGTCTGTGGATGTCATTGCATTGCAAGAGACCTGGTTGCTACCACATGAGGTGTCTACACTTGGTAGTTTGGATGTGAACTTTGGTTATTTTGGAAAATCTGCAGTAGATACGTCAGGGGGGGTAGTGAGGGGAAGACCCTATGGTGGTGTGGCTCTTTTGTGGAGGCAATCTGTGTTTACATCCGTGACGGTTATACCTTGTATAAGTGACCGTATCGCTGCTATCAAGGCGACATGCGCTGATTGCAGTCTGCTATTGTTTAGTGTGTACATGCCGACTAATAGTTTAGATAATTTGAGTGAGTTTTGCGAGTGCTTAAGTGAACTAGCGGCTATTATTGAGAGCACGAGTGTGGAGTGTGTATATATTCTCGGTGATTTTAATGCACATCCTGGGGAATTATTTAGCCGGGAATTGTTAAGTTTTTGCGATGAACAAAATTGGCGTTGTGCTGATTATATTAAATTAGGTTTAGAATCTGATACTTATACCTTTATTAGTGATGTCTGTGGAAGTAGACGTTGGCTTGATCATTGCCTGGTGTCTGGAGCGGCGTGGAAATCATTAGAGAGGGTGGTAGTTTATTATGATATCTACTGGTCGGACCACTTTCCACTTGCCGTTCAAGTTAACTTGGCTGGGGTTAGGTCAACGGAGGCTTCGGTTAAACTGGAGGATAAGGTTGTAGATAAAGCTATATGGGGTGAGAGGGATGCAGCACAAATAAATTGTTACTATGAGATGTGTAGGGAGAAACTTAGAGGTATAGACTTTCCACAAGAATTAAGTAATTGTTGCGATAGTTACTGTCAAAATAAGGAGCATGGAATAATAATTGATAATATGTATACGAACATTGTGACATCGCTTCGGGAAGCGGCAGAGAATAGTTCGGGCTGGGTAGGGAATGGGAGTGGTCGGCGTACAGTGACCGGGTGGAATAAGTATGTCAGGGAAGCTCACGGGAACGCGAGGAGGGCTTTTTTGAACTGGGTGGAGGATGGTAGACCGACTTCTGGTCAGCTGTTTTTAGATATGAGAGAGAGGCGGAAAGTTTTTAAACAAAATATGAAGTATTGCCAAAACAATAAGGAACAAGTTAGGATGGACATTTTGGCGTCCGAGCATAGAAACAAACATTTTCAGAAATTCTGGAAATCTACCCAGCGGCTGAACCCGAAACCTGCTGTTCCGGTGAGCGTGAGTGGCATGACGGAACCTGGGGAGATTGCGGATATGTTCATGAGGCATTTTAGAGTGACCTCGCGGCTTCAATCGGACGACACTGAGCGTGACGCTGAGAATAAGGTATCGGGGGTGCCGATTAGTATCTCGTCAAAAGAGATACAGAAAATTATAGAATCTATGACGAGGGGCAAGTCACCGGGCCACGATGGCCTCAGCATAGAACACTTTCAATATGCTGGTGCGCATCTCCCTAGGGTCTTGTCCATGCTGTATAATTTTTGTGTGAGGCATTCCTATCTACCGACTGAACTAATGAGGACGATAGTTGTACCCATACTGAAGAGTAAAACAGGGGATGTCTCGGACAGGGATAATTATAGGCCAATCTCGTTGGCCACTATAACAGCAAAGGTTCTTGACGGCGTGCTTGAGCGGAGAGTGGCCGGACAGCTCAAATTACATGATGCTCAATTCGGTTTTAGAGCTGGGCTGTCTACGGAAACGGCTATTCTAGCGCTCAAGCATACGGTCAGGTACTACACTGACAGAAATACACCTGTGTACGCCGCCTTCCTGGACCTCTCCAAGGCGTTTGACCTGGTTAATTATGATATATTGTGGTCAAAATTGCGCAAGCAAGGGCTGCCCAATGAAGTAGTTAACCTGTTTCAGTATTGGTATGATCACCAAATTAACCAGGTCAGATGGTTGGGCGCTTTGTCTGGCGAGTATAGTATGGAGTGTGGGGTGAGACAGGGAGGTTTATCCTCTCCGATGCTCTTTAGCCTATACATTAATCAGTTGATCGAGGAGCTCAGCAGCACCGGTGTCGGATGCTCCATTGATGGGAAGATAATCAATAGTATCAGTTATGCAGATGACATGGTGCTGCTGAGTCCCTCGATTGATGCACTTCGCAGGTTGCTTGCACTGTGTGAGAGGTACGCCATGTCCCATGGCCTCCTCTACAACGCCAAGAAGAGTGAGGTTATGGTGTTTCGAGTTGGTACCAATAAGCCAGTCGGGACGGTTCCGCCGGTACGCCTTTATGGTGTAGCCCTAGAGAGGGTGTCACAATTTAAGTATCTTGGCCATATAGTTAAGGAAGACTTAGATGATGACTGTGATATTGAGAGGGAGCAGAGAGCGTTGTCAGTCCGATGTAATATGCTGGCCCGCAGGTTTGCACGTTGTACTAGAGAAGTGAAAATCACTCTTTTTAAGGCGTATTGCCAGTCTTTTTACACGTGCAGCCTGTGGGTTAGGCATACGCAGAGGGCTTACAGCGCTCTCCGTGTCCAGTATAACAATGCGTTCAGAATTCTGTTGGGGTTTCCGCGGTTCTGTAGTGCATCGGGCATGTTTGCAGAAACGAAAACAGATGGTTTTTTTGCAATTATGCGGAAAAGAACGGCATCTCTGATGTGCAGGATTCGGGGGAGCTCCAATGGTATTTTGAGAGTTATTGCGGACAAGCCAGACTGTCCATTCCTGGGGCACTGGATGCGTATGCACAGCTGCGGGTTGGGTGCCACGGGTAATGGACAGAGGTATATGAATTAATTTTATGAAAGAATTTAATTTAATTTAACTTAATTTAATTTATTTGTGGACTAATTTCATCTATTATCTATTTTATTTTATTTTATATTATTTTATTTTATTTTTATTATTTTATTTTGATGTTTTATTTAGAATGTGAATTGAATTGAATTGTTTTGGATTAGGTGCTGTAATGGAATATTTGAATTTTAATTTTATTTGTGCTAATATAGTTTATAAGTGTGTTTTACTAACATTATGGATCATTGTAATCTGAGTTAAACAATAAATAAATAATAATAATAATTATTACGTGTTTATGCACATAACATTATAATATACTTTGAATATGTCGCCGTATAATTGTGAACACCGCGCGAGATTGTTAACTGTCGATAAATAATTGTGAACTACACCATACTGCTTACAATATAACGTATACATTTTTGATAATTTATAATCTGTCCATGGAAAACTGTAAAATTTCACGACGAACCTACTAAGTGCAAGTTTGTCGTGAAATTTTACAGTTTTCTAACAGGGTTCACAGTCTGCCCAAATTTATCCGTAGCCGAATTGGTTGCAGTAATTATGCCAGGGCACCCCGACCAAATGGGATAGGTTAGGTAAGAACTGTGACCAAACGAGCTACTTCCACGTCGCAGTCACTTGACTATTTAGTATTAGAGCAAGGTGCGAACCGTCGAATGCAAGTAGTTCACAATTTGTCGGTTTTCCATGGACAGATTATAAACTATCAAAAATGTATACGTTATATTGTAAGCAGTATGGAGTTCACAATTATTTATCGACAGTTTACAATCTCGCGCAGTGTTCACAATTATATATACTTGTAAATGGTTACTTGCAGGTCACAATTTTTTTGTTCACTTAAACTAACGATGTTCATAATTATACGGTGACAGAAATAATCAATATCAGTGCTTCACAGCTCAAGCATCTGTTGGTAAGACATCTGGAGGGTGACTGGTAATTACTGATCAATACTTAAGCACATGATTGTACATAACTACTTATCATAACAAACAACATTCTCAAAAAAACGTTTTTCTTTTTTAGGACCACCCGCGTGGTACGTACGGTTATTAAATGAATGAAAAAAAAATATGGATTACTATGTTTTTTTTTTACTTTATCAAAGTGGATTAGTTATGTTTTTCAAATGGGACTAATCCCTTTTAACTAAATTAAATTACAGCTGACGATGTATTCTTGTAAGGTGTACTCTCTTGGGGTGACTGTGGTCATGCGATTGGTAAATAAAAAAATCGTTTTTTTGATTTTCAGGATAGATGGGGAGAAAAGTGCTGAACAGCTCAAAACAAAAGAGCCTCAATAAAAACCACAAAATAAAATGTATTTTTATTTTGTGGTTTTTATTGAGGAGATGAAATAGCCAAATTTTCCTATAGAAACATTAAAAACTCAGGATTGCGGCTATAGTTTTCTATACAAGTTACAAAAAACTCTTGATTTTTAATTATATGTCCTTGGTTAGCACCGCATCGACAAAAAACTGGTATTCAGCTGCATCCGATTAGACTGAAAGCCGATCATAACACAGTTGGGAAAAGGATAGGCAGATGATAATGATGGTTAGCACCGCATCGATGATCGCCACTGTTGTTTCGATCAGTGGTTATTACTTTTGCATGCGATATCTTTATTTTTAACGGAATTTAAAAAGAAGGAGGTTATCAATGTTTTTTTTGGATGTTTGTCACACGATATCTCCTGCGATTATAAATCGATTTAAAAAAAAAATTAATGGATGATGTTATAATGACTTCTTGTCACTGATATCTACATAGCAGCGAACGAAAATGAACCCAACGACACCGACTACCGAAAATAAAGTTATTTTTCACTTTGTAGTGTCTTTTTTGGAAGTCAGTTGTTTTCATTTTTTTGGAAAAAAGTTTTTGTTTCGAATTAAACTTCTGTCTTCTTTAACCTCGCTCGCATACCAACAAACCCTTATTCATTAAATAAACAGGCAACAATATAAAGGGAATGTATTCTCATTATAACTTGGGGGAGGAACTAATTAATTTTTTAAAGGAAATTCAGCCACGTTCATTATGATTAATTAATTCATGGAGATAGAAGAGAAATGCTTCTTAATCAAATAATAATTGATTAAGAGTCCTTTACATTTTTAAAGTGGGGTTCACGAGAGGCTTGTGGCTAAGTAATAACTGCCGCGCGGGTCGACCGACCAGGTTAAGCTACTCTCGCTGCGGCTGGTCAGTGGATGGGTGACCATCTTCACGTATCAAGATTCTCCGTGCTTCGGAAAGGAAGATCCACGAATGACTGCCGGGACTTGGTCCCGGCAGTCATTCGTGGATCTTTGGCAGTCGTTACGGGTCGTCAGAAGTCCGAGAGCCTTACCGTATTACCCAGTAACTGGGTTGTGGAAGTCAGATAGGCAGTCGCTTCATGTAAAATACTGGTATTCAGCTGCATCCGATTACACTGGAAGCCGACCCCAACATAGTTGGGAAAAGGCTAGGCAGATGAAGAGATGTTACCTTTTTAAAGCGGCGCCAGTGACAGAAAAGCATGAAAGCTTGTGATGAGTGGGGAGGAAGCGCATGTAACTAAAAGACTGAATATAAATGTTGATGGATGGAGAGTGAGAGGAAGACTGAAGAAAAGATGGATTGTGTGAGGAACGATATGAAGGAGAAGAGAGTGAATGATAGCATGGCGGTTGACAAGGGACTGTGGTTGCTCGGAGGGTGTGCGAAGAAATTACAGGCGTTTTTCAAGTTGAAGATAGAAGTTTTAATAGGAAGTTAAGATTTACAGTTTGAAGTAAGTATAAGAAGAAACAAGCACTAGGAAGATACAGTACGAAGAATTAGAAGGAAAACTGAAACTTTAGACTAAGCTAGGTTGCGAAACGTAATTACAAATTTAGGGCGAACAGCGCGGGCATTCGCCGTCGGAGTAGACTGACGACACAGCACCGCTGCACCTGCGTGTGGCGGGCGGGCGAAACCGGTGCGCTGGCGCAGGGCGGTGAGGTACACACTTCGCGCGACTGACGATGGTGCGAGATGTGTGTTGCCAAACAGGTGCGTCCTTTGATCACGGCCAGTGCCACAGGACAATGGAAGAACAAAACGTGTTGCGCGGACCTCAAGTAACATGTGAGAAGAGCAAGAAAATGAAAAGTCCTTTACCTTTTTGAGACCACGTGTAGAAATAAAAAAACTCGGATATTTCATAAGGTTTTTAGAAGGGTGTTTACTTAAGATATCTTTGTCTTTGATGTATACGTTAAAGTGTTTCTGTAATGATAAAATAATGAAGTTCCAAGCCTTCTTGGTGGCGGCACGTGGAATGAAGTATGAGGTAGGAACTTATTTATTTTGACTAATACTTTTTTTTTGTGTTGACATGTAGAATTAATTAGGCAGAGAGATAATCAATTGGATGTAAGATTATTGAAACATTTTTCAATTCCTAAGTTTGTTTTGGATTTTTACTAAGAGCACTAAAATTACGGCTTATTAGTCGATTCGCACGAATTTACTCGGCCGAAATGAGCGAATCGTTACTTTTAAATAATATTATTTTTCAATTAGCGACTAGCACGAAGTTAATTTAATTGTAGGCGAGGCGGCAACTTCAAAAATTTCTATTAGGCACATTTTGAGTTATAAGCAATGAGAAAATAGTACACCTTTTATAATATTTAACTCTTATCACTTCTGTGCGCTAGTGTCCTTTTTCAATATTTTATTGTATCAATTGCCTATACGTATTTCTGCAGTTGTCGACTCGCAAATAAATTAATTAATTTCATGCAAGTCGACTATAGAAAAACTAATATTATTTAAAAGTAACGATTCGCCCGTTTCGGGCGAGTAAATTCGTGCGAATCGAAAATTACCAGAATAATAAGCCAAAATTACATTAAGTTTTATAACACAACTATGTGAGTCTGACTTCCCTAAACACCTGTCCAATCCATTAAGTAGCATTAATAAAAGAATCACCGAACTCCATTACCGCCACTGACCAAAACTAGCGAGCGAACGGTCGAAACAATCGACGTCGCTAATCCGTCCAATCAGTTCAACAGAATCGTGTTAAATAACTTACTTAGCCCCCGAGCCACCAGCCACGAGCCACGAGCCCGGGATCCGACTGGATCCGAACATGGCAATGCCATTCTAAACTTGGCTAATCCCGGATTTATTTCGAAGTCACCCTGTAGAACCGCTTGATATTAGCAGACAAGTACATCTTATGATATAGCGATGTAGCGCTTTATTGTGGAAAATAATGGCTGATATCATTTTAGTTGGACTCGTGGAGACACCCTAACTAATCCTCACTACATAGGATAGGTACATAGAAAATACTACATATTAAACGCAAAAGTGACTTTGTTACACTTTCACGCTGAAACGGCTGAACGGATTTGGATGAAATTGGGTAGACCATGACCTGGACAAGGACATAGGTTCTTTACATACTGGTTCGCAAATGAAGCCGCGGACAACATCTAGTACGAAATACACACATCAAAAGTGTCTAGGGATCAACATATATTTTTGCAAAAACTTTTCTCCTGGTTGATATTAATTAAAATTTTCTTTAAGGATTCATCAAATAAAGTGTTTTCGTTTGTCACAGTAACGATAAACCAAGTCACCTTTGCATTAATAAAGAAATTTGCCATTTTCCTAATAAAGGGATTTTTGACATTTGAACCACTAACACAAAAGTTCGAAAAAAAGACTGAAATAACAGTTTTCTCTAAAATTTTATTGGGTAACTTAAACAATTGATAATCCGTGTTTCTACCGCGAACACTAACAACACAAGAACATCGGTTTGGCATACTCAAAATGAGTTCATCCAAATCACGCTGTGGAATGGCCGCCCATGTTCGTTGCAACAACAAAAAAAGGTCTTCTTGCGACTGGATACCCTCCATATTCGGCAGAGCTCTTCTCTGTAGCATATCCCATGCATGCTCAATCGGGTTCAAGTCTGGCGACTGAGCAGGCCAGGGCAGGACATTGATGTTAGCTGCGGCGAGAGTCTGTCTTACAACTCTTGCGGTGTGCGGTCGTGCATTATCATGCATTAACTGAAATAAGGGACCGATTTGCACTTGTAGAGGAACGATGACGTCTGATACAATCGTCTCAGCATAAATTTGAGCGTTGAGGTTGCCTCTGATCCAAATCAACTCAGTTCTTCCGCCGATCCAAATACCCGCCCATACCATGATGGTTCCACCACTATAAGGATGGACTTCCTGGCAGGATTTTAATCGCTGTTGGCGTCCAGGGGTTCTCCAGTGTCGTATACGTCTTGTATCCGGTCTCATACCAAAACGAGACTCATCAGAAAAGCACACGAAACGCCATTGTTCTTCTGCCCAATTTCTGTGTTCAAGAGCCCATTGATATCGAATCCTACGATTGTGCATTGCTATAGGTGGTACCCGTAGCGGTCTTCGGGAATGAAGGTTCACTTCATGCAAGCGGTTTCTGACTGTTTGGTCGCTAATTAAGTTCCCTGAAGAGTGATGAAGCCTCACGGCTAACATCATGGCGGTTATTGTTGGAGCTCTTCGAGTTAAGATTTGAATGTATCGGTCTTGTCTCCGTGTGGTGCAGCGATACCGTCCTCCATGGCGCTCAGCCACGGTACCAGTGCTTCGGTAACGTGTCCAAAGTCGACTGATAACACTCTGACTTGTATTCAGAGCTAAAGCCACAGTACGTTGCCGGGAACCAGCTTCTATCATTCCCACGGCTCTGAGCATTTCTTCCCTGCTTAAATGACGTCGCCGCTCCATAATAACGTTGGTTTTAATCAGTAGTAGGGAAACAGTAGCACTAATAATGTCTTCAATGCGTTGTATGTTTTTATAGGGAAAATATTGACAGCTGATTTTCATCTTTTACTCGAATTTGATTCACAGTTCCTGATTCAAATTATGAAATGCACCAAAAAGGATCCATATAAATTTATAAAATCATAAATTTATTACAAAGCCACATCTCAATCTCAAGAAATCCGCATAAAAATGCTTGATCCCTAGACACTTTTGATGTGTGTAAATACAGGTACCTCGATAGTTTTAGAAGATACATACACTTTTATGATTGATTTATGATAATTTATTGTGCCTACATTTACTTCAGTATTAAGAATTCCTAATTTCAGTTATTACAGTATTTTTATTTTATTTTTACCTCTTTAAGAAAAAAAAAATACTTATAAGATAATAGCTTTTGTCGGCGACTTTGCCAGTGTGGATGTCGGAAATTATCGCACGGAAACAAAACACAGGTCATAATTTGGCCAAAAGTATTAGGCACCCCCCATAAAACACGTGCTACTAATAAAGTATAACAAAAACAAAGCTATCTGTTAGACAATAGCCCATGAGGTGTATTCAAACGTTAATTAAAACCATAGATAAGGTATTTTGACGTGCTATAAAAGACCAGGTCCACAATTAGTGAGAAATGGCATTTAACGACAAATATTTAAAGTTTTGCTCAGTCTTCTTTCACTGTTCATAGTGTCAAGAAGCTAATGTGTGTTATTTATTTGTCAAGTAGAGACTGTCTATTATACGAAATGCCTAACCAAAATTAACTTTGTATAGAAAAATGGATAAATATCCAAATTCTCCACGAAGAAGGCAAATCCCATGTAAAGATCGCCAAGTTGGTAAAATGTTCTCGGTGTGCGGTGCAATCTGCTCTTAAAACGTTCGCGGAGACTGGTTCTCACACAAACAGGGTGAAAACGGGCAGAAAACGTGTGACTACTGAGCGCCAAGACAGAAAACTCATTCGTGACTCACTCAAGGACCCCAAAAAAACTTCTTCTAAACTCGCTGCAGCTCTATCGGAGGACATTGGACAGCCGATTAGTTCTCAAACGGCAAGAAGAAGACTCACAGAAGCTGACTTAAAAGGCTGTAAAGCCAGGAAGAAGCCTCTGTTATCTGAGAACAACAAAAAGATCCGCTTAGAATGGGCTCTACGACACCAACATTATACCGAAGAAGATTGGTCCAATGTTGTATGGTCCGACGAATCCAATTTTGAGGCAAGTTTTTATATCGTTCGTATAAAACAACAACAACAATTACTAATAATTTCATTAGCTTTTGTAAGAATTATAACCAATCAAACATTGAGTGTTTATTTTTTATGTTGTTAGGTATTCGGAACGCCAGGTGTGACGTTTGTGAGGCGGCGTGTTGGCGAGAAATACCATCCAGATTGTGTGATACCTACCGTCAAACACGGAGGCGGCAGCATTATGATCTGGGGCTGCATGGCTGCCGATGGGGTTGGTGAAATGTTTGTTTGCGAAGGCCGCATGAACAGTGAAAAGTACATTAATGTGCTAGAAACTGTCTCGATGCCTTCATTGGTGCACATTTTCGGTGGCACCAACTTAGACGGCGTCAAATTCCACCAAGATAATGCTCCATGTCATAAATCGGCGACCACGATGGGTTGGTTTAGAAATAACAGCATTGTTTTGCTGGACTGGCCGGCGCAGTCTCCAGATCTGAACCCCATCGAGCACCTTTGGCGTATACTGAAGCGAAAGATACGGCGGCATAGCATTACATCAACAGCAGCGTTAAAAATTGCTTTAACACGTAAGTGGGATGCCATAAGTCCTGATGAGTGCACAAAGCTTGTACGCAGTACGCCGCAAAGGATTGCTGCGGTGATAAAAGCGAAGGGTGGACCCACTAAATATTAATATTTTTCTATTTTTTAATCATAATATATAAACATAGACAACAAAATTAGTTTTATTTTTCATCCCAAATGTGTGTAATGCCACAATTTTAGGGTGCCTAATACTTTTGGCCATGGCTAGTAGATTATGACCTGTGTTTTGTTTCCGTGCGATAATTTCCGACATCCACACTGGCAAAGTCGCCGACAAAAGCCTGTGTGCCGAATGTGACAAAGTAACAGACACACAGAGTTACATTCACAATTATATATGTGTGGAAGTATGGATGGATAATAATAATAATAATAGTTTATTTATATCTCCTAAAATTACAATTTTCTCTTAATCTAAGCACAGAATCATGGCAAAGAATACATATATAAAAGAGATTACGTTGACGACTATACTAGTATAAACTGTGTCACAGTCGTCAGCGTCTTCCACACTTATTTATTAAAACCACAATTCATAGTGTTTAGCACAATATCTGTAATAATAATGAAAAGGAACGACTGGAAAAAATAATAATAATAATAACAAAATTAAATTAAATTTACAGTGAAAACAAACTATTTAGAATAAGTACGTTACCACAATGATGAATGAAGAATGTGTGTGTGTAGTGTGATAAGGAGTGAGGGTGTGTAATGAGTGTGAGGGTGAGTGAGGTTGTGCATGTAAAGTAGTGTAGAGGAATTGGTGTCTGTCTTTCTTTAAACATGTTTAACTTTTAATCATTTCTTCAGTTTTATTATAGTTTAATCGTAGGAGTCAGTCTCGTATTACAACCTTACATTTATTAATCGGAAGTGCATAAATGTTGTTAAAACGGTTTGCTACGTTGTATACAATATTACTTGCAACATAATACTGTTGTCTAGCAAGTACGGTTCTGTAAGGTGTCCCTGAGCAAACTCTTGTCTTGTCTCGTTTTGTAATCGGGATATATTCAATGTTTTTATGCTTATGGAGTATTGTAGATAATATAAAAAGCTGTCTAACAGCTAAAACAGAGCTCTCACTATACAAAAGATCAGTGCTGTACCTTCGTGGTCGTCCAAGCATGACCTTCAATACAGCTCTTTGTGCACGATCTAGGGGAAGTAGGATAGTCTTGCCAACTCCTCCCCATACTACAACACAGTATTGCAGTAAACTTTGAGCAAGGGCATAATACACACATAATAAAGTTTCGCGATCAGCTGAGCTCCTGAGTTTTTTAAAGATTGGCATCAACTTTCTTACTCGGCCAATTAACTGAGCTATATGTGCAGTCCATTTTAGGGAGTTGTCTATAATGAGACCACGATATTTTATACTAGTAGTACGAGTCAGTTTAGGGCAATCACAATTTTCTTTTGAGTCACAAGAATGTATCCTAACTTCGAATTCTGGTGTAGGCTGGGTATTGGCACGATGAGTAAAAGTGATATATCTGGTCTTGTCAACATTCAGTGTCAAAAGGTTATCATTAAGCCAGGTCATAGTTTCCCTAATCGCATGCTCTGTGCAACGCTGAGCCTCTTTCCAGTCATTCCCTTGCACAATTAAAGCAGTGTCATCGGCATACGTAATAATATTACAGTTTGGAAGAACTTTTAAACACAAACTGTTAATATACAAAAGAAAGAGGGTGGGTCCAAGAACACTCCCTTGTGGAACGCCGAAGGAGAGAGACGCTTCTGAACTTGTGTAGCTCCCTATTCTAACGCACTGGGTCCGGCTGGAGACGTAAGATCGAAAAATCTCTAGATGTGAATGGAATCGATTGGCATTCGTGGGATTGCAATCCCACGAATGCCAATCGATTCCATCTTTGAAAGTAACAAGGGAATAGAGACAGTGTCAAAAGACTTTGACATATCCAGAAACACACCTATAACTTTCTTATTTGCATCAAGGTTTTGAGCTATGATCTCGGACAGAAGTAGAGTTGCGTCTTCCGTAGACCGTCCCTTCATGAATCCAAATTGGTTATCAGCAATAACATTATTGTGTCGAAGGAAGTTTGTTAAAATTTAAGAGTTTCTCCAAAATTTTAGAAATAACTGTCAGCACAGATATGGGTCGGTAATTTCCGACAATGTCTCTGTCACCACTCTTATAGATAGGATGACGTCTTGTTACAACAAAGTAAATAAAAACCAATGAAAAAGACTATGTTTTATTTTTCACTTTATGAATCATCTTAATGATATTTTACTACCGACCACCACCCACCTATTATTGCATCTACTGCTGATAAATAGTTACCCTGAGTACAAAATAAGTGAACTATCTTGTAGGTATTAAATCATGCTATACCAAAAAATAAACCTAATCGTACATATTTTCCGGCGAATCAGATCTATGAAACCAAAATATATCCATTCAATCTATTTGTGTACATACTCGGGTGATGTGGGTGTAAAATAATAATTTCTTACATTCTATCTTTATTTCGTAGCCAAAACAGTATATACCGTGGGTGTTGTCTGTACTATATTATTATACCGACTGACTTTTTTTTACCGTCTGGAAAAAAATAGGATTATAAAAGGTGAGGTGAAAGGTGAAGGTGCAGATGAAGTAGAAGTCTATGTCACAAAAATTCCTCTTTTTTCTTTTTGACAACGTCTGCTAAGTCCACCAGTATACTCATAATATTCGTATATACTGGTAGTAGTACTATAGGCCGATCCGTTAACTGAGACGTTGCCTGAGGTAGCTGCGCGGTGCGAGAGGGTTTATAGTTGTCACAAGTTGACGAATCACTGAGCTCTCGCATCACGTCACCACACCCTCCCGCACCGCGCTGCTACTTCAGGCTTTCTCAGTTAAGCGGTCGGCCTATAGTATACTAGTTTTGCCATACAGCATAATCTCGATTTTATCCATAAAAAGAAACTGGCTACATTGACTTTAGAGTCCAATACTGTAAATATTCTAGTGTAAACTGTAGGCGCGCCATTCTGTGAGCACGTATCAGTATGGGGGCATTGTGGTTGGGTTATGAGGTATCAGTTCGAGTGCAAACAGTCAGTCCTTGAAAGTCTCGTAGCTGTTCTCGACCTGAGCTGAGGTCAGGAGATTATTACGGAGGTTGGTGGTTAAGATAAACGTCTCGTATCGTAACATTCCAATTATTTCATTTATTAATTCTTCAAACAAAATTTTCCACCAAGTATCAAAGAAAAAGAGGAGAGAGAGATAAGATTTATTTTGCACAAGCACCAACAAACAGCTATCTATAAAATCTATTTATATAAAACAAAGTCGGGTTAGTTACACCTTTTATGACTCAAGAACGGCTGGAACGTTTTTTATGATCTTTCAAACTCAAAGCATTAAATGCTTTGAGTGAAAAAAAAAATAAATAAAAGTGCCTGTAAATGGTTTAATTGAAATAAACTTTATTTCAATTAAACCATTTACAGGCACTTTTGAATTGTCAAGAAGTCGGTCAGTCAGGAAAAAATGAAGCTAGTTGCCCATTCCAAAGCGTAGTAGGTACCTATGGAGAAGAACGGGCAAGAAACTCCATGGACACTCTTTTTAAATTATATTTTTACAAAATTATTAGTTACATCATATGTTGAATTTATAAATATGTGAGAACGATGTAAACAATAAATAAACAACAAATACGCGTTAAAAGTGTCCAGAGTACAGCAAATAGTAACAAAATAATAATCCAAAAATAAAATAATTAAAAATAAGCCGTGGCAGCTAAAAGATGACCAGCCCCAACTGACGGCGCCCGTTCACGAACATGACGCATGGATCAGCACCATCCAGCTCAACCATTTTGTAGGGAACCTTTGTTTTTTTTTTGTTTTATCTCCGCCCCGAATAGCAGAATACCTATTAAAACATCGAAATGAAAAAAAAAAGATAATTCATTATCTCATACATTTTGTATGATACGGGTTTTTTGATGATATCTCGAGAACGGATTGACTGATTTCGATGGCGTTACGAAGTCCGCCAGGTCAGCTAGTATATCATAAATAGAGCTGAAAACCAACAAAGAACATAAATAAAAAGCAAAGCAACATGGCTACAGCTAGGATTTTCTGCTGATCAAAAGTTACAGAGTGCGGAGATTCCTATTTATTAGTTTGAACTAGTTTTCCGAATCCACTACCAACACCACAATATTTAGCTAATTAAGGTTAATTAGAAGAGTTGTTCCAACTGCTTAGTGCTCAATTATAGTTTGTTCTGAAGGTAGTGGCTAACTGGCCAAATATTCAGTGTGTCTTATTCTCCAGATGCTCTGAAATATCTAAATATTTCTGTTTGGTCGAATTTTGCATGGATTGCAAAACCAACATGGAGTGGATTCAGTAACAGTTACATTCATTCAGCACGCTAATTGCGTAACACACTATCAATTACAATCTGAATCATTTTGAAGCATATAGCTAATCCAGTGCTTCATATGTTCAAAAAATTTGTCTGCTCAGCAACTTAAATAACGCAATGAATGTTGTTGATCTGTGAAAATGAAATCCATTTCTACTGTAAGAGCGGGTTGTTTCACGTCCACTTGACGCACGCGTTTATGTCAAAAATGGCGCTAACTATCGTCAAACCAAAAAAAACTTTATGTTATTTAATTTCATATCATTGTTGGTTAAGTAGTTGCTTTAATTTATGATTAATGTTTGTTTTATTTTATTTTGTTACCTGTTAAGTACGAATCTTTTGATCTGACTTGGTTTCCGTACGCCCTTTTCGGGTAACCACTGAAAATCAGCGCTGTGCTGTGGATCCCTTATAGCACAGCATCATGCTGAGTGGAAGCCTTCTTGTCACAGTCATGACGTACAGCCGTCGAGTATCTCTTCTTTGTGCTCATGTATAAAGATATATTGTTTTTTGTTTTTATTATATATTATATGCTGTCATTAGAATTCATTATCTTTTTGTTTGCACGTGTTTCTATGACAAATAAACCTAT
Source organism: Globia sparganii (assembly GCA_949316385.1). Lineage (NCBI taxonomy): Eukaryota > Metazoa > Arthropoda > Insecta > Lepidoptera > Noctuidae > Globia > Globia sparganii. Next base: position 21,446,562 of record OX438654.1, read on the forward strand.
TTTTCTTTTTCTTTCAAGACGTTGTTTCAAATTACAATGACAAAATTATGGCCTTGAAGATCGTCAAATAATAACGATTACGTAATCGTACGCATGTTACGTTACCAACCGAACCATAATGTGTTACGCAATTACCCCGCTGGTCAAAATCGGCAATAACAATTTATTTTAGTCTCAATGACAAATTATGTAACCTTTTTCTTCTACAATTATAATTCTATGCCACTAAAATAACTAATACTTTGACTGATACTTAAAACTAACCCTTTTAAAACTCTTCTGACGCCATAGCTGATCGTACAGTAGGCCCTTGCGTGTCGTCTGCTACATAGCATGTGCTCGGAGAATTTTTCCGCGCCGCGCCTTTCATTTATTTGCCAGCCTCGCAACCGTGCGTACCGTGGCCGTGGGTCGCAATGGCTGATTTCACCTACATTTTGATACAAAGCGAAGAAAAAGAAAGAAGAAAGAAAATACATTTATTTAGCACAGACTAAAAGACACACAATAAAACAGCTAGGTACATACATCAGATAAAAAAAAAAACAGAACATATAGGTAAGTAACGTAAAGTCCGATGTAAGAAATTAGCAGGAGAGTGTGCCTCACGGCCGTGCCAAAAAGGCCCAGTTCAGCATAAAGTCAGACAACTAGTGCCTGACGCTGGTTTTCAACTGGACCTGATGTGTGAGGTGACGGATGTAAATCAGTTTTATACTGCAACGTAACGTATGTGTGCATACTTAAATAAAATAATTATGTGTCAGACAAAAAATATAGTAAAAAGTACATAAATAGTGTGAGTTGAATAACAGTGCAAAAAATAACCTACCTACTAACCTATAGATCTACTGATAAATAATGAGACGGCCGTGTGATAGACCAAAAACCTGTTTAAACGATGCTTGACTCTCACGTTCCAACACATTGTCGCTTTTCATTGCACAATGCGCTGCAAGCAGCCGAGCGTGGCGGACTATTTACTTAAGGACAATTTGCAACTTCTGTATTTTTAAACTTAGCTATGGTTTGCATTGGGATTAACCCAATACGGTGGATATAATGTCCATAAATAATAAGCAGCCCACTACTAAGCTAAATACGTGTATTTTAAATGTGGAGCTTAGTTGTAGACTGCTGTGAATTGGCGCCTTACTGCGAGTCACAGTGAAATACTTAAATCCACATTTACTTGTTCCTAATTTGGAAGTTTGAACCATGTAAGCTAAGCTTATGCAAACATATTTAAAAAATTCTAGAGGGTACCTACGATTATTAAAGGTACTTTCCCGCATAATTCGCAGCATCATGAACCACTCACATACACAAAAAGAACTCCCGTCTCTCCGTCATTGATCGCTTAAGGTCGACAATAGCGCCAGAGGTGCTAACAGCGATTTGTTAGTGAACAATGAATGTGCCGAAGATAGCACAGTCAGAGCCATTAATCCTAATAACGGCCTCGCTGTGCCGAACTTTAGAAAGATAGCCAGATAAAACGGCTATAAAATCAAGACAGTGAAGATCATTAGATTTTAGAGATAGGTTGATATTTGCTTCGACTCAATTTTGTATTACTTTAAACTGAGTTTTGTGTCCCACAGGGTCTCAAAGGGTCCCAAAGGGTCCTTAAGGGTCCCACAAACAGGTGCAAAGCGACAGCGCGACGCAACTCTAGTGAAACAATTTGTATGAAAACTTCATGGAATTTTTTCTACCAGAATCGCGTCGCACCGTCGCGTCGCTTCTGTCTGCAGGGAGCCGTAAGACGAATAAGACAATTTCATTATCAAGACATAGCAAATAGATATAATACTTCGTTCCAGATTGCAGAATGCTGATGTAATAACTGCATGTTATGTGATATTTTATTTCTGTAAATAGGTTTTTAAAAAAATCACACATCAAACGTGACGTCATATCACGTTTCTCTTAGCGCTAAGCAGTGCATTGAAAATCCAGTGCACGAGAAAAAATCGCCGCGGAGAATCACACCCGTGCGTACCTAGGCTTAGCATCAGGCGTGCCGTCAGCTTGTTTGTCACCCAATTACATAAAAACAGACTACAACAAAAATCATATTTACAGCTTCATAGCTCCACTTCTCGTTAACGAAAACCCTTTTAACTAAATATTACAAATCCTCTCCGGAAAACCGAATTTTTCATATCATTTTCCAGAACAAAATGGTGACACGCTCATTAGTAAGTAAAACCACTCATTAAGCATCCTTTTCTAATTATAACATAACTGAAAATTACCGTTTATTCAAATTATTTAAAAACAGACAATACACGTCCACTACACAACAAAGGGCTTTTGCTACGCCGCCGCGTTGTAGCAAGCGTAGCCGCGTAGCAGTGACACCGTTCTTTCAGCTACGCCGTAGCAAAACTGTGATACTTTTATTTCCTAGGGTATTTTGTATTTCTAGTTTAACACGGAGAAACATTGTCATTCCTATAATAATTTAGCTAAGTTTTTGAACAAACTAGATTTCATGGGTTCTTGATAAAGAAAAACTTTCTCTTAGAACGTTTATTACAAGATAACAAGATGAACAATTTATTAATTTGTCTTAAGAATCTAATTAGAATTATGTTTTTGCGAATTAATTATGTTCTGTTCTGATTGTTTTACGCCTAACAACATGTGTTATAAAAGTAAAATTATAAGGTTGCCTGGAAGAAATAGCAGAAAGCAAAAAGTCCGCCCATTGTATCGTATATTTTGTAGTGTTGATTTATTTTTGTTATGTATATTTTGATAAAAAAATAAAGCTCAAATGAGATTGGGCGGGCCACATCAGTTGCTTGCACGATGTCCATTATTGGCAAAAGTCTTAGATAGATGGCGCCGCCGAGGTCGGCCCAGAAAGCAGTGTCGAGATGACCTGGGGAGCTATTCTCTAAGGATACAGCCTTGCGGACAGCGCTGTCGCAACTGTCAAACCCACCGCGATAGCGCTGCGAAAGCGCTGCCCGCAAGGCTGTATCCTTAGAGAATAGCATGGCTGGACGCGCACCGCGAGGGCTGGTTCAAGGCGGCACGGGAGAAAAGTTCCTGGAAGGATTTGGGGGACGCCTTTGCCCAGCAGCGGGACATTATAAGCTAAAAAAAATAAAAATACATAAACTGCACACAGTTCAGAAGGCCAATTCTCGTAATTTAAAACGTTCAAAATCTAGTCGCAGTCTCATCTCGGCGACTACAAATGTCAAAAACTTGTCAAAATGTAGAGAAATTTGAAGTATTTTTGACAGATTGAGACTGAGATCAGACTGTGAACATTCTTAAAAATTACGAGGATTACCCCTCTGACTGTGAACGTTCATAAAATTACTTACTAGAATTGCCCCGCAGTTCTTTTTCGTTCATTTTTATATTTTCCTTACGTTCACCTGATGATAAATATGAACGGAGTCAACAGTGCCGAATGCTTACCAATTCTCTTCATCGGTATAAGTGTACTTGGTTCTGCCTCTACTGCTTTGTGAGCTTAGTTTCAAAGTACAGATATATTGATCAGTATCTGTGGCATTACTAACTGGAGTACGTATCGCGGCGTCATTTGCGTTACTGCGTGTTATCAACGCACATAAACACGGCACCCCGCTAGTGAGAACACGACTCTATTGCCAGGGCTGCCAGTGACAAGAAAACGCAAAAGCAATATATGTATATTGCTTTTGCGTTTAACATAACAGATACGCCCGGATTCAGGAAGAAGGGTGAGGCGAAGATGTACCTATAGTACTCACACATTTTACCAGTTATGTTTAAGTTCCATGTGACAAGGGGCGAGTGTTATATTTGAATTATTGGATACCAGGTAAACCAAAAAATTCGAAGACAATAAGTGATATTGAAAGAAAGCTGTGTGTGTGTGTAGCTGTGTGCTGTGGCTGGAAGCCTTCTTGTCACAGTCATGACGTGGAGCCGTCGACTATCTCTGCTTTGTGCTCATGTATAAAGATATTTTTTTTTTTTTTAGTTTTTATTATATATGTTGTCATTAGAATTAATTATCTTTTTGTTTGCACGTGTTTCTGTGACAAATAAACCTATTTTTCTTTCTTTCTTTCTTTCTTTCTTATCTATGCGTATGCTTTCTTTCAATGCTTTCTTTCAATCTTCAATTCATTGTTTTAAAGATTATTAGCGTCACAACTGTATACCCCAAAAAGTTAGACAGAGATGCACCTATAGTACGCAAACATTTCACCAGATATGTTTAAATCCCATGCAATAGGAGGCGAGTCTTTTACCATCAACCGGGCACAAATGTAGACCCCGGGCTGCTACTGAGAAATTCCAGATCGTAAAACCCAATAAAACTTTGCCCAACTCGGGAATCAAACTCAGGACCCCATTCTCATCAGTAGCGCTTGCGACCACTAGATCAGCAAAGCAGTTAAAAATATGAATTAATATGAAATATTTTAAAAATAAGAATTAATATGAAATATGTATTTTAAAATATGAAATATTTTAAAAATGTGAATTAATATGATATATTTTAAAAATGTGAATTAATATGATATATTTTAAAAATATGAATTAATATGATATATTTTAAAAATATGAAGTATATGAAATATTTTTAAAATATTAATTAATATAAAATATGTTAATGTCGACAGCCCTGAGTACAGATCAAGACTTCAACCACACGACATAAGCCCGGTACACACGAGTATCGTTCCAAAACTTTCCAGGGAACGGGATTTGCGAGGATTCCACATTTATCCGTTTTTCACGGTACCCGCCTTATGCGCGATAAACCGTCAGAGGTAAGCTTTAATATTTATTGTTCTCTCTTAAAGAAAAGGTATTTCGTACTGTGATATCGTAAGCCACTCGCGTTTATGTTGTGGTGGATAAATTATGGGGGAAACGGTAGAAGATTGTTTTTGAAACTATCCAGGGGCCTAATGTGAAGTATTAATGCCATCCATAGAATTAATAGATGCCATCATGATTCCAGCCCGAAAAAGGGATGGTGCATAGCTCCGTCTCTCTCTTACACTAGAAGCATAATGGCATTAAACCTTAGAGCATTTAATGCTCTAAGCATTAAATCGACATAATACAGCATCAGCGGGCATATTATGACGCTTAAGAACCATGATTATCCCAGTGTAAAAGAGAGATGGAGCTTTACAGTAAGGATAGCACCATCTCTTTTTTGAGACGGAACAATGATGACTTTAACACTTAATAATTCGGCCCCAGTACCATGCCGTGGTATACTCAAAAAAGTTTTGAAAAGGAAAGATAAGTTTTGTCTATAAAGTATAGTAGATAGATAGATACATAAAATATTTATTCAATGCACACAAAATACAGAGCACAATTTATTTAAATGACAACAAATTTCATGAATATACAGGGTAGGCAAAAAATCCTGGATCAAACGAACCAGATCGATAGTTAGGGTAATTTGCAATAAAAAATATCTCTGTGGCAGAGCCCTAATATGATCTCCTTAAAAGTTATGACAGTTTGAGTGTAAGGTTCTAAAGTTACAAATAATTTTTCGTGAGACTTAAAAGATATTGAAAAAAAGTGCCAATACTGATAAATCATGATACCCACCGTCATAAAAGCACTTTTGTAGTGATGATACTTTTTTTTTACTGCAAATAACCCTAACTATCGCCCTGTTTCGTTTGATTCAAGTTTTTTTACCTAACCTATATAAAAACGGGGAGCCAATACACAAAAAACAAATATATACTTAAAATATAAAGTGACACTGTGACATACTTTTAATCAAATAACGAACAAAGTGCAGTGTTCGTCTCAAGGTTGTACCAAATAGGATTCCAGCTCACCATGATAGTAATCAAATAGTGACACTCTGTTTTCTGAAAATCAATAAAAAATATTTTGTTACAGGTTATACTGTCAAGGAAAGCATCAAAATGTCAAGCTATGCACTATAACTGTAAGCACAAAAATTCCATTCTAACCAATATCCAAATTAGATAGTCGGGTTTCTACTACAAATTAAATAGGCTAGCTACAGACTACGGTTGCAAAATTACGTAATTTTACCGAAAATGCTGGTAAAATACGGTAATTTTACAGTAATTTATATAAATTACGGTAAAATTACCGGTGGCATGACATTCTAAATTTTAATTTATTTTAAATCACGCGCGCGTCGGGTTACAAAATCAAAATGCGACGTTGCTGACAAGTGCGCTCCGTCAAGTTGTACGGCAAAATGCGATAGATTATAGATTTGTTTTATTTTTCTGTTTTTGTCATTTATTATTTAAATTGTTGATTCTGAGAACTGTAGTTAGTATAATATCTACTAAATACAAGTAATTTTCTAAAAACTAAAATTTTAATTTTTACTGCCCTTTGCACATAACATACATATACACACATCAAAAGTGTCTAGGGATCAAGCATTTTTATGCGGATTTCTTGAGATTGAGATGTGGCTTTGTAATAAATTTATGATTTTATAAATTTATATGGATCCTTTTTGGTGCATTTCATAATTTGAATCAGGAACTGTGAATCAAATTCGAGTAAAAGATGAAAATCAGCTGTCAATATTTTCCCTATAAAAACATACAACGCATTGAAGACATTATTAGTGCTACTGTTTCCCTACTACTGATTAAAACCAACGTTATTATGGAGCGGCGACGTCATTTAAGCAGGGAAGAAATGCTCAGAGCCGTGGGAATGATAGAAGCTGGTTCCCGGCAACGTACTGTGGCTTTAGCTCTGAATACAAGTCAGAGTGTTATCAGTCGACTTTGGACACGTTACCGAAGCACTGGTACCGTGGCTGAGCGCCATGGAGGACGGTATCGCTGCACCACACGGAGACAAGACCGATACATTCAAATCTTAAGTCGAAGAGCTCCAACAATAACCGCCATGATGTTAGCCGTGAGGCTTCATCACTCTTCAGGGAACTTAATTAGCGACCAAACAGTCAGAAACCGCTTGCATGAAGTGAACCTTCATTCCCGAAGACCGCTACGGGTACCACCTATAGCAATGCACAATCGTAGGATTCGATATCAATGGGCTCTTGAACACAGAAATTGGGCAGAAGAACAATGGCGTTTCGTGTGCTTTTCTGATGAGTCTCGTTTTGGTATGAGACCGGATACAAGACGTATACGACACTGGAGAACCCCTGGACGCCAACAGCGATTAAAATCCTGCCAGGAAGTCCATCCTTATAGTGGTAGAACCATCATGGTATGGGCGGGTATTTGGATCGGCGGAAGAACTGAGTTGATTTGGATCAGAGGCAACCTCAACGCTCAAATTTATGCTGAGACGATTGTATCAGACGTCATCGTTCCTCTACAAGTGCAAATCGGTCCCTTATTTCAGTTAATGCATGATAATGCACGACCGCACACCGCAAGAGTTGTAAGACAGACTCTCGCCGCAGCTAACATCAATGTCCTGCCCTGGCCTGCTCAGTCGCCAGACTTGAACCCGATTGAGCATGCATGGGATATGCTACAGAGAAGAGCTCTGCCGATATCCAGTCGCAAGAAGACCTTTTTTTGTTGTTGCAACGAACATGGGCGGCCATTCCACAGCGTGATTTGGATGAACTCATTTTGAGTATGCCAAACCGATGTTCTTGTGTTGTTAGTGTTCGCGGTAGAAACACGGATTATTAATTGTTTAAGTTACCCAATAAAATTTTAGAGAAAACTGTTATTTCAGTCTTTTTTTCAAACTTTTGTGTTAGTGGTTCAAATGTCAAAAATCCCTTTATTAGGAAAATGGCAAATTTCTTTATTAATGCAAAGGTGACTTGGTTTATCGTTACTGTGACAAACGAAAACACTTTATTTGATGAATCCTTAAAGAAAATTTTAATTAATATCAATCAGGAGAAAAGTTATTGCAAAAATATATGTTGATCCCTAGACACTTTTGATGTGTGTATTATTAAATCGATGACGTGGTATAATTCATATTCATATACATAGTGAAAGAGTAAGATACAAACACGCTCATTCATTACCGTATTTATATTTGTAGAACGTAAAACTACGATTTTTACGTCTTTTACCGAATTTTACGGTAAAAACGGTTTGTTACCGTATTTTACCGTGGTAATTTTACTGCTTTACATCCATACTACAGACATAATATCTAGTATTTTCTTCTTATCCAAAAATCTATCTTACGTGCAACTGCAAATATAAATTTTAACAGACGGAACTTTCTCCATGCAGTAAACTCGAGACTAGTACAGAGTACCAACAACAACAACATACATAATTTTAATAACGTAAATGCTGGCGCACACGTCTGCCACTTGAGCGATGCGGACGTGGAGACCGGTCGAGTTGCTTCTAATTCTGTTGCTCTAGCGGACTAGTGTTGAGTGCAACGTAGCCCTTTAAGGAACTAGTTGCTTAAGTGAGTTCGCTTGTGTGCTCTCGCCTTCATGCAAGCGTGTATTTATTTTGTGTGTAGGAATATGTTCTGGCCTATTTTTAGGCCAAAGAATCAACCGATCGATTCTAAAAATCTAGTCATCCTGATGCTAAGGAGTGATACTCTTGACAGCTCACTCTAAGCTCACTTCACCTAAGTTTTCACGGTGAGATGGTTACAGAATCGCACTGCTGCATTGCCATACAACGTGACAATGCTGTCAGCCTTTTGGGCACGTTTCCTGTTGACAGCGATGTGGGTGTGTTTGATTATTTCGCCTTCTTTTTATATACTTGTACATGTTATTATTATTTTAAGTCTGTTCGATAAAAACCAATAATATATTTCAAACTAATATAATACATAATATCTATATATATAAAAATGAAACCCGTTTTCCGTTGTCACGACATAACATGAAAACGGCTTGACCGATTTGGCTGATTTTTTTTTTTTTGTAGTTTTCTAATACTCTGTACAAGGTTCTTACGGAAAAAAATATAAAGAAAAAAGAAAATCTGAAAAAAAAAACTGAAACACTCTTTTAAAAAGATATTAGAAAATCTTGGGTACATTATTCTATTTAACATCACGCAATTACCCTTAGGAGCCGAACAAAATGAAAAAAGTCAGAAACAACGATAATAACCGCCAAAAAAGTAGTAGCTCGGGCTGGTATCGGATCCCACGCGGTGGGAAGGTTGCAATTTTACGCGGACGAAGTCGCGGGCAGACGCTAGTAATAATATATAATTATAATATTATAAACGCGAAAGTTTGTGAGGATGGATGGATGGATGTTTGTTACTCTTTCACGCAAAAACTCATGAACAGATTTGAATTAAATTTGGTACACAGATAGTTTATAACCAGGATTAACACATAGGATTCCTTTTATCCCGATATTCCCACAAGATCGAATCTAGCGTGGGTGAAACCGCGAGGCGCTACTAGTTTTAAATAAACTATACTCAGTAAAAAAAAAATATATGTTTATTTCTGTTTTTTTTTTTGGGACGAAGTTCTTTAACGGATCTTGCCTTAGTCAACTTTTAGAAATCGTCACGTAACGAAAAATCTTTAAGCTCCTCCATATAACTGTTTATTATACTATGACGGAGAAGAAACATGAAAGCTACCCTCGGGCAAGTTTTCCTCCTCGTACATCTTCAGAAAAACAGGAAATAATACCACGAACAAATAACGTTGATCCTCCTTAGTCCAGCCGTTTCGGAGGAGTATGGTAACTAACACTATGACACGAGATATCTAATATATAAAATTCTCGTGATTTGTATGAAATTTTGTGTGCATATCGGGTAGGTCTGAGAATCGGCTACTATCATTTTTTATTTTTGCAAAACGACGTTTGCGGGGTCAGCTAGTATATATATATATATACGAACCACAAATAAACAAGTAAATAAATTAGGTCATCTATCGCATTAAGAATTTTGAATCTTGAATCACACTGAACAATGCCGATTAGATAACTTGATAAATTATGTGTATTGTACTATACAATTATAGTGAGAAAAATAAAAAAATGTCTACGGCCTCCTGCTGCAACATATATATAATAGAAACAGACAGAGAGCGAGAGATAGTCTTCATGGTTTTCGAGGTTACTGAAGCCGATAGTGATGTCAAAATAGCAATTTTTTTTTGTCATTTTGAAGTTTTTGCATCCACACCCTCTTGGATTTTCAGTATGAACTGCGGTCCCTTGGAACTCTGAAAAAATCAAGCTTCTAAATCAACGCAATACAAAAATACAGCCATTTATGCGCCATACTCGCAAATAAATCAAAACCTATAGGGTACCTACTTCCCGGGACCTAGAATCATGAAATGTATTTGATGAATTCATTTACACAAAGTGAAGCACTTGTCTGGATTCGAACCTGGCACCTAAAACTCATAAATCACTGGACCACCACTGCTACACGAGCACGAGATATTAACGATCAAAAATTATATTCGAGCGATCAAACTGTTAAAAAGAGTTCTCATATTTAAAATTATATTTGCATTATCCTACAATATTTACGCAGCATTCACATAAAAAAGTCCTCTGCGATGGGACGGCACGCAATCCGACACGACCGGAGAGAGATCAGGCGCAGGACCAACAGCTTAACGTGCTCCAAGGCACGGGGGTATGACACCGCCAACTTCCAAACTCCGAGCTGTTACTAAGGAATTCCCAATGAAAAAACCCAATAACACTTTGCCCGATTCGGCAATCGAACCCAGGACCTCACGCATAGTAGTCGCGCATACGACCACGAGACCAACAACAGAGCAGTTAATTCACATAAACAAAGCACCGCAAAGCCTCATAAAAAGAATGACATCAAAATAATGGAAGCTTTTTCCATAATTCCATTATTAAAACGATCCTAACCCTTCCAGTCGATGCTATCATACCATCGTAAATAAAACCATCGATATATCATGATTCATGAAGGGTTTTTTTTTTCAATTTCCCCCTGTAAACAGACGCTCCCTCCATATTAAAACACGCCGAGCATTTCAGCAAGTTTTCCTGTATTAAGTATAACATATTGATCGTTTCGATAAAACCCTTGGCTTTTAACAAATTACTCTTTAAGTGAACATGAAAGACTTACGTTTGTACGATAATAGACGAAATTATTAAAAGGTTTATTTTACCTACAATCCGCCCCTGCTTCGCCCGGTTTTTACGAAAGAAAGAAGGAAAATACGTTTATTTGCGGTAAAAATGACGCATAAAAAGAACACGACCAAAAAAAATTAACAAGTTGAGGAAAAACATGAGTCACATCCACGCAAAACTGTGCGGTCATCGCACGACTTGACAAAAACCGAGATTTCATTATTTATACAGAAAAAAAAGGACAGTGCGCAATTGTAACCATGAATTCAGCATACGAAGTCGATGGGACGAACAGGAATACACGGAACTACACGTGAATAATCGTGTGAACCGTTCGTCCCACCGACTTCGTCCCCGTCGTGGGACGAACGGGAATTTACATAAATAATATTTTTGTTCCCGATCGTCCCATTCAGGATTTTAGAGGGACGAATGCGAATATGTTCTTAGATAAAAAAAATAAATAAATAAAATAAGTTTATTTCATATCATTTTGGCTTACATTGCATGACGAGGAGTCTCCATTTAGGCATAGAAAATGCCTGTAGTTGAAGGCTCCGCTCTTCCCTTACATCATAAACATACAAGTAGAAATAACGAAACAATAAAAATAAAAAAAAATACAATACAAAAAGAATATAAATAATACTAATACAATACAAAAACAATACAAAAAGAAAAGAAAATACAATCAATTAAATAAGTGTGTGTGTGCTTGAGGGTTGTGTTTGTGTGTTTGAGGGTTTGGGTGTGTGTGTGTGTGAAAGGGTGCGTATGAGTGTGGGGGGGGGAGAGACAGATTTTGAGTGTACAATGTATATAATTTATTTTTAAGTCAAACGTTGCAAAAGTAACTCTGTATCATCATAATTTAAATTGTGTAGCCATATTATTAACTTTTTTTTGCATTCATATTTTTTTTTATCATAAATATATATTAGTTTATTAATTTTATTGTATAAAAAGGCTGAGCGTTTTTTATATTGTCTGCTGGCAAATTCTGTTTTTGTTGTGGGAGCGTTTACTATGCAGTGTTTATTTCTCTTTTCTAGTATTTTAGGGTCGTATGGTATCTCTTTGTGCGTTTTGAGAATGATAAGAAGGATGTACAATTTTCTCACTGACAGCAGTTTACATAATTCGTAAAGCTTTTCAGTAGAGAATATTCTTTTTTTGAAGTACATCACCTTAAGTATCGCTCTTTGAGCGCGTTCTAACTCTAGGAAACTAGATTTTGTTGCTCCACCCCATGCAGTTATACAATATACTGCAACAGACAGACTGGACCAAAGATACATAAATTTCATTTAATAGATTTCTTTGACTGTCCTTACTTTTATTTAAATTTATTCTCTTTGGTATAACATATCTCAGCTCTTTGAAAATCCAGAGTTTCCGTACTCTACTCATGACTTGTTCCAGTTGAGGATACCAGGAAAGACGCTGGTCAATAATCACTCCCAGATATTTTGTTTGGATAACTTTTTGGATAGTAGGGCAATTGCAGCAAGTTCTGTCTGTAGTAATGTCGCACGTATGGATTCTTAAATTAAATTCTTTATCAGGTTGAAATTGATTATAAATATTAAAACAAATGAAGTTGGTTTTGCTAGTGTTCAGGGTGAGTAGATTTGTTTTTAACCAAGTTGCAACAAGAGCTAGCCCACTTAGATTAGTGTCATTTGTTATTATTATAATTCAATTCATTCGATTATTCTTGGCCCCAAGCATAGAAATACGTTGGCTAACAAAAAAAATCTGCTGTTTCATATAAAAGTGTAAATAAAACTACTCGGTCAAAATATATGGACCAACAAATTTTTTTTTTTTATAATTTACTAAAATTTTCTTCACTAGGGGATCTAGAATCATATGCTGAATTCATGGTTACAGTTTAAGCACTGGTTATTTTTTGTTCCAATAAATAAAATAAAAGTATATTTTATTGTCAGGCATCAAGGCCCATATGGTGTTAGTAGCTATAGGTATAATTAATATGAATGTATTATACCTACATGACGGAGAAGGTACGTCTGGAGGAGGTTCTCAATTCGACTGTGTTTTTTTTTAATGTTTGTTACGTGATATCTCCGTCAATTGTAAATCGATTAAAAACGTTATTTTTTTAAAGGATAGGCTATGTCTCCACTATATGATATGTCTTCCTATGTGTATGTGGATATGTCTTCCTATGTGTATGTGTGTTGTGAGCCATGCCAGCCTCGAGGTCGGACTCGGAATGAATATGACGAAAACGAAGTTAATGACAAACAGCATGAAATGCAAAGTGGACATTGGGGGGGTGGAGGTTGAATATGTCCATGAATACATATACCTCGGCCAAATAGTCTCTTTCCAGGCGAGGCAAGATAAAGAGGTTACTCGACGCACCGAAAACGCCTGGAAGAGCTATTGGTCGATGAAACACCTAATGAAAGGACCACTTCCACTTTGCCTAAAAAGAAAACTCATGGACATGTGCATCCTTCCGACCCTCACCTACGGAGCACAAACGTGGTCGTTAACGAAACGTCAAAAGTCCGCAAATCGCAGACGTGGGCAACACAGCCGCCAAACTAAAGTGGAATTGGGCAGGCCACATCTGCCGCATGTCGAAACAGAATTGGGCAAAAGTAGCCACTGACTGGGTTCCGAACAACAGGAATCGGCGACGCGGTAGGCCCAGAAAGAGATGGCGTGACGAATTGGACGCCTATTTAAAGGATTGGCCAGATGTAGCAAGAGTCAGGAGAATATGGAAAAACGGAAGGGAGGCCTTTGCCCTGCAGTGGGACATAACAGGCTCATAATAATAATAATAATAATAGGATATGTCTCAGGGGTGGTCCCATATAAATTTTATTAACTTTGCTTGAGTAGTTTTTGAGTTAGCTTCAATAATACGTATTTTTGCTACTTTATAACTGCCGATCGATTCTGTAAAAATCTCACCGTGATAACTTAGGTGAAATGAGCGTGAAGTGAGCTATCAATACGGGCGATCCCTAACATCGGGTGGAATGACAGCTCACTTCACGCTCACTTCACCTAAGTTATCACCGTGAGATTTTTACAGAATAGCACTGCTGCTGTGGACGTACTATGAGTAGTATTTATTTATTATTTATTTATTTATGTGTTTGTTATTGCGCAATAGAAAAACCGTTTATAGTTCAAACCAGATTACAATTTTGCGAACAAATTAATCACACACTGTAGGTACACAACTCAACGATACGGAATGCGGGACAGTTTCTGAACACATATTGCCTGTAGGATGTCCAATGTTCAAGAGAGGCTCTACACTGCTCTGCAGGGCTCTCGTCCACTGGCACGAACTCAGGCTAGACTCTGTCGAGCGCCACCAGATGGCGCTGGCGTACCGGATACGACTAGATTGCGACATACACATAATACGAGCAGTAATTCTCTAAATTACGGTGAGACCGCATAAAAATCCATTGTGTAGTATACATCCTTACGTTTTGATCTTTTTAATCCTTAAAAAGGGTCAATAAACTCATCATTATGAAGAACTTTTATCATGGGACCAACCCCGAAAACGTGAAAAAAAAATCTTTTGATTATTTTTTTTTTTATTTGAATTATTTAACATTACGTCGTCGAGTTAAAATGCGAACATAAATCTATGGATCAGCTGATTTTTTTTTCACGGTTTCCGGGTTGATCCCATAGTAAAAGTTGTTCATAATGATGAGTAAAATGACCCCTTTTAAGGATTAAAACGATCAAAATGTAAAGGTGTAGATGAACAATGTGATTACACAGACAGACAAAAATAGTGACTTTGATTTATAATATGTATGTATAGAAGTACTTAATTCGTTTTACTTGCTATTTGGGGATCAAACACGAGGTAATGGGGACTCATTAGATTTGGAACTTATTTACTTTGCTTCAGTGAGTTTATGATTTTATATCAAGTGGTGTTATTATGTTGTGCTACTGATTTGCGTAATTGTATTTGGTAGGTACTGCTTACCCACTTACCAGTTTATTAGAAGTCAAAGGTTTTTAGGCGTCCCCTATTTCTCTTTATGAATGATTTAACAATTTTTTCAACTTTCTATTTCTATTCTTTCGGAACTAATCCAATTAATTATATACAAAATGGCTACAATCTTTTATAACGAAGGAATTCGGTATCGCTTCTGAAACGGTTATTGTTCATGAATGAGTCAATGTTTATTTTTTAGAAGCATAAAATAAAGTTTTATATTTTTACTATTAGATATATTTAGCACTAGCCGTGCCCGCAACTTCGGTCGCGTGGATGTCATGTATAATAATATATGTCATAATGCGTCACTTCTAAGAAAAAAAGATTGGTACCTACACCCCCTAGGTACTCCTCCATTGAAAAGGAAGAATCTTAATTATATTTTTTTTTGTGCGGAACCCTAGGTAATTATTTTTATAAAATAGGTAACCTAAGTTACTCCTTGTAACATCAGCTGTCTGCCAATGAATGCCCCGTCCAAATCAAACCAGCCGTTTCAGAGATTAGCCAAAACAAACATGGCCGACAGACAGACAAAAAGTTTAAAACTGTTTTTTTTTTCTGTTATATCTACCATATATACTTTCATAATATGCATTTAGTAAAAAGCGGTTATTTTAACATTACAAACAGAGGCTTCAATTTTATTTATTTTTATATGTACCTATAGATAACACCAAGAAAATGGAGTATATAAGGATCGTAGCAGGTGGCTTTCCGGTGGCTGAACCGTTTGGGTAGAAGGCGTGAGCGTATGTATGTATGTAAAACCAAAAAAACAGCTCTTTCAGTAAGCCCAAACAGCACTCCCACTAAAAACAAACGAACCATTGATACATACGAACAAAACAATTCAATCCCTACAAACTAATAATGACATTCGAACAATACGTGTCCGAATAGAAGTCGATCGTAAGCCGGGCTTCTGTATTCATGTCCTTGCTTTCTTTAAGGCTTCCTGAAAGCTGTTTTAGAATTCCATCTAGTGCTAACTGAAAGTATAGCTGTCGCCACCGATGTATTGTTGGGAGATACGATGCGAATAGTGATTTTTAGTATCGGTGTTCTTTGGAGAAATAGTAGTTGTTTTTCTTGATAAAGTTAGGATAGTGGCTTGGTTTTGTATCATATTTATATTTTATTTTTACAGGAAGCTTACAGACTTATAACACAATTAAAATCATTCCTAAGCAGGAAAATTTGCTAATTATAAGATTTCACATAATATACAAGCTTCCATATAGGTATGTATGTTGATTGAGAATGTAATTCTTTGATCATTGGCTTGGATTTTAACATCTTTACGCTATCGTATTTCGCCATCTTTTAATGTTAAGGTATATACTACATAGGACATGTATAAATTTGGATAAGAGCATGAGAATAATGATGACTTACTTATAACATGGTTTTTTTAGGTCACTTGAAGCAAATAAGTTTTAAAATCATATGCTGCCTCATATGATTTTTTTTTGTTGCTGAATGGGCCCGCTCTTGACCTCGAAAGCGATGGATGAGGTCTATGATGGAACGAGCGTGCCCAGAAGATGTCTAAGGCACTGGAACTCTCACGCATCGACAAAACACAGCAGGCTGCTTGACCCCGGACTCCGGTGGAAGGATGGTCTGAAACCAGGCGAGCGTTAACCCTAAAACCGCAAGGGAAGAATTAGCCAGTCAAATAAGGTGTTGGGTGTGACTGTCCAGGTTGCGCCGAGCACTCCCTTGTTTGGTAAAAAGTAATTGCTGTTGCAATACACCCAGGTTACTGCCTAAACTCAGAAGGGGCAATTCCCGTAATTTTAAGAACGTTCACAGTCTGATCTCAGTCTCAATACCTTTTAATTTCCCTATATTTTTGAAAAGTTTTTGACATTGACTGTCGCTGAGATGAGATTGTGAATAGATTTTGAACGTTTTTAATTACGAGAATTGGCCTCCAGGTCATCCCCTAGTAACAACATAATATGCACTTAACAATAAAACAAAAGACACAACTCTTTGCTACACATCCACGTCACAGCAGTTTTATATCCGACCCATAGAAGCATATCCATTAGAAAAAATAGTTTTATGAGACCACCCCGCATACCAAGCTCCACTATAAAAGTGGTCCGATGATACAACCTTGAGGAAACCCAGGTGGTATTTGCATTATGCAGAGATTCATTAAGCAAGAGTAGTCCCTTGACAAGCATAAGTTATGTATGAGGAAATTTGTCGGTTATTTTCTTTTATGGGAGGAGAAGATATTATATTAAATAGGTCGTATGTCACATGCAGGGATTGAAACTCCTTAGTGCGGTGGGTCACGGCATCTTTTGAACTGAAATATTTTGAGTAACATATCTCAGAATTAATTACTAAATAATTTATTCGCCATTATACGTACATATAACATGGCATTGATCATTTCACTACATTAGACTTTTCAATCGTGCAAATGTTGTATTGCGTATTTACCAATATTTGATACTGGCTATTGGGAAGATTGATATCTTTCATTCAATTTAGAATTCCAAATTCAAATTAATTTTTTAATTTAGCACGACATTTTGTTTTTCAAAATCAGTTGTTCATTTGTTTTCGCGCCGTTCGATTTTTTTTAATATCGCTGTTTCTGTAACCATGGAAAAATCGAAATTGCGCGCTATTTTTTCCCTCGTGACACCAACGCAGCAGAAACGGCACGCAATATTAACGACGTATATGGACATGGTAACGCGTGTGAATTTACGTTAACATTTGCGTGTGTTACTTACCAAAAATGTAAAGTGCTGTTCTGGAAATTTTAATCTCAACAATGCGCCTCAGGGCTGGCCGGAAACGAAAGTCGATAACGATGAATTGAAACCCATAGTGGAAGCAGATTCATCTCAAACCACGTTGAAATTTACAGCAACTTTCAACGTAAGTGATAAACCGATACTGATTAATTGACTTCAAACTGGAAAAAGAAAAAGTTCAGAAAGTGGGTACCGTATGAACTCACTGAAAAACTACAACAAAATCATGTCGAAGTACCGCACAACGAACCATCTCAGAACTAGAGGAGTTACCACTGGAAACTCTTCGTCACTTACCATATTCACCAGACTTTGCTCTAATTTCCATTTTATTCGAATTTGGATTTTGTTTTTTTTTTATATTGTAAAAATTTCAAATCCAACGAGGTGGTGAAATATGCCTGTAAAAAGCTCATTGATTCCTACTCCCCAGGATTTTTATAGCAGAGCCATCAACGAACTTCCACTAAAATAGCAAAAGTGCATCTTCACTAATGACCAATACTTCGATTAATGAAATATAGAATTTTCTTTTAAAAAAAAAAATCTATGTTAAGCGGCAATTTCATAGGTAAGGACCTAATAGTTACATGCCACACAATCCGTTAGATTCTCTTAGCATTGTTTTCTAGACAACCATTGTAGAGTATTAACAGGAAAGCCATATAACCCAGCAGTGTTCACATTTGCGAGATTTATCGTACATATTTCATTTTTGCTTCAAGCAAGATTGACATTTAATGTCAACCTTTCTTTGTCAATTCCGAACAAAAATACAAAGGGCAACCAAGATGCTGATCAAGAAAAATCAACGTACAAACTCAAGACTCATATAAAATAATATATTATTCAATATCTGTACGAAAGAACATCTGTACCTTCCATAAGTTTATGACATTTGCACATTTCACCCTTGTCATGACCACTTACCTCCCAAAATGTAAGGACATGAGATTCAGCCGCCATACTTCTTTGTTTGCCCTCTTCAATATTTGATTTTATGAATGAAGGAAAGAATTTTATTTTCACGTGAATATGTATGGCTGTTTTGAATGTAATTGGTGTTATGTATTGGGTATTGAGAATGTGTCAATTTACTTTAATATTGAGAATGTGTGAATTTTGTTATGTTTTATGAGATTATTTTCATCTTGTCTTTTTAGACTTATTTCCTTATCCATGTTTCCATGATATTTAAAGAAAAATGTTTTATTTGGGACACGCACAAGAAATAAAAGAATTATAATAACATTAAGTCTAACAACATCATGAAAACAAAAAATAATGAACATTAAAAACTAACAAAATATTGAAAACAACAAATAAGGAAGACCTGTGCAAAGCCAAAATGGCTTCTATGGATAAAATCTATTGAACTCTAAGTTGAGAATATTACTCCAATCTTATTTTCAAATACAGTTTGATTTCTCAACTCCATACTCAACTCAATAATAACATGAAACAACTAACAAATCACACGAAGAATTTCACCATAATAAATCCCAATGATACCGACAGCCAATCAATTATAATACCTACAACAAACAACAGTTTCGTGTTTCGTGCTCAGATAAATTGCCACAAATATTTCTTACTACCCACATATGAATATAAATAAATGTTTAAATTGTATTAACTTCGCGTATTTCCCTCGAGGCGGATAGTGGCGAGAGGCGAATTTAACTTGTACAATACCTGGCCAGTTCAAACTTGTTTTAATAGAAAAAACTTTGGACAAGTGGAGCGCATGAGGTATGGTAGTTTGTAAGTCGTTAGTTGTGTGATGAAGAGATCGTATACTTGATGTAAGCGGATAAAACACACATGTTGATGCCTGTAAATTTTTTTGAGGATACCTTTTTCGGCGGTTCTATAAAATAACTGCAATATTTTCATGTTGCAGTTATTTACAGTTCCCCCGCCGCCGCCACCGCCGTCGTGTTCCCGCGCGTTTAACTGCCCCGTTGGTCTCGTGGTCGCAAGCGCGACTGCTGAGCGTGGGGTCCTGGGTTCGATTCCCGGGTCGGGCAAAGTGTTATTGAGTTTTTCCATTAGGAATTCCTTAGTAACAGCCCGGAGTTTGGAAGTTGGCGGTGTGATACCCCCGTGTCTAGGAAAATACGTGAAGCCGTTAGTCCTGCGCCTGATCTCTCTCCGGTCGTGTCGAATTGCCGTCCCATCGGACTATGAGAGTGAGGGAAGAGGGAGTGCACCTGTGTCTGCGCGCACACTTGTGCACTATAATATCTTCTGCGTACCTGGCAAATCTCCATTGAGATTGGCCATCGTGACCGGAAACGGTCGGGGAGGCTATTATTATTATTTACAGTTCACAATTTCTTATCTACTGATTGAGCCTACCAAAAAACATTGGAGAGGATATTGTTGATGAAATTATTGAGCGTCTACCTGATTGTCTGAGTGATTTATGTTGGCATAACTCGTCAAAATGTAGGGAACAGCTGATTTTTAGGGTTCCGTACCTCAAAAGGAAAATCGGAACCCTTATAGGATCAGTTCGTTGTCCGTCCGTCCGTCCGTGCATCCGTCCGTGCATCTACTGTCCCTTGGAGCTGTGAAAAAATCAAACTTATGAGCCAAAGCAATCAAAAGATACAGCCGTTTATGCCGCAAATTTCCGCAAATTTTCGAAACTCGCACGCGAATCAAAACCTACAGGGCACTTCCCGTGAACTTAGAATCTTGAAATTTGATACTAAGTAACGTCTTATAGTAAAAAACAGATTACAGACAAAGGAAAAATTGCGAAAACCGTAAATTTTTAGTTACATCATATAATAAAAAATATTTATGAAAATTTTAAAATTACTACTTCTTTTCTCATGAACGCGTAGAGGTATTAAATTGAAATTCATATCAAATACTCAGGTCTATAATACCTTTAAGCTGTAACAAAATCAAACTTTTATGTCAACGCAATCAAAAGAAATAGCAATTTAAGCCGCATATTTTCAAACTCGCAACTACTCGCGAGGGAATCAAAACCTAAAGGGTACTTCCAGTCGATCTAGAATCTTGAAATTTGGCATGAAGCAATGTTTAATGGCCTTTTGTCACAATTGGTGGTAGTACTTATCTTCTTTGGTGCCTCTACAGCTCTACCCAACCGTTCCGGGTAACAAAGCGTGAAGTTCTGTTATGTATGTCAGTACCTACTAAAGTTGTAATAGACATTGCTTTATCAAACACTGCTACCTTCGCTTCTGTAAACAAAGTTGCAATTGCTATTCTCACAGGCGTACCGTCGGAATGAGAACTCTTTATCTACAACAGATAATGCAAAGAAACTTGCAATGGAATCTAGTTGCTATCTGTGAACATATGAAAGGAGTGCTAAAGAACTTAGCTGGCAGAATAGTAATCTGTTTTTTTCCTTTTACGACACGAGAGGATGCACTTCTTTTTTAATGCAGTAGTTTTAACTTAAAAGCAACTAAAGAAAGAAATAAAGAAAAATAGGTTTATTTGTCACAGAAACACGAGCACACAAAAAGATAAATGATTCTAATAATAAGGAAAAACAAAAACAAAATAGATCTATAATCACGAGCACAAAGCGGAAATAGTGACGGCTGCACGTGATGACAGAGTCAGATTAAATGATTCACACTCATCATCACCATCTGCCTAGCCTTTTCCCAACTATGTTGGGGTCGGCTTCCAGTCTAACCGGATGCAGCTGAATACCAGTATTTTACATGGAGCGACTGCCTATCTGACCTCCACAACCCAGTTACTGGGTAATGCGATACCCCTTGGTAAGACTGTTTGTCAGACTTTCGGGCTTCTGACTACCCGTAACGACTGTCAAAGATCCACGAATGACAGCCAGGACCAACGGCTTAGCGTGCTTTCCGAAGCACGGAGGGGTTTCGGTATGTAAAGATGGTCACCCATCCACAGACCAACCGCGGCAAGCGTAGCTTAACCTGATCGATCGACCTGTGCGGCTGTTATTATTTAGCCACGGACACATAAGATATGAATGTTAATGTTTCCATTAGTCAAAATCTCCTATTAGCTACAAGGTCACCCTTCTTCCGCACCTAAAAATCTACACTTACTCCCATAACTGCATTATAAACTCGCGCCCTTACATAAGACGGTCATAAACGCCATATGTGTAAGGGTCCTCGACTCAAGAACGACTTTTCTCTCAACACTACAAACGAACAAGTCCACACTTCACACCTGCTTGACGTCAGTGACGTCACGCCGTGTTCTGCAGTTCATTATGAAGACTTGGGCCTTAATTGTGTTGTAATTGGATGACTGGGAGGATTATAAGTGGCTGGAAAGAAGAAACACATTGTTAGAACAGTCTTTAATATTTAGTAAGTAGGCTAAATTTTACGCTCTTTTGAGTCAACATTTTTATTGTAGAATCTAGGGATTCCCAAAGTGGTGGACCCCAAGGGGTCGATATCGGTTTCCTAGGGATCGACATAAACGAAAACTGATTTTGGGGGTCGACGGGGTTGATCTTAAAAGTAGGTAATTTGGCCATGGGGGTCCGAGGTAATAGTTCATTTTGGAAAAGGGGTCACTTGTCCAAAATAGTTTGGGGATCCCTGATCTAGACAAACTAAACGTTTTTTCAGTGGCTTTTCAAAAAATGCATATCTAATTTGGCTTCTTAACAGAGAATATCTGATCTGGTAATCTTCTGTTTAAGGAGATATTGAAAGTCAAAGTTCCAACTTTTTTTTTTATAAAAACACTTTGTTTTTATATAAATGTTTTAACTTCACTTTAAATAGCACAACTCCTGTACCGTTCCATGCACCCAAAGCACAAAGTTTTGCATGCGCAACCATTAACAGCGATTTTTCACACGAAAAATAAAAATCGTTTCCCATAAATTACTTTTGTACAGACGTCAGTACATCAAGCTACTACAATCTGTCAAATTTCTTTAATAGATTTTCTACTTTATCGCTAAAACATAAGGTTCAAAGTTGATTGGGATAATTTGACAATTCCGGGTAGCTTGATGTGCTGGCGTCTGTAACAATGTTATTTAGTTTGGTGGATTTTTACACCCTGTTTATTCAAAATCAGAATGTTCTTTTGGGAACTAGACCATTGTTCATATTTAAAACGAGCACTAGCTAATTCCAATAGTAGTTTTACAGACACTCGATAACCAAGCCCTAGTATTCCTAGCTAATCTTAGCAATAGTCTAGTCAAAACTGCAGATAACCCCATGACAATTGACAATACGATAAACCCCATCACCAAAACGGGCAACCAAAAACCACGAAATCTTTTATCGTTCAAGAATAACACAGTAAATACAGCGACTATTAAGTTTTACAATCGCAAGGACGTACGTGAGACGTCGACGCGACGTAACGACCACGGAACGATCTGTTTACGTCCCCGTAACGTACGTAAAAAACACGTGTCGTGCTGGCAATCGTAAAACGTACCTGAGCAGATAGCTTCGGGTTGAGGAAGTACGAAATTATTTTGTTGTGTTTGTATAATATTTATTTAACGTATCATCATATTATTATCAGCCTTGTATTTCCTGAGGGGTTGATACATAGTTAGCATAACATCATAACACCACGCCTGCAATCCTCAAAAGGTTAGGCAGAGGTGGACCTAAAGTACACCCACATTTTGTCAGTTACGTTTTTAAGACCTTAATAATAAAGGGCGAGTCTATTGCTATCAACCGAGAACAAATCCAGCTTTCAAGCTGCATGCTGCTTCTAAGAAATTCCTGTTCCTGTGTTGTAGTTATTTGCATAAAAAAATACGAAAGGTAAATAAATTCCGCCAGAAAGAAATCGTATGTGTAAGGGGCGAGTGCCTGCATAGGGTGTGTTTGGCTCTTCAATAAAACTAGACTAGACTGTATAAAATGATGTTATAATGAAATACTACATCGGTTGGAACACACAGAATAATGCCCGCTCGCATGCGGCATATCTAAAGGGTCACCGGTCACTGGCTCGGTGGCGCGCGCGCGCCTCCCCTCCCCATTTTCGTCCGCCGATGCACCATACCGTTCAACGTTCACGCGTAAACAGGGCGAGCCCATTGCTATAAAACAATTATTGTTTTTAGCAAAAATATAAACTACAGCACCATAATTCCGAGAGTTTTGAAGGATTTGCTACGCCATAGGTTAGAAAATTTCGTCTGCTCAACAACGTAAATAACGCAATGAAAATAGCTGAAATTTCAAAATGAAACCCATTGCGATCAATATTGTATGTGTGTTACGCAATTACCCGCAGCGGGTTGCTACGGAGAAATTCCTAACAGAAAATATCTAATAGGTATCATATTGCTCAACTCGAAAATCGGCCCAAGACCCTACGCGTACAGGTGCGTTTGAGACTACAAGACAAATTATAGGAGGCAGTTAGTGGAATTTATGTTTGTCTATTATGACCTACGAATAATAACAGAAAGCGTAACTATGAACAAAATCAGCGAGAAATTCGGCTCAAAACTTCACTACATTAACAAAATACCTCGAGTATTCGAACGAAAGAACACATGCAAATAAGCCGCGCTCGCGTAAAGCGTTGTATTCCGGGAAGTGCCGTGATTGATTCTGGTGCGCGGTGGCCTTTTCGGCAACGCCCACCGCGGTAAACATTTGCGTGGTCACATTTTTGAGCTTGAGTTACATTTCTTGACTTTTATTTTTCGTAGATTATGACATACGGTGCCGAAACTTAGACGCTGACCGTCGAGCTGGTCCACAAATTTAAGGTCGCTCATCGCGGTATGGAGCGGGCTATGCTCGGAGTTTCTTTGTAGGATAAAATCAGGAATGAAATTATCCAGAAAGAACCAAAGTCACCCATATAGCTTGCTGAGTAAACAAGCTGAAGTGGCAGTGGGCTGGCCATGTTTGTCAAAGTACCGATGGCTGGTGTAGCAGACGAGTCCTGGAGTGGAGACCGCGTATCGGCAAGCGTATTGTGGGACGCCTGCAGTTAGTGTTTAAAGTTTTTGCTATCTAAATAAAGCACTTAAGCACCCAAAGACAATGTTGAGCGTATTTTACAAGTGTTTTATAGGTACTGCAACTTGACGCAGCTCTAAAAATCTGCAGTAATCTTTCTTTACTTTCTTGCCTTCACTGAAAAGTAAAAGTGTCTATTTACATGGATCTGTCTTAGCGTGAATAAAAAGTCCATTCCCAATAGCAATGGGTTTCGTTTTGACAGTTCAACAACATTCATCGCGTTATTTACGTTCTAGAGCAAACATATTTTTCGAACATACGAAGCAATGGATTAGCAATATCCTTGAAAATGATTCAGATTGAGATTGTTAGTGTGTTACGCAATTAGGATGCAGTTCATACAAGTGCGCCGGTTGCAAATACTACACATCGCACATCCTCTAAAAAACTGTTGTAACACAAAAAAAAAAGATAAAAACACGGTCATATTACGTTTTTTTTTATTTTCTATCAAAAACCGCCGCAATTGTAGTGTGAAAAAAGCTAAGTAGGTACTAGATGGGAGTTACTGTAGTGTCAGTTTTTTACGGAGAGCGAACGCGCGAAAAAATAATTCAAATCGGCTTTTTTTCGAAACTTGTCTTCAGCGTGTTGCGACAGTTTTTTAGAGGATGTGCGACATGTTATTAGTATTATTAGGTATGTAATTAGAATTCACTAGCGGCCCGCCCCAGCTTCGCATGGGTGCATTTTTTTTTTTTCAAATTTCCGATATTTTCTTTCATACAAACCTTGTCCTGGCAATATTCGCAATAAAATAATATTGCGATTATAAATTGAGATATAAACTATCCTATCTTTCAAATTGGATGAAACTGCACACAGTGTGCAAAATTTTATTAAAATCGGTTCAGTAGTTTAGGAGTCCATTGCGGACAAACAAGGTGACACGTAATTTATATTTATTAAGATAGTAAACGTATTTACCATGCGGAAAGCGACTACCTATCCGCTTATTTTGTCGCTCACTGGAAGAAATAAATGGTCTAATCAACCGCGGCCACATGGCATAGCTCTTGCAGAAATTTTCATCTATACTATACATATTATAAATTAGGTAATAAAGTCGCTTTAAGTGTGTCCACGTTGTTCTTCTAAACTAAGCAACGGATTTTGAAGCGTTTTAAAACATCATTAAGAGAATGTATTCCAAAATCGTGCGAAATAGGAGCGGGTCGCTAGTTCCATCTAAATTACTAGTTGCACCCCGCGATTTGACCCGCATAAGATTCGATCCCGTAGGAATATCGGGATAAAAATCCTATGTCCTAATCGTCTACATGGCACTAGAAAGAAAAAAAGGGCATGGTCTGCCTATGTTCCAAATTTCATCCAAATCCGTTCAGCCGTTTTAGCGTGAAAACGTAACAAACAAAGATACAAAAACCAAATCTTTTCTCTTTATAAAATTAGTTTAGATAGTACCGCATCCAATCTAACTGTGTTTGTACATCTGCTTACCTCGTTGTTTGGTCTCACAATCCACCGAACAGTTTTTATGTCCCGTTTACGAGCCGATGTCTGATCATCGACTCAGCTACCTCCACACTCCATAAACGATTGTGATTACCTTTTTATTACATTACCAAAGGAATTATAGGAGTTTTGCTTCGATGTGGAGATTTTATGGGAGTGGGTCTTTACAGTTTTAGGAAAGTTATGTCGGTTTATCAACTGCTTACTAAGAGTTTTTTTTTTAACTTCTTTTGACTGCTTAATGTTCTGTACAAAAACATTACCTTACTTCTAGGACAGTCGATCGGGAGAAATAATTGGTAACGTATACGATGCGACATCGTGGCAGGTCCAGACGGAGATGGCGGGATGAGCTGGACTTCTGCAACAAGAATTGGTCCTTAGCAGCTTTGAACAGAGAGATGTGGAAAGAGAGTAGGGAGGTCTTTGCCCTGCAGTGGGATATCACAGGCTAATAATAATATACAATGCGTGACGCAGGAACTGACAGTAGTTAACGTTGACATTAGAAACTGACGAGATAGTAGTGCCTTTCTCTATAAACTAATATAATAAAGAGGAAAGATTTGTATGTAAGTTTGTAACGAATTGGCTCAAAGAGTACTAGACCGATTTTAAAAATTCTTTCACCATTTGAATTCTACATTATCACTGATTAATATAGGTTTTTTTAAATGCAAGAAAAAAATTAAATGTTTAAAAGATAAATGTCCACCCGTGCGAAGCCGGGACGGGCTGCTAGTTTGCTAATAGAAAGAAAGAAAATACATTTATTTGCGGTGAACATGACGCAAAAAAGAACATAAACATAAAAAAATAAATAAATAAAATGTAGGGGAAACATGCAAAACGGCTATCGCTCAGCATTATGCTGCGACCCTGTGCAAGACAGAGCCTCAGCGCTGGTTTTCAGCGACAGCCGGCGTTGACGTAATGACGTCGTCCGGTGCAGCAAACTTATTAGGACACTGTACCGGTACAGCGTCTATGCTAATGGCAACAAACTACAATTAACGATACATTTTAACCTCAACCTTTCAAACTTGTATTGCTTGAATACTGACTAGTATTCAAGCAATAAAAGGTTGAAAGCTTTTAGCTACTTTGTATGTGTGTATTTTATGGATTTTTTTCTTTTATGTAATTTGCGTTTTGTTCTTTCTTTTTCTTTTATTAACTCATCATCTGCCTAGCCTTTTCCCAACTATGTTGGGGTCGGCTTCGAGTCTAACCGGATGCAGCTGAATACCAGTATTTTACATGTAGCGACTGCCTGTCTGACCTCCACAACTCAATTACTGGGTAATACGATAATCCTTCGTAAGACTGGTTGTCAGACTTCCGGGTTTCTGACTACCCGTAACGACTGTCAAAGATCCACGAATGACAGCCGGGACCAACGACGTGCTTTCCGAGGCACGGAGGGGTCTTAGTATGTAGAGATGTTCACCCATCCACGGACCAACAGCGGCAAGCGTAACTTAACCTGATCGATTAACTCGTGCGCCTTTTATTACTTAGCCACAAGCCCCTCAACATTTGTTCTTTCTTTTTATTTGATTAATAACTAAACTAGTTTTTATCTGACTGTGGACTAAAAGCAGGGTATTTTTTTATGTAATTTCGTCACCAGCAGGGATTTATTCATTATCAGAATAACTTTTAACAGTAGAAATTTTTGCCGTGATTTATGATTCGCATTTCTTCTACTTCAGATGAGCTTCTCCACCTGAGCTTTAGATAGGCTTTCTCATAAACTTTTAATTCACTTAGGTAAAAGTGAATCACCGGAACGATTTTTCTTTCCGAAAACTTTCAAGATGACTTATATAACTGCTAGTGATGTTTATCACCCATACAGGGTGACACCTACCGACGCGCAAATTTTACCATTAAAATAAAACAAAAAAAAATCCTCTGTAATTTAAAAAAAAATGCTGTTTGTGCATTTTGACCGCGTAGGTACTTTTAAATGAAACAGCTGATTTATTTCTGATAACCGACAAGAAATTTCTATGCTAGAGAATTTCAAAATATTCAAACTTATGTTTCCAATTAATATTATTTCAAGTTAAACAAATATCAACTTTATTTTAATGACTATTAAGTTGACTTCAGAGTGACTACAAATATTGAAAAAGTTGTAAAAATATTTGGAGTTATAGCGTAAACTGAATTTTACGGTATTGGATTTATAATTATTTTTCCATAAACTCATAATTATTTGTTTACATTTTTGGCAAATGTATCGCGAATGCAGATTAGAATCGTGTGCTGAATTCATGGTTTCAGTTTACGCGTCGATGTCGGGATGTCATCCTGTATAATCTGCTTCAAATACGCACATAAAAAGTTGCTCTTCTTTAAAAAAAATCTAACCTAATATTGGTAATACAATTTGGCAAACGATCAAACCGCGACCACCTATTGCGGGCTGACGTGCCATGTTCTGCAATATGCAGTCGCATGCGGTGGCGTGTCGCCGCAGAAATCACTCTGCGTACAATGAGGGTAGTCCATGATATATATAATACACTGTACACGCAGCATGATATGGAGGAATTTGTATAAGTACTTGGATTAGTGCAAGACTAGGCTATGTTAGGGAAATTACGGATAACCTATAGCTTATTTATGAGTGCAACCAATGGCACTTTCTACATTGTATTGTCTCAGTTGATGGCTAGGTACAGACGCCAGCTCATCAAGCTACCCAAAACTGTCAAATTTTTCCAATCAACTTTGAACCTTATGCTTTTGCAATAAAGTTAAAAATCTATTCAAGAAATTTGACACATTGTAGTAGCTTGATATGCTGGCGTCTGTACAAGAGTAGAGGAAGATGATACATACGATGGAGTGTGACAGATGATAGGAAAGAAAAGGGTAAATACTGAGATAATGCCGATAACGGTTAATGAAGATAATACAAACGATGAAGTGACAGGTGATAGAAAATAAAGGGGTAAATCCTACTAATATTATAAATGCGAAAGTTTGTGAGGATGGATGGATGGATGTTTGTTACTCTTTCATGCAAAAACTACAGAACGGATTTTGATGAAACTTTACAGTAATATAGCTTAATACATCAGAATAGCACATAAGATACTTTTTATCCCGATATTCCCACGGGCTCGAAACTTATGCGGGTGAAACCGCGGGGTGCAGCTAGTAATGATATAATGCCGATGACGGTTAATGAAGATTATACATACGATGGAGAGTTACAGGTGATAGAAAAAAAAAGGGTGAATATTGAGATAATGCCGATGACGGTTGATAAAGAAAATAAAAAGAGATACATTGACCCTAAATTGATGAGATTTGGGTATGGGTAGGAGAGTGATGACAATGATGACGCTGTCTACATTATATGTCGAATACTTGATGATGAAGGAGTAGACAAGGAAATCTACTACAATGTTTAAGTATGAGCAGTACGAGCGTACGAGCTTACACCAATAACAATAGCTACATCGACAAGAAAACCCTGCCAAAATTGGGCCCAAATAACCATGGTAATAGCCGTCAAACGCGATTGCCGGATTCAGCACATTTGGCAGACGGATCGGTGCTAGATAGAACGATAACACTGACTATGTTCTTGCACCTAAGGCTGTGATCTCACTACCGTCTTGCTGACTGGCTAACACTAATACTAGAGAATAGTCAGATGAAGGATAAATCCATATATACGATGCAAGTTTTGTGCCCACTCCCTCTCAAAGAGAAGAGGCCTGAATTCCTGCAGTGAGAACAGTATAGGCTGATTATGTAAGATCCTTGCCTGTGGCATACAATACAATTGAAGTAGCAAATGACTATTTTGACGGTGCGACTTCTATTGTTGCTTCAACTTATGGTATACCACAAGCAATTAAATTTTACTTACTAAGTCAGGCTTAACTCAAGGCTCTATTCCCGAAGGGTTGGGTAGAGGCGAAGATTAAGAATCAGTCTAAAATACTCTTGAACTGGTTCTTACATAACCTCCTTATTTTATATTGAAATAAGGCTTAATCCCTTTTGAGTTAGACATCGTATTTAACAACTATAATATTTTACAAACTTATGATGATATTGTGGACCCCTAACATAAGTACCGCTAAAATCTCGTTAACTGTAGTTTAAAGTTTATTAGGATCCCTTTAAAATAACGATACTGTTATAGTTATTCTAAGATTAGTTATCTTATGGGCAAAATCTATGTATTCTCATAGAACTGTTTAGTTTGGGTAAGATTTGCAAAATCAACTCTCTATTATCATCTGCCTAGCTTTTTTCCAACTGTGTTAGGGTCCGGTTCCAGTTTAACCGAATGCAGAGTAGGTACCAGTATTTTACATGGAGTGACTGCCTATCTGTCCTTTATAACCCAGTTACTGGCTAGTAACACTGGTAAGACTGGTGTCAGACTTAGGGCTTACCTTGTAATAACTATCAAAGATCCACGAATTTTAGCTGGGACTAACGGCTTAACGTGCTTTCCGAGTCACATCTTGGTATGTAAAGATGGTCACCCATCCACGGACCAACTGCGGCAAGCGTAGCTTAACCTGATCGATCGACCCGTGCGGCTGTTAATACTTAGCCTCGCTCATTCTAATCCCTATATTGATGAATATTTGGCATCTATAAATGCTTATAAATAACACGGGTCATTCATTTAATTAACCGACTTCAAAAAAAGGAGGAGGTTATCAATTCGGTTGTTTTTTTTTTATTGTTAATCATTGTGGAATACAAAGCTCTAAAATAGGCTTAACACTTTTATAAAAAAATATAATTACTGTCTGTAGATGTACTGATCGTTATGACATTTTTTTTTTGTTTTCTTTTATTGTCCCACTGCTGAGCAAACTGTATTTGCCTCCCACAAATCCTTCCAGGAACATTGTGACATTAAAATTACTTACTTTATAAAATGATTATTAAGATGTAGTGATTCTGATTATGTAGTGATTCTGTAATGTAGTGATTCTGTAATGTAGTGATACTCGTACATAATCTAATAACTGAATGTCAACTAGAGGTTTACGGGTCACACGTTCAATCCCGTTCAGTCTTTCGCTTAATCTGTTTGAATAGATATTTATCCAGTGATAAATTCATGGTAAAACCACTTTGTTTCAAATAAGATTCATAAGCCTATGATTTAATAATAAATCTAATATCTAAGCCCTGTCAGCTTTGATCAACTCAACTGAGCAGCTCAATGACACGAAGGTCATATTCTTAGGGGACCTTTGAGCTATCGTAGTGAAAATGGACAACCAAATCAAGGAAAATTTTCCACTTAACCAACCCGGACACTCCGTACAACGCTCGCAAAATAAGAGTTATTCCGGTCTGAATTACCTATTACTACTACATAAACAAATGACGTTTGTACACGTGCAAATGTGTGCGTGAACTCTCGTAGGGTTGGCTGTCGTGCATAGCGTAAAAAAAATGGCGGTGAACGACGACGACGACTAGAAAGAATACGTGACCTTGTACGAGCGGCGTCAAATTGTTTATCTAGTTAGTCGGGTTAAATATTATTATACTTAAATAAATTATTATAATAAAAATAATATTATAATACTTGTGTTCACGCATCATACGCGTGCACCAGCAGCGGCGGGGAACGCGCGGGCGGAGGGGTCAAACAGCTGATCAAGCCTCGGCCGCGCCCCACTACTCGTCTATCTACTCGTCTACAGATCGGTCAACAGCGGACGTACCGTGCGATCAATATATTAATTCATAGTTTTGTTATCCAAACTGGATAATTAAATAAGTATTTTCTAGAACGAGTCAGTTTATTTCATATTCTAAACAATTGGCGACCGTCTTCGATATCAAGCAAATTCTGCAATCATCGGATCAAAAGTACCAACGGGTAACCGCTACACGAATTTGAATTTTAACCGAAAGGAAGATTGGATCGGATTGCTGCTTATGCTGCCTTCTGCCCTGGTGGAGTGAAAAGTTTGCTGAGGACTGCTGGACATCTGGCTGGATACTCAAGGGAAGTTGGCCTACATAATCCTATCCACTAATTCTTATTCTTTCCCTTCGAACTTGTGTGCAGCTAGCTGCTCCGAAAGCGCCAATGAGATAGCATTTCGTGTGCACGTACTATCTTTTATAATTTACGCTTCGGCTATTGCAAGAGCTTGCCAGTACCTACTTACTGCATTATAATATTCTTTTCTTAAACTTAAATCTTATTCAGTTGTAGTAATTAGAGTATCAGCTTATACTTTAAAATATCCATACACGCATATGCATAAAGCTGATCCTTCCCTAGCTACATATCTAAAAGTATACATCAATTTATACAAATATTGCCTAGTCATTTTTTCCGTCATCGACATTTTTTTTTTTTTTTTTTTTGTTTTTCCGCCTACCGTCTTATTGATTTCTTGTTAACTTGTTCGCATTTATGCAAAATTCCAGATAAATTCTAAGGGGACTGCCTAACGTCGCGCCTAGCAGTTTCCATTCCGCTGTGCCCAGTGCTTAGCTTGTGGTTGGCGAGCCCATCGAGTGTTTGAGTGGCGACTGCAGGTGGGCGGCTGGATCAAAGTGCGACGGAACCGTTGGTTTGATCATTTCATTCTCTTGCCTAGTTCATTGTTTAATTTTATTGTTTGCAATAATTAGTTATGGAAGGAAAAGAGAGTTTGAAGGAACTTGTTAAAAGGCGTAGCATAATGAAAGGAAGATTAACAAAGTTTAAAGATTATGTGAATGTCTTAATCCAGGTGGGCGCGAATAAATTGACTAGTATTCAGGTCAAAGAATTATCTTTACGGGTTGATAAGTTTCAAGAGTTGCTATCAGATTACAACGTGATGCAAACAGACATAGAATTACTCTCTTCAAATGAAGATGAGCAGCTAACTGAACGGGAATCTATTGAATCACAATTCTTCTTTCTTCTTTCCACAGCTAAAGACTTGATTGAATGTGCTAATTTAGAGAAAAAATCAGTGAATGATGAAAGTATGTCGAACCAATGTTCACATTCCGTGAATTCTATAAAATTACCTACTATAAATTTACCAAAGTTTGATGGGAACTATTTGAAATGGTTAGAGTTCAGGGACACTTTCGATTCCCTCGTTAATAAAAACGACTCGATTCCATTAATTAATAAATATCATTATCTCAGATCAAGCTTAGAAAATAGTGCCGCTGTAGTTATAAGGTCGATTGAGTTTAACGCTGATAGTTATGAGAATGCATGGCAAATTTTATGTGACCGTTATAATAGTAAAAATATTTTAATAAATAACCACCTAAAGTCACTGTTAAGCATCGATCCTATTGTGAAAGAATCGTTTAAGGCATTGCGGTACTTAATTGATCACATATCAAAAAACTTGAGTTCTTTGCACACTCTAGGGCTTCCTACCGAGCAGTGGGATGTTTTAATAATATTCATGGTCTCAGCAAAGTTGGATTCCACCACTAGTATGAAATGGGAGGAATATAGGAATACTTTATCGGATTTACCGTCGTTGGATAACTTTTACTCATTTTTGCGCAACCGAGCAGACATTTTGGAAACTACCCACTATAATAGATCTGATAAACAGGAATATAATAAGGCATACTCTAAGAATAATAAACCAGTGAGATCTTTCTTGGCTGCTTCGGATTCGAGTACTACAAAATATCAATGCGTAATTTGTAATCAGAATCATTTTGTTCATGAATGTTCGAAGTTCAAGCAAATGAACTACGACGATAGAATTAGCGAAGTAAATAAGTTAAAACTATGCACTAAATGCTTGCGTAGTGGGCATAAGAGTCATCAGTGTCGTTTGAAGGGTTCTTGCCAGATATGTAAAGGGAAGCATAACACTTTGATTCATAAAAGCGAAATTAATTCTTGCGTAGAACAAAATGCAAATAATACACTAAACGTGCCGGTTACGTTATCAACTACGACGATGACTCACACGTTGTTGTGTACGGCGCAGATAGAAATCGTTAATGAGTCAAACAATAAAAAGATTAAGGCGCGAGCATTGTTAGACACTGGTAGTCAATCGTCATTTTTAACAGATGTTATGCGAGAGAAATTAGGGTTCAATAAGAGCTCCAGTGAAAGCTTAAATGTTTGTGGGCTTAATAACATTAAAACTAACATTTTAGGAAAGTGTGTCGTAAAAGTTAATTCTTATTTAACTGCATACAGTGCTCAGGTCTCTTGTTTATTAGTGCCAACCATAACAGGTATTTTACCCAGTGTCGAAATAGACATTCAAGAATTAGATATTCCGTGCGGTATACAGCTAGCGGATCCCAAGTTTTTCCAGCCCTCCACTATAGATGTGTTGTTAGGGGCTGACATATTTTGGAACATTATTGGGACAAATCAAATTAAACTAGGGTCTAATAAGCCTACTTTACAAGAATCACAATTGGGATGGTTAATAGCCGGCCCAGTCGGTATCAGTCAATCCAAATCTAAGGTCTATTGTTATTTCAATCAATTTTCGAACATTGATAATTCTCTGAAGAAATTTTGGGAGATTGAAGAACTACCTGCAGAGACAAAAACATATTCATTAGAAGAACAGTTTTGCGAAACTGACTTTATAGAAAACACGAGCCGCTTACCTGACGGTCGGTTTTGTGTCCGTATGCCATTAAAAGAACCCGAAACTAGTCTTGGTGATTCATATTATCTGGCTAAGAAACGTTTCTTGAATTTAGAATTAAAGTTAAACAAAAATCAGAAACTTAAGGAGTCGTACACTAAATTTATAAATGAATATAAAGAGTTAGGTCATTTGAGTGAAGTAGCTCGCCCAGAATTTGGTAATTACCTTCCGCATCACTGCGTGATACGTGAGAAGAGTGAAACGACGAAATTGAGAGTGGTATTCGACGCCTCAGCCAAAACTTCCTCTGGTAAGTCATTAAATGACATACAGGCTGTAGGTCCAGTTGTGCAATCCGACTTATTCTCAATTTTGTTACGCTTTCGCGGGCATAGATTTGTTCTCTTAGGCGACATTGAGAAAATGTACCGACAAACGGCCTTGCATCCTTCTCAACGTCACCTTCAGTTAATTCTGTGGAGGGACTCATCTCCTGCGGAACCCGATAATAATAGTCATTTAAAAGTTTTACAATTAAACACAGTAACGTATGGGTTGGCCAGCGCTCCGTTTTTAAGCACCAGGTGTTTATTACAATTAGCTAAAGAATGTAAAGACGACACTATCGCGAACATTATCAAAAGTGATTTTTACGTAGATGACTTGAATACGGGAGCGGATAGTGAAAGTGAATTACAGCATATATATATAAATATTAAGGAAATTTTAGATTCAGCATGCTTCCCCTTAAGAAAAATTCGCACTAACTGTTTACTGGCATTTGCTGGTGATGATAATAAGTTCGACCCGGTAGATTTAACTAAAGAATCCAGTGTGCTAGGTTTGAATTATTCTCCAAAACTAGACATTATTGAGTTTCCCTCAAAGGTCGAATCGCCACCACAAATTATTACAAAAAAGGTCGTTATAGCTACTATTTGTAAAATATTTGATCCTTTAGGATTAATTTGTGCATGCATTATTAATATAAAACTCTTTTTACAGCAGCTATGGGTCATTAAGTTAAGTTGGGAGGAGCCTATACCACAAAACCTATTAAATACATGGTTCAAATTCATGTCTAATTTGCACTTCCTTTCTAATATTAAAATTAGCAGAAATGTTCTTTGTAATTTCCCGATATCCATAGAACTGCATTGTTTTGTCGATGCGTCACAGAAAGCGTATGCGTCATGTGTATACTTACGTTCCATAAATGACAAAAATGAGGTTACGGTAAGACTTTTGTGCGCAAAGGCAAGGGTTGCACCTTTAAAGCCTATTACTATACCAAAATTGGAATTACTTGGTAATTTACTGGGAGCTAGATTATGTAATAAAATTATACAGTCATTGCGATTTAATATAAGTGGCAAAACGATTTGGACTGATTCAACTGTAGTTTTAGGATGGTTAAAAACAGATGTGAGAAATCTTAAAATGTTTGTCTGCAACAGGGTTAATGAAATTAATGAGTTAACAAATGGTTTTGAACACAGACATGTACCTACGAATATGAACCCAGCTGACTTGGCTTCAAGGGGAGTTGAACCCCAGGACCTACCATCTTCTTCTTTGTGGTGGGAAGGTCCTTCTTTCCTAAAGAAGGAACGTTTAGAATGGCCACAGAATTCGTTCGTAGCTCAAAAATTACCAGAGTCAAAGGTACATTCGTTATTAAGTGCAGCAAACAATTCTGCTGACAATAGTTTATTTATAGATTTCAACAAGTACTCCAGTTTCAATAAAATAAGTAGAATATTTGCGTATGTTCTACGTTTTGCTAATAACTGTAATAAAAATAAACAAAGGTACTCAGGCCCTATAAACTCAGATGAAATAAATAATTCAGTTATGCTATTAATTAAATTTGGTCAATTACAATCATTTTCGTTCGAAATTGGGTTACTTAAGCAAGGGAAAACATTACCACAGAAAAATAAATTGTTACAGTTAACTCCATTTATAGATTCAAATGACATTGTTCGTGTGGGTGGTCGTTTAGAGAACTCGAATTATAATTTTGATAAGAAGCACCCTATAATATTAAATTCAAAACATCATTTAACTAAATTAATAATGATTAATGAACATACACGTTTGTTCCACGCAGGTCAACAGCTACTGTTTGCATCAGTGCGTGATAAGTACTGGCCTATTGGAGGGAGATGCTTAGCGCGGCAAGTGGTTAGACAGTGTATTATTTGCGTTCGTCTGCGAGCGAATACGGTGCAACCGATAATGGGTCATTTACCTGAAGCGCGTACTAATGCTTGTTTCCCATTCTACTCGTGTGGAGTTGACTTTGCTGGACCCTTTATGATAAGTAACCGTAAAGGTCGTGGTAACCGAATTAGTAAATGTTACCTATGTTTATTTGTGTGCCTTAGTACAAAGGCAGTTCACTTGGAACTGGTGAGTGAACTGACTACGCAAGCTTTTATTTTATGCCTAAGACGATTTGTGTCACGCAGAGGAAAATGTCATGAGATCTTTTGCGACAACGGCAGGAATTTCGTAGGAGCCAACAATGAATTAGGCAAGCTGCTTAGATCTAGCCGTCAGTCTGTCAGTGATTATTCCACTTCTGAAGGAATCAAATTCGTATTTAGCCCCGCTTATTCTCCCCACTTCGGCGGAATATTTGAGGCTGGAATCAAATCAGCTAAATTCCATTTAAAACGTGTAGCTGGAAAGGCTGCTTTGACGTTTGAGGAGCTAGCAACGCTGTTCACACAGATTGAAGCTATCCTGAATTCACGCCCGCTGACTCCTCTCTCGTCCAATTGTACTGATCCTTCTCCTCTGACCCCAGGCCACTTCCTAATTGGGAGACCACTTATGTCTATTCCAACGAAGCCCATCACCGCTACCAGACCTAATAGACACGAGCTCCTAGAGAAGATAAGGCAGCACTTCTGGGAGAGATGGCGCCGGGAGTACATCTCTGAGCTGCAGCAGCGCACCAAATGGCGCACCGGACAACAAGGACTCACCAGCGGGGACGTGGTTGTACTGAAGGAAGACAACTTACCGCCATTACAATGGCGGCTAGGGCGCGTGTGTCGCCTCTATCCAGGAGCCGACGGCGTCAGCAGGGTAGCTGACGTCACTACTTCAAGGGGCATTATACGAAGGGCTGTCAATAAACTATGCCTTTTACCAACTTCAGAATCCAAGGATGACAACGAAGTACAGAGGGCCGCTTCCAGGCTCCCTTCCTCATCAACGTCTTGAAAGCTAAGGCTTTCAACGCGCCGGAGGATGTTCACGCATCATACGCGTGCACCAGCAGCGGCGGGGTCAAACAGCTGATCAAGCCTCGGCCGCGCCCCACTACTCGTCTATCTACTCGTCTACAGATCGGTCAACAGCGGACGTACCGTGCGATCAATATATTAATTCATAGTTTTGTTATCCAAACTGGATAATTAAATAAGTATTTTCTAGAACGAGTCAGTTTATTTCATATTCTAAACAACTTGATTACTACTTACTTATCTACTTATAAATAATCGGTTATTAAATCGCATGGTATTAAAAACGCGAAATCTTACAAACATTTATGAAATACAAATCGGAAAGCATCACAATATCCAACGATCGTGATTAAATCTCAAATAAAACTTTAAGATCACAAAATTGTATGTTCGTGTCAGCAGTACAGTGCTGCGATTCTATGTGAGCGCCCTAGCTAAAGATTCGGCGGCGAATACCTCGAAATGTGGGGTGAGGTGCGGTATCTAATATGAGCTCGGGGAAGGGAGTGTCCATTCTGTACGAGTATTAGGTATTTTGTGCTGCTGCCGCGGTGTCGTCCCGCGCCGCGCCGCGCCCTCCGCGCGTTCCCTTCCCTGGCGTGGACTTAAGAGCCTATACTACCTCTGCTATAATTCGCTCTTTACCTCGCTCGCACGATACTGCTCGCGGACTGAGTGAGAGTGAGACAGTGTGCGATGCTAGCCGGCAGGCAGCGCCAATAGTTTAGGTATTTGCTTTTTACGGTGAAAATAATGGTAATTAAAAAAAAAATAAAAAACATCAGACCTGCTTTATAGTTAGTTCAGTTAGTATACAGTTTCATGATCTAATGTGAAGTATTTTTTTAATACCAGCGGTTTATTGTTCGGTTTTGGGGTAACTTTGGAATTTTTTCTATCGAGAAAATTTCATGGAATCGTGTTTTCGTCAAACGTAAGACCTAACATTAATCCTCAACTTTACCATATATTTATTTCAAAATTAATGCTACAGGATTTTCGACATAACGGATCCTCCATGCTAAGCCATTTGAGGTAGTATAGGCCCCTAAGACTCACACCTTGTCTGCGTGAACACCTATCACTACGCAGAAAGCTAAAGTCAATAATCTCTAATCCGGTCATCAAATATCACATAACTACCCCCAACTACCAGTAAACATTTACTTTACCCTCATGAAGCCGAAAACAATACAACGTCCACAATACGAGTAAAATGTCTCCCTGTGATTGGACAAGTCTCGTAAATACTTAACGACGTTGACCCGCTATAACTATCGGTCGAACATTTAACAGGGCTTAACTGTAGTTTAACTGCCGATATTACAGTTAACCCTTACAGTGGCTTGATACAATGTTATCGCTATAGGATTAGATGGTGATCTCTATTGATACTAGTTACTTTATGATGGGTTTTATGGGATTAAGTTTACAAATATTGTTGGTTTATGGAGGTTAGTTGTAGTTTTATATTAACAAAGTTGATAACAACTTCATTCTGGGACGAGGTTTGCCACAATATCTCTTTTCGTGATAGAATGACTTGCCAGATAGAAAGAGATCAATTTTTTATTGTTACAGTGCTCATAAGACGTTCTTATAAAAAAGACATCATCAACATCTGCCTAGGCTTTTCCCAGCTATGTTGGGGTCGGCTTCCAGTCTAGCCGGATGCAGCTGAACACCAATATTTTTTTTGTCTTCATAAGACCAAAAGTCTGACAACCAGTCTAACCACGGGGTATCGTGTTACCCAGTTACTGGGTTGTGGAGGTCAGATAGGCAGTGGTTCTATATAAAATACTGGTATTCAGCTGCATCCGGTTAGACTGGAAGCCGACCCGAACATAGTTGGGAAAAGGCTAGGCAAATGATGACACAATTTTTATGAAATGTTTTCCAAATGGTACTTACCCGAACACTGAGAAGTTTTCATAACATCACGCCAATTTTCTCCGACGAGTAAGGCAGAGGTGAACCTGGTGTGAGAAATAAGTCACCGAATATTGCTCAACCTAAATCAAAAAATCATCCATGAGTGAAGAAAATGGCACGACACACCCTTGGAATTTAATATCAGTTCTACTAACTTGCTGACCGGTTAATTTTTTTAGCAATATAGCGAATTACATAGCAAAGAAAAAATTCTCATATCGTTTGCTTGCACCGATGCGTGAGATACAGAAAATTAGAATGCAACATATAATGCCGGGTGCAGTGTTTCACTGATCGTCGGTGCATATGTCGGTCGCGTTCGCCATTTATATGGAAATTTATTAACGCACTGCGTACGAGCACCATCTGACGAGCGCGTCATCATGCGTACATCGGTTGACAGACATGCTCTGAAAATAATGGACGCGTTCAGTGCTTTGCGACCGGTGAACTGCCCTTAGGTATGCGTCTGTGGCGAACCAAACTAATGTCTTTGGTTCCCACTATTAGTTATAATGACAACACTACGGTGGTCGAGAGGTGATTTCTATGGTACACAAGTTTAGTAGAACACGAGATTTGAATCGGAATAAAAACCTTTGTTATTATTAATTACTAAACTCTGTGTGGATAAATAACAAGAATCATAAGTCATAACCTGCCTTTGTGTAACATTTATATTCTCCCGCTGTCGCTTATACAATGTGTTAATGAAATAACCCAAAACCTGAAACTAGTTTGTTTAGAATCGGCAGCAAAATCGAATACAATAATTTTTAATATGGGTTATTTTTTTTCCAAAAAATAATTATTTGTCATGCCGTGTCTAATATTTTTTAACGACGCTGTACGCTACTGTCCAACGCAATGAAAACAAACAGCGCGGGCGAGGGTGAGGAGAGGGGGTGCTAAAGCTGGCGCCAAGGCCGGGAAGCGCGCCGGCGGCGATAGAGCTACGAATCTGTAAGAAGTAGCGCGACAACAACATTTACAAATATCTTTTACTATAATTTTTGAAAATAAATAATTATATGCCATATCAATTTATTAATATAAAAATCGGTTGGGGTGTCCGAGGTTTTGGGTTATTTCATTAACACTTTGTATACTGTGTTGTGAGACAAATATACAACTATTACATACAACCGGATCGAGTTTCATTTATGTAAACAGGGCGCCATAACGCGCCTCTAAAAGTCCATTGTGTAAAAGGCTGTACCAGTTCGTACTATTTGTGGGTCAAGAGAGCACTAAATGTTAACAACTAACGGTCAGTCAGCGCGTATCTTTAGATCCGACACTACATATTGACGGTCGGTGACGGACTGTAACCGCCTTTATAAGGTGCAGCGCAGACGACAGACTATCCGTGACGCACTTTTTAGTCTGTGAAAATAGAACCTATGCAATCATATGCAGTAACGCACACGACGCGCAAAAAGTCCGGCGCACAAAAAATCCGTGTAATTCGGGCACTTCGGGACACTATGATACTTCTAAGGCAGAATATCATGATAGACATTTAAAAAGACATGACAGCTCTGCCGACAGAATGATCGATGATGTGCGTCGTGTGCGTTGAGTCTGTGAAAAATCCGCGACCGACTTTTTGCGCGCCATGCAGACTTTTTGTGCGCCGCGACTCGATCGCGCAAAAAGTGTGCCGTCTGCGCTGCACCTAAGGAGCTCACCTTTAGCTACTTATAAAACATTGTGTAAACCTATGTAAATATGTTCTGACATACTCGTACTTTCCACCCGTAACAGAAAACGCCGAAGCTGAAATGTATGGCGTACTTATGCTATAATCAAACTCCGCTTACAAACTTTGTGGTGTATAATATGTATGTTGAACAAAGTCTTAGACATCGAAGCCATCTAAGTCAGACACGACTTATACATTGAAACTTTGCCTGTTGCCGTATTTGTAGGTTACAAGAAAATAATATTGAACGGGAATTAATTTGCTGGGACATGATCCCCAGGTGAGGCAAAGTTTTATTGGGGTTTTCGATAAGGAATTTCTTAACCGGCCGGAGTCTGTATTAGATACCAGTGGCTCGTCCCTTCACGGTACTAAAACATAACCGGCAATTGGATTTTGAATTTAATATTACTTAGGTAATAAAGAAAGCAGTAATATAGAATCTGAGAAGGTTTGCAGGGCTAACACGGCCAGAGATCACACAAGACAGGGAGATTTGAAAGGAAAACACCCTTTACC
This sequence comes from Globia sparganii, assembly GCA_949316385.1. Taxonomy (NCBI): domain Eukaryota; kingdom Metazoa; phylum Arthropoda; class Insecta; order Lepidoptera; family Noctuidae; genus Globia; species Globia sparganii. The sequence goes on from OX438654.1 coordinate 21,488,969, forward strand.
CACAATATAGGCTAAGAAAAACATACAGGGTGAAATTTAAAACATGCGACAAACCGAAATGGAAGATTGTACTCATCATTATGAACAATTTTTACTAAGGGACCAAAGCTGCAATCGCGAAAAAAAAATCAGCTGTTCTACATTTTGACGAGTTATGCGAACAGCGTTATTTCAGGTTTAGTCCCATAGTAAAAGTTGTTCATAATGATGAATACAATCTCCCATTTCGATTTGTCGCATGTTTTCAATTTCACCCTGTATATAAGGTGTTAAAAAATTAACCCGACAAACTTTAAGAGGTGCTTTAGACCATCAATTTGAACAACTTTCACTATGGGAACAACTCTGAAATCACGAAAAAAAAAATCAGCTGTTTCATACATTTTGGTCAAGTATTGAAGTTTTGTATTAAACAGATTTTTTTTAATTCTTATTAACTACGTCGTGTCATACAATTCCAACTATAGCAGACCCCGGAAAGTGTAGGAAGTGCCTCCACTCAGTTCCCTTTGACTTTGAAGGAGCTGCCAATAATACTGCTGGCTGATTATTCATCTACATAACAAAAAAAAAACCGACTTCATACAATAGCATTGCATGCATCTAAATTAAAGGTAAGCACATCATTTTATTACCCACTATACAATAATAATAACATAAAGATTATCTTTATGTTATGGTTTTGTTCTCTTTGGTTTACTACCTCTGTATAAGTGTCGGTTAAGCTATCTGACATAAGTATGGACGGTAAAGTCAGGGAAATTAATTGATTATCAAATAGACAGACTACAACCCTTTGCCACGTCAATGCTATTTCATAGAACTGTCAAAAATTGGCAGTTGGGATTTAAATAATATACGGACAGATTAAGTTGGTAGTCAATTTTATAAAAAAAATATTTCCATGACTTTACCTATCCAGCCGCAGTAAAACCCTTAAGCCATTGATTTCGTAACCACCTAATTGGCCACTATTTTGTATTAAATAAAAAAGAAACGGTTAATATTTAAAACATAATGGAATATTGGCGGGTACTTCGATGCCTAACTGTTCTTTTGTTTTTGTATGTATTTGTATAGTTAATTAGTCATTTAATTTAGTATTTACACTATAAATAGTTAGTTGTCTGTAAATACAATAATGTTACCACTCAATAGGTATGAGGAATAAAAAATTGTGGAAAATGGGTGCATTTTCATTACTTGTCTCCGTTCGCTTATAACTTGCGCCGGAGTGAACGACTTAATTGAATTTAGCGATATACGCCCCGTTCCGGATTTGGAAAATGCTTGAAAACAACAGGACGTGTATTTATTATAACTTATATACACAGGCAGTTGAAATCAACAACCTATTTTGTAACAAACAGGTGATTTGGAAGCAATAAGTAACTGTTATTCGGGAAACCATTGTTTAATTAAATTATATTCCCTTGAAAATTCGTATCTTCAAGTGTATTTCTTTAAAAAATCATCACCTGCCTAGCCTTTTCCCAACTATATTGAGATCGTCTTTCAGTCTAACCGGATGCAGCTGAATATAAGTATTTTATATAAATCTGACTGCCATAACCCAGTTTCTGGGTATTACGATACCCCTTGGTAAGACTGGTTGTCAGACTTTCGGATTTCTGACGATCCGTAACGACTGTCAAAGATCCACGAATGACAGCCGATATCAACAACATGCATAACGTGCTTTCCGAGGCACAGAGTAATGGAACAGAATTATGTATTAGTTTGACTTATAAGTTTTTAATGTTGCTTCGAGTCTTTTTTAAAGGGCTAATAAAATTATTGTACCACATAAAAACTAAAATTATTACCAAAAGAACTAAAATTATTAGTTATTAATAATTTTTGAAGTGAAAACTTCTTTAGCGGCGCTGCGTATTTTTTTTGGAATGGGTAAAAATCTCTAAACTCGCGTCAGGACACGTGACCTGATCGAGAATTCGTAAGACGGATGGAGAGAGGGCAGGCGGCGCAAGGCGCTTGCGCGAATGTTGAAGTGAAAACTTCTTTAGCGGCGCTGCGTATTTTTTTTGGAATGGGTAAAAATCTCTAAACTCGCGTCAGGACACGTGACCTGATCGAGAATTCGTAAGACGGATGGAGAGAGGGCAGGCGGCGCAAGGCGCTTGCGCGAATGTTCGATAATTGTCATGTTTGTGTACGATAGCGCAATGAATAAATATTGTATCCTACCACATAAATAATAATACTTTTATACTGATAACGAAAGCAATTCGTACAAAATTATTCTCTAACCATTCCAAAATATCAAAAATGCAGAACATTAATATTTAAGTTTTCACTTCTGCCGGCACTCCCGGAGTGCAACCCGTCGATTTTTTTTTTGAGTATGGGAAATCATCAAATGACTCCTCCCGCTCTGGGTGGAGTAGAAGAGAGTGTCAGACTCTTACTGACTAAAACCCACCCTTGTTCCTTCCTTAGCATGTTCTGTTGTAGCGGTAACCCTTTCGGACAATCCCGCTGCTCAAATAGTTTGGGATTGGTTTGAAGAGCGGGCGTTTTGTGGGATCGTCTTTTGTAATTTTGACGTTCGGAAAGTGCTGATTCTCAGCCTAGTTTGAATAAATGACTTTTGATTTTGTGCGAAATTAGCCACTTCAAAAATTAACAAGGAAGGCAGATTTAAAATATTATCCTACTAATATTATAAATGTAAAAGTTTGTGAAGATGTTTGGATGTTTGTTACTCAATCACGCACAAACGGCTGAACGGATTTGTATGAGCATACAGATAGTTTATAACCAGGATACTTTTTATCCCGATATTCCCACGAGATCGAAACTAACGCGGGTGAAACCGCGGGGCGCTGCTGGTATTTCATAAAATACGTTTTGCAACTATCAGTTTTTTTTTAGACCGATGATAGCCCTAATGCACCTTTTCGTGTTCAATATTATTTTGTCGTTACCTACAAATAAGGCAACAGGCAATGTTTCATAGATGTTGTAAATTCCATAGAAGTTAGATATTGAAAAAGGAGCAGTCTTTTATTTTTACCGACTTCACAAAAAGGAGGAGGTACTGTGTTCGGATGTTTGTATGTTTTTTTTTTTTTTTTTTTTGTATGTTTGTTCATCGAATACTCCGCCGTTCAGCCGTTTGTGCGTGATTGAGTAACAAACATCCAAACATCTTCACAAACTTTTACATTTATAATATTAGTAGGATAATATTTTAAATCTGCCTTCCTTGTTAATTTTTGAAGTGGCTAATTTCGCACAAAATCAAAAGTCATTTATTCAAACTAGGCTGAGAATCAGCACTTTCCGAACGTCAAAATTACAAAAGACGATCCCACAAAACGCCCGCTCTTCAAACCAATCCCAAACTATTTGAGCAGCGGGATTGTCCGAAAGGGTTACCGCTACAACAGAACATGCTAAGGAAGGAACAAGGGTGGGTTTTAGTCAGTAAGAGTCTGACACTCTCTTCTACTCCACCCAGAGCGGGAGGAGTCATTTGATGATTTCCCATACTCAAAAAAAAAATCGACGGGTTGCACTCCGGGAGTGCCGGCAGAAGTGAAAACTTAAATATTAATGTTCTGCATTTTTGATATTTTGGAATGGTTAGAGAATAATTTTGTACGAATTGCTTTCGTTATCAGTATAAAAGTATTATTATTTATGTGGTAGGATACAATATTTATTCATTGCGCTATCGTACACAAACATGACAATTATCGAACATTCGCGCAAGCGCCTTGCGCCGCCTGCCCTCTCTCCATCCGTCTTACGAATTCTCGATCAGGTCACGTGTCCTGACGCGAGTTTAGAGATTTTTACCCATTCCAAAAAAAATACGCAGCGCCGCTAAAGAAGTTTTCACTTCAACATTCGCGCAAGCGCCTTGCGCCGCCTGCCCTCTCTCCATCCGTCTTACGAATTCTCGATCAGGTCACGTGTCCTGACGCGAGTTTAGAGATTTTTACCCATTCCAAAAAAAATACGCAGCGCCGCTAAAGAAGTTTTCACTTCAAAAATTATTAATAACTAATAATTTTAGTTCTTTTGGTAATAATTTTAGTTTTTATGTGGTACAATAATTTTATTAGCCCTTTAAAAAAGACTCGAAGCAACATTAAAAACTTATAAGTCAAACTAATACATAATTCTGTTCCATTACTCTGTGCCTCGGAAAGCACGTTATGCATGTTGTTGATATCGGCTGTCATTCGTGGATCTTTGACAGTCGTTACGGATCGTCAGAAATCCGAAAGTCTGACAACCAGTCTTACCAAGGGGTATCGTAATACCCAGAAACTGGGTTATGGCAGTCAGATTTATATAAAATACTTATATTCAGCTGCATCCGGTTAGACTGAAAGACGATCTCAATATAGTTGGGAAAAGGCTAGGCAGGTGATGATTTTTTAAAGAAATACACTTGAAGATACGAATTTTCAAGGGAATATAATTTAATTAAACAATGGTTTCCCGAATAACAGTTACTTATTTCTTCCAAATCACCTGTTTATTACAAAATAGGTTGTTGATTTCAACTGCCTGTGTATATAAGTTATAATAAATACACGTCCTGTTGTTTTCAAGCATTTTCCAAATCCGGAACGGGGCGTATATCGCTAAATTCAATTAAGTCGTTCACTCCGGCGCAAGTTATAAGCGAACGGAAAAATTGTGGAAAATGGGTGCATTTTCATTACTTAATGAAAACTCATTTTCCACAATTTTAAATTCCTCTTATTGAACGGTAACACTATTGTATGTATGGATAACTAACTATTTACACTAGGTACTAAATTAAATGACTATAATTATAACTAACTATTTACACTAGGTACTAAATTAAATATACAAATAAATATAAAAACAAAGAACAGTTAGGCGTCGAAGTACCCGTCAATATTCCATTATGTTTTAAATATTAGCCGTTTGTTCTTTATTTATGACGAAATTGTGGCCAATGAGGTGGTTACGAAATCAATGGCTTAAGGGTTTTACTGCGCCCGGATAGGTAAAGTCAGGGTAATATTTTTTTTTTATCAAATTGACTACCAACTTAATCTGTCCGTAAATTATTTAAATCCCAACTGCCAATTTTTGACAGTTCTATGAAATAGCATTGACGTGGCAAAGGGTTGTAGTCTGTCTATTTGATAATCAATTAATTTCCCTGACTTTACCGTCCATACTTATGTCAGATAGCTTAATCGACCCTTATACAGAGGTAGTAAACCAAAGAGAACAAAACCATAACCATAAGTTTTACAATATATTTTTTGAAGAAATGACCTTTTGATACAAAAAGACATAATAGGTCGGGGCAAAAATATTTTCGTATTTTGAATCTATTGTTAGTAGTCAAACCTCTTTGGCAGTACTGAATGTAACTGGCTGGTTTTAATACTATTAAGTGTTGACATTCTAAAGATGCTATAAATAAAAAAAAAACTAGTTCCCGCCATTTCTCAATTGTTTTTCAAGCAAGCAACATGAACGTATGTGACGAAGAAATTCGGTACATTTTAAAATTTTATTACAAAAAAGGTAAAAATGCGACGAACGCCGCGAATAAAATTTGTGCAGTTTACGGACCTAATGCGGTATCAATACGAGTAGCACAAATGTGGTTCAAGCGTTTCAAGTCAGGAAATTTTAATGTGAAGGATGAAGCTCGCTCTGGACGCCCTGTCACGGATAAAATCAGTGCCATTTTTGAAAAAGTAGAGCAAGATCGACATATTAGTAGTTATGATATTGCTGAAGAACTGGATGTTGATCACAAAACAGTTTTGCGGCATTTACAAAAGTCTGGGTACAAGAAAAAACTTGATATTTGGGTACCACATGATCTCACTGAGAGAAACTTAATGCAACGTGTTTCCATTTGCGATTCTTTGTTGAAACGTAATAATTCCGACCCATTTCTTAAACGGTTAATTACGGGTGATGAAGAATGGATCACTTACGATAAGAATGTCCGAAAAAGATCGTGGTCGAAGCATAGACAAGCCCCACAGACCGTGGCAAAGCCCGGCCTGACTCGGAACAAAGTGATGCTGTGTGTTTGGTGGGATTGGAAAGGAATCGTCCACTATGAGCTTTTGCCGCCGGGTAAAACTATCGATTCTGACCTCTACTGTCAACAATTGATGAGGTTAAAAGAAGCTATTGAGAAAAACCGGCCGGAGCTGGTGAATAGGAAGGGCGTGGTGTTTCATCACGACAACGCCAGACCGCACTCATCTATAGCCACTCAGCAAAAATTGAGAGAGCTTGGCTGGGATGTGTTGATGCATCCTCCGTATAGCCCTGATCTTGCTCCATCAGATTTGCACCTGTTTCGGTCACTTCAGAACTCTTTAGGAAGCATAAAGTTAACCTCAAAAGAACACTGTGAAAACTACCTGTCAGATTTTTTTGATAAAAAATCTCAAAACTTCTACAGCAATGGGATCATAGCATTGCCCACAAGATGGCAACAAGTCATCGATCAAAACGGCACATACATATTATAAATAAATAAAAAATTAAACCTAAAACAATTTTTTTTTTTTTTTTGTATGAAAAATAAGAAAATACTTTTGCCCCGACCTAATACAATCTTTCTCGCATACTCACATATAACGAACCAAGCCTAACAAACAAACAAGACCACAAAATATCTCCCCGCTTGTCCCCTGTACCGTTCCCCTATAGGCGCCTCTAGCGTGCCCTCGAAACATAAATCGAACCCCGTTAAATCAGGCCTGGCCAATTCTCACGGGGATTCCCCTCTTTAAAATTTACTTAACGAACAATAAGACGTTTTATATAATTTCTAATTAATTATACTATGCTCCGCCCTTTGAATTTGTCTTTTGAACGACTTAATGAAACTGTTTTAAGCGTTTATTTAAACGTTTAATTAAAGTCCTGGATGTGAAGGGTACTTTTTTCAAGGGTATTGGGGGTGGTTTTATTTTCCCTGTGAAAAGGCAAGCATAAAATAAAATATAACAGGCAGGGTACAGGTGTATTTTACTGTATCGATAAATAACAAATCTGGGATATTGTCATTACAGGATTATACAGGGTTATTTTAAATTGGCTAGCTAAACTCCGCAGACGCGACGGGTTAAAAAAACATTTATAAATTTTTTGTGGGGTCATCGAACGCAGTTATTGTAGTCATTTGAAATATCAGCTTAGATTTTTTTGTATAAGATTTTCAGACGTCATGGTATTGAATTCTAAACACTATAAAACCATACGAAAACAGTTTTTCTCAACTCATACTTCAAGTAACAACACTGACAGAGGTCTTTGATCTCCCTAAAATAACATCAAATCTTTATCCTTTTATTTTATCGTGTTTAGATATCGATATCCATCGCGTCTGGAGAGTTTAGCTTTCAAAGCATTCTACAAACTGTACTTCAATCCTTTATGTAAACATGGTGTGTTTATTTCAATCGTTTTAGAATGTACTCTCAAACAATAGAGGAATTAAAGGTATACCCCAGTTTTTGTTACGTTTAATATTATAAAACACGAGCATTTAAAACGTGTTAGTTTCGTATTAAAATGTTACACACATAATCCTTTACATCTACATCTTTTACAACACAAAAAATAAAAAATAATATTTCACCTTACAAACCTTCGCAACAGAATATAAATATAAAAAAACACCCCGGGGCTTCACCACCTAATAAATTACTTGTGCAAATAGAAAAATAAAAGTCCCGCCACACTGGATGTACAATAAACACGTAGATTGTGCACTAATACGAAATAATGTTGTTATAATAGGCACAAACAATGATTTATATGCGCTCGCCCGGGCGCAGTAGACGCTGTTACAAATTGCCCTTAATCGGTTTATTTACCTGTGGGGAAGTGGATTCTGTAGTGGAGATACAGCTTTATTGCAGGCTTCATTGCTAGACAGTTTAAGGCCATTGTCTTATGTTGACTGGGTAAATGGTTTATGTTATAAGTAAATCGTGAAAGGAGCTTAAAAGGTATCCGTGATAGTATCGTGTATCGTATCGTATCTAGCTATATATAAAATTCAAAGTCCTGAATTCAAATATATCAACGCACAGCCTAAACCGCTGATCGTAGAGACATGAAATTTGGAGGGTGTGTTCTTGAAGAGTATCCACTAAGAAAGGGTTTTTCGAAATTCCACCCCTAAGAGGGTGAATGGGAGAGGGAGATATTTCACCAGAACGAAACCATAGGCAGAGACTAGTTCATAATATAAAGCAAAGCTGCTTTTCGTGTCTCTGTGTGATCTTCTAAATTTCACAATAAATTTTGATGCGGATTTTTTCCGAGAATTTATTCTGAAAGATTTGCGAGTATGTGTTTACATTTTTTTTTACTAGCCTACACTGTCCACTCCTAGACAAAGCCCTCCCTCCACACCTTTCATCTTTCGTGAGCCCGCGCGTCCTCCTTCCAGTTTTGACGGAACCTATCCAGTTCGTCCTGCCATCTCCTACGTGGTCTGCCGCATGATTAGCCTGTGTATGGCTACATAATAAATATTAAAATTAAATCTAATTAAGAAATCTCAATGATTTTTCAAGTTAATAAAGTCGTGCAAAGCAGGCGAGGCGCTAGTGAAATAAACGTCTAAAATAATGGAAAACAGGAGTCTATTTAAGTGGACTTTGTTTGAGTCAAATACAACCAAGGCTTTACTAGTGTTGAACTCATCAAGAGTTCAAGCTTAATCCTTTACGAATGAGCTTTTTACTTAATCTAGTGAATTTTGCTGCTCACCCAAGCATCTCATAAAAGCTACACCCACGGATGTTGAGAATGAATATATCCTCTAACCTTGTCTGTATGAAAGTGTGAAATGAATTGATCTATGACGTCTTTCTTGTGTGCCATTCACCGAGCTTGCTTTTAAAGCTAGCATAGTGCAGGAATTCAGTGAACAGTGATGGTCCAGTGGTAACGGCCGTGACTTATGACTTGTAGATCGTGGGTACGATCCCAGACAGGCGCTTTACTCTGTGTAAATTATTTAATCACCACTACTCACAAAACGGTGAAGGAAAATATCGTGAGGAAACCGGCAAATCCTAGAACCAAAAAAATATCTACATATGTGACATCTACCAACCCACACTGGGCTCGCGTGTGTGTACCCAGCAGTGGATTAATTATAGGTTGATTATGAATCATTAGAATCGGGAAGTTTGGCAGAAAAAAGAAAAAGCTTATACCCAGCAATGGGTGATTCGGGGCTAAAATGATGATGACGAAGCAACGTTTATAAATAAACCCCCATGTCTTCAGTCTATGCAAAATAAATTGTGTCTTTACCAAATTCAAGTCTACACAAAAAAAGCTACTTAAACTACCGACCTCTTAAAAAAGATGAACTAAGCAACCCTTCGCAGTCACTATAGAGTTATGTAGTAGCACATTTTCCCACAAATTCCATTTGTCGCGCCAGACTGACACACAATTTAGCGCGCGCCCATACTCCGGCTCATTGCGTATGCGCTACATTTAAGTGGAACAGCGTTAGCTTGCGTCACGGGGTCGCGGGACGTTAGTTATCTACATGTAGCACTATAGAAATGGACTAAGTTTGTGATTATGTAACGTAACGTGTAACGTGTTACAAAAGATAAACATCAAAAAATCTATAGATGCCTGTTCCCAAATTCATTTGTTAGATTCCAATCTAATTCAATGGTCGATTGGTCGACTCTTCAGTGACCAGAGAATTGGCGTATTTTTTTGGCCAAAGAATCCACATCGCCGAACAACGTGGCAATGCTGCCAGCCTTTGAGGCACTTTTCCCGCTGACAACGATGATTACATACCTACATATTATTATTTTAAGTCTGTTAGCCTATTTAATATTATCTTAAAATGAATACGTACGTATCATTTTTTATTTCCAATACAATAAAGAACCATTCGGATGACACAAAACATCAATATTACAGAACTCAGCTACATTCTGAGCCAACTCCACTTTGATCGCTAACGACACACAAAGAAGAAGAACATCACAAAAAGAAAAAAAAAACAACAACAAAAAAAACAAAATCTTTTCTTCAAGAAAAGAAAACTTTCGCAAAACAATTTTCAACTGCAGCGAGTCGTGACATAGGTTAAATATGTCGCTGCCATATGCTAAAGACATTTTCCGTCACAGCAAAGTATTCACACTGCGCGGCACGTGCCCAGCTCATGGTCGACGTAAGACTGTGTAGTATCCGACACGTGTCTTACTACGGAATACGGACGACTATTAATAGTTTTTTCAATTTTTTTTTTTTTGTGTGTGCTGCATTAGATTTTCAGACAAAAACTGACATGCAAACTTGGGTCTCTCGGTTTACAATAGCCCCGATTATGTTGCTCACAAACTTAACTAAATTTAAGTTCAGTGCATCTTTTTCTTTCTATTTCATAAAAAAAAGGACAGAAGAGAAGTATTAGTTTAGTCCTGTCAAATTAAATTGACGTATTTTTAGTAGCCAATTTTTTAATCACGTCTAAACTTGTCTATGGATTATCTAATTTGACAGGACTAAACTAATATTTATCCTTTTCATAATGAAATAGAAAGAAAAAGATGCATTGAACTTAAATTTAATTTAGTTTGTGAACAACAGAATCGGGGCCAATGGAGTTTTTTTAAGTCACTATGAACCTATGTAACACAGTATCCATCACGAAGTACATTACCAATCCATTGATTTATATGTTCGAAGAATTTGTCTGCCCAACAACATAAATAACGCAATGAATGTTGTTAAAATGTCAAAATGAAAGCCATTGCTTCTGTCAGTGTGTTACGCAATTACCCCGCTATTAACATCTAAGTAGGTACTTACATAGATTCGTCATTTGGCTTGGCATCGATATTATATTATATATTACTAGCTGACCCCGCAAACGTCGTTTTGCAAAAAAAAAAACAGATAGTAGCCGATTCTCAGACCTACCCGATATGCACACAACATTTCATACAAATCGGTCCAGCCGTTTCGGAGGAGTATGGTAACTAACACTGACACGAGAATTTTATATATTAGATATTTTCACTGGCTGTAGTTACATGAATGTTACTTTGCAGCAAGTAAAGCACCGTGACGTAAGCTAGACTTACTATTTAGTTTATTCATAGCTAGCTACAGGAATTATTCTTGGAACTATAGCTTCACGTCCAGAGTCCCTACCCCCAGACTAGCGAACAATTTGCTCTCACACAAGAGGGAGAGCAGAAGAGCTTGCTTTTAAACATTGACGTGTTCAACAGAAGTGGCGTATAGATCGTGCAATCCACGAAGACGCGCCCCACTCTTTTTCCTAATGCTTACAGCACAAGTGTGCGACATTCCGCTAGTGTTTTAGTTTTGTTGATACACACTAATTATTATTAGTGGATAATTAGTGTGTATCGAAAACACTAATGGAATTAACAAGCGATAACAACTAGCGATTCGGAAGAAGAGTGGGGCGCGTCTTCGTGGATTGCACTACCTATACTGGTGTGATGCATAATCAAAATCAGCCTATAACATTCCCACTGCTGAGAAATAGGCCTCCTCTCTGTGAGAGGGAGCTGGCAGGGTCCCAATGCGGATTGGTAGATGTCACAAGTCTTGAAAATTTTGCTCGAAGACATGCCGGTTTCCTTACGATGTTTTCCTTCACCGTTTTTGAGAGCAGTGGTGATGAAATTAATTACACAAATTAAAGCGCCTGGCTGGGTTTGAACCCACGACCTACAACTCGTAAATCGGGGCTATTAGCACTGGGCCACCACTTCTATCTGTGCGCCGTGATGATTTAAACGTATGTCGATGGTAGACATTGTTAAAAATAACAGTTTGGAAAAGTTTTAAAGAAAAAATTGGCCACCTGTAGCCAGCAGGTCTCTCAACTGTCGGACACAAACTAGTCTACCAAAAAATAACCTAAGTGTATATCTACGTGTAATACAAACACAAACTCACGCCTTCATCCCATGGGATTGGCAGAAACTATGGAACGCCACCTGCTACGATCCTTCCTCGATCGATCGATCCTTTTGCTTCGTTTACGTTGATGAATCGGGTCGTAGATGGGGGTCGGAGAAACCCCCATCTCACCAAAGCTCCTGTTTCATACAAGCATTGCAATAACCGGATCTGAATCAATATGGCCGCTCTCCTAGAAGGCGTTCGTTTCTCGTATGACGTCACTACATATGTTCTGTCCGGATATTGCAGTGCTACGCTCTCAAACTTAACGCAGAGTTGAGCACTGAGACGTCAGAATATGGCTTAAGAATGAAGCGAGTTGGAATCTGTGTAATGTTATGTGGCAATATATGGAGTTTAGAATTTAAATGTGAAACTGAAGAATAAACATTTTCAAAGCGCAACAATTTAAATTAACTAGCAAAACTCTGCAGACGTCATGGGTATCGTATATATGTCGCCGCCGACTGGCTTAATTAGCCATTCAGTTAACTGTCTAGCCGTTTAACTAAACGGCGCAACTAGCTGCCTGAACGACATTCAGCCAATGCATCTAATACAACATTTAATTAAATGGCTGGCTGGTGCTTAGGCCATTTATATAATAGGGGAAAACGTGAGGACAAAAATGAAAAAATAAGTAATCATTTTAACAAATATTATTTAAACATTAGGCAGATTATTTATGATCAGTTGAAAAAATAACGCGCAGTCGTTTTATTTTGAAATTGTTTATGGGTAGGTAAATTAAAACATGAACAGTGATTTAAAAAAAAATGTTCGGTTATAATATAATCGTGCGATGTCAGCACAAAAAAAAAAGTCTAATAAATGAATGGCCAGTAAAAATGTTGGAATGTGCAATCAGGTAAACTGTTCGGCAGTTCATAGTCATAGGTTAAGGTCGGAACTGTGATCAACCACGTGCGAGCCGAATTGTTCGCAGTAAGTAGATAGATAGATAAACCATTTATTTGGCGCACACAAAAGTCAGCACAACACAAAGAAGTTCAACACTAGGTGATAACATGTATATAATATAAACAAAAAAAAAACCAGGTGCCATTATAAAAACAAAATGAAAAACATGCTTAAAGAAATAAAAATGACACTATGACTAATACTTAAAATAAAATTAAAACTTAAAATAAAATTAAAATTATTAACGAAACATACACAGTGCGGTGTGCGTCTCAAGGTTGCATCAAATGGGAGTCCAGCTCAGCATGTGTCAGGCAAATGTACCTGACGCTGATATTCTGCTGAATCCCTGCAGTGACACACGGACGTTGAGCAAACAAGATAACTAAGCGTGTGACAATTGTTAAGTGCAGAGTAAAGTTTTTTTAAGTATACCCGACACTTTAATTATGTATTCTACAGTAAGTTTTGCATTGGGAAACGTTCTTGTTCGTAGGTGTGTTAGTATTGTTATGATTACTTGATTCTTATGTTATTTTTAAAATTACATGCAGTATAATGTGCAAATGAATTATAGTGGCGTATAATAATAATTATATTATTATTTTTTTTTTTTTATTTAACTTATCTCGGGACCATGGGGTCCCGGTCCTTTGGAAGGCGTATGAGGGGCCGAAGTCAACTCGCAGAGGCCCCTCAGGAAATTTTAATGAAATACGGCACGAACCGACGATTATCCCTGTATGCACTATGCAAGTGCACACAAGGATAACCCTCAGCTGGTGTAAGAAATATAAAAAATAAAAATAATATAAAATATAGTTCTGTATATTCAGGAGCCACTGAATATACAGAACTATACTGGACTTTCAAATATTTGAAGAAAAAAACTATCTATTATTCAAGTATATGTGTCACGGTAAATCTGATTAATTGAAAATTATTAATATTTTTACAAAATTATTAATAATAACCACATGTTCTGGTAAATGTGAATAAACGATCGAAATTTATTACTTTTAGTAGTAATTATTAATAATTCACGACACATATTGGTGAAAGTTATAAAATAAATAAAAACCCATGAAAAGTTAACAAAAAATAATAATATGTTCAAATGCCCGACAGCCCGTGGTCCATGTAATAAGTCAGTGTTTGAGATAGCTTGAATTTATCACAAACGACGTCAGGGGCACCCCGAGGTTCGGTTTGGTTAGGTTCCTTTAAACCCTGCAGACAGAAATAGGAGCCCCGCGCAGCGGGGCTCCGTCGACCTGACGTAAAAATCTAACTAATATGTTCAATAGTTTATTTTTTGTTAACTTTTCATGGGTTTTTATTTATTTTATAACTTTCACCAATATGTGTCGTGAATTATTAATAATTACTACTAAAAGTAATAAATTTCGATCGTTTATTCACATTTACCAAAACATGTGGTTATTATTAATAATTTTGTAAAAATATTAATAATTTTCAATTAATCAGATTTACCGTAACATAATTATGCACCAACACTGGATTCATCAGATCAAGACATTGAACAATTTTATGAAACACTACGAAAAGCACAAACAATATTATTATTCTCAATCATTATGGGGGGGGGGGGGGGGGATTGTCGTTCGGCGTGGTGGTCTAAGGGGGAGGCCTTTGTTCAGCAGTGGATGTCTTCCGGCTGATGATGATGATGATGATGAATGTTATTCTGATGGGCGACTTTAACTGCAAGATAGGACAACAAAAATACGGAGAACAAAAGGTACTGGGACCCTATTGCTATGGGAAAAGAAACCACACAGGAGACACCTTACTTCAATTCGCCCTAGAGAAAGAGTGGCCAGGAAGGGAGGAGGCTTTTACCAAAGAGGGTCCTTAATTAATTAATTTCCTCAATATTATCTAGTATTTAAATAAAACTCTTTTATTTAGTTAGCTTTTATGTAACTTTATTAATACTCTGTTAGCGTTTATGTAACTTTTTATTAATTAAGGAATAAACAGGTCTTATTATTATTATTATTAACTAAGCCAATTGTCACACGTCCGCGGAGTTTCGCTAGCTAATTTAATTTAACCCTGTAAATTCTGATAATCAATCCATCTGCCAATATTGGTAAATAAGTCCTGTTGCTTGGGCAATCACAAAAGCAAATGCAAATGCGATGCAACTTGCCTAGGTCCTAAGATTTGTGCTCGGGTACTAGTTGCGCTGATGATGATAAATAATTGAATACCTATCCAATAGTCTCAATAAAAATTTCAAAAAGTTATCATAATTAACAGCTTGCCAAATACTTCAAACAACAGTGGACTTTTACCAGAGTCTTTTAGGGTTCCGTATCTCAAAAGGAAAAAACGGAACCCTTAAAAGATCACTTTGTTGTCCGTCTGTCTGTCAAGACAAATTATCTCGGGAACGCGTGGAGATATCGAGTTGAATTAAAATCATATACTCAGTTCTACGGTCCCTTGAAGCTGAAAAAAAATCAAACTTAACGTAAAAAATATACGGCCGTTTATGCCGCAAAAAAACGTATATTTCGACACTCTCAGGGGATTCAAAATGTATAGGGTACTTCCCGTTGAACTAGAATCATTAAATTTGTCAAGAAGCAAGGTCATGTAGCACAAGTAAAGGAAAAAATCCGAAAACCGTAAATTTGTAGTTACATACCTACTTTGTTCGGAACCATCGGTGCGCGAGTCCGACTCGCACTTGACACGTTTTTTTTCTTTATATCCCTTGGATGTTGGATCCGATTATCCTTATAGCCTTCGATAAAATAAACTTCGTAGTTTTATTCACTTCTCTTGGTCGTTTATAATGTGTATATTTGAAGATTCTTCATATTATGTAGTTCCTATATATGGACTTTCAACAAGAGCTTATGAACTGAAGTCACTATTTTTTTTGAAAAGACAAGAAGATCTTTGAAGTCTGGTTTCTGGTGTCCGACTCGCACTTGACCGGTTTTTTCTAAGTGTGCATACACAACGTGCCCCTCGTGTATTTGAGTGCGATGCTCAAATACACGAGCAGCACGTTGTCGACACCAGCCGTCGACACTTTTCAACTGCTGCAGTTTACCTCTGCTGTTGACGCGTATCGCTCTTCTGTATGAGCACTTAGTGCCAAAACCTCTTCATAATCCTTGTTTTTTTTTTTGAGGATGGGAAATCATCAAAAGACCCCTCCCGCTCAGGGTGGAGCAGAAGGGAGTGTCAGACTCTTACTGACTAAAACCCACCCGTGTCCTTCCTTAGACCTTTATGTTCCAGGGTAACCCTTTCGGACAATCCCGCTGCCTCTTCATAAACCTGAAACTTACTCATTTTTAGACGGTCATACATATTAAGGGATACATAAAGTTTTTTTTCACCAAAAAGATCCCTCCATATCCACACTATCCTCGCAACATACAATGTATCATATAAGGTTATATAAATCGAAAAGGTAGTGAATTAGCATGGTGCCACGTCGCCCATCGTTTGCATTAAGGTCCGCTGTGACCTTAGATTAATGGACTCGGACGCGTATGTGCTAACTATACTGAATTGTTTGTATATTACCTGAGATCGCATATGTATCTGTGTTTACTATAGAAGAAGATACTTTTTTTGCATTATTTTTATTCATTTAGCAAGAATAACAAACAATTATTAATATTGTGGACGGTTACGTACTAAATGTCAAACTCAAATAGAAATTCTTCTTCGTAGCGTGTCGATGGCAAATATTGTTTGAAAATAAGTTATTTTTTCGTTTGTACTCAAGTGACTAAAAAATAAAAATATCGGATAACGTTAGCTTGACATAAATAAAACAAACACGTTCCTACAAATTTTATTTGTCATCATTTCCTAATCGGAAACTTGACCTTGAAATTAGAATGAGGCAAAGCAATAAGGAGTTTTTAACGACATCGTCGATAATTTCAGAATAAATTATGCGACCTGAAGGTATGATTATTATTTATTGATTGGAGAGAATTTCCAATAAATGTCTATGAATTTAACTTATCAGTAAACTGTTTACATTCGGAAAAAATATTTATGTATTTTTTATCTCAAAAAGTGTTTTTCTTTTATTTTAACAGGCTTTTCGTTCTGTATAATTCGTGAACATAAACAAGAGTCATAGAAAATCCCCAAGTAGAAATTTCTACGTAGTAATATAAAATCTGAACTGGATTTAATAAATGGACAACGCTCCAGCGTAATTCAAATATACGCGTCCCAAAAAACCGGTGAGTGTCCATTTTTCCCTTTTCCACTTCACACCCCTAGCTCGAGGGTAGAAAAATAACCCTCTCGCATAGTCGGAACAGGGTAGCGTCGGACACTCATAAGATATGACTTGTATACAAATGTGTGAAAAAGGTTCTGACAAATTATGTTTATCATAAATAGCATTTTGTAGAGTGATGTATTCACTTTCCTAAGAGAAAAAAAAAATTTTTCTTTGTTCGTTTATTATATCATTGAATATATTATTATTTTAATATAAATTGCATTTTATTCGGAAACAGTGGTACACGGAACATCGGTTGCCAAAAATTTTTATATTTAAACATCCGGCTCGAAGGACCAAATTATAATGGGGTCTAAAGGTCCATAGGAATTGACAAGATTACCCAGATGGTTCGCAATTTGAATTTGTGGTTACCAAAAAAAAAACGATGTAATTATTAATATTTTACCGCCTAAGGACTGTTTTTCTAATGCCAGATATTTTTCTCCCAGAAATAATTATGATTCTTTGACAGTTGTGTCCATCAAAAACTGTCAAGACTTTTAATCCACGGATAAGAGATACTTATCATTGGAACAATCAGCTCTCAAACGACAACCAAGAAAAATAATTGAATAACTTTAACTTGCTTTAAACAGAATTTGACGACAAATTTAAATAAAATAAATAAAAAAATAAAACATGTCTTCGAATTTTTGGTCTAGGACATTCTGGTGAAAACATCGTGGGGAATAACTTAACAATATCTAAAAATTAGCATAACTTCACATTAATTTAACCAAACACTTATATTTTGGAAATAAAGACCAACTAAAAATAAGCCATTATCTGCATAAAATTAAGTAGAAATTATATCGCAAGTTTCGTGAGGAGCGCGATTCTCTTTATACCACAAAATTGGCTGCGTTCAAATATATAAAATATGATAATTCTGCGTTCATAGAATTTGGGGGCTAAGAAGTTAGCCCATAAGGTTGCCGGTCCGAACGTTCACTGAATATTAACTAAGGAAATAGAATAGTTAATATGATAGGGTTGAAAGAAATACTTATATGAAAGTCAATTAGATGAAATATTTGGGTTATGTTTGAAGTGAGAGGAATATAGAAGTTAGTTAGTGTGAGTTGTACGGTGAATGGAAAATGCACGCTGTATTTGATGAGATAAGGTTTATAGTTAATTGTGTAGTAATTGCGACTTTGCGAGAATGTACGCGACTTCGTATTGTGAACTTTACTTTTACTGAACTGCATGTGTATTAGTGGTACAAGGGGCTTGTAGCTAAGTTAGAACAGCCGCACGGGTCGATCGACCAGTTAAGCATCGCTTGCCGCGGTAGGTCCGTAGATGGGTGACCATCTTTATCTACCAAGATGATT
Source organism: Globia sparganii (assembly GCA_949316385.1). Classification (NCBI taxonomy): domain Eukaryota; kingdom Metazoa; phylum Arthropoda; class Insecta; order Lepidoptera; family Noctuidae; genus Globia; species Globia sparganii. The sequence goes on from OX438654.1 coordinate 21,507,515, forward strand.
GATGATTGAGATTGATTGATGTGTAGTAGTGGTACGTGTTAGACGCAAACTGGAGACATTGGTTCCGATACATTTTCAACTACCGGCTAGCCTTTTACCAACTATGTTGGGGTCGGCTCCCAGTCTAACCGGATGCAGCTGAATACCAGTATTTTACATAAAGCGATTGCTGACCTCCACAACCCAGTTACTGGGTAAGACTGGTTGTCAGACTTTCGGGCTTCTGACTACCCGTAACGACTGTCAAAGATTCACGAATGACAGCCGGAACCACCGGCTTAACGTGCTTTCCGAGGCACGGAGGTGTCTCGGTATGTAAAGATGGTCATCCATCCATAGACCTACCGCGGCAAGCGTAGCTTAACCTTATCGATCGACCTGTGCGGCTGTTCTTATTAAGCCTCGGGCCCTTATTTCTTGTATCTATGGAGAGGAATTAGAATTGAGCTGGTGAAGCAAAAAAAAGACGAATATTTAAAAAAAAATGGAACTCGTATCTATGTTCAATGAGCAAGGGTAGAAAACACTCCAATGATAGCTCAGATAAAAATGTATGGCGCTTATCCATTTCAAGAAGGTTTAAATAATGAGATATGAACGTGTTTATATTGTTATACCTATACATATGATAACAATGTTTGGAAACATGCTGGTCCTGCTCCATAGGACAATCTAGAGTCTAGACAAAATCAAACTGGTTGCTAATTTAATTTATACATATACATTTTTTTTAATATATTGTTTTTTACATTCTTTGACAAATGTAACTCACACACTTTTTAAAATACTAGTAAAATTTTTCAATCTTTGTAAATATGTGGACACCATGTATCTATCACATAATTGATTTACCAGTCTGTTATATTTTTAATTCTTTTACCATTTTTGGTTGACTAAATTTTATTTTAGGTGCATCGTCTTCTATATAATTATATAATGAATGTATACAAAAACTTGTAAAACATTTTAAAAGAGTAACGGTGGAGTTTCTTGCCCATTCTTCTCCACACGACAACTACATTTTGGAATGGGCGACTAGAATCAATTCTATTTTTTAATTTTAAATTTTGACATTCAAATGTGCCTTTTAAGTGCCTATTTGAAATAAATGATTTGACTTTGACTTTGACTTTGTTATAGCTTTTGCCTGCGACTTCGTCCGTGCGAAATTTCCTGTCCTCCGACCCACCCCCTCATATAAAATCGGCTCTCCGCGCTATTACTTAATTTTCAATTAGTGTACTTTCTAACTTTTTTTTCTCTATGCTCGGCTCCTTAGGGCCCTAACGTGATCCTATAGCCTTTGTCGACAATTAGGCTATCAAATGCAATAAAAAAAATTCTAATCCGACTGATTGCTAAGAAGAACAGCGCGGTCAAACAAAATCAAACTCTTCGGCTTTTTCATTCATTTCAAGATCGAGTTCCATTTTATTTTTAAATCTTTATCTTATTTTACTTTTTTATTGTTTTTTATTATTAGTATACAAAGTTGAAAAAATAACGCGAAAAACTTTAAGAGGTGCTTTAGGCCATCGAACTGAACAACTTTCACTATGGGACCAACACTGAAATCACGAAAAAAAATCAGCTGTTTCATACATTTTAGTCAAGTAGGTATTGAACTTTTGTATTAAACAGCTGATTTTTTAACTTTGCTCTAAAGCTTTAAAATTGCTGTATATTTGATAACATTAAACCTTTACTGAGATAATAATCGTATTTCCTTAAAACAATAATCCACATAATGTAAGGATCGGTGAACAAAACTCTCGTCCCTAACCACGGCAGGCTTCCGTTCCCCCCATTTGAACCCAAATATTTCCTTCAAAACATCCCTTCGAATACCTCAGCGTGTAACAGATAACATTACCTATGAACGTTCAAATCTGAAGTACTGGAAGGTTCAGCTAAAAATGAGAACGGACATATCGCCTGAGGCCCCATTAATCCTTCGACATTCCAGGCCCCAAGGGCACAGGGGGGCCGCTTATATACTTCACATAATTAGGGGACACGAATTTTATCATCGTATTTTCTGAACTGGCACTTAAATTAAAAGGGCTATTGGTATTTTTTTTAAACCCATCTTGTATATTCTTATTTAAACTAATATTATAAAGAGGTAAATATTGTGAGTTTGTATGTAGGGGGTAATTTTCGGAACTACTGATCCGAATCCATAAATTCTTTTACTTATGGGAAGCTACTAAAATATTGCCGAGTGTAATAGGATATTTTTTATGTTAATGGATGTCGCCAAAATCTGCCCAAACGAAGTACCGTGGCATAAAATAAACTAAATTACACTGAATAATATTGCATTAATATTTATTCTTATGGATACCCGGGAACGAGAATAAAATAACTTTTAAACATATAGGAAATCTAGGTTCTAACTCTTAAATAAAACGAGCTATGGGCTTTTTATAACTGTAAGTATAATATAGCCAATTGAAAGTCACTAGGACGTCCGTCTTTACTAAGGCGCAAACAACAAGTAAGATTAAATAAAGATGGCGGTTAGAAGAGGAGATTATTTTGATTAAATAAGTACCTACAACATATCGATTATTACAGAATCGACTAAAGATTGATTTTTGTAAATAAGTAAATCAAATAAATCAACAAAACATAACAAAAAGCACGCTATTTTGGCACCCTTTCATCGGCACAACTCAGCGATTCCTCAACGGTAGGTCCGTTGAGTAATCGTTGAGCTCCTTAAGTTTTGAGTTGAGCTGCACGATTTCTGACAAATGCATTCACTGATTGGACAGGTCCGCTCAATCTGTGTGGTTCTTTCCTCAAAAGACCATTTCAGACACCAATCTACATGGTTTTTACATGATCTGACCAAGACTTTGTCTGGACTTTAAAAGAGACTGTGACCTCTGAGTTTGTTTCGGCCTTGCTTCTCAGAGTAATCAGATACGTAACGCCGACCTCATCTACTTTTTAAAATATGATTGACGTGCAAAAGTGTTTGTGCAAACCTACTTACAAATAAACTAATTTATCATTAACCTTACTTATTAAAAAAAAAGTGTCAAGTTGACAGCTGTCTGCTGTCGGCTTCAACCACTGTTGTTTCACATTTGTTCCGATTCGAATATTTATAAATAATTCATACCCTGAAACACAGAAACGAACGGAATGATATGTGAATGACATTTAAGAAATGTCAGCTCGAGTGTCAACCAAATGTAACGCAGTTGTACAGACGCCAGCACATCAAGCTACCCGAAACTGTAAAATTTTCACAATCAACTTTGAACCTTAACCTTTAGGGATAAAGTTGAAAATCTGTTAAAGAAAAGACATTGGGAACTTTATGCCCCACTTTTCGAAAAGTAGCGGACACAAACGAAACTAATCAAAGTTTATACAATGTGTTAATGAAATAACCCAAAACCTGAAACTAGTTTGTTTAGAATCGGCAGCAAAATCGAATACAATAATTTTTAATATGGGTTATTTTTTTCCAAAAAATATTTGTCATGCCGTGTCTGATATTTTTTAACGACGCTGTACGCTACTGTCCAACGCAATGAAAACAAACAGCGAGGGTGAGGAGGGGGTGTTAGATCTGGCGCCAAGGCCGGGAAGCGCGCCGGCGGCGATAGAGCTACGAATCTGTAAGAAGTAGTGCGACAAGAACATTTACAAATATCTTTTACTATAATTTTTGAAAATAAATAATTATATGTCATATCAATTTATTAATATAAAAATCGGTTGGGGTGTCCGAGGTTTTGGGTTATTTCATTAACACTTTGTAGATACCATTACCAATTTATTAATGTGCAATTTTTATTTCTGTAACCTGCGGGAATGCTGAGTAAATGAGGTTTTTATTTGTTAATATTTTACTTTACCACTTCACAACAATATTTAATCAATCATTATAGTTACGCCCAATCTTGTATGGCCATGAATACAAGATGATGATGTTGTGCACATATTGCGAGCATGTTAAACTATCTTTCATGGGCAAGACATAAAGATGTCAACGTAACGCCAGCTGCCTTTTTGGATGATATTATTATTATAGATTATGATAATTAATAAAAAAATTATTATTATTACATACGTTCTTTCCTTAATTAGTCCTATTCCTCAACTTGGTTACAGTATACATGAATATACTACATCAGAGAAATAAAAATAATTATACAAAAGAATAATGAAGAAATAAAATAACTATATATATATACGTATGTATTGTTATATAATACAAATAAAATTATTACTAGGTGTCATGTAATGCAAAACAACGTAAAACATTGAAAAATCAAGTCATTCTTACAAAAAATATTTACAACTTAGACTCATAATATCTCAATATTCCCATGTGCCACAATAATGAGCTTTAGGTCTACAGAGATAGAGGTATAAAGCTTTAAAATAAGATATGTTTCAACATTGTCCGCCGTGGGGAGGTTTTCCATGGTAAAGTTCCCATTGTCATTTGACAGATTGTAGTAGCTTGATATTCTAGCGTCTGTACATGTAAGGTTGCCTTATTTTCGAATTCCTCTATTTTTTCTCTACGATTTGGTACACGTGTACCTCGAGGTGTAACCTCGAGCAAAATTCTATGGACTTTTATTGACCTCCTTTCACGCGGACGAAGTCGCGGGAAGAAGCTAGTGTACGATAAAGGAATAGTGAGTAAGAGAGGGCCGTAAGTTCGTACACCATTCGCTGTGATATTGATTTTAAAACTTGCAGAGCTACACGAATGCTACGCCGTAGCTGATGCAGCCAGGATGGCTACGTCGTAGCAAGTGTGCAAAAATTTATACCGAAAAAGTTTAAAAATTGGAACAGGAGAAACCATACACAGTTTGAGTTGTACTATTCATGTATAAGTACGGTTGAACCCGTATTTTATGATTTGGTCTATGCTACGGCAGTGTAGCTGACGTAGCAGCGCTACGCCGTAGCAACTGAGCAATCTTGAAAGAAGTCAAAAGTACGATATTTCTATAGGTATCCACAAAAATAGTGAACTAAATTCTATTTCTACTTATAAAGTGCAAGAACAAAGTGAGGGTAGTTCACATAAATTACAACAAACTTATCTTTCACATTTTCCTTCAGATATGAGAATTTAAAACCTAGTCGCTAAATAAAGTGCTAGGTAGTCTGGATTTTTTGTATCGCGCTATATTCAATTCAGGTGAAACCGTGAAATAGTATTTCAGATTAGAACGTGCTGCAATAAAATTTTATTCTACAAAGAAATTGATAGAATTATTTTTGTGAATAATGTACGATGGCACGGTTGGCGCAGTGGTTAAGCGATTGACTGCTGCGTTGCGTTTCGCGGGTTCGATTCCCGCACGGAACAAATAGTTTTATGACCTACAAGTAGTTTTTCCGGGTCTGGCTGTTTGTATATGTGAGTTTAAATGTTTGTAAACGCATCCACGATACAGGAGTAATTCCTAGTGAAGGACAACGTTTTTAAATAAAAAAATATCTTTGTTCTATTGAAATATATTTATTCAAAGTCAAATTACTAGTGCATTTACTAGTGCAATTTTTGACATGTCTTACAGATATTTTATAGAAACTCAAAAATCTCAAACATTTATTAATTTAACAATATTAGAAATTAAATGAAACATTATATACGATACAATTTTATTAAATTAGGGGTCCGTGGCTAAATAATAACAGCCGCAAAGGTCGATCGATCAGGTTAAGCTACGCTTGCCGCGGTTGGTCTGTGGATGGGTGACCATCTTTACATACCGAAACCCCTCCGTGCCTCGGAAAGCACGTTAAGCCGTTGGTCCTGGCTGTCATTTGTGGATCTTTGACAGTCTTTACGGGTAGTCAGAAGCCCGAAAGTCTGACAACCGGTCTTACCAAGGGGTCAACCGGTATTACCCAGTAACTGGATTGTGGAGGTCAGATAGGCAGTTGGTATTCAGCTGCATCCGGTTAGACTGGAAGCCGACCCCAACTTAGTTGAGAAAAGGCTAGGCAGATGATGACAATTCTAATAAATTAAAAGTCTTTAGATAGGAATATTACATTATAAATCATAAATACAGGATCAATTACAAGAAATTTTGTCAGCAAGAAATTCATCAATGGCAGCAATGGCGTTTAAATTGAGTCAAGTTTAAATGTTTTATATCATTTGGTAGCTTATTAAAAATTCAGAGCCATGCAAATGTATTATTATTTTTTATTTTATTATTTACTAGCTTTTGCCAGCGACTTCGTCCGCGTGGAATAATGACTTCCGGAAATTGAGGCACTAACTCTCATAGAGTTTAACCGATGTGCTCTTTCTTCTGCCGATTCTTGAGAACGCGTATTTCTCATTCAACGCGTTTGTCAAGACAATAGCGGGCGGACGCCGGCGTCCGCTTGGGGCTTGAATAACTAAAAATATATAACTACGTCTAATATATAAAATAATATATAATAAAACCTACTTCACTTAAAACTAAATACCTATAACTACTATAATTAATAATACCTATACCTATAATTAATAAAAGTACCTACGCTTTTACCTACTTAATATTAAAAAAAACTGTACATAAATTAACCAAAACTTACCTACTACTAACTAACTACTACTAACCTATTACTACTTCACCTAAAAAGAAATCCTGTTTTCCCAACATTTCCCTTCACTGCTCTGCTCCTATTGATCGTAGCGTGATGAAAAGTATACTATAACCTGCCTAGGAGTATGAAGAACAATTGTACCAAGTTTCGTTGAAATCCGTCGAGTGGTTTTTGTTTCTATAACGAACATACAGACAGACAGACAGACAGACAGACAGACAGACAAAAATTTTACTGATTGCATTTTTGGCGTCAGTAACGATCACTAATCACCCGCTGATAGTTATTTTGGAAATATATTTCATGTACAGAATTGACCTCTCTACAGATTTATTATAAGTATAGATGTACACACAGTAAGATACATAGGGATACCGGATAATTATAATTTGAGTACAAAGGTACATTTATATTCCAAATCATAAGTAAATAAATCTAGTACATATCTAAAACAAAAGGTTTCACATTCTAGGTGGATGGCAAAGGTGTCTCGTTGCTAGATAGATGGCGTTGGGATCGAGTAGGGTGTTTTTTTTTTTTAATAAATGATAAATGATTTATTTTTTTAGATTAGGTCGGCGTTTCCTAACTGACTATTCTGAGAAGAAAGGCCGAAACAAACTCAGAGGTCACAGTCTCTTTTAAAGTACAGACAAAATCTTGGTCAGATCATGTGAAGACCATGTAGATTGGTGTCTGAAATGGTATTTAGAGGAAAGAACCACACAGATTGAGCGGACCTGTCCAGTCAGTGCACGCATTTGTCAAAAATCGTGCAGCTCAACTCAAAACTTGAGGAGCTCAACGATTCGACGAACAATACCAAAGATTGGACATTTGGGTAGCCCGCGTAGATTACTCAAACTGCCAGATCATGATTAAAACTAACTAAGAAGGAAAACAGAAAAAAAGATAGAAATGACCTACATAGTCCACACATTCACAATAGTTAATTAAAAAAGAAAAAAAATACTCTACAAAGTAAATATTCATATCATTGTATAAATAAATATATTATGAACATTATATCCTTTATAGAATTTATGTAAATATCAGGCCCTGTGTTTCGATCTTGGAAACTTAGAAATAACACTACGTTATTTATATCAGCTGCACCAGCACTAACTTATTATAAGCACGGTTATAAAATTCGACGTGTGTCGCCGTATGCGAGCAAATAGTAACACATAATAACATTACCAAAATCGCTTCTAGAAAATTCAAATAAATAACTCCTTGGACATTAGCCGCTATTAACGCTCTCCTGAACTCAAACACAGATCTTGATATGTTTGCGAATGAATGAAAAATGATACTGTCAGAATATTTAAATTTTTGTGAGAAGAATGCATGACTGTGTTAAATAAATTATATGTTTAAATAGTGTATTTAAAATAAATAAATACATCTTAGCATGCATAACCAGCCTATAATGTTCCCACTGGTGAGACATAGGTACCTTTGAGAGGGAGTGGGATGTAATCTACCACGCGGACCCAGTGCGGGTTGGTAGATGTCACATGTCTTCGAGTTTTCGTTTCTAAGACCGAGATTCATTAGAACGGCGAACAAGAAAACATCATCATGAGATGTTTTACGTTGCCGTTTTGAGAGTAATGTGATAAAATTATTTAGATACACAAAGTTAAACGGCAGCCACCACTGCTTTTAGATGCTTACGGGTTATGTCATGGTGAAAAACTCTACTTTCAAAGCTAATGTTTTTCCCCTTTCTTGCAGTCAGACTAAGCGAGAAATTGATAAGGCAGAAGCATCAAAGATTTGTATGTTTCATACAAATATAAACGTACAAAATACAAATATAAACAACTAACATACAAACTTCTAAAATTACTTCTTTAATTTCTAACATTCTGCGCGTAACAACACTCCGTCTCTCTCTCTTCTTCTAAGTTTGAAAGAGAAAGAGCACTAACTTAGAATAAGAGTGAATTCGCAAGTGTGTATGTTTCCAACATGGCCTCCGGCGTTTTGTTTAGCCAACGATCTGGTTTGGACCGGATATTACAAGCCGCTTAACGCCTTGACGCGACTCCAATGTTTTGCTGTTTTGAAGTGTTTTCTAAAGCTTTTTAAGAGCAACATTTTTAAGAAAAGAAATATTAAATACATTCACAAAGAAATTGTAAACGTCTTTTAAAAAAATACCTTAAGATCTTTGTGAGCAGAGAATTGCGAAGCTGCCAAGACTGATGTGATTTTCCAAGCAATTTTTGAAATATTACGAAAAAACGGAACATAAAAAAAAATAACTTAGGGGTCTTAAAAAAACAGCGCGAAGTTATTTTCTCGTATGAGAAGATTTTGCAGAGGGGGAGGTATTTTGGGGAGGGTTTTTTTTTTGGGGGAGGGGAAGGGGAGAGGGGGTTTGTCCTATCTGATATTTTTTATTATTATTTCAAGTCTGTGATGACCCACTGTAGGGCAAAAGCCTCCCTACCTTCTTTCTATTTACAAACTACTTTTCTTCTTAACAAGAACTGTGCGGTGATTGCGTAACACATTAACAGTAGGAATAGTTTTCATTTTGATAGTTCAACAACATTAATTGCGTTACTGGAATGATGTACAGCTTACCGTTACCCACTTCCGGAGTCTGGAGAGGCTGGTAATCTGTCATACAGGTCTCCTAGTACAGAAACCAGTCTCTCACATAGATTATAAACCATAAATGTACACCCTGAATTATGTATATTACTATTTAGGTATATTCCTTGTATAATTCTATGTGAGAGAGAAAATAAACTTTTTTGTATTTTTGTATTTTTGTATTTTGTATTTAACATATGAAGCAATGGATTAGCAATATCGTTCAAAATTTTTAATATTGTGATTGATAGTGTTGTATTACGCAATTAGGATGCCAGTTCTTGTTGAAGGTGTACCTTATATCTCATCTCGCCATTTCCGTCTGGGCCTGCTGCGATGTCGCTTGCCATTAAGAGGAAATGCGGTCGGAAATACTTTTGAAAAAGCCTAAGTAAAAAGTCATAATTCGAGGCTTGGCTCTCGCGTAATTCCTCCTCCAATATTGGACCAATATAAAAGATATTTCATAAACTGAACAAGAAAGATTTATACTGTGCCCCTATGATTTCCTTTTTTCATTAATAGTTGTCAAATTTGTACACTAGGCGTCTGTTGACAGCGGTTTAAATCGGCATTTTTTGAGTTTTCTAGTGCTTATAAAAATGATGTATCATTAAAAAAGAAAACATAGGGTAAACAAGTAGTTAATATTTATTATTCTTTAAAAAATCATTGCTTTGTGGTCTTTACCCCAAAAGAAAACAGGCGAGGACGTTTCTATGGAGTATAGACCAGCATACCTCTTAAGAGGGGCCCATTGGTTAGTAAATAAGTCTGATATTTATACCAACGCATTTTACTTACTCTGTATCACGTATACCGCAATTTTATTTCTAAATCGCCAACAACAACCCACACAAACTCACAAAACAAATTACCTACAGAACAAAAATACCCATCTTATATTCAATAACAAAAAAACCGGCCAAGTGCGAGTCGGACTCGCGCACGAAGAGTTCCGTACCATTATCTATAAAAACGGGAATAAAATCATGTCTGTTGTATGGGATAGTAAAATAATTAAATTAAATAAAACAAATATTTAAGGGAGGCTTAAATATTTGTTTTATTTAATTTAATTATTTATTTTTATATTGAATATATAACTAAATATTCTGTGAATATTTCAAGCTGGTACCTGTTGCCGTTATCAATATCGAGCAAAAATGAGCCAAAAAATCACGTTTGTTGTCTGGGAGCCCCCTTAAACATTTATTTTATTCTGTTTTTTAGTAGTTGTTGTTATAGAGGCAACAGAAATACATCATGTGTGAAAATTTTAACTGTCTAACTATCACGGTTCATGAGATACAGCCTGGTGACAGACGGACAGATAGACACACGGACGGACAGCGGAATTTTAGTAATAGGGTCCCATTTTACCCTTTGGCTACGGAACCCTAAAAACATGGAGACAACTATTACAGTACGCCAACCTCATCCAATATCTCTACCCAACCCCTACGGGATATAGCTTGAAGGAAAAACTGAACCATACATTCTCGCCATCAAAAAATGAGTGACAGACAAACAAAAACCTTTTACTGTCAGCCACTACTAATATAAGGAAGTAACTTCTGCCCTCGACTTTGTCCGCGAGAAATTTCTTGTTCCCCCGACCCACCGCGTCGTATCGCGTCGCCTGCCGCGCTATTACTTCATTAAATAGCCTTGTTCAAGATTAAGAAAGAAAGAAAAATTATTTATTTCGACTCGTACAGGAAGATCACAAACTAAATTAAACACAGTCAAAAATAAAAAAACAAATTATATATTTTTTTAAAGTAACAATAGAAAATTGGAACAGTAAGTCCTATACGAGACCAAAAGGCTCCTCTCTCAGCATGATGCTGCGATATTTAAAAAATAAATGTCGCAGCGCTGAGGGGCAATTCAAATAATTTTTAAGATCGTTCACAGTCTGTAGGCCAATTCTACTAATTTAAAACGTTCAAAATCTAGTCGCAGTCTCATCTCGGCGACAAACAAATGTCAAAAACTTGTCAAAATGTAGGGAAATTTGAAGTATTTTTGACACATTGAGACTGAGATTAGACTGTGAACGTTCTTAAAAATTACGAGAATTGCCCCTCTGATCTCAGTCTCAATCTGTCAAAAATACTTCAAATTTCCCTACATTTTGACAAGTTTTTGACATTTGTTTGTCGCCGAGATGAGACTGCGACTAGATTTTGAACGTTTTAAATTAGCAGAATTGGCCTACTGGTATTCTGATAGGGCCCGCTGTGATGTCACGGGCAGTTACAGAAATAGATAAATAATAAAATAGATATATTATGTAAAATATTAATATGTGTGAGGGTGTGAGGGTGTGTGTGTGTGTGTGAGAGGATGTGTGTGTCAACCCATGTTTGTATGTGTGAGGGTGTGTGTGGATGTAATTAAGCCATCAAATGCAAAAAGATTTTTTCATATCCAACTGGCAGTTCCATATATTAGCACGTTCAAACAAACAAACACTTCAGCTTTATTATTAGTATATGGATATCGCACATTTTTTTTCATAAGAAATCCCAAAGGACAGTCCCTAAATGGTATCCATTAATTTGAACCTTAGACATGACTGTAAGGCGATGACAGCCCTATTCTGAGGCGTGTAGTATAATAGAAAATTGTTTTTTGTTCACTTTATATGTCAAGTGTTGGATATGTTGATTTGTTATTATATTGTTCTAAAACGAAGTCAAGAAAGTTTTTTTTTTTCAATTTATTTGTCAAGACAAATAAATTGAAAAAAAAAACATATATGATATATATATATGATACATTGGACATTTAAATGTGGATGGCCTTTAGTGTGTGACGCAACCACCATCCCATCTTCCTGGCTCGGCGTGCTGCTGCTGCGGCTGCGGAAAACTTGAAGCGGCGAAAGTATAACGTTATCGGTACTAATTGTATTTTCGAGCCGTTTGGGGATTAAACCCTCGAACGGTTCGAGTGCTCATGGTTTTTTTAATGAAATATCCAAGCAGCTGGTTGATACGCCCCCAGACCCAGGGCTGGCTTTACCATGGCTAGAGGCTAAGCATTGCCATACAACGTGGCAATGCCACTAATCTCTTGGGTACATTACCAGTCGACAGCGATGCGGAGGAATTTTTTGACGCCTTAGTTTATTAATAGTTTTATTTAGGATAAGTTATTTATATTTTTATTTTAAGTTTATTAGTTAATTTAGTATAAGATGTTTCAATTAATTTTATTTTATTATTTATGTAAAAATAGTAAAATACATAGGAATATGACATAATTATAATAATAAATATTTTATATTATATTTTTTATTAATAATATTAATATTTTAATTATAATGTTTAAATAATGATAAGATTAAACTCACACAAGAGCGTGTTTCATATTGCTGCAACATAGTCATCAGTAGTAGGTATATCTAGTCAGTGTTATATCTACCTATGTTAAATACAGCCATTATTGCGCGCAGTTATAAAGGATTGAGGATATTTCCTTCAATTCCTGTATAAAATATATGAATTTAAATTACTTATAATGTTTATCGACTAAGAAATCAGAGCAGCTTTAAATAAAATAAATACTTACACGTGTTTCTCTTAATTCTTTATTAAAAAGAACCAGGTTCTTAATAAATTAATCTCAATTTAACCTATAAGACTAATCAGCTATTTTAATGTAACTTATTGTTTTACGTTATACATAAATTAGAATACTATTGATTGTACTATAGGTACACGAGTCCGTTCCATTTTCATAGTCTCATATATTTCATTTATTTATTCATAACAATTTAGGTACATTAATTTAAAAAAATACACTGTGTTGAAAATTATATTTAAAAAAATAAATAATTAAATATAAAATAATTATCAGTTGCAGAAACAATGCCAAATACAATGTTAAATAATTTTATCACATACAATACAATATAAAAGCCTAGCCATTAGAATTGATGTGAAAAGAGTTCAAGGGTTAATTTATATTTTTTTAAAAATTAACAAATAAACATAATGTCAATATAATACACACATCAAAAGTGTCTAGGGATCAAGCATTTTTATGCGGATTTCTTGAGATTGAGATGTGGCTTTGTAATAAATTTATGATTTTATAAATTTATATGGATCCTTTTTGGTGCATTTCATAATTTGAATCAGGAACTGTGAATCAAATTCGAGTAAAAGATGAAAATCAGCTGTCAATATTTTCCCTATAAAAACATACAACGCATTGAAGACATTATTAGTGCTACTGTTTCCCTACTACTGATTAAAACCAACGTTATTATGGAGCGGCGACGTCATTTAAGCAGGGAAGAAATGCTCAGAGCCGTGGGAATGATAGAAGCTGGTTCCCGGCAACGTACTGTGGCTTTAGCTCTGAATACAAGTCAGAGTGTTATCAGTCGACTTTGGACACGTTACCGAAGCACTGGTACCGTGGCTGAGCGCCATGGAGGACGGTATCGCTGCACCACACGGAGACAAGACCGATACATTCAAATCTTAACTCGAAGAGCTCCAACAATAACCGCCATGATGTTAGCCGTGAGGCTTCATCACTCTTCAGGGAACTTAATTAGCGACCAAACAGTCAGAAACCGCTTGTATGAAGTGAACCTTCATTCCCGAAGACCGCTACGGGTACCACCTATAGCAATGCACAATCGTAGGATTCGATATCAATGGGCTCTTGAACACAGAAATTGGGCAGAAGAACAATGGCGTTTCGTGTGCTTTTCTGATGAGTCTCGTTTTGGTATGAGACCGGATACAAGACGTATACGACACTGGAGAACCCCTGGACGCCAACAGCGATTAAAATCCTGCCAGGAAGTCCATCCTTATAGTGGTGGAACCATCATGGTATGGGCGGGTATTTGGATCGGCGGAAGAACTGAGTTGATTTGGATCAGAGGCAACCTCAACGCTCAAATTTATGCTGAGACGATTGTATCAGACGTCATCGTTCCTCTACAAGTGCAAATCGGTCCCTTATTTCAGTTAATGCATGATAATGCACGACCGCACACCGCAAGAGTTGTAAGACAGACTCTCGCCGCAGCTAACATCAATGTCCTGCCCTGGCCTGCTCAGTCGCCAGACTTGAACCCGATTGAGCATGCATGGGATATGCTACAGAGAAGAGCTCTGCCGAATATGGAGGGTATCCAGTCGCAAGAAGACCTTTTTTTGTTGTTGCAACGAACATGGGCGGCCATTCCACAGCGTGATTTGGATGAACTCATTTTGAGTATGCCAAACCGATGTTCTTGTGTTGTTAGTGTTCGCGGTAGAAACACGGATTATTAATTGTTTAAGTTACCCAATAAAATTTTAGAGAAAACTGTTATTTCAGTCTTTTTTTCGAACTTTTGTGTTAGTGGTTCAAATGTCAAAAATCCCTTTATTAGGAAAATGGCAAATTTCTTTATTAATGCAAAGGTGACTTGGTTTATCGTTACTGTGATTTGTCACAGTAACACGAAAACACTTTATTTGATGAATCCTTAAAGAAAATTTTAATTAATATCAATCAGGAGAAAAGTTATTGCAAAAATATATGTTGATCCCTAGACACTTTTGATGTGTGTAGTAGGCATAATGTCAAAATCAGTCTCAAAAATATTAAGAGTACATCTTCATGAGGTCCTAGTTATGAGCACAGTGTTAGAGTAAAAAAAAGTAACTTCAATTTAGGGCTTGTTCACTGCTATTATTTTAAGTGACTATTTTTATCATTCATAAATTCTGATACCGAGTAAAAACATTCCAACAAGAAGGCTTTTAATTTAATTTTAAAAGAGTGAGAGCTATAAATTAATAATTTTAATTATGTCGGTAACCTATTAAATAACTCCACTGCTTGGTATCTGGAACAATGCTTCACTATGTTAATAATGATATAAACACAAATGTATTACACGTTAATTGTGAACTTTACGAAATACCTACGTACAATGAATATACAAGGTGTTACATAATTAACGCATGAGCTCATACACCCCAATTAGAGTATCGAGTTAAAAACATAATACAATGACCAAAACTTATTTTTTATTAAAGTTTGCTATTTTTATTAAAAAAATCGTGTTGACACTAGCATTACTTTATGCATTTAAAATGGAGTCTTATTATCTTGAGATAAGGTTTAATTTTATTTGACTTAATCGGCGGTAAGTATGAAAAAATACATAATTATTGAAAAAAATACCTTTATTAAAAGTTACTGAAATCGATTAAGTAGTCAATTATGAACAAAGTACTTTTACCACTTGCGTTTATTCTGTTACACCTTGTATAAAAAATCTGATTATAAAGGACATCGAACTCACTAATTAGTACTTACTTCAGCGAAACACGAGTATCGAGTATATAATTATAAAAGCCTTCAGGTTTCCTCGAAACCGCAAATTACCGGTGAGCTTATAATAATTATAATGAATGTCTGAAGGATAATTTAAGTGGTTTCAAAGGAAAATAAAGACTAAAAATAGCTTATTTAAAATAATAAGCTTAACTTAGAAAACATATTTATAATACTTAGAATGATTGTATTTTTTTTTTTTTTGTATTGATATTGCATAATCAGCCTATAATGTTCCCACTGCTGGGACACAGCCCTTCTCTCTGTGAGAGGGAGTGGGCCGTAATCCACCACGCGGGCGCAGTGCGGGATGGTAGATGTCACACGTCTTCCAATTTTTGGTTCTAGGACAGGCCATTTCTCGCGTCGTTTTCCTTCACCGTTTTGAGAACAGTGGTGATGAAATAAATTACACAAAATCAAGCGCCTGCCTGGCTTTGAACCCACAACCTACAAGTCACGGATGCACTACCACTGAGCCATCACAACAGCTAATCTATATTTTAGAAAGAAGAAAGACTTGTAGGTTTACTTGCGAAAAATACGTTTACTTGTGAACATGACGCAAAAAATAAAATAAATAAAAGGTAGGGGAAAACATGCGTCACATCCACGCAAAACGGCTCAGCATTATGCTATCGCTCAGCACAGCATTATGCTGCGACCCTATGCAAGACAGAGCCCCAGCGCTGGTGGTTGATTGTCATCGCTTTACTCTACGAACTCTACCCAACAATACCGACAAATGCTCAACGAACCACCATTAATGTGCATTTTTATTGAGTCGTCTTACCATTCCGATTATATTCATGCAGAAAACAAAAACAGCATCCTTTTACTTGAAGCGGTGTGAGCGTTACCCCTTTCAGAATATGCAATAGTACATAAACACAGGCTGCTCTCAACTTAGAAGCCTGAAGAAACCTTTTTACTTTGTTTTTCTAACGTTCGTAGATGTTTACTCAGACGTTTTAGACGAAAATACTGTTTACAAGGTGAGTGTATGAATTAGACAAGCTTTAGAATGCGTCTACATAAATGTGAATAGCTGGGTGCATACTTTCAAAACTTGATTGGAACGGGTTAAAAAAACAATACTAAATAATATTATGTATAAATGCGAAAGTAACTTTGTCTATTAGTCTGTCTGTCTAGCTAGTTGTCTACTACTACTACTACTACTACTACTACTACTGTTACTATGGCCTGGGTTAAGACATTATTATACTTTTTAATCCTGGAAGTAAGGTCTCGCAGGATAATTTCTGACTTTTTCGCGGGCCGCAGACAAATGCTAGTACTTCATTTTTTTATGAATCATGAAAACATCATCATCTGCTTAGCCTTTTCCCAACTATGCTGGGACCGGCTTTCAGTCTAACCGGATGCAGCTGAATACAAGTGTTTCACATAAGGCGTTACCTATCTGACCTTCACAACCCAGATACTGGATATACGAAACCCCTTGGTAAGACCGGTTGTCAGACTCAAAAAAAAGAAAAAATTAAGAACCCCTCCTTCCATCCTCCTCGTGGTCCTTGTTTCCATGATTCTTTGAGAATCATGGAAACAAGGACCAAAATTGTCACTTAGCCTGTTATGCATTCAAAGTTAAGGCTCCTTTTTTTTTTGGAATAGGTATTTATTTATTTATTAAGGTACACCAACAGTTTTTGTGTATAATTTATCTTAAGTACCGCAATAAGTATCACAATAGTCTCGGTCTTACACACTCACCAATTACAAGTTTACCAGCAATCTAAGAAATAAGTGAACACACATAATAATAACAAAACTAATGCCTAAAACTTAAAAATACTTACAAAAAGTAGAATAAAAAGACGAACAACATTGTAATTTTGCCCACTTACTTAAGACTAAGACTAAATAATACAAATGGAAATGAGATCATAATGTATAGTATAGCTTCTAAAAACAAATTTAAAAAAAAGGTGAAGGATTCTTAAAGTACACTTACATAACATATTATCAGATTGTGTTTTTCGAAACTTCAGTACTTTGGCTTTAAAGACTTTTATGGAATCATGGTATAGATCGACATCTGGTACAAATTTTATCAAAGAATTCATCTCTCTACTGAGTCTGTTTAATGGTGAGTTTACTCCAAATATTTGTCTTGGATGCTCGAGTGTGAAATACATCAGTTATAGGGTATCTGGGCATTTTGTAAGGAACTTTTAGTCCAATACGCTCAACTAATCTGTCACATTCTAATTTATTATTGACCAATTTGTAAAGAAACATTGCCCCCTTGAATTTCAAGCGGGAATGTATTGTAAGAACAATAATCATACCTACTGATTATCAAAAATAGACTGTGTAGGCCGACCGCTTAACTAAGACGTTGCCTGAGGTAGCTGCGCGGGGCGGGAGGGGTGATAGTTGTCACAAGTTGACGAATCACTGAGCTCTCGCATCACGTCCCCACACTCCTCCCGCACCACGCTGCTACCTCAGGCAACGTCTCAGCCGCCCATAATTGGATGTATACAGCATAATCTATAATCATAAATCTTGTGTAAGTACAACACGATGCTGTAAGCCAATAATATACCCAAACGTTGTTACTGCTACCTAAGCAACATTATTAGAAAGTATTTGTCGAAAACTTGTATGAAACACTCTTTCGCATCGCATTACGTAGTCATCAACAGATACATTACATGCACTTCGTTCATACTCCAACCTACCCCTTATTAATAAAGACACCATTATATCCTATGGTTACTCCTCAAAATGAAGTAGCCTTGTATTGTGCACACCCTACACCACGGGGACTCCTTATAAAGTCATATAATAGATGTTTTAACCCAAAAACGATAAAGAGGCTCATTTGCATATCAAGTTCGTTAACTTTAATTACTGAGCCCCACGGACATACTTATAATATCTTTGTTACGTCGACTTAGGCTAAGGGGCTCGACATAAGGGTAGAGTTACAGTGTTCTATCTCTTTCTTCCCTTAAATGTTGGAAGGAGATGGCAATATCTAAGATATAGACGCTAAGAATTACGTTAGCAATTAAGTTGGAAGTAATAGCGATATTTTATTTATTTTTCGCTCATTTCGTTTATCCGATGTAGATGTTTACGCTTGTTAAATATTTGGGGATCTAAATGTCACATTAATTTTGACTTATTATGTACTTTAAACAGTAAATGTCACTGTTCGCTCTTAATGTTACCAACGAAAAAAGAATGTATTTGTATTTTGTTTTCGTCATCATCATCATTATTTCAGCTGAAAGACGTCCACTGCTGGACATAGGCCTCCCCTAAGCACCACCACTTCAGCCGGTTCTGTGCTTCTCGCATCCAGCGGATTCCTGCGGCCTTCACCGGGTTTTCGGTCCACCTTTTGCGAGCTTTCTTACGCTACATCTTCCGGTACACGGTTGCCGAAACAAAATACAAAAAGGTTTATTACCAAAAAAAAATAATTTTGAGAAGTTTTGGGCCAACAAGATCTGAAATATAGTCATACCAGCGATACGAAGAAAAACTGATGAACAGACAGTAAGCTAAGATTTGAGAAAATTAAGGTTATTACATTACAATGGCTTGTTTCACCTTTGACCCCCAAACTAAGCAGGCCGACGTTCATGATTTCTGACTATATATATATTGTAAGGTTTTCTCAGAAAATGTTACACTATAACTTGAGAGATAGATGGTGTAACTTATGGTCGAAGTGCTTACATCCTTGAGAGGCAAGTTATGATAACGGACAAACCAACAAGAATCCTTAATCACCCATCCCAACTTTGACCAAAGATCGTTGAGTAGGTAAGTAGGTACATCGATTTGGTATCCATTAAGGAATGCGGCTCATTTGGCTGTTTCGCCTCATTTGATGCTATACTCCCTTGTAAGGTAAGATCGAGTATATTGAGTGGATGTTTTGGTGTAACTTCCGAATATCCTTGACCCCAAACAACTTTGCTTTATTTTTTTTTTGTTCTGTTTATGAGATCAAATAAAATACAGTCAAGACTGGAATGTGGTCTTTGAAGTATACAAAAGTAAGTGAGCTGCAATACAAAAGCAAGTTTGGAGTTGTTAACGCCTGTTATGCCCGACGAATTAGGCAGAGGTAGGTACCTATATTTTCACATTTCGCAAGTTAAGAAACTATTTACATAATATAATCTATAGCGGTATCTACAACGCCACATGCGAACAACGCGTCATACTGACGTCACAAAATCCTGCATCTCGCAAGCAGAGTTTACCGCGCAACTAGCATACCTACATACAACGGCCCGACATGAATCATTGGGCAGTTGCCCGCCAGACACAACAGCCGTCTGATCGGAGAATCCTTTTCTATGGAGGTTGAGTGAATTTTACACCCTGTTCCTCATACCTCTGTAAAGCTAACATTTAAAAGAATAATATTTTGTCATATACATGTATGTATATGAAAAAATAAGCAAAATAATCATAGGGCATCAAACAATTCGTCCGCATCGCTGTCAATAGGAACAGCCTATCGATTCTGTAAAAATCTCACCGTGATAATACTTATAGGTGAAGTGAGCGTAAAGTGAGCTATCAATGGAGGCAATTCCTAACATCAGGTGGAATGACAGCTCACTTCACCTTAGTTTTCACAGTGAGATTTTTACAGAATAGCACTGCAGTGCCCAAAAGGGTAGCAGTACTGCCACGTTGTATGGCGATATTGGCAATGCTAATTCTTTGGCCAAGAAATAGGCCAGCCCTCTGGTCACGTATAGAGTCGAATGACCGCTTGGCGAGGTATCTCGAAAAACGAAGTGGGCACTCGGACCCCGTGGCCCTGGTGTTTCAACCCCAAACGGCTAGAAAATATAACTCCCAATCAGGTTGGAATATTTTCGCCATTTGAGGTGTTCTGCACCTGCAGCAGCCACCCCAGCACAGCCTACCGTGCTAGGAAGATGGGATGGCGCGATGGTGTCGACACATGTTGCATCCCACACCAAAGGTCTGCCTAACTTCCAGGGCATTATGGTCATAAATTAAGTAGGTATGTTTAAGTACCATATAATAGGAGGGGAGCCGATTGCCATCAACTGAGCACCAATCTAAACAGCGAGCTGCTCCTGAGAAATTCCTGATAGAAAAATGCAATAACACTTTGTACGACCTAGGTATCGAAATTATTTTTTACTAGCAGCGCCCCGCGGTTTCACCGGCATAAGTTTCGAGCCCGTGGGAATATCGTGATAAAAACTATCTAATGTCCTTTCCTGGGACTTAAACCATCCATCATAGGGAGTCCGTGTCTACAGTGGTCAGGTGCAGGGCTGTTCTAAACCGCCCCTACATTAATGTGTATTTAACCCATGTGTATAGTAGGTGTATTATAACTATTAGAAGCTAAGACCCAATGGGGGTATTAATCGTGTTATTCAAGCCATTATTATTGTGTATTTGATAAGGTCCTGTATAGAACGATATTCAAATTAACGTGTACCATCCCTATACCAAATTTCATCTAAATTGGTTCAGCGGTTTAAGATCCAAGATAACAATGTTTGGAAACATGCTGGTCCTGCTCCATAGGACAATCTAGAGTCTAGACAACATCAAACTGGTTGCTAATTTAATATAAACATACACATTTTTTTTTTAAATACATTGTTTTTTACATTCTGTGACAAATGTAACTCACACACTTTTTAAAATACTAGTAAAATTTTACAATCTTTGTAAATATGTGAGCACCATGTATCTATCACATAATTGATTTACCAGTCTGTTGTATTTTTAATTCTTTTACCATTTTTGGTAGATTAAATTTTATTTTAGGTGCATCGTCTTCACATATAATTATATAATGAATGTATACAAAAACTTGTAAAACATTTTAAAAGAGTAACGGTGGAGTTTCTTGCCCATTCTTCTCCACACGAAAACTACATTTTGGAATGGGCGACTAGAATCAATTTTATTTTTTAATTTATAATTTTGACGTTCAAAAGTGCCTTTTAAGTGACTATTTGAAATAAATGATTTGACTTTGACTTTGACTTAAGCGTGAAGAGGTAACAGACAGACAGACACACTTTCGCATTTATAATATTAGTATGGATGGATTAGTATGGATATATGAACGAGCTCAAAAATCATCACTATTATTGTTAATTTATTGATACTGTTAAATTAAATGCCATGAACAAAATTCTAAGTAAGGACGAAAATAAAGCAATTTCCATTCAAGAACAGAAAGCTCAATGCACTTTTACTGAACATTGCATTTTCAAGCAAGATACACGATGTCCATTAACCTTTAACAATCCATTCTTTCCAAAGTATTTAAACGAAGTTAAAGCTCCAAGAATAATTACCTCTTCGCGCGCCGGACGAAACTTGGCACTTGCTAAATATCTTACACTTGCACTTTACTTAGTAGGTACAATATTACGGCACTACGTTATTTTTTTTTTTACTTTAATAGCCCTCTTACATTTTGGTACTCTACGCGCATTTTTTTTTTTGTAATAAATTGCATCTTGCAGTTCAACCTATGAAATTGTCGTCTTCTTAACCGGTATATTCCCTGTGGATGCCTCAATAAATTAAGGCCTCCAGCCAGGTCGAGCGCGCCGACGCACTGTTTAGAGTAGGTACTTTTATTTTACTTATTAAAAAATCAAACCATCAATATTTGTTTTTTTTTTATTGATATTGTTTAAGCAATTATTGAAGACTATTTTGGTATTTTGGTACTACGTGAAAATGATGTGGAAGTTCGGAGATATTCAGACTTGTTTCCAGTAGAAAATTGAATTAGGTCCAGTAAATTTTTCTTTATTTATAAGGCATATAACAAAAATGCATTCTATTATTATTCAAGCATATGATATTCTTGATTAAACAAAATTTCTATAAAACCAAAGTCACATTAATCGAATTAGTTGTCCTCGCGTAAACACACGAAAAGACAAACAAGGAACGTTGTATTTTGTTTAACATTATGTAAGAAATAGCAGAACCCCGCAGTTTCACTCGCATAAGTGTCGATCCTATGGGAACATCAGGATAAAAAGTATCCTATGTGTTAATCCTGGTTATAAACTATCTGTGTGCCAAATTTCACCCTAATCCGTTTAGTAGTCTTTGCGTGAAGAAGTAACAAACATATAAACACACACACTCACAAACTGTCGCCTTTATAATATTAGTGTGAAAGTCAAAGTCAAAGACAAAGCATTTATTTCAAATAGGCATATAAAAAGCACTTTTGAACGTCAAAATTGACAATAAAATAGAATTTATTCTAGTCGCCCCTTCCAAAAGGTAGTTTTTGTACGGAGAAGAATGGGTAAGAAACTCCACCGTTACTGTTTTAAAATGTTTTAGAATATTTTGAATACATTAATTATTATATTATAATAATATGTGAAGATGATGCACCTAAAATAAAATTACTATACCACAATAGGTAAAAGAATTTAAAATGAAACCATGACATATAATTAATCAATTATCTAGGTACGGTCAGCAGCAAAAGTCGATTAACACTTCAGTTTTTTAAATCTCAGTTATTGAGCGAAATATTTGTCCAAAATTGCAGCAGTAGTACAATGCAATTTTGTACAAATATTTTGCTCAATAAATGAGTTTAAAAAAAACTGAAATGTTAATATTTTGCTCAATAACTGAGATAAAAAAAACGGAAGTGTTAATCGAATTTTGCTGCTGACCGTACGTGGTACTCACATATTTACAAACATGGTAAAATAAGGAGGTTTTTAATTAAAAAAAAAATACAAGTAATAAGTCAAGGTGTGAGTGGTGAGGTGGTCGGAGTGTGATAAATAAAGACACCTCTTCCCTCACAGAATTCTCCTTCCGTGAAATCCCTACACTGGTCTCCTAGTTACCATGCAAAACTATCTCCAAAAACTTTATTTCATTCGCACGAGACGTAGCAGCAAGATTTTATTTTTCTGTGTCTGCTAAAAGGCAGTTTTTTCAAGCCCCTACATGCCGCGGGATTGTTAATATTCCGTAGTCGGACTTACACGAGCTAGCAACGTGCTTAGACTGGGAACCATTCCGCTTGCCAATGCAATGTCTTTAATAGGACCCATAAATTGAATATACATTAGCATGCGAGCAACTACATGAAAATAGACTCTGTATATGTATCTGTAAGGCAGCGCTTGTATGATTGTATTGGATTTCTTTATTATAGAGACTTGTTTTATATTGTTTGTTTTTATTTATTTATTTATTTATTTTTTAATTAATGGTTTTTTATTCATTTTTAATTTAATTTCCATTGACGAAATTTTGAATTGTGACATCGACAATTTGTATCTTTTAATCTTCGTTTATTTTAATTGTATTGATATTTTATTTTAATTTTATTTCTGCGACCTTTTTATTTGTATTAATTAATTTATTTTATGTGTAGGCATTGAAATTTGTTTTAATTTTTTATTGTGTGTAATATGGGTTTTGCCTGAATTAAATGAATTGTATTTTATTTTATTTATTTATGGGAATTGTATGCTGGGTTTTACATGGATATGAGTTTTTACAATGTTACTAGATTTTGACCGCGGTTTCGCGCTTCGGAAAGAAGCCGACACCAGCGCGGGTGTCAGATATGCAGGTTTCCGACGTCTTCAAAAATCATCGTCATATTTCAGCCAATTTACACAAAAATAGAATAAACCCTAATGAATTATACCTTCCTCTTCAATCAGTCCGTCCATTAGTGAAAATCCGTTCAGTAGTTATTGAGTTTATCGTATTCGCAAGCAGACAGCTGCGGCGGGGAGACTTTGTTTTATAAGAGGTAGGTACCTAGTCATATACATAGCCTTTTCCCAACTAAGTTGAGGTCGGCTTCCAGTCTAACCGGATGCAGCTGAATACCAGTGTTTTACATGGAGCGACTGCTTATCTGAACTCCACAACCCAGTTACTGGGTGATACGATACCCCTTGGTAAGACTAGTTGTCAGACTTTCGGGCTTCTGACTACCCGTAACGACTGTCAAAGAGCCACGAATGACAGCCGGGATCAACGGCTTAACGTGCTTTCCGAGGCAGGTAGGGACCTCGGTATGTAAAGATGGTCACCCATCCACAGACCAACCGCGGCAAGCGTAGCTTAACCTGATCGATTGACCTGTGCGGCTGTTATTATTTAGCCACGGGCCCCTCTATATTACGGTACCTAATGATAGTAATAATATGGTAAACAGACTAACTGGATGAAAATTATTTACTGTCTGCAGACCTGCAATGCTGTAAGTATAATCATACACATAATTGCTATATCGCTCTAAGGTTGCATGTCTCTTCCACGTCATTAAACGACAAGGCCTATTTGTCTATGTGACAGTTAGCTGATTTCGACCTTAGTGAAGTTTTATAATTTAATGGGAATTCCTGTCAAGAGTGGTCAAGCCTTTACAAGGTCGATTATACTTAAGTATTGTCAATCTTGATTACAGACCATTAACTCTGCTACAAGGAAGGAAACATCGTGAGGAAATTAGAACCGAAGAACCGTATCTTCCTTAACCATAGGTCAGTTGGTATGTAATACCCGTAAAAATATTGAACCCTTACGTGATCGTCCCTCCCGATCCCCCCAGCCTCAACTGCATCGTTGGTGTAATGTTCGCAAGTGCTATTCCCGGGTCGGGAAAATTGTTATTGCATTTTTCTAACTAGAATTTCTCAATTACCAGCCCGGAGCCTGGTCTTGTGTCCGTTTCTCAATTACCAGCCCGGAGCCTGGTCTTGTGTCCGTTTCATGGCATCTCGCTCACCTCATACCTATTATAGGAACATACATACATAATCAGCCTATAATGTTCCTACTTCTGGGACACAGGCCTCCTCTCGGAAGGGAGTGGGCCGTAATCCACCACGCAAGCCCACTGTGAGTTGAGAAGTCACATGTCTTCGAATGTTTGGTTCTAGGACATGCCGCCTTGTTTCCTCACGATGTTTTCCTTCATCGTTTTGAGAGCTGTGGTGATTAAATAATTTATCCAAACTAAAGAGCCTGTCTGGGTTCGAACCTTCGACCTACAGCGGCCACCACTGCTCAACTTACAGGAACACGTTGGAATTAAGCATAGCTGGTGAAATATTGGTATACTATAGGTACACCTCTGTTTAACCCTTAGAGGAGTACAGGCGTGATGTTATGACGTATTAATGAGAAGAAATTTAAAACATGCATTAAACGCACACTATGTAGACAAGCATAGGTACTATAAGTTGGATGATTATATCGTAGATAAAAATGCTTGGCTAAATGCTGGTCCTGCTCCACAGACACTTGGGCTCTCTAGTTAAAATTTAATATATTTGGAAGACATGCTTCACTTTTTTTCTTTTTTTTTTTAAGTGTTTCTGACATTTCGAACTTAATTCAAGTTTTAATTGTTACTTTAATATCATATACCTCTTTCTAGTAAAATTTTATTCATCTCGTAAATAAATTGGAAACTATCGTTTTGTATAATTTAGAAGCATTATTTTAAATTTTGTAAATCTAAGAACCATGGATCTGTTTATTATATTTTTTTTAATATTGACTTGTAAGAGCATGGCAGTTGATAATGTGTCATGCTCACTTAAATGTCTCACTGATGGTGGCGCGTGTGTTGGATCATTCGGTTCCCTTCAAAATGGTTGAGCTGGATGGTGCTGATCCATCCGTCATGTTCGTGACCGGGCGCTGTCAGTTGATACTGGTCATCTCTTAGCTGCCAGGGCTTCTTTTTAATCTTATACCTATTTTGAATTATTTCTTCATAACATTGTTCTCACATATAGAAGCAACAAGAATAATGTACTCAGGATTTTGTAATATCTTGATTTAAAAGAGTGTCCTTGGAGTTTCTTGTCCGTTCTTCTCCAAGAGATCTACATTTTGGAATGGGCAACTGGCTTCAACTTTCTGACTAACTGACCGACTAGTTGATTTTGACAATTCAAAAGTGCCTGTAAATGGTATAATTGAAATAAATGCTTTGAGTTTGAGTTTGACTTTCATTCAACCCTTTGCAAGTATGCGTCATGTTCGTGAACGGGTGCCGTCAGTTGGGGCTGATCATTACTTAGCTGCCTCGGCTTATTTTTAATTATTTTATTTTTGGACTATTGTTTTGTTACTAATTGCTGTAATCTGGACGCTTTTAACGCGTACGTCTTTTTTTTTACATCGTTCTCACATATAATTATAAATTCAACATTAATGATGTAATTAATATTTTTGTAAAAATATAATTTAAAAGAGTTTCTATGGAGTTTCATGTCCGTTCTTCTCCATAGGTACCTACTACGCTCTGTAACGGACAACTAGCTTCATATTTTCTGACTGTCCGACTTCTTGAGAATTCAAAAGTGCCTGTAAATGGCTTAATTGAAATAAATGCTTTGAGTATGAGTAACAATTTCCGTAACCATACAAGGCAGTGATAACAGCATATTATTATATGATATATTCGTCGCGGATTCTCTCCAAAATTTCCCTCCATTTTAGGGTAAATTAAGTCAGAATTGTGGCAACATTCATGTGTTAAATCTTCTGTGAAACTCATTATAGATGATCGAAGCGTAATAAAACATGTTTTATTGCATAATTTAATTCCGTTTAATGATCCCATATTTATAGGAATTGGTTTAAGATGTTAATGAGGTGATGGAGTGATAGCGTTCAAAAATAACAGTAAAATATGGGGTTATTTATATAAGCATACCAAACTCACTGACCTGTATTATAATCTGTTATTTCCTAGCAGACTTTACCTTGACATTATGAGTTAAATTTCTGAGACAGACAGGTTTTTAGAATGAACGAGATTTTTACATAAACATTCATATAGTTCTAACCAAGAAATCCTTGGAAAATCCCGGTTCTTCAACTCCCGCTATCGAATATCTCACACAGAGGCCGAGTTCTAGCTTAGATGTACGTAATTACTCCGATCTGGTATAAATAAGTTTATTTTAAATGTATTATTATTTATCCCCTATGTTATATTATTTGGACAGATTTATTTCTACTTTTTTAATGTGAGAACGATGTAAGCTTTGTAAACACAGATATGCTTTGATTTGTTGTGAATTTTCTATTTAGTTAAGTACCCGGTACTTGTTGACAGGCCTATACTGTCCTCCCGTACTGTAACAGTGTAATATGATACGTGTGCCGTTGGTCTTACGCCTGATCTCTCTCCGGTCGTGCTGGATTGCCGTCCCATCGGACTATGAGTGTTATCCCAAGAGGGAATGCACCTGTGTCTGCGCGCACATTTGTGCACTATAATATCTCCCGCGCCGTAGGCTACTTTCCGTTGAGATTGGCCGCCGTGGCCGAAATACGGTCTAGAAGACTTTAATATGAAAACATTGTTGAAGGCAATTAATTAAAAAAAGTAGGTAATCGTGGCGTTTCGACTCTGCTTCATAGGAAACGACCAATTAAAACCGTATCTAGCTTCTGTAATTTTTCATAAGTGCCCAAGTAGGTTTAAAATATTATGATTTTGATGACATCAACAATTTTTTCCACAATACCATCAACAAGGAAACAAAATCCACGTATGGCCACAAAGTATGGAATGTTGCCGAACGGATTGCGTGCCAACAAAACGTAAATACCCTCCTTAAAGTGTCCGGCAGAAGTTACAAGTGTCCGGGCACTGGCGACCGAGGGTTTATGATAGGAAGAGAAGAATCCATAGTGCAAATGTTAAAAACTAGACAGGCCCACATTGCGTTTCGATGTTTATTAGACAGGGGAGTGAGACTGCATTGAGGAAGTGAATCCACTTCCAATTCAATCTTGCAATCGCAATGGCGTTATTAGAACTGGGGTCGATTGCGATGAAAGTATTGGTGATGATTTTGCTTAGGTGCTTACAACAATATAAATATACGCCGATATTACGATCACCAGATAACTTTTAACTTAGTAATAAAAATGCCAGTATAACATAATAAATTATTTTCTTTACAAAATATGTAAAAAACAAAAAAAAATAAACTGTCGTATTTAGGAAGAAACTGAACTTTTATCTGAGGATTGCAAATCACACTTCAATTGAACTAAACAAGTAAACATCATACTTAGTTGTGTAGATCGGCATTTCAACAGTTGTGTACGAATTACTTGTTTCAAATAACATTTTTTATTTCACCTTATTTCCCCAAGAAAATATGGGACCAAAAAAAAAAAAAAAAAACGAGTGTGCTTATGACCACACGACTGAAGTGAAACTTCTTTCGCTCCATCTGTATGTATATATATATATATATATATGTGTGTACAATATATACATGTATACACATATACATATAACTTTAAACGTAGAATATTGAATGTATTGAACAAAATATTAATTCATAAAATTGTTCAAAACGAAATAGAATTACGAAATTTCATTTACTAGCTATAAGAGAAAGAGAGAAAGAAAATGTGCGCGCGCACTGCTCTCTCTTGCTCCTACACTGTGATACAGACAATAAGCCTGCAGTGTGCTTAGATATACGGAACGTATTTGGCTATGAGAGGAAGAGAGAAAGAAAATGTGCGCGCGCACTGCTGTCTCTTGCTTATATCCCCCACTTAACTTCCGTTCGCCTTGCCCGATCACATTTTTCGTAACGCTTACGTCACGCGTTCGCCAGCTTACTCCCCAAGTCAAGCGTGCGTAAAGAAGTTTCACTTCAAAAATAAATATGTAAAAGCGATTGAAAGTGTTCAACGTAAATATACAGGGTGGAATCGAAGTCATGGGCATTATTTTAACCTAAGGCACTACTCACGATACTGATTGCATTAGGGCTATTAATACGCAAATCAAAAATATTATTAATGCAAGTAAGGAAAACCTTAAAAATGTAGTAAGTCAAATTGCACAAGGCTTATTATTGCAAATAAACACTTAAAGTAATTAAAACAAAATACTTTGTTAACGCCAATAATTGTTGAAATATCAAAATCTTAAAGCGCAGTTACAGCGCAAAGCGAAATGTAAACAAACATCACCTGCGCGCGCGCGGGTTTTTCCTTACAAGTAATAATAACAATGGGCTACAAGACATTCCGTCCGGCGGGATTCCCTGAACTCTCTCCGTCCCACTCCCTCACTCGCAAAAATACGAATATCACCCCCGCGCGGGGTATGCTTACCGCCGCAACACGAAGTCACGAACCCGGAACCAGTGTCATAACGACTGCGCAGGTGCATTGACGCGTAATTGATTTATTGATCCCGTGACGTAATCGCCGTACTCGCCGCTCGCGTCATACGGTGCTTGGATTGCAGTGTATTAAGTGTTAGTTTATTAGTTGTGTGTTGTGTGTGTGTTTGTGTACACGATGCCTCGACCGCGTAATGTGCAGGCTAGGTACACCAACCAACAATACCCACAAATGGTTGTAATTTACGATCGCACAAGAAATTTAGTATGAACTCGTGAAATGTTCCATCGGCGCTACCCGAACGACCCTATTCCTTCACGGGGTCTCATTCCACCAGAACCACTCAGAACCTGTTGGATTTTTCGTCTTTTCACGTGCCAGCACATGCACAAGCTCGTGGAAGAGCACCCGTTTACCCTCTGTCACTTTACCGACAAATAAGGTTTTTTCAAAACAATCCACAAGCTAGGTACGTAAATGTTTTTTTTTAATGTATGTTAGTTGACGTAGTTTTGACCGTCCTAAGCCGGCAAAATACGAAGGGAAAATTGGAATTTATTATGAATCAATTCATTGGCAACTTACGAATGTCACGTGAGTCGGGCGGGGTCAAAGAATTCACGCCCAATGACGCGCGTACGGCGTAGTGTACCTACGCATTTGCTATCGAGAAGCGCAACTAATTTGATACTTTGTATGACTTACTACATTTTAAGGTTTTCCATACTTGCATTAATAATATTTTTGATTTGCGTAATAGTAGCCCTAATGCAATTAGTATCATAAGTAGTACCTTAGGTTAAAATAATGCCCATGATATCAAATGCACCCTGTATACGAGTTATGCAGTATAAATGTCATCTCATATCCCTGTCTTACGAGGAGTCACTGAAAAGGTTCAAATTGATCACTTTGCAATCAAGACGCCTACTACTTCAAACCATGATGCTTCACGGATTGGTTTAACTGTATCGAACTAATTAATTTCATATGTTGTGCCTAGAACTGTAATCAGACGAGAGGTGCGTGCTTACCCGCTTTTTGCAACGACTACTAGCCGAACACATGCTGGTGAGCGAGCTCCACTCCGTCGACTAGAAAAAATTTATAATAAGCACTTTTCTCATTTAGATATATTCTTTCTGTCTCAAAGCAATTTCAAGAAAAAAATTATTGATAGTTTGTGCGATGGTCAAAAACAAAATTAAGTGTGATTAGTAACTAAGCTAAAAGTTTAAGATACCTACTTAGTATTTGAATGTAATTTGTACTTCCCTATCTAATTCTATTGTACACAAGTAATCTGTGGAAACGTTGTTGATTGTACCCATATGTTTTTTTTTTCTTTTTTTGTAAAACATATTGTACAATTGTTTGTTTTTCCCATATAAATAAATAAATAAATAGAAAAAACACATTGAATCATACCCTCAAGTTGAATTTTCTAAATAGTAAAAAAATATAAATTATTACAAAAAGAAGCAACTGTTATGCGCCTCCCACACATAGGTATTCACTGAAGCTTCATCAAAAACGAAAAAGAAATACACCTCTTCCATTAGAGCCAACCCAATTTGTATCTCTATTTCCTGCTAAACCATTTCACTAACATTTGCGGCAAATTCGCGTCCGTGTGTACACAGCCGGTTTCAAAGAGTGGCCTTTATAAATTAATTAAGCCACGCAACTGCCCACGCTATGTTTGTGCCACAAAAGAGCCGTTGAGGTAAAGCAATTGGTCCATTTTATCCCCCGCGTCGTATGAACTATGCATGTCTTTAGGTTGAGTTTCCTTTGTTCGTAAGGATGTCCACACATTAATGCGGCGACACGTTCGAACTGAGCGATGCAATTGCACATGTTTTGATGGGATGTTTGTGATAAGTTGATGTAGTACTGAAATGGGGTAAGTGATGGATCATTTTCAAGTTTTTCAAAATACAAACCGATAAACATTCCAATCTACTTTTATATAATAATCCATTATTTTAGTGCGTTATACGGGGCTTGAAAAAAACTAACTGTACTCATTAAGCCACGAAATATAGTCACTGAAAAATTGGCAGAGTATTCAAAATCAAGCTTGTCAAATATGTAGTTTCGGACGCAGAGTTAAATAACAATTTTTTTCTAGGCCTACACTAAAAACGATAATCCTTGGGGCACACATAACAAAGTTGCTCTTGAAACTGAAATTCCAGAAAAATAAAAACGAAACAAACACTCGAAGTTATGAGAAATACATCAATAACAATAATATTCTATCACAAATTCACTGAACGTAATGAATAGACCAGACGAATAGCCAATGTTCTTTTGACCTTCATTCATATAACCTTCGTATCGCCCGTGAGCTTATCAAATGAAGAATGGAAATCAAGAATCAGATATTGTTTTCGTGATCATTGGAGTGAAAATTTAAATGCTTCTAATGAAAATTTAATTGGAATAATGTTTTAAATTCTATTTGCTTTACTTACCTACAATGAAAATTAGAGACAAAAGTACATTACTTACTTATGTACTTACTGTCTGCGTGTATTATCCTACTGCTTGACAAGGGTGTGTAATATTTATGGCATAATAACAAATAATATAATAGCACTTGAACTAACGTTCTCATGACATTTTCATATGCTACAAACAAATAACCTAATTTCATGTGATTAATGTTATATTTCATATAAGCTTCTTTTGCTCTAATAAAATTTTATATAACGTTCATTTCATATAATTTTCAATTAGTATAATGTTCTTTTTCCATAACGTTCAGTTCACCTAATTTTCATTAGACCTAATTTTCATATAAACTAATTTTCAGCCAAAATTATGTAAGTAATGAATAAGCAAATATCAGGAAACATCATACTGATAAAGCCTCATCTAACCCAAATGAATCACCGGCAATGAAGAGGATCTGACATAGATATTATATATCTATAAGAAGAAGAAAACACAAAAAAATAATATTTTGGCAGGCGTTTAAAATATAATCAGTTTTTGCAAAAATATATAAAACAAAGTAGATGTTCCTAAATTATATTAAACGTACTTATAAGTTTTGAATATTACAGTATATATTGTTTATTGTTAATATTATACTAATTAATTATTAATAATATTAATTTAAATGTTCATTAAACCGTATAAATTAGGTAAAATTAAATTATTCATCGTTATATTAAAAAATTATACTCAATTAAATTAGGTCATATGATCATTAAAACTTTTGTTATTATTTCAAACGTTACACACCCACTTGGCAAAGGGCATGTTTCCCACCTCTTTTGATTCAGAGCTAATGTGGAACACAGATTGTGAGTTATTCTAATTTTGTTTAAAACAACACTTCATGCAGATACTCCTACTTCATAAAATTATGTATCTCCCTCATTTAATTTTTCTTCACATCATAAAAATCCTGCTATTTACCTTCAAAACACAGAAGGCAAAAATTAAATAAAGAATTTTAAAACTGCGTTTCCAACTTCTAAATTGTAAATGCAGAAACGCAAAGTAAAATGAGGGAAACCAATAAAATGTTGCCAGAGCGAATATTACATGTAGAATTAAAGTAGGAACTAATTAAAGTGGTGGGGTGATAACTGAGCAAACCGGGCAACCGTAAAGAATTGGATTACATTAAGGATTCATAGTACGGTAGTCATAAACTTTGTATTGGCATTAGCATGCTGTGTGTGTGTATTCAGCCTAATGAAGCTTGCGCGAATCGCAGTGCATTGTTTAAAGTGTGAATAAGGAAATGTATTGCTGATTAGCTATTGTTACCGCTTTATAGTTGAACTAGCACTTCGCCCGCGACTTCGCCCGCGACTTCGTCTGCGTGTATTTGTGACTATCTGTCACTTACCCTATTTAATAACAAAATATTTATTATAAATTCTTATTTTAAAATTGTCACACGATACTGGCCTCCTTAGAAACGCATTAAGTCTCAATGGGTTGACGGTTTGACACGTTACCCTAATAAATAACAAAATATCCTATTTCTTTAAAATTGTAAAACAATAGTGAGCCTTTTGGAAACCCATTCCATTTATATTTATGGGCAATCTACGTCACTTAAGATGCAGTATTTGATCATAAATGTGGCGCCGTCGGCGTCGCCAGCTTAGTACAGCCAATTGAGAAACAATTATGAAGTGAGCAAAAAGCGTTTTAGGTCGATGTTCCAAGAAACGAAGAGAAAGAGGCTGAGTGTAGTAGTTTAGGATGTGGGAATGATAACGAAAAGGCACAGGCAATGGCAGTCAGGGTTGACCCGCTTTAGGATACGGACCTCCTAGTCCAGGCTAGATATAGATAAGTTAGGAGATTGAGTGAACACCAGAAGGCCATGTCCGAGTGGGCTGTCGCGAGATAGCGAGTATTAGGTTTTAAGTTAAATATAGTTGGGTTGAAGCCCAGATTAGAATAGACTAATCTAGTAAAAGTATAGTGAGTGTGTGTGATTGTTGGTGTGGCTGGGTGAGTCCTTCATTATAATAATTATCCTAGGCTGGTAGAGTTAATAAAGTTATTATAACTAATCAGACAGAGAAGTGTTGCTGGGGAGTTTGTTGCGCCACTTCTTCTCCCCAGCCCAAACACTAGGACGTGGTCATACGATACTGGAAGTGGTGAAGGGTGGGCGCTTAAGGGCTGTCTATAGACCTTCAAGAGAGTTGATCCACGACTCTATTAATTAGTAATTCTTGATTCACTATTATCTAGTAAATTCTAGTACTATATTCTTGAGCTCTGCACTCCTAGCCTCCGGCCAATAATAGGGCTTTAAGAGAGATTATTCAAAACTCTATTAAATGATGAATCTTGAGTTTTGAATCTCAAATCTATTAACTAGTAATTCTGGAATGTTGAATTCCTTATCTCAGACCAATAATTCGGTCAGACTGACATGAACACGTGTCTTGCAGATATGCTTGTTGTGCAAAGGATGAACTTCCAGGGGTTTGGGTGACCACATATATTTTATACCCAGTCCAAGGACTGGTAGGGACCATGT
The DNA here is from genome assembly GCA_949316385.1 of Globia sparganii. Classification (NCBI taxonomy): domain Eukaryota; kingdom Metazoa; phylum Arthropoda; class Insecta; order Lepidoptera; family Noctuidae; genus Globia; species Globia sparganii. Next base: position 21,542,307 of record OX438654.1, read on the forward strand.
CTTCTTAAAAGCATGATGCCGACGCAATGCCGCTGGAACTAGCCGCTCCGTAGTCAGACAAGGACAGTCGCTCGGTTGCCGCAGGAAAAGCCGCTTCGTCACGTTTATCAGTTCGAGAGAACTGTTAGGGACCATGTCTCCAAAAGAGCATAATGCCGACGCAATGGATTACTAACTTGGAAGTTGTTTTGTAGTTGTGGGTAGTAAACATAAGCTCCGTATAAAAAATTGATAAAAAATACAAAATCATTACAAGTGTTAAAAACTACTTCGAATTCGTGAAAGTAAACAATAACAAACGTGTGACATTGTTATCCAGTGATAAATGTGGAAAATAGGGAAGATACAATCGATTTCCTAAAAGACGATTTAATACTGTGAAAACTGAACTATAGTTTAAAATAGTCATCTCTAGTGCATGTGTTAACACATTAACTATTTGAATGTTTAATATCCAAGAACGAAAACCAGTAAAAAGTGTGTGTGAACATAAAAAGAAAAATACGGAGAACCTAACAGTCAAGAAATGACCTTTGGACTCTCTTCACATATTAAATACTTATCTCAAACAAAAGTAAGAACTGGTCAACAAATTCAATTTAAATCGTAAAGTTCGCTTGGTCTAGTGGTCGTACTGCAGGCTGCATTTACCCCGTGCACGAGTGGTCGTGAGTTCAAATCTCGTCTACGACATTTGACTTTTTCATGTTTGTTTTCCAACATTATTATTTGGAACAATGAATTTCTTCGAAAATATCACACTACGTAGAAATCGAACCAAGTCGCTATCAGAGACTACAATCGAAGAATCTAGTACGAATATTTCGACGGTAGATGGCAGCACAAGTAGTCTGCCAAACATATCGGATGATGAATGTGACGAAATTCAAGATTTAAAATGTAAAATAGAAAACCTTAACCTTCAATTATCTGCAGCACATGAAGAGATCAACCAGTTGTCGATTGAGAATAGTAATCTAAAATCTACAGTAAATGATGTCACTAAAAAATATGAGCTCCTAAAAAAAGCTACTAAAAATTTAACTACTGACATACGAGCAGGTTTACCAAACCCAAAATACACAAAGCTATCAACTCCACAAAAGAAGGCAGCGCAACAACTAAAACAGAAAGAGGCCGTCGAAGATAGATTTTTGCTACACGTTATGAAAGACAATCAACAAACTGTTTCGGATCCCAAAACACTTACATCAGCTCTAGATAAATCTAAAAATATGCAAAACGCAAACACTGAAAAACCTCAAGAAACACATTTAAAAAATAGCGTCATTTCGGAAGTGAAATCTATGCCTCCAATGAACTCCCGATCAAACACTTTATCAGAAACCCGTAGATGCAAAAAACTATGTATGATTTCTAGCAACAATGTTAATAAAATATTAGATATAGGTGAAAATACGTTCATAGGGTATGAGTTATGCCATTACATCATGCCAAATGCAGGTATAAAGCAGTTGTTTGCAGATTTATATAAGAAACTCATAAACTTTACTCATGAAGATTTCTGTATCATCTACATAGGCGAAAGAGACTTCGAAGTCTCTAACAACTATAGATTTTTAATAGACTACATTAAAAATGAGCTTAGAAATGTAATTAATACCAATATTGTAATATGTTCACCAAATTTTAAACTAAGTAATAATTATGCAATTTTTAATAAGCGAATTGAAATATTTAATCATTGGATGTATTTGGATGTGGAATTGTGTGAGTGCGCATATCTTTTTGATTCAAATTTCTGTCTAGAATACACAAACGAAATGTTCTGGAAGTATAACGCAAGGGTAAATAATAAAGCGGTTGCCATCATTCTTAAAAACTTAATGCATTTTATGAGTTATTTGGACTCGCAAAAAGAACTTTCGTATAATTTAGTTTCTCATCAGTGTTTTGATAATACTGCTGTAAAAAATAATGCGGATCAGGCGACACAAACCGAAAGTAATCATAATGAAACTGAGAATGATCTTTTTCGTTTATAATTATAATCATTTATTTATCTTAAATCAAAATATTAATGGATTGATAGGAAAGTCAGACTTATTAAGTATACATCTATACGAACTCTTGCATAAAGGGAAAATGGTAGATGTGGTGTGTATTACAGAACACAACATGATAGTTGATGATGAATTACAATTGTATATACCGAACTATAAACTTTCAACATACTCATCAAGAAGTACCAGGAGAGGTGGTACGTGTATACTAATTAAACATGGACACGAGTTTAAGGTTATAGATATTAAGGAATTTTGCGTTCCCGGAATTGTGGAGTGTAGTGCCATTGAATTGGTAACTCATAAATTGATTATCATTTGCATTTATAGACCCCCAAAATCTGATAGAGGTGCTATATCGATTTTCTTAGAAAAAATTGAACTTCTATTAAACCGTTGTGGACGAAACTCAGGAAGAAAGGTATTGCTGTGTGGCGATTTCAACATTGATATCTTGAAAAATACCAGAGTATCTATTGAATTTCTACATCTACTACTAAATTACAATCTGAAACCAAGTATAAAACAGCCTACACGTATATCAACTGGAACATGTATTGACAACATTATCCATAATGTCAAGGGTGGTAGTGGTGAAGTTTTAGAATTGGCGTTATCTGACCACACAGCTCAACTCTTTAAGTGTCCTGTAAAAAAGTCTTGCTCCAGTGATCACTGGTACGTACTAAGTCGAGATTATAGCTCTGAGAACAGGTCTAAGTTTATTGAAGCCATTAGTAATCTTAGTTTTGTTGAAGTATACAATGGTACCGACCCAGAAGTAGTCTTTAATTCGTTTCATGACCTATTTAAACTTTTCTATGATTTGTGTTTCCCGACTGTGAGAAAAAAGATCTCTACTCGTAAATCCCAGAGATGGATTTCTAAAGGTATAAGAAGATGTAGTAAACGGAAACGAGAAATGTTATGGCAGTATAGGCGATTACGTAATGTTGAAAATAAACAGTTATTTAAGCAATATTCAAAACGATTAAAAAAGGTGATACACTTGACACAAATATCTCAGAACAGTCGTGTAATTAATAGTGCTGAGAACAAAACTAAAGCTACGTGGAAAATAATTAATAGATGTAAATCAAACTTCCCCTCTGAATCCGTAAAAAAAATACTCAATGGTGATAAACTAATAAGTGACCCTAAAGAAATGGCTACGGCATTCAATGATTACTTTATAGACTCAACTCATCCCGAAATTAATTATAATACTACTAATGCTATATCTTGCGTAAATTATTATTCCAAATCTCTATTTATGACACCGACAGATTCGATGGAAATATGTAATATTATCAATTCATTAAAGAACACAAATAGCGTGGGTTATGATGGAATAACTACTAATATTTTAAAATCTGTGTCGCATATAATTGCACCTGTTTTGAGTTTTATTATTAATCTATGCATAGAACATGGCCACTTTCCCAATTTGTTAAAAATGACCATAATTAAACCACTACATAAGAAAGGCGATAAATCTGCTATTTCAAATTACCGCCCAATAGCTCTGATACCGGTAATGTCAAAAATTTTTGAAAAAGTCATTTATAAATCCATCAACTCATTCTTTGAAGTAAACAGTATACTGGCTAAAGAACAATATGGTTTCCGGAAAAACAGAAACATTAATAAAGCTGTCTATGAATTATTTACAGAAATTGTTAGTAATGTTGACAAAAAAAATCCAATTGCAGCAGTACTTATGGACATGTCGAAAGCATTCGATCACGTTAATCACGAAATATTACTGGGTAAGTTAGAACGATACGGCGTTAGGGGAAACATATTAAATCTAATCAAAACATATCTTACAGGACGTAAGCAAGCCACTGTTTTAAATAAAATTTGTTCTAAATCCAAGATAGAAGTTACTTATATGTCATCAATTAGAGACACAACATGTGGTGTACCCCAAGGAACTGTCCTTGGGCCCTTGCTGTTTCTCATATATATTAATGATTTGCCAAAATGCACTGAGCATCAAACTGTTTTGTTTGCCGATGACAGCACACTTATTGTTCCATGTAAAAATATAGAAACTTATGAAGATGACATAAACAAGTCCATCCTTTGCATCATAAATTGGTTACATAAGAATAAATTGAAAATAAACATAGATAAGACAAAGCTTATGACATTTTATCAAAGAACTAAAAAACTTAACCTAAACATAGCTTATGCAGATCAAATAATAGCTGAAACAAGCAGTGCTAGATTTCTGGGACTTCACTTAGACATTCATTTAAACTGGAAATGTCATATAGAAACTGTTTGTAAGAAACTAAACCAGTATTCTTATGCGCTCTACAATCTAGCAAAAATAGTAAATGAGTCTATTGTTCTGATTTCTTACAAAGCCTATGTCACATCTACATTACGTTTTGGTATTATATATTGGGGAAATTCCACTGATAAAGACATTGCATTTAAGACCCAAAAAAGATGTGTGCGTGCTGTGTTTAAACTGAAACCAACTGAAAGCTGTATTCCATATTTCAAAAAATTTAAACTCTTAACATTGCCCTGTATGTACATTTTTGAGACAGCAGTATTTGTCAAATCTAACTTCCATCTGTTTGAAACATTGAGATCTGAACGACGCAACAGAGAGATATGCGCTAAGCCACATAGCACTGCTCTTTATACAAAAAGTTTTTTAGGAATGGCACCTAGGATCTATAATAAGATCCCTAGACGAATTAAAGAAATAAACAATATACACGATTTTAAAAAAGCTTTACTGGAAATATTATATGAAAAAACATATTATACAGTGAACGAATATCTAACTGACACATTTTAATCACCATTTTTTATAATTTATTGATTTGACAATATATACTAGAATTTATTACCCATTATTATATTTTATTGGATTTTTTAAAATTATTTTATTATTTTTTATTTTTATTATTGTGTCGACAATTTTAATTAGACTTTAATAATGTGTGATACTTAATTGTTTGATAATTTATTATAATCAGCATGTTTCATACCAAGACAATATTTGTACGCCGATGATGGCTAGACATAGCGTTCTATAATAATTATAACATCTGTACTTATCCCGCCTACCTATGTTCAACAAATAAAAATATTTGTATTTGTATTTGTATTTGCAATGCCGCTGAAAAGCCACTTGCGTCACTATGAAAGTTTTGCCCTGAGTACACCGAGTGTAGATGTGAGGTATCGTGTGAGTAATGACTGATCAAATACCTGTTACACTAGCGTATGGGTTACTCACAATTTAATAATAATAATATACTTTGGATCCCTCTATAATTAGTAGCTTTCTAAAAACCACATTCCTATATTTTATTCAGCATTTCTTTCAATACTTTCCTTGATATATTGATGAAACAAGGTATTGGACTTCTTCATATTTGGAATTCATTTAATCTCTATCGGTGGGAGAGTGTCCAGTCTGGAGACGAGCTCTACAGAGTCGTACGGGGCGGGGTGCGACTCTTCCCCATTAGGGGGAACCGACCCAAAACACTAATATTTAACATAATTAGGAAAAACGAAAATTTTATCAGCCTGGGGTAATTTAGGAACAGTCACATATTCATGCCAAATTTCAAGTTTATAAACTCAAGCAAAAGATGTTTCATACAAACAAAATTCCCCCTTTTCACCCCCTTAAAGGTCGAATTTTCAAAAACCCTTCTTAGTGCTCCCCTACATAATAAAAGGAAACCGTATGCAAAATTTCACGTTCCTAGTCCTTGCAGTTTCGGCTGTGCGTTGATATGTCAGTCAGTCAGTCAGTGAGTTTCTCCTTTTATATATTATATAGATAAAAACTTTCGAAGGGATGCTTTTGTTAACAACTATCAAATTAGCTGAAACTGGAGCAGTGGGCTGCCCATGTTTGTCGAAGGTCCGATGCCCGTTGGAGCAGACGAGTCCGTGATATGCTGAGTTGATTGATTAAATTAACATATTCCAAACCCTCACAGTTGGTTACACATACTTATTTCATAAAACTTGTTAAAGAAAAGAAAGAAAGAAAAAGTATTTATTGCGACTCGTACAGGTTAATGTCAAAGTGCTTCTAAGCAAAATACAAAAAGGCTTGATTGCTAAAATAACATTAGGTCGGGGCAAAAGTATTTTCGTATTTTTCATACAAAAAAAAACTTTTCTTTTAGGTTTAATTTTTTATTTATTTATATTAAGTATGTGCCGTTTTGATCGATGACTTGTTGCCATCTTATGGGCAATGCCATGATCCCATTGCTGTAGAAGTTTTGAGATTTTTTATCAAAAAAATCTGACAGGTAGTTTTCACAGTGTTCTTTTGAGGTTAACTTTATGCTTCCTAAAGAGTTCTGAAGTGACCGAAACAGGTGGAAATCTGATGGAGCAAGATCAGGGCTATACGGAGGATGCATCAACACATCCCAGCCAAGCTCTCTCAATTTTTGCTGAGTGGCTATAGATGAGTGCGGTCTGGCGTTGTCGTGATGAAACACCATGCCCTTCCTATTCACCAGCTCCGGCCGGTTTTTCTCAATAGCTTCTTTTAACCTCATCAGTTGTTGACAGTAGAGGTCAGAATCGATAGTTTTACCCGGCGGCAAAAGCTCATAGTGGACGATTCCTTTCCAATCCCATCAAACACACAGCATCACTTTGTTCCGAGTCAGGCTGGGCTTTGCCACACACATTCTTATTGTAAGTGATCCATTTTTCATCACCCGTAATCAACCGTTTAAGAAATGGGTCGGAATTATTACGTTTCAACAAAGAATCCCAAATGGAAACACGTTGCATTAAGTTTCTCTCAGTGAGATCATGTGGTACCCAAATATCAAGTTTTTTCTTGTACCCAGACTTGTGTAAATGCCGTAAAACTGTTTTGTGATCAACATCCAGTTCTTCAGCAATATCATAACTACTAATATGTCGATCTTGCTCCACTTTTTCAAAAATGGCACTGATTTTATCCGTGACAGGGCGTCCAGAGCGAGCTTCATCCTTCACACTAAAATTTCTTGACTTGAAACGCTTGAACCACATTTGTGCTATTCGTATTGATACCGCATTAGGTCCGTAAACCGCACAAATTTTATTCGCGGCGTTCGTCACATTTTTACCTTTTTTGTAATAAAATTTTAAAATGTACCGAATTTCTTCGTCACATACGTTCATGTTGCTTGCTTGAAAACAATTGAGAAATGGCGGGAACTAGTTTTTTTTTTTTATTTATTGCATCTTTAGAATGTTAGCATTTAATAGTATTAAAACCAGCCAGTTACATTCAGTACTGCCAAAGAGGTTTGATTACTAACAATAGATTCAAAATACGAAAATATTTTTGCCCCGACCTATTATAAAAAAATATTGATTTTCCCGAAGCGAGGGTTGAACAAACTTTGTACGTAAAAAACAAAATACAAAAAGTTATTTAATTATTTTATTTTCTAAAACCAAAATAAGGGTAAATTTTTAATTCGTATATCAAAACCATAATCCCACTAACGTTTTGATTGACGCTCAATTATCTCATAAACCCTCTTGAGGTAAGATTTAAGATATTCAGAATAATCCGTAATGATTAATTTTCATACATTACTTCAGGAGCCCTTGTAGCGAAACCATCTAGCCTTGGGTCAGGAATACATCAATCTGTAAATCTTGGGCAAACCACAGGGTCTGGGGCAGATTAAGGCATTTCTGTCTAACATAATCTGCGGCTTTTGAAACAATGTGACCACACCATTATACGGTGCTGGTTTATCTAAATGATCGTATATTGTTTTTGAAATGGAGTGTATTTTTGCAAACACAATGGATTTGGTTATCTGAGGGCTTGTGGCTATGTAATAAGAAAAACAACCGTACGGGTCGATCGATTAGGTTAAGATACGTTTGCCGCAGTTGGTTCGTGGATAGGCGACCATCTTTACATACCAAGACCCCTCCATGCCTCGGAAAGCACGTTAAGCCATTGGTCCCGGCTGTCATTCGTGGATCTTTGACAGTCGTTACGGGTCATCAGAAGCCCAAAAATCTGACAACCAGTCTTACCAAGGGGTATCGTATTACCCAGTAACTGGGTTGTGGAGGTCAGATAGGCAGTCGTTCCATGTAAAGTACTGGTATTCAGCTGCATCCGGTTAGACTGGAAACCGACCCCAACATAGTTGGGAAAAGGCTAGGCAGATAATGAATGGATTTGGTTATCTGACTAGTCTGTTTAAATAAAAAATAAATAAATGATTTATTTTGGACCAAACACTTCTATATACATCATAAACCTGCCAAACTGTGTGACAGTTTGTCAGCAGGATTAGCGCTCGTCTTAAAACATTTGGTATCAATAATCTGATTAAACATCTAAGTAGGTAGATACAGATACTTTAAATGGACGGAATCATTAGGAATAAATGTGTGCGTTTCATTAATTTTAGACAGGTGCAGCGATCAATTGTTTTCTATCTTTAGGAATTTGAACAAAATAGTAGGTACTTATAAAAAAATCATGAACTTGCGTTTCCTTTAACGAGCATTGTTTTTGGCCAAAACCTTTTACCGTCATCCTTCTGCCCTGCGGTCGGCACCATACATCTTTTTCTTCCATACATCTTCATATTTATTACTCACTTCTGAAGATAGTTTTAAATCAAGTATTGGTCGATTCCTATAATTTAAGGACCATTATTGGTTAAAATTAAGACTTGTATCTTTACCAATAATAAGTAAAGCAAGTATCTTATTGCTTCTTGTCAAATTTCATGATTCTAGGTCAACGGGAAGTGCGAGTGTCAAAATTTGCGGCATAAACGGAACATAAACACCTGTATTTTTTTATTTCCTTTTTTTTTAAAAAAAATCTGCTTTTCATATATTTTGGTCAAGTAGGTACCTAAGCATTGAACTTTTGTATTAAACAGCTAATTTTTTTTTCGTGATTTCAGAGTTGGTCCCATAGTGAAAGTTGTTCAGTTTGATGGTTTAAAGAACCTCTTAAAGTTTGTAGAGTTGATTTTGAAACACCTTATATATTATTATTAACCAAGAGTAATTTTACAAAATGCGGCCCGTGCGAATTCACTCAGAGTAATGAAAACAAAACATGATTCGCGGCCGTAAAAAGTATGTATTTACTGAATTAAAATCATCAATGCAATTAAAGCAGTCAATCTGTAGTGACACCGTGTTCAATGTACGAAGCGCGCGCGTCAGCTATGCGTGCTGCGGCAAGTTGGTGCAAGCGGGCGGCACACACAGCGGCGGCCGCCTCCGCCGCCCCACGTACCCATCAGGTACACAAAACCCAACTGTGTGTAGAACGCCTGGGTTGTGTATTTTACCACACCTAGTCTATACTTCTATACTAATATTATAAAGAGGAAAGATCTGTATGTATGTTTGTAACGAATTGGCTTAAAAAGTACTGGACCGATTTTAAAAATTCTTTCACCATTTGAATGCTACATTATCACTGATTAATATAGGCTTATTTAATTGCAAGAAAAAAAATGTTTAAAAAATAAATGTCCACCCGTGCGAAGTCCGGACAGGCCGCTAGTCTTAAATAAGTAAATGGCGAGAGCTACTTCCCTTCTTACTTCCAGTTTATGGGCCTACCATGCCCAGCACAAATAGAGTAGGATACAATAGTGGTTACCCTGGATACACACCATACTGCTTTATGTACGCACGGCTACACATCAAGCTATACATAACCACTATAAGCTGACTTCTGATTCTACGAAAAACCTATACAGTGCGAGGTCAGCTAAAACTGGAAATGTATAGCTTGATGTGTAGCCGTGTGTACAGGAATCTCACAAATATGTTCTGGATACGTATCATCAACATCATCTGCCTAGCCTTTTCCCAATTATGTTGGGGTCGGCTTCCAGTCTAACCGTATAATGCACCTGACTACCAGTATTTTACATGGAGCGACTGCCACAGGTTGTCAGATTTTCGGGCTTCTGACTACCCGTAACGACTATCAAAGATCCACGAATGACAGCCGGGACCAACGGCTTCACGTGCATTCCGAGGCACGGAGTGGTCTCGGTATGTAAAGATGATCACCCATCCACAGACCAACCGCGGCAAGCGTAGCTTAACCTGATCGATCAACCTGTGTGGTTGTTATTATTTAGCCACGAGCCTCTCGTTCTGGATACGTTTAAGTATATGATTAACATTCAAAACGACCTCCTATAATATTCGCAATCAATCAATCAAACCGACAACCGTACACTTGACTCGCCGCGGAACCCCAACTCAAATTAATACGACACACCGCATTAAATTATTTATTCCATGCCATACCCAATACCGAACCAATATCGGTACGATATTAAGAAAACAATCGTTCATTCCACGCAGTAATCACGCTAGGGTTGTATTCCCGGCACGCGAGAAACAATTCTAACAGAAAATACATTTCAATTCTTTATTGAATCCTGCCTCCCTCCATAACTTAACTCTCTGGGGTTTTAGTTCGCCATCGGTTTCGTATCGAGAGTGTTAGGACACGGTGCTAGCTGGAAAGCGAGCGTGTTTCGCCGTGTCCTCGAAATTATTGAGTAGGTTCGGGTTGAAGGGAAGCGTGTTAAATTAGGTGGTCTGTCGAATTTATTTGTTTTGATAAACTGGTGTTATTGGAATGAGGAATGGGGGTGAGGAAACGGATGTTATACTGAACTCTTATATGTCTGTTTTCTTCTAACTTCTTGTAAACCCTTCCTGTAAATATTACCTGTGCTGTGGTTATGATATAATAGCATATAGCATAATCCTACTAATCCTATCCTAGTATAATAATATAATAATAATATTATAAATGCGAAAGTTTGTGAGGATGGATGGATGGATGTTTGTTACTCTTTCACGCAAAAACTACTGAATGGATTTTGATGAAACTTTACAGTAATATAGTTTATACATCAGAATAACACATTGAATACTTTTTATCCCAATATTCCCACGGGATCAAAACTTACGCGGGTGAAACCGCGGGGCGCAGCTAGTCAGCCTATAATGTTCCCACTGCTGGGACACAGACCTCCTTTCTGTGTGAGGGAGTGGGCCGTAATCCTCCACGCGGGCCCAGTGCGGGTTGGTAGAAGTCACATGTCTTCGAATTTTTGGTTCTATGACATGCCGGTTTCCTCACGATGTTTTCCTTCACCGTTTTGAGAATAGTGGTGATGAAATAATTTACACAAAGTAAAGTATCCTAGAACTTGTAAGTCGCGCCGGTACCACCAGGCCACCACTGCTCACCTCAAAGCTATACCTAACCTGAGACAACAGCAAAAAAACCATCCATCCAGTCATCGGCTCACGGAAATATCAAGCTGTTTCTCTGTTTACGTTTCATAGTGTATCGTCGATCTCGGAGTGTCGAAATGCAGCCGATTGCAGCCTCCCCACTGACTTAATCCTATTTTCACGTAAAATCCTTTCTGAACTCTAATTTTTTCTCTTTTTTAAAGCAAACTTGCAAAACTGTCTCAGTCATTCGATTCTTTTTGACGTTCATTTCTTGTAGCGATATTAGGATAAGGAAAATGTTGAGATTTTTTTCTCTGTTTGTTTTATGATTTGGTTTGTTCTATGGCTCGAATCACTGCCACTTTCGTTGACATCTAATTTCGATTTGATGACTCTTGCAATACTCAGGAGTGAATTTAATACGGAGAGGAGGGCAACGGGTGCAGTTCGACTAAAGTGAGTCTAAAACTCTAAATTAGACATTAAAATTTTGTAACCTGTATTTTTCAGTAAAATAAACGCACTCATTACGGTTCAACATGAACGCTGCAGGTACAATTAACCCTTTTCTCCCGGCAATCGTATCCGTGAGTCGGCTTGAACTGTGCGCCTCCCAATTTATTCGCGCACACGGCAAACACACCAGTTTTCACTGATTGCGAATGTTTGACCACCAGCCGGTAGGGATAGCATGACAGGGCGCGAAGGTGTGTTACAAGAAAAAATATATTTCTGTCAAAACCCGTATTATTAAAACATGTCTATAAACCTGAATAAACATTACCGTCTTACATACATAACAAATGTTTCGTCATTTAATATAATTTGTAAAGATAGGCTGTGAATAATCATAAAGCGAAATGACACAGAAGTTGGTGTTATGAAGGAACAAACGTGACTTAACAACAAAGAATCATTTACACTTCATCTAAGAGTTTGCAAATTACAAGTACAGCCGTTATCTGACGGTGAAAAAATTATAAAAAAAAAACCTCATCAAACTTACTACCAGTAGCCCAATTAACCAACAATATCAAATTAAAAATATTCCCCATTTCATAATCATCTTTTTTCCCATCCATACATACTAACGAACCGATTTCCAAACGACATATGTGAGGATTCATTAATGCACGGAAAAATGTGGAACAAGGATCGTTTGTACTTCAAACAGCGCCATTTTGTTTCTAAATCAATGGAGCACACAAAACGCGTTCGGCTATCGAATTAGCTAAAACCTTTTTTGTATGATTTTTTATTTTTTTCATTGACGGGTGGAACTTTTGGCTGGAAACAGTTCTTTTGTTTCCTTTTTCAATAGGGGCAAACATTGAGTCATTTTAAAACAAAGTTTTAAAACAATTCGTAGGTACGAAAAGAATATTTCAAGTATATAATTAAATTAGCTTGCGCACTACACTGAAGCACAAAGTCTAGATTTTCTACGGCTTAAGCGATCAAACATTAATCTACCTACACCATTGACTTAGTGTCTTTGCAGTCAATTTATTTTAGTAGCACCTCACTCTGCATTAATAAAAATCAAAAGAAAATATTATGTACGAGTATAACAGAAAACCTTAATTTCCGAAATCCCGAAACAGTCAAAAAGCTATTTTTATTAATCGAGAGTTCAGTACCACGCTATGTAACTGCGCTTAACAAAAGTATCATATTGATAGGGTGGATATTTTTAAATCAACAGTGAAACACTCGCGTTACGTTCTTTAATTTGCGTAAATGAGAGTTATAAAATATTCAGTGGGTGAATAAACATGCACTGTATTGGAGGATAGCCATTGTTATGAAAATAATAGTGACAAGGTTTTGTAAAATGGAAGTATTTTTGAAGCTGTCGCAAAAGGTGAGTGAGTGTGCGCTTTTATAGTTTCTCTCTTTACGATACTATCGTCCACATCCATAAAATGTACGGAGATACGTGCACTTTATAACGTTATCGTGGACGAAAAAAAGCGTATTCATTATATGTTTTCCATTCATTTTACTTCCCTGTTTTATCATAATTACGTGATGTGGACGTGGACGTCTACAGTAATATGGTCACGTTAGAAATTATAAAAGCGCATAATGGAAGTTACAAGTAAAGTTTAAATAGACAAATAAGTATACTCTCATAAGTAATAAGTGTCTCTCTAGTAGTCTCTCTCTGTAGTGTGGACTTAAGTTAGTGACCGTGATAAAAAAAAAGTTTACATTAAAGAAGAATTTATTGAAAGCTACACAAAATGTACCTACTGGCCATAACCATTTACAAGCCACTGCAGAAAAAACTTAAACTCACTAAAACACAAATAAAAAGCTTACAGGCAACAATCTCTTTTGACACATCCGTAATGATGCGAAATAACAAAATCATTACTTAAACGCGCTTACCTACTGAACAAAAAGCGAGAATATTTACCGCACAAATGAAAAATTCAAAAGATCATATGGTGGAGGCACAGAGGCATTATCTAACTTCACAAACAGCCCGTATTGGCAGTTTGAAACAGATAAGAGCGATAAAAAGCCTGCCGATGATCGACATTGAGCCTCTACGATGAATGGCCGAGCCACAAAGGAATATCGGAAAATTGGAATCAATTTCAAAAAGTTTTTTATCGTGATTTTGTGCGCCAGACCTAATTGCATTTATGATGTTGTGGTACTTATTCGCTTGGTTTCCATACCCTCTCAAAAAATAAAACGAGGCTGGAAGAAGCTGTGAGGACCTAAAACTCAGTTTGATGAATCTTAAGTGGTGATTATTCCTGCCCTCTCTGAAGGTTTTTTTTTTCTTTTGATGGATATTCACGAGTCTGTTCAAAGCCATCATTATTATCTATTTCAGGAACAATATTTAAGACACTCATTAACTCGTAATTCCTTTATACCATACATCCTCGAGACCAAAGCACGACACTCAAAATTTTATTTTCTTCAAATATCAAGAACCACAATACGAGAACACAACAATACGAATCAGTCCTTTCGACAACGAATCAATTAGTCGGGAATTGAGCGCTGGAGGGCTCAACAAGTCTTGAACGACGCTCAACTCTCGAGCTGACAGAATAGAACGGGTAATGAAGACGGATTACTCCACAAAAACAAGTGAAGGGGAACGAATACAAATAAAAATGGTGGCTGTGTTTGGAGAGGTTGAGGTATAGAAATGTTTGGACAGAAAATAGGAAATGCATTAGAATTTGTTTTTGTTGTATCTACGTAAGTTCGGCTTTTTAGGGTGGTCTTTTAAATCGTTTCTGTCTTCGGCTTCGGGACGTGTTTTTTGTAACACTCTTAAAAATCAAGTCGTAACTGTAACAAAATCTAAACAATGAGCCAATTAAATCAGCCGACCGGTCCTTTTTAAAACAATTCATAATGCAAACATTCAAGAAGACCATCGGCTCTTTTAAATCTAAAACAAATCAGCTCACAACATGACATTTATAGAACTTCCTGCCAAGACCTGCCTATTAAACTCAAGGCATCCAGTAAAAAATACACGTCCCACGTTATAAAACGCGGCGGCAGAACACCGTGAAATTGCCGGCGTTCCCGCGAGAGGGAGCCACCCGCGCCACGTCTTTTTCGACGCCAAGAGGTGTCCGACTAGCCTTTATTCATTTCACTTCCCCCCTTGAGAATTTGGAGTTTGTAGATGTGATTCGTTTTGTGTACGTGAGCCTTATGTTCGTTTTTCAAGTTGGTTGGTTGGCGATTGTATGCATGTGGTACAATGATATTATAAAGGAAAGATATGCTACGTTCATACTGAGCGACGTTTTGTTTTGTTGGGATAGTGGTTTTCAACTACGACTGCGACAGATAATGCGGAACGTATGACATAGAAAGAGATAGCTATCTGTAGTGTGTTGCGCTTGAAGTATGTCGACTAAAAGATATTTCAACAATTGTCTGAATTTGACTGCAACAATTTGCGCGCACTAGTCCCTATCTACCTCTTTATTGTCTAAAATATCATTGATGTGGTATTATAAAAGAAAAGAGGTTACAGTGTTTGTATAGTGCGTCGTGTTAGTTTTAGTTCCGAGCCAAGGATTGTGGTAATGGATTTTGGCGTTCGATACACTTGGCAACTTCGTATAAGAAATTCATAAATAGTTTTGCTGTAGGAACTTGAGTTTTCTTTTGATACGAGTATCTACCGATGCGACGGTTTCAATGTTTATCGCATAAGTTTACAGTTCCCATTCCTACGGCGGTTATTCGGGCTACCTCCGCCTTAAACCTCCCCCGTTAAACATTTCCACACGTGTGTCGTGTTATTAGTGATAAAAAGATAGGCATCGTGCTACAGTTTTGTTATTCAAAATCAGTTCAGTAATTTAGCCTTGAAAGCGTAGCAAAAAGACAGAAAGACGAATGTCTTCTTGCTTTCATTAATAACAGTAGCATGGATTTAATTAAATCTACTCTGTCACGTCACAAAGCTCCCTTCACAAGCAAGAAGGAACAAATAAAAACACAGGTATATTAACTTTACTAACAATAGGAACTCATTATGACATAATCAAATAACACAATTCTTTGAAACAAAAAGAATATTCACCATATTATTCATTGTTCGCGTAAATTAAAAGCATCGTTGTTTAGAGTACTTAGTTGCAAATTATTTACTATCATTAGTTATCTTTACTCCAGTAATTTTGCTCTACAAATAGTCAGCTTTGCGTCTGAATATTTTGATAAAATTATCTTAGGAATGGTAAGGCGAGAACGTTGGAAAATAATCATTACTGGCTGTAGGTGGGTGGGAAGGCAAGGTAAGGTTTCGAGTTACAAATTGGACAAGGGTGCTGAATTTGTAACTGGAGAAATAGAGATGAAAATGTGGGAAAAAATACGATGAATTCATTAAGGGGCTCTTGGTCTCACTTACTTTTTTGACACAGGTGAATTAGGTCAGAAGCTGCGCGAGAGGCTTTAGTACTGGGGACGCGGGTTCAATTTCTGCGTGCAGCTAATATTCCTTTGACCTTCAAGATAGTAATTTTGTATAACTGTATACGTAGCCACTATATTGGGTAGCAGGGATTTCGACGTGCAAACTATAACCATGAATTCAGCTTAAGATTCTAGAAACCTCCGGAAAATTACTTCTCCGAATAATGTACTGAATCCATGGTAATATAGTTAAACGAATACCTACTATACATTGAACCCTGACCCACAACATAGCAGCACTGTTGTACCTTTTATACAAGATAAATACACAACAATATCTCAAACATTCCATACAACATCGCCGAACTACAACGACACTTGTTACGTTGTTCGCGATAGCACTGAAATTTGAAGGCACTTCAGATAAGATCATACACGGGCAACAGTCCGGCAACAATCGGCCAACTGAGTGGAGTAATGAAGGAGCAACTTTCAGTATGGGAAATAGCTAAAGCTATACAACCCGTGCGAATCAACTCGAGTACAAGTGACGAGTGACACCACAGTGCCAGGTGCCTAGTTAACTCGCACGGGTTGTACGATCTGTATATATCCATCTCTTTTCTACATTGAAGTACCAAAGATTTAAATAGTACGGTTATAGGAGGTGGTGGTCAGCCAAGCGAACAGGCCTATGTTCTCCCCTCCGGCTCTAGTGAGTGTTGTTCTGTTACTTCGCTTTGTATTGACGTCAAAGATTCTCCCAGTCCCACGCTATAGGTATCAACTCGAAGCCAAGCCTTAACCATATACATACTTCATAAACACTTTCTCCACGCCACTTTCCACTTCAAGCCATCTAATGAGTGTCTCTCAATATTATTATTCATAGCAAAGCAATCACTACTGACAAATATCTACCATTATTAAACAAACGCTTTTTATGTCTATCTGCGTGAGTGTGATAGCTTAGTTCTTCTAAACTACAGATATGATTTTGATGCGGTTTCCACCATCACTTAGAGGATTTTCCTTATGTATTTAATCCATCAATATTGAACTTATGTTAGGACAGAACTCATGATGTTTTGACATGTCGTCACATCAATATTTACATTAAGCCGCTAGTTATATATTAAATTCAGTAGAAATTACTTTCTAATAAAGAAAGATCCTTCTTTCCTGCCCTCTGTGCCCCAAAACATGAAGTCATAGTGACCTCTGCGCTGCCACTAACGACGCCATGGAAGTGGTGAAGTTTTGGGCCATTATGATTTGAATTACTGTCGTGCCAGCGACACAAAGAAGAAGAGTAGAGTAAAATGAAAGAATGTGGTGTCCAATAATAGGGCGATCTTTCTCCAACAATTTAGTTGCCCGTCTATGACTAACATAACTAAAATACTTCGGAATTTGCTAAATATTTGCACTAGCACGAGTGCTTCTTTCAATTAGAACTAACTGGAGTTAGCTGTGTGCTTTATTTGATACTTTGAACTGTGAACGTGAGTGCACAATAGAAAGCAGTACTGTAGTGTGCTTTACTTTGCAAAGGTGTGACTGTGCAAGCGAGCACGACGCTTCTATACAAAATGTTGCTGGTATTATGAATATTTTTATCGTAATTCGATTGTCATCATATTTGCTATCGTGATAGATGATAATGGGGTTATGGCAAGATGGACAACGGCATTCCAGTAGCGAAGGGTGAATTTATGACAGAGATAAGCTAGAGCAAAAAAAAGTCAATAAAACGTTTCATTATATTTCAATGATGAATTGACTATAGGAGTGGTTGTGTTCTGAATTTTCGAAGGGAAGCCGGCGGGAATCGAGTTGTATGGTACCTTCGCCACTGCAGCATTCTTGTATCAGCATACTACACCCTCCATTCTCAATAGTAAGAATACTGATTACAACATTTTACTCCCCCGATGGACCTAGCACGATCGTTTGAATGTTACGTAAACTCGTACGAGTTTATAGGTTATGGTAATTGCACTTGCTGTCAAAAGTTTAAATAAAATATCCTATAGGATAGTTGTATATACGACACGCGTTCGTGCTCATTTACTCAGCCACGTGATGTATCTTTTCCAATAACTTTCAAATTTTCGCTGCAAACTGGAGATAAGCTACAAGTTACAAGCAAGCTATCAAAGATTTCCTGCAATTTCCGCATCTGCGCCAATTTTGAACACCATGTTATTTTATACCCTTCTGATGTAGAAAATCTCACGAGAACTTTCAGACTCAAGAATTCTGAAGAACCTAATTTAAAAACGAGCAACATCATTCTTATCTGAAAGCGTAACTCCGAAACACCTTTATCAAGAATCACCGACGCCACCTAACTTCCAACGAGCCACTCCATCAGCGAAATTAATTTCACAAAAACAATTTAAGTGTCCGCAATAAATTATTTAGCTCCAAGCTAAGTAATAATGTAACGTGAGTCCCTCCTTTATAAATAACCCTGCTAAGCCCAGAAGAAATGTTTATTTAGCTTCGTAAATGCATCTGCGTGGGGTAATGTAAAATACTTGTTTATTCTAAGTCCACGGGACAGGGCACCTACTCAGTATAACAGCTTCACAATACGGCCACTGCAATGCAAATTGCTAGAATAATACTTAAATTGAAATAATTCCGCGTAAACACACAAATAATTTTCAACTCTAACACAATGAGGTAAGGATTGTAATGAAATATGAATGTACAAATGAAAATGTTACCATCATATTATTTGATGAGTGGGGAATGAGTGTCCTGAATAAATTTGCAAGTGGTTTACACGATATGGAAAGGTATGCTTTTAATGGCGCTTCCTTGTTTTAAATTAGCAGCTTGGACACAAATCTGTAATGGAGGCTCGCTCTCTTTGAGGAGGATCCGTGATGGGTTTTTGTTTTACTTTAAGAGTGATTCTTAATGATATGCAGCACACCTTAATGTACACTTATACAACCCAAACAGTGGTTCTTTGAAGTCGATAAATTTCTAAAATACTACTGTAAAAAACTTCTGGATGGTCGAATACTGCTGTTATTTCATAGCATGAACCAGATATTCAAAAAAATAACACGACACCAAACTATTTTTCACTGACGTTTGGTATTTTGCAAAGGCACAAATGAAATTGGCAGTGTAACGGAAACTCCGACTGGCACTGACTATTAATCTACTGCCTAACTTGGTATCATAAAGTATGCTTCAACACACTTAATGAACCACTTTTAGGTCCATAATGCAGTGTATTGAACACGCATGCGTTTTACTTTATGTTACCGCACTAGTGCGGTAACGCCACAGATAACTGTTTACTAGTCGGAGATGTGAGCTTTTTTTTAATCTCATCAAAGAGACTTCATGCCAAAAGGAATCTACGGGCCATATTTCACCTAGCCGACAAAAAAATTTCAAGGCATGAGGATTCAGAATCATGTATGCACAAAGAGACTTTGACCCCCTGTTTCTGTTTGTCCATTTCTTCTCAGGGATAGCCAGTTAGTATTTTTGTTTTTTAATATGACGTGTAATAGTGATTCCGATACCTTCTTTACAAAATAAACAATTTCATTTCATGTAAAAATAGACTCAACGCCGCGCCGTTTCTGTTTATTTTAAAGCGCTTATCTAGCAAAGTTTCGTGTACCTAAACACTATATAACAATCGGAATCATTTTAAAGGATAGGTATTGCTAATCCATTGCTTCTTATGCTCAAAAAAACTGTCTGCTCAATAACGTAAATAACGCAATGAATGTTGTTGAATTGTCAAAATTAAAACCATTCCTACTGTGTGTTGCGTAATTACCCCGCCGCCATTATTATTTATCTAAACTACAATCATACGTCTTTAAGACTGTGCCGACCGTACAGTGGCGCCCTCATCGCTTGTTTGGTTATTTCATACAATTTAGAATGAAAATGCAGAAAATAAGCACGTTAAGTTGTGCTTCACAAGATTATACGTTAATATTATTAGAAACGGTAGTTTTATATTGTTTACTTTTATTATAATCCTTAAAACGGATAACAGTGGCCACTATATTCCGTTTTAAGGATTATAATAAAACTTTCATTCTAAATTGTATGAAATAACCAAACAAACGATGAGGGCGCCACTGTGCGGTCGGCACAGTCTTAAGTCAATCCATTTTTTCGTCCATGCCACAAAGCGCATAACGAACAGTTAGGAGAACGATACAAAGCCGTCTTGTATCCGGATCGATAGTCTATTAAGCCAATTAATGCATTACGGGTGGTAGACTAACGAACGGCTGCGGTTACAGTCATGTTACAGCTAACAGGTCTGATCATTCATGAAGAGGAGCTTTTTGCAATGGTTTTATTCCGTTTTTTAGTCGGTTGCTTGTTTATGAGCATACTTTTACTTTTTTATTAAAGACATATTGTGGTTTTGAAAATGGAAGTTCGTGTTTTAAATGTATATTACTTTTTAACCGACTTCAAAAAAGGAGGAGGTTCTCAATTCGACTGTGTGTTTTTTTTTTGTATGTTTGTTACGCGATATCTCCGGCAAATGTAAATCGATTTCAATTTTTTTTTTTTTTTTGATAATGTATACTCAGGGGGCGGAGAATAATGGGTAACTCTCCGTCCGATCAGGACCAGGCCCGTGCCGGACGGCGCGTACGTGTTTCACGCGCGCCTCAAAGAGATGTCAGCATCACAAGGAAGGGGCCCGTAAGGGTCGTAGCCTGCCGGGGCAGCGGGATTGTCCGAAAGGGAACCGCTGCCCCGGAACATAAAGGGCTAAGGAAAGAACACGGGTGGGTTTTAGTCAGTAAGAGTCTGACACTGCCTCCTGCTCCACCCTGAGCGGGAAGGGTCATTTGATGATTCCCCATCCACAAAAAAAAGGGGCGCCAAACAAATTTATTAACTTTGCTTGGGTAGTTTTTGAGTTAACTTCAATAATACGTATTTTAAATTAAATACTTGTGATGAAGAATTTTATTTGGATAAGGATTAATATCATGCTTATAAAAACACCTTCGCAAATAATTCACTATTTTAGAACAAATTTTATTACCATAAAAAAAATTATAGTAACCTTAAAAGATAGACATATGCTGCCGCAGACTTTCTTTTTAGAACGTTTAAAGGGGAACAATTCCTTCATACATGATTTTTGCAAAAGTATAACCGTTTACGCAGCGTACGCACCGGAAGCCCTCAAAAGGACGTTTCCCGTTTTTGCAACATTTTTCATTGATGTTCCGGTCCGACTAGTCGTAGCGTGATTTTATATACCCTGTAGCCTTCCTCGATAAATGGACTATCCAACCAAAAATATATTTTCAATTCGAACCCGTAGTTCCTGAGATTAGCGCGTTCAACCAAACAAACAAACTCTTCAGCTTTATAATATTAGTATCTGATTACGGTCTTCGGTAGTCCATCCTAAACATTGCAGTCAAGATCGAAGAGTGACGCGTTAAGTCTTAAATTCAACTCTTATGAATCAAATAAATCACGTTTCGAATGTTAAAATTCCAAGTTAAGATTACCATTCAACAAAAAATACGGAACCGCTCAGGATTACCAAACAATAACACCGATCATTGTTAATCGGTCAGCTATCACTATGAACTCAAAACTTTACGCCTCTAAATCCATTTCGCAAATAAACACGAGACCCCACAGTTGAACCGAAAAGGCTTAGCGATATAAATCTTCAATGAAAGCTACAACGCTGTGTTTATGTCATACCATGCGGAAAATTTACAACGAAATGTAATTACTGTAATCTTTTCAAAAGTGGAGTTTTGTACGGGACGCGTATATTGAAAGTGTACTCCAAACACTTTACTGAACGGTGAAAGAACTACGTATGTATCCTATGCGAGTTAAACTACAAAAATAAAATGTTGCTGTCCAAGCCACTTAAATAGGCGACTTCAACGTCCTATGGAGTAAAATGTAAAAAACTAAATATTGTGATTACCAATCCTATTGCAAATAATTATGGCAATATTCTAATAAACGTTTAACAGTATAGGATAGGTTAGGTTCAGTGATACAGACGTCCACGAAATCCTATCTCCAAACACGAACAATTTTTCCAGTACATTTTCACCGTCAGCAACTCTAGCTCGTTTCAGCTCCACTTATCCAGACATGCAGTTTTAACGACATTTTCTAAATACGCGTCGGGGTCCCGTTTAAGCAAGGATTATGGCGTAGGTGCCATAATGCCCAAGAGGACCGGAGGTTTGACAAATCCTGAATTCTGTTCACCCTTTGTACCTGTTGTTAACGAGATTTAAATGCTAATTAAAATTATATTATTTTGCTGCCTCTTACTCACGTTCGTGGGTCATAAGCCGAGTTTAATAGGGGTTTGTCTGGTGTAATAGAAAATATTTTACAAAGATGGCCTCATCAGCCTGGAGTGACCAAAAAATATGTTACTGAGAGAGAGAATTGATTTACCCACGTGTTTTTTTTTTTCCTCCGCTGCGTACCATTTCTTTATTATCTGTAGACTGTACAATGATTACCTAGTCTCATCCATTGCTACTTCATTTTATTTTGTAAGGGAAAAAAAACAGTATTATATTAAAAATAAAGGATATAAGGATCGTTTGCACTCGAATGGCGTTGATAGACGCTGTTGTCAATTGTGCAATTAATTAGCAAACATTTGTGCAGTTATTTTGAGAAATGTCACTTAAAATGTATGCAAAAAACATGATGGCGGCGTTAGTTCCGTGTTTGACCACGGTCCATAACCTTGTAATGCTATACATATCTACCTACCTACTTTCCTTTCACAGTTATTTTACCTCTAACCCAAAAGCAACCCTATTTTAACTATAATAAAGATCACTGAGATTTTGACAGTGATGCAATTACACAGATAAAATAAAACTGTGAATGGACTGTACTTTCCACATACAAGTAGGTACTTAATACAAATTCCCATAAATTCTAATTCGTCACCGGTAGCGTCAATCTTTACCAGACTATGCTTCCATATTCAAACCAAAATTCCGACACGATAACCCAAATCTGAACCACACTAAATTCCATCGTATTATAAAGTCAGTAATAAAGATAATATTCGTCTGCTCCTAATGAGCAAAGAGCATGCAACGCTCGTTCAACTTCGAAGCTACGAAAGCAGATACTAAAGTTTAATTGTTTGAGATGTTACTCGTTATTTGCACACAAACTAAATGCTGTTTGTTCAAATTTTCAGAGTTGCAATTTCGAATAAGCAAAGGATTGGGATTGGCTGGAAATTGTTTTGTATCTTTTGGTGGAAGTCCTTTTGATGATCAGCACCCCAATTAGGTATATAACATACTTCAAAATCCTTCGGATTGTGAAGTTTCATCTCCTCGACAACGCAAATAATACAATGAATGTTGTTAAGCTGTCAAAATTATTTGCCATTGCAATAGGCTAGTTTCCACCATCAATAAATTGAAAATCTAATTTAGTCCGTCAGTTAGATTATCAAAAAATATTTGACACGTATTTTTTCTTTTGTTACGTAAACCAAAATTGACGAAGATACGACGATTTTAAAATTCTCAATACGTCACACCTTAGTATAATTTTTTGGGAGTTCTGATTCTGACGTCACGAGTAAAAAGTGGGGCTTTTTACTTTTTATATATTTTGCCAATAATCACTGATTTACAAAAACAAAAAATACGTGTCCATTATTTTCCAATACTCTAACTGACGGACTAAATAGATTTTCAACTTATCGATGGTGGAAACTAGCCTAATGTTAGTGTGTTACGCAATTACCCCGCTACTTTAGCCTTCAATGCAATCCCATTCCAATAACTCCAGTGAGTTTCTGACTCCATAAAAATAAACAACCTTATAAAAAACTGTCTTATGTATCTCAGAATCTCAATTCGAAGGAGACAAAATAAGATGAATAAATATAACTGCAAAATAAGCGATAACGAACACACACGTTCCTTAGATTTCTCTCGTTTCAACACGAGCATGGCTCATTAGGGAATAGATTCAGTCAGTCAGCAAGTTCGATAGCACAAGCTCTTCTAATGCACACCCTAAGTTGAACAGTCGATCTATTCTGTAAAAATCTCAGCGTGAAAAGTTCTATTCTATTCTATTTTTAATTATGGTAAGTAAAGCCGATGCCGAATATTCTGCCAATGTCAAAAGTGAACTGGAAAAGCAAGTGTGCATTACATTTTAATAAAAGATAAAAAGTAAAAAATCTACGATGCTACAGTTGAACTTAATGTAGATCTTGTGGGGTTAGTGCTGGACCGTGAAAAGTTAGGTGAAGTAAGCTTCAAGTGAGCTGTCATTGCACTCATGATAGGGATTGACACTATTGACAGCTCACTTCACTTAAGACATCACTAGGCCAATTCTCGTAATTTAAAACGTTCAAAATCTAGTCGCAGACTCGCAGTCTCATCTCAAACAAACAAATATCAAAAACTTGTCAAAATGTAGGGAAATTTGAAGTATTCTTGACAGATTGAGACTGAGATCAGACTGTGAACGTTCTTAAAAATTACGAGAATTACCCCACAGGGTCATCAACCTCAGAGTGTTGACAGTATTGACAGCTCACTTCATCTAAGTTACGTAGAACTTTGTACGGAAAAATCGGCTGAAAAGACAAAGACAAAAATGAAACAAGTGGCATCTAAAGACATACTGAATATCATTAAATACAGCGTAATAAATAAAAACAAGTCCACTGCTCGCCCAAGACAAGAAGATGGTATCTCCACCTGTCAGTGTGAAAGCGTGTCAACCGACTGGCGAGCAAAGAGTGTGTGTTGTGCTTCCAATATCCGGTTGTCATTCTAGGCTGCGACGTCGCTACACTGGGAATATGGAATAGTGGTTGGTGTTCTGTGCATAAGAATACAATATTAAAAAAACAACTTGATTATTACGTCTTTGTTTTATGTAGCTTCTGCCAGGTTTTTAAGCTGCCAAAGCGATGTCAGATATTTTCTATCGCAACGAAGAATCACATTCTTCAGAATTTAACTGAGTAATCAAATATTTTTGACGCAATACATATCCGTTAATATTGCATTGACACATATTTTTTTATCCGATGTAGCATCCTATACTTTGGCGTCATCGCTTGTATTATTGGTGTTCTTTCGATGTCACTGTACTTATATGCCTTCCACAATGATCACATATTTTGACATCATAATAATAACGGATGAATGGTGATAATAATGTGGGATGTTGACTCAGCAATCATTATGCCGATAGTCGTGACATAAGTCATAAGTCATAAGTCATTTATTTCATAAAAAATACATTGTGTAGAAAATCATAAATTATAAAATAAACATAAAGAATCATGCCCACTGTCCATACAGTGATTGACCTGTCACTTGATTCGTTTTACAGGTCGCGTCTACCTCCAACTAGTATTATATAAAAACAAGTATCGTTTATAATAACACAATAACTTATCATCTTTTCATTTAGCGGCCAGGAAAAAATGCTATTATGTAAATAAGTTTTTGAGGTTATAACTGCTGTCGGATAGTTTGACAGCTGTTATAATCTCAAAAACTGTACGATAATTAGAATCTAATTGATTCCAAATCGCTTAGAGAATAACAATCACTCAGAAATAAATCCCTCATAGAGTATAGTAATATCTTCAATGTAATATCATCATCATCAAATCGGCGCGCGGTCGCAAACAGCAGTTATATTCTCGTAATATCCCGCCGACGACGTCTTAGATAGATCACAAAGCACTAAATCGGTATCCGTATGATGCAGGCCAAAGCAATCGTAAGTGGTAGGTATCGAAGTCTGTGGAAAATGCAAAAGTTGTAAGGGTATCAGAAATCCAAAATCGCACAGTACAAGAGCAGACGAACGACTGCAAAACGTCAACAAATGACAGAATGTCATTCACATAACGTTGCGGCTAAAGAAGTTCGTTTTACGCATAACCTGTCAGCTGTACACTTAAAATGGAACTTGTATAAGACACGTTCCGTTTCAAAAAGGCTATTAAGAACGATAAACATAGTAACATTACTTTTTTTCCTGGCTTTATTTGAAAATTCAATTATGCGATACGAAATAAGCAAAAAATGTGCAATTTATTAAGATATTTTACATCACTAGACGTGTTAGAAAATTTTCAGGTCAAAACTTGACATGATTCTTTAGATTAATAATGATTAGATAGTGACAATAGAAAAAAAAAAATACAAAAAATAATAATAATAATACATGTCCTGTGTTACAGAGCGCATCGACTTCCTGAAGCAGAAAGTTTGTGCATGGGCGAGCCGGATTCGGCGGTATAAGCGGCGGGTTGATCGATACACGCAGAATCGCATGTTCCAGAGCGATGAAAGGTGGGTGTATAGAGCTTGGGAGCGACCTGAACAAAATGTGACAGACGTATGCCACCCGGATGATGCCGCCACGAGTGCATTCTGGCGCAGCATCTGGTCGGTATCCGTCTGTCATACTGAGGCTGGCTGGATACGGGATGTCGAGCGAGTGTGTGAGACTATACCAGAAATGGATGCAGTCCTAATTACGCCATCAGACGTTGCCAGAGCGGTCCGTCCGTTACCGAATTGGAAATCACCGGGACCGGACGGACTGCACAATTTCTGGTTGAAATGGCTAATTAGTTCACACACTTGCCTGGCATCTCAGTTCCAGTCATCCTTAGAGTCTGGGTCGCTACCGCAGTTTCTAACAACAGGCGTTACCCACCTGCTCCATAAGTCAGGTAGTCCCGCGGAACCCAAGAATTATAGACCAATCACGTGTTTGTCGACGGTTTATAAACTTCTTACATCCATTTTGAGAGCCAAAATTAATATGCACATTGATAATAACTTGATTATGAGTACTTCTCAAAATGGATGTAGGAATGGGTCCCGCGGTACTAAGGAGCTACTCCTCATAGACATGGCCATTAGCCAACAGGTTCGTCGATCCCGCAAGGATTTGTCAACATGCTGGATAGATTACAAGAAGGCCTACGACTCGGTGCCACATACATGGCTCATGAGAGTGCTGGAGTTATACAAGGTAGATGCAACTCTACGCACCTTTCTTGAGTCGTGTATGGGGCAGTGGAAGACAGTCCTTCGTTATCCAGGATGTCGACAGATCCAGGGGAATGATGAGCCTGTATGGATTAAACGGGGAATATTTCAGGGCGACAGTTTGAGTCCACTTTGGTTTTGCTTAGCCTTGAATCCTCTAAGCACACTACTGGAGGATTCAGGTCTAGGCTATCGGTTGAGAAGAGGTGGTCAGGTCATATCTCACCTACTCTACATGGATGATTTGAAACTCTTTGCTCCCAACAAATTGCATCTGATGGAGCTACTGAAGGTAACTGAAACTTTCAGTAGCGCCATCAAGATGGAATTTGGTGTAGACAAATGTGCAGTCATGCATGTAAAGCGAGGGGAGATTATGGAATCCGAGGGAATTCAACTCTCGGATTCCATAAGCCTTAGATCCCTCTCCTCATCCGAAAGCTATAAGTATTTGGGTATGTCGGAAGCGTTAGGCATCAACAATGCTGACATGAAGCAATCGTTGAAGGAGCGCTTCTTTTGTCGCCTGAAGAAGGTATTAATTAGTCTTCTTTCGGGCGGAAATAAGGTGCGCGCCTTCAACGGTTGGGTCATGCCGGTTTTGATGTACTCTTTTGGCATACTCAAATGGACTCAAACTGAACTCGACGCCCTGGATAGAAGGGTCCGTACACTGCTAACCGCAAACCGGATGCATCACCCACGATCATCGGTGATGAGACTGTATATCCCGCGGAAGTGCGGGGGTCGAGGCTTTTTAAATGCGAAGACCCTCCACAACCGCGAGATGTGCAGTCTCAGGGAGTATTTTTTAAAAGCCGAAGTGGGTATGCACCGTGATGTGGTCGCAGTGGACAAGGGGCTCACCCCGCTCTCCATGGCTAAAGAGAACTGGCGCAAACCTGTAGTGCTTTCTACCGATGACCGCAAGAAGGTATGGCAGAGCAAGGAGCTTCACGGGCGCTTCTATCGGGCTCTTCATGAGCCCGGTGTGGATTTCTTAGCGTCCGTATCCTGGCTACGTTTTGGTGACCTGTTCGGGGAAACTGAAGGTTTCGTCTGTGCAATTATGGACGAAGTTATCTTGACGAATAACTACCGGAGACATATTATGAGGGACGGGACGGTTGACGTGTGTCGGGCATGCCACCGTCCGGGTGAGTCTATCAGACATATTATCTCTGGTTGTTCTCGTCTGGCTAATGGCGAGTACTTGCACAGACATAACCAAGTAGCCAGGATTATTCACCAGCAACTTGCTCTGAAATATAAACTTGTGGATTCTGAGGTACCGTATTACAAGTATGTGCCCGACCCAGTTCTTGAAAATGACCATGTCACGTTGTATTGGGATCGATCTATCATTACTGACAGGTCTATTGTCGCCAATAAGCCTGATATAGTGGTGATAGATCGATTAGCGCGCCGCACAATGATTGTTGATGTTACCATTCCACATGACGGGAACCTCGTGAAAGCTGAGAAAGAGAAACAAATTAAATATCTCGACTTAGCACACGAGGTTGTTGACATGTGGAATGTGAGCTCGGCTGTCATTGTGCCGATTGTCGTATCAGCCAATGGCTTGATGGCCGAAAGCCTCGATCAACATCTATCGAGGCTCTCGTTAGGCGGTTGGATCAAGGGCCTGATTCAGAAGGCAGTACTCCTTGATACGGCTCGCATTGTGAGGAGGTTCCTCTCTCTGGAGCCCTAACCACCGGTAGCTTGGACCCTGTTCCCGATACCGGTGGCCTACTATTTTTTATATTTTTAAATGTTTTTATATTTTTTTATATTCTAATATTTAAAAATATAATTTATATGTATATATAATGAAATAAAGGAGATAATACTCAAATTAACAATAACTCATTTTATACAGTAATAATATTAATAGTCGTTAAGTACAGAAATATAATGTCACAAGATGAAAATAATAAAATTAATAGCCATTTAATTACCTACAGAATTTAATGTAAACGATTAACACAATATGAATAAATTTAATAAATCTCAATAATACCAAATATCGTATAAATACGTCATGGTTGTTATTTGTCAACTGATGAACTCTTCAATACTGTAATAGCCCTTCCTCAATAAATATGTCCTTAATTTGTTTTTGAATAAATTTACACTGGTTATGCTTTTAAATTCTAATGGCAACTTGTTGTATAACAAGACTGATTGATATCTGGGACTATGTCGAACCACTTTCAATTTAGGTTGAATTGTGTAGGGCAAGTCTTTCCTACGAGTACTATCTCTAGCTTCTCTTTGCTCTACAGTTTCAAATTTGTGCAAATTCTTAACAAAGTTGGTTAGCAACACAAGAATATACAGACATGGCACTGTTAGAATGTTTAGTCTTATGAAGTGTTCCCTGCACGATTCTGTCTGCCTCATGCGAAGCATTGTCCTTAAAGCTCTTTTTTGGATTACAAATGCTGACTGGATATTGTATTTATAGCTATTGCCCCAAAACTTTATACTATATCTGAGCTTAGACTCAACCAAAGCGAAATACACTCTCCTAAGTTGAGGTAAAGTTAGTTCATCCCTCAGGGATCTAATTGCATAGCATGCTGAGCTAACAGCCTTAGTTATAGAGAATGTCTCAACCTTCCAATTTAATAATGCGTCAATGGGAACACCTAGAAATTTGACATTATCAACTACTTCGACTTTGTTACCACAAGATACCACATCAATCTTGTCGTTAAATCGCGCCGTCGGTTTGAATAATACACACTTTGTTTTATTTACATTGACTTTTAAATTATTAGTACCAAACCAGTTTTCAAAAGCTTTTAACAGAGTATTAACTTTGGATTCTAATTCGAATATGTCACGTGCAGAAACTATTACATTTGTGTCATCAGCAAAAATTATCAGTTTTATGTCATCAAAAAGTCTTTGAATATACTCAATCAAGTCATTTAAAAATATTATAAAGAAAATTGGACCTAGAACGGAGCTTTGCGGGACACCACGGCTTACAGTGACTAGATCGGATTTATAGATTTTTTCTTCACCATTTACCACCGATTTTATCTCAATATACTGACGCCTGTTATGCAAATAAGATCTGAAAAGATTTAATACATTCTCCCGTATTCCATAGTGTTCCAACTTAGCCAAGAGAATGTCATGGTCTACTGTATCGAAGGCAGAACTAAGGTCAAGAAAAATACCGGCTACTTTATGTTTGTCATTTAAGTTACATATAACCTCGTCAACTAATGCCTCAACAGCATCACTAGTTGCTAGTGATGCTTGGTATCCAAATTGTTGCTTATTTAAGACATTGTGCATCTTTAAGTGTCCCAAAAGTCTTTCTTTAATAAGTTTTTCAAAGATTTTTGATAACACGGGTAACAAAGAAATCGGTCTGTAGTTCCCAGGATCCATCTTTGAACCCTTCTTAAAGATTGGCAGCACACGAGCGATTTTAAGTTGATCAGGGAATAGACCTTCCTTGATGCATTCGTTATAAAACGATGCTAATGGAGTCGCTAATAAGTCAATATTTTCTTTAATTATAGTCAAAGGAATTTCGTCATGGCCAGCTGAGGGCTTACTGACCATTTTTTTAATCATGTTGAAAATCTCTAAAGGTGTAACTGCATCAAAACACATGTTGGATTCTACTCGACTGACACTTTCAGTTAGATATGTCATTGCTAATCTTTGGTCACAAGCTTCTAGGTGAACTGTATTATCAAAACATTTGGAAAATAAGTTAGCCACATCTAGAGCATTATTAGTGACAGTGTTGTTAATCTTAAGTACAATAGGGTAATCATTCAGGTCTTTAGTAGCATTGCGCTGACTATTAACTATTTTCTATATCATTCTACTGGAATTTGAAGCCATTTCGATTTGTTTCCTAACAGAATTCCTTTTAGCACAGCTAACTACTTTTCTATACATTCTGATATACCTATTCCGATATTCCAGAACGGAATTGTCGCATTGCATCTTATTTAATGTGTTAAGGAAATGTTTTACTTTACTAGATATCCTTATTCCGTTTGTTATCCATTTGGAGCATTTATTTCTTTTGAAATTAACTTTTACTTTACACTTTTTAAAGATTGAAGAATGTATATAATTGAATTTACTAATAAAAGTGTTAACACCCGTGCTCCAGTCGGTTTCTAGTAGTTTTTTTCTGAAGTCACTTTTGTTCTCGACATTATATTTTCTTTTGGAAAGACGAACATAATTTGTCCGCTTCTTATACGTAACTTTTTCTAAACGTAGTGTGCAGAAAAGACCAGCGTGTCCGTCTGATAACCCATTGTGATCAACAGATATATATTCTACGTAACTGTCAGGCAAGTTAGTCAAAAAGTTGTCAATGCATGACTCAGATTTATTTTTCCGAAAGGTAGGAGAGTCTATCAGGTATTTGAAATTATAACACGTTAGTAATGATAAGAAAGAATCATGTCTCGAGTCTTCTTTAGAAACATCAATGTTGAAGTCACCACAAATTATACATAGTTTATTGAGAAAAAGCTGCAGTAGTTTTTCAAGCCTGTCCATGAAATCGTCAAAATTACTATTTGTGGGAGTCCGATAACAACAAACAACACATAAAGGAGAATGGGCAAAAATATATGGGGCTCGGTCCAAATTTCCACCACTAACGAGACCTATTTAGCTGAATAGTACACTAAATAAAGGTCAACTTTTAATAAGTAACCAAAAAAAAAATGATGTCAGAAAAAAGTTAAAGCGAAAAAAAAATTTTTTTTTTCAGATTTTTTAATTAATTTGCTTTTATATTGATTTTGTTCGACATTTAAGCACGCAAATAGCTAACTACATCTAAAACTAAGACGTGAGACTAAGACTCGTTTGTGCCATGATAAGAATTTTGTAAATAAAAAAACTGCTTTAGGACTTATTTTTATTGATACTTCACGTCTTTATTACACTATAGTACAAGAGAATAAAATAAGTGTCAAGATAATTATAACATGTAGATTTTAATATTAATTAGTCTTATACATTTTCGTCTATAATAATATTATCAAGATCTGCAGCTGGGAGCCTTATTGTAGGTTGGTGTCTCGCCCATCCAAAATACCAAACAATTAGCATTACGTGTGCACAGCAACCTAAAGTTCGCATCCCAGAAAGACAGGAACAATAGTAATTTGAAATTGCTTCCCGCCCATTTAGGTTGCTGTGTACCACTATATAAGTGTAATACGTTCTTGCACGTGCGTGTCTGGACTGAATCCTTGCACGAACTATCATTGCATTGTCTCGTTCGATGCCAAAGTCCGCAATGTCATATAAAGCATCTTCTCTTGCTGCTTCAATATGGTATACGCCATTGCGTATATGCTCGCTATAATAACTACGCGCAAGCTTTATTTGGTATGTTCCAAGCGCAAACAACTCCAAATCTTCGATGGTTAGAATTGGAAACTCTTCCGCTCCGATAACATCGGCTTCAACATTGCGAAACATCGCCCGCCGTCTATTTAAGTTTTTTCCTATAACATACGCACCCAGGCGATTGGGTTCATGCAGCCTTTCCCTCAAAATTCGCAAGAATTCTTGAACATGCCTGCTGTCCTGAATTAAAACATGGAAAGCATTGATGAGTGATGCAGCTACTCGAAAGTCGTCCATCACGTGGTGCAAGGCCCGATTAAAAAAATCTTGCCGGAACAGCTTAAAGTCGCGTTTGAAGCGGCCGTTTACGATTTCGACGACCCAGCGGCAAAGTGTGACTTGTCGATTCTTGTTGGCCTCAAGTGTTGATAATTGGTCTTCGCCACGCCGTACACTTATAGGCATATGCGCCTCATATCCACGGAACTCAATTTCCGCAATTACGTCCCTGAAGCCACGGTCACAAATAAATACATCGCCTTGCGTGAACAAATAATGAAAAGGGTTGTCTTCATTCTCTGCTATTAAGCCTCGCATTATTTCAGCGTCGGATGTTGTAGCTGCATGTGGGCCAGTAACATCTATGATGTAGCCATCACTACATACTAAAAGAAACGGCTTCAATAGGTTGCTATATTTGTGCAAGCTGTATGTTTCCCGTTGAAATAGGAAGTTGCTTGACTTTTGGATATATATACAGGGTGGAATCGAAGTCATGGGCATTATTTTAACCTAAGGCACTACTCACGATACTGATTGCATTAGGGCTATTAATACGCAAATCAAAAATATTATTAATGCAAGTAAGGAAAACCTTAAAAATGTAGTAAGTCAAATTGCACAAGGCTTATTATTGCAAATAAACACTTAAAGTAATTAAAACAAAATACTTTGTTAACGCCAATAATTGTTGAAATATCAAAATCTTAAAGCGCAGTTACAGCGCAAAGCGAAATGTAAACAAACATCACCTGCGCGCGCGCGGGTTTTTCCTTACAAGTAATAATAACAATGGGCTAC
Organism: Globia sparganii; assembly: GCA_949316385.1. Taxonomy (NCBI): domain Eukaryota; kingdom Metazoa; phylum Arthropoda; class Insecta; order Lepidoptera; family Noctuidae; genus Globia; species Globia sparganii. Next base: position 21,576,043 of record OX438654.1, read on the forward strand.
AAGACATTCCGTCCGGCGGGATTCCCTGAACTCTCTCCGTCCCACTCCCTCACTCGCAAAAATACGAATATCACCCCCGCGCGGGGTATGCTTCCCGCCGCAACACGAAGTCACGAACCCGGAACCAGTGTCATAACGACTGCGCATGTGCATTGACGCGTAATTGATTTATTGATCCCGTGACGTAATCGCCGTACTCGCCGCTCGCGTCATACGGTGCTTGGATTGCAGTGTATTAAGTGTTAGTTTATTAGTTGTGTGTTGTGTGTGTGTTTGTGTACACGATGCCTCGACCGCGTAATGTGCAGGCTAGGTACACCAACCAACAATACCCACAAATGGTTGTAATTTACGATCGCACAAGAAATTTAGTATGAACTCGTGAAATGTTCCATCGGCGCTACCCGAACGACCCTATTCCTTCACGGGGTCTCATTCCACCAGAACCACTCAGAACCTGTTGGATTTTTCGTCTTTTCACGTGCCAGCACATGCACAAGCTCGTGGAAGAGCACCCGTTTACCCTCTGTCACTTTACCGACAAATAAGGTTTTTTCAAAACAATCCACAAGCTAGGTACGTAAATGTTTTTTTTTAATGTATGTTAGTTGACGTAGTTTTGACCGTCCTAAACCGGCAAAGTACGAAGGGAAAATTGGAATTTATTATGAATCAATTCATTGGCAACTTACGAATGTCACGTGAGTCGGGCGGGGTCAAAGAATTCACGCCCAATGACGCGCGTACGGCGTAGTGTACCTACGCATTTGCTATCGAGAAGCGCAACTAATTTGATACTTTGTATGACTTACTACATTTTAAGGTTTTCCATACTTGAATTAATAATATTTTTGATTTGCGTAATAGTAGCCCTAATGCAATTAGTATCATAAGTAGTACCTTAGGTTAAAATAATGCCCATGATATCAAATGCACCCTGTATATGTACCGTCTATTACAACAATAGCCTTTCTTTCTTCCAACCCTCTATCTGGGTTTCCATAAATGCCGTTTGATAGGATGCGATTTCTTTCTACAATTTCATTTCGTGAAATATGGTTTAGCCCCAGATGCTGTGGTACGAAATCACGTAACAGACACGTTCGTGTGACAGTCATTTTACGCTCAAGCGTACGTCGACTCATTCTAAACAGAACGCTCAGTCTTTCGTTGCTCTCTCCCGTACGAAGCTTCATCAAATAAATTGCAAGTGCAGTATTGGGCTGATTCTCTTCGTGTGACAAAGATGGGGTTTCTCTTATTATCTGCTCAAATTCGTCATACGTCAAACCCACACGATAGTGCAGTATTTTCGAGTCCATCGACCTCACATTTTCGAAATCCATTGTATTTGTATTATTTTGAATGTGAGTTTGCAATAATTTCATCATATTTACAAATAATGCTCCCGTAAACTCATGGGACGAGTTTGGAGCATTAACTAAACGATACCAGTCATTCAGATCCAAGTGTTCTCGACAAACTCTTGCATTTGGTGGTATATAATAGTTTGAGTGCACTAAAAGATCAAGCTTGATTGACTCCGGAATGCGACATCTACTTTCATTGACACATTCAAAAAAAATGCAAGCGTTGGATGTGTTTGGTGCCCTCGCATATTCTGGTGTTTCGAAAACGCCTTCAGCAGGTCTTCCGACTTGCGGATTTGGACCCCCTTGATTCCCACCGCGATTGACTGCATACTGCACCCTCAGCCAACAATTGCGGCAGATATACTCTTCACCGTTTAGGCTTAACTGTAACAATTAAAAATGCAGAGATTAATAAAAACCAGCAACACACCACGAATACCTACAATCGAGAAGTATTAACTGGCACCTCGTCCCCCTCAGCTGTCCATCGACCGGTAGCCGGTCGATGTAAAAAAAAGCGCGCATATGTCGCAGCCATTTTGCGAATTGGCTTGTCTGTCCGTCGACTTTTGTAGCCCACATATTTAGCGATATTGTATCTATAGAACTATATTTTAATGCTCTTATCTTAAACAAAGTGTAGGGAAAAGAACAAGGATGGCAACGACATAACTTTTATATTCAATAAAAAACTTTAGAGATATTCGTCATTTCAATCACAAGTGCCGATAATTCGCGAAGTCACCCAGAATGGCTGTGACAGATGCGTGCTTTTTTAGATCGACCGGCTACCGGTTGACCGATAGTTAAGCCGAAAACGCGCAAAATGGCCGCGACAGTTGAGGGATTAATAGTCTTGACAACTAATCCGGAGATCGTGGGTTCAAATCCGGTTGTGTTCGGTCTGCGTACGGTAAGGAACGTTTGTGATAAATCTGCGCGCTTAACAACTGTGAGTGCATTTTTTTTTTTGTATTTATTAAAACTGCCCCACGCTAGGAATTTCTCTTGTATTGTGGGTGCGTTTACAAAACTTTAAACTCACATACACAAACAGCAGACCCGGAACATTTACTTGTAGGTCATACAAATATTTGTTCCGTGCGGGAATCGAACCCGCAACACGCAGCGCAACAGTCAGTCGCTTAACCCCTGCGCCAACCGTGTCGTACCGCCCGACGGTACGGCGATAGAGCTCACCACCCATCACGATAGAGCGTAATAATCGTCGATAAAACGAGGTTGTACGATTGTTCTCAGTGACTTGCAGTTCACAGTCCATACTCGGAAACACCGCTGAAACCTCTAAGATTCGTGTTGTATAAAAAATTAAAAAGAATGTGTATGTATGCTAACCTGCCGAGGCGCCACAAGTCCTTGAATATGCTCAGCAGTTCCCGGGTGGTTATCCAGGAATGGTTGAAGTAACTGATGATGTCTTCTTCGTAACAATGAATAATTACAACAAATGCAGTTTCTTCTTTCAAATTGCATTTTGACAGAAGTCACAGAAAGTCCGAAATGAGATAGCCAAGGTCACATAAATTGAGAATCACAGAAAGTCCGATAGGAGATAGCCAAATAGTCACAGAAAAACAAACGCACAGTACGCATCGAGAGCAAACACACGAACGACTGCAAGGTACTACCCGTGCGCGGTAAGTTGGGACCTTCTAGGAATGCGACTCCCTGCCCGCTTCCCCGCACTTCCCCGATGGCGCCCGTATTGTACCGCGCCATTGTAACACGCCACTGTGACGTCACCGCACTCAGGTACTTACTTATCGCGCACCGGTAGTACCAATCTTTTACTTGCTCGATGGCGACAAGCCGTGTACCTGGACCACATAAAAACCGGTTGCGTCGGAGGCGCCTTTGTTCCACGAAGCGTTGTTCTCTAGGTGCATAAGAGACGAAAAATCGTGCTATCGCTCAAAACCCTGGTTGCGTGGTGCTGACTGCTGACGGTGACGAATAGAAAAGTAATTGAATAAAAAAATCTATGATATATATTTTTTTTTAATTTTGTTATAACTTTTTACTGACAGCATATTTTTTTTTGCTTTCATAATGAAAGTTACTCTATATTTAGCGGACTATTTAGTTACATAGGTCTCGTTAGTGGTGGACATTTGGACCAAATTCGCCCAATGTCCTTTGTCTCAGTATCTCTAACTCCACACACTTCGAAACTATTAATTTTATATAATTGCTTACACACTTGCAACTCTTCTACATTTCTATCATTTTGTGTTAAAATCATCGAACCTCCCCTGTTCTTTTTGTGTCTAGTATTGTAAGACCCTATTTTGTAATTGATAAAATTAAATTGTTTTGCGAGAGCATCATTCAGAAAATGTTCAGAAATGCACAAGAAGTTAAGTTCCTTTGAAAATTCGCTGACATATATTTCCAGGTCATCTTTTTTATTGTTAATACCACATAGATTTTGATAAAAAATATTAATTCGTACATTATTATTACCATAATTACATAAATTATTATCCAAATTACTATGAATGAAAAAACTGAGAGTTTTGTCCAGTTGTGCTATCGTTTAGCGGGTGGTCCACAGGGAATAATTTCATGTCAATTTTAATCTATCCATAATGTTTTTAAACACTGGATTAATAGACAAGAGCCTCGACCAACACCTGAAGAGGCTCTCGTTGGGCAGCTGGGTCAAGGGCTTGATTCAGAAATCAATACTTCTGGACACGGCTCGCATTGTTAACAGGTTCCTCGCTCTGGAAGCCTGACCGCCGGTAGCTCAGACCCTGTCCCGATACCCGTGGGCTATTATTTTTTAATATTTTTATAATCTAACATTTAAAAATGTAATGTAAGTATAGGTGTAGCAACCGCGACACAGCAAATGGGCCAAGCTGTTTGATTTGCTCAATTGAGATGTTGTCCACTCCAGAGGCTCCGAACCCAGATTGGCCGAAGCAAGGAAAACCTGTTCAGGTGGAGATTCATAGACGACTCCGCCTTGGAGTGTAAATGCGGTGCTGTTCCACAAACGATGGGACACTTACTTACAGGAACTGGTGGACGCTGGTGATGGCGCCAAACAAGTAGCCGAATTCTGGGCCGAGTCCATTTAGATTGCTATGGATACGCTAAGAAGAAAATGTAATTCATATTATTATTGTATTGTATTTATCATTAAAAATAAAGGAAAATATGGATGATTATTGCCGAACTATTCATACTGATATTTTTAAGCTCCCGACTATACTATGTTGGTGACCTAAAGCAAAATATTATTTTGTTACATTCTTTAGCCAGATAGATCCGAACAACGTAATTAGGCAGAAAATAAGCTAGGAACGTTAAGTACCTATCTCAGTTTTAATGAATGGAACGTTTTTTTTTCTAAAGTTTTCTTTGTTCTCAATCCTGGAATAACAACGAAGGAAACAAACAGAACTTATTCAACAAAACTTCCTGTAATAGAGCTATTTAAAACCTGATTACCATACGTGATCTGGAACAAGAACATTTAAATAAACTTCCAGAACGCAGTGAAGTTAATTCGAAGTCATTAATATTATTATTCTGGCTGGCAACCCTGCAAGAATGGCGTGTGCGGAAGAGATCGGCGTCAAACGTCGCGACCGTTCGACGTTCGACATGACTGTTAGTTATGTTTGTTTGATAGTAGTTTCTGCACTCTGTAACCTGCAGCTCAGCATATATGATGTCGAAAGTGCTAGTTAGCTTGCTTGTGAAAGAAAGTTGCCACAGTGCATTTTGTGCACAGATGAATGAATTGTGTGAGGAAAGAAAAGGGAAGTGAATCATACCCTGAAGTTTGACAAGGAATAAGGAAGAAGAAAACGTATTGCACCAACTTGGCCCAATTAACATGGGACAAGCGCAGGAGATGCTGATACATCAAATAATGAATTTATAAAACCATGTACCGTAACTTTATACCTATGTGTCACGAATAAATAGACTTAAAGTGGCAGAAAGAATCCAGAAGGCCAATTCTCGTAATTTGAAACGTTCAAAATCTAGTCGCAGTCTCATCTCGGCGACAAACAAATGTCAAAGATTTGTCAAAATGTAGGAAAAATTAGAGGTATTTTTGACAGATTGAGACTGAAATCAGACTGTGAACGTTCTTAAAATTACGAGAATTCGAAACGTAGATCCCCTCTGATCTACGGTTCGACTCGTCAGAGCATTTATTTTGTAAAATTGGAATATTTTTACCCTATTGCGAATATTTTTAGAAGCGTTATTATAGAAAACGCAAAAATAATACAATACATTCACTACTTTAAGGATAGACTGTAATAAATGCACACATTACATACCTACCCACAAAATAGATATTTTTGTTTTAATTGATTGACATCAACATAACGTGCACTCATGGGCATAAATAAACATGAGGAACGTTTTTAAATAAACCCGAAACCGTCCCAATACGAACAATGCACAAATGTAACTCCGACATAAACATTGTATCCAGGGTACAATGCAGTTAATATTAATTGCCAGTTACCTGACGTGCCATGGTGCCACAATGCATACATATTCGATGCCCACACATTGCCCGCGGTACGTTAGTGGGCGATATAAAATTCTGATTGGATCACAGATTATATTACCCACGGAGTTTAAAATAAACTTTATAACATATATTTTTGGTAAGCGGATATTGCAAAATAGAAGGAGGGTTACAACTTAATTATTATTGTGGTCTGCAAATAATAGTAAAAAATATAAATCTAGCTTAAGAATAAACATGAAAAATGAGACAATCCGAATAAATGACATTTTTCGTGGAAGTAGAAGAAACTGTGTCTAAGTAGTTAAATACAATTAGGTAACTTATTGGTAAGCTTTAAAATCAAAATCAAATGTAATTTATTCAAACTAGGCTGAGAATCAGCACTTTTCGAACGTCAATTACAAAAGACAGTCCCCCCAAAACGCCCGCCCTTCACCACTTCCTAGTGCTTTCGCTGGGGAGAAGAAGTGGCGCAACAAACTCCCCAGCAGCACAGCTGTCTGTTCAGTTAGAAAATATATTTAGCCAATAACTCTTTCCTTCATTTCAGATTAATGCTTTCTGTACCTACTTTCAAATACTAAGAATCTCGATTTAAAGTCTAGGATCCCCTCGCCAAAGCCATTTTATCAACCCAAACTCCCAAAGAGATCTAGAGAAGCTAACCACGACCTCTCAGGAATGCTATTCTGTAAAAATCTCACCGTGAAAACTTAGATGAAGTGAGCTGTCACTCCACCTCATGTTAGGGATAACCCCTATTGATAGCTCACTTCACGTTCACTTCACCTAAGTTATCACGCTGAGATTTTTACAGAATCGACCGGCTGTACTTCAGAGAAATAAAAGCTTTGGTTAAAAGCATTTTATTCAGCTGCAGCCATTTTCCCATCATTACCGTTTTTTATTAAAAGGGAAGCGCTAATAGCTTCAATGGTATTCGGAGAGTAAGTGCCGGAAAGGGGAACCTCAAGAAAAACGGGAAGCAAAAAGTTGAGGGACTCTGAAGAGGTAGGGGAGTTATTGTAAAGGTGCGACTTCACCAGTATGCGGAACTGTGCGACACTGGCACAAATGTAGCTTTCAGTGGACTCACTCAAGTAAACATTTAAAATATATGCTACACTGTACGCTAACAAAATTTACGCACGAATTTGTCGGTGGAAATGGAGACTATAAGTGCTCATACACACGAGCGGCACGCGTCAAAGGCTAACTGCAGCCGTCTACAAAAGTCAACGACTGCCGTCGACGCGTGTCGACGGCGGTATGAGCCCTAACGGATCTGCAACTCAGTATGAGCACTGTTGGAGTTCTGCACAAAATGTTGGAGAACAAATGTGCATAATTTTGGTGGAATCGCGCCTTTAGGGATAAAGGGGTTGGTTCTACTAATCTGCGAATGTGGGGCATACACGGTGCGAACAGACACACTTAGTTATTCGCTTTAGGGATGAGAGACTTATTCGTAGTTTTATTCGGGGAGTTTCGAACGTTGAACTAAACATAATAGGAAATACTTAGTTGGTAAGTATAGCAATACCCTAATTGAATCACAATCTGAATCATTTTGAAAGGTATTGCTAATCCGTTGCTTCATTATAATTAATGGATGATCACCCATCCATGGACTGGCCTCGGAAACCACAGCTTAACCTTTGATCGACCCGTGCGACTGTTATTACTTAGCCACAAGCTTTTCCTCTGTCCTGTCAGGACTACACTCTCAGTTTACAAATTAATAAATGTCGGCGAGGCGTATGAATCGAGCATAAAAGCGAAACACTAAAATTCTACCTACTAATCTAAATACAAATAAGACCTCAGAATTAAGGAAAGTAACAAACATTACCACGTAACAACATTTTCACAAAATATCACACAACAATTCGGCTCTAAACAGCTTCGTAACAATAGTTTGATATTGTAACATTTCGAGCCAGTGTTGCCAACCTATAAACATTACTTTTGCTGCAGTACCGTTGAGATCTGAAGTGGATAAGCTGTAGCGTTAAAAGCGCAATAGCACGAACTATGGCCTTCGTGAGCAATATTAACCAGTGTTATAATTGTTGTAAGGAACGAATCGCGTTTTAAAGATTTTTATTTCGTTGAATTTTCATTTCATAGCTCGTTGCTTATCTAGGTGCTGTTTTTAATCGACATCGAAAAGGAGGTTCTTTAATTGTGTTTTGATAAATCTTTATGCAACTGCAGTGTTCTGTTTCGAGGTGCGAGGTTTCTACTTCAATAACACTTCTACTACTTCCACTTTAATTACAAGATATTAAGTTATCTAGCTTAGGTATTGGTTATTTTTAAATGACTGATTCATCTCCTAAAATAAAGCAATATGCAGTTTAGGTTTAACGAATTTATTTACTCATAAAGAACAATACAGTTCACTTCACAATGAGCTTGAGTAAAAATAAAGTAGGTAATGTATGTTTTACAGCGATCGAGCTATTTTAGTAGATGTTGTCATAAATGTATTTTTTTAATTTTGATTTAAACACTGCAAGCGTTTTGCTATCCTTGATATTATTTGGCAGATTGTTGTACAATTGTGCTCCTTCATATGTGATAGTCTTTTTACCATAGTTAGTCCTATTTCTTCGCAATTTAATCTGGTTGGTGTTTCTTAAGTTATGGTGATATAATTTTTTAACAAGTTTTATATCTGATTTTAATTCACCAGTCATTATTTTTCGTACTAGTATGCACATTGTGTAAGTGTATGATTGCGTTATATTAAATATCTTTGTGTTACGGTACAGTTTCATAAAAGTACAAAACCACTTAATTATAGTCGAAGAAAACAAAGTGAGGGAAAAATTGTCTAGTATTTAATCTGGTATATCTATGGTTTCAATCAATACTGTTCGACTTTACATTCCGCACAACATTCCGGAACACCGCTACGCCAGTATGCTACGTGGTGCACCGCTACGCCGCTATGCTACGTGGTGCACTGCTACGCCACTATGCTACGTGGTGCACCGCTATGTTACTATGTAGGCTACTTGAACGCATCTACGCAACACTGCTAGATTACGCCGCCGCCGCTCCGCTACACCGCTATTCTACGCCGCGCCGCAACGCTACGATAATGTTTATAAGTGCACAAAACGTTACTCCTCAATGCCTATCCTGGCTAATATAATTTATTCTGATAGATCGTATGGTGATTTCCATGACTTGAGGGATTGAACCATGATTTGAATATCAAGCAGCAAAACTAAACAAAAAGTGCCTACCATAAACCTCTCGGTATATTGAATCAAAGAAAGAAATCACGCCATTGTCTGCGAAAACAGTAATAAGTAAATAACAAATAAATCAATACTTCAAACATAAAAGCATAACATTCATAACAAAATCTGTGACCCAACAAAAATGAGGTGTAAAGTGAAAAAGAAAAACGGATATTATTTGATCGTACGATGTATCACCCGAGTAGGAATGGGGAATGCGAAAACAAACTCACTTCGAATATCCAATGAAAAATCAATCCATCAAATCCAATAAAAAATCTAGAGCAGTTATTATTTCGATGGTGCTGGGATGAGTTGTAGCTTGTAGTTTTGTTGGAAATACGTATAAACTTTTATTTGATATTCTCCCTTCACCACTTTATTTGTTTAGCTTTGTTTGAAATCAGACGCAATTATTAGGTTGTTAAACAAATAACATTCAAGTTTTACGACTGTGTACTGTGGCTTTCGTGATTACATTTTTCGATAGTTCATGGGTTTTGTTTATCCTATTCGTGATTAAGTAGGTACCTAATAATAAAGTGAAGAGTGATTGTTTGTTTGTTTCGCGCGCTATTCTATGAAACTACAAGTCGGAATTGAAAAATTCTGTTTGCAGTAAATTGATAGCCCAATTCTTAAGGAAGGTGTAGGCTATTTAACGACACGCTAAGACCGTTAGGAGCAGAGCAAAAAGACACGTGGACGTCGCGGACAGAAGCTAGTTAATAATATTTGCGTTCATCATCAGCTGTGTTCAGAATAGGCTGAGTATATTTACCTAAAGTTTAAAGAACAGAGACGGAAATCGGAGACTTCCTTATGAATAAATTTTTTTTTACCGGTAAATTTTCTGGAACCTTTAGCTATGTAAATTTTTACATCAAATTATTACAATTAAAGCTTCTATTAGGTAAACATTCTTCCTTAGAACATTTTGCACATATATTTTTTTTTATTTTCATACTTTTTGTTTCATAGTAAAGATCATAGATACCTTTGACTATGATCTTTACTATGAAACTAAGGCAATGGTGCTTTACAAACATATTTAAGTGAAGTTTTACTATAATTACACGATTCGCTGCATCCTCATCTTAACCTTGCTCCAAAAAATCACCGCTGATTTCTCTATCTTAAGCGACGATGATGCGATGCACCATCAAAGCAAGCATCGATGAAAATCTTTAAATTTAAGACTTGTCGAGTGGAATATCCAAATATCCAGACCGCTGGGAATGCTCAACACAGTCTACCAAGCGGAGTGTGTGGGCATAATACAAGCGGCTTATGCCATAGCAGCCAGGAGAGTTGCGGACATCCATAATCGCATACCTACTCGCTCCTCAGTCCTCTAATCCCTAGGAAAAAAATGGATCACATCGAACCTAATACTAGAATATCACAATGCGCTAGAACGGGTAACTGTATTGAACCGCAATATAGTGACACTACAATGGATAAAAGGACACAGTAGATCGCTAGGTAAAGACGCAGCTGACGAGCTGGCCAGAAGGGCATCCAGTACGTCAGTTTGTGGACCGGAACCTGTCGTGCCCATCCCATTCAAGCAACTACGCAGGTGGCTACAGGAGCACACCCACACACAAGCAGAAATCTGGTGGATGACGTCACCAGGCTGCAGGCAGTCCAAGGAAGCTATGCCATCATTAGATGGCAAGCTAACCAGGCATTTATTACGACTGAACAGGAAAAGCCTACGCCTGGTGACGGGGACCATCACGGGACACTGATCGTTAAATAAACACTTCCACACAATAAGCATAACGGACAGTTCCCTGTGCAGGGCTTGCATGAAGGCTGATGAAACCGTTACGCCCTTTGCGTAAACAGGCGTCACCCAGATTAGATCAGAAACACTCGGGACACCCAGATAAAACACAAATGTTCTCAACAGACCACGAGACTTAATCAGCTTCTGGGGGGAGGTGGGCTGGTTGGAATAACCACCGACGGCCGCCATGGCCCACGCACAATGGTCCATTTGAAGGACTAAGTGCGGAATCCAATCCCATGACATAGAAAGACTTGTTGAGTTAAAAAGAAAAATGCGCTCAGTTTATAAGGTTAATCATGACGATATCGACATCGTCATCAGATTTTGGATAGCAAAATATTTAATTGCGTAATACGAAACACCTTGTACAGAGGCCAGCACATCAAGCTACCCCAATCTGTCAGATTTTCCCAATTGAATATGAACCTTATTCCTAAGTACTAAAATTGAAAATCTATCAAAGAAATTTGACAGATTGGGGTAGGTTGACCTGCTGGCGTCTGTACCAGCGGGCTAATTGCGTAACATTCACTGAACTGTATTAAACAGTATACCTAATAGAGGTCAGTGGTAACGAGGTGGTAACACACTATCAGTAGCAATGGCTTTCATTGTGACAGTTCAACAACATTCATTGCGTTACCTACCTATTTACGTTGTTGAGCAGACAAATTTTTCGAACATATGAAGCAATGGATTAGCAATATGCTTCAATTATCTGTCGATTGAAAAATCAGACATATTTATAAAATACAAATAAAAAGCATTTTTATTTCACCCTTTTTAGCTACCCGAAACTGTCACGTTTTCCCAATCAACTTTGAATATTTTGTTGTAGCAATAAAGTTGAAAATCTATTTATGACAGATTGTAGTAGCTTGATGTGCTGGCGTCTGTATAGAGGCCAGCACATCAAGCTACCCCAATCTGTCAGATTTTCCCAATTGAATATGAACCTTATTCCTTTGTGCTAAAGTTGAAAATCTATCAAAGAAATTTGACAGATTGGGGTAGGTTGACCTGCTGGCGTCTGTACAATCTCTGATCGATCACAGTACTCAAGCGTTTGTTGGAGTATCAAATATCGGTATTAAAGAGAACCCCTGCCTGAACCGTTTCTCTAATAATATTTCTAATGTCATGTCTAAATATATTCCGTTCCGGGTAATATTTCAACCACAAAAAAAAATCAGTTTTAGAACGTTCACGTGACCGTCAATGTCAAATTCGACACCTGCGAATTGCCATTGTCAGAGTGACGTTTAGGTTACATTTTTGTTTTCAGCTGTTCAAAGCTTTTACGAAAAAACATAATACAATAACAACTTAATTAGCAATTCAAATTAATCGCGATACAATTACGTGCACTTTAGACGAACATAATCAAATCTATGAGTGTCATTTTGAGACCGGGTAATTAGGAAGATGTTTATCAAAATATGAAACAAATTCTAGTTTTTGTTATGAAAGAAAATGTAACATAAAAAATGTTTTTAGGTGTCTTTCACATCCACAGAACGATGGCCTCAGTAGCAGGAGTGGTAGAGAGTACAATAAGAAGCAAATTGCTATCATCCTTGGGTGCTAAACATTTAGAAGTGATCAATGAATCCTACATGCATAATGTGCCGAAAGGAGCAGAGACACACTTCAAAGTAGTGGTCGTATCTGACAAATTTGATGGGTTGTCATTAATCAAGGTAAGTGGTCTATCAGTAAGATAAAGGATGACACATTTTAATTTAACAAAAAAGAAAATTTTAAACCAAAACCATTTTTTTTTTTTTTTTATTCGCCCAATGGGCAGGCTAAAGTCTTTCGACCATACCGCCTCGTCTTTCGTGTAGTAAACCAAAACCATCAGAACTTGAGAACCATAATTACAGTGACATAGACACATTGGTTTTTTTTTTTTAATTATTTCTCTCCCATAACATAGATCTACCCAAGACACCATACAAATGTTATTGTGTTAATTTAGTAAATTGTGGTATTCAACTTTATAAAGTCTGGTGTCTTGTACAATGTGTCCCAAAATTCAATGATAAGCGGGAACCAGAGGTTGGACCTGATCATGAAACTCAAGAAAAATGTTGAAAACAAAATATCTCAAGCAAATTACAAAGTGGACTGAAAAAAACATTTAAAATTTTAAGGAAAAAATCATTTTGATTGATTTTTGTGTAAAAACTACAGGCATTCTGGGATTTTTAAGGGTTGTGGTGAATAGAGTGCTACTTAGGTTGCCAATACAAAAAAAAACAAATATTTGAAAAATTGTGGTTAGTACTTAAAAATAACTTAAGCCGTGTCTATTTTCGAAAAATTTCAATGTATTTTTTGTAATTTCCAAAAAACAATTTTTTTTTACTGTTGTTAAATTTTTTTTTAATTTTTTTTCGAGTAGTCATGAGCAGGTCCACCCCTTTTTTTTTTTTTTTGTGGATGGGAAATCATCCAATGACCCCTCCCACTCTGGGTAGAGCAGAAGGGAGTGTCAGACTCTTACTGACTAAAACCCACCCGTGTTCCTTCCTTAGCCCTTTGTGTTCCGGGGTAGCGGTAACCCTTTCGGACAATCCCGCTGCCCCGGCAGGCTTCGGCCCTTGCGGGCCCCTTCCTTATGCTGACATCTCTTTGAGGCGCGCGTGGAACACGTACGCGCCGTCCGGCACGGGCCTGGTCCTGATCGGACGGAGAGTTACCCATTACTCTCCGCCCGCAGGCCCGCGCCTACGGTGGCCGGGAGTCGTCTCGCGGCTCCCGACGCCCGGGGCGTCTCCCGCGGCGGCTGGGACGTGAGGCCCTCTCCCTCAGCCGTCCCGCCACCTCCTTCGCTAGCATGACTGCTTCGCAGAAGGAGGCGACTGCCTCCCACTCCCTCTCGCCCCGGACCATGGCTTGAACCAGGGCCGGGCGCGAGAGGTCGCCGCCGCTGCCGATCGCCTCTGCGAGGACACGGCGGTGCTCCGCCCAATTGGGGCATACCGCCACCGTATGCTCCACCGTGTCCTCCGGGCGACCCTCGCAGTGGTGACACCCGGGCGTTTCCTCCCGCCCGATGGTGTGCAGGAACCTCCCGAAACACCCGTGTCCGGTGAGGACCTGCGTCAGGCGGTAGGTGAGGGCGCCGTGGCGCCTCTCTAGCCACTCCTCAAAGAGGGGTCTTACCGCCGCTATCGCGGCGTGCCCAGCAGGTCCACCCTTTGGTGCCCTCTTATCGTTGAATTTCGGGGACAAGTTGTATATTATACACTCCAATAGGAGTAATAACACACTCTAATAATTACACAATGTTGAAGCCAGCCTGCTACAAAATATATCTCATGTTTGTTTTTTTTTTTTATTTCAGAGGCACCGTTTAGTAAATGATATTCTAAAGGATGAACTTCAAAATGGAGTCCATGCATTGTCCATCATAGCTAAATCTCCCCAACAATGGGAAACCAGTGACAAAGTTGTAGAAAGTAGCCCTTCTTGTAAAGGTGGATTTGGAAAGTAGTCCTGAATATTAGTATTCTAAACTAGCTAATCATTTAAATTTTGAATAAAATATGTTAATATTTTCATTTTTATTACGGACTTTCATACAAAGAAACTAGTTCTAAGCTGACTCAATTTTGTTACTTATTACGAAAAAAGGATTTTCTTCAGATTTAAGTTCTAATAAAATGAGCAGTACAAATTTATACCAGCTCATCTCTAAGTTAATCCTTCGTTTGCCGGTATGTGGATCCACATGAGACAATACTCTCATTATTCAACAACATTAAAAATGTAGCTTGGTGGTTTAAATCAGCTGTTGTTTCATAGAAAAGTGTTAAGTATTGCACTTTAGCCACAGATAAATATAATAAATGGTCAAAATGTATGGAAGAGCAATTTTTTTTTTAATAAACTACAAAAGATTTCAATTTGGGGGGGATCATGTACTGAATCCATGGCAACAGGTTGCGCGTCGATATCCCTGTCACCCTGTATTGTACAGACGCCAGCATATCAAGCTACCCGAAACTGTCAAATTCTCCCCAGTCAACTTTGAACCTAATGCTTTAGCGATAACATTGAAAATCTATTAAAGTTTAACAGAAGAGAACACTAGCTTGATGTGCTGGCATCTCTACATACATTCTACACAGACTCATAATTTATGAGTATCGAGATTCCTAATAAAAAAAACAATTTTGACGATAAAAGCTTTATTGTTACACTATCTCTTAACATTCTAATTGGACTTTTATTATCAGCAGATCAATATGTCATAAACAAGATTATTCTTGTAATACTCAATAATACAAATGTGTTCAACATAATACATAAATAAACATTCAATATTTATTTTAATACTACACACAATTTCCATCAACAATAATGATATTATTTGAAAACTGTACAGCATGCACTTTCATAGATTATTAGAATGAATTTGTACACAGTTTAGGATCAAGGACCAACACACAAAGAGCGGAGTGGCGAAGTATAAGTGTTGTTAACACTTTGAGAACACTTGAGGGACACTTAACGCTCATACGCGTAATAACAATATAATTTCAATTACGTCTCGTTCAGTGTTCTCAACCTATTAATATCTTCTTTACCACACAATATGATTTCAATTACAACAAAAAAAAAAAAACATTTATACAGGACATAATTATGTATACAGGAAGTCAAATAAAACAACACTGTCCACTCTTGGTGTGTGGAGCTCCATAGTTCACTATTTTACAAATATTAGTTTAATCAGATGAAATATATATTATTTTATGAATTGATTCATAGAAGTTATGATTGATCATCATATTTGTTCAATAATTACGTTTCTTGATTCAGTATTTTATCTTCGAAAAAATTTGCATTTACACTGTAGAAGGCTTAATTTAATATCGTCAAAAAGCTGACAAGGTTTTGATTGGGTCGGACCGGGTTTTCGTTCCATACTATAATTATAATACTGTGCGCTAACGCGTTACAATATATGTTTGCACAGAGTCTACGTGACTTCAATAAACGCCAAATGCGAAGGCACCTTTATAATACTCTGTTATTTTACCAATTGTTTTTTTCCTTTGCTATAGTTTCTTGCACTGTTGTACAGTGTGTTTCAAATAGTTCACTTTGATCACTGCACTCGATCCATTCACTCATTTCACACCGTATAACGGTGTTAGTTGTATCAGAGATTAAAGTTCTCCAATCGTAGCTTGCCTTCGTTTTCAGTCAGGTAGAGTAGATCTGCCATGGTCTGCTCGCAAATTGCTTCTTCTGCTTTCTCGGACATCTGAAAAATATAAGATAATTATATCAAACATCATTATATAACAAGCCTATACTCCTATTGCCTGCGAACCTATTGCCATTAATCGGGCACTAAGGTCGCGTCCGTATAAAAATAGATCGTCGCGCAAATACGCGATCATCTCGTTCATGTCACTTTTTGTTCGGAAAACCGGAAGGGGCCTTTGCTGGCGCGGCCACGCGTTCCCCGGTGCACCGAACAAAAAGTGCGACGATCGCTTTTGGTTAGGACACGGGGTAATACAGACCGAACAACACTGCCTGAAGCATGGTTTGGACTCGAGTGTTCCCAAGCGCGTTAGCTACGCGTGTGGTTAGATCCTCCTAGATTATTTTGCTTGAAAAGGAAAATAGATAAGTCTCCTCAAGAAGCCAAGCACAAGCAGAAACACCTAAATATTTAAAATACACTTACCGGCCTATATTTATACTCGCTAATTGACGGCGCATACTTGAAGTTAGGTCCAAAGTTTACACTGACAGTGACATTCTTATGCAGTGACACAGTAGGGTAGTAACACCCTTCGTAGATATCCACGAAAGCCTCGCCCTGACACTCGCCATTCTTGAAGTAGTATATCTTACTGCCCGGTAACGGCTTGAGATTATTTAGAGATTCTTGTATATTGTCCTTGTCTTCATAATAGAGATGGCTCTTGAATTTCACCAACGGCTGGAAGTAGAAAAAGATATCATTGATATGTAGTAAGGTTTGGTGAAATGATATGAGACTAAAAATGCATATTACATCACAGATTCTGATAATATTTTTTTTATAAATTATAAGTATTTATTATAAAAAGCATGCAACAAGTTTATGACTTAAAACATGTTATTAAAATTGTAGGTAAATATTAAATCAAAACTGTGAAATTGTTTTCCCAATTTTATTTATCAAAGAAAACAGTCTTTCGCAGTGCATACTTCCACTTTCACAGCTAGGCATGAGCCTTTCCAAATGTTTGCCTCGCAAACATGTGGAAAATTGGATCTGCATGTTTATGCAGATCCGATTTTCGATATTCTTTTTATTTTAGTGTTTTCACTTACCCTGTCTTTGTAAGTATTAGGAGTATACTTGGTGGTGACACTCTCTGGCAACACGACGAGGAATCCTAGCGTGTCGCCCTCGCCGTAACCCGAACTGTAGTGCTTGCCTTTAGACTCGTGGAACCTGCAACGTTTTGTATTTACATTTTAGAGAAAGACACATTTACGGGGATAATAAGTTTTTTTTTTATAGTGGCAATGCAACAAATTAAATACTCCGAAATGTTAGAGGAGAGATAGCAAACATTTAACTTAGAGAAGTACTTTTTTTAATCTGCTAGTCCATGATTACAATTTGACTTTGAAAGTCCTTTTATACCTTAGTAGTAAGAGCAGTTATCGTCGTAGAACTGTTACGAGACGTGCGGATTTGACTGGCAGTTATTTTATTAAATTGCAGGGCTTTTACTGTTCTTATCCGATTATTTAATATTAAAAGATATTAGAAGCAACTTCTATTATCTACTTATTAAACATCTTAAATTCACAAAACCACTAGAAGCCCGAAATTTTGCAGAACAAGTCCTTAATCAACGAAAGTGACTAGTCTTTACTACTCAAAGAACTTCTCTACTTCTCTCAAAGAAATTCTCCTTTGAGAATTTCTAAAAAATCATCCCCTAAAGTTGTTAAATAGGGGATGAAAGTTTGTACTGATGTTTGTCATTTTTGAAGTTAGGAACACGGAAGTTGGTACTTATCTGTTCTTCTTCTTCAAAAAGGGAGTTAACAGGGGATGAATGTTCGTATTTTATGTAAAAGTTAGTTGTAACCCCTAAGGCTCCTGCCTGATGAAGACAGGTTACCAATGGGAAGTCTCCTCGGGCACCGGGCACACGGCTTGAACCCAACATGTTCGTGTGTAATGCGCCAGCCCAGTTCCTCGATGCTTCGTAGCCTGCACCCTAATTGTGTAACACACTATCGATAGGAATCTGAATCATTTTGAAGCAAATTGCTAATCCATTGCTTCATAAGTTCGCATAATTTGTCTGCTCAACATGTAAATAACGCAATGAATATTGTTGAATTGTCAAAATGAAACCGATTCCGATTGATAATGTGTTACGCAATTGCCCCGCTGCATGCCATGCGCGGATCACATGCATACGGATGAGGGAAGTGACAGAATGGCGGCGACGTTTTTGGTTTTACTCGAAGATTTTCACTCACTAAACCAGTGAGTGAAAATCTTCGAGTAGAACCAAAAATAAAGTGTTTGTTTTATTATTTATGGTAAAATTGACCCTTACCGGGTCCCCTTGCGGCTCCTCCAGCAGTAGCCGAACTTGTCGTACCCGAGCGGCGCCTGCAGGTTGGCATAGCGCCGGCCCCAGCCCAGCCGCGCCGCCGCGCCCTCGGGCAGCTCCTCCACGCACACCTCCCAGTACCAGCTGCCGCGGGACACGCCTGAATATACACATAACGGGTCTAAAAAATACGCTTAACAAAGCCTGTAGTCAGTTATACTGTCCTCGTAACAGCAAATGCAGTACTTGCAAAATGGCGGTTTCGAGAAAAACGCGTTTAAGTGTTTTTTTTTTTAATCTCTACTTTAACTGATATAAAACTCATATGTTTTGTTACGGTACATAAAAATACAAAGTCTCCCCATGCTTGAAGTCTCCCCATGTCATTTTTGACAAAAACGGAAAATCGTAAAAATGTCGATTACTGCATTTGCTGTTACGAGGGCAGTATACTCCCCGTCATTGTGATCATTATTTTGTACTGGACAATTTGTTTTACCTTCCCAGGGCCCTAATTCACTATGACCACTTAACGATTCCTTACTTCGAAACCACGTCAATTCCTTAGCCATTCCCACCAATAACGCGTTCATTGTGTCAAGAATACGGCCCCTGGCTGGTAAAAAACAAAGCCTTCTCGTTACGGAGATATTGAAGGCCAAAGTTCTAACTTAATTTTATTTTTTTTAACTTCTGTAACCT
The DNA here is from genome assembly GCA_949316385.1 of Globia sparganii. Classification (NCBI taxonomy): domain Eukaryota; kingdom Metazoa; phylum Arthropoda; class Insecta; order Lepidoptera; family Noctuidae; genus Globia; species Globia sparganii. The sequence goes on from OX438654.1 coordinate 21,595,296, forward strand.
TACTTTCACCATAAGCACAATGTTTTGTGTGAATTTTTTACACCAAAAATAAAAGTCGTTTTCCAGCTACAATTTTTGCTCAATCTTTACTTAGCCATTGCGTGGATGTACAAAATGCATATTTGTATTCTTATATCACCTTAGTAACTTCTAAAGGCTACATAGATTTTAATAGAAACGAACGAATCTGCGCCAAATCTGTTTAACAAAATGAGAGTACAGACACGAAACGATCAAACTAACAACATGAGGTTTCAACGATTTGCTTTACATACTTACCTAATTACCTAATTATATTTCCGGTCTACGACACGATACAGATATTTTTTACCAGACGGATCTGATGACAAAACTGACCATATTGTTAGCCTTTACATTCGGACAACGGGCGCCTGAATCCTATTCAAATTGAACGGCCAAGGCCGTTTCAATCTAAAATTCTAGATTCAAATTAGGATCCGGTTACTACCCGAGAACTAATCTAAATGTTCTCCTGTTGAAATAATGAGATGAAATGCGTTTACATTACGTTAAATCAAGGAAAATTAAATTTTTCCTCATTAGATATCGTACCCGTAATACCGAGTACTTTATATGAAATATAAAAGGAGAAACTGACATATCAACGCACAGCCGAAACTGCAAGGACTAGGAACGTGAAATTTTGCATGCGGCTTCCTTTTATTATGTAGGGGAGCACTAAGAAGGGGTTTTTGGAAATTCGACCTTTAAGGGGGTGAAAAGGGGGGATTTTGTTTGTATGAAAAATCTTATTGCTTGAGTTAATAAACTTGAAATTTGGTACGAAAACACGCAGACGAAGTCGCGGCCGAAGTGCTAGTGAAATATAAATTAACTAGCGGTCCGCCCCAGCTTCTACTAACTACTACTGAACGGATTTTGATGAAACTTTACAGTAATATAGTTTATACATCAGAATAACACATAGGATACTTTTTATCCCGATATTCCCACGGGATCAAAACTTACGCGGGTGAAACCGCGGGGCGCAGCTAGTAGTTTATACAAAGTGTTAATGAAATAACCCAAAACCTCGGACACCCCAACCGATTTTTATATTACTAAATTGATATGACATATAATTATTTATTTTCAAAAATTATAGTAAAAGTTATTTGTAAATGTTGTTGTCTTACAGATTCGTAGCTCTATCGCCGCCGGCGCGCTTCCCGGCCTTGGCGCCAGCTCTAGCTTGCGTTGGACAGTAGCGTACAGAGTCGTTAAAAAATATTAGACACGGCATGACAAATAATTATTTTTTGAAAAAAAAATAATCCATATTAAAAATTATTGTATTCGATTTTGCTGCCGATTCTAAACAAACTAGTTTCAGGTTTTGGGTTATTTCATTAACACATTGTATATACTTAATTAAGATGATTAAGATTTAAACACATTTTTTTTTTTTAATTTAATACATGTCATATTATAGAATAGAATAGAATAGAATACTCTTTATTATGTACACCATTATAAATTACAGACATAAATATAGAACTTTTGCAAAGGGTGACACAATGGGCGGTCTTATCGCTAAAAGCGATCTTTTAAAGACAACCTTTGGATGGATTAAATAGGGGGGAGGAGAGACAAATACTGTAGGTAGTCCGTGGTGTACCATTTACAAAATACAATAAATACATAAATAAAATAGGTATATTACTAGTCTAAATAAATATATAGATATACATATATATAATAATAAACATAACGGGAGCAAAGAAAAATATAATGTTGATGTCTAAGGAGAGAGAAAGTGCTTTTTTATTATTTCTTTAAAAGTGGACAAAGATTGAGCACGCCTCACCGACACGGGCAAGTCATTCCATAACCGTACTGCTTGAACAGTAAAAGATTTGTCATAGAAACTGGTGGAATGCATCGGCATCTCTAGTCTCAGGTTTTCCGATGACCTCAGATATCTATTATGTGTGTCATGAAGGAACTTAAAACGTTCTTTGAGATAAGAGGGGGTTTTAGGATTAAACAAAATACTGTAAAGCTGAAACAAGATATGAGAATTCCGACGAAGACGTATGGGAAGCCACTTGAGCTTTGTACGAAATTCAGATATGTGATCATATTTGCGCAAGCCAAATATAAATCTTATGCAATAGTTTTGAAGTCGCTCTGTTTGTCGATCCAAACCCCAAGGTTCTTAACCTTTTCGCTGACTGGAATAACAGTTCCATTAAATTGAACCTGGGGAAGCTGCGACCAGTTTATCTTGGGGATCATCCTTGAGCTGCCAACAACAATGAGCTGAGTCTTCGACGGGTTAACCTGCAGCCCATGCGCCTCACTCCACTCACAGATTGAAACTAAATCCTTGTTGATAATATGAACGGCGTCAGCCAAATTCGAGTGATGAGCTTGCTTATAAATTTGCAAATCGTCTGCATAAAGGTGGTAGGAAGAAAGAAGGTTTTTGGTAATGGAGTTTATAAATATTGCGAAAAGTAAAGGAGATAAAACGCCACCCTGAGGTACACCGGCAGAAGTATAACACCACGAAGAGCAAGACTCTTCTATGCATATACGTTGCCGGCGGCCATACAGGTAACTATGAAACCAGTCAATCGCCGTTGGAGATATGTTAAGCGAGCGAAGCATGCCAAGCAGGATATCAAAATCGACAGTATTGAATGCATTACTAAAATCTAGCAAGCAAAGAACCGTCAGATTTCCTCCCTCCATGGCTAACCGTATGTCATCAGTGACGTATAGACAGCACATTGTTTGATTAATGAATAGTATGTCATTGGGCATACAGACACACAACTAGCTCATTCATCGACATGCTAATTATATCATACTGAATATGTGATAATTACGGACTGGTGTTCACACAAGCGAGTATCTATGTTGTCAACTGGAATACTTTAGCAGAATAATCGGAGAGCATTAATGTTACGTCGATTTTATAAATCTAAGAGCCTACACTACCTCAGCTAAAATTCACTCTTTATCTCACTCGCACGATACTGCTCGCGGACTGAGTGAGAGCGAGACAGAGTGCGGTGCTAGGCGGCAGGCAGCGCCAATAGTTTAGGTATTTGCTTTTTACGGTGAAAATAATGGTAATTTAAAAAAAATTAACATAAGACCTGCTTTATAGTTAGTTCGGTCAGCATACAAAGTTTCATGATCTAATTTGATGTATTTTTTGAATACCAGCGGTTTATTGTTCGGTTTGGAGGTAACTTTGTAATTTTTTTCTATCGAGAAAATTTTATGAAATCGTGTTTCCTTCTAACATAAGACCTAACATTAATCCTCAACTTTACCATATATTTATTTCAAAATTAATGCTGCAGTATTTTCGACATAACGGAGGATCATGCTAGGCCATTTGAGGTAGTATAGGCCCTTAATATTAACTTGCTTCGTTCGTATGTTTCCAGTTATTCTCGTTGTCATCCATTTTTTTATCCCTGCGGTCAAAACTATAAAGTCTATCTATCCTGTCCTGCAGGTAATGGCTTTCATTTTGACAGTTCAACAACATTCATTGCGTTATTTACGTTATAGAGCAGACAAATTTTTCGAACATTTGAAGCAATAAATTGGATTAGCAATTTCCTTCAAAATTATTCAGATTGTGATTACAGTGTGTTACGCAATTGAAGGGGTAAGTGGACAAAAGTGTTATCTGACAAAACTGAAAAAATCGAGTTTCTTGCATGAACATAGGTTTTAAGTGACGATAAATCGTCTGGTGGGCTCAAAACATCTAATTTTAATTGAAGGGGTAAGTGGACAAAGGTGTTAACTAACAAAAATTCAAATTGAGATATGAGCGTTAGAAAATTATTTTCTAACGCTCATACGCGCGAGGATGCGGGACAGCCGGGATCGGCTTACTACTTCAACAAACAGATGAGAATATCTTCATTTTTTAGTTCTTTGCCACATTAACAATTTTGGAATGTTCTCTTATTGCACTCGTTATCGCGTTCTACCGTTTTGAATTTTTTATATGAATTTTACTGTTTATTTTTTGATTCCTTATTTCGATTATGATTTTGTTTTTTATTTAATGTGTTGTTCTTTGTTTCTAATTAATTTGTCTATACTCACTACGAGTAAATCACTACGAGTAAAAAATCTTGTTAAAAAATATATTTAAGAAGCAATTTTTTTATCTAAGTGCTGTGTACGCCTGTAAGTGACTAATCCATATTTTATTTTATATTATGTATTTTTTTTTTTTTTGAGGATGGAAATCATCAAATGACCCCTCCCGCTCTGGGTGGAGCAGAAGGGAGTGTCAGACTCTTACCGACTAAAACCCACCCGTGTTCCTTCCTTAGCCCTTTGTGTTCCGGGGTAGCGGTAACCCTTTCGGACAATCCCGCTGCCCATTTTATATTATGTTAATGTATTATGTGTGTATAGTGAATAGGTCTTTGAAGTAACTTAAAAAAAATCTTACCATGCGTCGCCCGCACCATGCAGTAACCCTTGTCACCAGTCACAGCCAGTCTATCTTCAGATATCTTGAGCTGTGGCGCCCTGTCGTGCAGTGCTAGTAACACTACGCCGGGACATAAGGACCGGTATAACCAGCCAGGAATCGGCTTTCCACTCCATTCGTTGCTTTCATCGAACTCCTAGATGAAATGTAAGATTTTATAGCAGTGGTAGAAGATAAATATTTTAGGTTCTGTAATAAAATATTCTTGGCCATGTGCTTATAATGTCCAATCTTGCTGGGAGACCCAATTTGCATATTTTTAAGTGAATTTGGTAGAATTAACGACATCGCGGGAGTAAGATTTAAACGACTTGAAACCTAAAGGCTGATTCCCGTAATTAACCTTTTAACCGCATACGTCGGATTAATCCGACAAATATTTTCGTGCCCATTCTGCCAGTTTCGTATATTTACGACCAAATACCTCAGCTCGTTTACTCTGTTTTTATTACGCTGTATTCTATCAGGTTATTCGAAAAACAAAAAAAAAATCGAATCACTGTGCCGGGCGTTGGGGGCACGACAACTGATATAAAGCCGGGCGGTTAAAAGGTTAAAAACGTTCAAAATCTAGTCGCAATCGCTGAGATGACTCAGCGACTAATGTCAAAAACTTGTCAAAAATGTAGGGAAATTAGAGGTTTTTTTTTTCAGATTGAGACTGAGATCAGACTGTGAACGTTCTTAAAATTATAGTTCACAGTGGACGAAGGTTTGTAGTGAAAATTTGACCAGATATACATGAACTACTTAAAAAGAAATTATGGTTTTTATAAAGTGGCTTTAATAGGTGTATTCTTTGTTTTTTGTCCTCACCTGTCGGAAAGGCGCATGCGGGTCAGGCTCTGCCAGTATGTACCGGTAACCATCCTTATTGAAGGGATGTTCCGTGGGGTACCCATGTGACGGTAGCTTCAAGGCGCCCAGGTCAGCGGTGCGGCCCTTCTTGCCGACGGGGGCCCCGGTGTCAGCGGCCCCACCGACTGCAGGGCGACGCTTTCCCTGCCTGCCCTTTACGTTGCCCGCTAAAGGTACTGAAAGAAATGGAGTTTGTTGTCATGGGATCATCATTATCATCATCTTAGGCTGCCTAGTTCCACCTACTGCTGAATAAAGGCCTCCTCCTCTCTAATCTTTCAATGAATGGAAGAAAGTGTAGACTATTCCATTATTATTTTCAATGGATGTTATTAACCAATATCAACTTAATGCTACTGTAAATTAAGTTGATTTCAGAATAATGTATATTGTAAAAGTCATAAAAATGTTTCTGCTATAACTTAAAACAAATAAAACCCACAGGTAGTAAAGTTTTATTTGTTTACATGTTTGGAAACTAAATCGGAAACGCAGTTTAGAATAAAATCGTTTTCAAGGTTGTTGTAGTTTTTAGTACCTAGATGAAAGTTGTTTCCTCTTTACAAGAAATGTGATAAAAATACTTTTTTTATAACTATCGCTATTTTAAATACAAGCCACTTACAGTAAATTAGGGCTAAACTCGAAAATGCTGATCAGAAAACGAATACCACAAAGGTCTCTAAAATACGAAAACAAAGCAGACACGTCCTAGTTCCCCAACGATATGTTAATCTATACAAATAAAAGAAAATCGGGTGGGTTAGTTAATAGGTTACACCATTTGTAACTCAAGAACTGATTGACCGATTTTGATATTTGTTTTGTTGGATTTGTTTCCACCCCGAATAGCAGAATAACATGGGAAAAATTCACTTTAGCTTTTTTTTAAATTGAATCTAAGGCGGTACAAAGTTCGCTGGGTCAGCTTGTTTGTTATATTTTTAGAATGTACCTACTAATCAAATACGAAGTCTGATATACAAAAACAACCACGTGGAACAATAAAAAAAACAAATACATCTTCAATAGCGCAAATTACGTGGAAGAAAATTAGCACCGCTCATAACGTCGTCGTAACGATGCAATTAGAGTCAGCGCGGTTAGGTACTAAAGCTATTATTATAGCTCTGATAGATAACTTACAATGAAAATTACCCTCCTTCATGTGCCATCAATATACATAAGTTTATCGCACATACTCGGGCATAAATAGATAGATAGAAATAATACTCTTCTGTATTAAGTACACCATAACACAAGAACAACGAAAATCAAAATAAGGCCTCTACGTACGCCTTTTTTACCGACTTCAAAAAAAGGAGGTTATCAATTCAACACGTATGTATGTAATATTATTGAAACTGCAATATATTCACTTAAGACAGTCTATTAGGGCTTCTAAACAAATATACAAAATTTTATAGATGTATGTATGTTTGTCCACGCATTTCTCCGCAACTATTAATCGGATTGTTACCTTTTTTTGTTATTGGCTTAAGTTTATTTCAACTTAGGGAACAGTGCAAGTTTCATCAAAATCGGCTCATTAGTTTTCAAGATAATGGACTAATACTTGTAAGTGTGACGGCCTGGCTTATTGATACGAGCTGGTGGTGGTGTCAAAGGGAAAACATCTCAAAACCTTGGTCAAATACTAGTGCAATATTTATAACAAAATTATTACCTATTTATTACAAACAAATATTCCACATTACATTTACAAATATTCCAGTTTTTACTTAAAACTAAAATATTCGAAATAAAAAAAAAAAGGATTGTGTGGTTTTATGAAACCACGGTAAAAGTGAAACTTTATCCCTACTCCGCGGCCGACTGTCACGCGACATGCAACACACAGACGAAAAAGTTTGAGACGATGTAATTTTAGTTTCACTTCAAAAGTTTTTATTTATTTTTTATTTCGTAATTTTTAAAATAAATCGACTTCAAAAAGAAATTAACTCAAAATTATGAAACTAAACTTTAATTTCGGAAGTCGGTGGCAAAAAACTAAAATTAAAATACAGAACCCAAGACACCGACTTCCGAAATTAAAGTTATTTCATAATTATTTTGAGTTAATTTCTTTTTGAAGTCGATATATTTTTTATGCACCGTGGACGCGCATAAGTATTCGCGCAATAATCGCAGCTAGTGATGCGTTTGCAAGGCACAAAACGCGCCGTCGAAGGGCGTTGCTTGGAAAGCGTGTATAAAAAAACCGTCTACATAAGACATAAGACAACAAGCTTTGGAAATAGACCGGAACACAGGCACGAGTGACCGAGAAGACAAAGCCGTAATTGCTAAAACTAAACTGCCATTTTAGGGCCTGGGTGCCTATTAATACAGGTGCAAAAAATGCTGTTCCATACATTTTGCACGCGTAGGTATTGCCCTGTTTTGTCAAACAGCTCGTGATTTTTTTTTCTTTTGATAACCGAAGAATAGTTTCTACGCTAGGGGTCTAAAATAGTTATCCTGTATTCATGGTTACACAGGTTGCGCGCCGATGTCTATGCCAGCCTGTATAATTTCTCCTGTAGGTATATCGTTTGTTTGGTTCCACACAGATTCGTATGACTCGTATGCACACACCCAAAATCAGGTAAGTACAACTATCTGTAGCCTATTTGCTCAGTTCGAATCGACATTTATTTGCACAGCCTGCGGTCTGCTATTCATACGTTTGCAATTCCCAAAAGACATTTCTGATTAAACTGGTAACAACTCAAAAATATGGCGTCATAATACAGGATGGATGATTTTTGAGAAGGGGCAGTAAAGGCCTCACCTAAAACCTCACCCGCCGTAACTCCAGGAAAACGTTTTTAGGAGACTAACCTTAACTTTTTGAGTAAATTTAACTGCATAAATTTAACTGCATAGATTTAGAAATAATTGTACAATTGTGTTGTTTCAATCCATATAATGACATAATTAATTTGCAAACCATAGTACTTCCCGCCTATTATTTTTTTATGATGGAAAGACTGACTGCTGCTACAACGAAAACTGGCTGAAAATAATGAAATAATAAAAATTAAACTTATAAGAGCATAGGAAGAAAAAGTTTTTAATTTCTTAGCAGTGCTTACACAGGCCTATTTATAAGGCTTTTATGATCCAGACAAACAAAATTATGGGAAACGGCTAAATAAAGAGAAACGTGGTAGGCTAATGTTATGGTATCGCGTAAGGGAAGTGTGTTCTGTCAAGTGTAAACTTAATGGGATAGGGTTGCTAACGACGTTTTTTAAATAAAAGCGAAACTTATTTTCGAAGTTTTTTTGTTTTTGATATTATTCTGTTGTTACAGATTTTTAGTGGATGCTTGTTAATTATTTTCACTGTAGACTACCTTTTTCTTATCACTGAGCGATGAGTTAGGCGTGTGATTAAAATTCGCTCCTCCATTTCGACGCTAATGTAAACTAGAGCAGAATGGCCAAAGGAAAGTGACACGTAAATGTGGTGCAGTCATAGGATAAACATCGTGACCTCATTCCACTTCGCTGCAAAATGTCTTTTAATATAATCTATCTGTGTACCTAGGTATCACAACTATCACGTGCCTTCAAAATGGCCATAAAATGTGGCTCTTCCATTTGTGCATATTCCTGAGAATACCCACATGTGCAGTTATTTCAATTGCTCTAAAGTCCATTTTCCAGTGTCCTTAAGCCAGAAAAATATCTTCGAAAAAGTGCTTATGTTCCCGAAATGCAGGTAATTTTTATGTTGTAGGTATTAGGTAACTAAAGGTTTATTCCTAAAGGTTCTATTCATTTGATGTTCGTAGATGGGTTGGACAAGGACATAACATGCGTGTAGTCACGGTAACGCTTTCTAAAAGCTTTGACGTAGATAGGTAAGTATGTTTAATCCCTTGAAGGGCATGATGGACTATTTTAATTTACTGGAGTTTTATTCCTAACAGTAATATGATAGAAAATACTAAGGAAACTGCATAGGCAGAACGGCTGCTACTACACAAAATAAATCGATTGCGCTATTTCTATCTTTTTCGAAGAAAACCTACTGTAGTTTCATTGCAGTCATTAAAAACTTACGACGTCATTGAATTCTAGCAACATGGTTATCTAGACTTGAAACACATACATCGCTCATTAAAATAAGAAAATTTCGACATACATTTTCCGCAGTGGACACCAAATATTTAGAGTGAAACTCTAAAGAATCGATTATTCGATATACAACAGCTAAAATGACTGCAGTTTTATTGCAAAGACGACGAACATACCTAATTGAATAAACGAATAAAGAGGGACCTATTATACCACGCCAGACATACCAATCGTATAACTGCAGGAAACAATTATTTATGCAAGAGGATGTTAACACCATACCAAAGAGCCATTAAAATACATAACTAAAATCAATTGAAATCTTAACTTACTATCCATGTCGTCAGCACCGATAACTGGACTAACTGACAAATATATTTAGTGCAAGTGTTGATAAGATAGATAACACGTATCGAGACGAACCTACGCGCGATTACATCGGGGTCCTACGTGACGAACAGCACAACAATGTGGAACGCCGAACATAAACAACCCACCAACATCATACAAGGAATAAAAATAATTTTAGCCTTATACGTTACTTTAACGAGATAAAAACACGACGCCAATACGTACCTACATATAAGTAAACATTTGTTCAAGGCACATTACGATTCTGATAACAGATAGCCGTGTAAACTAATTATGTATGCACATAATATTCTAAGGAGGTGTAACAGTGAATTTGAGAAGAAAGGAAAAATAATCGGACTTAACTCACCACCACCAGCCATAAAGTTCAAGGTGATTATGAAGTGTACTATTTAAATCTAAAATCAATAGAGGAGAAATCGCGCGGCTAACGCGACGGTCCTATGTGTACTTATCAGCGACTATAAGGCCACACTAACGTAGAATATAGTGTTTTAATGCGGCCGCTGTGTGCGTCGTGAAGTTCTGTTTACATACACCAATGCATAAAGAACAATGTCATTATTCAATAACATGTCTTTGTGGTTGACACTACTAACAATTATATGTATGCTACGCGCGAGATACGTGTGATGTTTTTCAGTGTTTTGGATCGTTTCCAAAGCGACATATCGTCGGTCAATTATGGTGTTTATGCCACTCAACAATTTCCAACTTGACGTTATTTGATTGAGGTCAGATTAGTAGGTCGCGCTTGTCATAATCTTCTTTCCTGCGACTATAAATATTATGCTAGATTAATTCTATTGTATTTGATTAAATTGATAATGTATTAAAATCATAAGCATTTATTTATTGTGTCTTTAATATTTGATTGGCTAAAGAGGGTCGTCGTCTTAGGGAATTATCATTGTGTTTGTTATAATACAGTTGAATCTTCATAATATCCACTTTATAGGAGCGTGCTTCCTCTTTAAACTTATTTTTTTAATAATGTAATCGGCCGTGACAACCGCTTTGCATTACAGCAGGTATTGTTATTGCTGTCTGGTAACATCAGAAACAATAATAAAAGAATATTTTTATTTCATTCACAATAGCCTTGATATTGTTTATGCTTTAGCTAATTTTTGAACCTTTTATGCGCACTATATTCGTTTATTTGACGAAAAAATGCCTTTAGCTAATAATATGTGATTACTTATTAGTATATTTTGACGTTAATACGTCTTTAAAATTGCCAAAATACGATAATTCGATAATTATATAGGGTTATTTGAAAAACACCAGCAACCTCTTAAGAGGTCATTGTACTCATCATTATGAACAACTTTTACTATGGTACCAAACCTGAACACTTATCTTCGTCATACATTTATCTTCGTCTATCTCGTCAAAATGTAGGGAAGAGCTGATTTTTTTTTCGCAATTTCAGGTTTGGTCCCATAGTAAAAGTTGTTCATAATGATGAGTACAATGACCTCTTAAGAGGTTGCTGGTGTTTTTCAAATAACCCTGTATATCCTACTATCCTACTAATATTATAAATCCTACTAATCCTACTAATATTATAAATGCGAAAGTTTGTGAGGATGGATGGATGGATGTTTGTTACTTTTTCACGCAAAAACTACTGAACGGATTTTGATGAAACTTTACAGTAATATAGTTTATACATCAGAATAACATATAGGATACTTTTTATCCCGATATTCCCACGGGATCAAAACTTACGCGGGTGAAACCGCGGGGCGCAGCTAGTAATACGATAATTTAATACGTATTTTAAATTGCGTTAAACCGTTGGTCCCGGCTGACATTTGTGGATTGTTGACAGTCGTTACGGGTAGTCAGAAGCCCGAAAGTCTGGCAACCAGGCTTACCAAGGCGTATCGTATTACCCAGTAACTGGGTTGTGGAGGTCAGATAGGCAGTCGCTCCATGTAAAATACTGGTATTCAGCTGCATCCGGTTAGACTGGAAGCCGACCCCAACATATGTAGTTGGGAAACGGCTAGGCAGACGATGATGATGACGTCTTTAAAATTGCTTCCATAGTGGGAGGCAAGGAAAAAAACAATGATAACAAAATCGGGGGATACAGTTAGGTGTTGCAGCTTCATATCTATCATCTCCACCCTAAATTCAATTACACAATTGGATAGCTAAAGGATCAAAGAATTAATTACGCCAAGTGAGGACTGAGGCGCATCGCACGCGGTAGAGGGGAAAGCGCCGCCATATTGATGTAATTTTGCTGCGTGTCGAGATTTTCACTTTTTATCGTAACAGTCGTTCACCAGATATAGTGCAAAGATATTTGGATTTTATTTTATTAAATTATTATCGAAGGTCGGCCCAGAAAGCGGAGGCGAGATAGACGCGTACCGCGAGGGCTGGTTCGAGGTGGCGCGGGAACTTCTTTCCCGCGCCACCTCTAACCAGCCTCGCTCGCATCCCGGAAGGACTTGGGGTGAAACAGGACAGGACACCTTTGCCCAGCAGTGGGACATATCGAATGCGGGCGCAAAATCAGTAAAGGGGTACGCGTGAGGGTAGCCTACAAAATTCAAATTTTCTTACGTTTTTTGGAATTTGCAAGTCAGTGTCAGGTTGTATGTTGAACAAAATATGATTCGCGAACGTAAAAAATAATTTCGTTATTGATTGATATTTCATGAAAATAGGGTTAATTTGCATTTTACGGGTTCTTATGGCCCAGTCATCTTTTTTGGTCATCTTAATCACAAATTCGTGCAAATCTACCACATTATAATAGATTTGCACGAATTTGTGAAAAATATTATTTTCAAATGTAGGTATGCAGAAATAAGAACCTACGTCTTAAATTATGACTTAATACTATGACAATAAAGAGTAAGTAAGTCGTAATATGATTCAGTACTTATTTCTGCACACTAATTATCATATTGGCATAAACTAAATGAGAACAGCCGACATATTCGTAAAAATACTAGCATAGATAAAACTTACCAGTAGCTATGCCCATATCAGTAACCTTGAGCTGCCCCTGTTTGATCATAGCTTCATAGTTGGGCTTGATAGCCGTCAACTCCATGTTATATAACCCAAACATCGGTCCTTGGTTAGCGTCTTCTTCATAGGTGAATAGTACTTGGATGTCCTTAATGAGGGCCCGCTGCACTGTCGCGTACCAGGATTGGGTTACTCTGACAAATTAACTTTATTTTAGTAAAAGATAAGTGACTATTTAAATATTGATGTCTTATACATTCTAGAGGGTTTAAGGCTACTTCTAGGGTTCTTGAGTGTAGACCTATAAGTGGAGAGACCAAGATGTTGACAAAACTAACAAAGTTAAATAAAATATGCATTAAAAAGGAAAATAAATAAGCATTACATTCTATACCATAACCTAAAATTACTATTCACAAAGAAACATCTTTCTTCTCCTTTTCTTGCAAATTCTTGAAATTGACAACTTCATACATTTTGTTTTTCTTTTCATTTCTGAAAAGTTGTGAGCTGCCAGTATCATTAACTTGACTTGGTTAAAACTTTTTCCCCTTACTTTTTTCGAGGGCAATTTGGCCTCCTCTATGCCTCATAATCATTTACTCAACACACCATTTGTTTTAGATCTTGTTTATGTTTAGTTTAGGTCTTGTTAGGGCTACAACTTTTACAGAACTAACATATTATATCAAGTCTTTCTACTTGCATAGGTAAAATCTATTTGTGGTAAAAGTAGTTTCTACATATTTACTATTATAATTTATTTACCTCTTTATAAAATTAGTATAGATTAAAATATGTTTGTTTATAAATTTGTATGTAAGGGGTAATCTCCAGAATTACCAGTTGGATTTGAAAAATTCGTTTTGTATTTATAAAGCCCAGTTCTTGAGGTAGACTAGGCTATATAACTACACACTAGGACCCTGAGAAGCCCAGCAAAAAGTAAAAAAGGTAGAAAGAATGCTAAGCGAAAACAAACTAGCGCAGAAAGGCAATGCAATGCAACGGGTTAGGTGGGGAAACAACCAATTTCATGCTATGAAGTTGAGAGCCAAGGCTAGTTTTTAATATTTATATTTTACAAATTCAATCTTCTAACTTTTATTTAACTAATAAATGACCTACTATTTACATAAAATAAGCTAACAATTAAAATAATAATATGTACAGGTATAAAATAAAAGAAAAGAAAAAAAAGAAAAAAAAAAAAAAAGAATTAGCATTGCCAAAGAATTAGCATTGCCATACAACGTGGTAATGCTGCCAGCTTTTTGGGCACTGTTCCTGTTGACAGCGATGCGGACGAATTTTTCGATGCCCTATGATTCTTTTGCTTATTTTATATCTTCTAACTAAATAATTATTTCTGAATAACAGGTCCAAAAATATTGTCAGCCTGGAAACCTGGAGCTGTATAAGACACCCAGAACTGAGTGCATAGCACTTCAGCAAACAGATTTGACCAACTAGGTACCCCAGAACACCTAGAACACTGTTTACGATAATATGTTACCTTCTTGGCATAGTAGTCATGGCTTCCCAGTACTGGTCTATATATGGTATGATCTCCCGGTCCTTGCTAAACAGAAGTCTGTTACTGCCTTCCTTTACAGTCTCTTGCTTTAAGTTCGCTATAGCTGTTAGACACATCTGGGGGAAAGCTGTGAACAAGTTTGATTGACCGGTTGAAATAGGAATCACCATCACAGTCTTTTGGATAAGTATGCTAATTATGGACTTTTGACAAGCATTATAAATGTGTTTAAGCATGTTAATTAAACTTTTGTACTGTATACGTAGGTAGAACATCTTCATGAAGTCAAATAAATTACCAATAACTGTTAATTTAATAGGTAATTATAATATATACCTTAAGTCACCTAAAGTACTTATAATAAAATACATAGAGGTAATATTGCACTTCACTATCTTATGCAGTTCAAAGGTCAAATCAATTTCATTGAATGACCCCTAAGCTGTGACTTAGAAAAAAAGGATTTATTTTTACATAAATTAAACGATAAATACGTTATAGTAGTCAGATACTCACGAGCCTGGTTCTTCTTGAATGTTTCAAGTCCAGTTGGAGAGCAGTTCTTGCAAATAAACAAATAGTTTGTCATGAATGGTACCAACTTCCCAAGTTGGTAACCAATGCATGATTCGTGAAACCATCGATTGCAAGAAGCACACAGCAACTCCGCTATGTTCAGATTTCGATCTTTCCCGCTAAAAATGTTAAAAAGGTTATTCGTGGAAATCTTTCGGAATTCGAAAAAAAAAGTAAAACAAGTAAGGTTACTCACCAGTAGCAATTTCCTTGAGATTCGTTAGAGGTTTTATTCGATTTATTTCTTTCTGCATTGTCCCCCGGCTTTTGAGATTCCGATTGATTGTTGTGAGCATTGTTGGAGCCAGTATCTAACTCAGAGGATTTCTTGTATGATTCCGCCGTTGCTGACGACATTTTCAATAATTGGTTGCTTTATCGATCGAAATAGATAAACCCACTCACATTTTATGAATTCAAAGTAAAGTTTCCAAAATAAATAAAACACGAAACTACGAGAACAACAGTGGGCAAGGTGAAGTGAGTGATATTTTACTTGTATTGTAAAATATAACACCAGTAAAAATGGTAAACTCAAACAACAGTATTTGATGGCGCCTGTGCTGCGCGCAAATACCTAAGATGGAAAGAGACAAACATGTAATTTTACTTAAAGACTGGACAACTTTTTTAGAAGAATAAAATCCGTTCAGAAATTAACCGATGTAGACTTTTGCAAAAAAGTAATGTGATAGAGAAATGAATGTATTTTCTTTTATTTTTTTTTTTTTATTTTTTAACTTTACTATCAAGGACGTTAATATTAGTGGAAAAAAAATAGTTTTTCCGAAAAAACCTAACTGAATTTTGTGGATTCGTCTGTGTCATCCAGTGTCATCTGTTGATCTGTGTGTGTGTCTCAGCGTCTGTCTCACTCTGTCTCTCAGTCTGTCATCTTTGAAAAATCAACAACGGTTGTCGTGGTTACAGATTTGTGTTTAAACAGAAATTGATCAGTAAGAATAATTTAAGATGTAATGTTGTTTGTTACTTATAACAAAACAATTTACTGAATTTACGTTATTATAATTTCTACAATGGATTCAGTCACAAGCACGGACAACGTATGCATGGACATAAAGATGACTCAAGAGAACATGTTACTTGATATTATCAGGGAAGTTTGTGGTGAAAATAACAAATTGTCTGATAAACTAAAGGGCAAAGTGAACAGGATTATCGCTGACTGCGACCTCTCGTATTATTCGAGTTTGCACAGGCTGAGTACAGGGGATGAGAGCACTGCTACTGTGCTAGGTAAGAATTTACAATCTTACCTTTTTTTAACAAATGTATGTATTGCTGAGCGATTCTTTTTAAATATCGTGTATGAAAAATGGGCTAAGAGAATCATCGATTGGGACCCACTAAACTCACGACGCCATTGCAGCATGCCATGACAAGATGCATAGTCCAGACACTAGCAAGAAACAGAATTGTGTGGAAAAGGAAGTGGGAGGCCTTTGACCTGCAGTGAGACAATACAGGCTAGCCTGTATTATACAAAAAGGACACAGTGGATTGCTAGGTAACGACGCAGCTAACGAGCTGGCCAGAAGGGCATCCAGTACGTCAGTTTGTGGACCGGAACCTGTCGTGCCCATCCCCTTCAACCAACTACGCAGGTGGCTACAGGAGCACACCCATACACAAGCAGAAAGCTGGTGGACGTTGTCACCAGGCTGCAGGCAGTCCAAGGAAGCTATGCCATCATTAGATGGCAGGCTAACCAGGCGATTATTGCGACGGGACAGGAAAGGCTAGCGCCTAGTGACGGGGACCATCACGGGACACTGCTCGCTAAATAAACACTTCCACACCATAGGAATAACAGACAATGTGCAGAGCTTGCATGGAGGCTGATGAAACCGTTGCGCATGTGCTTTTTGAGTACACAGGCGTCATAGATCAGAAACCCTCGGGTCACCCAGATCGTACACAGATGTTCTCAACAAACCAGGAGACCTAATCAGCTTCTAGAGGGAGGTGGGCTGGTTGGAATAACCATCGACGGCCGCCATGGCCCATGCACAATGGTCCAACTGAAGGACTAAGTACAGAAACCGAACCCATAACATAGATACCACAGCTCGTTTACTCTGTTTTTTTATTAATTACACTGTATTCTATCAGGTTATTCGAAAAAAACGAAGCACTGTTCCGGGTGCTGTGGGCACGGCAACTGATATGAAGTCGGCCGGTTAAAAGGTTAAACATATACATATTGATTGCTTGCATTTAAATTTATTCCAGGATTCATGCACCAATCTGCAGCTGAGCTAACATTTGATGAGCAAACAGAATTTAACCAGGCAGTGCTGCAAAAAATACAAACCAAGCTGCCAGCATTTACATCAGAGCTAGAGCACCTAAAACAGTCAATGAGTAGTAAGAAACCTCAAAATGATGAGAGGAAGGAACTTCAGGTTTTAAAATATTCTTTTTTTTTTTTTGTTTATTACTGGCAACTCTGTGGCTATGTGATAGGATTATTATAATTTTTTATTTTTTTTTTAATCTTACTTTCAGGCCAGTATTGATAACAAACTGACCACTCTTGAAGAACAAGAGAGTGAGAAGGTGGAGCTGATGATGGAATGGCTTAACCATAGGCTTCGTGATGTGACAAAGTTCAGCCATGATTCAAGTGAATTGTTGACTTTGAAAACGAAAATCCTGGATTACAAATCAAAGTGAGTATTTAAAACTAGCCTTTCAACCTTTTTTCCCCAAGGGATCATAAAAAGTGACTGAATTGCATTAACTGGTTGATTGCCGTAATTGCAGTAATATTAGAAAAGCCATTGTGTCTTGCGTGGATCCACATTCCGGCACAACCATCTGCCTTCCTTTTCCCAACTATGTTGTGGTCGGCTTCCAGTCTAACCAGATGCAACTAAATACCAGTATTTTACATGGAGCAACTGCTTATCTGACCTCCACAATCCAGTCACTGGGTTAGACTGGTTGTCAGACTTTCGGGCTTATGACAACCCATAACAACTGTCAAAGATCCAAGAATGACAGCCGGGGACCAACGTTTTAAGGTACTTTTCGAGGCATGGTCACCCATCCACGGTTCAACCGCGGCAAGCGTAGCTTAACCTGATCGACCCGTGCGGCTGTTTTTACTTAGCCACAAGCCCCTCTATTCCGGCTTACGACGGGTTAATATTACTTTAGGCAACAGCATCCCCCTTTGGGATAATAACAACACACTAGATTGCAATATGTGGTGAACCGTATTAGATAAAATTGGACATCACCTCATGTCTGTATTCCTTGAAGGGTAAGGCAGAGATGTGCCTATAAAGGTACATCCAGAAAGGGCGAGGCATGTACCGCCAACATTTTTTATATGTTAGTTGCCTCAGACTTTTTTTTTTTTGAGGATGGGAAATCATCAAATGACCCCTCCCGCTCTGCGTGGAGTAGAAGGGAGTGTCAGACTTACTGACTAAAACCCACCCGTGTTCCTTCCTTAGCACTTTGTGTTCCGGGGTAGCGGTAACCCTTTCGGACAATCCCGCTGCCCCGGCAGGAGATGCCTCAGCCTGAGGCAGCATCATATATATGCGTGGCTTGCCGTTCGAAACACACGCCTCGTAATATCTGGACACACCATTATACACCCACATAGCGCCAGTTACAAGTCCAATACAATAGAGGGTGATTTTATTGCCATAAAATTGAAATCGCAGAAAAATTCTGTAGATAAACTAAACATAGGTCATGTGGTCATGTTCTATGTTAGGTTGGGTTTCCGTCAACTGATAATGTACCCAAGAGACTGGCGTCATTACCACGTTGTATGGCAATGCGTAAAGCCTCTTAGGCCCGTATTACACAACGCCACTCAAAACTCAAGCGTTACTTAAAACTAGTTTCAACCAATTAAACGGCTTGAATCTAGTTTTAAGTAATGCTTGCTACGGGACTTAGGCCCGTATGACAGAACGTCACTCAATACTCAAGCATTACTTAAAAAAAACTTTTTTACAAAAAAAACTACCGACTTCCAAAAAACACTACAAAGTGAAAAATAACTTTAATTTCGGAAATCGGTGTCGTTGGTTCCGCATTTTCTTTTATTGACACCGACTTCCGAAATTAAAGTTATTTTTCACTTTATAGTGTTTTTTGGAAGTCGTTAGTTTTTTTTTGTAAAAAAGTTTTTTATTTTTCACTTTTTAGTGGGCCAGTTTGTAACTTATCTAAGTTACAATAGCCTAATGTCAACTACTCATCACCTTTTACAAAATATTGCTTTTCCCGATGCAGGGACGTTAATTGTTGAGAAGTTCTCCTTGTAAGAACCAGGAGAACTGAAGCTGATTGAGAAGTCACTATCAGCTCCACTTCACGATACGCATTGTGCTTAGCAACTACATTAAAGTACCTAATAATCGAATCGCAAACCGTGAAATATTTATTATTGAGTAGTTCCGATGGCCATCTGTGGTCTTCATCATCAGTTCCACTTCACCGAATCGTGCTTTCTGAGAGCAAATGCACGAGTTACTATGAAAAATACCCAAATCGCTATAGGTGTGCCCAAATCGCTCGATTTCCATGGGATTGCCTCATCATATTCCGATTTGGTGACAATGGGACCACCTCGGGAGCATACCCTTTCAAATAAAAAAAGAATTTTGAAAATCCGTCGACAATTGGCGGAGTATTCGATGAACAAACATACAAAAAAAAAAAACACAAACATCCGAACATAGTACCTCCTCCTTTTTGTGAAGTCGGTAAACTAGATTCCAGCCATTTGATTGGTTGAAACTAGTTTTAAGTAATGCTTGAGTATTGAGTGACGTTCTGTAATACGGGACCTACTTTTAGTTAGGATATAATTTTGTTATTTTTATTTAAGTATTAATTATTAGGGTATAAGTTGTTATAAATACTTACATATTATTTTAATTAAAAAAAAATAAACCACATGTTTTAAGTAACACACGATCATCAAGGGATTTAATAACAATGTAGGTAATATAATGTGATAACTATTTAGCTTCATACAGGTCATTAAGATAGTTGTCTTCTTAATTGCAACTCATTAAAAGATCATGAAGTAATGAATAATATCTTTAGTTGTTGTAGGACCATGCATGACCTATGTTCTCAAAATAGGGTTAGATAATGGAATTGTTCCCAAAAAAAAACCCCTTTAATAAAGGTTTCATTCTTCTACAATATGATTTAATTAAGACTCACTTATTGCGCCGTCTATTTTAGCAGGCGCTTTAAGATTTTAATAATGAAAAGATTTACATTTGCTATAAAATGTTGACTCTCAAGATAAAATCAAAAGGCTATTCAAACTTGGCTGAAAATCAGCACTTTTTGAACGTTAAAATTACATGAGACAGTCCCCCAAAACGCCCGCCCATAACCACTTTCTAGTGCTTTAAGTGGGAAGAAGTGGCGCAACAAACTCCTATGCAGCACAGCTGTCTGCACAGTTAGAAGAACTTGATTATTTTATATACAACTAGCTGACCCCGCAAACGTCGTTTTGCAAAAAAAAAAAAATAGTAGCCGATTCTCAGACCTACCCGATATGCACACAAAATTTCATACAAATCGGTCTTGCCGTTTCGGAGGAGTATGGTAACTAACACTGTGACACGAGAATTTTATATATTAGATAGTAAGTAATTAACATTACGAAACACAAAACATTGAATTAAATAAAACTATGTTACTTTTTGCCAATCCGTTGGATTACCAACCTCAAATAAAAATATAGTTGGAGGTGAGACCACCTACTCTGTAGATGAAGTCGATGAAACACTGATATTAAACAAAATGTTTTCTTTTCAGAATTCTTCACCTACAAATCCTGCAGAACATCTTTACTGAAACAAACCAGTCTATAAAGGCGTACAGTGAAATGCACAAGGACATGAAAGACTCCATTAAAGAAACGGAGCAGAGGATAAAACACTTTAGGAATATTATTGATAGTGATGCATAAGTTAACACACGGATCCTCACAGATGTACTAGTGAATTCAGCATCCTCCTGCTCTCATCCCTTTTTGTTTGGGGTATCTGCTAGCGAATTAAGTTTTTTGAGGATCAAAATTACACCTACAATTTGTGAAACGGTTAAGTGTGCATACCACAGATATAGATAGACCTAGATAACGCAAGTATCACGGTCTGTATGAAAACCAAGCGTGCCATTTTTTTTACTACCTATGACGTCACAAGGCACTCTTTCTCACTCACGCTCACCCAGCCAGCAGTACACAGGACTGAGCGCGAAATTGGCGGCTTACGATTTTCGAACGTAAGTTGGTGCGATATTTGGTACGCGAAGTTGTTGCTCTTGGGTTATCTAGGTGTATCTATATCTGTGGTGCATACAAACGAGCGGTACGCATCAACAGCAGAGGCTCTGCAGCCGTCGACACTCGTCGAACGTCGTGAGTACGGTGCTGAAATACACGAGCGGCACATTATCGACGGCAGCTGCCGACGCGTCAACGGCTGCCGCTGCCTGTGCTGTTGGCACGTGCCGCTTGTATGTATAAGTTATGAGAAACAGCCTAATGTAAGACTTGTAAGAGGAATTTCAAATTTTTTAATAGGAAACGTTGCAGAAAGTTTCTTACTCTGAAAATGTTTTGGACATCTTTTACTTGGTTAGTTGGTAGGAGATTTTTGCATCTGGGTATAGTTCCCAATCTTGGAATTTCTCATTATATTATTTTCTCAGTGACCCTGATTTCATTTGAGTTTTTGCACAATGTGTTCGATAGGAAATAACTTATTGAATTGTGTATCTCGAGCTACTAAATCGAGCCACCCTTCACTTTTTGTATAGAAGCCATAACTTTTTACAAAACGGTTGTGAATTCAAATTCGGAACAATGACGACTTCAAAATGATGGCCAGTGCGTCGGCTTCGAAACTGCATGAAAACTTTTTCTTAGACTCATCATTATTTTGATGTTTTACGCGTCTAAACCTCATATCCCACATGAGCAAGTCACCAGATTCTAAACTCACCAGATTCTCAACTAACCAGATTCGCAACTCACCAGATTCGCAGCTGATCAGAAAATGTACTATCAACAACAAAGTAATTATATAACTTTCAAATAAATTATAACGACTATAATTTACTAAGTAATAGACAACCTCATTACATAAACATTTTAACCAAAAAATGTGTATTGTTTTGGCCTCATAATTATTTGTAAAATATATTTTTTATATACTGCCTAATGTAGTACCTACCTTAATTTTGATGCACCCAGGTGAATTAGGCGAATAAAGTTTAAAGTAAAAGCTTTTTAGTTTAGTTTTTTTTTTTAACGTAAGTAAACTACATCAAGAATTCCGTAATGTTTTGGTTTTATTTCAATTTACTTTTGTTTTTTTTTTTTTTGTAGAATAAAGTACCTATTCTGTATTTTTTTGTGATTTTGTGTTTCATTGTACATTTGGTGAGTTGCGAATCTGGTGAGTTGCGAATCTGGTTAGTTGAGAATCTGGTGACTTGCTCATGAGGGCCTCATATGGAATCGCACGGTGGCTCGATTTAGGAGTCCGGAAGACCTGCAAAGACAGACAGGTAGAATTATTTTGTTTTTGTTAACTATTCTTTATATTATTATTCGTAATAATAATAAACGTTGTTTATTAATTATTTACCAAATGAATTTTCTGTTTTCTTGTCTTCCCTTTTGGCTTTCTTTTGTGAGCCATCTGTTACCACCCACTTCGAAATTCATACAGGTGCAGTGTGCTTTGTCACTATTCTTAATTAAGGGTTAGTGCTTAGGATGCTACAGTATTTTAATCTCACGAAGCGACGCGCGCTTTACTTGTGGTAACCAATGTACAAACACGCTGGGAATGTGTGCCTGAAAACATAACACACACATACACACACTTCCCCATCCGCCTTCGCCATTGTCTGACGGTACCAGAGCTCCTGCGCTTATACACCACGTTCACACCGTTTTTTTTCACTTGGTAACCACAGATAATCCGCGCGTCGCTTCAAGAAATAAAAATACTGTAAGTACTTAACTTGTTTTTTTTAATCAAGAGTCACCCTTTACGTTTTAATTGAAACAACGCTACAAGGTTTTTTGACGCGTGGCCAACATCGTAACTAACGCCGCCACCTTGCGATGTCATTACAATTTCTGTGTCTTCAGACGCCACAAGATCCTTGTACCAATTAGTTGACGGTTCGTTAAAATCAGTGGCTGAGTATTTGTTTTCGCTCCTGAACGGCTCTTATATTTGCTGTCAACTCAATTGATCATAGTCCGCGGCAAGTGGCTTGTGGAAAGGCCTGTGTCGAATTTATCCAACAGGGCTTTCCAATCTTTTGATACAAGCCACTTCATTTGTTCACCTTTTTAATACAGTTTGTCTCGGCCTTTTTTTTAGTACAAATTGAAAATCTGTTAAAGAAATTTGACAGATTGTAGTGTAGCTTTGATGTGCTGGCGTCTCTACCTAGGTAATTACCTTAAATTTGTAACTCAATCGAAAACCTAATCCATAGAAATCTCAATCCAATCGAGAAGTCGTTTATAAGTAATGTCCTCGTCTTATCAACGAATAACATTTTGTTGATCTACCACAAAGTGCAAAGTCGACGGCCGTCTAAACGTGACGCTGGCAGAACAGTCGACATGAGAGTATGTCGACTATTCTGCTAGCGTCAAAAAAAAATACAATAAAAAATCCATGTTTATGTACCAACCTACCTACAAAAAAAACAAGTTACGCAAATAAATATTATTTTTAAACCAAACTCATATGATTCATAAAAATATGTGGTCAATGGCATTTTATCTCTGTTTTACGCCCAGTTCACAGTTGTGAGAAAATCACCTACTTAATAAAAAAAACAACATTCCCTAAAGATCACGGTTACGGGAAAATTAACTATGAAAATCCAGTCGACGGATAGTAAAACAAACTTGGTCAACAGAAGCTGACATTGAGATAATTAGATTTTCGTCATAAAATTCAGTCCAAAGACTACTATAGTAGGCATCTATAATTCAGTCATAAGTTAGATGTCGTGACGAGTGCCGGTGCCAATGAGTCGGTCAGTGATAACGCAAACTTAAAAATGCTGGAACATATTGTTTATATCACGGATATAGTAACTAAAATCTTCAGGTAAGATCGTGCATTTATTTATTTTGTCTATATTGACTATTTGGTACCTATGTATCTACATTTTTTCTGTGAAGGTTAAATCTTTATGGTCATTGATAAGTATGTAAACAGCGGAAATAGGTTTGCTTCCTTATATCTGTTAGATAAACATGATTGTATGTATAGAATCTGCATTCGCGATTTATTTGCCAAAAATCTAAACAAATATGAGTTTATGGAAAAATAACTTTAAACCCTACACAATAAAGTTCAGTTTACGCTACAACTTCAAATATTTTTATAACTTTTTCAATAGTGCTAGTCACTCTGAAATCAACTTAATTACCATTAAAATAAAGTTGATATTTGTTTAACTTGAAATAATATTTGAAACAAGTTTGAATAGACGCCAGTAACCAACCAATCAGTATATCTAAACTTTAACTATCATAAATAAAAATAATAACTTGAAGTTAATCAATAGATCTCTATTAGTTTAAAAATAAGACACAAACTAATTTAGGAAGTGTATTTAAATCACAAACCAGGGAGAAGAACTTCTCTCCCAATAAAATCTTAGAAACATGTGTTTCTAATGTAGATAACGATCGAATGTGTAGCTATAAAAGGGTCCCATACACCATAGAATTTGAGAACATGTCAAGGAAGTAAGAATTACTCTCGTTTGATAGTTTCTCTCAATATTTCAATGGTCTTTGTGACGATTCACAACCATAGAAATTTGTGAGTGGGTAGTTATAAACTGTTTTAGTTTCCTACCATCCAGTTTTTTATTTACTAATAAAACATCAGTTTGAAGCGATACCTACAGTGATGTGACTGTGTTACTTTTAAAAAATTAAGAGAGTTTAGCACTTGCTAATTAATGAAAATGAAGATTAGGTTTTTAATTACCTAACTACATAGGTTATGCATCAATTAAGTAGAAACGAAAAAAAACTATGAAAATCTTGTCCTTTTTTACAAGTCAGGCCCAAGCCGAGTAATGATAATTGATGGTGTTTGGTATACAATGTGGAGACGACAATAAACGAAAACACTAATAATACTAGATAATGCATAAATACTCCATTAAGGAACTATCACCAAAGTCCTCCTAACATTGAAATTAAAAAAGTGTTTTTTTTTTCGAAGTAAGTACCTACATATACATATAGTAGATAAGGCGCCTATGGGTTTTGCCAATCTTTGACTAGCTATAGTGACTACTTAAACTATTGGATATATTTGAATAATTTTTTGTATGCGAACTGGGAATTTTAATAGATATACGCAGTTTAATTTACTGTTGTATTGTCATATCTTGGTCTCTACCTTGTATAGATACATGATAAGTCCAAAATTTTGTCTTTTCTGTTTTTACATTTTTTACATCATCCATGTTAATTTTTTTTTCGTTTGGTCTATTCTTTGTAAGTCTCCTGCATGCTGCATGTAGTACAGTCAACAGCAAAAGTAGATGATGAAAATCAGAAATTCAATACTAATGAACGGAGTTCGCGGGTGGATTTTCAAAATAGAATATTATTAGTGTGATTCTATTTTTTCACAAAAAAATCCACAAAAAAATCACAAAATATATCTAAGAATATTCTTTATACAGGGTGTAATTTAAACCCAGTAGTTATCCTGAAGCATTAAGGATAACAGCTGGTATAGAGTCACTATACATAGTTTCAACTCAAAATAAAATACTCTAAGAATTGATACCAAATTTTCGGTTTCATTGGTTTCTTAAATTCAAATCATAACAAACGTGTTACCGCACTACGTAGGTCAATAACTTTTTAAGTTACTTGCCAATATCACGATAAATCTCTTCCGTAACTCTGCGCGCCTAGTACCGTAGCCTACTGCAGCGCAGGCGGTGTTTGTCGGCGCCAACTGACGGAATATTCCGCCGCCGCCGCGCGCGCGCGCAATTAGCCATACGTACTTTACCGTGATGTAAAAATTAATGTGTAATTCTAATTATTGATTTACAGTTTACTCGTTAATATTAAGCCAGAAATTGCACGTAAAAACTGGAATAACAAAACTTACGTATACAATCGTAACAAAGTTTAGGAAGGTACCTAGGTTAACTAGTTTCATCCCTTATTATTACTTTATACCGAGTAAACAGTAAAATCTTAAAGCTTTGCTTAATTTAGTAAATTGACTTACATTTTTAAAGATGGGGTTCGATGTGGTGACCTTGGTATTGTATGCACAAGGCCGCTCACTTGTTCATGGACACACATTACGTAGCATGTCTGGTGTTATTGTCCTGAAAGTGGCCTCAATCCGCACTTTAATTTGTATCACACTGCACTGCGTACACTACACACGCACTATGGGTGCTGACCGTCGTTGCTCAGCACTCGCCATAGGTACCTGATTACCTATGGTTAGAGGCACCAAGCCGATGTACCATCCGAGATCAAACTAAAACATGCTGACGAAGGCATCTATCGACGCTCAGCATCTGGTCTACTCTCAATAAAACGGCGCCGGTACAGTTCTCGGGCAACTCGCAAATTACTGATGCGCATAATTATCATAGGGATAAAAACGAGTGTACTAGACGCAGGACAGATGTCGACTGACGGCGACGAGCAATGCAATAACAAAAATGAAGCTCCTATTCCCTGCTATCCTGGTACGTAAATATTATTTCGTTAAATTTGATACCTATAGGGTAGCTGTCCCTATTAGTGTCCACTACTGTTAAAAATATTATTCAAGATTATTTTACATACTAATAATAATTTCAACTAAACTCCGTTAAACTTTTAAGTAAATCTAACACAACCGAGCAAACTAATTACGAATTCAAAATTGAAAAATCATTCATTTTTTTTTTTTGGGTGGGAAAATCATCAATGACTCAGCTGCCGCCCTGGGTGGGGCGGAAGGCTGAAGGAAGTGTTAGACTCTTACTGACTAAATACCACCCTGTTCCTTCAGTTGCCCTTGCATTCCGGGTTATCTCGTTAGAATATTCCCGCAATCCCGGAAATTCCCAAAACTCCGGAAAATCATTCATTTCAATCCATTAAAGATCATAATATGGGTTCGCGTTATCTCGTTATAAGTCTGAAATAAAAATTGTATTTACCAGGAGTAATTGAAACTACACGGACTGTAATTGGTTCACGTACCCTAAAACCCAGGTTTACACACACATCGATGTTACATTGTGTGTGTAACGACGTAATCAGGGTTCTGTGAGCAAACGATATTCAATTCGGAAATAACAATTCCTGTTACTCATGCGCTTCTAGTACTTTTATTAATTTCTTTCGACAGTTAGATGCAATTTTGCGACATTTTCTTATTTGAATTATAATAACAAAGACTAAACGTGCTCAAACTAATAAAACCTATGTACCACTCAAACAGCACCGACAGACCGTGAACTCCGATAATTCTTTCGGTTAGTTCTACACACAAAAATTATGAGTGCGTGGTATTATTTTGTAATAAAAAAAAACGATTAACTTGTTGCTAATAATTTACGTCTTATTTAGTAAAAAAATAACCTTATTTTAAAAATTATGAACGGAACCCACTGTGATTTTATTTGTACTAGGAGAAGAATAAGTTGCGAAGAGGTGAATTGAAATGATGTTTTGGGTTCAGTTGGACAAAAAAATGGTTTCTAAATCCTTTTCCTATTCTAAGTACTAATGGCAAATAATAATGTTTATTTAAGCAATTAATTGCCGGTAGGATGCACGTAAGGATTCGATTTTTATGATCAATTCAATGGTTGTACAAGCTGTCGATTTTTCGAAAAAATCGTTTTAATGCGATCTTCAAGCAAATCGATTCAATAGTAACGTGAATCGAATCTCTTGGATCGTATGTGTAAATAAAGGCTCTTAATAGTTCAAGTTCATATTTGCCCAAAGCATTGTGCTGACAATCATAAACAGCGAATAGGTAGGTTTATCTATTTCAAACAAGATCAATTACATAAGTATGCCGACACTTTTTAACTTGTCCGAAGATTGAAACATATTAGTCATCCATCTGAATTAAAGTCATTGAATTACGCTGGAAAGGTTATCAAATATTATTGACGTACCTACCTGACTGGCAACTGTAAATATGTCACAAAACAGAGGTGTGTTAAATGTTGTTTAAAATTTTTTAATTACGATTTTTGAATGAATTTTTAGAAGATCGATGTAAGAAGAGCACGGGATTCGATCTGTGAATCGAATGAAAAATCGAATTAAAGCAAAAAATCGTTCATCTTTATGGCCACCAAAATAAAAGGTTAGAAATAATGTTAGGAAATTTACAGGAATATTGTTTTTGAATTAGGTATTTACTGTATTGTAGGTATGATGGAAAGGTGGGTAGCGGGTGGAAGATTACTACGAGGTAGATAATAATTATCTACAAAGTAATCTTCTACAAAAGGACAACCACGTAAAAAACCAACAAGTGTGTAAATGATACGTGACAATTCAAGCAGGTATCTAAATATTTCGTTAACTTTTGATACCTAGACCAATTAATTGTATTGTAGGTAGCTAGTTCACAAACATAATCAAAGTTTTGGAAAAGTCAGTAATAATATTTTGTGAATAAAAAATAAACATGCGGAACCGTTTATTCAGAAATACCAGGAGTAGGAGGTTTATCTTTACTTACAAATAGTTCGTTGACACCGATCAGCTGTTTTAGTGCTAGTGATGTGTTTATTTCAATTTGAAAAGTTCGGTTTCTGGTATCAATGTATTAAAAAATCTCATAACTTCCGAACATGTAGCGATAGGATTAAAAAACCCTTCCTATATCGTTTGATATCATCCAAAGAAGGCGTGCCCTTTGTATGTATATACCTTTTCCGTTACAGATTGTATATTTATTTATGATTAGTAGGTAATTAAATAACAAAATAATTAAACTACAATATTAAAAACTTAAAAATAGTATCACGGAAATCATTTGCTTCTCCGTTATTTTCATTACCACGTTTATTAATTTTACAAAATCTCATATTGTTTGCCTAAATTTTATTTGATTTAATCTCGTATGTAATATTTTAAGTCTAAACTGAATATTTATTACTTTTCTTAAATTGATATTTACCCCTGACATTGTTATATAACCATTTAAAAATTCGTCACAAGAATATCGTCATTACCTTCCACGATTTTTGTTTCAAGAAATTTGTTTAACGAAAATATTTGATACAAGTAAGCAAGACGCATTTCGGATAGCTTCCCCCGCGCGCCACCTCAGTCGTCGTTGAGATTCGTACGAGTCTGCACGTATACATAGTAAAATTACGTTTTGAATTGAATTGATTTTAGTTTGTCAACGAATTTCGTCATTAAACGATTGGAAATATTGTTGGTAAGTATATTTTACTTTATATTAATATTAAATGAGCATGGATAGTATTGAATTTGTATTAAATATGAAGAACAGTGTTATACTGTAGGTTTTCATTTGGTTGGACAGGAACGTGTTTCATCTTGTTTCGTCATTTATGGTAACATCATTCATCGTGTATTTCTAGATGAGATTAATGATTTATTTTGAGGAAAATGACATTTTTATTACGTTCAATGATGCCATGTAGAGATTAATGATTTAGGTGAAATAAATTAGGCATTTCAAGAGCAATATAATTAGGTTCTGCTATGTACATTTTATTACTGTACACTAGAGCAATAAGTAGTTATTAGATATAAATTTATAGTCTTAAACTAACTTGTTTTACTTTATTTCATTACTCAGATACAGCTATGGGTAAAACGAAAGAAGATCATTTAGCCCAGCAAAGGCGTCATTCACGTAGATTTTTCAGAAAATTACGCCTTAAAGTATGCTGAGGAAGTTCAGTCGTTTCATTTTGGAGGAAGCAGACAACAAGTTACTTTGCATACCTCAGTCATTTACACTCATAACTTTTCTTTAGGAGCATTACGACCCGTATCTGTATGCACTATTAGTAGTTGTGTTCGTCATGATGTGGCTGCTATTTGGGCGCATTTAATTCCTCTGATAAAACAAGCTTTAGAGATCAATCCATTTATTACAACAATACATTTCTTGTCGGACTCACCCATTTCACAGTACCGAAACAAATTCATGTTTTATGTTATATCACAGATTCGGAATGACTTTGAATACATTTCTAGAATAACTTGGAATTATACAGAGACGGGGCATGGAAAGGGTGCACCTGACGGTGTTGGAGCCGTTTTGAAGAGAACTGCCGATAAAATGGTTCATTATGGACGAGATATTGGTGATTTTGATTCATTTTGCGAAGTATTAAAAGAAAACGTTGAAAATATAATTATAATTACAGTAAAAGAAGATTCTATAAAAGAAAGAGAAACTCTACTTCCAAAAAAGCTTAAGGCTTTCAAAGGAACTTTTTCCGTTCACCAAGTCCTTTGGGATTCGTTCTCTACTAAACTTACTTTAAGAAAAGTAAGCTGTTTTTTATGTGGTTTTGATGAGCATTGCATACACGGCAAACACCTTGGATTCTATGACATTATACAAAATTGTAATACTGAAAATAATTATAAAGAAGCGGAAGATGTAATGATGTTATCTGCAACTGCAAGTAAAAGAAGTGTGAGCAAAATTAAAAGAATTGTCATATTACAAGATTTTACTTTTAAGGATCAAAATGATATAAACTTGCATTATTTAAACCAACCATCTACATCTAAATCAATACAGCATTTCTCTACATAAATCATTTGAAAAAAATATTTCGTGACATTACTGAATTTCGATTGAAGGCTGATTATTTTATTTTGTAAAACAAATTAAGATTTTTTGTGATTTTTATTGTAAGTTACGTGCAATTAAAACGTAGATCATTAAGCTAATTATTTTTCAGAGGCTAGTTATTTTTTGTTAAAAACATAAAGATTTTTGTAAATTTTATTTTGTTACATGTTTAGCAATGAGAAATAAGACCGAAGCTATATATTATTGTTTCAAATCAAAGATTATTGTGATTTAAAGCAAAGTTGATTATTTTTGAGGCTGGTTGTTTTTTGTTTAAACAAATCGAAGATTTTTGTGATTTAATTAAGTATATCTATACATATAATAAAACAGTAAAAAAACTGTGTCTGTACATTGAATATATTAAAAAAAAAATACTTGAGGGGGGTTTAGAAACAGTAATAGAGCACGAATCAAAAAAAAAAAATTTGTCTGTTTGTCTGTTTGTCTGTTTGTCTGTTTGTTTGTACACGCTAATCTTCGGAACTACTGGACGGATTTGAATGATTTTTTTTTGTTGTATAGGTATTAAGTCTAGGCAACATATAGGCTATAACTTATTTTGGAAAATGGAACACCTGATGCAGAACCGCAACAGACCAGCTAAAGTATAAGAGATACAATAATGGTACCATAGCAAAAATTGTTCCACGTGATGAGCATTTTCTGCTGAGATAATAAATTTGAAGATCTGGAACACCTGATGTGGAACTCCAAGAGCCCAGCTACACCATAACATATATAGGAATGAAGATTTAGCAAAAGTTGTTCAATCTGATGAGCACTCTCTATTGACTTATAAAAATCGAAGATCTGGAACACCTGTTGTGGAACTCCAAGAGCCCAGCTGCACCATAACACATATAGGAATGACGTTTTAGCAAAAGTTGTTCAATCTGATGAGAACTCTCTGTTGACTTATAAAAATCGAAGATCTGGAACACCTGTTGTGGAACTCCAAGAGCCCAGCTACACCATAACACATATAGGAATGACGTTTTAGCAAAAGTTGTTCAATCTGATGAGAACTTTCTGTTGATTTATAAAAATCGAAGATCTGGAACACCTGTTGTGGAACTCCAAGAGCCCAGCTACACCATAACACATATAGGAATGACGTTTTAGCAAAAGTTGTTCAATCTGATGAGAACTCTCTGTTGACTTATAAAAATCGAAGATCTGGAACACCTGTTGTGGAACTCCAAGAGCCCAGCTACACCATAACACATTTATAGGAATGACGTTTTAGCAAAAGTTGTTCAATCTGATGAGAACTCTCTGTTGACTTATAAAAATCGAAGATCTGGAACACCTGTTGTGGAACTCCAAGAGCCCAGCTACACCATAACACATATAGGAATGACGTTTTAGCAAAAGTTGTTCAATCTGATGAGAACTCTCTGTTGACTTATAAAAATCGAAGATCTGGAACACCTGTTGTGGAACTCCGAGAGCCCAGCTACACCAAAACACATATAGGAATGACGTTTTAGCAAAAGTTGTTCAATCTGATGAGAACTCTCTGTTGACTTATAAAAATCGAAGATCTGGAACACCTGTTGTGGAACTCCAAGAGCCCAGCTACACCATAACACATATAGGAATGACGTTTTAGCAAAAGTTGTTCAATCTGATGAGAACTCTCTGTTGACTTATAAAAATCGAAGATCTGGAACACCTGTTGTGGAACTCCGAGAGCCCAGCTACACCAAAACACATATAGGAATGACGTCTTAGCAAAAGTTGTTCGATCTGATGGGCATTTCCTGTTGACTTATAAAAATCGAAGATCAGAAACATCTGATGTGGAAATCAAAGCTATCACTAATTTCACTGTATAATTATAAAATAACATAAGCTGGGAGTACCTCCACGCGGTGAAGGCGGTAACAGTTTAGGACTGATTTTCGTTGACGATGGTATATCATTGAAAAGTTGACTCTACTGGTCAAAACTCCCATTAATTTTTTTACTTTATAAATAAATATGCCTTCGGGCTTATGTTACTTGAGTGTTTAATTTCCTTTGCCATTTATCTTCGTGACACGGTAGCCTAACCGGTAACGCAGGGGAGCAGTCACTTAGATTTTAATTGATCAGGTATATTCACAATAAAACTATAACCATGCCTAGAAAGAGGTCAAATCTTTCCCAATGTTCCAAAGGAGCTGAAAGATTGAGGATCATAAGATCCCAAGAATCTACCGAAGAGCGTCAGGAGAGACTTGATGCTGTTCGAAAACATCAGGCTGCAACTCGCTCCGTGGAAACCTCTTCGGATCGCGAAGCACGCCTGCGTTCTCAGCGTATTCGCACATCTACTAACAGGTCTTTTGAAACGAGTGATGAACGTGATGCGCGAGTAACTGGTGATCGAGATTATCATACATTGTCCCGAACACGCACACAACAAAATATTCATAATCAGTTAGAAAGTGAGAGAGAAAGAATTGCTGGAGTACGGCATGAAGAGACAGAAGAAGAGCGCAACGAACGTTTGAATTCTGATCGACTTCGACATTCTCTGAACAGAATGTCGATATCATCTGAAGAATCGGATATGTCTCAAAACAGAGACACATCCGATCCGACAGAGATATAGCCGTAAGACGTGGCAACCTTCCTTGGGTTGATAAGGAACGGAGTGCATTTACGTATACTCTTATGAATGACTTGATTGACTACGCCACGTATTCCGCCATCGGAGGTATGGTTCAAAATTGTACTTTTTGTGAAGCTGTTAAATGGCAAAAAGAAACAAACGGTATGTGTTGCTCAGGTGGAAAAATATACATATTGAAATATTACAAAATCCTCCAGATATATTAAGATCACTGCTAATTGGTGACAGTCAAAACATTTCTTGGACAACATCTGTATACAATGCCTTTCAAATGACATCTTTTGGTGCGAAACAGATTTCAAGAGGCCCATTTATCCAACATTCAAAGTGCAAGGCCAAGTTTACCACCTTATTGGTTCATTATTGTCTGCAAATGACCCCAAGTTTCTCCAAATATATTTCGTATCCAATTATCAAGATCAGGCAAATATTAGAAACCAAAACTTTCCGCACTTGAACAAATAGTCTGATTTCAATGCTTCAAAATATGTTGCATGAAGTAAATCCCTACGTACACAGTTTTAAATCTGCCTTAGAATCTATAAATATATATATAAAAATGGTGCCATAGCAAAAATTATTCCACGTGAAGAGCATTTTCTGCTGTGAGAATAAATCTGAAGATCTGGAACACCTGTTGTGGAACTCCAAAGCCCAGCGACACTACAACATATATAGGAATGACGTCTTAGCAAAAGTTGTTAAGTCTGATGGGAATTTTCTGTTGACTTACAAAAATGAAAGATCTGGAACGTCTCGAATCGTCTCGCGCATCCCGTTGTTTTCCCGTCCCCGGGCTCTTAGAATTCGACATCAGACGTTTCAGATCTTCGATTTTGACGACCCCGTTGTCGCTGGCATAATCAACAGGATCCGCGTACGAAGTCGCGGGCAGAAGCTAGTCATAAGTATGTAATTAGTACTCGTATGTTCATTTTACTTCAATAAAGAGCTGATTGTAATCATAGTGTTTTATTTGCGTCATTAACGTCTATACCTTATCATTAACTTCAACAGACGATATCATTTACATCTACACAGCATCATGCACTTCAATGCGATATTTATATTTCATGATTTTTCTTTTAAATGTGGTATTTATATTATAGTTTAAATATACAAAACGATTAGTTTTTCAAATAACATCGTAATATTATTGATATTTTTTAGTTATTCAATTAAAAAGTAATATCACACAAAAACTGTCATATTAAATCATAAAATGAAAATTCACCCTCGCGTCGGAACTGTGTGAAGTCGAAGTGTCGTTATGTGATTGTAAATTATACCAAACATTTACTACTTCGACGCCACACAGATCTAACGCGAACTCCGTTCATTAATTAGTATTGAATTTCTGATTTTCATCATCTACTTTTGCTCTTGACTGTACTACACACATCAAAAGTGTCTAGGGATCAAGCATTTTTATGCGGATTTCTTGAGATTGAGATGTGGCTTTGTAATAAATTTATGATTTTATAAATTTATATGGATCCTTTTTGGTGCATTTCATAATTTGAATCAGGAACTGTGAATCAAATTCGAGTAAAAGATGAAAATCAGCTGTCAATATTTTCCCTATAAAAACATACAACGCATTGAAGACATTATTAGTGCTACTGTTTCCCTACTACTGATTAAAACCAACGTTATTATGGAGCGGCGACGTCATTTAAGCAGGGAAGAAATGCTCAGAGCCGTGGGAATGATAGAAGCTGGTTCCCGGCAACGTACTGTGGCTTTAGCTCTGAATACAAGTCAGAGTGTTATCAGTCGACTTTGGACACGTTACCGAAG
Organism: Globia sparganii; assembly: GCA_949316385.1. NCBI lineage: Eukaryota > Metazoa > Arthropoda > Insecta > Lepidoptera > Noctuidae > Globia > Globia sparganii. The sequence goes on from OX438654.1 coordinate 21,630,571, forward strand.
CACTGGTACCGTGGCTGAGCGCCATGGAGGACGGTATCGCTGCACCACACGGAGACAAGACCGATACATTCAAATCTTAACTCGAAGAGCTCCAACAATAACCGCCATGATGTTAGCCGTGAGGCTTCATCACTCTTCAGGGAACTTAATTAGCGACCAAACAGTCAGAAACCGCTTGCATGAAGTGAACCTTCATTCCCGAAGACCGCTACGGGTACCACCTATAGCAATGCACAATCGTAGGATTCGATATCAATGGGCTCTTGAACACAGAAATTGGGCAGAAGAACAATGGCGTTTCGTGTGCTTTTCTGATGAGTCTCGTTTTGGTATGAGACCGGATACAAGACGTATACGACACTGGAGAACCCCTGGACGCCAACAGCGATTAAAATCCTGCCAGGAAGTCCATCCTTATAGTGGTGGAACCATCATGGTATGGGCGGGTATTTGGATCGGCGGAAGAACTGAGTTGATTTGGATCAGAGGCAACCTCAACGCTCAAATTTATGCTGAGACGATTGTATCAGACGTCATCGTTCCTCTACAAGTGCAAATCGGTCCCTTATTTCAGTTAATGCATGATAATGCACGACCGCACACCGCAAGAGTTGTAAGACAGACTCTCGCCGCAGCTAACATCAATGTCCTGCCCTGGCCTGCTCAGTCGCCAGACTTGAACCCGATTGAGCATGCATGGGATATGCTACAGAGAAGAGCTCTGCCGAATGTGGAGGGTATCCAGTCGCAAGAAGACCTTTTTTTGTTGTTGCAACGAACATGGGCGGCCATTCCACAGCGTGATTTGGATGAACTCATTTTGAGTATGCCAAACCGATGTTCTTGTGTTGTTAGTGTTCGCGGTAGAAACACGGATTATTAATTGTTTAAGTTACCCAATAAAATTTTAGAGAAAACTGTTATTTCAGTCTTTTTTTCGAACTTTTGTGTTAATGGTTCAAATGTTAAAAATCCCTTTATTAGGAAAATGGCAAATTTCTTTATTAATGCAAAGGTGACTTGGTTTATCGTTACTGTGACAAACGAAAACACTTTATTTGATGAATCCTTAAAGAAAATTTTAATTAATATCAATCAGGAGAAAAGTTATTGCAAAAATATATGTTGATCCCTAGACACTTTTGATGTGTGTAATTGTAAGAGTTTGGTCAACAAACGTAACCATTCTGATTTGTAGCATTATTTGAAGTTTCAAATGCTGATAGTGCAAAATTGGACTATTGGGACGTATCATGTATTTATAGATAGCTGACCCCGCAAACGTCATTTTGAAAAAAAAAATAGGGGCATGAAAAATAGATGTTGGCCGATTCTCAGACCTACCCGATATGCACACAAAATTTCATACAAATCGGTCTAGCCAGAATTAAAAGATATTGATATTTGTTGAAATTGCAGCCAAATTCGTGAAGCAAGGTACAGACATTTTAAAAATCAACGTTTTTTTTTTTCCAAGACCCTTAACTGGAAATGGTTAAAATTTCGGTGTGTGATACTTATGAATACAGTGTATCGACTCCTCTGGACCACTATTTACGACACATCCTGTATAATAGATTAGATTTGATTATTAGATTAGATAGCTGCGCCCCGCGGTTTCACCCGCGTAAGTTTCGATCCAGTGGGTATATCGCGATAAAAAGTATCCTATGTGTTATTCTGATATATAAGTTATATTACTGTAAAGTTTCATCAAAATCCGTTGAGTAGTTTTTGCGTCAAAGTGTAACAAACATCCATCCATCCATCCTCACAAACTTTCGCATTTATAATATTAGTAGGATAGGAAGTAGGATTATTTCAGACAACAACTAAGTAATATAAAGCCTATGGCGCCGATTCTGTTGTTCACAAACTAAACTAAATCAAAGTTCAGTGCATCTTTTTCTTTCTATTTCAATATGAAAAGGACAGAAAATTAATATTAGTTTAGTCCTGTCAAATCAGACAACGCCTGACGTAAATTGACGTATTTAATAGCCATTGTTTTAATCTCGTCTAACTTGTCTATGGATTATCTAATTTGACAGGACTAAACTAATATTTTATCTTCTGTCCTTTTCGTAATGAAATAGAAAGAAAAAGATGCACTGAACTTAAATTTAGTTTAGTTTGTGAATAACAGAATCGGGGCCTATACCCCTATACGACTCCAAATAACAACCCAGAGGCACCGTAGTGTGAACTTGCTAGTCAGATCGTTATTTCTATTAGTTTTAATCATGTTCAATTGGTTCTCGTCTAATTTGTACGACACTAGCTGGACAGAGTCTCATTACCTAATCTTGTCTGTATGTTAATAGACGGCTTACTGTAGCACATGGAATGCTAATTACTCAGCCTATCGGTGACCATTATGGACTTACTAGCTACTGCCCGCCGCTTCACCCGCGTGGATATCGGAAATTAGCTTCTTTGCCACTAGTACCATTAACAGTTCCATGATGGAATCTCACGGGAACATCCTACCGGAACAAAAAGTAGCCTATGACTTTCTCAAGATGCCTTCTATAACCTTGCCAAATTTTATCGGTATCCGTTTAGTGGTTTAGGCATACAAACAGAGTTACTTTCGCATCTATAATATTAGTAGGTATGGATGGATGGATCGCTCCCAAAACTCAATCAAACGAGTTTATTTGGGGACTACGTGACTTAAAGCGCGGTCACTGTCGGACAGCGGACTGCATAGAAACGAAAGAGAAGCACCGACACAACCACGGTAATTTATTGCAAAATGTGAAGCAAATATCTATTTCCAAAAAATCTATTTTTGGACTAAAAAATTAAAACACTAGTACTTATATCTACTTTAGTATGTTGCTTGTAAAATAATCTGATTAAAAGTCAGAATGTATGTATAAGTATTAGGAGGCCTAACTCTATAGACCCGGTCTACCTCTAAAAACTTTTTTTTCCCAATAAAAACCCTATACGATAGAAATAAATCATGATGATACCTTTAACTTCATGATTTTTTTCTATCATAGCAAATTATTTGTATTATGTTTTCAACATACTAGGTATCTAACTAGGATAATATTACCTATATCCTGAAGATTATCATATATTTTTCTGATTTTGTTTACTGTAGTCGATCCTATACTTTTAGGCATTATAAAACTTGCGTTTTTTTTTGCGTTTAGGTCCTGTAGCCTCCTTAATTTAACACACCTATACCATCACCTAGGTAGATACCGCACCTATATACTTACGTTATTTATTAAAAACATTAAGGTTTGGTGTTGTTGATTTTTTTTTTATTTTAAGAAACTATCCCTGGACAGCCAATTATTTACCTAAATATGCCTTTTGCAGCAATGCAGGTAGACAGCAACATTTTTATTTATCTCCGCTCTCAGATCTCTTTTTAACTACCTAGGTATCTACCTAGTTTACCTTGGTCAATAGGATGATTGTCATTGCCTAGTCGCACTCGTGTAGACATCTCTATTAAAATTCTGTGGCAATTTTATTCGTTCAACACTTTGGCAGTGGCGAAGGTACCACACAACTAGATTCCCGCCGGCTTCCTTTCGAAGATTCAGAATACAACCACTCTATAGTCAATTCATCATTGAAATACTCGTATAATGAAACGGTTTATTGTCATTTTTTTCTGGCTCCGCCTTACCTGTCATAAAGCCACCCTTCGCCACTGCACAGTGGTGTTTAAAAATCTATGTAGATTAAATATTTTGTTGATCAAAAATCTTCTTGTCGACAGCACGATAGTATTTTTAGGTCCAAAAAGCCCCAAAGAAAGCTACGGCCCATCCTAAACCTTTAGAACACACAGAAAGTTAAGGTTTAAAGTCAATAATTAAGTAAATCAACTTGGATAGATTTAGAAACATTCTTCATAGATTTATAGGCATCCGTTTATCTAAGTACATTTCGTAACTTGGCCCCAATAACACACCTGATAACGTGATAACATATCGGAAGTACATACCTTTACGTCGTACCTACTTTCTTACACGTGGGTATAGTGCAAGGTTCATGACTGATAAGTAGTTTTATTGGGTCGACTATCAGTATCAGGTACCTTATCGCATTTAACTTTGAAGGGAAATTTCGTCTTGGATTCCTTTCCTCCTGGAAAAGAGGACTTACCGACGAAGACTCTTAAGGTTCATTTTTGTTTTTTACTCTCTTTCTAAGCCTAGCCTAGTTCGGCTCTCAGCAGATAGAATGTCGTCCATGCAAAAAAAAAAAAGATTTTTTACCTACATTGTAACTACGCGGGAGTTCGGTATAAGTATAGCAAAACTCCAAATCACAGACTGTTTTCCATCTAATCGAATCTACTGCAAAGGCCTCCCTCTGCCTTTTGCACAAAATTCTGTCTTTTACTTCTTATAGTACCGACCAGTCCTTTCGGTAGGAGTCAAGCTCATCTCGCCATCTTTGCCTTGGCTTGCCGCGATGTCGTCGTTAATTGGAGCTCAATTGGTGGTTCCATGCGTAACAGTATAACCTTTTAATTCCTTCTTCCTTGATGTAGATAAGTGCCCTTGATAAGTAGGTAACCAGGATCGTCGAATATAGGTAGGTAGTTGAAGCTTAGTAAGAAACCGATGGATGTTTTCGAATCAAATTTAATTTGGTAAATGAACTGCTTGTTTTCTATTAATTAAATTTTATTCGAAAACATCCATTGGCTTCTTACTAAACTTCAACTGTATCCGACGGCCTGGTTAATTATCTCCTTTAGTAACCGTACCTAAGCAAACTATAACATTACCTTGCTTCGTTAGCCTTGGACTTCGACAGTATCGATACTAAGTACAAGTCTAACGAAGAGTACCTAATTAACTCTCGGAAGAATAATTAGGTAAACGACATCAAATTCAAGTATATACATACCGTGTCGTAGATAACTAGGTACCTATTATTATGGTAACTACTGTACGACGCAGAGTGATAGCTAGGTACAGACGCCAGCACATCAAGGTACTACAATCTGTCACATTTCTTTACTAGATTTTCAACTTTATCGCTAAAGCATAAGGTTCAAAGTTTTGGGAAACTGACAGTTTCGAGTAGCTTGATGTGCTGGCGTCTGTACTTTGGTACAAAGATACCACATTTCTTGTAGAGACTTGAGCTCCCCTGAGTTAACCTACACGATTACTGACAAATGCTTGCACTGACTAGACAGGTCCACTCAAAAATGTGTGTGATTCTTTTCTCAAAAGACCATTTCACACACGAACATGGTTCTCACATGCCCTGACTAAGAGTCTGGACTTTAAAAGAGACTGACCCCCGAGTTTGTTTCGCCATTTCTTCACAGGGCCCATAGCAAATGTCGACTCCATCTTAAGCTTATTTACTAATAAGTGACGCGTAAATATAATTCCGATATCCTATTTACAGAATAAACAATTTCATTTCCATATAAAACCGTAGTTATCACCAGTTTTGTGCCTCCTCATCCTGACGCTTTAGACGTATTATCATCGTTCGTCGTATCGTCAAACGTATATTCTTTTTTTTCTTATCGTCTTTCGGTGCTACAAACTCAAACTCAAAGCATTTATTTCAATTAAACCATTTACAGGCACTTTTGAATTGTCAAGAAGTCGGTCAGTCAGGAAAAAATTAAGCTAGTTGCCTATTCCAAAGCGTAGTAGGTACCTATGGAGAAGAACGGGCAAGAAACTCCATGGACACTCTTTTTAAATTATATTTTTTGTTGGAAGAGGTTTAAGGATTCTATCTGGGTTTTGTGTTTGGAATGAAACACACCATGATCGCAAGGTGGACGACGATTTATTCACTTTATCTTGGGAATACCATTTTACATTGATGGTGGCGCCACGGTGTATATCGGCTAATATGAAAACAATATTTGTTGTTGCGTTCACAGATAAATCAATTTAACATCAATGGGTGCATTCATTTTAATACCTCCCCTCAACAAATATTTTCTTTCTATCCTTATATTCTATGTTTTACACTGTACTCCCAATATACTTCAATTACACAGAGAAACTTAACTTGGCTGGCTATGCATCTAATTAACAATTCAACCTGTTTGAGAACTATCTTAACTTATTTATCCAGCTGATATGAATACTTAAAAATTTACAATTCACACAATAGCTTAAATTCTAATGCAATAACTTGACAAGCTTTTCAAACAAAGTTTTACCTAAAGGTTTAGTGAGCAGATCTGCCAAGTTATCTTCTGTTCTAATATACTGCAGAGATATACATTTCTCTTTTATTTTGTCAATAATGAAGTGATATCTGATGTCCAAGTGTTTGAGCCTTTTATTATTTTCATTGTTGAAAGCCAATTTTATTACTGATTGGTTATCTTCATATACAATCACATCATTAATGACAATATTGAAATCACATAACAAATTTTTTAACCAGCATGCTTCTGTTACAGCCATGCTTAATGCAATGTATTCAGATTCAGTAGATGATAGTGATACACTGAGTTGTTTCTTACAACACCATACTACACTACAATTGAATACTTTAAAAATGTAACCCGTTGTAGACTTTCTGTCTTGGGTGTCACCAGCCCAATCTGCATCTACAAAGCCTTGCATTCCTGTGCCCGTGCTGCTGTACACTAATGCAAAATCTAAGGTTCCTTTTATATACCGCAAAACACGTTTTAACGACTTGTACAACATAACACTAGCACAGTGTTGATATCTACTAAGAAAATGTACTGATACACATAAATCTGGTCGAGTACCACATACTGCATACATTAGGCTACCTATAAGTTGTCTACACTTTCTTTCTATTATTGGATTTTCAGATTTTTCCCTTTTCAACAAATCAAACTTGTAATTCTGATCCAAAGGAGTTGATATTGGTTTACAGTTTGACATATTAAAACGTTCCAAAATTTTAGTTAAATATGTTTTCTGACTGATTATTGTTCTGGACTTTTCTTGTTTGATGTCTATGCCTAAATAACTCGTTGCTAACCCCAAGTCCTTCATTTTAAAGTTATTGTGCATCGCTATTTTGAAATTTTCTAAAACCTTATTTTCAGAACAAAACATAAGTATATCGTCTACAAATAGTAAGACGTATAGTTCACATCCATCTAGTTTTCTATAATATAAACAGTAATCGTTTTTGGATCTATTGAAATTTTCTTTAGTCATGAACTCATCGAACTTTCTATTCCAACATTTAGGAGAACCTTTCAAACCGTATAGGGATTTATTCAATTTACATGTTTTACCATTTGGTAGTTTTAGGTATACTATTTCATCTATATCACCATGTAAGAGAGCACCTACCACATCCATTTGGTGGACTGGGAGTTGTAGTTTGTTGGCTACGGCCATAAATGCTCTAAATGTTGGTAATTTAGCTACCGGAGAGTATACTTCTAAATCAGTGTCTGATTGCTCGAAACCTCTAGCTACTAACCTAGCTTTGTATACTTTTTCTCCACCTACTTGTTTTACTTTGAAACACCATTTACTTGATATAACTTTATTTCCACTTGGAATACTATTAACTTCTGTCCATGTATTGTTTTCTTTCAGGGTGTTTAATTCAATATTCATAGCCTTTTCCCATTCTTCTTTTTCTTCTGAATTTAATGCTTCTTCCAGAGTTGTTGGTTCAGTGTCAATGGATAAGAAGTTTGTGTTATATTCTGATAACCATGATGGTTTCTTTGTTTCCCTACCTTTCCTTGTTGTTGTTACCTCTTGTGGTTTTTCTTCTTCTATTGCTTTGTCAACTAAATACTCCTCTTCTGAATCTTCTGCAGACATTCTTCTTTCCTGTTCTGGACCTGATATTCCCCCCGTGGGAATTTCTAGATTCTCTTCTAGCTCTGATGCCTGTAAACTGTCTTCTTCTTCTTCTTCATAGAAACTATGATATTGTTCTATTTCTTGGCTATCATTTTCTGTTTTCTCTGTTTCAGAGTTTGTGATAACAACTGAGGGTATACTGTTCTGATCCTGACTACTTTTACAGACCTTTTGCATGTTAATAAATTTTCCTTTTATAAATGTTACCTCTCTTTTTATTAGAACATCATTTTTATGTGGGAAATAAATTCTAAAACCTTTTGTTGTTTCACTATAGCCTACAAAATATCCTATTTCAGCTTTACTATCCCATTTCTTACGCCGTTGGTCAGGGATATGTACTCCTACTTTTGTTCCAAATACTTTCAAATTGTTTATATTGTATGCTTGCTTTTTATACCAGAGCTCATAAGGAGTAACACCTTTTATTCTACTTTTACCAGTTCTGTTTATGACATAAACAGCTGTGTTGACCGCTTCAGCCCATAAAGACTTTTCTAAACCACTTGACAACAGTATAGTTCTAGCTGCTTCTGTAACTGTGCGCATTTCACGTTCTATACACCCGTTTTGCTGAGGTGTGTATGGAACACTAGTTTGGTGAATAATTCCTAAACTATCTAACAAAGATTTCAGCTCTTTATTTGTAAATTCTAAGCCACAGTCTGACCTTATTGTTGTCACTTTGTATTCAAGATTCTTAATTACATAATTCAAAAAACTTTTTATTTTATTGTTTGTTTCATACTTATTTTTCAGAAAATAAACCTTTTTGTACTTTGTATAATCGTCTTTTATTAATAGGTAGTATTTGGCACCGCCTAATGATATGGTTTCCATAGTCCCACATAAATCAATGTGTAAAATTTGACCAGGCTGTGTTGCCCTATTTAGACTTTGTGGAAATGGTTGTTTATGAGTTTTGCCAAGGAGACATGGCTCACATGTGAGTTCCTCATGTTTGTCTGCAGTAAAATCAATATTACACTTATCTAACATTGTTTTTATTTGTTGTATGTCTTGGTGGCACATTTTTTTATGCCATTCTGATAAACTGTCAAAAGATTTACCTACACAAGCTTTTTCAACTGTATTGTATCTGAATTTCATGATAAATACGTTATTTTTACGAAAAGCTAAAGCACTGACCTTTTCTTCATGATTTTTCCTGAAATAACAGCACTCTTTATTTATTGTCATATTATAACCTCTATCTGCAGCTGAGCTTGCTGAAAATAGATTTATTTTTATAGCAGGGACATGTAGGACATTATTTAATGTTGAACTGATCCACTCTTTACCGTTAAATGCCTCTAACTGTATAACACCTTTACCTATAGCTTTTATGACTTTACCGTCACCGATTATGATTGGTCGAGGACATTCTAACTCTTTGTATTTAGTAAACATGCTAACGCTGCTACACATGTGCTCTGAAGCTCCACTATCCATTATCCATAGACTGCTGTCTGACTCACTATAAAATGCTGATGACAGCACGGACACAGGAAATGCATTACCTTGCTCGCTAGGCTTATTTTTATTTACACCTTTATTTTTACTATTTTTGAACCAACAATCATCGGACTTGTGATTTGACTTTTTACAGTAAACACAAATATTACCTTTTACCTTTATTTTACAATCCCTTTTCATGTGTCCTGTCTTGCCGCATTGAAAACACTTTCTTGTGGACCTGGATGCTAATGCTGCTGACTCATTATTGTCTTGCATGCAGGTTGTGGCACGCTGTTCCTCGATCAGTAGTCTTGCAGTAAGCTCCTCCATCGTGCGCTTCTCTGCTGGCACCGACTCCCATGCTGACACAAAGTGCTGATACTTGGAAGGGAGAGATGACGTAATTTTGGTTATAGCCATGCTCGTACTGACTTCTGCTTTGACGTTTTTCAGCTTGCATAACAGACTCTCGAATCTGCCTAAAAATTCCGTACCTAACTGTTTCTTTTTCTTCAAATTTCATTGAGAAAAATTTCTGTTGGAGAATGTGAACCGACAATTCTCCCCGTTGCTCGAATACCGTGTGCAGCTTGTTCCAAATTTCCTTTGACGTTTGGCAACTCACAATTTGCGGAAGTACTTTTTCAGAAATACGTGTGACCAAAATACCTTGAGCTTTGGCGTCCTTGTTCATCCATTTTTCGTATTCTTCTACCTTTTCATCTGAAGGAGGCTGGAGTGTACCGTCCACGATGCTTAGAAGATCTGCCGCCCTTAGGATTATCTTGATTTTGTACGACCACGTGCTCCAGTTTTCGACGCCTTCCAGTAGTTGTTGCTGGCCGCCAAAACCAACTGCTGGCATGTTTCCCAAGAGATCCATTGTATTATTGCTATACCGCAATGCCTAATAGTCGTTTCCTAATTGGATTGGTACCTTTACCGGTCCGTCCGACGCGACGTTTTCCCGCGTGGAATTTTCCACTCGTCGTTGTCGTTTTAGCTGCTGATACCGCAGCGACCCCAAAATAGATTTCTCTTGAAGATCTGACTCCTGTGAGCGGGATCTGGGCCCATAACCTTTTGTTGGAAGAGGTTTAAGGATTCTATCTGGGTTTTGTGTTTGGAATGAAACACACCATGATCGCAAGGTGGACGACGATTTATTCACTTTATCTTGGGAATACCATTTTACATTGATGGTGGCGCCACGGTGTATATCGGCTAATATGAAAACAATATTTGTTGTTGCGTTCACAGATAAATCAATTTAACATCAATGGGTGCATTCATTTTAATAATATTTTTACAAAATCATTAGTTACATCATAATATGTTGAATTTATAAATATGTGAGAACGATGTAAAAAATAAATAAAAAACAAGTACGCTTTAAAAGTCCAGGGGGCCGATTCTACTAATAAAATTGTTCAAAAAACTTTTTAACAAAAAAAAACAACCGACTTCAAAAAAAACACTACAAAGTGTAAAATAACTTTAATTTTAATTTCGGAAGTCGGTGTCTTTGGTTTTGTATTTACGTTTTTGCCACCGACTTCCAAAATTAAAATTAAAGTTATTTTACACTTTGTAGTGTTTTTTTTTTGAAGTCGGTTGTTTTTTTTTTGTTAAAAAGTTTTTATTTTTTACTTTTTATAGTCAGAGTGCATCTCATGACAATTCCAATAAGCCCAAACACGGCTAGAATACATGGTTTTATTACGAAGTTCCGGTACCTACCTTCCAGCTTCATCATCAGATCGGTTTGATGGTGCCATTTTCGTCAAAACCATTTATTTAAATTTGCTTCGTCATAGTCGCTTAACTATCTTAATCGAGATATCTTAGGTATCGCCACCCGTAAAATACTTATTATCATTGAAGAGTTCCTGTGGCTATCTGTGGTCTCCTTCATCAGTTCCACTTCACCAAATTATACTTTTTGAATGCAAATGCTTGACATGTTGATGAAAATACCAAAATTGCTATATGTATGCCTATAATATTTGAGGAGTTCCCTCAATTCCTCATGGATCCCATCATCAGAACTGGATTTTGACAAAAATGGGACCAATCTGGAAGCATATCCTTTCAAATAAAAAAAAAAATTCCAAATCGGTTCATAAATGACGGCGTACTGAGGTAACAAACATAAAAAAAAAAAAATACAACCGAATTGATAACCTCCTCCTTTTTGAAGTCGGTTAAAAACGCAATGGAACCACAGCTGAATCACGGCTGATAAGCGTTTTCATATTCTACTAATGAACAACGATTCAACTGCGGTTACGTTTTAGTTTAAGCCAACGATCGATCGAAATAATTTCAAAATAATATTCTGCTAACAAAATCGAACATGAGCGTGACGTGGTAACACAGTTTACCCGCTGTTACGTTCCCGCTACCATTCAGTTACGATTCAGCTTAGGTTTAGTTTCCAGTTTCCTTAAGAAATAGTAGAATGACTTTATAAGTAACTATCGAACGGCGAACGAAATCGAACTGTTACTATAACGCAATTGAACGTGTAACGTTGCAAATTAGTAGAATCGCCCCCCAGAGTACAGCAAATAACATGTCTTTCATCATGATGTCATCATGTCACCAGAGTACATGTCTTTTTACTTCTCTTTTAGTCACCCCCTCTCACCATATCATCATTCACACAGTTCATCCATCGTTTCTTTGGTAACCCCCTACAAAACAAAACTTTCCTCACGTCATTTTCCACATTCCTCCGAATCACATGCCCATATCATGACAACCGATTTCCACACATCTTACTCGTATCAATTACCGGTGCCACTTTCAGACTTCCTCTTATGTAGATACTCATTTCTTATTCTATCCATTCATCCATAATTTATTTGGAAACGTGCGTCATCGGCGCGCTTTAATCCTACAGAAAGTCTACAGGCTGCGTCTGACTCGCGTGCGTATCGCGTCTGTATCGCTACAAACGCGCGTCGTCTGCGCGTTTAAAATACGCCGTGTGCTAGGGGCCCTAGCTTTGCACGCATATGACACAAAGCTGTCCTCTCCTTAAATACCGTGATTGTTTACTAGAGTGTATGACTCCTTAGGTCAAAAGTACAAAAGGGCATTGATGTAACTAAGTACATCATTGTGTTATCTTTGTTTTTGCATGCCATTTTATGACTAACAAAGTGAAGAGATCATGAAAAAGTCGGTCAAGAGCGACTCGGACTCGCGCACCGAAGATTCCGTACCATCATAATTATAATATTTAAACCAGTAGGTAGGAAAGGAGGACATTTTGGTTGTGAAACGTGAAATGTTTTTTTTTTAATTTTCATCGCCGAGGCCTATAATCGTCAGAGAATTTTAACACTGCGGTGTAGAATATTGCAATTTTAGGTCAGCGCCATCTCTTGACCGATAGCGGAACTGTACCTAATTGGAATGTATTTTTTGTTGATTTCTGAAAAAGTGTTCTATTTAGAGACATCGTTTTATTTTTCCATAAACATATTTCATCATATCATAACTTTACATAAACTTCTATCACATAGAATAATTTCAGATTTTTCTCTATGCAAACTTAGGGGATAAGAAAGGGGGCATCTAAAGCCGAAAACTATGCGGCCTAAAGGAATAAGAAAAAATGTTTGAGAATGTCCAAACTGCGTTCTTTCATGATACCCCAGGTGCCCTAGTAGCCCCACTTCGAATTTTTCAGATACCTTTCAGTCCCTGTTGCAAAAAAAAAAAATTATTTCTTATTTGCAAAATAGTTGGGCAAACGGGTTGGGTCGTTTAAAACTATTCCAAATTTCAAGTTGATAGCATTAATAGTTCTTGAGATATCCAGCTGTGACAGACGGACAGACAAACAGACTGGAGTTTCACCATAAGGGTTCCGTTTTACCATTTTGATACGGAACCCTAAAAAATGGACGATTATGTACAGCATAATCAGCCTATAATGTTCCCACTGCTGGGACACAGGCCTCCTCTCGATGAGAGCGAATAGGCTATAATCCACCACGTTGGCCCAATGTAGCTTGGCGGATGTTGTATTCGAATTTTTGTTTTTTGGTTTTCGGTTTCCTCACGATGTTTTCCTTCACCGTTTTTAGAACAGTGGTATGAAATAATTTAGGTACACAAAGGAAAGCGCCTATCTGGGTTCGAACCTACGACCTACAACTCGTAGGTCGCTGCCGTTACCCTGGGCCACCACTCCTCTATATGGTTGAGTACAGAGTTCATTGTAATTCTTGGAGTAAGTCAGACACTCAGAATGTTATGGGTATTTATGTTCGCTCTTGTTCTTTCCGTTTGGACTTTGTCGGTAAATAGGTAACATGGAATTAAAATAATCATAATCCTCGTCTACCTTTTATAGGTATAAGTTCTGAGTCGTCAATTCAATAGAAACATTCCTTACTTCGTGATAGCCAATATAACTCATTGTTCTTCGTGATAGTCATGGTGCAGGTAGTGCTTTATCTTAATCTGTCAAATTTCGTTGATAGATTTTCAACTTTACTACAAAGGAATAAGATTCATAATCAATTGGGAAAATTTTACAGACTGGGGTAGCTTGATGTGCTGGCCTCTGTACCTTACTCTGTGGCCTTACCTACTATAAGTACAGCGAGGGTCAAATCGCAAACGGATCGGGAGCGTTTTCATTGCAATAAAACTGATCCCTATATCGTAATTATTACTTGCTAACTTCTGCTCGCGATTTCGTCAGCGTGAAATGTCTTGTACACCCGGACCTACCCCTTCGCATCGCGTGCCCGTGATATTTACAGTGTTGCCAGCCGGGTCTTGTCAAAAGTTACCTGAAATTGATAAAAAAGTAACCTTTTCCTGTGAAAAATAACCTTTCATTTTTTTTTCCATCAGCAAGATTAAGAATTAAAACATACTATGTACCCAGATCTTAGAGCATTTAACCATGCTCTAAGACCCAGCTAGGTACAGAGGCCAGCACATCAAGCTACCCCAATCTGTCAGATTTTCCCAATTGATTATGAACCTTATTCCTTTGAGCTAAAGTTGAAAATCTATCAAAGAAATAAAAATACATACCTAGTCAAAGTTTTATATAAAGTTCGACCTCAATGATATTTTCGACCTCCAGTACCTAACTAGTATGCAAAGTAGGTACCTACCTACCTACCTATTTGCTTTTGTTGTACTTTCTAGTACCTTAAATATAAATATATATTACTCAGTTCCCGCCGTTGAAATGAGTACAATCCAGGCAGGCGAGCGAGTCAAACGAATTTTGAGGTAAACTTAAAGAACTACAGATCCTCATCCTCAAATACCTACTAAATAATTTGTACACTTAGGTATCCAGTATCCAGCTTTTTTTTTTTCAAACAAAACAAAACTAAATGTAAGATAAACAATACTAAATGCGTCAGTGCGACCGAGACCGACCGACTGACTGATTCGGCGACAGACAAGCACAAACGAACACGAACAAGAACGAATCAATCCGATTGAACGAGCGAGTTACTGAGACGGTTTGGTCACTGTATGTTATGGATACATCATTAGTGCGAGAGAGATAGACTTGTTTTTATGAAAGAGTTTCACTCACTGCATATGAACGAAGTTTTGCGTTAGCCAACATTGCGTTCCATTTCATTTCATGTAAGAAATTAAATTAATTCTACAAATTATATTAATTTTACAAATTCCGCAAAATCACCTAAAAGTAACCTTTCGAGTCATGTAACCTAGAAGTAACCTGAAGGTGTTGAAAATCACCTAAAAGGTTACAAAAGTAACCTTCTGGCAACGCTGGATATTTACCTTTACTTACTTCTTTTTCGCTAAGCGTTCTTTCTACTTTCTTTTAGTTTTACTCGGCTCGTATTGGTCCTATCGTAATGTTAAGTAGCCTATAGCCTGTCTCAAGAATAAATTGGGCAAAGAAATGCAAAAAAAAATTCAAATCCGACTATAGTCTGATTTTTAATTCGAAGGAATTCTGACATTTCCGAAGTGTTGCCAATAATAAAGCGGTCCTACCAAAAACGGAACGCATTTAAGCGAAATAAAAAAAAAAAATATTGTATTTAAGGTTTTAGAAAAACTAAAACTTAAAAATTTACTGATAATTTTAAAATGGTAATCAAATTTTTTATTATAAAATTATTGAAGACTAGCTGCTGCCCGCGACGTCGTCTGCGTGCATGCTCTACAGCACCAAAAATACCTAAGATGCCAGTGTCGCTATAGCATTATAAGTACACAACTTTTAAAATAGCATTAAAATATAAGTTTTTTTTGCAAGCGAAGCAAGTGAAGAGAGTTATATGGGAATCCTGCTGAGTTCAGTCATAAGATGTGACTGAAGGAAATAGAGAAAATAATGCAGGAATACATTCCAGGACACAAAAGAGTAAAAATACGTACAAAGGTATCATACTTTACAACACTTCCCTATAAACTACGTTGGTAGTTATGCTGCCAGGAGCCAAAATATAAAGAGAGTCAGGACTGGTGACGCGGGAGCAAGCGACGTACAGTTGCCCGTATGAGAAGCAACTCGTCCTGAGGTCGACACCCGCTGCCCTGCGACTTATTGATGGTCATCGCGAAGCAAACATTCACGGGGAACTGTACGCGCTTGAACTGGAACAGGAAGTTATGAGGTATTAGGGGAATGCGTGGTATAAATACTGCCTCGCCGACGCCACAACCCGTCAGAATTTCCGCCTCAATGGTGTGTCTGTGGAGCGAGATGACTTTAAGGCGGTTAACACAACTTCGGAGGAGATAGGTTCCGAAGAAGTATAATCGGAACACCGACCTTCAGCTTGATGGTATGCGCTGGAAGTCCACTTGCTGACAGGGAGCTCAGAAATTCCACGGTATAATGTGTGGCGTCATCTTGCTCGACAAGTGTTTATCGAGGTGTAGACCACTTTATTCCCCTCAATTTCCGAGAGAATGCATTCGTTAATTGCTGCAGCCTGATCATTTTTGGGCATCTATATGGCCCGCTCACACACCCAAGAATTCTGCTGGTGTGGTATACGACTGATGTCCCCGTATACACAGCGAATTAGTTCTTCTAAGCTGGATACCACTCTACCGAGAGACTCTGGAAGCCCCACCTGTCTCTTCTGGTAGAGTGCCTTCGCCAAGACTTAGAAGGACATCGGAGAATTCTTGAGCACGTGTATTGCCGCCGAGCCGAGCTCTCATATTAATGGTCAAGCGAAGCGTACTCAAACTCAAACTCAAACTCAAAGCATTTATTTCAATTAAACCATTTACAGGCACTTTTGAATTGTCAAGAAGTCGGTCAGTCAGGAAAAAATGAAGCTAGTTGCCCATTCCAAAGCGTAGTAGGTACCTATGGAGAAGAACGGGCAAGAAACTCCATGGAAGAACGAACTCGTGACCACAACGAAGATCGTTTCAACGAAGCATTCACCTCGTCAGCCCTCGAGCCCCGCGTCACCACGGGAAGCGTTTGCCGAAAATCACCACTGAACAGAACTGTGACACCACCCATCAAATGTTCGTTCCTGCGGATGTCCTGCAGGATTCTGTCCACGGCCTCAACTGCCTTCCTATTGGCCATCGTACACTCATCCCATACAATCAGAGAGCAATCGTTGAGCACGTGTCCCTTATCGGTGTTACGTGACACACCACAAACAGGCGGTTTCGTTGCTCTCTAAATCGATGGGATTTTTAAACATGGCATGTGCTGTCTTGTCACTCGGAAGCAGTGTGGTAGCGATTCCCGACGACGCTACAGCAATAACAATTTCGCCTTGCCTCCTGACCTCTGCAAGTATGCCAGTGGTAACAAATGTTTTTCCTGTTCCACCAGGAAAACATGTTCCAAGAAAAACATTTTACCCTGGTTTTTCCCAACGCTTTCAAGGACGGTGTCATAAATTTGCTTTTGCTCTGAAGAGAACAAAGCGACATGATCATTTCGTATGGTGGTTATTTCGCGTTATACTCCCGATGTTCACGGTCTTGATACGGTGTTGATTGGGGAGCTGGTAACCCATATTCGATCAGTGGATTGCCGCCGATAGAAATGACCACATATTGAAGTGAACTGAGACAGGTGTTCAGCACGCGTTCAGCAGTAACTTCGACTTCGTTTTCAGTAGCGCGCCTCAAAGCTCGTAGAAAATCTTCAGACAGATGATGGCGATACTTCTCCCACAAAGCTACCGGGTTCGCAACTCCACAAAACACCAAGATGACGGCAAACAGATGACGCATGCGGCTGGGACTGTCACTGACGCTCGCCTCCGTGAGGGTGTCATGAAATGAAATGATCATCATCAATGAACATAACTTTTTTGTAATACTTGACACCGCATTTTTTTTTTTAATTGTCTTCCTCAACTCTGCTCAAGATTTTGAGGGTTTTGTTGGAACTTGAATTTGTCAAAACGAACTATACGATACAACTTTTATGAAGAAAATGCACATCACCATCTATGAATTTTAAGAATAACTAACTACTTACCTCGCCAACATGATCAAATTTAAATTATTAATTTCCAAAAAATGTTAACATGTAACTTGATTTGATTTTTATGAAATCTCATAGATGGCGCTGTTTTAAAATTGTCTTTATACTACTAACATTCATTAAACTATATTTCTCTGCCCAAGTTACTTAAATGGCGTAGTTTTTATAATGTAAAGCTAGATAATAGCATGGCTTACTCAAAACCAACATTTAGATATGCGTCGTTAGATTACACGCTGTCACAGAATGCGTAAGAAAAATAAAGATTCACAGCTCCTCCCCCGTAGGTGATAGCGTGATAATATATAGCCTATATGTTGACCCGACCTCTTAGTAATATTCATGCAAAATTTGAAGTAAATCCATGCAGTACCTTTTGAGTTTAGCCCGGACAGACAAACAGACAAACAGACAAACAGACAAAAATTCTAAAAACTATATTTTTGGCTTCGGTATCGATTGTAGATCACGCCCCAAGTATTCTTTTTAAAAAATATTCAATGTACAGTTTTGACTTTCCTACGATTTTATTATATGTATAGATACAATAATTAGTAAAGTAATTATTTTTCTTTCACTGGAATCCCTGACCACTAATCCATGGGTATAGGAAAATCTTTTTGATTGAAAAATCTTCGCTTCTTGTAACTACAGACTTGGCGATATGGGCCTGGATTCCTTAGCCTGTTCTTCGGGACAAATAATAATTTTAATCATTATAATGTGTCATTATAATTATTAAAATCATGCATGTTATTCGGCTTCTAATTTGCTCACGGTGTTTGTTGGGATTTATTTTTGAGTTTTTATTTGCTGTTACGTTTTGTTTGTTGTTTACATTGTCATATAGTTTACTTGATCTCATTCTCTTTCATATTTTATGTTATTTTATCCGAAAAATTCTAGTCATTTAAATAACTTAGAAAAAGGACAAGACAGAAAAGGTTTATGATATCTGCAGTGTCAAAAAATGACTGCTGTCAGAATTCCTTTGAATTAAAAATCAGACTTTAGTAGTTCTAGAGATTAGCACGTTCATACAAATAAGTAATCAAACAAACTCTTCAGCTTTGTTATTAGTATAGATTCAATAAAGTTACTAATTATCATTAAATATTGTAGCAGTTAGTTTCCTACTGATAAAACCTGATGTACAGACACCAGCACATCAAGCTAGTATAATCTGTCAAATTTCTTTAATAGATTTTCAACTTTAACGCTAAAGCATAAGGTTCAAAGTTGATTGGGAAAATTTTACAGTTTCGGTTAGCTTGATGTGCTGGCGTCTGTACCTACATACTAACTTATCTAAGCTAAGTTAGCTATTTCTGAATACCGTCAGTATGACAACTTGCGTAGGTACGCTTTATCTTGCATAGCGATAGCATTAAGAAAATAATCTATCCAATACATTATTCAAATCATTAATCAATATTTAAGTATAGCTATACTTAAACCTTTATCACTGACTTTGTGAAAATATAGTTAAGAACTAAGAATTGAATTTAGACCATCTAGATTATGTAGATTAGATATTATTTCGTTAGCAACAATGTAAACACAGAAAATTTTCAGTACAATATGGAACACCACAGTTATTTTTCATGAGAAAACTAAAGCATTAACCTGAGAAAAGTGCCAACACTATGCCTACTGTAACTTTGAAACCGATATCCGATCATTCTAGATTGCGAAATTACTGTCCAATTTCACCTGAATTGAGGTAATCAAACATTCAAATACCTACCCTAATTTACTTTTGTAACGGAACTTCCGCCTCCGTCTCCGACATACGAAGTTCTATAATGTAATTATAATTGAACCGCGATTGTAAACCATATATTACTATTTCTTCCACATCCCCCTTCACCTCCGACTCCGCTCCGCATCCGCGCAAACTCGTCGCTTCCGCATCCGCTTCCGCCTCCGCAATGAAGGCCTCCGTTACAACCCTAATTCAAATAATTTGTCTAAGGTAGTCCTAACAGTTGAAGCCTTTCCCATGAAGTTATAGAAAATTCTGCTACGAATCACGCTTGGCGGACATAAAACAATGCTATTAAAGATAGCAGTCTGCTGTCTGCATAATCTCACAAAGAATCCAGTTGCCGCAAACGAATGCAATTCAAAAACCAATATTTTCAAAATCCTTTGTCACAAAATTACAACAAAATCGGTACCTGGGTACTTGCCTACCTTGGGCATTTTTTCTCATCTACATAAAATAATGTAAAAAAAAAATCCCTGTTTCAGCCAAATATCAGCGCTGCTGGGTATACAATGGGCTCCCATGAACGTTCCCATGACCCGTCGGCTGCAGACCCTGGCTGCCTTCGTTTGGATCTACCTCATACTCTTCGGAGAAGCTGTCGCCATATATCTGTTCATTCAACTGGTGTACTCCAGGTTTTGGTGGATGGGGATACTGTATGGAGTCTGGTTTATAAATGACATTGAGATTTGCAGCCGTGGTGGACGAACGTAAGTATTTACGATACCTGGCTATTATTATTATATACTAGCTGCTGCCCGCGACGTCGTCTGCGTGCATGCTCTACAGCACCAAAAATACCCAAGATGCCAGTGTCGCTATAGCATTATAAGTACACAACTTTTAAAATAGCATTAAAATATAAGTTTTTTTTTGCAAGCAAAGCAAGTGAAGAGAGTTATATGGGAGTCCTGCTGAGTTCAGTCATAAGATGTGACTGAAGGAAATAGAGAAAATAATGCAAGAATACATTCCAGGACACAAAAGAGTAAAAATACGTACAAAGGTATCATACTTTACAACACTTCCCTATAAACTACGTTGGTAGTTATGCTGCCAGGAGCCAAAATGTAAAGAGAGTCAGGACTGGTGACGCGGGAGCAAGCGACGTACAGTTGCCCGTGTGAGAAGCAACTCGTCCTGAGGTCGACACCCGCTGCCCTGAGACTTATTGATGGTCATCGCGAAGCAAACACTCACGGGGAACTGTACGCTGTGTTATGAGGTATTAGGGGAATGCGTGGTATAAATACTGCCTCACCGACGCCACAACCCGTAAGAATTTCCGCCTCAATGGTGTGTCTGTGGAGGGAGATGACTTTAACGGCCCATTCACGACCTTGCCGCGGTGAGCGGCGGCTAAGCGCGGGACGGCGAGCGGTAAGAACAAAAGTATGAAAATGTTTGAAGCACGCCACGAGTCGCCGCTCACAGCGAAAACGCGCGCGGTTTTGTCGGAGCGAATCGTTGCAGCGGCGAGATCAAAAGTACTGGCGAATGAGTGCGACGCGACGCCACGAAACACAGCGGCCCGGATAGCGGCGTAGATGTGACGGACTCGGCGGCGAACTTATAAACAAAAAATTTTAGACGATTTTGTGGCGGTAATGGATATAGAGTATAAGTATAGAATATAATCAAATGTTTCCACACTCATTCTTGTGTACTCATAAAACTTATCCGGATATTTTCTGTAATCTTCGTATAGGTCACGAAATTTGCCATTTAAATATCGATCTTTATTCAGTTCGTGCACTCCTTCTGTCATACTTGTTTTAAAAATATACTGCTTTCTAAACACAAAAGAGATAATTATGATAACGCCATAATTTTGAGCACGTTCTAACTACCTAAATACGTCCACCTCGACCGCTGCCGCTAGCCGCTACTGAGGGTACATGGCGTGTAAAACGTACGCCGCGCCGCCTGCCGCGCCGTGCGCCCCTTAGACCGAAGTCGTGAATGGGCCGTAAGGCGGTTAACACAACTTCGGAGGAGATAGGTTCCGAAGAAGAATAATCGGAACACCGACCTTCAGCTTGATGGTAAGCGCTGGAAGTCCACTTGCTGACAGGGAGCTCAGAAATTCCACGGGATAATGTGTGGCGTCATCTTGCTCGACAACAATGTTTATCGAGGTGTAGACCACTTTATTCCCCTTAATTTCCGAGAGAATGCATTCGTTAATTGCTGCAGCCTGATCATTTTTGGGCATCAAAATGGCCCGCTCACACACCCAAGAATTCTGCTGGTGCGGTATACGACTGATGTCCCCGTATACACAGTGAATGAGGTCTTCTAAGCTGGATACCACTCCACGGAGAGACTCTGGAAGCAACACCTGTCTCTTCTGGTAGAATGCCTTCGCCAAGACTTAGAAGGACATCGGAGAATTCTTGAGCACGTGCATTGCCGCCGAGCCGAGCTCTCATATTAATGGTCAAGCGCAGCGCACGAACTCGTGACCACAACGAAGATCGTTTCAACGAAGCATTCACCTCGTCAGCCCTCGAGCCCCGCGTCACCACTGGAAGCGGTTGCCGAAAATCACCACTGAACAGAACTGTGACACCACCCATCAAACGTTCGTTGCTGCGGATGTCCTGCAGGATTCTGTCCACGGCCTCAACGGCCTTCCTATTGGCCATCGTACACTCATCCCATACGATCAGAGAGCAATCCTTGAGCACGTGTCCCTTATCGCTGTTACGTGACACACCACAAACAGGCGCTCTCTAAATCGATGGGAATTTTAAACATGGCATGTGCTGTCTTGCCACTCGGAAGCAGTGTGGTAGCGATTCCCGACGACGCTACAGCAATAGCAATTTTGCCTTGCCTCCTGACCTCTGCAAGTATGCCAGTGGTAACAAATGTTTTTCCTGTTCCACCAGGAGCATCCAAGAAAAACATTTTACCCTGGTTTTGCCCAACGCTTTCAAGGACGGTGTCATAAATTTGCTTTTGCTCTGAAGAGAACAAAGCGACATGGTCATTTCGTATGGTGGTCATTTCGCGTTATACTCCCGATTTTCACGGTCTTGATACGGTGATGATTGGGGAGCTGGTAACCCATATTCGATCAGTGGGTTGCCGCCGATAGAAAGTACCACATATTGAAGTGAACTGAGACAGGTGTTCAGCACGCGTTCATCAGTTACTTCGACTTCGTCTCCAGTAGCGCGCCTCAAAGCTCGCCGAAAATCTTCAGACAGATGATGGCGATACTTCTCTCACAAAGCTACCGGGTTCGCGACTCCACAAAACACCAAGATGACGGCAAACAGATGACGCATGCGGCTGGGACTGTCACTGACGCTCGCCTCCGCGAGGGTGTCATGAAATGAAATGATCATCATCAATGAACATAACTTTTTTGTAATACTTAACACCGCATTTTTTTTTAAATTGTCTTCATCAACTCTGCTCAAACTTTTGAGGGTTTTGTTGGAACTTGAATTTGTCAAAACAAACTATACGATACAACTTTTATGAAGAAAATGCACATCACCATCTATGAATTTTAAGAATAACTAACTACTTACCTCGCCAACATGATCAAATTTAAATTATTAATTTCCAAAAAAATGTTAACATGTAGGTAACATGATTTGATTTTTATGAAATCTCATAGATGGCGCTGTTTTAAAATTGTCTTTATGCTACTAACATTCATTAAACTATATTTCTCTGCCCAAGTTACTTAAATGGCGTAGTTTTTATAGTGTAACGTCAGATAATAGCATGACTTACTCAAAAACAACATTTAGATATGCGTCGTTAGATCACACGCTGTCACAGAATGCGTAAGAAAAATAAATATTCACAACTCCTCCCCCGTAGGTGATAGCGTGATAATATGTAGCCTATATGTTGACCCGACCTCTTAGTAATATTCATGCAAAATTTGAAGTAAATCCATGCAGTACTTTTTGAGTTTATCCCGGACAGACAAACAGACAAACAGACAAACAGACAAACAGACAAAAATTCTAAAAACTATATTTTTGGCTTCGGTATCGATTGTAGATCACGCCCCAAGTATTATTTTTAAAAAATATTCAATGTACAGTTTTGACTTTCCTACGATTTTATTATATGTATAGATTTTTGTCATAATTAGATTTATAACCATCGTAATATTTTTTTTTCAATCCTTTTTATATCTTCAGAGAGTCTGGTGATGTAGGGACCTATCACCAATCATTAACAATTGTGACTTCGGCATTTGTGCCATTGGCGTTTCAGCATATAAGAAACTTCACTATCATAATTATCTAAACACTATAGAATTCAGCTTAGATGTGCATTTCATTACCAATTTAGTCGATTTGATGGTTTGGCCGATACACAAATGCTCAGTAATTGTAGAGGCACCAAAAGAAAAAACACATTATAAGAAAACAATATCATTAGTTTTGTATACCATCACCTACCTAGCCTTTTACGGCTTCCAGTCTAACCGGATGCAGCTGAATACCATACCAGTATTTTACGTAGAACCGCTGCCTACCTGACCTCCACAACCCAGTTACTGGCCCTGGGTAACGCGATACCCTTTGGTAAGACTGGTTGTCAGACACGTAACGACTGACAAAGATCCACGGGCCGACCGCGGCAAGCGTTGCTTAACCTGATCGATCGACCCGTGCCGCTGTTATTACATAGCGACAAGCTATCAGTTTCTTACACCAAGCTTATTTAATTTCAGGTCCGAATGGGTGAGAAATTGGACATGGTGGCGTTACCTCTGCGACTATTTCCCGATAAAACTAGTGAAGACTGTCGACTTGGACCCATCGAAAAACTACTTGTTCGCGTGCTTCCCACACGGTGTCATATCCCTAGGAGCCTTTGGAAGTTTTTGCACCAATGCTACAGACTTCCACAAACTATTTCCTGGAATGACTTGCCATTTAATAACTCTCGGAGGACATTTCTTAGTTCCGTTCTTCAGAGACTTGGCTCTAGCCCTTGGAATGTGTTCCTCTTCAGAGGAGAGTCTTATACATTTGCTAGACAACAAGAAATATGAAGGAAACTGTGCGTGTATGATCATTGGAGGCGCTGCTGAAGCGTTAGATGCTCATCCGAAGGAATATAAAGTGATTCTCAGTAGGAGGAAAGGATTCATTCGCGTTGCTATGAAATCTGGGTAAGATCGTTTGTATTTTTTGAACAGTAGCCTACTTATTTGACAGTCACGTGCATTTGATGTCCTTGTTGGTTGTTTAAGCTCGTTAAGAGACAAAAAGCATAATTAAAAAAAATATCTTTGCTACATAATTCTAATGACAGTCGTTAATGATAGTATCATTAATGACTGTCATTAGAATTATAATGAACAAATATTTTTGTCTCTAGATATATTTTATTTACTAATTTTATGCATAGTAGCTTGGGAATAGGCGGAGCTCTATAGTAGCTAGGTACACCTGAGATGTCCACATGAGACATCTCAGTAATATTGTACAAATGCGAATGTCACCCGATCTGGGAATCGAAAACAGAACCCCCCACGGTCAGTAATCGCGCTTGCTTCAAGAAATCAAGACTATTTCAAACCTAAACCACAACAACGAATCTTCTGACGAGTGGACAAAAACGGATTTACGCAGCCATCTTATATTTATTTCATTACAATTTCACAAAATATTTTTACCAACAGCTCCCCCGGTCAATGTGATTGAAGGGCCAAAACCTACTTGTATTACCAAAGAGAATGTAAACACTAGGTTTGGACAACAAAAGAGAAACGTCAACATGACATGGCATGGCGGCGAAGTACAATCCGCCTAAATTCGAATGCCGTCAATTATCTACTGCTACTGCTTTTTAGATTTCAAAGTGATTTCAAACTTAGACCGGTTAAAAATTCGCCTCCGTTTCATACGATCGTTTTTTACCTTGAGAGCTGTTGCGCCAGGCTGGTATTACTGTACTGGAATGCTACATTTCGTAAATCTTTTTTTCCAGGGCATCCTTAGTGCCAGTATTCTCATTCGGCGAAACGGACCTGTTTCATCCCCCGAACAACCCTGAGAACAGTTTGCTGCGCCGTTTTCAGGAGCAGGTGCGCAAGTACACCGGGATCTCCCCTATGTTCCCCATGGGAAGGGGGATGTTCCAGTACTCTTATGGGGTGCTACCCATGAGGGCCCCTGTTACTGCTGTCGGTGAGTTCAATCATTAAGAAGATATTTTATTTTATGTAGGTAACTTCCAAATATGGTGATAGATACCTAAGGGGGCAATTCGAACGTTCGCATTTAAATCTCAGTCTCATTCTGTCAAAAATACCCTTTTCTTTACATTTTTGACAAGTTTTTGTCATCGATTATCCCGGAGATGAGATTGCGACTTGATTTCGAACGTTTTTAGTTACCTACCTTGCTTCTGAGTTTTGGATAACCAGCTATTCGGGCCTTATAGACATTTTTACTTCTTATGTTCGTCAGTAGTTAACTGGAAGGTAACTTCGAGATTTGTTATGTAATCCAATCAACAATTTTATTTTCTAGTAGGCGGTTTAACTGTGCAAAAAGTCGGTTAGTTCAAAACATTAAAACCGAACGTATTTGTTCGGTTTAAAGAACTTTATTTCTCATTAAGACAATATTTGTTCAAAGACATAAATACTACGATAGAGATACGATTAGGCTACGATATCAATTATTGATATATTTAATTTATTTTTGATCAGAAAATAAGAATGTCATCAAAAACCTCACATAATTCTTGTCGCTATTTATTTCCAGTTGGTACCCCAATGGAAGTAAAAATAAACTTGGACCCAACAAACGAAGAAATAGACGCCGTACACGCAGAGTTCACGCAGCGGCTGAAGACTCTATTTGAAACGGAGAAGGTCAAGTACTTGAAGTATCACGAAGAGGCCCGGCTAGTCATCACGTAGGCGTATTCTTATATTATACTGTTACGATTGGTCTAACCGAGGCCTTAGCACGACGTAAGCGTAACGTAAATTCAAAAGATTTTTGGATCTAAAGTACAAGTATACTGTATCATTTTGTATATTACCCATAGATCACTAAGTAAATATTAGTCCGAAGTTTGGAAGTTGGCGGTTTAATACCCCCGTGCTTCGGAAAGCACGTAAAGCCGTTGGTCCTGCGCCTGATCTCTCTCCGGTCGTGTCGGATTGCCATCCCATCAGACTATGAGAGTAAAGGAACAGAGAGTGCACCTGTGTCTGCGCACCCATTTGTGCACTATAATATCTCCTGCGTACCCGGCTAATCTCCGTTGAGAATAGCCACCGTGACCGAAATCAGTCGAGGAGGCTATTATTATGCGCGAAATTAATTAATTTAATGAATTATTAATTAATTTTATAAATTCGTGCCAATTCACGTTACGTTTTACTCGACATGTATGTGCTAAGCCCACTGCACACGTCCGTGCTATGTCAGGATATGGCCCGGCGCTAGGCCAAAAAAAAATGGCTCGTACATTTTATATGAAGTCGTTTACACACACGTCTCTAAATTTCGACTAAAGTCCGCGGCCTAGCCATAACATGTCACGGATGTACGCGTTTAGACCTTTTAGCTTAATCATACTGAATGCAGCACTTGCCCAGCACAGCAAATACATATTATCATACAGCTATGCTCTTACTTTAGTGAGGCCTGTAACAAACTAATTACCCAGGTCCTCGAATTATAACCACGGCTGTAAAGGGCATGCCCTAAAATTGCATTTAGTCCAGACCAGCCTTTTAACTATATAAATCAACAAAATCATCACTCGTCTGTGAGCGGAGTACCCGCAGCTAAGTATTGGACCAAAGATGTTTGAACGTTGTGCCATCGATACGAAGAAGAAATCGTTGATAGTCCTTCTGGAAAGCCTGCATCTAATTTAAGGACCTTACCGGATGATAAGAGCATACTCGTACAATTCGTTAATTAGCTATAGGAATTTCGGTTTTATAAATTAATTTTAAGTAAGAATTCTATTTTCTGGCCTCCTTAATTTCTTTTCTTTCTTGTTTTACTTTATTATTAGATATAGTTCCGGATACCTGTATAGATAATTTGATATAAGTATCTGATCTACAAAATTGCAATCTTTGTCATGTCATGTTTAGAAAAATAATCGAAATGTTTAATACTAGATTATTCACTGAGGGTATAAACTTTATACCCTTACTGAATAACTACTATTATAAAGAGTGACTCTTTATACTATAAAGAGTGTCTTAATTTCGCGGGCGCTATTTTGAATCCTGAACGCAACGAAGGATTCTAGGGCTCCCTCGCTACGTTTGGGAGCTCTGAGTCAACTCCTGAGCGAAGCGAGGGAGTTAATACTAGAATCCTGAGTGGAGCGAGGGTTTCAAGCGCGCCCAAGATTAAGGGTGCATTTCCACTGAAGCGGAGCTGGGCGGAGTGGAGCGGAGACGTGCAGGAATCGACCAATAACAATGGTTCCTGCACGTCTCCGCTCCGCTCCGCCCAGCTCCGCTTCAGTGGAAACGCACCCTTAGACACCTTTATCCCCGAGGAGAATACTCTACTTTTCGCATCTATTGCGAGGTAATAAAAACTAATTCGATTATCTAATTGAAGAAACTGCTATATAACCGGGTAACCACCAGTTATGCACAGTGTCATACACTATTTACCCGACTACGTGACATGACAGTAGTGGGTTATGTTTTTATGCGTACTTAACTGTGTATCTTTGTATGTGGAATTCCTTATACCCTCGAAGCATCTTAACTAACGGTAGAATTGATTTTAATACATGAGGTGTCTATCGACTCGTTTGAGTCGCGCGAAGGCTAACTTTTGTATTTATAAAATCAAAATGGCGGATTTTAGACTCGAATGTAACTAAGATTCAAAACTAAGTACCTAGTTAATTTTTGAAGCAGTCTGATGGGCCAGTTTGGTGACATCAAATCTTAGATTGAACTAAAATCACATACCTATCTACTGCCTGTCGGGTTTTTTTTTTTTTTTTAATCTCGCCTCATGCATTTTCATCAAAAACACAACAAATAATATCATCAGTGGAGCGTCAACCCAAATCCCACATTGTAATGCGGGTGTGAACGCGCCACAGCAACCGATCATCTTGTTCGTTGACGGCGACTAAAACCTATGAAATGAAAACTCTTTGGTCGATGTACAGGACATTAGTAGAAAATAAGATTTTTTTTTAATGTTTCCATACGATTTTCTCAGTTGATATTCCAAATTCAAATCTCATTAATGACCAGCGGGTCATAATGAAATTCAGTATAATATAATGCTCGGGCATCCCGCTAGGTTCTAGCCTAGGGCCTTGCTTTATGACGTTAGCGAGGTGGTGTGAAAACATAATTATCTAAACTTGGTGATCTTTCTCCTTTCAAAAACAATAACTATTTCAAGATTTTTGTATGATTTTTATAGTTTTAACTTTAATAAACAAATATTTCACAAATGCTGACGATGTACACATCAGTTAATATTTATTGGCCGGCTTTTTCGTTGGTGACGGTCTCATGCACAGAGTCTGTGGTCCCACATGGCTCGCGCGGCGCTGGTAACGGGGGGAGACAGATAGCGGGGTTGTTGATAAGCATGCGGGCGGGGCGGGACCGCCGAGTAGAAATTGGTTTACTTGGTCAAAAGTTAAGCTAACTAACTAGTAGGTAGTGTGTACGTAAAAAGCGTGACAAGCATAATTTAATGTTTCAACTCCTTTTTACGCCTAAACCACTGTAAAAGAAGGACATAGGCAATTTTTTGAAGTGAAAACTTCTTTAGCGGCGCTGCGTATTTTTTTTGGAATGGGTAAAAATCTCTAAACTCGCGTCAGGACACGTGACCTGATCGAGAATTCGTAAGACGGATGGAGAGAGGGCAGGCGGCGCAAGGCGCTTGCGCGAATGTTCGATAATTGTCATGTTTGTGTACGATAGCGCAATGAATAAATATTGTATCCTACCACATAAATAATAATACTTTTATACTGATAACGAAAGCAATTCGTACAAAATTATTCTCTAACCATTCCAAAATATCAAAAATGCAGAACATTAATATTTAAGTTTTCACTTCTGCCGGCACTCCCGGAGTGCAACCCGTCGATTTTTTTTTATTAAAGGGTGTTCAAAGTTAGTAGGTATAGGAAACCCAGCATTTCTTAAGATAGGTAAGGGATATGAATATACAAAATGCTTTTGGTAAGAAATAATGAATTACCTACGTGTTACAATGTTTTCGTAAAATCGTCCCCAGGTAGGAAGTAAAATCGTCGTAAATCGTATATTCTATAGGTACCTATTGTACCTATAGATTTTTTTGTAGTTAGTACTTACCTACCTCTTTTTAAGAGATTTAAGGGATTGGAGATATAGTCAGTCCATATATTAATATAACATTTAGTCTTTATTTTACTAAAATCGGTCCACTGGGTCAAAAGTTATAACAATTTATTACCTATCTGTGTATCTGTTACCTTTTCACTCCATAACGGTTGAACGGATTTGGATGGGCCATCATTTGGGTTTAGGACATAGGATACCTTTATTCCTGTAGTACTTTCCCGTGGAACCATAATTATCTGACGTCGACGCGGGAAAGTCCCGGTCAAAAGCTAGTCACAAAATATTTCATAGTCTGCAGACTCATCTTTGACAACGCAATACATTATGCAGTCGGGTCCGCCATTTGTTTTTGCTTGCGTCCCCTTCACCCGCTACGACCATGGGAGTCAATTTGGGAGTGCAACCAACGAAAAAGTCGTCCTTTAGGAGAATAATGCCTTTATAGTAGACTGATTGATATTATTATAAGAATTAGTAATAAGTTTGTTATAAATAAGTGGGTAGATGAATAAAAAAAATTTATATGTTGTAAAAGGGCGTTTTACTTTTTTTGTTAATACTATTGTAGTTTAATGGAATAAAGGGGCCCGTGGCTAAATAATAACAGCTGCACAGGTTGATCGTCCAGGTTAAGCTACGCTTGCCGCGGTTGGTCTGTGGATGGGTGACCAACTTTACATACCGAGACCCCTCCGTGCCTCGGAAAGCACGTTAAGCCGTTGGTCGCGGCTGTCATTCGTGAATCTTTGACAGTCGTCGCGTTACCCAGGGCTAGTAGGTAACTGGGTTGTGGAGGTCAGATAGGCAGTCGCTCCATGTAAAATACTGGTATTCAGCTGCATCCGGTTAGACTGGAAGCCGACCCCAACATAGTTGGGAAAAGCTGGCTAGGCAGATGATGAGTAGTTTAATGGAATTGGTGGCGGTACCATCATCAATTCGCTATCGTATTTGTTTAAATACGACCTGTTTTTCTATAGGAAAGTCAGATTAGAGCTTGCACACTCATTCATTAGGAATAATTTAGAACAAACAACCGGGCTCACAAATGAATGAATAAAAACAATATAATTTTACTATTTTTATTTATTTTATTTATTTACATTTTATATACAACGTTAACATTAACGAATGCGCATGTCTTAGCGCACGACTCTTTTGAGCATATTTTTATTACTCGGCTATAAACGCACAAAAATGACACAACGTGGACGTGCAGCTACGCACAAATTAATCACATCTAAAAATACAGACGCAAAGAATGTGTCCCACAGATGTTTCCACACTAACTTTAAAATTCCCATTTGATCGATGAAATTGCCCCAGATCGGACCAGTATGTACCAACTTTCAAGCGTCACTCCCTGATCGTCTCAGTGTGCAATACGCATACTTACCACTTAATCCACCTCACATCTATTTATTTCTTCAACTTCCTGCTGGGCTTGTCCACATTTGATCTTCCTTATCAACGGCCATCTGTACGTGTGTTTGTCGTCATATTTGTGCGTTCATAGCCAACATGCCTCCCTTACGTTTCATGAT
This sequence comes from Globia sparganii, assembly GCA_949316385.1. Classification (NCBI taxonomy): domain Eukaryota; kingdom Metazoa; phylum Arthropoda; class Insecta; order Lepidoptera; family Noctuidae; genus Globia; species Globia sparganii. The sequence goes on from OX438654.1 coordinate 21,662,021, forward strand.
GAAGGTATCATTATAATTATACACAATAATATACAATACGAGCGGGAATGATACAGAGTATATCGGGCATGTTACTACGTTACTTAGAAATAATACATTGATGATGATGCAGTACTTGAAAGTAAAGATTTTCATGGAAATGAAATTGATTTGGGTAGATGACACATAGCTAGAATATGAAAAGCAGTAAAGTGTATTTGATTATGAGCAACTTGAGAGAAGATAGGAGAAGTAAGAGATGATAAAGCGTGAACTGATAGAAAACATATTTTTTATTTTCAAATCAGTGTCAAAGTTAACCACACAATCATCAACGTTTTCATAATAATAATACGAGTATCTAACATCAATCAAACTATTTTCGCACAACAATAAAATATAAAATTCAATTATTAAAGAAATAAACAGAATGAAGTATCGTAGCACCATGCGGGCGTCAGTCCAGCTCCCGCCCATTGGACAGTCACTCGAAAAAAATGAGCTCTAAAACAAAATCACCGACAAAACAACTATAAAACTCATTGTAACATACAATTTATGAGACAGCTATTATAAACACATGGCAAGATTTAACTACCGGAATATTTTTAGCAACGATATTAAAAGACACGTCCCAAATTCAATGAAAGTAAAAATGATGTCTATTGATAAGTAACATTGTTCGAGAGCTCAGAAAACTCAAACACAAACTTAACAAAGGCTCAACGAAACCTAAAAGGCTATAGACATTAAGTAACAAGAAGACATTATCGGTGAAAAATCATTGTATTGGACACGGATTGGATAATGGAAAACGGTACATCTCACACTATATTTCCATACAGATTTCTACCGAAAATACAGTCTTAACGAAACGATCGTACTTCAAAATGCCATTGAACAAGAAATGAAGGTCACCATCAAACCGATCAGTTATAAAAACTCGTCTGTTTCAATCCAGTGTTTTCGTCGTCCACTAAAAATCTCTATAAAAGTTTGATCCCAAGAACGTAAACGTAAAGTTGATCCTTAGTCCATGTTTGAAGAAAGTTTGCATCGGTGGATCGTCAAGGACTAACTGATCATGTATGTCAAAGTCGGGTGTAATTTGAGCCGTAAGGCCGATAAGTCACAATCTAAATAAAGAAGTCGAGAGTCTTGCGAAGCTCACGCTTGCTTCGGATGCGGCGCGGGCGCGGGAGGGGCCGGCTTGAAGCACTGCATGAGGAAGGCCGTGTACATTACGAACGCTATCGACAGCGCTATCAATGCGTACATGAAGATGTTCAGCTCTGGTTGTCGGAATCTATTCTTTCGGAGCCACTCTAGTACTTCATCTTCGGACATGAGGTCTCCTGTAAATGTAGTCAATATAATATAGGTGAATCTAATTTCCTTGAATTAAATAAAAGATTTTCAAATTCTTAAATACAAGATACAATAAAAGGAAGACTCGGGTGAAGTTGACATACAAGACCTTATAAGGATTATTGGTGAAATGTCTTACCTAGTCTAATTTGAATAAATGACTCGATTTTGTTTGTTAATCCTTTTGAGATACTTCAGAAAGTCAGTTTTTCTTGTTGTCTTACCTCTGTATATACTAGGGAATCGCTTCCTGAAGTACACAATAGCTGGTAGTTTGGTGACTCCCCACTTGCGAGCGTACCGCGGGTCTTGCATCTTCACGAACGTGATGTCTAGGTTATCAGTTTCGCTATCAATGTTCTCCAATTTGTCCAATACCGCACGACTTTCTGTTGATTTCTCGTCTACAAACACCAAAAACAGTTAAGATCGCTTACAAATTAAATAATTGATTCAGCTTCTATAACTTTCCTCCTACTTACAGAAGTAAACTGCCAAGAATTCGTTCTCCTCCAGCAATTTGTCCAACATCTTACGGTTCACCTCCTCAATTTCGTTTTTGATTTCAAAGACATCTTGAGATGTCAACCATTGTAAGATCCTATCCACTTGATGGAGGTCTCCATCATACAACATCGGTATTTGCTTACGGAAGTAAACCAGAGAAGGTATATTTACAATGTTGTAAGTAGCAGCTGCTTCGTGGCTGGCGATCTTGACGAAATCAATACCGAATTGGTCGACTTCTCCGTCAATTTTTTCTAGAGATTCAAGGATTTCTTCACATTCTGCACAGTCTTCATCGTCATCTATAACGAAAATGGGTATTTAAATATCTCTGTATTTTCTTTATTAAAATATTATTACTTGTCATAAAATAATACTTACAGAAAAAGACAACCAACAGATGTGATTCGTACAGCAATCTCTCCAACATTCTATCGTTGACAGACTCAATTTCATCAGCCAATTCTCTGTTTTCATCATCAATAAGCCACTCTAGTATAGATTCTTCGTTTTGTAAATCACCTTCGAATAGAAGAGGATTACCGTTTCTAAAAACATTAACTTTTTATTAGACAAATTCAATATTTTTTTCAAAAAAAGTCTGTCTTGTGATAATAAAAAAAGTTTTTTATTCAAGATTCAAGTCGTAACTATGGTAAAATATTTCTTACCTGAAATAAACCATAGCTGGGAAAGTTTTGATTGAATATCTCTTGGCGAGTTGTGGGTCTTGAATCTTTACCATGTGAATACCATAAACGTCGCATTCATCGTCAATGCTCTCTAGCCCGTCAAGAATATGGTCGCAAATATGGCAGTTAAGTTTGTCTAAAAGAAAGAAGGAAAATGGTTTACATTACACCAAAAATGATACATCCATAGGAGATTGTAGAATATTTTATACTTACAGAAGTATACAGCCAAATACTGTGTTTCTTCTACCATCTTTTCCAACATCACTCTAGTAATAAGTTCGATTCGATCTTCAGTTTTTTGAGTAATCAACCACTGCAATACTTCCTCTTCTTCAACCAGCGATCCCTCATACACATTCGGTACATTATTTTCAAAGTACACCATCACTGGGAAATCTGTCACTCCGTAAGATTCAGCGATTGAATAATCTTGAGTTTTAACGAACTTGATTTCGTGTCTATCGCAGTCATCATCGATATTTTCCAATTCTTCCAATATCCCGGCGCATTGCTCGCAGTCCAGACTATCTGTAACATCCCGATCTATTGCCAATTAAAGTGTAATAACATTTTGTGAGCAAACCTCAGTGGATGGACAAACTGTTCGGTCATTCGGTACTAATGTGTGCACTAATGGGTAATTTAAATTGTGCTGGCTGCTACGTAAATCAAAACCAAAATATCATTCTTTATGCGTTTGGCAAATCACAATTCAGATGCGAACGTGGGCTGAACACTTCACAGACTCGACACAAGTGGGTATGGACTCAGGGAATATACTAACTAATCATAACCAGACCTTAAAATACCTACTCTTAGTGCGCTCATGCTACATGCAACAAAAGTAATGGCTACACAGACATAGGGTCATTAGAAAAGTTGACGGTTGCAAGGGAACATATTTCCAATGGACTTGGCTCTAAGGGGATAGGAGTACCATCTGAATCCAGTCCCTCATCCTCCTCATGTTCAACAACTTTCTTTTTCGTTGATCTTTTCATCAATTTTGAAGTGCACATTTCACATAACGTTTTGTTCCCTAATAAAAAGCAAGAGTCATTACTAAAAGATACACGAATATATGTTAATTTTATGTACAATCTTCAATATCTTCTCTAGTTTTCTTCTTTTGTATTCTTAAATATTAAACAATTGATTAGAGTATGAACACTTAGCAGAGTTTAAAATTAGTTGTGTGATGTATGTGCAGCATAGAAGTGTATCATTCGCACACTAGCATGCGACTTACAAAAGTAAACGGCAAGTGATCCGGATTCTTCTATCAAGTCTAAAAGATCTTGACCTTCCAGGGCCTCTATGACGTCGCCAGCTGGATTTTTCTGAGTTAGCAACCAACTTAGGAGTTGTTGTTCGTCATATAGATCTCCTACAAAATAAATAAATTTAAAGTCATCATCATGGTCAACTGCTAAAAACAGCTCAATATCAGCAAGAGGACCATGTCAGTGTCTTATGAAAACTTTTAAAGAACAAATCATATTTATTGGAAGTTAAAGAAAGACTAGCATAGCCTTTGTAAAAAGCCATAACATCAGCCACCATTACCAGCATAAATAACAGGATCTTTCGAGCCCATCTTGAAGAACAACACAGCAGGCAGAGCGAACACTCCGAATTCTTTAGCCATCTGCCTATCATCAATCTTCACGAAGTTGATACCGGAGTCATCAGCGTCGTCATCAATGTGCTCAATCTCCGCTAGCACTTTAGGACACTGTTTGCAGTCATTACTGTCTAAAACATGTGTTATGTGCAATACAATTGGATTTGTGAGTATCAGCTTCTTAAAAAACAATTAAGACTAATATTTATCATCATCTTTAAAACTTTTCTATTAATAAATGTAACTAAAAAGAACACTCACAAAAGAATACCGCGACGTAATCCGAAGTCTGCCTTATCTTTTGAAACATTTTCCTATTGACTTTCTCAATATGATCGGTTAGTTCCATATTCTCAGGATTTGTCAACCAATCTAATATTTCCTCTTCATCATCAATGTCGCCATCATAGTTAATAGCTTTAGTTTTCCTAAAGTATGTAATGCCTGGTGGGTTACGGAACCCATATTTCTTCGCCATTAACCGATCATGACATTTGACTATTTTGATTCCGTATTCAGCTGCTTCATCATCGATTAACTCTACATGTCGAAGTACTTTTGGACTGTCTGGGTCTTCTTCTTTATCTAAAATATACAATTTGGTTCAAGTCTGTCCAGAACTTGCTAAAAAGTTAAGAAAGTCAGATTTATAGTCAAGATACTTACAGAAAACAACAGCCAGAAATTCTTTACTTTCGATATATTTGAATAGTTGCTCTCTATCAATTTCCTCTATACTCTCATCTTCCTTCTGTTTGACCATCCAGTCCAACACCTCAGATTCGTCCAATAGATCCCCTAAAATAGTTTCATATTATAACTTCACGCTGAAAACCCTATGAACTAATCAAATTATTTAAAGAAACCACATCCATTTTATAATTTGGGAAACTCACCAGTAAATTCCAATAATTGGCATGCGCGGATACAACTACGGCAATACCATGCTGACATCATTCGTGTGTGAAATGAGTAATGACAGTTTTTGGTTTAATAGAAAAATGTATTTATTTAACAAAAAAGTTGTTTCAGCGCCGACTCAACAATTCAACGTAACAAATAAATAAATTAAACATTCATGCGAATTTTCGGCCAAACAATACAACTTACATATCGACATATTTGTCACACAACGCCAGCACTGTTCGACCGGAAAGCTTTAGATGACTCTGATCACAATATTAGTCTTCAATTTAAACAACAGTTAACAGTCTCCTAACTACCTAACAATGCAGTGATCGACTATATAGTGACAGACGTCGTCCAATGCGGCCCGACCCCTATCGGTTACTGAACAAATGATAAATGATTAAATCTATTGCACTGATATCCAGGCACTGCGCTTTTGAAAATTAATAATCAAGTAATTCATTAGTTTAATGTTGATACAAAATATTAAGAACTATAGTTTTTATGTCTATAAGTAGTAAAAAGTAATATTTTATCAAATTACAAAATAATGAGATTCCATGAAGACTAGAAAACTAAATGAACATGAAATCCTTACAACAATTATAAGTCTTTCAAGATGTCACGGCAAAATACAATGAGAAATGCCTTGCGTTGTTATTGTTACGTCTCGATTTACATTTAATTTCTAAATATTGGAATCAATTTACAATGAAAATAACGATTTATACACCTGCTTACAATGTCTCTAGACATCCCAATATTTAGTCCGCTCATGATCTTGAATTTACAGTAAAGCACATTTTGTGGATGTATCAGTGTGGGCTGTATTCGCACCGGTCGGCAGTTGGCAGGGTGCAGTACGACACGACGTGCGAGTACAGTCCAATGTGCAACGTGTTACAACATTCAACCCTGTGAAGTGCTTGCAGGAATCAAGGGACACGAGGTTATTGAAAAGCTAGCAATGTTAATAGTCATGACAAATAGATGCAGTTAGACATAGTGATCTATTAGCTGGGTGGAGTCAGAATCTGAGGGCCAGTAACGATAACGCTCGTGTCCACTTGATGCCTAGCGTGCACGCCGCTACTTGCACTCATATCCGAGGATATCAGAGCAAGATACTTCTAACATTAATTAAAGTTTACCACCACCAAATATTATTGTCAGACTCGATTAAACCTTTTTTCCCTTTGGACGGTTTGTCTGGCTTGGCGAGGGCCTTGTTTTTGCCCTTGACCGGCTTCTCGGGTTTCTGCGGGGACTGCGGCTGCTTGGCGAGTTTCTTCGGCACCTTGGTCGGCGTGGCCTTCGCTACTTTTGTCGGACTCTGAACTTTAGTGGGACAGCACTGGTAGGGTTCGTAAGTCAGTTTTGGGACGGCCGGTTTCGCCCCCAATCCAATGTAGAAACAGCGATCGCCTGCAGTCAGTAAAAATCTCGTTTACAACCCGTATATACGGTAATAACAAGTAACGGTTAACTGCGTTAATACTGTGCACGTTTGTAATCGTTGCGCCAACAGTTAAGCGCTATTTCTAAGATAATGTTAGTAAGTATAAGAGTTGAAAACATTTATTGGTCATTAAGCGGTCGCGAATGACTGCAGGCGATAGCTAGAGAGTGGTTCCCATGCGGGCCAGTCGACACGCGACCATGCAGATGTGATGCGAGGGGTCGCGGGGCCTACGCTACTCAATTACCTGAGAACATTCGTCCTATCCTACTGAATATACTTTCTTCATCGCTATCATCATCATCCTCATCATCATCATCATCGTCGTCGTCGTCATCATCGTCGTCATCAACTTGCTTGCGACGACTAACTTTACCTATTTTTGAACGAGCCCCAAATCTTTGTTCTTCTTCTTCATCATCGTCATCATCATCGTCGTCGTCATCATCATCGTCATCGTCGTCATCATCATCATCATCATCGTCGTCATCATCGTCGTCATCATCGTCATCATCATCGTCGTCATCGTCATTGTCATCATCGTCATCGTCAGTGTCATCATTGTCACCATCGTCATCGTCATTGTCATCATCATCAACCTCAGCCGAACGTTTACCAGGAATACGAATTTTGAGTTTACCGACTTTTTTCCAAGTGGCGGTACCATTTGGGTTTTTAGATTTTAGAATGCTTTTAATAGCCGCTAATTTTGCGTTGTCTTCATTTTCAATGTCGTCATCCTCATCATCATCATCATCGTCGTCGTCGTCGTCGTCGTCATCATCGTCAACGTCACCATCATCGTCAACGTCATCATCATCATCATCATCGTCCTCCTCCTTGGAACTCACTTTGCCTCGTTGACGACTTTTCTTATCAACAGTTTCTGCTTTCAGCGATCCCGTAGTTTTCCATTGCGCAGATTTCACTTTTTTCGGGGCATTTCTCTTTAATGCATCAACATTATCACCTTTCGTGAACCCCGATGATTTTTTATCACCATCTGCATTGGCCTTCGATTTAATATTAGCTTTTTTATGTCGGTGGCTATCTTCACCTGCAGGCATTAGTAACTGTCATGCAAAATGACATAGCTCAAACATCCAGCATTTTAGGCGTAAAGTAGTAACACTTGTTTCATAGATATAGAGATATATCAAGAATGATGTCATGCATGTAATATTTTTGAATTCATAATATTTTAGGCAAATATTTTAACATTAAACAAAATCCCTCGACCTTAAACAGATATAACATTAGAAACGTTTATTATATGGATGTGGATTCTTACTTTTTTGATCTACAAGCCACTGCAGAACCTTATTTTCGTTCTTTAAATCACCTATAAACAGGATAAAAGATGTTAGATTTCATACTTTATACACATCGTCATCAACACCAAAATAAAGTCGCCAACGCTAATATATAAAGTCATATTAAGGATATATGTACACAGATAATTAAGAAACATTTACAAACAAAGGGTCGGATCACTTACCGTCATACATGATAGGAACACCTGTTTCGTAGTAAACCAGAGCTGGGAAGCTGAATATACCGATATCAGATGCGAGTTTGGAGTCCTTGGACTTAACGAACTGAATGCCGTGCTTGTCTGTGTCATCATCAATCGTCTCTAGTTCTTCAAGGATATCGTCACATGTGTCACAGTCTTCGCTATCTGTAAGAAGAAAATGAAAATTGCTAAGATTAGTATACAATCCAAAGATGTAAAATTCCATTTGGCTCGTTGAGATGCTTGTTATAATAACCGTCATAGATATAAATATCGACGCTTGAAAGGTAAAATTGACTAAACAACATGTCGAACTTCTCTGAAAAAAAATCATATAAATTCTTGTAATCATCCTACAGGCATAATTCTTACTGTTTTGTAAATCTTATTTTAGCATCTGAATCAGAATTTATATGATTTTTAAAATGAAAGTTAAACTTTAAACTATGTTCCTGTAAAGTTAGTCCCACCCATGTCGCTTAGTCGATTTTGCCTTTCAAACGTCGATATCGTTTAGAGTTTCTCATTGTAATTTGTTTACAATAAAGATTATTCTGTTAATCTATCTTCAAGCCTGCGTTATGTATAATTAAGGATTGTGTTCTTCATGATCGTCTACATCAAAAATCACCAAATAGCGGACCGCGGCCCTCATCCGACCCACCGACCTATTTTGTGCGGATCTTAAGTACACCGTATTTATAACTAAAACTTAATTTAAAAATATTATACTATTTTAAGTTTTAGCTTGCACTAACTTTAGACTTCAGATAGATAGTTCAAAGTAAAGTGCTAGTAATGGTCTACCAAACTGACCGCGACAGTCATATTATTTAAAAAATGGACCCTAATAAAACTATTTGCTGATCCCTAGGTCTACATTGATCACAAGTAATTCACAAGAACAACGAAGAGTAGTTAACGAGTAACTCTGGAGAAATCGATACTAATTTGTGGCTTGCGTACGATTCTGTAAGCCATTACACGAATAGAAACTTTAATATTTACTTGGGCAACTGCCAGACCACATAATATTTTAAAATGATTTATTATATTTAATATTTTAATAGCCGAAAGGTTTCCCTGCAATTTAAAAATTAAAATTCACACTTACAGAAAAATACGGCTAGATGCTCCACGTCATTAATAAGATCTTTCAAGGTCTTCCTGTCAACATTTTCAATGACATCAGGCTGGGAGTCATGGAGTTCCAGTACCCATTTGAGGATAGCTTCTTCGTGCATCAGGTCACCTTCGTAAATAGTCCTGAACTTGTGTCTGTAGAAAGCCAGCGCTGGTAAGTCTGACAGGTCATACTCCTTGTCAATGCCGTCATCGGATGTCTTGACGAAATCAATGTCTTTCTCTTCACATTCGTCGTCAATATTTTCAAGCTCGCTCAGGATTTTCTGGGACTTCTTGTCACCTTCCTTGTCTGTAAAATAGACAGGGTGATTTTTTTAGCCAATCGTCTTGAGTTTACATTATAATAATTAATAATTTTGGCAATAAATAGGGAGATGTATGCCTCCGTGAGGTACACCAACAAAATCGATCTTCACTAACAAAACATATTTTAATTGTAGGTAATAAGATTTTCGGTGACTTTATTGACTATAAGAATTATGCAATTAATATTCCACATATGTGATATGAGGCAAAGAATCAGGCAATCAAACTATAAAGTATCAAAAGCCATCCATAGAAAATGGAATCGATCCATTTTCAATATCCATCTCCAGTCGTATCCAATACGTAAAGCGGCATAAAAAAGAATATACTTACAGAAGAACACAACAACGTGATCGTTTTCCTCTAAGATCTTCTCCAGCATCCTAGAGTTGACCTCCTCGATCTTGCCGGGGATCTCCAGGGTGTCCTCATCAGTCAGCCAGGCTAGGACTTCATCTTCATCTTCGATGTCTCCTATTAATGAAAACATGATACGTTTTTTGAGACATGTAAGTTAATTATAAAAATATATTACTTTTCATTGGTTTCATAATTATTTTTAACTTGTATAGTCTACTGAGGTAACTAGCAAATACTATCAATATTGGGACAGCAGACATGCGAGTATATACTTTTGAGTATCATTAATATATTTGGGCATCATCTAAACAGCGTCCTTTGCTAAATATGGCGATTTATCAGTTGTTTTCCTAGATACGAAAACACCTACCCATTCTAGTATGAAAAGCAACATTAAGATTCTTTTTCAATTCTTTTTTCATGCGTGGCAGAATCTATATGTTTTCAATTATTTTTCTTCGTAAGATCCTGAATTTTTCTAAATAAAATTTCAACTTTGTCAACTCACCCTTATAAATAAGCGGATCCCTGTTCCTAAAGAACACCAGCGTGGGGAAAGTCTTGATGCCGTATTTCTTAGCAAGTGAGGTGTCTTCGGTAGTGACGAAAATGATGCCAGTCTCGTCGAGCTCGTCGTCAATGTTTTCGAGTTCATCCAAGATATTGTCGCATTCCTCGCCATCTTCGCAGTTGCCGCCTGAAAAGAATCAATAGTATTGCTTCATTATCATTTCCCGGCAAAAAAAATAATAAAGTAGTGGGTACTGTAACTTTTGGCGTTCAAATTGTGCTTATCCTCAGAATAAATGAATTTTGAGATACTACTTAAATAAATTAATTTACAATTTCTTTTAACTTAAAAAAAAATCTATTGGATATACAGTAATACGAGCAGTTGGAAATACTGCTAAAAAAACACAATCATTTTCAATTATTGGTACGTCCGTCGTATCATTGTAGAGTTTCAGAAATCCATCTAGTAATACATGAAGAATATTAAAACTAGTAAAAGAAATACTTACTGAAATACACCACCACATATTCATGCTCCTCAATAAGATCAGTCAAGATCTCATCAGTAACCTCTTCAATAGTCGCACTGTTCTTCTGCTCAATCAGCCACTCCAGTACTTCATCCTCATTCATCAGATCTCCTTCATATATCGCGGGGATGTTCTCTTCGAAGTAAACGAGTGTTGGTAGATGGTCGATACCATACTCCTTGGCTTCGTTCTCATTGTCCATTCGTACGATAACGATGCCTTCTTTTTCTAGTTCGTCATCAATATTTTCTAGTTCGTTTAAGATTCTAATGTCTTGTTTATCTTCTTTGTCATCTGAAATTATTGTTTTGGATTGTGAGATACTTTGCCTAGAGTTCTTAATATTTTATTTTCTTAAAATTGTTACACCCGATTTCTAATACAGTCTGCTTAAATTAGAAGTCAATGTAAGCCTTTGTAACTTAGAAAGATTTATTATTTAGATAAGTATTGTTCTAGGTACAGCAATCAATAAATAGTTTTGGTTCAGAATTTTTATATTGAAAAAAAACGATTGTCCGTTTGACTTTCAGATTTTAGGCGTACCAAACATCAACGTATAGTCATGAAATTGTTATTTTGTTTTCCAAAGCTCGTTTAAATTATCGTGGTGCACCCACTCCCAACTGCTTTATAGCATTGCGTCAGAACTTACGTGTGCAGCATACATTAGCATCCTAAATAATGATTATTTCAGTCTTAAACGTAAATTCAATTCAACATATAATTTATACTTACAGAAGATTACGGCCAAGTAAGGGGTGCTGATAATAAGTTTGTCCATCATCTCGTCGGTGACTTCTGGGATCTCGCTGTGACGCTTCTGATGGAGCAACCATCCTAACAGTTCCTCTTCCTTCATCAAGTCACCTTCATAGACGTGAGGAATTCCCCTCTCGAAGAACACCATCGTAGGAATAGTCTCAATACCGTACTCTTTAGCTTCCTTATCATCATCAATCTTGACGAAGGCAATGTCGTTCTGGTCACATTCATCATCAATGTTCTCCAGCTCAGCCAAAATCTTCTGACTTTTCTTTTGGTCCTTGTCGTCTGTAATAAATTCGAAGAACTGTATTTCATTTATATGTCAGTTCTTGATAGTGTTCTGTACTAAATTATGAAATTCTCTATTTTTAGATGTGTGGCAATTTAAAAAGCTGGCATTGTTTCAAGCGTCACAGCCAATGTTAAGGCCGTGCGTAGAAAAGTTAAAAAAGTACTTACAGAACAGGACGGCGACGTACTGCATTTTGTCGATGATGAGGTCGAGCATTTCGTCGGTGATGTCTTCGATCTCATCGCTCTCAGTCTGATGTCTAAGCCAGTCTAAAACTTTCTCCTCTTCTTCTAAGTTGCCTTCATAGTAGGTTGGTATTCCCTTCTCGAAGTAAAGCAGCGTGGGGACTTTTTCAATGCCGTATTCTTGAGCCTCGTCGTCGTTATCAATCTTCACAAACGCAATACCAAGTGTGTCACACTCATCATCAATATTCTCCAGTTCGTTAAGTACCTTCTGTGATTTACGGTCGTTATTATCATCTGTAAGAGAACATTAAAACATGGCCTTCAGTAACAAATCTCAAGGGAAGTTTATGGTCGGATTTTTGCCAAGAAATGTACTTACAAAACAACACGGCGACAGTCTTGCCATCTTTGATGAGACGGTCTAACATTTCATCGGTGACATCTTCGATTTCGTCCTTCTCTAGTTGGTCAACAAGCCACTCTAGGATTTCTTCTTCATTCTCAAGGTCACCTGGCAAATCAAAAGAGATCAAACGTCATTTTTGGCCTTAAGAAACAAAACCTTGCGAAATTTAAGACTAACTTTCAAACATTCTTACCGTCATAAACGTTAGGGATCTGTTTCTCGAAGTAGACGATGGATGGAACGTCGTCGATACCGAACTCCTTTGCCGCCTTAGCGTCGTCGATCTTGACGAACTGTATGCCGTGACGGTCGCAGTCATCGTCTATCTTCTCTAATTCAGCTAAGACCGTCATTGATTCATCGTCGCCATGGTCGTCTGGAAATGGTGAGTTAAAAAATGTTGCAGAATATTGTAAAAATGATATCTAGGGAGGCAGCCCTCGGTGAGGTTTCTTAAGGAAACTTTATGCAACCAGATGCTATTTGACATAGAGTATCCAAGTGGTTAAAGAAATAAATATATCAGCAAAATATTTAATGAATTATCTTATTAGTGAACTCCATATACTCACAGAACAGTACGACAAGGTTGTCAACATTCCCGATTAAGGTGTTCAAAGTCTTTGCTGTAACATCCTCAATGATATCCTCTTCATCACCGGTAGACTTATTAGCGATCAACCACTCCAACACATCCTCTTCTCTGCTCAACTCACCTGAAAGACAAATTGAAAGATGTCTGAAGTTATCGCCCAAGATATGGTAATTAATTTCGGGTTTGAAAATAAATAAAACAGAGAAATCGTAAGCAAAAGTATTTCTGAATTTGAATGTATACCAAAATACTCAAGAAAAGGCTTGCTAATCAAGTTTTGAAGCCATTATCTGCAATTTACTAGTACTTCTTATAGTTTACTATCTATCATTAAATCTCCATTACTTACAATTCCAATTATATACAAAAGAAAGTGCTGAGACTTGACGTAAACCAGTAACCATCGTCATTAACACCATCCGATTCCGCAATACCAGCGTCAGCAAACGTAAAATATGAGTCACAAACCTTCATAGATAATAGGTATCTGATGCCTGTAGTATACCAGTCTTGGCAAGTCTCCAAGATTGTACTCCTCGGCTAGTTCCTCGTCGTGAATCTTCACGAAACCGATCCCGAGTTGGTCAGCCTCGTCGTCAATGTTCTCCAGCTCTTGCAGAGCCTTCGCACATTTCTTACATTCCGGCTTATCTGCAACACGTTACAGTCTATGTCATTTTATGATTCGCCCAAATCTCTCTGTGCCTAGTTCATGCCTCGGACGTGAAGCGGTGCAGTTAAGTGCCTAATTATTGCCTAAGAGTTTGGCTGTGTGTTAAAATTTAGTGTGCGATTAAAGCTTGTGTCGTGCAAAATCCTATTAGGTTTATGTGTGGTGGTGGTGCCGCTTTGCCCAAAAATCCTATATCTCTATTACTATTATTGTAAGCGGGGCTATCTCGAGTGTGCATATCTAAGGGAGTTCGCAAAACATCGTGTGGAAAACACAATTAAATTAAATCGATGTGTCCTCAGGGTCTATACAAAATCTTGCCATTCTTATTTGTTATAAGCACACTGTTGATGATGTGAACCTTTGCTTCATTTCAAATGTTTTATAAATAGGAAGGCATTGTAAACAACTTTATTTGACGGCCTGTCGTGGATACGGCACTCTTCATCACTTATTTGGGTCAAGGTCATCGTATGGTCTTGTTTTTAGATAGATTTTCCAACGTACTCCATTATAACTTGGTAGTACCTATTTTTTGATGATGTACGCAGATTTTTGTTTGTAATAGTTTTTACTGTCGTTAAGGGGGAGAATGTTCGTCTGACGTTGTAGTCGTGACATGTCGGTCCGTCAATCCGAGCTTGCTGGCGAGACGCAAATAGCACAGCCGAAATAGCTCGCCTCACGGCCCGATAATGCAAACGCGTTTTTGATTCTAGCTTTCCCTTAGACCAGATATATGAATAACGACAATAAAAGAACATAAGATTCTAGATAGGCGATAAATTATTGTGCAGAATTCAATAATCGAAGAGTTTAAAGTAAGCGTTTGTCTGAATGTGTGTAACTGTTAAAATGATGAAATAATACTCGTTAGATTATGACGATTGAATAAAATTTGCTATGTGAGTCACATCATCTCAATAAGTTGTATCTGAGCCAAAATTTTAATTAGCCTTATTCATCATCGATTGTTGATTTACACAACGGGGCCTTTATGAACTACACCAATTAACAAATGTTTTATATAAATATCGTTGCCGGTTCCAATAAAAGCGAGAAGCACGTATATGACATACACAAATACTAGTCTACTAAGCGTGAAGAGTTACAGCCAAGCTGACATTAAAAGGAGGCAAGCCGCCAGCTGAGAATCTTACTTACTGTTTGACGGGCCGCAACTTTTGTGGTCAGGACCTACGTCAAAAACACAATCAAAACACACTGCACAATATACAGACGCATGTTCTAACCTCCACTAACAATAATGATGTACACGACTGAGAGGAAGATTAACTACTCGACAGGGCTACGTCGAAAGAATTTACAGTAGGTACAATTTTGATTACTATGGTTAGTTGAAAAATGGCTCGAATTTACCACAATTGCTAAAATACGATACAAGAACACAGAAAGTAACACTCCAATACTTACAGAAGAGAACGGCTACATAGTCTGTGTCCTCGATGATCTTGGCTAGGATCTTTTGGTTGACTTCTTCTATCCGGTCAGGAAGGTCCATTGCTTCTAAACTCGTCAAGAAATCCAGGACGCTCTCTTCGTCCATGAGATCTCCTAGAATTGTCAAGGTAAGGAATATATTGTTTCATACATAGATAAATAGGAAAGCTTGTGTGTACTATCATGTGCTTATTCCTTCTATTTTTACCCCAAGCTGTCCTACTGCCTGCTGTAGGCCTCCCTTTCTATTTCTCCACTCCAATTAGCTGTTGTAAAAATAAATGAGCATAGAAACAGTTGACAAATCGCTGAGAAGAACATTCTGAAAAGCATGGGTAGATAAAAGTGAGGACGTTGCTGAACAAATTGAAGAATTCAGAGAGATTAAATCACGCCTTTTATAAATAGCCGAAATCCGGTATAAGAGCCCAGTTATAAATTTAACAATCAAGGGAAGTTGTTTTGAATCACCGTTTATAATTAGTTGTACAATAAAACTTCAACTAATGTTCGCAGACAGCTTTAAGAGCTCATTTGACTTTACAATTACGTTTTATTCTATAATATGTCACGTCCTGGCTATTGAATAGCAAACAATAATGATATGCTCCCAGGAACTGAGTCACAAATAATTTTAGAAGCATTATGTTGAATAAAATCTGGTTAGCATTTTAGGTCAAACACATACAGCTGTAAAATATATCTCGTATTTACAGCAGAACGGTATTTATTGTGAAAATGAATGGGCTAATTCTCCGGATTCAATTTTAATTTTAGGCTCTTGGTCTCTTCATTAATTTGGACCACCCTGTTAGTTTCATCATCTTCGATCATGGAAACATAAATAAGTTTTCAGATTGGCTACCAGTATTATTTAAAAAGCACTCTTTGTCTGCTTGGCATGATTACGATTTTATGGGAGGTCTTTAGAGGCCTCCTATAAAATAATATTTATACTAATATAGACCTAATTTTCATCAATGATCAAATCTGTTTAATCCAAGGTGATCCTTTGAATATGCAGATTGAGAAATTATAAATCTACACTTAGGCAGATGTATAATTTCCTAGTAGATAGTCCAATCATCCAGTTGTATGCTGTTTCTCATTAATATTATACAATCCTTCAATTATCTATGAAAACCCCAAAAAAAAAGAAAAAACGTCTTCTTCCTGTGATATTCTCCGAAGCTTTAGAAGTCGAAAGTTTATGATAGTTCAAAATTAAAAAGATTAGCCATTTAGTGACGGTCTGACCTTCGTAAATGATCGGTTCCTTCTCACGGAAGTACGTGAGGGCGGGGAATTTCGTGATGCCATACTGCTTGGCCAGCCGCTTATCGTTGATCTTGACGAAGTCCACTCCGAATGTGTCCGTGTCATCATCTATCTTTTCCAGTTCTTCTAGTACCTTGTCACACGTTACACAGCTTCTTGCATCTGTTTAAGAAAATGTTTTATGTAGGGTATCCAAATATTTTCTCTCATGGGACTCATGGGAGTTAATCTTAGAAGATGGATGAGGAGTTGTTTTCGTTTTTATGCCGCCAGTTTTAAGTCTAAGAAATATTTTTAATAGCGGAAAGCACTAAAGTTTAGTTATAATGTACATAGAGACATATTCAACACGTTCCACCGATGTCAAAAGGTAACTCTAGTCTGTGGATGCCAAGGTTCCCATGAAATGGAAATAATACGTTAAACAGTTGTCAAGAGCATATCGAATTGACTGTCGCTACATGCAACTTGTGGCACAATATATACCTAACAGGTCCTCTTGTTTTTAAATCAGTGAGCCTAACACAGACCAAGACTAAAAGTTTTAGTAAAATATACCTATATGATTTACCTCAACTTATATAGTCGAGAGCTTTGATCATTTTAAAAAAACAATATATACCTACTCAATTGTTATCGAACTTGGAATTATTGTACCCACAATATTTAGAGATAACATAATATTGGTTATCTAAATCTTGTGTCACAGTTTTAGTGTTTATACTCCTCCGAAATGGCTTGACCGATTTTGATAAAATTTTATATGTATATTCAGTAGGTATGAGAATAGGTTTATAACTATTTTTTTTTTTTTTGCAAAACGACGGTTGTGGGGTCAGCTAGTCTAATATATAAAATTCTGGTGTCGCGATGTTTGTTACCAAACTTCTCTGAAACGGCTGGACCGATTTGTATGATATTTTGTGTGCATACCTATCGGGTAGGTCTGAGAATCGGCCAACATCTATTTTTCATACCCCTATTTTTTTTTTTTGCAAAACGACGTTTGCGGGTTCAGCTAGTCTTCTAATATATAAAATTCTCGTATCACAATGTTAGTTACCATACTCCTCCGAAACGGCTTGACCGATTTTTATAAAATTTTATATGCATATTCAGTAGGTCTGAGAATCGGCCTATCGGTTTTTTTGCAAAACGACGTTTGCGGGGTCAGCTAGTATATATGTGTATATATAAAATGCTAATGTTAGTACGTGAAGACAGGGTTTTCCCTATGACCACCAATTCCAATCAACTTCCCGTTGGGGTGGTAAATACCCCTTGGTCTCCTGGTGAAAGTAAGGGAATTTGGTCGCGATGGGTGGAACTGGGTGATTGCGGGTGGCGAAAATGTGAAAAAATATATATCTGTCCTTTTCTAACTCATGTGAACTTCTGAAAATTTTTAGAATAAATTTCTGGAATGATCTAGAATTTGAAAAAAAAATTCTGAAAATTTGAAAAAAAATTGCTCCCGTGCGATGCTGAGGCGGGCCGCTAGTTATGATATTCAGTGAAAGGTTTACCTGAAATAAACTTAAGCAAGCCTGTTTTCTCGAAACGACCAGGGGCCCAAGTCTGCTATTTTTATAAATTCGTAATCTGCTAAATTCATAATGGTCGATCATTGGTCGGTCAATGGTCTGAGAAAAATTACTACTAAATTTCATGATAGATTTCATTTAATATATATTTTTACATATTATGTGTTTGCAATCTGAAGTAGTAGGAAGTTCGTAAATAGCAAAAAAACATTAAATTTATTCATTTGTCACTACGTACGAGATTACCATCTTATGCCATTTCTTTCAATGGAGTGTCAGTGGTTGACCATTGGAGAGTCATAATGACGCCGTTATGTTAGTAGATTACCAAACTTGTCAAAATCAACAATTCTGACACTATTGTAATAGCAGACTTGAGGCCCTGGGCCTCATGGTATTCATGGTTACAGGGCCTCAAGTCTGCTATTACAGTAGTGTCAGAATGGTCTATCATTGATTTCATAATTGTTGATTTTGACAAGTTTGGTAATCTACTCTACTAATACTACTTTCCAATGGTCAACCACCGACACTACATTGATAGAAATGGCATAAAATGGTAATCTCGTACATAATGACGAATGAATGACTGACTTAGGCGGGAATCTGCTAACTACTTCAAATTGCTTTTAACACTAATACATAATATGTACAAATAAATGAAATCTGGCATGAATAAAGGTTCAAATTTAGTAGTAGTTTTTCGAAAATCGACCGTTATGAATTTAGCAGATTGCGAACTTTTAGCAAAATGACAATGGGATTGTGTTGGAATGACGAATTTATAAAAATAGCAGACTTGGGCCCCAGATTTACTGATACCGTTCATACAGACATAGGTACTCGTATCTACGTGTCGCGCACAGTCTGCCAGGTTCTTTGTAGCAAAAATACAAAATCTCGTATATCTGCCATCGCAACGATTATATTAGATGATATAACATAAAAAATCGTTATTGCTACAGAACCTAATAGTTTTATGAGATTTTTAACATCATTCCAGTTACCTACCATACAGTTTTATGTCTCAATCGCGGAATCAGAATGTTCCAAACAGGTACCACGTGGCAGATAAAATGTAGATATCATATAAGCAAAATATTTTACAAAAATAACGCGTCTTATTCTTAGACTGAGAATAATAAAGTGATGACTGATGTTACTAATCGCGTCTTGAATTTGGCTCCCGAAATTAGTTATGTCGAGCTTGGTGATTTAGCTTGTGTAGCCGATAGATGACTGACATGCCCCGAACTAGACGAATGAATAAGAAACAGCTGTTGTGTATATTTATGATTGTTCCAAAAATATCTGAAGCTTATAAGTTATACGTTTAGTTTAAAACAGATTTGATATATTCCGTCATTTACAATACTATGAAGTGTTGAAATTGAATCGTTTCATACAAAACTTTTTATCTAAGAATTCCTCCTCCTCTTCTATGTTGTCAATAACAAACCAGAATTCAGAAATACATTCAGTATTCACGTTATGATTATTCCATAATGTTATTGAAATCCATTTGGACTACATTCAAGTTTTATGTTTGACAGGTATCTATTGTTTCTTTACTTTACAGCCGTTTGCGACCGTTGTTGATTTTTACGTATATGACGCAATAAACATCATTAACCTTAGTACAAGAAAATAAACTCATAAATATAGCGAATGAAGAAGTCGCGACAGCTCCTAGTTTATATTTACGATGTACAGAGGCCAGCACATCAAGCTACCCCAATCTGTCAGATTTTCCCAATTGAATATGAACCTTATTCCTTAGTGCTAAAGTTGAAAATCTATCAAAGAAATTTGACAGATTGAGGTAGGTTGACCTGCTGGCGTCTGTACTACTGTACGCTCGAGCCCACATAACGTTCAATTCGTGACCGATGTTGCGTTTAATTTAATAGCTTTTTGCCGGTTTTATGTTACCTCAAGAGCATGAACACGTCAACAACATCGTCCATATGAGCAAATTCTTCATCTAAGTACTACTAAAAATATTTAACCAAACGTATGATAGTAGGTAGAAGTTTTGAACCACATAAAGACGTGTTTGTTCTTATTTAAATACGTGGTTTATTTTTATCTTAATAGTTGCAACTGAGCATCTGGCTAGTATAATAGTACACTGCCAAGATCTGTTTGTCAAAAGTTAATGTACTAAGCTCTGTGCTTTGGCTGTTCCGTCTGTTGTATTTATTTGCATTCAAACATTGTATATATCCATTACCTACTAGAAGCCTGCCCCGGCTTCGCACGGGTAGATACTGTAAGTATTTAACAAAAAATTTAAAAGTTATAAATTTTTACACACTCTTGGCAGACTTTCCATGCTTATAACACTCGATCAAGTCTGCTCTAGACGAAACAAACAATCAAAATCATCCGTTTGGGAGCTATGATGCCGCAACTACCCACAGATAGATACACACAGAGACACATAGATCCACACGTCAAACATCCCTCTTTTTCTGTTGGGGCTTAATAAAAAAAACGTATATTGTAAAGATAATTTAGATAAGAATTAATACCAAGGTACGAATAATGTGGCCTAGTTTGTACCGGCGTTACTATTGCATATTTTAACATGAAAAGTAGTTATTGTGTCAACTGTAATAGTAAGACATACGGTATCGTAGATTTTTTTGTAGATATTGATGTCCTCTATAAAACTGTAGTACAGAGGCCAGCACATCAAGCTACCCCAATATGTCAGATTTTCCCAATTGAATATGAACCTTATTCTTTTGTGCTAAAGTTGAAAATCTATCAAAGAAATTTGACAGATTGGGGTAGGTTGACCTGCTGGCGTCTGTACATCACTTTGCTCTATTGTCAATAGTTTCCGCAGCGAACGCGATATAAGGATTTTTTTGGTATTTTTTTCACACCTTGTGTTAGACTATCGAAGTTTTTATACGAATCCCTATCTTTTTTTAAAATATTCTATAGCCTATGTTCATCTAGAATAATGTAGGATTCTAATGGTGAAAGAATTTTTCATATCGGTCTAGCAGTTTCGGAGCCTATTCAATTCAAACAAATCTTTCCTCTTTATAATAACAGTTATATTAGAACAGTTGCATTATTCATTAATGGTTCGCCTTTTTCAAAAGCTGTTGGGAACTCTCTGTCTTAGACGCTCAGCTCTTATAGTAAAGCTTCGCATATATTGCAATCATCAAAGTTATGAATTCCTTACATTTTCCATACATCCATAATTAACTTTCGCAAGGTTACTTAAAGCACATTCTATAAAACTCGCCAATCGCCTTACATTCATCAGCTTTGAATGACGTGATGCTTTCGTTTGCGTTAGGTATTGTAATTTTAAGGGGCGAGGTCATTGCCATGTATTAGGCACTGTTCCAATCTCGGACAGTAATGAGAAGCATTTTTATGTAGAAAAAAACCATCTACTTCTAGCTACACAACACCTTTGTAAAGCTAAAAATAAAAAAATAAAAATTATTAGAAATATTAAAAGTCCTTGCGGTTAACCTTTCCCCATTATAATAAATCAGTAAACAAATAGGCAATGTTTCAGTAACAATTCACCTTAAAATCACCTTTTGACAAAGACATCAACGAGATAACAATGTATTACCGATCGCAATAATTTAATGCCTGCAGCAAGTCCACTAAAAACAATAAAATATGGGTGCGGAAAATTACTAGTTGGTGGAACGACGCCGAGTTGTTGGCTAGGCTCTAACGTAATTATCGAATGTGTTAACATCGAGACAACCAGTGAATGGACTACAAGGAATCAAACGAGATCAGTTACCTAACTTCAGTGCATAACGGGAAGCAGTTATCACAAAGCCAATAATACTGTTGACGTGAGAAAATTTAAAGCTCCAATTTGTAATAAACACAGCTGTTCATCCGTGACCTAACACAACATTATAAATTATAAAATATTGAGTCATTATAGGTGTATGTACAATAACACTAGTGTATCTAATAATACCGCGGGCGAAGCTATGTTGCAACGCCGCGTGAGTATGCAGGACATGCAAAACAATTACAACGCCTTCACACGTGATGAAGAACACGGAGTATATTTAGTTGGTAATAAAATTTAGAATAAAAGCATAGAAACTTGAGAATTACTCGCGATCATTTTCTAGAAGTTTCAAATAATGCACTGAGAAAATGCTTTAATATATCAAAAGCCTTAACGAAGTCCACGCATGTAACATGTTTTGAAATTAGCCTAAAAGTACACAAATGTAGTCAGAGACAGTCTATGAAGGAGCCTTGATTTCGGCGAATTGCTTTGATTGTAGAATTGCTGTATGAATTAACTTCATGAGTTCGAAATTAACTTCATGATCTAATAAAAACAAACATCCGTGCCAGTGCAACTGGGACATTTGTGAACGATTTTCAGAAATTAGTAAGTACATACTTTTTACTTTATCTTTATATATATGTATACAATTCTTCTGTACGTATGTATGTCACTGAACTCCTCCTAAACGGCTAGACCTATTTTGATTAACAATTGGACCCGGTAGGTGGCGCTGTTCGGTCAGTACAACGTCTGTCACGTCCGCTAGTATAGTATAATTATATATTTTTCTTTGTAATGTTCACGTTGTAGTCATCTTCATCTTGCCTTTATCCAAAATTGATTGCAGTACGTGAAATCACAACATCTTTTGCTTCCATTTATATTTTTCAATCGTTATAAAGGGCTTTGTCGATTAGTAAACGCTCAAATGACCATCTTATTTTTCGGTAACTTTATAAGTGCACTTGCTATACCTACTTTAGTTTTCATGAAATCTATCGTTTTCCAATATGTACAGTTTAAAAAAAAAAAAAATATTCGGTGCCCACAGCGTACTTCATGCCTACACTGATTTTTTTTTACAAGCTTTATTAAATACATTTTTATTCTTTACTAGCTTTTGCCAGCGACTTCGTCCGCGTGGAATAATGACTTCCGGAAATTGAGGCACTAACTCTCATAGAGTTTAACCGATGTGCTCTTTCCTCTGCCGATTCTTGAGAACGCGTATTTCTCATTGAACGCGTTTTTCAAGACAATAGCGGGCGCGGCGACCGTAACACAAAAATAATCCTTATAGCATGATTCAGTATTCACGCGCGATGGCTTATTAGCGTA
The DNA here is from genome assembly GCA_949316385.1 of Globia sparganii. Lineage (NCBI taxonomy): Eukaryota > Metazoa > Arthropoda > Insecta > Lepidoptera > Noctuidae > Globia > Globia sparganii. The sequence continues at coordinate 21,685,278 of OX438654.1, forward strand.
TTTCATGTAGAACTTTGGTGTTTCTGTACCAATTTCTATGATTCTTTTTTTATTACTTATGTAATAATGTTATCATTTATTAATTAGGGATGAGTGAGAGTGTTATAAACGTAAGGGTAGATAAATATAATCAGAAAGCTCCGAACTGCTAAGCTATCGGGAGTTACACGTGTTATTGTGAGTCAACCATAAAAGATAGACATTTGCTGTCGTGGAATATTTTTTTATATAATTTTAAGAAGAACATTTCCGTCATACATGATTTCTGTGTAGCTTTGACCATTAAGGCTGCACACGTGACGAAAGCTTAAAAAACGGAGTAAGTTCTCCTGTTTCCCCAACATTTCCCTTCACTGCTCTGCTCCTATTGATCGTAGCGTGATGAAAAGTATACTATAACCTGCCCAGGAGTATGAAGAACAATTGTACCAAGTTTCGTTGAAATCCGTCGAGTGGTTTTTGTTTCTATAACGAACATACAGACAGACAGACAGACAAAAATTTTACTGATTGCATTTTTGGCGTCAGTATCGATCACTAATCACCCGCTGATAGTTATTTTGGAAATATATTTCATGTACAGAATTGACCTCTCTACAGATTTATTATAAGTATAGATAATATGTTTTGAGTATTCCTTCATTCTCAATATTAAACGTTAAATTTTCATGATTTCATTCCATTGCTTCATAATTAAGTAACACACCGTCTATTTTAGGTTCTGGATTATTTAGTTCAATCTTCAGCTGTTTTGTTTATTTCCACGAACGTCTTCCACTATACACAATTTGTCATTGCATGAAATATTTATTTTTAATTTGCTTGATGTATCCAGTTGCACTACTTACTACTCAGTCAGTCTAGAGATACTCTTACAATAGGTTGGTTCCCTCAGGGAAGCATAATTTCAGATTATTTTTGTTTCCTAGGTAAAAGTTTACCTGGGATTCTATTCAACTTTTAACTATATGCACTAAAATCTCGGTAAAAGAAAAAGATGTGTTTATTAATATGACAAAAGTTACAATGGATGATTTATTTGACCTTATTGCTCTCCAATCATCTTTGCATTAGCATAGACTACGGTCACGTAAAATAATACTGATAGATCTAATAAATATTTGTTTGTATGCAAACATTATCTTAATTTGATATATACAATACACTTAATTTGCAATTTATACAGTTTATTTATGTATGAATCTTCAATTTCCAAAATAATTCCAGCAGTGCTATTCTGTAAAAATCTCACCGTGAAAACTAAGGTGAAGTGAGCTGTCATTCCACCTGATGTTAGGGATTGCCCCATTGATAGCTTACTTCACGCTCACTTCACCTATGTTATCGCGATGAGATTTTTACAGAATTGATCAGCTGTTCCATGAAGTTAATTTCTATCATAAACAAACATGTTTCATAAATTGTCAAATGTTTTAAACAAGAATACTTATTTTTAGACTAATAATAAGAAACAGTAACCATTGCAGAGAGAGCATCGGTGGCCCAGTGGTAACGGCCGCGACTTACAAGTTGTAGGTTGCAGGTTTGAACCTAGACAGGCGCTTTACTTTGTGAAAATTATTTCATCACCACTGCTGTCAAAACGGTGACGGAAAACATCCTGAGGAAACTGGCATGTCGTAGAACCAAAAATTCAAAGGTACCCCGTGGTGGGTTACATCTACGGGAGCGTCTCCTTCTCACAGAGAGGAGGCCTGTGTCCCAGCAGTGGGACCATAAGATCCAGGAATGACAGCCGGGACCAACGGCTTAGCGTGCTTTCCGAGGCACGGAGCGAGCAGTCTGCTATGATATGCTGCCGATTGCAGTAAAATATGGTATGTACATTAACTTAGTTTCTGCTATATATCATAACCACGTGGTCTCCTCATATATTTGCAATACGAACGATTACGCCTTCCAGTTTCATTCCTGCTTGTAGCTAAATGAGTCTTAACTTAAATATAGCTTTTTATGTTTTTATTTGAGAACATATATCAGAGTGACGCGAACACCGACCCCGTTCGTATAACTTCAGTTATTTCTGTGTCTTCTGATTCATATGGTGAGAGAAACAAATGCGTAAGAAATTCTTAATGACGTGACAACGTTAATTGGCAGTATGTTTGTTTCGTTCAGGGTAAGATTTCTGTACAGAGCGTGTACGATTGCATAAGGCTATGTGACAATGACAATAATGACGCGTGGCTAGTTGAATATGAAAAAAGATTCTGAAAAGTATTTAAAAGAATCAGTAATATATAAAGATAACAAACACTAAGTATCAGAGATTATTGTGAACCAGATAATTTTTGTTTTAAATTTTTAGATTTTTTTTTCACCAAAGTTCGTTAATTTCGCTTCAATGGGCGTTTTGATTCAACTATGTTCTTACTGCAAGATTCTTTAACCTTGCCAATTTACTAATATTTCACCTGTCGGCTGGCAATTTTATAGATTCCTAAACAAGCAAACAAGATATAAATTAGATTCCTAAACTACATATTTTTACGTGTTTATCGGCATACAGTATTCTCGAATAATTATTTCAGTGTATGTCATGCAGATGCTGTATAAAGCGCGATGGTTATTCTGAATGTTTGATTTCAAGAATACTTAAATTCCATTTTAAAAAAACATAGGTAATAAAAATTATGGTTCCAATCTGTTTATCATCTCAATCACAAGGTAAAATTAATTACATAACTTAATTAGGCCTAAAAAAATTGAGCGACATAGGAGAAGGATTCAATCCATCGTCATTCTCTTGTTCCATACTTATCTATTAGTCGTCATCTCGGTATTCACCCCCTTTTTAGCCATATCATCTTTCACGCAGTCTTTATATCGTTTCTTTGGACTTCCCTTACCTATTTCCACATATAAGAGGAAGTATTCAAGCAGGAGAAAGTATTCAAAGTTTATATATTATTAACAAGATGTTCTACACGTATTTTAGGAGCAAACAAAGCCAAAACTCGTTTAAAATAAAGAGGCTTATAAAGGCGAAAGGAAGCTTTACCTTCAGCTTTAGCTTTACCTAATGGTGGAACAGATTTATTATTAAGCTTGACGCAAAGAAAGGGATAGGTATAGACGTCATCAACTTGTCAGGGTAACCGTACATTCTAAAAACAATGACGGCAACCCTCCAATGCCAGAATGACGTTAACATTTGACATTTGGCAGTAACAAGACAATATTTGATAGGTTCGGAATGTGGAATGAGGAAGTACGTCAATGAACCAAAACGATCAACATCATTCTCTTTATTGGTGTAGACTGAGGATGATGAGTAATTTAAGTAACAACAACATATTAGGGCGACCACCTTCATTCGGATCAAATTCCATGAATTAGGTGACAGTTAAATACATTATTTGAAATAACTCCCCGACCGAATGTTCTAGATCATTGTTAGACGCCCGTATTTATAAATAGCCTATAGATAAAATATAATTTGTGCTTGAGTGTATAAAAAGCCTTTGAAAAGTCTAAACCATACACGTGGAGTACCCCAAGGCAATGACATTTCTGTGAATCAAAATGACAATGCATGTTTTTACAAGCATTTAGATTACTGTTTTATAACATCCAGCATGTTCGGGAAAATACAGAAACAACGGACGCCATGTGCTGGACTTATAAACGACATTTTAAGAATTAACGTGGTACGGATTTTATGGAAATAAGGTTTGCAGACACAGCATAATTTGAATAAATTACTTTTGATTTTGCAGCATAACAACAGCGGTTAGTAACTGTATATAAATAATCATAATAGGTATGCACTGGTCAACCCTTCAAACCAAGCTTTTACAGCATTGCATTTTCATTCAACAAATCAAAACAGAGCAGCAGCTTTATACTTTTAACAAGATGGCCACCAATACATCACCTCTCGTTAATTTGTTAAAATTTATGTATTCTTGTACACGAATTGAAGCAATTTTCATTAATCCAGGAATTAATGCTAGTATTCTTGATTTTGGAAGTATTCCAATTGAAACAGTTGTACCAGCACATTTTCATAATTATGTCTTTTCTGTAACACTTACTAGCTGACCAAGGCCTATTTTTGTAACACAAAAAACTTTTAATGACGGCTTCACACTATCAAGGGGCCGCATCTATTTGATTTTATTTGATGTTCAAATTATTTTGGTAATTGTTGTTTCGGACGCTAAAGCGTCCCAGACTGTGTAGATGTCCATGTCTTGCTGTCATGCTGATGATCAATATTTGTAAATTGTTTGAAATTATTGTCTTCTCAATCAATATTTTGTATCGATTTGTCAGATAACTAAGTAGGATTAGTCACTATCTTGACCATTGTTCAGTAATTATATTATTAAGTAACACCTCGGATACTCATGAATCATAGGTACTTGCTATATTTCCAAAGTCTATTAATTAAGTGTCTACTTATTGGATGAGGTGTGTTTTGTTTATGTTTTTGTTTGCACCTATCAATATCTGCAGCATCTCTCTCGACGTGGTTATTTCAATTTTAGCGTGTTTCTAACAGGATACCGTCTCAAACAAGTTCCTAATAAAACTAAGAAAACGACTTTTTTAGTATAGGTACGTACACCTACAGTTAGCTCGGAACAATTTAGTCTCTCAGCCAAGAGACAATCTTGTATCGGTGCCGGCTTCGACAGTGATTTATGACACTTTTTGAGTCTAGACCAGCCACTGCATCCTTCGGATGAGTGAGAGATGCATTGTAGGCATGGCAACGACCACAGATAAGATGTCAAGATAATTAATGAATATCTGACGAATTGGCTTATGGCTACATTTGCTTCCAACTCACACACTCATATGCACACACGCACAGCTTGCACTTTTACGAAATGATCATTGAGAGGAATGTGACTTAGCAACAAACAGATCACACCGACAGTTGGCGACAAAAGAAAATAGTCGGAATGCCGATACCACGTAATGGAAGTCTATTTCAGCGGCAAATGCGGCGGCACACAGTTTTAGCCGAGCTAAGAGCGTAGGCGCCTTGCGACCTTGGCGGAGCCAGCATCGGTGGAACGGTGGAAAACGAGACTCGGTACCATTTTAGGCCGCGCCGACGGCCGCAGCGGTCGGCGGCCGGGTCAAGTTTTATTGTCTCCGCGGCTCGATTGCATAACTCGCGAATCGCTAACCGAGCCGCTCGCTTCGAAAATATCATGCGCACAGCCGAAAGCTCGGGTCCACCGAAGCGGTCTTCCCCTCGGCCCGTCCGAAGATCATTAACTCGACGATAACCCATTTGGACGGGCGCCGTCGCAGACGTTTCGACACGGCTAGGGCCGCCCCCGCCCTGGACGGCCGCCAGCTTTCGAAAGCTCGCAAAATTAAACGGAGACGCGCGCCGGTCGGCAGGCGGCGGGCGAGTGCCACTTACACCAGTACACCGCGACGAAATCCTTGTCTTCCAGCACTCTCTCCAACTGTTTGGCGGTGACTTCTTCGATCTGGGGCTCGACATGTTTGCTCGGGGCGGGGGATTTACGCGCGGTCGCGGCGGCGGCGAGCAGTAGCACGGCCGCCAGAGCCTTCAGCCACCGAGCCATGGCGAGGACGCGCGCGGACTGACGCCCGGCCGCCGCCCGCCCTGCGCAAGCGCCGCCCGCGCGCTACCGCCCGCGCATGCGCACGCCCGCACGACCCCGGCGCCCGCGCTGCTTCGGCTTTGTTTACATCGCGACGCAATGCCTCCGGTGTTGCGAATATCTAACCTCCAAATGCGCTTCGACGTGCAGGACGCATAATTATCTACAAACTAACGTCACGCTCCCGTACGCGTAGGTACTTACCTACTCTAAGTTTAGGTCAAACTTAACTCACCTTTCAGTCAGCACCTATGGTAGCAATGTTGCAAAACATTGTCGAACCTTAGAGTTTAAGTACAGCAAGTAGGTGCCAGCAAGATCAAGCGAAAAATACCTATAGTGAATAAACACTATGGTGGATAATCGAAGCTTATTTGACAATAAAAACTATAGATCTGTTTTTTACCTACTGACTTCGTGAACCCCCAGCAACATGTCGGCTGCTCCTTTTTATCGATTTTATAGGGGAGCGTATTGTTTGTTTTTTCCAGTTTTCTCTGAAGCAACGGTTATTTTTTAAATGTAGGTACTTAATGGTACAGTTTTGTTTGGAAATGGTTAATCATTATCATTCCTCTCCCATACCTTTTTTCAGTGCCGAACCTAATAAATGTTTTTTGCTTTGTTTGTATAAACGGAAATTATGTGTTTTCCTAAACAGGGACCAAGTATAATTATACAAGCACTATTATAGATACCTACTTGTTCTTTCAAATAAAAATGTATCACCAACTTGGTCCAAAAAGACGAAGCTCTAAACAGACTCGGATATCAACTGCAGTGTCTGCAGTGGCCATTATTGTAAGCGCTTAGGCTACAGCTACCGCAGGATCTCACCACATATTAGTTAGTGGAAGAGGGAGTGCAGTGCGCCCGTGTTTGCGCATATACCTACGATACGTGTGAACTAATTCCTGTTTTCACTAACGCTTTGGTTTCATATGAAAGCGGTGAACATTCACACAATAATCGCTGTCCTTAATATCAAATACTGGTGAAAATTACCTACAGATTTACATGAAGGCCGTTCTAATATTATATTGAAACTGCTTTCAGAAACCAAAGCTTAGCACAATGTCGACACCAACAGTCACCGCGCCTAAAGTCGAAAATCCAACAACGCACTTTTAATACCTATGTTAATAATCGCTATTATCTAAGGATACAGCCTTGCGGGCAGCGCTGTCGCAGCGCTGGAACTATTGTTTTCACCGCTGCAACAGCGCTGCCCGCAAGGCTGTATCCTTAGAGAATAGCATGGCTAAGCTATGCAGACGATATGGTGCTGTGCACTTCAGAAATTGCTTGTTGTAGGTATGTGAATCTTACGCGGCGACGACGCATGCCATTGTATGTAAGCGTCAAGAAATCGCAATGGAGGTTTTCTTAGCAAAGTAATGATGTATTCATTACTTCATTAGGTAACGTTGCTTCGGAACACCATTGCGTGTTGTTCCGGTGACGTATCTAGAACACGTGGTCACGGAGGACTTATATGATGATGCAGATTTGGACACAAAGCGTAGGGCGTTGGCGGTTCGTTGCAATATGTTAGTCCGCAGTTTAGCACGCTGTAGTAGGGATGTAAAGGTGTATCTTTGTAAGGCCTACTTACTGCTAAACCTACACGTACAGTCAGCAAAGGAGATAAGTATGCAGGGTCGTCGAATATAGTTGAAGTTTACTAAGAAACCGATTGATGTTTTCGAATCTTAATAAAAATCAAACAGCTGTTCATTCATCAAATTAAATTTCATTCGAAAAGATCAATCGGTTTCTTAAGAAACTTCAACTATATTCGACGACCCTGCATACTTATCTCCTTTGCTGACTGTACCTAAAACATTTGGCCACGGAGGACTCAAATGATGATGCAGATTTGGACAGAGAGCGTAGGGCGTTGGCGTTTCGGTGCAATAGTTAGTCCGCAGTTTAGCACGCTGTAGTAAGGATGTGAAGGTGTATCTTTGTAAGGCCTACTTACTGCCAAACCTACACGTACCTACAGCTGGTGGGTGAAGCAAAGGGTGGGCAAAAAATCGTGGATCAAACGATCAAACGAAACAGGACGACAGCTGGGGTTATTTGCTGTAATAAAATTCTCTGCGGCAGTGCCCTAACTTGATCTCCATAAAAGTTATGACCAAAGAGTACGTTATGACAATTTGAGTGTTTACAGTAAGGTTCTAAAACTTCTAAAGTTCCAAATAATTTTTCGTGAGACGTAAAAGATATTGAAAAAAGTGATAATACTGATAAATCATGGTACCCACTATCATAAAAGCACTTTTGTAGTGATGATGCTTTTTATTAGTTTTTTTTTTTTTACTGCGAATAACCCCAGCTATCGTTTTGTTTCGTTTGAACCACAATTTTTTACCCACCCTGTATACGCAGAGGGCCTACAACGTCCTACGCGTTCAGTAATGGATTTAGGATGTTCGTGGGGCTTCCGCGCTTCGTAAATGTTCGCGGAAGCCCGTGTTGACGATATTCATGTCATAATGAGAAAGAGGGCGGCGTGGGGCGGCGGCAATAATGGGTAGGCTGCGCGGAAGCTACAACAGCATCCTAAAAACATTTTTGACAAGGTAGCCAACCCTTTTATTAGGCTCATGCCAACGGGGTCTTTATACTCATAATTATGAACAACTTTTACTATGGGACCAACCCCGAAATCGTGAAAAAAAAATCAGTTGATCCATTACATTACGTCGAGTTATGCGAACATAAATGTATGGATCAGCTGATTTATTTTTCACGATTTCGGTGTTGATCCCATAGTAAAAGTTGTTCATAATGATGAGTACAATGAAGGGGTCATTGTACTCATCATATGAACAACTTTTAAGGATTAAAACGATCAAAATGTAACGGTGTTTAAGGTTTGCGAAATACTCGTATACAAGGTTATTTGTAAAACACCAGCAACCTCTTAAGAGGTCATTGTACTCATCATTATGAACAACTTTTACTATGGGACCAAACCTGAAATCGCGAAATAAAAATCAGCTGTTCCCTACATTTATCTTCGTGTATCTCGTCAAAATGTAGGGAACAGCTGATTTTTTTTTCGCGATTTCAGGTTTGGTCAGTAAGGAGTGGCCCCCATTCTTTTCATTTTCATTTTTCGTCAGCGCCTGACGTAAATTGACGTATTTTTAGTAGCCAATTTTAAACTTGTCTATGTGTTATCTAATTTGACGGGACTAAACTAATATTTATCTTCTGTCCTTTTCGTATTGAAATAGAAAGAAAAAGATGCACTGAACTTAAATTTAGTTTAGGTTATAGTGGTATGAGGAACAGGGTGTAAAGTTCACTCATACTCTATAGAAAAGGGAGGATCCTCCGACCAGACGGGTGTTATGTCTGGCGGGCAACTGCCCAATGAATCATGTCGGGCCGTTGTATCTATGTTAGTTGCGCGGTAAACTCTGCTTGCGAGATGCAGGATTTTGTGACGTCAGTATGACGCGTAGTTCGCATGTGGCGTCGTTGTAGATACCGCTACATCACTCCCCCCCGGAGACCGGAGGTCGATAGTAGGCTGAGTCTTGTATCTTGCGATGCTTGCCAGGCCAGCTGAGGTTCCAGTGAGTCGGAACCGGTTGTCGCATAGTTCACGGTGAGTCGGAACTGTCTACGAAGATGTCCCCAGTGAGTCGGGGTGGCGCTGCATTATGCTCCAGTGCGTCGGATGTGGTACAGCGCAGGGTTGAGGCTGGCTGCTGGCGTCGACCAGGAGAGTAATTAAGAGCTCTTCTTGTTGACCGGCCGAAAGCGCAGTGTGCTGTGCCGAGGTTGCTGATGGGGCTGAGGGTGATGACCAGGAATGCGCGGTCGCTGCATGCTGGTGGTCAGGATACTCGTTGAAGCCGTGTGTGCTGGCTGGCTGGGTGACTCGCCGCTAAAGCTTGCGGGAGTGATGATGTAGATGACGTCACGCTGGAGTAGGTTGCACGAGGGCTGCGCTGACGTCCATGTTCGGGGTCACCAGTATAGAGGTATGAGGAACAGGGTGTAAAATTCACTCATACTCTATAGCAAAGGGAGGATCCTCCGACCAGACGGGTGTTATGTCTGGCGGGCAACTGCCCAATGAATCATGTCGGGCCGTTGTATCTATGTTAGTTGCGCGGTAAACTCTGCTTGCGAGATGCAGGATTTTGTGACGTCAGTATGACGCGTTGTTCGCATGTGGCGTCGTTGTAGATACCGCTACAAGGTACTTTGTGAACAACAAAATCGGGGCCAGTGTCAGACTCTTACTGACTAAAACCCACCCGTGTTCCTTCCTTAGCCATTTATGTTTCGGGGCAGCGGTAACCCTTTCGGACAATCCCGCTGCCTTATACAACATGTACTTAACGTAAATATTGGATTCAGGATTAGTCCCATGGTAAAAGTTGTACATAATGATGAGTACAATGACCCCTTAAGAGGGTGTGCGTTATTTACGTTACAGCTTGTGTTACAGATTGTTTAGGTGTTGCTTAGTGATAGTGAAAACGGGAATATTACTAATAGTACCTACCTAGCTGCTGGACTGTCCATATACTGGGCCATCCATTGGTGCCATCAATATGACCCCAATGCTGGCACCTACCTAGCTAAAGGTAGATTTCGTGCCTAAAAACGGTGCCACTTTGACTCATATAAGACCTACAGTGGTCATAAAGTTCAATGTCCCTAGCTCTAGCCTAATAACAGGTATAAGCGACCTCCTAAAGAAATACTTAGCATAAGCACAGGCATAAGTGAACAAATAGAAATGAACATACCCTCTCTGAATCACGCTGTTACAAAGCCATAATCTATCTGACTCAAGTTGTAGGTACGAGTACTTGATTTTCACCAATCATTATAAATGATAAAATACTCATAAAATAAACTTTACGAATCGAAAATTGTATCGAAATCGCTATAAAAATTAAATCTAAATAACTTTTTCCCTTCCCGCCAAAATAAAAGCGAGCCAAAAGGCAATCAAAAGACTCACTACCATCTCCCCCTAGTGGGACGACACTGAACTAAAAAGTTTTTATTGTCTGTGGGTCGTTTTTGAACGAACCAATGAACCTTTTATTTGAAAATGTCAACCAATAGTTACGACAGCTTTCATCATCGATATCGATAACAGAAAATTATTTTTCTTTATCGCTGATGTAGTTTTATTTTAGGATCAAGAACTACATATTAAAACTATACTTTGAGTAAACCGTTCTCAACACTGTATCAGTTTTAGGACTCCGTAGTGTATCAAGGAACACTTATGATTGCGTCAAACAGGGACTTGAAAACGAAATGAATTTCGTTCCGTTACCACAAATTTTATAGTATAACGGTCCAAAATTTGTAAATATCCAAACCGTTACCAAAAAAAAAATGTTGTAGAACGTCATTTTCGAAGAACAATGTTATAAGTAACGTTATAGGTATCAGTAACATTAAGCATATCCACCTGTAATAACGTTACAGGTGAAAAATTACAGATTCAAGTGTTATACTTCATACTTTTTCATAATCTTCTATTATGTCATAAAGCTAGCAGCAGTGGCAAAGTTGAGTATCGAAATGAATAACGTTATTATATCGTTATACTAATAACGATATATTGATAACATTGCTAGTCAACAGTTAGATTTCGTTCTGTTTGTGAGTATCGTTAAAGCCAAGGAATTAAAGTTGTTACGATCCTGGTGGAACGCTACAAATTATCGGTACCGAAAATACGCGTAACGATATATTGAGTAACGTTTCAAGTCCATGGCGTCAAGTGTATATTAGTATCTTCCTCTAGTGGGACGACAAACGACACTGAACTAACGAATTTTTGTTGGCCGTGTGTTGTTTTTGAACGAACCAATGAAACTTAAAAAGTTGAAAACCGAAAATGTAAACCAATAGTTACAGTAGGCTTCATCACCAATATCGATAGTAGAAAAGTATTTTTCTCAATTATGACACTGATGTACTCGTAGTTTTATTTTAGGATCTATACCTAACTATGAAAAAGAAAATACCTTGGGTGAACCGTTCCGCTCTACGTATGACTACAATAACTTTACACTTTCCTTCGTAGAGCACAGAGGGTCAAAGACAGACACATAATTAGAAAGCTCAGAGCTAGTTCTGTGGTTGTAATGAAAAATATTTCAAACGAATCAATTTTTGGAATATTTTTCATTACAAACGCAGAACTAACTCTGTTTTTTATAGTTTTTTTTCTAAAAAAATTCTCATCATCATCTGCCTAGCCTTTTCCCAATTACGTTGGGGTCGACTTCCAGTCTAATCGAATATAGCTGAGTAGGTACCAGTACTTTACATGGAGCGACTGCCTATCTAACGGTGACCCAGCTACTGGCCACAACCCAGTAGCTGGGTAATACGCAACCCCTTGGTAAGACTGGTTGTCAGACTTTCGGGCTTCTGATGACCCGTAACAACTATCGAAGATCCACGAATGACAGCTGGCACCAACGGACAAGGGGTCTTGGTATTTAAAGATCATCACCCATTCACGGACTAACTGCGGAAAGCGTAGCTTACTTACGCCACAAGCCCTTCTTTTTCGAAAAATACTATGAAATGAAATACAAACTTTTATTTGCGGTCATTAAAATCAAAACTGTATATGCGTATACAACGTGTCCCAAAATTCACCGATAAGTGGGCTCCAGAGGGTGGACCTGATCTCGAGAAAAAATAATGAAAAAAATATAATTTCTCAATTTTTTTGGTAATTTGGTTTTTATAATACTTTGCTTGTTGGTATTATTATAAATAGATAATCTTTTTTTATCCTATAATAACATTATAGCCTCTGGGTAAAGTTCAGAAGATTTGGTAAGGAAAGTCGCATTGTGTGTGATGTGACATTAATTAATTTGAGGACTACTAGATACGAAACTAAAAGATATTTAGTTTATTTGAATGAATAACGACTATCGATATTCTTCACCACTAACTTATAACTGCGCGTCTCATCACTAGCAAAGATGAGTCAACCAATCAGCGTTTACCGCAAACGTCATTTATCACGTGGAGGGGAACGCCGGAGAGCGGTTTCCGAACGGAAAAGGCAGCTAAAACTTTTGTTTCGCAGTCTTGCGCTGTTACAAATTCTCGTGACGCGGCCGGTTCTAATAAAATAAGTTCGACTTGTGAATGTGAAGTGCCTTGTGGAATATACAATGGATATTATTTATTAATTTTCACAGTACTGTGCAGTGTTGTATTTATTTCTTCGCAAAGTTTCGGTGAGTTTAGTTATTTTCAAAGTTTTAGTTTTTCAAACGCACCTATGTTTTACCTGGCTAATGTATTGTTTGATTTCGTCGCAATCTTATCACGAATTTATAGCTCGATAGTAATTTTTGTGCTGTTTAGTCAGGATTCATGAGAGAATCTAGTTGGAATGCAGGTGGGCGGAAAAAAAATAGGTGTTAGTGATAGTTTTTTGTTTTTTTTTTGCTTACGGCTGACTTTGGCCAGCTCATTGACTGTTCTAAAACTCAATTCGCGTCATTACCATAGAATATTTACACTAGATAAAAATATTACAGATAATGGTGAAAGTATTTGCCATAAAGTTTTGTTTAGAAGCGGTGATGGTAGATTCCTGTGTCCCTGAAATTAGAAAACCTATATTTTAGTAGTTCTCCAAGTCTCCAACATCCAGTCAAATAAATAAATTAAAATAAAAACTACATATTGTTCAATTTACTTTTGAATATTTTTTTTTTTTATTTTTACTTTTTTTTGTTTAAAAGACTTGTAAGACTTGGTGACAAAAATCATGCAAATACTATCACAACATAATTATTTATATTATACATGTTATTTATGCGGAGGTCGCTAAGAGAATGTACCATTGCTTTTAGTTTGTGATTGTATCAGTCACTAATATATTTATAGTAGATATCTTATTTTTTTTTTATTTATGCCCCGAGCAAGCACTTATCCTTGCTTGTACCTCCTTTGTATGATGGACCCCTGGCAAGGGTACATTTTATAAAACTATATAGGTCAGCTTAAGTATGGGTAAGTGCTAACCCGTAGGTAAGCACTAAAGGGTTTTAAAAAAATTATATCTGTCTGTCTGTTTGTTTTGGCTAATTTCCGAAATGGCTAGTCCAATTTTGACGGGACATTCAATGGCAGATAGCTGATGTTATAAGGAATAACCTGGGCTACTTTTATTTTAGTAAACATATTAGGGTTCCGCACCAAAAAATAAAACTCATGAAATCCAATATGCATGTGAATGAAGTTACGTGCACCGCTAATAGTCAATAAAACTAAGACAGGCAGATGTTTTTTGTTACAACTGGGATGAATGTGTTCATGTCACAAACCATCAGGCGTATAATCTCAAACCTCGATATCTTTATTTCAAACCACTTTTAATCCAAAGGTCATTGTGCTGTACTTAAACACAAAAGAAATTAATTGTCTGTCTATAATCCAGATTATCCACAGCTCTTTGAAATGTTATCTTAAAATATACAGGGTTATTTGAAAAACACCAGCAACCTCTTAAGAGGTCATTGGACTCATCATTATGAACAACTTTTACTATGGGACCAAACCTGAAATCGCGAAATAAAAATCAGCTGTTCCCTACATTTATCTTCGTCTATCTCGTCAAAATGTAGGGAACAGCTGATTTTTTAAGAGGTTGCTGGTGTTTTTCAAATAACCCTGTATAAGCTAGTCTTACAGACAATTACGGATTTACAATTTAATAGCTATACAATACTTATAGCAGAAACAAACATACAAGATGAAGTAACTGCTAGTCAGTGTGGGTGAGTGTGTAGGAGTGTGCATGAGGAGTTGCGAATGGGTGTGTGAATATGTAATAGTGGTATGTGGTGATTGTCTATATACCTACCTTCTATTTAATTCAATTTATTTTAGATTTATTTGTCAATTCATCACATAATGATGTTATTAATTGTTTCCTGAATATAACTGTATCATTAGCGAAATAAACTTTTGTTAAAATTACTTAACATCCTACCAATGACTTTTGAGTGTAGTTTGTACCACTGTGTGGTACATCGAATAACTACGTGTGCCTACTTCGTCGAGACAGAGCACTTAATCTTATAACGAAGTATCTGACTTCTACAGCTCAGTTACTGGGTAATACCCCTTAGTAAGAGTGATTGATAGACTTTCGGGCTTCTAACGAGCCATTTTAAAAAACAATATTGTACTTATTATTCAAAATTAGCTTCATTAATTCGCCAGCTGAAGGAAGCCACATCTTTATCAGTGTTATGTTTGTCAGATTATATCAATGATTTTATCATTTTAGAGCTGATAGCAAGTCTTTGTTCGTAACAATCAACCGCGCTGCCATTGTTTTGTGGCCGACACTAATACACAATAAAAAAAAAATTGGCACATTTGGGCTTATAACAAGGCGAGTTTTGCAATTTTGTATCAAAATTGGGGAACTGTATTGGACGATTTCAGAGTTCTGCTTGTGTATAATATTGCCTTCATTTGTTTAGCTGCAAAGATTTTGGTCCTCTATAAGTCCGACTTTTGTATCAATAAAATCAAAAATGACACATATTACTGTCATTAATTTCGTTAAAAAATATTGGCACCACACTATCTCTACTAGTGATGTGATTAAAACGCAATGAAACATCGTTTAATTTAGTTATTCGTAATTGACCAATTTTGATTAAAACGTGAACAATCAAATATTCTTTGTATGTATCGTATAAAAATATATATGTTGTTGTTTTCAAATCAGCATAAATACATAGTCTACTAAAGATAATTTTGTTTCAATTTTTACTCTAAAACTCCTACTCTTAACGATCTAAGAAATCAATTTTTTAAATAAATTAAAGTTTTCATTAGAAATAACGTGTACTATACAGAGACCAAAAAACCTATAAAATAAGAATATTTAAAAGATATCTTTGTGATTAGAATGAATGCTTTTTATAAATTCAATCCAATCACTGATGTAGTGACAAAACAGTACCTAATTATTGCATTGCTCAATGTTTTTGTTGTAAACTTATATTATCCTGAAATTCATTATAAATATCATCCTCTAATAATATAATCCTTTTTCATAAAATCAATTAAACATGGATCGATTTTAAATTGAATGTTACTTGAATGAATCGATTATTTTGTCACATCACTACCTACCTATTTAAATTTCGTTAAAAAGTTATTGCAGCTAATTAAAAGTCCAACATATTAGCAATATTAGGTTCTCAGAAGATTATTCCCAGGGGCTGCATTCTGGCTGAATGATATTTGATTATTTCTTTGATTCCAAGTTAACTCACGAAAGAAAATAATATATTATGAAGGAAACAGTACCTACCTATTTTCTGCTCTCATCATTTTCACAACACGAATATAAATACGAAACGAAGTTTTATGCCATATCAAACACCACGCCACAGGCCAACGCCATTTTTATTCCCAATTTCTTGACTGAAAACGAAGTCACGAACGAAAGTTGGAATTATTTACGAACTTTTCTTATTTGCGGTTAGTACCTACAGTTACTACTGTCGTCAAGCTTTTCTGTGGATATCTGCGTCGCTAATTGGTCAAATTTACAGTCATCGTTATCAGCCTACAGCATACCACAGCTGGACTCAGGCATAGGCCTCTCCACCCAATAGACCATTCTCCGATTTGATGCCATTCATCTCGAATCTCAGCAACTCTCAACCAGATGTTAGATCGTGTTAAATCATTGACAAATTAATTTGATTTCAGAGGGACAGCGATAAACCTAATTTAGTCACCTAGAAAGAGCCAAATCAGATTCAGACCTCATTAGCTATGGCGATCTGCGCTTGAGACCATTTCAGCAGTAAACATAGCTAACAGGTGTACTTATTATAAAGATATTATAATGATACGACCATAATCCATTTTTTCAGAATAGTTTTATAAATGTATATCTCTAACACAAGAATATCTTCTGATATCTAACCAAAAACACCAACGTACGACTTATCAACAAGATAAGTATGGCCAATGAGTAATATTCCAGAGGCTTCCAACCAATATTGTTGATTAACATAGTCTTCTTCGAAATTAGTAAAAGTCACATAATCGGTACCTAAGCGCTACAAAATACAGAGCAAATGCAGACGTGGCCTTGATACGTAAAGAGGTAGATGCTTTTCCTTCTTTATTTTCCTTTTTGTTGGTTTACAAAACATATTTAAGAGTGTGCAAGAGTCTACGCAGTAGCTACACAAGCCATAAGCTCGAATGTCGGATTTCGCTTTAAAGATTAAATTTGTTCCCAGTAATTTTCATGAGACAAAGTCCTTATCACACTATACTGCATTATGCACTGACATTCCAAAACATACGTGTAATACCTACAGGTATAAAATGCCATCATAATTATAAATCATTTATATCGCAAGATTTATGATAAACGCCGGTGTGATAAACTCCAATACATGTTCGTAGAACAGCGATAGTCGCTATCAAACGTATCATCAACCTGATATTGTAACGACGCTTATCATAAGGAGTTTAGTGACTACGTGGCAGTACACAAGTGAACATCTAACATGGGCGAATATCGTGCGGGTAAAGCTGGCATCAACGCTGAGGCTCAGGCCAGGATCCACAGCAAATACAACGATGACATCGCTCACGAGACCCTCGAATGGATCAAGCTGCTGACCGGTGAACCAGCTAACACCGATGGAACCGCCGAAAATTTGTACGCAGTCCTAAAAGACGGGACTCTGCTATGCAAACTCGTCAACTCTTTGCAAGAGGGCTCAGTGAAGAAGATCAACCAGTCTTCCATGGCGTTTAAATGCATGGAGAACATCAACGCGTTCTTGGATGCCGTGAAGAAGCTGGGAGTGCCACCACAGGAAACTTTCCAGACCATCGATTTGTGGGAGAAGCAGAACCTGTACTCCGTCGTCGTGTGTCTGCAGTCTTTGGGACGCAAAGCCGGGAACTTCGGTAAGCCTTCCATTGGGCCTAAGGAGTCCGACAGGAACGTCCGTGAGTTCAGTGACGAGCAGTTGAAGGCCGGGCAGAACGTCATCTCTCTCCAATACGGCACCAACAAGGGCCAGCAATCGGGCATCTCTTTCGGTGGGAGACGCCAAATTTAATATGTTTAATGTAATTAATTTATAATTATTAAAATGTAATAAATATTTTGTATTTTTTTAATATTCGCCTTTCATTTGTTAAAACAAGGTGTGGTTGTTCGTACTTAGCTAACGTAATCTCAGATTAGATAACACAAATATTTTGCACTACTGCAGTGGACTCAAGTGCTTGGTTGATTTGTTACTAAGAGGTTAATTCTTCATTATTTCTTTTCTTTCTTCTCCTTCAGAAGTATCTTCAGACTATTCAGATAATTGCTGTGCATATTATCACAGTTGAATGACCAAAATTTTTCATATTTTGAGTATGGTAAGTATACTGTTTTATGAGTGGTTACTAATATTCACGACTTCCGATTTCCGACACCTTGTAATACCATTTTTATCATCTAACTTGGCGCCAGTATTAATTATTGCTATAGGGTTTAATATCCCCTAAAACCTTGATTATAATTTATCAGTACCTAGTTGTTTTATATCAGAACTTCTAGAATCACCTAATTATTAAATAATAATTTGAAAGTGTTATTAACGATAACACTGTACCTAGTGTCTAGTCTGACTGGAGATAAGACAGTCGTAAGAAAAAATCATAAGGCTAAATCAAAACAGTAAAATGTAAATAAGAAATGGACTTCAAATTAGACCAACTTTAGAAATGGAGCGAATGAACTGTGACCATCATAAATTATTCAGAGTGGAATGGAGGTATTCCAGCGGAAGCCATGCACGTTACACACAATATAAACAGAATTATTTCTATTTTTAGCTTCAGTTAATTTCAGTAATTACACCCGATTAACCAGAATTGAATGGAGCAGGTTATCAGTTTCCTTTAGCATGAATTTCACAGGTATTTACTTATTCACGATACAAGGAACTGAACATGATGATAAAGATAAAAGAATTAATTTAATCGTCACATGACATTGACACGAGCAACTAAAGTGACATAATTGTTTATATTCCCAAGGCAATTAGACAATGCAGCCAGTGCTGGTGATAATCCTTGAAATGCAAATAGAGAACTGAGACACAAAGGCTAATTTTACTAATTACTTGATATTATTTTAATCACTCTGGTTCTGGTTAAAAACGTACCATTACCTCGACCTCTAAAATGAAAGATGATTGATGAAACTGCAGATCGAAATAATATTTACAAAGATTGCAGTAGGGTGTTGTTAGCTCTTGGTAAAATAGGTTACTTCAAAACAATCAGTACTTAAAACGAACACCGGAAAGTGAAAGAGATGAAGCTTGATGAGAAGTAGGTACTAACATAATATCACATCTTATTTTTCCGAAGATTTGAGCAGGGGTACACCACACCCATATTTCGTCTATTGCCATCGACCGGGCACATATCCAATTTTTCAAATTATCAGTAGCAACACTAGCAACTGAGAATTTGAGAAATTGCAGATAGAAAAAACTCATTACCTAACACTTTGGTACAGAGGTCTTATAATTCGTAAGGAAAAGAAGAAGCAATTATCAAAAGATGGCAGGATGATGATAGAGAAGAAGCAATATAAACTGTATAGCTCGTTAACTGTATAGCTCGTTATTTAACTTTAACTCAACGAAATATTGAATCAGAAGATACCTACCTACTGATTAAACATAATTATCTAAATTAATCGGAAGCGCGAAAATCTACTATCAGTTTAGTAATTCCGACCTTGTTTATGCTTGTGATTCTTGGAAAATGCAATCATCACCAAAAAAATAGTATTATAATGTCTAACAGTGACAAAAAGCCCCACTTCTTTTACAAATCAATATCTAAATTAGAAATCTTATCTGATTTCCGACTGATTCCGAAAGTTACGATAAAAATAAACCAATAAATGTAGATGAATATAATATAAAAGTAGGTCTATTATCAAAGTTACCGTTTCACCTTTTAGCAAATGTCGAGGGGAAATCGCTCCCCTGTTCTTACCTTGTTATTTGATGACGTCATCTAATATTGATCTAACTTTTGCAACCACAGCCGTTACTAAGGCTTAGCACGAACTCCCAACACCGCCCTATAAATGATAAAACTATGTTTTGGAACACCCATTGAGAATTGAGAAGGGTTTACGTAATCGTGTCGTTATATCCGCTGGCTGCAAAGAACAATACTAATATTGCAAGTCTCAAGGAAACACTGCAATTACATGAACCAAAAACAGGCAGGAATCAGTCTTATGACTACAGTAACAGCTCCTAGATTGGTGTAGCAAATGTATTCTTGCCTCGTGCAACCGCTATCAAGGACAATCAAGCGAGTTTACCTAAATGTGGCAGTAATCGATGATTTTTAATAACTTAATGGTTATTACTATTATTCGTTGGAAATGGAAACGTCGGATCCTTTGATACGGCGTAATGTAAAGCAAGAGGTGGATAATAATAGCAGTCTTTGAAGATAATCTATCTTTAAACGAGTGTTCGTTTTGGCTAGGCTTTGCAAGACTGCATTTATTTCCAAGTCGCTCATTTAGTCCATTGCAACATAAATATGTTTGTTCGAACCTGCTAAGTGCTAAGTAATAATTAAATAATAGCTATCATAAAATAGAAGAGAAAGCTACAATAATCAATCATGTTATAGTTTAACCATAGTCTCTAAATTGACAATCCAATCGTGAGTGTGTTTCATCAGAATTATAACGACATGTCTGAGCCACAATAATACTTGATGTAGATAGTCTGCAAATAGCTTCTGCAATCTCCGGTACCGATATTTAAATTAATCTTTATATTTATCTGCGGATGCTCAGATGATGTTGGCAAATAGAATGAAGTGATTTGTGACCAAATGTGGAATTATGATTAACAAGGACGTCACTCTTGTCTTATAAAGCATAATGATATTTTATTTCACATGAACCTACATGGGCACTTATAAAACGTCAGAAGCTAGGTGCACGGATCCAATTGGTTGTTTCCTATGGCGAAAAGCCGGCAAGAAACTCCATGAAACTTTTTTGAATATAATTGCCTTTTACAATGTTATCTAACTACAGTGTTAATAGGTCCATACCTGTGAGGACAGTGTAGGGCTTTTAAGAATTACCAGGTACTTAATAAAATGGTCAACAAATCTAGTTTACAAGCCCTTAGTAGCTGAACATTAGAAAAAATACTGCTAAATGTAGCAATAAGCGAAAACTTGGGAACTTTAAAACCTGATGCCTAATGCATCATCATTAAAGTAATGACGGAATTGTGGCAATTTTTATATGTTTACAACAATGTTAAAATCGTCAATTTTATGAATGTTGACGTCACAGTCATTAGCACGACTGCGACTGTCCGTCACGGTCGTGTCAGCACCCCACAACGGAAGGTCTGGTCACGCGCTGATAGTAGCGGAAATACGGATATCCGAATAGGACAACACCAACTTGTCCCCAAGAGTAACAGAGAGGGATATCACGCACGTGGGCATTGTTTTGCACCAACAATAGCTAATAAGCATAATATTAAAACAGGAGAAAGTATTGTTTGGGTAGTGTTAAAGCCCATTTGCATCCCAAAATTCAATGTCTAATGAATTTGGTTTAGCCATCGTCAATGGCCTTAAATGAGGCTACAGTCACACTTTATAAAGCGCTCTGTAAGTACATGTCCGAAATGATAAATTGAAACAAAGAGCTTCTACGTCTAGATAAATAAAAGGTATTTTCCAGCTCATTGTAGAAATATGTATAGCCATTCCTATTCACGTCACTATCGCGATATGTGTCGTTAATAATTCGGATGCAAAACTGTACATTAGTTCGAAAGTCAAGTTAAATAAGGAGTCTATTATAAAACCGTTTACTCATTGCTTTCCATTTCATACATACTGTATGAATATAATTTTATAATACTCATTAGTAGTGAAAGCCTTGGAAACACCTCATAAAGTTCTCCGTCGTGGCTATCGCTACTTCAGAACGATGATTTAGCAACATCAGCGTACAAATCATCGATAGTAACGACCTTACTGTTTAGAAAGTGTTAATTTTTAAGCAAAATAGCTGCGGAATTATCAGTTTTCGTATTTAGCCTGGTTATTGCAACATCTCCAAACGATTCAGCATTCCCACGTTATACGATATCGATCGTTCTTGCAAGGCTTCTGTACGTTACGCTACAGCGATTCTGCTTGCCTTCTTGTACGAAGGCTCTTTTACCGTTACAGTATCGGGCCCCAGACGGTCGACCAGATTATCTGGCACTAACGGGATGATATCCGTTTTACGATCGCAATGGCAACTCTGTAGCTAAGTTGCAATGTAACTAATTGCACCCAACATTACTTTTATATCGAGGAAGCTCTTACTCTGATTCTGCATTTGCGTGCGATTGCACTTATAGTTGTTCCGTCTGCTTTAGTAGTTTGCATCTCTAGGAAACGGTCCATGTTTAGCGTGCAAAATCGTCCCAATTTATCTCGAGTGTATTTTGTTTTTGCTAAATGGTATTTCATAAATCTTAGCGGCAAACAATTTCTTGTAGAGCAACGTTACAGTTTCCTATTTTTAAAATCATCGTAGCGTGCAGAACAGCTGAGATTTGGCGTGATTCGAGTAATTAATTTACGTTACGTCACTAAGAATTGCAGTGTTGTACTACTTCCATTACACACGTACATGCAGTTCATCTAAAGCGGATAATACGACTTCACGTACGACTCACTCCACTTGCCTAGTTTACTTTGTTTTGGTTATTTTAAATAATATCATGTTTTGAATGTAATGTTGTGTCTTGTTTCCGTTACATAATGTCTTCTGGTTTTTATATAATCTGTTGTTCCGTTTCTGTATCGTTACTTCCTATTTGTAGTAGGCATCCATGATAACAGTAACTGTTCTTTATTAACTTTTTCGTTTCTTTATTTTAACGCGTTTCTAAAAAGCTAACAAGGTTAACACTGCCATGAACATTAATTTAGGATTTTCATTTCTTTCTAACAGATTTAAGAACATTTCTTTTGAATGATTTCTTTAGAAAACCCAATAACATTTTTTTTTTCCTACTACAGCTATTCATTAAAAACCAGTTCAAACGTGTTTCCCACTTCAGTATCATCATGAAACTATCCAGATACTGCCCCCCAGTTTATTTATATTCAACTGCGCCATTCAGTTTTCCGTCATTCGACCACGTCATTTTAGCTAGGGGAGTCGGGTATCAATTGATATGGCCCTGTGCTCGCCCCAAGCTGATTTATTCGTTAACCTGCACTGTATTGATACAGCTTGACCTCATTGGTGGTGACATTCGTAATTGGCAATTGCCTTTGATGCGTTGGTTGTTAGTTTTAATAGCATGTTAATGACAATGTTGATTTGAATCTGATGTATGCAATACTAGATTATTATTAAAATTATCTGTTTAGTATTTTCTTGTATTTATGTTCTTAATCTATTGCTGTAATAGTGCAATCCATCTTCCTCAGATCATAGTTTTTGCAGTAGAACATGTAATGACAAGACACATTCGAAGTTTTTCTTTAACTCCAAGATTAACGTAAAAGTCATTATTTTCATATTTCAGTTTAATACTGGCCACTGCGGTCATCTCTAACTGTTATTCCTCATGGGAATCAGTAGCGTCTTGACAATTGGATGAAAATTCATCTTTAGTCACACTTTTTGAAACCGCGTATGTGTTTTGTCATTCTAGTTTGTGTCATAGAAGTGTGTTCCTTAAAAAGTGTCTGTAACTTAATTATATTAATTAGTGTCCTTAATTAACCTTCAATTCTAAGAGAATAAACATATTTCTCGATTATGAATCATGTTAGACCAGAGAACCTTCGCATTATAACAGCATATATGTAGCAAACCACATCGTTTGTTTCATAATCAGTCGTCAGCACTTAGAAACCGCGTAGAATACCGTTGCCGTTGATATTATTTTAATTGGAGCAATCTGTGTCATTACAATATAATTATTTCGTAACGGGATTTCTACTACTCTAAAGATTGCAAGTGCTTAAACTAACACTCGGTATAAACCATAAAAATATAAAAAACAGGTATAAACACTGCGCCCGTATCATGAACACGGCATGGCAACCGACTGGAACTAACAATCATGAACCATTGACAAACAAGAATATGCTTAAATTTAATTTAAGCAAATTCTTAATAAAAAACTGTTAACCTTGCCAAAAGATTTTGTCATTATACGGGTGAGTTTTTATACTATTTTGTTCATTATAATTATCAATCAGTGTTGATTAACCGTAACGGTCTCAGTAATGAATGAACGATCGACAAGTTAGTGCTTAAATTATAACGCTTGTAAAGCAAATTGTTGATCTGAGTAAGATGGCTAGCGGTAGACATTGCAGGCCTGAGGGCATTGTTGAAAACTACAAATGTAAAGAGGTAAACGAAAAGCGGAAGATATGGCTTAGTCAGGCTCGGGTACCACAGAATGATTAGTTATTTACGACTACGACGCCTCTATATTATCTTTTTCTTTCAAGTTCACTCATCGCGCTCCTTCTAACGTTTAATGAATGTCTTCAACATCCTCAATCATGTTTTAAATCGCACCTTAAGCTTCAGGACCATTACATAAATTACTACTTCGCAACTGGAATGAAAAGCATAAAAAATTGCAAGCGGAAATACTAAATCCGTTCCGTGCCGCCGGTGGACTGGTTTGTTTATGTATCAGTTCATGTATCTCGAATACGTCCGCACTGTCGTAATTATGCATTTCATTTTTATTCGCAACCTGCTCCACTATTATGCACGCTACAAGCCCATTTGTTGTGTCGTTCAAACCTCCCTTACCAACTAGCTATGTATGACCAAGTAATTCATTAATATTTAAATTCTCGTCATAACAGGATAACATTGAAACTTTAGGAATTTCTACATAATGAGGGGAAAATTGTAGCAGTAGCATGTATGAATAAGATCGATCAGCTTTTACGCAGCATAATGTGATTTATAGAACCTACTTTCCTTTATTCATCTAGGCAAATTACATTTTGCTCGTGTAGTTTGACTTTCGCCGATAGTTCGATGCTGATATTCAGAATATCAGTTGTTAGTATTCTCCACACGATCCCAGCAATGTGCATTTCAATTGACATCAGTGTCTGGATTACCATTTTTGTGGACTTTGGATCTGCCATTGAAGGCACCGTACAAACTGCATTTTCAATCTCCGATATTAAGCTTAACCGTTTTAAGTGACCACTCAGCCGCGATTGCAATAAATGTAAGATTCTCCGAACGTTACATTTACCGCTTGCTGTCGGTACAGTAGGTCCAACTGTGACCGACTTTGTTTGGAACCAGTTTCTTTAGACGTTACCAAAACCGGCAGCGTTGGTCCAACCTTGGCATTGAGGGAACTCTATGACTAATGTTGCACGTTGCTTTTTTTACCTATACGTTACGTTAAGTAATGTTCGACGCTCGAGGCTCGCGTGATGGAAATTAAATATTTCGTAATAGTAGTTATAGCATTAGCAATAGTTTGCGTGTAAATTGCGTTTTCAAAGATGCCTGTTTGAAACTAGTACCATAAATCACTGTAGATTGGGTGTTAATTTTATTGGTTTGCATAACGCATTTTGCTAATCGTCAGCAGTTTAAAGCCAGACACCTCTATATCTTTGCAGACGAAACTTTGCTTTGTGACGTCGCATTACGTCATATTTTATCAAATCATGTTTTCTTATGTGACCAAGTTTTCCTGTTAAGACTGTTTCTTTTGTATTCAATGCAAAATTAATTTCCGAGTGCATTATTTCTGCTTCTACCTATATCTGATTATATATATATGCACTAAACATCTGGTTCTTCTGTGGGTGTTGATCGAAGTCCGGTTTGCTTGGTACATTTTAAGTCAGGTGTTCAATAACGTGTACTGACATCTACACAATACAACTTTGCGAACTTATTCTCTATCGGCGCGCTCATCTTTCCAAGTTCCAACCACGCGTGCCCGATTTTATCTTACCGAACATGATTTTTACTGTTCCACCGCATTCTCTTAAAATTTCGAAACTTTTCTTACATTTCCTCGTAATGATAAATGATAAATGATAAATGATTTTATTTCTGTAAGTAGGTTTGTACAAACACTTTTACATGTCAATCATATTTTTTAAAACGAGATGAGGTCGGCGTTTCCTAACTGACTACTCTGAGAAGAAAGGCCGAAACAAACTCAGAGGTCACAGTCTCTTTTAAAGTCCAGACATAATCTTGTTCAGATCATGTGGAGACCATGTAGATTAGTGTCTGAAATGGTCTTTTGAGGAAAGAACCACACCGATTGAGTGGACCTGTCCAGTCAGTGCACGCATTTGTCAGTAATCATGCAGCTCAACTCAAACTTAAGGAGCTCAACGATTCGACGAACAATACCAAAGAAAGGACATTTGAGTGGGTCGCATAAATTACTCAAACCGCCAGACCATGACTAAAAGTATCTGAGAAAATAAAAAAAAAAAGGCAAAAAAAAAAATAATAACCCACATAGTCTTCACATTCACAGTCATTAAAATAATATAATACTTTACAAAGTAAATATTCATGTCACTGTATATGTAAAATTTATCAATGTCAATGTGTATATAAAAATCCAGAAATAGTCTTGGTCAGATCATTTTGAGGACCATGTAGATTGGTGTCTGAAATGGTCTTTTGAGGAAAGAACCACACAAATTTGAGTGGACCTGTCCAGTCAGTGCACGCATTTGTCAGTAATCATGCTGCTCAACTCAAACTTAGGGAGCTCAGCGATTCGACGAACAATACCAAAGAAAGGACATTTGGGTAGGCCGCATAAATTACTCAAACCGCCAGACCATGATTAAAACGGAAACAATGACCCACATAGTCCTCACATTCACAATAAATAAAATAATATAATACTTTACACAGTAAATAGTAAATGTTCATGTCATTCTTTATGTAAATAGATATTAAGAAAAAAAAGAAGTGTAAAATCGCAAAATAAAATAAAACAACATTCGCAGTCTAAACTTATTGGAGCAGCTCAATCCCAAGCCTTTTTGTCCTCAATAAAGTCATTTACAGTATAATAGGCTTTTTGGCATAGTTTACGCTTTATAAAAGATTTGAATTTATTTAGGCTTAGTTCTTGAATGTGACTAGGAAGTTTATTATAAAAACGTATACATTGGCATCTAAACGAGCCACCTATTTTTTTGAGCCTTGATGAAGGAACAACAAATTTGTGTTTGTTCCTAGTATTTATGTTATGGATATCACTGTATTTTTTAAATAGATTAATATTTTTATGTGCATACAAAATATTATCATAAATGTACTGAGAAGGCACAGTCATTATATTTATCTCTTTAAATTTGTCTCTGAGGGAGTGTCTGGGACTTAATTTATAAATGGAACGAATTGCCCTTTTTTGTAAAATAAAAATTGTCTGAATATCGGCGGCATTTCCCCACAACAGAATACCGTACGACATCACACTATGAAAATAACTAAAGTAAACCAAACGGGCTGTCTCTAAATCAGTTAAATCACGAATTTTCCTAACGGCGTATGCTGCAGAGCTAAGCTTTTTTGACATTTTATCTATATGGGGGCCCCATTGAAGCTTGGCATCCAATGTTATGCCTAAGAATACTGTGATATCTTCGGGTTTTAACTCTTCATCCTTTATGAGAACACTAGTTTCGACTTGTCTAACATGGGGTATCGTAAACTTAATACATTTGGTTTTTTTTTCGTTAAGTAGTAGGTTATTAACATTAAACCAGTCAACTACTTTTGCGAGGGCGCTATTTACATTGTCAGTAACCAGCTGCTGACGTTTAAGTTTAAATACAAGTGAAGTGTCATCTGCAAACAACACTATATCATGATTATCCTTTATGAGGTAAGGCAAGTCATTAATATAAATAATAAATAGAAATGGGCCAAGAATTGAGCCCTGGGGGACCCCCATTCTTACTACAGATCCGGGTGATCTTTTTCCGTTAACATCAACCCTCTGAATCCTATCACTTAAGTAAGAAGTAAGAAGATCCAGGGAGGCGTTACGGATTCCGTAGTGGTGCAGTTTCCTGATTAATGTTTCATGATGAACACAATCGAATGCCTTGGACAAATCGCAAAAGATGCCCAACGCATCGCATTTGTCCTCCCAGGCATTATAAATATGTCCTAAAAGTTCAACTCCGGCATCGGTAGTCGAACGACCCCTTGTGAAACCGAACTGTTTGTTATGCAGTAATTTATTTTTATTAAAAAATCTTTGCATTTGGTTTAAAATAAGTTTTTCAAAAATTTTACTAAAGGTAGGTAGTACTGAAATGGGTCTATAGTTAGTAGGGTCTGATGTACTACCCGATTTAAACAATGGTATTATTTTACTGTTTTTCATAAGATCAGGAAACTCACCACGGTCGATACAATTATTAAATATAACAGCTAAAGTAGGTGCTACAATGTTTATAATCGACTTAACAACATCCACAGAATTACCCCAAAGATCTGCGGTCTTTTTAACATTTAATGTGTGAAAGGTTTTAATTATATCTTTACAGGTGACATATTCGAAGTGAAATTCAGAATCACAAACTGGAACATTTTCCTTAAGCAAAGACTCTGCAGCAGTGGGTGATGAGTTTAAAGATCTAGTAGTTGATACGGGAATCTCTGCAAAGAAATTTTCAAAGGCCGCGGCGACTTGAGAATCTGATTTAATTATATTGTCATTAATAGCAAGGCTGTAGTCACTACTTCGGTTGCATGACTTTCCCGTTTCGCTATTAATTACATTCCAAGTCATTTTAATAATGTTACTACTATTTTTAATTTTTGAACTCAAGTAACGTGACTTGGCTATACTACAAACTTTTTTAAATATTTTAGAATAATTTCTAACATATAAATTAAATTCAGCAGTGTTTATACAAATCCGTTCTTCATATAATTCATAAAGTCGTTTTCTACTTTTATGTATACCAATGGTGGCCCAGTCGCTGAAGGAAGCGTTACTATTAACCGATAATGTCTTTGGAATGAATGTATTATCAAATTGTGTGCAATACATATTAAAAAAATCATTAAATTGTTGATTAGGGTCATCATTAGTCAACAAAAGTGGTAATTTACTCAGAAGTTTAGTCTTAAATGTTTCCAAGCGTTTAGTTGTTTTTGGGTTTACAGTGATATCTTTTTTAGTAGCCTTTTTGTTTAAATTTGGAATAGTGATCAATGGTCGTACGTTATTTTTATCTTGTTTATTATATAAGTTACTGTTCCACTTGTCTATATAATTTGAAATATGTTGGTCTTGTGTTGGTCTCTAAACTGATTTATGGAAACTCATATTTCGTTGTTTCTTATCCTTGGCAGCGATAAGACAAAAGACTAACTAATTGTAGTCTAGCTTGTATATTTTTCATTTGTATAGAATGGCTTGCCTTGATTTTAATAGAACACATCATGCAGTTAAGTCCCAACTTAGGTCGCCAATGAATGCTTGCAATGCAGTCGAATCTGAGCATACTGGGAGTCTATATAGTCTATATAATATCTTTTATAATTTCTCTACATCCTTAGAATTGTATGATTTGTAAAAGTAAAAAAGATTCGAAAGCTCGAATGATACATTTCCATGCATGATCCAGATCCGACAATTTTCTGTGGTTCTAAATAATGTAGGTAAAAGCAAAACAAATCATTGAACGCATCAATTTGCCAGAAGTAATTCAGATCAATTTTCGTCACGAGATAAGTAGCGGGTAAATCGCAACCCGACCCCGGAGGTCGGCTAATAGCAATTTAGCTCAGCACCGCTATGAGTCACGGTAGCGGCCAATCGTGACAATTTCCACATAAATAGTATGAATTAAGGAGAAGCAGAAGACTCAATTCTGACAGTGCACGATAATGAAATACAATACCTTAAACTTATTAATGTTGCTCTTGACGATATATAGCTACACTGCTACAAATTATAGCCAATAGTGCATATATCAGTGAATCTAATAAGTCGTTCAACCGGCCATGTTGAACTGCTATTAAAACATTAATAAATTAAAAAATCGATGCTCCTCAAAGTATCTCTAAGCCATTGATCCAGTCTGGCATAAACATATCTATAAATGTTGTCATCAAAGCAGTTTTACATGCGAGTTTCGTAATTTTCGAGTTCGTTTCAGTACCTTACATTATCAAAAGCTTTGATAGTGTCATTTAATCAATGTGTTCCTTTGTTTTTAGATCTCTTTCTTTATTAGATTATTAATGTTCAACCTAATTGACTTTATTATCTTTTCGAGGGCATTCCAGTACTGGCATTTTCAGAAGCTTTGTTAGTTTCATTTAATGGATTAAATGAAACTATCAAAGCTTCTGAAGTTTCATTTAATCCATGAGTTCCTTTGTTTTAGCTCTCTTTTCCTTTTTTAGTTTCTGTATGTTTAACCTGACATCATAACTATCTCCAGAAGCTTTGATTATAGTTTAATCCATATGCCCCTTTGTTTTAGCTCTCTCTTCCTTCATTAGATCTTTGTGTTCATGTTTTTCCTCATATATGATAGTTTTTTGTTTGCTGTAGAAACATTTTTCTCTATGTATGTGGCCAAGGTGTTCTTCTTAGGCGTTGACTGTATTTGAAAACAATGCGATTGCAATAACAGTTGTTTTGAAAATTATTATTACAGTCCTTTATTTGCATTAAGGCTGTGTATGTTTGCTATCAGACTGCAATAAATTAAATTTATTCAGAACTAGCTGACCCGGCGAACTTCGTACCGCCTTAGCGTAGCTTTGATGCACTACTTTATTTTGTATAGCTGACCTATCTTATGTATGAGTACCTATTCAATTTGAACTGGAATCTATAATATCCTCCATATAAAAATGAATCCTTATTTCCCTGGTCTCGCCATACCTGAGGACTTTACTAATTTTTAACCGACTTCAAAAAGGAGGAGGTTATCAATTCGGTTGTATTTTTTTTTTTTTATGTTTGTTACCTCAGTACGCCGTCATTTATGAACGGATTTGGATTTTTTTTTTTATTTGAAAGGATATGCTTCCAGATTGGTCCCATTTTTGTCAAAATCCAGTTCTGATGATGGGATCCATGAGGAATTGAGGGAACTCTTCAAATATTATAGGCATACATATAGCAATTTTGGTATTTTCATCAACATGTCAAGCATTTGCATTCAAAAAGTATAATTTGGTGAAGTGGAACTGATGAAGGAGACCACAGATAGCCACAGGAACTCTTCAATGATAATAAGTATTTCACGAGTGGCGATAAGGTATCTCGATTAAGATAGTTAAGCGACTATGACGAAACAAATTTAAATAAATGGTTCTGACGAAAATGGTACCATCAAACCGATCTGATGATGAAGCTGGAAGGTAGGTACCGGAACTTCGTAATAAAACCATGTATTCTAGCCGTGTTTGGGCTTATTGGAATTGTCATGAGATGCACTTTGACTATAAAAAGTAAAAAATTAAAACTTTTTAACAAAAAAAAACAACCGACTTCAAAAAAAAAAAAAACACTACAAAGTGTAAAATAATTTTAATTTTGGAAGTCGGTGGCAAAAACGTAAATACAGAACCAATGACACCGACTTCCGAAATTAAAATTAAAGTTATTTTACACTTTGTAGTGTTTTTTTTTTGAAGTCGGTTGTTTTTTTTTGTTAAAAAGTTTTTTATTAAATGACCCGGCGAACTTCGTACAAAATGCAAAGTTGTTCAATAGCGATTTGTAAAAATATGAGTGAAATTGAACCCTATGGAATAAACACTATTATGAAAATATATATGTTGTTTTTTTTTTTTTTTCTTTATATTTTTTTCCGTAAGAACCTTGTACAGAGTATTAGAAAACTACAGAAAAAAAATCAGCCAAATCGGTCAAGCCGTTTACATGTTATGTCGTGACAACGGAAAACGGGTTTCATTTTTATATATATAGATTATAGAGAATTTATTTGCAAAAGTATGTAAGTATTTTCTAGACATGGAACTCGAGATCTCTCTAGGAAAAGTAAATGGATTCTAAATGCCTTTTTAACAAATCTAAAATCTTATGTCCAAATCAGGGGCGTAGCTACCGCCGTATCAGCTGTATCAATTATACGGGGCCTCTGAACTACAGGGGCCCCCGACTCGACGCCGACGCGCGACGTGTGTAAGCAAGAATTTGTAAAATACTGTCGAGAACCTAAAATTCTTATTGATCGTTAAGAGGCTTTGTAAGTGAATCTATAATAATTATATAATACAGGGTGTCCCAGAAGTTGACGTCAAGCCGGAATCGGGTAATAGGCCAAGTCATAATATTTATCAGAAAAATATTTTAAAAAATCTAAATTGGCGAATCTACCAGTATCTCCCGGGCCCCCGACTCGTGGTACTGGAAGGAACAGTGAAGTTTTTGGTAGGAGTCTGAAAGCAACAACCGTTCTTCTCAGAGGACTTCCAAAAAAAAAATAGGAACCGTGAAAAGGGCCCCAACAAAAATTTATATAGGGCCCCACGCCACTGGTCCAAATCATAACATCTTTCACTTTACACTGTATTAACTTCTATTACATTGTTCTTAACATCTTTAAAGAACGATATCAATAATATATCGACTGTTTTGAAAAAGTCTTCTCTAGAATTCTAGTAAACAGTCCGAATTGATTACATAATTCCGCTGCTACGTACACACGGCTACACATCAAGCTATACAAAACCAGTTTACGCTGGTCTCCCATCGTACGGAAATCCTATACAATGTGAGATCAGCTTATACTGGAAATGTATAGCTTGATGTGTAGCCGTGTGTACAATATGTCTGTTTGCTTATTTGTGTTTGTACACCGCATTATCAACGTGGTTTGTTTCAACCAAGATTGTAGTTACGAAACCTGGCGTGCGAAACGTTCAACTGCTTTGAGCACACTTTTAGTATTGGAATTGCTTCACTTCACATGGAGTTCTCAAAACAGTCTTCTTCATTCTCGGGAACTTCATCTTCTAATATATGAAATTTTGTGTGCATATCGGGTAGGTCTGAGAATTGGCTACTATCTATTTTTTTTTTGCAAAATGACGTTTGCGGGGTCCGCTAGTTTTTCATAGATTTCTCAAAACACTCTTCTTCGTTTGCCCATTGAGTGAGTTTGTTCTCAAGTCGGGTTTGCAAACTTGAATTTTAACTGTTAAAGTATTCCTAAGAATAGTATTCTTGGAATTGCAAGGGAAAAAAAAAACATACGAATGATGACCAATAAGTAGGTATTATTTTAAACATGTGGTGCGACATAATGATTCAAAGTGGTGGCTGTTTTCTGCAGACGTATTTAAAGCTTTACAAAGAAAGACATTCAACCCACCCCACCCTTAACTTTTAGTACTTTGTCCCAGTTATATCCCAGAATAGCTGTCTGTTCGACATCATTAATAGCAGTTGACATAGGAAAGTAGTAAGGTGCGGTCTACCGGATCAATTTTCTAAAAATGGCACAGCCTGAGGTTGCGAGGTCAGTACGACCAGAAATATCACACCCATGAACTTGAATGTTCAAGGCGTTTTGAGCTGTAACAGTACCCCATAAGGTAGCGATTATAATGGCATGGGTTATGAAGATCTTCGAAGGTTGGTTTGAAGAACTTGTATTGCAAATGGTCCAAAAATGCGAAAGGTCATTGACATGATTGATGGCAGCGTTAGTTTTACTATAATTATCGACAACACAGCCTAAAAAGGTGTTCGACCCGACGCAGAAGATATGGAGATGATAAGCGTTTTAGCAAATCTCGTCGCTTAGATATGCTTTGTTTGTCTGTACAAGGTTTGGGTGAGCCCGATTCTGTCTACTTTTATGTTAAATATAAAAAATTTCAGTGAACGGTAAATCATCCATCACATAAACTCCGTTCAACTATAAAATTATTTGAACTGAAATATTTATCAGTAGTGGACAGGTATTTTGAGTACTTTGGGGAGAGGAAAGTACCCATTGGAGAGTCATAATGCCAAAAACTAAAAAGGTAGGTAACCAAGTTTAGTTCTGCTGTTGTTAATCAGTGCGTTATAATTTAGGTTCACGACCTTCTGATCTGATTCCATCTAAGTATTCTAAGATTTCCAACGCATAATAACTGTGAGATAACAATTAAGACTTATTACGAGTTTAGTTAGCTTCAATTCTTATAGGTTTAAAGTATCAAGGCTAAAGCGAGATAATTATCAGTTCATGTGAACATGTAACGCAGTTGCGCTAAAGAATGCATTCGGGTCATTGTTGGGAGAACAATGTACGATTCACATCATTTTACGTCTTGTACTACAGAACGACGGGAGATTTCGGACATTATTGTTTGTACAATACCCAATTGACAATGGTGTACACAATGTATAACTGTATTGTCGCATTGAAATGTGTGAACTGAATGCAGGCAAAAATTTAATGGAAAAACCATACTTGTCATCGAACCGTGAACCTCAAATGATTTGTGTTGATGAGAATTTCTGGGCAAGCTTGAAAAGCTTTAATGTGTGACAAATGAGTAATGAACTAACGAAGATGTTACCGAATAAAAACCATGAAAAATTATTAATTTACTTGTGACGTTGAAAATAAACAGACATCGGTGAAGAAATCAAACTTATTGAACATGGTCAAACTAAACAACTGTTCTATTGATCACAAGACGTGTTAATACAGATGTACATGACTCACTACAGACAATATTAATAAATGGGACCTTGGAAACATGCAGCCACCTTTCAAGACCGATAGAAGTACAAACAAAAATGGAAATCTTTCAACTTTCTATGAAGGTCATGATGACATGACGTGAACAATACAATTCTACAGTTATAACATCTTGCCGGCGATTATAAATATTATAATACAATGATCATTGAATTGATTGCCGTCGCTTACGAGTTACAACGTATCGCACCAACAGATATGGTTCGATATCGAATCGATAAGATTAACGAAACCTTTTGCAAAGTCGAAGAAGATTTTTATTGGATGGTAGTTTTGGTTTTTAAGTGTACTAAGTTGCTCTTTTATTTCATTGTTCGAATCATTTATTATTTTTTGTTCGTGTGGTTTAGTGAGCGTTTTCCTCGGTACAGAATTCTTCATTCTGAACTTCAAACTGAGGTTAGTAAGTTGATAAACTTTATCCTCAACGACTTTTGTAATGTTGTCATTATTTAGCCTAATCTTCTGGCTTTATCCCGATACTCTATAATCAATACTTCTTAAAGGGTTTAATGCTAAGACGTTAATTAGAATAATTGTATCGACAATACGCGTCAAAGATTCATTAGTATTACTCATTGTGTAGGGTAGTTAAGTCGTTAGAGGCTCCAAAAGTTCTTTTAGGCCGTCGTCGTCGCGTTGCGTCGTTCAAATCTCTCGTACCACCGTGGTTTGACCTCGATTCTTTCCCGTGACAGTCCAAATCACGCTTTCGTACGCTTTTCTTGTTCGTTTTATCTCGTTGGACTGCATAATTTGCATCCGTTTATTTACGCTATCGCATTGTGCTTATTCATACGTTTTGCGCTTTCTTCTAATGGTTTTGAATAATTTTCGGAGCTTCAGTTGGAACGGCCGCGGTTTTACGAAGGGAAATTCGATGACCAAGTAAAGATTCATTTTTTACTTTTCGACGAAGTACTTGCCTATTTTCATGTCTTGGTTTGACTACTAACTAGGAAATAATATTGTAATGATTTTCCTCTTCGGCTTATATTTTGTTTACGTAAAAAAACAGACTTCCCGGTTTGAGTTACAAAATATTCCTGTTGATTTTGAATGCGTCGCGGAAATTCAAATTGCAGTTTCCTTAGTTGAGTTCTCATAAAACCCAATGTTGTTGAATTCACGTTTCTGTTATCTTGTATTTACTTGTTATATCAAGTAATAAAATAAGTAAAAAATGTTTTTTTTTTTTAGTTAAACGGTTTTAGTGAAAATAATGATATACAGTGTGAAATTGAAAACATGCGACAAATCGAATTGGGAGATTGTACTCATCATTATGAACAACTTTTACTATGGGACATGAATCAGCTGTTCCCTAAATTTATGTTTGCATAACTCGTCAAAATGTAGGGAACAGCTGATTTTTTTTCGCGATTGCAGCTTACGTCCCTTAGTAAAAGTTGTTCATAATGATGAGTACAATCTCCCATTTCGGTTTGTCGCATGTTTTCAATTTCAACCTGTAGATAATGTACTAAAAGCTAAAAAATAATTCGGTAGGTCCTAGGTACCAGTCATCACACCACTTTCCTCATTAATCCAGGCCTGGGCATTGATCAGACAAAAAGATAAAATCGTGGGGCGCGTGAAATTTCTGTCAACAGTCAACCGCTCATATCATTATATATGCTATTTAGATATTTACTCAGGTTACGCTACGCCCCACGTTTTTAGTTTTTTGTCTGATCAATGCCCTAGATTGCCCCAGAGCCAAGGCAACGCCTCTTCGCATTCTTAAATGCATTTGCATTTAACTCGATTAGTCAATTCTCGGATGCTCTAATTCAGCTGTTACCTTTGTCTCAAATATTCTTCCAAAAATATGTATACATATGTGGGCTGATTGTGGCTAAGAAATAACAGCCGCACGCGTTGATCGATCAGGTCAAGCTACGCTTGCTGCGGTCGGTCCGTGGATGGGTGATCATCTCTATACAAAGTGTTAATGAAATAACCCAAAACCTCTGACACCCCAACCGATTTTTATATTAATAAATTGATATGACGTATAATTATTTATTTTCAAAAATTATAGTAAAAGATATTTGTTAATGTTGTTGTCGCGCTACTTCTTACAGATTCGTAGCTCTATCGCCGCCGGCGCGCTTCCCGGCCTTGGCGCCAGCTCTAGCACCCCCTCTCCTCACCCTCGCCCGCGCTGTTTGTTTTCATTGCGTTGGACAGTAGCGTACAGCGTCGTTAAAAAATATTAGACACAAATAATTATTTTTTGGAAAAAAATAACCCATATTAAAAATTATTGTATTCGATTTTGCTGCCGATTCTAAACAAACTAGTTTCAGGTTTTGGGTTATTTCATTAACACATTGTATACCAAGACCCTTCCGTGCCTCGGAAAGCACGTTAAGCCGTTTGGTCCCGGCTGTCATTCGTGGATCTTTGACAGTCGTTACGGGTCGTCAGAAGCCCGAAAGTCTGACAACCAGTCTTACCAAGGTGTTTCGTATTACCCAGTAACTGGGTTGTGGAGGTCAGATAGGCAGTCGCTCCATGTAAAGTACTGGTACTCAGCTGCATCCGGTTAGACTGGAAGCTGACCCCATCGTAGTTGGGAAAAGGCTAGGCAGATGATGATGTGGACTGATTGTGATAACTTATGTCTAACGATTACTCTCAGTGGCATGCGTGACATAAAGTATAATCGTGCAGTCTATGAAAAAATATGTACGATCATTCATCATCATAGCCCATTGTTTACCAGTGAAGTTCCTCATTTCTCTCTTAACTATAAGACTTACGTAAAACTATTCGCTTCAAGAGTTGATTTATTGACTATCATCTAAATCATTATTTGCACTACAATTATTTAGAAACTATCTGCAATGAGGATTGATTTTTCATCTTTTGTCCTTCTGGGACGTGAGGTTTACAAGGCTACTTCTTCTGCTTCAATTAAAAATTGTAATATGGGCATTTTTGTTTAAACTGCTACCTATCTTTGAAAATAGCTTACTGAAATTGTTTTGGATATTTTAGCTAATTCTTGGTTTAGTCGAATGATAAATTTTACAAATTTTGCTATGTATGTATTTTTTTTATTATATGGCGCTTATTTTAAATAATATATGTAAATAAATAGTAACTTAGATACGTTTTGGTCATGACCGTTA
The DNA here is from genome assembly GCA_949316385.1 of Globia sparganii. NCBI lineage: Eukaryota > Metazoa > Arthropoda > Insecta > Lepidoptera > Noctuidae > Globia > Globia sparganii. The sequence continues at coordinate 21,722,947 of OX438654.1, forward strand.
CCAAATATTATAAATGTCCGGAAAAAGTCCGTTACCGGTCGAACTCGAGTGTCCACTGAAAACAGATCAAAACAGACACTTCAAAATAGCTGCTGGTGTTAACTTATTTGATTTGGTGTTTTTATTTGAATAAAAAATCGGTGAGTTGTAGAAAAAAATCAGTACTAAAATGGATTCAATTTACGGTCACGGTGCAAGGACATGTCCACCTAACACATACCAAGGGGACAGAATATAAACTTTAAAATGTTATTAAATACTTGTATTATAATATTATAGAGTTTAACATGGTCGAAAGCTACAAATTGATAACAAAAACTAAAATATGTGGAGTATGTAATAAGAAGCAAATAGCGAAGAAATAGTTTAACATAGGTCATATCTAAAAGAGGACAGTACTGCAAGACGTAAGATGCCACAATTCTGGATTTAATTTCGTTATTTGTTTTAAGTTTCTGTTAACAATTTAAGTAAAAAAAGAAAACTTTAGTCTTTTGGATCTATTCAATAATTACTCGATACTTCCATGTCATAAAAATGTTAGTTATTTGCAACTTGTATGTATGGGACATCCCATAAGAGGGTTGGTAGCCATTTTGACGAAAATGCCCATATATCTATTTACGGTTTTCGGATTTTTTACTTTACTTGTGCTACATGATATTTCTTCTTGCATTATTCTACTCCAAATTTAACCTTTTTAAGATTGAATTTGATCCAAGTATGTTTGCTTTTACGACATAAGTACCTTACAGCCATTAGCTCACCAAGTTTCTTTCGTCATTAAACGCAACACAAAAGACACAGTAGCAGCAGTAGACACTACACAAGTATTTATTAAGTTTAAAATTTCAAAATCTTTCTTTCTGTAGGTTTTAAAAGCAAGTCAATTAAGATGTCGGTACTTACCACCTTCATAATATGCCGCACTATGTAGGTACCATTTTGTTGGAACTCAGATGTGTCTTCTCGACATCCGTGTGTCACTAACGGGATGCAGCAGAATACCAGCGTCAGGTATTGTACCTGGCATATGCTGAACTGGACTCCCATTTGGTGCAACCATGAGACACACACGGCCCCAGTAGTGATCGAGACCGTAACAGATGTTGAGGTGTCTATGGGTCAATTTATGTTTTTAATCTACTTATGTTTTTTTTTTTCTTTCACCTTCTTCGATGTTTATTTTTTAAGTAAGTACCTGTATTGTGTCTTTTGTTGCACTGAATAAACGTTTTCTCTATCTGTATATCTAACATGCATTTTTTAAGTGCAATTTTCCGTTAAACGACCGCTTTGAAACTAAAAAGAGTTCTTATACTCTCTCTTGCAACACAAATTCTTTGGTTACCTACCCTTCGGTTTTGACACAAAACGTCACGGTAAGCGACGCCCCCACCCTACGCCACCACCCCACCAAACGTTTATTCTTTCATCCATAGCTGTTAAAAAGTACTCTCGTGATCTGACTACTATGTATTTTTCATCATTTCTGATAAACTGAATTAATTTCATCTAACTTTCACCGTGTATCAATTTAACTGTTACTGACCTAGTAAATTCCCATTCTATTTGAACCATTTGTGGTTGAAAATGTTTAACTCACAAGTAGAGTAGTGTCATCTCAACATCTCTCTCTCTTGAATTTGTATATATATATATATATATCATTAGTACATATTTATATATTTAGTATAGTATGTATGTGTATATAACCTATTTATGTATTTGTGTATCTAGTTTTAACAGGTTTTTTTTTTCTTCATTGTTCCTCTCAACTTAAGCACCTGCCATCTAATTTCTTCACCACCCTTGGTTGACTGGTAGAGAATGCCTAAGGCATTAAGTCCGCCTTTGTACCTTTTTGTGCGAAAAGTTTAAATAAATAAATAAACTCTTCCGAAACTTATCCAGCTTACTCATAGTACGTCGCAGCGTCACAGCATTACAATTTCATTTTAAAAATCTGTTTGTATCGAAATATTGTGCTGAATAAAAGCATGAAATTTCAAGAATATCATTTCACAGTTCGTTGCTCTACTTCTCGTATCTTTGACCGTCAAAAAAACGATCACTTTTGGTCTGGATTTGCTATCAGTGTCTTAATCTTCCACGAGCATCAGTGTCATTACTGTTTAGGTGGAATTTAATGGAGTGATGGTAAGTTATGTAGAACTTATAAATCCATGAGATCAGAAGGCCAATTCTCGTAATTTAAAGGTTTTTCTAGTCGCAGTCTCATCAGGGCGACAAAAAAATGTCAAAAACTTGTCAAAATCTAGGGAAATTAGAAGTATTTTTGACAGATTGAGACTGAGATGAGACTGTGAACGTTCTTAAAATTACGAGACTTGCCCCTCAGATCATACTTTTATTTCGATTCCCTCAATCATCACAAGAATAGCTTCAATGTGAAAGTGAATGTTGACATTTCCTCAGATGTAATTGGACATTTTATAGTAAACAAAATAATAAAAGTCTTGTGTAATTTGGTTCCGTTGAACTAAACTCAAAAGTTACTCGACCGATTCGTATTAATCCTTTCACCGTTGTAAAGCCTATTTCATGCCAGATCAGTGTCATCATAACTTCTGAACTTTTTTCTTATCTTATTTTATAACATTCGGATCTTAAATCTCCCATGACCCAGGTTTCACTTAGGTTCTGTCTCTTTAATACTTTACACATCATCAACTTTACTTACGTCCTTATTCTTTTTCTTTCAGTCTTATTATCCGTGAATTCTGTAAATGAATCGTAAATTCAGCCCTTGTATCAATGACCACCTACAGCTTATCGGCACAGGGACCTTTTTCGATCTTTTATGCTGGTATTCCTTGATTTGGTTTTCCTGATTCTATTTGTTCATATATACTTTATTGTATACCATAAAAATACATAACAAAAAATTAATCAAAATACAAAATATACGACGGGTGGCCTTATCACTTTCTGCAATCTCGTCCAGGCAACCTTGGAATGGACAGCGATTATGTGCTTCATCAGTGTCACGAAACCTTCAGGTTTCGTAAAACCTCTTTAATTTAAGCCGAGCGTGTTAGGTCATTCTCGGTCGTTTCACTACTCTATTTAAATATTGTGGTAGATGGAAAAAAGTTTTGCTTCCGGGCGTCATCCACCGGAACAGCTGCGCAACCATTGTTATATTTTTTTTTAACTATAAAGCCAATTACGTAATACTGTGTATATGAAAGTGTTACAGTATATACGCGTTGCTGGTTCCGAAAGTGAGTTAATGATATTCTTAGTTTACTACGTTATGGTTTATGTTCAGGGAATTAAAGCAATTATGATGTACAGCATCATGTTTAGTTACGTAAGTAATTGATGTTATCATATCTGTCTAAATGCTTCCTACTGCCTGTTATAATTAGCGTGTTATGGGAGTGTGCTCGTGTTATGAATGCACAAGCTGCAGATGCTCTTTCAATCTTTATGTCTGGTTAATTAATATTTTATGAAGGTTTCCTTGTATGATATACGGCATGAGGATACTTGATAGACGTGTAGTCATCATGAACTAAAAGAATGAGATAAGTAAATATGTCTTGTGATTTGAGAATGAGTCATACTAGACGATTAGATTATGTTTCATTACAGTAGCACCTTATTATTTTGGTACGTTCAAGGATTTTTTAAAAATATTCCTTAAGATTCCTTAATAACTTACGTTTCTTAAAATATTGATAAAATAAGTGAAAGCGTAATTTTAGCTAAAAACTATTTAATCCGTTATATACCTAGTGCATACTGGAAAAAACAGTGACTGTATCATCACTAGCATATCGCGTGCCACTCGCCGCTGATAACAAATTATAATTATAAGCTATAATATTAGGTGGGAGGAAAAAGGTAAAATTAAACGTCCATTTCTGCCTGATGTGGAAAAAGCACAAAAAAACACAATGTTATCCTATGTAGCAATTATGGTTACCTATATTCTTTTTACTGAGGCATATTAATGCACGTAATATAGGACTTGAGAAATTTTGAACTATAATCGTTCTAGGCTCCGTTAAATGTCACGTATTTCTAACCTGAGCTAGACCACTATTACCCTACAATGTACGTTAATACTATTTCTATATCGTAAAATTAATGGACATTGCTCATTCTTCCTTCGCAAAAGATGACTGGAAATCTGCATCGAAAAGTCCACGTCTAGAGTCTCCAATATAAAAATTACAATTTCAACATCTTCCTTTCTCATTTCCAGTAAACAATGACGATGGATAAGCAACTGGTCTGGGTGCGGGACCCTAATGAGGGGTTCATTCTCGCCCGACTACACGAACTCATGGGGGAGGAAGCAGACGTCTTCCCTGTGGACAACAAGTACCCCAAGAGAGTCTGCAACTTTGAAGACATATTCCCCGCTGGAGATCCTGGGAAGGATGTTGATGATAACTGTGAGTATTGCTTGGTATTTCTTAGTCCTTAAGACCGTATGCCCTTGGATACGCTTAAAACTGTAGGTGACGTAAAGGACGATTGTAGCAATATTGTCAAAATGAACAAAGATGAGGAATAACTATACTTACTTCATGAAAAACGTACGAGGTACTAAGGACCAAGAAGAGGGATAGACTAACTGAATTAGATGACAAAGGTTGAGATATACAGATAAATAAAGGAGGAGTATATGCTAGAAATAGATGAAGTTTGTTACTCGGATCAGTGCACAGCACCTAAATTATGTAGGTATAGACAGACTAAAACCCATAACAAAGGCTACGATGATAATGAGTTAATAACTGAATGACGTAGTAAAATCGTTGAACAGTGACACAGATGACGCATAGTGAGAAAAATAGCTGAAACTAAAATGCGATAACGAGCTGGATGTTCTGTGTGCTATTGTATTTATAGTCCCGTGATTTTTTTTGTCTGATAAAATAAATTAAGGACTGTGCACAATATAATATATGTATAAAGTGGCGGGGCCTTCGACGCACAAACTGTTACCATGGATTCAGTACATGATTTTAGACGCCTCTGTGTTGACATTTTTCTTTGGTTATTTTTAAAATAATCAGCTGTTTCCTACAAGAGTGCGGTGCCGGGGTTCGACGCCGGTGGGTCCAGAATCTTGTACAGAATCAATGTTAACAAATCGGGCGTCACTGTTTCTGTCACCCTGTATATAAAAAAGAGAACAATATAATGCACTTGTGTATAAAGAACAAAATGACAACGTTAGGTAGGCATCAAGAGAGGATGATGATGATCATTGCAATGACCGTCTCTTAGCCATTAAATTAATAAAAACATGCAGTGAAGCTGCTTATTCACTTAAGCGGCACGAGTAAATTACTATTATATTGCACTGCACTGACGGGTAAATAAAAATGGTTTTGAATGTGAAACAATGCGAAAGATTCTTTCATAGGATGGTTTACATGCCCACTTATTTGAACGTATACTATTGTAAAACTGTTGGAGAAAGAAAATAGCAAATACGAGAAAAACATTTTATTACAATAAACATAGCAATACTGTTCATATTCATTATAGGAGAATTGTTAGCCCTGAGTAAAACAGCAAAGGTTGCCTAGATACAGAAGGTGCTCAAAAACCGGTCGTTGTAAGAAATTTGCCTGTGCCATCTAGTGGCTTAGACGATACCTCTAATTCCAAGAACTAAGCAAAATTAAATATAGCTTCTTGTAATATATTGAATTGTCGTTCATAAGTTTCTTACAGCGTTTTATACAAAGCATGATGGATATATCTAAACGAATACAATATTCGTCATCCAACGTCGCATCTTAACTTTTTACCGACAAGAATTAATTGACTTAATCATCTTACGAGTTAAACCGATTAACTTCGATGAGGCATAGAAATCGATCCCTGTAATAGCGCTCCTGGAATAGAATCGAACCTGTTTTAAACTAGTTTAGAATGTATTTTTCTCATGGTCTTATAATAATGTTGTTCCTTGCTTACTAATACCAAGTATCTTACCTTTACGACATTAAATCGAGAAGGTATGAATAGATTTGGTTTTTAAAGAGCCAGAACGAATCCTGTAAATATTTGGTCCTTATTTCCGCATATATTATAATGCCTTTATTAATGCTGGCTTTTTCCTGTTTGCGTCTTTCTGCAATACTGCCTTTATTGTTTCTTTCGTACTTACCTTCCTCAATGGTTTTCAATTGCTTGAGTCCTATATCATCTATCACGACATCGGGCCATTGCCTCTTAGGGTCACGGGCTCGTGGGCTATTTATTGTACCTATATAACCTGTAAAATTTATTTGGTCCTAATTTCCGCATTATGACTTTTAATGCAGGCTGTTGATCGGGTTCGCCTTATTGAAACACTGCTTCCATTTCATTTACGTCTTCAATGGTTAATTCATTGGCTCTTATATCATCTGTCACGCGACACCCAACATTGACTGTTCGGGTCACGAGGTCGTGGTCTATTTTTAAGTAGATTAACTACAAACAAACCTTGGTGAGGTGAAGCTCTATGATGTTGAAGGTCTATGATGGAACAGAAGATGCCTGTTCATTCTTGCTTTTTTCATTTCTTCCAAAATCCATGTCTAACTAAACCTATTACTTCCAGGTGAGCTGATGTTCCTCAACGAATCAACGCTTCTAAATAACATCCTTACACGATACAAGAAAAATAAGATTTACGTAAGTAATAACTGATTTACCTACTATGACTCATTTCAAATGCCTGAAGTTTTCACCTTGACAATATTTTATACGTAGGTGCTTATTGCTTACCGTAGAAAATTATGTACGAGTATTGATTCCGTTGGTTTTCCTTGTCCAATGACTTTTACTAAGTTATCGCCCGTATTTACTACGACTTAGATTATTCAGTATTACTGATTATTTTGTGATATTTGTAAATGCATGGTACTTAGCTGAGCTCGTGGCTAAATAGTAACAGCCGAACGGGTCGATCGAAGGTTAAGCTACGCTTGCCGTGGTCGGGTCGTGGATGGGTCCATATCGCGACACCTCTGTGCCTCGGAAAGCACGTAAAGCCGTTTGTTCCGGCAGTCATTCGTATATCTTTGACAGTCGTTACGGTTAGTCAGAAGCTCAAAACTCTGATAACCAGTCTTGCCAAGAGGTATCGTGTTACCCAGTTACTGGGTTGTGGAGGTTGGATAGGCAGTCGTTCCATGTAAAATACTGGTGTTCAGCTGCATCCGGTTAGACTGGAAGATGATCCCAATATAGGAAAAGGCGAGGCAGATTGATTTGATTGCATGATATACTTAGATGGAAAAAATTTGAGGAGGCTTTTCCCAGCAGTGGGATGATACAGACTAAACAGTAACCAGTACATACATTGAATGTACCGAAGGACCTTTAAAATGAAACTTCTGTGTCTTTGTTATTTCTTTAAGTGACGTAGATCGCAGAAAGGTATTCAAATAAGGAACGAAGGCAATAGTATTGGTTGTTACTGATTCTACTTTCTCATTAATAAACACGTGACAAATCAAACCCATTGTAGTAAGCAAACGATACACACATAACTACAGAAATCTAAACCAGTGACATCATAAAAATTTACTAATCAGTCTAAAATAAACAAATATTAACTTTAACTTATATTTTTACAGACATACGTAGCAAATATCCTGTTAGCCGTCAATCCTTATGAAGACATCAAGGACATGTACTCTTCTTCCACCATCAAGAAGTACCACGGGAAGTCCTTGGGAGAACTGCCGCCGCATGTTTTTGCTATCGGTAAGAGAGTAATTTGATCATCGATTTTTCTATACAAGGTGTAATTCAAATGACTAAAAACCAGAAAAAAGAAATCGTGAAAAAATCAGATATTCCCTAAATTTTTTCGAGTCATGCAAAAATAAACCAAAAATCTTTTTTATCACAAAATCATGTTACAAGCACTAGTTAACAAAATGCACATTCATAAATAGAAAAATGTAAAAGAGGTAGGAAGGTCCTTTATTACAGATCACACGTCGCTCTTTGATAGGACATGTTGAAATGGTAGGATAATACAAGCAACTACATCCATGTATGAAGCAGCTGATTTCTTTTCGCGATTTCTGTGTTGGTCCTAAAGTTAATATTAGTTAATTGGTCATAATGATGAGTATAACGACCCATTTTGAGGTTTCATTTATTTCAACTAAGTACCTACACCTTATTTATGGGTTACTAGCAGCGCCCCGCGGTTTCACCCGCATAAGTGTCTATCCCGTGGGAATATCGGGATAAAAAGTATCCTATGTGTTATTCTGATGTATAAGCTATATTACTGTAAAGTTTCATCAAAATCCGTTCAGTAGTTTTTGCGTGAAAGAGTAACAAACATCCATCCATCCTCACAAACTTTCGCGTTTATAATATTAGTAGGATAGTAGGAAGTAGGATAGTAGGATTCAGAAATGCGCTGTAGTAAACTAGGAGTAAACGAGCAACTATGTTTGCAAGTAGACCCATGGGAGATTGTTTTCATTATTGACCAGAGTAAAACTATCTTTATTTTTTACAAACTCAAGTAGTCCATTGAAACGGTACCCCATAGATGGACGTAGGCCTTTAACATTTATGGTATAATACGGTACCATCCATACATTTTTTGCTCAACTTGAAAATGTGATCTTAATGTGAGCTTACAACCATTCAGCCAACAATTTACGAGTGCGAGTGAATCCACTCGAAGACTTACAATAAAATAGTGATCCGGAGAATCACCTAAGTACTTGTTACCTAATGGTAACTACTTTCGAAACTAAAATTGTACTGTTTAATTTAACGAAAGTAGTCACTGATGTATTATTCAGTCTGATTTCCCTTCGTGACAAACTGAATTCGAGGACCATATAGCTTGAATTATGTATAGGGCTAAAGACGCCAGTAATTTGTTATTCACAAGAATCATTTAGTCACTTGTTTTCCTTCAATGACAAGTATACACGTAGTCGGTAAATAAACAAACAATGCTGTATTTCTTTTGAGGGATTGACCGACTAACAACATTGTTCAATTACGTCATTGGAGTTGACTAGGCGCAGATTTAATGTCATGTTCAGGTGCAACCCGTCCAACACTTTAAAAGACGAAAATGTTGTCTACAAAATTCAATCTTCTAAAATTAATTCAATGGCTCTAAATATTTCAGTGTGTGTCAGAGACTGTCTGATTGACAAAAAAGATTGGTATTTACTTACTATTTTTTTTCTAAAAGCCCGTGTGCCTTTAAGGCCCTTTGTACACGGCACGGTTTCATTACATTGGCGTATAGACCGCGTCGTAGAAAAAACGTGTGTGTCAACCAGCTTCCATAGTGAACCAAACAACACTGACGACCGTGCTTACACACGGCGAATATACCGTAGTTTTTCACAGCAAGAAAAACGTATGTGGACAAAGGGTCTTACCAGAAGGCCAATTCCTGTAATTTAAAACATTCAAAATCAAGTCGCGGTCTCATCTTGGCGACAAACAAATGACAGGAAATTAGAGGAATTTTTGACAGATTGAGACTGAGATCAGACTGTGAATGTTCTTAAAATTACGAGAATTGCCCCTCATTTGACAGGCCTAATGCAAAGTACATATTATCATACCTTTTGGGTCCTATCTCGAACACACTGCTCATCAGACCATTTTGGTCTATACATTGCTGACAATGATATAAATTCATCTAAATAGCTAATAATGTGTTTAATGAATTTATTCCGGAAGGATTATGTTTAGAATATACTAGCTGCGCCCCGCGTTTCACCCGCATAAGTTTCGATCCCGTGGGAATATCGGAATAAAAATTACCCTATATGTTAATCCTGATTATAAACTATCAGTGTGCCAAATTTCATCCAAATCCGTTCAGTCGTTTTCGCGTGAAAGAGTAATAATAAACATCCATCCATCCTCACGAACTTTGACGTTTATAATATTAGTAAAGTAAAGTAATAAGTAATATTTGTAAGATAGTAAGATAATATTAGTAAGATATTAAGATTAATATTAAACATACATTTAATAAAGATCTAAAATTCTCGATGTTTTATCAGTCGTAAAAACCGTGGGAAGCAAGGCCAGGTCTCTAGTAACCAGTAACCCTTAAAAATTCAAAAGTAACTTTGTATGTAGGTATGTTAACTTTTCACCCCTAAATCACTGAACGGATTCCGATAAAATTTGGTAAGGAGATAGATGACATCTTGGGGCAGGACATAGGTTACTTTTTGTCCCGGTAGCGCGTTCCCGTGAAAGAAGTCCCGACATCCACGCGGGCGAAGCCGCGGCCTGAAGCTAAATAACGCAACGCAAATAATAAGCTGATTCATACCATACTAATATTATAAATGTGAAAGTGTGTGTGTGTCTGTTTGTTTGTCCGTCTTTCACGGCAAAACGGAGCGACGAATTGACGTGATTTTTTAAGTGGAGATAGTTGAAGGGATGGAGAGTGACATAGGGTACTTTTTTTTTAACTTGTTACCCCGAATTTAACGCGAGCGAAGCCGCGGGCAAAAGTTAGTATTGGTTACTAATGCATTCGTTATCACTTTACAGCTGACAAAGCCTTCCGTGACATGAAGTCCCTAAAGCAGTCTCAATCCATCATAGTCTCCGGAGAATCAGGAGCCGGCAAGACTGAGTCTACCAAGTACATACTCAAGTACCTGTGTGACTTATGGGCAAAGGCAGCAGGTCCCGTTGAGCAGAAGATTTTGGACGGTAAGTTTATCAAGAAGTTTCTAATACTCAATGTTCCTTAACGGAATATCCAGGGTAAAGAGATTAATAGAATCGTCGGATCATTTCAAAATAGTCTCATGCTGAAGAGTATTTAGTTGCAGAACCAAGCTGCAACTGATGCTGCTGCTATTAGTAAATTTTAGTCTAGGTAATACCTAGCAGGCGTGCTCCGAGAGGGAGGGACATAGGGTTCGTGACCCAACAAAATCATTCAAGCTGTCGAGAGCCTGAATGATTTACTTGTCTTACTAACTTAAAATTGCACATGAGCCACAGGAATCGCACGCAGAACCTCAGCCGTAACGCTTGCGATCACTAGACCAACGAGGAGATGTAGGTACCTCCCTAAAAATATTCCTCAGAGCTCATGGAGTCCTCTAGGTAGCAGTCTGCTAGATAAAGCTCTTCTATATTGTTGTTATTGAGTTCTGGCTACGACATGGAAATTACTCACCAAAACAGAAGTCATACACTGCTATAAAAACATCATAATAAAAAGTGACGGAGGCGGGAGGCGTTCGCATAGCGGTCATAACTACCTACGTCCAAGCGCTGTGTTGTCTGTTAAACAAAGCAATAATGTGCAGAAATCTTTGCAGCTTGCAAACTAATGCTAATAGCCTACACTTCTCTGAATACATTACATACCTACTTGTTCCTAAAACTCGTCTCGACAACCAGCTGATGTGTTAATGTTAAAAAGTTAAATTTATAAACAGTGGCGGATTTACCAACAGGCTGAGTAGGCTGGAGCCTAGGGCGGCAGATTTTAGTGGCGGCAAATTTGGGGCTAACATTTTTTAAATGTCTTACTGAAATTAAAAAGATTTATATTTATATACCTACCACGTTTTAAATTATGTTGGAAAGAATAAACTAGGGGAATGCTCAATTCAGGCACTCTGTTGCCGATCTCTACAATCTCTATGCAAGTTTTTCGCAGCAGAACCAGAACATTTTAAGTATTTTGAAGAAAAGGCGATGGAATTAAGCGTGTCGAAGCAGTATACAAAAGACATGGGACATTATTGTAGAGATCGGTAGGGGCGGCAAAATTTGAATATCCTACTGGCGGCAAATGTGTAAATCCGCTACTGTTTATAAATAAACATCACTCGCACATCGTTGGTTTGTGACGTTCTCCGAAAATGCTGTATAATTTTTGAAGATGTTTTCCTTGTTAATAATCTTAGCCATTTGGTAGGCTTTGATCTTATGATAATATTTCATATTCTATCTTGACAAATAAATATTGTCACCGGTATGATTGGAAATCGTTTGGTATCATTCGTTCAACACCAAGATAGGGAAATGTGATTAGGGGGGATGAAATGCATGCGACTAAAAAAAGATGAATATAAATGTATAATCAATAATGTGGTTGGAGAGGGGGAGGAAGACCAAAGAAATGATGGATTGTGTGAGGAATGATACGAAGGAAAAGGTAGTGAACGATACCGAGACGGTTGTCAAAGGAAAGGGGATGAAGAATACGTTTTGCGCTGACTCCAAGTAACAACAAAACTGCCGACTTGGCTTTTTTATTTAGAATCGCTAACGGTTCAACCGAACTTCCCGAATTGCTGAACAAAATTGGACTGCGGGTTCCTTCTGCTTTTCTGCGCAATCCTTCTTTGTTGCATACTCCTATGGTAGGTACGAATAGTGATGTGCCGCTGGAAATATTGAAAATTTACGGGAACTTTCCCATTGTAAATTTACACAATATTCCCAATATTCCCAAAGTTTCCAAATATGTATTTAATACATTTTTCGTATATACTCTATAATTACACATGTGCAACTAATATTACGCGATATTTATACTCCTATTACCACAGCTAAACATGTCGTTACATGTTTGTACCTGCACTAGCTTGCGCCACGGCATAGCGATCGCCCCCACCCCTTGTAAAACAAGCTTCAGTTAGTATACAAAGTTTCATGATCTAATTTAAAGTATTTTTTGAATACCAGCGGTTTATTGTTCCGTTTGGAGGTAACTTTGGATTTTTTTTCTATCGAGAAAATTTTATGGAATCGTGTTTTCGTCAAACATAAGACCTAACATTAATCCTCAACTTTACCATATATTTATTTCAAAATTAATGCTGCAGTATTTTCGACATAACGGAGGATCATGCTAAGCCATTTGAGGTAGTATTGGCCCCTAAGGTGCCACTTTTCGATATTTTTTCTATACAAATTTCGGGAGAATATTACTCCACTGTTTGACATTGTGCATCCAAAGTTAAACATGATATCGTTTTGACTTATTAATAATTGTGTCTGTACGGAAACAGAATAGTAAAATAAAAAGCCATTAAAAAGTTATGAGCCAACAAAGATTCGTTTTTCTTGCTATTTTTAACGTAACTTTGGGTGTCAATAAGTAATAAAAGAACTGTAAAATCTTCAAAAGCTCAGTTATCGAAGAGATCAATAAACTTTATTTGTAATTGGTTTATGCAGTGGTTTTTTCATAAAACTCGATTTTCAAATCAAGTTTTCAAATCTTTTTATGCGTCTATCAGTTCGGCACGGTGTTTCTGTGCGTGAAAACTAGACGTTGTTCGTGTAGACTAGCATCTAACTGCTCATCACTGATATTAGCGCTGTCGGACACGAAGCCAGGCGAGACAGCGTGCTTTTTGACCATGACCACCAGCGAGTTCGAGCTCGCGACTAGTTTACTCTTAAGTCATAAAAATGGAAACGTAGCAAACGCTTTTTTATTAGAAACAAGCCCTGTCGTGGTGAAAAGGGAGGACAGTTTATTTGAAACATCAGTAGTTTAACTATAAAAATGGTCCGAATACATATTTCTCTAAATATAAGATCGTAAGCAATAATTTTAGTAATAGGGAAGGTGGAGAGGGTGTTAAATTTATTTGAGGAAAGTACGAAACCCACGCGGACAAAGTCGCGGGCAAAAGCTAGTACGAGTATATTTAGTCTTTAGAGATAGATACTTGTTAATTTTAAACAAATATAAAAGTGTGTTGATTCCGTGGTTTATTAAAATTGTTAACTTTGTTAAAAAGTTTACAACTCTCAGAATCTGATTGTAAAATTGTGTTAATAAACCAATGTGATTAAAAAGGTTTTAATAAAACATAATTTCTGATGCTTTTTGATTTTTTTACTACGGGAATATTTACGGGAAAATTGTAAATTTACAGGGAATATTCCCGTAAATATTGGAAACTTTGGAAATTTTCAACTTATATGTATAATCAACTATCGACGTAACCACGATAGTACGCAAATTTACCTAATTAATTGGCTAGCATATAATAAAAAAACACTAAAGTACATTATCATCAATATTCCCCTAAATTTCCAGTTTTGGGAATATTGCCGGGCACGTTTACGGGAATATTCCCAAAGTTTCCAAAATTCCCGGGAACGGCACATCACTAGGTACGAATTACAGACGGAATTCATACTTAATCAGAGCGAGTCATACGTATAATGCGGTCTGCCGGGGCGTTGACATAGATGTTTTCAATACCAGCATCTCAAAATTAAAAAAGACACTGTGATTTATTTTTTGATCACGTAAACTAGGTACAATATTGATAACAATTTACGCTGTTTGAAACACATTTCTACTTATTTGATAATGTTTTCACTCAAAAACTGTCTACCTTCTCAAATATTTTTTCTTGTTGATTGTATGCTCTCTTCTATCTGTGAAAACTTGTAATTGGCCTTATTTCTATTACTCTCAATCGTGCAAAAGTGTTTAGCTGTAAGTTTTCCAAAAACTGTAAAATAAAATAAAATAAATACCTACTTAAATAAACATTGGAGGGGCATGTGGCTAAATAATAACAGCCGCACAGGTCGATCGATCAGGTTAAGCTACGCTTGCCTCGGTTGGTCTGTGGATGGGTGACCATCTTTACATACCGTTGACCCCTCCGTGCCTCGGAAAGCACGTTAAGCTGTTGGTCCCGGCTGTCATTCGTGGATCTTTGACAGTCGTTACGGGTAGTCAGAAGCCCGAAGGTCTGACAACCAGTCTTACCAAGGGGTATCGTATTACCCAGTAACTGGGTTGTGGAGGTCAGATAGGCAGTCGCTCCATGTAAACTACTGGTATTCAGCTGCATCCCGTTAGACTGGAAGTCGACCCCAACATAGTTGGGAAAAGGCTAGGCAGATGATGAAATAAACATTGGATAAGGGCAGAAAAATGATGATGCATGATTTCTCTTGCAAACCAAAAATCAGTACCTACTGTTTAAAGCAGGACTTTGTTTGGACAGATGCTTCAATCAAATCATCCTATCGCAGTCCACTGCTGGACATAGGCCTCTCCCAGGCTGCGCCACAACACCCTGTCCTCAGCCTTCCGTCACACCCCGGACACTCCGTACAACGCGCGCAAAATAATTACCTACTACTACTACATAGCCAAATGACGTTGGTACACGTGCAAATGTGTGCGTAAACTCTAGTAGGGTTGGTTGTCGTGCGGAGCGTAATAAAAATGGCGGGAACGACGACGACGCGACTAGAAAGGACTAGTTTGATTGTTTATCTAATTAGTCGGGTTCGTAATGAAATAAAAATAATATTATAATAGTTAAGTAATAAATGTAAACTTTTTAACAATAACTTTAATTTCGGAAGTCGGTGTCTTTGGATCTGTATTTTAGTTTATTGCCACCGACTTACGAAATTAAAGTTATTTTTCACTTTGTACAGACGCCAGCAGGTCAACCTACCTCAATCTGTCAAATTTCTTTGATAGATTTTCAACTTTAGCACAAAGAAATAAGGTTCATATTCAATTGGGAAAATCTGACAGATTGGGGTAGCTTGATGTGCTGGCCTCTGTACTTAGTGTTTTTTTGGAAGTCGTTTTTTTTTTTGCTATAAAGTTTTTATTTCTCGCTTTTTAGTGGGTCTGTTAATAAAGTATCTAAGTTACAATAGCCTAATGTCAACTTGCTCATCGCCTTGTACAAAATATTGCTTTTCCCGATGCAGGGACGTTAATTGTTGAGGAGTTCTCTTGGTACTCCATCATCAGCTCTATTTCACCATTCGCATTGTGACGAGCATAAATTGTGCTTAGCAAACATATTAAAGTAATCGAATCGCAAGCTGTGAAATACTTATTATTGAGTAGTCCCGGTGGCCATCTGTGGTCTTCATCATCAGTTCCACTTCACTAAATGTTGCTATCCCAGAGCAAATACCCATGCAAATAAGGTACTTAGCTAAATATTGCTTACACTAAAATATTTTCGTTTAAATGACCTACTTAACTATAAATAATCGGTTATTATATCGCATGGTATTAAAATGCGACATCTTACAAACATTTATGTAAATAATCACAATATCGAACCATCGTGATTAAAACTCAGATAAAACTTTTAAATCGCAAAATTGTGTGTTCGTGTCAGCAGTACAGTGCTGCGGTTCTTTGTGAGCGCCCCTAGCTAATGAACCGCCGATAATGTCGCGGGTGTGCGGGGTGAGGTGCGGTATCTGATGTCAGCGCGGGGTAGGGAGTGGCCATTCTGTACGAAGTACTATTAGGTATTCTGTGCTTCCGTATCTAATCTTTCCGAGCCACTTTCATCTTCCACCTAGGACAGATGCTTAAAACAATACATTTTGTTCGGTTGTTTTATAAAGAGCACTTAGTCTACTTTTCGATAAATATTCCGGCGATTCCGAGGAAGGTCGTTTGTAAAACAAAATGTAAATAAAAGAAGATTCGGCCTTCATCGGCCTTGTGTAACGGTTGCAGTGTTAATAATATCATGTTCAACTAATCATAGAGCACCGTTCATATCACATTACTGTTTTTTATTGTTTTTAATGGCATAACTACAGTTTATTAAACATTATTGTTTGCTTCAGTAATGATACTAGGTAAGTAAGTAAGTAATCATTTATTTATTAAAAGACTAGCCTAGACAACATCCGTGTTGTGTCAATAAGGGATGGGTATCACTACATAGTATAAAACAAAGTCGCTTTCTCTGTCCCTTTGAACGCTTAGATCTTTAAAACTACGCAACGGATTTTGATGCAGTTTTTTTTAATAGATAGAGTGATTCAAGAGGAAGGTTTATATATATAATACATGCATGCATGTGATGTCGTAAATAAACGCATTTTTTTGCGCTTACTTTTCAAACGCTGGCTGAACCCTACGAGATAGGTCAAAATAATGTACTACAGTATTGTACACCTTAAAAAGGTCTACAAAAAAGTCCGCGATGGTATATGTCTATCTCTTAGGGATAACCCACAATAATCATTTTTTATCCTTTACTTTTTACGAGAAATAATGGCTTATTTACGAAGCGATTTTAAGCAATACAGCATTAATCCTTATCCAATTAAGTACCTTAAATACATTGTGCATTTAATATAGATAAATATGGCCCTTTACAGCATGTAATATTTTCGAAGATATTACAGATTTAAAATGCAGGGACATAGCAGCGCGTGCTGGCATTCTTGAAATACCTACTTAGTATCAGTATTGCACCCGTGCGAAGCCGGGGCGGGTCGCTAGTGGCTATTATAGATGAGAAGACCCCTGTCCTTCAAACTAGGTAAATCCTATATCTTGAAGGACAGTGTACTTTAAAGGGATTGACACGTTTTACAAAATATTCATAATGGATAATGTAATTATATTTCGATTTGTGACTTATTTCCAGTTCTGTTAATAGGTAGTTGCTTTTTAATTAAAAGACAGATAATTAATTCTATTTTTATTCAAGTGCACAAATAATACCTAATGCTAAGTTAGTTTATGTAAATATGTACTCATTTTATGAATCATAGAACTTGCTTTAGAACGTGGTTGACTACTAACCAGTTCGTTCAATCTATACTAATCTATACCTACTAATATTATAAAGAGGAAAGGTTTGTATGTATGTTTGTAACGAATTGGCTCAAAAAGTACTGAACCGGTTTTAAAATTTCTTTCATCATTTGAATGCTACATTATCACTGACTAGCGGCCTGTCCCGGCTTCGCACGGGTGGACATTTATTTTTTAAACATTTTATTTTTCTTGCAATTAAAAAGCCTATATTAATCAGTGATAATGTAGCATTCAAATGGTGAAAGAATTTTTAAAATCGATCCAGTACTTTTTGAGCCAATTCGTTACAAACATACATACAAACCTTTCCTCTTTATAATATTAGTATAGATTAATATAGGTTTTTTTAATTGCAAGAAAAAAATAAAATGTTTAAAAAATTAATGTCCACCCGTGCGAAGCCGGGACGGACCGCTAGTCAGTTATAATGTCATACTTAGCTGCACTTTATAATTGATAGAAAAAGAGACACCGAGTCTTTTACTCGTTATTATATTTGAAATAAATGATTTTTGATGAATGATATTTGAAATAAATGATTTGACTTTGACTTTGTTATTTACATTTTTCCGTCGCCAGATAACTTTTAATCGACGAATAAATTTGACGTTTGACAGTTTTTGTATGAAATAACTGTCAATATAATGTAATGCAATATAATGTATGTTAGTAACGAATTGGCTCAAAAAATACTGGACCGATTTTAAAAATTCTTTCACCATTTGAATGCTACATTATCACTGATTATTATAGGCTTTTTTTTCTTTTTTTTTCCACCCGTGCGAAGCCGGGACGGACCGCTAGTTAATAAACTAAATAATAATTAATAAACTTAACCAAACTACTATTTCATGACAACTCTTCTACCACAGCCAACCCAATCCTCGAAGCATTCGGCAACGCGAAAACAACTCGCAACAACAACAGTTCTCGATTCGGCAAGTTCATGGAGGTGCACTTCAACAGCAAGTACCAAGTGGTGGGGGGTCATATCTCCCACTACTTGCTGGAGAAGTCCAGGATATGTACCCAGAGTGCGGAAGAGAGAAACTACCATGTTTTCTATCTGCTATGCGCCGGCGCGCCACAGGAGTTGAGGACGGCGTTGAAGATCACCAAGCCTGATGATTATTTGGTAAGTAAATGATAATAAAAGTAAAAATAATTGTAAAAGTAAAAATAATGGTAAGTAAAAATAATTGTATTTCTGTATCTAAGTAGATTTGTACAAACACTTTTACACGTCAATGGGACGTTCTTCTTTTTTATCGACAATGACTTGTCTTCTCCGCAAAAAAATAAATATATTGCCCCTAAATACTAAATTTCTTATTTTTTATTTTATAAAAATACACTAGACAATGCAATAACTATAATATCCTCACTAGATTTTTTAATTATTAATATTTTTTTACAAAAATAGTGTGACATAGTATATAAAAAGCGTGACGGAGGTGTTTTACATACAAATAAAGTGTGTCCCTCTATGACCACTAAGGTAAACAATCTGCTCTCGAAAAAAAAAATCACATTGAAAGTTTCTATCCAAAAACATTTACTGAACTACTTAACCTTTGTTATTAAATTAATAAGAAGAAATATTTTTAAACGTTTCTATTATTAAATAAAAAAAATATTTTATTGGCTGTCTCCCGACGTATATGATTTTTGTTGCTACCTTCTGTCACTCATTTTATGGGACAAAATAATGTGCGTTAGCAATTTTGATCTTGGTCACTAGACAAGAGAATAGTCCTCCTCCACCTCGGACCCACGCTATGCATCTCTACGCCCCGGCAATGCCAGTTAGTCGCTCGCAAACAGTAAAAGGAGGTGCGTGTGTTTATTTAGCAACCGCTCTGTCACGTAAGTTACTACTTCCAAATGTTATTATAATTTCTGTGTTTTAATATTATTTTATTGATTCCTAATAAATATTTCATATATGCCTAGTTTTATGCGTAAATTAAAATTAGGAAAATCCTGAGAATCTCGAATACTACTGTTTTACACCTCTGTCACGAAGCACCTCTGTCACAAAAATGTGACGGAGTGGTATAACTCGTGACGGAGTGGTCATTTTTGTATGGAATTTAGAGCCTTAGTTAATATTCATAATAGATGATTGTTAGTTTTCTCATGTTGGTTATTATATCGTCGATTATTTTGTTAATTTAAGGTGTTACCATCAGGTAGATGGAAAAATGGCATTATCTGCGGCTGAAAGACAGCGACGGTGTCGTGAAAAAAGGAAACTTAACCCTGAAATCGTTGCAGAAGTGAAATTTAAGCTCATAAAAAGTTAGTTAAAGATGCACCAAAAGAATATAAAAAATAAAGAGACAATGGCAGATTAGAAATAAGAAGAGAAGGGAATGACAAACGTTTTGATGAACACCACCTCCTTCAAGTCCCAGACTACTTCCATATTGTAAGACTAAATTAATATATACCAAAGAATGGATACCAATCAATAAAATGAAATCGTTTATTTCGACCAACATAGGATCATAGACACACAACAAAAACACATAAACACAAATAAAATAAAAACACATACAATTAGAAAGACCATTTAAATATATTATTATTACATACTTCAATTGCCCAGTATATGAACCATACAGCAATGGTTCAGGTACTGGCAATCGAACCTCTGCGCGAATGCCCTCAGTATGCTGCAGGAGCTAGCCCGAACCCTAAACTTAAACTCTAAAGACTTATAGTAACATTTTAACGAAATATTATAATTAGTTATTGTTTTCTAAAATTAAAAATTGTTATAAGGTTAACTTTGTTCGGCGGGTAAACATTATTTACCACTCCGTCACTTCGTTAACCACTCTGTCACAATTTTGTCCCCCTTATAATTTAAGTTCAAAGTAATGTATGAACCACTTTATTGGTAATATTTACAAAAATAACGTTTTATAGTATTACATGCTAAACAATAAAGGTGTTCACTAGATTTTCAAGTTACTTTATTGGGCGACTTTCATAATATTAAATAGTTTTTTGTCCTAGGAAGCAAAAATGTGACAGAGTGGTATTGGATATTTTTTTTAAATGTTTATTTTAAGAATTCCGTCCAATGGAGCTAGATAAAAATAAATGTTTATATTCTTGATAAGGAAGTAATAAGAAACTGAAGATCTGATTTTAAATGAGAAATAAAAAAAATAAACATTTTTGTGACAGAGGTGTTGTTTTTTTGATACCATTCCTACGATATTTGAAATAAAACAAAAATTGCGAGTAATACTTCGATGCATTATATGTTTTTGAAATCTACAATAACAAGGCAATAACTTAAATCACATTTTACTAAACAAATCAGATGTTTACTTTTTTAACAAATATGAAAATTTGGCGGTCAGATTGTCGATAAAAAAGAAGAACGTCCCCAATCGTATTTTTAAAAATTAGATGAGGTCGGCGTTACCCATCTGACTACTCTGAGAAGAAAGGCCGAAACAAACTCACTGATCACAGGCTCTTTTAATGTCCAGACATAATCTTGGTCAGATCATGTTAAGACAATGTAGATTGGTGTCTGAAATGGTCTTTTGAGTTGGTGAAAAGTAGTTGATAAAGTACTGTAACTAATATTAATTATGGCCGATGACGGCGACGATACGGGCGACTCAGGCTCACGACACATAAATGTAGAATTAATAGACGTCGATTTTATCGATATCGATATTATTGTTGCAAAACTGACTTGTGCATCACTTTGTTTGCAACATTCGTCCTGACATTGTTGCATCGGCCAATCACAACCGCTGTAATTTCTTCGTCCCCCGGCCCGCAGTGGTGAGTCGTGTGCCTAGACGAAATCGGTCTATCAGCTCTCAAGTGGTTTTATTCTCTTTGGTCATGACCGATCTGAACATGGGCTCTCCGAACTTTCGCGCATGTACAGTCAGCAAAGGAGATAAGTATGCAGGGTCGTCGAATATAATTGAAGTTTACTAAGAAACCAATCGATGTTTTCGAATAAAATTTTATTTAGTTAATAGAAAACAAACAGTTCATTTATCAAATTAAATTTCATTCGAAAACATCAATCGGTTTCTTAGTAAACTTCAACTATATTCGACGACCCTGCATACTTATCTCCTTTGCTGACTGTACCTACTCTCACTCAGTCGCCCCACAAGACACCATTTGGTTTCTAAAAATATTTATCCTTCTGCGCAAAGTTCGAACCGGCCATGATTCAATGGCTGTATTGGAACTGCAGCTTAATAAAATATAAATGGCCTGAGAAAGACGTAGGTTACTTGCTTTGGTTTCGGACGTCCCGAGCGTTGGCAGCCCATTCGATTATTTTCTTATACTTAACGTAGTCCTTGCTCATATTTTTTGGTATACTTACTGAGCTTATAAAAGTGAATACCTTGAAAAGGGAAGTCTTGTATGGAGCTAATATTTCCAAGTAAACAAAATTCAATTAGTAATCATTAAAAATAAATACGTAACTCAAGATGATTTTCCTTGATACGTAAAAAATAATCTACTGTATCCAAAAAGGTGGTTATTGAAATAATTGAATAATAATTATTTTATAATTAGTCTTTTAAGATGGGTGCAACAGACCGTATTAAAATCCTCCAAAATCATTTTGCAGTCACCTTGCCAAATGAACACTACGTATGTAACGTAATGTGTCAATGCAAACATCGAATTAAGGTGCAAAAAATAAGTCGTACAAAATGCCTTGTTTCGGCCTAAACGCAAGGGGCCAGGGATATTATAGGCACATGATGGTTTTAAAACTTATAGGAAAATGAGGATTTTTGGGCTTAAGGTGCCACTTTTCGATATTTTTTCTATACAAACGGGAGAATATTACCTACTCCACTGTTTGACATTGTGCATCCAAAGTTAAACATGATATCGTTTAGACTTATTATTAATTGTGTCTGTACGGAAACAGAATAGTAAAATAAAAAGCCATTAAAAAGTTATGAGCCAACAAAGATTCGTTTTTCTTGCTATTTTTAACGTAACTTTGGGTGTAAATAAGTAATAAAAGATCTGTAAAATCTTCAAAACCAAGTCCGTACCGACAAAGCTCGGTTATCGAAGAGATCAATAAACTTTAATTGTAATTGATTTATGCAGTGGTTTATTCATAAAACTCGATTTTCCGAAGCACTTTTTGAATCTTTTTACGCGCTTATCAGTTCGAAACGGTGTTTCTGTGCGTGAGAACTAGACGTTGTTCGTGTAAACTAGCGTCTAACTGCTCATCACTGATACTAGCACTGCCGGACACGAAGCCAGGCGAGATAGTGTGCTTTTTGGCCATGACCACCTGCGAGTCCGAGCTCGCGACTAATTTACTGGCATGTCCTAAAATTTGAAGACTCATGTCTACCAACCCGCACTGGGCCACATGGTGGATGACAGCCCACTCCCTCTAGAAAAGAGGGAGGCTTTGTCCCAGCAGTGTAAACATAGACTGATTATGCTATGCTTATACTTAATGCATCGGCAAACCCCTTGGTGTTGCAGATGTCCAAAGGAGTCCCTCTGTTTACAAAACAATGACTTATGAAAACTACAAAGGTGAAAGACATAATCTTAAAACTCGCTCTCAACGTTTGATAAACAATATCATTGTTCTCCGATTGTTTTATCTAAAGATATTGTTTAACAGTTGTGTTACTATTTTGGTGTAGGTACACTAAAGCATATTATATAGTTCATGCTGTATAGACATTAGACAGCGTGGAAAGTGATACTCAAAGAAAACATTAGATTTTTTTTCATAAGTTAGTAAAACTGCATGTAGTTTTTTTTTTTCAAGTTGCTTGCCCTATACCCGGGAATCGAACATCTGAAAAGCGAAAAAAGAACATCCTGAAAAGAGTTATTAATATTATAACACTACAGCTGGTACCGCTTTTACTGTTCAACTTGTGTGTTACGTAAAATTGAAATTCAAATGTGGCAATGCTATTTGCCAGAATTAATATTGCTTGTGATGACATATGGCACTGAGGCGTGGTCTTTAACTGCTGGCCTTTTAGAGAGACTGAGAGTCACTCAACGAGCAATCAAAAGAGCTATGCTCGGAGTTTCTTTGCGTGATAAAATCCGGAACGAGGATATCCGACGAAGAACGAGAGTCACTGACATAGCTCTTAAAATATGCAAGTTGAAGTGGCAATGGGCAGGCCACATCGCTCGTAGAAATGATACCCGATAGGGAAGAAAAGTTCTTGAGTGGCGACCACGAACCGAAAGACGCAGCGTAGGTAGGCCTCCCGCTAGGTGGACCAACGACATCGTGAGAGTCGCGGGCAACTGATGGATGCAAGTGGCGGATTGTCGTTCGACGTGGTGGTCTAAGGGGGAGGCCTTTGTTCAGCTACGTCTTCCGGCTGATGATGATGATGATGATGATGATGAATATTGCTTGTTGAATGAATTATTCATTGTTTATCTTATGACGAGCAATATAAAATTATAATTTTCAAAAAAATTCAGTAATGGAGACACAAATTCACAAACACCAACTTATTAATACTTTTGTCCTCAGTATCTTAAAAATGGTTGCACTCAATACTTCACGACTGCCAACTCGGAGAAGAAAATCGCCGCCAACTGCAAGAGCAAGCAGCAGCAAACTAAAGGTGGTCTGCGAGACCCTATCCTTGACGATGTGGAAGACTTCGAAAGGCTTAATCAGGTATGAGATCTATGAATATTTAGTCCACATAC
This sequence comes from Globia sparganii, assembly GCA_949316385.1. NCBI lineage: Eukaryota > Metazoa > Arthropoda > Insecta > Lepidoptera > Noctuidae > Globia > Globia sparganii. The sequence goes on from OX438654.1 coordinate 21,747,293, forward strand.
GTATGTGTACGTAACATGAAATGTAACAAACGTTGAAACCAACATGTTGTCTAAACACCAAATATATTTAAACACATCGCTCATTTGGAGGAACATCGACGTAACTGCTATTTTAAAATTTTGTTTTACATCTTTGTTTTTCCTTAAGTAAATACATTTTCTAAGTCGTATTTAAATCATTTTTGGGAAAAAAATACATTTACGTCGATGTTTCTCCAAATGAGCGACATGTTGAAACAAATACCAATGTGTGTTTATTTGGTGTTTGCGCCTTGTTTTTGTGTTACATTTGATATTTTTGGAGTTTGGACATTTTATGTAACGTGTAAAAAATAATTTTACAAATCGGTTTATAAATGACGGCGTACTGAGGTAAGTAACAAACATATATTTTTTTAAATACGACCGAATTGAGAACCTTCTCTTTTTTTGAAGTCGGCTAAAAAACGAAAATGCGAAACCAACGACACCGACTTCCAAAATTAAAGTTATTTTTCACTTTATTGTGTTTTTTGGAAGTCGGTTGTTATGACATAATAGTAGATTATTGCATCGAGCGCAAAGCGAGTTATTAATGCACGACTACGGTTGTAAAATTACGTAATTTTACCGAAAACGCTGGTAAAATACGGTAATTTTAGCGTAATTTATATAAATTACGGTAAAATTACCGGTGGCACGACATTCTAAATTTTAATTTATTTGAAATCACGCGTGGGGTTACAAAATCAAAATGCGACGTTGCTAGTGGGCTCCGTCAAGTTGTACGGCAAAATTCGATAGATTATAGATTTGTTTTATTTTTCTGTTTTTTTTTTGTCATTTGTTTAATTTTATTAATTAAATTGTTGATTCTGAGAACTGTAGTTAGTATAATACTAAATACAAGTAATTTTCCAAAAACTAACATTTTAATTTTTACTGGCCTTTGCACATAACATACATATATTATTAAATCGATGACGTGGTATAATTCATATTCAGTATATGAATATGAAAATATAGTGAAAGAGTAAGATACATACAAACACACTCATTCATTACCGTATTTATGTTTGTAGAACGTAAAATTACGATTTTTACGTTTGTTACCCTAATTTACCATGGTAATTTTACTGCTTCGCATCCCTATGCACGACTATTATGTTGGTGCCCGAGCGCACGCGAGGGCACTAAATTAACACCAGTGCATTAATTACTCATTTTAGCAAGGTGCGTAATCTACTTTTCTTTCAACTACCAATCTACCTACCTACCGTGATAAAATATACCTACTCAAAATAAAAACTCAAGTTAATGAAAACAAAGTATCCCGCAACTTTTGCGGCAAAAGGTTATTAACAATTTAATTTTGCAGCTGTTTTTATACTTTCTGCAGTTGAATCCATTTCGCTATCGCTGTCTGTTTCCAAATTTTTCTAAACTTTTTTTTGCTAAATATGAAGTGTCAAAGTTTTACAATCATACAAAATGCGCGCCATTTGTTTTTGTTTTTTTTTTTCACCAAGTCGGTTTTATTCAGCCGATTTTTATTTTCAGCCAGTATCTTTTTGATCGAATGCATACATTTTATATTAAACTTAATGGAGACATTAAAACCTCTGTGGTAAATTTATCTCTAAATAAAAAATAAAAAACAGTGCATTAATGAAAAACTGTGCAACAATGAGATTTCATATAACCCTACTGCACTGTTTTGGTTCTAAGCAAAGAATATGTCCTTTGTGAACGGTTTTGTAGTGATTAATGATGATAACAGTACTATGTAGTTGAAAGCAAAGATTATTAACACACCTTTTCGAGTTAATGGAAGCAATCAGTAAAATCTACCCCTTAAACTTTATTACTTTACTTTATTTTAATTTATTTTCATTTCTGAATTGTTTATATTTTTTTAGTACGTACGCTTTTAATGTGCACGTCTTTCTACATCGTTCTCACATGTATGATTTCAACATGAATGATGTACTTAACCAAGATTTTTGTAACAATTTTATGATTTAAAAGAGTATCCGTAGAGTTTCTTGCCCGTTCTTCTACACAGGTACCTACGCTTTGGAATGGGCAACTAGCTTCATCTTTCTGACTGACCGACCCTTGACAATTCAAAAGTGCCTATAATTGGTTTATTTGAAATAAATGCTTTGAATTTGAGTCGAGTTTGATTTTTGAAAAACTCATAAGTAAGTACTTTTTATTTTAAGTATTAGTGCCGAGTTTCGAGTTAATCCGACAGCGAGTTAATTTTTAGGGTTCCGTATCTCAAAAGGAAAAACCGGAACCCTTATAGGATCACTTTGTTGTCCGTTCGACCGTCCGTCCGTCCGTCTATCTGTCAAGACCTTTTATCTCGGGAACTCGCAGATGTATCAAGTTGAAATTAAAACCATATACTCAGGTCTGTGGTCCCTTTAAGCTGTGAAAAACTCAAACTTCTAAGGTAATGTAAACAAAAAAATATGGCCGTTTATGCCGCAAGAAAACGTATATTTCGACACTTTCAAGGGAACAAAAATGTATTTGGTACTTCCCGTTGACCTAGAATCATGAAATTTGGCAAGAAGCAAGGTCATATAGCACAAGTAAAGGAAAAAAACCGAAAACCGTAAAGGACATGTCTGGTGGAACAATGGGCGATTGTCTAGGTAGTCAAAGAAAATGTTCAGTAATGATTGTTATATTATTATAATCGTCGTATTTTATAGTTTATCAATTAATAAGTTTCAGGAGTCAGGATCTTGCGAAAACTAGTCATAATAAAGTTATATATGCTGGGGATTTTTCTTAGTTTTTTTGTATAGCGCCATCTGTGAGCGAATACAGGTACTAATTGGTGGTTTGCCTGTGTGAGGTTATTGAAACGTTTAATATTTTGTTAGTCTGAGATCATATTCTTCAGTTTTTTGGATATTTCTATTTGTATAACAAAAATGTAAAGCACCTATTGTTTATCTATTAAATATTTACTAAGTGTTACTAAAACATTTTTAGTACTTCCCGTTAAAAATGACAAAGCAAAAGCTACGATTGAGCACTGTTTTTTTTGAGAATTATGTTACGCAAGTAATACTGAATTAATAAATCCATAGTAATTTAGATCTAAATTTTTAAATCTTACTGTAAAACCTTAAATCGTGAACATTATCGATACCAGAATTACCAGAGGGCAGAAATTGGACATGTCCTTTGTAGTTACATACCTACTTTGTACGGAACCCTCGGTGCGCGAGTCCGACTCGCACTTGACCGGTTTTTTTCTGACCTATTAACTTTGTCACTCCCTGAATCAATAATAAAGATTGTCACTATTTACTGAGGCAAATGTTGCCAAGTTTCTTAACGAAAGAAATAAAATTTTTCATTTTATTTTGCCTTTTCAGCCCCACAGTTTTTACTATTTTTTGAGTTAATCAAGCCTCGCAGTAAAATCCGCCCCTGGAAAATTAACTACTTCTTTTCACCACGTTAGTGGTAGATTTTCGAAAAACTTTGATACACGTTATTCTTTATTTTTGGTTTTAAGAATAAGTACTGAGTTTCAATTTAATCGAACTGCGCGTTAAAATTCTTCCATAAAAATTTTTAAACCCCCAATCCCCCTGTAGCGGGTAGTTTAGAAAAACAAAAAATTACTAACTTCAGAATTTACTTAGATAAGTATTTTTGCCAAGTTTCAAGTTTATTAACCAAATTATTAAGAATTTTCATATAAGCTGCATCCCCGCTTTTCACCCCCACAGGGGTTTTGAAAAATCGTTTAAGATGTGTTCATAAGTTGACTCAAAGATTATTTATACCAATTTTCTAGTAAATCAAGCCACGCAGTAAAATCCTCCCTTGTAAAATCAACTACCCCTTTTCACCCCGTTAGCGGTAGATTCTCGAATAACCCTGATACACGTTGTTCATTATTTCTGGTTTTAAGTATAAATACTGAGTTTCGAGTTAATCGGATTGCGCGTTAAAATTCTTCCATAAAAATATAGACACCCCCCAATTCCCCTGTAGGGGGTAGTTTAGAAAAAAAATTACTAACTTCACAATTTACTTAGATAAGTATTTTTGCCAAGTTTCAAGTTTATTAACCAAATTATTAAGATTTTTCATATAAACTGCATCCCCGCTTTTCACCCCACAGGGGTTTTGAAAAATCGTTTAAGATGTGTTCATAAATTGACTCAAAGATTATTTATACCAATTTTCTAGGAAATCAAGCCACCCAGTAAAATCCTCCCCTTTAAAATCAACTACCCTTTTTCAACCCGTTAGCGGTAGATTCTCGAATAACCCTAATACAAGTTGTTCATTATTTTTGGTCTTAAGTATAAATACTGAGTTTCGAGTTAATCGGATTGCGCGTTAAAATTCTTCCATACAAATTTTGACACCCGTCGGGAGATAAACGATTAAAATTTCAGGGAGTAGTTTAGAAAAACAAAAAAAAATTACAAACTTCATAATTTACTTAGATAAGAATTCGTGGCAAGTTTCAAGTTTATTAACCCAAGAAATTAAATTTTTCATAAAAACAAAATCGCCCCTTTCCAACCCCTTAAAGGTCGAATTTCCCAAAACCCCTTCTTATTGTTCCCCTACATAATAAAAGGAAGCCATGTGCAAAAATTTATGTTCCTAGGCCCAGTAATGGCTATGCGTTGATATGTCAGTCAGTCAGTTAGTTTCTTCTTTTTTAAATATAATATATAGAATATAGATAGATATGAGTTCTGTTATTTTTTATAGGTTTTACAGACTATGTTGGCATGACAAGTTATAAATAGCTTTCATGGCTTACTTTGCCATAAAAGTTATTAAAATTATGAAAGGATATGTTTAATACAAACGTGTTTATTTTTTATCTGCCAGAAATATAACTATTATTCCTCTTCCAGGCTCTATCCCGGGTCGGTCTCACAGAAGAAGAGAAAAAAGCAGTGTATTCCGTAGTAGGAGCCGTTCTACACCTCGGTAACGTGCAGTTTGAAGAAGACAGCGGCGCACGAGGCGGGTGCCGCGTAGCGCCCGCGACCGAACATGCGCTGGCCACGGCGGCCGGCCTGCTGGGCGTGGAGCCCGGCGAGCTGCGCATGGCGCTAGTGTCGCGCCTCATGCAGAGCTCGCGGGGAGGACTCAAGGGGACCGCTATCATGTGAGTATTATTTGCCCACGGCGGCCGGCCTGCTGGGCGTGGAGCCCGGCGAGCTGCGCATGGCGCTAGTGTCGCGCCTCATGCAGAGCTCGCGGGGAGGACTCAAGGGGACCGCTATCATGTGAGTATTATTTGCCCACGGCGGCCGGCCTGCTGGGCGTGGAGCCCGGCGAGCTGCGCATGGCGCTAGTGTCGCGCCTCATGCAGAGCTCGCGGGGAGGACTCAAGGGGACCGCTATCATGTGAGTATTATTTGCCCACGGCGGCCGGCCTGCTGGGCGTGGACCCCGGCGAGCTGCGCATGGCGCTAGTGTCGCGCCTCATGCAGAGCTCGCGGGGAGGACTCAAGGGGACCGCTATCATGTGAGTATTATTTGCCCACGGCGGCCGGCCTGCTGGGCGTGGACCCCGGCGAGCTGCGCATGGCGCTAGTGTCGCGCCTCATGCAGAGCTCGCGGGGAGGACTCAAGGGGACCGCTATCATGTGAGTATTATTTGCCCACGGCGGCCGGCCTGCTGGGCGTGGACCCCGGCGAGCTGCGCATGGCGCTAGTGTCGCGCCTCATGCAGAGCTCGCGGGGAGGACTCAAGGGGACCGCTATCATGTGAGTATTATTTGCCCACGGCGGCCGGCCTGCTGGGCGTGGACCCCGGCGAGCTGCGCATGGCGCTAGTGTCGCGCCTCATGCAGAGCTCGCGGGGAGGACTCAAGGGGACCGCTATCATGTGAGTATTATTTGCCCACGGCGGCCGGCCTGCTGGGCGTGGACCCCGGCGAGCTGCGCATGGCGCTAGTGTCGCGCCTCATGCAGAGCTCGCGGGGAGGACTCAAGGGGACCGCTATCATGTGAGTATTATTTGCCCACGGCGGCCGGCCTGCTGGGCGTGGACCCCGGCGAGCTGCGCATGGCGCTAGTGTCGCGCCTCATGCAGAGCTCGCGGGGAGGACTCAAGGGGACCGCTATCATGTGAGTATTATTTGCCCACGGCGGCCGGCCTGCTGGGCGTGGACCCCGGCGAGCTGCGCATGGCGCTAGTGTCGCGCCTCATGCAGAGCTCGCGGGGAGGACTCAAGGGGACCGCTATCATGTGAGTATTATTTGCCCACGGCGGCCGGCCTGCTGGGCGTGGACCCCGGCGAGCTGCGCATGGCGCTAGTGTCGCGCCTCATGCAGAGCTCGCGGGGAGGACTCAAGGGGACCGCTATCATGTGAGTATTATTTGCCCACGGCGGCCGGCCTGCTGGGCGTGGACCCCGGCGAGCTGCGCATGGCGCTAGTGTCGCGCCTCATGCAGAGCTCGCGGGGAGGACTCAAGGGGACCGCTATCATGTGAGTATTATTTGCCCACGGCGGCCGGCCTGCTGGGCGTGGACCCCGGCGAGCTGCGCATGGCGCTAGTGTCGCGCCTCATGCAGAGCTCGCGGGGAGGACTCAAGGGGACCGCTATCATGTGAGTATTATTTGCCCACGGCGGCCGGCCTGCTGGGCGTGGACCCCGGCGAGCTGCGCATGGCGCTAGTGTCGCGCCTCATGCAGAGCTCGCGGGGAGGACTCAAGGGGACCGCTATCATGTGAGTATTATTATGTAGTATGTTCCTGGAAGGACTTGATGGAGACCCATGCCCAACAGTAGGACAATATAGACTGTACAAAAGAATACGCTTAAGAGACTATATCCTTAACTTTTTGAACAATGGATTGTGTTCTCAGATTTTGGAATAATGGTGCAGTCTGCTAGAAAAACGTTAATTCTCACAATTTTATTTTTATGGTGCCAATCGACGCAGTTTCAGATTAAATCTTTTTTGTATTTAAACTTCAACAACGAATAAAACACACACAAATGCAAAAATGCCTATCATATTCGAAAAGTTTCTAAAAAAAACTGCAGAAAAGGTAATAAAGCCGTTATATTTCCTACCCAGGGTTCCTTTAAAGACGTACGAAGCAAACAACGCACGCGACGCGCTAGCGAAAGCCGTGTACAGTCGTCTGTTCGACTACATCGTGCATCGCATCAACATCAGCATACCCTTCCAAGCGTCCGCTTACTACATCGGAGTGCTCGATATCGCTGGCTTCGGTAAGTTTATACATTTGCTATTTAGCAATTTAACTCGATCTTCGGCAACTCTCATCCAAGAGTTGCCGAAGATCGAGCTAAATTGCGTTCGGTTGGAGAGGCCTATGGCCAGCAGAGGAGTAATTGTAGATCTGTTGGATTTCTCATCTCAATTGGGTAAACAAATATTCTTTAGTGAAATATTTCATTGAGTTCAGACTGCTTCCAAACATTGCTAAACCTTGACGATTTTTATGGTATTTTTTAATTATCAAAGGAAAGGGTCCTTTCAAAGTAACGGAGAATCCTTTGGTAACAGATCGTGGATAGTCTATCTTTTTATGCGAAGCTGATCAAGAATAAATATATTCATTTTCTTGGCGGTCCATGGTATGCGGAGCATTCTTCGCCGACACCACAAAAGCCTCTATCTTTTTCCGTTCTATTGCCCGAATCGTCCACGACCTCCGATTCATAAAGGAATATCGAGAATACCAGTGTCCGGACAAGTCTCATCTTGGTGACATTGGCAAGTCGCCAATGTCACCAAGATGAAACTCGCAGATCTAGAATTTGTCAGCGAGTTTATATACCTCGGATCGCTACTTACTGACCAGGGAAGAAGCGAAAGAGAGATCAAGAGAAGGACACAAATGGCCAAAGCTGCAATGAGTAAGCTGACACGTATTTGGCAGGAAAGAAAAGTTTTCTTTCCTGATCTCTCTTTCGCTTCCTCCCTGGTCAGTAAGTAGCGATCCGAGGTATATAAACTCGCTGACAAATTCTAGATCTGCGAGTTCTCCCGTTCTTGGAGAGTGGACCGGTTCTGTCGATGAGCGTGACTTTTGTCTTCGACTTATTGATAGTAAGTCCGACCAGTCCACTCTCGTATTCTACTCTGCGATACAGATCAGCTAGCTCCTTTTCTGAAGATGCAAAGACTGTGGTATCATCCGCTTATCTCATTCCCCCCGACAGAGACGCCTCCCTCTCAATCTTCTAAGGGTTTCCTCATTATGTATTCACCATAGATATTAAAGAGAATAGGAGAAAGAATACATCCCTGTCTTACCCCCTTTTCTGGCTGAAAGGGTCTGAGATGACGTCATTATCCCTTACCATGAATACCCCGTCTTGGTACAGATTAGCGATTAACGAGACCAGGTGTTGAGGTACGCCCATCTCTTCTAATATGGTCCACAGGCAATCCCATCTGACGCAATGAAACGCCTTCTAGTAATCGATGAAGCACATTAATACCGATGTGTTGAACTCTCGGCTTTTTCAATTATTTGCCTCACATTCACAATCTGTTCTTTTGTGCCTCGACCTTTCACAAAACCCGCCTGTTCACTGGGTATTTGCCACTGAAGGTACGATTGCAGTCGTCCGTTGATTACGGAAAGCATTATCTTGCTAGCATGAGATATATGTGCGACTGTTAATTTTCAGGAAGAGATCCCTTGTCTGAAATTTTTCGCATGATTTTCTATGTCCTGACAAACTGAATTCAGGCAGTCATTATAGTCCCTGCGGCATAGACGTTGAACCATTGCCGAAATTTCCCGGTACTCTGCAAGCGCAGATTCAGCATTGCCTTTAAGTAGTCCCTTTCGCTCTCTGATAGCCTTCCACGTTTCTTCAGTTATCCATATCTTTTTCGGAGCATCGACTGCCTTGCTCTGGCTCTCTGTGCGTGATGAGGGATTTTCCACTCTGTTCCAGTCGTCGTCGGTTATTTCACTTATACAGTTATAATACATATCGTTCACATTTTCAAACTTTTTTACAAAAAAAAAAAAAACCGCCGACTTCCAAAAAAAAAAAACACAACAAAGTGAAAAATACTTTCGGAAGTCGGTGTCGTAGGTTCTGCATTTTTGTTTTTTGACACTGACCTCCTTTTATTGATGTCGGTTAAAAAAGTTAATATTCTACTGGTTCTCGAAATACCCGACAGAGTTGTGCTATGTCAAAAGGTCAGGATGACGCTGCAACAGCAAATCTGTAGTCTTCCAATATTAATATTCTAAAACAATAATAAAAATCATAAATCCTTACTTTCATCCACAGAATACTTCCAAATGAACAGCTTCGAGCAGTTCTGCATCAACTACTGTAACGAGAAACTACAGCAGTTCTTCAACGAGCGCATCCTGAAGAACGAACAGGAGCTGTACAAGCGAGAGGGGCTGAACGTGCCCGAGATCAGATTCGTGGATAACCAGGATTGTATTGGTAAGAAATTTTTATTGGTTTAGATTTTTCCGAATATATTTAAAATTTGGGCCGGTCTGTGCACACGTGGGGCCTGAGGGTGGGCGGCATCGCCGAGGCCGGCCGGGGAGGGGCCGCGGGGTGACAGGCTGCACACGTGGGGCCTGAGGATGGGCGGCATGGCCGAGGCCGGCCCGGGGAGGGGCCGCGGGGTGAGTCTGCACACGTGGGGCCTGAGGGAGGGCGGCAACGCCGAGGCTGGCCCGGGGAGGGGCCGCGGGGTGACAGGCTGCACACGTGGGGCCTGGGGATGGGCGGCAACGCCGAGGCTGGCCCGGGGAGGGGCCGCGGGGTGACAGGCTGCACACGTGGGGCCTGAGGATGGGCGGCAAGGCCGAGGCCGGCCCGGGGAGGGGCCGCGGGGTGAGTCTGCACACGTGGGGCCTGAGGGAGGGCGGCAACGCCGAGGCTGGCCCGGGGAGGGGCCGCGGGGTGACAGGCTGCACACGTGGGGCCTGAGGATGGGCGGCATGGCCGAGGCCGGCCCGGGGAGGGGCCGCGGGGTGAGTCTGCACACGTGGGGCCTGAGGGAGGGCGGCAACGCCGAGGCTGGCCCGGGGAGGGGCCGCGGGGTGACAGGCTGCACACGTGGGGCCTGAGGATGGGCGGCAAGGCCGAGGCCGGCCCGGGGAGGGGCCGCGGGGTGAGTCTGCACACGTGGGGCCTGAGGGAGGGCGGCATCGCCGAGGCTGGCACGGGGAGAGGCCGCGGTGTGACAGGCTGCACACGTGGGGCCTGAGGGTGGGCGGCTTCGCCGAGGCCGGTTCGGGGGGGGCCGCGCGGTGACTGTCTGCACAAGTGGGGCCTGAGGGTGGGCGGCATCGCCGACGCGGCCCGTGGAGGGGCCGCGGGGTGACAGTCTGCACAAGTGGGGCCTGAGGGTGGGCGGCATCGCCGACGCGGGCCCGGGGAGGGGCCGCGGTCTGACAGGCTGCACACGTGGGGCTGAGCATGGGCGGCGTCGCCGGGGCCGGCCGGGGAGGGGCCGTGGGGTGACAGGCTGCATACGTGGGGTTGAGGGTAGGCGGCATCGCCGAGGCCGGCCCGGGGAGGGGCCGCGGGATGACAGTCTACACACGTGGGGCCTGAGGGTGGGCGATATCGCCGAGGCCGGCCCGGGGAGGGGCCGTGGGGTGACAGGTTGCACACGTGGAGCCTGAGGGTGGGCGGCATCGCCGAGGCCGGCCCAGGGAGAGGCAGCGGGGTGACGGGCTGCACACGTGGGGCCTGAGGGTGGCTGGCATCGCCGAGGCCGGCCCGGGGAGGGGCCGCGGGGCGACCTGGATGCGTACCGCCAAGGATGCCTGGAAGGATTCGGGGAGGCCTTTGATCAGCAGAGCAGTGGGACAGTGTAGGCTTACTTTTAAAAAAAATACTTTTAGACTGCTAAGAGACGATAAATAACTTCTGATTCTAAATTAAATACTTATTTGTTTTGCTTTATTTCTTTAGATTTAATCGAGAGCAGGAATCACGGTATATTTCATTTGCTGGACGAAGAATCGAAGCTTCCAAAGCCCGAGTTCGGCCACTTTACACATTCCGTACACAAACAACTGGCTGTGAATAACAACAGGTAATGTAAAACAAGGGTACTAATGATGATGGTTTTATCTTAAGCGCTTCAAATTTTCATGGTGTGTATAATAACATTATTATGGCTAAACATTAATTATATAAATTGTGGAGCTTATCCAAAAGGAAACGCACACATAACATAAATTACAAACAAGCTACGCAAACAAGTAATAAAATAATATGATGGTTATTACTTAAGTTAAAACATGAAAGATGACATGATTTAGAAGTTACCCTAAAATATACAACATGTAACGGTAAATGCGCAAAACCTAAAAATAGTTTGTTCATAATTGACTACTGAATCGATTTCAGTAATTTTAGTATAGGTTTTTTTTTCAATAATTATGTATTTTGCCATACTATCCGCCGATTGAGCCACGGAAAATTAAGTCTTATTTTAAGCCAATAAGACTCAATTTTGAATGCATAAACTAGAGCTAGGATCAACACGATTTTCTTCATAAAAATAGTTATCTTTAAAAAAAATAGTTTTGGTCATTGTATTATGCTTTTGTAGCGGTATCTACAACGACGCCACATGCGAACAACGCGTCATACTGACGTCACAAAAATCCTGCATCTCGCAAGCAGAGTTTACCGAGCAACTAGCATACATACAACGGCCCGACATGAATCATTGGGCAGTTGCCCGCCAGACACAACACCCGTCTGGTCGGAGGATCCTCCCTTTTCTATAGAGTATGAGTGAACTTTACACCCTGTTCCTTATACCTCTATACTTTTAACTTAACGTTACAAGTTGTATATGACACGAATTGATTGCGACAACAGGTCGATAGAGCAGAATGAAAATGACAGCGGATTGTATAACATGTACACATGCTATACAATCAGAAACGATGGATGGACTGTGTGAATGATGATGATATGGTTAGAAAGAGGGTGGCTACCGAGATGATGACTAATATTTATATTTATTTATTTATTTTTTTTATTATTATTATTTTTTTATTTTTATTATTTTTATTTTTTGTTTTTTTTTATTTTTTTTTTTTTTTGTATGGAAGATAATAAATGTTGCGCCGACCACAAATATATTGGTATAAGGGCAGAAGAAAGAGAAATGAAACTAGGCCGCTATCCCACTGGTGTTTTACGAGCGTCGGCGTCTCTCGAACGTCTGCGCAGCGTCAACGTTGCGCAGACGTGACGTTGACGTCGCGTCGTCGCGTGACAAGTATTAACGTCCGCTGAACGCAACGTCAACGTCGCGTCTGCGCAACGTTAACGTCGCGTTTGTTGGCAACAGTATCATGTGCGCGATGTTAACGTCGCGTTCAGCGGACGTTAATGCTTTTCACGCACAGACGCGACGTTGACGTCAACGCTCGTAAAACGCCAGTGGGATAGCGGCTATCAACAGTAAATTTCAATGATGCAAGGCATATGATTTTGATCCATTCACAATTAGTGTGAATTCGGCCAGAAGGTACTTAAGCCTCAAATTTTTCAAGTAGCGGTAGGTTTATTGTTGTTTTTGTTATTTTATTGTTTTCTTCATTTTCTTTATTATTATTTTAGTCATATAAATGCAAAGTATTTATATTGTTTCTTACTTTAGTTTAGGCGATGTGTTTTCTGTTTTTGTGCTCACACTATAAATTATTATTTTGAGTCTGTGAGGATTTATAATTGACTTTCAGGTGACTATGGTTTCCTTTTTACTTGTTTTTATTAGCTGTAAGTGCTCCATGTACTAAAATAAATAAATAATTAAAAAAGTCGGTTTAAAATGTAAACAAGTGAATATGGATTTAAACGAACGGCGCATGCGTGCGGGCCACACTCGCACAGAGGAGCGCTCAACACATTGTATGTACGTTTGCAGGTTACAAGTGCCGCGCACGTCGCGCCTGAAGGCTCACCGCACGCTGCGCGATGATGAAGGATTCTTGTTGCGACACTTTGCTGGCGCCGTCTGCTATAATACGGTAAATATTATAACAATACTAACTGACCCCGCAAACGTCGTTTTGCAAAAAAAAAAAATAGATAGTAGCCGATTCTCAGACCTACCACACAAAATTTCATACAAATCGCTCCAGCCGTTTCGGAGGAGTATGGTAACTAATACTGTGACACGAGAATTTTATATATTAGATTCTCTTATCGATTGTGTTACGTTAGTTGTTTTTGGTTGAATTAACTTCAGGAATCGAGATAGCATTGATATGTACATAAATTAACACTTTCCCATGGAGGTAGACAACGTGCCAGCGTATCTGCTGCTGTTGGATCAATATATATTTTCTAAATTATTAATATAACTATAATCATATTTAATAATGAGTAAAGGAATGCCTATTGAAACCAATACAGACGCTTCACTTACATTCGACATCTTTCACTCGAAGTGACACACTCGAACACAAAATTAATCAGAAAGAACCGACCCAACGATGTCTGAAATGAACCAAATCACTCGAGTGAAGCGTCTAATGTTGGTTCAAGTTCAGTTTCAGGCATTATACTAATATTTAAATACGTTATAGAAAGTGTGATCAAGTTTCTCGTAAAGAAATCCATCTGCCAAATATCAACTTTTGTCATCTCAAAACTAAAAACCAACCTTTAACCTTCACAGAATCAATTCATAGAGAAGAACAACGACGCCCTCCACGCGTCCCTAGAATTCCTCGTCCAGGAATCGAACAGCAAGCTAGTGCAGCAACTGTTCCAGAACACCGACAACAACAACGCTAAAGGGAAACTCAACTTTATCTCCGTAGGCGCAAAGTTCCAAGCGCAACTATCGCAGTTGATGAACAAATTGAAGGAGAATGTAAGTACTCATAGTAGAAACACACATAGGTACTATTCGCACACATACACAGCACAGCACAGTACTATCAAACAGTGGCGAAGGGTGAATTTATGACAGAGATAAGCCGGATCAAGAAAAAAATGTCAATATAACGTTTCATTATATTTCAATTATGAATTGACTATAGAGTGGTTGTGTTCTGGATTTTCGACGAAAAGCCGGCGCGGCGGGATATCGAGTTGTATGGTACTTTCGCCACTGCTATCCAAAGATAATACTGTTTTTCCGGCTGGTAGTAAATGTATGCGAAAGTCTGTAGAAACCTTTAACATAAGAGACACGTAACGCAAAATGTGTGTATTTAAATATACTTTTCACTTCTCATACTCTAAAAGTTCGTCTTTATGTTGTGGCATAAAGTCACTTTTTGTGCTCGAGTGTATATTTTTTTTATAAGACTAAAATAATCGGGTCCAACAGCCACACGCACAATAAAACGTCGCAGATTAAAATCGTTATTTTATTTCACTAACCAGATAAAATATAGTTGTCATTTATTATTAAAAAACGCAAAGAAACTTATTATTAATTTAATTATTATGACTTGGCAGCTTGAAGTACCCAAGCAAGTCGAATGGCACACGTTGAAAATTAAAAAAAAAACTTTTAAAAAGTTTCGTGGCGTTAATTAATAGGTACTCTTCTTCAATTTTGCAACATTTTTGAACAGTGAAAATACTGTTATATACTTGCCTGTTTCATTTTCTCGCAATCGAAATGAAAAGCAGAGTGTATATAACTCGGGCATAAACGACCCATTTTTACCCCTCGACTTAACTATCCACCCTCGCCTGAAAACTTCTCGGGATGAAATGGCTTCTTTTATGCGCTGGTTGTACAATCCACTATTGTATTTGTTAGGTTTATATGGCTGGGTATACGATTAGGGGAAGACCAAAGAAACGATGGATGGACTGTGTGAAAGATGATATGGCTAGACAGCAAGCAGAAAGGAATGACTACCGAGATGACGACTAATAGAGAATTATGAAAGAAAATTAATGTTGGGCCGACCACAGATAAAGTGATATAAGGGCAGAAGAACGATGATGATAATAATAGTAATATATTTTATTTAATTTGACAACATTGGTCCACTGGTTAGTATAAAGCTTATCAACTAAGTGTTAGTATTTATTATCTAAGTACGTGTATTTTTCACCCCTGCCACACCAACAACCGAACAAAGTGTTTCACTAACGGTACATCGTGCTGTTCAGCTAGGGTTTTCAAAATACTGTTGCGGCTAGCCCTCATTCTGCCTACTAGGGATGCGGTCTTTTTCCTCATAATGGCTTAAAAGTCATCAGTTCGTGCTACAGCAAACATGCTTGACGCGCTGCAGAACCTGGGCAACCCCAACAGCACCCTGAAGTCATTATTATATTGCACACGCAGAGCATCTAGAGCCCTCCGCGTATAGCTGACCCACAAACTGCTCGTGTAGAACCCCTGACAACAAGCTTTAAACAGAGTTATTTTGACTTCGCGCGGAACTAGTTGGCCGCGCCTTAGGTATGTGAGCGGTAGGACGGAGGGGCGGGGGTCCATTACTCATTACGGGCGTTGCGAACCGCCGCCTCTCCCCTTTCCCCACCTCAGCAGCCAACTAGTTCCGCGCGGACTATAGTTAATGTTTTGTTTTAAAGTTCCTTTAGGTACTTTCAAGGTTTCATTAAAATAACTCCTCGCGAAACAACATCTAACTACGCATAGTCAAATGTTGTTACTTAAAATTATGAGTTTAGAATAACATATTGTGCGTGGCGAGATACTATACGTGTAAACAACGCCTAAACTACATTCAGTCAGATTAGCACGTGACTGAACTATTTATAACAATATTTTTGACGTGATAACGTCTTATAAATCGATGAACACCGGCTGCACGCACGAAAAAGTGTCACGTTCCGCCTGAGCCTGAGCGTGCAAGCGAGAGCGCGGAACAAGCGATAGAGAGGCAAGATCGGCCCAAGCGTTGGCTTGTGACACATTTATTCATCAATGTTTCTTTATGACGTTATCACGTAACACTATCATCCGTCAACCGACTTTACAGACAACCTATTTTTCTTCATTCCCAGGGCACAAATTTCGTTCGTTGCATAAAGCCAAACACCCGCATGGTGGGTCGCGAGGTCGAAGGTTCTCTAGTACTAACTCAGCTGGAGTGTTCGGGAACTATCGCCGTGCTAGAGCTCATGGAGCATGGCTACCCTTCAAGAGCGCCCTTCAATGATCTACACGAGATGTATAAGAAATATCTGCCGCAGAAGTTGCAGAAACTGTCGGCGAAGTTGTTCTGTGAGGTTAGTACACGAAATAGGAAGTCGGCATTTGGGTGCCGAGAGGTTGTTATTGGCCCCGATTCTGTTGTTCACAACTAAATTTAAGTTCAGTGCATCTTTTTCTTTCTATTTCATTATGAAAAGGACAAGATAAATATTAGTTTAGTCCTGTCAAATTAGTCAGCGCCTGACGTAAGTTAGTAGCCAATTTTTTAATCTCGTGTAACTTGTCTATGGATTATCTAATTTGACAGGACTAAACTAATATTTTATCTTCTGTCATTTTCATAATGAAATAGAAAGAAAAAGATGCACTGAACTTAAATTTAGTTTAGTTTATGAACAACAGAATCGGGGCCATTATCTTTGTTTGATAAATTACTAGACAGTAAAAAAAACGCCCTTTTTTATGAAAGTCCAACAAAATTATTCAAGTACATCTGCCAACATTAGCGGCCATAGAGCTTTCGTGTCCAGGCTTCTGTATTCGCTGTATAAATAAAAGATTTACAGAGAATACCTACATAAGCATTTTCTTTAGACCCTGCATAATGGTACAGTATGTTTCTAAAATCTACCTACCTTCTTAATAACCTGCGGAATATTATGCAATGTTCACATTTTTTTTCACAATAGGCTTGTCGACTGAAAAAATCTAATTAGTCCGTCAGTTAGATTATCAAAAAATATTTGACCCGTATTTTTTCTTTTGTTACATAAACCAAAATTGACGAAGATACGACGCTTTTAAAATTCTCAATACGTTACATCTTGGTATAATTTTTAGTGCGTTCTGACGTCACGAGCCCCCACTCCCGAGTTTTGATGCGTTTTATCTTTGTCAATATTCATTGATTTACAAATACAAAAAATACGTGTCCATTATTTTCCATTACTCTAACTGACGGACTAAATAGATTTTCAATTTATTGACAGTGTCGACAAGCCTATTTGACTACACACAGTACATGAATGGACCAACTTTCCTTTGGAGGTCGTCATGATACTGGATAACTGATAAAGCTCAATTAGCAAGCCCTAAATACTTACCTATTATATAATTCCATTTTCCAGGCCATGATCCACAGTCTCGGTCTGTCGGACAAAGACTTCAAGTTCGGCGTGACGCGCGTGTTCTTCCGCCCGGGCAAGTACTCCGAGTTCGACACTATGATGAAGTCGGACCCGGAAAACTTGAAGTCCATCGTGGACGCCGTGCTGTCCTGGCTCGTCAAGTCGCGCTGGAGGAAGTCCATCTTCGCTGTGCTGTCCATTATTAAATGTGAGTAGCAGGGACTTGAAACATTACGCGTAGTTCCGGTACCGATAATTTGTACCGTTCCACTAGGAACGTAACAAAATTCTTTGACTATTACGATACTGACAAACGAAACGAAATCCTAAACTGTTCAGTAACGATATCATCAATATATCGTTATTAGTAAAACGGTATAATAACGTTTTTCATTTCGATATTCAACGTGGCCACTTTTGCCAGCTTTATGACATAAAAGATGACGAAAAAGTATGAAGAATAACGTTACAAACGAATCTGTAACGTTTTACCTGTAACGTTAATGTTACTGAGACATATAATGTTACTTATAATATCTTTCTACGAAAATGATATTCTAAAACGTTATGTTTTGTAACGTTATTAATATTTTTTGGTTTTAGTATCGTTACAAATTTTGGAACGTTATACTATAACATTAGTGGTAACGGAACGAAATTCATTTCGTTTTCAAGTCCCTGGTGAGTAATTTACGTATAATGTATTAGGATTTCGACACTATCTGCTTGTCAAAGTAACGCGTTTAACGCTCGTAAACTCGCACGTAGCCGAGTTACTGAGAACCAACCAATACGTTCCGTCCATCGCCGGTTTACACACGAAAAACGTGCAGATTACAGCCCTAATTTATAAGGGTTTGTGCAAGTAAAACACTTTTTTTGACAATACAAAATTGGGCAAGGATGTTAATGACGATTTATCATAGATCTCGGCTATAGGCTCCATGAAAAATTTTGCTTTGTCACCCGTACCTTCATTAGCATTAAGTCATCAATCCCACACAGGAATTCATTCCCTAATCATTACTAATCCGAACCAATGTTTTCTTCACAGTAAAGAACAAGATAGTCTACCGCCGAGAATGCCTAATCCTCTTACAAAAGACCATCCGTGGTCACTTAGTCCGTCGCAAGCACCGTCCTCGGTACCAAGGCATCGCCAAGATCAACGCGTTGCAACACAACCTCAAAGATATGGAGTCCGTGACGTCACAGTTGAAGAAAGAGAAGGAGAGTGCGCAGAGGAATATCGAGAACTTGAGGAATTCTATTAGGAATGCTTGTGCTGCTATAAAGGTAAAAATTTTTGACTTTATCATATGTATCAGCGCGAACTGTAACGGTGTAAAGGACATCGGCGCGCAAACTGTTACCATGAATTCAACACATGATTCTGCACTCTGTATGGAATTAGCTAATGTCGCAATTAATATTAGTATCTCAGCAAAGTCGAGCATTTCAGTTTCGCCACTCCACGAGGTCGTTTTAAAAGCACCACAAAACTTTTGTGATTTTAAATTGGAGATCACATCGTATTTGAGTAGTTAACTTAGTTAATATTTCAATTTCGTCCTTTTAGTATTTGCAACTTGCTACGGAAATACAAATAAAAAACTCTTTATCTGTTGATATAAAACTTGCATAGTAATGAGCCAATCGGAAATAGTTCCTTTCTACCGCTTATTGTATTTCATTTATAACTTTTAATTTACAGTCCAATCAAAAAATCACACGCGCCGAAATCGACCAGCTCTACACAAAGTTGACCAAAGACGTCGAAACACAAATGTCTACACTACAAAAGCTAATGGTTGACCAGAAGAATAGGTGAGTAAATATATAAAACCAGTCTGTAACGTATTTGCGGATGGTTTTCAAGCCACAAGCAAGCCCGGGAAAGCAGACGATAACCTGATAGGTTGAACTCTGAGATGCCATTAAAAAAAAGTTCGCGGACGAACGGTAGACGATCACGTCAGTAGGAGACTGGTGTTCTGTGAGATGAATCTATGAATTTTGTCTCATTTTCTAGAACAAATGGTGGATAGTAAAAGTAAATAAACTGTCACGAAGCCCTAAGTTAGTAACGTCTTAAAACTCAAAATTAAATGGTATTTTTATCAAAAATAGGTTGAAATTAAAATCTCGAAAGGATTGGGAATTTGCATAGATACATAATATTATGTTTTTGTTATAATTGTATGAATATCTCCTTCGCATTATAAAGTGTGATAGACTGGATTATTACAAACCGACCCTAAAATATTTGAGAAAATGCTAGGCAGGTGATAATGATGAACCTATATTATTACAACTAACTATTTACACTAGAATTACTAAATTAAATAACTACAGAATTAAATGTACTGCAAGAAGAATGTCGTACGATTCTAGTTCACATTCATACATACAATAAGTATGTGAACTTTATTACTATTTGGTCTCGTATCAAACATAATAATTACTTTCAGAGATGAACAAGAAAGGTTGCGTAAGATGGAAGCTGAAATGCGGGCTGCTGAAGAGGCAAAGAAACGTGAACAGGACAGGATAAAGCAAGAAGAGGAACATCGTAGACTGTGAGTACAACCCGAAATAACACTGGCCGAAGTAAAATAAATAATATTACCTTTTACATGAAAATAAAGAGAGGCCGCACAGGTCGATCGATCAGGTTAAGCTACGCTTGCCGCAGTTGGTCTGTGGATGGGATCTTTATATACAGAGACCCATCCGTGCCTCGAAAAGCACGTTAAGCCGTTGGTCCCGGCTGTCATTCGTGGATCTTTGACAGTTGTTACGGGTATTCAGAAGCCCGAAAGTCTGACAACCAGTCTTACCAAGGGGTATCGTATTACCCAATAACTGGGTTCTGGATGTATGTATTCAGCTGCATCCGGTTAGACTGGAAGCCGACCCCAACATAGTTGGGAAACGCCTAGACAGATGATGATATGAAAATAAAATAAGTTCCGTATAATAAACAATAGCATCGTGCGGAATCTGGAATGTGCTAGAACCATAGAAATCGATGACATGTGACATTACCAACCCCCACTGGGCCCGCGTGGTGTATTACGGCCCACTGCCTCTCACAGAAAGGAAGCCGCAATCTCAGCAGTAGCGACGTCATGAGCTGATTATGGATAATGACCAGTGATCGGATAATCGGGCGCTTATTTACCTAAACTAATTCCCACGAAAGAATAATATGGACTATCCTTTCTGAACAATAAGTAATCCGTGTTCCCGGGATTGAACAATTTTGTGAAAACGACTCTGGCCCCGATTCTGTTGTTCACAAACTAAATTAAATTAAAGTTCAGTGCATCTTTTTCTTTCTATTTCAATATGAAAAGGACAGAAGATTAATATTAGTTTAGTTCTGTCAAATTAGATAATCCATAGACAAGTTTAGACGTGTTTAAAATATTGGCTACTAAAAATATGTCAATTTACGTCAGGCGATGTCTATTTTGACAGGACTAAACTAATATTTATCTTCTGTCCTTTTCCTATTCTTTCTATTTCATGGAAAGAAAAAGATGCACTAAACTTAAATTTAGTTTAGTTTGTGAACAACAGAATCGGCACCTCTATCAAACTTAATGGAATTATAGCAGAGTTTATTTTGATTTAGTATCTTTATTTTATTCAAAACAAATGAAAAATGGCATGTCCGTATTATTCTTTCGTGGGAATAAAAGTGAAGCTAAAGTATATTAGGGCCCGATTATCCGATCACTGATAATGAGCGAACCCAAGACTTTGAGCGCAGAAAGCTAGTCAAGACGGCAATATAAAATGAATTTGTAAATTTCATTATTCTTATAATTATTATGTATCCAATGAAATAACTCTTTCTTTTTTTAAGGCGGTTAAAAATACATATGATGAAACTATTTCATAAACAATCAAGAAGTTAATTTGTGTCTGTTAGGGGTGCTACTTTACAGATGAACACAAAATTTTAATTATTTTTATACTCAACTATTAAAAAAATAATAAAATTGTTACTAGAAAAATCATTTGTAATCGTAAAATGCTAGAAAAAGAACAAAAAAGTGTGTGCGACCCTGCCAGGATTCGAACCTGGAATCTTCTGATCCGTAGTCAGACGCGTTATCCATTGCGCCACAGGGCCGGTTGAAATCGTATCGAAATAGAACATTCAATGTCGCTGACCTATTTATCGTAATAGTTACTTGATACTAACAAAAAAAAAAATTGTTATTTACTAAAAAGTTCAGATTCTTTCTTTTCATTTTTGTAATAAAATGCTAGTTTACCATACAAAAACTGGAATATTTTGTATATTACGTGTAATTACTTGTCCTTTATGCATGCTAATAGGTTATGTAGAGGTTTCGCTATCTGTTAAAATAAACAGAATGATTGACCTAAGGCCCCAGCACGAACGCGCGACGTAAACTTTACGTAAATTCGATCGATTTCTGAATAGAAAATTAAATTATTCTATTACTCGCAGCGCCCCGCGGTTTTACCCGCATAAGTATCGATCCCGTGGAAATATCTGGATAAAAACTACCCTGTGTCCTTTCCCGGGACTCAAACTATCTATATACCAAATTTCATCTCAATCTTTTAAGCGTGAAGAGGTAACAGACAGACAGACACACTTCTTATAATATAAGTATGGATAGCATTTTAGTTAAAAATTTTGCACCAAGCACAATTCGTGAACAAAATAGTAGGTCTTTATTTATTTTAAAATCCTACGACTTATATGTTTACTCCGCGCATTTGTGCAAGGCCCACTGAATCCTGACACAAATAACGTTTCGTTATAATTCTTACAGTAAAGCAGAAATGGAGTCGCGTCGCAAAGCCGAAGAGGCAGAAAGACTACGGTTAGAAGAACAGGATCGTATCGCCGCACTCAAGATACAGAAACAAATGGAAGAAGCCGCTAAAGCTGACCAAGAGAATCGAGAAAGGTATACCTTAATTATTTTATGTTCAATTTATGGTCGGCCCATCACAATCATCATCCTATAGATTATAACATGTGAGGTAGGGCGAATAAAATTCGGCATTCAACAAAAAAATATATAAAACGGTAAGGCAACGTACGCAAGCCACAGTGCGTAGGGGAGGTCAGCTCAAAGCGGCCACCTTAACTTTAAATTAAGAAAAAACCTATAAAACGATTCATTTTTTAAAATAATTTTATACTAATAGGTAGAGAATTTATTTAATTTTTGTAATTTGCAATTTAAAGTTCGTGCAAATTTAAATATAAGCCTTAGATTTGTAGATTACAAAAACTTGTCAAAAAACCGCTTTGCCCGAGGGGTCGCCCAAAGCGGCCATGGTGGTAAGGGCATAGAGGACACCCCAAAAATTCTTCGGAAATGTTTATTTTTTGTTGAAATATATCGTGCTAGACAAAATAAAAATAACAAAAAAAATATTTATTAAAAACATTATTTATTATTATTAAACATATTTTTAATAAAATAATCAAAATTTTCTACCCGTTTTAATCACACTCAGTCTTAAAAGTAATTTAACTTAACTTTGTAATATTTAGTTTAAAACATTACTTAAAATTTTAGGAACTACTTCCTATTAGGTTTATACTTGACATTTTTATTAATCACAGTTACTTCTATTACTTAAGTCTTTTAACAGTCTTTATCTTTTATCAAAATTAATCCTCTTTTTTTAATAAAACAATTAAAATTAAATTATTACAACAGAGATCAGAGGGCCAATTCTCGTAATTTAAAATGTTCAAAATCTAATCGCAGTCTCATCTCGGCGACAAACAAATGTCAAAAACTTGTCAAAATGTAGGGAAATTAGAAGTATTTTTGACAGATTAAGACTGAGATCGGACTGTGAACGTTCTTAAAATTACGAGAATTGCCCTCTGATTTCTTGACAGTTATCACAGTAGTAAGCTCCAGTTCCGGAATATGTCGTACACGATTCATGAGCCCATAACTGGCAGTCATCACATCGTAACTTCATCCCAAGACGCCTGGGTAGTTTTACGTTTGTAATTATTGACCATCTAAACAAAATAACTGAGCATTATCAATCGAATCATAATATTTGAAAGCGGTCACCTGGCCACTTTGCCCGAGCCGCTTTGCCTTTATCGCCCATTTTGTTATAAAAATTAACTACTCCCACATTATTTATCAAATTTTGGAGCTAATACTAAAGAAACAAAGCCAAATAGACAAGTAACAATACACGTGTAATGCAAGCTTTAAACTTAAACAGGTTTGACCAAAACAGGTTAAACTGACCTTGTATTATT
Organism: Globia sparganii; assembly: GCA_949316385.1. Taxonomy (NCBI): domain Eukaryota; kingdom Metazoa; phylum Arthropoda; class Insecta; order Lepidoptera; family Noctuidae; genus Globia; species Globia sparganii. The sequence goes on from OX438654.1 coordinate 21,770,863, forward strand.
GTAACAAAAGACGCGAAAACGTATTTTTCGTCACTAAGAGCCACCCGCTCGATTCCACTGCTACCAAATGACTGATCGGTACGGGGTGGGAGGTTTATTATGCGTGCAGAATGGCAACGTCGCGCTATCACTTCAAATATCCGAAAAATGAATCGTGGCCGCTTTGCCTTCTATGGCCGCTTTGAGCTGACTTCCCCTACGTAGCCTGAGTAGAAAACATAACCGACTTAACACATCTCAGTTCTGACAAAGAACAAAACACTCACTCCTATTTGGATTCACAAATTAAAAAAACAAAAATCCCGACTGCGGTAAAAATCTTAAGTTAATAAAAAAAAACTGAAAAGCTAGAAACAAGCCCATTTTAAATGGGCAGCGGGATTGTCCGAAAGTGTCTAAACACACTATGCCGAAGTTACGCGACCGAAGTTCAGCACAATTACGCCTGCAATGCTATTTGAATTAATGACGACACACTATGTCGAAATTACGTCGCGTCATAGCGTACAGCCTAACGTCGGTCGGGCGTAAGTTCAGCGGCAACTTATTCTGTGAGCACACATTATACGCGACCGAAGTTCGGTTCGATTGCCGACGAAGATCCGGGGGCAGGGAGCAGTGGGGAGTTGCGGAACTGAATTTCTGCCGCGTAAGTTCGGCACTTATTGTGTGCCATATCAGCCGAATACGTCGGAACGTAAAATCAGCCGCCGAACTTCGGTCGCGTAACTTCGGAATAGTGTGCTTACACACAAAGGGTTACCGCTGCCCCGGAACATAAAGGGCATAAAGGGCTAAGGAAGGAACACGGGTGGGTTTTAGTCAGTAAGAGTCTGACACTCCCTTCTGCTCCACCCTGAGCGGGAGGGGTCATTTGATGATTTTCCAACCACAAAAAAAGCCCATTTTAAATCAAATAATAGTTCGAAGCAGGCGGGACCCATTTGAGTTTGAAAATATAAAAATGGAATAGGTCCCGCGTGCTTCCAACTTTTATTTACACTCGAAAAACATAACCCTTCTTCTGGTGCAGTCGGGTAAAAAGAAAATAAAAAGGTACCTACTCAATTATTTTCTACATATTTTTCTACAATATAGTCCAGCTGTTGATATTACCAATTCTGACTAGCGCAATGATAACTTTCATAAAAACATATCTTATTTATTGAATAAACCGAATGAACATTGACAAATACGTGCACTGACTGCACAGGTCCGCTCAATCTGTGTGGTTCTTTCCCCAAAATACCATTTCAGACACCAATCTACATGGTCTTCACATGATAAAATGATAAATAAATGATTTTATTTCTGTAAGTAGGTTTGTACAAACGCTTTTACACGTCAATCATATCATATCAATCATGAGGTCGGCGTTTCCTAACTGACTACTCTGAGAAGAAAGGCCGAAATAAACTCAGAGGTCACAGTCTCTTTTAAAGTCCAGACATAATCTTGGTCAGATCATGTGGAGACCATGTAGATTGGTGTCTGAAATGGTCTTTTGAGGAAAGAACCACACAGATTGAGTGGACCTGTCCAGTCAGTGCACGCATTTGTCAGTAATCATGCAGCTCAACTCAAACTTAAGGAGCTCAACGATTCGACGAACTGCCAAAGAAAGGACATTTGGGTGGGTCGCATAAATTACTCAAACTGCCAGACCATGACTAAAACTATCTGAAAAAATAAATAAAGGCAAAAAAAAAAATTAACCCACATAGTCTTCACATTCACAGTCATTAAATGATCTGACCAAGATTATGTCTGGACTTTAAAAGAGACTGTGACCTCTGAGTTTGTTTAGGCATTTCTTCTCAGAATAGTCGGATAGGAAACGCCGACCTAAACTAGTTTAAAAAAAAAATAAGATTGACGTGTAAAAGTGTTTGTACAAACCTACTTACAGAAAATAAAAAATTTATAAAAAATACTCATCATGATTATAATTATTGTTTCTTTATAACTTTACATATTTAAAGAGGCGGACTTATATTTGTATATTTATTACTAGATAAAAAATAACAAAAGTATTTCCCTGTCTATTAATAGGTTAGAACAAGAGCGACGAGACCATGAAATGGCAGTGCGACTGGCTAAGGAGACCAATGGACACGTGGAAGGTTCTCCGCCTCAGTTACGCAGGTATGTCCTCATATTTGACTTTAGATGGTTTTATCACTTCGGCCGATTGAATCTTACCGTCCTTTCAGTTATCACTCTCAAAATTATAGTGATCTTTATTCTCGTTACAATAATGTTGCTCCTCTTAGAAGAAACAACTGTGAAAGGACTGTACTCGGAAAATTAATCGTGATTCAAATCTAACAGATTTCATAATAATCTGTAATGTTGGCACTTCACTTGGCGTATTGGCGCAAACATTTGCGTTATTTTCGTTAAAACAAAATTAACTTTATTTCAGTCATGGTAGGGTTTATGTTGCATTGCCCTAGTAATGCGAATATTTTGATAAAATACTCCATGAAGTGCCAGCATAAGATTTGATCTATGCAATGTTTGGGTATCGTTCTGAAAATATATGAAATCTATAATTAATTCGTCGTTGGCTCATTGTTGATCAATATACTTTCATTGTATTGAGCTTTAGTGAATCAAAGGCTGGCAAGTGACCAAATATTAAAAAGGTCAGACAGTCAAGTAATTAAAGAAACATATAATTATTTACTTGTTATCTGATATTATTTTTTTTCTAAACTTTTGAATACATTATGTTCCTTCAGGCAATTTGAACGTGTACTTTATAAAAATGTTATTACTTATCTATAAATTTTAACTATAAACAGTATTCTCACTGTAAAATACGAAATCGAGAGCACCGGTCTGCTGAGTTTCTTCTTGTATATAGCTTTACACTACGATTTGAATGGATAACATGTTTTAGTAATATTTATTGCAAAGCTTTAGCAAATACTGAGTAATTCTCTTGACGCAAAGTGCGACACATTGTGGTTTTTTTTTCTACCACCACAAAATTTTTGTAAAATTAACAAGAGACTAAGCTAAACTATGGGTGTCACTTATCAATAACGATATCTTTGAAATATAGTAACTTGGAAATTCTCAATAATTTCTAACGACAAAACACTATTTTATAAAATGTATTTTTAGTTTGATATAAATACTATTAAAACCAGTTACCATTCCCGGATGTTCGACTTCAACTAGCCTTTAAGTAATATTGTGATATGTTCGCACAGTTTCCCTACCATGGAGTCAATGAATGGAGAGAATAAATTGAACAGGTACTGAGTGAGACAGAAGTAACGAATTTCTCTTTCGCACGCTCCGAATTTGGCCCTCTTTCAATTATGTATTAATAATATAGTTGGATGCTATCAAATCGTAGTCCATTGCCATAATATAGTTGGATGCTAACAAATCGTAGTCCATAGATGTACTGATATCTTTGATATTTATTTCTTATTTCTCTACGCGAATGCCGATTCCGACGGCCATTGTTTTTTCCAAAGGGAATGTAAATGTAAGGGAAGGGAATATCACACCTGTATGTCACAAAGTGACAGGCAGAGATGTAAGCAAGTATACACAAATTTCGCCAGTTAACTTTTAGTCCCATGTAAGAGGGGGTCCTGCCGGGGGAGCGGTGAATGCTTATGCGAATTCCCGCACCTCCGGCCATAGGTAGAGGTGGAACACAGCGGTGGTTTTACTTTGTAAGAGTCCGGCATGCCCCTCTGTCACCCCCACGACGGAGGAAATCCATGAAGGTTTCCACCGAGAACCAAAAAAAAAAGTGTAAGAGGGGATGAGTCTATTGCTATGAACCGGCCATTAACTCAAAACTCTGAAATCCAACTGAGATATTCGTAACGGAAAACTAGTACTTTGCGTGTTCGACAATCTCAGCCGACGACGTTCGCACGGACGTAAACATATCGCAACGTGATTTTATCGCGCATTGGATTTTCAACTCTCTGTGTTCAACCGAGCATTGAGAATCCAACAGAGCGCATTCCAGCGCGGCAAATAACCACACTGTTGGATTTTCAACTCTCGGTGCTAAGCAGTGCGTTGAAAATCGAGTGCGCGACAAGATCCCGCCGCGGCATTTTTACGCGCATGCGAACGTCGGCATAATGGCCGTGTTATAGAGTTGAATATCCTGTTTTTAGTCAGGTGTAAGAAGTAGGTACTTGTAATGATCATGGACACAACCCAATAGAGTGCTAGTATGTATTCATAAACACTTATAATTGAAAGAGGACCACTTCCACTGATAACGAACTAACTACTAACATCGGCTATATGCTTTACTTGAACTTTCTGCACGCAGTCTTAGTGTTGTTAACTGTATCTTAGTGATTTGTTATATTAATTCAACTACTATTTTATGTACTATTTAGTTCATAGTCTTATTTGAGCTGTGTTTCATAAACTTAAGGTTTTTTTTTTCCTGTGAATTATGGGGAATAAATGTAACAAAGTGAGGTTTGACGAAAACGGCTATGTACGCGTGTTGGATATTTTATTCAAAATATCGACAGATTTATACATGTCAGTATAAAAGACTTAGCGGTTATGGAATAAAGCTTGATTAGTATTATTATAGTGTTTTTAACAATTTAGTGTTGACTCTTTTACAATCATACGGTTAAATTGAAATATTGTTAACCCCAGAAGGGCAATTCTCGTAATTTTAAGAATTTAGGATTTCACAGCCTGATCTCAGTCTCAATCTGTCAAAAATACCTCTAATTTCCCTACATTTTTGAGAAGTTATTGGGCCAGTTCGCGTTCAGATCTGATTAGAGACACCACGTACTCATTAACATTACCTTTGTCTTGTAACTAAGTGTCATAGTGATTGAAAATACAGTTATTTCCTTACAACTCGAGACTTTAACTTCTACCATATAAACCATATCCTATCAATACGAGAAAGGAGTGTTAGGTCACCATAGCGTCTAGCACGACTTTTTACAACACTGATTGTCGCTGAGATGAGATTGCGACTATCGGCCGACCGCTTTACTGAGACGTTGGCTGAGGTAGCTGCGCGGTGCGGGAGGAGTGATAGTTGTCACAGGTTGACGAATCACTGAGCTCTCGCATCACGTCACCACACCCCTCCCGCACCGCGCTGCTACCTCAGGCAACGTCTCAATTGAGCGGTCGGCGTGTAGATTTTGAACGTTTTTAATTACGGGAATTGGCCATCTGATGAAGTGCTAATTGAATATACTGTGGCATTTGACGACACTGGATTAACGAATAAGTAGGTACGACCAGCCCTTAAATGCTGTAAAAATCTCAGCGTAAAATTTAGGTGAAGACTATGCCGACCGCACAGTGGCGCCCTCATCGTTTGTTTGGTTATTTCATACAATTTAGAATGAAAATGCAGGAAATAAGCACGTTAAGTTGTGTTAAGTTGTGCAAACGGAACATAGTGGCCACTGTTATCCGTTTTAAGGATTATAATAAAACTAAACAATATAAAACTACCGCTTCTAATAATATTAACGTATAATCTTATGAAGCACAACTTAACGTGCTTATTTTCTGAATTTTCATTCTAAATTGTATGATATAACCAAACAAACGATGAGGGCGCCACTGTGCGGTCGGCACAGTCTGAAGTAAACTGTCGGTAGTGTCAGCCCCTAGCACCAGATGGTATGACAGCTCACTTCATCTTAGTTTTCACGTTAAGACTTTTGCAGAATACATCGGCAGAACTCAGCTTATAAGATCCAATCTCAAGCATTCTTCATCTTGAAAGTCTCCTTATAAACACATGATTTTGAAAGAGTCAAATAGTCTTCTGGGCTTGCTCGTTCCATCATAGACCTTATCCATCGCTTTCCACCAGGCGAGATCAAGGTCAAAAACAGGCCCATTTCGCAATAAAAATAAATTAATAATTTCACGCACAATATCAACTGTACTATAATAACCACAAGTAATTTATGTACTTACCACTATAATAATTAACACACCGCACGTAGCATGATAAAACTAAGTAGATAGCATGTAGTTTAACAATATAACATGAAATTTTTCAATTTTCGCTATCCATTGACGTTTTGTTACGTGGACGACAGGTCTGAACGGGTAAGGATGCAGCAAGCTATGCAGGGCAAGCAAAAGTACGACCTGTCTAAATGGAAGTACTCGGAACTGCGTGATACTATCAATACTTCTTGTGATATTGAACTTTTGGAGGTAAGTGACTAACTGCTTAAGATTATTGTGGGGTATACAGCTCTACTCGCCTGATTGGCTACCTTCAGATTACAGCAGCGACAATATAGCAGTAGAAACTTACCTATAGTTCCATTTTATAGTTCCACAACTTATTTTTCATATCCAGTAACAAGTACATGGATATACTTATAAGATATGAGATCCTCGGGTTATGCCAATTTAAATATTAGAATAAGAGGGATCGTTCAGAGCGAGTCAATTAACAAACTAAATATTTCAGACGATCAAGATCCTTTATATTCAACTATTAATTTACTCGAATAACATAATAGATTTACTAGAGTAAGTTCTCTAAGTTCTCAACGCGTCATACATCTTACTATGTGTTCCTAAATGTCAGGCTTGCCGCCACGAGTTCCACCGTCGCCTGAAGGTGTACCACGCGTGGAAGGCAAAGAACGCGCGCAAGACTACCATGGCCGACCAGGAGAGGGCGCCACAGTCCATCATGGATGCTGGTATGTTTTATATGTTTATTTGCTCAATATTGTATCAGTATTTCTTCGTTTCAGAAAGAAGCAAATGTTTATGTCATTATTGTGTTCCCATAAATACGTAATGATCGTCTAAAGTATTTTTTGGTTTTTGCTTTAGTCGTTATTTGCAATATTCAGTTCGCGATGTAGAGGGATGGAGATGTCGTTACAAATTACTATAACGGGCTTAAACATAGGTACTTATTAACCTTTTAATCGCCCGGCTTCATAACAGAGGGGCAATTCTCGTAATTTTTAAGAACGTTCACAGTCTGATCTCAGTCTCAATCTGTCAAAAATACCTCAAATTTCCCTACATTTTGATAAGTTTTTGACATTTGTTTGTCGCCGAGATGAGACTGCGACTAGATTTTGGACGTTTTAAATTACGAGTATTGGCTTTCAGTTGTCGTGCTCCTAGCGCCCGGCACAGTGATTCGAAAAAAAATTTTTTTTTCGAGTAACCTGATAGAATATAGCGTAATTAATAAAAAACAACGAGCTGTGGTATTTGGTCGTAAATATACGACTCTGGGGAAATGGACACGAAAATATTTGTCGGATTAATCCGACGTAAGCGGTTAATGGGTTAAATAGCCGTAACCTACGCATTCGGTACATAAAAATAAGTCACATTGAGAAAAAAATATTGCAGGGAAACGACTTATTTTTTTACTAGCTGCGCCCCGCGGGAATATCGGGATAAAAAGTATCCTATGTGTTAATTCTGGTTATAAATTATATGTGTGCCAAACGTCATCCAAATCCGTTCAGTCACAGTAAATAAACAGTAGGTTATCTAAGGCCGCCCGCCGAGTTATTAGCCTACTCTTGCGTTGATACCCAGGGTTGTCACTTTTACTTTTAGTTAATATTTTCGAACAAGCAGCACTTGCACAGCAAAACATATTTATCACCTATTATTTTTCTTTCATGATTATTTTTCCTATTATTTTTCTTTAATATCTAACTATCTGATGACGTAGGGTTTTGTGTAGATTCACCTAATAATGTATTACAAATTTGAACTTGAAGGTAGCGTGATGGACTATTTCCCAGGTTTCCCAGTTTTGTATACAAAAGTCGTTATATTTACAAAATGAAACCATATCTAACAATAATAACTGTTGCATTTAGTATAATACACATCACCTTACAATAATAAACAAAAAGAACAGACCTCTTAACACATTTTTTTCATACGATAAGCGAAACAAAAACAAGTGTCAAGTGGCCGACCCGAACGCCGGCCAAAAAAATGCGATGTACACACAAGTATATAAGTCGATCGTCAGACTACCGGAACCATATTTGGATTGAACAACACATCAGACAATAGAAAAAATAATAATTTCAAAAGTAATTAATTTGCAATATTAATTATTGTGAAATTGCCCTTATTACAACTATACCTACGCGAAAAATATGTTTACCTAAACGATGTTTCGTACTCAATCCTCTATTTTATAGTAAAACTAGACTTCTTAAAATAAACTTTAGCTCTAAACATAGTATTCAGAAAAATGCGACTCGGCTACGCTCTTAATAAAGCAAATAAACTGTGAAATAAACAATACAATACCATATTTTCTAATAATATTTAAGTATAAGTAGGTACATTTCTGGTTGAGTAGGAAGTATGAAGAATGATAAGTCCGGGTTTGCGAAATCATTATTGAGGCACCCGAAAACACTACAATATTTTTTTCCCCTTTTTGAAGTCATGATACTCGTAATTTACGACAAGTGTCCGCCGCCCGCGCCGGCGAGAGTTGACGAACGCAAGCGGTCATGTAGCGTACGCGCGTGCTCACAGTCGCGCTGCACAGCCCGCACTGCCGCCACCTTATTCCCCCATATATTATGCTAGCGTGTGCGTGAAATCGCGTGCCGACATGGCGCGCGGCGCGCACGCACACATTCAAACCGAGAGCGGCACGTTTGTATGAAGATGTTTTACTGTATATTTATCTACTGTGGTTCAGTAGTTTTTGCGTGAAAGAGTAACAAACATCCATCATTATAATATTAGTAGGATGTGAAATTGACTGTCAGCTCGGTTGACTCCCGCAGCCAAGGCCCCTCGCGTGCCGCAGAAGGGCGACATCCTGGGCGCGCGACATCGCTACTTCCGCATCCCCTTCGTGCGCGCCGCCGCGCCCGGCGCAGACCTCGAGCGGCGCGGCTGGTGGTACGCGCACTTCGACGGGCAGTACGTGGCGCGACAGATGGAGCTGCACCCGGACAAGGCGCCCGTGCTGCTGCAGGCTGGTAACTATCACTCGACGGGCAGTACGTGGCGCGACAGATGGAGCTGCACCCGGACAAGGCGCCCGTGCTGCTGCAGGCTGGTAACTATCACTCGACGGGCAGTACGTGGCGCGACAGATGGAGCTGCACCCGGACAAGGCGCCCGTGCTGCTGCAGGCTGGTAACTATCACTCGACGGGCAGTACGTGGCGCGACAGATGGAGCTGCACCCGGACAAGGCGCCCGTGCTGCTGCAGGCTGGTAACTATCACTCGACGGGCAGTACGTGGCGCGACAGATGGAGCTGCACCCGGACAAGGCGCCCGTGCTGCTGCAGGCTGGTAACTATCACTCGACGGGCAGTACGTGGCGCGACAGATGGAGCTGCACCCGGACAAGGCGCCCGTGCTGCTGCAGGCTGGTAACTATCACTCGACGGGCAGTACGTGGCGCGACAGATGGAGCTGCACCCGGACAAGGCGCCCGTGCTGCTGCAGGCTGGTAACTATCACTCGACGGGCAGTACGTGGCGCGACAGATGGAGCTGCACCCGGACAAGGCGCCCGTGCTGCTGCAGGCTGGTAACTATCACTCGACGGGCAGTACGTGGCGCGACAGATGGAGCTGCACCCGGACAAGGCGCCCGTGCTGCTGCAGGCTGGTAACTATCACTCGACGGGCAGTACGTGGCGCGACAGATGGAGCTGCACCCGGACAAGGCGCCCGTGCTGCTGCAGGCTGGTAACTATCACTCGACGGGCAGTACGTGGCGCGACAGATGGAGCTGCACCCGGACAAGGCGCCCGTGCTGCTGCAGGCTGGTAACTATCACTCGACGGGCAGTACGTGGCGCGACAGATGGAGCTGCACCCGGACAAGGCGCCCGTGCTGCTGCAGGCTGGTAACTATCACTCGACGGGCAGTACGTGGCGCGACAGATGGAGCTGCACCCGGACAAGGCGCCCGTGCTGCTGCAGGCTGGTAACTATCACTCGACGGGCAGTACGTGGCGCGACAGATGGAGCTGCACCCGGACAAGGCGCCCGTGCTGCTGCAGGCTGGTAACTATCACTCGACGGGCAGTACGTGGCGCGACAGATGGAGCTGCACCCGGACAAGGCGCCCGTGCTGCTGCAGGCTGGTAACTATCACTCGACGGGCAGTACGTGGCGCGACAGATGGAGCTGCACCCGGACAAGGCGCCCGTGCTGCTGCAGGCTGGTAACTATCACTCGACGGGCAGTACGTGGCGCGACAGATGGAGCTGCACCCGGACAAGGCGCCCGTGCTGCTGCAGGCTGGTAACTATCACTCGACGGGCAGTACGTGGCGCGACAGATGGAGCTGCACCCGGACAAGGCGCCCGTGCTGCTGCAGGCTGGTAACTATCACTCGACGGGCAGTACGTGGCGCGACAGATGGAGCTGCACCCGGACAAGGCGCCCGTGCTGCTGCAGGCTGGTAACTATCTCCTCCTGCCCTCATCCCAATTTATTTGGGGTCGGCGCGACACGTCTTTTTCTTCCTTACTTCTCTGTTAGTCGTGATCTCGGGAGCCATCCCTTTTCTAGCCATATCATGGTATGTCATCACTACTAAAGCCCGGAATTATCCTCTGCTGGGTATACGCCTCGCTTTTCTTTCTGCCATACATTATAATTCCGTGTGCGTCCCTCATCTGGGTGATTCGCTTCAACTTTGGCCACCATTCGGTCAAATTCTTACTCCATCGGCCATTTCCACGTCAAGCCGAACTGGTATGTAGATCCTAGGCGTCTGTCACCCTCTCCCACATCAAGCCGAATTAATCACTTGTTTAAACACATTAAATAAAAATGTGCTAGTCACTTCATTTTTAACAGCAAGACTAACCTAACCTTACACCTTTGATTTGGATTTTTATTAAATATTTTTTCTGTAATTCTCAGGAGTGGACGATATGCAAATGTGTGAGCTAAGCCTAGAAGAAACAGGCCTCACTCGCAAACGAGGCGCAGAGATACTGGAGCATGAGTTCGAGCGCGAGTGGGCGCGGCATGGAGGTCCCACGTACGTCGCACACGACGCACGCAAGCGTTAGACACGTATGTTATTACGAGTAATACTACCATTTTAAGTCCTAAGAAAGGAAGTAAAAATATTTATTGGGATTCGCACAGCAAGATCACTAATTAAATAGAATGTCGCAATCATAGACACATTTTTTTTTTTTTAAGTAGAATGTCCGTTCTTGTTTTGCAATGCCCGCCTTTTTGTTTGTTAGGATTTTTCAAATGTCGAAATGGCCACCCTCTCGAACCGAATATTTAGTGAACTGTAAACATTCGATATGCTGAATCATAATTGTCTTTAACAATCCCAAGAGTGTTGTTCAAAGTTAAATGGGTAATATCAAGAAGATTGAGGATATAATAGCTTCCCCTATGCACTACCTAATGAAGCAAATATTATAATTTCATATTTAATTCCTCAAGTTTAAATTATCTACGGAGTTTTTGACACCCTTGATTGACCTAGTGATTGATAAATGATTTTATTTCTGTAAGTAGGTTTGTACACGTCAATCATATTTTTAAAAACAAGATGACGTTGAGATGACGAGGTTGGCGTTTCCTATCTGACTACTCTGAGAAGAAAGGCCGAAACAAACTCAGAGGTCACAGTCTCTTTTAAAGTCCAGATATAATCTTGGTCAGATCATGTGGAGACCATGTAGATTGGTGTCTGAAAAGGTCTTTTGAGGAAAGAATTTGTTTTAAGATTTGTTTGACTAATGATTTTTTTTTCTCATTTCAGATATCACATTCCAACGAGGACATAGAAAATTTAGATACGTCGTCGTGAGATCGTAAAGTATTCCACAAACATAGGAATTTGAATTTTAAAAATACACAATAAGATAGATTATTGGATAGAGGAATAACTTAGTGCTTTCAACGTGCCTTCACAGGTTCCTAGATGTATATTAGTGCAATAAAATTGAAGGTCACTAAGATAATTTATATATGGGCAAATTGACCATACTTTTATAGCAAAATCAGACTTACTAACACAAGTTTTACTATTTACAACATTATATGAAATAAATTCACTATTTATAAAATGAAAAAAAAAATGGATTATTATGAAATTAAAGAAGGTGATAACTTATAACTCCATGCCTTAAAAATATGTCTTGAAATAGGTTTATATTGTCTCTGACTTTGCTGTTTTATATTCATAAGTGTAACTAGAAAACCTTGTGACTGTGCAGCTATGAACATCTTTTAAATTATACCTATTGAGATGTAAGAAAACTATATATAGAGGCCAGCACATCAAGCTACCCCAATCTGTCAGATTTTCCCAATTGAATATGAACCTTATCCCTTTGTGCTAAAGTTGAAAATCTATCAAAGAAATTTGACAGATTGGGGTAGGTTGACCTGCTGGCGTCTGTACCTATATCCTTTCATTGAAAAGCTGCATAGTGGTTCCCGATGATAGCAGTGTTGGTTTCTGCCAATGTTATTATAATATTCATCTTGATTTTCTTCCATGGTTACTCGATTGTATGTAGTTAGTTGATTCAATCGATTATTCCCTTAGTCGATTTAATCGACTTTGTAGTTGACATTTAATTTTAACCGATCAGTTACTTTCCATTCATTATAATCTTAAACAAAACTAGGATCTATACAACCAAAATAAGTGAATAAGAAAAAGGTGACATAATATATTTTTTATTTAATATAGACAAAAATAATTTCTCTAATTATTATTCTGTAGCATAAAATGTATTTGGTAACACTGTAAAACTATTGTAATGGACTCCACATCGAAATCAGTCTATAATATAATTTAAACATGAAATATTAATTTATATTTATTTTGTGAGTAAACTGTGATTCGTAATTCAGTTAATAAAAATTAGGTCAGTATTTTAAAATGGAGAAAATATATTTATTTGAGCATTCCTGTCCCAAGACTGGTGAATGGTAGCTTTTGTATTATTTGAATAGCATTACGATTATTTTTATTAATTAAGCGTTTTCTGAACAGTATTTAGGCAAACATTCCTGTATTTTTTACTTTTGATTGCAGTAAATGTTCAGTTTATTTTTATATGTACAAGTTTTTTGAAGTACAAGGTTATAAGATCGTGCAAGTGCCTTATTGTGTTACTCTGATAATACATGACCACTCCATTATTGTATATGCTTTACCAAATAAAAACATGATGAGAGTTATTGTCTGTTTTATAAATTATTTCTGTTGATGCTGTACAAATTAATCAACGATCCTTAGATCTACCCAGGAGGAGAAGGAGCACTCGCAAACGGCAAAGGGTAATTTTACATGCCGAAGATGCCTCGATACAAAGTCTCTCGATCGCAGTTTAGCTCGCTACCCCCATGTCACCTGTATGTATGACAAATGCGTGCTAATCAAAGAGATTAATGATACAATAGAGAGGCTATACAAAGAAATGTCATAGAAAAGCTGTGATCCCATGTCTCAGTGACGCCATCTAGCATAATATAGTGATAAGGGATTAGAGCGGCAATTGGTAACATCTTCACACAAAAAATAGTTATACAGAGTGTCCCTGGAAGTATGGATCAAATCAAATAGGGGCGTGAACAAAGTCATTTTCAAACTTTTTGATCCTGAGAATGTTGGTGAATTTTTTTACGGTTCAAAAGTTATGACCAACATTTGTTATTTTCAATCACTTTACATAGTGCTCAAAGAACAAAATCATTTTAAAAAAACTACCAGGAACTGTCAATGTTTTTTAAGCAGCCCTGATAGTTTTTTTAATGATTTTTTTTCTTTGAGCACTGCGAAACGATTGAAACAAATTAATCACAACTATTGAACCGCAAAATAATTATCAATCATCAATCATTCTCAGTATCAAAAAGTTTGGAAATGACCTTGCCCACGCCCCTATTCGATTTGATCCATACTTCCAGGGGCACCCTGTATAATAAAATATATTCAGCTATCGCTCGTTAGTGTTGCCAGATCCGATTTTCAATCTGTGGATTAAGCCTGAAAAAGCTAAAGTTGAACTTAAGCTTTCAGGTAAATAAATATAAAAAAATAAACAAATTATGCAAAACTTGTCCCAAACAGAAAAAATATTTTAGAATTTTATTCACTACTTTTCACTGTCCGTGTTACCGTCTATGACTAGGTTTCAGTTTCAGTTGTTTCTTCGTATGTAGGGTTGCCATACGTCCGGAATTTTCCGGACATGTCCGGAATGCGGTAATGTAAGTCTTTGTCCGGAATGCGGAGGGAATTCGAAATCGTCCGGAATTTACTAAATTTTAGTAAAGAGTGAAATAAAAAAAAACATTATAAATAAAATATTTTTATTTCAAGTTAAGGTAACAATCAAAATTATTAATTTAATTATTCATTTTGATCGTTCGTTCGTTTAAACTATTGTCACGTAAGGACAGCGTGGGCGCGGGAATATTCGAGAATTTGCTTCGTTCATTCACATGCACTATGCATATCGTGATTAACATTATATTTACAAGAAAGTCAGGAATTTTCATCAAATCTCCGGAATTTGCTCCGGATTTAGTTTTTGTAAATCTGGCAACCCTATTCGTATGTCCATTTTAAAATAAAATAATTTTAAATGTGTCTGCTTTGCCTCCGAATTATTATAGCACTCAGTTTATTACGCTTTTTGTATAAAGTAGACCTAATAAATAACAAAGCGCATTTTTTTACAATTTTATTGTCAGTTGCGTTTCGTTTTTAGCATTTTTTTTTGCAAATAATTGTAAATCATAAATCGATATAGGATATCCTACATAAAGGATACGTATATCCGAGACGAGGTCCATAATCCGTAGATCTACGGATAAATCCGTAGGTCTGGCAATGCGGGGTGACGCGTAGAAACTTTAAACCCATTAGAAAAACCTGTGGTAGGGGTTTTAACATATCGATAAAAGGTGTCGATAATATTGAAAATAGTTACTAAGACTATTTTTTTTTTCACATTTGGATAGGTCAAAACAAGTGCCAAAAAATTAGGAAAGCAATAAAATTATTAGTAGTTTCAATCTTTACAAGTTATTTATTTATAAAATTCTTTTTATATACATACATATTACTAAATTATCGTTATTAGTGTCTAGGGATCCAAGTGTCAGGCTGCTGATCACGAGAACGTGGGTTCGATTCCCACAGGACACAAATATGTATGTGATGAATGTAAGTGTTTGTGTTGGTCCGGGTGTTTCCTAAGAATATATGTAGTATTTATTTTGTAAATAATTATCTATTTACAAAAGAAAGTTTATGAGTAATATTATATCCATTGTTTAGTACACATAGCACAAGCTCTGCTCTGCAAGTTTGAAGCAAACAGATCAGTTGACCTTGCGTACTTACAGAATACAACAGTCAAAAACACTCATACCACTGGTGTTGAGGAAACTACGGACGTTCAACTTAAAAATCTTATACATAACGATCGACCGAGTAATGATAGCGACTACCACCAAAAGATCAGAACATGGGCTACCATGCTACCTGTGTGCCCAACGTCAGACCAGAGAAGAGAGTTTATTTTAGTAACTAGCTTTTTGCCACGGCTTCCTTGAGGTCGGATAACGTCATTATTTCGAATAATTGCCCCACGCGGTCATACTACCAGGATTAAAATTAGGTATTCTATGCTATGTCTACCCGTGTGCCAAATTTTATTGAAATCCACTGTAGCCTCGTACCGTACATTTTATAATATTAGTAGGAAAGTAGAATTGCTATAAGGGAACCGCTGTCTGTCTGTTTGCATTTTCCTTGGTCGTGATACATTGGGTGGATAATTAAACATTGATTAAAATGTGACATGAATGATCAACTGAAATCGACTAAATAACTTCAACAGTACAAGTTATGATTTATACGTTTATACGTCCGTGTGGCAATGCACAGAGAGTACAATAATATAATGTGTCAATGTCACACAACTGACAACTCACACAATTGTCTGACATTGGCCCCGATTCTGTTGTTCACAAACTAAACTAAATTTAAGTTCTGTGTATCTTTTTCTTTTTATTTCATTATGAAAAGGACAGAAGATAAATATTAGTATAGTCCTGTCAAATTAGTCAGCGCCTGACGTAAATTGACGTATTTATAGTAGCCAATTTTTTAATCTCGTCTAACTTGTCTATGGATTATCTAATTTGACAGGGCTAAACTAATATTTTATCATCTGTCCTTTTCGTAATGAAATAGAAAGAAAAAGACGCACTGAACTTAAATTTAATTTAGTTTGTGAACAACAGAATCGGGGCCATTGTCAAATAAACGTCAGTGCAAGTATAGTGGTGGACTATTGTTAGATTATCTCACCAAACTCGCGATTTTTCGTCGATAGACGCGGAATTTCTTGTGCTAAAAATAAAAGGATGCTAAGTTCTGGTCCAGAGACCTAACGCTTTAATCATGAGTTGATGGTTTTATGAGATTCTCATGTAAAATTTGAGACAAACATGGGCGCCTGCGGACGCTACTTGTTGTTATTATTGTTATTATTGTATATTGTTGTGTTAATTACTCGTTCACAGGCATTACCGTATAATGGTAAGAAGTAACTATTTTCTGAACTATTTAAGTCGATAATTATATAATAATGAGCTTTAAATCATCGGCAATTTCCCCACATTGTATAACATGAAGAAATGTCGTCAGTGGGTCGTCTTAGGGGCGGACGTTGTTAACGTATAGTATAACTCCTATCTACATATTATTTATTTATTTATTTAATACTTCAAGCACATACATGTACAGAGGCGGACTTATGCCATAGGCATTTTCTACCAGTCAACCTTTGGGTGATGCAGAGACAAACAGTAGTAGGTGCAATCATTTGTGCATATTACCATTGTTTGGTCCAAAATGGGGTTATGTTATTATAGAATTTCAGTCATTCAACTTTATATAATCATAACCTCAAAGTGAGCTGTGAAAAGACATTCAAGAAAGTTTTAGAATTCACATCATTCAAATGTCAATTCACACTAAAATTACAATTTCAAAGCCAACAAAAAAATGCCTAAAAAATTGCCTATAGCATTAATTCCGCCTCCGTACTTACATTTATGTGCTTGAAGTATTTAATAAATAACAATCTAAATTCAAAAGAATCTTACAAAAAAAAAGTTTGATGCATCTGCCATTTTTCTTTTAGTCCACTGGCTAGGGGGCCCCACAACAATAGAGAGTGACCTGTCCTCTTCTACAAAAATTACAAACATTTACTGCTACACTGGAACTTCCAAGAACTTGTTTGCTTTGTGGCAAACAGTGAAAGTAAGTACCTATTGAATTAATGTTGATGTTACATTTGTGTAACTGGTTGATTACCATATTTACAAAAACAATTAGCCATTGTGTCTCACCTGTATCTACATTCATGGCACATGAACGGTTAACCCTTCTTCTTCTGTTAACAGAGTTACTAGTTAACTTTGCTACTTAGACGTATTGATTGTGAGGCTTCTTATTATTCTGTAGCCAAATGGCAAACAATTAACCCTCTTAGAAAAGTAAAATATTTTTATGAAAAGTTGTTGCTAGCCTTTCATCAATAAATATTTAAAACCTGAGGTCTAATTTATTTACTTTCAATAATTTTATAAAAATCCCTCAGGGTAATTACATGCAAGATATGCCTCACTGCAATACCTCACAATCACAGTTTTGTTTGCAACCCCAATGTCACCTTCATGCAGTCCGCAATGTATTGCAGTGAGGTTTCCTTCGGCATGTTTGTCCGTGTCTATTAGCATGCATTTGTTCTTTGGCGTGCCTTTAGACTCTTAGACGCTAATATCTACATTAATATTTCAGTTCAATATAAAAATAAGGAATGACCAGTTCTCTCAGTACTTTGGAAACAGTCCTGATGAGGTGTACAAGGATTACACAGAAGACAGCTATGGCTGGTCCTCTGTGGTCAACCCATTCCAGAAGAAACCACAGAAATCTGTGTCCATCAGCCTTTTCACTCCTACTTGCATGGCAGTTAACACGAAAGATAGGCACACTATTGAGTTACAGGTCCTGAGTAAGTATTTGTATCTCTATATTTATTAAACTAAAAATTCAAAAATTTCCCACCTCTGCCCAAGGAGTATATAATTAGATATATTTATATGGTTGTTGTGATGATTGAATGAATTTATACATTTTATTCTATCCAGCCAGTATTTGCATTTCTGCCCCCGATAGTTAAAAAGAAGTACTTAACTAACAAAAAGTAAAAACGGAGAAATAAATGTTTTAATGAGTGAAACGGGAAATTGTTTGATTAACTGCCTCTTAGAAATAGGGACAAATATTCGCCTTTTATATTACTGAACTAAAAAAAAACTAAAGTATATGGACATTATCTACATCAATGCGACTTTTTATGTAAGTTTCACGTTTAATTTCATCTTCAATCAGATGTAAAAAAATTAACAGAAGCTCCCTATTTTGTTGTGCTAAAACCACACTGGAGGAAGTTAGAAAAATATTAAAAATGCAGGCAGATGTGTCTTTTTTTCCTCATTTCGGCAATATACAGGGTGTCCCTGGAAGTATGGATCAAATCGAATAGGGGCGTGGGCAAGGTAATTTCCAAACTTTTTGATCCTGAGAATGATTGAGAATTATTTTACAGTTCAAAAGTTGTGACCAATTTTTTTTAAATGTTTCGCATAGTGCTCAAAGAAAAAAAATCATTAAAATAAACTATCAGGACAGTCTAAAAAACTTAAATTGACAGTTCCTTGTAGTTTTTTTTAAATGATTTTGTTCTTTGAACACTATGGAAAGTGATTGAAAATAACAAAAGTTGGTCATAACTTTTGAACCATAAAAAAATTCAAGTCAAAAAGTTTGGAAATGACTTTGCCCACGCCCCTATTTGATTTGATCCATACTTCTAGGGACACCTGTATATAACACAATTTTGGAAAAAAAACTTAGTTACATGCTTTTTACTATCGGGGACAGATTTAAAGTGTTTGGTATGGGTATAACTTTGTACACACGGAAAAACTGTTAAGTGTGCAGGCAAACAACAAACATCTTGTCACTATGCAGACATGTCATTATTTATTAGTTTGTGTTATGTTGTTTATTTTTTCTGTTTCTATGAGTATATTCTTGTGCGAGTCACAATTATTATTTTTTCTTTATTATTTACAGTTGCTTGTTGAGCAGTAATTTTTTACGGGCTAATCTTTATGTCATTTACCTTTAACTAATGTTAATTATCATAATTTTGTTGTCTTACCATAAAACCTTTAAAACCGTATTTTACTTCCCAGGGGTAGACTTATGGCGCGTCGTGTTGATGTTCGCGGGCATATTCCTGATATTCTCCTCGCGTGCACTGTGCGCCAATCCGTTGTTCTTCTACCTCTGTGGCATATTCGTCGGTGTTTTCGCTTCCTTCATGGTTTTCGTGTTCTACGTCAGTAAGCTACTACCCAGGGTTAGTAAACATGAAATACTTGGTTTATTTTTATAGTTTATAGTCTTTCTACGCCACAATAATAAATTATCAATTTAAAATGTATTATTGTGGCCTAGAAGGACTTTGGGAAGGCCTTTATTCAGCAGTATGACAATATGGGCTAGGCAAAAATATTACTAATATTATTAATAATATTGCTGCCCCGGAACATAAAGGGCTAAGGAAAGAACACGGGTGGGTTTTAGTCAGTAAGAGTCTGACACTCCCTCCTGCTCCAACCTGAGCGGGAGAGGTCATTTGATGATTTCCTATCCACAAAAAAAAAGGTAAAAATATTGTGGCCTGCTATTTAGTCGTCAACTTGCAGCACATTTGTTAGGTTTACAAATCCCGCGGTAAACAAGACACAATAGAAGTTTTATTGTTATGACGGCTATTATAGCCGTAGAGTGCCCTTGAAAGTGTTAAAATAAATGCATGCAGATTGCCAAGGTATACATTTGCAGTTAATCAAAAAATACTATTAACTGCAAAATATTAAAATTAAGCAAATCTAGGGTAGAAAAATACCTAATACTTAATTGTTTTTTTTTTCTTTTTTCCAGAAAACACTAACATACGGCATCCTAATCGGCGGCTGGACGGTCGGAGTGTACCTATTCCAGCAAATATGGGAGAACATTCGTACTCTCGTGCTAACTTATCAAACATACATGTTTTGGTACACAATGATAGTAAGCTTCGCCAGTTTTGTCGTCTGCTACAGAATAGGACCGCCCAAGAATCAGAGAAGTAAGAATTTGGTCATGTGGACTTTGCAGGTGAGAATACAAACATACACAAACACATGTCTTCTTCCCATTAGGGTACCACTATTTGCTACTCCTGGTGAGAAGTTTTATAAATACTTATTCAAGTGAGAAAGGTTTTCCAAAATAGGATTGGCCTGGAATTTAGCCTTACTATTAAGTTTTTTTACGTTACTCAGTAATCTACAGGGTGCATTTGATATCATGGGCATTATTTTAACCTAAGGTACACACGGCTACACATCAAGCTATACATTTCCAGTATAAGCTGATCTCACATTGTATAGGATTTCCGTACGATGCGAGACCAGCGTAAACTGGTTTTGTATAGCTTGATGTGTAGCCGTGTGTACTACTTATGATACTAATTGCATTAGGGCTACTATTACGCAAATCAAAAATATTATTAATGCAAGTATGGAAAACCTTAAAATGTAGTAAGTCATACAAAGTATCAAATTAGTTGCGCTTCTCGATAGCAAATGCGTAGGTACACTACGCCGTACGCGCGTCATTGGGCGTGAATTCTTTGACCCCGCCCGACTCACGTGACATTCGTAAGTTGCCAATGAATTGATTCATAATAAATTCCAATTTTCCCTTCGTACTTTGCCGGCTTAGGACGGTCAAAACTACGTCAACTAACATACATTAAAAAAAAACATTTACGTACCTAGCTTGTGGATTGTTTTGAAAAAACCTTATTTGTCGGTAAAGTGACAGAGGGTAAACGGGTGCTCTTCCACGAGCTTGTGCATGTGCTGGCACGTGAAAAGACGAAAAATCCAACAGGTTCTGAGTGGTTCTGGTGGAATGAGACCCCGTGAAGGAATAGGGTCGTTCGGGTAGCGCCGATGGAACATTTCACGAGTTCATACTAAATTTCTTGCGCGATCGTAAATTACAACCATTTGTGGGTATTGTTGGTTGGTGTACCTAGCCTGCACATTACGCGGTCGAGGCATCGTGTACACAAACACACAACTACTACACTAACACTTAATACACTGCAATCCAAGCACCGTATGCCGCGAGCGGCGAGTACGGCGATTACGTCACGGGATCAATAAATCAATTACGCGTCAATGCACCTGCGCAGTCGTTATGACACTGGTTCCGGGTTCGTGACTTCGTGTTGCGGCGGGAAGCATACCCCGCGCGGGGGTGATATTCGTATTTTTGCGAGTGAGGGAGTGGGACGGAGAGAGTTCAGGGAATCCCGCCGGACGGAATGTCTTGTAGCCCATTGTTATTATTACTTGTAAGGAAAAACCCGCGCGCGCGCAGGTGATGTTTGTTTACATTTCGCTTTGCGCTGTACTGCGCTTTAAGATTTTGATATTTCAACAATTATTGGCGTTAACGAAGTATTTTGTTTTAATTACTTTAAGTGTTTATTTGCAATAATAAGCCTTGTGCAATTTGACTTACTACATTTTTAAGGTTTTCCTTACTTGCATTAATAATATTTTTGATTTGCGTATTAATAGCCCTAATGCAATCAGTATCGTGAGTAGTGCCTTAGGTTAAAATAATGCCCATGACTTCGATTCCACCCTGTATACATATAATAAAACTAGCTTCTGCCCGCGACCTCGTCTGCGTGAAATTTATTGTTCCCCAACCCACCCTGTCGCATCGCATCGCCCGTCCGCGCTAGTACTTCGTTTTGGCTTAGCATTCTTTCTAACTTTTTCTTTTTGCTCGGCTCCTAAGGGACCTAGTGTGATGTTAATAATAATATTTATAGCCTGTAGTCTTCCTCAAGAATCGGGCTATAAAATTTTTCAAATCCGACTAGCAGTTCCAGAGATTAGCGCGGTCAAACAAACAAACTCTTCAGCTTTATTATTAGTATACAAATAATATAATAATGAAGTTTGTACATTAAATATTTTTGAATATAAGTAATTGCTACGAGGCGTAAAAGCAAGTTTTAAATCTAATTTCTTTTTAATTACCAGCCTTTATCATCAAATAACACTTATGTTATAATTTCAGATAGTAGGCGTTCTAATGATATTCTTTAGCAGCGAGTATCAAGAGGCGTCTGCTGCCGTCATCGTGACGTCACTGGTTGCTAAATACTTCCCACAGTCACTTATCAACAGGTTGCGTGGGTATTGGTAAGTTTAACTGATTTATTTACGCCTGGTTAGCAAAAGACCTGTCGATCGATTCTGTAAAAACCTCACCGAAAACTAAGGTGAAGTGAGCTTAGAGTGAGCTGTCAATAATGTTAATCCCTAGCATCAGGTGGAATCACAACCCACTTCAAGCGCAATAATTAATATATTTATTGCTTCCACATGTGAACTTAGGTGGTAGGTTTTGCAGAATATTTTGGACCCTGTCGGGCACAATGATCATAATTATTATCATATATTCTAGCTGACTTCACCTACGTTTACCCGGTGAGATTTTTGCAAAATAGACCGGCTGTTAGCACCTGAATGTCAATGACAAGGATGTCAGTGACGTTATTGGTAGACATTTGTGCAATTGTTTAGTGAAATCTCACTTAGAATGTATTAAAAAAGCAAGATGGCGACGTTAGTTCCAATTTTGGCCACGCGCCGTATTAACCTTGTTGCGCATATTATTGGGCTAATTTTATAATTTTGCTGCTTATTCAGGCCCTTGGAAAATAATCTATGTTGTAAAATCAAAGTAAATAATTAACTGTGATTTTATTATCACATCAGAGGGGATAATAGAATTCTCGTAATTTTATAAACGTTTACTGTCTGATATGTCTCAGTCTGTCAAAAATACCTTTAATTTCTCTACATTTTTGACAAAATTTTTCTGTCGCCGAGATGAGACTGCGATTAGATTTTGAACGTTTTTAATTACGAGAATTGGCCTCTGTTATCATATAAACATTTTGTTGGAACATTAAGATTTGGCAACATATTCCACAAACAGTCCCTACAATAACTTTTCGTTGCGCAGATGTCGCTAGTTGCCTGTATATCTAAATTCTCTGCCAACTGTACCTATCTTTAATACATTTTTCATCATTTATTTTGTAGGCGTCGCAAGTTCCCACCGAAACAAAGTCTACTAACTAGCGAAGAGTACTACGAGGAAGGCGCTCGGGAAACCAAGATGGCGCTGGAAAATCTAAGAAAGTACTGCTCAAGCCCTGACTGTGCGCAGTGGAAGATTATGCTCAAGTTGAATGACTCCAAAAGGTGAGGATCTTGTTGTGTGGTAAACTTATTCTACTTTTTCTTTCTTAAATGTTATCTTCATCATTAATAATTATGTCATCATCATCATCATTTCGGCTGTCCCATTTCAAAACCTAGTAAGGGACATTTAAAAAAAAATCGTTTTATTGCATAATCTTGCTAACCTAGACTAAGTTAGCAAGATTATGCAATAAAACGATTTAAAAAAAATTCCCTTACTAGGTTTTGAAATGGGACAGCCGATTTAGCCTAATGCATCGACTTCGGGACATAGACAACTCTCATCCCAAGCATTGGCACCAACCGACCAATCCTGTGCTTCACTCATACAGTAGATTCGCTCTCCATCGTTTTGTGATCGTTTCCTAATAGAGTTTACATCTTCCCCTTTTAATTGGAATAACGAAATCCTGTTTACCGTCATATAATTGTATTGTTGTAGTTTTTATCCGGAACAGTCCTTTATAAAAACCCATCAAAGCCCACTGACAGCATTCTGCCGATAATTGGCGGATGGTCGCAGTACAATGCTTTAGCTTATCATTGAGCCGACATTCATCAACTTCCCGCCCAATTCCACTTAAGCTTATCTGCTTTTTACCGTATAGCCTAACCACAATAAGCGCGACCCTCTCGTGAAAGAAAATACGGGTTAACCAAAAAAACCGAATTCACTTCGGTAATCTTCGTGTTTCCGAATACGCACGACCAACCTCACAGAGAAGTAACCCCTGACAGAGGCAATGCTTCTAAATTTTGTACTACCGCGCTTTGTAGTAGTGCTTTTATCATTGCGCGTTTTTTTTGAAGTTTTCTCTTGTTGGGTTACCTATTCCGGTCTTAGATTGTCACTTGTCACTCAAAAGTATTGAAAAGTTTTTAGAGTGGCAGAAAAAAAAGAGTGAAATGAAAATACGTTAATTTGCGGTAAAAAAAATACAAAAAAAAACCGACTTCCAAAAAAATACTAAAAAGTGAAAAATAACTTTAATTTCGGATGTCGTTGTCAAAAAACGAAAATGCGTAACCAACGACATCGACTTACAAAATTAAAGGTATTTTTCACTTTATAGTGTTTTTTTTTATAGTCAGTTGGTTTTTTTTTTGTAAAAAAGTTTTTATTTTTTACTTTTGTTGTAGGTACCTACCCCACATAAATTCATATAACTCTACTTGCTATGTAAATATCAGTGACAGGAAGCTATTAAAACATCATCAATATGAGGTGCTAAATAATTAACCCGACAAACTTTAAGAGTTGCTTTAGACCATCGAACTGAACAATTTTCACTATGGGACCAACTCTGAAATCACAAAAAAAAATTCGCCGTCCCCGGAGAATAAAATGGTAACTGCCATTATCTTATAATGACTTGACCAAAATGTATGAAACAGCTGATTTTTTTGTTCGTGATTTCAGAGTTGGTCCCAGAGTGAAAGATGTTCAGTTCGATGGTCTAAAGCACCTCTTAAAATTTTACGGGTTAATTTTTAAACACTGTATAAACTAAGTGGAATAAATTCCTATTATGGAACACATCTGCGTACACCTTTAGAGGGTACAGGCGTGATGCTATGTTGTGTGCTTGCGTAAACAATGCATACATGTGCGATAGCAGCAATCGCGGTTGATTTGCTGGCATTTATTGAAGAGTTCCGTTGTTTGTCTCCGAAAGTCATCATCAGATCTTTACAAAATTTAAATGGGACCATTTCGGAATACACATCTTTCGAAAACAAAAAGAATTTTGCAAATCCGTCTATATATGACGGAGTTATGGCCGAACATACAAACTTCTGAATTGAGAACCACCTCTTTTTTTAGAAATCGGTTAAAAATAACACAAATACAAAAAAAAAACAAGTGGGGGAAAATATGCGTCACATCCACGCAAAACGGCCATAGAATTATTAATGTATAACTTTGTAACTATTGTGATTAAAAAAAAGCAAGTAGTACTTCTATGGTTCCATGGTCCACATCATCGTGCGTCCGCTGAAGATAGACGATGATACCCGACTACTTTTCTGTGAAAGGAGATCGGACATTTTTGTATGGGCTCTGGCCCAAGTGGCGTCGGAGCATGACGCTCATTTCATTTGAAAGTTCACTAACTAAGCTTACTTTTTTTGTATGGGTACAAAAAAATCTATCCTGGGAGAAAAATGTTACTGCGTATATTACATAATCTTAATACATCGGGTTATTTTGTACTATCTATCAATTAAATCTATTTATTTTAACCCAATATGGTATGTTTGATGTTGCCTAACATAAAGCCCCCCACATTGGGCGTGCGCCGGGCGCGTTGCTCGAGCGTGCGACCGACGCGGCGCGCACATCGCGCTCTACCAGCGCGCGCGTGTGCACAGCACGGACGCGGCGCCACGCGGCGTTCGCGTCGGTCGCACGCTCGAGTAACGCGCGCGCCCAGCACAAATCCAATGTGGTATTTTTTGCGCCAACATGAGAAAGAGCAAATATACACGTGGTATTTTTTGCGTTAACATTAGAATAGAGACAAAAATGTTATGGCCGTCGCTGCGCGATTTGGTAGGAAGGGAAAAAAGACGCAACGCGGGCGCAGCGCAGTACCTAGTTCGTTCCCTTTCCCTCTGCTCCATGATCAAGTCAGTCACCACTGTCCGCAGACTACGAACGAGACAAGCGAGCGTAGAGAATGACTGCCAATGACAGTGACTATCACTGGCAGTCATTCTCTCCGCTCGCTGCTGTTTGATGCGATTGTGCTTGAACTGCGTTACCTATTCTGTTATTCGTCCACTGTTTACCAGCTGTGTTTAATATTGATGTGTTTGATTGCTTTCTGACGACCTTGGCGTGTGTACTTGAACTGTCCGATTTCTTCTCGATTACCCTGGTGTGATTCTTCTTACCAGTTTTGGATTGATTACTTTTGCAACATGATACAACCGAGTGCCGGTGTGACGAGGCACGTCACACGAGCACTCGGTCGTATCACTTTGCAATCGTTCTGTGCTAAGAAGACAGAGTTATACCGTAACCCAAGCTCTGTTTGAAGCAAATCAAGGCATTGCAGCATATGTGCTGGCAGTAATCGGTCAACGAGAGGTACGTCAAATACGTCTAAGTACCTATATCATTGTTATATATATAAGGTATACCAAACTAGCTGAAACTATTTATTTTAGCCGATAGATAATTTATGGTTAGCTATTGCTGTTCTTAGTTTAGAGTCGCAATAAGAAAGTAGGTAAAGGCATGAATGTTGGTAAGCAACACCACAAACACTCCTAATAACTTAGCAAAATACGTGACTGCCAAAAACCTGAATAGGCAACATGTACGTTTTCAGAGCATTTCAGGAAATATTTCGGAATTGGCTCGCTTTCCGCGATTGACACAGGATGAACTGATTTTATTTGTCATTAGCACATACCAACTCAAACTGGCTCGGAGCTGTTATAGCGAGCATGCAAGAAGTGGTATTTATCATATTGAAGTCTTTAGAGACGAGCAACCACCCGCAGATCTTGAGGATTTTGGAACGGAGCAAAATAGCTTGATACTACTGCGAAGTCGCATTCAGTCATGTCACGTGAGGTTGAAGAAATATTATACAAATATATATAATCTATAAGGAGGAGGAAGGACTACAGGATATTCAACATTATTACTGTTGTTGTATCATAGGGAAAAGGACAGTCTGAGGTTGCGCCCGCATCATGAGCGTAGTGTGGTATCTCGGGTGGGCTCGTTTCGAGAACATACTAACATCCTGCAGCGTTTCTGGACAATATATTGTTAGTTTAGTTCAGTTAAGTACTTACGATGTAATATATTGTATAGTCGGTTATTTTATGTTTTCTTTTTCAATTATTGGATTTTTACATCCTTTCTCAGAAACAGTTTTACTTTTAAATACTTTTTCAAAAACAGAGTATTATTCAAACATAATTGTTAAGTTAAAAGAAATAGATTTAATTGAGTAAATAGTTTGAAATAGCTCGATATATGAGTATTTTAAAACACACTATAACTTTTTTCTCCCAGGTTAGATTTTTTTGTACCCATACAAAAAAAGTAAGCTTATTTAATGAACTTTCAAATGAAATAAGCGTCATGCACAGACGCCACTTGGACCACCCCCGTCCGATCTCCTTTGTTTAGAAAACAGTACTTCTAACATTTTAACATACACACACAAAGATATGTATAAACAATAGGGTTTGGAGCGAAGATATAAGTTGTGAAATTTTTCGTACCCTTTCGGTGCGCAGCTCATTTGACGGATGTCACTTAATCTTGTCAAATTCAAACAAAGGTGCACGCCGAATGGGAAGCTTCTAGAATAAAATAAAAAGTGTTTAAGGTTTGCGTTATAACATGCATTATTTTCCAGATTCGCAAGTTTCGTCGAAGGCAACTCCCATTTGAGTGATGACGAAGTGTTGGATTACGAATCGTACGCGTTCTCTCTAGAGCGAACTCGGAAACCGATGGCTATGATTAACTCGACGAGAAACATGGAGATATCTAGTGATGATGATGACGACACAGATTATGATGATGATTGAGATCTAAATATGTGACTGAGACTAGTTTTAATGATTTCTAATTGTGTTATAACAAGGAGAGGTAAGTAGGTCAGGTTGTTTCATTTTTACAAGTCACTAATTCATCCACCAAGAAGAATGAATGATTTTGTATCAATTTTATCTATTTCTGTTTCACTCCTTTGCCCTATACAATACTACATAATTTTTAAATTTTAGGAAACATTACAAATATGTAACTTTACAGACATATTTGTAAGGTTTCTTCATTACAATTGCTTTGAGTTTTGTGGTACAGCGCCAGCACATCAAACTACCCGAAACTGTCAAATTTTCCCAATCAACTTTGAACCTTATGCTTTAGCGATAAAGTTGAAAATCTATTTTAAAAAATTGACAGATTGTAGTGGCTTGATGTGCAGGCGTCTGTTATACACAAGCTTTGTAGTACAGGGCCCTGTCTGGCAGAATTGTCTTTTCTTGCTATTTATGAAAATAGAACGCTGACCTATGCCTAATTTTGACATTTATATTTTTGCACCATACTATCGATCTATCTCTTCTTATGATAACACATTCAACTATCCTTAATCTCGATTAAATGATGTCATGATTGACATTTTAATTATATTTTAAGGCTGTGTCCCCAGTAGGCAAACTGTTAGCGGCCGACTGAGTTTGCGGCGTATCGGTTTAGTACGCCCTTCCATATATTTGAAATGGAGTGTCCACAGTTTGCTAGTTTTGCGCTCACTTTACGTTCACTTCACTCACTTCACGCTCACTTTACTCACTGAGTCGGCTGCAAACAGTTTGTCTACTGGGGACACAGCCTTAAACTTCTCTTTATTTTCTAATACCATTCTCAATATATGTATAAAGTGTTTTATAAGTGTTTTTAATAAAGATTGAATACTTCTGTAAGCTGTTTTCATTCTTAGATTTGTTTTCTTATATTCATTTAAATAATTGTATGTCCACTTCACTATTGACGCATGTGAACATTGCCATGTTTGAGACGCAATTAGGGTGTAGTAGGCCTTAATCAGGGCCGTCTTTACCCGGGTGTGCAAGGGGTGCGTAGCATCCGGGCGCATGGTCTTAGGCGGCGCAAGCCAATCGCCTTATAAACATACCATGCATACTCAAACCTAGAAGTTGAAATTAATAAAAAAAACTACTTAGAGTAGATTACAAAACAGACGATATCATAAAAAAGTTTGCCGACTTTAAAGCCAGAAAAAATAAATTTGATGTTTGAAAATGTATCCAATCTTATAGTAGTTAGTTTTTTTTTGTTTTTGTCAGCCTATACTGTCCCACTGCTGGGCAAAGAGGAAGTATTAAATATAAGGATAAACACAAAAATTGGGGCTCAGGCTGATTTTCGCACCCCGGCGCCCAATATGGTCAAGACGGCCCTGGCCCTAATTGTGTAACACGCTAGCAATTCACAATCTGAATAATTTTAAAGGGTATTGCTAATCCATTGCTTCATAAGTTATGTTCGAAAAATGTGTCTGCTCAACAACCTAAGTAACGCAATGAATGTTGTTGATCTGTCATAATTAAAGCCTATATACTGTTAGATGTTAGGTAACTACCCCGCGAATAAAAAAAACTGGTTGTCTGTAAAGTCAGTTTTACATGATAACGTCAAGAAACATTGATGAATAAATGTGTCACAAGCCAACGCTTGGGCCGATCGTGCCTCTCTATCGCTTGTTCCGCGCTCTCGCTTGCACGCTCAAGCTCAGGCGGGAACGTGACACTTTTTCGTGCGTGTAGTCGGTGTTCATCGATTTATAAGACGTGATCACGTCAAAAGAACTTACCTTAACTCTAACCCTGAGAAAAAAAAAAACTTTTCCTTCACTGAACAAACTCCTGCGTTTGATATTCTATCATAGTATAATCGACTTCGTTATTTGCTTTATCACTTTAAGGCCGTTTGCCCACCGTCACGTCAACGCGACGTCAATCGAAGCCGTCGCCGAAGTAGCGATACATACATTTACTGTGGCCGCGTGTCCACCAAAAGTCCGTCAGCGAGACGTAAAGTTCGAATCTCGTTTCTCGTTGACTTCCCGTTGACGGTGGCGGTGGAAAAACGCTGTAAGGTTGAATGTCACTGACACTTCATAAAACGATAAAGTATGCGGCCAATTGTTTTAACCCATGGACCGCTTGGTTTTATATCAATTGCCGGGCCCTGCTCATAAATCGACAAATAGGTTCCTGCAATGAAATAAAAAACACAAACGAACTGGTACGAAAATATTTGTCGTATTAATCCGACTGCAGCGGTCAATAGGCTAAAAGTGGTAAAGCAGTTACGAAGTCTACTATACCTACGTGCTGAATTTTATTATAGACTAGCGGACCTGACAGACGTTCTATCCGAAAAGCGGCACCTGCCGGGTCCAGTGCTGGACCTACATCAGTCCAGTTGTTTGTCCTATAGTTTGTGAGAATAATTATTTAGAGATTGTCAGCACATGTTTTTCGCGGCGTGTCCTCAAATAATAGGTAGGTACTTAATTAAGGGACTTAGATACCTATGTAAAGTAAACGGAAGCTTTTTTTTCTCCTCTATTTGTTTTGGGGTTTTTATTAAAAGATATCCATGTTTCAAAATGATAACATCATTAATTAACGATTAAGGGTCTTGTGAGCTTTGCGCGTAAACGCGTATTATAAGTGCACTTATAACGACTAAGTTGTACCCCGACTAAAGGCACAGCAGTGAATCTCTCACGATAACGAGTATCACTTGTCATCATCTGCCTAGCCTTTTCCAAACTATGTTGGGGTCGGCTTCCAGTCTAACCGGATGCAGCTGAATACCAGTATTTTACATGAAGCGACTGCCTATCTAACCTCCACAATCCAATGACTGGGTAGGTAGTACGATACCCGCAGGGTAATTGCGTAACACACTATCAGTAGCAATGGGTTTCATTTTGACAGTTCAACAACATTCATTGCGTTATTCACGTTGTTGAGCAGACACACTTTTCGAACATATGGAGCAATGGATTAGCAATATGCTTCGAAATTATTCAAATTGAGAGTAATAGTGTGTTACGCAATTAGGGTGCAGATTTACCTTTAAAGTTAAGGTTCGCGAGCACTTTCGCAAGAAGCTGGCAGTATTATCACAACGCTAATATTTTCTCATTGTTTATTTATTTTTAGTATATTCAGTTATTTATGTACTTATATTTATGTAATTAGGTATATATTATATTTATAGTTTAAATAGATTTCTGCGTATTATATTTAAAATATTTAATCCTCAAAAGATCGCACCTGCTACTGTTTGTCTCTGCATCACCCAAAGGTTGACTGGTAGAAAATGCCTATGGCATTAAGTCCGTATGTGCTAGAAGTATTAAATAAATAAATAAATACCCCTTGGTAAGACTGGTTGTCAGACTTTCGGGCTTCTGACGACCCGTAACGACTGTCAAAGAGCCTCTTATTTCTGTATTTTTGATTAAAAGAAAACCATCTAAGATAGGGGTGCTAACATTTCCGAGCTCGCGTCGCTCTGTCGACGTTCTTCACAGGCCCCATCATGATCTCAAGTCCTTAAGTGCTGCCCCCTGAACTTCACGTGTTCTATTTACTATGACGAACCCAAAAAAAAATCGTTTACTAAAGGTAATTAAAGGCCCTCAGTGTAAAAAAGAAAAGGCCCGTGACGAAGATGCAAGTAGTATAGGAAAAACAAATAGGTTATGTTCACTAGTAAATAAAGACCAGTCCAGTTAGTAATTTAATACAAATAGTTTATTTCATCTCTTATACATTAATACAACCACAACATACAATATACTTACGTTAATAAATTAGCACCGTAATTAGTGTAAAAAAATATTATTTTTAAATATATCAAAGTGCACTTATTTACTAAGTTTTATTTAACATTCTGTAGTGAAAAACAGCTAGATGTCGTTGTGAAATTATTTTGAGTTATA
Source organism: Globia sparganii (assembly GCA_949316385.1). NCBI lineage: Eukaryota > Metazoa > Arthropoda > Insecta > Lepidoptera > Noctuidae > Globia > Globia sparganii. The sequence goes on from OX438654.1 coordinate 21,802,858, forward strand.
CAATTCGGTGGCAGTTATAATCACACAAAAGGCCAGTTTCTCGAAAGAAAATTACGGCAAAATTAATGTAATATTATCAAGCGCGTGTAAACTTTTGTGATTGGTTGAATGGTTTATCAACAGCCAATCGCAGCACTGGCAGTGGGCCGGATACGTCTCACGAATGCACCCGGAAAAACGGGCAATGGTCGTCACTCACTGAACGTCTGAGAGAGGATATCACCGTCGAGGTAGACTACGGCGAAGGTGGTGTGACGATTTGATGACGTCTGCAGGGCCGAAATGGCCAGAGACCGCACAAGATAAGGAGGTTTGAAAGGAAAAACCGGGATCTCTTTGCCCAGCAGAGGGACACAATATAAGCTAACAAAAAATGCGATAATTTTCGTTCGAGAAACAGGCTTATAGTTTGAGATTTCATTGATCAACACGTTCATAAAAAAAGTTTTCATCCGTGCGAAAAAAGCACGCGACAAAAAATTGTCGCGCTGCAATCATTGTATTAGATGACTTCAAAGCGTCACAATATTCTTTCAAGCATTAATAATATTAATAATAATGGCACGTTAATATAATTAGTGTGAAGTTATGCGGCTCTGCTCGCTTTCTTGCTTTTGTCGAGCGTCTGTGGCGGCGGCGGCGGCTTCGCTGACATGTGACGGCTGTACAGGCTGAATGAGAAAAAAAAAAATGTTTTATCTGGTAAAATGGTACTGCTTCATCATAATCATCTGCCTAGTCTTTTCCCAGCTATATTGCGAACTAGCTTTTGCCCGCGACTTCGTCCGCGTGAAATTTTTTGTTCCCCCGACCCACCCTATCGCAGCGCATCGCCTGCCTGGGCTATTACTTCGTTTTCTGACTTTTTTCTTTTTGCTCAACTCCTAAGGGTTCTAGCGTGATGTTTAAAGCCTAATAGCCTTTCTCAATAAAAAAGGTTATAGTGAGTCAACCTTAAAAGATAGGCATATGCTATCGAGGACTTTTTTTTAGAACTTTTAAGGGGAAATAATTCCGTCATGCATTATTTTTGCGTATCTTTAACCGTTTCCGCAGCGCACACAATGGAAGCTCGGAAAAGGTTTTTTCCCGTTTTTGCAACATTGTTCATTGATGCTCCGCTACTCTTGGTCATAGCGTGATGTTATATAGCCTATAGCATTCCTCGATAAATGAACTATCTAACACAAAAACATTTTTTCAATTTGAACCAGTAGTTCCAGCGATTACCCCCTACATACAAACATACAAACTTTACCTCTTTATAATATTAGTATAGATTTATTAAATGCGGTCGGAGAGACTTTTGTTTTGTGGTGAGCCCAAGTAAAAAGTCATAATTCGAGGTTTGGCTCTGGAATATTTCCTCCTCCAATATTGGACCAATTTAAAAGATATTTCATAACCGGAATATGAAGGATATATACTGTGTTTCTATATGTTTTTCTTTATTCATTAATAGTTGTCTTTGTACACTAGGCCTCTGTTGACAGCGGTTTAAACAGGCATTTTTTGAGGGTTCTAGTGCTTATAAAAATAATGTATCATTTAAAGGAAAACACAGGGACATATAAGTAGTTAATATTTATTATTCTGTAAAATGCTTTATGGTCATTAACCGGAAAGAAAACAGGCGAGAGCATTTCTACGGAGAAACAACCACCCGCATTTCCTCTTAAGTGTCCCATTATGATGGAATTCGTTAATGGGAAGGAAGGATTTCTAAGTAACGATCCAGAGTCTAAATTGGAACCTAGGTCAATGTCAATAGTTTCGCCTCTACTACGTGCTACTTAAACATAAGGTGATTGCGCAATGATTACCGCGAAATTCAAATTTTCTTACGTTTTTTGCAATTTGCAGGTCAGTGTCAGGTTGTATCTTGATCAAAATTTGATTCGCGACTATAACAGATACGTATTTACAGAATTATAATAATAGGAAACATTCATACATCTATATAAGTGAGATTTGTACCATAAACACTTTTCTTTATGAGATTTCTTCTTGTGGTACAAATCTAACTTGGGAAGATGTATTAATGATTCTAATGACTATAATTCTGTGAATAAGTACCTGTTATAGTCGGGAATCATATTTTGATCATGATACAACCTGACACTGACCTGCTAATTGCAAAAAACGTAAGAAAATTTGAATTTCGCGGTAATCACTGCGCAATCACCTTAAGTGTCCCATTGTGATAGAATTCGTTAATGAAAAGGAAGGATTTCTAAGTAGCGATCCAGAGTCTAATTTGGAACCTAGGTCAATGTCAATAGTTTCGCCTCTACTACATGCTACTTAAACATAACCTTGGGGAGGTTCTCTATGTACGGGGGGAATACAAGAAACCTACACCTTAATTGTTGTTAAGGTGCCACTTTTCGATATTTTTTTCTATACAAACGGGAGAATATTACTCCACTGTTTGACATTGTGCATCCAAAGTTAAACATGATATCGTTTAGACTTATTATTAATTGTGTCTGTACGGAAACAGAATAGTAAAATAAAAAGCCATTAAAAAGTTATGAGCCAACAAAGATTCGTTTTTCTTGCTATTTTTAACGTAACTTTGGGTGTCAATAAGTAATAAAAGACCTGTAAAATCTTCAAAACCAAGTCCGTACCGACAAAGCTCAGTTATCGAAGAGATCAATAAACTTTATTTGTAATTGATTTATGCAGTGATTTTTTCATAAAACTCGATTTTCCGAAGCACTTTTCAAATCTTTTTACGCGCCTATCAGTTCGGAACGGTGTTTCTGTGCGTAAAAACTAGACGTTGTTCGTGTAGACTAGCGTCTAACTGCTCATCACTGATACTAGCGCTATCGGACACGAAGCCAGGCGAGACAGCATGCTTTTTGACCATGACCACCAGCAAGTTCGAGCTCGCGACTAGTTTACTCCTAATACTTACACTTTATAAGTCTCAGAGCGCAGATAGTCCAGTACGTGTGAGGGCCCCAACTTCAGCTGGTCCTCAATGGGCGGCACCCAGAAGTTACCCTCCAGTCGCAGCACTGACTTGTTGCTTGCCAGGTCCAGAGATCCTGTGGAACGGATTGTGTTTGTTTATGAATTAGTTATTCTAACTTTCAACCTAACCTAAGCCCCCGCCTATTAAGACACCGGTAGGATGAGTATTGTGAACTATGTTGGTTAATTACTACGTCTACCTGTCGCAAATTGGTCCCCAGCGAATTTTATGCGCAGCGAATGTTCTAGCTTTTCAGTCATATTCTTTTGTTTTTAGGATTCCGTACCTCAAAAGGAAAAACGGAACCCTTATAAGTTCATTTCGCTGTCCGTCTCTCAAGACCCTTTTTCTCAGGAACGCGTGGAGTTATCAATTTGAAATTAATACCAAGTACTGAGGACTGCAATCCTTTGAAGCAGTAAAAAAATCAAACTTCTAAATCAACGCAATCAAAAGATATGGTCGTTTATGGTCCAATTATGCCGCATTTTTTGACACTCGCAAGGGAATCAAAACCAATAGGGTACTTTCCGTTGACCTAGAATCATGAAATTTGGCAAGAAGCAATGTCATGTAGCATAAGTAAAGGAAAACATCCGAAAACTGTAAACTTGTAGTTACATACCAACAAATTTGTACGGTACCCTCGGTGCGCGAGTCCGACTTGCACTAGACCGGTTTTTATTTATGATTATAGTTTATTTTGTCGTATCTAAACTATCCGCGCATTGTCGACGAAGCAAAAATGTCTAAACTGGCCAAATATGTCGAAGACGACCTAGACAAACACGTCTTCCATACACTTAAAACTTACCGATCTCAGGCGGCAGTACGACAAGCCGGTTGCCTTGCAGATGCAGTTCCCTCAGCCGAGCCAACTGACCCAGCTCACGAGGCACCTCGATCAGATCGTTCTCGCGCATCGATAGCTGGAAATAATGATACCGTAGGTAATTAATAATAGGTACCTACTCTAAGAGAACAAATTCTACGCCGAATCTATTTAGATTGTGACTCGCTAAGAAGTAGTTAGCTATAGGAGCACAGAGGCAAGGGTACAGTAATATGAAACCTTAATTTTCTATTTTTAGAAAGCTAATCTATCAACATTCATGTTTGCCATTAACCTAAGGGGATTTATAAAAAAGTAGGTAAATGGTTTGTGCTACAGAATTACTGACAAATCCTTGCACTGACTGGACTGGTCCACTCAAATCTGTATGGTTAATTCCTCAAAAGACCGTTTCGGGCTCTAACCTACATAGTCTTCACATGATCTGACCAAGATTATGTCTGGACTTTAAAAGAGACTTTGACCCTTGGAATTTGTTTCAGCATTTCTTCAGGGTAGGTAGTCAGATAGGAAATGTGACTCAATCTAGCTTATTTAATTTTTTCAATAATATGTGATGTGTAAAAGTGATTCCAATATCCCTGTTTACAGAATAAACAATTTCATTTAATGGATGACATTTCATTAACAGTTTATTAATTATACATTAAGTACAGCATACATAAGAGAAGTCACTGTCTGTAGGTTTTTTAGATAACTGTTTTACAGAAAAGCAAATGACAGAAAATAACTTTTGAAACAGAAGTTTTATTTTATTATCCTCATTCCAGCTTAGGTGCTTGTGGTTACAAGTTAGTTCAAGGAAAAAAATAACCAATAACAATACTTACAATTTGTAAGTTCTTCAGGTTACCAATTTCACCAGGCAGGTATTCAAAGTCATTGTCACCCAGATATAAGGCACGGAGACTGTCTGAAATTATATTGTCATTGGATGAATTGGTCAAGTGGACCAACATGTACCAACATTTTTATTATGTACAGAGGCCAGCACAGCCAGCTACCCCAATCTGTCAAATTTCTTTGATAGATTTTCAACTTTACTACAAAGAAATAAGGTTTATATTCAATTGGAAAAATGTAGCTTGATGTGCTGGCCTCTGTAGATTAATTATTACCTGCATTTAAATCTTCCATCTTTTTTTTTTCGTTAGCCTATATTGTGACCCACTGCTGGGCAGACTTCCCCTTTTTCCAGCTTGGAAGGAAAAAGGGGAAGTCTTTGCCCAGCAGTGGGTCACAATATAGGCTAACTGTTGTATCTGTCTGTTGATTATTATAAAAAAAAAATACTGTTCCATACATTTTGACTGTGTGGTCAAAATGTGCGGAACAGTAAATTTTTTTTATAACCTTTTTACACCTTCGCAGGTGTTGCAGTTTTCTATGAAACAGCATTTTATTATTATGAATAAAAGTTTTCTTTGCTAGGGGGTCTACCCTCATGCTGAATTCATGGTTAGTTTGCGTACCAATGTCGATGTCCGTCACCTTGTATAGTTACAGAGCATAATGAGCACTTCATCAACATTTCAGCTGAAAGACGTCCACTGCTCATATTTTTGTTGTCTATAATATTTATTGGTGAATGTGGCCATAAGTACCTTAATTAGAATATAAATAGTGGAGTTCACAGTAATGCAGTATTTAAATGTTAATTTGCTATCTACATACAATAAAAATAATAATAATGAAAAATACAAACCCATAATAAAGAAATTCCCAGGCAGATTTTTCTCATTCAGATTGTTATACGTCAGGTCCAAGATTTCCAAAACCGGGAAAGATCCAAAACCTCTTGGCAACCCATACAGTCTATTAAGAGAGACATTGAGGATACGGAGTTTTGGCAATGAGGATAGACTGACGGGAAGCTCTGTCACGTGGTTGTTGGCAAGATTCAGTATCTCCAAGTTAGCGAGATTTGCCAGTGCAGCAGGGACAACTTGTATCTTGTTGTGGCTTAGAGTGAGACGGGTGATGTTGGTGAGAGTAACTGAAAGAGACAAAGTTTATTATTAAAAATGTGGTCTTTCGCAGGCTGTTGATGGACAAGCCCTAGAGATACAACTGGAGAGAATAGATGTAGGGAATAATAGATATCTGATTGCAGAAGTAAGTTTTAATTTGTATCCAAAAATTATTTCTCTAGTTTTAGAACAATCGGAGCATTGGTTTTGTTTCAGGATGAATGATGATGCCAAAATTGTGGTGTGTTTTTGTTACTGATTTACATTTTGGAACAAATTAAAAACATTCTTAGAAAAGGTTACCTACTATAAAAGTCCACAGGGAAGGAAACACCTTATAATATTATTTATGGAATGATGTCATAGTTAAAATGACCTCCAGCAACTAATCTCAAATAATGGGTGAAAAAATGAGATATTAATTTTTAAAATGCTAAATTAAATGATTAGAACATTGTTCTATTTTTAAATCTGTAGGCGGTCTGTCATGCAATGTTCTTGTTATACAAAACTATACTCAGGTACATATATATTTCTGATAGACATGCAACCTTGATCAACGCTAAGATCGAATATTTCGATTTCTAGAGCGATTTTTATATAGCAATAAGAGAAAATAAGATGTATCAACATGCGGTGCATGAATAATAAGTACTGAGTGCAATACGTCGAAACGAGTTCCCTGTAAACAGGTTACACTACGCCCATAGAAGGGTAAACAGGTTTAGAGCAATTAACTTACACAATCCAGGTATTTCATCGAGGCTAGAGAGTCCTTTATCCACCAAATCTATTTCAGGATTATTGTTTTCCTTCGCTTCTTCGATTACTTTTTTAGCTTTCGACATTTTAGCTGTGTTTGGAATACAGGAAACTGGAGGTTGATGACTCATAATATCAACAGCTGTTCTCTCTCGGTTTAATCGAATCGCGGTTCAAACGTAGATTTTGTTACATCTTAAGCATTCAGTAATATTTTATTTTTGTTTTTTTTTATGTCGTGACACTATTGTGACAGTTTACAAAAATTACGAGTATGCTTTTCATTCAGTATTATTATAATGAATAAATGATTAAGCTTTCTATTTTATTTTTCGCTTTATTAATTATGAAAGTAAGTTAATAAATAAACAAAAAAATAATAAGTTCTTTAGACTGGAACACAACTCTGTTGACATCTAATTGTCAATGTCAAAATTTATTGTATGTAGTGAGGTAAATTTTGGGTAAATTACATAGTTTTAGTCAGCAAATTCTGGATTGTTTTCCTAGGTATTAGTCGATTTAAGGTTTGATCAATACATTAAAATTATTATATACAATACAATACATAACACAGCTAACTTTTACACTAAGTACTAAATTAAATGACAAACTGATACAAATCAATATAAAAACAAAAGGGCCTTATCACATTGGCAATTTGCAAGTGAGTCCAAAGCGAGGCGAGTGCGCAGCGAGCTCACCGCGAATATGCAGCGAGCGCGCGGCGAACTCGCCGCGAAGACGCCGCGGGCACGCAACATACTCGCCATTTTGTACACTCTAGCGTCGACGGCGCTATTCGTGGCGAGCTCATTGCACGCCCGCGGTGTCTTCGCTGCGTGTTCGCCGCGCACTCGTTACGAAATCGTGGCAAGCTCGCTGCGCACTCGCCTCACTTTGCACTCGCTTGCAAACCGCCAGTGTGTTAAGGCCCTAAGCGTCAAAGTACTCGTCCGCATCAATTAATTAAATTATTAGTGTACCCAATCTCATTGTCACTGGTCTTAGGGTATGCCAATTGGTTTCTATAAACAATTCATTTGTAGTTCTGTTCTTCTTTAAAAAACATGTATCAGAAAGGTGTGGTCATATTTTTAAGAGTGTGGTTTAAGTAGACCAGTAGTTCCCAAAGTTGACTGGACCGCGACCCACCTATCGAAAACTTCCAAATTCAGGACTCGTCTCTTGGCTGTCATGGAGAAAAAAGAGGCGTAGTAGTGATGAAATGACAAATCATGTTTTTGCCAATCGTTGCTTGAGAAGTAAAAATTTGTAAATTATTTTTTTGTGATCTGATATGACACCATTTCAGTCGAGTAGCTATTAACTTATATAAGTTTTGTATGGGAAGACAGTTGATCTTTGGTCCCATATAGAAAGTTGTTAGTTTCAAGGTCTGTACTACACCCTCAAATATACACGCTGTTTTTTGTTCTACTGACGTGTGGCCTACCGTAAAGCATGCACAACAAGTCTTTAGTCTTAGTTATATTGCAACATACTAACATAGCTTTTAAGTTTTTTGTACAGAGGCCAGCACATCAAGCTACCCCAATCTGTCAGATTTTCCCAATTGAATATGAACCTTATTCCTCTGTACTAAAGTTGAAAATCTATCAAAGAAATTTGACAGATTGGTGTAGGTTGACCTGCTGGCGTCTGTACCTAACTAACTAATATAATAACGGAATATTGTTGTCTAAGTAAATAAATAAATTTAATTTAGCTTTGCGTGATTGGGACGCAGAAACAAATCAAACATCAACAGAAAAGTGGCAGGTACGCACTGCTACACATCAAGCTATACATAACCAGCTTAAGCTGACTTCTAATTGTACGAAAAACAATCTACAGACGCCAGCAGGTCAACCTACCCCAATCTGTCAAATTTCTTTGATAGATTTTCAACTTTAGCACAAAGGAATAAGGTTCATATTCAATTGGGAAAATCTGACAGATTGGGGTAGCTTGATGTGCTGGCCTCTGTACAATGCGAGGTTAGCTAAAACTGGAATTGTAAAGCTTGATGTTTAGCCGTATATACGCTTCAAATAGAATGCAGACTCTGCGTCTCCCATAATATTATTATACTCTTTGCTCTGCGTTCACGCAAATGCAAAACTCATAATATTTCGCTGTAGGGACATTACCACTATACATCTTGCACTGCACTGATAGATTATGTAATTCTTTTTATTATTCATTGCTCCAATTTCAATTCCAATTTTATAATAATGGCTCCCTCGTTTTATCGATGATTCTGCCAATGTCAAGGTTGAAGGAAACAAAGTGTATTTGCTGAGGATGACCGGTTATATTGCCTTTAGTATATTCATTGATCATTCATTTATGAGTATTCTATTCTTCTCTATTAAAGAATTTCATGTTCTGCCAATGCAGTGTCAATTAAAAAATTAGTTGATTTCAATTAATCGATTCCGACACATCGACTACACAACACTAAAACCATTAGAGATGCGCTGTACAGCTGTACTGTATGGTCGGTCGAGTCGATTTCAATTCAACAATATAAATTGAGTGTTTGATTTTGATACTTTGATTAAATTGCCCTTTGTTTTAATTAGCCTCTTTGTTATAGTACACTTTTTTGTTGCTATGCACCATTGTTATCTCATTTACGGAATAATCCTCGTTTGAATAATCGTTATCAGTGTGTCGTTAGCAAGATAATGAATTGTCAAAATTGATGGAGATAGGCTCTGTAATTTTTGAGTTGTGAGAAAATACTGTGATAGTTTCTAGCCAGCTGTATTCGGTAAGTAACAAAATAAGAATAGTGTTAATGTATGAAATGTACGCACATAACAAAAGACAGTTTATTACTATGAAATAAATTATGAGATTACCGGTGTTTGTTGGCATTTAATTTTGTTTATTTGCTTGCGCAATAATTCAGCCTGTAACTATGACTACTTTGTTTATCATCGTTCGTGCTCTAATAATAAGTAGTTCAGGCAACAAAGACAAGGTTTTTCTTACCCGTCTACTATGGCACTTTCCAATCCTAAAGTTGAACTGCACTTTGCTTTAATTATCTTTCTGGTTAGGCTAAGTCAATGACAATTTTATTGTAATTATTCCTTTTTACACAAACACACACACAAACACACAGACACACTTGATAATTAAATATAAAATATGTATTAAGTGATTAGAGGAATCAAACAAATGTCTGGGATGAAATAGTAATAGTAATGCAGATAAAATTGGTCTATGTATTCTTCTCATTAATAAACACAAAATACATGTTGCAATGGTTTGAAACTACTTAGCATTTTAAGTTATACTAATATTACTTAAGTACCTACTAGTAGTTTCTAACTTCTGTCCGCATTATTGTCCGTGTGAAATTTTTTTTTCAACATAAAATATATCTTTTGATCTGTGCCCCATTATTCACGAGAAAGTGAATCATCATCTGCCTAGCCTTTTCCTAACTATGTTGGGGTTGGCTTCCAGTTTAACCGGATGCAGCTGAATACCAGTATTTTACATGGAGCGACTGCCTATCTGACCTCCACAACCCAGTTACTGGGTAATACGATACCCCTTGGTAAGACTGGTTGTCAGACTTTCGGGCTCCTGACTACCACGAGAAAGTGAATAATGCGGTTAATTCAAATTTTATTATGTTTTTTTGTAATCTGCAGGTCAGTGTCAGATTGTATGACACAATATGATTCACAAACATAGCAAGTATGTATTTACAGAATTATAATAATTAAAATCATCAATACAAACCACTAAGTTCATAAAATCCTATTGAATGACTATTTAATGAAATTTGTCTTCTCAACAATGTAAATAATGCAGTGAATGTTGTTGAACTGTTAAAATGAAAACCATTGTTACTGTTAGTGTGTTACACAATTACCCCACAGGTTATAGGAGCCTGTAATAGTAGCTGTTGTACACTGCATAATTATTCTATAATTCTGTTCATATTCTAGCCATGAGTGAGCGACCGCAACCACTGAAGGCCATCAACAGGCTGTTCGAGGGGAAGGAGGCATGGCAAATAGTCACCATGACTGCATCATCGGTGCTCGCTATAGTGTGGGCACATAGCTTGTATAATGCGCAAGAGAGTAAGTGTTAAAAAAATTATTTGCAGTCATCTATGAATAATAAAAAGTCAGGAAGCGTAACTATGAACAAAATAAACGAGAAATTTGGCTCGAAACTTCACTTACATGACAAAATAGCTTGAGTATTCGAACGATAGAACACACATGTAAATAAGGCAATCAGCTGCGCTCGCGTAAAGCGTTGTATTCAGGCAAGCGCCGCGATTGGTTCTGGTGCGCGGTGGACTTTTCGGCAACGCCCACCGCGGTAAACATTTGCGTGGTGCTATTTTTGAGCTTGAGTTACATTTCTTGACTATTATTATTCATAGGCAGTCATTAAACACGTAATAAAAACATTGATTTTTATAATAAATATATGGCATAGTTTTCTAAAGAATGTAGGTAGAATTGTTACTTTAATTTTTTTTTTTGTAGTTTAGTTTTTATCTGACCCAACTTACTAGGTTGTAGGTGGTGAGTTCGAACCCAGGCACTTTGTCTAGGTAATTAATTTCATCACCTCTGCTCTGCTCTAAAAAGGTGAAGGAAAATATCCTGAGGAAACCGGTATGTCCTAGAACCAAAAATTCGAAGACGTGACATCCACCAACCCGCACTGGGCCTGCGTGGCAGGTGTCTGGCGGGCAACTGTATAATATGCTAGTTGCGTGGTAAACTCTGCTTACGAGATGCAGGATTTTGCGTGACGTCAGTATGTCAGTATGGCGCGTTGTTGAAAATTCGTTAATAATTTTTACTTTAATCAGGTCCAAGAATAATTCCAAAACAATAAAAAAATGTTTTTTTTTTTACTTTCCCACCAGGTGTAACAACTCGCCTTCGCAAAGAATTCTACAGATGGCTCCGTTCAGTGCCCATAGTGAGGCGTAAGATTGCAGAGAAGATGGCAGAAATCAACAGTGACTTCAGGAAGGACGTCACAAAGAGATTAGCAGGTGTCACAGTGAGGAGGGAGCTGCCGGAGTTAGGGCTTGACCCTGAACAAGTCATTGAAGAAGTTAGAGATCATGTGGCTTTAGGTAAGTTTGTTCTACTGTTGGAATATTCATGCTTGAAACACACTTGAAAGTATCTTAGATAGATAGGATATGCAATATTAGAGCGCCTTCACACTAGCGTTTGTTCAGCGTAGGCGTTCGATAAACGTATGCGCAGAGCAGACAGTGCAAGGTTACATGAATACGCTGCGTTAGCGCCGCAGGTGCGCGACGCACGCGCCACGAGCGCCGCACGCGCGGGTGGCGGGGAGAGGTCGAATGTGAACAGGATTGTACATGACTCCGCAGTAACGCGGCGCATGCGGCGCTAGCGCAGCGTATTCATCTACTCTTGCACTGGCGCCGCGACAACGCGACGCCTGCGCCGCGTCGTCGCGGCGTCTGCGCTGCGCATACGTTTATCGAACACCTACGCTGGACAAGCGCTAGTGTGAAGGCGCTCTTATACACCAAAATTGTAATTGAATTCATTTATACAATATGTAACATAATTAATGCAAGACCTCATTTACCCCAATTAGAGTACTGAGTTAAAAGCATAATACAATGACCAAAACTTATTTTTTTTTTTTAAAGCTAACTATTATTATTAAGAAAATCCCGTTTACTCTAGCAATACTTTTTGCATTTAAAATTGAGCCTAATAAGGCTAAAATTAAAATGAAATTAAATCTTATTTTATTTGGCTCAATCGGCGGTCAGTATGGCAAAAGGCATAATTTATGAAAAAAAAAAATACCTATCTTGCGTTTATTCTGTTACACCTTGTATAGCCGACCTCGTAATGTCTTATCACCATAAGATCGAATGTCCCTTGCACTTCATAAAACGACAAAGTCTAATTGTCTCTAAAACAGTTATTCAACTTTAGTGAAGTTTTTAATTGACTGGGAATTGTCAAAATTAGTCAAAAGCAATTGCTAGGCAACTATAAAAAACCTTTAACCTATTAACCGCTTTGTTTTTTATGAATTGCTGTAGCCCAACTCATAAATCACACGACTCAAAAACAAAAGACGGGGGCGGTCAATAGGTAAGAGTAAAAAGGTAGTCTTATTGCTAATACGAGTACTACCACACTATTTTATCTTTGAATAAAGACAATACATCAAATAGAAGTAATCCGTGTCTTATTCAGTTATCAGTCAAAAATAATACATGGTTGAATGAAATAACCAAACAAGCAAGATAAGTATTTGCTTAGAAAATAACTAAGCACACGATAAACGAAAGATAACAATTTAATTCATTACATGACATGTTTGTTACATATGATGATCAGCACTTTTTTGATAATTGAAGTCTATGTACATACCATAAACACATAATTATGATTGTTTTTACTTTACCGATTGTGAAAAAGTTAGCAAAATTACATCTGTATTCTCCAAAAGCATAATTATAGGGTGAATTTAAATAAACGAAAACCTGAAAAAGGGGTAATTGTACCCACCATTATACAGGAAAAACTTTTAATAAAGTACACTATTATTATCTCACGAAGCGACGCGCGCTTTACTTGTGGTAACCAAGTGTCCAAACACGCTGTGAATATGTGCTTGAAGACGAGTTGAAGGGAAAGAGATCTAGATTTAACACCCACGTTTAGCAAGTTTTATTACAAGTTTAAGAATATTACTGAGAATCTCCCAATTATCCAATAAACAATCTATTTGCTGACGACTGGACGAAGATGTTGTCGGAATGTCAAAAGAACTGAGAGGGATCTATGAAAGTGTAGTTAATTTTATTACTTGAAGTGTTTGGCCAGACTGGCGCGCAGAAGCGGGGCGGGCGCGGGTGCGGGAACACGCGCGGGCTGCCTGTCCGCACTGGAGCGCGGCTGCGTTCTGCGTGTTGTCGTGTCCAGTGTTTGTCAAAATATAATATGGATGAAGAAGCCTTATTTTTACTAGAAAAAAGCTCGAACTAGTTTGGGTAACCCGGTCCCCGTGCGGGCCGCCCGTTCACCGCCCCCGCTTCCAGTCTGGCCAAGCACTAAGTGTATAAACTGTCTTTAATTTTTTTAATTGGTTTTATACCGTTTCAATTAAAGACATATACTTAAATAAATAACAACCCATTTTAATCTGCCCAGGTGCATACGACTGGCAGGGAGGCTCAGTATCAGGCGCAGTATACCATGTGAACCAGGAGATCAGCAAGGTGGCCTGTGACGCATACAGCCTCACCGCTTATACCAACCCGTTGCATGCAGATGTGTTCCCTGGTGTTAATAAGATGGAGGCTGAAATTGTGAGGATGGCCATCAACTTGTTCCATGGAGATGAGGATTGTTGTGGGACGGTGAGTTTGAACCTTTTTAGAAAAAGACTAGCTGTGCCCGCGGCTTCGCCCGCGTGGATGTTCAAAATTATCTCACGTGAACGTGGTACCGAGACGAGAAACCTATGTCCTTCCCCAAGATGTCATCTATCTCCTTGCGAAATCTTGTCGAAATCCGTTCAGTGGTTTAGGGGTGAAAAGTTAACATACAAACAGTTACTTTCGAATTTATAATATTAGTATGGATTTATAACCGGTACCCATTAACCGCAAGACGACATTACGGTAGGCCGAGGTGAAGATGGTGGGAGAAGTTTTACTCCTATAATAGGAGTCCTATCGAAAGGACACTACAAAAAGTCATAATTGTGTGAAAAAGGGAGGGTCAGGCTTTTGCCCTGCAGTGAGGCAATACAAACCGGCTCACCGATTCACTCCTTTCGACCTCACACGAAGTCAAAATCGTGGCTTAGTACGCTACGTCCAATTTTTTAAGTACCTGCCTAAATCTGAGCTCTGGTCTAAATATACCTAGGTACGCAAATACCGTTCATGACCTTGTAAACAAATTATAATTATCCGAGACGATAACAAAGATAATTGTTCCATTAAACACTTGTTGACTCAAAGAATTAACACGTTTATTGCCAAGTGAAAATGCTGAACTTAGATGGCCAAAATAAAAAAATCGTTGAATATGATTTTTATTTTGGCCCTAGTGGCCAAAACCCAATAAGCTGCGGCCGCTATTTTATTAAATCAAATCATTTATTTCAGATAAATATCCATAGGTAAATTATAAAATTAAAATAAAATCGCAAGTAAAAATAAAAAACAAAATGAAGCTAAAAAAAAATAAATAAAAAAAAACAAAATTAAATATGAATACACATATTACATTACATAATAATCGCCGGCGCTAGCATGCAGCTGCAGCCACGTCCGCAAGAAAGGCGAGTCCCACCGCTGAGCGCTGGGATAACACTCAGGACGCCACGGTCACGGCGTAGAAGTGACGCACTCTTTTTTATAATTATACCGTGGAAATTATCGGTTCATTTTATGGCTCGTACATTTGTAAGGCACCATCACGTGACGTCGCGTTAAGGCCAGGATATTCGAGTGCAGTAGGCATTTAGCGTTACCCCCTTCCCCGCGTGGCAAGTCCCGCGAACGCGCACTTCAAATGAACTCGCTGACCCCCTGTGCAAAAATTTTGCGTCACAGTAAAATTGTAACAGTAGGAACAGTTAACTTTGTTTTACGGAATTCATGTTAATATTTCGAGTGTTTAGTTTTTAGGGAAATATAAGTATACTTATCAACATAAATCACTTTAGGTATTACCTACCAACAAATGTTTCTTTTCTAATTGTTACCTACTCTTTTCTTTCATGACTGTTACAGCGCTTCCTTACGATCCAGTTTTTAGAATGTTTGTCTGATAATAAACTACTGGAAGGATTTTGACAGGAGTTTATATTCCGTAGCTTTAGTTTTCACCTACCACATAGGGTATGTTTTATAACTAATTTATAATCCACGCGTACGAAGTCGCGAGCATAAGCTAGTTATTTATTATTAGTTACATACTTTATACTTTGGACTAAATAAATACTGATAAAACTCATTACAATATAATACACAGGACAATCAATTATTTATTAGAAATAAGAAATACTTTTTAAAATATATAATAATAGATATACTTAATCATTTAGATACTCAAAAAATAATCAAAAATCATAAATATTAATCACGAGCGTGCTTGGACCTGGTTGCTGCAAATCTGGTTGAGGCAGAGAGTGTGTACTGGATGCGAATTTATCTGGTTGCTCATTTTCCTTGTCTTACAATACATGGTTTCTAATTGGCATGTCGCGTTCATTCCTACTTTTTCTTGCAGTTTTCGCAAAATAAAATTTATGTCGACCATTCTGCGTCCTGAAACGGGTTGAAAGTCATCTTCCTTGTTTTCCACTTCAACAGTAAAATCATATGAATCATGACTGTCACTGAAACAATAAAAAGAAAAAAAGTTGCTTTTTATTTGACTCAAGATATTACAATTAACACTAAAAATAACCAAAAATAAAGGCTACACTAGTCTAATAAACCGCTACCAGTTGGCGTTTCCAAAATGCTGACAGCATTGGTACGTTGTATGGCAATGCTTGGTCTTTGGGAAAAATAGAGGCCAGCATTTAGTTTAGTTATATTTAGTTTCTAGATATCTGTTTTGTAAGTTTTTCCCTGAAATGTTTTTTTAATGTTTTAATGTTGTTTTGCAAATAATTCTTACAAATAAACATATTCAAGATATTACAATTCATTAGAATTGGGTTGAGCTCCAGTTGAAACAAGTACATTTTGTGACGCTTGTTCGCTACTTTGCAGCTTTGGTTTGAAATCCTAATTCAATAATTTTTCTAACATTTCATAATTTCTAAAAATTATGATTATTAATACAAATAATACACCAAACTTACTCATTAGACCCAGTTATTTGCAAATCTTCAGGATTCAGTGTAATAAAAGCGGTATCACGTTCTCCAGCTCCATCTCCACTGGTGCTTTCCGTTGCTTCAGTGTCTGAAAGATAAATCAATGGTAAAAAAAAACCTACTCTAGCCGGATTCGGCTTATCCCTATTACTAAGTTTTAAAGGTACCTATGTAATGTATATTATTATAAAAAAGTCATAAAAATTGAGCGGTCGTGAGACGCCTCGATGTGAAACATCGAAATTATTTTAGACGAGCTTGCTCCGCGGTTTTACCCGCGTAATTCAATTGCCCACAGGAAGTCAGTCAGTAAGTCGTTAAGTCAGTCGGTAAGTCGAGTGGTAAGTCAGGAGGTAACAGATATCTACATACACTCTAGTCACTATTTTGTATAAAAGTACAACAACATCAACAACCTTGCATTATTATTATAATTTGTAGAATAGATACAGTAGGCGCGTGACTTGAGCTGATGCATTAGGTACATGTCTACCTACCTATTGCGCCTGAGCGAGAAGCAAATACTGAATAAAAAGTCGGTGTCGTTGGTTCCGCGTTTTCTTTTATTGAGACCGACTTCCGAAATTAAAGTTATTTTTCACTTTGTAGTGTTTTTCTGGAAGTCGGTTGTTTTTTTTGTAAAAAAGTTTTTATTTTTAATTTTTTAGAAGGCCAGTTTGTAACTAATCTAAGTTATAATAGCCTAATATCAACTGCTCATCACCTTTTACAAAATATTGCTTTTCCCGATGCAGGAACGTTAATTATTGAGGAGTTCTCCTGGCAAGAACTGGAGCTGATTGAGAAGTCACCATCAGCTCCATTGTGCTTAGCAACCACATTAAAGTACCTAATCGAATCGCAACCCGTGAAATATTTATTATTGAGTAGTTCCGATGGCCATCTGTGGTCTTCATCATCAGTTCCACTTCACCGAATGGTGCTTTCTGAGAGCAAATGCACGAAAATATCCAAATCGCTATAGGTGTGCCTACAAAATTTGAGGGTTTCCCTCGATTTCCATGGGATTCCCTCATCAGATTCCGATTTGGTGACAATGGGAACAACTCGGGAGCATACCCTTTCAAATAAAAAAAAGAATTTTGAAAATCAGTCCACAATTGACGAAGAAATCAGTGAACATACATAAAAAAAAACATACATAAAGTCGAACATAATAACCTCCTCCTTTTTGGAAGTCGGTTAAAAAATCTAATTGTAGATTAGGTACTTACTGTTCGCCTGTGCATTTTGTAAATACGCCTTTACATCTTGGTATCGATGAACTGCAAAGATAAAAAGTTTTATTAGCAAAAATTATCTTTGTTGTAGTTGTGCTACTGTTTTGTCCATAAACTGTAATATTAAAAACTAAAATATAATAAGATTTACATTTAAACAAACCTTTTTTTACCGTCTGTTCAACCGATTTTGACTTCTATTCCGTAGGTATAAGGATGGCATTAAAAGCAGTAAACAGTTGTTATTGTAAGGACTTTTTTTGCTTTTAATGTCATCCTTATGCCTACGGAATAGAAGTCAAAATCGGTTGAACAAGCTGTAAAAGAGGTTTGTTATGTCTAATCTTATTGTGAATGGAGTATAAGTAGTTTATATTTACTTTGATATTAGTATAATTGTAAATTTATGGTACCTAGTTACCTACCTGCTACTGTCTGCTAGTACTGTGACGAAAGCAAGTAGGTACAGAGGCCAGCACATCAAGCTACCCCAATCTGTCAGATTTTCCCAATTGAATATGAACCTTATTCCTTTGTGCTAAAGTTGAAAATGTATCAAAGAAATTTGACAGATTGGGGTAGGTTGACCTGCTGGCGTCTGTACATAATTACCTATACAACTACAATATTGCTCTGTCGCGTCGTTTTTTTAAAAGTAGGTAGGTATAAATACGTAGGAAAATAATAATCAAACTTACCTTATTTTTTTTTACTTTCTTCTGTTTTTATTCCCCATAATTTAATCTTAAATACCACTATAATTTACAACATAAACTAATATCTTGTTTAATTATTAATACTAGAACTTAAAAAAATATTTACAGACTGATTTTTAAAACTAATATACAAACAAGGAAAATAACAATACTATAACGTATATTTCGATCGATTAGCGGAGGAACGCAGCGAGCCAGTAAAAGCGACACAGGTCCAGCGTCGGAGACGCCTAGCCGGCTACTAAAGCGAAGTGCCCGGGCCGCTTTGTTATATTATATCCTGTCAAAACAATAAAAATCTGTTTTGAAAAAAAATAGCCGTAGAATATTCTTCTAAACATCATTGCCTATTTTTTGACATATTTTTTTAGAGTAAAACTTTGGTCTACTTCAAGTACGACTTGAAAAACGATAAAAAACTTCCCTATTTTCGATTTGTTTGCGATTTTTTATGATCGAGTGAAGTTGTAAATATCGTGTTTTGAACCATAGAATAATCAAGAATGTTTATTGAACTACAACATATATTTTTATCAGATCAAAACAAAGAATATTTTATTGTTTAATGTTGAATCAAAATAGGTCGGTTCTGAGAGTCCTGGCCTTAATGACCACGGCATAACAGGCCGCTTTACGCGACGTCGCGTGATGTGGCAATTAAGGGCCTATACTACCTCAAATGGCTTAGCATGATCCTCCGTTACGTCGAAAATACTGCTGCATTAATTTTGAAATAAATATATGGTAAAGTTGAGGATTAATGTTAGGTCTTATGTTAGACGAAAACACGATTTCATAAAATTTTCTCGATAGAAAAAATTCCAAAGTTACCTCTAAATCGAATAATAAACCGCTGGTATTAAAAAAATACTTCCAATTAGATCATGAAACTTTGTATACTAACCGAACTAACTATAAAGCAGGTCTTATGTTATTTACTTTTTTTTAATTACCATTATTTTCACCGTAAAAAGCAAATACCTAAACTATTGGCGCTGCCTGCCGCCTAGCACTCTGTCTCGCTCTCACTCAGTCCGCGAGCAGTATCGTGCGAGCGAGTTAAAGAGTGAATTTTAGCTGAGGTAGTGTAGGCTCTTAACTTGAAATGTAAATTAGTTGTGATGTAGTTCGTTTATGAATGTCATTTTGTATCATGTTGAATCTTTAAAATGTTTTGCAAAAAAACGGTAGAATGGCCGGCGAGATTGACATGTACTTCGTTAGTATACAAGCTGAACCCCCAAAACGTGCCCTAGCTAAAGGAGGGCTGTTAATTTTGTGGGCGTGCGCGTAAGGTCCTTGCAAACGATAATGCTTTCTTGACTGTGTTGGACGTATCATAATATGTACGTCCCGAAACGCGTAAACAACGCGATTATGAGTGCATTGTGGAGCTTGTTTAATATTTATTAAAAACTAGTAGCGCCCGTTGGTTTCACTCACATAAGTTTCGATCCCGTGGGAATATCGCGATAAAAAGTAGCCTATGTGTTAATCCAGGGTGTCAGCTACCTCCATACCAAATTTTATCAAAATAGGTCCAGCCGTTTGTGCGTGAAGAAGTAATACACATACAAACACACTCACAAACTTTCGCCTTTATAATATTACTAGCTGCGCCCCGCGGTTTCACCCGCGTAAGTTTCGATCCCGCGGGAATATCGGGATAAAAAGCAACTTATGTGTTATTCTGTTGTATAAGCTATATTACTGTAAAGTTTCATCAAAATCCGTTCAGTAGTTTTTGCGTGAAAGAGTAACAAATATCCATCCATCCTCACAAACTTTCGCGTTTATAATATTAAAGTAGGATTAGTAGGATAGTGTGATGTGATAGTAAAATGAAGTGCAGGTACTATAGGTCTGTCTAACTTTCCTGGGTTATGTTATATTTTTTTAAATTGAATGTAATACTAAAACTCCTTTTCCAGGTAACAACAGGAGGCACAGAATCAATAATGATGGCCTGCAAAGCCTTCAGAGACCTCGCCTACAGCAAGGGCATATCCAACCCTCAAATTATAGTGCCATCAACAGTTCACTCAGCGTTTGACAAGGCAGCTCAGTACCTTGGACTATCTGTTAAGACCATACCAGTGAATAAAGATACGATGACGGTCGACGTTGAGAAAGTAAAGAAGGCGATTGGCAGGAGGACTTGTTTGGTAAGTATTTTTTATTTTATATTTCCAGCCTCCATAAGCACGAAATCCGTAATTTCATCCGAAGTTACGGGCGTATCCTACACCGTAACACCTACGGATGCAAGATTAGTTTGAATTGTGACTTAGTGATTGCGTGGACATAAAAATGGGGTTACATCATAGGCGAATGCTCCCTGTAAATGTCAACAAATTGTATCATTACAGGTTGCGCACTGTAATGTTCAGTTCTCCTAACTCACTGATTTAATGCTCAAATCTGAACTGTTACATTGCGAATGCTCCCGGGTGCTCCCGGTGTAGGAGCGCCTTACTGTCATGGCAACACATAGACGTAGACAGAAAATACTGTCGTCCATTGATAAACAACACTATGAACACTTTGTTCAAGGTTCACTTGTCCAGAGTCAAATTCAAACTACTTTTAAATTGGTGCTCATTCACAAGAATCACAGATGACTCTATTTGCACCGCTATTTTCTCGTACCAAAAGTTACAGATACAGAGATAGTGGTAACAAATGAATACAATAATAGGAGTGTTGTTTTTGAGGTGTGGGAACTCAGAAAACGTTTGCTTGTTCATTTATTACGTAAGACATTTTTGACCAATTTCTAACCCCCCTCTCCCCCCTACGTAAGAAAAGTACTTATCTACCAAAATTGCAAAGAAAAATTAGTAATTTTTTTTTAAACTTATAATTTTTGCTTACTTTTGTGATCTTACGTAAGAATAATCTAGACACCTCACACTCCCATGTAAGAAAAAATAAGACTTGTTTGCCCCCCCCACCCTAAATCGTGTTACGTAATAAATGAACAGCCCCTTATCCACTGTTACAGAAAGTGCAGATGCGTGAACGCGAGGCGATCAAATTGTGAATTGGTCAAGGTTATTAGAACCATAAACTGGTACAAGTTAACTGCCTGCAAACATATCACTTTCATCTACATTATATTTAAAACCAATTTATTATTATGGTCGTTCCTTCCTCACAGGTCGTAGAGCAGTGGAGGCGCAGTGGAAACGTTCGCTACTTACAGCTCGTAGGTCGTAGGTTCGAACCCAGACTGGCACTTTAGTTCGTGTAAATCATTTCATCTCCATTGCTCTCAAAACGGTGAAGGAAAACATGTTGCGGACACTTTTGACATCCACCAATCAAAATTGAACCCGCGTAGCTTTTAACGTTAGTTAACTGCCGGCAAACATAGACACCTCCATGCAATAACATCGTAACTCACTTTTTGTGATTTTACAGGAGAGCGATTTTAAAGTTTGAAAAATTATAGCAAACTCAAAACACCCCGTACAATTTTTGAAGCTGGCTCTATTTAATATAGTTTAGGCGGACTATAAATAGGTATGGTTAGGTTGTAAAAGAAAAATTGTTTTTTTTGCAATTATATATTGTTGACAAAAAATATTTTTTGGATTAGTTACAATACTTTGACGTTGGTTTATTTTTAGAAACGAAAGGGAATAGAATTACAATGATAATACAGAAAAAATGCATTTTTTTTTTACATAACAATGCCGTTGTAACTCAATTTTTGGAAAAAAGTGAGTTACGATGTTATTGCATGGAGGTGTCGCCATATCACTTTACTCTACATTATATTTCATGAATATTTTCCTTCCTTACAGATCGTAGGCTCAGCCCCGAACTACCCATACGGCACAATGGACGATATAATCGCCCTCTCCAACGTGGCCTTAGAGTACGACATACCTCTGCACGTGGACGCGTGTCTCGGAGGATTCGTGGCAGGTTTCATGATTGATGCCGGCCATCATATACCGGTGTTTGACTTCCGACTGCCCGGAGTCGCTAGTATGTCTGCTGATACGCATAAAGTAAGTTGTAGTTACCATAAAGCTGGTAATCATCATCTGCCTAACCTTTTCCCAACTATGTTGGGGTCGGCTTCCAGTCTAACCAGATGCAGCTGAATACCAGTATTTCACACGGAGCGACTGCCTATCTGACCTCCACAACCCAGTAACTGGGTAATACGAGACCCCTTGGTAAGGCTGGTTGTCAAACTTCCGGCTTTTGACTACCCTTAACGACTGTCAAAGATCCACGAATGACAGCCGGGACCAACGGCTTAGCGTGCTTTCCGAGGCACGGAGGGGTGTCGGTATGTAAAGATGGTCACCCATCCACAGACCAACCGCGGCAAGCGTAGCTTAACCTGATCGATCGACCTGTGCGGCTGTTATTATTTAGCCACGGGCCACGGGTACCATATAGCTGGTAATATCATGACAATAAGAAGTGGCGCGAAATTGTTTCAAGCACAGATATAGAGTCCTGTAACACAGGTTTTTTACCTAGCTCAGAAGTCAGGGTTACCATATGATTGTATCCTAAAATTTTATGCCAGTAAAAATATTATTATTATTTTAGTGATACCTAGATAACGCAAGAGCAACTACTTCGCGTGCCAAAAATCGCACCAATTTACGTTCACAAATCGTAAGCCGCCATTTTCGCGCTCAGTCCTGTGTATTGCTGGCTGGGTGAGCGTGAGTGAGAAAGGGTGTTTGTGACGTCATAGTAGGTAGTCAAAAAAATGGCACGCTTGGTTTTCATACAGATCGTAATACTTGCGTTATCTAGGTCTATCTATATCTGTGGTTTCAACCATGTATGCCTGAATTAGAGCGTCTTCACACTAGTGTTTGTCCAGTGTAGCGGTGTATCGCGAGCAGACTGGACTGCTTATATGTGAATCGCTGCTGCAAACTTTCCACATCGGTGTTGAGTTTGTAGCAGGAATTTGCATGAACATTATCGCAGTGTTAAGCGAAGTGTGTATGTTAAATTTACTAACGTAGTTGTTAAGAAATATTGTTGCTAACCTATTTGAGTCCTTTGTTACTTGTAATTAAATATATACAGGGTTATTGGAAAAACATTAACAACCTCTTAAGAGGTCATTGTACTCATCATTATGAACAACTTTTACTATGGGACCAAACCTGAAATCGCAAAAAAAAAATCAGCTGTTCCCTAGATTTATGTTCGCATAACTCGTCAAAATGTATGGAACAGCTGATATTTTTTTTGCGATTTTAGTTTTGATCCCATAGTAAAAGTTGTTCATAATGATGAGTACAATTGTTTTTTTTTTGTTATGTATTTTCTGGTGTACAATAAAGTATATATAAATATAAATATACAATGACCTCTTAAGAGGTTGTATAAATAAATAAATATACTACCCTTTTCTCTTTCAGTACGGCTTCGCACCCAAAGGCACGTCAGTAATCCTGTACAGGAAGCAAGAATACAGACATCACCAGTACACGGTCACGACAGAATGGCCCGGCGGTGTGTACGGGTCGCCCACTGTCAATGGTATGTATTTAACTGTCGCATAATTATGGACCTTCCTTGATCATATGTGAGGCCTATCTCCAGCAGTATTCGCCTTTCGGCTGATTGATGAAAGTGAGGGCTATAAGGACCTTTACAGTGCGGCCGACGAGAGAATGCGTTCACACCTGACAGTTTCATACACGTGTTTTGCGAATTTGATCTTTATTAGCTACTAGAATTATCGTACTGACAGGTTGCCGAGGGCCGGACTGGAGATTCTGATTTTCAGTCAGACAAGTGAAGGTTTTGGTTTGATAGGCAGCAAATAATAAATCAACACAGTAAGGCACAGTCGGCCCCAAAACTGTAGACATTTACAGATATCCAAAGAAAACTATGCGCTTCGGTAATCTTCGTGTTTCCGAATTAGCACGAACGTCACGCCACAGAGTAACCCAATCGGGTGCAATACTTCTAAGGTTTTTACTACAGCGCTCTGTAGTGGTGCTCCTCTCATTGCGCGTTTGTATGAAGTTTTCTCTCTGTAGAGTTATCTACTCTGGTCTCAGATCGTCATTTGTCACTCAAAAGCTTAAATTTGGAATTGCATAGAGTGGTTAATCTATAATTTTGTAATCACGGTGTTACAATACATAACTAAAGGCAAGTACTTCTATGGTTGTAACAGCTCTATATTAGATGTCATCGTTGCACATTCGTATTTTCGAAGATAAACGATGATTCCCGAAGCGCATACTGCTTATGTGACTCGCATTTAGAAACATGAGTTTCACTAGGTCAATGTCACAGTGTCGTGTATCGAATGCTCGCAGTTATAAGCGTGCATTGTGTAAACTAACACTGTTGACATTCAGTAAGAATATGACCTATTGTTGGATAAGGAAGTCAACAGATCATAAGGACTAGGCACAATCTAATGACTTCTTAGAAAAAAAACTGAAAAAAAGTATTTCGTTAAAATATCTGGCAGAGATTTTTATACTCTAGCCTAAGCCCGTTTTTATTTATCGGGTTTACCCGATAAATAAAAACGGGCTGCCGTGCTGCGGGCCTGTTTTAATCTATTAAAACAGGCCCTAAATCTATACAGGTGTCCCTGGAAGTATGGATATCAAATAGGGGCGTGGGGAAAGTCACTTCCAAACTTTTTGATCCTGAGAATGTTGGTGAATTTTTTTACGGTTCAAAAGTAATGACCAACTTTTGTTATTTTCAATCACTTTACATAGTCCTCAAAGAACAAAATAATTAAAAAAAACTACCAGGAACAGGAGTTTTAAGTTTTTTAGACAGCCCTGATAAATTTTTTTAATGATTTTTTTTCTTAGAGCACTATGCGAAACTATTGAAAAAAATTGGTCACAACTTTTGAACCGTAAAATAATTCTCAATCATCAATCATTCTCAGGATCAAAAAGTTTGGAAATGACCTTGCCCACGCCCCTATTCGATTTGATCCATACTTCCAGGGACCCTGTATACAGGGTGCATTTGATATCATGGGCATTATTTTAACCTAAGGTACTACTTATGATACTAATTGCATTAGGGCTACTATTACGCAAATCAAAAATATTATTAATGCAAGTATGGAAAACCTTAAAATGTAGTAAGTCATACAAAGTATCAAATTAGTTGCGCTTCTCGATAGCAAATGCGTAGGTACACTACGCCGTACGCGCGTCATTGGGCGTGAATTCTTTGACCCCGCCCGACTCACGTGACATTCGTAAGTTGCCAATGAATTGATTCATAATAAATTCCAATTTTCCCTTCGTACTTTGCCGGCTTAGGACGGTCAAAACTACGTCAACTAACATACATTAAAAAAAAACATTTACGTACCTAGCTTGTGGATTGTTTTGAAAAAACCTTATTTGTCGGTAAAGTGACAGAGGGTAAACGGGTGCTCTTCCACGAGCTTGTGCATGTGCTGGCACGTGAAAAGACGAAAAATCCAACAGGTTCTGAGTGTTTCTGGTGGAATGAGACCCCGTGAAGGAATAGGGTCGTTCGGGTAGCGCCGATGGAACATTTCACGAGTTCATACTAAATTTCTTGCGCGATCGTAAATTACAACCATTTGTGGGTATTGTTGGTTGGTGTACCTAGCCTGCACATTACGCGGTCGAGGCATCGTGTACACAAACACACACACAACACACAACTACTACACTAACACTTAATACACTGCAATCCAAGCACCGTATGCCGCGAGCGGCGAGTACGGCGATTACGTCACGGGATCAATAAATCAATTACGCGTCAATGCACCTGCGCAGTCGTTATGACACTGGTTCCGGGTTCGTGACTTCGTGTTGCGGCGGGAAGCATACCCCGCGCGGGGGTGATATTCGTATTTTTGCGAGTGAGGGAGTGGGACGGAGAGAGTTCAGGGAATCCCGCCGGACGGAATGTCTTGTAGCCCATTGTTATTATTACTTGTAAGGAAAAACCCGCGCGCGCGCAGGTGATGTTTGTTTACATTTCGCTTTGCGCTGTACTGCGCTTTAAGATTTTGATATTTCAACAATTATTGGCGTTAACGAAGTATTTTGTTTTAATTACTTTAAGTGTTTATTTGCAATAATAAGCCTTGTGCAATTTGACTTACTACATTTTTAAGGTTTTCCTTACTTGCATTAATAATATTTTTGATTTGCGTATTAATAGCCCTAATGCAATCAGTATCGTGAGTAGTGCCTTAGGTTAAAATAATGCCCATGACTTCGATTCCACCCTGTATTAATAATAAAGCTGAAGAGTTTGTTTGTTTGAGCACGCTAATCTCTGGAACTACTAGTCGGATTTAAAAGTTATTTTTGTATTTGTATCAGCTATTATCATCACACTAAAAAAAATTAAGTAATAGCGCGGGCAGACGATGCGACGGGGTAGGTCGGTGAAACAAGAAATTTTACACGGCCAAAGAAGCTAGTGTATAGATAAAGTGCATTCTGTGTCAATGCAAATGATTCAACTCCTTAAACTTTTGTCGATTGTAAACTGGGTTCCTCAAAATGAATCAAGCCGTCTTCAAATGCTATGGTACTGTATAATAAACTATCTACACCCATGCTATAAATCCCCTATAACATTTTCTGAAACAGTTGTAATTATTAACAGTTATTGCCAATATTAAAACAACCAGTGTTATAGTAACATAATGTCATCCAAACGAGTGTTATAATGTTGTAATAAATTTCATTATGCAACTCGTTTTCAAAAAAAGAACATTGTCACGCACGCGAGTTTCACTACCACAGCACCGTAATAAAAAAAAAATAACTTATAGGTTATTCGAATTCACGTCGTATCCCGCCGGCCGCCATTTTTGTTCGATATTAGTATTGCAAAAAACTGTTTCAGAACCTTTTATAGAGGATTCATATCATGGGTGTAGATAAAGTATTGTATGCAACTGTACATAATTTAGGTATTAAAACACTCATGTGATACTATTCTATTATACACATTCGTGTTTTAATACCCCTTATTATGCCACAGTTGCTTATACAACGTGTAACGTTAATTGCGCAATCCTCATACGCCCCAATTAGTGCATTGAGTTAAAAGCATAATACAATGAACAAAACTATTATTTTTAAAGCTAACTATTTTTATTAAGAAAAAAATCGTGCTGATCCTAGCATTAGTTTATGCATTCAGAATTGAGTCTTATTGCCTTAAAATAAGACATAATTTTCTTTGGCTCAATCGGCGAAAGTTACTGAAATCGATTCAGTAGTCAATTATGAACAAACTATTTTCAGGTTTTGCGCATTTAACGTTACACGTTGTATAACTATTTTTTTATTTATTCGCAGGCAGCCGCGCGGGTGGTTTAATAGCGGCTTGCTGGGCGACCATGATGTTTATCGGCAAGAAGCGATACGTGCAGATGACCGACGAAGTTATCAAGACCGCCAGATATATTGAAAATGAGTAAGTATCTGTTTTTTTTTCGTAAAGCATACAGGGTGGCATCGACCCGAAGAACTTGTTACCATTTCGCCGCCGCCTTCTAAAACTATCGCCAGAGCTGAGTCCCCAGTGTGTCGTACTTTAAGGATGCTTAACGCCCACCTGACTACCGATCCTGAATGTGATCTGTTTTGCGATGAATGGAGTAGAATTATGCGTGTATGCCTGATGTTTTGTGAGAAGAAGTATGGTAGGGTGTCCGCGAATTCATTTGTGGTTTATTATTAATTAAAACGGTAACACCAATTACATTAATTAACACAGAGAATGAAACAGGTATGGTATACAAAAAACAAAAAATTCAAATACTAACACATAATAGAGGATGGTGCGATTTTTGGCACGCGAAGTAGTTGCTCTTGCGTTATCTAGGTGTATCTATATCTGTGCTTTTTTTTTTTTTTTTTTTTTTTTCATCCAATGACCCCTCCCGCTCTGGGTGGAGCAGAAGGGAGTGTCAGACTCTTACTGACTAAAACCCACCCGTGTTCCTTCCTTAGCCCTTTGTGTTCCGGGGTAGCGGTAACCCTTTCGGACAATCCCGCTGCCCATCTATATCTGTGCTTTGGATATTACTCTGGCACCTACGAAAATACGGGGTTTACCATACGGACTGCGGTTATTGGTTTATACCTTAACATCTGATGTTGATGCAGCGTAGGCGTTCGTCGAAAATATACGCAGCGTAGACGCGACGTTTACGTCGCGGCGGTAAGAAACAGTGTCGATACAATCACGACTAGGCGACGCAAGCGCAGAGTCTACACGTCGTAAACGTCTGCGCTGGATAGGATTTAACTACGTTTATTGCGAAAACCCTATTATAAAACCATCCATACTCCATACTTAATATAATGTTATGTTGTGTATTTTTTGGATCCTGGATATAAAATATATTATACACGCAGACGAAGTCGCGGGCAACAGCTTGTATAACCCTTTAACCGCTTACGTCGGATTAATCCAACAAATATTTTCGTGTCCATTTCGCCTGGGTCGTATATTTACGACCAAATACCACAGCTCGTTCACTCTGCTTTTTTATTAATTACGCTGTACTCTAACAGGTTATTCGATTTTTTTTTTTTAATCACTGTGCCGGGCGTTGGGGGGCACGACAACTGATATGAAGTCGGGTGGTTAAAATATTAATATTATTTAACATATAAATTGTATATTCCAGGGTGCGCAAGATCCCAGGTCTGTTCGTATTCGGTAAGCCGGCGACGTCAGTGGTCGCGTTTGGTTCCACACACTTTGACATATTCAAGATGGGGGAGTTACTACACAAGAAGGGGTGGAGTCTAAACGCTTTGCAGTTCCCGTCCGGGTAAGTCTAAGCTATAATACTAATATGCTATGGTTTGTTCCAAAAGAATCTAATTAAAATGTAAATGGATGTGGATACCAATTTTTAGTGCCACTTACAAATCGATTAGCATAATCAGCTTAAAATGTTCCCACTGCTGGTAACCAGGCCTCCTCTTAGAATAGAATAATTACTTATTTGCATAGAAAGTAGGTACAAAAAAAAAATGCAGATGTTTTTATAATTATGGATCCTTATACATTCTACCTTAAATTAGGCATGCAAACATTTAGCACAAGTGCTGTCAATATGAAAAAATCTTATAATTTGGTCAATAAAATAAATAATTAAAGATGTCAGGATTTATTAGGAAACTATAAGGTTTTATCATTTAGGAATTCACAAATTGAGTAATAATATATAGCAATTAATAAGACTGACAATTTCTTTTCAAACAGTGGAATGGACTCGTTTTTTATTCTATCGGGTATTTTCTTAAAGATAATTGGGCACATACATAGAACACTTTTCCTTAATAATGCAGTGTTATGACCACTAACACGTAGCATGTTTGTATACTGCCTTCTAATTGGTCGTGTTCTATTATCAGACGATTTATCCTCTTAGGGGATGAATTTTCTAAAATCCTTTCTCAGTGCTCACATTCGTTATAAAAGAAACTCTTGTGCAGAATTTCATGCTTCTAGACCCAGCGGTTTAGGCTATGCGTACTCTGTCAGTGATTGAATTAATTAATTTAATTAAAGAGTAAACTAGTCGCGAGCTCGAAATCACTGGTGGTCATGGTCAAAAAGCACGCTGTCTCGCCTGGCTTCGTGTCCGACAGCGCTAGTACCAGTCATGAGCAGTTAGACGCTAGTCTACACGAACAACGTCTAGTTCTCATGCACAGAAACACCGTTCCGAACTGAAAGGCGCGTAAAAAAAATCGGAAAAGTGCTTCGGAAAATCGAGTTTTACGAAAAAACCACTGCATAAATCAATTACAAATAAAGCATATTGATCTCTTCGATAACTGAGCTTTGTCCGTACGGACTTGGTTTTGAAGATTTTACAGTTCTATTGTTACTTATTTACACCCAAATTTACGTTAAAAATAGCAAGAAAAACGAATTTTGTTGGCTCATAACTTTTTAATGGCTTTTTATTTTACTATTTTGTGTCCGTACAGACACACTTAATAATAAGTCAAAACGATATCATGTTTATCTTTAGATACACAATGTCAAACAGTGGAGTAATATTCTCCCGAAATTTGTATAGAAAAAATATCGATAAGTGGCACCTTAAGGGAGCAACTTGGGCAGCGGGATTGTCCGAAAAGGTTACCGCTACCCCGGAACACAAAGGGCTAAGGAAGGAATACGGGTGGGTTTTAGTCAGTAAAAGTCTGACACTCCCTTCTGCTCCACCCAGAGCGGGAGGGGTCATTTGATGATTTCCCATCGACATGTCTCTGTCTCCTTGCCGAGATTTGGACTATGCGCACACGGGAGCGACAACAAAGCTACTTTTTTGTAAAATTATCGGTTGAGCGCCAACTTATTTGTCGCCGTGCGCGCACTTGCATTGCAACCAATAGACAAAGCGATAGTTACGTCGAAACCCGTGGAAAAAAAAGTCTCCCAGCTGTGACGTCGTTGCATGCGCGCACTTCCATTCAAACCCATAGACTTGATGTGAGAGAAAAATTGGTTGCGGAGACAAAAGTTGCTCGTGTGCGTCCTAAGTAGATTTGCTGATAACATACTGACTGTTCCTAGAATCCACATTTGCGTGACGCACGCGCACACACAGGCGGGCGTGGCCGACCGGTTCCTGACAGACATGCGCGAGGCTGCCAAGGCGTGCTTTAAGGACTGTAACACGCCGGTAGAGGGCAAGGTAAATAATTAATTTCTTAACACGATGTAAGGAACATCGACGCGCAAACTGTTACCATGAATTTAGCACATTTCCCTTAAACGTACACTGTCCTTCAAGATACAGGATTTTCCTATAGTCCGACTTTTAATTAGCAGCAGTGAAATTACACTTCTTACTGCCATTTCGTTAAAAAATGTTGCGACGTACACACAAATAATTTTTTAAAATAAAATAAAGTTTTCATTAGGAATAAAATAACCTTTACTATACAGGATTATTTGCAAATCACCAAAAACCTCAAAAATAAGAATATTTAAAAGATATGTTTGTTATTAGAATGAATGCTTTTTATAAATTTAATCCGATCACATCACTGATGTGATGACAAACAGTGAACGGAAAAAAACATGGAAACATTACTTCAACGTAACTAAGCGCACATCTTGACACAAAATTCCAAACAAACTGACATATCGAAACCCTGTCACTTTCGCGAAACCACAAAAACAATATTATTACTACTCTAGATGCACAGTTAAAAATGGACCTTATTTCCTGTTGGTTTGTGTATAAATTACCATGTAGCGTATAGGCCGCTAACGACATTTCTACGACGCCACTTCGCCCACCATTCGTCGCCCGGGATGTTTTATGTAATAAGGTGCAACGCAAATAATTAATCGTGATATTGATGGTATTAAAATATAGAATTATGATAAAACATGTTTTATGAACTTGTGTAGTATCGGTCGGTACAGGTTGTTATAAGGTCTGTAAATAGACTATTATTTAAAGAGTAATTGGTAGGTATGTATGCTAAAATTATAAGGTAAGTAAATAAAAAAAAATTTGTGGTCTATTTTTTATTTATTATTATTCACAGTTAGGTACCTATCTATACATTAATATCACATTTTTTTACGTATTATTTCGTATTATATTGCCAAATAACGTAATATAATTGACAGCCCCGTTGGTCTCGTGGTCGCAAGCACGACTGCTGAGCGTGGGGTCCTGGGTTCGATTACCGGGTCGGGCAAAGTGTTATTGAGTTTTTTCATTAGGAATTTCTTAGTAACAGCCCGGAGTTTGGGAGTTGGCGGTGTGATACCCTTGTGCCTCGGAAAGCACGTTAAGCCGTTGGTCCTGCACCTGATCTCTCTCCGGTCGTGTCGGATTGCCGTCCCATCGAAATGTGAGAGTGAGGGAAGAGGGAGTGCACCTGTGTCTGCGCACACTTGTGCACTATAATATCTCCGGCGTACCTGGCTAATCTCCGTTGAGATTGGCCACCGTGACCGAAATCGGTCTTCTTTCTATTAGTTCTTCCTTCATGGTTTGCAGTTACTGACAATAGATATCTGCCGTAATCGTTTGGCCAGATTTTAGAAAGCTGTAGTGAACGACACCGGCGCTAGTCCACCAAACACTCACTAGTAACTTTTTCTGAGTCAATTTTCGTTTAGGGCAGGATTTGGCTGGTTCTCCAGCGTTCAGTCATTGCGACGAGTGCTTCCAATTATCGTACAGTATCCACTTTTCATCACAAGTATTGATTCGATTTAAAATCCCTTCATTATTGTGTCGGTTGAGCAAAGTAACACAGCAGTCGACGCGTATTTGCAAGTTCGATTCACTCAATTCATGAGGTACCCATCGTTCATGTTTTTTTTATTTTTCCGATTTGTTTCAAGTGGATTAATACAGTTTTATCACTTACCACAAAGCCTGCAGCTATCTCTGAAGTGCTTTGTGATGGATCCGCTTCCACAATAGCCTTTAATTCTTCATTTTCCACTTTGGTCTCCGGCTGTCCACGGGGTTGGTGGTTCTGAAGGTCGAAATTTCCAGAACGAAAACGTTGAAACCAAAAACATACCGTGCTTTCTTTTGCGACACCAGCGCCGTACACATCAATAATCCTTCGAGCTGTTTCTGCAGCACCGGTGCCACTGTAGAATTTGTACTCGTAAATATACCGATATTTCATGTTTTCCATTGTGCCAAAGAAATAAATAATGAAGAAAAAACAAATGAATGACTGTTTTCAAAACTCAAATGTACCAGCTAAATGAATTTATAAATTTGAATTTGGAATTTTTAACCAAAGAGGAGATATTTCAGATCAAAGTGGTCAGTACGACAAAACGCTAATTTCATATGTAAGGACCTAATACATAAATTCACGCCTTCTTCCCATGGGGGTAGACAGAAACTAGACATTATTATTGCTCAGTGTTATCATAACATATACAGGTGTCAAGTAAATAGTATGACATAATTTAGGAGGTGATAGCTTGGGTCAATACCTTAGCAAAACAACACAATATATGTTCCGCAAAATGTTACGGATTTACAGTTATATAAAATTTTCCGAAATATCGAAAAATCTCTACTTTGAAACAGATTTTTAAGCATCTCGTTATGAAAAATTCCTTTTCTAGTATTTCTTTTATATAAAATTATCGTGAATCTCTACTCATTGATAAGTCATTTTTCTATAAAAAAAAAAGAATGTTTTCAAGATAAATACTATTTTTTGTTTAAATTTTCGCAGAACGATTTCCTTATCGCTTAACTTTTAACCTAAAGTAGTGAAATTAAAAATTTGTACTTTGCGAAACATAATTATATTGTGTTGTTTTGGTAAGTATTGACCCAAGCTATCGCCCCCTGCACTATGTCGTACTATTTACTTGGCACCCTGTATATACATCCAAAGCTAAAGCTAGATGAAAAGCCTAAAGGGGGCGATAGTTGACACCATTTACAGCATTTGAGCCATAAATGTCTTAGACGAAGTGTTTTTTAATGTTTTTCCCAGTTTAATTTGGTATTTTTTAATAAAAATTTGCAGTTAAGAGCCTATACTACAGCGTGACCAGATTTAGCAGAATTCTGCGATTTTAGCAGAATTTGACCACCAATTTAGGGTTTAGCATATTATGTCGCAGATTAGAAAAAGTTGGCAGTTTCTAGCAGAATCCAATAAACCCTTGTCAGAAATTTGGCAGAATTCAATTCGTCCTATTTTTCTTGTTGTACTGGCAGAATTCTGCTAAATCTGGTCACGCTGCTATACTACCTCAGCTAAAATTCACTCTTTATCTCGCTCGCACGATACTGCTCGCGGACTGAGTGAGAGCGAGACAGAGTGCGGTGCTAGGTGGCAGGCAGCGCTAATAGTTTAGGTATTTGCTTTTTACGGTGAAAATAATGGTAATTAAAAAAATAAGTAACATAAAACCTGCTTTGTAGTTAGTTCGTACGTTAGTACACAAAGTTTCATGATCTAATTTGAAGTATTTTTTGAATACCAGCGGTTTATTGTTCGGTTTGGAGGTAACTTTGGAATTTATTTCTATCAAGAAAATTTTATGGAATAGTGTTTTCGTCTAACATAAGACCTAACATTAATCATCAACTTTACCGTACATTTATTTCACAATTAATGCTGCAGTATTTTCGACATAACGGAGGATCATGCTAAGCCATTTGAGGTAGTGTAGGCCCTTAAATACAATAAATGACATTTTCGTCTAAGATATTTATGGCTCAAAATGCTGTAAATGGTGTCAACTATTCCCCTAAAAGCTTAAAGCGTCCTTTAAAGCTTTGCACTCAGCTTTAACACCCTTTATAATGAACGTGAATCCCAATGATGGTACTGACATTTGACTGTTACATAAGTTACGTGCCTCGGAAAATTGTAAGTTTATTCAATTTCTGCCGTGATGAGTGCAATAGAGAATCATTTTTGGCAATATAATGCAAACGAATTTTAAGGAATTCTTGAACAATACTTTTGATAAACGGTATGTCGTGGGGTGGGATATCAGTAGGGTGCTTTTTTAAAAAGTTAAATACATCATTATAGCTGGTCACATACTGAAAGCATTTGTTTGATATTACAGTCAGGTTATGCTTGCTGGTTAAACATTTTCCTGATTGAACTTTCATAATATTTCGTAGGACACACTCAGAACGGTAACATACTTTAAACAAAGTTACTGAGGGATATGCCAATCCACCAAAATCTTTAAGACATATTAATTGGTGAAAATACAGTTTTTCGCTTGCAAATAAACATTCCGTGCATTCTTCGCAATTGATTTTAGAATTTAGCTTTTTTGCTACGAACCCGGAAATATATCCAATTATTTGTTCAATCGTATCTGGCAATTGCGTGTTTGCATCTAGCATTGTTGCAAATACATCACAGTTGTTCTCTTCAGTTGATAGTGGCACGTTTTGAGTAGGTTCATCGTTGGCATCAAATCTAAATCCAAGTGTGGTTTCATTAATCAGTTTTATTGATGAACTGGTACAATTGAGTACAGGAAAGTCTTCTAAAGGAATACAATTGCCTGTAAATTTGGAGCTCAACTCTAAATTTTGTAGAGTTTTGCGATAAATTCCCATGAATTGGCGTGCATTGGGATTATTGTTGCATCGTCCATGGTTTCGGATTATGCCAAAAAAAAGTTCCAGGTGGTCTTGACTGAACTTGTAACAAATAATAAATCGCAAAACTTTTGTTTCGACAAGCTCGTGAAACAAACGTCTAAAACTTTTGATACAAACCACCAACCCCAAAAATCCTGTTTTTGACTTCGTTTGTATTACAAATTTTTCCACTAATGAGCGCATTATAATCTTACGCCCGTTTACAGTTCGCCTTGTTACATTTGGCACCCTTACTTTCAGTCCCAGTATATAAGACTCTGTTTCAGCAAGGAAATTGAAGAAGAAGCCTTTGTCTTTCATTTCTATAGGATGCTTAAATCCTTTGTTGTTCAAAGAACTTGCGTTTAAAACGTCGAAAAGGTTGTTCATAATTTGTAAAAATTTAACGGTAGGAGCTACATTTCTGAATTCGGGCAAATTCAGTTTGTCTGAACACAATTCCAATGCTGTAGCGACACTATTGCTCAGTAGTTGTGTAGCTAATTTCACGTTCATGATACTGTTTCTAAAGTTTAGATGCCTCTCAGTCAGTTTGTTTGCAAAATGAAGCCCTAAATTGTCTTGCACTTTTTTTAACTCTTGCAGAAAGCGCCACTGTACTGAGTGCCCATTTTCATCAACAAATCCTTTTTTCGATTCGAACGTATTTCTCACTAGTTTTACCATATGACAGGGGTCGAGAAATATCACTACTTGTCTACCGTTTGCTGGGTGAGGAAAATGTGTTTTTAAGTTAGTTGGATTCTCGAAATTACACCCAAGCAAATTCGCAGCAGCCAGGTTAGCCGCACACCCGTCAAAGGTCAGGCTTACAACGTCTGCACCAACTTCATAACATTTTCTGAGACACATTTTAATAATGTTAGCCCTTTGCTCTGCATTCATTCCACTAATGAAAAAATAACCCAACGGCAGCTTGAATGCGTCATTTAGTGCCACCAACATTAATACGTACACTTGCGTAGCTATTTCATTTATTGGTCCAAATGTCACAAGACCATCGATCTCTTTCCCATTGAATATTTTTTGTTGCCTTATGGCCATTTCATCGACCATAAGGCAAGCAAGCCTTTTTTCACTTTGGGCAAATTTGGAGCGCAGTGCTCTAAAAGCTTCCTCAGTAAAGCCAGGGTTTGCATCAATTGCCTGATACCATTTGGACAATGTTGAGGGATGAGGCAAGCATAATTGAAATTGTCTACGGACGTACTTGTAACCAGATGGTGAGTAATAGTTAAGGGTCAGGGCAAATTTTTTGACCGCTTGTGTGAATTTAAATACAGTTCTCTTTCCCTTTGCTTTCTGCTTTTTTTTCAGCATTGAAAAAATATCGCCTGAAATTTCATCAAGTGAGGTTTCAGCATTGGTGTCTACAAACTTATTCTTCTTTAGAGCTGTGGTTACGTCTTTTAGTGATATACATTTTTTTAACAGTCTTTTATTTTGTCGCTTTAAGTTTCTTATTTTAGACAACCTTTTTTCAGAGAGTAATGTTTTTCTCTGAATCAAATTTTTAAACCTATGCGTTTTTGGGGTATTTAGAGCCGATTCAATATCAGAAGACGGAATGTTTAAAGGGGTACCGCATCTTGTATCAAGAACTTTCGAATCAATTGATGGCGATAACTGTATCAATTTCCCGAGATCTTCTGCCGCAGAATCAACTGGTACTCCAAACTCACAACCACAGCTTGGGCAAGCGACCTAAAAAAAATTATTATTTAAAATTTAATTTTAAAAAGCTTTAAGAGTAGTTAAGATTCCTAGATGCCTATTAATTATGTTAACCTACCAAGTGACGTTTTCGTGATTTGGAGGATATTTCAGGATTGGGAATTTCAATAAAATTTTCTTTCACAGTTAACAATTCCTTGGCATTAACTGTTTCAGGTATTAGAATCGACTGCAACGTTTCTAATGGAGTCGATTGAACTGGTTTTTTAATCGAAAACACCATCTGGAATCAAAAGTATGTAGGTTTTTAGTATGAAACATTTTACAACACGAGGTGTAATATTTTTTCAAACACTATAATAGCATTGCATTTATAGCATAATCAATCTTACCGTGCAAATTGGAATAGCGTTTGCTTTAAGCTTCGTGTATCCTTTTTTTGTCACATAAAAATCGTCATTTCTAAAATGAACCGAGCATATCCTTGTCTTTTTACTTGGGGTCCATTCACTTTGTTGTCTTTCTAAACAAACAGCTTCCGTCCATAGTTCTCTTTGATATGGATCTTGTGGAAATCTAAAAGAAAATAATATATAGAGAATTAAATAAGCATAAAAAAACGTGAGCAGTCGGGGGACCACCGTTAAGAACGAAGTTCCTGCTTACGCATGATTTAAAATAAAAACAAAATTTTTAATAACATATTTTGTATATTTTCGACAATAGCTTAACTTTGTATATTTTGCATAATGCCGTCCACATAGAATAAAATAAAATTATGTATTGTGACTTAGATTATAATCAAAATAATAAAATTTGTCATTATTGTACAATTGTTTGGTTGGCATAACACCATCCACATAGACTTCGTGGCATAATTCAAAGGGACTACATTTTTAAAAGAAATATAATAAATAGCGATGTACTTACACGTGAAAACTAATTCCAGCATTCTTTTTATGCAAATGTGATTTATTTATACACCACTTCACTGCACAAGAAGGCATTTTTAAATATTTAACACGCAAAAACCGGTAAATAACAGTCGACCGCCGCTGTTGCGGACGAACTAAAAGCTTTCGCGGCGCAATCGGTAAGCCCCGCCCACCGCGGCGCAATCTGCGTTGGGTCATTTTTTAGAGCTAGGAATGCTTCCATGTTTTTTTCCGTTCACTGATGACAAAACAGTAATTAGGCATTGCTCAATGTTTTTGTTGTTAACTTATTGTTAATATGGATCGATTTTGAACTGGATGTTACTTGAATGAATCGATTATTTTGTCACATCACTATTTAAATTTCGTTAAAAAGTGATAACGCATAAGCTGTCATTTTACTGCAGCTAATTAAAAGTCCAACTTTAGTTTGAAGGCAGGGGTCTTCTTATCTGTAATACCCATACCCATCCCTTATTGAAACAATACTGATGTTACCTAGGCTGTCTTTTAGTAAATAAATGATTACTTACTTACATGAGTCCCCAGAGTTGAAACATACCATCCAACATTAGGTTATTTAAAAAAGAAAACTGTTGTTTCAAACAAAAGTACAATACCTACACTGTCAAAATGTATGGAACCTTTTTCACACGATGTCACACTTTGATGACCCCTTTCTAAAAATATAAATAAATAATAATAATAATATATGGAAGGCCCCGAAGAGGCTTCCAAAACCTTTTTGGTTACTACCTGTTCTATAGCTCGTCAATCAGTATAATTTATCTGACTCTCTCTCCATCAAAAATACTTTATTTCCACAGATGGCTATATACGGCGTAGCTCAAGAAATATCTGACAGGAGTCTAGTATCGGACATCACGAAGTACTTCATAGACTCGATGTACTACCTACCTAAAGAAGAGGACCAAATGACGCTTGACAAGAGTACAGTCGCTTAATTACATAACACACTCGCAAATCACAATGCAATGTAACAATATAGCGGGACAAGGATCTTTTGGTGCGTGGCTAAAATCGGTACTAACGCCGCCATTTTGTTTTTTCAATATATTTCACAAAATATACGAAGAGAGCCTCTCCTGTAGACGTCATTCGAGCGCCAAGTGATCCCTGTAATCGCATAACGTACGTACTATGTCTTTACAAAACGAGTTATGTAATGAAACCAAGCTTAAAGTCTTAAACTCTCGAGCCTGTATTGTATTTTGAACTTTATTCCGACTAAGGTAAAGGTCTTAATACAACACTAACAACGCAGGTGCGATTTTAAGGTCTGTTTTTGTATTAAGAACTGTACCTTCATTGAAATAAAGTTCATTATTTTGTATCCTCTGCAAAATATAGGTGATTGTGATTGGGAGTGAGTTATGAAATAAGAGTATAGAGTTGTAATGTGCGGCCATATTAAATGTAAGCGATACTCTTCTACATAAATGTTTTGGTGGCGTGCTGAGTGAAACGAAGGGAAAATTCGTTTACGTTGGTATGAAAACATTAACTATTGGTAAATTATTTTATGTAAGTACAATATTTTATTGATGCTTTACTAATAAGTAATCTTAAAGACTTTTTAACCATCTTCAAAATAGGAGGATTTCTATTCATATTGCAAAGTTTCTTATCATCTCAGAAAAGAAACACTGGAACAAACTCAGAGCCTGAGAATTCAAGGCCTGTGGTACAGAATTACCTACGTTAAGTGCGTTTAACAATTTCAAGCACTGAAACCTTTAAAATGGTAGTATCGACTTGTCCTTTACTAAAATCCTTTTTCTCATTTACTCACTTTTTAAGCTGTTTGTTTTCGGGAAGGCTGTCAATGGCATGCATTTAAAATGCATTCCGAAGCATGTTCCGAACTGATTAATATAGCATAGATTATTAATTCAAGAGCGCGCATCGCGAGACTCTTATGTCATTATAATAAGGTATAAATTGGATTGATCGACGCGCGTTCGTGAAATCCAACATCTGATTCATAAACATGCTTCATAAACGATCAATACAAGACGATCTCAGCACGCCATCTTCCTCAATTTTTCTCAGTATTTAATTATATCTGGTGGCAGATAACAATATTGTATTTCTATATCCATTATGAATGGTACAGAAATGTAGAGAGTATTTTTTGCATTAATTTTCATCTATCTAGTCTATGAAAATGGTTGCCATTTTGAAATGAAACTGAAAAAACACAATTTAGTTACGATTTCTTATATTTTTTGTACGATGATTATGACCTGCCCTGGAAAAACATTTTCAAACTTAAAACTTCTATTTGTTGAATACGAGGCTTTTGGCAACTTTGTATGTGTGTATTTTATATCTCTTTTTTTTGTAATTTACGTTCTGTTTTTGCAGAATAAAAACTGTTACCTTCATTTCTTTCTTTATTAGTCGTGACGTCATTCACAAATATTTTGATCGCGGGAAAGAGGCGGTGAGAATTTGGGTAGGTCGCATGTTATCCAGTTGTCTAGAAATGATTTAAATTCATCATTTCTATAGTACATTTTGCTAACTATGTACGTAAACAGCGAACGAAAATTGTTGTAATCACAATTGATTAATATTTATTTTAATGTAAGGTAAAATGTATATACCTACGTGGAGTGGTGTTATATTTGTATATTTACAGATCATATATTTGGATGCTGGTTGTATATTTTGTTTTAATGTATTTTTATTAAATGGATTAATGGATACCTATTATGATTTTTTTTTGTGTTATTTAAACCTGCAAACCCGTCACACATTACAAACATGGCCTTCTAGGTTCCCGTCGACTTGACTCTGTCTTGTTATGGACGAGAATAATATAGAATTCACATATTTCGTATTAACCGATTCCGTGCGGATGATGCCGCACAGGCACCATGTAAATGTATTGCGTATGGCGTATGATGCCCGAGAGCACACCCCGGACACTCCGTACAACGCGCGCAAAATAATTACCTACTACTACTACATAGCCAAATGACGTTGGTACACGTGCAAATGTGTGCGTAAACTCTAGTAGGGTTGGTTGTCGTGCGGAGCGTAAAAAAAATGACGGGAACGACGACGACGCGACTAGAAAGGACTAGTTTGATTGTTTATCTAATAAGTCGGGTTCGTAATGAAATAAAAATAATATTATAATAGTTAAGTAATAAATGTAAAACTTTTTAACAATAACTTTAATTTCGGAAGTCGGTGTCTTTGGATCTGTATTTTAGTTTATTGACACCGACTTACGAAATTAAAGTTATTTTTCACTTTGTACTTAGTGTTTTTTTGGAAGTCGGTTTTTTTTTTTGCTAAAAAGTTTTTATTTCTCGCTTTTTAGTGGGTCTGTTTATAAAGTATCTAAGTTACAATAGCCTAATGTCTACTTGCTCATCGCCTTGTACAAAACAAAATATTGCTTTTCCCGATGCAGGGACGTTAATTGTTGAGGAGTTCTCTTGGTACTCCATCATCAGCTCCATTTCACCATTCGCATTGTGACGAGCATAAATTGTGTTTAGCAAACATATTAAAGTAATCGAATCGCAACCTGTGAAATACTTATTATTGAGTAGTCCCGGTGGCCATCTGTGGTCCTCATCATCAGTTCCACTTCACTAAATGTTGCTATCCCAGAGCAAATACCCATGCAAATAAGGTACTTAGCTAAATATTGCTTACACTAAAATATTTTCGTTTAAATGACCTACTTAACTATAAATAATCGGTTATTATATCGCATGGTATTAAAATGCGACATCTTACAAACATTTATGTAAATACAAATTCGGAAAAGCATCACAATATCGAACCATCGTGATTAAAACTCAGATAAAACTTTTAAATGGCAAAATTGTGTGTTCGTGTCAGCAGTACAGTGCTGCGGTTCTTTGTGAGCGCCCCGAGCTAATGAACCGCTGATAATGTCGCGGGTGTGCGGGGTGAGGTGCGGTATCTGATGTCAGCGCGGGGTAGAGAGTGGCCATTCTGTACGAAGTACTATTAGGTATTCTGTGCCGAGAGGTTAAAATTGTTTCCCTACAAAACACTGTATAATAAATAAATATAACCTCGCTGCAAACTCAAATGGTACGTAAACAAATTCTATAGAACACTTTTGAATAAATAAATTCATAAAATAATGCAAAAAGGTTTACAACCCCTGATAGAAATTAGTCACTTACCTTCCATTTCCATAAAAACACACAGATAGTTACTTTTACACGCACTGAACGAATTTACTGACCGTTTACGTTCGATACCCAATGGCAAATGACTCTTTAGCAAGTGGAAACACGAAAAAAAGCTAAAAGTTACAATTCACGGCGGATGATTCCCCAGGGGAATCATCTAATTCTC
Organism: Globia sparganii; assembly: GCA_949316385.1. Lineage (NCBI taxonomy): Eukaryota > Metazoa > Arthropoda > Insecta > Lepidoptera > Noctuidae > Globia > Globia sparganii. The sequence continues at coordinate 21,845,430 of OX438654.1, forward strand.
TGGCGCTTGGTGCCCCACAGGTATCACGGAATTTTTGTTCGACGCCAGGCACTAAAGATTGCTACAAAGACCTCCGCACGGAATCGGTTAATATACATTTGCATGACATACAAAAAATAGAAATCAAGACTGTAATATTCTCAAAGAAGAATCTCTTCGTCTTAGCAACCTTCTTGGTTCAACAAACTCCTTGATCCACTCACCTCAGTCAGAAATTACAAACACCAATCGTTTACAACTTCAATAACTTGTCAAAATTGTACAGACGACATGCAATTAAATAATGCCCAAAATTAATTGTTTATAGTGCTAAAATGCAATGCATAGCAGTCGTGTTAGCCAGTGCAATGGCGCTTGCGGCCAGTAGCTTAGTCAACTACTGCGGCTCCAGAATGTGTGCCAACACTAGCGCCCATACGTTCTGCCAGTTCCCTGTAAGTACTCTTCTATAACTTTCCTGCTTCCGCAGTCAGGCTGTAACAATGAGCTGCTTTGGGTTTCAAACAGTGACACTGAGGCGACATCGCCACGCAACGCTCACTACATAGTGAGCGTTGGATTCACTCTTCTTTCTTGAGCCCGCTTTAGGTACTCCTAGTCTTTACTAGGTCATCGTGACCCCAGCTAGACTTAGCTGTAAGAAATTATGTAATAGCTTAAATTCAAACCTACATACAGATAGTGCAATCCACGAAGACGCGCCCCACTCTTTTTCCTAATGCTTAGGTATAGCACAAGTCTGCAACATTCCGCTAGTGTTTTAATTTTGTTGTTAATTAGTGTGTATCGAAAAAACTAAAACACTAGTGGAATTTACTAGCGATAACCACTAACGATTCGGAAGAAGAGTGGGGCGCGTCTTTGTGGATTGCACTACATTTCTAACTCGGGAAATCGGAGGCCTATACAGAAGATGCGGTAGTAATATTAACCCTTTTACCGCCACGGTCGTGTATAGACGACAAATGAAAACGTGCCCAACACGCCAATGCCGACAAGAAAACACCATGTTTTAAGTATAAACACAGAAAACTGAATTTAGTTTATTTATTTTGTACTTAAAACATGGTGATTTCTTAGCGGCGTTAGCCGACGGTGGCGTGTTGGGCACGTTTTCATTTGTCGTCTATACACGACCGTGGCGGTCAAAGGGTTAAACTTTATTTACCTACCTAGAAATATGTAAGGATCGTAGTAGGGGGCGTTCTGTAGTTTCTGCCCACCCCCTTGGCAAGAAGGCGTAAGTTTATGTATGTATTACTGAACACTGAATCGGTTCTCGTCTTCAGCACTTCCAAACTTCTTGATGCCGATTGGTCTTCATAAAACCGATGACCGTATTGTTCATAAACCTTACTTTAATTTCTTATACAAACTTATCGTTCAAGTATTTTTAATTCCACCCTAGGAAGGTCCTAGTCACGATTGCGTGGGCTACATAAGCTCACCCCTCACTTTAAAAGAGAAGTCTCGAATAATAGCGCGACTCAACAGGCGGCGGAACGACGCAGCTGCTGGCAGAATGAGAGGATTTCCTACCGCTGGAGACATGCTCAAATTGGTATGTTACTGACATTTACTGACACTGGATGCACTAGGTAAAGTCAAAGTCGAAGCATTTATTTCAAATAGGCACATAATAGGGACTTTTGAACGTCAAAATTTACAATAAAATAGAATTGATTCTAGTCGCCCATTCCAAAAGGTAATTTCGTATGGAGAAGAATGGGCAACTCCATCGTTACGTCGGTTACTATTCAGTGCCGAGTGTTAGGCTGGTTAGGCATGAAGATTCTGGAGGGTCAGGATCCCCAGGGCATTTACATACCAAAAAGACTTGTGTGACCCGAACAAGACGTATGGCACGCCTTACCCATATTGTGCAAATTCTAATTTGTGCCAGTAAAAGTTTTGGAAGAGAATAACTAACACCACATAGTAAGGCTGTGTGACTCTTTTTGTGTGATATGTAAAGGCCCTGGAGCTACTACGTTTTTGCATCATCCCGGTAGAAAGAAAGGCCTATAATACTAATATAGCGTAGTGGATCTACATAGCAAGTTCCAATAATAATATTTTATTTCCAAACTTCAATACCTACACGTTTCATCAATGCAACTACTTTCCTTTTTCGTCCGGATCTTTGTTGTGAATAGACGTGCGTAGCTAATTTGTTAAAAACATATTTTAACTAAAATAAATCGAGAAACCAGTTTAGTCCTTATTACTAGTGCAACAAATTCGTAATTACAATTTCTAAAAAAGTGAAAGTAAATGAGCAGTCGCCGCCGGCATCGGTTCAGACAACTAGCGGACCCTCCTGTCCCCCGCGACCCTCGAGGGAAAGAGACCTTCACCATAATTGCCCTCTCTTTCATCTACGTGGGCGAAGCAAGCAGCAGGCGATCGCTACGAAACGTGACACGAACTGATTTTTGTTATTGTGACTCACGTCTGTTTACGGAAGGACATTAACTTCAAACCGTTATACGACTGCAGAATGGATCAATACAACTTAGATAAATCTTTGTCGGAAACGGATTTAGACCGGGTTGGGCCGCAGAAATCGGAGCATACAACACCCCCAAACTTTGTATCATCCCGTCTAAAAAGAAGGCGAGAGGGAGATTTTGTTGAAGAATTCGCTAACTTTAAGGAAGAGATGCAGTCTATGTTCGCTACGATGATGAAAGCCCAAGAGGAAGAATTTAAAAAAAACGCCTCAGTACTTCAAGGAATACAACAATCAAGTTGCAACATCGAAAGTTCCATTGCCTTCTTAACGGCACAAAACGAAGATTTTAAGAAAAAAATTGAATATCTAGAGGACAAAATAAAAGAGGATAAGAAATATATTATTATGTTGGAAGATAAAATGGAAAGTATGCAGCAGGACGGTAGAAAGTCTAATTTTGAAATAAAAAACGTGCCGAAGCAGTCGAACGAAACCAAAGACGACCTAATTCATATGGTTACAAGCATTGATATATATGTTACACTAGATTAGCAATTACCTCACCAAGGCGTTGCCACTAGTCTGATGGCCACAGCCATCAGCGTAGCTAACGTCAGTTCAGTGCTCTGTGTGACGCCAACCGAAGTCAACCGAGTGACATGCGACAAAAAATATCGCGAAAGAGTGCGATTCAAGATCACAAAAACATAATAAATTAACCGGAATTACTTTCCACACGTAAATTAATTGTCTCTGTGTTTTTAACAACGTAAAAACGCAATAAAATGTAGAATTTTGTAAATTAGGTTCAGTGTTACCACTAAAAACTTAGTTTTAGTTTCCCACATTAGTGGGAGTTTTTAATTTATGGAATAAGTGATTTTAAATATTTTTTAATAATAAAAACGTAGCAGGGTGCCTAAAAATGCAGCACGCCGTGAAAAATGGATGGAAATAATCCGATTGCTGAGAAAAGAGACTGACTGGCTACCTACTAAATCATTCAATTTCATTAATAATAAAGAAAAAATATTCAAAAAGAAAATGTCTTAGTTATTTTCATTATTTATTAACTTCTATAACACATCCAATAAGAAATACATAATTCAAATATTTAAAAAATAATTTAACTTAACCTAAAACGCTTTTTATGGCTTAAAATGTTGGGTAAAATTTCGCATGGGTAGGCAACCCCATCCCGTCATTGCATGTTTATACTGCGGTCTTTGTCTAATCTAAGCGACGGTATTATTCTTACGACGTGTGTAAGTGAGACAGATATATGTTTACTTTTAAATGTTTAGTAGTTTCAAAGCTACGTCGTCGCGTTTATAAAGTGGCTACACTTTTTTGACACATTTTATTGAGGTTTGCTTCTCTAGTTATATAGCTCAATGGTTACAAGCCTATCGAACTCAGTGGGCTATCCGATTGACAAGTCTGTCATCCGTGATGTATACAGAGTTCGTGCAAAGAGGGATACAAGTAACTTGCCAATTGTAGTGGAAACAAATTCCACATTGATAAAGAATAACATTCTGAGATCTTGTAAGTCTTTCAACATTAATCAAAAGTCAAAGCTATGTGCCAAACATTTGGGCATGCGCACAAACGAGGATACACCTATCTTTATCACTGAGCAACTTACTGCAAAGGCTGCACGCCTACACTTCCTTGCGCGCGACCTTGTGAAATCAAAAACTTACAAATACTGCTGGACTGCATATGGAAGGGTATACCTCAAAAAAGAAGACAACACTCCATCCATCATAATCAAAAGTGAAGCACAAATCCAACAGCTGATAATCCATCAATGACTATATTATCACATCGAATTTCAGTACTATTCTCACTGCCTTTTTACATGTTTTCTGTGCTTATCAAACTGGGTATGTAAAGTCTGTTACATCCACGCAACTTTTACACAAATTACATTATTTTTTATTCCTCCAAATACACCAACAAACACACACACTCATTATCATTATCACACATACTTTATAGCTAAATGTTTATTCACACTTATCTCAATTTTAATTCATTATATAGGTACAATATATAGATATAAAAACTTGTTAATAACTAAAACCAAATTGATTAATATTCACAAAAAAATAAAATTAATACAAAATAATTATTTTACATCCCTAATACTTATGTTATTATATGTATGGCATGTGTTCTTATGGCCTCAAACATTATATACACATAATACCCTGATTTTAAAATGTACCGTGTATTTAATAGAACTTAACAATGGGTGATCTACTACAAACTTTAAATGACATCGATAATTTGAATATTGCAAAATCAATAGAATGCGATTGTAGTGAACTCGCTCATAACTATAATGTAAATAAAAGTGACCTTACCATAGTTTCCCAAAATATTAGGAGCATTTATTGCAATTTCGACGACTTCATAGTAAATATATCTTGCTTCAATTTTGAAACAGACGTTATAATTCTGACGGAATGCCGACTTGATCCAAATAAACCTATACCGACATTATCCAAGTATCGTTCCTATGCTACAGCTCGGCAACTAAATCAAAACGACGGCGTTGTAGCGTATATCAAGGACACCTTAAAAGCCGAAGTCACAGAATTAAGCATAAGCCACGCCTCATGCCTAAAAATAAATATTTTGAATAATATCATTTTAGGTATCTATCGTTCACCATCAAATAATAACGCGGAGCCTTTTATAAATTCTTTGGCACTCCATTTAGATAACCTAAATTCTCAAAATCGAAATATTATTGTAGCTGGTGACATCAATATCAACATAAGACCTAAACACACGGAACAAACATATGAACTTAAAAATAGAACATCTTATCTGGATATGTTATCGGGTCATGGTATTCTCTCTGGTCACACCTTAATTACAAGGGAAACAAATTGTCTTGATCACTTTATGCTAAAAATAAACAGGAAGCGCCATTCCGCTTTTATTGCTATCCTACGCACTACTATTACTGACCACCGTACAACCTTTCTATCGTTATCTAAAACTAAACATTATCAATCTACACCAAGAACTATTACCAAAATCGATTTTGAAAGTGCCTTGCAATACTTAAAAGAAAAAAATCTATCGACATTACTTTTTTGTGAAAACCCTAACTACATAACAGAATGTTTAACACAAGGTCTTATTGAGTCACTAACAATAAATACTTCTATTCACATGATCCCTAAAAGTAAGCGAATAATTAAGCCCTGGATCACTGAAGGCATACTAAGATGTATAAAAAATCGTAATAAGCTTCAAAAACAATCAAGAGATGATCCTAACAATGAAATAAAAAAAATTACGTATGCTCGTTACAGAAATTATTGCAACAAACTTATAAAAAAACTAAAAAGAAAATATGAAAGAAACCTTATTAATAAATCGTTAAATAACAACAAACTTCTCTGGAAAAACCTGAAAACAATCACATACACAAATAAATCTACCAGAACTGATTCTGAATTAACTAATCTAAAAGGTTCACCTACGGAATCAGCAAATTTCATTAATAAATATTTCGCAAACATTGGTAACCAACTGGCAAATGACATTCAAAAAACTGTAACCCAGAATGACCTGAATCTATATCTACGTTCCTTACCTAGTCTCTCTAAATCTTTTGTTCTGTTGGACACAGATGACAATGAAATATATGGTATAATAAACTCTCTAAAATCAGACAGCGCCCCAGGATGGGATAATATCTCCACTAGGTATCTTAAACATGTTAAACATGAAATAATTCCAATTTTAACACATCTAGCTAATCTTTGTTTTAAACAAGGCACCTTCCCTAACTATTTAAAGAAATCAATAATAACCCCCATACACAAGGGTGGGCAGGTGGGTGATGTGAATAACTATAGACCAATTTCTGTTATTCCGGTTATAGCAAAAATTTTAGAAAAACTTTTAAATTCCAGATTGTTAAGCTATCTTCAAACCAATAACATTTTGTCCCCATCTCAATTTGGCTTTAGACGCGGTATTTCTACGGAAGACGCTATTACGTCTTTAACTACAGTACTAACAAAAGAACTGGACAAAGGTACTAGGTGCTTATCGGTCTTTATAGACCTAAAAAAGGCCTTTGACACGGTCTCTATTCCCATCCTTATCCAAAAGTTAGAAAAGATTGGTATTAGAGATACACAACTATCTATTATTACTGATTACTTGACAAATAGAAAACAGAAGGTTAAGCTAGATAGTTTTGTCAGTGAGGACGTTGACGTAACATGCGGCGTACCTCAGGGTAGTGTCCTGGGTCCTACGCTATTTTTAATATATTTAAATTACTTATGTAATATGACAGTCAATAAAGCAAAAATATTTTCATATGCCGACGACACCGCAATCGTCTTCACTGGGTCAACCTGGGCTGAAACCAAAACCAACACAGAAAAAGGTATGTTAAAGGTGACATCATGGCTAAAAACAAATCTCCTTACGTTAAACACGAGCAAAACTAATTATATCTGCTTCTCTATATATAAAAATGTCCAACCAGAACCTAATTTCACCATTAACATACACGAGTGTAGGAGGACAGTCGATTGCGACTGCAATTGTCCAACCATCAGTAAAGTTAACCATGTCAAGTACTTAGGTATAATGTTGGACCAAAACCTGTCGTGGTATTCTCAAATTGAACAAATTACTACGAGAATACGGAAATTTATTTGGATTTTTAAAACTTTACGACACATACTCCCAAGGAGCGGCCTAGCAAGAAATCCTATAAATGAAGTGTATATCTCGCTAGTTCAATCTGTAATAATATATTGCATTTCCATTTGGGGGGGCGCGAGGAAAACACGTTTCCTTGATGTTGAAAGAGCACAACGGACTTTAATAAAAGTAATGCACTTTAAAAAAAGGACCTTTCCCACCTATGAACTATACCAAATAAGTAATTTATTATCAATTAGGAAATTATATATTTTACACATAGTATTAAAAAAATATAAAACCTTACCTTTAGATCCTACTGTATTAGCTAGAAGACGGAAACACTATATTGCTTCCACCCCTTTTGTAAAAACAGAATTTGCAAATATTCAGTACGTTAAACGCTCGTCTTTCTTATATAATAAAATAAACAAGCAAATAGACTTTCATACTAAACCGTTTAAAGAATGCAAATCGTTGCTGATTAAGTGGATAGACAAATTAGGCTATGATGAAGTAGAGAATCTTCTATTAAGTTTGAGGTAAAATCGTCTGCATAAAATAACCACACACACCCTCACACTCACATGCACACACACACGCACCCTCACACACACACACACCCACCCTTACATATACACAGACATACACCAACAGACTTAGGATAATAAGAAAAATAATTCGTAAACCGTTGTTTCGTTACATGTTACACTAATTGTAAGATATAAAAGAGCGGCGCCTCCTGGCACAGGCATTTATATGCTTAAAAGGAGTCGCCACCAACTGTATAATGTACAACGTGTAATAATGAAATAAAACATTTTTGATTTTTTTGATTTGATTTTGAACTACGACATTCATCTAGTTCTTTTTAGGAATTAAGTTTGTGTTTAAAGAGACGTTTCTCCGACAGCGTTGGGTTGAGGAGTTGGCTCGTGAGGCCCAGCGTTGGGCAGATCAGTGTCGGCCACCGCGGACACTTGAAGAACACGACGAATGCCGCGATCTTTGTACGTTTATGTTGTCAAATTACTATATTTTTTGCAAAAGTTTAACACTGTGATAGCTCTAATAAGTAGGTATGTATGATGTTATCGTATTGACAGCCGACACGACAGACGTCGATTATCTTTGTCATTATTGTAGCTTTATTGAAATACAAGCAGTGCGCTCGAAGCGATTTCCCATTGGCAAAAATTACGAACTTTCATACAAACTATTCCCCTATTTAACCTTTTTCGTGGCTAAAAAAAACCTTCTTTAGTGCTCATTTTCGTTATTTATGGAACTCTTATGCAAACTTGCATGCCTCTAGTCAGCGGTTAGGTACCCAAGGCTATGCGTTGAGTGAGAAAAATGGCACGTCGTTTTTTTTTTAACCCTTTGACCGCCACGGTCGTGTATAGCAGACAAATGAAAACGTGCCCAACACGCCAATGCCGACAAGAAAACACTATGTTTTAAGTATAAACATAGAAAACTGAATTTAGTTTATTTATTTTGTGCTTAAAACATGGTGTTTTCTTGTCGGTATTAGCCGACGGTGGTGTGTTGGGCACGTTTTCATTTGTCGGCTATACACGACCGTGGCGGTCAAAGGGTTAATCGGCTTTGTCATTGTATTTAAATGGCGTCTTTAATACAATGCCAGAGCCGATTCTATTATGAAAAGCCCAACGTTTATTAAAATTTCATGTGCCATATTAACGGCTGAGCACTGTAAACCTGGACTACAAAATAATATAAAGACTCAAGTCGTCATTCCGCCTTGGGTACAGATAGTGCAATCCACGAAGACGCGCTCCACTCTTCTTCCTAATCGTTAGCGGTTATCGCTAGTTAATTCCACTAGCGTTTTAGTTTTTTCGATACACACTAATTAGCCACTAATAATAATTCGGTATGTAAAGAAAAAAAAACCTACGCTGATTCCCAAACCATTTCGAGATTTAAGGTTTCTTAACTTAATTTTTCTATTTTTAGTGCTTAAAATTATAAGATGGAGTTTATTTTAACATAAACACTTAATACCACTTGACTTTCATTTGACCTCCAAATGACGTCACAAGTAAGCAGATTGAGAATACTTTCGGTGCCTCCTCTCATCATATGATAAAAAGTTAAAGTCATATAATGTCAACTATAGGGATAACCATAATAATATAGGTATGTAATGCAGTCGTGCGAAAATTTCGGCCTTTGAATCGATTCAAATCAAACATTGAAAATCTATTCACACATAAAATCTAAATCCCGAATTCTGAATTATCGTTAATCAATCATTATAATGATAGCTTAAATAAAATGCGTTCCCTTTAAATAATAATATATTAAGTATAAAATCATTCGAACTATTTTGTAACCACAAATGGTGTTGCAAACTTGTAAGTAAAAAACTATGTAGGTACTGTAGCTACTTGTTATTGGTTTGATTTTGAGTGTGACATATTAATAATACCTATTAATTAATGTAATTATTAATTATCAGTCATTTCTGTCCCACTGCAGGGCAAAGGTCTCCCTTCCCTCCTTCCACTTATCCCTATACAAAATTAATAACTGTATTAAGTAAATGTTCAATCGATTATGTAGATCATTCCCACCTCTAAAACTGTCTAGTGTCATGCTTGAAGTTTCTGATGTCAAGCAAAAAACGTCAAATTTAGGATTTTTATTACTGTGTTTATACGTGGCATAGATATTGAACTCTTCAGCCTACTTTTGAAGCAGAATTTAGAAAATTTATTTAAAATTAATGGCTGCTTAGAAAACCAAAATTTTGAAATTAGTTGCTTAAAATAACTAAATCTATAAGTTAAAAATATAAAAAAAATACCTGAAAAAAACTTTACATGCCCAATTAGTGTGTATCGACAAAACTAAAAAAACTAGCGGAATGTTGCTCACTTGCGCTGTAAGCATTAGGAAAAAGAGTGGGGCGCGTCTTCGTGGATTGCACTGTCTGTAACCGTGGTGATCGACGCTCATGCTTTCTCATTATTATTAATGGAACTCCTCCACTAGATTCGCTATCAGTGGGCCAGTGCGTCGCCTCCGTGGTGGGGGAGGCGCCTGGTCTCCTCGTTGAATCCATGGTCGACATCTGGTACATGCAGAGTTTGGCGTATAAGGGCAATATCACCTTCTACGTGCCGTGAGTATACCTAGTTTCGTACCTGTTTCAATTCAGCCTCTCGCAGGTCTCTAAGGTCTCGGCCAACCGCAACACCCAGCCCTCCGCTTTCCGTATCTAGTCTGGCCCAGCTACTTTTTTAAGGCCCTCGGTTAATCTTGCTGGGGGATCCCAGCGCTTGCCGATAATCGTTTTCCATTCCAGGACTCAGCTGCTTCTCTGACTCTGTTCGTACTTAGCTGCTTTCATGACGTTCTTTTGTATCGTAGAAACTTGAAAATCGAAGCCGACCCCAAAATAGTTGGGGTAAAGGCTGGCAGATGATGAGAAACTTGAAAATCGAAAGGTTAATGGCGACCGTGTATCAGAAGACGCAACGTTGATAGGTCTCCCAAAAGGTAGGTCAATGACCTGGTTAAGGTCACGGGAATCTGTTGGAGGCGAGAAGCATGAGACCGGTCAATGGACAAAGGCCTCCTCCTTTATCAAGCAGTGGACGTCTTTCTGCGTACCAGAATCTTATAGGTTTCCATAATATGTACCCTTTGTTGGTCAGACTGCACCACCACAGTTCTTTTTTTGCAGACCAAGTCATAATAGCAGTTTCTATGGTGACTTCGCACAAATAATGTGGTCGCAGAGTTATATGGCTGGCTGTGGACGCAGTCGGTTCATGGTAAGCCTGTCACTTTGAATTTGTATGATCATGTCTTGGTTCACCTCTTGTCCACGAGCTAGTCTTTCATTTTCAGCTTCACATTTTCTGTTCTAATAAAAATCAGGGTTCCCTTTTGGTAGAAACTGTTATTAATAGGCAGTGTTTAGTTTTATCATTGTTGATCGCGTTTGACTTATATCACCACCATAATCTCAATCTTTTCTCCTCGGCAGTCTACCATAAAAAACTATATTGAATGCTGTACCGTGATTGATTAATTTACTTTCGTATCGTTATCAGATACCATGGCAAGGTCGCCTTCGAAGTGTGGAGCGCCTCGTATGCAACATAGCGCCCCTCGGCCCCCCACTGTCGCGACCGCTGTGGACCCCAGCGGCCCCAGCTCTGTTCTGTCGATCGCGCTCACAGCAAGATACGGTGATGCAAGCGCTGTGTGATTATCGTTAGTATCCGTTTGTGTTAATGTAAAGAACTTTGATTCCAGTGAACAGAAGCCAAGCACGAAGTTTTGTACTCAAAACTTTCCACATCTGTGTTGACTCAATAAAAGATGACCACGTGGAAATGAAATTCTGTTGCCAAGAAATATGCATCCAATTTCGACATGTGGTAAATTTGAGTTTGTCTAAAATTATAAAGACTTAATAATTTCAGAATGGACCCCGAAAGAGATAACAGTCGTCGACCCCACGATGACGTTAGAAGACCATCTACTATTAGATACGGTCTTGGAAATAGAAAAAAATGAGACTCTGAACTATATAGGTAGTCTAGACGAGATTTATCTAACTAAGCTGACTATCGCATCGATGGCGAATACTATAACAACACATACAACATATTTCAATTCTATGCAAAAAAGAGATGTAGTAGAAGTTAACGAAGGTATAATGCCACAATCGAATATCAGCGTAATCAATAACACTACAGCTCCATCCGAAGCAATACCACCAACGACTACCGTGCTACCAACAGAACAAGAAACAACAACAATAAAAGTTATAAAAGCAACAAAAAAGAAATTAAGTTTGATTGGAAGACCAAGATCATACAGCATGGAAGATTTAACAGATATAAATGAAAAGACAGAAAGTAAGTTGACTTTTACAAGAATAATAGATTACCTACTACTACAAATAGTTAAATGAGATCGTATGTTTGCAGATAACACATCTAATGAAGAAATACTAAAGAGAGAAAAGGATTTTTATGTAGAATACGAATTCGTAGAGCCAGTCGACGATAATACTACATCGACTTCAATAGATATACCAAATACTTCAGTTGCTTCAGGGGTAGTCAATAGTGTGTATACAATTTATAAACATGTGGATTTGAAAAGTAATGGTATATTTACTGATCTTGAAATAAAACGTATTGCAGTTTTAATCAATCAAGATGTTTTAAGAGATGTTGTGACAAGATTATATCAAAACTCAAGTATGCTGTACGGAGGACCATTACATACCTTTATTGACAACGCTTTCGACCAGTCTGGGCTATTAAGTCTGAATGATAGTAAGGGTGATGTCGTTACCGGTAGTGTACTGGAATTTGGGAATACATCGGTGAAGGATAATATTGATGAATATCTTTCGGATCGTAAGTTATTTCAATGGAGGAAACTTCGATTATAACTGAGGATTTAGTTTTTATTAAAGTTGAAAATTATGGGGTTTATTTACAAACGATGATTGATGAATTAATGATTTAAGTGACGTTCAAACGTCAAGAATGTATGTTTAAACTGTCGCTAATCACTACTTAACTTTAAGCAACGTTTATGAACAAAGGGGGATATATTTTATGCCCACATAAGTCATGTAGAAGCCCTTTGCTAAATATCAGTGGTTTAAAAATTGAATTGATTTACTGGGCATTTTTGGCGCAGCCTTGAGGCACACTTTCCTGCAATTTTTTTACATCGGACTTTACCCTTTTTTATTTTTATTTGATTGTCTCTGGTGTACCTACTGTGTGTTTTTTGGTCTGTGCTAAATAAATGTATTTTCTTTCTTTCTTTACTGATTAACTGTTGTCTTGTCCACAGCTGAAACAGTTCGTGAACTACAAGAGGCCTTGGACCGTATAGAATCTGATTTGGCACCAAAAGGGGGCAAGGTAGGACTCTTAAATTAGATACTTATAAAAATCGTCGATAGAAGTTATATCTCTTTGTCCGTTCCGAATAATCTTGGACACCTTCTCTTAACTTTGATTTCACGCGAGTATCAATGGCACGCAAACGGAATCTTGAAGTAGACATGAGGCAGGTGTTCATCGTTCTTTGGGAGTTATTATTATTTTTTAAATGTCTGACCTAAGGAAGGTGACATTTGGAAGACATGCGAGGCGCCGAAGGCAATTCACAGAGGCCTGTTAGACGCTTATAATGAAAGGAGGCACTGACTGACGATTATCCCTGTATGCACTATGCAAGTGCACCCAAGGACAACCCCCGGTTAGTTTACGACTATTGCAAGTTATGGAAACAAATATATTGGATTATGGGTTTGAGTAGCTATCGTGAACTGGTTATTTAGGACTATGGCCCCTGTATCACCAATGTTTTATATAAAGATTAAATGGCAGGGGGTGATATGCACTCTCAATAATGGGCTCCCGGAAACTGTCGCTAGCACATAGTGACGTAACGACAAGGGGGCAACATATCCTGAGGTGCTTGAGGAGGGGAGAGGTATTCACACAGCTTTCAGAACAATCCCAGAGCCCGGAAATGGTCAAGATCCCTACGAGCAGTTACTGGAATACTTCCTTTCTCCGAGCACGTTTGCTCTTGCGGATCTCCACTCAAGCCGGCTATTAAAGGCAAGAAAGAGGTGGGAGCTCTGTTGCTGGTCAGTGTTCACTCCAGCCGGCCATTATAGGCAAGCCAGAGGTGAGGAACAAGGCTACTACCGGGAGATAGGGTTCGTGGGGTCGCTACTGTTCAGCTCGCCATGCTGCCTTGCGGGTTTTTGTATCTCTTAAACTCTACCGGCATAGGCTGAAAGTTCGGAGCTCGCAAGCCTCACCATGATGTCAACGTAGAGATACGGCGGTCTTGCAGAAGGAGGCTGCGGAAAGGGAGAGGGAGATCTCATCCACTCACGCCGCCCACAGCAGGCACACCGGGCGTCGGCGGAGGGCGGATAACGCCCTCTTCCAGCCCCCCTAAATGGGTCCAATGGACTCGGGGACGTCCGTCGCCCCCCACACATCAGGACCCGAGGTGGCGGCGCGTAGTGTTCACGCGGGCCCCTCTTAGACGCCGCGGGGGGAGTCAAACACCTCACTCCCCCTCTGACCCAAGGAGTCCCGCATTGCCGGGCCGGCACCAGTCGGGGGTTGCGGAAGGATCGTACGTTCCCGCGACCCCCGGCGTAGGTGTGAGATGGAACACCGGGGTGGTTTTTAGTCAGTAAGTCTGACAGACCCCTCCGCCCGTCCCAGGGCGGAGGACATCCATGAGGATTTTCCACCCCTGACACAAAAAAAGGGATACTGTTGAAAGAATAAGCTTGATAAACGAAAAGTATTGAATTTTATTTATTTGAACCGAACAGCTTTTATAGAGAGAAATAACAAGAATTACAAGAATAGTGTAAAGAGTTCAAACCATAACTTTTTTGTACATAGGTACACACCTAAATAGTATGAATATACAACAGATATGGGGGGGGGGTTATTATTATTATTATTATTTCCTTTATTTAACTAAATACATATAAATTATATTTTAAATATTAGAATATAAAAAATATAAAAACATTTAAAAATATAAAAAATAGTAACCCACCGGTATCGGGAACAGGGTCCAAGCTACCGGCGGTCAGGGCTCCAGAGAGAGGAACCTCCTAACAATGCGAGCCGTGTCCAGAAGTACTGCTTTCTGAATCAAGCCCTTGATCCAGCCGCTCAACGAGAGCCTCCTCAGATGTTGGTCGAGGCTCTTGGCTATTAATCCATTGGCTGTCACGACTATCGGCACAATGATCGCTGAGTCCACATTCCACATGTCGACAACCTCGCGAGCCAAGTCAAGATACTTGATTTGTTTATCTTTCTCGGCTTTCACGAGGTTCTCATCATGCGGGATGGTTATGTCAACAATCATTGCGCGCCGCTCTGATCGATCCACCACCACTGTATCAGGCTTATTGGCAACAATAGTCCTGTCAGTGATGATGGATCGATCCCAATATAATGTGATATTGCCATTTTCGAGAACTGGGTCGGGCACATACCTGTAGTACGGCACCTCCGATTCCACAAGGCTGTATTTCAGAGCAAGTTGCTGATGGATTATCCTGGCTACAAGGTTATTATTATTATTATTATTAAAAGCCTATGTTAAACCACTGCAGGGCAAAAGCTTCCCTACTCTCTGTCCACTTCTCTCTAATTAAAACTTTTCAGGACTTTATTTGTTCATAATTAATAAATAAAATGTAGCCATAAAAATATAAAACTGTTTCCATAGGCTCGAAGAGAATTGAGAGATCCCTCAGAAGATTCAGAATCAACCACACTCGACAAGCAACTGCTCGAATCACTCCACAACGCGGAGGTAGAAAGAAACAAATCATTCGAAAGAGGTCCAATGTATAACATGGTACTAAAATATATGCCGTATTTGAAAGAGTATGAAGGTGCAATACTTCCAAAGTCTGATGAGGCTTCTAGATCAAGTTTATCAAGTCGTGTGTCCGTCTCGTCTATTATTATTGAGTTAGTTTTTACTTCTTGTTTATAATTGTTTAGGTGTATTTTAGATGTATTTATGTAACTGTTTCGATTGTCTTGTTCATAAATTTTTTGATTTAGTTTTCGGTTTGCGTTTTATTTATTGAGCGTGTGCATTGAACATACAGACGTGACGTCACGTTAACCCTCGCATTTTGGTTCCTTGAATTGTGGCTGTAGTTTGACACGCTTATTGCAAACATTATCAGGTAGACTAAAAGTACCTTGACGCAGAAAAAATATACATAAACAAGGCAACGTCGACGCGCAACTCGTTCAGTAAATGTCGTTCAGTAAACCATTGTTTAAGGAACTTAATTTACTCACTCTACCGTCTATGTACATATATGAAATGGGAGTATTTGTTCGCTGTAACCTGCCTTTATTTGAAAAACTGCGCTCTCGCCGTTATCAGAATACCATTCATGTTACCTCTCATAAAACCGCATTTTTCGGCAAAAGTGTACTAGGTATGGCGCCAAAAATATATAATAGTATACCAGCAGCTATTAGAAATAAAGAGTGTCTAGGATCCTTTAAGAGGTCTTTGTTTAAATTCCTTTTAGATAGCTGTTACTACACCATCACTGAGTTTACTACTGATAGACAGAGGTATGACGATTCCGACTTACTAATTAAACACTTATGATTTTATTTATTAATTAAGTATGACTGTGTTTATTTATCTAACATTGTAATAACCAGCTTATCTAACTGACATATCTTAAATTGAATTATTTTTCTCATATAATCTATTGACATGCCAGCATTGTAATCGCTTATGTTAATTTTGTACGCCATATATTTGCAAAACATAGTGAACATATTTAAACAATAATACTATCTGTAACCATACTTATGTTTAACAAAATAAATGATTGATTGATTGAAATGATTCTGAATCCCCAAGTGATGAAATTTTTCGTCAATTATTATATAAAAATCTGCCGTTACCTACAAAAGTGCCTTTGTCTCCAAAATGTATAGGAAAGCTGTATTTTTTAAAAATAACCGACTAAAAATTTCAACGTAATAGGGTAAAACGTAAATCCAGTCATCATATTACTAAGGTTTGAATAATTCGAACTTTTGTTACCGTAATTACAAACAACCAACGAACTTATAAATAAATTCTAGTAATCCTTTAATGGTGTTACAATAAGACTAGGTCAGAGTAAAATTCCACATTACTGTATACATCACAACAAAGGATTTGGAGCATTAATGAAAACTTAATGGTAAATGAGCGTCGGTCTCGATCGCCGGTCATCGGCCGCAGTCGAGTCGTGGTCACCTCCCGATGTGGTCGTAGTCCGTCGTAGGCGCGTAGCCGCGTAGCACGTCTACGAATTGACGTAGCGATTTCATGTAGCTGCGTTTTTCACGCGGTGAATTTTTTTTGTGCTGAATGAAAAGTATTTAGGTGTATGTTGAATGTTTTTGTAGTCGTGTTTGTAATTATAATAGTGTTCTTTTTCATAGAGATACTTACGTACGGTTTTTAAACAATATACTTACCATTTTACAAAAAAAATATAGATTAATCTTCCATAAACTAAATAAACTCCCATTTCTCCAACAATAGTCGTAACCAAAACAAAACACCATCTTATATCTTCACCAACAAAACAAAACACTTTCGAATTTAGGGATCCATCGGACCACTTCGATCTACAAAAAAGAAAACAAAACAAATCCGAATTTTGGGTCCTATCGGACCTCTACGGCCTCAAGCTGTTTTTTCAAAATACTATGACGAATGACACGAAGGCTGGCTCGGAACCTCGAGAGCCTACGGCAAGAGCGTCGTGGGCTCGAAGACCAGATGATGTCAAGTTTGAGTTCGGGTTTGGAGTACCACTGGGGGCCATGTCTGCCCATCCTGCTTTTCATTCAGCTTGGGATCTTGGTTGGTAAGTAGTTTGAGCAGCTTCATCAACTTGGGTTTGACTTGTATCTCAGCTCACATTATTTTAATTGATTATAATACAGGCGACGATGGTGCACCCTTGAGTAAGAAACCTCGATTTTGTCCCCAGATTTGACACATTTCCAGGCTAGGCAGTTTTTTAATTTCTCTTGTATCGTGAATGCAACATTTGTCCGTGCGGGTGTCGAACCAGAGACACTTAGGGCGGCAAACAATGACTCAGCTACTGCGCCAACAGCGACGTCAAAATGATGTTCTGTAATTAAGTTCAGTGCATCTTTTTCTTTCTATTTCATTAAGAAAAGGACAGAAGGAAATAAAAGAAATATAAGGTTAGTCCTGTCAAATCAGTCAGCGCCTGACGTAAATTGACGTATTTTTAGTAGCCAATTTTTTAATCACGTCTAAACTTGTTTATGGATTATCTAATTTGACAGGACTAAACTAATATTTATCTTCTGTCCTTTTCAAAATGAAATAGAAAGAAGAAGAAGTACTGAACTTAAATTTAATTTAGTTTGTGAACAACAGAATCGGGGCCATTATCCATTATGATATTCTAGTACTAATACGTTTTCAGAATAACTCACAATTCATATAGACCAGACTAAACAAATAGTATCAATTACACAGCGTTATAATTTAACCACATAATGGCAAAGGCATGAAAAATGGCTGGCCCTGTAGCGTGTGTGACATTGTAAACAATGGACTGTCTATAGCAATACTATACGGATACAGCGTATGACTGATAGGAGCGTTGTAGGTACACGCAAACGATCGGGCCTTTTTAACCGACTTCAATAAAGGAGGTTCTGTATTCGACCCGTATGTATGTAATGAACCAATTTTGATAATTCTTTCATTTATATGATCTACATATTTTCAGGAAGGTTTTAGTATTATAATATATTACGTAATTATTCTTATGTACGAAGTTATATGCATAAATGTACTGCATCTCCGGCGTTTCTATGTGAATTTTGATGATTTTTCTAGTCGGTGTCTTCAATTCTTCAATGCACTAGTGTTCATTGATTTTGTATGGGGTAGGTACAACTAAAAAGTGATAAATAAAAACTTTTTTTCAACAAAACAACCGACTTTAAAAAAAAAACACTAAAAAGTGATAAATAACTTTAATTTTGGAAGTCGGTGTCAAAAAAACGAAAAAGCGGAACCAACGATACCGACTTCCGAAATTAAAGTTATCACTGCCTTATTTTGAAGTCGGATTTTTTTTTTGTAAAAAGTTTTTATTTATAGCAACCGAGCGTAAGATTCAAATACTTAATAATGAAAAACATGAACCTGCAAAGCTGAGTCTCATCATCATTTAACCCTCCACGAATCAGTTAAACACTACTTCATATAGTCATACCTTCTTTAAACTTAGAATACGAGTGATCAATATAATTTAATGCTTTATAAATATCGCCAGTTGCATTATCTTCCCACGCATTGAACAAAGGATTTAAGTATAAGAGAAACCTTGGCTATAATTGCATTATAGTCTCGTTAAAACCGTTCAACTGAGCTTAATCGTGTGATATGACTGGCAGGCAAGGGAGTCACAGATTATGTTAACATGGGGCTTCAACTGCATACAATGCGAGATATTTAGTTCCTGTTCATAAAGCTAGCGAAGTTAGGTTAAAAATACATTAGAGAATAATGTACGTCGTTATTAACTCGTTATTGTTTAGTTTACCGCGAGTAATAAAATGATTGATATCACGTTTGCATTTGCATCTACTTCCTGACTTTCTGCAGCTGAAATATCTATATGAAGAACTGAAGGAGGATTCTGCATGCAGAAATGATTGCTATAACACTTTTTATTTCGTACAAAAACGATGACTGCCGAGAGACGGTAGAAGGAGTGTTGGCAGACCAACAGCCAGATGGGTAGGTGAGATAACAGCCAGAAGATCCCGGGTAAGGCCTTGTTGAGACTCGCACAGACCAGGGAAGCATGGCACAAAAGGGTAGAGGCCTATAATTAACAGTGGGGTAAACAATGATGCTAATGATGATGAACACAAACCAACAAAGATCCTCTTGTCAGGGTTGCTGTTATGGCCCCTCCGCCGCCAGATAGCGCATGGCAGGACTTTCTACCGCCGCGCGCCGCTGTGCCTGCGGAGCCATACCGTGAGCCCAGCCGCGCCCGCGCATCCACTTCCAGTCCTCATCCTACCATCGCGGTGCAGACGTCGCTCGAATTTGTCTTTTTTATATTCAGAACTTCAGAGATTCAGAACTTGTATACTTAATAGATACAATCAAACATAGTACACTACAATTTTTAGAAGTCTACGCTAGATAAATAAACGAATTCTCTGGGTCTTATGGCTCTATCGCCTCCTCCATCTCTTGTAAGGACTCAAGCTTGACTTTCAATAGCTGTTGTCCTATTTAAAAGTTTAGCTAGTCAGCTGCTAAGACACCGAGGCTGTTCAAGATCATGTTCACCCGCCTGTATTTTCCCGGATGCAGCTGCATACCAGTAGTTTTTTAGATGGAGAGACTGCCTAACTGACTTCCACTAACCAGTTACTGGGTAATACGCCTTGGTAAGACTGGTTAGGTAGCTAACTTTTCAGGATTTTTTTTGTGGATGGGAAATCATCATATGACCCCTCCCGCTCAGGGTGGAGCAGAAGGGAGTGTCAGACTCTTACTGACTAAAACCCACCCGTGTTCCTTCCTTAGCCCTTTATGTTCCGGGGCAGCGGTAACCCTTCCGGACAATCCCGCTGCCCCGGCAGGCTACGGCCCTTACGGGCTCCTTCCTTGTGATGCTGACATCTCTTTGAGGTGCGCGTGGAACACGTACGCGCCATCCGGCACGAGCCTGGTCCTGATCGGATGGAGAGTTACCCATTACTCTCCGCCCGCAGGCCCGCGCCTACGGTGGCCGGGAGTCGTCACGCGGCTCCCGACGCCCGGAGCGTCTCCCGCGGCGGCTGGGACGTGAGGCTGTCTCCCTCAGCCGTCCCGCCACCTCCTTCGCTAGCATGACTGCTTCGCAGAAGGAGGCGAAACTTTTCAGGATGCGCTGGACTAATGGAAGTGTCCCCATAAATGCTTTTTAATACACTAATTCGATGCGTTATCGTGTTCCTATTGTAAAAGTGGGTACGGTCACCCGTTTTCAGAATTTCATCATTTATGGTTTCTTTGTTTTGAAGTTCGTTACTCAGTACTCTAACTTACAAAGGCTTCAAGGTTTTAAAGCGTGTTAAGATAATTATGAAGATATACGTCGTCGCTAAGGCCACTGGCCTAGACAGGTCTCACCAAGGGGTATCGTATTATCTAGTAACTTGATTGTGGACTTGTGGAGGTCAGATAGGCAGTCGCTCCGTTTAAAATACAGGTATTCAGGTGTATCCAGTTAGACCGGGGGCCGACCCCAAAATAGTTGGAAAAAGGCAGGCGGATTGGCGCAACATTCATCTAGTTCCGAGTGCGTAACAAATATACCTAAT
Source organism: Globia sparganii (assembly GCA_949316385.1). NCBI lineage: Eukaryota > Metazoa > Arthropoda > Insecta > Lepidoptera > Noctuidae > Globia > Globia sparganii. Next base: position 21,866,556 of record OX438654.1, read on the forward strand.
TTATATATATTATTTTAAATTTGATTTATCTTATTGTCTGTAGAAAATCCGGTGAAGTGAGATTACGACCAAGTGAGAACAAATGTTACTTAATACCCCTTCTTAGCATTGCTGGTCTTTATGCACCACACACATTCAGAAATAGTATTTTTTTTTAAGTATAATTACTAGCGAATACACCCAGTGACCTCCTTTGAGTGCGGCCTGATCTTGCTCGCGATAAAGAAACCAACTATTACCTAGGGCAAGATTCACAGACCGCACACTGACCATTTACTTTGCTAAGTAAGCTTCGCATACGAATGTGAACATTATTCATATAGCACTAACGATCATGTTCGAATGAAACGCTTGCTCACATTCGCTTATAAGAATATGAACATTGTTTGGATAAGAATAAGGTTCATTTTCGTATGTAACGCCTACTGAGTGTAATCAGAAATCTGTGAATCTTGCCCTTACTGACTGTTTTCTTATTATTATGGTTCGTGCGAGACAGAGGGCTTCATGGAAAAAATATGTATTTTATAAAGTATGAACAAGTCGACACACTTTCGAGTTGAGTTAGGTACTACTTTGTTTTACGATTCAGCGTAAAGCATTAAAACGTTGTTATTATAAAATTACTGTCTTTCTGTGACAGAAAGACAGCAATTTCCCTCCCTCTGACAGTAATTTTTGCAAAGTAGGGACCCATAGTATTTTAAGTACCTACGTCTTGGTTGGCTCTTCCCATATGATACCATATAATTTCGAATTTTACTGGAAATTAACGCAAGTAAAATCAAGAAAAGAATAAATTAATAACCAAAAACGTGTTTGTATTCATCTTTAAATAGATTTCGTTTTCATATAAATTGTAACATAACACATCGTAATTAAATAGCTATAAGAAAATAACCGCAATTAAACTAACCAAGGTGATCATGCCAACTTTGTTATTAACATAAATAACCACTAAAAATAAGCACACTTGCCGAAAATTGCCTATATGAAAAATTACCTACTTATATGAAAAAGTGAAAAGCACTCAACAGAAAAGTCAGGTCACACAAATCGCAATCATGATTATTTATTTGTTTTTTTTTTTTTGTAGTTGTACATTAACTATTAATTTATTACTCTTAAAAACCATTGTATAGACGCCAGCACATCCAGCTACCCGAAACTGTCAAATTTTCCCAATCAACTTTGAACCTTATGCTTTAGCTATAAAGCTGAAAATCTATCAAAGAAATTTGACAGATTGTAGTAGCTTGATGTGCTGGCGTCGTTGTGAAGTAGCGATTGCCACTTTAAAAAAATATCTAATTCATAATAGTATGGTTTCTAAAACATGATGTTATGTTTAAAGATAAAGATTTATTTATTCTAAAAGAACATACATTGGTAGCGAATAAATACATAACTAAGGTAAGGTGGTCCAGTAGCTAATAGTTTTATGTTTTTATGTTGGTAGGTGTGATGTCGCATTTTGTGTGTACGACTAGCATAATTTAAGTCGTTAACTTAATAGTTTTGTGTTGTTAGTGACTTACTGCTTGAGTTTAGATTTGAATACGTTAAAAGAAGATGTACTCCTAATATCTGCCGGTAGATTATTATAAATTTGTACACCTTCGTATTATAAGTTTTTCCTGCCATATTGCGTCCGCGGGGGGTGCGTCTGTATTTGATTGGGGTTTCGTTGGCTGTATTTGGATGTTTTTATGTTGAAGGATAATTGTGTATGTATTTTGTTAAGATTTTTTCTGATAAGGATGCAGGTATTGAAGGTATAAAGTTGATGAACGCTCATTAGTTTGGTGTGTTTGTATAGTTCCGATGTAGGTGTTTCATAATCATAGTTGAATAGAAGTTTGATTATTTTATTCTGTGCTATTTGTAGATCTTTAATCGTAGATTTGGTGGCGCATCCCCAGATTTCAATTAGGTAATTTATGTGTGAGCGAACTAATGAGTTGTAGATATTGTAGCGGATTTTTTTTGGAATGTTATTAATGTACCCGGGCATTGAACCCATTAGCGATGTTATTTTTGTTTTTATGTTATCAATATGTGCTTGCCAAGTGAGTTTGTTGTCTAATCTAAGTCCAAGGTATTTTTCACAATTACTTTTGATGATTTTAGTGTTGTTTATGTGTAAGGCTGGGTGGTCAAGAATTTTTTTATTTTTAGCTGAGAATATTATGTACAATGTTTTTGATGCATTTATGGTAAGTAAATTAGAGCTAAACCAGTTGTATAATATATCTAAGTCTTTTTGAGCGTCTTTTTGATGGTGTTTATGTTGTTACCGAAGTAGAAAAGGCTAGTATCATCGGCGTACAAAGTTAGTTGTCCAGTTAAGCCTAGACCTTTAATATTATTTATGTAAATAGCGAATAAGAGGGGGGATAACAGAGATCCTTGAGGAACACCAAATTCTATGGGAGATGCTCTACTCTTCGCGTTTCCTATTTTAACAAGGTATGAGGAGAGGATTTTATACATTTCTCGGGTGATGCCAATGCTTTTTAGCTTTAATAATAGTATTTTATGGGATACCGTGTCAAACACCTTTTTTAGGTCAATAAAAATACCGAGTGCAATGTTTTTTCGTCAATATTTGATTTAATGGTGGTGACTAAATCGATTGTGGCGCACAGAGTGTTTGATTTGGGTCGGAAACCGAACTGCCGATCATAAATATAATTAATGTCGTTTAGATATTTTTCTAGTCTAGTGTAAATTAATCGTTCAAAAATTTTTGATAGGTATATACCGACCGACCCATAGGTATCACCGATAACTATGGGTCGATATACCGATACCTATGGGTCGATAATTCCCGGGATCTGTCTTTGTGCCGGATTTGTATATAGGGTTGACTTTATCAATTTTGAGGGTATTTGGGAATGTACACACGGCTACACATCAAGCTATACATTTCCAGTTTTAGCTGATCTCGCATTGTATAGGTTTTTCGTACAATCAGAAGTCAGCTTATACTGGTTATGTATAGCTTGATGTGTAGCCGTGCGTACCACTCTTAAAACAGTTATTGATACAATTTGTTAGGTCGGGTTATTGTTAATTGTGGTGTATGTTAAGTTATCGTGGAATTTGTGTGGTAATTGAGTGGCTAGGAGCTTCCCTACGGACGCAAAAAAGTTGTTGAAAGTTTCGCATACCTCGATAGGATCGCTAATCGTTTTGTTGTTTATGTTTAGCTTAGGTATGTTGCAGGCGGTGACCGGATTGTTATTAGATAGAAAGTTAATTAAGGACCACATCTTCTTTGGATTTGATTTGCATTTTGAGAATTTATTATAAAAATATTGCCGTTTTTCTTTCTTCATAAAGTGTTGCACTTCGTTTCTCTTTCCTATAAAATCTGTTTTAAAATCGTTATTGTTTCAAACTCAAACTCAAAGCATTTATTTCAATTAAACCATTTCCAGGCACTTTTGAATTGTCAAAATTAACTAGTCGGTCAGTTAGTCAGAAAGTTGAAGCTAGTTGCCCATTCCAAAACGTAGTTTGGATCATTTTTAGATTTTTTCCATAGTATATTTCGCTTCTCAATTTCCCTCGTAATTTTTCTGTTAATCCAATCGTTTCTGGGTAGGTTTAAGATTTTTGATTTCTTTTTTGTGTTTGTTTTTACTTTATCCTTTATAAAACTCTCTAGCGCATGGTAGTCGTCTTTTGTTGTTATGTAGTTGGTATTAGAGACATCTTTGTATAGATTTGTGTAGTCAATGGCTGTGTAGTGATGTATTTTTTTAGGTGATCGTTTGTATTTTTTTAGTTCCAGGTATAAATGGTTGTGATCAGATAAGAATGATTCAATGACAGCCATGTGAAAGTTGTCTTTAGAGAGGTTTGAGCAGACATGGTCTAAAATTGTATTGGTGGTACCGGTAGTCCGAGTCGAATATTTTTTAACAGACTTCCAAAAGGAGGAGGTTATCAATTCGACGGTATGTTTTTTTTTTTTTTTTTGTATGTGTTTGTTACGCGATTACTCCGCCAATTGTGGACCGATTTTCAAAATTATTTTTTTGTTCGAAAGGAGATACTTCAGAAGAGGTCCCATAGTCACTTTTGTCAGGATAATCGCACCTTTAAAGTAAAACCGTTACTAAACGAAATTATAAAATGTTACAGAAGTATATGAATATTAGAAAACAGACACTGTTTTATGTCAATAAAATCTGTGTGCAGGGTTCTTTAAGACATTTAATGAGGTCTTATTATAACAAAATTTTACAAAAATGACAAGTTTATGTTGCAGTTTACGTATATTTTAAATAGATGCCATTGATAACTCAATTCATGAAAATTTTCGTTTAGTAACGGTTTTACTTTAAAGGTGGGATATGATGATTGGATCCTGGAGAAATCGAGGGCAACCCTCAAATTTTATAGGCTCACTTATTGTTTTTCGCATATTTTATGAAGTATCTTGTGTATTTGCGTATGATTGTCACCATCTCAGGTAGCTGGACTGATGATGGAAGGTACAACTCCTTAACAGTAAGAAGTTACTCGAACAGGCAAGGACAGTTTTAGTAAATTGTTTTGATGTTTGATAGGGCATTTGCCACAGTCATGACCTAATGCTGCAGTCAGGATAGTCTGCAGAGTACCTAACTCCTCGACAACTAACAGCAGGTATATCGTGTTTAGGCTCATTGAAAAGGGCTCGATGTGTGGATAAACGTACTGTTAATGAGAAACACCGAAGTACATAGAGACTTGATGCTGAAGCCTGGAGCATCAGAAAAAGTACAAACCTTGAAATTACAGCACCGTAGTCGTGTTTGGGCTCATTTTAAACAGGACTCAATTTTAAGTTCAATGCAATGTTGACATAAGTCTGGCCTGATGCTGCAACCAGGATTATCAGCGGGATCCTGGAGAAATCAAAGGAACTCTTCAAATATTATAGGCACACCTATAGTATTATTTAGAGTAACTCGTGCATTTGTTTTCGGAAAGCAAAATATAGTGAAGTAAAACTGATGATGAAGACCACAGATGGCCACCGGGACTACTCAATAATAAGTATTTCACAGGTTGCGATTCGATTACTTTAATATGGTTGCTAAGCAATTTATGCTCGTCACAATGCGAATAGTGAAATAGAGCTGATGGTGGAGTACCAGGAGAATTCCTCAACAATTAACGTCCCTGTATCGGGAAAAGTAATATTTTGTAAAAGGCGCTGAGCAAGTTGCCCATTAGGCTATTTTAACTTTGATGCATTATAAACAGTCCCACTAAAAAGCGAGAAATAAAAACTTTTTAACAAAAAACAAAACCGACTTGCATAGAAAAAACACTACAAAGTGAAAAATAACTTTAATTTCGGAAGTCGGTGGCAATAAACTAAAATACAGATCCAAAGACACCGACTTCCGAAATTAAAGTTATTTTTCACTTTGTAGTGTTTTTTTTTTATGGAAGTCGGTTTTGTTTTTTGTTAAAAAGTTTTTTTGTTTATTTTGTTTAGTATTTTGTAACCAGTCTCTTTGATCATATTTGTGTAGGTTATCGTAGTCTGGTCCGGTTTTAATAAGTCGAGGTTGAAGTCGCCAAAAACAATGCATCGTCGTTTCTGCTGGAGTTGTGAAGAATAGTATTCTATAAAGTATCTGCAATTCGTATCTGGAGGTTTATAGATAATGCCGACGTTCAGCGCATACGTTTCCAGGAATATCCAAAGATAATTGTTGTCATCAATGTAGTTTTGTTGAATATCTTTGTGTTCAAGATCATTGTGGACAAAAATTGATACTCCTCCGCCACGCCGATCAGTGCGGTAGTTGTAATGATGAGTATAGTTTGGTATGTGTATTGATGAGCCTTCGGAGTCAGATTTAATCCACGTTTCACTCAATAAAATCATGTGAAGTACGTGGGGTGTGCTTTTCAAGATGCATTGAAGTTCGTCCACTTTCCCTTGTTTTGATAGGCTTCGTATGTTGATATACAAAAATTTAAGTGCGTGCGCGTCGGTGTTAAGTTGGGAGTAATTGGCTATTGCTTGATATGTTGTTATGTTTGGGTTTGGACAGGTTGTTGTTGAGGTTGCAGTGGTTATTAGTTTTTTGGAGGTGTGGTGTTCACAATTTTAGGTAGTCCTTTAATATATTTTATGACTAGCTGCGCTCCGCGGTTTCACCCGCCTAAGTTCACATGTGGAAGCAATAAATATATTGAGTATTGAGTAAGTTTCGATCCCGTGGGAATATCGGGATAAAAAGTATTCTATGTGTTAATCCTGGTTATAAAGTATATGTGTGCGAAACCTCATCTAAATCCGTTCAGTAGTTTTTGCGTGAAAGAGTAACAAACATCCATCCATCCATCCTCACAAACTTTCGCATTTATAATATTAGTAGGGTTAAATTGGTTTCTCCATTTTCTTGGAGGCGCTGTAGCTCTGCTTTTAAATCGTTCAGGTATTTTTGTTGGTTGAGTGTTTGGTCTGAGAATATTTTTATATTTGATTTAGTGAGCTTATCCTTGTTACGTAGTATATGTTGAGCTATTTCACGAGATTCCAGGCTTATTTTGATGAGTCTATTTTTATCGGCATTGTGTTTTCCGAGGCGCAGGCATTTGATGATGTTAGGGCACTTATTGTCGCCGTAAAGAGGTTTAAATATTTTTTGTATTTATTGCTTTTCGAGATATTCTTGATCTGCCTTGTTTGTGTCCTCCAGTTCCAAAACCCCCGCTATAATTATATTTTTTTCTCGGTCGTGTCGTTCGCGCATTTCGTGAAGTAGTTCCTCTTGTTTATAGAATAGAATAGAATAGAATACTCTTTATTATGTACGTTGTTGTTGTTGTTACGTTGTTGTTTATACGTGGATGTTGGTTCTGTTTTTAGGGAAGACATTTGGTATTCGATTTGTTGTAGTTTTTGCTCGGTTAAGTCACTTTTACATGCTAGCTATGATAAATCAGACTTTAATACTTGTTGCTCAGTAGCCAACTTATCCGCACGTTGATTTATGCTCGACAAGTCCATTTTGAGATCACTCAAGTCTTGTCGTATCTGTGACATATTGTCTGACTGAGTTTGTGCAAATTTTTCCAAGGAAGCAAAGATATAATTTCGAAAATTGGCTATTATATCTGTGAGTTGAGTATTCATAGTATTTATTTCCGTATGTATTTTGGTTATCTCCTCTTTGAATTCATGGTCAAGCTCAGGCCTTTTTCGTTTGCGTAAAGTAATGGATTGTAAATCGTCATTCTCGTCTAATTTACGCAAGTCCGGGTACGACGACGATGTATTTGCCGCTGCCGCCTTCTGCATGTTCGGTTTCTTCTCGTTAGGCGATCGCGCCGTCACACTCATTGTTTAATATTATTCGCGTTCATTTGCAGCGGTGTCATAGAGAGCGCTGCTTGTTGACTACGCACCGCGTCGCCACCGTATGGCAGCCCGTACTAGGGTTGCCAACTTTTTTTAGCAGAAATAAAGTATATCTGATTTTAAAGGAGGTAAATAAAGAGTATGCACTTATAAAAAAGAGTATCATTTATTTTTATCTTTTAAAAAGGTATTTTTTAGTACTTCTTGCGGCACATAACAAATTTTCATTATTTTTAAAGGTATTGAATGAGTCTAAACATTCTAACTCTAAATTTATATATATCAAGAGCTCATTTTTGATTAAATTCAATGAAGCTCTGTTTCTCTCTTCTCGCCACTTCACATTCATGATCGAAAAGACTCTTTCTGTAAATGCTGAAGTGGCGGGAACAGAGAGTATATAGCTAATATTTTTTTTTAAACAATCAAATTCTTGAGGACATTTTTTAAAAATATATTGCCATTTTTCAGCGGTGCATTTTTGTATAAAGTCTGTGTTATTAAACAATTCGGCTTGGAGCAATTTTAAAATTGTTACTTCTGAATATAAAGTATCCATGTCTATGTTTAGTCTTTTTAAATTAAGTTTTCCTTCTATAATTTGTTCTAAATGATTAAATTCAACAGTAGTCTTTAAAGATATTGTATTTAGTGAATACAGCCAGTTATCATTACTAAAATCAAACCATTTTTGTAAATAAGTCAAACATTTGTTTATACACAATGAAAAATTAGTGTCTGTGACTTTTTTATTCTGATTAAGGTTTTTGCGTATTATTACAGACGTGCACTAAACATTTTGTAAAAAAGAGTATTTTAGCGTACTTTATTAGTGTTATAGATTATAGAGTACGACCACATGATATAGAGGACAATACTCTATTTTAGAGTACGGTTGGCAACCCTAGCCCGTACACAGTCAATCTCGATCGCGATCCGCGGTCAAAATCAATGATCGCGATCCAGATTGATAATGTACGAATCGTGAATGTACGAATCGTGAATGTACGGATCGTGAATGTACGGATCGTGGATCGCGATCATTGATTTTGATCGCGGATCGCGATCGAGATTGACTGTGTACGGGCCGCCTATGAAATATGAGTCAGTAGTTTATAAAAGTCCTTTTTTCACATTAACCAGCACGATAATTGACACTGTCACTTTTCACTTATAAGGTCCAAACTAGGGTGATCGGTATTTTGTATTTTTAATAAACTGTTTTTAAGAGAGTTTGACACACGTCTGGTCGCACCGGCTACTTACTGGACGGCGAGTTCGATAACGACGAGATGTTCGTAGCAGCATAAAATTTATTTATTTATTTTATTTTATTGTGTTCGGGAAACTTACAGCTAATATAAACAGTGTTCTTAAACAATATCCATTTGAAGGCCATTTATAAGTTTCCACTGATAAACAATCGAAACAAAAAAAAAGAACAAAAAAAAGGTCGGTACAAAATAATACCTTTAACATAAATTAGGAAACAAAATAACACGATCATACATGACACAAACAATTACTTTTCCGTAAAAAAGCTTTTCACTAACAAATGCTTAAGCCGAGAAACACTGGTATTGAAAATGTATAAATCATGTTCATTAGCTAGTCTATTAAAACTTCTGCACGCACGGATTAAATACGAATTCTGCCTGTACGCGGACTTGAAACGAGGGACATGCAACAAACTAGGTTTGCGAAACATTTTGCAGTGCGTAACTAATCCTATACTGCCTAACAACTCAGGGCAATCTATAGAACCATTTGCGATTTTAAACAAATATGCTATATCAGCAACGCGTCTGCGCTCATGCAGTGGTAAGATATGAAACCTCTTGCATCGCGCTACATAATTGGGAGTATATTTCCTAGTTTTGTACTGTAAGAAATGTAGGAACCGCTTCTGAATTCCCTCAATTCTGTGTATATCAATACTTTAGGAGGAAAGGGCTCGTGGCTAAATAATAACAGTCGCACGGGTCGATTTTCAAAGTTAAGCAACTCTTGTCGAGGTTGGTCCGTGGATGGGTGATCATCCATCACATATCGACATGTCTGCCCCTCCGTGCCTCAAGCACGCTAAGCCCTGATGTCATTAGTAGATCATTGACAGTAGTTACGGGTAGTCAGAAGCCGGAAAGTGTGACAGTCTTGCAAGGCGATATCGTGTTACCCAGGAAGCCGATCCAACGACATTGTTGGGATAAGGCTACGCAGATTGATTGACTTTAGGAGGAAATCGCTTTCGAATCTAGCGTAAGTATATTATGTCCTTTATTTAATTAAATACGTAAAAGCTATATTTTAAAATATTAGAATATAAAATCATAAAGGAAACCATTTAAAAAACATTTTAGCCCACCGGTATCGGGATGTCCAAGCTACCGGCGGTCAGGGCTCCAGAGAGAGAAACTTCCTAACAATGCGGGCCTTGACCAGAAGCATCGCTTTCTGAATTAAGCCTTTTATCCAGCTGCCCATCGAGAGCCTCCTCAGGTGTTGGTCGAGGCACTTGGCTATTAACCCATTGACTGTCACGACTATCGGTACAATTATCGTTGAGTCCACATCCCACATGTCAACGACCTCGCGAGGCAAGTCAAGATACTTCATTTATTTTTCTTTCTCGGCTTTCACGAGGTTCTCTTCATGCGGAACGGTTATGTCAACAAGTAAGTAAAAGTATATTTCGCACCTTTAAAGTAAAACCGTTACTAAACGAAATTATAAAATGTTACAGGAGTATATGAATATTAGAAAAAAGTCACTGTTTTTTGTCAATAAAATCTGAGTGCAGGGTTCTTTAAGACATATAATGAGGTCTTATTATAACAACATTTTACAAAAATGACAGTTTACGTATATTTTATATAGATGCCATTGATAACTCAATTCATGAATATTTTCGTTTAGTAACGGTTTTCCTTTAAAGGTGCGATTTATTATTAGTATGTAGGCCCGTGACAGTTATACAGGGTGCAATTGAAATCATGGGCATTATTTTAACCTAAGGTACTACTTATGATACTAATTGCATTAGGGCTACTATTACGCAAATCAAAAATATTATTAATGCAAGTATGGAAAACCTTAAAATGTAGTAAGTCATACAAAGTATCAAATTAGTTGCGCTTCTCGATAGCAAATGCGTAGGTACACTACGCCGTACGCGCGTCATTGGGCGTGAATTCTTTGACCCCGCCCGACTCACGTGACATTCGTAAGTTGCCAATGAATTGATTCATAATAAATTCCAATTTTCCCTTCGTACTTTGCCGGCTTAGGACGGTCAAAACTACGTCAACTAACATACATTAAAAAAAACATTTACGTACCTAGCTTGTGGATTGTTTTGAAAAAACCTTATTTGTCGGTAAAGTGACAGAGGGTAAACGGGTGCTCTTCCACGAGCTTGTGCATGTGCTGGCACGTGAAAAGACGAAAAATCCAACAGGTTCTGAGTGGTTCTGGTGGAATGAGACCCCGTGAAGGAATAGGGTCGTTCGGGTAGCGCCGATGGAACATTTCACGAGTTCATACTAAATTTCTTGTGCGATCGTAAATTACAACCATTTGTGGGTATTGTTGGTTGGTGTACCTAGCCTGCACATTACGCGGTCGAGGCATCGTGTACACAAACACACACACAACACACAACTACTACACTAACACTTAATACACTGCAATCCAAGCAACGTATGACGCGAGCGGCGAGTACGGCGATTACGTCACGGGATCAATAAATCAATTACGCGTCAATGCACCTGCGCAGTCGTTATGACACTGGTTCCGGGTTCGTGACTTCGTGTTGCGGCGGGAAGCATACCCCGCGCGGGGGTGATATTCGTATTTTTGCGAGTGAGGAAGTGGGACGGAGAGAGTTCAGGGAATCCCGCCGGACGGAATGTCTTGTAGCCCATTGTTATTATTACTTGTAAGGAAAAACCCGCGCGCGCGCAGGTGATGTTTGTTTACATTTCGCTTTGCGCTGTACTGCGCTTTAAGATTTTGATATTTCAACAATTATTGGCGTTAACGAAGTATTTTGTTTTAATTACTTTAAGTGTTTATTTGCAATAATAAGCCTTGTGCAATTTGACTTACTACATTTTTAAGGTTTTCCTTACTTGCATTAATAATATTTTTGATTTGCGTATTAATAGCCCTAATGCAATCAGTATCGTGAGTAGTGCCTTAGGTTAAAATAATGCCCATGAATTCGATTCCACCCTGTACTATTAGTTAAATTATTAAAGTTCAGACCACCCTGTATTACAACAAAGAAATAAACAACAGATTATCTTCAACCATAACTCATTCCTATGCCATTATTACACCAACTAAGAAAGTACTAAAAATTATGGTTTTGGTCTCAAGGTGAGCCTCATTTTTAGGCAGTTGTTCTGTTATTAATTCACACGAGATTGTACTCCATGATAAATGAGGGTCGAGGGCTGAGGTGACGTGTGGCGAGGTACTAAAATTAAAGAGGAAGTTACCGCCTTTCCAGAAAAGAATGCCGAAGCGGATTTAACTGAAGGCTGAAGGCTAGAAGATTAGGATGGTTAAACTAACTGAATAACTAACTGACCAGACAGCTGTGCTGTTGGGGAGTTTGTAACGCCACTTCTTCTTCCCTGCGAAAGAACTAGGAAGTGGTGAAGCGCGGGCGTGTTTTGAGGGACTGTTCTATGTAATACTGACGTTCGAAATCTGCTGATTATCAGCCTAATTTGAATAAATTACTGTTGATTTTGAAGATCTAAGATATTTCTTTTCTTTTTAGATCTAAGATTCTTTGATATCGCCAGATCTTGAATCCTCATTTAAGTCCAAAGCTAGGTTTACGAGCGACGTTTCTTGTACGTTTTATTATCAACTAGCGACCCGCCCGGGCTTCGCACGGGTGCAATACTGATACTAAGTACAGGTATTTCAAGAATGCCAGCACGCGCCACCGCGGCCGGTACCGCAGCAACCGCTATGTTCCTGCATTTTAAATCTGTAATATCTTCGAAAATATTCATTTAAATTACATGCTGTAAAGGGCCATATTTATCTATATTAAATGCAAAATGTATTTAGGGTACTTAATTGGATAAGGATTAATGCTGTATTGCTTAAAATCGCTTCGTAAATAAGCCATTATTTCTCGTAAAAAGTAAAGGATAAAAAATGATTATTGTGGGTTATCCCTAAGAGATAGACATATACCATTGCGGACTTTTTTGTAGACCTTTTTTTTGTAGACCAGGTGTACAATACTGTAGTACATTATTTTGACCTATCTCGTAGGGTTCAGCCAGCGTTTGGAAAGTAAGCGCAAAAAAATGTGTTTATTTACGACATCACATGCATGCATGTATTATATATATAAACCTTCCTCTTGAATCACTCTATCTATTAAAAAAAACCGCATCAAAATCCGTTGCGTAGTTTTAAAGGTCTAAGCGTTCAAAGGGACAGAGACAGCGACTTTGTTTTATACTATGTAGTGATTGTATCTTCTCTTATGGCCGATTCCTATATTTTAAGGACCGTTACTGGTTAAAATTAAGTCTCTTGTATTTTTATTGGTAGCAATTCTACTACTAGCTTTGCATAGTAAACCCTTCCATATAGAAGTAACTGTCGTAAGTACCTACAATTAGCTTACGAATCTACTTATTATTATATTTTTATTGCCAAGACATATCCTGGCAATAAAAATGCTACCATACCGAGCATTATAAGCAAAATTAGATTCGTAGGTTCTGCGACCGTCTGAGGTAATAGAGATAAGGATTTTGCCAAGGCGATGGAAAACGCAGCACCATATAGAATATTTGATGCTTGTAGCAATCATTTCTAAGTCCAGTTTTTTGGAGCTATGCTTCCAGCAGATTTGGCAGTCATGAAAATGTCGTAGCTTTAGTCTAGCCTAGCTTCGTTTGTGGTGGAACTCCATTCTAATTGGATTGGTCAATCTTTCAAATTGCATGAGTAATGTCATAATTCCTACCTAGTTACATATGCAGACTAATGGAAGCGCTGATGTCTAGACCGATAGCTTTGCCCGTGGATGGGGAGGGTACCCGTTAAGTAATTAAATAGTCCTGTAAATGTGTGCGATCGCCTGTTTAGTTGTTAGTATATACTTTGTTTTAATTGAACAATTGTGTTGTCTTTTGTTTGCTGTTCATGCACTTGGTTTCTACCTACTGATAATGACATCTTACAAAAGCTTAGGAGTCGTTTAACTTTTGGGAAATTTACAGATGTGTCCCGTAAGTTGACATCAAGCCGGAATCGAGTAATAGGCCAAGTCAAGTCGCGTTGACTTGAGAACCTTCCCCTTATTTCGTTGGTAACAAGGCGAAGAACAGAGGGGCAATTTTCGCAATTTTTAAGAACGTTCACAGTTTGATCTCAGTCTCAATCTGTCAAAAATACTTCAAATTTTCCTACATTTTGACAAGTTTTTGACATTTGTTTGTCGCCGAGATGAGACTGCGACTAGATTTTGAACGTTTTAAATTAGCAGAATTGACATACAGAAGTTTTCCAAGTTGCTTGACGCGGACAAAAAAAGTAGGTTTTAAGCGAAAAATTATTAAGTTGTCTCACAGTCTAAAAATATTCTTTTTTCATCAATCAGGTACTCAACCAGGTGACTCATAGTCATAACGTATCACTGAAAATTACTCGCATTAATTTTTCATCCCCACACCTACCAGCTGTAAACTACCTACTTAGTTATGAGATAAAATAGTATCATTTTCACGCAAACTTTACAATGTAAACGACCATAACCTAAATTAAAACGTACTTCATTTAACATTAAAGTTTAACGGCCCAACCATTCGTCATTTTGCACAGTCTTCTGGAAAACCCACGCATGCCTAAAGTTCACACTACATCTCAAAACTTATCATGCAAATATGGATTGTATCTTCAAGCTGTAAATGTCATATTGGTGTAACGGTGTAAGCAAGGATGCTACAACTTGTGATGCTCAGTAAATTGTTGCGTAGGCGCTATTTTGTGTTTAAATTATTGAGTTTATTATCCAATTGTTCTTGACACTTGCTAAGTGACACGGCTTTGTTATAATAAAATTCAGGATTTGCTTGTTTATTCATTTGAAGAATTATTTTGGTATTCAGTTACTTTGAGTTGTGATGTAGGATTATCAACATCATCTATCGGCTATTTGTTCCCGACAAATATAGGTATCGGACATCGCCAAAGCCGTCGACACATTCTGTTTGCGCGGCCGTCATTTAAAACTGTCGCCAGAGCTGAGTCCCCAGTGTGTCGTACTTTAAGGATGCTTAACGCCCTCCTGACCACCGATCCTGAATGTGATCTGTTTGGCGATGAATGGAGTAAAATTATGCGTGTATGTCTGATGTTTTGTGAGAAGAAGTATGGTAGGGTGTCCTCTATTATGTGTTAGTATTTGAATTTTTCTTTTTTTTTTGTATACCATATCTGTTTCAATCTCTGTGTTAATTAATGTAATTGGTGTTACCGTTTTAATTAACAATAAACAATCATCAGTTTACAGCAGTCCACTGCTAGATGCAGGTCACTCTTCTTGCACGCCATTCAACTCGATTTTTAGCGTTTTCCCAACTATGTTGGGGTCGGCTTCCAGTCTAACCGGATGCAGCTGAATACCAGTATTTTACATTGAGCTACTGCCTATCTGACCTCCACAACCCAGTTACTGGGTAATACGATACCCCTTGGTAAGACTGGTTGTCAGACTTTCGGGCTTCTGACTACCCGTAACAACTGTCAAAGATCCACAAATGACAGCCGGGACCAACGGCTTAACGTGCTTTCCGAGGCACGGATCTGTGTATGCGATGTAGGATCATATTGTAGGTAATTTATATGTAATAGATATTGAATAGAAATTGGATTGAGATTCATGAGCGATGAGAAATATTCTATTAAAATTTAGGATAAATAAATAATCAAAGTGAAAGATGTTAAAAGAAATGAAGACGAATGGAGGCTGGACAAATTGTTTTAATTCTGCTTTGGCTTTAAAACTGCTCAAACTATATCATCATACCACACCAACCCGCACTGGGCCCGCGTGGTGCATTACGGCCCACTCCCTCTCACAGAGAGAAGACTTATGTCCCAGATGTGGGAACATTAAAGGCTGATTTGCTATATTATCACATTCGCCACTTTCTCATCACCACCTAGATAATTATAAGACTAATTCCCCTTACGGCGTTTGTCTGTTTGGAACGCGATAAAATCAAAAACTACCCAACAAATTTTCATACGGTTTTCACCAATTGCAATGGACGGAGAGATTCACAAGGAAGATTTTTTAAGATACTTTTAAACGTATCGTCTTTTTAAGATAATATAAATTAAGCGTCTTTAGGGTTTACGAATCCTTATTCAGTATAATTAGAACATCTGCTGCATCTTATTTTCAGCAGTTTTAATCTATTTAGATAAAAATCTAGATTGAAACTGTCTTTGTACCAAAAAATTAGGACTAGTTGTTTAATTTTCGCAAGTGTTTTTTTTTGGTACGCTTTTAGTAATATCCTGGATACGTTTATCACAAGATACTTAGTACGTTTCCTTGAGATAAATTCCGACCTCCACAGGGGCAAAGCCGCGGGCAAATACCCTAAAAGCCTTAAAAGTTTATATCTTGTTATAAACATGAACATATCCTAAAGGAATTAAATACACACCTCTGCTTATTCCTCCCGCAATACAGGCATGATGCTACACATATCCGATGTCCTCAATCACAAGTTCCCGATACGTCTTCACATCGATTGCATTCATAATGACTTCGGCCGGCGGTTGACCCCCCGGTGTCTAGTCAATGAACTTTGGCACACATCTAGTACAAAGCTGTCAAGTTTACCCCGGGGTAAACAGAAAGGTCAGTTACCTTGCAACGTTGTAACATTGTAGGCAGGTTAAAGTATAGGCTTTGAAGTGGCGCTCGAAATGTTGAATAGTCTTTTCGTTTGGGGTGGTGCACTAGTTTTTGTTTTTGCCTTTGCTTGCATTTGGTATTTATTTATTGCACTCCTGCATATAGCTAGTATTCCTGTTAACCGACGCAACTAAGATATATTCTTCTAATAAGAGTGGGTTTGTCTTCGTTTATCGTGCAATAAGAAGCATCTATATCTCTCTTTAAGAAATACGGTGACCAAAGAGTTGGAACAACTGTCTGTGGGCCTTGTTATACAAAAAAAAAAAAAACACCCAGTGCGTGCATGAGAATCTAAAAGAAAAGTTTACTAGAATGTGTCAGGAGAAGGCTATGTGCATTAAATCCCCTGTTTAACTTTTCCCAGGTCGTATGCAGCTCATAGTTCTTATAATAATAATAATAGACCCTGTTCCCGATATCGGTGGCCTACTATTTTTTATATTTTTAAATTTTTTTATATTCTAATATTTAAAAATATAATTTATATGTATATATAATGAAATAAAGATAATAAAATTTATTCAAAAATATAACGACTAACGTTAAATACAGTTTTTCTTAAATCTATCTCAAATTCACCCATGATTTGTGCCTGAACTAGGTAATCCTGTGTTTTAGGCGATTAGAAGTAACATTAATTGATTAAATAATCACATAATTATCATATTTATCTTATTGGTACATATGTAAAAAGGTGTATAAAATTATATAATACGAACAATTTCCTTTGGCACAAGTAATAACTTCTCTGTATCTTCATAGGACACAGGACATATGTATGTAAAAAAGACGAACTCAGTAAATCTCATGCGTGGTTGTGGACTGTGATTTTTGGCATTCATCTACAGTTGCTTTCATCAACCCGTAGGTACTCTCAACCTCGTCTGCCAATTTTTCTCGACGTTTCTAATCCTTAATTCTAACCTTCGACACATTAAGTGCAAAGTTCAAAATAACCACCGCGAGCAACCACCCATCCATTATATTCTGGTAATTATAGTGCCTCCACTTTTATGGTCATTACTAACACAAAAATTAAACGAGGTTCACCAAAAGTAGACCAGTCAAGGACCTCAAACAAACACAATTGTCATTCAAAAATGTATTTGTGTGCCTTTGAATTTTTTATCTACACGACATAAGGGTCAATTTCCTTGAAGCACAATTTTCGAGGGTGGCAAAGTCAAGTTTGTGTGTTGAACGCATCGAATCTTGCGGTCAACTATGGTTTCCGCAAATGGTTGTTATGGCAACAGCCGTATAACAAACCCGTCAAATAGCACACGATTTTCCTACAAGCCGGTTCAACACAAGTAATGACACACTTTTTCAACTAGTATACCCGTGAAAATTATGTTTTCGTGACCTCAGAGTGACCTCAATGTTGCTTTGAATATTCTTACATATGTACTTAGCAAAATATGCCCTTAGATCTCTGAGAAGTAAAATGGATTTCGGATTCGGAGACTTCTTGGTTCCAAATGTTGGGGGCCTGCGACAGTACTTTCAAACGGATCCATTTGGGTACGTGATATTGTCTTTCATTGGACATTGTTACGGTTTGTTTTATGTTTTTAGGTTAGCTCATTCTATATTGAGCCATGTAGGCTTCATGTAGGTCGAGAAAGTTGAGCCCTTTTAACGTTAGAGTGTGACTTCATCTCTTGAATGTTCTTGAGAACGTACAAGTAGGATAGAGAACAACCTATATGGTAGTATTATCTTAATTATACAAGAAATGGAGTCCATCTCCAAGACATCGGATATCACATTTGACTAATTAGCATTATAGCCCGATTTATACGGTGCAATTTAAATGCCACTGGCATGCAATAAGTGGAAGCAACAATGAAAGTAGCACCGTCTAAACAGTGCTTAGACGATGCAAGTTTGCTTCAGTTTATTGTAAGAAAATTGCATCGTGTAAATGGAGCTTTTGTCATGTCTAAAAAAAATTGTTGAACAAGTGCATTCAGAGCCTCAACCTGGCACCCGAGGGTACGTTAAGGGCTTCGGTTTAGGTTAGGTGGCCAAGCAAATTTGGATACCCTGAAGAAGCATTCTTCTGTCAACAAAGTCCAACTCGTCTTTTTGTAGGGCAAATATGTGATGCTCTCTCGCACACTTAAGGTAATAAATAGCCATTGAAAAACGGGCTACAATTTAAACTAACAAAGTTAATTTAAAACAAACATTACTTGTAATACATTGTCCCATATATAATAAATATTAGCCACGTAACGTTAATTTATAACTTACGCGATATCTATTTAACCCAAGCAGCATGCCTTAGTAAATTGTTATAAAATCAGGTCGAATTGTCTGTTATAAAGGCTCCGAACGTAGTGTTTTAAGGCAGGTATTACACGAAGAAACAAGCTTTCTCATATCGACAGTTTCAAAGAGCAATTGCTTGTCAAATATACTTTGCACAAAATGCTATAAGAGCAGTGCTTTAACTGTTTATAGCAACTACGGTTTTGGAAGTCTCGACAATTTAAAAGTCTCGGGACACGAGACTACCCATGATCAAAGTCCCGGGATGTCCCAGGACTTAGACACTTCTCAGAATAATATTAAAATTGAGTTAATTTTGAGCCCGATGTATTAATAATAAATGCAATTTGTTTGTGATTTTTTTGATACTGCCACCGGACGCGGAGAATTACTCTCGCGTTTTAAACAGATGTCGATTTTATTGCGTTTAATGCTTTATAAAGTACTTCCAAGCCTTCTGTAAGTCTTCCCGCAAGGGCCGAAGCCTGCCGGGGCAGCGGGATTGTCCGAAAGGGTTACCGCTACCCCGGAACACAAAGGGCTAAGGAAGGAACACGGGTGGGTTTTAGTCAGTAAGAGTCTGACACTCCCTTCTGCTCCACCCAGAGCGGGAGGGGTCATTGGATGATTTCCCATCCACAAAAAAAAAAAAAAAAAAGCCTTCTGTACGTTTTTCGATTGCTTTAAGAAAGTGGAACTCTTATGTTGCTCTTGATTTTATTGCAAGAATTTCAGGTACATTTTCTGCGATTTTTTTGTCTTTGATACGAATCGTCAGGTTCATGGTATACTGTACATCTACTGGTTCTAGGTTTGGCGTCCATTATTTACAAATCTGGCGTTTGGATACGAACGATATTTTCAAAAAGTCTGCAATAATGCGGAAGAACTGTTCCGCAAATGCAATAAGCGCAGCTTTACTCAAATTTAAAGTAAAAATATCTATATTTTCGGACTGTACGCTGTAGTGGCCAGTGTCTCGAGTCTTGACCCTAAAGTTTCGAGTTTTTTTTTAAAGAAACAATATAAAATTTACAAAATGTCCCGGGACAAAAACCCTACTTGCAACATGCCTGGTTGTCAATTTTTATTCGATAAGCTCATAATGTGGACGGAAATCAAGCTTCTCTATTAGCCGTACTTATGCATTAGGTAGACCCATAGACAACAAACTGGGCACGTGGGTCTCTTTGAAATGATGAAACTGACGTCACAAGCCTTGGAAGTGGCGGCTGATTTTTCAATACTCAGATAACTTTTATCTAAAGAATAATTATGACAGTTTGACATAAATTTTCTATAAGTACAAAGGCTATAAAATCGCAATATTTATTCCTCACTTCCTCAAATAAAAGTTATTTGACTATTGAAAAATCAGCCCATATCTAAATAAATAGTCGGGATAGTTACACCATTTATAATTCAAGAACGGCTGGACCGATTTTGATGATCTTAGATTTGTTGGATATGTCTCCGCCCTGAATAGCAGAAAACTGTTAAAATATGAGAATTATTCACAAAAAAAAGAAGATAGGTAAATTTTATTAATTTATTTATTGATTCTGAGGCGGTACGAAGTTCGCCGGCTGCTAGGCGCCGCTCAGCTAGTTTTAAATAGATTGCAATTGACGTGCTGTTGAGAAGCTATTGCTTCTACCACGACGAAATTCAAAACAATTATTGTCATGTTTCCAAAAGCGAATTAGTACAGTCAGCAGCAAAAGTCGATTAACACTTCAGTTTTTTAATCTCAGTTATTGAGCAAAATATTAATACTTCAGTGTTTTTAATCTCAGTTATTGAGTAAAATATTTGTTCGAAATTTCATTGTACTTCAGCTGCAATTTTGAACAAATGTTTTGCCCAATAACTGAGATTAAAAACACTGAAGTGTTAATCGACTTTTGCTGCTGACCGTACCGTGATCATTTGGTAAACTTAGGCACTAATGACTTATGGATAAGGAAAACATCGTAAAAACGTTCTGAAATCGTGAACACGCAGTGACCAGGCATGGTAATTATTGCTTGTTACATTTCTGCATGGAAACAGGTCATTGTCCTGCAGTGGGACGATTATATGCATATGCTGACTAGCTTTTGCTCGCGGCATCGCCCGCGTGGAGGTAGTAAATAAACCCACGGTAACGTACAACGGAGATAAAAAACTACAAAGTGAAAAATAACTTTATTCGCATTTTGTTTTTTGACACCGACTTCCGAAATTAAAGTAATTTTTCACTTTTTAGCTGTACCTATCCCACATAAGTTCAATTAACACTACTGTTTCAGTTAAAACATCATCAATATAAACTAAGTGGAAAAAACCGTATGTATGTATTATTGTAGCTAACTCAAAAACTACCCTAGCAAAGATAATCAAATTTATATGGGACCACCCCTGAGGCATACCTTATCCATTAAAAACAATACATAGATATACAATTGCAGCCAAGCGGTGTCAAACTAAGGTGCGTTGAAGAATTGAAGACACCGACTAGAAGAATTATCAAAATTCGCATAAAAAATAATTCGTTTTTGAGGCAATGGCGGACATATAAACATACATACATACGGTTCAAATACAGAACCTCCTTTTTTGAAGTCGGTTAAAAAGTATTCTATGTCCTAACCTAGGCCATAGTCTATTCGTGTGCCATATTTTATCCAAATACGTTGAGCCGTTACGCCGTGAAAAGTTTATAGATTTAAGTTATTAAATATAGAGAAAAATATCTTATTATAGGTAATAAAATACACTAAAAAAATAAATTAAGAAATTTACATTTATTTTGAGAGTAGTTACGTTTGCATTTATAATACACACATCAAAAGTGTCTAGGGATCAACATATATTTTTGCAATAACTTTTCTCCTGATTGATATTAATTAAAATTTTCTTTAAGGATTCATCAAATAAAGTGTTTTCGTTTGTCACAGTAACGATAAACCAAGTCACCTTTGCATTAATAAAGAAATTTGCCATTTTCCTAATAAAGGGATTTTTGACATTTGAACCACTAACACAAAAGTTCGAAAAAAAGACTGAAATAACAGTTTTCTCTAAAATTTTATTGGGTAACTTAAACAATTAATAATCCGTGTTTCTACCGCGAACACTAACAACACAAGAACATCGGTTTGGCATACTCAAAATGAGTTCATCCAAATCACGCTGTGGAATGGCCGCCCATGTTCGTTGCAACAACAAAAAAAGGTCTTCTTGCGACTGGATACCCTCCATATTCGGCAGAGCTCTTCTCTGTAGCATATCCCATGCATGCTCAATCGGGTTCAAGTCTGGCGACTGAGCAGGCCAGGGCAGGACATTGATGTTAGCTGCGGCGAGAGTCTGTCTTACAACTCTTGCGGTGTGCGGTCGTGCATTATCATGCATTAACTGAAATAAGGGACCGATTTGCACTTGTAGAGGAACGATGACGTCTGATACAATCGTCTTAGCATAAATTTGAGCGTTGAGGTTGCCTCTGATCCAAATCAACTCAGTTCTTCCGCCGATCCAAATACCCGCCCATACCATGATGGTTCCACCACTATAAGGATGGACTTCCTGGCAGGATTTTAATCGCTGTTGGCGTCCAGGGGTTCTCCAGTGTCGTATACGTCTTGTATCCGGTCTCATACCAAAACGAGACTCATCAGAAAAGCACACGAAACGCCATTGTTCTTCTGCCCAATTTCTGTGTTCAAGAGCCCATTGATATCGAATCCTACGATTGTGCATTGCTATAGGTGGTACCCGTAGCGGTCTTCGGGAATGAAGGTTCACTTCATGCAAGCGGTTTCTGACTGTTTGGTCGCTAATTAAGTTCCCTGAAGAGTGATGAAGCCTCACGGCTAACATCATGGCGGTTATTGTTGGAGCTCTTCGAGTTAAGATTTGAATGTATCGGTCTTGTCTCCGTGTGTTGCAGCGATACCGTCCTCCATGGCGCTCAGCCACGGTACCAGTGCTTCGGTAACGTGTCCAAAGTCGACTGATAACACTCTGACTTGTATTCAGAGCTAAAGCCACAGTACGTTGCCGGGAACCAGCTTCTATCATTCCCACGGCTCTGAGCATTTCTTCCCTGCTTAAATGACGTCGCCGCTCCATAATAACGTTGGTTTTAATCAGTAGTAGGGAAACAGTAGCACTAATAATGTCTTCAATGCGTTGTATGTTTTTATAGGGAAAATATTGACAGCTGATTTTCATCTTTTACTCGAATTTGATTCACAGTTCCTGATTCAAATTATGAAATGCACCAAAAAGGATCCATATAAATTTATAAAATCATAAATTTATTACAAAGCCACATCTCAATCTCAAGAAATCCGCATAAAAATGCTTGATCCCTAGACACTTTTGATGTGTGTATTTGGGTAGGTAATGAAAACTATATTGACGGACATACAGAAAACTACCAGGATATGGTATTTTATTTCTGTTTTGAGGTGTGAGGCCCTAAAATTCATTAACCAAGGCCGAGATATAAACAATGTCGCGTTTACAACTGCACGCAGGTCATGTGAGTAGGCCTCAGCGTCAATTGACGATTAGCTCAATGTCACAATCATTTAATCAATTTCCACTGTCAAGTTTATTTTTATCCCAGAGTCGTCTTCAATCATTTAAAAAAATATAGTTTTAAACTACAATGTGCTTATGTTGGTACTGTGGTTTTGATGGTCACGCTCGAAGAAAATCTAAATATTGGCCAAACTCCTGATATTTTTTCCTCAAACAATACACTGGGAAAAAATAATTAATTTCCAGGAATCTGACGCAGTTCCTATATTCACTAAATACGTAACTATGGTTAAACTCCTTCTCGATGGCGGCCAGAGACAGTTTTTATATGCTGTTCCTTTCACGAGCTTGGGGAAGCCTCAGCTGGTGTCATGGTTAGGTATATTGAAGACCACTTGGATTCTAAAGTCCTACTTACCTGCCTGAACTGTGTTGCTTTTGTCCAATTTTGAATGGTCAAGGCCATGGTCTATATTTGATGTAATCTGTAGCTAATGTATTATATTGTAATCTGTACCATATTATTTTCTTTTATTTTCTTTCACAGTCCGTCATCCGGCTTCCACCAAATGGCCAGGATGATGGATCGAATGATGGTGGAAAGCCTCCAACCGTTCGGGTTCGCGCGGATGTCATCCAGTAGTAGTCGGAGCGGGGGTAAGAAGGACGACTCAGATCCCCCTGTACCTCGCGACGGACTAAGGACAGAGCAAAGCGAAACGAGGAGGGAGAGAGCTAAGGGAAATCCCGCCAGCACCCATACCGCTACGGGGACACGGCATCCACCCACACAAAGTGAGCATTCAGTTCATAAATGGGTATGGGTTTCGGTAGAAAGAGATAGATCTGCAGGCTATTTGCATATAACACTGTAAATCATAGTCCAAGGGTGTAGTAAATTTCTAATCTAGAACTTATAGGTCTGCTCAACAACGTAAATAACGCAATGAACGTGGCTGAACTGTCAAAAGGAACGGAATTGCGTTCAATTGTAATTTCATGTGTTATATTATTAGTTTTTTATAAGAGCAGATAAAACTTTGAAAAACATTGTATTATCATATCATAATTATGATTCTTTCCAATACTTATTGTGCATCTTGTACTTTTGTCCTTACTTTCTTTGGATTCAGAAAGCCTAAAAGCCATTCCCTATGTTAAAATCCACTAATAAGTAACTCAAAAGCCGAGAATATAACCTTAGAACATGCACTAATTCTTACATCTATTAACAAAATTCTTGTTTCAGTTGTCAAACCATCACAGGTAGTGCACGTAGTTGATAAGCCTCCTGATCAACAGAAGAACCCAGACCCAACCACAGAGAAGTGGGCTGGCACGCTACGGCGGCGTGATAACATACTCCCAGCTATAGGTAGGAAGGCTTCACTGGGCAGTGGAAGAATGCAGGTCACCAGATCAGTCGATAGACTCTCTAGAACGGGAAAGACTCGACCCCTTATTCCTATAAAACCAAGACCCAGAAGAAAAGATGTTCCCAACGAAGGGTCTGATGTCACGATATTTGAGAAGGATGAGAAGGTGTTTGATGCTACAGGATATGAACTGCATTTAGTGGAGACTTTGGAAAGAGATATTTTGCAGAGGAACCCTGATGTTCGCTGGAAGGATGTCATAGGACTTGATGATGCGAAGTCCGTTCTGCAGGAGGCGATGGTTCTGCCGCTGGTAATGCCTGATTACTTTAAGGTAAGAAGAATCTTAATATTATATTGGAAAACGGGTCTATTTGTATTGGTATGAATTGCAAATGAGATGCTAGTTTCCAAAGTAAATATTTATAAATTGTTCAATATAACCGTTATTAACCACGGAAAATAATAGCCTAGTATTTTTATATGTAACACAAAATACATAAATCTTTAGTCTTAAACTAGCTACTAATAACAGATATTGAAGAATTACTATATTTGGGCAATGAATTGCAAAATCAATTGCTGCGTGTTAGTCTCGCAAAAACTCGAAAATGGCTTGATGGATTTGAATAATTTTTGGGGGTGGGTTAGGAAAAAAGAAAATTAAAAAAAACCCAAAGGAAGAGCCGAAACATCGAAATAAAACTAAATTTTGTATCGTCCTCACGTGGTACGAAGTTCACCGTGTCATCTAGTCGTTTATAAAAATCCCTTTTAAAGCAAGAAACGATATTCAATCATTGAGCAGAAGTAGGACATTTCGAGGACTTTTGATACAAATGTAAATCACCAACCCAATCTTGGTGTAGCCTAGTTTAAATTGACGATTTGCGTGAGCCGGCTAATGGTCACTGCTCATTTGTTTACCCGTTCTTGTAGTTTGTTCTTTAAGTTCGTGTCGGGTAATCGAATTATGGTTGGCTGTAAAATGTGAAGAGGTAAAGGTAGTTTGAAGAAATATTTATGTAGTTAAGTTTATTTTTAATGCAGTGTGACACGGAGGGGCCCGTGGCTAAATAATAACAGCCGCACAGATCGATCGATCAGATTAAGTTACGCTTGCTGCGCTTGGTCTGTAGATGGGTGACCATCTTTACATACCGAGACCCCTCTGTGCCTCGGAAAGCACGTTACGCCGTTGGTCCCGCCGGCTGTCATTCGTGGATCTTTGACAGTCGTTACGGGTAGTCAGAAGCCCGAAAGTCTGACAACCAGTCTTACCAAGGGGTATCGTATTACCCAGTAACTGGGTTGTGGAGGTCAGATAGGCAGTCGCTCCGTGTAAAATGCTGGTATGCAGCTGCATCCGGTTAGACTGGAAACCGACCCCAACATAGTTGGGAAAAGGCTAGGCAGATGATGACTGGATGTTGTGAATGGACTTTTACTTGATTACAGTTATTTCAGTATATTCATACTTAACATAACACATAACATCACGCGTGCAAACGCCTAGGGTTGGACAGAGGTGTACCTGTGGTACACCACACACCAAGAGGTGGTGGTGGTGGTGGTTATGTGTGGTTTCACCAGTTATGTTTAAGTCCCATGTAAAAGGGGGCGGGCCTATTGCCAACAACCGCGCAAATCCTGTTAGGTAGAAATTCCTGATGGAAAACCCACTAACATGTTGCCGACCTGGAAATCAAATCTAGGACCTCAACAACGACTCATATAGCAAGATAATTATTCATACTTCTCATCCCCAAATTTAATTTAAAGCTTGCAACTAAGACACCCTCCCTAAATTTGGTTTATTCTTTTTATCAGAGATGGTGATTCTTTAATTACATTACAAAACTAATAAGTAATTTTAATACAACTCAAGGCTGATTTTTCAATTATTACTCCGATAAAATTATCTGGCGTTGGAAAAATAAGCCCCTTTAACTGCTAAGTAAAATTTCTACTATTGTTAGTCTGTTTTTACAAAAAAACAAACACAAGCGTTAATATGTAGTTGCGTAATTAACAATTCCTATTAAAAACGTTGCGCCTCGCAACGTACCCGGGTTTTGCGTGACTTCGCGAGTCCAGTGTCGCGCATAATATCAATAATACAGTCTGTACTTATACCTACGCTGATTCAGGCCTTGAACCACTCCAACGTGACCATCGCACGCTATGTCCAGCTGAATATCGGGGCTAGAAATTCGGCCTGGATTTTAGAAGGTGTTTAAAATATGTTGATTAATGAGTTTGTTTATTCAAGAAACAAAGGGTTTGTTACGATTATGCAACACAAATAAGTTCAAAGTTTTTTTCTACAGTATTGTTTGCTGGAATAGGTTGATTTGTCGAGTATAATTTATGCTGAACCAGAGTTGGTTGAACGTCATTTAGGAGTATATCTGGAAATCTAATCACACAATGCAATTAGAATGGGGTGAGGATATGTATACATACATGAGGCTTGTAGAAGTAATAGAAACATTAAAATTTAGTGTTCACACACACTAGCGGCACGCCGTGCCGTCGACAATCGTCGACGGGTTTCACCTACAGAATATTATTTATTGTTTTGCCTATAGAAATTATTATTTATTGTTGCAGCAGGTGGTTAACAGACAAAGTTGGTCAAAACTAAAAAAAATATCTCCACAACATATCCCTTTAAGATGTAAAAATAATAAGAAAAAAAATCCAACAACAAACAGAAACAAAACTAAGTAAAAATAAAATATATACAAATATAAGATAGGAATAGGGACGCACGGTTACACATCAAGCTATACATAACTAATCCAAGCTGACTTTTGATTGTACAAAACACCTATACAATGCGAGGTCAGCTTACACTGGAAATGTATAACTTGATGTGTAGCCATGTGTACATAATGCTATAGATATAATAAAAATGAAAGTACGTGCCTAAATGTGAGTAATTCATCAACACGTCCTATATGCCTACGGCCCATTTAGAGTCATCCTATAATGGGCCGTAAGTAAGTCTAGGGAGTCTAGTTTTAAAAATATTCATAATATTTCTCTAACAACATAGGGCATCCGTCGACCATGGAAGGGTGTACTCCTGACGGGTCCCCCAGGCACCGGCAAGACGTTGCTGGCCCGGGCCGTCGCGACTGAGTGTCGCACCACTTTCTTCAACGTATCGTCCGCCACCCTCACGTCCAAATACAGAGGGGACTCCGAGAAACTTGTGCGACTATTGTTCGATATGGTAAGTAGCAGTAGAATGCTTGGAGTCGCATCTTATTAAAAAAAAAAAAAAATTGTACCAGGTTTTGTCTGTGGCTTCGTCGCGTGGAGGATGGTCGGAATAAAAAACCTGTATACAGGGTTTCTTTTCAATGACCAGCCAAATTTAAGGGTGTGGTACAGACCATCAAACTGAACAACTTTCTCCATGGGACCAACATCGTAATCGCGAATAAAAATTCAGCCGTCCCATACGTTTAGGTCGAGTAGGTATGAAGTTTTCTATGAGACAGTTGATAAATTTTTCGCGATTACGATATTGGTCCCGTGGAGAAAGTTGTTCAGTTTGATGGTTTGTACCACACCCTTAAATTTGGCTGGTCACTGAAAAGTAACCCTGTATAAACAGTCTCCATAAATAAATACGTATACACTATACAAGTATACATATATGCCAACCTTCATGGTAATCGGTCAAATGGCGTTGAGGACGTGCAAGGCTATAAGACGATGAAATTTTCTATTCTTTAGCCTAAGACCATCTCATAAACTGACTCCTTATTACTTTTAATTAAATTCCAGGCTGCATTCTACGCCCCGAGCACGATATTCCTAGACGAGGTTGATTCTCTATGTGCTGTCCGTGGCGCCGACTCTGAACACGAGGCCTCCCGCAGATTCAAGGCAGAACTACTCATACAGATGGACGGACTAGGTGCTCCTTTGTAAGTCTTATTATAGGTTGGGGTAAATGCTAATGGCTTATCACACGAAGGACTGCCTTTCAGCCGCTGTAACACTGGTATAACAGAAAGTGTCGAGGAGGCTGAACGTGACAGCTATTGCTATTTGGTGACAGAAATTGATTTTCTTCCCCGAAGTATCTTCTTGTAAGGAAATGAACATAGGAAAGTAACACAACAAAGTAACAAAGTTAAATTAACGACCCAATTATCTTGATAAGATTACTCTGTTTTTCAAACGCATGCAAATGGTCCAATCTTACTTCTTAATCACAAACATTAATGTATTTATTTCCTACATCTAGTGCATATTTTACCTATATGGCAATATGGGATAATCAAATAGATTTAGATTTGCATGAAATACAAATATTTCTTAAAGCTCTTCAATTACGCCATATTCTCCGTCTATCAAAGATATGGGAAACATTATGAGAATGATTATCTTTTGTTTCAGTCATCGAGATAAAATCATAATGGTCCTAGCGGCGACGAATCATCCTTGGGACATCGATGAGGCTTTCAGAAGGCGATTCGAGAAGAGGATCTACGTCGGTTTGCCTGATGGTAAAACTGGGCTTTATTTGTTTATTGTAGTTTTTTTGGGCAGTCCAATCAGTCTACACTCACTGTAACATCTTGAGAACAGTACAGCAGTAGTGATTCTGTGGTAACGACCCCGATTTTGATGATTTAAGAGTATAATTTGAATCAGACTGTGTAATTTGGAAAATGCATAACTAAGTACATAATTATTATATTCCAGAAACAATTTTTTATGTTATAAGCGATGCTTTGAGGAGGCCTATATTTACTAGTGGAAGTTTTTCGGGTTATAAGATTAGTATAACATGACGATAATGCACGCTGGGAATATATTGACACTTCAAAAATTAAAAAGGCTTTCGATCCACTATTGACATTCATTCATTTTAGTATTGATAGTTTTTGTATTAGAATAACTGTAAAATTCAAAATTATTCCTCGGATGAAATTATCTGTCGTTGGAAAGATCAGCCCTTAAACTGACAAAATTTTCGGGTTTTGGACTTGTGAATAGCATTTAGAAGACCCCTACGATAACATTGATGTTCGATACGGTACGGAAGCGTATCGAGTGTTTGTGAATAGCTATGCTGGTCTGTATTAGTTTAGTATAATAATTCAATTTCAAGGCAGCAATAATATTGTGGTGATTCATCACTGGTGAACATTATACGCCATGATTTTCATGTCACAATAATAAATAATTAGGCCTTTAGTTGTTAAGATTGTTTCTAGCTTATTTGTAATGTGTATGTCATGTGGGTGCATTTTTTCATAAACAGGGTTATTGGAAAAACACCAACAACTTCATAAGGTCATTGTACTCATCATTATGAACAACTTTTCCTAAGGGACCAAACGCGAAATCGTGAAAAAAATACAGCCTACATTTAGACGAGTTATACAAACATGTAGGGTACAGCTGATTTTATTTCGCGATTTCTAGTTTGGTCTCATAGTAAAAGTTGTTCATAATGATGAGTATGTACAATGACCTCTTAAGAGGTTGTTGGTATTTTTCCAATAACCCTATATGAATGGACTGTTAATTTCTCAGAGACAACAAGAATTAGCCTCTTGAAGCTGTGTCTACGAGATGTGGCGCTGGATGATACAGTCGAACTGAAGGAAATAGCTGCACAACTTACAGGGTACAGTGGCTCGGATATCAGTAATCTTTGTAGGTGAGTTCATCATCATACTATAACCTCTTCTCAATTATGTTGGGGTCGGCTTCCAGTCTAACCGAATAAAGCTGAATACGAGTATTTTACACGGAGCAACTTCCTATCTGACCTCCACAGCCCGGTGACTGGGTAATACGATACCCCTTAGTAAGAATGGTTGTCAGACTTTCTGGCTTCTGACGACCCGTAACAACTGTCAAAGATCCACGAATGACAGACTTTGAGACTTTGTTGGTCAAGTTTCACATTAAATCCAACGATCTATTGAACGCCTTATTGGATTTAGAATTTTAATTTCCTTTTTTTTTTTCTCTCTTCGCACGTTTTCTCATATCACGTCTGACATTGGCAGAATTGTCGACATCGGCACCATTGCCATAAAGAAAAATAGAATAGAGTTATAGACACTAAATGTTTTGTGTAATACCCTCAATATTAGTATTATTATTGTTTTGTTTATTATGTTGGTTGTACACATATGTTGGTTTTTGTACGTAAGGTGTTAATTGTAGTAAGATGTAAAAATTTCACGTCGTAAGTGTTCGTACACACGAGCGGCAAGTTTCCTCTGACATCAACGCGTGCCGCTCGTGTGTTTAAGCACTAAATTCAAATATAAATTTTAAATAATTATTTTGCATGCTATTTTATATTATGGTGGAATGTGTCCTGAACTAAGATATCTGTAACTTCCTTTATCCAAAAAAAATAAAGGAATAATAGGGGGGTCCCTATTCCTTTTTTTTTTTTTGTTGATATGGAGATCCTTTATTAAACGAGTAATTTGAATGTATTTCTATTTTAATTTTAAATCGGATTGTAGGTATGGATCAGTTAGTTATCTGAAATAAATGAATTTTATTTTATTTTTATTTCATTCAAATAAAAAAAACAAACACAACATTTTATGCAAACATTTTATGCAAACATTTTATGCAAATAAAAAAACTTACTTAAATTGGAGCGGAGGTCGTAAGCACTAGATGAAAATAATAATAACTGGAATGTATTACACTGTTAGGTGGAGTAGGATTTAACATTTCTATGATCCCTTAGAATCCATCCAGAAAAGCGTGTGGAATAACCTGGCAAGTTGTGGCCAAATGGTTGATGGCGGGCACTATTTATTTATAAAACTTGTATTAATTTTCCAGGGACGCAGCAATGATGACGATGCGTCGCAAAATAGCCGGAAAAACCCCAGACGAGATACGAAAGCTGAAGCGAACCGAATTGGAAGCACCTGTTTCGAACGAAGACTTGAGCCTTGCCATCGAGAAGACCAGGTAGGTTAAAAAAAGGAGAAAAATAAGGCCCGTTGGATTCTCAACTTTCGGCGCTGACACGAGGGTTGAAAATCCAACAGCGCGCTTGTGAAGCGCGTTTTTTGAAACTCTCTCAATCATCTATCTATGATTCATGGTTTTTACGCGACATGTTTTGACTTGTAGTTTAAAAGACTTGTTGAAAACAAGTACCACAACTTGTACACATAATCGCTGCCCTAATTCAACAATAAGATATGTGGAACAAAGTATGTTTTGAGTTATTCATACTTTTATGCTTTTACTGTCATTATTTCACTCGTTGTTAAAAAACTTCCTGACTTTATAAATATCTTAAGATGTCAGAATCTTGAACTTAAGGTCGGTAAAAATATGCTTAAATGTCTCAGTGAGACATTGAAATTTAGGCACTTTGGTTGCGTTTTACACATATCCGATTTTTGAACCGGACAGAAGAGCAAATTTTTCACATGAAACAAAACTTATATCAATTTTGATTTTTTTTTAAAGATATCTGATTGTTGAACTAGGGCAGTGATTATGTATACATGGAAATTGACGCGCAAACTGTAACTATGAATTCAGCATATGACTCTGGACCTCCCTAGCGTAGACATATTTCGCCGGTTATAAAAAAAAAATACTTAGCTTGCTTCATAGAAAAGTGAAATAACTACACGGTCAAAATGTATGGTGAAAATACATGTATAACAGCTATTTTTATACATCATCATCATCATCAGCCTATAGCAGTCCACTGCTGGACATAGGCCTCTCCCATTGCACGCCATTCAACTCGATTTTCAGCAACTCTCATCCAGCTGCTACCAGCCATCCTGCGAAGATCGTCGCTCCACCTAGCCTGAGGGCGTCCCACCTTACATTTACCGATTCGCGGTTTCCACTCAAGAACACGTCTACCCCAACGGTCATCGGTTCTACGGCTAATATGACCGACCCATTGCCACTTCAGCTTATTCTGTGAGCTATGTCGACAACCCGTACGCAAAATATGCGCATTGACGTGGAGTTACGGATACCAGCCCGTATTACCTATTATGTCGACAACTTTGGTTCTCTGCCGGATCACCTCGTTTCGGTTTTTTTTATAACCGACGGAAAATTTCAACGCTGTATTTTGTACCTAATCCATGGTATAATAGGTTTGCGCGTTGATACCAGCCTGTATATGGGTGTAAACGCGGGGTTAGCAACAATTCAGTTTTGGTTTACAGTGAAACTTTTGATGATGCTTGATTCATGACCTTTGTTTCCAGACGGACAGTATCTGACCAAGACGTGATCCGTTACAACACCTGGATGACCAAACACGGATCCTCCTAGCGTCGCGCCTGGGCTCTTCGAGCCCTGCTGCAGAAACTGCGCAAAGACTAAACACATCTGCTCAGTGACGTAGGCTGCTTCTGTGAAACGCCAATTCACGATGCAAGTTCCTTACCTGTGGCGTACAATAAAATTGTAGCAACTGATAATCTGAATCGTATAAACAGTGTATATGTCGCAGGTTTTTCATAAAATTAGGTTTTTGATCAAAAACCTAGGTTTTTGATGAAAAACCTGCGACATATATACGGTTCAACTTTTAATGGTCCTTTGTACACACACGGTTTTCTTGCTGTGAAAAACTAAGGTTTATTCGCCGTGTGTGCGCACGGCTATCAGTGCTGTGTGGATCACTATGGACGTTTGTTGACGACACGGCGGCACTGCAGCTCGGCGCCTTCGCCGTATACCATAGAACCGTGTCATATAAAAGGTGACACGATTTTTCTACGGCGCGGTTAACACGCTGTTCCGTAAAGAATTCGTGCCGTGTAGAAAGGGGTCTACGGTATGCCACAGGAAATTAAATCGCATTTTGTAAATCAGGCTTTAGGCTGACGACTTTAAATGGACTTCTTTGGAATCCGCAGATCATTACCCGTTTAGTTGTTTACACTTTCAGGGAAATTGCGTAACACACTAACCCCATTACTAATAAACGTCGTATAGCGTCTCTATAGTCACACAACGCTTTGTCTTCTTCTTTCGAAAGTCAAATTACTGACGACTGAAAGAGATAAATCGATGTGTTTCTATTCATCTGATATAATACGTTAATTAGTAAGGGGGTAACAATGACACTGCACTACAATGTCGTACCTTCCATTTTGACAATTTAAAAACATTTATTGCGTGATTTACGTTGTCGAGCAAACGAATTTTTCAAACTTATGAAGCATTAGCTATATCCTTCAAAATCGGTCGGATTGTGATTTAAAGTGTGTTAAAATTCGATTGAGATGCTGGTCTCTATTTTTGGATTGTCTTCAAACTTAACGAGAATCAGTTTTACGAGTAAATTTTATTCAAAAACCAACCACAAATGGTGTTATTTGCTGACGATACTTCATTAATTTTTAAGATAAGTAGACGTGCTCCGAATCTTGACGACGTAAATAACGCCCTACCGCAGGTGCATAATTGGTTCACTGCTAATAATTTAGTATTAAATGGGAAGAAAACTAATTGCATAAGATTTGCTTTACCGAATGTTAAAAGTAGTGATTGTGACATAGTATTGAATAAAGAGATACTAGAATTCGTCGATAAAACTGTTTTCCTGGGGATCACGCTCGACTCAAGGCTGCAATGGGGTCCTCATTTAACATCTCTTGCAGGACGGCTTAGTTCAGCAGCATATGCTGTAAGAAAAATCCGTCAATTTACTAATGTAGATACCGCGAGGCTAGTCTATTTCAGTTACTTTCATAGTATCATGTCTTACGGTATTTTATTATGGGGACGGGCTGCAGATATCGAGTCTATTTTTATTCTGCAGAAAAGAGCCATCAGAGCAATATATGGCCTCCGCAGCCGCGATTCTCTAAGGGAACTGTTTAAAGATATTAATATCATGACAGTACCTTGTCAATACATCTATGAAAACATCATGTACGTAAGGAAAAATTTAAATCTTTTCAGTAAAAGAGGTGACAGACACACCTATGGGACTAGAAATAGGGACCAATTAGTTCAACCAGGTTTCACATTGGCTATTAGTAGACTCATCCTTCATGGGGTACTGTTTAAAATGTTACAATAAAATACCCCCCCACATACTCCAACTCAATGAAACGAAATTCAAATCTTGCATAAAACGCACACTATGCAGCCAAGCATATTATACAACAAGGCGCACAAGGGCGCATAAACTAATTAATTAGCATTAAGATTGAAAAAAACTATCTTTGCATTGTATAAATTCAATCTCTTAGTATTGTATAATTGCATAGCACACGTGTGAGCACTATGTACCTAAACTATAAAGCTACCATTTACTGGGTACGTCTTTCATTGACTTGAATGTGCCCTGGCGGCTGAGAGTATGTCATGCTCACTCAAATGTCTCGCTGATGGTGGCGTGTGTGTTGGATCATTGGGTTCCCTTCAAAATAGTTGTGCTGATCCATACGTCATGTTCGTGAACGGGCGCCGTCAGTAGTAGGGACTGGACATCCATCTCTTAGCCGCCACGGCTTATTTTAATTTATGAACTGTTCTTTTTAGTACGAACGCCTTTAACGTGCACGTCTTTCTGCATCGTTCTCACATGTATAATTTCAACATGAATGATGTAACCAAGATTTTTGTAACAATTTTATGATTTAAAAGAGTGTCCGTGGAGTTTCTTGCCCGTTCTTCTCCAGAGGTACCTACGCTTTGGAATGGGCAACTAGCTTCATCTTTCTGACTGACCGACCCTTGACAATTCAAAAGTGCCTATAATTGGTTTATTTGAAATAAATGCTTTGAGTTTGAGTTTTGACAAGGTTTGACATTGTGAATGCTTTTAACTGGAACTTTTGTCACCAGTGAGACCTATACAGCAGTTGATAAATTCTTAACGTGCCTATTTCATTTTAATCCTTCAGATATTCTCACAAGACAAAAGCGTTTTTTGATACACTTCGGTATTTTTAATACGAAAATATAGCAACGTGTAGTGTGCTTTCGTTAAAAATCTTGGTAACCCTTCAACTACGCGAAATAACCTAGTGCAAAGAGCGAGTTTACCATTTTTACGATATATTCTTGGACACATAATTGAAAAAAAATACACCTCGTTTTTATTATTTCATTTGACTCAAAGAGTACAACTGATAATTTTGCTGTAAGTTGTAACTTATTTACAATACGGGTATGATTTATTGTCTGCGAAAAGTGCGTCAGCCTAATTTCAGATGCGTCACGTCACTTGCTTAGATATCTATGCGATATTTGGACTGAATTCAGTGGACTTTTAAAATTTATAAGTGTAAATTATAATAGTGTTCGCGTCGTGATTTGACTCGCATGGAACTTAGCTTTTGTGGTGTGTATTAGTGTGGACATTGAATTACATTGTCTGCATTGTTTTTTAAGTAGCGTCGGGTAAAAGAGGTGATATAGAAGTTCGGAGTTAGTTACAAATGGAGCTTGAGGAACTAAAACAATTGAACATTCCATTTGTTTGCTACTCTGAGTTTGGACATAACTTTGATGAATTAATGTGGCTTCTATTAAGCACAGTTACACCCTACCACTCTGTTAAAGAGTTGGTATCATTGTGGCGGCATCTACAACGTCAAATGCGAACTACGCATCATACTGACGTGACGCAAAATCTGCGCGCAGATCTATGACGTCATTGGCGTAAATAATATGGCCATATTAATTCAACAGTGTAAAGTTTACATAATTATAAAGATTATGATATTTCTACATAAGATGACTTTAAACGGATAGTTTTAAAAAAATGTAAATGAATCAATAAATTATCTACACGACGTAGAAATTATTTTACCTATTGACTTATAGCGAATCAAAGATTGTATGTATTTATTTTCTCGACGACTACGAAAACATAATACTCACGTACAGACGCCAGCACATCAAGCTACCCGAAACTGTCAAATTTTCCCAATCAACTTTGAACCTTATATTTTAGCGATAAAGTTGAAAATCTATTAAAGAAATTTGACAGATTGTAGTAGCTTAATGTGCTGGCGTCTGTTATATACAATAAACTATTTGCTTTTTAATTTATTGGTTTAAATTGTATCTACCGTAGTATGATGTATAATCGCAACATTTAAGTAATTAAGCGATTGCTTTCGTTAATCGATTTGTTTGTTAATTGCTAACTAATTAGATTTGTAATTTTCGTGAGATTTTTAGTAGATTTAGATTATCTTTAATGGCTTTTCTTTTTGCTTTTTGTTCGTGATTTTCCACAAGGAATTTATCTAGGGTGTGTTTTGTAATAAAATAACAAGAATGGTCAAAAGCTGTTTATTGAGGAATGGCGTAAAAATTGTGTAGTTTTTAAATTTGTCTGTCTGTCTGCGTAAATATTTCAGTGTATAATGTAGCTGTACCGTGCCGTTGGTTTACGTGTAGATAAAGGATATTAATAAAGCTCTTATACGAAGTTTGATACAGTAGACTTTGATTTCATTCATATCTTGATATGTCTCATAATATGTTAAGGCCACAAATTGGTCCGTTAAAGTTAGTAACAAAATAATAAAAAATAACTAACAAGAAAAATATAATATTCAACTATAATAATATGATTATTAAAATAAATATTTTGGTGTCACATTAAACAGTTTGACTTTGAATGAAAGCCAGATTGTTTAATGTTAATGATTTAAAAATTATATTCAAAATAAGATCAGATTTTGATCTGAATTAACAAAGTGACTAATTTAGAGATGTACCAACTAGCTGACTGTGAATAAAATAAAATAAAAATGTTTATTTCAATTACAATGGGCGTTTAGATACATATTTTTGAAGATCACCTTTTAAGCAAGGAATTGCTTGTATTAGGAGACTCACGTCACTTAAGGATCCAATTTCGTGTAAACAATTAAAATTCTATAATATTGTCGTCAAATAGAGGTTGTTCTCATTACGTTAATTTATAAAATTTCACCTACTCTACTTACAATTTCTGAAAAATCTAGCAAGAAATTCAGAACGCTACAAAATTCTAATCTCTAGGTAATTCTATGTTTGTACGTAAATGATATCCGAGAACTAATTTTAGGCTGAAAATAGATTTTTTTATTTATTTTATGCATACTGTCTTAACACAAGTTTATGTTTATTTTGTACCATTAAACCACAAATGGTTTGTATTGGTACTCAGATTCGCTTTATGAACACTCTTTAATATGTGCGTGTGGATTGAGAGATCTTTTCGAAAAACTCTTCCAATCCCAACCAAATTATAAGAGCATTTAGGAAATAATTGTGAAAACTTCATGGTAAGGTATAAAATTTGTGAAATCTAAACAAAGAAAGTTAGAACTCATTAACTGGATCTCTCAATCTGGACAACTGAAGAAAAAGCCATAACGCGTATCCAAGAATATACTGCCTATGTGTTTATAATTTGCATTTCAATTAATTGTGAAGGATTTGTGAAAGCTGCTAAACAAAATTTCGATTCGTTTCAAAGCCACGTTTAAGATTTATAACGGTTTATATGGATCACTCAGAGTTGACAATTTTCAATTGAGTGATCTTGTAAAACACGACCTAATACTGAAAAAGTATGAATAATTATCATGTTTATTGCAATTTATGCTTCTGGGAAAATTTGTGAAACAAAAATCGTGATTGAAATCTTACCGGTTCAAGAGAAAATTAAAATCTTGTTTTTTGTCGATCGTCCCAACTGAGAGATCATTATTTTGAACTATATTTAATAAACCAAAACTATCGGCCAATATTATCGGGACTCAATGCAGGAATAAATTCAACACCACCTAACAATTTGTAGCATTTGTTTCTTACAGAAATTGTATTTGGTACATCTTTCAAATAAACTTTTTCACATCCGTTTCACAACGCCAGCTTCGAAAATCGCAATGAATATACACAATGTTAGCATGAACAGGGTAGTCGAAAAAAAATCGGACAAAATAAAAAAGCATGTCTACCCTACTCTAAAAAAAAGTAAGTAGTACCTAAGTTTTCCTTAAGGATTGTAAAAAATGATTTATCTTTTTAAGTATAACACTTACAGGGACGACTGATTCGTCAAATTTTAGTACAACATTTTTCACAATTTCTGATGTATCTACCTTCTACCTATAAGTTTTGGTTTATTTAATATAGTTCAAAATAATGACCTCTCAGTTGGGAGGATCGACAAAAAACAAGATTTTAATTTTCTCTTGAACCAGTAAGATTTCAATCACGATTTTTGTTTCACAAATATTCCCAGAAGTATAATTTGCAAAGAGATGTCAGCATAAGGAAGGGGCCCGAAAGGGCCGAAGCCTGCCGGGGCAGCGGGATTGTCCGAAAGGGTTACCGCTACCCCGGAACACAAAGGGCTAAGGAAGGAACACGGGTGGGTTTTAGTCAGTAAGAGTCTGACACTCCCTTCTGCTCCACCCAGAGCGGGAGGGGTCATTGGATGATTTCCCATCCACAAAAAAAAAAAAAAAGCATAATTTGCAATAAACATGATAATTATTCATACTATTTCAGTATTAGGTCGTGTTTTACAAGATCACTCAATTGAAAATTGTCCACTCTGAGTGATCCATATAAACTGTTATAAATCTTAAACGAGGCTTTGAAACGAATCGAAGTTTTGTTTAGCAGCTTTCACAAATCCTTCACAATTAATTAAAATGCAAATTATAAACACATAGGCAGTATATTCTTGGATACGCGTTATGGCTTTTTCTTCAGTTATCCAGATTGAGAGATCCAGTTAATGAGTTCTAACTTTCTATGTTTAGGTTTCACAAATTTTTTACCTTACCATGAAGTTTTCACAATTATTTCCTAAATCCTCTTATAATTTGGTTGGGATTGGAAGAGTTTTTCGAAAAGATCTCTCAATCCACACGCAAATCTCTTTAATGATTATTAATTTCCTTATGTATAATTTATATTTACTTATTATATAATATTCATGCACCCACACCATTTGTTTATGCAAATAATGTAGGTACACGAATAATATTAACGTATCTAGATAAGCCGTAAACATCTATCAGTAAGTACGTGAGGCACATGTAATGTTTTGAACATGAGCTGCTCGCTACTGGGCCGCGCATTAGAAAACCGGTTCTAGTCAACGTAAAGAAATTATATACAGGTTGCTTCGCTTTTATTTATATTTATTATTGCTTAAAATTTGACAGTTATTATATTAATCTAAGTTGAGTAAGTAGTTGTAATAGTATTTTTTATATTTTTTCTTATAGTTTTTCGAGTTTATTTCGTTTTTAATAGATTTTGGTATTTCATTGTTTATTGTGGGTATTAAACATTTTACTGTTCGCCTGCCATAATAATTTCTAACCTGAGGCACTATTAGTTTATTTTTGGTGATACTTTTTGTGTTTATTTGATATTCAATGACGTTATCTTTATATTAATGTTTTATTTTTCTGGGTACGATGAGTTTTAAAAGTCTAACTTGCAGTTTGGAAATTCGTTCAGTATATGATTTAAATGTTCGCCCTTACCTCGTGATTCCGTATGCTATAATTGATTCCGCTAAAGCAATGTACATGTTGAGTAGGATTTTGAACGGAACTTTAGGTTTCAAGATGTAAAATTTTGCCAGTATAGCCCGCA
This sequence comes from Globia sparganii, assembly GCA_949316385.1. Classification (NCBI taxonomy): domain Eukaryota; kingdom Metazoa; phylum Arthropoda; class Insecta; order Lepidoptera; family Noctuidae; genus Globia; species Globia sparganii. The sequence goes on from OX438654.1 coordinate 21,906,730, forward strand.
ACTTGTCACAGACTAAGTCCACGTGAAAAGTCCAGCTAAAACGATTGTCTACGACCAACCCAAGGTAAGTGTGGTGCGTTACTTGATCAATTGCCTCACATCTACATGCACCTGACACAGTGGAGTGAAGGCAACTGTGACTGTGTGCGATAATTTCAAAAGAAGTAATGTGCTTTAGATGGCTAGAGTGGACATGAATGATTTTGGTCTTACTTGCGTTAAGAACCAGTCCAGCATCATGTGCCTATTTGGAAACTTAAGTAAAATCTTCCTGTAACCATTGAGCTGCTACTTTTACGTCTCTATGGGTAGCTACAAGGCATGTGTCATCTGCATATTGATAGACGGAACAGTGATTAACCACATGTTCCATGTCATTTACATATGTCAGATAGTATAAGGGTCCAAGTACTGAGCCTTGGGCTGTTCCTTCAGTGACTCCAATGGCGTCACTGGTTTCATTACATATCTTGACATTGTATTTACGGTTCTTAAGGTAGTCCTCACACCATTTAAGTATTGGTCCTCGAACTCCAGAATTATCTAATTTTGTCAGCAACGTGTCGTGTCTGAGCGTATCGAACGCCTTGCTGAAGTCAATAAATAGTAAAATTACATTATTTTTATCATTAAGAGACTCGTTGACCTCATCCGTAAATTTAGATAACAGTTGTGAGGTGGACTTATTGGGTTGAAATCCATATTGGGTGCTGGATAGCACGTCATTTTTTACATAAAAGTCTTGTATCTGGTTACAGACATATTTTTCTACTATTTTGTCGATAACAGGTAGAATAGAGATCGGTCTATAATTTCCACAGTCCGCAAGACTGCCTTTTTTATGTCTTGGGCGCACTATATCAGTTTTTAGTCCTTCCGGGTATTTTCCTTGTTTGACACTAGAATTGATCAATTTCACAATAGCGCCTGTCTTCTTGTCACAGATAGATTTTATGTCAATACATCTAATATTGTCTACTCCTGGAGCTTTATTTGTATTAAGGTTTCTGATTAGTTTACTAACACTATTATTTGTAGCTTTTCTGAAGTGCATTGATGCATTATGGGGAAACATACATATATTCTGATTCGTTCAGTAGACGACGGTTACATTTGGGCAAGATCTTCTTAATACTGTTTCTGAATTCTTTGGCAAACTTATTGGCTATTGTTTTTATTTCGGTATTATTATTTTTAAAAGCTCTCAAGATGGCTTCATCAACCGACTTTTTGTTGCGACCAGACAACGCATTTAGTATTGTCCATAGCTTTCTCGGGTTCATTTTATTATTATTTATTTCTTCCAAATAATGTTTATTTCTAGATTTTTCGATGATTTTATGAGTTTTGTTTCTTATTTTATTATATTCCAATCGCAGTATTTTGTTCGTTGAATAATTTTTCCATTTTATAAATAATAGGTCCTTTTTTTACATATGTTATTAATCTTATTATTTATCCATGGTTGTTTGTTTCTTTTACTGTTTTTATTAATTTTTCTGATATATTTTGATTCCTCGTAACATTTGTGAAATTGATTTTTTATGTAATCGTAAATTGTGTTTGGACACTCTATATCATCTATTTCGCTCCATTTTAAGTTGCTAAGTAAAGATTTAATTTTACAATTATCAATTTGTTGTATTGTTTTTGTATCATCCTGTATTCGTGTTGGGTCTAGCCCTACGCACGACAGTATTAACATGCGGTGATCAGCCATTACAGATCCGAGTGCGGCCGAGTACAGATCTAATGAGCGCGTTCTTATAAAAATGTGATCTATACAGCTACTAGTAGTGTTAATTCCGCGGGTTTCGATTCTTGTGTAGTCAGAGACCACACTCGGACATGCTACTAACGTAGTATTCTCGAATGTTGTCGTATGTCTTTAGGTCTATATTTACGTCTCCTAGCAAATAAGTGTCGTACGATTTAACAGAAGGATTGGATAAAATACTGCTTATTTCCTTTACGAATAGATGTTTACTTTCGCTCGGTGGTCTATAAATTGCACAGATAAATGCGTGGTAGTTGTGAGGTGTAGTGATTTGACCAATAATACATTCACAGTGTATTAACGAGTGATTCATTGGTGTAAATACGTAGCCATATCTGGCATAAATTATTATTCCACCGCCTTTTCTGTTTTTACGCAAATTACGAAGGTGACCGCCGGAGGACTTAAAAAAAACCGAAATTATTTTAATAATGTACCTAAAGATTACAATTGAACTTAATGCTAATTTCTATGTCTAGATTCGGACGATGCTAGTGCCGTGAAAACGATTAACTTATTAATATCGAAAGTGTACTGATTCCTACACGTGGATGCGGCATCAGCAGTCCTTGAAGCAGGTGAACGTCCGGCGACACGATGCGTTGATTCGATGATTCGGCCGATGGCATGTTGCAATTTTACTTGGTAACATCCGATTGACGTAAACAGCTAATCATGTCGCTATTCAGCTGATTTGGTGTAGGTAAAGCTCGTAACACCTCCCCCCTCAGAACAGCAACTATTTGAGGACTTTGATCGAAAATGTTGCTGGTGGCTGCTTCTTGATTGTGGGTGATTCTGCGTCTTCGTAATGATGATTTTCAGGGTTTCCATCTGATGTCTGTGGCTTTGTAAGGTTTGTGCAAACGTTATGCCTACGTATAGTGATGGTAACGATTAGTACGGTTGCACCGAATAGTACGACGTATAGTGGGATGTCGTATGGCATAGTGAATTTTCCACATTTGCGCGATCTATTTGTACTGGATGTTGCATCAGGATCTTATCTTCGATTTCGTGTAAGTTTTTCAGGAGCAGTGGGCTTAGTTTCAGATGTGGGATGGTTTCTTTAGCAATGTTCAGGTTCATAGGTAATTCAGTGATTTTCAGCGGCTGCCCCTTGATGTGGTCGTTAGTGTTGGTAATTGTGAATCGCTCGGTGCGTAGTAGACATTTTTGTGGGATGGTGGCGAGATAACTTCCATGCAAGGAGATGTATTCTTGACGTTCGCATTGTAGCTCTGTGCGGGTCAATTGTGGAAAGATGAGCGTGTAGCGTTTGTCGTCCAGTTGTTCCATTGCTGCTTTAGTCAGTGTGAGCTTCGTAGGTAGGCATGATTTTTCCAGAGATTGGTTGTAGATGAGGCCTTGGATGCAATCTAGATGTCCTCTCGTTAGTTGACGGTTGATTCCTTCTTCGCAGAGATGATATAGGCCGAACTTCGGTCATTCTGCCTCTATGTACTTGAAAACTTTCCCATTGGTTGCAATGACAGGGTGAGGAGGAATATAGGTGTACATTAGTTTATTGGGAACTATTGCTAATCTGTATAATTCAAAGTTATCGGAGCTGATTATTGGAACTTTAAATATGATAACAATTTTCTTATTTGTATATTAATAACCAGGTTTTATAACTGTATAGTACTCTTTTAAATCTGCATCTATTAACTGATCCTGGCCGTATACAGATTTTAATCGTTTGATCATATTACTTAAAGTATCTATGCTTAAAATACTATGATGGGTGCTCGATGCACGTATAAAAGCTAAGGTATTTTCTATCCTAATTATTTCTAAAAATAAATCTTCTGTATTATCACTAATTATAGTCAGCAAATGAGCAAACTTTGCAAATCTTTTAAGATCATTTTTAGCAGCAGTTTTCTCATCTAAAATTAATGCTAAAGTACTATTGATTCTCTCTTGATTGCTAACAATTTTTGAGAGTATGTCGCTATATCCAGTCATCCAGGCTTTGTTAAGACTAATATGTTCATTAAACTCTGATACTATTGTATCGTTGTTACTTTCTAAAAGGTTAATTGCATTATTATACTTTTGGGCATCCGTATGATCTAAGTTTCCGGTAATGCGTCTCATAGACGGATTGGGGTCCGTTATAAAAAATAACGGACCCCAATCCGTCTATGAGACCTCTTTTACTACGACCGGGTTCTAGTGTTTTTAACTGTGAACTAATCTGACTTAATTTATTAGCTAAGTAATTGATTTGAAGTTCATTTAAGAGAAAGGATTGGTTGTCTAGTTTAGTCTGGAAGTAATCGAGTTGAGACGTTACAGAATCAAGTCTATGTTCAATGTCAGTTAAGTCTATATAATGTAGGAAGGTGTGGTAATGCGTAATGAGCATCGTTTGTCCAAGGTTGAAAGGTAAGAGTCCAGGTCCATCGTCCAAGCTTTCAAGTGTTATCTCGAGCGCCGGTATTGGTTGATCTAACATCGCCAGCAGTATCCTGTAACAATTTTGATCTCTTAGGGATACGTTTGAGTCGAGACTTATCTACAGGACTTTTCTTTTTGGAGGTGTATATATGAATCGGAAGGTCAGCTAGAACAGTGTCATGAGTGTAAACGTGGTGCTAATTTTTGTCGGTTGGCTGCCGGGTTAGAAACGAATATTTGTTGCTCCGGTTGATATTCTACTTCAGGCTCTCTGTCTTTATTCCTATTTTGTATGATGTTTGTACGGTCAGTAAGCGTAAAGTTATTGATAAGGTGGTATACAGTTTTCATCTGGTCTCGGTGTGTCAAGATATATTGTTAATAATAATAATAATAATTTATTTTTCAGAATATTGTTTTACAAGGTGTTACAAATTTTAATATGATGTCCATAATATTCTGCTGTTTCCAGCGTACAAATATTGAAAATAATTTAAATGATAAGGATTAGAAGACAATGTCAAAATTAAACATTAACAAATAAACAAATGTCAAGAAAAAGGGAAAAAATAATTACCGTTACATGCACGCTCAGGAGTTATTAGTAAGCATAATGTCAAAAATGAAATACAATAATAAAAATATTAAAAAAGATATACAATGTCAAATAAATAATAAAAATTCTATTCAATTCGCACAAATGTCAGTAGTCATCTAATTTAAATTTAGAATCAAATCTTTCATTTAAAAACTCAGTCGTTTATTAGTAACACTTTTGTAATAGGAATTTAAATAATTTCTTTTTAAATATCATAAAGCTAAGAATCTAAAATGCATTGGGTAATTTATTATATATTTTAATTGCAATGCAGTAAACATTATTAGAAAATAGTTGAATTCTTTGTTGAGGTGCACAAATTATAAGTATTTCTGCTTTTTCTTACAAAAACATCATTATATACCTGAAATAAAGCTATGTTTTTACGTACAAAGATACACAGTTCAAATATATATAAAGATGGGAGTGGTAATATTTTGAGCTTTTTAAAGATTGGGACACAGCTTTGTAATGGTTGTGCTTTAGTCATTGAACGAATACATTTTTTTTGGGCTCGGAACGCTTTAAAAGTATCAACAGAATTTCCCCATATAATTATGCCGTATCGAAGAATTGATGCTACGTAACCATGATACGCATTAAGTGCTGCGCTGATACCAGCCACGCGAGTTATTCTATTTAAAGCAAAAACAAATCTTTGTATCTTAGCGCATAGTTTTTCTATATGCACTTTCCAGTTACAATATTTATCCAATGTTATACCCAATTTTGCATTAGGTGTTCAGTCATGTTAACATCAAGGGGTCTCTTGGGTCAAAATGTCCTCTAATTATGTCATGTGGTCTACACTTGGTGAAGCTGTGAACTGAACTATTGTATGCTAGTAAGGCGTAAGGCATGAGGTTGATTACAGGTTCGTCCTTTTGGCGTAATCGTAAAATACGTAAGTGTTCTAGTAACGTAGAGTGAAATCGTTCGATGATTCCGTTATCGTTATAGTGCGCTAGTGTTCTATGGTGGTTAATTTAATGTAATTTTGTGAATTCGGAGAATATCTGGTTTGTGAATTCTGTGCCGTTATCGGTCACTATTGTTATCGGTAAACCATGATGTGTACAGTAATTTAAAACTGCTTGAAGTACGCTTATTGCTGTACCATCTCTCAAATAGTATGCTTGTCCATACTTTGAGAAAACATCTACCACTGTCAAATATTTTTCATTTTGAGCTGTGAAGAGATCCATGTGTATCAATTCGAAGGGTTTAGTTGCTGGGGGTACTACATTAAATTGTAGTCTAATCGGGTTCCTATCACATTTCGTTTGTCCGCAAATGATACACTCGTTAATGTATTTCGTTTGTCCGCAAATGGTACACTCGTTAATGTATTTGGTTATTTCCTCCCTCATTTTAGGCCAATAATATTTCCGGGAAAGGGCGAGATGACACTCGTTTATTCTTCTATGGTTGGTTTTTCCTTCATGTTAGTGTTTTATAATTTCTTGCTGTCTGAGATACTCTTTGACGTCTTCTAATTCCGTTTTGTCTAATACTAAGTTTATTGCTGAACTTTTAAAGTTATTCTGGATTATTGGTATAATTGAATACATGCCTAAAGGTGTGGTTATTTTTATAGCGGTTTTAACTTTGGGGTCGACATATTCTTTTACAGCATTTAATACGTCTTCTTCCAAGTTCGATTCTGAAACCTGAATAAATGTACCAGTGTGTGTATCAAAAGGTTTAGTAGCGGTTGTACGTCGTTTAATATCCCCTACTACTACGTAATGCATAACTGTCGGTGAAATTTGTTTAAAGGTTCATCAGTAATAGGTACTTCTAGGATAGGATTTTCGGTACTGGTATGTGCAGTGGCTGTTGTGGAACCTGTTCTCGAGGGTGGTCGCTCTGATGGGTTAGCTATCATTGACTCAGTCTCCTCGTTGTTAATTTCCACCCGGGATAAAGCGTCAGCATTGGTGTTATATTTTCCCTTTTTGTAAACTATAGTGTAGTCGTATTCACTTAGTTTAAGGCGCCATCTAGTCAGTCTTGAGTTGGGCTCCTTAAGATTCATTATCCACTGTAGTGGCTTGTGGTCAGTGAGTATTTTGAATTTACGACCAAATAAGTAAGGTCTGAAGTACTTTGTAGCCCATACTATGGCTAAAAGCTCCTTCTCGATAGTGCTATAATTGGTTTCACTATCGTTCAAGGTTCTTGAGGCGTAACAGATGGGTTTATCTGAGCCAATGATACCTTGTGAGAGTATAGCGCCAATAGCTACGTTAGAGGCGTCAGTTGTTAATATAGACTCTCTAGTGAAGTCGGGGTACTGTAAGATCGGGTCATTTGTGAGTAGTCTTACATTTGTTAAAACAGTCAATGTAGTCGGAGTCAAAAGTAATTTCGTTAGTCTTTTTAAGGCATTTTGTCATAGGCTTAGTGATGCGGGTAAAGTCTGGGATAAATTTCCTGTAATAATCTAATAATCCGAGGAACTGTTTTATTTCTTTCGGGATTTTTGGCAATGGGCATTTTTGTATAGCCGCTATTTTATCTGGATTAGGTTTAACACCTTCTCCACTAATTACATGACCTAAAAACGTCGTTTCTAACTTTAAAAATTCGGACTTATCCATCTGAATCTTAAAGTTAGATTCCTGTAACCTACTAAATACTTTTTCTAAATTAATCATGTGCTCTTGCAATGACGTACTAAAGATGATGACGTCATCAAGATACACGAGGCAGATGTCATTTTGTAATCCTCTGAGCACATTATCCATCACTCTTTGGAAGGTAGATGGAGAGTTCTTTAAACCCATGGGCATGCGCAAAAATGTTCTACGTTAAAGGCTGTTTTTGGAATGTCATCAGCGTGCATCTCACATTGATAAAATCCAGATACGAGGTCTAAAGTAGTGAAATATTGGCATTTACCAAGCTTGTCAAGTATATCACTTATGTTAGGAATCGGGTATTTATCGTCTATAGTCTTGTCATTTATTTTACGAAAGTCAACTACGATTCTCCACTTCTGTTTGCCTGATGTGTCTGCCTTTTTAGGAACTACCCAAATAGGTGAGCTCCTAGCTGATTCAGAAGGTCTTATGATACCTTGGTCCAACATCTTAGTGATTTGGTCTCTAACTTCTTGTCGGTGAACAAATGGGTAACGATATTTTTTCATATATACGGGAAGTTCATCGGTCGTTCTAATACGGTGTTTTATCTTATTTGTAAAAGTCAAAGGTTCTACTTCTATATAGAATACGTTAGCAAAACGGCTGCATAAAGTCTCTAAATTAGTTTTTTCTTCAATATTTAAATGGTCTCTACGTAATCGAGATAAAACTTCTTTAACGCGCTTAGGATCCTGTTTAGTGCTAATGCACTCATTATTAAATATCTCTGCCTGTAAAGGGCGTTCAAATGTAACGAGTGAGTCATAATCGGTCGGGTTTTCAATTTCTACGATGCCCGTACAGTCAGTAACGCGAGTAATGCATTCGTGAATAATGCAATTAATGTAAATTTGCTGAGTTATGGAAACGTCACCGTCTGGGCTATGAATAGGAATGTTTAATAATTTTGATGAGTTCGCGGGAATGGTTTCCTGATAACTGAACTTTTTACATTGATAGAACCGAATAGGTATGGTTGTAAAATCTGTAATTAAATAATTATCTTTAAGATCAATCTGTGCTCCGTCAAGTAAGTCTAGGCCTATTAATCCATCAAAGTGATTATGGAATTTATAAATGAAAAACTTTACATTCGTAGGGTTATTAAATTCGGAAAAGTTCGGAATGGTAATAGAATGTTTGTGTGTGCTAGTTACACGGGCATTTGTTACTTCAAAGGGGTCATAGTTCAAAGGTATGTGCGAAAAGTATTGTTCGACTGCTTCAGGACTAATGAAAGACTGGTTAGCCCCGGTATCTACTAATAACTTAAGTGGTGGATTCGATATCTGAATGTAGCGTAATTTCCTTTTAGATTGTATATTTAATTCTATTTTAACCCTTTTTGATCCTTCTCCTTGGGAAAATCCGGTTTAGCACTATCGACTTTGGTGCTTCTAAGCACTTCGCGTTGTTAGTACTTTGTAATTGTGTGCCGTCTTGTACATATGAATGATATTCGGGTTCGGTCTGATTAAAGTAGTAAAAGTCGGGATAGTCATAGTAACAGGAATAGTCAGGTTGTTCATTATAGTAATAGTCGGGGTAATCATAAGTGTTTTCAAAATCTGTCATTTCATTAAAATTAATTTCACGTGTTTTGAAATAATTACTAGGTGGTGGGTTTCCTGATCTACGCCAATCATGTCCTGGTAACCCTATTGCTTTTGGTACGAAGTGACTAACACCGCTCATTGGTTTCGGACCTGTATATTGCGCTGGGGGATTTGCGTTCGGTAATTTAAATATGTTACTCTGGGGGTGGTAGTTTGGCGGGGGTGCACGAAACATTTGTTGGGTTCGATTAAACATGTTAGGGGCACGATGAGGTACCTGATTATGCTGGAAAGGTGGCCTCCATTGCTGCTGCTGCTGCGGCGGCATGGGCATAGGCTTATGCCAGCTCGTGCCTGCACTCGGAAAGCTAAAAGGTTAGGGTGTGGTCATAAGGACCGCTGGTGGCATTCTATGGGTTGAATGCGCTTGCGGTGTCGGGTTACGTCGCTCGGGAATACTTTCGTTGCGTTGCTGTAGATACATGACATTCAATTCCTGCTGTGCAAATTCCAGAGCCTTTTCTATAGTTTCGGGTCTCATGCACCGGATACGGGACCCTAAAGGTTCTTTAAGACCTCTGACATAGGATTGTAACGTCAGTTTTCTATAAAGGTTGCGTTTTGCTTCGATAGTGGTAGCTATATTTTCATGTAAGGTGACATAAGTCATTATAGTGCTAAAAAGGGTCTGGCATTTGTCATAATATTCCTGCGGAGTGTTACTTCCTTGCGATAGTAAGGACATGTCATTATAAAGGGCGGTCTCGTCCCTTTGATCGGAAAAGTTGTTAATTAAAGCGTCACGAATCCCTTGCCAATTTTCAGGTATACCATTAGAATTTATAGTTGTAGCTGCAGATCCCGTGATTTTATTTAAAATACCGTTTATTACACATAGATTAGTTAACTCGCAGCTCGCGTCATTTCTGACGAATTGTATTACGAGCTGATCACATATTTTAATAAAACGAGTTAGAATATTCGGATTGCCATCAAAGTCTGGCACTGGGCGTAAGGCCCTAAAGATAGTATCGGGGTTTAATTCCATTTCGTCACTACTAAATAATATATCTAACCCTAGCTTATCTGAATCTATAAACCTATTTAGATCTACTTCCCTGGTCCTACTTGTCTGTCTGGAAGAGACAGATTTTCTCCTAGTTTCCCTTGGATGAAAAATTTTGAATTAATATCATACATAGGGGTTAAAAGGAAGGAATAGGGAGCAACACTCAAAGAGAGTTTCAAGGACTTAAATATACATGGTTTTTCTTGGTGTATCGATGGCTGGATACATCCTCAGCTGCGTCTTCTTAAGTTCGGATATTCGACGAGGTACTTGGAAATACCGACAGCGACTATCGGAGTCAGCAGATTAACGATTTTTGGAAATCTATACCGCGCCGCGCACTGCCTCGAATATCCTACCGACTGCGCTAATTACGAAGGTGACCGCCGGAGGACTTAAAAAAAACCGAAATTATTTTAATAATGTTTTAATAAGGTAAAGATTACAATTGAACTTAATGCTAATTTCTATGTCTAGATTCGGACGATGCTAGTACCGAAGTGCCGTGAAAACGATTAACTTATTAATATCGAAAGTGTACTGATTCCTACACGTGGATGCGGCATCAGCAGTCCTTGAAGCAGGTGAACGCCCGGCGACACGAGGCGTTGATTCGATGATTCGGCAGATGGCATGTTGCAATTTTACTTGGTAACATCCGATTGACTTAAACAGCTAATCATGTCGCTATTCAGCTGATTTGGTGTAGGTAGAGCTCGTAACACGCAGCTTACTGTGCATTTCATAGCCATCGATGTTGTACATATGAACAGTGTTTTCATGTATATTAACTTCTGTTAAGATTAAGACATCTATAGTTACGTTAGATGAGCTAATTAATTGTGTTACACAACCAAAATTTTTAACTATGGATCTAATGTTTATGTGAACAATATTCAAATTAATTTTACATAAAGAAGGTATAAGCTTACTAAAAACATTTATGTTTGCACAGTCAAATTTATAATTCTTGGTGATCGGGAATGAGATCCGAGGTGACTTATTTTAAAACTATTACCGATACAGATTTTGTCGTCCTGTCTGCGTTGTGGTTGAAAGCCGATCGATATCTATTTCGCTTCTAACGACTGTAGGTTTGTCTTTGTCTTCTTTACGTAGCAGCACCTTTCCATCCTGGAACCAGACATTTATATGCTGGACGTAGTTGGGCTAGCTACAGAAGCGATTTATTAGATTTAGTAAGGGCACGATGTAGGATCACTTTTGACTTGGACATTGCTACAGGGGCTTCCGAAACAACTTGTTCAAGCAAAACTTCTTCCTTTTTGGATGCACGCACCCATGCCTGTGCCTGTTCTGCTTGTTTCAACTCCACCTGGATGTTTCCTTCACGTTCATTTCGATCTTCTACACGTTTATCATTTAGTATCTGTGATTTATCCACGTTGAGAGTTTCAGCCAGCTTAAGAGATATCGAACCAAGGTCTTCATTTAGAGCTTTCGGGATTCCTATCACTTCTAGCACGTTATCTAAACGCTGTTGCTCTACATTACGCACATATTGTTTAAGTGAGCTGATTTCTAGTTCAAGATGACTTTTTTCGTTGCTAAGGTGGGTGTACTTCTTCTCCAACTCCTGTATGCGATTATTTTGTGTTTCAACAGTTTTTGTCAGTTCGTCTACTTTCTTGCTGCAGAGGCTTACTGAAACTTCGATTGGTTTTAATTCGTTCTTTAGAACTTTTTTCAGTTCGGCTGTAATATCCTTCAGAAATTTGTCACTAACTATGTTGCAGTTACCCAGGTTTCTGCTGGAGGTTGCGACTTCCTCTTCTTCATCTTCCTCGTCCGGAATAAAGAAGGATGATTTTCTGTTAGGCGAATTGTGGTGACATTCCTCACATATCCAGTCCAGGCTGTCCGCATTACGAAGTGCACTCAGTTGTTTCGCGGTAAGACCAGAGTAGGCTTTATTAGCATGCACAGTCTTAGCACATGACTGACATTCTAGTCCAGGCGATTTGCTGGTTATTGTTTTATTACAAATATGATGAAGATGTTGACGCCAGTCGCGATGAAAGATACAAAACATTTAATTGAGTCGTGTAACGATCTATAATTTCCTTTAAATAGTCCATAGTTTTAAAAATAGCCTCGACTAGTTCAAAAAATGGCTCACTAGTGTCTGTACTAAGGCATTTATTGGTCTTACACTTTATTGAAGCCAGCATTTCTTAAAAAGATCTCCAGAAAAAATCCTGCCATCTAGAAATCAGACAGACACTATAAAGTTGATGTTGAAATTGACATAGTATCACCTATTCAGCTTGTAATAAGATATCAGCAACTTGTATAGCTGTACTTACAAGGAAATTTTGGTGCGTGGCAGAAATGTGAACTAACGCAGCCATCTTGTTTTTTCAATACAATTTCTATGATAATTTCACAAAAAATTACCAACAGCGCCTGTCAATATCATTCAGGCGCCAAAAGATCCTTGAAGTACTCTACTTCAACTAATTTACATATTCCACTTGTCCATACAATATTTCAAGGCACACTATTGGTTCTACGCGACTGACAGTCTACCTAATTCCAGCATCACCAGCATAGCCGAACACCTTCGCAGGTGGTATGTTTGGCTACTTATCCTAATTAGTCTTGTGGTCATTCGGGCGGGCAGCCGTTGGTTTCCGCTGCAGCCTTGCGCTCATCATCTTCGTTCTCCAGGATGTCCGTGAAGCAGAATGGGGCGAAGGCATACCCTTGACCTTCGCAGAACTTGCTCATGAATTCCACCCTGGAATGAGGGAGAAAGGATTTAACCTCGGAGTTGTGTATCTTTCTAGACCAGAAATTAATCTGGGAATAGATTTTTCAACAAAATCTTGCTAATTAAATATTATTACATCGAATAAGACACTGTCAAGTTGGTTACTATCCGTTTTATCAACAGGTGCACGAGATATTTTTTTAACAAAACAAAAATTGACAGTTTTCTGAAGGCTTCAGCAGTTTGCAGTCATCGTTCTCACAGAACACTGGAGTGATTTTGTAATATTATTACGGTTTGAGGTGTTTCACGGTTAGTAACAGAATACACGATTGTTTTAAAAAACTTTACATACCAATGCAACCGCAGTGTATGCAGAAAAGCAGATAGACCTTCCATGAGTACCAGGATGGCCAGCGTGAAGAACGACCACACGGCGAAAATGAGGTACAGCTTGATGGAGTTCACGCCCGGACGTCCCATGCCCATGATGAGGACGCGCTGCCAGAGAACTGCTGATAGCACTGATGGAGAAAAAGAAAATAATGTTACTTATATATTTCTGGAATCATATCTTACTTTAGTTTAGATTAGGCTTTTACTGCGTGGCTCTCAAAAAAGATGTGCAACAGCACTTCTTGTACACATGAACAGTGATTAACATAACATGTTATAACTACGGTCTTGAGTCCTCAAATTATTATTAAAGTTTGCCCAACTGCTCACAAAACACTTTTCATAATTTCCATTTATTCATCCTATCGAAGATTCAGATTTTAATCTTCCATATCAAAGAGAGAATACTGACAAATTTCACTGAAAAAAGAGTTAAAATTAATGAAAAGAAGAAATTCTATTCATGCTATGACTGCACTTTTCGATATTATTATTTTATGCCTATCTGTAAAAGAGAAAGAAAAAAGATATGCAAACTCACGCGCATGAGAGAGCGACAGCGCCCACAGTCGCAAGTACGAGGCGGTGTGCGACACGGCTCCGAGCACGTACTCGATGGTGTGGATACATTGAGTGATCAGCTCCTCGGCCATGCCGCCGTCGTGGCCTTCCTTCTCTTCCACGTCTCCGCTTTCTACTCCCTGTTGGTATTGCTGGAAGTGGACAAGAAAGTTGGAGATATCAGGCCGTAAAGACAAAATCAAATAAAGACAAGAAAAGGACAATACTGTCTGTTTACACTTTTCTAGTTCTGGGATTAAACATGGAATTTCTGAAGTATAACAAAATACCTCGATAAACCTCTATATCTTTTTGCGCGGTAAACTTCGCTTGCGCGATGCAGGATTTCGACGTCTGTGTGATACGTAATGTGCATGTGATGATGTAGATGCTGACACTTATTGGTTGCCGTAAAAGAAGTTGGTCTGCCCAGACTAGGGAGTTTCTTTTCACTTTAACCTGATTTGCTCGTTTTCTTTGGACTATCACTCAATCCACTATTAATTCACGAGAACAGAGTCATTACCAATATTCTACATACCCATTGCAGCGTATAAGGCGTCCTGCCTTTTTCAACATTCTTTCCATTTTTGCACCACAGGTCTTTCATGTTGCTTATCAATTTTTTTTAAATCGATGCATACATTTGAGACATCGTACCAACCCAACCTATCCCAATTTAATTGTGTACATCTTCAAAAACTTACCTTCCGCTTCTTAGCCACCGCCATTTTATACAATGGCTTCCCGAACAGCATTATAGGTATGCACAAGAAGCCGATCGCTAGGAAAGTCTTCTGTACTTGATCCTGACCAGCATACATCATTGCACGGCATGGCGGCTTATCCTCAGAACTCTTCATAAGCATCATGTTGATGAAGATGATCAGTCACAGGATATCCCTAGAGCAGGATCTGTAAGAGGAACAGTAATTAGTTTGGTTTTATAACGTTTCTAAGATAGCTCTTATTTATGAATAACGAGCTCAAATATAAATGAGCTTTTTTTTTTGAATCATATGGTATTTTAAAACGTAATATAACTCGTTGTCTTAAATGGTTTCTGATATTTAAAGCTCATCGAGTCACTAATAATGTCCCAATGTATACATTGGTTTAGTAGATGTGAATTATTCCTTGAGCGCACTTGGGTTCTATCTCGTTCAGAAGAAGAAAGATATAGCTTTGAGGGTCAAAGCTTTATCAAAGATGTTGGCATGTTTGGAAAGAACTTATATTTTTTGTTTGGCCCAGTACTCATCAACGCTAAAACCTTTCGCTTACGCAGACATTAGGTTTTCAAGTGAACAGGTGACAGGGCAAGCTTCAATAATAGACTATTGAATATGTAAATATGATATTATAATATCGCAGTATTTACCTGTCGGAATAGCCGAATACATAATCCACTTCAAAAACATCAGCAAACACAGATACCAAAACAGGAGCAACAGAAACAAGATCTGCGGTAAGTACTGAAGAAATATCATCTCCCGCTTTTTGAAGAAGCTGCAGAAAAAAAACAATGTTTATTATAACGTCACCACTTTAAATTGGAAACGTACTAAACATTCTAGTTTCTATGAATACAGTAATTACTTGAAGTTTACCACACTCATAGTTACACCGAACGCCTTATGTATCACGCCGAATATTATCGACAGTTTCATCTTGAACGAGTTTAAGAATATTATATTGTTTGAGGCAAACGTAAAGAAGAAAATGTATTGTTAGTTAGGTTGAAATTGAAAACTTTCTATCTATTATCTCTCTTCATCAATCCATTTCAATACATCATTAGACATATTTTTACTTGTGCTTCACGGATTTTCTTTGAAAATTTGTTTTTTTTTCTGAAGGAAAAATAGCTTAATTTTATCATATTGAAGAACGTTATTAAGTTTGATTATGGTTGGTTGGTCATTAAGTTTTCTTCTGAATGTACCGTGTATGTAATGTAACTTGATCGTGACCTCGTATGTGATGTGACTTGTGCATTATCCAACAAAAAAACTTAATGTAACTAATCTATAACCTGAGCCTATAAAATGCGGGTTCTATCTAACATATAAAATTCTCGTGTCACAGTGTTAGTTACCATACTCCTCCGAAACGGCTTGACCGATTTTTATGATATTTTATATGCATATTCAGTAGGTCTGAGAATCGGCTACTATCTATTTGTTTTTTGCAAAACGACGTTTGCGGTCCCAGCTAGTAATTATATAAAACATTGTGGGTTAATGCTGTGTGTGTGTTGGTGGTTTATAAATAAATAAGTTATAGGTAAAATTATAGGTAGAATTAAGGTTCTCACCTGCCAAGCAGGGTCCAATCCAAATGGATAAGGCGTCTGTATATACGCAGTTTTCGGATCCAATTCTAACATAGTATGATTCTGTAGAACACCATCTTCATATACATTCCGCCAACTAGTCCCAAAGAATTTCAGAGACTTCGAAAACATGTCATTGTATATCAAACCAGTGTATATCGAAAATATTCCCATGAGGAGTATAATATATCGTCCGCCAAAGAAAATGTTCCATATTTCGTTGTCTGTCTTAGCTTTAGCGAATTTTTTCTCGTAAATGACTAGGATAGCTGCAAATGCTCTCATAATGAGCCCATGGCCGACGTCCCCGAACATCACAGCGAAGAGGAACGGTAATGTTATGATCGTGTATAGTGCTGCAAGGATTAAACCATTATTAACTGTTGAACAAATTGATAGCTCTCCTCGCTCACTTCACCTAAGTTTTCACGGTGAGATAGTTACAGAATCGCACTGCAGTAATTCGTTTGGTTTTATAACGTTTCTTAAGATAACTCTAATTTATGAATAACGAGCTCAAGGCTTTTTTTAAAATCATATCGTATTTTAAAACGTAATATAACTCGTTGTCTTAACTGGTTTCTGATATTTAAAGCTCATCGAGTCACTAATAATGTCCCAATGTATTCAATCGTTTAGTAGATGTGAATTATTCCTTGAGCGCACTCGGGTTCTATCTCGTTCAGAAGAAGAAAGATAAAGCTTTGAGGGTCAAAGCTTTATCAAAGATGTTGGCATGTTTGGAAAGAACTTATATTTTTTGTTTGGCCCAGTACTCATCAACGCTAAAACCTTTCGCTTACGCAGACATTAGGTTTTCAAGTGAACAGGTGACAGGGCAAGCTTCAATAATAGACTATTGAATATGTAAATATGATATTATAATATCGCAGTATTTACCTGTCGCAATAGCCGAATACATAATCCACTTCAAAAACATCAGCAAACACAGATACCAAAACAGGAGCAACAGAAACAAGATCTGCGGTAAGTACTGAAGAAATATCATCTCCCGCTTTTTGAAGAAGCTGCAGAAAAAAAACAATGTTTATTATAACGTCACCACTTTAAATTGGAAACGTACTAAACATTCTAGTTTCTATGAATACAGTAATTACTTGAAGTTTACCACACTCATAGTTACACCGAACGCCATATGTATCACGCCGAATATTATCGACAGTTTCATCTTGAACGAGTTTAAGAATATTATATTGTTTGAGGCAAACGTAAAGAAGAAAATGTATTGTTAGTTAGGTTGAAATTGAAAACTTTCTATCTATTATCTCTCTTCATCCATCCATTTCAATACATCATTAGACATATTTTTACTTGTGCTTCACGGATTTTCTTTGAAAATTTGTTTTTTTTTCTGAAGGCTTGGAAAAAAGGAAAAATAGCTTAATTTTATCATATTGAAGAACGTTATTAAGTTTGATTATGGTTGGTTGGTCATTAAGTTTTCTTCTGAATGTACCGTGTATGTAATGTGACTTGATCGTGACCTCGTATGTGATGTGACTTGTGCATTATCCAACAAAAAAACTTAATGTAACTAATCTATAACCTGAGCCTATAAAATGCGGGTTCTATCTAACATATAAAATTCTCGTGTCACAGTGTTAGTTACCATACTCCTCCGAAACGGCTTGACCGATTTTTATGATATTTTATATGCATATTCAGTAGGTCTGAGAATCGGCTACTATCTATTTATTTTTTGCAAAACGACGTTTGCGGTCCCAGCTAGTAATTATATAAAACATTGTGGGTTAATGCTGTGTGTGTGTTGGTGGTTTATAAATAAATAAGTTATAGGTAAAATTATAGGTAGAATTAAGGTTCTCACCTGCCAAGCAGGGTCCAATCTAAATGGATAAGGCGTCTGTATATACGCAGTTTTCGGATCCAATTCTAACATAGTATGATTCTGTAGAACACCATCTTCATATACATTCCGCCAACTAGTCCCAAAGATTTTCAGAGACTTCGAAAACATGTCATTGTATATCAAACCAGTGTATATCGAAAATATTCCCATGAGGAGTATAATATATCGTCCGCCAAAGAAAATGTTCCATATTTCGTTGTCTGTCTTAGCTTTAGCGAATCTTTTCTCGTAAATGACTAGGATAGCTGCAAATGCTGTCATAATGAGACCATGGCCGACGTCCCCGAACATCACAGCGAAGAGGAACGGTAATGTTATGATCGTGTATAGTGCTGCAAGGATTAAACCATTATTAACTTTTGAACAAATTGATAGCTCTCCTCGCTCACTTCACCTAAGTTTTCGCGGTGAGATAGTTACAGAATCGCACTGCAGTAATTCGTTTGGTTTTATAACGCTTCTTAAGATAACTCTAATTTATGAATAACGAGCTCAAGGCTTTTTTTAAAATCATTTCGTATTTTAAAACGTAATATAACTCGTTGTCTTAACTGGTTTCTGATATTTAAAGCTCATCGAGTCACTAATAATAATATTTTTTTTATACTTTTAAATGTTTTTATATCTTAATATTTAAAAATATAATTTATATATATATGGTGAAATAAAGGAGAATAATAATAATACATTTATTTATTTCAGGTAAATAATACCCATTTCCACACAGCATAAATTAATAGAAAACAACAAATAAATAAAATAAAATCAGATAAAACCAAATTAGAGCAAATAAAATGAAATCAATATGAATCCAATCAATCGATGCAATGTATTCAATCGTTCAGTAGATGTGAATTATTCCTTGAGCGCACTTGGGTTCTATCTCGTTCAGAAGAAGAAGGATATAGCTTTGAGGGTCAAAGCTTTATCAAAGACGTTGGCTTGTTTGGAAAGAACTTAATTTTTTGTTTGGCCCAGTACTCATCAACGCTAAAACCTTTCGCTTACGCAGACATTAGGTTCCCAAGTGAACAGGTGACAGGGCAAGCTTCAATAATAGACTATTGAATATGTAAATATGATATTATAATATCGTAGTATTTACTTGTCGCAATAGCCGAATACATAATCCACTTCAAAAACATAAGCAAACACAGATACCAAAACAGGAGCAACAGAAACAAGATCTGCGGTAAGTACTGAAGAAATATCATCTCCCGCTTTTTGAAGAAGCTGCAGAAAAAAACAACGTTTATTAGAACGTCACCACTTTAAATTGGAAACGTACTAAAAATTCTAGTTTCTATGAATACAGTAATTACTTGAAGTTTACCACACTCATAGTTACACCGAACGCCATATGTATCACGCCGAATATTATCGACAGTTTCATCTTGAACGAGTTTAGGAATATTATATTGTTTGAGGCAAACTGTAAAGAAGAAAATGTATTGTTAGGTTGAAATTGAAAACTTTCTATCTATTAAGTCTCTTCATCAATCCATTTCATTACATCATTAGACATATTTTTACTTGTATTTCACGGATTTTCTTTTAAGAATTGAATTTTTGTCTGAAGGCTTGGACAATAGGCAAAATTGCTTAATTTTATCATATTAAAGAACGTTATTAAGTTTGATTATGGTTGGTTGGTCATTAAGTTTGATACCTGCACCTCTTCTACGTTAAGCAGGGCACATCTGATAGTCAGGTACGTGATCACCTAACTACCATTAGTGGAACAGATGTTTACACGGTAGAAGTCCTCAAATCCCGTGGTAAATACGCATCCTTCAAGCTGGGTGTGCCCTCAAAATTGGCTGATCAAGTTATGGCTCCTGAAAATTAGGCAGAGGATATTTGCGTCAAACCATGGCTTCGTAATTTTCGTGCCCGAAGTGATGAGACCCAATAAGCCCTATTGCGTACTTGCCGCTCCCGCCTCTCGTGGTTGTACAGATCGCAACGTCTATGTGCGCTTACTATACCAGAATGTGCGTGGGCTCAAAACCAAGCTACCCATATGGAGGTCAAGTTTATTACTGTCTGAGCATTATTTGATAGCCGTTACCGAGACAAACTTGGATAATTCAGTGGAGGACTCAGAAATATCGGCTGGAGATTGGCGTACTCTTCGACTAGACAGAGTGACCACAGGTGGTGGTGTGCTACTTGAGACGGCCTGCGGCGAAGATTTGTGGGCTAAGATCACAATTTATGGCCTAAATATATATGTGTGTGTTGTCTACGTCAAACCTAGTGCAACTGACAAGGATTACCTAGCGTGGTTTTGCAAGGTCGAGGACATTATTCACAGTTTGAAGGGGACTATTATTATTTTAGGTGACCTTAATCTAAAAAGTGCGTCAGTAAATGTTAATAATTACTACTGTTATTTTCTAAGCTTTTGTAGTCTGGTAGAGATGAATGAGGTGATGAATATGCGTGGCAGTAAGTTAGATATAGTTTTGGTTCGGGAAGGCGCTGCTGTAAACTGTGAGTATGTCGAGGGTACGGAACTGGTTCCGATTGATCTGTACCACCCTCCGTTAGATATTGCTGTTACTATCCCAAGGCATAAGGTACATAAAAAACTTGACCCTAGCAATATTGATCGTAGTAAGGATTGGAACTTTTGTAAAGGTGACTACACATTATTGTTCGATCTTGTTCGCTCTGCTCCATGGCAAGACGTTTTTCGCTGCAAGGACGCGTCCACCGCTGCTTGTAAGTTTTATAATCTAATGTACGATATATTTGATTCATCTATTCCAAAGAAGACGAGAAGGACCTCTGGTAATAAGCGGTACCCAGTCTGGTTTACTAGAGATATCATAAGCGACACTCGGCGTAAATCAAAACTCCATAATAAATGGAAACAATCCCGTTGTGATGCTACATATGCTCAGTTTAGCGCAATGCGGTCGGAATTAAAAGTGGGAACCGAGGAAGCATATAGACTGCATTGTTCTAATGTTGAAAACAGCCTTGGCAAAAATCCAAAACTGTTCTGGCAGCATATTTCAAGCCTGCGATCTAAGGGTGGGTTTGAGCCGGACGTTGTGCTTGATGGCAGGGTCTATTCAGGCGTCAAAGCCGCGGACGCGTTTGCTGAGTATTTTTCCAGCGTATTTCTGCCGGACACATTTGTACTAGACTCGAAATCAAGCACGGTGAATAGTGAAGGTACCCGTTTTAGTCCCTCCGGACGTGGTTAGGGGTATTTCCAAACTCAAACCCTGCAGTTCGGTTGGCCCAGATAGCATCCCTGCATATATCGTTAAAGGATGTAGTAGTGTATTAGCAGCCTCTTTAGGTCATGTTTTTAATCTAGCTCTTCAGTCGGGCGTGTATCCGGAGCTGTGGAAGACTTCACGTGTAACTCCCATCCCTAAAACTAATGACAAAACATCTGTCGAGGAACATAGACCCATCGCTATTTTATCAACCATTGCAAAGTCTTTGAACATATACTCTACATTGTTATCTTTAAACAAACCAATATGTATCTTTCTGATGCTCAACATGGTTTTAGACCTGGTCGTTCCGTGAACTCAAACCTGCTGATTCATGTTGACTTCATATCCAGTAGCCTGGAGTCTGGTAGGCAAGTCAACACTCTGTATTTTGATTTCCGGAAGGCGTTCGACAAAGTGGACAACGATGTGCTTTTGGCAAAGTTAGGGGCTACGGGTTCTCATCCGGCCTTCTTAACTTCTTCGTCGACTACCTACGGGATCGCAAACAATTCGTCCGGCATGGCTGCTTTGAGTCGAAGTCATATTACACTCGCTCGGGCGTGAGTCAGGCATCCGTATTAGGGCCGCCTCTATTTCTGATCATGATCAATGACCTAATTTGTAAGATTCGATTCGCAAAATGTCTACTATATGCCGACGATCTAAAACTAGCTGCGCAGATCAGAACAGAGGTGGATTGCGAACTCCTACAAAAAGATATCGATACCGTCTATGAGTGGAGCATTGCGAACAAGCTATTGTTTAATATTAGTAAATGTAGCGTTATGACTTATGGTCGAGGGTTGAGACCAATAAAATACAATTATAATTTGGGGGGTATAGTGATCACTCGTGCCACCAGCGTTAAGGACTTAGGAGTGACTTTCGACCGCAGTCTGACATTTGGAGACCACGCGTCTGCCCTTGCAAAGGAATCCTTCAGGCGTCTGGCATTTGTGTTGAGGAACGCTCGTGACTTTCGCAATCCCAGTATTATTAAACTTTTGTACACCACTTTGGTTCGGAGTAAACTTGAGTCCAGCACCTGTGTCTGGCACCCACATACTGCGTCTCAGACACTGATGCTTGAGAAAGTTCAGAAAACCTTCCTGAGATTTCTGTATCAAAGGCTGTACCAATACTTTCCACTCTTGTGCCCAACGAATTATCTTCTAGGGCGGCTTCAATTCGTTGGAGGTAAGAAGGGGCTTTCAGGGCCGTCTTGACCATATTGGGCGCCGGGGTGCGAAAATCAACCTGAGCCCCAATTTTTTTATATATTTTTTTACTAGCTGCGCCCCGCGGTTTCACCCGCGTAAGTTTTGATCCCGTGGGAATATCGGGATAAAAAGTATCCTATGTGTTATTCTGATGTATAAACTATATTACTGTAAAGTTTCATCAAAATCCGTTCAGTAGTTTTTGCGTGAAAGAGTAACAAACATCCATCCATCCATCCTCACAAACTTTCGCATTTATAATATTAGTAGGAAGTAGGATTTAATAATTGCTCTTTACCCAACAGTAGAACAATATAGGGTAACAAAAAAACTTACTCTACAATAACATTAGGTACTTACATTTTCAAACAACAAATTTAATTTATCCAGCTTTAAAGTCGACAAACTTTTTTATGATATCGTCTGTTTTGTAATCTAGGTACTTTAAGCAGTTTTTTATTCATTTCAATTTCGAGGTTTGATTACGCATGGTATGTGTAGGCGATTGGCTAGCGCCCCCTAAGACCCTGCGCCCGGGTGCCACGCACCCCTTGCACCCCCGGGTAAAGACGGCCCTGGGGGCTTTGATCAGCTCATGATTGCCTGTAAAACCCTAAGCGGTCGTATTGACTGCCCTGAGCTCCACGGACTTTTCTGCCGCTTATTTGTGCCCGACAAATACCTTGGGCACCGTCAAAGCCGCCGTCATAACCTGTTCGCACTACCGCTATCTAGATCTGTTGCTAGAGCCGAATCCCCAGTATGTCGAACCGATCCTTAGAGGATGCTAAACGCCCTCCTGACTGCCGACCCTGAATGTGATGTGTTTGCTGATGAAAATAATGCGTGCTTGTACCAGACAAGCACGCATATATATCTCACAGTTTTGTGAGAGACGATATGCGAGGGTGTCCACTGTTACATGTTAGTTTATGGTGCTTTTAATTTATTTAACCATTTACTCAAATAATTATTAATAATTTAATCCAGGAATTGTATATCTTTGAACTTGAATTTAATTTTTGTATTGTATTTTATTTGAATGCTTATTTTATTCTATTTTTTTTTATAATTCTATGTTGTTGCAATGTAATTGGACCTGTGCCGTTTTAATTAACTATAAAAAAAATAAAAGTTTTCTTCTGAATGTACCGTGTATGTAATGTGACTTGATCGTGACCTCGTATGTAATGTGACTTGTGCATTATCCAACAAAAAAACTTAATGTAACTAATCTATAACCTGAGCCTATAAAATGCGGGTTCTATCTAACATATAAAATTCTCGTGTCACAGTGTTAGTTACCATACTCCTCCGAAACGGCTTGACCGATTTTTATGAAATTTTATATGCATATTCAGTAGGTCTGAGAATCGGCTACTATCTATTTTTTTTTTTTTTGCAAAACGACTTTTGCGGGGTCAGCTAGTAATTATATAAAACATTGTGGGTTAATGCTGTGTATGTGTTGGTGGTTTATAAATAAATAAGTTATAGGTAAAATTATAGGTAGAATTAAGGTTCTCACCTGCCAAGCAGGGTCGAATCCAAATGGATAAGGCGTCTGTATATACGCAGTTTCGGGATCCAATTCCAACATAGTATGATTCTGTAGAACACCATCTTCATATACATTCCGCCAACTAGTCCCAAAGATATTCAGAGACTTCGAAAACATGTCATTGTATATCAAACCAGTGTATATCGAAAATATTCCCATGAGGAGTATATAATATATCGTCCGCCAAAGAAAATGTTCCATATTTCGTTGTGTGTCTTAGCTTTAGCGAATTTTTTCTCGTAAATGACTAGGATAGCTGCAAATGCTGTCATAATGAGCCCATGGCCGACGTCCCCGAACATCACGGCGAAGAGGAACGGGAATATGGTTATGATCGTGTATAGTGCTGCAAGGATTAAACCATTATTAACTGTTGAACAAATTGATAGGTATGATTTTAGAATAGTACAAGCTACAAGTTTTGCCAACCAAGAACAGGCATAAGCAGGGTCAAATTACAAAAACAAATCATAAAATATATTTTTTGTTCTTATGTTTCATTTATCGTGTTTAGATATCGTTACCCATCACGATTGTGGAGTTTTGTTAGTTAATTTAATTTGACGCTATGTTTTATTTTGTTAATAGTTTTAGTTAGGTTTGTAAGTTTAATATTAATGTAGGTACACATAAACTTAAAAATTGAAATGCTTGGTCCAACTAAAAAAAAAAATTACATTGGCCCCGATTCTGTTGTTCACAAACTAAACTAAATTTAAGTTCAGTCCATCTTTTTCTTTCTATTTCATTATGAAAAGGACAAAAGATAAATATTAGTTTAGTCCTGTCAAATTAAATAATCCATAGACAAGATTAGACGTGATTAAAAAATTGGCTACTAAAAATACGTCAATTTACGTCAGGCGCTGACTAATTTGACTCGCATGGAACTTAGCTTTTGTGGTGTGTATCAGTGTGCACATTGAATTACATTGTCTGCATTGTTTTTTAAGTAGCGTCGGGTAAAAGAGCTGATATAGAAGTTCGGAGTTAGTTACAAATGGAGCTTGAGGAACTAAAACAATTGAACATTCCATTTGTTTTCTACTCCGAGTTTGGACATAACTTTGATGAATTAATGTGGCTTCTATTAAGCACAGTTACACCCTACCACTCTGTTAAAGAGTTATATCATTGTGGCGGCATCTACAACGTCACATGCGAACTACGCATCTTACTGACGTCACGCAAAATCCTGCATCGCGCAAGCAAAGTTTACCGCGCGCAGATTTATGACGTCATTGGCGTAAATAATATGGCCATATTAATTCAACAGTGTAAAGTTTACTTAATTAGAAAGATTTTGATATTTCTACATAAGGTGCACTTTAAACGGATAGTTTAGAAAAAAATGTAAAAGAATCAATACATTATCTACACGACGTAGAAATTATTTTATCTATTGACTTATAGCGAATCAAAGATTGTATGTATTTATTTTCTCGACGACTACGAAAACATAATACTCATCTACAGACGCCAGCACATCAAGCTACCCGAAACTGTCAAATTTTCCCAATCAACTTTGAACCTTATATTTTAGCGATAAAGTTGAAAATCTATTAAAGAAATTTGACAGATTGTAGTAGCTTAATGTGCTGGCGTCTGTTATATACAATAAACTATTTGCTTTTTAATTTATTGGTTTAAATTTTATCTACCGTAGTATGATGTATAATCGCAACATTTAAGTAATTAAGCGATTGCTTTCGTTAATCGATTTGTTTATTAATTGCTAACTAATTAGATTTGTAATTTTCGTGAGATTTTTAGTAGATTTAGATTATCTTTCATGGCTTTTCTTTTTGCTTTTTGTTCGTGATTTTCCACAAGGAATTTATCTAGGGTGTGTTTTGTAATAAAATAACAAGAATGGTCAAAATCTGTTTATTGAGGAATGGCGTAAAAATTGTGTAGTTTTTAAATTTGTCTGTCTGTCTGCGTAAATATTTCAGTGTATAATGTAGCTGTACCGTGCCGTTGGTTTACGTGTAGATAAAGGATATTAATAAAGCTCTTATACGAAGTTTGATACAGTAGACTTTGATTTCATTCATATCTTGATATGTCTCATAATATGTTAAGGCCACAAATTGGTCCGTTAAAGTTAGTAACAAAATAATAAAAAATAACTAACAAGAAAAATATAATATTCAACTATAATAATATGATTATTAAAATAAATATTTTGGTGTCACATTAAACAGTTTGACTTTGAATGAAAGTCAGATTGTTTAATGTTATGTTGATTTAAAAATTATATTCAAAATAAGATCAGATTTTGATCTGAATTAACAAAGTGACTAATTTAGAGATGTACCAACTAGCTGACTGTGATGAAACTTGATTCAAATTCGTTTCTAAAAATCGATTAATTTGATTAATCGGGCAGTTGTAAGTATATCCCGTTGGCGCTAAGTTCGCCGGTCCGCGTCCTCCCCCCAACCGCCTACCGCACACCTGAGTCACCCTCTAAGTACCGTAAGCAAGTCATCGCAAGTGTGATTATTACTTATTCGGTAACTTAATATTCTTTAGTTTTCTCGATAATTTTCTTTAGTTTTGCTGACGGTCAGCGGCAAACTTAGCGCGAACCGTTAATAATACTAGTTTACACATCTCCACTAAAAATATTAAAATATCACTATCCATGCGATCGTTTTACTAAAAATTACAAAGATGGAACATTCCTTATATTATTTAAAGAGTGAATACTTAATAGTTCGCTAGTTTTGAAGGCACTATAATAATATTTACACGAGAAACGATTGCTCAACAAACATGCGATATAATATAAAAAGAAAACGTATCTTTGGCTAAAAATAAAAATATAATTGCCGTTTAAACGCGCTCGCAATGTGGTCTAGTGTGTGTGACATCTATTTTGGACTAACGTGTCCTCAACGTACGATGATCTTTCACCTTGAACTACTTTTTTCTGTAGGTGTTGAGCTATTTTTCTTTAATTCCCGGTATGCGACCGATTAAATCTATTTTTTTCTTGAAGCCCAATTTTAAAACTTGTTACTAGGACAGTTGAGATTTAATTCGTTTATTACAGTCCAGTCGTCGAGAGAATGTGTGCCTAACAGCTGTCAGTGAGACAATTTTATTATAGTTGCTAATACAGATCAAATTCGCAAAACACGTATTCGTTTGTATGTAACCAAGAAGTTTATAGATAAAAGTGGAGGCTCTTAAATACCTAGGAACGATACAGTGATATGTTTTCTTTGTCTTATGTATGTATTCAGAAAGAGAACATCCGACCACAGTCGGTTTCACTTAGTTATTTTAGAGTGTTGCCTCTATTTTTTCATCTACAAGCTTCTTGTATGTAACTGACATATGTTAAGAACGCATTCTCTCATCGGCCGCATTGTAACTTGTTTATCACAAAGGGAGTGCGTGTAATACGGTCCAATAAATTCACTTAAAACAAACAAAAATATATCATTTCGCTTAATCTAAAGTTAAATATTAAAAGAACATTGTATTTTGATTAATTAAATAATGTGAATACTATCACAACTGCGTTCATGTCGTACGTCGCATGACTCTTTAATCGATGTCTTTTGTTCCGATTTTGTACTAAAAGACTCCGAAACTACGTAATTTCGGACATGCCCGTGATTCATTCATTTTTACAATAACACTACTGTATTTAAAGACAATACGTCACGTGTGTGGCAATCACCCTCATTTCGTGTTACTACGTCATAAGGATCCAATTTCGTGTAAACAATTAAAATTCTATAATATTGTCTTCAAATACAGGTTATTTTTATTACGTTCTGTCATTAATTTATAAAATTTCACCTACTCTACTTACAATTTCTGAAAAATCTAGCAACAAATTCAGAACACTACAAAATTCTAATCTCTAGGTAATTCTACGTTTGTACGTAAATGATATCCGAGAACTAATTTTAGGCTGAAAATAGATGTTGACGCCAGTCGCGATGAAAGATACAAAACATTTAATTGAGTCGAGTAACAATTTTAAATAGTCCATAGTTTTAAAAATAGCCTCGACTTGTTCAAATAATGGCTCACTAGTGTCTGTACTAAAGCACTAATTTGTCTTACACTTTATTGAAGCCAGCATTTCTTAAAATGATCTCCAGAAAAAATCCTGCCATCTAGAAATCAGACAGACATCATAAAATTGATGTTGAAACTGACATATTATCAACTATTCAGCTTGGAATAAGATATCAGCAACTTGTATAGCTGTACCTACAAGGAACTTTTGGCGCGTGGCAGAAATCGGAACTAATGCAGCCATCTTGTTTTATCAATACAATTTCTGTCATAATTTCACAAAATTTTACCAACAGTGCCTGTCAATATCATTCAGGCGCCAAAAGATCTTTGAAGTACTCTAATTCAACCGATTTACATATTCCACTTGTCCATACAATATTTCAAGGCACACTATTGATTCTACGCGACTGACAGTCTACCTAATTCCAGCATCACCAGCATAGCCGAACACCTTCGCAGGTGGTATGTTTGGCTACTTATCCTAATTAGTCTTGTGGTCATTCGGGCGGGCAGCCGTTGGTTTCCGCTGCAGCCTTGCGCTCATCATCTTCGTTCTCCAGGATGTCCGTAAAGCAGAATGGGGCGAAGGCATACCCTTGGCCTTCGTAGAACTTGCTCATGAATTCCACCCTGGAATGAGGGAGAAAGGATTTAACCTCGGAGTTGTGTATATTTCTAGACCAGAAATTAATCTGGGAATAGATTTCTTCAACAAAACCTTGCTAATTAAGTATTATTACATCGAAAACTGATTTCCTAAGACACTGTCAAGTTGGTTACTATCCGTTTTATCAACAGGTGCACGAGATATTTTTTCAACAAAACAAAATTGACAGTTTGCTGAAGATTTGTCTTCAGCAATTTGCAGTCATCGTTCTCACAGAACACTGGGTGTGATTTTGTAATATTATTACGGCTTGAGGTGTATAACATGCAGCTCAGAGTTGATATTCAAACTGATGTTAGGAATCCACACTGTTGACAGCTCACTTCACCTAAGGTTTCACGGTTAGTTACAGAATACACGATGGTTTTAAATAACTTTACATACCAATGCAACCGCAGTGTATGCAGAAAAGCAGATAGACCTTCCATGAGTACCAGGATGGCCAGCGTGAAGAACGACCACACGGCGAAAATGAGGTACAGCTTGATGGAGTTCACGCCCGGACGTCCCATGCCCATGATGAGGACGCGCTGCCAGAGAACTGCTGATAGCTCTGATGGAGAAAAAGAAAATAATGTTACTTATATATTTCTGGAATCATATCTTACTTTAGATTAGGCTTTTACTGCGTGGCTCTCAAAATGAAGTGTATTAAAATAAGCAACAGCGCTAGTACACATGAATAGTGATTAACATAACATGTAATAACTACGGTCTCTGGGTCCTGAAATTATTATTAAAGTTTACCCAAATGCCCACATAACATGTTTTATAATATCCATATATTCATCCTATCGAAGATTCAGATTCTAGTCTTCCATATCAAAGAGAGAATCCTGACAAATTTCACTAAAAAAAGAGTTAAAATTAATTAAAAGAAGAAGTTCTATTCATGCTATGACTGCACTTTGCGATATTATAATTTCCATATGTATATTTGAGGTCTATCTGTAAAAAAGAAAGACAAAAGATATGCAAACTCACGCGCATGAGCGAGCGACAGCGCCCACAGTCGCAAGTACGAGGCGGTGTGCGACACGGCTCCAAGCACGTACTCGATGGTGTGGATACATTGAGTGATCAGCTCCTCGGCCATGCCGCCGTCGTGGCCTTCCTTCTCTTCCACGTCTCCGCTTTCTACTCCTTGTTGGTATTGCTGGAAGTGGACAAGAAAGTTGGAGATATCAGGCCATAAAGACGAAATCAAATAAAGACAAGCAAGGACAATACAGTCTGTTTACACTTTTCTAGTTCTGGGATTAAACATGAAATTTCTGAAGTATAACAAAATACCTCGATAAACCTCTATATCTTTTAGCGCGGTAAACTTTGCTTGCTCGATGCAGGATTTTGCGTGATGTCTGTGTGATACGTAATGTGCATGTGATGATGTAGATGCTGACACTTATTGGTTGCCGTAAAAGAAGTTGGTCTGCCCAGACTAGGGAGTTTCTTTTTACTTTAACCTGATTTGCTTGTTTTCTTTGGACTATCACTCAATCCAGTATTAATTCATGGGAACAAAGTCATTACCAATATTCTACATACCCATTGCAGCGTATAAGGCGTCCTGCCTTTTTCAACATTCTTTCCATTTTTGCACCACAGGTCTTTCATTTTGCTTATGAATTTTTTTTAAATCGATGCATACATTTGAGACATCATACCAACCCAACCTGCCCCAATTTAAATGTCCACATCTTCAAAAACTTACCTTCCGATTCTTAGCCACCGCCATTTTATACAATGGCTTCCCGAACAGCATTATAGGTATGCACAAGAAGCCGATCGCTAGGAAAGTCTTCTGTACTTGATCCTGACCAGCATACATCATTGCACGGCATGGCGGCTTATCCTCAGAACTCTTCATAAGTACCATGTTGATGAAGATGATCAGTACTGAGGGGGCACAGGATGTCCCTAGAGCAGGATCTGTAAGAGGAACAGCCGATCGATTCTGTAAAAATCTCACCGTGAAAAGTTAGGTGAAGCGAGCTTAGAGTGAGCTGTCAAGAGTATCAATCCCGAGCATCAGGATGACACTGACAGCTCACTCCACGCTCACTTCACCTAAGTTTTCACGGTGAGATAGTTACAGAATCGCACTGCAGTAATTCGTTTGGTTTTATAACGTTTCTTAAGATAACTCTAATTTATGAATGACGAGCTCAAGGCTTTTTTTTTAATCATATCGTATTTTAAAACGCAATATAACTCGTTGTCTTAACTGGTTTCTGATATTTAAAGCTCATCGAGTCACTAATAATAATAATAATATTTTTTTTATATTTTTAAATGTTTTTATATCTTAATATTAAAAAATATAATTTATATGTATATAGTGAAATAAAGGAGAATAATAATAATAAATTTATTTATTTCAGGTAAATAACACCCATTTCCACACAACATAAATTAATAGAAAACAACAAATAAATAAAATAAAATCAGATAAAACCAAATTAGAGCAAATAAAATGAAATCAATATGAATCCAATCAATCGATGCAATGTATTCAATCGTTCAGTAGATGTGAATTATTCCTTGAGCGCATTGGGTTCTATCTCGTTCAGAAGAAGAAGGATATAGCTTTGAGGGTCAATGCTTTATCAAAGACGTTGGCTTGTTTGGAAAGAACTTAATTTTTTGTTGGGCCCAGTACTCATCAACGCTAAAACCTTTCGCTTACGCAGACATTAGGTTCTCAAGTGAACAGGTGACAGGGCAAGCTTCAATAATAGACTATTGAATATGTAAATATGATATCGTCGACCGTAGGTTCAATTGAGGTAAGGGACAAGATATTCAATGTCCCTTACCTCAATTGAACCTACGGTCGACGATATTATAATATCGCAGTATGTACCTGTCGCAATAGCCGAATACATAATCCACTTCAAAAACATCAGCAAACACAGATACCAAAACAGGAGCAACAGAAACAAGATCTGCGGTAAGTACTGAAGAAATATCATCTCCCGCTTTTTGAAGAAGCTGCAGAAAAAAACAATGTTTATTATAACGTCACCACTTTAAATTGGAAACGTACTAAACATTCTAGTTTCTATGAATACAGTAATTACTTGAAGTTTACCACACTCATAGTTACACCGAAAGCCATATGTATCACGCCGAATATTATCGACAGTTTCATCTTGAACGAGTTTAAGAATATTATATTGTTTGAGGCAAACTGTAAAGAAGAAAATGTATTGTTAGTTAGGTTGAAATTGAAAACTTTCTATCTATTAAGTCTCTTCATCAATCCATTTCAATACATCATTAGACATATTTTTACTTGTATTGCGCGGATTTTCTTTTAAGAATTGAATTTTTGTCTGAAGCTGTGTATGTGTTGGTGGTTTATAAATAAATAAGTTATAGGTAGAATTAAGGTTCTCACCTGCCAAGCAGGGTCCAATCCAAATGGATAAGGCGTCTGTATATACGCAGTTTTTGGATCCAATTCTAACATAGTATGATTCTGTAGAACACCATCTTCATATACATTTCGCCAACTAGTCCCAAAAATATTCAGAGACTTCGAAAACATGTCATTGTATATCAAACCAGTGTATATCGAAAATATTCCCATGAGGAATATAATATATCGTCCGCCAAAGAAAATGTTTCATATTTCGTTGTATGTCTTAACTTTAGCGAATCTTTTCTCGTAAATGACTAGGATAGCTGCAAATGCTGTCATAATGAGCCCACGGCCGACGTCCCCGAACATCACGGCGAAGAGGAATAGGAATGTTATGATCGTGTATAGTGCTGCAAGGATTTAACCACTATTAACTGTTGAACAAATTGATAGGTATGATTTTAGAATAGTACAAGCTACAAGTTTTGCCAACCAGGAACAGACATAAGCAGGGCCAAATTACAAAAAAAAATTGTAAAATATATTTTTTGTTCTTATGTTTCATTTATCGTGTTTAGATATCGTTACCCATCACGATTGTGGAGTTCTGTTAGTTAATTTAATTTGACGCTATGTTTTATTTTTTAAATAGTTTTAGTTAGGTTTACACATAAACTTAAAAATTGAAATGCTTGGTCCAACTAAAAAAAAATTACACTGGCCCCGATTTTGTTGTTCACAAACTAAACTTAATTTAAGTTCAGTGCATCTTTTTCTTTCTATTTCATTATGAAAAGGACAAAAGATAAATATTAGTTAAGTCGTGTCAAATTAAATAATCCATAGACAAGATTAGACGTGATTAAAAAATTGGCTACTAAAAATACGTCAATTTACGTCAGGCGCTGAGTACTTTGACTCGCATGGAACTTAGCTTTTGTGGTGTGTATCAGTGTGGACATTGAATTACATTGTCTGCATTGTTTTTTAAGTAGCGTCGGGTAAAAGAGGTGATATAGAAGTTCGGAGTTAGTTACAAATGGAGCTTGAGGAACTAAAACAATTGAACATTCCATTTGTTTTCTACTCTGAGTTTGGACGTAACTTTGATGAATTAATGTGGCTTCTATTAAGCACAGTTACACCCTACCACTCTGTAAAAGAGTTATATCATTGTGGCGGCATCTACAACGTCACATGCGAACTACGCATCTTACTGACGTCACGCAAAATCCTGCATCGCGCAAGCAAAGATTACCGCGCGCAGATCTATGACGTCATTGGCGTAAATAATATGGCCATATTAATTCAACAGTGTAAAGTTTACATAATTATAAAGATTTTGATATTTCTACATAAGGTGGACTTTAAACGGATAGTTTAGAAAAAAATGTAAAAGAATCAATAAATTATCTACACGACGTAGAAATTATTTTACTTATTGACATATAGCGAATCAAAGATTGTATGTATTTATTTTCTCGACGACTACGAAAAATAATACTCATGTACAGACGCCAGCACATCAAGCTACCCGAAACTGTCAAATTTTCCCAATCAACTTTGAACCTTATATTTTAGCCATAAAATTGAAAATCCATTAAAGAAATTTGACAGATTGTAGTAGCTTAATGTGCTGGCGTCTGTAGCTATGTAATTTTATTCTCAATATTCGAAATTAGGTCGGGGCAAATAAAGGCAAATAAAGGCAAAAAAAATCTTTTAGGTTTAATTTTTTATTTATATAAAATATGTATGTGCCGTTTTGATCGATGACTTGTTGCCATCTTGTGGACAATGCCATGATCCCATTGCTCTAGAAGTTTTGAGATTTTTTATCAAAAAAATCTGACAGGTAGTTTTCACAGTGTTCTTTTGAGGTTAACTTTATGCTTCCTAAAGAGTTCTGAAGTGACCGAAACAGGTGAAAATCTGATGGAGCAAGATCAGGGCTATACGGAGGATGTATCAACACATCCCAGCCAAGCCCTCTCAATTTTTGCTGAGTGGCTATAGATGAATGCGTTCTGGCGTTGTCGTGATGAAACACCATGCCCTTCCTATTCACCAGCTCCGGCCGGTTTTTCTCAATAGCTTCTTTTAACCTCATCAGTTGTTGACAGTAGAGGTCAGAATCGATAGTTTTACCCGGCGGCAAAAGCTCATAGTGGACGATTCCTTTCCAATCCCTCCAAACACACAGCATCACTTTGTTCCGAGTCAGGCCGGGCTTTGCCACGGTCTGTGGGGCTTGCCCATGCTTCGACCACGATCTTTTTCGGACATTCTTATCGTAAGTGATCCATTTTTCATCACCCGTAATCAACCGTTTAAGAAATGGGTCGGAATTATTACGTTTCAACAAAGAATCGCAAATGGAAACACGTTGCATTAAGTTTCTCTCAGTGAGATCATGTGGTACCCAAATATAAAGTTTTTCTTGTACCCAGACGATTGTAAATGCCGTAAAACTGTTTTGTGATCAACATCCAGTTCTTCAGCTAAATCATAACCACTAATATGTCGATCTTGCTCCACTTTTTCAAAAATGGCACTGATTTTATCCGTGACAGGGCGTCCAGAGCGAGCTTCATCCTTCACACTAAAATTTCCTGACTTGAAACGCTTGAACCACATTTGTGCTAGTCGTATTGATACCGCATTAGGTCCGTAAACCGCACAAATTTTATTGGCGGCGTTCGTCGCATTTTTACCGTTTTTGTAATAAAATTTTAAAATGTACCGAATTTCTTCGTCACATACGTTCATTTTGCTTGCTTGAAAAACAATTGAGAAATGGCGGGAACTAGTTTTTTTTTATTTATTGCATCTTTAGAATGTCAACATTTAATAGTATTAAAACCAGCCAGTTACATTCAGTACTGCCAAAGAGGTTTGATTACTAACAGTAGATTCAAAATTCGAAAATATTTTTGCCCCGACCTATTACAATAAACTATTTGCTTTTTAATTTATTGGTTTAAATTGTATCTACCGTAGTATGATGTATAATCGCAACATTTAAGTAACCAAGCGATTGCTTTCGTTAATCGATTTGTTTATTAATTGTTAACTAATTAGATTTGTAATTTTCGTGAGATTTTAGTAGATTTAGATTATCTTTCATGGCTTTTCTTTTTGCTTTTTGTTCGTGATTTTCCACAAGAAATTTATCTAGGGTGTGTTTTGTAATAAAATAACAAGAATGGTCAAAATCTGTTTATTGAGGAATGGCGTAAAAATTGTGTAATTTTTAAATTTGTCTGTCTGTCTGCGTAAATATTTCAGTGTATAATGTAGCTGTACCGTGCCGTTGGTTTACGTGTAGATAAAGGATATTAATAAAGCTCTTATACGAAGTTTGATACAGTAGACTTTGATTTCATTCATATCTTGATATGTCTCATAATATGTTAAGGCCACAAATTGGTCCGTTAAAGTTAGTAACAAAATAATAAAAAATAACTAACAAGAAAAATATAATATTCAACTATAATAATATGATTATTAAAATAAATATTTTGGTGTCACATTAAACAGTTTGACTTTGAATGAAAGCCAGATTGTTTAATGTTAATGATTTAAAAATTATATTCAAAATAAGATCAGATTTTGATCTGAATTAACAAAGTGACTAATTTAGAGATGTACCAACTAGCTGACTGTGATGAAACTTGATTCAAATTCGTTTCTAAAAATCGATTAATTTGATTAATCGGGCAGTTGTAAGGGCCTGTGCACACCACGTTTTTTAAACGCACCGTTGACGCGCGTTTTAGAAACGTGCGTCGACGGCGCGCTTCTATCCTACAGAATGTCTACAGGCTGCGTCTGACTCGCGTGCGTATCGCGTCTGTATCGCTACAAACGCGCGTCAACGGCGCGTTTAAAAAACGTGGTGTGCACAGGCCCTAAGTATATCCCGTTCGCGCTAAGTTCGTCAGTCCGCGTCCTCCCCCCAACCGCCTACCGCACACCTGAGTCACCCTCTAAGTACCGTAAGCAAGTCATCGCAGGTGTGATTATTACTTATTCGGTAACTTAATATTCTTTAGTTTTCTCGATAATTCTCTTTAGTTTTGCTGACGGTCAGCGGCAAACTTAGCGCGAACGGTTAATAATACTAGTTTACACATCTCCATTAAAAATAATAAAATATCACTATCCATGCGATCGTTTTACTAAAAATTACAAAGATGGAACATTCCTTATAATATTTAAAGAGTGAATACTTAATAGTTCGCTAGTTTTGAAGGCACTATAATAATATTTACACGAGAAACGTTTGCTCAACAAACATGCGATATAATATAAAAAGAAAACGTATCTTTGGCTAAAAATAAAAATATAATTGCCGTTTAAACGCGCTCGCACTGTGGTCTAGTGTGTGTGACATCTATTTTGGACTAACGTGTCCTCAACGTACGATGATCTTTCACCTTGAACTACTTTTTTCTGTAGGTGTTGAGCTATTTTTCTTTAATTCCCGGTGTGCGGCCGATTAAATCTATTTTTTTCTTGAAGCTCAATTTTAAAACTTGTTACTAGGACAGTTGAGATTTAATTCGTTTATTACAGTCCAGTCGTCGAGAGAATGTGTGCCTAACAGCTGTCAGTGAGACAATTTTATTATAGTTGCTAATACAGATCAAATTCGCAAAACACGTATTCGTTTGTATGTAACCAAGAAGTTTATAGATAAAAGTGGAGGCTCTTAAATACCTAGGAACGATACAGTGATATGTTTTCTTTGTCTTATGTATGTATTCAGAAAGAGAACATCCGACCACAGTCGGTTTCACTTAGTTATTTTAGAGTGTTGCCTCTATTTTTTCATCTACAAGCTTCTTGTATGTAACTGACATATGTTAAGAACGCATTCTCTCATCGGCCGCATTGTAACTTGTTTATCACAAAGGGAGTGCGTGTAATACGGTCCAATAAATTCACTTAAAACAAACAAAAATATATCATTTCGCTTAATCTAAAGTTAAATATTAAAAGAACATTGTATTTTGATTAATTAAATAATGTGAATACTATCACAACTGCGTTCATGTCGTACGTCACATGACTCTTTAATCGATGTCTTTTGTTCCGATTTTGTACTAAAAGACTCCGAAACTACGTAATTTCGGACATGCCCGTGATTCATTCATTTTTACAATAACACTACTGTATTTAAAGACAATACGTCACGTGTGTGGCAATCACCCTCATTTCGTGTTACTACGTCATAAGGATCCAATTTCGTGTAAACAATTAAAATTCTATAATATTGTCTTCAAATACAGGTTGTTTTTATTACGTTCTGTCATTAATTTATAAAATTTCACCTACTCTACTTACAATTTCTGAAAAATCTAGCAACAAATTCAGAACACTACAAAATTCTAATCTCTAGGTAATTCTACGTTTGTACGTAAATGATATCCGAGAACTAATTTTAGGCTGAAAATAGATGTTGACGCCAGTCGCGATGAAAGATACAAAACATTTAATTGAGTCGAGTAACAATTTTAAATAGTCCATAGTTTTAAAAATAGCCTCGACTTGTTCAAATAATGGCTCACTAGTGTCTGTACTAAAGCACTAATTTGTCTTACACTTTATTGAAGCCAGCATTTCTTAAAATGATCTCCAGAAAAAATCCTGCCATCTAGAAATCAGACAGACATCATAAAATTGATGTTGAAACTGACATATTATCAACTATTCAGCTTGGAATAAGATATCAGCAACTTGTATAGCTGTACCTACAAGGAACTTTTGGCGCGTGGCAGAAATCGGAACTAATGCAGCTATCTTGTTTTATCAATACAATTTCTGTCATAATTTCACAAAATTTTACCAACAGTGCCTGTCAATATCATTCAGGCGCCAAAAGATCTTTGAAGTACTCTAATTCAACCGATTTACATATTCCACTTGTCCATACAATATTTCAAGGCACACTATTGATTCTACGCGACTGACAGTCTACCTAATTCCAGCATCACCAGCATAGCCGAACACCTTCGCAGGTGGTATGTTTGGCTACTTATCCTAATTAGTCTTGTGGTCATTCGGGCGGGCAGCCGTTGGTTTCCGCTGCAGCCTTGCGCTCATCATCTTCGTTCTCCAGGATGTCCGTAAAGCAGAATGGGGCGAAGGCATACCCTTGGCCTTCGTAGAACTTGCTCATGAATTCCACCCTGGAATGAGGGAGAAAGGATTTAACCTTGGAGTTGTATATATTTCTAGACCAGAAATTAATCTGGGAATAGATTTCTTCAACAAAACCTTGCTAATTAAGTATTATTACATCGAAAACTGATTTCCTAAGACACTGTCAAGTTGGTTACTATCCGTTTTATCAACAGGTGCACGAGATATTTTTTCAACAAAACAAAATTGACAGTTTGCTGAAGATTTGTCTTCAGCAATTTGCAGTCATCGTTCTCACAGAACACTGGGTGTGATTTTGTAATATTATTACGGCTTGAGGTGTATAACATGCAGCTCAGAGTTGATATTCAAACTGATGTTAGGAATCCACACTGTTGACAGCTCACTTCACCTAAGGATTCACGGTTAGTTACAGAATACACGATGGTTTTAAATAACTTTACATACCAATGCAACCGCAGTGTATGCAGAAAAGCAGATAGACCTTCCATGAGTACCAGGATGGCCAGCGTGAAGAACGACCACACGGCGAAAATGAGGTACAGCTTGATGGAGTTCACGCCCGGACGTCCCATGCCCATGATGAGGACGCGCTGCCAGAGAACTGCTGATAGCTCTGATGGAGAAAAAGAAAATAATGTTACTTATATATTTCTGGAATCATATCTTACTTTAGATTAGGCTTTTACTGCGTGGCTCTCAAAATGAAGTGTATTAAAATAAGCAACAGCGCTAGTACACATGAGTAGTGATTAACATAACATGTAATAACTACGGTCTCTGGGTCCTGAAATTATTATTAAAGTTTACCCAAATGCCCACAAAACATGTTTCATAATATCCATATATTCATCCTATCGAAGATTCAGATTCTAGTCTTCCATATCAAAGAGAGAATCCTGACAAATTTCACTGAAAAAAGAGTTAAAATTAATTAAAAGAAGAAATTCTATTCATGCTATGACTGCACTTTGCGATATTATAATTTTCATATGTATATTTTATGTCTATCTGTAAAAGAGAAAGACAAAAGATATGCAAACTCACGCGCATGAGCGAGCGACAGCGCCCACAGTCGCAAGTACGAGGCGGTGTGCGACACGGCTCCGAGCACGTACTCGATGGTGTGGATACATTGAGTGATCAGCTCCTCGGCCATGCCGCCGTCGTGGCCTTCCTTTTCTTCCACGTCTCCGCTTTCTACTCCTTGTTGGTATTGCTGGAAGTGGACAAGAAAGTTGGAGATATCAGGCCGTAAAGACAAAATCAAATAAAGACAAGCAAGGATAATACAGTCTGTTTACACTTTTCTAGTTCTGGGATTAAACATGGAATTTCTGAAGTATAACAAAATACCTCGATAAAGCTCTATATCTTTTTGCGCGGTAAACTGCGCTTGCGTGATGACGTATTTTGCATGACGTCGGTGTGATGCGTGATGTGCATATGATGATGTAGATGCCGACACTTATTGGTTGCCGTAAAAGAAGTTGGTCTGCCCAGACTAGGGAGTTTTTTTTTTACTTTAACCTGATTTGCTCGTTTTCTTTGGACTATCACTCAATCCAGTATTAATTCATGAGAACAGAGTCATTACCAATATTCTACATACCCATTGCAGCGTATAAGGCGTCCTGCCTTTTTCAACATTCTTTCCATTTTTGCACCACAGGTCTTTCATGTTGGTTATCAATTTTTTTAAATCGATGCATGCATTTGAGACATCGTACCAACCCAACCTATCCCAATTTAATTGTGTACATCTTCAAAAACTTACCTTCCGCTTCTTAGCCACCGCCATTTTATACAATGGCTTCCCGAACAGCATTATAGGTATGCACAAGAAGCCGATCGCTAGGAAAGTCTTCTGTACTTGATCCTGACCAGCATACATCATTGCACGGCATGGCGGCTTATCCTCAGAACTCTTCATAAGCATCATGTTGATGAAGATGATCAGTACTGAGGGGGCGCAGGATGTCCCTAGAGCAGGATCTGTAAGAGGAACAGTAATTAGTTTGGTTTTATAACGTTTCTAAGATAGCTCTAATTTATGAATAACGAGCTCAAATATAAATGGGCTTTTTTTTAAATCATATGGTATTTTAGTTGACGTGAAATTTGTTTAGTGGATGTGAATTATTCCTTGAGCGCACTTGGGTTCTATCTCGTTCAGAAGAAGAAGGATATAGCTTTGAGGGTCAAAGCTTTATCACAGACGTTGGCATGTTTGGAAAGAACTTATATTTTTTGTTTGGCCCAGTACTCATCAACGCTAAAACCTTTCGCTCACGCAGATATTAGGTTTTCAAGTGAACAGGTGACAGGGCAAGCTTCAATAATAGACTATTGAATATGTAAATATGATATTATAATATCGCAGTATTTACCTGTCGCAATAGCCGAATACATAATCCACTTCAAAAACATCAGCAAACACAGATACCAAAACAGGAGCAACAGAAACAAGATCTGCGGTAAGTACTGAAGAAATATCATCTCCCGCTTTTTGAAGAAGCTGCAGAAAAAAACAATGTTTATTATAACGTCACCACATTAAAATTGGAAACGTACTAAACATTCTAGTTTCTATGAATACAGTAATTACTTGAAGTTTACCACACTCATAGTTACACCGAACGCCATATGTATCACGCCGAATATTATCGACAGTTTCATCTTGAACGAGTTTAAGAATATTATATTGTTTGAGGCAAACTGTAAAGAAGAAAATGTATTGTTAGTTAAGTTGAAATTGAAAACTTTCTATCTATTATCTCTCTTCATCAATCCATTTCCATACATCATTAGACATATTTTTACTTGTGCTTCACGGATTTTCTTTGAAAATTTGATTTTTTTCTGAAGGCTTGGAAAAAAGGAAAAATAGCTTAATTTTATCATATTGAAGAACGTTATTAAGTTTGATTATGGTTGGTTGGTCATTAAGTTTTCTTCTGAATGTACCGTGTATGTAATGTGACTTGATCGTGACCTCGTATGTAATGTAACTTGTGCATTATCCAACAAAAAAACTTAATGTAACTAATCTATAACCTAAGCCTATAAAATGCGGGTTCTATCTAACATATAAAATTCTCGTGTCACAGTGTTAGTTACCATACTCCTTCGAAACGGTTTGACCAATTTTTATGAAATTTTATATGCATATTCAGTAGGTCTGAGAATCGGCTACTATGTATTTGTTTTTTGCAAAACGATGTTTGTGGGGTTAGCTAGTAATTATATAAAACATTGTGGGTTAATGCTGTGTATGTGTTGGTGGTTTATAAATAAATAAGTTATAGGTAAAATTATAGGTAGAATTAAGGTTCTCACCTGCCAAGCAGGGTCCAATCCAAATGGATAAGGCGTTTGTATATATGCAGTTTTCGGATCCAATTCTAACATAGTATGATTCTGTAGAACACCATCTTCATATACATTCCGCCAACTAGTCCCAAAGATATTCAGAGACTTCGAAAACATGTCATTGTATATCAAACCAGTGTATATCGAAAATATTCCCATGAGGAGTATAATGTATCGTCCGCCAAAGAAAATGTTCCATATTTCGTTGTCTGTCTTAGCTTTAGCGAATTTTTTCTCGTAAATGACTAGGATAGCTGCGAAGGCTGTCATAATGAGCCCATGGCCGACGTCCCCGAACATCACGGCGAAGAGGAACGGGAATGTTATGATCGTATATAGTGCTGCAAGGATTAAACCATTATTAACTGGTGAACAAATTGATAGGTATGATTTTAGAATAGTACAAGCTACAAGTTTCACCAACCAAGAACAGGCATAAACAGGGGCATATTTTTTTGCTGTTATGTTTTATTTATCATGTTTATATATCGTTATCCATCACGACTTGTAGTTTTGCTAGTTAATTTAATTTGATGCGATATTTAATTTTTTAATAGTTTTAGTTAGGTTTGTAAGTTTAATATTAATGTAGGTACACATTAACTTAAAAATTGAAATGCATCGTCCAACTAAAAAAAAAAATTACATTGGCCCCGATTCTGTTGTTCACAAATTAAACTAAATTTAAGTTCAGTGCATCTTTTTCTTTCTATTTTATTAAGAAAAGGACAGAAGTTTAGTAGACAGATTAGTTTAGTCGTGTCAAATTAGTCAGCGCCTGACGTAAATTGACATATTTTTAGTAGCTAATTTTTTAATCACGTCTAAACTTGTCTATGGATTATCTAATTTGACAGGACTAAATTAATATTTATCTTCTGTCCTTTTCTTAGTGAAATAGAAAGAAAAAGATGCACTGAACTTAAATTTAGTTTAGTTTGTGAACAACATAATCGGCGCCATTGTATATTTTTGAATGCCTTGAAATATAATATTAAATCTTGCTATTGTTGCAATAGAAGTTGTAAGTTCAGGTTCTGTATCTTGTATATACCATTCATGCATGTTTGTGTTCTAGAACAGTTCAATCTTGGAATTAATCTAATAATGTTCCTTGGTGTTTACCTGGGTTGACTTCTCTGTAGCTGGCGATTCCATAGGAATCAATGAGGTTCTGGAAACCCCTGGTAAACTTGTTGGTTTTGTTGAATGTCGGAGGGATCTCGTTTGTTGGTACGTAGTGTAAGATCGAGGGTATCGGGCTGCCGCTTGCTTTCTGTAAAAGAGACAGGTGACCGTTTATATTATTTGATTGAGTCCTTAGAACATTTAAGCTATTGTATCCCATGAACTCCTATGCCATACAGACGTTCTTTAAAGATTTTGTTAGTACCACGATTAGCCATGTGCGAATTCAGTTAGGAAAAAATATATCACAGTACGGACAGCATATTGTGGGAGTAGTATTTTATAATAATAGCCTAGCCTTTTTATACAAATGGGCAGAATACTGACATTTAAACTACCAGGGTAAATAATTCGAGGTTATTTGGAAGACAACAGAATTTTATTTACACTAGCTCCGTAGGTACTAAATAAAAACAATTGAGCATCAATTCTTACTACTCCATTCTCCAGCGCCTTTTGCACCGCAGTGAGGTCTCGCCTTGGCACCCAGCACTCTGCGATGAGGCACTTCTTGACGATGTCCATACTGAACATGTTGAGCGTGTGGTAGATGGCTTTCTCCTTGCGCACGGCCACCATCCAGGTGCTGATGTCGCGGGCGATGTTGGTGAGGACCAGGCGACGATGGTTCTCTGTTTGTTCCAATACCTGGAAGAACAAACAGATAATAAGTAATTTAATATCAATTGTTAAAAGAAGGCATATTAATAAGATATATAAGCATGGTGGTTGAAAGGTTGAAACCGTCTTCGTTCCCAGTTTGGCAAGTTGGCATCTTATTTTATGCATGCCCCGTTGGTCTTGTGATCGCAAGCGCAACTGCTGAGCGTAGGGTCCTGAGTTCCACTCCGGGGTCAGGCAGTGTTATTGAGTTTTTCCATTAGGAATTTCATGTGATACCCCCGTGCCTCTGCAAGCAGTTTAAGCTGTTGGTCCTGTGCCTGATCTCTCTCCGGTCATGTCGGTTTGTCGTCACATCGGACTATGAGAGTGAAGGAAGAGGGAGTGCACCTGTGTCTGCGCGCACACTTGTGAACTATAATATCTCCCGTTCCGAAGGCTAGTCTCCGTTGAGATTGGCCGCTGTGGCCGAAATACGGTCTGGAGGACTTTAATAATTATGGAATACTACTGTTCTGCTAAAAATTATACCAGCTACTGCATTACTCCTATTAACTTTCTATAACCTTATACACACCATTTCCAAATCCTTGATCCTGGTTCCCACTCCAGCTAACATATCCAGCTGGTCCTTGTACGTCGGAGGGCACGGGTACAGCGTGGCTTTGAACCCAAAGCAGACCTTCTTCACACGCAGCTTGATCTGCTCGCCGTGGAAGAACACTACGAAAACTGTCTTCTGGAGCTCGTGACCCTGGAAAGGAAGATACGGATTTTCTGATACAGAATAGTAAAGATAAGGATGGAAATGTATTGGTAAGGGGTTTATGGGTATATATTTCTTTTTATTTTGACATGTTTTCCAACTGTGAATTAATATTTGCATAGGTAAGTATGTAAAGTCTATTCAAATTTGTTTCAAATTGATGTTATTTCAAGTTAAACAAATATCAACTTTATTTTAATGGTAATTAAGTTGATATCAGAATGACTAGCACTATTGAAAAAGTTATAAAAATGTTTGAAGTTGTCGCGTAAACTGAACTTTATTGTGTAGGACATAAAGTTATTTTTCCATCAACTCATATTTGTTTACATTTTTGGCAAATAAATCGCGAATGCAGATTGGGTACGTAGTTACGTACCTAGTCTGCATTCACACATTCGACTAGCTATCAATGATTTTCTCGCTAGAGAAACGTACTAAAGATTATACGCATACTATAGATAGTGCAATCCACGAAGACGCGCCCCACTATTTTTCCTAATACTTACAGCACAAGTGAGCAACATTCCGCTAGTGTTTTAGTTTTGTCGATACACATAAATTATTATTATTGGCTAATTAGTATCTATCGAAAAAATTAAAATGCTTGCAGAATTGACTACCGATAACCGCTAACGATTAGGAAGAAGAGTGGGGCGCGTCTTCGTGGATTGCACTATCTGTAGCGAGTAATCGCTTGTCGCCAACGCGCACTCGCTGCTCATTGCTCGTCAACTCATTTTTAGCTGCTAGTTCTACTCGCTTCTCGTTAATCGCCGGGGTCAGGTGCCTTAG
The DNA here is from genome assembly GCA_949316385.1 of Globia sparganii. Lineage (NCBI taxonomy): Eukaryota > Metazoa > Arthropoda > Insecta > Lepidoptera > Noctuidae > Globia > Globia sparganii. The sequence goes on from OX438654.1 coordinate 21,951,712, forward strand.
GCTATTTAAAACGATTAACTGCTTATATAGCAATCTGGTAAATATGTTATACGGCCTTATGGATGAAAAATTAAAAGTATTTGAGACATATGTTGTTGATTGGACCTAAGTCCCGTATCCCACGAAGATGGCGCTTGAGACAAACCAAATCGACCTTGTTGCTTGTAGATGAAGATATTACAACTACAACAACAACTTGAGCATAGTCAAGAAATAAGTTGCTTCGAGAATTCTTTTTCTTTCGTGTCGATATGAAATAAGCCACAAACAATTATTTTCAGCAGCGTTGGTAAGAGGTGGACTGCCCCGAAGTATGCCGGACGTACTTATGTATAAATTAAATTAAATTATTATTATTTAAATTAAATTTTTAATTTCTATAAGTAGATACATATTCTTGAATTATTAAAATATTTTCATATGGCATTCGAGTCTGAGCATTTTATTAACAGCAAAGCACAAGAAATATTGGCTACGGAAATCAAGATAGTAGGAAAAAAAAGAACTATATGTTTTCTTTAATATTCCTGTCAGTGTAGAAACATTATTTACTTTTACAATCGTAGCTTCCGGTACAAGCGAACGTTTTTAAAATTATTTAGTATCAAGAATTATTTTACAAATCTGTGAAATGTCTTTATTAGTAACGGAAGTATTGATGGCGTAGAATTCATGTGTTTATTAAAATACTAGCTGCGTCCCGCGGTTTCACCCGCATAAGTTTCGATCACGGGGGAACATTGGGATAAAAAGTCCTATGTGTTAATCCTGGTCATAAACTATCTGTGTGCTAAATTTCATCCAAATCCGTTCAGTAGTTTTTGCGTGAAAGGGTAGCAAATATCCATTCATCTACACAAGCTTTCGTGTTTATAATGTTAATAGGATTTATTATTGAGCGTTATAATGAGACAATCACTATTAGGTAGGCGTTCACTGCTGAATATTATTAATATGAAGATTTACGAGGGTTTTCCATAATTATGATTTTATTGACGGCTAAGTGACTAGGGTTAGGCACAATGGTGCCTAAGAAATGTAAAGGTCCAAACCTTTACATTTCTTAGGCACCATTGTGCCTAAGAACTTACAGCCATTGCTGTAAGTTACTGTTACCTTAAGGTGCCACTCATCCTGCCGGGGCAGCGGGATTGTCCGAAAGGGTTACCGCTGCCCCGGAACATAAAGGGCTAAGGAAGGAACACGGGTGGGTTTTAGTCAGTAAGAGTCTGACACTCCCTTCTGCTCCACCCTGAGCGGGAGGGGTCATTTGATGATTTCCCATCCACAAAAAAAAAAGCCTACATCATCCCACAAAAAAATATTTTATTTGGTACACAGACAGGAAATACAAATAAATAGTTAAAAAAGGAGCATATAGAACTAACAAAGTTTTTTTTTACTAATATTTTTGTGTCACTTTTTAGTTTGTAATTTGTTCTGTACAACGTCTTGGGATTTTATTCTGTAATGTTGTGCATTTAATCTAAATAAATAAATTACAAACAACCAAAAAAAGTAAATCAACAGAAAGAAAGAAAGAAAGAAAATACATTTTTTTTTTCTTTCAACAAAAAAGGAAAGACCTGTGCGAGGCCAAATTTAAAAGCTATCTCAGCATAATGATATTTGATAGAAATAAAAGAATCAGCACTAAGTGTAACAGTGTTTTACAGAATTCATTGAATATACAGGGTTACTTTTCAATGACCAGCCAAATTTAAGGATGTGGTACAGACCATCAAACTAAACAACTTTCTCCATGGGACCAATATCGTAATCGCGAAAAATTTATCAAATGTCCCATAGAAAACTTCAATACCTACTCGACCTAAACGTATGGGACGGCTGAATTTTTATTCGCGATTACGATGTTGGTCCCGTGGAGAAAGTCGTTTAGTTTGATGGTCTGTACTACATCCTTAAATTTGGCTGGTCAATGAACAGTAACGCTATACAATCTGTAACGGAAAAGGTATATACATACAAAGGGCACGCCTTCTTTGGATGATATCAAACGATATAGGAAGGGTTTTTTAATCCTATCGCTACATGTTCGGAAGTTATGAGATTTTTTAATACATTGATACCAGAAACCGAACTTTTCAAATTGAAATAAACACATCACTAGCACTAAAACAGCTGATCGGTGTCAACGAACTATTTGTAAGTAAAGATAAACCTCCTACTCCTGGTATTTCTGAATAAACGGTTCCGCATGTTTATTTTTTATTCACAAAATATTATTACTGACTTTTCCAAAACTTTGATTATGTTTGTGAACTAGCTACCTACAATACAATTAATTGGTCTAGGTATCAAAAGTTAACGAAATATTTAGATACCTGCTTGAATTGTCACGTATCATTTACACACTTGTTGGTTTTTTACGTGGTTGTCCTTTTGTAGAAGATTACTTTGTAGATAATTATTATCTACCTCGTAGTAATCTTCCACCCGCTACCCACCTTTCCATCATACCTACAATACAGTAAATACCTAATTCAAAAACAATATTCCTGTAAATTTCCTAACATTATTTCTAACCTTTTATTTTGGTGGCCATAAAGATGAACGATTTTTTGCTTTAATTCGATTTTTCATTCGATTCACAGATCGAATCCCGTGCTCTTCTTACATCGATCTTCTAAAAATTCATTCAAAAATCGTAATTAAAAAATTTTAAACAACATTTAACACACCTCTGTTTTGTGACATATTTACAGTTGCCAGTCAGGTAGGTACGTCAATAATATTTGATAACCTTTCCAGCGTAATTCAATGACTTTAATTCAGATGGATGACTAATATGTTTCAATCTTCGGACAAGTTAAAAAGTGTCGGCATACTTATGTAATTGATCTTGTTTGAAATAGATAAACCTACCTATTCGCTGTTTATGATTGTCAGCACAATGCTTTGGGCAAATATGAACTTGAACTATTAAGAGCCTTTATTTACACATACGATCCAAGAGATTCGATTCACGTTACTATTGAATCGATTTGCTTGAAGATCGCATTAAAACGATTTTTTCGAAAAATCGACAGCTTGTACAACCATTGAATTGATCATAAAAATCGAATCCTTACGTGCATCCTACCGGCAATTAATTGCTTAAATAAACATTATTATTTGCCATTAGTACTTAGAATAGGAAAAGGATTTAGAAACTATTTTTTTGTCCAACTGAACCCAAAACATCATTTCAATTCACCTCTTCGCAACTTATTCTTCTCCTAGTACAAATAAAATCACAGTGGGTTCCGTTCATAATTTTTAAAATAAGGTTATTTTTTTACTAAATAAGACGTAAATTATTAGCAACAAGTTAATCGTTTTTTTTTATTACAAAATAATACCACGCACTCATAATTTTTGTGTGTAGAACTAACCGAAAGAATTATCGGAGTTCACGGTCTGTCGGTGCTGTTTGAGTGGTACATAGGTTTTATTAGTTTGAGCACGTTTAGTCTTTGTTATTATAATTCAAATAAGAAAATGTCGCAAAATTGCATCTAACTGTCGAAAGAAATTAATAAAAGTACTAGAAGCGCATGAGTAACAGGAATTGTTATTTCCGAATTGAATATCGTTTGCTCACAGAACCCTGATTACGTCGTTACACACACAATGTAACATCGATGTGTGTGTAAACCTGGGTTTTAGGGTACGTGAACCAATTGCGGTCCGTGTAGTTTCAATTACTCCTGGTAAATACAATTTTTATTTCAGACTTATATCGAGATAACGCGAACCCATATTATGATCTTTAATGGATTGAAATGAATGATTTTCCGGAGTTTTGGGAATTTCCGGGATTGCGGGAATATTCTAACGAGATAACCCGGAATGCAAGGGCAACTGAAGGAACAGGGTGGTATTTAGTCAGTAAGAGTCTAACACTTCCTTCAGCCTTCCGCCCCACCCAGGGCGGCAGCTGAGTCATTGATGATTTTCCCACCCAAAAAAGAAAAATGAATGATTTTTCAATTTTGAATTCGTAATTAGTTTGCTCGGTTGTGTTAGATTTACTTAAAAGTTTAACGGAGTTTAGTTGAAATTATTATTAGTATGTAAAATAATCTTGAATAATATTTTTAACAGTAGTGGACACTAATAGGGACAGCTACCCTATAGGTATCAAATTTAACGAAATAATATTTACGTACCAGGATAGCAGGGAATAGGAGCTTCATTTTTGTTATTGCTTTGCTCGTCGCCGTCAGTCGACATCTGTCCTGCGTCTAGTACACTCGTTTTTATCCCTATGATAATTATGCGCATCAGTAATTTGCGAGTTGCCCGAGAACTGTACCGGCGCCGTTTTATTGAGAGTAGACCAGATGCTGAGCGTCGATAGATGCCTTCGTCGGCATGTTTTAGTTTGATCTCGGATGGTACATCGGCTTGGTGCCTCTAACCATAGGTAATCAGGTACCTATGGCGAGTGCTGAGCAACGACGGTCAGCACCCATAGTGCGTGTGTAGTGTACGCAGTGCAGTGTGATACAAATTAAAGTGCGGATTGAGGCCGCTTTCAGGACAATAACACCAGACATGCTACGTAATGTGTGTCCATGAACAAGTGAGCGGCCTTGTGCATACAATACCAAGGTCACCACATCGAACCCCATCTTTAAAAATGTAAGTCAATTTACTAAATTAAGCAAAGCTTTAAGATTTTACTGTTTACTCGGTATAAAGTAATAATAAGGGATGAAACTAGTTAACCTAGGTACCTTCCTAAACTTTGTTACGATTGTATACGTAAGTTTTGTTATTCCAGTTTTTACGTGCAATTTCTGGCTTAATATTAACGAGTAAACTGTAAATCAATAATTAGAATTACACATTAATTTTTACATCACGGTAAAGTACGTATGGCTTATTGCGCGCGCGCGCGGCGGCGGCGGAATATTCCGTCAGTTGGCGCCGACAAACACCGCCTGCGCTGCAGTAGGCTACGGTACTAGGCGCGCAGAGTTACGGAAGAGATTTATCGTGATATTGGCAAGTAACTTAAAAAGTTATTGACCTACGTAGTGCGGTGACACGTTTGTTATGATTTGAATTTAAGAAACCAATGAAACCGAAAATTTGGTATCAATTCTTAGAGTATTTTATTTTGAGTTGAAACTATGTATAGTCACTCTATACCAGCTGTTATATTTACTGCATCAAGATAGCTATAGCCGAAACGATACACGCTGTATAGACCGTAGACGTAAACCTTAATTCTGATCATGTGATAGTCTTCGTTATACGTTGTAGTCAGATAGATTCATGCTCGATAATACGTAAAAGCCACAAGGCTTGCCATTATGAACTGACCTAAATATCGAAATAAGGGTGAACGGAAGTACGTCTTTGTAGGAAAATGTATGGGGATTATAATCGGGACAGTGTTATGTTGACCTTGGTATAACGTATATAAAAGTTTATTTATTTATATACTTATTGTTTTTCTGTAAAATGATGGCCTGAAACACAGGTTTGAATAAACCTAGTTCGGGCGAGTGGCCACCTAAAACTCTAATTCCGAACAATCACTTCATGAACCTGTTATAAAAATAAAAATATTTTAGTTTTAGGTTAATTTTTAGGCACTATAATTGTATGGAAAATTTACTTCTCTTGGCTAAATGTAGGTACACCTTTTTGAAACGTTTTTTATTAAATATTATTATTATATTATATTATTATACAGCGTGTAACGTTAAATGCGAAAAACCTGAAAATAGTTTGTTCATAATTGACTACTGAATCTATTTCAGTAATTTTTAAAATAGGTTTTTTTTTTCAAAAATTATGTATTTTGCCATACTATCCGCCGATTGAGCCAAAGAAGATTAAGTCTTATTTTAAGGTAATAAGACTCAATTTTGAATGCATAAATTGACGCTAGGATCAACACGATTTTCTTAATAAAAATAGTCAGCTTTAAAAAAAAATAGTTTTGGTCATTGTATTATACTTTTAACTCAATGCTCTAATTGGGGTGTATGAGGTTTTGCGCATTTAACGTTACACATTGTGTATTATTATTATATTATTGTGCACAGGGTTGGAAAAAAATCAGTTTTTTTTATATTTTATAAAACAAACAGTTCAAAATGTTTAAAACCACTGTATTTTTGTTTTTTTATACCTTCAGGCATCAATTTCAAATCAATTACAGCGAATAATAATCCATTTCTAAGCTATTTCCTAATTAACATTACTAAAAATTAACAAAACGATATATATTTACTTTTTGTTGCGTATCTCTAATCTAATTATTATTATTATTAACCAATACAAAACACTTTACATACACCTTGTATGTAGGTAGGGAGAGAGCGGGGAATACCCACTAAACCAGTGAATTACTTTCTTTCGACGGCCGACATAGGGACTTTCCCTGCGGTACTTTACTGGCGCTGAGTTACCTATGCAGTGTATAAATATCACAGCCAGTCTGTCTAATACTTCATTTAATAATTCTGTGAAGATGTCAACTCCAGGACGTTAAAAGCATGCAATTTGGGAACAATTCATATCGATTCCTCAAGAAAATACCACGACAATTTGCAATGAAAGGTAGTTTTAAACCCTGTTTTTTCTTCATGTTTTAAATATTGTTTAAAACTTGTTTTAAACTGTGTTTTGAAACACTTAATAAAACAAAAAGTTTTATTTCAAACTATTTTAAACACTGTTTTAAACACGTGTTTTAAAACAACTTCTTTAATCATGCCAACCCTGATTGTGCACCAGAAAACACATAACAAAAAAAACGACTTTACACTATAAAAACACTACAAAAGATACAATAGGCGTCCATGGTGGCATATCTTTGGTCAACTAAAACCAGCCCTTTAGCCCTTTAAATTGCGTGACAGCTTATTATAATTGTATGTAATGTCGCTCCCTTGGGAGTGTACTAAGTTATTTAGGCTTTGTTTTTGTTTCCAGCATACGGGACGGCAATTTTTTCCCTTTATTCACTTCTTATGAAACAACGTACATGAAAATGATGGAGTGTCCTGAGGGGCAATTCTCGTAATTTTTAAGAACGTTCACAGTCTGATCTCAGTCTCAATCTGTCAAAAATACTTCAAATTTCCCTACATTTTGACAAGTTTTTGACATTTGTTTGTCGCCGAGATGAGACTGCGACTAGATTTTGAACGTTTTAAATTAGCAGAATTGGCCTACTGATGTCCTACTGTTTTTTAATAGCAACAAAATTAATTATCAATCTATCTGTACTGTACTTCGGAGAGTGTGCGCAGGAGCTCCACGACCTGATCCCACCATCGCCCTTTTACTAGCGGACTAACAGACAAACTGCAGGGTACCATCCGCACTTGGTTGATATCGCGACAGCATATTATGCGCACATCCAAAGTGTGAAACTCTCTGCCAACGTCTGTGTTCCCTTCCATCTTTAAGAGCCTACACTACCTCAGCTAAAATTCACTCTTTATCTCGCTCGCACGATACTGCTCGCGGAATGAGTGAGAGCGAGACAGACTGCGGTGCTAGGCGGCAGGCAGCGCCAATAGTTTAGGTATTTACTTTTTACGGTGAAAATAATGGTAATTAAAAAAAAGTAAATAACATAAGACCTGCTTTATAGTTAGTTCGGTTAGTATACAAAGTTTCATGATCTAATTTGAAGTATTTTTTTAATACCAGCGGGTTTATTGTTCGGTTTGGAGGTAACTTTGGAATTTTTTTCTATCGAGAAAATTTAATGAAATCATGTTTTCGTCTAACATAAGACCTAGCATTAATCCTCAACTTTACCATGTATTTATTTCAAAATTAATGCTGCAGTATTTTCGACATAACGGAGGATCATGCTAAGCCATTTGAGGTAGTATAGGCCCTTAACCCGTCTGCCTTCAAAGCCAGATCGAACAAGCATCTTCTGGGCACGCTCTTTTCATCATAGACCTCATCCATCGCTTTCCATCAGGCGTGATCGAGGCCAAGAGGGGCTGAGGGGGTACACTCAGCAGTCATAATCAGCCTATAACGTTCCCACTGCTGGGACATAGGTCCCCTCTCGATGAGCGGTAGTTGGCCGTAATCAACCACGAGGGCCCAGTGTGGGTTGGTACATGTCTTCGAATTTTTGGTTCTACGACATGCCGATTTTCTCACGATGTTTTTTTCCATTACGGTTTTGAGAGCAGTTGTGATGAAATAATTTACACAAAGTAAAGCATGACTCGGGGTCGATACCGTTGAGCCACTGATGCTCTTATTTCCTATATATCCACCAAGCCGTATATTATCGAATTTAATGCTCATAAGAATCTCTTTTTAAAATTAACACGTTCCGGAATAGCTTGGTATCTGATATCTACACCACCAGACAGGTTGCTTCCGTTTCTATTAAAAAGGACGACAATTTTCTACGCAAGTGTACCTATAGAAAAGTAAACCCAAACGAACAGATTAAAGTCGAAACAAATCGAAAAACCTGTAAATCAATCAGTTTTCCAAACTTTTGAGAAGACAAGGTCGGTCACAGCCCCATTTCGTGAACGACAGAGATTTATTCCTAACGACGCTTTGACGCGTTCCATGTTTTAGCGTTTTCCAAGAACGTTTATAAAAGCTTTGTAATGGGTAACAACGTCTAGAAAAATCAATATAAACCAGGGGTTAACGACCGGCCACTTGTGGACTCCCATATAAAACACTGGGGCGTTATATTGCAGTTTTGATGCGACTAGATTTGTTAGGTAATTATACTGTTAAGTTTATAAAATTGGAAAGAAAAAATTGGAATTTGAACCGGGCGGGTTTGTGCTTCTGTAACTGTTTAAAGTGCAGTGCGCTATTGTAATTTACAGATAGGAATAAGTTTCAATATCACAACAAAGGACAATGTGCATTGTTTGCCAAGCATTGGAAAGGAACATAATTAATGAATCAGTCAATAGAAGAATGAAATGAAATGAAGAATGAATGAATCAGTTATAGAAGTCTAATATTAGATATAGGCATTTCTAAAAGCACCCTAAGACAAGAGAGAACAATGTTATAACAATTTATTGAAACACACTGTAATTGAAACACATTGTCATTCCGCCTGATGCCTTTAGCATAATAAACCTTTTCGTGAGTAGATTCAATCGGCTTCCAGCAGAATATCATCATTTTCAAAGTTGAACTTTGCAACACCATGTAAGCGACATTAAAAAATCACGTTTTTCCTAATAATTATTTTCCATCGCCCAAAGTATGGTATAGGTAACTACTGAAAATTATTCTTTGTAACATGTGGCTTGCGTGTTCAGTTCACGTGAGGCCAGCGAGCATTTTATGAAGCCTTCATACATGATAATAAACGAATCATTTTGATTTAGATAGGTCAACGCCATTATGCCTGGAGATTTTGGGTTTACATTTACATGTGATGTGGAGTTTTTTGGTCAGTAATTGATGTACTTAGGCTTTTATTTAAATTATTTTTTTGATGTAAAATAAAGCTGGGTAACTGGGTTAGAGATTTGTGGTACCACGCTGACACAGAATACAGCATATTTATGCCATATACTGTTCTCACTGCTAAAACACAGGCCTCCTCTCTGTGAGAGGGAGTGGGTCATCATAATCCACCACGCGGGCCCAGTGCGGGTTGAAAGTTGTCACATATCTTCGAATATTTGGATCTAGGACATGCCGGTTTCCTCATGCAGAATAATACAGTTAAACCCAGTGGTAAGTAAATGTTTTCGTCGATTCAGGTCCTCTGACACAATTTGGAAGCGAGTCGAGCATAGGTATTTCGTAGTGCAGACACCAGTCTCTACTACAACTTTCCAATTGGAAAAACCTATGATATTTTGCCTCGGTGGTTCGATCGCTGGACCACGTTCAGCTATTGCACTTGCAACCTTTAGACCGACGAGATAATCTGGTATTAGTATTTCACTCTGAGAAATTCTGCCAATGAGTGAAAAAAAAGAATAAACATGATCCTTTTTTTTTGGATTGGAAATCATCAAATGACCCCTCCCGGTCTGGGTGGAGCAGAAGGGAGTGTCAGACTCTTACTGAAGACTAAACCTACCCGTGTTCCTTCCTTAGCCCTTTATGTTCCGGGGCAGTGGTACGAGTAACCATTTCGGACAATCCCACCGCCCATATGTTTATCCTTAGATTAGCCTTCAGGGTCAGTTATTCAATCTTCAACCAGTGTCAACTACCAAAGATATACACTCTACAGCCCACAAACTTTCTAATACCCCCAGCAACAATTTATTAGATTAAAGAACACTATAACAGAAGATAAAACTCAAGATTTACTTCCCATTCGTGCCATAATGTTTCCGAGGTATTGCAGCGAGCCGTTATAGACAGAAATAGATAATTTGCTATTTTATTCCAACGATATTGGCAGGCAATATATTTTGTTAACGGCGTCTCTATAAATTTTGCAAGTTTTGCCTTCGATTTTGTGTTATTATTTAGTACCAAACAAGCTTGTATTGTCCCACTGGCCTCCCTCTCCCTTTTCCACACAATTCTGTCTTTTGCGAGTGCCGGCCAGTCCTTACGGTAGGAGTCAAACTCGTCCCGCCATCTTTGTCTTGGCTTGCCGCGACGGCATCGTACGTTTAGTGGGACCCAATCGGTGGTTATCTTAGCCCAATTGTCATCTGACATGCGGCAATCCCAGTTAAGTTTAGCGGGTTCAGGATAACGAACGTTATCTTGGTTATGATGCGCAGTGTTGTGTTCCTTATACGGTCAAAAATTGCTACATAATACTAAATAATTTATTCAATATAGTTGTAAATACACCGTTACATTTTGATCGTTTTAATCCTTAAAATAGGTCATTGTACTCATCATTATGACTAACTTTTACAATGCGACCACTCTGAAATCGTGAAAAAAAAATCAGCTGATCCATATATTTATGTTCGCATAACTCGACATAATGTATGAATCAACAGATTTTTTTTTTCACGTTTCATAGTAAAAGTTGTTCATAATGATGAATATAATGCCCTTTTTAGGATCAAAACGATCAAAATGCAAGTGTGTATACTGCTGATTGCTTTTGGGGTGGCGACCGCGTGCCGGAAGACGTAACATTGGAAGGCCTTCCACAATTCGGGCTGAATTGCGGGGAAGCCTATGTCCTGCAGTGGACGTTTTTCGGCGAAAATGATGATGATGATGATGATACTGCTAGGTTTTAAGTGGCACCAGTGACAGAAAAGGGGAAAGGAAATCGTTTGATTTGGTATGAGCATGTGATTAGGAGGGAGGAAACGCATGTGACTAAAGGATTCATGAATATAAATGTTGATTGATGGAAACGGAGAGGATGGCTGAAGAAAAGATGAATGGATTGTGTGAGAAATGATATAAAAGAGAAGGGAGCGAGTGATAGCGTGACGGTTGACAAGGGAGAAATGAAAGAATAAAAACGTTTTGCGCCAATTCCAGGTAACATGGGACAAGAGCAGGAAGTTGATGATGTTGCTGATACTGCTAATAGAATTGTTCCACAGCTGGACAAAAGTCCCCTCTCATAAATAGAATTAACGACCATTACGCTTGATGACATTTAGATTCAAATTGTGGTGTATAAGGTTAAATGAACAGGTTTTTATAATCCAAATCACTTCAGATTAAGGACTGGTAATTCAAAAATTTATTTTGAGCTATAGTATCAGTTAACTTGGCGGCGTTAATCAATCAAGAGAATATATTATTTAATGAATGATTCACTCAATAAAATACTATCAGCTACTATTACAACAGCTACGTCACGAATTGTGAAATAACAAGGTCTACTTATAACAGCCCATTTTTGTACCTGTGACGTTTTTGTACGCAATATGACGTAACCACGAAGCAAACACTATGTAACCTATCTACCTACTTATAGGTATCATTACTATATGGAAAGGGTTACGGATGTCATAGATGTTAAGCTAAATATACGTTTAAATACGTGGGCTTGCCATGAAGTTTGGGAGTTAGCCGTGAACTTGATTTGAACTCCTGACCTTTTCATAGCACGTCAAATCCGAAAAGAATCAATACAGTTGTTAGTTATCATGTTTGAATAGAATACTTGGGTGGTTAAAACTATGTAGAAGAAACTTCAAACTTTAAAAGATAATACAGTCAAAGTAGTCAAACACTAGTCGAAATAATGGTTTTTAAAATATCCGAACAGGCATCTAAAATCTAGTTTCTTCTAAATATTCTTACGCAAAGCCAAGGGTAGTTTCCTTTTATTGATAAGAATAATAGGACTCATGAAATAGAAACAAATTACGGTCAATGAAGAATAAGAACCAATTTAAAGCTAACGAATCCTAAGAGCCCATTTTATCTTTGTAAAGGCGACCGCAGAGAGTAAATCCCACGAGTGGTGATACTTAAAAGTACATCCACGCGCACCCAGGACAGTACCAGCACCTAAACTTTTGATTTTGTGTCTTATACAAGAAGAAAAAGGTACCTTACCGTGATAGGATCCTTCAAAGGCTCATCAATCTGCGCTTGCTTAAAAAATATATTCCCATGAGATATTCTCCACAGCATCTTCTCAAATGCTGGTATTCTGGCTGTCGTGACCACTCCCGCGATGAACCCAAGATGTCCCAATACCGCATCGTTGTTGTATATCTGTACTGACGCCGATATCTTCCGCTGCGCGCTGTGGTCTTGGAAGAAAGTCTGCATCTTCTCTATTAGTGTCTTCAGCTCTATTAGGGAAAGGTAGTCGCTCTTCAAGTTTCGTGCATTGCGTGTTATCTCCTGAATTTCTCCTTCGATGAAGTCGATCCTTTCCTGGAATATAAAATTGGCTGGTAAGAATTTGTTATGCTGTTCGGGAAAGCGTTGGAAATAGGTTGATTTTTTATCTCTTGTTGATAAAGTTATTGGCCAGTAAGATTAGTTTTTTTATATAGACAAGACGACACGGTGTAGTCTAATGAACCTTCAAATGCCTTGAGGTTTTCATGGGACCTTCTTTGCCTAGCAACCAGACAAATGACGATCGCAAACTAATTTCATGAAGGCAGTGGTCAAATCTATTACCAAATTGCATACACTTTCATATTCGACTATATGTACTGTTAGAATATTAATGGAAATCTGAATGCTTCAGAATAAGTTGTAAAACTAAATGGTTCCGTGGAATATGATGCTGGTAACTGTTGGCACATTTGTAGAAGCCATTAAACAGTAATGGTCACACACATATGAGTTTCATGGAACTCGTAACAAATAGTAAAATCTTGATATTAATGACCACTTTAAGTTATTGCAATTGCATTGATCGATGGAGGAATTTTCGCTTGCTATTGAAGACGATGCGATAATAATTTACAGGCGTATGTTGATGGCAGTGTTAAGTGGTAACCTCTGCCATTTTGACGCGACATTGAAAATATAGCTTCTGTTATCACCATTCGGAGGTTTTTTGAAGGATTTCCATCTTTAATTAAGCCGAAGGCCTGAGAATTTATTTCGACAGACAAGGCAAGAAGTTACTAGTTGTCGGTTTCCGAAGTGAACTTCCATGAAAAGTATGTTGAAATAATAAGTAAGAAGGTTCACATTGTATCTCTTCCATCAATTTTGTACACATAAGGATTTGTGATAGAAAATAGTGAAAACGTTATTAATGAGCTGCGTCTCACACGACCAACTGTAAGTACGTCGCTTGCTTCCGCGTCGCCAGTCCTGACCCTCTTTATATTTTGGCTGCTGAGACCAAAACTACAAACGTAGCGTACAGGAAAGTTTTATAAAAATGTGATTGTTATTTCAGTAAATTGTAGTGTCTCACGACTTCTTCGAAACTAAAACCATCGATCTAAAATCTACAAGCAAATCCTCTGCGCGAATGACTAACAACAGCGCTGGCCGCTCATTTTAACACCTCTACACAGCATAAAGTCATTACCACGCAGTCGGATCCTGCCATCCATTCATCCATTCATCCTTAGCTGCCCATTACGACATCCTCAGACAAGTACAACATGATGTCATGGCAACTCATAAATTACAATAACTCGGTCCTGTGATCCCCGCTACAAATATATCCTGCGCCTGCGCTAGTGGAGGCATCTAATTGGTGTAACCTTGCCGCTAATAATTGTTTCACAGATGTATGACGATTAATAGAGTTATTTATTATACTGAGACTAAACATTTTGTTGTTTTGTAATTACGGGGTAAATATTTTTATTATGGGTGTGTGTGAATGGAGTCTGGTTCTACGAGAAATGGCAAAATATAATAAGCAAGTTTATATTAGTAAGTTACTAACACGATTTGATGAAAATTCTTTTACTACTGGAGTGTATTATTGAACTGAAAAAAAAAAAATTACGTCTTACACATGGCGACACATCAAGCTTATCATTTCAGTTTTAGCTGACCTCGCATTGTATAGGTTTTTCGTACAATCAGAAGCCAGCTTATACTGGTTATGTATAGTTTGATGCGTGCGTTCAGTAATAATTTATATTGTGTTTTAAAGGCACAAATCATAATGCGTTTAGACTCCAAGATGCATGGGATCTAAGCCTAAGCTTTTACCTGCAGTGTATAAATATTTTCCATTTTGATAATAAAATTATTGTGGTAAATAACCATTGACCCATAAACAAAAGCAACCACCGCATTGATTCCACCCACAAACCCATTAACTTCTTACTGTTGTTGTTTCACAAGCCGTAAAATTTTTCAACATCCCACCTCTGTGCTAAATTTCATGAGAATCTGTTCAGCCGTTACGGCGCTATTGAATAAGAAACATGACATACATTTGAACATCGTATTTATAGTAGTAGTATTAAGGTGTCTGGTCTGGCAATAATTATTAAACAGATGCTGGTGTGCGTAGTCTGAATTAATAGTGTTGTTCTTACGTCGTGCATCACTATTAATCTTACTCTTAATGACATCGGCATGTTTTTTTTCAGCAGTTATTTAGTATTCTTCTCTGAGAAGCTATCAACAATCCTTCTTCGTATGTCTGTCGTCGTCTTCATTTATAAAGGCGGCTCGATCGGTAAATATAGTTGGTTGCTATCAGTGGCGTAGCTTTTCCTAAAGGGGCCCTATATCAAATCTTTTTGAGGCCCTTTTCACAGTTCCTATTTTTTTTTTTTTGGAAGTCGTGTGAGAGGAACGGATGTTGCTGTTTGACTCCTACCGAAAACTTCACTGTTCCTTTCAGTGTAGTACCATGAGTCGGGGGCCCGGGAGATACTGGTAGATTCGCCAATTTAGATTTTTTAAAATATTTTTCTGATAATTTTTATGACTTGACCTATTACCCGATTCCGGCTTGACGTCAACTTCTGGGGCCTGTATGACATAATTAAAGATTCACTTATTTATTACAAGCCTCTCAATGATCAATAAGAATTTTAGGTTCTGGATAGTATTTTACAAATTCTTGTTTACATACGTCGGCGTCGCGTCGGGCTCCTGTAGCTCAGGGACCCCGTATAATTGATACAGCTGATACGGCGGTAGCTACGTCCCTGGTTGCTATTCCACCAATTCACACTAAGCGTTTTCAAATGTCCCTTATAATGCGTACAGCAAAAGAGTGGAACACTCTACCTGCGTCTATGTTTCCGAGCGCATACAACCCGAATCTTTTCAAAGTGAGAGTGAACAGGCTTCTTCTGGGTAAGCTCACTCCATCGTCGACTTTGTCTCTGTCATCTCTGACCTAGACTAGAGTGAAGAGCAAACCCATTTCAAATAAAAAAAAAACTTATTTTACAATAGGTTTTGCCCGCGACTTCGTCTGCGTGAAATTTCCTGGAACCGCTGTCCCACCCGTCTTATTTTTTTCTTTTTGCTCGGCCTAAGATTCCTAGCGTGATGTTAAGTGGCCTTCCTCAAGAATTGGGCTATCAAATGCAAAAAAAATCTGACTAGTCGTTCCAGACATGAGCGCGTTCAAAAAACAAACAAATCAAAAAATCTAGTGTATACTAATACACACATAGTGTATAGATACACTTATAATTTTTTTCCACTGCTGGGGTTAACAGCGTTTGTCAACAAAAAAACAAGACTATTCGAAACGAAAGTGACGTCCCGTTGATAGAATAGAATAGAATAGAATAGAATAGATTTTATTTTGCAAATTGACGGACGTGCGGTAAACACGCGGCTATAGTAAATGTATGTATCGTTACTTCGGCATCGACATCTCGTTCTCGTTGACGTCCCGTTGACGTGGCGGTGGACAAACGGCCTCAGGCCTTCTCTCTCTGAAAAGGTGTGGATCCACCACACGGGCTCATTATGGGTGGATTTTAAATTGAGTTGAATTCTATTTCTATTCATAACTATATAATCATACTAGCGACCCGCCCCGGCTTCGCACGGGTGCAATGCTGATACTAAATACACTACATTATACATATAAACCTTCCTCTTCAATCACTCTATCTATTAAAAAAACCGCATCAAAATCCGTTGCGTAGTTTTAAAGATTTAAGCATACATAGGGACAGAGACAGCGACTTTGTTTTATACTATGTAGTGATTCCCCTTTATTCATAAGTGTTGTAGTGATTAGGGACTGTTTAACCATACATTTTTGACGTTAAAAACATCACTTAACTTTAATCACCGTTTATAAATAAATCCCTTCATGTGTTAAAAATAATATTGTCCCTTATTTATTTGTGTCAGTTATTTTAAGACGACACACGTCGTTATTCTGGGGATTTCCCCAAGGAAAATAAATAGTTTTAGCACGAGTCATATGTTTCATAATAGAAATAGTGAAAAACTATTATTATTAGCCTGTGATATCCCACTGCAGGGCAAAGGCCTCCCTACTCTCTTTCCATTTCTCTCTGTTCAAAGCTGCTAAGGACCAGTTCTTGTTGAAGGAGTCCAGCTCATCCCGCCATCACCGTCTGGGCCTGCCACAATGTCGCTTGCCATTAAGAGGGACCCATTGGGTCGTAAGTTTGGCCCATTGTTCGTCTGACATGCGGCATATGTGTCCAGCCTAGTTCCATTATAGCGTGGCTGCTTTCCAAGTGACATCAGTTATCTTTATGATGGAACGGATGGTCGTATTCCTAACCCGGTCTGTTAGTTTGATACCCAGAATACTCCGTTACATAGCCCTCTGGCAAACTATTACTATCATCATTTACATAATGATGGTCTTTATTGCGGTGCTACTAAAAACTTCACTACTGAACTCAGAAAAAATAATGCTTTGATTTATGGGAATTAAAATGCAGATTATTTTTTTTTTAAAGATTAATTTTCTTGGTGTGCTATTTATGAACTGTGAAAACGCAATGCATAACTGTTCACTGTAACATTCAATAAATAACATGGATAAAGTTTCTTAATAGATTTTAGTTTGATTATGATGTTGAACAATTTACTCCCCACTTTCTATAACGAGACTAGGCGACTTCGCAAGGACTATAAATCTGTTTGGCTGGTTAAGTGAACAATGGAGGTTATGCTAGGTACATCAAGCAGCTGGGACGGGTTCTACATTCTCTGAAACAAACGCTCATAGATCCACCATAGCTTCAGTAGCTAGCCAATTAGTCTACCTACAAGATTTTGTACCGCATTTGCTGCAAAGAAATGATTTTGACTTTAACTTCCAGTGTCCCTAATTTCTTTTGAAACGCCTTGATTCCTCTTAAAGAGAAGAAGGAAGAGCAAGGAAGCTTGAGTACCAACAAAATTAGGCAGATTCTGTAAATGGATTTTTTTTTGTTTTGGCTGGAGCGGGAAATCCTCAGTATATGGACATTAGAATGGATATTAGAGGGACCCGTGGCTAAATAATAACAGTCGCACAGGTCGATCGATCAAGTTAAGCTACGCTTGCCGCGGTTGGCCTGTCGATGGGTGACCATCTTTACATACCGAGACCTCTCCGCGCCTTGGAAAGCACGTCAAGCTGTTGGTCCCGGCTGCCTTTCGTGGATCTTTGACAGTCGTTACGGGTCGTCAGAAGCCCGAAAGTCTGACAACCAGTCTTACCAAGGTGTATCGTATTACCTAGTAACTGGGTTGTGGAGGTCAGATAGGCAGTCGCTCCATGTAAAACACTGGTATTCAGCTGCATCCGGTTAGACTGGAAGCCGACCCCAAAATAGTTGGGAAAAGCCTAGGCAGATGATGATGGACATTAGAAGTACCTACCTCTAATATGTTGATCTCCCTGGGACTCAAACTGCAGCGGTCTGGTTTTGGCGGAGGAGGTGGTTCAGGCAGCTCACCGGCTACCCACCGCAGCTTGCGTTCCATTTCACTGCAGCGCCGAACCTCGCTGACGTAACGACGTTGGAAGTCGTTAACGTGGGGGTTTAACTGTGAGAGAATGAAAATAAAGTATAAATAAGAGGTGTAAGGCAATAGTTTTATTAGGGGAATAAATAACGCCGTTACTCCAGATTTTTATCAGTTCCCAGGCACATCACATAATTATTTTCTGATGGCGGGTGAATACAGAATAGCTAAGGGAATCAAAGCATCGTGAAGAAGCTGGCGTGACATACAACCAAAAATTCTAAGACATGTGAGATTCAACAACCCGCTCTGGGACCGCATGGCGTGGCTCTCTGTGAGAGGGAGTGAACCGTATCACTCGTTCTCACAGAGAGGGACCTGCCTGAGTCCCGGTCAGTGGGTCGTCTTGGAAACATTATTATGGTGATTCATTATTTTATGTAAGGTGATATTCTTCATTATAAAGTCGAACCAACTAAAAACAAAGTTTAACCAACTCCATGTGGCTAATGGCCAAGATATAAAAAGTTCAAAAGCAACTCTAATATGCAAAAATAAACGCATTCATTAAAAAAAAATTGCAGAGTAAAAGTTCTGTCCTTTTCAAGGCTCTTTACAACATGCAGATTTCAATATTTTCGTAGCATTAGAAGTTATTCACACTCCAGCCAGCCAATAAAGACAAGCCAGAGGTAAGGAACAAGACTTCTTCCGGGAGATAGGGTCCGTGGGGTCGCTACTGCCCAACAGCTCGCCACATGCTGGCCTGCGGGTTTCTGTATCTCTCTTGGTCTGGCTTCTCACCTTAGACCTGTTCCGGCAAAGTAAACTTTTTGCCTACCTACAGTTCGGAGCGCGCAAGCTCCACCACGACGTCAACGTAGAGATACGACGATGGGGCTATTATTACTATTATAATATAGCTTTATTTATCCATACATTTAAAAATTACACTATAAAGGTTTATAGTAGTAAATATACAGGGTTATTTGTAAAATACCAGCATCCTCTTAAGAGGTCATTGTACTCATCATTATGAACAACTTTTATTATGGGACCAAACCTGAAATCGCGAAAAAAAAATCAGCTGTTCCCTACATTTATGTTCGTGTAACTCGGCAAAATCGTTGGTTTCGTTGGTTTTTATCGCCGTATCAACATCGTCAGTCTGAACCCCGACATTTTTGAAAATCTTTGTTTGTGCGCTAGCATTTTTTGTAGACAGTAGACTCCTCCGACTACATTGATTTTCAGTATAAGTTTGATAATTATATTTATAATTCATATGTAGAATCTGTCTATGTATCAATCTACAAGCATGCAATTTATTTACGTAAGGGATGTAAACATCACTATGTAACGATAGTAAGGTAGAATTAGTACAGTTCTTGCACACAAATTTTAGCAATTTATTTACCCTATTGACATTCAGAGAGTTGTGCTTGTAAATTTGACCTACCAAAACATTTGTGGATTTTAATTCGTTGAGGCTCAGAATGTCAACTTCCCAATTGACATAATGTATAATATAAATAAGTTTGAATATTAATAGGATTGTTATCATTTGTGCCAGCGAATATTATAATAAAATCAGTTTTACTAAAGTCTTTACACATACTTGCACATGATTTCAAGACCTGCTCAGTAGTTGCATCTGGCTTAATAAATGACGTCACGATAAATTTAGACCCCAGATAGTATTGTGGGGTTTTACGAACACCATATCCAGCTTGATCAGCTAAGATCATGACTCGTTGCGTAGCTTCCTTTTGCGAATTAGTTTGTGAAATAGTGGTAGACTGCTGGTTTTCAATGGGGATACATTCAATGTTAGACTCTGTCTTCGACGTGCGAATACACTCATCAATGTGTTGCGAATCAGGAATTGACTTGACGGGGAGTGTGAAAGAGTTACTGATGACCTCTATGACCTCTATCGGCGACTTTGACACCAAGTTTCCCTCAGTAATACGTCCAGATAAAGCTGAGTCAAATGAATTATCGCAGCTATCAATAGCATTCTGTACCAGTTGGACAGTCTTGGGTGGATAATCAGTCACCTTAGGAGAGGGATTTACCTTTGTAGGCGTCGAAAAACAGCTCGTCCTAATTAAATTTAATTGGCGTGAAGGCTTTGGTATCATACTTTTTTTCTCCAGTAAATTTATTTTCTTATATGTTTCAATGAGCTTTTGATATTGCCCAATATCCATCTTCAGACGAAAGTTTTCGCTATTTAGATTATCAATTTCTTGGTGTGCGCTTTCTAGTTCTAAGTTTAATCTTTTTATTGTATCTTTTAGATCTAAGGTGGTGTCGCTTTCATTCAACGATGTGCTCGGCAAACTCATCATTGTAGTATCCAATAACGTGGAATTTTCATTGAAAATATTGTCTAATGTAGTATTGTAAATGTAGGGAACAGCTGATTTTTTTTATTGTATGGCCCCTATAGGGCAGAAAGCTTCCTCCATCTTTATCGCTGTTATCCAGATATGTGTTCTGAAGACGGGCAGTATTGCCACGTTGAATGGCAATTCTAATTCTTTGGTCAAT
This sequence comes from Globia sparganii, assembly GCA_949316385.1. Classification (NCBI taxonomy): domain Eukaryota; kingdom Metazoa; phylum Arthropoda; class Insecta; order Lepidoptera; family Noctuidae; genus Globia; species Globia sparganii. The sequence goes on from OX438654.1 coordinate 21,972,556, forward strand.
CCCTCTGTCACGTGAAGTATCGACCAGTCGGCGAGAAATTTCCTTGATTTTATTTTATTGGCAGCAATTACATAGGTGCATTCACTGCTTTACATAGGTCAGGCTCCACTTCCTGACCTGCTTATAGTCTGGAAGATGACAATTTTTTTTACCAATTTCTCACTACTTGACAGATGTCTTTCACGAGGCTTTCAACTTCCACCTCACCCTGTGTCGCCTTTTTAGTCAAATCGTTATGAAGACTTTGGCAATTTCCGTTGCCGCCTCGACTGCCCTACCTTTGAGCCCGATTGTTATCGATTTTTAATCCAAAACATCAACGCAGAGTTCACCATATTGTGTTGATTTTTAGATAAAGAATCGAATAAATTTCTAAAGTTAGAACAGTTTACAGCACTAAAAAGAAATTTGCGTTCTATATTCCTAGGGAATCCCTCACTTATTGGTAAGCACTGCGTTTCTGCTATATTGAGAGCTCTATGGGTTATTGACGATTGGGTTCAGAAGCACTAATATAAGGACTCGCGTGAATTGGCTTAAAGTGGGCTGTCATTCCATTTGATGCTAGGGATTGACATCATCGACAGCTCATTTCACCTAAGTTTTGACGGAGAGATTTTTACAGAACAAACCTGTCAGAGGAGCCTTTTATTACCTTTAAGGGACCACAGATAACAAGACAGCTGTAAAGCAGTTATGAGTTAACAATAACCGTCCTAACGTCAAGGCTCCCGAACATCGCAATATAACCGAATATCGGCGATCAATTACAATTTATCTGCATTTTATTGGAGGCCGCGCCTTGACGAATAACGCGGACGTATACGTTATGGTTGGCTCCTCCTGTTTTATAGCTTTTTTTCTTTATGTCGGTATCATGTGTCGAAGAGGCTATAATACCTATAAATAAAACATTGATATATATCTTTTCGAGTTGGATGTAGGTGGCAACCTTGGGCAGCGGGATTGTCCGAAATTGTTACCGCTGCCCCAGAACATAAAGGGCTAAGGAAGGAACACGGGGGGGTTTTAGTCAGTAAGAGTCTGACACTCCCTTCTGCTCCACCGAGAGCGGGAAGGGTCAATTGATGATTTCCCATCCTCAAAAAAAAAAAAAAAAGGTGGCAACCTTCTTGCTGTTACTCTCTGGTGTTTTAACGACCATTTTTGATAAGATAAATTAATACTGTTTCTGCAGCTTAGCAGCAGCGAATAGTGGCGAAAGTGGCGGCAGTAAGCAAACTGAAGTGACAGTGGGGCTGACCATGTTTTTCGAAGAACCGATGGCCTGTGGAGTAGACAATTCCTGGAGTGGAGAATATATGGTTGTATCGGCAAGCGTAGTGTGGGACGCCCCCCAGCTAGATGGACCGACGACCTAAAGAAGGTGGCTGGAACAGACTGAGTGCGGAAGGCGGCGGACAAGGTGTTGTTGCGCAGCCTGGGTGAGGCATATCTCCAGAACTAGACTACAATAGGCTGAGTTCATTGACTAGTGGCGAATAGCATTATAAAAGTCAAACAAAATTCGAGCAGCGTATTGTCAAAAAAATGTATACGAAAGTAATTAAATTCTTAAAAAAAAAAAAAATTAACTACGTTGGTCTTCTGCTAATTAATTAATTAAGGCTATGTTTCTTTATAAAAAAACCTTGTGACAGAAATCTAAACTCCAGCCATCTTCTGAGTTAAAATCCTTATTTATGATGGCATGAATACGCATTGGTGGACGAATTCATTCAGGTCTCAATGTGAACTATCGCTATTTATCACACAATGGACCACTTCCCATTTCACGAGATCGTTGTGCTCGACCATTCATTGAGTATTGCGCAATAAACTTTCTTGGTACTATAGTTGTGCCTTACATACGTTAGTTATGTACGTTAAGCTGTTCCCCGCTGTCATTCGTGGATCTTTGACAGTCGTTACGGGTCATCAGAAGCCCGAAAGACTGACAACCAGTCTTACCAAGGGGTATCGTATTGGCCGTAACTGGGTTGTGCAGGTCAGATAGGCAGTCGCTCCATGTAAAACACTGGTACTCAGCTGCGTTCGGTTAGACTGGAAGCCGACCATTACATAGTTGGGAAGTCTAGGTAGATGATGATGACGTTGGTTATGTAACATTTCTAGATCGACTGAAACATTCTCTTCAATTATTTGCAAAAGATATCATCACGCCTATTTTGCCTGAAGAGTTAGGAAGAGGTACAGTCACCAAAGAGATAAGTAACCGTCGTCAGGTATAGTTTGAAGTTTAGTGAGAAACCGATAGATGTTTTCGAATGAAATTTAATTTGATAAATTAATTGTTTGTTTTCTATTAATAACATCAAATTTTATTCGGAAACATTAATCGGTTTCTCACTTAAATTCAACTATATCCTACGACAATGGTTATTTATCTACTTTGGTGACTGTACCTACAGTGCACCCATATTTCGACAGATAAGTGTGTTGTGTGTTCAGTGTCGACAGCACAGATATAGATAGACCTAGATAAAGCAACAAAGCAAGTATCACGATCTGTATGAAAACCAAGCGTGCCATTTAATGACTACCTACTGTGACGTCACAAGCACTCTTTCTTACTCACGCTCACCCAGCCAGTTGTATTCAGCCTATCGATTCTGTAAAAATCTCACCGTGATAACATGGGTGAAGTGAGCTGTCAATGGAGGCAATCCATAACATCAGGTGGAATGACAGCTCACTTCACCTTAGTTTTCACGGTGAGATTTATACAGAATAGCACTGCAGGACAGAGCGCGAAAGTGGTGGCTTACGATTTTTGTACGTAAGACGGTGCGATTTTTGGCGCGCGAAGTAGTTGTTCTTGCGTTATCTAGGTGTATCTATATAGTCGACAACGAATTGTCTTTAAATATGAGACCGAAAGTAGGTACAGACAGTAATTGGAAAAACATACAAAAATATAATATTGATGATTGTGCAATGTTAGATTGTGATTAGTGGGTCTATCCTTTATACAAAAATTGTAGAAGGTAGTTACAAATAGTTTTTTTAACTTTTGGAGGCGATAAACTATTAGACTTCTAAGTATTTAACAAACGTTTCTTCAATATATTATTTTAAACAAATTGCAGCATTCCTTCGTCAGAGCCACATCCAACAAAGGTAATGTTTAAAGTTATTCCAAGTTTAATTATAAGACACATATATTGTTACCTATGTGCAACCCTGTTGGCATAATAAAAGACGTTACTAATAACGGCCATTTTGTTTTCTTATCACGATAGGTAATCGATAATTATAAAGCGTACGTTGTTAAAATGTTAGTAATAAACTTTCTCCGGAGCGTAAACTTTGTAATTGATTATAATCTCGCGTTTTATATAGATTTTATGTACAAAATTGATGAATCAAGAAAGTGAGATGATACAGTAGAACTAGTAGAACAGTAGTACTTTTGTTTTCACCAGACATGATACAGTAGAATGTCTGGTGAAAACAAAAGTGTATATGTGATCGTCTTACTCGAATTTTAAATGCAAGTGGTGTTTAAAGAAGGCAGTATGGAATAACATCTCCGCTAATATAAACATGCCAATATGCTCTCCGGGTATTAAATATAGCCTGCATGGGGAAAAAATAGGGTGCATTTATTTATTGTTTTTATTTTTATAAATGGTATCTCGCATTTCAACCTAGAAGATTGTCGGCTGCTTAACTAGGCTTGCCTGTACCTCAATAAATTAATGCCTACAGCCAAGGGTTAAAAAACTTAGCGATTACACGCTAAGGGCATCCTCTGTGGGGTACGGACTTAGGCTTAAGACTATGCCAACCGCACAGTGGCGCCCTCATCGTTTGTTTGGTTATTTCATACAATTAAGAAAGAAAATGCAGAAAATAAGCACGTTAAGTTGTGCTTTACAAGATTATACGTTAATATTATTAGAAATAGTAGTTTTATATTGTTTATTTTTATTATAATCCTTAAAACGGAATATAGTGGTCACTGTTAACAAACAATATAAAACTACCGTTTCTAATAATATTAACGTATAATCTTGTGAAACACAACCTAACGTGCTTATTTTCTGCATTTACTTTCTTAATTGTATGAAATAACCAAACAAACGATGAGGGCGCCACTGTGCGGTCGGCATAGTCTTAAGACGTTTCTGGGGAAGGGTAACACGGGGCAGGCTGAATCGGAATAAAAAATAGGGTGCGTCGAAGTCCGGCACACCTTGGAAATTCAGCATTGTTGTCAACCTTTCTGACTGGCAAATCTTATCTTAACGGCAGGATATTTTCCTGTAGGACACGAAGTACGAAAGAATGAGATGACATAATATATTCCTCGGTACGGTCTACATTTCGGCCATGCCGCATGTTTTTTCCCATGTTGTTATTTTGTTTTTTTGCTTGTGTTTATTTTTATGCGTCATGTTTGCCACAAATATACCGAGTATGGGAGTATCGTATTACCCAGTAACTGGGTTGTGGAGGTCAGATAGGCAGTGGCTCCATGTAAAATACTGGTATTCAGGTTAGACTGGAAGCCGACCCAAACATAGTTGGGAAAAGGCTAGGTAGATGATGATGATGTTTGCCACAAATAAACGTATTTTCTTTCTGTTATTTTTTCTTTCGGCCAATCTCAGCAGAGAAGCCTTCGGCGCGGGAAGTATTATAGTGCACAAGTGTGTGCGCAGACACAGGTGTACTTGTCCGATAACATATTCACTATGACCACTTAACGATTCCTTACTTCAAATCGACGCCAATTCCTTAGCTATTCCCGCCAATCTCGCGCGTTGTTTTCGCGCGGTTTCGTTCATTGCGTCATCTATACTAATATTATAAAGAGGAAAGGTTTGTATGTATGTTTGTAACGAATTGGCTCAAAAAGTACTGGACCGATTTTAAAAATTCTTTCACCATTTGAATACTACATTATCACTGATTATTATAGGCTTTTTTTTTTCTTTTTTTTTCCACCCGTGTGAAGCCGGGACGGACCGCTAGTAGGGAATAAGATGCTACTGAGTTCGGTTGCTCAAGATGACATAGGAAAGCTACGAATATATTGTATAATCATTTTATTATCATCATCAATCTAGAATAATTTTCCAACGATTTTTACATTAACGTTCAAGACCACAACTACCATATTTAGGTATTGCATAAATTATACTTACAAAGCCATCACGATGCTATGTTAAGTACATCATATGACTTTAATATAGTCAACAAGGTGTCTCATGATAACACTTTACAAAGTGCGATGTAAAGTGAAGTAGTCATTGTCGTTTCAATTAAAAACAATAATTCTTTGTATAAGTGGGCACAATTGGACGGGTCAGGAGTATGTGCGATTGTGAGACTTGGTCTTATATTGGATTACGTCCTTAATGATAGCTTACACATATAAAAATTATGTCCAGTGCTTGACCAAATCAACCAATAGGTTCATCATCATCATCAGCCTACAGCAGTCCACTGCTGGACATCGGCCTGTCCACTTGCACTTCATTCAGCTCGATTCTTGGTAACTCTCATTTCATCCAGCTGCTACCAGCTAACCTGCGAAAATCCTTGCTCAATCTAGCCTGAGGGCGTTCTACCTTACTTTTACCGATTCGCGGTATCCACTCAGGAACACGTGTCGTAACCCAACGGTTATCGGTTTTACGCCAAATATGGCCGGTCCATTGCCAATATGTACATTAAAAACGAAAATTCCTGACTCACCGACTCATCAATGCTAAGCCCAAACCCTTGAATCGAGGAAGCTGAAGATGTTTGACGTTTATAACAAGGAATATGGTCGGGTTTATCGAAATTCCAACGAAGGGCATATAGAGTGGACAAAGTCAATGGCAAAAAAACAGTGGAATAAGCACCAGCCAGAACCAGATGGATGGATGATCTAAAAAGGATCGTGAGTAAAACTAGGGTCTACTAGGGGTGTCCCTGGGGTGGTCACGGCGTGCTATGTGTTCTGGTGCGCCGGTGAAGGGGAGTACTCCCCAGACGAGGGTCCGGTGACGGACAGCCGCGGCGGGTTCACAGATGAGTGCTAACGCGTGCCCGTGTTCCCGCCATAAGCGGCGGACGAGGACACCGTGGAGTTTTAGTGGGTTAGAGTCCCACATAACTGCACTATCTCCCTGTGGTAGTGCAGTATGCATGAGCATTTCTCCACGTTAAAAAAAAAGGGTCTACTAGGGGTCTAGTTAGGGGTCAGGGGAGCATAATATAAAAGGGAGTAGGCCTATACAAAGCAGTCGGTGGCAGAAGGTTGTCAATGATGATGTAAGTGAGGCCTAATTCAGTGCTATAATTCTAGGGAGCTCTGTGAGGAAGTTAGAAGTGAAGTAGTGGTTATATAACGAATAATATGGATTCTGTAATAGTTATATAAGCAACTATTTGAATACCTATATCTATATGTACAGTTGCATACAAGACTTTATCTACACCCATGATATGAATCCTCTATAAAAGGTTCTGAAACAGTTTTTTGCAATACTATTACTTATCGAACAAAAATGGCAGCCGGCGGGATACGACGTGAATTTGCATAACCTTTATGTTCTTCTTTTAAATTACGGCGCTGTGGTAATGAAACGCGCGTGCATGAGAATGTTCTTTTTTTGAAAAAGAGTTGCATAATGATATTTAGTACAACATTATAACACTCGTTTGGATGATATTATGGTTACTATGACATTGGTTTTTTTAAATGTTTGCAATGGCCCCGATTTTGTTGTTCACAAACTAAACTAAATTTAAGTTCAGTGCATCTTTTTCTTTCCATTTCATTATGAAAAGGACAGAAGATAAATATTAGTTTAGTCCTGTCAAATTAGTCAGCGCCTGACGTAAATTGACGTATTTTTAGTAGCCAATTTTTTAATCGCGTCTAAACTTGTCTATGGATTATCTAATTTGACAGCACTAAACTAATATTTATCTTCTGTCCTTTTCATAATGCAATAGAAAGAAAAAGATGCACTAAACATAAATTTAGTTTAGTTTGTAAACAACAGAATCGGGGCCAATAAGCTGTTTCAGAAACTTATAAAGAGGATTTAAAGCATGGGTGTAGATAAATGTATGTATGTCAACAAGACGCCTCTCTGTGTATCTGATAAATCCAGTTTTATTTGTCACTGTCACAACTTATTATTCCTGTATCTGATCAACTCGATAACCACATAGAACTACGTGATTTGGTTTTTAAATTCATAAGTATATGCTAATGTTCTCTGTTTAGGCTATGATCTGTTGTGTTGTGTTAAGTAATATATTTCTCAGCACCTAGCTATTAATAAGGGACCTATAGTGTGATGACATGCACGTGAAGTATTATATACGTTTTATTACACAATACTAGTAATCACTCTTATAAAATTATCAGCATCCACATATGGAGTGCTATCTCAACTGGTGACCCGCGTGTTACGTGTGACCTTTTGATTGTGATACTACTGTTGTTAAAAAAATCATAAAGTTAAATGTTTATCCAAGTTACATCTCTCTTCCTGTTTAGGTATTACATTAATTTAAGGATGGATTAGCGAAAACTTTACTATTATAAACGCACTGGAGTTTCTTTCACATAGTGGAGTTTCTTGCTGGCTCTAGAAAACCAATTGGAACCGTACACCTAGATTCTGAGGTGTACCCACCGCGTGGCTTTGCTCACTTGACTGTCTATTCTATTTGAAATATATAAGTCAATCGGAACGTAAATTTTATAGTATACTAGCTGCGCCCCGTGGTTTCTCCTGCATAAGTTTCAATCCCGTAGGAATATCGGTTTAAAAACTATCCTGTGTCCTTTCCCGGGACTCAAATTATCTCTATGCCAAATTTCATCTAAATCGGTTCAGCGGTTTAAGCGTGAAGAGGTAAGAGACAGACAGACACACACTCGCATTTATAAGATTAGTATGGATTCGTAAAATCCTCTACAAAATCAGTTGATTTTGTTAATATAAATTAAAAACTTGAATGTAAACGCATGTCCTTATCATTTTCATTTCAATGCAGTGAGAGAGCAATAGAAGATTGTTTCATTTTTATTAGCTATTGAAATTATAATAATTTGGTCTATCATAGTAGGTACCGTGATATTACCAAAATGATAAATCCGTTAATGAAGAGTTAAAGTTGAAGTTGATAGTACTACTCGTCATGAAATATTTATTTCAGAGCAGATAGAAATAAATATTTTTTATCAACAAAGTCTTCGGCGAAGATTCTCATCGTGAGTTCTATAAATAAATTGACTGTTGAATCCGATTATTGGTACTCAACGCTCAAACAGTATAGGGATAAGGGAAGTAGGTTAGGAAAAAAGGTACAGATGCCAGCACATCAAGATACTAAAATCTGTCAAATTTCTTGAATAGATTTTCAACTTTATCGCTAAAGAATAAAGTTCAAAGTTGATTGGGAAAATTTGACAGTTTCGGGTAGCTTGATGTGCTGGCGTCTGTACATTTAATAACAATTTGATCTGTGTAAACTCACGAGTCCACGATTAGTAAGCACTTACGTAGGTACTACGAGAGTACACGAGTGACTGATAAAGTTGAGTGCATTCTTTAAGGAACTGCCAATCGATTCTGTAAAAATCTCACCGTGATAACTAAGGTGAAGTGAGCGTGAAGTGAGCTATCAATAGGGGCAATCCCTAACATCAGGTGGAATGACAGCTCACTTCACCTTATTTTTCTCGGTGAGATTTTTACTGAATAGCACTGCTGTACCTAAACCTGCTCGGTATATCTCCTGGTATATACCACCTGGCACAGATACATATTGCTGACTTTTATCATAAGACACGTATCGACAGGAATCTTCGGCGATTATCACACTGCACCGCGCTTCGTCGAGTAGTGCGGGGCAGACATAGCAAACAGTCTGCGCGCGGGAGCACATTTAATCCGGCCTGTGTGTGTATGTGTAGACAGCACGTTTCGCCGAAGACTTTGTAGATAGTAAACATTGTTTGTTGATATCTCAGTCCATAGGAAGCACTGCTGACAGAGATCTCTGTTCATAGATTCAAACGCACAACACAACAACAACATGTGGTTGGTTCTTGCCGTAAACTTTGTTCTCATAAACCACTGTTTCCAGATACCTTGGTTCAAAAGCGCAACGTAGGATGCAAGAGCGAGCGAAGGGCACCCCGAGGTTAGGTTTGGTTCGGTTACTTTATGTGAAGACTGTATAGCCTACTCTATGCCTCTATATGGTCATTGATTAACGTGACGTTGCCAAGCAACGTTATTCTTAATATATTTAAATATATTGGATTGCTCATGTCACATTTCTTCGTCTAGCATTTTATGTATTTCTATAATTAATTATTCTACTAAATAATACACAGTTCGGCTCTAATACATTGGTTTATTCTTGACAGTGTATACACGGCAATACAAATTTCCACTGCACACCGCTGTACATAAGTTTCGAGTCACCACTCTAAAACTTAATACTTTAAACCCTTTACACAGAAATAGGAGCCCCGCGGAGCTCTGTTGACATAGGATGCAAGAGCGAGCGAATGAACCAAAGGTAGCAGTACGCTTGCAACCATTAGACCAACGAGGCAGTCCTCCACATTATTATGCAAACAATGGTAATTTATTTATTGTTAGTCATCATCCGCCTAGATTTTTCACAACTATGTTGGGATCGGCTTCCAGTCTTACCGGATGCAGCTGAATTCCAGTATTTTACATGGACTGACTGTCTATCTGACCTCCACAACCCAGTTACTGGGTAATACAAGTATGATACCTCTTGGTAGAACTGGTTGTCAGACTTTCAGGCTAGTAGTGCCTTATTATCAATATTTCGTACCATTTTTTAAGCTATTAATTTTTTCTAAAAAAATCAGTATTCTGGTTTTAGTAAAATTGTTTATTTTATTATTTTAAGACTGATAACAGCTGTACAGTTTAAAGTGATAACCTAATCGTCATATACCGTCACACTTAAAGGCATAAACAATGATGACGCTCGTTCTAAAGGATTCGCCATTCGACTCTCAAGATGATAAACAAGTGTTGCGGCCAGTCATAAAATAAAAGTGACGTTAGCGGGGATGGAAAACGTTACAGGAGGTTTTACCAGAAAACTTATTTCACCCGCCAAGCAACACTCGTGTTACAGGTAAACTAAAAGTAAATATCATCTATGCAGAATATCCATAGATGGTCTTATTCGTCATGTCGAAGATTCCATTTATACCTATAGATATCTAAGTTAATAATAAAGCTGAAGAGTATGTTTGTTTTTTTGTTTGAACGCGCTAATCTTTGGGTAGTTCCAGAGATTAGCGCGACCGGAATTCGATCAGTTTGACAGGATTAGCATTGGCCTCACAAAAGGTCTTCTATAATGCAGGTATTATTTGCACAAGAAGCACGAGAAGATCGCCGCAGGAGACGCCCTGGGCGTCGGGAATCGACAGCCGATTACCGGCCTCCGTAGGCGCGGGCTTGCGGATGGCGAGCAATGGTAAGGACCAGGCCCGGGTCGACGGCGCGTTGTGTTCCACGCGCGCCTCAAAGAGATGTCAGCCAGCAGCAACTGACGGGGTCTGCTAGGGCCAATGCATGCCAGGGTCGCGGGTTGTTCGAAAGAGATTCCGTGGCCCTTGGCACAGGCAACTGAAGGAACACGGGTGGGTTTTAGCCAGTAAAAGTCTGACACGCCCTCCCGCTCCGCCCAGAGCGGGAGAAGTTATTTGATAATTCCCCACCCTCAAAAAAAAAAAAACACGAGAAGAGGTGACATATCAGTGAGTTACCGTCTGTGATATAGTACTGTGACTCATCGGAGTACCCCCCCTTGACTAAGTTGTACCTGCAGAAGTCCACCTGGCTTCTAAAGGCTAATTTCACCATTGAAACTGAACGCAATCAGGACATCTAAACCGAGCTTAAGAGCTGTCAGTGTGAATATTCTATAGCAATAATGGCAGCTCTTGAACGCGGTTTAGATGTGCGGATCACGTTCAGTTTCATTGATAAAATTCGCCCTTAGTGGGTTAAGGGATATCCAGGTGGGCTGTAACCCTTTTATAGGGTGTGGGTCATCGGCCCGTTTGTCAACTAATAACATTAAAATACCCGGGAATGTTCCCGTAGCCATCATATTTTTATCGATAAAGGTGTGTTTATTTTGATACGAGAGTGCGTTACAGTTATGTAAGTCGGAGGCTCGGAGGTGGCTTGTAAACTGTGGGGTTTGGCCGCTGTCAATATTGTTCACTTGTACCCACAGCTACATATCAAGCTATACATTTTCAGTATAAGCTGACTTCTCATTGGACGAAGAGCCTATACATTGCGAGGCCAGCTTAAACTGGAAATATATAGCTTGAGCTGCTAGATATGTCGCCGTGTGTACAGTGCTGTCTTAAAATATTGGATGATTGGTAGCACCGATTATTTTTTATGTACTTATACCTTTAAATGGTTGCCAAGCAGTGGATACTAAAGATATAGTTTCTGGGTGGTGGTTCCTTTTTGTTGAGAGCTTTATCTATTCCGTAGTTGAGACAACTGAAAAACGAAAAAAGTCGACTGCAATATTTGGCATCAATCACCTAGTTTCCGATTAGGTTTTTATGTTGATTTAACTTATTACGTAAGACTAGAAGTCAACGACTTCTTCAAAATTCAAAAGTGCCTTTAAATGGTTTAATTGAAATAAATGCTTTGAGTTTGAGATTGACACAAAACACTTGGAAATAGGCCAGAAAGTTACGTTTCTTTTACCTTCTAAAGTAGATTTTCCTCTTATTATATGATTACTACCCGAATATGTGCTGTTCACGCGGGTTTTTACTAAGAACCTTAACTCTGTGCTTTGGCTTTTTAATGCCTAGGGCTCGTTCAGTGACTTCAAGGGCAAGACGCTCAATATTAAACGTAACCTAATCAAAATTAATTACTTGAAATTCCGTATAGACCTTCACCTTCGTGAAACGATCAATCGTTAATAAGCCAGCCTTCATGAAAGTAATTTATAAATCAGTAGGAATGGCTGAATTATACACAAGCTGAGCCAGGTGCAATCGATAGTTTGTTGATGAGCTTACAACGACAGAAGTCCCATTTTGAATAACAAGGAAGTGAATAGGTGTGGGCGAACAACGTAAGGGTTTCGAACAAAAGATTCTGGCAATTTTAGCGATTCCAGTTTTCGTTGAGTGTAGATATAAGAACACCTTTGAGTAAATAATTTCATCACCATCACTGCTCTCAGAACAGTGAAGGAAAACATCGTGAGGAAACTGGCATGTTCTAGAACCGAAAATTCGCAGACATGTGACATGTACTAACTCGCGCTGGGCACGCGTGGTAGATTACAGCCCACTCCCTCTCGAAGAGACGAGGCTTGTGTCCCAGCAGTCTCGTATAGGCTGATTATACTAAGAACAACCGTCTTAATTAGGTCGAGAATAAAACTTTGAAAGTACTGGGGGAGGCAAGTTCTTATCCTATCTTCTTCTGCCTTTTGGCTGTGCGTTACATCACTGCCTTTCATTTTACCCACCATCATCACCCAGAGCCGTTTCCATTGCGTTCCCCTCCTGCTCATACGAGTACCTTTGTAAATTTTCTGTTTCGTGCCATCTGTTTCATAGGCAGTTGAAATTTTAACATCTACCTAGCCTTTTCCCAACTATGTTGGGGTCAGCTTCCAGTCTAACCGGATGCAGCTGAATACCAGTATTTTACATGGAGCGACTGCCTATCTGACCTCCACAACCCAGTTACTGGATAATACGATACTGCTTGGTAAGACTGGTTGTCAGACTTTCGGGCTTCTGACTACCCGTAACGACTGTCAAAGATCCACGAATGACAGCCGGGACCAACGGCTTAACGTGCTTTCTGAGGCACGGAGGGGTCACGGAATGTAAGGATGGTCACCCATCTACAGACCAACTGCGGCAAGCGTAGCTTAGCCTGATCGATCGACTTATGCGGCTGTTATTATTCAGCCACGGTTAGTTGAAATTTTAACATGACCATATCAAATCATTTCAGCATATTAAATGAAACGAACTATTTAGGCCTTCTAAACAATCTGTCACACGACACAAGTCACGAAAAACACAGACACTCCATAATGGTGCATAATGGTTGACGTGGCACGCGAAATCAGAGGGGTGGACATGTCGGCCCAAATATTATCCAGGTTTGAAGTGACGGAAGTATCTGTTGTCCTTGTCTATGATATAGGTAGACGGTGACCTAAAATAACGAATATTAATTCAGTTTCGTGACGTCTAAACCGCGAAGTGAAACAGGGAAGCGGAACGGAAAATAATTTGGGAAAGTGGCTTGAGGTGTCCCTCAGTGACTTTAGTTTTTATATGTATATAAATGAAAGAGGCAAATTTGCTAAATTCCTCATGGCTTACCGATCGTTATTGGTTAATGGTGGGATTCTTGTATCTTTGCCAATATTAAAGTTCAACGTGGTTTTGAGTAGGCATTGGAATTTTGTCTGAACTGTGTGTAAGTTTTAATTCAACAGAATTTCACATAATTTATTGTATTTTATTTTATATTTTTTAATTCATATGTACGGTCACCAAGGGAGATAAGTAACCAGGGTCATCGGATATATACCTAGTTGAAGTTTAGTAAGAAACCGATCGATGTTTTCGAATGAAATTAAATTTGTTAAATGAACTGTTTGTTTTCTATTAATTAAATTAAATTTTATTCCAAAACATCCACCGGTTTCAACTATATACGACCCTGGTTACTTATTTCCTTTGGTGACAGTATACACGGCGATACATCAAGCTATACTTTTCCAGTTTTTGCTGACCTCGCATTGTATAAATTTTTCGTGCAATCAGAAGTCGTCTTATACTGGTTATGTACAGCTTGCTGTGCGTACTTTTTGAGTTTAACTTGGACATCATCGACAACGGTGAAGCAAAACATCGTAAGGAAACTTTGACTTATAGCTAATATAAGTTGAAAAATGCGAACCTGTCTTGAGCAAGTGTGATGATCAGTGCTCATGCCTTTTCTGTATGGGAAGAGGCCCCAGAAGTCGGACAGTTGGCTGGTATTAAATGTCTTTTAAAACAAGAATGAATGGCGTAAAATGCATGATTATTATTACTTACGATTTGCAGTAGTGTGAAAAACCCTGAGGATGATCATCATGATTTTTCTGTCTTATCCAAGTTTATAAAGTTTATAGTACATAATATATTTTTATCACTGCACAAGAGAATCGGGACCATCATTTCAAAATATTGTACTTGAACGTTCAAATGCAGTAGGAATAAGTTCATGTCAGTAGTTCATCAGTTTAAAATTTAAACTCCTGACCTTTGAAATAGTATTTCGTTTTCATTCTCAGTCGCTCAGCGCGCTATGGAGCGAGCTATGCTCGGAGTCTCTTTGAAGGATAAAATCAGGAATGAAATTATCCGGGAAAGAGTTACCAACATAGCTTGCAGAGTAAGCAAACTGAAGTGGCAGTGGGCTGGCCATGTTTGTCGAAGGACCGATGGCCGGTGGAGCAGACGAGTCCTGGAGTGGAGACCGCGTGTCGGCAAGCGTGGGACGCCCCCCAGCTAGATGGACAGACGGCCTGAAGAAGTGGGCTGAGACAGATTGGATGCGGTAGGCGGAGGACAGAATGTTGTGGCGCTGCCTGGGAGGCGGTTTAGCCATCATATAGCTAAAGAAGTTCGGTAAACTTAAACTCGTTTTATTACGAATACGGTTATTTATTACTATACGGTTAACAATTGGCTCTGTAATAAAAATAACTTAAAAATAGTAATCCTGTTTTAAAATCTACAAAACTGTGTTGGTCCAACCTGTTAACGAGCAATAATTGCAAGTGAATATTTGCAGCAGCGGGTTATCTCGTCTGTGTGAACGAACTTTGAATTCGATACCGGTGACTGTTGGTGATTTTAGTCTGTAAACAGGGCGAAACTTCTGAACTGTGCATGGAAAAGGATTAATTCACTCAGGAAATACAAATGTGAGTGTAAATTTGTTCATATAATAGTGATAGAAGTGTTAAAGAATAACCATATCATTGAAAAGCGGTTGCTTTTTCAAGAATGTAACAGATC
This sequence comes from Globia sparganii, assembly GCA_949316385.1. NCBI lineage: Eukaryota > Metazoa > Arthropoda > Insecta > Lepidoptera > Noctuidae > Globia > Globia sparganii. The sequence goes on from OX438654.1 coordinate 21,987,686, forward strand.
ACAGCTGACTCATCGACATTGTACAAAAACAAACATCTGACCAATCCAAGCGCACCACGAAATCGATGACACAAAATCTGTCGTTCGGAAATCGAATCTTTGAAGTTTAAACACCAGCACTTTGGGACTACGCTCCACTACACGCATAGTTCGCATATCAGCGATCTGTCGCAATATATTTCAATATATCTTGCTATTAGTCAGGCGTAAAAAGTAATCGAAGCTACAAAGGATTGCTATAACTTTTTTGCTATAACTTTGGTGGAAGTATCAATCGAATTTAAACTATGAATTCATTCTTGGAACATGTTACATTCCGACGCACCCGTACACGCTCGGAACCAAGTGATGACAATGGAAACAAATCAAAAAATTTGGACAGTACAACAAATACCATGCCTGAGTTATCTGAGGACGAAGAGGACATTCAACTAATCGCCTATAAAGATGAAATAAAAAAACTTCAATCCCAATTACAAAGTGCACATAACGAAATTGAGTTGCTATCGCTGCAAAACAGCGACCTAAAACAGATAAACAATGAATTGATGAAGAAAAATGATATATTCAAGAACATCGCAAGTAGCCCACTCAAGAAAAAAGTAAAAACACCGTTGAAGAACACTATTAACAGCAGCATGAAAACAAAACAAACACAAACTACAGAATACCCTACATTTAAACTATGTACACAAGAAGACAAGACAAAAATCACTCCTCAAGATATCAAACAGCCGAAGATCCAACTACTTCCTATGAGACATAAAATCTGCATTGTGAGCAGTGAAACATCTGACAGGATTTATAAAATGAGTGAAAGAACTCAGCTCGCTAACTATAGTAGGTGTCATTATCGCACTCCACGATGTGGTTTAAAACATGTCTTATGTAATATTCATGAAAAAGTTCGTAATTTCACTTTCTTTGACTACTGTATTATAGTTATTGGCGAAGAAGATTTCAGACAAACTAATAATTATATGGAACTTGTTTCATATATCCGGGAAACACTACTCCCATTAAATCATACTAATTTTATTATAAGTCTTCCAACATTTAAATATATGGAGAACAATGCTAATTTAATGTTTAATAGTAGAATAGATATTTTTAATAATTTGATTTACATGGACGCCGAGACGCATAAATATGCGTATATTCTAGACTCAAACCTCAATCTGCCGTATTCATACGACTCATATAACCAACGGTCCGGCAGTATAAATAACAAAGCTCTAAATATTATTGTAGCAAACCTAGAGAGCTTTATTTTAAACCTAAACGCACTGAATACTACCTACCAAGATATTGATTGTATACCAAATCTTAGCACGGATAAAATCATAACACAAAATGATATTTCGGTTATAAATGACACAAACCACTGTGATGAGGATAGTTTTTTTCGTGTATAAAAATCTCAATATTATGCATCAAAATATAAATGGCCTCTTAAATAAATCCAATGTATTTACTGTACTGCTAGAGGAATTACATAATTCAGGGAAAATAGTGGATGTATTATGCTTTTCTGAGCACAATATGATATTGTCGGATGTAAACCTATTACATATACCTAATTTTACTTTAGCCACACATTTCACTAGAGAATCCAGACATGGAGGCACATGTATAATGATAAAAAACGGTATTAAATATAGAACTTTGGAGTCTGTTGCGAAATATGGTGTATCCAATATTTTTGAATGCTGTGCAGTGGAACTCACAGACCACAATATTATTATAATATGTTTATATAGGAGTCCACATAGTACCGAAGTAAAAAGCAAACATGAAATATTTTTTAATAAAGTAGACAGTCTGTTAAATTCTTTATCCATTCACTCAAATAAAAAAGTGCTTCTGTGCGGTGATTTCAATATTGATTTGCAAAAAGTTACCACAAGTTCGCAGCAATTCAAGCACTTAATAATGAGTTATAATCTTAAATTTGCCGTAAACGTTCCAACTAGATTAAGCAGTGGGACCTGCATTGATAATATAATCCACAATGTGCGAGGAGCTAAAGGAGAGGTTTTGGAACTAGCACTATCCGATCACACAGCACAATTTTTACGATGTCCAGTTAAACAAACGTGCCTTTTAGACTACTGGCACTGTACAAAACGGGACTACTCAAAAGAAAATATAGAAAAATTCGCAAACTATTTAAAACAATTGTCATTTTCTGATGTTTATGAGGAAACAGACCCTGAAAAAGCATTTAAATTGTTCTATGACTGGTTTAAATTGCTATATGACTTATGTTTTCCTAACATTAAAATAAAAATATCGACGAAAGTAAAACCAAACTGGATTAGTCGCGGTATTAGATTATGTAGCAAGAAAAAAAGAGATTTGTTATGGAAATACAGGTTATCACCGACTGAACATAATAAAACAAACTTCAAAACGTTGTCTAACCGGCTTAAAAGAATTGTCAATCTCACGCAGAGAGCCCACAATAACCGTTACATTCACTCGGCTAAGAATCGATGTAAGGCAACGTGGAAAGTCATAAATAAAAACAAACATAATTTACCAAATCAATCCACAATGAGAATTAAATCAAATGATAAAATGCTTACCAACCCTCTTGATATAGCAGAGGCTTTTAACAATTATTTTGTGGATCAAGTCAAATCAATTAATAGTTCAAATAATAATAATAAATTACCAATAAATACTCCAAATTCGTCCATGTTTATGAAACCTACAATACCACAAGATATTCATAAAATTATTATGTCTTTAAAGAATACTCCCAGCACTGGATATGATGGTATTAGCACAAAAATTATTAAAATAGTATCTACAATAATTGCACCCGTCCTTAGTCACCTGATCAATATGTGCATCTTGCATGGTGTTTTTCCAAAGGAATTAAAAATTAGTATCATAAAACCGCTTTTCAAAAAAGATAATAAAGATAACATGTCTTCCTATAGACCTATAGCACTGATACCTATTTTGTCAAAAATATTTGAAAGAGTAATATACAATCAAATCAATTCATATTTCGAGAAAAATAAATTATTTGTCGATAGTCAAAAGGGCTTCCGGAAAAATAAGTCCATTGACATGGCAATCTATGATTTTTTAAAACTCGTTAGCAACAGAGTAGATAAAAGAAAACCGGCTCTGGCTCTATATATGGACATGTCGAAAGCCTTTGACCGCGTAGACCATAGAATATTAATTGATAAACTTGACGCATACGGGATTAGAGGTAACATATTAAATTTAATTAAATCATACCTACACGATAGACAGCAAATAACAGTTATTAATAGAATATGTAAAAAACATGAAACAACATTAAAATCTAGCCCGAGAACAGTGATGTATGGAGTTCCACAAGGTAGCATACTTGGACCTCTCCTATTTATTATATATATAAATGACTTCCCAAAAGCATCGACCTATCCCATGACAATGTTTGCAGATGACAGCACTCTACTTTTCAACAGTGACCAATTAGATACATTAGAATCAGACATTAACTCTAACATAAAATCAGTTATAAATTGGCTAGAGAATAATAATTTGGTAATAAACTTAGAGAAGACAGTAATAATGAAATTTCGACAAACAGTAAATCAGAATTTAAATTTAGATATAAGATATAATGATAAAAGGATTGATGAGACGAATGTGACAAAATTTCTGGGATTAAATATTGAAAGCACATTAAAATGGAATACCCAGATTGACAAAGTATGTAGTAAAGTAAACCAATTTTCTCATGCGCTGCGTATGCTAAGTAAAACGGCCAATCGAAACACCGTACTAACTGCATATCATGGTCTAGTAGCCTCAACATTAAGATATGGCATTATGTTTTGGGGAAACGCCTCGGGTAAAGATATGGTATTTAAGTGTCAGAAAAGGTGTATTAGAGCGATCTGTAACTTGCAAACCACTGACAGCTGTAAACAATATTTTAAAAGTATGAAAATTTTAACAGTGCCCTCATTGTACATATACCAGACATCTATGTTCATCAAAAATAATATGTATAAATTTGACCGAGTAGGTAGTCAGCGTCGAGCTGATCGGCTACAAACTGTTGGATCTAAAACTGCTTTATACAAGAACAGTATTTTCGTAATGGCTCCAAAATTATACAATAAATTGCCAAAGTTTATCAAAAGTGAGGAAAATGTCAGCCATTTTAAAAAAAAGTTGTTCCTGTTTTTAGTTGAAAAGACGTATTACTCGATTGAAGACTTTTTAAATGACAAATTATGACTAATTTTAATTTTCTTTGACATTCTAAATAATTAATAATATAATTCAATTACTTTATTTTATGCGGCTCATGACATTTTTCAATTGCTTCATTTCTCTTATCCTAGACTTCATTAATTATGATAGTAAAAATAACCTGCTTACTAATATTATATTTGTATGCCGATTATTGGCCGAACATACAGATCAGCTAAAATGTATGAATAACACCTTTTTGTACCTACTTATGTTCACAAATAAAGATTTGATTTGATTTGATTTGCTTATGTTCAGCAGGCAGTGGACTGTAATAGGCTGAGTTGATCGATTGATTCAAACTCAATTCTTGCATATTAAATCTCCGATCATTTATTCCTAATTATAGCCCTGAAAATACGTCAGAGTGAATGAGAATATGTGAATGAATGAGTGAAGCCAGAACTATGATATTATCACCTAATGGAGGAAGTAGCATGTAGGCCTGTTAGGTACATTCACTTAATCATTTACGTCAATCATAGCTGAAGGTGCATCTATTCTTGTACGAGCGATTTAGGTCGTTATTATGGATAACGCAGTGCAGGGTTCGAAACTCCTGTATGTCTTGGAAATTCAACAGTCATGGTGGATAGGCCTGTCAATAATGAACTCAATTATGTTGTCAGAAATACGGGTTGCTGCCTTTATTCTTCATATCAGTATATACAGGGTTATTGGAAAAACATTAACAACCTCTTAAGAGGTCATTGTACTCATCATTATGAACAAATTTTACTATGGGACCAAACCTGAAATCGCGAAAAAAAGTCAGCTGTTCCCTACAGCTTGACAGTTATGCAAACATAAATGTAGGGAACAGCTGATTTTTTTTTCGTAAATCGTGTTGATCCTAGCATTACTTTATGCATTCAAAATTAAGTCTTACTACCTTTAAATAAGACTTAATTTTCTTTGGCTCAATCGACGGATAGTATGGCAAAATACATAATTTTCGAAAAAAAAAACCTATATTAAAAGTTACTGAAATCGAGTCAGTAGGTAGTCAATTATGAACAAACTATTTTCAGGTTTTGCGCATTTAACGTTACACGTTGTATAATCTCACGCCTGTAACACCTAAAGGGTTAGGCAGGTGTGTATATGTACTACCCTCATATTTCGCCATTTATGATGCCAAAACGTGACGTGGCGTGTGGCGTCTTGACGTCATATTACTCTGATTTAGCCCTTCAGTTATTGAAGAAGAAGGATCTCTCCGGGTTTATCAATTTTTGCATTATAAAATATAAGCAAAGTATGACAATAGATATCTTGAGCTGGGTTGTTGAATTTCTGACAGTAATTAATACAGAATATTTGTGGCATACTTATACTTTTATAAAATAATTATCACGAAACTTCACAAATCTTAAAATTATCAGACATTGACCTATGAACCGAAGTTACGATTAGACTTGTTTAAAAAATTCCAAAGAAATCCCACAAAAACACATTTGATGATATCTAATTATGATGTATGACGAACTACTCAGTACAAGCTCAAGTTTGAAGTCCGGTTATCATATTTGATTTGTTTCGAGTAAATACAGATTTTGATAATAATGGCTAATGAACGATATGGCCGTTTGCCCTCAACGGGAAAGCACTATAATAATAATTATTGAATGAAGATTTAAACACAGAAATTCCTACTTATGTGAAGTTTTTTTTTGTTTAATGTTCTAGTAAGCTAATTGATAGTGCTGTGCTTTTCTATAATTTAGAAACATGCGAGATCTATTCTATAATATGAACAATACTTTAGGTTAATGCTGTGTATTGTATGTGTTTAGTTGGTAAGACTTTAAATAAATATAGCTGATGATATCAAGCTTGCGCACACGTTGATTGAGACAAATTCTGTGTGCAATAGCGAATGGATCAAGCAGATAGGTAACAATCAACAGCCCTGTCTTGAACTGTCAATCCAAACGTGTGTTTGAAGTCGACCCTTGTCGTTTGAAATCGAAACTGAAGGTTCATTCATTATACATGTAAGATTTATAGATGTCGTTGTTTGATCAATTAGATGATTGATCAATTTATATTCTGTACACCTGTATGTATATTGCCAGATTTTTGTTTCACTTTAATTGTTCTTCTTCTAAGAGTGTCGATAGCAAAAAGTTCAAACATCTTTGGCCCAAAATTCAGCAGCGCGAACTCAGTCCAAGTACAATTCCGATGAATTATATTAAATATTGTATTATCTATGTAATTAAATTCTAGTTGACACTAGTTCCGATTCTCTTGTCACAAATGCGTCTAAACTAGACTAAAAATCACCAAAATTTAGTTCATTCCTATCAAACGACGATTTCTCATTCTGAAATTGACTAAAGTGACACAACTATATTTTAGTTTGATAACACTAAGATGGCACTGAGATATTAGTTTACTGAAAATGGTAATTTTGCTATTCTGAATTTGACATTTTTGAATGAATGAATGAATGAATTGCACCGATCCCAGCGTGGTTAAACCAGACTCGATTAATCGAATGAACCCCAAGATTCGCACTAGCTTCTGTAGCCTCATGATCATGGTGCTACAGCGGCCATTGCATATCAAGGAATAGACCGGGGGGCGCGGTAATTGGTAAGGAGGACGTGCCCGTAGGATAGGGAAGGATTTAAGAGCCTACCGGATATGCATCCTAGAGCAAGCATTGGACTAGTGGAGAGATGGGTAATTATTATCTATGGATGGGCATCTTCTAACGACCTTGCCGCCAGGCTGGTTCAGGTCGAGCTTCATCGGCGAGTCTTTTGGCGGAGTGTTACTGCTTTCTCGGTTCTTTTGTATGTCATTGTTCTGTTGTATTGTGTTAGATGTTGCTGTTATCGATGTCATCTTCGGAAGTTTCGCTACTATCCGTTTCCGGTTTATTGTAAATCTCACTAGCAGCGATCTTGATCTTACTTTTGTCTTCCGCTGTATCCATCCAGAAATTGATTCCCTTATAAATGATAAATGATAAATGCTTACTGTTGATTACTGTTTTTCCGTCTAATATTTCATGCATTTTCTTTTGTCTTGGTTTATTTCTAGAGTGGTTAATCAAGTCCCTCATGATAACTCGCTCATATTTTCTGAGTCTTGATCTGTTAGCTTTAGTAAGTGCCGAAACTTTCAAACCGTGTATCATGCACGGTACGATCACCATTCGATACATGAGTCTGGCTAATTTCCAGTCCATATTTGAATTATTTATGAATGGTAGTAACGATTTGGCGTTTTTCATGGCCTGTTCGCAACGTTTTTTTATAGTGCTTTTTCTACTTAATGTAGATGTTATGTATGTACCTAGGTATTTAACTTCTTCACATGTTGGTATACTTATTCCATTAAGGGTCACGTGGGTCGTTATCTGTGTAGCTTTGGGGTCCCTAATTAGTATTTTTGTTTTTGTTTCGTTTATTTGGAGGCCTACACTGTTTAGTAGGGGTTTAATATGGTATATGATACCTTCTAATCCTTCTAGGTCATCTGTAATAAAGATAAGGTCATCCGCAAATGATAATACTAGAGGGAGTGAGATTTCGCGATCCTGGTCAAGTTTTATTAATTGTGTTTCTTCGTCGAGGGTTCTAAGGACTTCGTCGATGACCAGTGTAAACAGGCGAGGGGACAGAGGGCAACCTTGTTTGACTCCCTTTCCTTTAATAATCCAACTGCTTTGCTGGCCACACCATTTGATGCATGTTCGTTCATTCATGCATACCTTGATTATCCTGTTGGTTAGCGATTTGTTGGTTCGTTGTAATAAGATATCTCTTAGTGCATTGAGGTCGACGTTGTCAAATGCCTTTTCAATGTCGAGGGCGAGTACATAAATTCTTTTACCTGCACGCCATTCTTCGTCTAAGACCCTTTTAAGCGTGAATATATGGTCGTCTGTTGATCTATTGTTTAAAAAGGCCGCTTGGTAGTTGCCCAACTCCGTTATTATCTCATCTAGTTTTTTAATACGTAGGAGGCGTAAATTCTGTAACCCGTATTGCAAACCGATATGCGGCGATATTCATTCTCATTTTTAGGGCTATTGTTTTTTGGAATTGGTACCTGTACGGTCTCCAACCATGTGTCAGGTGCTTCGTTCAGTGTCCAGGCTTTGTTCATGTGTTTGGTGACGGCTTCTTGTAATATTTGGGGCATTGCTTTTTATAATTCGATTACCACTTGGTCCGTTCCGGGGGCTGTCCCGTTCCGTATTTTATTAATGATTGCCATTACGTCGTCCGTAATGGGTCCCTCACCCTGTACTTCGGTTATCGGCTTTTTTATATTAACTGTTGGTATAAGATGGCCCTCGGATTTTTTAAAAATTTGATCCCATTTGGTCATTGGTATATAAGTAGATCTTTTTCGACGTTTTGTTTGAAGTTTGTTCCTGCTGTAAAAAAAGTATAGCATCTGCATGCGTTTTGCAGGGTGTTTTTTCCCCAATCCATTGAGGCAGGCCCTGCATGCTTTTTGCTCTTCCTGATATTTAACCTTTTGAAGTGTTGCCTGACATTCTTTTACTCGGTTGTGCCTATTTGGATTATCTGGTTGCCTGCTTTGTAGGAATTTAGCCTTTTGTAGGTTAGCAAGAGCTAGTCGATGATCTCTGGAGAGAACTGGCTGAAAAATAAGAGTTTCCTGAGCAGCCGATTTTAATACTTCCGTTATGGTATTCCAGGGTATTTTGATAAGTTTGTCCGTTGAGTTGATCCCTTTATCTTTTAGTTTTTTTGTTATGCAATCTTGGTATTTTGTTTTTGTGAATTTACTATTGAGAGCGGCATAATAGCATTGTTTATAGTTAAAATCCTTGGCCGCAATTGTTGTTTCCTTCGCGGCTTGCTGTTGTCTTTGTGTAATAATGTGTTTGGTGCTTTCTTTCTTGTTTGAAATTCGATTTGTTCTTATTAGACCCCAGATTATTTTATGGTCGGATGTGCCCCTAGCGGCCCATTCGCCATTAATAAAATCAAAAAGTTTTTCTGATGCATGTGGCGTTATAATGTGATCCAGTTGGGATTTCTGAATGCCCTTTGACCACGTTACCCTGCACGATGATCTCGCTTTTGTCGTTTCTATTTGCAGTTTTTCCCTGTTGGCTATATCCATTAACATTTCCCCGTTGTAGTTAGATAAGTCATGGTGTAGGTTTTGTTGGATCAGCCCTTTGCGTTGGAAACTTTGTGTATCATGTCGACCAATATGAGCGTTAAAGTCGCCAAGAATTATTAAAGTACATTTCCTTGGTTTTTGTCTGATCAAGTTTAATAAGCCTGTGAAGGATCTGTTTGCTATAGATGTACAACAGTTTATGTGAGAATTGATTATATACAGATGAGCAGGCTTGTCATTTTCCCTGTTAACTTGAAGTTTTTCACCTAAAATTTAGATTTTCTAACTAAATCTGACTATTTTTAATCGCGACTAAAAAGGTGTGGAATGAAATTAGTTGGCATGAACTAAAATTCACACAACACCTCGACTTCAGGTGCAAAAACATTACTTACTGTGTTTTTTATTTTTTTGCAGCTCTAGGATTCTCATAGCTAAAAGTAAGGAATTTTAGTGATAGTTTAGTTAGTTTAGTTCGGTGTACAAGAGAATCGGCACCACTGTCACTTATTTATTTGGTTGTTGTACAGCATCAGGCATTGAGTATACTTTATGCGCTTTAAGCAGTGTAACTTGTGTTTTTATTTATTGGTGGTCCGGTTCCTGATCTGTGTTTTAATAAACAAGCTTACTAAGAGTTATTCTATATCGACCTTCGATATAGAAGGTTTATTCCGAAACCAGTCGGATATAACGCTTTAGGGCAGTGATACTGTCAGTAATGTAGTATAGTTGTACTTACACCGCTCGATCTATTGATAGTGCAGGAATATTTTTAAATTCGTGAGGAGTAGACGTTTACCTAATTATAGGCCGACCGCTTAACTGAGACGTTGCCTGAGGTAGCTGCGGGGTGCGGGAGGGGTGATAGTTGTCACAAGTTGACGAATCACTGAGCTCTCGCATCACGTCACCACATCCCTCCAACACCGCGCTGCTACGAGTACCTACCTCAGGCAACAACGTACGGCATTTCATACAAACTTTCAAGCACTTGTTTTTCGAAATTAATGAACTGATTTTAATGAAACTTCATACGCATAAGCAGGATAAAAATGTCTAAAAAGTTAGTTAAGAACATTTTCGAAAAATAGTGTTACAGCTAAATTAGACCGATTTTAAATTTTCTATAGAAATAGTGATTTCCAGTTATCTTTTTTTAAATAAGACATTTCGAAAATGTTACTTAAACTCACACCCTGACTTATTAATTTTATTTTTTTTTTTTTTAAATAAAATCGTCTTCTTTTACCATATTTGTAAATATGTGAGCACCACGTATCTATCAGATAATTAATTTATATGTCATGGTTTCATTTTTAATTCTTTTACCTATTGTGGTACTTATAGTACCTAATTTTATTTTAGGTGCATCTTCTTCACTTAAGATTAATGTATGCAAAATATTGTAAAACATTATAAAAGACTAACTGTGGAGTTTCTTGCCCATTCTTCTCCATACGAAAACTACCTTTTGGAATGGGCGACTAGAATCAATTCTGTTTTATTTTAATTTTTGACGTTCAAAAGTGCTTTTTATGTGCCTATTTGAAATAAATACTTTGACTTTGAAACAATGAAAACACAAAAAAGAATAAGTTGCGTAACATTCACTGCAAAACGGCCAACCTTCAGCAAAAGTCCAAGGACCAACTGAGTATTGTCAATGAAGTACTATAAAACGTGTAACGTTACGTACCCGACATGTGTTACGTACCTAACTATGTCTTAAATTACTAAATGTAATTTTACTGTCATCTGAACAATACATTATATATTTATACAACGCGTAACGTTAAATGCGCAAAACCTCATACACCCCAATTAGAGCATTGAGTTAAAAGCATAATACAATGACCAAAACTGTTTTTTTTTTTAAAGCTAACTATATTTATTAAGAAAATCGTGTTGATCCTAGCATTAGTACATGCATTAAAAATTGAATCTTATTGCCTTAAGATAAGACTTAATTTTCTTTGGCTCAATCGGCGGATAGTATGGCAAAATACTTACATCATTTTTGAAAAATAAAAAACCTATATTAAAAGTTACTGAAATCGATTCAGTAGTCAATTATGAACAAACTATTTTCAGGTTTTGCGCATTTAACGTTACACGTTGTATAATGAATAAACCCTTAGTCGCCTATACACCCACATAGAGACTAGGGATGGCCTACATGCATTAGTAGCTTTTAATAACACCTACGAGTATTAGCTTGATGACCAGCTAAACTCAGGTATTTACTATAATAGTAGAGGCTATAATAGCTTTTAGGGTAATACCGAGTCACATTAGTGCATTAACATGTGTGCACTAGGTTTTAAACTGGCTAACGTTTGTGTGTATCAGACATGTTCCTATAGGCACGCAATCACAGGCTTTAAGTATCAAACTCAAAGCATTTATTTCGAATAAACCAATTACAGGCATTTTGAATTGTCAAGGGGTCGATTAGACAGAAAAATGAAGCTAATTGCCCATTCCAAAGCGTAGGTACCTATGGAGAAGAACGGGCAAGAAACTCCATGGACTCTCTTTTATATCAAAATAATATGATTACAAAGAATTGGTTACATCATTCATGTAAAAAATTATACTGTATGTGAGGACGAAGCAGAACGTTAAAAGCGTCCGTAATGTAATGTATAGACTATAATTATATCCTACTGCGAAAGCTATAGTACAGTCAACAGCAAAAGAACGAACGGAGTTCGCGTCAGAACTGTGTGGCGTCGAAGTAGTAAATAATTTACAATCACATACTTTTGAATCACTTTGACGCCACTCAGTTCTGACGCGAACTCCGTTCATTAGTATTGAATTTCTGATTTGCATCATCTACTTTTGCTGTTGACTGTACTTAACATACTTAACTGCCTCGTTGGTCTCGTGGTCGCAAATGCGACTGCTGAGCGCGGGGTCCTCTGGGTTCGAGGTTTTATTCCTTGACCTTATTGAGTTTTGACTTAGATAATTAATTAATCTCTTTTACATCTATTGTTCAATTTATTTTAATTATTTGTAATCCTAATTCTAATGATTAATAATTATCTCCCGCGCCGAAGGTTGGTCTCCGCTGCGATTGGTCGCCATGTCCGAAATTCGGCCTGGAGGACGTTTATTTATTTATATTTGAGCAAATTAATCATAACAGCTCAGTCATGATGACCGGCCATAGCTGAAAATGGGCCTCCCAACTGACGTTCCAATGAATGACGAGGGAAATATTTATTAAAATCGACAGGTCACGGGTAAGAATCCGACGATTTTACAAGCTTATAACGTAATTTTAGTGCTTTATTAAACAGGACAAAGCATAATCAGCTTATAATATTCCCGTTGCTGGAATCAGGCTTCCTCTCTGTGAGAAGGAATGGGCCGTAATCCACCACGCGGACCCAGTGCGGGTTGGTAGATGTCATATGTTTTAGAATTTTTGGTTCTAGGACATTTTGTTTTCTTCACGGTGTTTTCCTTTACATTAAATAGCACTTGTCGTAAAATGTGTAAATTTTGTCAGTTATACATTATTGCCTAACAAATACATTTGTTCAAAGAATGGAAATGGTTGTACCTACCTATTCGTTTTACAGTTAAGAAAATGGGATCGAAGCGAGTGGAGAGAAGGATTTTTTCCCACTTGACGCCTTTGTCTGCGCATCACGCGTGCACTATAATATCTTCTGCGTCGATGGCTAGGCTCCTTTGAGATTAGCCGCCATGAGCGAAATTCAGTCTGGGGGACTATTTTATACTAGATTTTCACTGCTACTTTACAAGGTTCACTACTAGAGGAGGCTTTTGCTAAAACATAAGGCTGTGACTTCTACTTTTATTTGTGTTGATAATAAACCAAAACACAGTTTCATTGTTTCCCATCTGTTCCAGTTAATCTACGCTCGGCAGCTGATAGTATGTGTTACTGTAAACACCTTTAGATACTTTTAGACACACAAACAGTGTTTAGTTAATAGTTGAAGGACGGGTGCGGAACAAATAAATAAAAAATGTATTATATACTTGTTAAAATCGTTAATTAATCAATAATTTGACAGTACAGTCAGTATTCAGTATTTGACAGTAGTTTGTGTAGATTATTTTGTATTATAATAAATGTTTTCCTTCTTTATCAGATGTAGTCTTCATATTTTTAAGCGCCTTTGTGGAAGAGAAATAAATTTTTATTTAAGTATCATAAAAAATGTAAGGTAATTGCTATGTGGCCAGCGGAGAAACGAATTCACATTATTTTAACTTTATAAAGAGGCAAACGAAATGTGAAGAAAGCTTCCGGGACAAATTATTATGAAACGTTTTTATAGGATTACTAGTTGACCCGGCGAACTTCGTACCGCCTCCGAATTGAGAAAATTAATTAAGTATCTTCATTATTCGTGAACTTTCCCCATGTTCTAATAGTCTGTTATTCTGCTATCCGGGGCTGTAACAAATCCAACAAATCAAATATCATAAAAATATGTCCAGCCGTTCTTGAGTTATAAATGGTGTAACTAACCCGACTTTGTTTTATTTTTAAAGATAATAATAATTATTTTATAGGTTTAGGTTATTTTATTTTTACTTTAATAGTTTGTGAATTTAATTTAATTATTTCTCAAGATAATATTTACATAAATATATTCTAACAGACTTAAATGAATAATTATGTACATGTATTAAGGGCACTCGGCCCTATTGTTTCAACCCCAAATGTCACCTTGTAGTAGTGATTTCGCAATCTGTTTTTATTTTTTATTTTTTCTTATTAATAACATAGTTTATTGTTATTAACACTATGAGTCTTGTTGCTCGAAATAAAATGATGATGATGATGATGATGATGATGAAATGGCTCGAACATATATCTCCCAATGAGGTTGGAATATTTTCGCCGTTATAGATTTTCCGCACCTGCAGCAGCCGCCATAATAGTTTGTTATTTAATCTAAGGATGACTTTTCCAACGCCAGATAATTTTATCCGAAGAATAATTTTTTGACAGTTCTTCTATACAAAATCTGTCAGACGTCAATTTTATTTCATGAATAAAAATTATCTGTCGATTGAAAAATCAGCCGTTAGTATAAGAAGTTTATCCAGTTTATTTGTAACCTTTTTAGTAAACACCAAATTTTATATGATTACGTCGTTTTTGTGGAGTTTTCAGTTTTGAAGGTCTGATTAAAAATAATAGAGTAGCCAAAAATGTATAATTTCAACAATTCATTTTTCATGTTAACAGTTAAATTGAAAATTAAACTTCATGAGACAGGCAGGTGTGCACTAGAAAAAGAAAGTTGTCAAATTGCTGATTAGACCTTGGAACTGTGCCAGGAAAATGTCGGAACAGAATTATACGTATCTTATTTATTTAAATTAAACGCCGGTTTTTGAGCAAGTATTTAACCAATTAAGACTTTGACACTGCCATCAAAATATCAAGATTAGGTGTGATTGATTTATGTTAAACAACTTTTGGATGAAATTAACCTTTTGACGCAGCTGTGAGGCAGACACTGTTGTTATTTGAAGCATTATTTTTATTTTGTTAATTTTATATTTTGTGTTTCACGAACTGTGTCAAAATATTTTTTTTTCTTTCTTTCTTTGGATGTGCAGTATCCCATCGTCAGGGTACTCATGTCTAGATTATCTAACAACCTGACATTTGGTTTGATTTAGTTTTTAGATTTATAATAATATGGCGAAACTAAAAAAAAACCCTGTTTTTACACCCCAACGAAACCCTATTAATAAGCCTCCACTGTCCGTCCACCTGTCTGTCAGCGGTCTGTATCTCATAAACCGTAATAGGTAGACATTTGAAATTAACAGTGTGTATTTCTATTGCCGCTATAACAACAAATAGATGATACAAACAAAACAAAGCTAAAAATTAATAATGGGTTCTACATACAAGAAAAGTGTTTTTTTTTTCGGTTTTTTTTTGTCTTGTGGTACGGAACCTGTCGTGTGCGAGTCTAACTCGTACTTGGCCTTTTCTTTGTTTTATTTTATGCCATCTGTGAAGGTCTGCAACAGTATTGTGATAGCTACGGCATTGAAATAATAACGAAGTTGGAAAGTCTCAAATACACACATCAAAAGTGTCTAGGGATCAAGCATTTTTATGCGGATTTCTTGAGATTGAGATGTGGCTTTGTAATAAATTTATGATTTTATAAATTTATATGGATCCTTTTTGGTGCATTTCATAATTTGAATCAGGAACTGTGAATCAAATTCGAGTAAAAGATGAAAATCAGCTGTCAATATTTTCCCTATAAAAACATACAACGCATTGAAGACATTATTAGTGCTACTGTTTCCCTACTACTGATTAAAACCAACGTTATTATGGAGCGGCGACGTCATTTAAGCAGGGAAGAAATGCTCAGAGCCGTGGGAATGATAGAAGCTGGTTCCCGGCAACGTACTGTGGCTTTAGCTCTGAATACAAGTCAGAGTGTTATCAGTCGACTTTGGACACGTTACCGAAGCACTGGTACCGTGGCTGAGCGCCATGGAGGACGGTATCGCTGCACCACACGGAGACAAGACCGATACATTCAAATCTTAACTCGAAGAGCTCCAACAATAACCGCCATGATGTTAGCCGTGAGGCTTCATCACTCTTCAGGGAACTTAATTAGCGACCAAACAGTCAGAAACCGCTTGCATGAAGTGAACCTTCATTCCCGAAGACCGCTACGGGTACCACCTATAGCAATGCACAATCGTAGGATTCGATATCAATGGGCTCTTGAACACAGAAATTGGGCAGAAGAACAATGGCGTTTCGTGTGCTTTTCTGATGAGTCTCGTTTTGGTATGAGACCGGATACAAGACGTATACGACACTGGAGAACCCCTGGACGCCAACAGCGATTAAAATCCTGCCAGGAAGTCCATCCTTATAGTGGTGGAACCATCATGGTATGGGCGGGTATTTGGATCGGCGGAAGAACTGAGTTGATTTGGATCAGAGGCAACCTCAACGCTCAAATTTATGCTGAGACGATTGTATCAGACGTCATCGTTCCTCTACAAGTGCAAATCGGTCCCTTATTTCAGTTAATGCATGATAATGCACGACCGCACACCGCAAGAGTTGTAAGACAGACTCTCGCCGCAGCTAACATCAATGTCCTGCCCTGGCCTGCTCAGTCGCCAGACTTGAACCCGATTGAGCATGCATGGGATATGCTACAGAGAAGAGCTCTGCCGAATATGGAGGGTATCCAGTCGCAAGAAGACCTTTTTTTGTTGTTGCAACGAACATGGGCGGCCATTCCACAGCGTGATTTGGATGAACTCATTTTGAGTATGCCAAACCGATGTTCTTGTGTTGTTAGTGTTCGCGGTAGAAACACGGATTATTAATTGTTTAAGTTACCCAATAAAATTTTAGAGAAAACTGTTATTTCAGTCTTTTTTTCGAACTTTTGTGTTAGTGGTTCAAATGTCAAAAATCCCTTTATTAGGAAAATGGCAAATTTCTTTATTAATGCAAAGGTGACTTGGTTTATCGTTACTGTGACAAACGAAAACACTTTTGCCTGTAGCAGACCTCCGCTGCGAAACTCAAAGGGCGAAACCGCCATAGTTTCGCTATGAGTTGTGAGTTGTTGGGCGGCGAAACAATAGCGAAATTTCCTGCTCTAACGTACAAAACAGACTATGATGTTGTCTCTTTCTAACATGATTTCGCTCATTTGCTTAGGCGCCGTCTACATCTCCGCCCGTTGTCCGCCATTTTGGAGCGGTTCCGCGTGTATCTCGGACGCGTCTGTAGCAATCGACAATTTTTATGAGCGAAATAGGAACAATGGATTTGGAATTTACTGAAAAACTTATACAAGCAGTGAGAAATAGACCTGTTTTGTACTTACTAAATCACCCTGACTACAAAAATAACACAAAAAAACTACAAGCATGGATATCCAGAGAGAATTAAACGAAGAAGGTAAGTATAATTATTTATTATTTACAAGGTATACGTATCAATTATCTGTTCTGCGTTGTGCAAAGTATCGAACAAATTTGTCTCTGATCTCACATGCCGCAAATGATGATCGTGCGCGGTTTCCATTGAGTTTCGCTCTGTTTCGCTATTAGTTTCGCGTAAGTGAAGTACTGTTGCACAGCGAAACTCACGCAGCGGTTTCGCAGTTGTTGTTTCGCAGCGGAGGTCTGCTACAGGCATTTATTTGATGAATCCTTAAAGAAAATTTTAATTAATATCAATCAGGAGAAAAGTTATTGCAAAAATATATGTTGATCCCTAGACACTTTTGATGTGTGTATGTAACCATGCAGGAAAACGCAATGCAGTTTTGCATCAAAAAATTATAATTCTGACCGTGTATCTTGTCGGTTCTGCCTGGTTTTTCCCCCAGAATTTTACAACGATCTTTGATAATGTAGCAATGGATTAAGTCACCAAATATTTACTCCGTGTATTGAACTCAAATGCAGTAGATATAGGTAGCATCTGTTACTAAACTTTTATCCCCTTATTAATAAATCTGAAATCCTGGAATCTGGAAAAAAAATCTAGAAATCGATTCACAATTGCCGGAGATATCGAAAAAAAAAAAAAACATACAGTCATATTTAGAACCTCCTCCTTTTTGAAGTCGGTTAAAAACGTGTTGCGCCGACCGCAAGTTACATGGGCCAAGGGCAGACAGATAATGATGATAATGAATCAAGACTTACATCTCTAAACTGTGCTATCCCAGCTTCCCCGAGCTCGTACATGGAGACGTATGCTGCCTCAGGTTGCACGAACAGCTGGCAAAGCACCATCTCCTCGCTCCTGAACATCGACCCCATGTTGACTGGTTTTAATTATCTGTGGAGGAAAAGACAATTGAATAGCGAAAAAGAATATGAAGGAAAATTTGTTCATTGACGTCTTTTTTTACATTTTGGGATATCTGTCAATACCAGCTTATTTATTGTTTTTTAGATCGTTGGTATTTTGTTTTAGCCTTATGTTCACCAACATTTAAATCAACTGATTAAATATTTTTAATCTATTCTATATTTAAAATTTAATTTAATTACATTTTACCTAATTAAATAAAAATAATTAAACAAAAAAAAAATATTATTATTACTTTTTTTAAATTTAAATTTGACATAAACCAACTGTTTAAATACCTAACCGGTGGTTTGAATGTTGGTGAACTCAGGCCTTAATTAGATAAAAGTTCCTGTTGTAATAGTTGCTGTTTATTGTGTAAATATGATAAGTTAAATACAGTGTGAATTTTAAATCAGCATTTTTCTCTTAAGGGGTCATTGTACTCATCATTATGAACAACTTTTATTATGTGACCAAACCAGAAATCGTGAAAAAAATATCAGCTGTTCCCTACATTTACGTTCGCATAACTCGTCAAAATGCAGGGAACAGCTGATTTTTTTTTTTGTGATTTCATGTTTGGTCCCATAGTACAAGTTGTTCATAATGATGACTTCGTACATAAGAATAATTACCTAATGTAATACTAAAACTTTCCAGAACGTATGTAGATGACATTATTAAAGAATTATCAAAATCGGTTTATTAATTTTTGAGAAAACCGCGGACATACATACATACATACGGGTCGAATACAGAACCTCCTTTTTTGAAGTCGGTTAAAAACGTGTCCAATTTGCGTAATAACAACTATTACAATGATGGCCATCAGTGCTCCCTCTTGACCTAGCAACGTATCACTTCCCGCCTATTACATTGCCTCTAATCTGTCTGGTAACACGACCAACGTTAACTGCCCCACATCTTCATACTTCTACACTTACATGAGGGGCCAACTTTAAATAGTCAGCTTATATGGCTAGGATCTTGATTTGACGGATGCAGGATACTGTAATCATACATTCATACATGACCTGAGTTGAGTCTGTGCTGGTTTACGTCGTGATATTCAAGGAGTATTTGATTTGTTAACACCTTCTCTTGTACCAACTTTATGAGAATATAGATGCTTTGGATTTCTGAGTGAATTCGCAAGAGTATTATTGAATTTTGTTAGTTATATTTAAATATTAGGTAATGTTCTGTGTTATGTTTGATTTTATATTTTAGGTTAAGATTTTATTAGAATAAAAAAAGTTTAGTTTGATAATTATTACATAGGTACACATAATTCTGTTGGTTGTGTTTTTAATAGAGTTTAGTGTTGCTTTGTATTTTTAAAGTAATGATTTTTAAGTATTAGCAGTAAGTAGATTTTTGAATTAATTTGGTGTGTGTTTGCAAACTACTATTGTATTGGGGTCATCCTTTAAAGATAGTGTGTGTAAGTTTAATAATAAATAAATGGTAACAAAATATACTCCGTTCAGCAAATCACTACATAGTATAAAACAAAGTCGCTTTCTCTGTCCCTATATCCCTTTAAAACTACGCAACGGATTTTGATGCGGTTTTTTAATAGATAAAGTGATTCAAGAGAAAGGTTTATATGTATAAAACATGTATAATATACTAGAGAAACACTGAACCTCTAAAATTATCAAATTTTAGAGGTTTCTAATGTGATGACGTAAATGAACCCTTTTTTTGCGCTTACATTGCAAACGCTGGCTGAACCCTATGAGATACATCAAAATAATGTACTACAGTATTGTACACCTTAAAAAGGTCTACAAAAAAGTCCACGATGGCATATGTCTATCTCTTAGGGATAACCCAGAATAACCATTTTTTTTCCTTTACTTTTTACGAGAAATGATGGCTTATTTACGAAGCGATTTTAAGCAATATAGCATTAAGCCTTATCCAATTAAGTACCTTAAATACATTGTGCATTTAATATAGATCAATATGGCCCTTTACAGCATGTTATTTAAATTAATATTTTCGAACATATTATAGATTTAAAATGCAGGGACATAGCGGTTGCTGCGGTATCGGCGGCAGGGACTGGCGGCAAGTTAAAAAAAATCATTAAATTATAATGATTAATTATTTAATTAAATTTATTAAATTGCATTGCACCCGTGCGAAGCCGGGGCGGGTCGCTAGTATTCGTTATGTGTTGGCTACTTGGTAGATAGTCGCCACTCTCAATATCTTAAAAAAAATGTTGTTATACTTATATAAACAAGTTTTAAGCAAGTAAGCAGTGTGAGTGAACTTAAACTGCAGTGCAAGTGCTGACGTCTTCCCCGAATAAGAAAGATGTTATTGGACGATTTCTTAATGTTATAAGTTACTTAGCATTAGTTATATTTAAATGGCATGTATTTAATAGCACTTTAAATTTTACAAACAATAAATCATTTTAATTTTTTAAATTTTAAAACAGCTATAAAATTGTATATCAACACTATAAAATATTATCACTTTAAAAATAATGGTTTGCACTATAAGTGTGTCGAAAACCAACTCCGAAACCAGTCAATTTCTGAACGCACTTTAAAATATCCACGAAGGGTATTGCGGGGTCTGAGTTCGCTCGCTAAGCTCGCTCACTAGACCCCGCCTCGTGGGGAAGATCACGTGGCGGGTCTAAGTTGGTTTAAAAGTAATAATAATAAGACGAAGTCGATGGAGCCCCGCTACGGGGGCCCCTATTTCTGTCTACAGGGTATAAAGGAACCTATCCAAACCTAAGTCGCGGTGCCCCAAGTCCCGAGATCGCTTATAGAAACCATTATTTTAATAGTTCTTTCAATTAATTTTAAAGCTGAACATTTTAAAGTGTGAAACATTATTTTTAAAGTGCGTTTATATATATCTCTTTTCAAATTACTTATTAGCGAATAGGCTAGATTGTAATATGAATAAACTATCAATAACCGTGAAAACAAAATCTGTAAGTTGCACTGGGCTCACTGAAAATCTGACAACCAGTCTTACCAAGAGGTATCGTATTACCCAGTAACTGGGTTGTGGAGGTCAGATAGGCAGTCACTCCATGTAAAATACTGGTATTCAGCTGCATCCGGTTAGACTAGAAGCCGACCCCAACATAGTTGGGAAAAGGCTAGGCAGATGATGATGACACTGGGCTCACTGCCTAGGGTACGCAAAACGTGCATGACAGTGGTTTCCGCTCATATTCATCATCATTTCCCAATTATGCTCGGCTCGGCTTCCAGTCTAGCCGGATGCAGCTGAATACCAGTAAACATGGTCGCTTCATGTCTGATCTTCACAACCCAGTTACTGGGTAACACGATACTTTGATGTAGCTATTGCCAATTCTTATGCTTAAAAAAAAACTCCTTTATACCTGCTTTTATTTGTGTTTTGAAGGTCAGATCGCAATCGTTCCTTTTTAAAAATTCATGGTAAGTACCTAACTGCTTGATTGGATTAAGGGTTGGACGTTTCATGGTCGCTCTGTTGTAAACGATGTCGTTTAAAGAGTTCTAAATATAGGTTTGGTTCATTTATAAAATCTCAATTGTGAGGTTCTTTAACTGTTAATCCCTTGAAAGGAATCAGTGGTAGAAGATTCGGATCCTTTAAAGAAAAAAACTGTGGTCCCTATAGTTACATAGGTAATTTATTGGAATGTCAGACTGTATGTAAGCAAACCCAACTTAGGCTAATTAAGTTAATTTGGTATTCACTTAAAGATTATTGATGTAACATTAATTGTTCTGTATGTGGGTGGACTAAATACCTTGTGTCCCGCCAGTAAGCCTTAAGTAGCCAGAGATCATTTACCATTTAAAGGTTTCCTTACAAAATCGATTCTCTTTTCTTAGTTATGCTTATTTTCAGAGGGGCAATTCTCGTAATTTTTAAGAACGTTCACAGTCTGATCTCAGTCTCAATCTGTCAAAAATACCTCTAATTTCCTTATATTTTGACGAAGTTTTTGGCATTTGTTTGGCGCTCAGATGAGACTGCAACTAGATTTTGTACGTTTTAATTACGAGAATTGGCCTTCTGGTGTACAGTAAAGTATATACAAATACATAAATAATAACGACTCCCAGACCGAATTTCGGCTATGGCAGCCAATCTTATCGAAGACTAGCCATCTACGCGGGAGATATCATAGTGTACAAGTCTGTGCGCAGACACAGGTGCACTCACTCTTCCCTAACTCCAGAGAGATCAGGCGCAGGACCAACGGCTTAACGTGCTTTCCGAGACACGGGGGTATCACACCGCAAACTCCCAAAAATCCGGGGTATAACTGTAACAGCCCGGAAGTTGAACAATAAATACTAAATTTTTATTGGTTTATAATTAAATAAGTAGGGGAAGGTGGGGGGACACCGGATAGTTAAGAAAAAGACACAATAAATAAATCACTATGTTATTTATTTAGGTAATGAATGTCATAAATGTTTAAGTATACCTTAGGCATAACTTTGGCATAAAATGTTTGAGATCAATCTTATTATCTACAAAATATATATTTTTTTATTAAAAATTATAAATCCGAATTCACCCCATACCTATGGGTCACACCGGATAGGCATTTTTTATTCAAGGGGTGAATACAGATACTAAGAATAAAACTAAATAATCAAATTATTCGCAGTTTTTGTATACAAAAAATAATAATTCTTGCTCAGAACAACTGATGCAACTTTCGTGAGCCCATTTAAGAAAAGCAGTGCATTGGTACCATACATCTGCGGACTTAGTTTGACTGTACTTTTCGCTACAAACCAAACACTCCGAATCCTCCTGATAGTTTTCTTTAAGCGTCTTTTTACCTTTGCCTTTTTTGTTTTAATTATTGATGACATAGCCTTATCTGCCAGTTCATTTTTATACGGTGATTCAGTCAAAATTGCGGTTTTTCTTCAACGCGCTCATGGCCGCATGTTTCTCACATAATAATATATTCGTGGCATGTTGACGCTTGCACTCTGTAAAAAGTAAAAAAATAGTAATTAAATAGAGGAATAAAACAAACGCCCGCAATACCTACATATAAAATCAATCGGGGTGAAACCGGATAGTCGAAATCACCCCGTCCGCTTGTACCCCACAGGTGCCATTTTTGAAATTGTAATACTAACAGAGATTATGTTTACACTCATAGCAACAACAAATACCGTTTTAAAAGGTTAAATATGTATTACTTCATAAAAAATACAAGTGATGATAGCACACAGCTAAACTTAATGATCACACTTTAAAAAAGTCAAAATATTAGTTTTCTTACCTTTGTTTACAATTTTCGTTTATAGACGCACGCGCTGAGATGTTACCGTCGCCGCCATTTGCAACTGTACTGAGTAAGCGCTCGCGCGTATTTCACCACTAGCTAGAGCGAGACAGCTGTACGCGGACTAATGAAATAGCAATTATCTGGTTTCACCCCCTGTCCGGTTTCCCCCCCCATTCCCCTACCTAACTACCATGGATTAAAATAGGCACCTTCCTTTTCTGACAAATTAAGGCATAGAATATTCTAGGCCTAGTCTGAAGGTCGAGGTAAATGGTGCAAACGACCGTCGTTTAACTAACATTAATCTTTGAACTATTAGAGCTAAACGTACATGAAAACCAGCTACGTCATTATTTATTGAAAGAATTGAACATGATCAATTGAATTTTATTGATATATTTATTGAATTGTTTTAAGAGGTTGTTGCTAGACGCTACAAACTTGCGTCCATGAAGGAAGAAGAGCAGAATTTAGCCTGTTTGTGATAGATTTTGATTATTTTTTTTTTATTCCTTTGTGTCTATGGTTGCGTTTAGTTTAGTTTGTGATCTTCCTGTGTGAGTCCCAGATAATACTTTCTGTTTCTATCTTTCCTTAGAATAAAGTTCTCTCAAAACTCAATCTTTATTTATAGTTTCCGTTCTATTTACATGAAAAACCATAGCATTAACATAACCATCGTTGTATAATGTTCCCACTGCCGGGATAAAGGGGCACAGGCCTCTCTGCGAGAGGGAGTGGGCCGTAATCCACCACGCGGGTTGGTGGATGTCATGTGTCTTCAGATTTTTGTTTCCAGGACATATATCCTAACAACGTTTTCCTTCATTGTCGTAGGCACTAATTACACTCTTATCAAGATCTTGTTCACTTTCCATCAAAAATAGATAAATCTTTATGATCATACATTGTAATGACGCCTCACGTCTGAAGTTCAACCGGTGTGAACTGGTAAAACTAGTCTTGTGGAAGCCATGCAAAGAGACACAAACGGAATCTTATTTGTAAGCAAGATAACACGGTCTTCTGGCTGTGATCAGTAGATACATCATTTATTTGTCCAAAACATAAGTATACACACACATGGCATGCAAGATGTTAAATAAAATTATAGTACGGTCATGTTTTGCCATAACGGCGTACAAATATAAACAGGTAGGCTATTGTTATTAGTAGGTTTGTCCATTATTCAAAGCAATTAACATATCCAATGATAACTCCATCAATCAAATTATAATAAATATACTATATGTGTCATCAACTCGTCATCGAAATGTATAATAAAATAAAAATTGCCAGTCAAAAGTCAAAGTAATAAATAAAAAAATAAAAAGAAAATCCACATAATTACTTCACACAAGTCAGATTAATTATTTTGTTTTTTTTATTATGTTTAATTTCCGATTGCATGGTAACTGAGATTTTCGAGTATTGCACTTCCCATGCCATTATCATAATAATAGCTATAAGATTAGAGGAAGACCAAAGAAATGATAGATTGACTGTGTGAAAGATGTTAAGGCTAGAAAGGGGGTAAATATCGAGCTGAAGACTAATAGAGAACTATGGAAGAAAAATACATGTAGACCACAAATAAATTAGAATAACGAATGATGATTATCATAACACTGATACAAGTTTTCGCCTTAGTTCTTTAAAGTAAGGTGTGATGGATATGTCACCGTTAGATTGTAGATGTGGACACCGTCAAAAACCACCGTGATAAATCATTGTGTTTGATTATGTAGATAAATTGTGAACTGTACCATACTGATTACAATATAACGTATTCATTTTCGATAATTTATAATCTATCCGTGTCAAACCAATAGATAAAAAAACAAATTGAATCGAATGGTGTTGACTGAAAATTATAACAAAACAAGGTCTTCTTTAGTGAAGTCCTGATCTTCAATTGACTCCTACCACTTGTCGAGAATTATGTTGTTTGTTGAATTTATTTTTTGCGTTCCCAGATGGTCTATCTAATTAAATGATCTTAGACGAAGACAATTGAGGCAAATACTTTTAAAGATAGTGATAATTTTTCTCACATACATTTTTGTCCTTTATTACAATAATTATGCAGTTTTTTCACTAGCTTTTTGAATGTCGCAGCTAAGAGATCTAACCCTCACGAAAAAAAAGTAGTCAATGAAATTGATTCTATTTTTTTCTATATGGTTTTTTGCTATTATGATGATGGTGGCGATGTCGACCATTATGCCAATGGCATGTGCTTAGAGAAAATGTGCGAAATAAAAAAAAAACCTTAATCCAATATAAGGTAGTTGATTGGTGAATGAATTTAATTTGAAACTTGTTAAACAAATAGATTCTTTACACCAATTTTTTGTGTTATAGGTATTTTAATGAAAGTTGTAATTTGAATATATGGTCAATATAAGTTGATAGTGCTATACAATTAATTTCCCAAACTTTACATTTAAATGCAAGCTTAGAAATGGATCAACACATACAAATACATAAATGTAGTTCGGTCTTCGATCAAAAAGAGTTCGTTTGTGGATTTAAATTTTAAAAGTAGATCTTCGACTCTTGTCATAGCTTTTACCCCCATTTTAATCACGACATTTTACAAGGATTTTACTCCCCCGCGCACATTTGGATGCTAACACGGAATCTAACAGAAGTGTGCGGGGTTTTGCGCGATACACGAACGCATGTTTTCGTATGAACATGTATTGTGGATGTGTGCGTGCACTAATAGAGTATTGTATGTAGTTGAGAGCCTATAATCTGCAATACATCATTATCTGTGGCGGTCCTTAGAGTTTTATCACATGTAGGTATAGAGTTTCAGCGTGCATCCAGTTGATGCTCGTTACCGACTAGACTGCGCCCACGCACTTGGATGCCGACACTCCGCCATCCAGACATAATGCAGTGGTGGCCTTGCGACATCTTTATTGTTATAGCTCGCCGAGTCCAATGTACTTCTCTCAGAAATATTACTTTTTTATTTGAGATGTCACGTTTTTGTGGTTGTGTTTACAAGCCTGTGTTATAATCAGTCTGCCCTGTCAGATAAACTTAAATTCGTTCTTCCGAAAAAATGAAGGAGGTACCAAATGCTATTATAAGCTGATAATGCTTGTGAAAACTTTGGGCATAACCTGTCCGTGACAAAAGACACAATCAACTCCTCTTAAAGAAAGAAAGAAAATACATTTATTTAGTACAGACTAAAAGACACACAGTAGGTACACCAGAGACATACATCAGATACAAACAAATCAAAATATAAAAAATAAATGTGAAGTCCGATTTAAGAAATTCTTCGAAGAATCTTATGTATGCTAAGGTTTAAGGAAGACCTTTGCGAGGCGAACGTTAGTTTAACGCTGCCGAAGTGGCCGAATTCTGGTAGAAGGTGATTTTATAAAATTAATAAAAGGGAATCATCGATACGACAAAGAAGAAGTGAAAGATGGTGTGAATGCATTCACTGTTGATTTGTTTTTTTTTTCAGACTGATATTGTACCTATATTTTGATGGTACTTTTAGTGCAACAATATGATATTTTGACTGTAATTTAAACGATTTGAGCTCAATTTGTACTTTGTATTATTATAATTTTTAAATTGTTATTTAAAATTATTATGTCTTTTAAACTTGTGTAGATTAAATACGATTTTCATGCCCCATGTGACGGTAGAACATGAAGCACTATTATAAAAAAAACATCTATGTACTAAATACACATGTTTGCAAACGAATACATATATGAATCTTTGGTAGACGTATTGCGGTTGGATTTCATAAGGAGTCTAGCTTCAATCTCAGATTTCTTATCTTTCCTGTTGACAACGATGTGGAGGAATTTTTGATGCCCTATGATTCTTTCCTTTTTTATATACTTGTATATTATTATTATTATTATTTTTGTTTTATTTTATATATCTCGGGACCATGGGGTCCCGGTTTTTTGGAAGGCGTACGAGGGGCCGAAGCCAACTCGCAGAGGCCCCTTAGAAAATTTTAATGAAATGTGGCACCAACCGACGATTATCCCTATATGCACTATGAAAGTGCACCCAAGGATAACCCTCGGTTGGTGTAGGACTATTGCAGTATTGGAAAAATAAAAAGTTGTACTATGGGTTTTCGAGGTTAAAGTGGATTGGTTACCAAGAACTATGGAAGAACTATGGTCCCTGCCTGATCAATGTTTTATATATACACGGATAAAATGGCAGGGAGTGACTTGCACACTCAATAATGGGCCCCCGGAAACTGTCGCTAGCACATAGTGACGTAGTGACAAGGGGGCAACATGTCCTGAGGTGCTTGAGGAGTGGAGAGGTATTCCACGGCTTTCAGAACAATCCCAGAGCCCGGAAGATGGTCAAGATCCCTACGAGCACTTACTGGAATACTTCCTTCCCCCGAGCACGTTTGCTCTTGCGAATCTCCACTCAAGCCAGCCAATAAAGGCAAGAATGAGGTGGAAGCTCTGTTCCTCGTCAGTGTTCACTCCAGCCGGCCAATTAAGGCAAGCCAGAGGTGAGGAACAAGACTACTCCCGGGAGATAGGGTCCGTGGGGTCGCTACTGCCCAACAGCTCGCCACATGCTGCCCTGCGGGTTTCTGTATCTCTCTTGGTCTGGCTCCTCACCTTAGACCTATTCCGGCTAGGTAAAGTCTACCGATAAAGGCCTAGAGTTCGGAGCGCGCAAGCCCCACCACGACGTCAACGTAGAGATACGGCGGTGGGGTTATTATTATTATTATTATCAGCCGTTTCTGTCCCACTGCAGGGCAAAGGCCTCCCTTCCCTCCTTCCACTTATCCCTATCCAGTGCTGTTATGCGCCAATCCCTGTGGAAAGAGTCGAGTATACTTGTATATATTATTATTCATATTTTAAGACTATTTTCTTTTACATTATGTAAGTATATTAATTAGCTTTTGAATTTCTTATTGTAATACTTAAATGAATTTGATCTTATTCCTCATTTAGCAGTTCTAATCAATTCTGTTTGATGATTACACATGCGTGCTCCGGCAAGCATTAGAATGAATGCCAAAGCACCACTTGAAATCGCGTTTGGTCTACATATATTCTACAATACATTTAAAGTACTTGAATTATTTCAGCTTCGCTTCTCAACACTCATGGTTTCTAACCGTATCTAATTTAATTTCAAGGCCACGTTTTTAATTAACATTTTAAATCTACCCTTATTGTACCTTGGCACTGAAATTATGTTACTGTGTAGGTAAACAAAAAGTCAAAGGCGAGTTCTGAATGAAGACAGACAATACGACACACCTAGAGGGTAAGCCTGACAGTGATATTTTCAACGTGTGAATACATAGTGTACTTTGTTTGGCCGACCTGGGAATCGAATCTCATGCTCAGCAGTTGTGCTTGCAAACACGAGACCAACGGAGTAGTTGGAGTTGTTATAAGTGTTTTCTATTAGGAATTTCTTAGTAACAACCCGGAGCTTGGAAGTTGGTGGCGTGACACCCCCGTGCCTCGGAAAGCACGTTAAGCCGTTGGTTCTGCGCCTTATCTCTCTGAGGTCGTATCGGTTTGCCGTCCCATCGGATTATGAGAGTGAGGGATGAGAGAATGTACCTGTGTTTATATACAGGGTTACTTGTAAAAAACCAGCAACCTCTTAAGAGGTCATTGTACTCATCGTTATGAACAACTTTTACTATGGGACCAAACCTGAAATCGCGAAATAAAAATCAGTTGTTCCCTACATTTATCTTCGTCTATCTCGTCAAAATATAGGGAACAGCTGATTTTTTTTTCGCGATTTCAGGTTTGGTCCCATAGTAAAAGTTGTTCATAATGATGAGTACAACGATCTCTTAAGAGGTTGCTGGTGTTTTTCAAATAACCCTGTATACACTTGTGCGCTATTATATCTCCCGCACCGAAGGCTAGTCTCCATTGAGATTGTAAGCCATTGCCGAAATACGGTCTGGAAGACTACTCATTTTTTAAAAACCTTTTTCAAACCAGGGACACATGCAACCGTGGTTGCAGAAAGGAAAGGCGCCTTCACCCAGAAGTAGATCATTACGGCTGAAATGATGTCGATGATCAACATGGTGATGGTCATTTACACATCCGCCCACAGCTGAATATAATATGAGCTTCTTGACTACGACTACGGCGTAGGTGTGGTTGTGGAGCTATGTCGGAAACCATCCTCCATAGTCCATCTCCTATCCTGCCCTCTGAGTCTCAAAATAATCTGCGAAAGTGGCGCTACCACCGATGACGCCGTGGAATTGGCGAAGTTTTCCCCAAAACTTTGCCTTCGCCAATTCCACGGCATCGTTTGAGCTTGTTGCCCCCAACAAGATCTAAAATACAGTCGTGTCAGCGACACTAAGAAGAAGAAGACTATTAGTAGGTACTAGTGATCGTGGCATTGTCATAACCACATCGTTATCAAGGATACATTAATGACGTACATCATTGGGGTACATTTCAGGAGCCTCTTCAAGTGATGGTACATAGTGCATCTTGAATAGCCAGAACCACTTTTCTAGCTAAGTAATCTTTTTAGCGCGGCATGAGTTATTTCTCACATATCTCGTGTCTATATTTATATGTGTGGGTATTACTATACTCCTTGGTAAGAGTGGTTGTTAGACTTTTGGGCTTCTGACTATGTAACGTAACGACTGTCAAAATGCACAAATGACAGCCGGGACCGACAGCTTAACGTGCTTTCAGAAGCATGGAGGGGTCTAGGTATGTAAATATGGTCACCCATCCACAGACCGACCGCGGCAACTGAAGCTTAACCTGATCGATCTGTGCGGCTGTAATTATTTAGTTACGGCCCCCAAGGTTATTAATATGTATTAGTTTATTATTGTATCAGATTATTTTGTGTATTTTAACTATGGCCTTAGTCGCCTGATAATAAATTGATTATTATTATATTTCGTGAGCGGTGGTGGCCCAGTGGTATCGGCCCCGACTTACGAGTTGTAATAGTGGGTTCAAACCCAGGTAGGCGCTTTAGTTTGTGTAAATCATTTCATCACAACGGTGTAAATCATTTCATCACAACATCAAAACGGTGAAGGAAAACATTGAGGTTTGGTTGAGGAAACTGGCATGTCCTAGAACCAAACAAATTCGAAGACATGTGACATCCACCAACCCGAACTGAGCCCGCGTGGTGGATTATGGCCCATTCTCTCTAGAAGAAAGGAGACCCGAGTCCCATCATTATATGTTAATTATGCGTATACTATATATTTCGTTAATGCAGTCAATTTTTCAGGCTTCCATTGAAGGCAGATTTATGGCTGATCAATATGATGTCTGTAGCGATGACGATCAAATACAAACAAAGTTTTATTGGTACTCGAGTTTATTATGATCATTGCCGGTAACTTGTTTACACGTAAACACTCAACGATTGAAGTGTCATTGTTAGAGATGAGTGCTCTCTTTTTATCTAAATAGGTAACACTTGTTTTATTTCAATGTGTTTTGCTACTCAAATTCGGTACATAAAGGGCTAAGGAAGGAACACGGGTGGGTTTTTGTCAGTAAGAGTCTGACACTCCCTTCTGCTCCACCCAGAGCGGGAGGGGTTATTTGATGATTTCCCATCCACAAAAAAAGGGAGACCATTTACTATAAAGGTTTCGCTGGGGGATGGTCGGCGTGGATAAAGAAGTTTGACAGTGTATACAGGAGACTTTTTCCAGTACTAGAAGAATAAGAAGAAAAGAAATCATCCCTTTTCTTTGTATTATTGGTAAAAGGATTCGACCATATAAAGTCAAGGACTGTTTACAGATACCGCGTACATAATCAGACTATAATGTTCGCACAACTGGGACAGACCTCACTCTTCGAGAGGAACTGCTGTCTATAATCTACCACACGGGCCAAAGCGGGTTGGTAGATGTCACATGGCTTCGAATTATTGTTATAGGACATGCCGGTTTCCTCACGATGTTTTCGTTCACCGTTTTGAGAGCAGTGCACAGTGGTGATGAAATTATTTACTCAAGTAAAGCACGTGTCTGGGTTCAAACCTATAAACCCACACTTGTAAGTCGCAGGCCATTACAACTGGGCCACCACTGGCCTCTATAGATCTTGCATCACACAATGGCCCCGATTCTGTTGTTCACAAACTAAATTAAATTTAAGTTCATTGCATCTTTTTCTTTCTATTTCACTATGAAAAGGACAGAAGATAAATATTACTTAAGTCCTGTCAAATTAGATAATCCATAGACAAGTTTAGACGTGATTAAAAAATTGGCTACTAAAAATACGTCAATTTACGTCAGGCGCTGACTAATTTGTCAGGACTAAACTTCTTCTGTCCTTTTCTTAATGAAATAGAAAGAAAAAATGCACTGAACTTAAATATAGTTTAGTTTGTGAACAACAGAATCGGGGCCATTTATCATTTATCACTTACCGTATAGCAATTAGGTACCAATGCGTCTTCCAACGCAAGAAATTAATGGTCCAGTAAAAATAATGGATCGTTACCGGGTGGACGGGCCGTATCGTATGTGTAGATATGGAATCGTATGCGTATGGAATCCACAGTACTCACGTGTGTGATTGTCGGCAAATGTTTGTACAGAAATAGTACCTAGGTACGTCTTGTACGATACGTTACGTAGTCCTACGATTGGTTACGCTCTGCGTGGCGTTGGATCGGATGTAGGTTTTATTTTTATGACTATAGATGTGTGTAATCTGTGTATCCAGGTTTTGTAGTTGACTATGAATAGATTTTACAATCTCTTCCGATCCGCGTTTGCGATAATAATTCAGTAGCAACAGATCTTCTACTGAATAAGGTCGTTAATTTAGGTCACAGGTGGGGTAATTATTTGTTCTAAAGATACTGTTTGTACGTGTGAGATTTATATCTGTAAACGCACCCACTGTTTAGAAGAAATTTTCGCGTGTAGCGAAGCTATAACAGAAAACAGGAAAAATAAGTTGCTAGAAGAAACCTAGAATTATCTAAAGGTTATCGTTTGTTTAAGTTATTCGGACTACGAAACGCGAGCGTTATATTTTTCATACTATTTTATTTTCATTAGGCGTGATGGAAAATGTTATGTTAATCAAGCAGGTAGGTACCGAGCTTGTACATGCAATGACCTGAGGGTAGGGTGATTGACACCAGTTAACTGAATAGGCGATATAACTCAATTAATTAGTAAGTGAAGTGGCAAAAGGTTGAAACGGAGCGAACAAAAAAACTATTATGTAATTAAAAATGGAGACAAAATTAGTTCGGATCTTGCAAAACGGTTAAATTATCCAAGATGTTCTGTTTTATAGTTGATTGTTGTGCAGTGCTATTCTAAAACTAAGGTGAAGTGAGCTGTCATTCCACCTGATGTTAGGGATTGCCTCCATCGCTCACTTCACCTATGTTATCATGGTGAGAATTTTTACAGAATCGATAGGCTGTTTCTTGATGGACTGAAAAAACTGCTTGGGAAAATGGAAAATTTTTACGCGAAATATCTTAAACCAACATATTGCGGAAGATGGAGCGAATCGATATGTTATAGATTTTTTTTTGGGTGGGAAATTATCAGATATCTTCACCCGCTCTGGGCGCAGCGGGAGGGCGTGTTAGATGTATAATTATAATAAAATATGAGTACCAAAACAATTTGAATCATTTTGTTTACATAACTACTTAACTAGGTATATCGATGATCATGAAGAGTAATATATTAGAAGCAATTTGTCACGTCTCTTTTATTGAAATTTATGTTTGGCACTCAAACTATTGAAGTCCCGTCAATAGCTATGTCGGTGACATGCTAAAGGCATCCATTGAAGTAATTTATTAGTCTCTTTAAATTGCAGTGCAAAAGGTTAAGTACAGCTTGAGGCGAAGAAGCAAATAAATTGTATGTTGGGTTAGTTCAAAGGACATCTTTAAGGGTGACACATGTCGAATATGCCTCACTGCGATCGCGATTTAGCTCACTACCTCGATGTCACCTCATTTAAAACAAATGCATGCTAATAAGTAACCTAGATAATGTGCATAAGACACGAGTTTAAAACAGAAGAAGAACTAGCGGGGGATCCAGGGGGTGGAGGGGGGTTCAGGGGATCAGAGCGGAATAAATCTAGACACGTACGCACATGCCGAAAGATACCTCACTGCGATACATCGCAGACTGCTTGAAGGCTTACCTCGATGCCTGGCATGTGCGCGCATGAATTTGTTTTACATGGAGGTGACATCGAGGTAGCGAGCCAAAACGCGACCGCGAGGTATTCCAGTGAGGCAATTTCGGCATGTAAATTATCCTAAGACTTTCATTAGAAGGATTTTGTCGCTGTTTCAGGGCACAGGACAGAACTACGACTTGTTATTGTTTTAGTTTTTGAGGTTTTAGCCGAAAGAGACTAATAATAGTTTTAATTTTAGGGCACTCCGTCGGTTGAGACTGGTTATCTCTGAACTGTCAGGGCTTATTTTTAATCTTACATTTTGAATTGTGTCTTCATTTGTCCTTTTTTTTTACATTGTTCTCACATATAGAAGAAGCAACAAGAATAATTTACCCAGGATTTTGTAATATCTTGATTTAAAAGAGTGTCCTTGGAGTTTCTTGCCCGTTCTTCTCCATAAAGATCTACGTTTTGGAATGGGCAACTAGCTTCAACTTTCCGACTAACTGACCGACTTTTTAATTTTGACAATTTTCTTAAGTTATAGAAATGGCGCCGGTAAAGTTTCAATAATGAGTTTTTGAATAGGTAATGAATTTGGTAAATGACCTGTTTGTTTTCTATTAACAAAATTAAATTTTATTCGAGAACATCCATCGGTTTCCATATTCGCGATTTGTTTGCCAAAAATGTAAACAAGAGTTTATGGAAAAATTACTTTTAATCCTACACAATAAAGTTCAGTTTGCGCTACAATTTCAAACATTTTTGTAACATTTTTGTTTTAAATATTGCTAGTCACTCTGAAATCAAATTAGGTACCATTAAAATAAAGTTGATATTTGTTTAATCTGAATAATATTGCATTACCTAGGTGTTACAATAAACAGAATCTTAATAAACCAAAAAAAAAACAGCGCGGCAAAAATTACAACATCAACGTCTAAAATTATTACGACAGCCACAATCACGATTATGAATTACACGTAATCTGATACCTGCGCGAAATGACGTCACGCATGATAAAGACAAAATGCAGTTTTTTTAAATTAACTTTTTTATTGGGCGTGCCAGTTGTATTGTGTTCGTTGTAACTGACGGCGCATGAAACTTGTGTTTTGCTTGCAATTCATGCTATTGATGTTGGAAATTACCGGAGAGATTTTACACAGCGTTTTATGTTTTGGGTTTTCTCCTACCTTTCGAGAAGAGTAGTTATAACCTCAGGACCATATATCCTTATGATCTTGTAGGTATATCCTTAGCATAATCAGCCTATTATGTTCCCTGACGATTCCTCTCTCTGAGAGGGAGTGCAGTAATCTACTAAGCGGGCCCGGTGCTGGTTGGTGGATCTTTTATATTTTGGTTCCAGGACATGCCGTTTACTCACGATGTTCTCATTCATCGTTCTAAAGCAATAGTAATGAAATAATACACAATATAATTAAATAAATGCACAAAGTAAAGTACAAGGGACCTTAGATCAGAGGTAAAACGACTATAATCTTGGACACCAGTTTCTGACGGTCAAGGAAAATAGCGCGAACGCGTCCGTAATCGCAAGTCAACGTTGAACAAGCGTGTTATATGGTTTTATGTTCTAAAAGAAAATAAGCATTATGAACTGCAGTGAAACAGTAGTTTAAATGCTGCTATGGTTTTTGTTTTTTGTAGTGTAATCGGGTTAGTAGGTCGCACACAAAATTTTGCTGCGATTGCAACTTTTTGCTCGTCGTTTAATTAAAAATATTTTTCGTAGAAGTGGTTTTGCATGCATCATATACTTAAGTAAGTAAATATCTGTCTACACGGCATATTGTACAATTTAATGTAGGTAACTATTCTATTTGCTTCGTTGTAGATCCCGGAAAAGGGATAATTAATCAATAGAAAAAGGACGGAGGACATTATTCTCTTAATACAATTCGAAGTTTTTAGGACATCAGTAGGTAATAACTGATAATAATAATAATTTTAATAATAATAATTTTATTTATATCAGTAATAACAATAACTGATGTCGTAAAAACTTTGGATTGTATTAAGAGAATAATGTCCTCCGTCCTACTTACTCGCCAGTGTGCCTGATAAGCTTGGTGATAATAAAATTTTCCCCATGATAATGTTATGGACAGACAGCCTCGTTACCACCGAGCTGACTGGCTAATATTTTTACCACGGCATGTTGTTTCGTGCTGATACGCGAGAAGTATCAATAGTAGATACCTATGTAGTAGCTTGCAAGCAGATAGCATGCAAAATTACCTGGGTTGCTAAAAAAGTACGCTTTTTGTCTCACCGCTAAATAGCATCTTTATGGTATATATTCCCAATTAGCTGAACCGCTACCGACAGAAATTTGTTCAAATATTGAAGGTTCAAAGTTGATATTTGATAATTTGTCGCGTTATCAAGTTTGAACAAACTTTATGGTTTTTTTATCAATAGTTTGTAATAAATTGGTCAGTTCATAATAACTTTAATAATATTAATCATTTGTAATTTTATTTATTTAAAAAAGTGAGGCACATACAGTCTGTTACAATAAAAAATAATAATTTTAGAATTTATGGAAAAATCACAAAGAGAGTTATAACACTTACAACGGAATTGAATCTGGCGTCCTAGCTAGGTCACATGGTAACCTGTATTGTTCGCCAGCCCAGGTTACCGCGGAAGGAAGTTCATTGTTTCTGATATTCGCAAATTCTTGTCTATTTGATTATGAATAGTTATTTACTTAGTTATCTATGTATTTGTGTATTGTTGGTTTTCCCAACGCTACTAAATTACAAGTTAAATATAATTTTTTTTCATGTTTTTACCCGGTTGCGCCAGGAGGGTTATGTTTTTCGAGTGTATGTATGTATCTATATTTTTTGTTTGGCACGCTCTGTATCCTAAACGGTTTGATCGATTTCAGCTTGAGAGGTGCCGTTAGATTCGTCTATCTTTTCAATGGGTTATCAAAATAAAGGGTTTTAAAAGGTGATTAAAAATATATATACAACTTATATGGTTAAAAGTAATTCGAAGTGACAAATCGTAAAAAACACGAACTAATATAGTCGGTGAAATCTTTCACGTTTGTAAACTAAAAAGCTGGAATTAAAAAACTAAAAAACCTGACTGCGGTAAAAAAAAATTAAGTTAAAAAAATACTGAAAACTAAAAACAAGCCCATTTTAAATTAAATAAAAGTTGGAAGCAGGCCGGACCCATTCCATTTTTATATTTTCAAACTCGAATGGGTCCAGCTTGCTTCGAACTTTTATTTAATTTAAAATGGGCTTGTTTTTATCTTTCAATTTTTATTTTTATTTTAACTTAATTTTTTTACCGCAGTTGGGTTTTTTAGTTTTTTTAATTACCTTTAGTCCTGTATAGAAATACAGAAACATCTGTACCTAAATAAAGCATGACTTTTAGAATACGAATTCATTAAGAGGTTTGCAATTACACAATTATATTACTTTTACTCTAGCAATATTACCAAAGCTAGTTATTAATTCTGTAATTCCGTTATAGATACACTTCTAATTGGGCCAGCTATTTGCCAAAACAATCGCACGCGAACCGCAAGCGTAAGTTTTAGTAGGTACGAGTACGGTCTAATCTTTTGAGTTTGGCAGCGATCAGGTCATACATTACTGAGAACGATCTTCTGCCGTGATCTTGGACCAATCGGCTGTGTAGTTGTTTGCGATATCATATATAGTTTGGATATTCACTTGTATGATTTGTATGACGCCAAATATAAATCGCAATCAAACAATCTAATGGATGTGTAACTGTTCTTCGTAATCAGCCTATTAAGTTCTCACTGATAGGACACACGCCTCCTGTCTGTTAGAGGGAGTGGGCCATATTCCACCACGCGGGCCCATTGCGGGTCGGTAGATGTCACATGTCTTAGAATTTGGGGTTTAGGACATGCCGGTTTCCTTACGATGTTTATCTTCACCGTTTTGAGGAGTGTTGATGAAATTAAAAAAAACTGTCCTAAGAGGCCTCTACTCAAACTAATTCAAATATGGAATAAGCTAAAGTTTTTTAAAAAAAATAAAACTGTTTGCAATGCTGGCTGGAAACTATTAAAAACGTTATTAAAGTAATTAACTGAACACATTTCCAAAATGAAATTCCAAAGTTTTCATTTGAATCGTTTGTTTTTTTTTAATGGTTCCATATAAGCTGCCTTTTGACTTAGGTAGATACTTTTTTTTATAACCTATTGCAATTTAAATAACCTTCAAAATAAATGCCGTGAATACAGACAAAATACACGACAAACCAAACAAGTGAGTAACAAAACTATTTTAGCGCGATCTAACTTCCAAAGTGTCATCTCATATCGTGTCAGAGGACGGTGATAGTTCAGCACTCGAGTTGTCACGGCCGGTCGTCCCCGGAGTGAAGAATTAGCTCAGGCAGTCAGACCCAATTCCCAGGCAGACTTGCAACGAGACGTTAGGCATTGTATTTTTACATTTGGACTCCATCCAAATAGTACTCCCAAGTTATCAAAAAATCTAATTCCCATTACGGACGTCCCCCGTTAAACACTAACTAGGAGGTCTCGATTTTAGTTAAAGTTATTTTTGCTTCCATTAATTGTGTCGCCCTATAAAATAAATCAACACTAAAGTTTCGAAAGGTCATCGTGTCTGTTTAGTGTTATTGATAAAATAACATCGTTAACAGAATTAAGTATTTCGTTTTAATAAATATTATTTTCACGTCTAGTGATGGGACTTACCGGTGTCGGTTTATCACAGAACTTGTATTTTTGTCACTTTAGTTCACTTGGGGTGTTATTTTTTGTTATATTGTTGTGTGTTCGTATATAGTTCGGTACATCACGTAACTTGGCGCGTTGCCGGCCGGACGAGCGGTGCGCTCGGTCGTGTCGCGATTACTGCAGCGTTTCATTGTATACCTACCTTTGTAGGGCTGGGAAATAATGTCGGATATCTATTATTTTATTTCTTTCTATTTCTTATTATTGTACACCGAAGGGGTATGGTACAGAGACTTTTTTTATTATGATCAGCTTTATTTGTAAATGTCTGTAGCGACAGTAAATAATAGTCTATTTTATTAATTTGTTTATTTTAAAATATTAATTTCTGGATTAAAAGTAAATAAATACCGAAGTCAGGTTTATCGTACAAAACTAAATGCAAACGGCACCAGAAATGTGTCAAACTTAAAGTTTCTTATTTTATTTGATTTTTAGAGTAGCTGAACTTTGTTAAACACTTCGTCATATTTGTGCTGTTACCCGAGTACGGCGAAGCAAAAAGAGGGTTATGATTTGACCGGTAAAATACAGGTATATTTAGTGAAGATAAAACTGACATAAGTAAAATTAATAAATCACATTTTAATTATTGTAAGTTTAAATGCCACGGCAATCTTATACGCCTTACACACCTTATGTACCTACCTGTATATTAAGTACATAAAGTTATCGTGTGTATAGGAAAATCATCATAATAACAATTATAAATAGTTTAGCTACAAGTTTTAACAATATGTCACCACAATTGACTAATCAAATTATTCCTTTCCCCATTTTTATACATGTGCAAATAGTAATAATTATTTATGACTATTAGCTTACCTACTAAAATATCTTGTTTGAAAATAAACAGATTAAATTCATAAATCGTATATTTATATTTTTTCTAATATCTGTAATCGCAATGAGCATGTCACATCCCTATGTCCGTCAGTTCCACGGAGCAAGTGGCAACCGTGTGCCGTCAATTTAACTAATATAAAATAGGAGAATGTGCGTCCGGTGATCTCATGATACTCATTATCATCCGTTTATGACCTATTTCGAGCTGTTACTGGTAAAACAAATGAATTTAACAAAAACACTGTGATGCTTTTCACCAGAAAAGAACGGTCGTTAAATTGTAGTCTGGGCTGTGAGAAATGACATAAAATACGGTCAAGTTCAAGAGCAATTTATGTGTACATTTAATATCTACTTATTACATTTTCTTCGACTACCAGAGGGAGAAACGAAGCGCAACCAGCGTTGCTCTTCGTTTACGTTTTCAAGCTGTTGCTGGCGCCACAATCGAATTGAAAAAAAAGTGAAGCTTTTCCTCTGAAAAGATCGGCAGTTAAATTGAAGTCTGGTTGAAAATAATGATATAGTATGATACGGTCAAGTTCAACTTGATTCAAGTGCACTTAATCCTGTAATGATTTATTTATCTCATTGTCTGTGACTTCCAGAGGGAGACCAAAGTAAGAATCTTTTGTCAAGATCGGGAGTGCATGTTATATTTTATCATATAAGTACGTTCAGCAACAGAAGTACTTACACATGGTTTTTTTACATGTGATCTGAATAGATCCAAATTATTTGAGAACTTCATCAACATTAATTCTTAATAGCTAAGAGTTTGTATTATGTTATTTGGGATGCATGAAGAAGCCACCTCGTGTAGCGCAGTTTGTTCCACCAGTTACTCAACTAAACCGAGCGCTTGGCGCATCCTGGACAATCACACCCAACACCTTATTTGACTGGTCAATTTTTCCCTTGCGGTGGTATTGTTAACGACCGCCTGGCTTGCGACTACCCTTCCACCCGAGTCCGGCGTCAAGCAGCCTGCTGTGTCTCGTCGATGTGTGGGAGTTCTTCTAGGCACGCTCGTTCCATCAAAGAACTCATCCATCGCTTTCCATCAGGCGTGATCGATGTCAAGAGCGGGCACATTCAGCAATAAAAAAAATCTTAGTGTTACAAATGTTTCATTTTTACAAGCTTTATAATAATAGCTTGCTTTGTTCGTGTTTTTAAATGTTGAACTCTTTAAAGGTGAGTATAGACTAGGGCATTTTCCCGAGCATTTCCATCTAATGTAACGTTCACGTCGAGTGAGCATTTACTTGTAACATTTCTTTCTACCTTGCGTCCATTGTTGAAATGTCAGACCTAGAGGTACCACTCCTGCCTTTGCTCGATAAAATGTTACACCAATATGGCCGTTGGTTTTTAAAATCAGGTTGTAACAAAACATCGAGCATCCTGTTCGAAGTACGGCTCGATAAAATTTAGAAACGGCGAATGCTCGTGTTCTGTTACAAGTAAATGCTATTGTATGTCTTTTTTAACTGAAGTGTTTATCGACATTTGTTATTGCTCGTTCTTCAAATATTTACATATATAATTATCATATTCAGCCTATAATATTCCCACTTCTGGGACACAGCCCTTCTCTCTGTGGGCGGGAGTGGGTCGTAATCCACCACGCGGGCCCAGTGCTGGTTGATAGAGGTCACATAATAAACTACAGTTAATACAAACTTTGTGATGAAAGAGACTGGACACAGGGTATCCTAGTGTGGGGTCCAGTGTTACTCATAACCAGAATGTGAAGATTTATTTTTTTGAGATTAATTAAAATTATTATATTATATTATTACATGTTTTCGAATGTTAGGTTCTAGTTTATTCCGGTTTTCTCACGACCTTCTCCTTCACCGTTTTGAGAGCAGCGGTGAATGAAATAATTTGCAATTTTTTTGTAAATATTTTTTTTTTGTGCGAAAAATACGTTTTCTATAGAAATTGAAATTCCTCATATCTCGTCTTTATATCAGTGTCCTTTCAAAAAATATATTTGTGAACCTAAGAAATTCTGTAATCCAATCGGAATAAATACACACTACCTTAAGAATATGTTTGATTTACAAATTATTTTGGTATTACGTTTGTATGAAGTGCGCATGCTCCGCCTCGGCCTCTTAAGTATTTCTCCATGTGGTCAACGACGCAAGTCCTACGATACAACAATGGGTCACTTTATATGTAAATTGCTAAACTAATAACAATAATAACAGGTGCAAGCTTTACCTACAAACATCCTTATTATAGCCCTAACACGTCCTCGATGAATGCTATCCCATTACAGAGCAGCGGGGTTAATTGCGTAACACATAAGCGTAAGGGCCTCAAGTCTGCCATTACAATAGTGTCAGAATGGTCTGTCATTGATTTCATAATTGTTGATTTTGACAAGTTTGGTAATCTACTAATATAACGGCGTCATTGATTTTCCAATAGTCAACCACTGACACTCCATTGAAAGTAATGGCATAAAATGGTAATCTCGTACATAATGACATATGAATAAATGTAATGTTTATTGCTAGTTACGAACTTCTTACTACTTCAGATTGCAAACACTAATACGCGATATGTAAAAATATATATTAAATGAAATCTAGCATGAAAAGTAGTAGCTTTTCTCAGACCATTGTCCGACCTATGATCGACCATTATGAATTTAGCAGATTACGACCTTTTAGCAAAATGACAATGGGATCGTGTTAGAATGACGAATTTATAAAAATAGCAGACTTGGGCCCCTGTAGCAATGGCTTTCATTTTAATAGTTCAAGAACATTCATTGCTTTATTTACGTTATTGAGATTCCACTTGCATTTAGATTGTAATTGAAAGTGTGTTAGGGTTATCAACAGGATATTTTGACGAAATTAAGACGCCTACCTTTCCTATTAACGGCACGCTTGGCGCAGTGGTTAAGCGATTGACTGCTGCGTTGCGTGTCACGGGTTCGATTCCCGCACGGAAAAATATTTGTATGACCTACAAGTAGTTGTTCCGTGTCTGGCTGTTTGTGTATGTGTGTTTAAATGTTAAGTAAACGCACCCACAATACAGGAGACACTCCTAGTGTGGGGCAACGATTAAAAAAAAAAAAAAAATGTAGGATGATTTTTTTACTGAAAATAAACGAGGTAATACAAATTAATACAACTTACTTATAACGAAACGGAAGAGCTCTTGAAACCCACGATATAACCTATACTCTCACACAGGCACACAAACACACAACACACACACATACTCGCACACATGTATGCTCAAATTCACACACATTCACTCACACACACAAACTATGCTTAGTCTTATGCCAATCTTCTCTACTTACCTATATTAAATAATTATGTTATTAGTATTTTATTACTTTTGTTATGGAAGAGCGGAGTCTTCTAATACAGGCATTGTTTGCTTAAAGGAAGGCTCCAATCACAAACTAATTGTTGTAATCTTGTGGAAGAAATAAACAATTTGAATTTGAATTTGAATTTGAATAGACTTTAGGGGTTGTGAAAATA
The DNA here is from genome assembly GCA_949316385.1 of Globia sparganii. Classification (NCBI taxonomy): domain Eukaryota; kingdom Metazoa; phylum Arthropoda; class Insecta; order Lepidoptera; family Noctuidae; genus Globia; species Globia sparganii. The sequence continues at coordinate 22,030,605 of OX438654.1, forward strand.
TTTAAATAGGGAACTAGTTTTTGCCCACGGCTTCGCCTGGGTGAGGTCGGACATTTATTTATTTATTTATTTATTTAATACTTCAAGCACATAAATGTACAGAGGCGGACTTAATGCCATAGGCATTTTCTACCAGTCAACCTTTGGGTGATGCAGAGACAAACAGTGGTAGGTGCAATCATGAAAATTGAGGAATAAATATTTTAAATATAAAGATACGCATAAACCTATTAAAACTATGAATATAATATATACCTAGTTACATATATATATATATATAAATACATGAATATACTTACTAAAAATAAATTGGACAAACAATGAGAAAATATTACCGTTGTGATGATACTGCCAGCTTCTTGCGAATGTGCTCACGAACTTTAACTTTGACATTATCCTGTGGGGACATACTATCGAGAGAATATGTATCCTATATCATAACCCAGGTCATGATCTCTTTAAGTGCCAAATTTCATAGAAATCTGTTCAGCCACAAAAGCGTGAAAATGTAATAGACAGACAGACACAGTTGCTTTCGCTACTACTATTAAAATTTATATAAGTAGTATGTATGATGGTGGTGTGATACCCCCGTGCCTCGGAAAGCACGATAAGTCGTTGGTCCTGCCCCTGATCTCTCTCCGGTCGTGTCGGATTGCCGTCCCATCGGACTATGAGACTGAGGGAACAGAGAGTGCACCTGTGTCTGCGCGCCCACTTGTGCACTATATTAATATTTCCTGCGTACCTGGCTAATCTCCGTTGAGATCGGCCACTGTGGCCGAAATCGGTCGGGGAGGCTATTATTATTATTATGATGGTTTAACTACCATGTAATCTAAAATCCGGTCTAACTGAAGAGCAACCAGCCGCGGACTGACATCAGTAAGCTAAGTTTAACTTAAGGTACAGAAAGACGCAATTTTTACGAAATAATATCGAATTTAATATTTTACGGCCACGCCAGCCGCTGGCATGGCCATAAATTATTATATTCGTCCAAAAAACATAACAAGATTGTTTATCGATATGCTAATCAAGCTTAATCGCGAATCGCAATCTAAAAGTCAAGGTAAATGGTATTTGAGGGCGAGGATACCCCTGAAATGACACAACAAAAATGTTACAAGTATCAAAAAATATATCTGAGTTTTGTTTATGGGTAGGTACTGAATTATTATCAGCACTCGTTGATAAGGGCTTTGATTGTTTTTGAGTACCTAGACAATATATTTGTTTGGTTGATTGTGGCGTGATCTTAAATTTATGTTAGGGTAGGCTATGCGTATAACAGAATAAAGTAGTATTTTGAATTTCGCAGAAATTGCAGACTTTATTGTACGTTTTAATGAGAGAGTAGGTCGGGGATTCGACAAGTTACAATAAAAATACATTCAATTCCTTTATTACTTATAGTGAAGTGTATGCCCGATATGATTGTTGATTAATAACAATCTTATCTAAGTTAAGTCCTAACATTTACTTAATCACGTGCGTAGATAACAGGTGAATGGTCTGTTGCATTCGCTACTGCAATTGCAGAAACAATAGATAATAACAATTATTACGTTAATAAATCAAGTAGGTTAGGTTAAGGTAGGGACATGCACATCATCGAGTCAGACAACACTAGGTACTGAAATGAGGTATCTTTATAGATAAATAAATAGAGTGTACATATAATGGGTATCGTAGAAGTTACAGGTACATAAGTCTTCAATATTGTCTTTACCTGATCGGCGCTACGCCGAAATGTTGAGCCTACCAACGTGGCTTACGGCGTAGTCTACAATTTGCCTTACGACATTGAATGTGGAGTACGATGATGTTTGAGAAGTAGCCTACAATTTTGCCTACTATATGGCCTACGACGTAGCCTACAACTTAGCCTACTTGGCCATTGTGTCACCCTTTGCAAAATTTATATATTTATGTCTGTAATTTATATGGTGTACATAATAAAGAGTATTCTATTCTATTCTATTCTACGACATGGCCTACGACGTAGCCTACAACTAGACCTACGACATGGCCTACAACGTAGCTTATGACATGGCCTACGACGTAGCCTATGACATGGCCTACGACGTAGCCTATGACAAGGCCTACGACGTAGCCTACAACTAGGCCTACGACATGGCCTACGACGTAGCCTACGTCGTTGCTTGCGACGTGGCCTACAATGTTGCTACGACGCGGACAAAGCTTACAAAGTGGCTATGATGATTTACTAGTCAGCTTATCATCATCAGTTACAAAATAAATAGTAGAACATAACACCAAGATAAATTGAAATTACCAGGCGTGCGGTGCTGCACGCCTGTACTTCTGTAGTAGTTCATACAAAATGCGATGTAGGTAGATTTTGGTAATGCTGTGTGACGCGCCCAAATCTGCGCCAGTTTTAATTGGTACCTAGATGAACGGGACCTGTATTCCCGTACGTCCATCGACTTCGTCCCCCAGTGGGACGAACGGGAATTTGTTACTAAGCTCATGTTTTCACGGACATAAAAATATCGGGATTTTATCGCGCACTGGATTTTGAACTCTTGGTTTTGAGTCGAGCATAAACAAACGGTAGTTTTATATTGTTAAGTTTAATTACAATCCTTAAAACGGATAAAAGTGGCCACTATATTCCGTTTTAAGGATTATAATAAAAGAGTTTTTTTTCAAGGGTGTTATGTTTGAAAAGTTTGTCTGCTTAGCAACGTAATAACGCAATGAACGTGGCTGAATTGTCTAAATAGGCATTACTAGAAAAATATTCAAATTAGGCTGAGATCCAACATTTTTCGAACGTCGAAATTACATTAGACAGTGTCCCAAAACGTCCCCCCTTCACCAGCTCCTAGTGCTTTCGCTGGGAAGAAGAAGTGCAACAAAATTCCCAGCAGCACAGCGGTTGCCATTGTATATATGTGTTAGGTACGCAATTACCCCGCAGAATAATGAATTACCTAATGATCAGGATCACCTGCCCCCTGTGTCCTGTGATCTGTCTGTGGTCAAACATCGACATTTATAGCAAATAGGTGTATGTATCACAATAATAATAAAATTGTGTGACGATATGCAGGTATTACCAATCACTTTGCCTATCCTACAATACGCAAACGCAATGAGGAACTTGAAACTGAAACAGTAAATTACTGCCATCTTGTGATCGGAAATAGAACCGTTTATGTTAGAAGTTCCAACAACAGTTTAAATTGTTCTCACAATTGCCAATAGATGTCGATGTTTCCAATTTTTGTATTATAAATTAAGAGTATGTAATCACAATCAAATTAGAATTTTAATTAAACCTTGAAATAATAGTTTGTTTCCTAACTAAGAATACGATTTCGTTATGAAACTAGGGACGTATAGACCTCCCATCACAATTAACTTCTAATAATGCCTACCTACCCAAAAAAACTGACACAAAAAAGTTCAAACCATTTTATCCTGGTTAATATTTTGACTAAGTCAATTGTGGCCTCAAATATTGTTCAAATATTACCACACATTGCCAGTAATATAGTTACATAATTAGCCAAAGACTGGTCTTAACAAATAACTTTTATAGTATGTGACAAAATTGTCTGAGACATGCGAAAATCAATGTCTTTTGAAGGAGAGCGATTAAAACAAAAACATGTTAGGGTACTACCTACATGTTTAGGTACTCACCTATTTTATTTTAGCACTAGCTTCCGCCCGCGGCCTCGGCTGCTCAGAATGTAGATACAACGCCTATGTCCTTCGCCAGGATTCAAATTATTCCCAAATCAAGTTTCATCAAAATCGGTCCAGCCTTTTGATGAAACTTTGCATTCAATAAAAAGCTGTCATTTTGACATTACAAGCAGACACTTGTCTTCAATGTTGATTTTATAGATAGTGCAAAGTTGCAAACTATACTATACTGACCTTCTAGGTGATGTTCTACAGAAAGGTAAGGCCGTACGTGGAAGACCAGATTGTACCAATGAAAATAAAAGAAGCAAAAAGAGTAAGTACAGACGTCAGCACATCAAGCCACTACAATCTGTCAAATTTCTTTAATAGATTTTCAACTTTATCGCTAAAGTACACACATCAAAAGTGTCTAGGGATCAACATATATTTTTGCAATAACTTTTCTCCTGATTGATATTAATTAAAATTTTCTTTAAGGATTCATCAAATAAAGTGTTTTCGTTTGTCACAGTAACGATAAACCAAGTCACCTTTGCATTAATAAAGAAATTTGCCATTTTCCTAATAAAGGGATTTTTGACATTTGAACCACTAACACAAAAGTTCGAAAAAAAGACTGAAATAACAGTTTTCTCTAAAATTTTATTGGGTAACTTAAACAATTAATAATCCGTGTTTCTACCGCGAACACTAACAACACAAGAACATCGGTTTGGCATACTCAAAATGAGTTCATCCAAATCACGCTGTGGAATGGCCGCCCATGTTCGTTGCAACAACAAAAAAAGGTCTTCTTGCGACTGGATACCCTCCATATTCGGCAGAGCTCTTCTCTGTAGCATATCCCATGCATGCTCAATCGGGTTCAAGTCTGGCGACTGAGCAGGCCAGGGCAGGACATTGATGTTAGCTGCGGCGAGAGTCTGTCTTACAACTCTTGCGGTGTGCGGTCGTGCATTATCATGCATTAACTGAAATAAGGGACCGATTTGCACTTGTAGAGGAACGATGACGTCTGATACAATCGTCTCAGCATAAATTTGAGCGTTGAGGTTGCCTCTGATCCAAATCAACTCAGTTCTTCCGCCGATCCAAATACCCGCCCATACCATGATGGTTCCACCACTATAAGGATGGACTTCCTGGCAGGATTTTAATCGCTGTTGGCGTCCAGGGGTTCTCCAGTGTCGTATACGTCTTGTATCCGGTCTCATACCAAAACGAGACTCATCAGAAAAGCACACGAAACGCCATTGTTCTTCTGCCCAATTTCTGTGTTCAAGAGCCCATTGATATCGAATCCTACGATTGTGCATTGCTATAGGTGGTACCCGTAGCGGTCTTCGGGAATGAAGGTTCACTTCATGCAAGCGGTTTCTGACTGTTTGGTCGCTAATTAAGTTCCCTGAAGAGTGATGAAGCCTCACGGCTAACATCATGGCGGTTATTGTTGGAGCTCTTCGAGTTAAGATTTGAATGTATCGGTCTTGTCTCCGTGTGGTGCAGCGATACCGTCCTCCATGGCGCTCAGCCACGGTACCAGTGCTTCGGTAACGTGTCCAAAGTCGACTGATAACACTCTGACTTGTATTCAGAGCTAAAGCCACAGTACGTTGCCGGGAACCAGCTTCTATCATTCCCACGGCTCTGAGCATTTCTTCCCTGCTTAAATGACGTCGCCGCTCCATAATAACGTTGGTTTTAATCAGTAGTAGGGAAACAGTAGCACTAATAATGTCTTCAATGCGTTGTATGTTGTTATAGGGAAAATATTGACAGCTGATTTTCATCTTTTACTCGAATTTGATTCACAGTTCCTGATTCAAATTATGAAATGCACCAAAAAGGATCCATATAAATTTATAAAATCATAAATTTATTACAAAGCCACATCTCAATCTCAAGAAATCCGCATAAAAATGCTTGATCCCTAGACACTTTTGATGTGTGTATAAGGATAGGTAAGGTTCAAAGTTGATTGGGAAAATTTTACAGTTTCGGATAGCTTGATAATAATTATACTTGGAGTCTGTAACTATGTAAAGACCGTAGCAGGTGGTGTTTCTGTCTGCCTATCCCCAAAAAAAAGAGAAAAAGACGTGAATTTATTATACATATGTATAAACAACGTGTAACGTTAAATGCGCAAAACCTCATACACCCCAATTAGAGCATTGAATTAAAAGCATAATACAATGAACAAAACTATTTTTTTTTAAAGCTACATAACTATTATTATTAAGAAAATCGTGTTGATCCTAGCATTACTTTATGCATTCAAAATTGAGTCTTATTAATTTTCTTTGACTCAATCGGCGGATAGTATGGCAAAATACATAATTTTTGAAAAAAAAAACCTATATTAAAAGTTATTGAAATCGATTCAGTAGTCAATCATGAACAAACTATTATATTTTCAGGTTTTGCGCATTTTACGTTACACGTTGTATAGGTGTGCAAACTGCAAAGTTTGGTGGTTGAACTCACGATACCTCGCTTTCAGTCCGCGCATTTTCTCGCGCTGCGATTGACGATGAGGCTAGTCATTGCGCAGTAACAATTTCACGTGTCAGAGGGGGTGTGGGGTGAGGTACTGCGCAGCGAGTTAGCGCACTTCAGAGCCGCCATAAAGTTTGAATCCCGCTGTTGTATGCGCCCGGTACCAAGAAACTTGTAGATAAAAATGGAGGCAACACTCTAAATACCTAAGTGAAACTGACTGTGGGCTGACACTCTCTTTCTAAATACGCACTTAAGAACGAGACAGTGATATAATTATGTTTTCTTTGTCTTATGTATATATTCAGAAAGAGAGCGTCAGCCCACAGTCGGTTGCACTTAGGTGTTTAGTGTTGCCTCCACTTTTATCTATAAACTTCTTGGCCCGGTACCATACATGGGTGTAGGCCGTGGTGACTTTCCGCGTGTAGTTTTTTTTGCAATAGGTAACTTTTGTAGTACTAACTCTAACCTCGATTAGTAGAATAGTTGTATTTTCGATTCAAAAATCGTTCGAATTTACATTACATTTCTGTCGGGCGTACATAGTGCAGCGAAAGAAAGGAAACGAAAAAAGATTCTTCACTACTATCACGTTTAATATTAGTTGAATGTCGGAATACTTACAAAAAAAAATATATCAACAATAATATAAAAAGTTATAAAATACAATAAATAAGGGCAGGCAGAAAACTTGACAAAAACTATAAACATAAATTATGGAATCAGGAAATACTTTAGGTTTTTAATAAAATATATTGTCTTAATTTTGCAACGCGACGAGTTTAAATTTTAGTTGCAACCAAAACGTTCACTACGTCCACGTGAATAAAATAGTCCGCATAAAACAAGAAATAGAACCCGTTGTATTTTTTAATGATCGAAGTTATAATACTTACGAATCGTAGTGACGTAATTTAAAAATATTAAATTAAACTAAGTAAATTATGAGTTTAAAAAAATAAATTAATATCTGTTAAATGGTCTTCGAAACTTGGATGGAAAGATGTGGCGACTGTTTTCACGGCGTCCGTCCGGAAGAAGAACACTTCAGTTTTGGTGCTGGAAAGTTCGGTTCTTTCTGCTTCCACAAGGAAATCAGTCAGGTGTAATATTGTAGTAGCCTGGGAGGGTGGAGCCGAATGAATCGGCTTGCAAAATAATCGGGTACTATACCAGAAATAGAAAGAGTTCGAGTTTATTGTGCCTTTGAAAGTCGCAACTCGCTGACTTTAATGAGGAACCGCAAATCAAAAAATCACAAGCAACAATAAAATAAGTATTTTAAGTAACACAAGACAATATAAACATAATAATTTAGGCTTAAAATTCCAAGATGAAAAATACGAGTATTCTGGCCATCATCTGTGACAAAATTTCGACAATTTACCCATATTTGAAAGGAAAAATAGCAACCGACTCTACAAACAATTTTTAATTTAAAAAATTACGAAAACTTTTCTGGTTAGGCAAAAATATCAAAGAAGAGGTAGAATGTAAACTTAAAGAATGTGTAAAAATTAACATGCAGTATTTATTAATACTGCAGTAGGTAGGTACTAAGTCCTCCAATGGCGAAGCGTTCGGTCGGGTTAAAGCTTACGCGTGAAAGCTTTCGCACTTCACCGTCAGATTCCCGGTAGCCGCCTGGAAGAAAAGGCACTTAGACTTGAAAAAGCAATTTAGCTCTTGCCGCCATAATTAATGGAGGAATCCCTTTGAGTACGAATCAGGTCACCTTAAGCAAAGCTGACTGAAAGCAGCGTCACAATACATTACCTTAACTTGACTTGTAAAGCCTCGTATAATACACACATCAGACACAATCTAGGGATATTTTCATTCATTCATTACTCGTATTGAACAGAAGAAGATCGTAAAATCTGGAAGTCATGGGGGCCTTTGCGCAGCTGTGGGATGATGCACGCTAAGTAACCATGTATTGAAAAGACATTACTTAGAAAATCTTATAACATACTTATATCACAAAAAAATGCTTTTTATAGTAGAACTTAAAAAAAATGTTAAAATTGTACAAAGAAACGTACAAACTTACTTTGTATTAGACGATTTTTAAAAAAAATTGAATTTAGAATACAGAAAAGTAATGTGCCAGGAACAAATTGACGTTTAAATCCTTTTTATAAGGCCAGTACTTGTGATACTAAGCCTGAAATACCCCTAGAGAGTTTAATGTGTGTATTTGGAAACACAATTTCCGCATCACTGTTTCAGTAATATTAGGTCGGGGCAAAAGTATTTTCGTATTTTTCTTACAAAAAAAATTTTTTTTTTAGGTTTCATTTTTTATTTATTTATAATATGTATGTGCCGTTTTGATCGATGACTTGTTGCCATCTTGTGGGCAATGCCATGATCCCATTGCTGTAGAAGTTTTGAGATTTTTTATCAAAAAAATCTGACAGGTAGTTTTCACAAAGTTCTTTTGAGGTTAACTTTATGCTTCCTAAAGAGTTCTGAAGTGACCGAAACAGGTGAAAATCTGATGGAGCAAGATCAGGGCTATACGGAGGATGTATCAACACATCCCAGCCAAGCTCTCTCAATTTTTGCTGAGTGGCTATAGATGAGTGCGGTCTGGCGTTGTCGTGATGAAACACCACGCCCTTCCTATTCACCAGCTCCGGCCGGTTTTTCTCAATAGCTTCTTTTGACAGTAGAGGTCCGAATCGATAGTTTTACCCGGCGGCAAAAGCTCATAGTGGACGATTCCTTTCCGATCCCACCAAACACACAGCATCACTTTGTTCCGAGTCAGGCCGGGCTTTGCCACGGTCTGTAGGGCTTGCCCATGCTTCGACCACGATCTTTTTCGGACATTCTTATCGTAAGTGATCCATTTTTCATCACCCGTAATCAACCGTTTAAGAAATGGGTCGGAATTATTACGTTTCAACAAAGAATCGCAAATGGAAACACGTTGCATTAAGTTTCTCTCAGTGAGATCATGTGGTATCCAAAAATCAAGTTTTTTCTTGTACCCAGACTTTTGTAAATGCCGTAAAACTGTTTTGTGATCAACATCCAGTTCTTCAGCAATATCATAACTATATCATATGTCGATCTTGCTCCACTTTTTCAAAAATGGCACTGATTTTATCCGTGACAGGGCGTCCAGAGCGAGCTTCATCCTTCACACTAAAATTTCCTGACTTGAAACGCTTGAACCACATTTGTGCTACTCGTATTGATACCGCATTAGGTCCGTAAATCGCACAAATTTTATTCGCGGCGTTCGTCGCATTTTTACCTTTTTTGTAATAAAATTTTAAAATGTACCGAATTTCTTCGTCACATACGTTCATTTTGCTTGCTTGAAAAACAATTGAAAAATGGCGGAACTAGTTTTTTTTTTAAATTTGTTGCATCTTTAGAATGTCAACATTTAATAGTAATAAAAACCAGCCAGTTACATTCAGCACTGCCAAAGAGGTTTGATTACTAACAATAGATTCAAAATACGAAAATATTTTTGCCCCGACCGATGTTTTTGTGCTGTGGCAAGTATTTCATAGGGAAACAAAAACATTTGATGTTTCGCAACTGTTACTCGACTATATTTCCCAATAAACAGGCTTAAGCTTTTTAGAACCTCAGGAAGTTAAAAGCTGCTTATTTATACAAAGTTATCTATTACGTATAGACAGAAAAGATCGATTTATAAAACTGCAATAAGATTACATAAAAAATGAAATGAAATGTAATTATATTTATTCTGTAAACAGGATATCGGAATCCACTCTTAACCATTATATAAAAAAAAACATAAGCTAATATGGAGTCGACATTTCCTATCCGACTACTTTGTAGAAGAAATGTCAGAGGTCAAAGTCTCTTTTAAAGTCCAGACGTAATGTTGGTCAGATCATGAGATGACCATGTAGATCCGCGTCTGAAATTGTCATTTGAGGAAGGAACCACACAGGTGGAGCACCCGAGCCAGTGCAAGCATTTGTCAATGTCGTGTAAAATAAGGCTTAGGGTGGTTTGACGGGCACGAAACGATAGTGGCGATAAGACCCCTCTTTGAGGAGTGGCTAGAGAGGCGCCACGGCGCCCTCACCTACTGCCTGACGCAGGTCCTCAACGGACACGGATGTTTCGGGAGGTTCCTGCACACCATCGGGCGGGAGGAAACGCCCGGGTGTCACAACTGCGAGGATCGCCCAGAGGACACGGTGGAGCATACGGTGGAGGTCTGCCCCACTTGGGCGGAGCACCGCCGTGTTCTCGTAGAGGCGATCGGCAGCGGCGGCGACATCTCGCGCCCGGCCCTGGTTCAGGCCATGGTCCGGGGCGAGAGGGAGTGGGAGGCAGTCACCACCTTCTGCGAAGCAGTCATGCTAGCGAAGGAGGTGGCGGGATGGTTGAGAGAGAGAACCTCACGTCCCAGCCGCCGCAGGAGACGCTCCAGGCGCTCGGGGTGGCCACCGTAGGCGCGGGTCTGCGGGTGGAGAGTAATGGGTAACTCTCCGTCCGATCAGGACCAGGCCCGTGCTGGACGGCGCGTACGTGTTCCACGCGCGCCTCAAAGAGATGTCAGCAATATAAGGAAGGGGCCCGGGATTGTCCGAAAGGGTTATCGCTACCCCGAAACATAAAGGGCTAAGGAAGGAACACGGGTGGGTTTTAGTCAGTAAGAGTCTGACACTCCCTTCTGCTACATCCTGAGCGGATCATTTGATGATTTCCCATCCACAAAAAAAAAGGTGGTTTGACAAGGTAGGTACCCACTGAAATACTTTCTATTATCTACTGACGCTGTAAATACTATTTTCACTTTGTATTATTATTATTAGCCACCGAGGAATCAATTCATCATCATCATCTGCCTAGCCTTTTCCCAACTATGTTGGAGTCGGCTTCCAGTGTGGATGCAGCTGAATACCAGTATTTTACATGGAGCGACTGCCTATCTGACCTCCACAACCCAGTTACTGGATAATACGATACCCCTTGGTAAGACTGGTTGTCAGACTTTCGGGCTTCTGACTACCCGTAACGACTGTCAAAGATCCACGAATGACAGCCGGGACCAGGGGCTTAACGTGCTTTCCGAGGCACGGAGGGGTCTCGGTATGTAAAGATGGTCACCCATCCACAGACCAACCGCCGCAAACGTAGCTTAACCTGATCGATCAACCTGTGTGGCTGTTATTATTCAGCCACGGACCTCTCAATCTGTAAATACTAATCAATAAAAAAACCTCTCAAACTTTAAAAAGGCACACTAATCCCACGTGACATTTTTGTATCACAAAAATGCGCGGGTACAGAAGACTCAAGTCTGAAATATTTTTTTCTATTAATGTAGCCTATAATAGCTACTCTTTAATTTTACCCACACTAGTGACAATGCTTTTTTTTTAATAAAAAAGTAACTTTTTTTAATTATACGGGCTTCTGACTATCCGTAACGACTGTCAAAGATCCACGAATGACAGCCGGGACCAAGGGCTTAACGTGCTTTCCGAGGCACGGAGGGGTCCTCGGTATGTAAAGATGGTCACCCATCCACAGACCAACCGCGGCAAGCGTAGCTTAACCTGATCGATTGACTTGTGCGGCTGTTATTAGTATTTAGCCATGGGCCCCTCCACCGAGGAATCAATTATCTTACTATATAATTGGTGTTAATTAATTGCACCTGTCTAGCAGCTCGCGGCTGTCAGCGTCTTCACACGTGTTGCAATAGGTTTACTATGTAAGTATAATTAATGCCTTTGTTGTCTGTTGCTTAGAGAATAGGATACCTATAGGTAGCGTAGTGATTCTCCAGGGTAATTGCGTAACACACTAATAGTTTATGAATGGTTTTAATTTTGACAGTTCAACAACACTCATTGCGTTATGTTGTTGAGAAGAATTTTTTTTCGAACATATGAAGCAATGAATGAGCAATATCTTTCAAAATGATTCAGATTGTTATTAATAGTGTGTTACGCAATTAGGGTGGGTGGGCATGCAAATGTAGACTTCAAAAAAGGGGGTTCTGTATTCGACCCGTATGTATGTATATTGCTATGTCCGCGATTTTCTCAAAAACTAATAAGCCAATTTTGATAATTCTTTCATTATTGTGATTTACATACTTTCAGTAAGGTTTTAGTATATAATAATAATAATAATTATCATTTATTTAATTCAGACACAGTGATCCAATAATACATTAGGGCAAATATTCGTTTTTACAAAAAAAAAAAAAAAACAACCGGAAGTTTTTGGAAGTCGGTTGTTTTTTTTATAGTTTTATACAGGGTGACTTGTATATTGACGTAGGACCAGATAGTGTGACCCCTTTGCTACATTTAAGCACCACATAACACAGCCTAAGCGAAAATCCATGAGTTATTCCAAATGAGTCTAAATCTCAAGTGTATCTACTAATCAGTTTTCAACTGCCCAAAATAACGAACCCACAATCAACTAAAACTTATACCTTACTGAAATATCCAATTAAAAACTACAAACAAACATCAACAAAATAAGGAGAGTCAAAACCGCCCTCTAAAAAAAACACAATATATTAATTCGAATGTAAAACTGTCCAGTGCGACAAGCCACAATTACGGACAAAATCAACACAGAATCGAGCAAAACAGTCGATTTAACAAAAATCGTTTACACCAACTCCAAAGGGAACCTTAATGAGCAATACGAAAGCTCCGAATGTTAACGAGACACGGACTCGCGGGAAACAGCACCAATTTGTGGGAACGCAAAACTGACAGTTGATTACATTATGAGTAGGAGCTCTGTGCGTTGTGTGATTTTTCGGACGCTTTTGATTATGTGTCGTTTGTTATATAGGGTTACTGCAAAAATCTCACCGTGAAAACTAAGGTGAAGTGAGCTGTCATTCCACCTGATGTTAGATTGCCTCTATTGATAACTCACTTTACCTAAGTTATCGCGGTGAGATTTTCATATTCATATTCATTTATTTGCGTTCCACAACGAACTTTTTACAGAATCGATCGGCTGGATTTTTGTTATTTTATTATGTTCTCATTTTTCTCTAGTGTTTATAATATAAGAATAATTCATGCTATGGTAGAAATATTAGCTAAAAGGCAGAGTGGTATCGGTGCTGATTGCCCAGGGCGCCCCGGATTTAAGGGGAAATTTGTATGGAAAAAATATCTACACTAGTAGATATTTTTTCCATACAAATTTCGGGAGAGTATTACTCCACTGTTTGATATTGTGCATCCAAAATTAAATATAATATCGTTTTGTTTTATTATTAATTTTGTCTGTATGGAAACAGAATAGTAAAATAAAAAACCAATAAAAAGTTATGAGCCAACAAAGATTCGTTTTTCTTGCTATTTTTAACGTAACTTTGTGTATAAAAGAACTGTAAAATCATCAAAACAAAGTCAGTACCGACAACGATTACTTATCGAAGAGTTTAAAAAACTTTATTTGTAATTGATTTATGCAGGGGTTTTTTCATAAAACTCGATTATCCAAAGCACTTTTCGAATTTTTTTACACGCCTTTCAGTTCGGAACGGTGTTTCTGTGCGTGAGAACTAGACGATGTGCGTATAGAATAGCGTCTTCCTGCTCATCACTGATTCTATCTCTGTTGGACATGAATCAGGTGCGACAGCGTGATTTTTGGCCATGACCACCAGTGAGTATGAGCTCGCAACTAGTTCCACCTTAAGTATTGTATATATAGGGTGGCAGGGACACCGACAAGCAAACTGTAGGTGACCATGAATTCAGCGCATGACTCTAGACCCCCTAGCGTGCGTTGATGTATGTCACCTTGTATAATGCTTCTCGTGAAGGCTATTTTTAGCAACCCTGACTATTTGATATTAATTTCAACTTGATAACTCCACACATTCCTGAGAAAAAGGGTCTTGACAGATGGACAACTAAGTGATCTTATAAGGGTTACGTTTTTCCTTTTGAGGTACGGAACCCTTACAAGATCACTTCGTTGTCCGTCTGTCTATCTGTAAAGATCCTTTTTCTCAGGAATGCGTGGAGTTATCAAGTTAAAATTAATATCAAATACTCAGGGTTGCAATCCCTCGATGCAATGAAAAAATAAAACATCTAAGTCAACGCAATCAAAAGATACCGGCGTTTATGTTCCGGAATAAAATCATGAAATTCGGCAAGAAGCAATGTCAAGTAGCACAAGTAAAGAAAAAAATCCGAAAACCCTAAATTATTAGTTACATACCTACACATTTATACGGAACCCTCGGTGCGTGAGTCCGACTCACACTTTTTTATTTATTATTAAGTATTGTTAAAACTTTATGATTTACACGACTTTGGTTTTCCTTAAGAAGTAATAAAAGGCAATTCGTCACTTTTAAGATGACATGTGTTACGTACCTAACTGTGTCTTAAATTACTAAATGTAATTTTACTGTCATCTGAACAATACATTATTTATTTATACAACGTGTAACGTTAAATGCGCAAAACCTCATACACCCCAATTAGAGCATTGAGTTAAAAGCATAGTATATATAATGACCAAAACTATTTTTTTTAAAGCTAACTATTTTTATTAAGAAAATTGTGTTGATCCTAGCATTAGTTTATGCATTCAAAATTAAGTCTTATAGCCTTAAAATAAGACTTAATTTTCTTTGGCTCAATCGGCGGATAGTATGGCAAAATACAACATTTTTGAAAAAAAAAAAACCTAGGTATATTAAAAATTACTGAAATCGATTTAGTAGTCAGTTATGGACAAACTATTTTCAGGTTTTGCGCATTTAACGTTAGGTACACGTTGTAATGAAATGAAATGAAATAATTTATTTGCTATGAATGTAGGTACAAAAGTATGGTGTTAAGTAAGAGAAGGATCCAGTACATTCTGCCGTGAGGCATGCAAACAATTTTTTATAGTATAATTAATTATGAAATAATCTTAAAAAATCAAATATTTAACGAGTATCAAATTATTAAAATAGTCAATAAAAATATAAATCATTCAATAAGTATATACTTACTTTATTGTACACCACATAAATACACAACAAAAAATAAATCGAACACTACAAAATATATAACGGGCGGCCTTATCGCTTTCTTCGATCTTTTCCGGGTAACCCTGAAATGGATAATTCTTGGACAGGACAAAAAGGGTGATCTTGATCGCTAGGACTAACTCGTTAAAAAAATCAGCAATACTTTCATTCAATCTTAAAGTCTAAGTCTACACCTAATTTTAGTTGACTTGGCAAAACAAAATAGTTAAATGAGACAGTCAGAATAACAAGAAACAATTTACCAACCGAACTCCAACAAACTGCTCAACCTTAATAATAACCTTTCCAAAATTCTACAAAACAATGGTCACCATACACGTAAGGGCAAAATATCTGCCCCAAGCCCCATTCCGCAAGGAGGCTGGGCGGGCCCGCAGCATAGAGTACTATTATATTCCCGGCCCGCAGTCTCGGTGCGACCACCGTGGCGTCACCACGCGTGTGTCACTCCTCACCTGCCTTCCCGCCTTTCGAAACGTCGCCATGGACGGACCGACGACCAATTAAACCGACACAATGGAATATACGTCACAGCTAGGTAAAGGATATTTTTTTATTCATCAATTGTTCTATTGCAAGATGGTCGTTTGATATGTGTTGTAAACAAAATGCGGAGATGGTGAGTGAGATTTTCTTTGATGATTTTGGTTGATGGGCTTTTGGTTCGTTTAAAATAATTTAAAAGATATGAATGTGTGTTTGTCTGTTTGTTGAAAGATCATTTAAAAAAAAACTTGATCAATAGACATCTTTTTTGTTTATCATCTCCAATATCTTATTGTAATCATCAATTACGTTTTGCTTAACATTTTATGGTGAACGTTTTTTTTTTTTATAATAACTATCTTTCAAATATCCTGGCAGATTATGAGCTTGTTTTTCAAAACTCATAATTTTCCATTCTTGTGTACACTTTTTTCATCTGTTGCATGTTCTTAGACATTGTATATTTTTGTGTACATCTCACGGTTGTAACATTGACACTGATTTATGCGATTTTTTGTTGTACATACATACAAAGCAATGGGTGTTTAGACATGGAAGAAAAACGCGGTAAATGAATTGACTTCAAACGGCTGTATTTACTAACAATTTATAGCACATTATATTTACATAATTTAAAAAGTTAACAGTCTTAAAATAATAATAATAATATGTGTAACAAGTATATAAAAAGACATAATTGCCATACGTGGCCATGCTGCCAGCCTTTTGGGCACGTTTCCTATTGACAGCGATGCGGACGAATTTTTTTGATGCCCATTGATTATTTCCCCTCCTTTCTATGTATACCATGACTATCTTAATATAGATTAAAGACAATTATAGTAATAACAACAATCTTACTAAGTAGAAATGTACAAGTTTGTACAACTCTCTGTTAATCAATCAATCAAAAACGACCGCACCGATTTGTTTTTATTCTTTTGTTTTAAACTAATTAATTTATACTTAATTAAAACGGTACACAACCGATTACATAAGAGACAATAATTACTTTTACAATAATTTAATATTTAATTTAAAACTAATACGGAACAGTGGACTCCCTTGTATACTTTCACTCATAGAAAACCAGACGACGCATAATTTTAATCCATTCATCCGCAAACACATCACATTTGGATAAACAATGCAGAATAAACCATATTCTAGATAATATTATACGCCGGGGATCATAATGTAGGAAGACCTATAAAATTTGGGTTCCTCGAATACAACTAAAACCGCGAGTATTATCGTAACAAGTTTATTTCATTGCGGTTTCTGACACCCTTTTAATGTCTGCTATTAATGCCTTTTATATTTTGTCCAGAAATTTAATATGCTCCCATTAAAATGCTGGACCAAATATAAAACATTATTCCCTTGGGAATATTTTCGTATAAATGTAGGTAGGTATATAGAGGGGCTTGTGGCTAAGTAATAACAGCAGCACCGGTCGATCGATCAGGGTAAGCTACGCTTTCCACGGTTGGTCCGTGTATGGGTGACCATTTTCACATACCAAAACCTCGGAAAGCACTTTACGCCGTTGGTCCCGCCTGTCATTTGTGTATTTTCGACAGTCGTTACGACTCGTCAGTAGCCCGAAAGTCTGGCAACCAGTCTTACCAGCGATATCGTATTACCCAGTAACTGGGTTGTGGAGGTCAGATAGGCAGTCGCTCCATGCAAAATACAGGTATTCAGCTGCTTTCAGTGTGACTGGAAGCCGACTCCAAATAGTTGGGAAAAAGCTAGGCAGATGAAATGTAGGTATGTAAAAGGCCCATGGCAGCAGACATTAACAGGGTGTCAGAAACCGCAATGAAATATTTGATTAGGAGCTTTTTGAGAAAACGTTCAAACGCACGATGTTCTCTAACGATCGTCTCGTCACTGCATTCATCTAGCTACGTAATGTTATTTACGTACAAGGCAGATGCAATTTTGTTTAAGGAAAACGTATCTGCTTTTGTCTAGCATTTATGCATTCATAATAACTATTATTACTCTTGTAGATACAAACACTAAATACGATGTTTTATTATAAACAACATTTGAGGGAAAACTGTGGAAAATATTAGAAGAAATATAAATACAGCCTTTAGTCTGTACTTTGCCCGCGTGGTGGATTACAGCCCACTCCCTCTCGAATCAAATCAAATCAAATCAAATTATTTTATTTCACATGAGCCTACAAGGGCACTTATGAAACGTCAGAAGCTAGGTGCACGGTTCCAATTAGTCGTTTCCTATGGAGAAGAACCGGCAAGAAACTCCACGGTTACTTTTTTAAAAATAATTGGCTTTTACAATGTTTTCTAATTACATTCGATAGTATTAAGGCGTATAATCAATAATTACACTCGTGGCGTCCTGTGGTAGTGGGTTCATGCATGATGACGATGCGTAGACAGTAGGTATGGGAGGACAGCGTAGGCCTGTCAAAAAGTACCAGGTACTTGATAAAATAAAAAATGGTCTACAGATCTAAAATCTACAGGGCCTACAAAGTCCTCACATTTACAAAATGAAAGAGAGGAGAATCGAAGAAAAATCAAAGAGAATCGAAGAGAGGAGGCCAAAGTCCCAGCAGTGGGAACTTTATAGGTAGATTATGCTTATGCTGTAGTGGGACTGTGGAACATCACCGGCTATATATAGATAAATAAGTCTTTAAAAGACATACATCATGCAATGTAATAGCAAAAAAGCAACCAAGTGCAAGTCGGACTCGCTAACGAAGGGTTCCGTACCACCGTACAATAATTATTACTACATAATAATTATTATGTCACGTTTCTTGTATAGGGACCCTTTAATTTGTAGCTTTATTTTATTATTTGTTTTTATAGCAGCCAAAGTAATATACACTCTGTGAAAATTTCAAGTGTCTACCTATTACGGTTCAAGAGATACAATCCTGTGACCTACGGACGGACGGGCGGACGAACAGTGGAGCCTTAGTAATAAGCCCGAAATACACATGCTTGTAACTTGCACAAAAGTATGCAAGTAGCTGGCATGCCGTGTCCCATAAGAAAGAAAGAAAGAATATGCGTTTATTGGCATTACAGCAAAATAAATAAACCGAAAACAAAGATTATAATGTCAAAAGAGCCTCAGCTCAGCAGAATTCTGACCCTATCCCTATCCTAGCTGCAACCCACGAGTGCCATACGTTGGAATAACAAACACATAGGGAAGTGTGTGTCCGTTATAATAAATTAAGAGAATTAATTAAATCTGATAATACAGAAAAGCTCATAAAAATCAAATAAAATATTATGAAATACATGTGTGTGTGTGTTGTATTGTGATTAATGAAAAACTAAAATAAACACCCAATAATAATAACAAATCTGATTGTTGAATATCATAATGGCATGCAAGTTACTTGTATACATTTGTGCAAGTTACAGACATGTGTATTCCAGGCTATAGGGTCGGAGTCCTTTCGGTACGGAACCCTATAAACGAATAACACTCAAGTCAATCACTAAATACCTTCCTTTTTAATTCGATTAATATTATAACAGTCCTACAACATTGCATGGTACGTCTCGCGTTGTTTTATTATTATCAAGAAAGTTTGACAGTTTATAGTTAGCTCGCAACGCAATATAACTTTCCACATCTAGTTTGATACAAAGCAATTTTCCCACGGTTCTCGCACCTGCGTTTGTTTAGCACTTTGTATGATAAATAGAAGCAATATACTTTGAAAACATGCATGAATCATCAACATTGATAACTACGGGCGTAGTTTTAAAAATAAAGTGCAATCAAGTCAAGGGAAATCACAAGGGGTCTCTTAAGGACTATAAAGTTTAGTTTAGATTGTAGCAATGCAACTTTGTTCTTCAACTGAAGTCAATTTAGATGTCGACGTAGGTAACCTTACAAACCAAGGGCACGTCACCGTATAATCAGGCATTCGCAACAGTGCCTACGGTAACAAAGTTTATAAGAACTGCTTAAGCTTCCATCTCTCTGTCAGGAAAGTTTTGACAGTTTGCGGTTACGCTTATGCCAATGTTTTGCCTGCGGTTATAAAATATATCAAATCAAATCAAAATATTTTATGTCACATAAGCCTACAAGGGCACTTATGAAACGTCAGAAGCTAGGTGCACGGTTCCAATTGGTCGTTTCCTATGGAGAAGAACCGGTAAGAAACTCCACGGTTACTCTTTTAAAAATAATTGACTTTTACAATGTTTTCTAATTACAGTAGGTATGAGGTATAACGTTTGTTTCGTTTAGTGTACATCTTGTTTTTCTTGATACCGTGGAGTTTCTTGCCAGTTCTTCTCCATAGGAAACGACCAATTGGAACCGTGCACCTAGCTTCTGACGTTTCATAAGTGCCCTTGTAGGCTTATGTGAAATAAAATATTTTGATTTTAATTTCTTTGTTTTGTTACAGTTATTCTAATATTGGTTAATTATTGATGTTGACATAGGGGAGAGCCTAACAAATCAAAGGCACGTCACTTTGTACAATTCTTCAGGCATTCGCAACAGCGCTTACGATTACAAAGTTTATACGAACGGCTAAAGCCCGTCAAGAAAGTTTGACAGTTTGCGTCGAAGCTTATTCCCAAGTTTTGCCTGCGGATATAAAATGTAACGTTTGTTTAGCGTAAGTCTTCTTTAATTTTATTATGTTTATCGTACTATCGTTTTTATTGACCGAAGTTTATTCTAGTTTGCGGAATGGGTACCGCGAAATGTAGCAGCTGGTTGTTCTCTAGAGTGTTATAAAATGTCGAGTAGGGAAGGGGTTATAACTAGTATAAAAGGGTTGTGAAATAGCCACCTGTTCCTACAGTTGCAATTTATTAATAAGAAAATATTAGATTACTGATTAATAAACTTTAAACTACACAATGTATTTTATTACCAGTTTGTAATTTATTAAATATAATTCCAGCTGACTATGCAATCAATTATTTGGTAATATTGAAAATCATATACCTACAACCCTGATATTGTTTAAAAATACATGCATACTTTATGCATTACACTATTCAATAACATCCATTAATAAAATCCATTATCCATTAAAAACTTGAAAATAAATTTTATAATAACCCAATATGTCCGCCATATTATCGGGCCATACACACTGTCACAAAAAGCGTACGTTTCAATTCGACCCTCTGTGTGCAACGGCCCTTTTTGTTACCCATAGAGATGTACCCTTTGTTACAATCACGTTTGAGTAACAATAGGGATGGGAATGCAAGGGGATGCACCCCTCCGAACTGTATTAGCTTTATTCAGGGTTTATCTTATCGATGCCTAATATATGGGCGATGTTTTATCGTATCTGCTTATTAGAGTGAGTAGAAAATTCGTGTGACGTACTTTTGTGTTTGTTTTTTATTTTGGCTAGCCAGATGGTAGGTCAAATAATAACAAGGGACTATACATACATACTATCTTTGTCATTTTCGATCTAAAATTATCTGTGTGATAGGAAACTTGTACTTAATAATATTCTTAAAACAGACAATGCACAGCTCAACCGGCTAGAAGAATAAATTTTGTACAAGAGTTCCAAAAATATCTATACTTACGTGAGAATTTGTAATTGGCTTTTGGGTGACTATGCTTTCTTTTTTGTGTTTGTTTTTATTAGCTGTAAGTCCTCCATGAACTAAAATAAAAATAAATAAATATATATATATTGTAAAATTAGATTTTTGAAAATTAACCCCTAAAAGGGTTTAATAGCGGATGAAATTTTGTATGGAAGTTCGTAATTTTTGTCGATGATAAATCCCATTGGGTTGTCGTAAAATAAAAAACAATACAAAAATAATTACACCCCAAGGGAGCTAAACAAGATCGACTACAAGCTTACATTATCTTGCATAAAATGCCCAGCTTGAACAAAATATATTTAATGTAATTATTTTATAAAAAGTATCTAAGACGAGCGCTTCGCTAAGACGAGCCTAGCGAAGCGCAAGGGCATTACCTACCTTTTCTCGAAACGCTTCGTTGTTTTTTGAACCCTCAAAACTTGGGTTTGGATTATACCAGATAGAACAAAATTCATGGATATAATGTCAATAGTAGACTTTTTCTATTTTTTTCCATTGCATAGCTCTTATATTTTAGATTTTATTGATATCTAAAAAACCCCGATTTCGTCACTGACTGATGAATTGATGATCATCAAAAGTCTTAGGGTATTTCCTGAAGTCCTAGAAAGCTGAAGTTTGGTATGTAAGCTAATATTAGTACACAAACAACAAAACAATTCTAAACCTTGGAACTTTTACTCCTCAACCCCATAAACTAAGGGATGGAAGTTTAAAAATCAAAATCAAAATAAAAAAAAATATATCACATACCTAAGACTACGAGGGCACTTATGAAACGTCAGAAGCTAAGTGCACGGTTCCAATCGGTCGTTTCTTATGGAGAAGAACCGGAAAGAAACTCCACGGTTATTCTTTTTAAAATAATTGGTTTTTACAATGTTTTCAAATTACAGTAGGTATGGGAGGACAGCGTAGGCCTGTCAACAAGTACCAGGTACTTGATAAAATAAAAAATGGTCTATACAGCGTGTATCGTTTGGGCTATAGCTATCTTGATGCATTAAATATAACAGCTGGTATACAGTCACTATACATAGTTTCAACTCAAAATAAAATACTCTAAGAATTGATACCAAATTTTCGGTTTCATTGGTTTCTTAAATTCAAATCATAACAAACGTGTCACCGCACTACGTAGGTCAATAACTTTTTAAGTTACTTGCCAATATCACGATAAATCTCTTCCGTAACTCTGCGCGCCTAGTACCGTAGCCTACTGCAGCGCAGGCGGTGTTTGTCGGCGCCAACTGACGGAATATTCCGCTGCCGCCGCGCGCGCGCGCAATAAGCCATACGTACTTTACCGTGATGTAAAAATTAATGTGTAATTCTAATTATTGATTTACAGTTTACTCGTTAATATTAAGCCAGAAATTGCACGTAAAAACTGGAATAACAAAACTTACGTATACAATCGTAACAAAGTTTAGGAAGGTACCTAGGTTAACTAGTTTCATCCCTTATTATTACTTTATACCGAGTAAACAGTAAAATCTTAAAGCTTTGCTTAATTTAGTAAATTGACTTACATTTTTAAAGATGGGGTTCGATGTGGTGACCTTGGTATTGTATGCACAAGGCCGCTCACTTGTTCATGGACACACATTACGTAGCATGTCTGATGTTATAGTCCTGAAAGCGGCCTCAATCCGCACTTTAATTTGTATCACACTGCACTGCGTACACTACACACGCACTATGGGTGCTGACCGTCGTTGCTCAGCACTCGCCATAGGTACCTGATTACCTATGGTTAGAGGCACCAAGCCGATGTACCATCCGAGATCAAACTAAAACATGCCGACGAAGGCATCTATCGACGCTCAGCATCTGGTCTACTCTCAATAAAACGGCGCCGGTACAGTTCTCGGGCAACTCGCAAATTACTGATGCGCATAATTATCATAGGGATAAAAACGAGTGTACTAGACGCAGGACAGATGTCGACTGACGGCGACGAGCAAAGCAATAACAAAAATGAAGCTCCTATTCCCTGCTATCCTGGTACGTAAATATTATTTCGTTAAATTTGATACCTATAGGGTAGCTGTCCCTATTAGTGTCCACTACTGTTAAAAATATTATTCAAGATTATTTTACATACTAATAATAATTTCAACTAAACTCCGTTAAACTTTTAAGTAAATCTAACACAACCGAGCAAACTAATTACGAATTCAAAATTGAAAAATCATTCATTTTTTTTTTTTTGGGTGGGAAAATCATCAATGACTCAGCTGCCGCCCTGGGTGGGGCGGAAGGCTGAATGAAGTGTTAGACTCTTACTGACTAAATACCACCCTGTTCCTTCAGTTGCCCTTGCATTCCGGGTTATCTCGTTAGAATATTCCCGCAATCCCGGAAATTCCCAAAACTCCGGAAAATCATTCATTTCAATCCATTAAAGATCATAATATGGGTTCGCGTTATCTCGTTATAAGTCTGAAATAAAAATTGTATTTACCAGGAGTAATTGAAACTACACGGACTGCAATTGGTTCACGTACCCTAAAACCCAGGTTTACACACACATCGATGTTACATTGTGTGTGTAACGACGTAATCAGGGTTCTGTGAGCAAACGATATTCAATTCGGAAATAACAATTCCTGTTACTCATGCGCTTCTAGTACTTTTATTAATTTCTTTCGACAGTTAGATGCAATTTTGCGACATTTTCTTATTTGAATTATAATAACAAAGACTAAACGTGCTCAAACTAATAAAACCTATGTACCACTCAAACAGCACCGACAGACCGTGAACTCCGATAATTCTTTCGGTTAGTTCTACACACAAAAATTATGAGTGCGTGGTATTATTTTGTAATAAAAAAAAACGATTAACTTGTTGCTAATAATTTACGTCTTATTTAGTAAAAAAATAACCTTATTTTAAAAATTATGAACGGAACCCACTGTGATTTTATTTGTACTAGGAGAAGAATAAGTTGCGAAGAGGTGAATTGAAATGATGTTTTGGGTTCAGTTGGACAAAAAAATGGTTTCTAAATCCTTTTCCTATTCTAAGTACTAATGGCAAATAATAATGTTTATTTAAGCAATTAATTGCCGGTAGGATGCACGTAAGGATTCGATTTTTATGATCAATTCAATGGTTGTACAAGCTGTCGATTTTTCGAAAAAATCGTTTTAATGCGATCTTCAAGCAAATCGATTCAATAGTAACGTGAATCGAATCTCTTGGATCGTATGTGTAAATAAAGGCTCTTAATAGTTCAAGTTCATATTTGCCCAAAGCATTGTGCTGACAATCATAAACAGCGAATAGGTAGGTTTATCTATTTCAAACAAGATCAATTACATAAGTATGCCGACACTTTTTAACTTGTCCGAAGATTGAAACATATTAGTCATCCATCTGAATTAAAGTCATTGAATTACGCTGGAAAGGTTATCAAATATTATTGACGTACCTACCTGACTGGCAACTGTAAATATGTAACAAAACAGAGGTGTGTTAAATGTTGTTTAAAATTTTTTAATTACGATTTTTGAATGAATTTTTAGAAGATCGATGTAAGAAGAGCACGGGATTCGATCTGTGAATCGAATGAAAAATCGAATTAAAGCAAAAAATCGTTCATCTTTATGGCCACCAAAATAAAAGGTTAGAAATAATGTTAGGAAATTTACAGGAATATTGTTTTTGAATTAGGTATTTACTGTATTGTAGGTATGATGGAAAGGTGGGTAGCGGGTGGAAGATTACTACGAGGTAGATAATAATTATCTACAAAGTAATCTTCTACAAAAGGACAACCACGTAAAAAACCAACAAGTGTGTAAATGATACGTGACAATTCAAGCAGGTATCTAAATATTTCGTTAACTTTTGATACCTAGACCAATTAATTGTATTGTAGGTAGCTAGTTCACAAACATAATCAAAGTTTTGGAAAAGTCAGTAATAATATTTTGTGAATAAAAAATAAACATGCGGAACCGTTTATTCAGAAATACCAGGAGTAGGAGGTTTATCTTTACTTACAAATAGTTCGTTGACACCGATCAGCTGTTTTAGTGCTAGTGATGTGTTTATTTCAATTTGAAAAGTTCGGTTTCTGGTATCAATGTATTAAAAAATCTCATAACTTCCGAACATGTAGCGATAGGATTAAAAAACCCTTCCTATATCGTTTGATATCATCCAAAGAAGGCGTGCCCTTTGTATGTATATACCTTTTCCGTTACAGATTGTAGATCTATAATATACAGGGCCTAAAAAGTCCTCACATTTACAAAACAAGAATCTATAAAAAAGATAAATAAAACATAAAAACCTATTAAAACCAAGTTATATGATTTCCAATACAACCACTAAAAAGAGTTAAAAAATTAGAATTGTCTCTATATAATGTCAAATAATAAAAAGATTATGTCAAAGAAGTATGTAAAAAATAAATAAAAATCGTAATTTGAGAGCAGTTAATAGACATCTACGTAGTTATACCGTTAATGAGGTGCCAGGGAATCCACATGTGCAGAATGAATTATTGCCAAACTACCTTGTCTTCAACGTAGTCTTTAATCTTATAATATGCTTTTTTGATAAGGACACGCACTGTCAAAAAGTTATCAGATCTCATGAAGCCTAGCTTCTGACTCTACATGCCTTAGAAGTTTGGCTTCTAACTCTACATGCCTTAGAAGCTTGGCTCTACATGAGATCTGATAACTTTTTGACAGTATGAGCCACATGATCTATTCTTGGCAACATTTTACATGAAAATGTTTTTGGTGGGTTATTTGTTCTAGAGACCTCTGAATAATTCAGACCCATAATATTAACGTTTCTAAGAAAGCCCAAAACAAAACAAAATTTTCCATCAACACTCTGGCATTTATAAACAAGGATAAGCCTACCCATTATTTTCAAAGACCTTGCCAAAATTATTTTTATTTTTCTGTATTCAAACCACTTTGGTACGCGTTCGCCTAATCCTTGGAGGATCACAAGGTCTTATTTTGTTTGTATCTCCCGAACATTTAACAAGAACAACGGAATATCGATGAAGCTTGGTATCTAAGACGAATCTCGTGTCAAGGTGAGAACATTATGATTCTACTAGCTGCGCCCCGCGGTTTCATCCGCACAAGTGTCGATCCCGTGGGAATGTCGGGATAAAAAAAGTAGCCTATATGTTAATCCAAGGTGTCAGCTACCTCCATACAAAATTTTATCAAAATTGGTTCAGCCGTTTGAGCGTGAAGAAGAGACAAACATACACACACACATTCACAAACTTTCGCCTTTATAATATTAGTGTGATCACAGGTGTAGCGTTGGGCAATTGCCTAAAAATTAAAGTCGAATCATTCGAACACTCATTTGGGAAGCTTATGAATAATCTGTCAGCATTTTGTATGAAAATTCGATTGAATTGGCCACATTTGAATATTTTCAAGAACTTTCCCTAATGAGCATTATTTAACGTTGCAACTTTTTTACTCTATTTGAATTGTATTTTTCAGCATTCATATTAATAGATCACAAAAACTGCAACAAAGCATTAAAAAAAATCCCAACCTTAATTATTTTGGAATTTTGTTTTTATCAACATCGTTCAGTCATGAACCAGTATTTTATTTTCCAATATTCGTCCACCGACCTTTTCAATAACAAATGAGCAAATGTTTGATTTGCCATCACTACCCGCGTTATTCTTGGGTTTAAAAGTGAAATAATCCTCTTTGTAACATCTCTATGGATCAATAGTTCAGCCCCCTAATTCACAACCATACGATAAGCTATCATATCGAAAATGACACATTTCAGTAACCTGATTTGCCTTGCTCCGGACAGCAAACAGCTGTCGGAAGAATAGTGGTCGTCTATTTGATTTTAAACTGACAAAATATTTTTGGGTTTTGGACTTGTGAACAGCGTTTAGAGGACTCCTACGATAACATTGATTGATGTTCGATACGGTACGGAAGCGTATCGGTTCTTAAGAACTTTCTCGTATAGGATTTACAAAAATACAAAGTTACTGGTAACTCGACCACTTCCTTGCCGGAGCTGATAGGGGAGCTAAAATGTGACAAATTTAACCCCCCATATGTATGGCCGAAAACGAATAATTTAAGAGATATTTGAAAAATAAAAATGCAACTACTCGTACAAATAATTACAAAAACTTCTTGAAATTATTTGATATTTTTAGACATTTTACTGTGTTAGCTTTGTGTAGAATGTTAGCTATAAATAAAAGCTTAGTGTGAAAATTTGGAGTCATTTAAAATTACAAATAACTGTAAAAGTATTAGTTTTCGGCCATACATATAGGGGTTAAATTTGACACATTTCAGGTCCCCTATCACCTCCTGCAAGGAAGTGCTCAAGTTACCAGTAACCCTGTATATAGTTTCTCGACAAAAAACAATTGCCGACACAATTCCGGGTTTTATAAGCCTGAGGGAACTCATGTTTTTCATAGGATTGATGTTATTTCATTTAAAAAAAAAATGTTGGTTTTTCAAGATAAATTCGTAGTAATGGATACGTTAGCCGCTTGGGGTTAAAAATGGGTTGTTTATTTTGTTGCCAAGATATTGGCCTTTTTGAGGATATAAATATTTTATTTACATCAATATGTTGATGTGACCATGATTAATGTTTGATTGTATTCTTACATAGGTACCTGCCCCATATTGTTTGAGATCATATTATTTTTCAAAATAAGATCTGTATTGGTTTACCTATGTTAACAAATAAATAAATATTATTATTATTATTTTTATGACTTTACAATTCTCGGGACCATGGGTCCCGGTCCTCTGGAAGGCGTACGAGGGGCTGAAGCCAACTCGCAGAGGCCCCTTAGAAAAATTTAATGAAATGCGGCACCAACCGACGATAGTTAGAGACTTGCCTTTATATGGCGTGAGACGTTTTTACCCGTGGGCCTTGAATGAACTACTTAATATAAACGTATTCAATACTATTCGATTTTTAAAATAAAAAAAAAAACGGTCAAGTGCGAGTCGGACTCGCGCACCGAGGGTACCGTACAAGTAGATATGTAACTACAAATTTACGGTTTTCGGATTTTTCCCTTTACTTGTGCTAAGTACATTACTTTGCTTCTTGCCAAATATCATGATTCTAAGTCAACGGGAAGTACCCTATACATTATTGATTCCCTTGAGAGTGTCGAAATATACGTTTTTAGCGGCATTAACGGCCGTATCTTTTTTTACGTTAACTTAGAAGATTAATTTTTCCACAGCTTTAAGGGACCGCAGACCTGAATATATGATTTTTTTCGTTTTCGAGATAAAGGGTCTTGACAAACAGACGGACGGACGGACGGACGACAAAGTGATCCTATAAGGGTTCTGTTTGTTCCTTTTGAGGTACGGAACCTTAAAAATACAAATATCTACTACTATTTTTTGTTTTTTTATGCGATGGCCACTGTTAGTAGGTATCACTCATTTATCAAGCACAATTGGTATCACCCATAGATATGAAGATAGTCTTCAAACGAAATAAATATTTTGTACGAAATGAGTATTTCCAAATTAAAAAATCATGCCTTCATGAGAGGCTTAATGTTTAAGTAATTTTGTCTGTGGTTTTCACTATCAAACCACAGCTCATAAAATTTGCAACAGAAAGACAAGGTCAAATATTTACATCGTTTCAGTTCTAATAACGCGTTTTTCTGTGTAAACTTTTTTAGTACCAACGAAAAGGAAGTTTTGGCAGTTATGTTTAAAATAAATCAATCAATGGAATACGTTTTTTTTTATTAGTCGGATGTTATTTTTGTGTAATGTGTATGTGTGTTTATAAAAAGCCAATGTAGCGAGTGAGTCATTGGCTAAGGTCGGAGCTTAGTGAAATGTATGTACTAGGTATGTTCGTGTATCTGTGTGTTTACTTTACCATTGAAATCTGGTTATAATAATGTATGTATATTCCCATTACGCACCAGCGGGGTAGCACATAAAATGGCAGTCGATCGCAATGCCTTTCCTTTTGACAGTTCAGCCACCTTCTTGCGCAAGGTACGTTGTTGAGCAGACGATTTTTTTAAATCTATGAAGCATTGGATGTCAAAATGAAAGAGATTGTTACATATTTTATTTTATACTTATTAATTACACTTACTAAATTTGAGTTGTGTTTATGAAGTCAAAGGTTTAAATCTATGTATGTATTTGCAGACACTTTTTCTACTTCGTTAAGACTTGAGTTGCCTGCCTCTTGTCCAGACCTATCATTATGATCCAGTTTGCTTGAGAAAGAAATGTCATGCTAAACACGTTTGACACGTTCTTACTTCTTATGTAGTATGATTCATAGTGGTAATTTCTCTGACGCTAAAGTAGCCAGTATCACACTCAATATTGTAGTAACAGCTTAAAAATCGGTTGGAATAAAAATAATGCCTCAGTTACGAAAACACAAAACATTATTTATTTATATATACTTTATTGTACACAACAAAAATACAACAAGTAAAGATACATCAAACACTACCAAATATACAATGTGCGGCCTTATCGCTTTCTGCGATCTCTTCCAGGTAACCTTAGGATGGACAGTGATTTTCCTGGACATAAAATGGGGCTGTCGTTGGTGCAGATATTATGTATACAATACACTAAAATATATACACAGATATATACTCGTACATATCCAAAATTATAGATACATAAATACATACATCCTACTAATATTATAAATGCGAAAGTTTGTGAGGATGGATGGATGTTTGTTACTCTTTCACGCAAAAACTCCTGAACAGATTTGGATGAAATTTGGCAAACAGATACTTAATAACTAGGATTAACACATAGGACTTTTATGCCGATATTCCCACGGGATTGAAACATACGCGGGTGAACCGCGGGGCGCTGCTAGTACTAAATATATAAGCAACGAAAATAAAAGAAGGCAGTAGATGATTGCAGTTAGGATAACAATATCACAAAGACAAGTAGTGTTCCTTTACGAGTCTTTTGAACACATGTAACGACATTTTTTTTTTCATATCAGGTCTCTCTCTTTGATAATTTGAAAGAAAGAAAAGAGTTTAATTGCTCTTAATAAAAGGTATTACATTTAAAACAAAGTACAAAAAATATAAATATAATTTATTAGGCACCACATCCGCGCAAAACGGTCATCGCTCGGCTTAATGCTGCGACACATGTGCGAAGTTCACAATCAAAAATCAATCAATTATTCTGATTAGCCTTTTCCCATGTATGTTGGGGTCGGCTTCCAGTCTCACTTGATGTAGCTGAATACCAGTATTTTACATGTAGCGACTGAATACCAGTATTTTACATGTAGCCCAGTTACTGTGTAGGTAATACGGTACCCCTTGGTAAGACTGGTTGTCAGATTTTCGGGCTACTGACGACTGTCAAAGATCCACGAAGGACAGCTGGGATCGAATTTTGAATATAGTCTTGATATGTAGAGATGGTCACCCATCTATGGCCCAACCGCGGCAAGCGTAGCTTAGCCTGACCGATCGACCCGTGACGATTGTTATTACTTCGCCACCAGCTATTTCACAATATATATTTCAAATAGCCTATAGTCTAACGCAATATAGTCAAAAGCAATATAGTCTGACGCTCAAAAGTGCCTTTTATGTGCCTACTTGAAATAAAGGCTTTGGCTTTTGACTTTAGTAAGAAATTGAAGTCAATTTACACATAATTTCACATGCAAAATAACCCATAGCCCCACACTACCCTTATCTGTTCTCTCTGAAACGTGAAATTCATAAATTTTTCATCACAAAATCCACTATATCCTCTAAATGAGACTCCACAGGTTGTCTCCGATCTATCCTCGCTAGTCATTTGCGATTCAATGAGTTGTCTGGCTCAGGCAGGACAGTGGACACCAATTGACACGATTGCTGTTTTGCATAAGCTCGGATGTTACGTCCGGTTTTATTTAGAAAACATGCTAGGAATTGAATTTGTTTTGTGACAAAAATCTAACAGCAATACTGTAGTGCTATTCTGTAAAAATCTCACCGTGATAACTTAGGTGAAGTGAGCTGTCATTTCACCTGATGTTAGGGATTGTCCCTATTGATAGTTCACTCCATGCTCACTTCACCGAAGTTATCACGGTGAGATTTTTACAGAATCGATCAGCTGTTCTTTTTATAGTGTCCTTGAAAAAAGGTTTGGTGTGTAGTATTCGCAAACGGCACGTGTGCACACGGATGAAGCAAAAAGGATATGTAAGGATCGATCGTAGCGTGTGGCATTCTATAGTTTCGCCTACTCTCTTGGATAAAGGCTCGTCGTTGTATCCATGTCAACAACGACAATTTTTGAACAATATAGTTGGAGTCACTATACTGTTTGTAACTTTCTTCATTTTTTCGGCGTTACGTATCATAATGAAAGTGAATTATGTGAGCTCGTAGTTTAGAAAGTATAATAATACTATTTAAAGATTGAAATTGAAAACTTGCGACACATCGAAATAGGAGGTGCAGTAACTGATACATAATAAAAATTTTGAAAACTAATAAGAAAATTAAAGTATCCATTTTAACGCGCGCCTGATAAGCAATCCATTCATCGCTGAGTTCGCAACATGAAGCAAGTTGGCAACGCGTTCAACTAGCAGTATTTACCTAATTTTGACCGTTCCTACGAAAAAAAGGGCGCGTGACGATCGTCAAATCGTTCGCCTTTTTTTTGTGGATGGGAAATCATCAAATGAAGGGGTCATTTGATGATTTCCCATCCACAAAAAAAAAAGGCGAACGATCAGGGTGGAGCAGAAGGGAGTGTCAGACTCTTACTGACTAAAACCCACCCGTGTTCCTTCCTTAGCCCTATAAGTTCCGGGGCAGCGGTAACCCTTTCGGACTATCCCGCTCCCCCGGCAGGCTACGGCCCTTCCTTATTGCTGACATCTCTTTGAGGCGCGCGTGGAACACGTACGCGCCGCCGAGTTACCCATAAAAAAAAAAAAAGATTTGTAATGTTTTTAGTATAGAAAAGGGAGCTACTTCTGCCAACAAACTGCTTTGCAGTTTGGCGGAGAAATAATTTTTTATATCTTGTAAAAAATTATTTCGGTGAATAAACGCTTTTTCATTTTTTTTTTTTTTTTTTAATTACTCTCCGCCCGCAGGCCCGTGCCTACGGTGGCCGGGAGTCATCACGCGGCTCCCGACGCCCGGGGCGTTTCCCGCGGCGGCTGGGACATGAGGCTCTTTCCCTCAGCCGTCCCGCCACCTCCGTCGCTAGCATGACTGCTTCGCAGAGGAGGTGACTGCCTCCCAGTCCCTCTCGCCCCGGACCATGGCTTGAACCAGGCCCGGGCGCGAGAGGTCGCCGCCGCTGCCGTCGATCGCCACTACGAGAACACGGCGGTGCTCCGCCCACGCGGGGCAGACCTCCACCGTATGCTCCACCTTGTCCTCTGGGCGATCCTCGCAGTGGTGACAGCCGGGCGTTTCCTCCCGCCCGATGGTATGCAGGAACCTCCCGAAACATCCGTGTCCGGTGAGGACCTGCGTCAGGCGGTAGGTGAGGGCGCCGTGGCGCCTCTCTAGCCACTCTTCAAAGAGGGGTCTTATCGCCACTATCGTGGCGTGCCCTAAATCGCTCGCCTATGGGCACGTTGCATCCCTTCTCTAATTTTACTTTATAACACGTTGAATTAGATATTTTGATTTATTGCACCTATTCAATTTCATCCTGTATAATAATAAAGTATTGTTATACTTTTTAAACTACGCATACGCGAATATAAACCTAAGTTAGTGGGTATAGTGATACAAAAGACCGACATAGTAGTGCGTCCGGTATGTTCGCATGTGCACATATCGATGATTTTTACGCCAAAAAACAAATTCCATTTTGTCAAGAGCGCGGTTTAGTTCTAACGGCATCCTAAGTATGTTAATAGAAAAGTACGACGCACCTTGGTTGTTGCACGCTTATGGAGGAGCTGATTAGAAGACCCCACAGCTAACCTTACAATTTTCATTTGTTTTTGTTTACTAAAAATAGTTTTATTAAGAACAATGTTACTAACGATTGGGCCTAGTTGCCATAAATAAATAAATATTTAATAATAGGTAATAAAATAATAACCTATAAGTCTTTGTGCTTTAATACTTAATATAAAAAGTATTATATTATATTGAAATGCCTGCATTATTCCTTCTGCCCCTACCTTCTTGGAGTTTCTTGCCGGCTCTTCTCTATAGGAAACGACCAATTAAAACCGTGCACCTAGCTTCTGACGTTTCATAAGTGCCCACGTAGGTTTATGTGAAATAAAATATTTTGATTGATTTTTGATTTCACCCAAAAGGTACACATTAGTAACGGTGTCACTGTATCTATATACCATATATACAATAAATTGCCAATTTAAATGTAGGGCCGGCCATAATCTGTTAGGTCTCGGTGAAGGTAAACGGGGTAAAGGTGTGTGCTAAAGATGATGATCAGTTTCATCTAATTTTTTTTTTTTTTTCACCTGTTTTCTGGCCGTGGCGTGTAACCATTTGTTTATTTACTAGCTATGCCCACGATTTCGTTCGCTTGCAAGTCGGAAAGCAAATTGGGTTTCATGGGTTAGAATTTCGGAAGTCGGGGTCGACTTCCGAAATTAAAGTTATTTTACACTTTGTTGTGTTTTCTTGGAAGTCGGTTGTTTTATTTTGGGAAAAACTTTTTATTGAAATGAAGTGAAGACAGTGAAGCCGCAGACACAACAGGTATATTACATAAAGTTAAATATTTATCTAATCTTCACACCAATCTGAACTAGACCTAACATATAATTTATTGTGTGTCACTTGAATGATCAAATACAGGACGTGTTAGTACTGTGTCAATATTTTCTTTTCTCATACATGTTATTGAGAGCTGAAGGCCAATTCTCGTAATTCAAAACGTTCAAAATCTAGTCGCAGTCTCAACTCAGCGACAAACAAATGTCAAAAACTTGTCAAAATGTAGGGAAATTAGACGTATTTTTGACAGATTGAGACTGAGATCAGACTGTGAACGTTCTTAAAATTACGAGAATTGCCCCTCAGGTGTTTGAACAGATAATCTTTGATATTGTCACGTGGCTCAATGTCAAGGAATATTCTCTTTGCGATTGTTTTAGCCCTGGACTATAGGGAAATTATAGAATTGAATAGAGTAGGTAAAGTAACAGATGTTAAATTTAAAATGATCCTATAACTACCTTAACTAAGGCATAAAAAAAGTTTTAGCTATGATATTAAAAACTCATTAATATAAATATTATTAACACATTCAATCAAGTTAATATAAGTTTACCATCTCAAGATAAAATTCAGTACATAATAAAAAAAAAAACAGTCAAGTGCGAGTCGGACTCGCGCACCGAGGGTTCCGTACAAATTAGGTTATTTAACTACAAATTTTCAGATTTTTTCCATTAATTTTTAGACCTTGCTTCTTGCCAAATTTCATGATTCTAGGTCAACGGGTAGTACCCTATAAATTTTGATTCCCTTGAGAGTCGAAATATACGTTTTTGCGGCATAAACGGCCGTATCTTTTAAGTTTGATTTTTTCACAGCTTCAAGTGACTGCAGATATGGTTTCAATTTCAACTCGACACCTCCACGCGTTCCCGAGATAAAGGGTCTCGACAGACAGACGGACGGAAGGACGGACAACAAACTGATCCTATAAGGGTTCCGTTTTTTCATTTTGAGGTACGGAATAGGGTAAAAGGAGAGAAGGAAGGGGAGGAGGGGAGGTAAAAGTGGTTTCCATGTTTATGTAGTTAAGAGCAAAGATTTCGTTAAATTTGCTCTCACTAAGAGTGGTTCTAGAGGTCTACTCCTTAAACACAAAGTGTGTAGTTTTGGCTGAAGTCACGGATGTAGGTATACTACTCACACGGACGGACATAAGATTAGCTTGGGGCCCGAACGAAAAATGAATGACAACACGATTTGACTGTTATCATATTACTTCCAATATGTTTTTTGCCTTCCGAAAAATTTAATTAATCAGTAAAAAAGGTTTGTTTAAATGTCTAATCTTATTGTGAATGAAGTTATAGTTCAGGGGTCAAAACCCAAATTATAAAAAAAAAAACTTGAGAGGTGTCAAGGGACACCCGGATGGAACGAAGTTCCTTTCGATTAATTAGTAAAGGAATTGTAATAAAATTTTATTTTTTTTAAGTTATAATAATAAATAATGTAATGTATTGAAACTTGCATAAAATAATTATATTAATAATTATATTCAATGCGAAATAGAAATGAAAATATCTGGCTTGCTTTCTATAAGAGAGAGAGAGACAGACAGAGAAACATGCGACGCCGCACAGCTTACAATAGCTTACTATAGCAAAAAGTGTCGTGACAACTTTTCGTAAGAATTTTTTCCGTCTAGCCCCCTTTCACAACGCGCGATAAGGAACTTCGTTCCAATACTTGGTAATTAATTGGCACAAGCATTGCATTTTGCAATCTAATGGGATATGCACAAAGTTTGTTTGCATTTTAATATTTCAAAGTCCTTTAAGGGTTGCTTTTGCCAAGAAGTAATTTCGCGACAAATAATTTCGCGACAAAAAAAATTCTGTCTTTCCATTTCCACTGGGTATTCAATCAATTTGAAAGAAAAACCTATCTGAGAATTTAATTAAAAAAACTGTCGATGTATGTATTCGTCGTCTTTCTTAATATCCTGGCGACGGAAGTAATTCTCAGCGCGTGCCATAAAACGGAAGAATTAATTAAAAGAAAATGTCAACTAGCGAAGAAAAGAATTTTCCTTCAGAAAGTAGCTTTTCTACTTTTAAATGGAGGCAAGAACTTTTTTACTACTTATTCACTTATTTTAATTAAGCTACTTTTCGCACGTGTCAAAAGAAGACAATATTTGAAGCAGTGCGGTACAGACTTTAAGCGTTGTGGGTATCATATTTATTTTAAAAAGCACAGCATCTTCACTTACATTAAACTTACGCTTGAATAACCTTAATAACTAAAGGACAGACGCCAGCACATCAAGCTACCCGAAACTGTAAAAGGCAATTGCCCATTTTTGGCCAAGAAACGCACACGAAAAAGATTTGTGCTAAAAATACTTCATAATTAAATATGAATTATCAAGTTATACATTTTATCATAAAGGTAAGCTATATTTTAACGTAATAATAAGTTTTGAAATGATTGTACTAAATGATCAACAAAACACCGGCAGGAAAGTGTTGCTATTTTTTAAAACCAGAAGACAATTTATATCGATTATCGATACATCTATTTTAGTTAAGTGATAGTAATCGCTATAAAACAGACTTTGTTTCTGACATATTACTATAAAAAATCGTATGGTGCGCTTATACATTATTAATAGTTATAGAATACACATGACATTGCCATAAATGATAAATGATAAATGATTTTATTTCTGTAAGTAGGTTTGTAAAAACACTTTTACATGTCAATCATATTTTTTAAAACGAGATGAGGTCGGCGTTTCCTAACTGACTACTCTGAGAAGAAAGGCCGAAACAAACTCAGAGGTCACAGTCTCTTTTAAAGTCCAGACATAATCTTGGTCAGATCATGTGGAGACCATGTAGATTAGTGTCTGAAATGGTCTTTTGAGGAAAGAACCACACCGATTGAGTGGACCTGTCCAGTCAGTGCACGCATTTGTCAGTAATCATGCAGCTCAACTCAAACTTAAGGAGCTCAACGATTCGACGAACAATACCAAAGAAAGGACATTTGGGTGGGTCGCATAAATTACTCAAACTGCCAGACCATGACTAAAACTATCTGAGAAAATAAAAAAAAAGAAGAAAAGGCAAAAAAAAAAAAATATAACCCACATAGTCTTCACATTCACAGTCATTAAAATAATATAATACTTTACAAAGTAAATATTCATGTCACTGTATATGTAAAATTTATCAATGTCAATGTGTATATAAAAATCCAGAAATAGTCTTGGTCAGATCATTTTGAGGACCATGTAGATTGGTGTCTGAAATGGTCTTTTGAGGAAAGAACCACACAAATTTGAGTGGACCTGTCCAGTCAGTGCACGCATTTGTCAGTAATCATGCTGCTCAACTCAAACTTAGGGAGCTCAACGATTCGACGAACAATACCAAAGAAAGGACATTTGGGTAGGCCGCATAAAGTACTCAAACCGCCAGACCATGATTAAAACGGAAACAATGACCCACATAGTCCTCACATTCACAATAAATAAAATAATATAATACTTTACACAGTAAATAGTAAATGTTCATGTCATTGTTTATGTAAATAGATATTAAGAAAAAAAAAAAAAGTGTAAAATCGCAAAATAAAATAAAACAACATTCGCAGTCTAAACTTATTGGAGCAGCTCAATCCCAAGCCTTTTTGTCCTCAATAAAGTCATTTACAGTATAATAGGCTTTTTGGCATAGTTTACGCTTTATAAAAGATTTGAATTTATTTAGGCTTAGTTCTTGAATGTGACTAGGAAGTTTATTATAAAAACGTATACATTGGCATCTAAACGAGCCACCTATTTTTTTGAGCCTTGATGAAGGAACAACAAATTTGTGTTTGTTCCTAGTATTTATGTTATGGATATCACTGTATTTTTTAAATAGATTAATATTTTTATGTGCATACAAAAGATTATCATAAATGTACTGAGAAGGCACAGTCATTATATTAATCTCTTTAAATTTGTCTCTGAGGGAGTGTCTGGGACTTAATTTATAAATGGAACGAATTGCCCTTTTTTGTAAAATAAAAATTGTCTGAATATCGGCGGCATTTCCCCACAACAGAATACCGTACGACATCACACTATGAAAATAACTAAAGTAAACCAAACGGGCTGTCTCTAAATCAGTTAAATCACGAATTCTCCTAACGGCGTATGCTGCAGAGCTAAGCTTTTTTGACATTTTATCTATATGGGGGCCCCATTGAAGCTTGGCATCCAATGTTATGCCTAAGAATACTGTGATATCTTCGGGTTTTAACTCTTCATCCTTTATGAGAACACTAGTTTCGACTTGTCTAACATGGGGTATCGTAAACTTAATACATTTGGTTTTTTTTTCGTTAAGTAGTAGGTTATTAACATTAAACCAGTCAACTACTTTTGCGAGGGCGCTATTTACATTGTCAGTAACCAGCTGCTGACGTTTAAGTTTAAATACAAGTGAAGTGTCATCTGCAAACAACACTATATCATGATTATCCTTTATGAGGTAAGGCAAGTCATTAATATAAATAATAAATAAAAATGGGCCAAGAATTGAGCCCTGGGGGACCCCCAAATAAAATCGAATAAAAATTATTATCGATCAAAATCAAATAAGTATCAATTTTTATTTAATTGCACTGGCAACCGCTCCCTGATTAAAAAAAAGTCGTAAGTTGTCAAACAAATTCCAAACGTCACGTAAACTTTCGACTCTAGTTTTTCTTGTTTGTGTTCGGGCACGGCATCAAAGTAATATTGATGCACCTGCTCAATTCTTGGACGAGGTTTTAATAGTTTACAATACCAATGACGAGGGAGTATCTCTATAAACTATTGAAACCTCACCACCAAAGTCAGTCTTAAATTTAATTTAAAAAAAAATTATTAATTGAAATTAAAAAAAAAAATTGTTTGTCTGTAAAGTCGGTTTACGGACGATAGTTTTACGTGATAACGTCATAGAAACATTGATGAATAAATGTGTCACAAGCCAACGCTTGGACCGATCGTGCCTCTCTATCGCTTATTTCGCGCTCTCGCTTGCACGCTCAGGCTCAGGCGGAACGTGACATTTTTTCGTGCGTGCAGCCGGTGTTCATCGATTAATAAGACGTTATCACGTCAAAAAAAAATATATTAATATAAAAATTGATTTTAAAAGCAACTTGCCAAGGATAGCGTGATTTTCTTTCTGAATACCGGTAGCTTGTCGCTGAATATATCAAGCTATCTTATTCAATCTCCACGATTAAGTATCATAATTAAGTTAATGGTATAATTATAAACATAACATATTATAAGAAACACAGGCATCACGCCTGTTTCCCGCAGGGTTAGATAGAGGTGAACCTAATAGAACACCCAAACTTCGCCACTTTCGCCAGTCGTGTGTTGTGTTTCATCATAATTATATTAAGAGACTAGCAGCGCCCCGCGGTTTCACCCGCATAAGTTTCGATAGCGTGGGAATATTTAAGGTGAATGGGAAGTGGTAGACCGCGAAATTCAAATTTTCTTACGTTTTTTGCAATTTGCAGGTCAGTGTCAGGTTGTATCTTGATCAAAATTTGTTTCGCGACTATAACAGGTAAGTATTTACAGAATTATAATCATAAGAAACATTCATACATCTTTATAAGTGAGATTTGTACCATAAACACTTTTCCCTAGGAGATTTCTTCTTGTGGTACAAATCTAACTTAGGAAGATGTATTTATGCTTCTAATGACTATAATTCTGTGAATAAGTACCTGTTATAGTCGCGAATCATATTTTGATCAAGATACAACCTGACACTGACCTGATAATTGCAAAAAACGTAAGAAAATTTGAATTTCGCGGTAATCACTGCGCAATCACCTTAAGTAACTTTGTTTCTTTTCGTTCTTTCTTTAATTAATTGCCTTTTTGAAAACCGCTCAAGCACGCTTATTTCTAATCAATGAAATACTACAAAATGCTATCTTAAAACCAACCACCTTTCCACCATCCATTTGGCTAAACAAACACACATCGCCAAGCTTTCTAGGCCAGTCCGGTCCTTTGACACAAAACCCCGCTTTCTTCAGTAAATTCAGGCTGTATTCAAGCTTTAGATTGTACAAAGGCACACAGCTACATGCTCATTAAGTTTTCAGTGGGGAAGCTCGTACGTGGTTGTGGAGATTACTTGGTACTGTGGGCAAAGGAGATAAGTATATATGTGGGCCAACTTTGTATGCATTTGTATGCTTTTAGCAGAGTGCGTGTGTTGGATGACTCAACCTGGTTTTTGGAAGCCTGTTTAATTTATAATGTTGGGAGATATAATGAGACCATATATGATTTGTATTGTGATATGGGTCATCCGACCATACCAGTTCGAGGACCGTATACCAGTGGTGGGAACATTATAATATGCTGATTATGTTATCATACCAGTGAGCTGGAGATTGATTTAATCTGACTGATCTGAGGCTTTTTCTTTCGGGAATTCTGGAAAACATAACAAATTCTATAAATATTCGGGAATACTTAAAAATGCATACCTTACTTTATTCGATGTTCATATTTTGAGGATTACCCGATCTCCGAGACATGGCATCATTTAAAATAAAACAAACTCTATTTGTCAGAAATAACCCCCATTTGTTTCCTCTAATATCAGACATTATAATACATAATCGCCGGGATAATAGTAAAATTCGTGTTCAGCCAGCTAAGACAGCGCTACTGCGCTGAGCGCCAATCATTTATAATAATATCCCTAACTGTGTTAAGAAATTAAATACAGATCAGTTTAAGAAAATATTTAAAAAAATACTGACAGAAAAAGCCTATTATAATAATAATGATTTTTTAAATGACAAATCGCTATGAAGATACATACTGATTCTATTCTATTTATTTTGAATCGCATGACTATTGAACAAATTTTTTATTTTAGTATTTATTAATGTTAATTGTTGATTTATTTATATTATTATTATTATTTGTATCTTATTTTGAACTCTTATTGACTTTCGACCTAATTTGTACACCAGCCATTGTTGAGCCAAAAATATCTTGTAAAGAAAAGAAAGAAAATACATATATAAATATATTTTTTTTTGTAACACCTATAATAAGCATCATATACCATGTATATTATCTACACATGTTTTTGCAATAAATGAATCTGAATTTATATTCTACATTCTGAATTTATATTTTACGATAAACTTCCCCGTATAAAAGACTTTTATTTGTTGCATGCAAATAGTGATGCTATAACATGCTTTAATTCCCAACTGTTTTGCCGTGTGTAAAACGCTGCTGTGTGCGCAGACTTCTTGTGCAATGTGCAGTATGTCAGGATTTGTGCTAGATTGATGTGAAAGGAACATAGTGGTATTCAAGGAGCCTTTATTAGGTCACTGTAATGTTAGGTTAAGCTACGCTTGCTAAGTTGGTTTGTGGATGGGTGACCATCCATTACGTATTGAGACCCTCCGTGCCTCTTAAAGCACGTTAAGCCATTGATCCCAGCTGTCAATCGTATATCTTTGACAGTCTTTACGAGTAGTCAGAAGCCCAAAGGTCTGACAACCAGTTTTTCCAAGGTGTATCTTGTTACAGATAGTGCAATCCACGAAGACGCGCCCCACTCTTTTCTCTAATACTTATAGCACGAGTGTGCAACATTCCACTAGTGTTTTAGTTTTGTCGATACACACTAATTATTATTAGTGACTAATTAATGTGTATCGAAAACACTAAAACACTAGTGGAATTGACTAGCGATAAACATTAACTATTCGGAAGAAGAGTGGGGCGTGTCTTCGTGGATTGCACTATCTGTATCCAGTAACTGGGTTGTGGAAATCAGATAGGTAGTCGTGCAATGTAAAATACTGGTATTCAGCTGCATCCAGTTAGACTTGAAGCCGATCCCAACATAATCGGGAAAAGGCAGATTGAGTAATGCTTTGTGACGTATAAATCATAATAATTATGAAAGCAACTTCTGTCCAATTTTAGATTAAACCGTTCGTCAGATTTTCGGGCGTCTGACAACCGGTACGGCTATAAACCAGAATTGTCTATTTAATATGCTCTACGAGATACAAGCAGCTAGCTGTTATTATGCAAATTCTTGAGGTGCATCGAGAGACCGACCGCTACAAACGTATTGTTGCAGATAGTGCAATCTACGAAGACGCGCCCCACTCTTTTTCCAAATCGTTAGTGTTTATCGCTAGTTAATTCCATTATTGTTTTAGTTCTTTCGATACACTCTAATTACCCACTAGCACTAATAATAATTAGTGTGTATTTACAAAACTAAAACACTAGCGGAATGTTGCACACTTCTGCTGTAAGCATTAGGATAAAGAGTGGGACGCGTCTTCGTGAATTGCACTATCTGTATCACACAATTACATTACCCGGGTGACCGAATTACACTAGGTAAAGACATTTGGGAACAACAGTGCAAGCAGACGGTGAGACGCGCAAGTGCAATTTGACCTATATTGGCCCCTATTCTGTTGTTCACAAAACTAAACTAAATTTATGTTCAGTGCATCTTTTTCTTTCTATTTCATTATGAAAAGGACAGAAGATAAATATTAGTTTAGTCCTGTAAGTTTAGACGGGATTAAAAAATTGGCCACTAAAAATACGTCAGGTGCTTACTAATTTGACAGGACTAAACTAATATTTATCTTCTGTCCTTTTCTTAATGAAATAGAAAGAAAAAGATGCACTGAACTTAAATTTAGTTTAGTTTGTGAACAACAGAATCGGGGCCATTATCTAAACTTCACTTTAATTGTTGTTTAGGTGTGCATGCACGGGAATCTACTTCGATGTTTTAGGTACTTTCAAATAATGGATTCTCTCTTTAGTAAGTTTTGAATGTCGTGATGGCCCAGTGGTTACGGCCCCGCCTCTCATGCACGAGGTTGTGGGTTTGAATCCCGGCAATTACGCAATGTGCAATGGGACCTTTTAAATTCATATGGACTTTTTGAGTTTATCTTGGACATTACTTCATCGGTGAAGGAAAACTATCGTGAGGAAACCTGGACTTATATAGGGTGACTGGTAATTAGTTGTTTGTTATCATGAGTACAAGCACGTGTTTAAGTATCGTTCACTAATTATCAGTCACCGTATATAAGTCTGAAATTGCCAACCTATCTTGAGCAAACGTGGTGACTCGACATAAAGGGAACCATTCGATCAGCGTCAGGTGGCACATCTTGTGTTGTCATCTGACATTATGCTGAGCTGAGGCCCTTTTGGCATTATTATCTTTGTTTTCTGTTTTATAGTTTTAATGTGTATTTATTTTGCTGTAATGCCAATAAACGCATTTTTCTTTCTTTCAATGTTCATTCCTTCTCTGTATGAGAAGATGATTTTATTACCCTGCAATGGGACAATAATAGACTGGTATTATTTAGTGGGTTTTGAAAAGCAGATCGGTGCCGCGGAAAGCACGTTAAGCCGTCGGTCCCGGCTGTCATTCGTGGATCTTTGACAGTCGTTACGGGTCGTCAGAAGCCCGAAAGTGTGACAACCAGTCTTACCAAGGGGTATCCTTTTACCCAGTAAATGGGTTGTCGAGGTAAGACAGGCAGTCGCTCCATGTAAATTACTGGTATTCAGCTTAGACTGGAAGCCAACCCTAACATAGTAGCGAAAAAATAAGTTTATAAACTAAAACCCGACTACTGAAAAGGATGAAACAAGAAAGTACCATCCCGTGGTCGCATGCCGCTGTACTAACATACTTATATAAGCCATGGTAGCATACGACTACGGGAAGGTACTTTCTTGTTTCATCCTTTTCAGTAGCCCGGTTTTAGTTTTTAAACTTCTTTTTATTTAATTATTTTGGGGCTTCTTTTAGTAATATTTATATTTTTGGAATGTGCTAATTAAGCCGTTTCTTTTGATACCCAACAAGGCAACATCCCAAAATATTTATTTTTAAATTCATTACTTTATGTCCTCTAGAGGGCGCCATATTGAGTTTAGTGTGACGTTACATAGTCTTTAACTAACGGACGGTCAAGACGCTTCTAAAGATACCTCATTTGTCAAATTATTATAAGTTTTTTTGAAGTTATGAGGGAACAGATGAACATACATACATCCATACATACATACCGGTCAAAATCGTAACCCTACTTTTTGTTTGCTTCGCCGATGTTGGGTAAAAAGGCTAGGCAGATGTTCAATTTAATTCAATTTATTTATTCAAAAACAATTATCATTGTGTGCGAATATAACTAGCAACTAGGTACAGTCGAGTTCATTAATATATTCGCAGTGACAAAGTTTCAAAATAATATAAGCGTTAAAATGGTGATCATTTTAACGCTTATAATATTTTTAAACTTTAAATGTATGTTAACATTGTATTTATGTCTAAGTTTGTATAGAAATATATGATTATTTAAACGCTTATAATATTTTGAAACTTTGTCACTGCCAATATATTAATGAACTCGACACATGCAGTAAAAAAAAAACTAATAATTAAAATGCTTACACTGGGACTAATCACAATAAAAAATAATATAAACTGTTTCGGGGATAA
Source organism: Globia sparganii (assembly GCA_949316385.1). Lineage (NCBI taxonomy): Eukaryota > Metazoa > Arthropoda > Insecta > Lepidoptera > Noctuidae > Globia > Globia sparganii. The sequence continues at coordinate 22,075,272 of OX438654.1, forward strand.
AGTTCACTTTGGTCTGCCGTGAGTTATAATGAAAAATACGTGGTGTTGCGGCTAAGGTTTTATTTCTACTGATCCGTACAAACAGTTTTTAGCTATTAATACAAAGGAAATACACACATGCAAAATAGTCTCGTATTTAAACCTACAAATACAACAGAAACTAATAATAATGTAAAAAAAAAATAATCATAATTGAACTATAAGTAAACAAAATTTAACATGTCAACAATTTAAAAAAAAATTGTAATAAAATTAAATAATAACAATTTCAGCAATTTAAAAAAGGGAAATAAAATTAAATAATAACAATGTCAACAATATAAAAAAATAAAGAAAGAAAGAAGAAAGAAAAAGTATTTATTGCGACTCGTACAGGAGGATCACAAACTAAATTAAACACAGTCTAAATTAAAATACTAAAATAAAAACTAAAAAAATTAAAAAAGTAACAAAAAGAAAAAAATAAAATAAGATAAGATAAAATAAGATATACATCCAGTCCACGAAAAGATAAAAAAAAATAAATTGGTAAAAACAATGTCTGTAGATAAACAATAATTTTACAAATCATTTACAGAGTAGAGGCATTTCTCCAACAGAAATGCCTTGAGCCTCGCTTTGATGAAGTGTGTTGGTTCATGTCTATATATTAGTCTAATGTATATTATAAACAGAATATATTTAATGTACCGGTATGCTATGCAAACAGGTTTTCTTTTCCATTATCATCAATATGTCGCAATTGATGGATCACCGACAAATTGATATTATGATGGAAAATGATCGGGAAATGTGGTCTCGCCCATTATCCGGATAATTTTATCATAATAATATTTCCCTTTCTGTTATATTTATAACTAGCTTTTGACCGCGGCTTCTCCCGCGTGAATGTCGAGAATTATCCCACGAGAACAAACTACCGGGATCAAAATTAGGTACCCTATGTATTAATCCAGGTTATAAACTATCTGGGTGCCAAATTTCATCCAAATCCGTTCGGCCGTTTTTACGCCAATCCGGAACATACATTCAGACAAACGGACAAAAATTACTGCGTTACCATCCTACTTTCCTTTCCTACTAATATTATAAATGCGAAAGTTTGTGAGGATGGATGGATGGATGTTTGTTACTCTTTCACGAAAAAAATACTAAACGGATTTTGATGAAACTTTACAGTAATATAGCTTATACATCAGAATAACACATAGGAAACTTTTTATCCCGATATTCCCACGGGATCGACACTTATGCGGGTGAAACCGCGGAGCGCTGCTAGTATTATTATAATTATTACTAGCAGCGCCCCGCTGTTTCACCCACATATGTATGTAGAAATATCGGGATAAAAATCCTAATGGTTAATCCTGGTTATAAACTGTGTGCCAAATTTCATCCAAATCCGTTCAGTAGTTTTTGCGTGAAAGAGTAACAAACATCCATCTATCCTCATAATTGGTCCTCCAAACGATATTGAAATTGTAATACAGTTTCAATATCCAATCCAGGGGCCTTTCAAAAATAAACATTTCTATCAAAGCGACTCTTTATAAATCCCGACCCAACGCTTTTCAACTAACTTTAATTAATAGAAATATTACGACAGTTAAAACTCGTTGAGTTAAAACTTTCAGTTAAACTTTAACCCGTTCGTTGGGATCTGTTAGTTTCATCACTGCGGTATTAAGTTGCATCTATGCGACGCTGGTAGGGTTATCTTGGGTGTTGGTTGATGGTACGAGCGGACAGCGATTTTGAAGTGGAAGATGGAGTTCCTTAAGCGTTCTTTGCATGTAACAGTACTATTACTGCACGTCTTTTTATGTACGAATTGAATTAAAACATAAAACATTTAATTTCTCTTGACTGTACTTACCCGTCAAAAAGAGTAACCTAGATAATGTGGATAAGACAAAAGTCTAAAACAGAAGAAGATCTAGCGGGGTATCCAAGGGGGAGGGGGGCTCAGGGGATCAGGCCGGAATTTTAAATCCTTCAAACGCCGACGCCGCGGCTTTCACAGAAAAACAAAAAAAACAAGTGCTGTCGGCAGTTGCATTTGGCAGCTCAGTTCGGAATACTAATAATAGCCTCCCCGACCGATTTCGGTCACGGTGGCCAATCTCAACGGAGTACGCAGGAGACATTATAGTGCACAAGTGTGCGCGCAGACACAGGTGCACTCACTCTCATAGCCCGATGGTACGGCGATCCAACGCGACCGGAGTTAGATCAGGCGCAGAACCAACGGCTTAACGTGCTTTCCGAGGCACGGGGGTATCACACCGCCAACTTCCAAACTCCGGGCTGTTACTAAGAAATTCCTAATGGAAAAACTCAATGGCACTTTGCCCGGCCCGGGAATCGAACTCAAGACCCCACGCTCAGCAGTTCGTGCTTGCGACCACGAGACCAAAGGTGCAGTTAGTCGGAATAGTACCATAGCTGTGAATAATTTGTGGTCAGGTAAGCAGTTAGGCATATAAAGCAACAGCCAGAAACATAAATAATGTGATTAAACGTAAGTTTAATGTTACTATTAATTCGCCTTGTACAGACGTGCAATCCACGAAGACGCGCCCCACTCTTTTTCCCAATGCTTATAGCACGAGTGTGCAACATTCCGCTAGTGTTTTAGTTTTGTTGATACACACACATTATTATTAGTGACTAATTAGTGTGTATCGAAAACACTAAAACACTAGTGGAATTAACTAGTGATAACCAGAAGAGTGGGGCGCGTCTTCGTGGATTGCACTATATGTATTTGTTTAAGTGTTTACTTTTTGTAAATTATTTCATCACATCTGCTCTCAAAACGGTGGAGAAAAACATCGTGAGGAAACCGGCATGTCCTAGAACCAAAACTTCGAAGACGCGTGACGTCTACCAACCCGCACAGGGCCCGCGTGGTGGATTACGGCCCACTCCCTCTCACTCTCAGTGGGAACAATAAAGGCTGATTATGCTTAAGTTATTACATTTCTTTGGGATAGTTTGAATAGCATAGTTTTTCAGTCATAGCGCTGCATCTGCACTAATTAAAAGTAATCGTGGCTTTAAAGACATGCAATCTTTGATCTTATGTTACTGCTAGAGTGTGGTTTACCGTTATTTGAAAATGCTCAATTTAGAGTCATTGTCGTAACCATAAACTACATTCTTGTTTCTGTTCATAATGATTGCCTGCTCCCATGATTTCTTGTCACCAACGCGTTAAGATTTCCATTTACATTTAAGAGCCTACACTACCTCAGCTAAAATTCACTCTTTATCTCACTCGCACGATACTGCTCGCGGACTGAGTGAGAGTGAGACAGAGTGCGGTGCTAGGCGGCAGGCAGCGCTAATAGTTTAGGTATTTGATTTTTAAGGTGAAAATAATGGTAATTTAAAAAAATAAATAACATAAGACTTCAAATTAAATCATGAAACTTTGTATGCTGACCGAACTAACTACAAATAGTTCGGTCAGCATACAAAGTTTCATGATTTAATTTGAAGTATTTTTTGAATACCAGCGGTTTATTGTTCGGTTTGGAGGTAACTTTGGAATTTTTTTCTATCGAGAAAATTTTATGAAATCGTGTTTTCGTCTGACATAAGACCTAATATTAATCCTCAACTTTACCATAAATTTATTTCAAAATTAATGCTGTAGTATTTTCGACATACCGGAGGATCATGCTAAGCCATTTGAGGTAGTATAGGCCCTTAACAATAAACTCTTCAAATACCTACTGGTTCGTCTTTCCACTTGCACCCCACAGCAAGTTTATACTGATTACATATACAGATTTCAATCAGAGCCCGAACAATGTTGATTGTGTGTCGCTAGAAATGAGGGCGCCTGATTGAGCCGCTTCTTCATTTTACGACCGCTTAGTGTTATTAGCATGAGTTCCCCTTTTTTATCTCATTGATGTTTAAATACTTTTTTGTTATATGGGTATGAGTTTCAGTGTGCCAGTTACTTGATATTCTTTTGTTTTTTTGGTAGAACAGTCATCTCTGTGTAATGTCAAGCGGTAGCGGTAAATTCCTCGATAGCGCTACAAGGTTTGCCGCATGGGCAAAATTGGAAATAACGTCGCCTTCTTGTTTTTTAATTCATATTTCACATAAGAATTGCAGTAATATGTTTACCAACAGCGCTCCCCTGTCAACGTCGTTCGAGTGCCAAAAGATTATTTTTTAGGTACAAAATGTACACAGTAAACAAACCCCGTTTGTCAAAGAAAACATAACTTTTAGATTTTCTAACCCCATTATACAATGTCAGTATGAAAAGACGGTAACTTAAAATTACTTCTTTTAAGAAATTGAACAATTCTAAAAAAATCAATGGACGAATCCATGCTGAGATGTAACGATCCTTTCGATTAGCTCAAAGCTTTTGTTGCCAATTTAGTGGGAGTGACAAGACGGTTTACGTGAAATTAGTTCATTTATCTTTTAGAAGAACCGACTCATCGTTCTCCAAGTTCATATTGTCGCTCTCGCCGAAGTATATTGTGAAATCTACTGAAAAATCAATTGTTATTTTGACCTGAAGAACCGAAGGCCCCCTCCCCCCCTTAAATTAAATTAAATTTGACAAATTAACTCTTTGTTTTCTGTTAATTAAATTAAACTTTATTCGAAAACATCAATCGGCTTCTAACTAAACTTTTTTTTTTTTGAGGATGGAAAATCATCAAATGACCCCTCCCGCTCTGGGTGGAGCAGAAGGGAGTGTCAGACTCTTACTGACTAAAATCCACCTGTGTTCCTTCCTTAGCCCTTTGTGTTCCGGGGTAGCGGTAACCCTTTCGGACAATCCCGCTGCCCCGGCAGCAACTATATTCGATGGCCATGCATACTTATCTCCTTTGCTGACTGTATATCTTTGATGTTTATTCATATAAATGAATAGAAACCAGAAGGACCGGCTCTTGATTGTTTAGTAACCGTTGAAATGATTTATAAAGTGTCAAAATTTAAGCGAGAAAAGAGGGGTGGGAAACCCTAATCCGGTTATCTAAGCCAGCTCGTAAATAGGAGGATTATAAAGAGATCGGTTTTCTAAACTGCCCAGATTTATAATTATTATTATCATGCTTGCTTGGTTAACAAATATTATTCAGTAATATACCAGTAATGTATTGTAATGTTTAATCGACGTTGTTATGTGGTATTGTGTTGCCGATGGTAACTGTCTATTGCTTTTCAGTTTTGTTTTAAACTAGTGGCCTGTGACTTTGTATGCGAGTATTTAGTGTTTCGTTTTTTTTGATGCAGCATGAAAACCAATGCCCTATGTAGCCCAGGACATGGAGAAGGCTCCATGTCCAGGGCTACCTTTTTCCCAAATTTCATAACTATTGGTTTACCACTACGGAATCCGTAACGGCTCCCTGGATCTTCTTACTTCTTACTTAAGTGATAGGATTCAGAGGGTTGATGTTAACGGAAAAAGATCACCCGGATCTGTAGTAAGAATGGGGGTCCCCCAGGGCTCAATTCTTGGCCCATTTTTATTTATTATTTATATTAATGACTTGCCTTACCTCATAAAGGATAATCATGATATAGTGTTGTTTGCAGATGACACTTCACTTGTATTTAAACTTAAACGTCAGCAGCTGGTTACTGACAATGTAAATAGCGCCCTCGCAAAAGTAGTTGACTGGTTTAATGTTAATAACCTACTACTTAACGAAAAAAAAACCAAATGTATTAAGTTTACGATACCCCATGTTAGACAAGTCGAAACTAGTGTTCTCATAAAGGATGAAGAGTTAAAACCCGAAGATATCACAGTATTCTTAGGCATAACATTGGATGCCAAGCTTCAATGGGGCCCCCATATAGATAAAATGTCAAAAAAGCTTAGCTCTGCAGCATACGCCGTTAGGAAAATTCGTGATTTAACTGATTTAGAGACAGCCCGTTTGGTTTACTTTAGTTATTTTCATAGTGTGATGTCGTACGGTATTCTGTTGTGGGGAAATGCCGCCGATATTCAGACAATTTTTATTTTACAAAAAAGGGCAATTCGTTCCATTTATAAATTAAGTCCCAGACACTCCCTCAGAGACAAATTTAAAGAGATTAATATAATGACTGTGCCTTCTCAGTACATTTATGATAATCTTTTGTATGCACATAAAAATATTAATCTATTTAAAAAATACAGTGATATCCATAACATAAATACTAGGAACAAACACAAATTTGTTGTTCCTTCATCAAGGCTCAAAAAAATAGGTGGCTCGTTTAGATGCCAATGTATACGTTTTTATAATAAACTTCCTAGTCACATTCAAGAACTAAGCCTAAATAAATTCAAATCTTTTATAAAGCGTAAACTATGCCAAAAAGCCTATTATACTGTAAATGACTTTATTGAGGACAAAAAGGCTTGGGATTGAGCTGCTCCAATAAGTTTAGACTGCGAATGTTGTTTTATTTTATTTTGCGATTTTACACTTTTTTTTTTTTTTTTTACTTAGTATCTATTTACATAAACAATGACATGAACATTTACTATTTACTGTGTAAAGTATTATATTATTTTATTTATTGTGAATGTGAGGACTATGTGGGTCATTGTTTCCGTTTTAATCATGGTCTGGCGGTTTGAGTAATTTATGCGGCCTATCCAAATGTCCTTTCTTTGGTATTGTTCGTCGAATCGTTGAGCTCCCTAAGTTTGAGTTGAGCAGCATGATTACTGACAAATGCGTGCACTGACTGGACAGGTCCATTCAAATTTGTGTGGTTCTTTCCTCAAAAGACCATTTCAGACACCAATCTACATGGTCCTCAAAATGATCTGACCAAGACTATTTCTGGATTTTTATATACACATTGACATTGATAAATTTTACATATACAGTGACATGAATATTTACTTTGTAAAGTATTATATTATTTTAATGACTGTGAATGTGAAGACTATGTGGGTTATTATTTTTTTTTTTTGCCTTTTCTTCTTTTTTTTTATTTTCTCAGATAGTTTTAGTCATGGTCTGGCAGTTTGAGTAATTTATGCGACCCACCCAAATGTCCTTTCTTTGGTATTGTTCGTCGAATCGTTGAGCTCCTTAAGTTTGAGTTGAGCTGCATGATTACTGACAAATGCGTGCACTGACTGGACAGGTCCACTCAATCGGTGTGGTTCTTTCCTCAAAAGACCATTTCAGACACTAATCTACATGGTCTCCACATGATCTGACCAAGATTATGTCTGGACTTTAAAAGAGACTGTGACCTCTGAGTTTGTTTCGGCCTTTCTTCTCAGAGTAGTCAGTTAGGAAACGCCGACCTCATCTCGTTTTAAAAAATATGATTGACATGTAAAAGTGTTTGTACAAACCTACTTACAGAAATAAAATCATTTATCATTTATCATTTATCATTTAAGTGGTTTATGCGGGAAAATAGAAACTGATAGAGAGTTTCTTACGAGTTTAGGATGGACATTGATTTTATTTAAATACGTAACTAAGTATTCTCTTGTGCCTAGTTGGTATAAAATTTTTCTGTATGTTATATATGTTTTTCGTTCTTTTAGTTTTTGAAGAGCGCTTCATAGAGTACCGTGTTGACTAGACCGTGCTCTATCTTAATCGAGGAAAACTTGGCATGTTGTCATTGTTTGCCGCTAGAGCTCATTCAATGTGATCATTTTAGCCGCATATCTATTTTAGTGTTAGGTTAGGGGTTTCCTATACATGGAAGAAGGGTTTTTTATGATGTTTATTTGTGTTACGCGCGTTCTATGTGGAACATATTGATCTTAGATCACTGCTGTGAATATTGAGATAGAAATATTATAACTAATGAGATTTTTTGAAAATCTTTTATGCCCTTTCTTTAACTATATCAACAAAACTTCTCATGCCTTTAAATTTTGAAAAAAAAAATTAAAAGTAACAGTTGAAGTCCTTCTCTGAATTTCCAACGATTTGAAAATAGGTACAGACGACTTCTTTTAAAGCAACTAGCGACCCGCCCTTGCTTTACGTAGTTTTTACGACATGACAAAACATCGATATTTTATTACTAGCACCGCCCTGCGGTTTCACCCACATAAGTATCGATCCTGTAGGAATATCGGGATAAAAAGTATACTATGTGTTAATCCTGGTTATAAAATGATTTATCAGTATAGGCAATTTTTTCAATATCTTTTAAGTGTCACGAAAAATTATTTGGAACTTCAGAACCTTAGTGTAAACACTCAAATTGTCATAACTTTTAAGGAGATCAAGTTAGGGCACTGCCACAGAGATTTTTTTACTGTAAATAACCCCAGCTGTCGTCCGCTTTCGTTTGATCCACGATTTTTTGCCCACCCTGTATACATAATACCTAAATTCTTTACTCAAATAGTTTCAGATTTGTCCATTTTGACCCACCTCAATGAATCAATATGTACTCGTATACTGACCAACAAACCGTTGCCCTTTGAATACTAAATTACGTGTAGCATAAGGACGATGGACATATTAAATTTATGTCATCAGCATAGAAATTAGTGTTTATAAACGTAGCCTCACTTGTTCATGGCACATTAAACTAATGCGTTAAGGAGTGGTGCTGGACGATAAAAATATAGAACAGAAGATCCAACCAATATTACGGTTTTTAATCTCCATATAATCTGTTTAAAATCTTTTCATAGGTCTATGCGTCATATATATATGAGTTTCGGTAGTATATATTTTTATATAGAATAAAATATAAGGATGCCCAGGGCCTGTACCAGAAATTTGTGGTCATATTTTAAGGATGTAGTACAGACCGTCAAACAGAATAACTTTCTCCAGATGGGTAATCGTGATACACGCTGCATATTATCCTATGAACGTGATAGTGTAATATCCCATAAGACATCCACGAATAGAGCGGGTGGTCCAGTCTCAATCTCATATGAAGAGTTTTGATATACCAAATGAATCCATTTCTGAAATACGGTCTACATCTTAGTGCTCATACACACGAGCGGGACGTTGCAGAGACAACTGAAGCCGTCGACAGAGGCAACTACAGCCTTCGACAAGGTGCCGCACGTATATTTCAGCATCGTACTCTTATACACGAGCAGTACGTTGTCGACGGCTGCGTTGTTTCTGCTGTTGGCAACGTGCCGCTCGATGAGCAGTCTACTGCTGGACGCAGGCCTCTCTCAGGTTGGGTCACCATTTATCCAGAGATCCATCACCATTGCTTATTCGGGATTTTAAATAAATAAAAATAAAGGACATTTTATTTTATTTTTTTGACGTTCGAAAAGTGCTGATTCTCAGCCTAGTTTTAATAAATGACTTTTGATTTTGATTTTATTCTGGATTTTGAATTGTCTCATAGATTTTCAGAATGTACCTTCTGTAACCTCCACATCATCACTTAACAAGCCACATTGCTAATATAGTATCAACAGGGTTCGAATTAGACAGCCTAAATACAATTACAAATTATTATTTACTAGCTTTTGCCCGCGACTTCGTCCGCGTGGGTTTCGTACTTTCCTCAAATAAATTTAACACCCTCTCCACCTCCCCCTGAAAGGTATTTCGAAAATTATTGATTACGATCTTTATACTTACTTTATTTAAAGAAATAAGTATTCGGGCCAATATTTTAGTTAAACTACCTAAGATGTTTCAAATAAACTATCCTCCCTTTTCATCACGACAGGGCTTGTTTTTGCATTTGGTACGTTTCCATTTTTATAATAGAAAGATTATTTATACCCATTTTCATGTTAATGGAAGTTGAAGTTTCTACTCCTTAAACTTTATTACCCTTTTCCACCCTGGCAGGAGTCGAATAAGTAAAACCCTAAAACTCATACTTTTTTATTTTAAGTAAGTAAGTAGTAAACCCCTAAAAGTGACATTCTTTATTATTTACTGAGGCAAATGTTGAAAAGTTTCAAGTTTCTTAACCAAAGGAATAAGACCACCTTTTCACCTTCACAGTTTTTATCCCCATAGGGGCGAAATATTGAAAACATGTTTGGGACGTTTCCATATCTTGACTCAAAGATTATTTATACCAATTTCCCATTGAATCAAGCCACGCAATAAAATACTCCTCTGTGATATGGACTACCCCCGTTCACCCCGTGAGGGTTAGATTTTCGAAAAACCCAGTCACGCTTTTTTATTTATTTTGGTCTTAAGTATACATACTGAGTTCCGAGTTTATATTATTGGACCGCGCGAAAAAATTCTTCCATACAAACTGACACCCTCAATCTCCCTTTAGAGCAGAAAAACATAAAATGACAAACTATAATTTACTTAGATAAGTATTTGTGCCAAGTTTGAAGCTTAAATTTATTCATACCATTTTTTTGGAGTAAATCAAGCTACGCACTATAATACCGGCCTTAAAAATCGAATTACCACTTTTTTACCCGTCAGGGGTCTACTTTCGAAAGACCCATTTCTTATTACTTACTTAGGAAAATATTCCTTCCAAGTTTCAAGTTTATTAACCAAATGAATAAGATTTTTCGTATAAAGTTTTTCCCCACTTTTCAACCCACACAGGAGGAATTTTGAAAAATGTTTGGGATGTGTTCATAACTTGACTCAAAGATTATGTCCAACAATTTTCGAGTTAATCAAGCCACGCAGTAAAATGGAAAATTAACTACTCCTTTTCACCCTGTCAGAGGTAGATTTTGGCAAAACCCTGATACATGTTATTCTTTACTTTTGGTCTTAAGTATAAATACTGAGTTTTGACTTAATCGGAGACCGCACCAAGTTTCAAGTATATAAACCAAATGAATAAAATTTTTCATATAAGCTGTATCCCCACTTTTCACCCCCACAGGGGTGGAATTTTGAAAAATCGTTTGGAATGTGTTCATTACTTGACTCACAGATTATTTACACCAATTTTCGAAATTAACTACCCCTTTTCTCCCCGTTAGGGGTAGATTTTCGAAAAACCCTGATACACGTTATTCTTTATTTTTGGTATTAAGTATAAATACTGAGTTTTGAGTTAATCGGACCGCGCGTTAAAATTCTTCCACACAAATTTTGACACCCCCCAATCCCCTGTTAGGGGATAGTTTAGAAAAACAACAAATGCCAAACTTTATAATTTACTTAGATAAGTATTCGTGCCAAGTTTCAAGTTTATTAACCCAAGGAATAAGATTTTTCATATAAGCTGTATCCCCACTTTTCACCCCCACAGGGGTGGAATTTTGAAAAATCGTTTGGAATGTGTTCATTACTTGACTTACAGATTATTTATACCAATTTTTGAGTTAATTAAGCCAGGCAGTAAAATTTGCCTTGTAAAATTAACTACCCCTTTTCTCCCCGTTAGGGGTAGATTTTCGAAAAACCCTGATATACGTAATTCTTTATTTTTGGTATTAAGTATAAATACTGAGTTTTGAGTTAATCGGACCGTGCATTAAAATTCTTCCATACAAATTTTGACACCCCCCCATCCCCCTTTAGAAGGTAGTTTAGAAAAACAAAAAAGACCAATTTTCATAATTTACTTAGGTAAGTATTCGTGCCAAGTTTCAAGTTTATTAACCCAAGGAATAAGAGTTTTCATACAAACTTTCATCCCCTATTTAAATCCCTTAGGGGTTGAATTTCGAAAATTCCTTCCTTGTTCCTCGTCTACATTATAAAGAAAACCTTTGTGCAAAATTTCAGCTTTCTAGGTCCAAGGGTTTAGGCTGGGCGTTGATGAGTCAGTCAGTCAGTCAGTCAGTCAGTCAGTCAGGACTTGTCTTTTTATACAGGGTGCAATTGAAGTCATGGGCATTATTTTAACCTAAGACACTACTCATGATACTAATTGCATTAGGGCTACTATTACGCAAATCAAAAATATTATTAATGCAAGTATGGAAAACCTTAAAATATAGTAAGTCATAGAAAGTATCAAATACTTTGCGCTTCTCGATAGCAAATGCGTAGGTACACTACGCCGTACGCGTCATTGGGCGTGAATTCTTTGACCCCGCCCGACTCACGTGACATTCGTAAGTTGCCAATGAATTGATTCATAATAAATTCCAACTTTCCCTTCGTACTTTGCCGGATAACATACATTTAAAAAAAAACATTTACGTACCTAGCTTGTGGATTGTTTTGAAAAAAACCTTATTTGTCGGTAAAGTGACAGAGGGTAAACAGGTGCTCTTCCACGAGCTTGTGCTTGTGCTGGCACGTGAAAAGACGAAAAATCCAACAGGTTCTTAGTGGTTCTGGTGGAATGAGACCCCGTGAAGGAATAGGGTCGTTTGGGTTGCGGCGATGGAACATTTCAGGAGTTCATACTAAATTTCTTGTGCGATCGTAAATTACAACCATTTGTGGGTATTGTTGGTTGGTGTACCTAGCCTGCACATTACGCGGTCGAGGCATCGTGTACACAAACACACACACAACTACTACACTAACACTTAATACACTGCAATCCAAGCACCGTATGACGCGAGCGGCGAGTACGGCGATTACATCACGGGATCAATAAATCAATTACGCGCCAATGCACCTGCGCAGTCGTTATGACACTGGTTCCGGGTTCGTGTTGCGGCGGGAAGCAGACCCCGCGCGGGGGTGATATTCGTATTTTTGCGAGTGAGGGAGCGGGACGGAGAGAGTTCAGGGAATCCCGCCGGACGGCATGTCTTCTAGCCCATTGTTATTATTACTTGTAAGGAAAAACCCGCGCGCGTGCAGGTGATGTTTGTTTACATTTCGCTTTGCGCTGTACTGCACTTTAAGATTTTGATGCTTCAACATTTATTGGCGTTAACGAAGTATTTTGTTTTAATTACTTTAAGTGTTTATTTGCAATAATAAGCCTTGTGCAATTTGACTTACTACATTTTTAAGGTTTTCCTTAATTGCATTAATAATATTTTTGATTTGCGTATTAATAGCCCTAATGCAATCAGTATCGTGAGTAGTGCCTTAGGTTAAAATCATGCCCATGACTTCAATTCCACCCTGTATATATAGATACATTCAAGTTTGCTAACTATATTTAGGATCTACTTCTATCTAACCAAATACATCGTTATACCTACAATGTGTAACTAAATTAATGGACGTTATAAAAGTAATTTGTTTAGAATCGTTTGCTGAATCGATTTCTGACACTTTTAATTTAAGTAATTATTTTAAATAATTAAAACTAAGTAAATTACAACTAATGCGCTCGACTCATACGGGTGCGACTGTGTGTGTGCGTAGATAACGAGACCACAATTTTCTCCGACAGTCAGTATAACTAATAATAATAAATAAATAATGTTTTGTACATAATAGTAAAAATTCCGTGAATGTATTATGACAAAATAATAACAAAACACAAAATACGCACATAACGCATACACAAACACACATAATATTCTAACTGGGGTGTTTGTTCATGTGCGTTAGTACCGGTATGTGTTGTAGATAACCGATAAAAAAAGTTGTTCAATATTCGGTTTTAAAAAGCGCTAAATCCAAAGTAGGTAAGTAAGTTTAATTGAGCAAGTTGACTTCCACCAACTTGTCCTGTGGACTTGCGACTTTTACCAACTTCAAACTGCCTCCTGCAGAAATCTATTAATTTTGCGAGTTCAATAGATTTCTTGAAGTTGTTTAGCTGCAATTTAAATACTTTTCGCGCTGTCGACAGCCTAGATATTATGACTTTTTTTTTCGGCTCGGTTTCCAACTGTACCTCATCTGATGGTGAGCAAAGATACTGACAGCAATGTGCTTTGACTTGACCTTTAAAGACTTGTAGGTTATAAATATCGTAAAAGAAGAAGAAAAAAACTTTTGACCCAGGTTAAGGCAGACAATACAAGAATACAAAAAAAATACGGAAATAGCTTAGTTATGAAAACACTATTGTCTGCCTTATGGCTGCACCAAATAGGCCCAGGGCCGCATGGAGTCTGGCAAGGAGTTCCAATTTTTACCCGACTACGGCGAAGCAAAAAGGAGGGTTATGATTTTGACCGGTATGTATGTATGTATGTATGTATGTAACTTCAAAAGTACTTATAAATTTGACAAATGAGGTATCGTTAGAAGCGTCTTGATTGTCCGCTGGTTATAGGCTATGTGACGTCACACTAAATTCAATATAGCGCCCTCTAGAGGACATAAAGTAATGAATTTAAAAATAACTATTTTATAACGGTGCCTTTTGGGGTATCAAATGAAAGGGCCTAATTAGCACATTTCAAAAATATAAATGTTATTTACTAAAAATAAGCCCCAAAATAATTAAATAAAAAAAAGTTTAAAACTAAAAAGTTTGAATACCTTCCCGTGATGGCCATGTTACCATAGCGTATATGTATGTGAGAACAGCGGCATGCGACCACGGAAAGGTACTTTCTTGTATCATCCGTTTCAGTAGTCGGGTTTTAGTTTTTAAACTTTGTTTTATAATATAGACGCGCTCTCAGTAGGTTATATCATTCATACTCACTCCATTATTACGCTATCCTCCACTACAACAGCACCTATACTAGTGTTGCTGCAAATTGGTTACGATGCTCAACAATGGACAGACCTTTGTGGGATCGACGAGCCAATTGACTACGTGAAGATGATTTCGATCTCTGAGGAGAAGACCACGTGAATGGCAAACACGTGTTACTTTTTGATGAGAAGCTATAATAATAATCTGTGTAATTTATATATAACACTAGCGGCCCGTCCCGGCTTCGCACGGGTGGTATAAAAAAAGAAAAAAAAGCCTATATTAATCAGTGATAATGTAGCATTCAAATGGTGAAAGAATTTTTAAAATCGGTCCAGTACTTTTTGAGCCAATTCGTTACAAACATACATACAAATCTTTCCTCTATATAATACTCGTATTAGTAGAGATATAGATATAGATTGGTAAGCCATGCTATTCTCTAAGGATACAGCCTTGCGGGCAGCGCTGTCGCAGCGCTGTCGCGGTGGGTTTGACAGTTGTGACAGCGCTGTCCGCAAGGCTGTATCCTTAGAGAATAGCTCCCCAGGCTGGGGCAATACTTTTTCCATAGTCTTACTAGATAACCAGTTAGTTCACTTTAGCCACCAAAACCCATAATCTAATATTTTTGTTTCCATGTCTTGCAATAGTCCTACACCAACCGATGGTTGTCCTTGGGTGCACTTGTATAGTGCAAACAGGAATAATCGTCGGTTGGTGCCTCATTTCATTGAAAACGTCTAACGGGCCTCTGCGAGTTTGCTTCGGTCCCTCGTACGCCTTTCAAAGGTCCGGGACCACAGGGTCCCGAGATATGTCAAAGATTTTCAATAATAATAATAGTCATTTTATTATCAGGCAACCAAGGCCCATAGATAAAATATACAAAATAATCTTATACAATAATTAGCGGCCTGTACCGGCTTCGCACGGGTGGACCTTTATTTTTTAAACATTTTATTTTTTTCTTGAAATTAAAATAGCCTATATTAATCAGTGATAATGTAGCATTCAAATGGTGAAATAATTTTTAAAATCGGTCCAGTACTTTTTGAGCCAATTCGTTACAAACATACATACAAATCTTTCCTCTTTATAATATTAGTATACATTAGTATAGATATAAACGAATACATATTAAAAACCTTAAAACACTCTATTATAAGTGAACCGGTGAACACACATATTATTATATTCTCTGATGGATTACATAATCAGCCTATAATGTTCCCACTGCTGGGACAGAGGCCTCCTCTCTGTGAGAGAGAGTGGGCCGTAATCCACCACGCGGGCCCAGTGCGGGTTTTTAGATGTCACAAGTCTTCCAATTTAGTTCTAGGACTCGCCGGCATCCTCAAGATGCTTTCCTTCACCGTTTTCAGAACAATGGCGATGAAATAATTTAGGTACACAAAGTAAAGCACCTGTCTGGGTTTGAACCTGCGACCTGCCGATCGATTCTGTAAAAATCTCACCGTGAAAAGTTAGGTGAAGTGAGCTTAGAGTGAGCTGTCAAGAGTATCAATCCCTAGCATCAGGATGACACTGACAGCTCACTCCACGCTCACTTCACTAAGTATTCACGGTGACATGATTACAGAATCGCACTGCTGTAAGTTTAGAGACTTAAGCGTCTAGATACCTACAGGGTTTTTGTATAGGGACCGGGTATATTATGCAATTAAATAATATTTTCTTTTTTCGAAGGCTTACATTTCGGCATTATGTATGGAATATCATATCATTTGAATGACCATCTCGGCTTCGATTTTCCATCACTTTTTAACATAATGTCACCTCTATCTCATGGATGACGCGTGTGCTGTTACTCTTTAGGTCTTCGACAGTTCATAACCCAATACAAAAAATAATAATCTAGGGGCGTTAAATCACATGATCTTGGAGGCCATGTCTTGTCCCCGAATCTTGAGATCAGGAACCCGTTGAATTTCTCTTTCAATAAATCTCGCTTGTCGAATTGAATTGCCTTTTTTTTATACCACACTTTAATCATTTCAACGCGCTGTTCAAATGTTTAATGCTGATCACGTCTTACGTCTTAGTGACTCATCTGTCAAAAATGCGCGCCAATAGACAATCTAATATGACCGCCATCGGCTGTCAAAGATACCTTGTCCATATTGAAAAACCCTTTACAAGATATAATGTGTAGAATAACATGCTAAGTTTTATGAAAGCTAGTCACAATTTTCGCATCTTTAAAGCAAACTTCACTTTAAAAAAATACTTTGTTTATGCCTCTCTTTAATTATCTGCCTGTAGGCCTAGGTAAACAACTACACTCGGTAACAAGCGGTTTAGTTCAGAAACAAACAAACCGACAGTTTGATGAGTTTGTTTTCGTCGAAATTGCTTTTAGCCGCGCTCTCCGCAAACATTCGTTGGAGTTGCATGCGGCTGCTCTGAGGCTCCATATCAATGGTCCAATTTTTAGTTTTGCAATACTTTTTGTTTGCAATTCTTATTTCTGTTTTGCATGCAACTACTGACGTAGTGGATAAATAAGTATCTGAATTAAAACATCAGAAATAACAAAGATAATTATAGACTAAAGTCATGAGTTTGATGTTAGAATCTCACAATGTACATATTATTGTATCGAAGGGAGTCACTTGCCTTCAAAGGAACAGTGAACAGGCATCTTCTGGGTACGCTCGTTCCATCATAGACCTCATCCATCGCTTTCTGTCAGGCGTGATCGAGGTCAAGAGCGGACCCATTCAGCAATAAAAAGAAAAAAAAGGGTCGATTTGTTCTTTAGTGATTTGGGCCTTTTCACTGATCATTAATCGTGTGTTAAGTATCATTCTTAACCAAATCATCTAGCTTATAAACCTGTCATTAAATTTCTATTCAAAGAGAACCTCTCTTGGTTTAATAGCATAAACTATAGGATCTTTTGTATTGTTGAATCAAATAATGAATTTTTGTTTATTACAGGTCGAGTAAACGGTGAAGTTATGACCCAAGCCCACGAGCCTCTCAACATAATGGACGGTACACAAGCTGACTACTCCACAAAGACCAAGCGAGGCGTCTACCTCTCTAAGTGTCTCGCCATCATCATCCTCGTGATCTTCGCGCTGGCCCTCGTCACAGCCTCCCTCTTAGTGTACAACTACGCAGCCTGCCCGAAAATAGACCAATTAGCGAACGTGACGAAATATGAACTCTGCCACTGTGACCAATCAAAACTCTTAGTGTTACCGTTGACGACAGAAAGCAGTAGATCAGTCATACCTTTAGAAACTACGACTCACTCCTCAGTCCCAAATGTGACGAATCTCTGGCTGCCAAGTCAATTGAAACCAGAGAGATACTTCCTCAATATTACGCCATACATTTATGAAGGCAATTTCACTTTTGATGGAGAAGTCACTATATTTCTAGCAGTGCGAGAAGAAACCAAAGATGTTACCTTTCATGGTGTAGAACTCACGATACACGATGTTAAAATACATGAGAAAGATGATGATCATTTGATATACATTGTCAGAAAGCTGGAAGACGTGCCGAGAAATTTCCATATTATAACATTAGGGACCACGTTATTGGTTGGGAAACAGTACATTCTGTCCATCAAATACACTGGATTGTTGAACGATAATCTACATGGATTCTACAGAAGTTCGTATGAAGAGAAAGGCGTTAAAAAGTAAGTACTGACACGTTTGCATAAACTTTAACCAAGATAATTGCGTTGTTCAAGACTATTTTTCCTACGGAAACCTAACTAGATGATAATAATAATAATAATAATAATATTTATTTTCATAAGCCTAATACAATAAGGAGAGAAAAAGGGGATTAACAATGCATTTTGCACTATAACTTATATCCTTAAATTAGGCTAAGTATATGCACGATGTGTGAAACTCCTGACACCCAAACTAGGACAAAACCTGTATCTCAGGTGTCAGCGTTCCTCCCTACCATTCACATTTGAGAAGCCTATCTTTCTTTTTATAAATTTAACAAATAAAAATAATAAAAATAAAAATAATAATTATTATAATCTATGTTAAAGTTTTTACAAATACATTAAAAAAAAAGAAATAACAACCCAATTTTATCTCTGCTATAATATATGTGAAGTAGTGAAGGTAGTGTAAGAGTGAGTGTAGTGGTGAGGGTGAGTGTAGTGTGAAAGTGTGGATGTATATGTGTGTTGGTAAGTTGCGAATGTGTGCTTTTAAAGTTGCGTGTGGTGTAAATGCAATGACTTAGGCAATATTGCTATCCAGCAAATCCTCTGTTTCCTTATAGGTTAGAGAACCAAGCCAATCCTTTACCTTCATTTTGCAGTTTATTCTGTTTAGGTGAAATATATCTAACAATTTATTTGTCTTATTATATAACCTTACGCTAAGGATAAAATAGTGTTTACCTGCAAAAGATGTTCTTGTTCGATCGGGCTTAAAGACCGTGTATTTAATTCTACCTCGAGGCTCCAGCAGAGGCCGCGACTTGTGTTTACGGGCTATGGTCATGTGGACATACAGTTGCCTCACCGTGAGAACTTTACATTCAGCGTAAAGTTTAACCGTAGGGTATCTGTAAGGTCTTTTCATCATAACCTTTAATACAGCCCTCTGGGCGATCTCTAGCTGTAGCATTGTTGATTTAGGTGCGCCACCCCATACCGTCAAACAGTACGATAATAGGGACTGGCATAGAGATGATGATGAAGCAATATTAATAATTACATAAAATAGCAGTACTGGCATTAGTGGGAGCAGTGGTGGTCTAGTGGTAACTGCCGCAACTTACGAGTTGTAGGTCATAGATTCGAACCCCGATATTCTTTGTGATATTATTTCATTACCACTGCTCACAAAACGGTAAAGGAAAACATCATAAGGAATGGCATGTCCCAGAACAAAAAATTTGAAGACATGCGAAATCTACCAACCCGCAATGCGCCCGTCTGGTGGATTACGACCCACTTCCTCTCTCAGATAGGAGGCCTATGTCCCAGCAATGGGAAAATTATAGGCTGATTATGCATAAAATAGCACACACATAGATGTTCAATATATCATATAACACATTTAGAAAGATGCAAAAATATTGATGGTTCTACCATGTTTTGCTCTATTCTTTGAGCTATATGGAACGAGTGGGGAATATAAATTATAATGATTATTAGAGCACAAGGTTACTAAAGGTATATTGAATTGGCAAAGTGCCTGGCAACGGTGATGGATATATTTTTATATGTGTACTTGCTACCTTATATTTATGTCCCTTCCAGTTGATTGAATCATGATACGAATGAATGTAATAGTGCCATTTTTTATATGTATATTTACGAGTATGTAACGTTTTTATGGATGGTTACTCCGTGTGGAGGAATTTTACAGAGACCTTTCAATGCTAAAGCCTCAAATTTAAATTATCCAAACAATCAACTGTCATAGGTATATTCAATCAACCAACTCAGCCTATCGCAATCCACTGCTTGACATATGCCTCTCCCATGCTGTCCCACGATACCTTGTCCTCCGCCTTCCGCATCCAGTCTGTCTCAGCCACCTTTTTGAGGTCATCGCTCCATCTAGCTGGGGGGCGTACCATGCTACACTTGCCAATATGCGGTTTCCACTCTAGGAAACTAACTACATATTTGTATAATGGACACTTTAAATTCGAAGATTTCAATCTCAAATTATTACATGAAGTATCAACACTAATCATCATCATCTGCCTAGCCTTTTCCCAACTATGTTGGGGTCGGTATCCAGTCTAACCGGATGCAGCTGAATACCAGTGTTTTACATGGAGCGACTGCCTATCTGACCTCCACAACCCAGTGATTGGGTAATACGATATCCCTTAGTAAGACTGGTTGTCAGATTTTCGGGCTTCTGACTATCCATAACGACTGTCAAAGATCCACGAATGACAGCCGGGACCAACAGCTTAACGTGCTTTCCGAGGCACGGAAGGGTCTCGTTATGTAAAGATGGTCACCCAACCACAAACCAACCGCGGCAAGCGTAGCTTAACCTGATCGATCTGTTTGAGATAACTGTTTTTATTTAGCCACGGGCCCCTCGTATCGACACTAATATTGATCTAAATAATACTTAAGTATCTTATAATAAACCAATACTTGAAGCATCTAAATACTAAAGAACTTTTCCTCATATTTCCCAAATTATTGTTTTGAAGATTGCTTTACCACTTCGATTTTAGTGGTAATCGAAAAATAAAAGCAGATGGGAGTAATTAGGATTTATTCTTCTTAACCTAGTTTTGCCAGTCAGTTCTCTTCACCTTGGTATGGATATGGTAATTTAGTTACGTCATAGCATTTGACTAGTTATTAAATCAGTAGGTCCCGTCAAGTTCAGTCCTACGACCACTTTGTAAAACTAGTTAGGTAGGTATATACTCTAGTTATTGAGATTATTGCAGAATAATTATTATAATGACGTGCACTTGTTAAGAGTGATAAGCATTTTTCGTTTATCAGTAGACGGCTAGATATGAAATAATTCTTAGATAAAAGTATTAGATCATTTGTACCTAATACCTCAATGATACTTAGTCCAAATTCAAGTTTTTTCTAGAAAATACCTAAACCTACTAATTGTCATGATTTTTAACAAAATGTTCTTATGCGATGCTTGTTTCATAAGAAATCTCTTCCAGCATACCTGCGAAAGGACAATAAATAGAGTGATGTAGACAGCGTGTTCTTCTGCCTAGACCTGTACCAACTATGTTGGGGTCGGCTTCCAGTCTAACCAGATGCAGATGAGTACCAGTATTTGACATGGAGTAACTGCCTATATCGTCGACCGTAGGTTCAATTGAGGTAAGGGACATTGGGTATCTTGTCCCTTACCTCAATTGAACCTACGGTCGACGATATGACCACCATAACCCAGTTATTGGGTAATCCGATACCCCTTGGTAAGACTGGTTGTCAGACCTTCGAGTTCCTGACGATTGTAGATCACGAATGACAGCCGATACCAACGGCTCAATGTGCTTACCGATTGGAGGCACGAAGGGGGGGGGGGGGTTCTTGTTATGTAAAGATGGTCATCCATCCACGGACCAACCGCGGCAAGGGTAGCTTAACCTGATCGATCGACCCATGCGGCATGTTATTACTTAGCCAAAACAAAACTTACTTGAACAAAATAATATTCTATGATGTAAAACAGTCGTCTATTAAGCGGGAGGCACGTTCTTCGCGACATCTCGGCTGGTCACATGAATACGCGCGCGCTATTGAATACGAACGATGGATTAACAGCTATAAAAATATACTTTAATATGTTCCTCTGGTACAATGGAGGACCTAATTGCTTACCTCGCGTATTGTTAGCGAATTTTGAATAGCATGGTCATAGGTAATTCCGAAATGATTAGTTTGGAATCAACTTTGGAGGGCCATACGTTTTTGTTTATGAATCCTACTTCTTCCTATCCTACTAATCCTACTATCCTACTTAATATTATAAATGCGAAAGTTTGTGAGGATGGATGGATGGATGCTTGTTACTCTTTCACGCAAAAACTGCTGAACGGATTTTGATGAAACTTTACAGTAATATAGTTTATACATCAGAATAACACATAGAATACTTTTTATCCCGATATTCCCACGGGATCAAAACTTACGCGGGTGAAACCGCGGGGCGCAGCTAGTACACACATCAAAAGTGTCTAGGGATCAACATATATTTTTGCAATAACTTTTCTCCTGATTGATATTAATTAAAATTTTCTTTAAGGATTCATCAAATAAAGTGTTTTCGTTTGTCACAGTAACGATAAACCAAGTCACCTTTGCATTAATAAAGAAATTTGCCATTTTCCTAATAAAGGGATTTTTGACATTTGAACCACTAACACAAAAGTTCGAAAAAAAGACTGAAATAACAGTTTTCTCTAAAATTTTATTGGGTAACTTAAACAATTAATAATCCGTGTTTCTACCGCGAACACTAACAACACAAGAACATCGGTTTGGCATACTCAAAATGAGTTCATCCAAATCACGCTGTGGAATGGCCGCCCATGTTCGTTGCAACAACAAAAAAAGGTCTTCTTGCGACTGGATACCCTCCATATTCGGCAGAGCTCTTCTCTGTAGCATATCCCATGCATGCTCAATCGGGTTCAAGTCTGGCGACTGAGCAGGCCAGGGCAGGACATTGATGTTAGCTGCGGCGAGAGTCTGTCTTACAACTCTTGCGGTGTGCGGTCGTGCATTATCATGCATTAACTGAAATAAGGGACCGATTTGCACTTGTAGAGGAACGATGACGTCTGATACAATCGTCTCAGCATAAATTTGAGCGTTGAGGTTGCCTCTGATCCAAATCAACTCAGTTCTTCCGCCGATCCAAATACCCGCCCATACCATGATGGTTCCACCACTATAAGGATGGACTTCCTGGCAGGATTTTAATCGCTGTTGGCGTCCAGGGGTTCTCCAGTGTCGTATACGTCTTGTATCCGGTCTCATACCAAAACGAGACTCATCAGAAAAGCACACGAAACGCCATTGTTCTTCTGCCCAATTTCTGTGTTCAAGAGCCCATTGATATCGAATCCTACGATTGTGCATTGCTATAGGTGGTACCCGTAGCGGTCTTCGGGAATGAAGGTTCACTTCGTGCAAGCGGTTTCTGACTGTTTGGTCGCTAATTAAGTTCCCTGAAGAGTGATGAAGCCTCACGGCTAACATCATGGCGGTTATTGTTGGAGCTCTTCGAGTTAAGATTTGAATGTATCGGTCTTGTCTCCGTGTGGTGCAGCGATACCGTCCTCCATGGCGCTCAGCCACGGTACCAGTGCTTCGGTAACGTGTCCAAAGTCGACTGATAACACTCTGACTTGTATTCAGAGCTAAAGCCACAGTACGTTGCCGGGAACCAGCTTCTATCATTCCCATGGCTCTGAGCATTTCTTCCCTGCTTAAATGACGTCGCCGCTCCATAATAACGTTGGTTTTAATCAGTAGTAGGGAAACAGTAGCACTAATAATGTCTTCAATGCGTTGTATGTTCTTATAGGGAAAATATTGACAGCTGATTTTCATCTTTTACTCGAATTTGATTCACAGTTCCTGATTCAAATTATGAAATGCACCAAAAAGGATCCATATAAATTTATAAAATCATAAATTTATTACAAAGCCACATCTCAATCTCAAGAAATCCGCATAAAAATGCTTGATCCCTAGACACTTTTGATGTGTGTAATTATTATAAACGCGAATGTTTGTGAGGATTGATGGATGGATGTTTGTTACTCTTTCACGCAAAACTACCGAACAGATTTGGGTTAAATTTGGCACACATATAGTTCATAACCTAGATTAACACAGGATACATTTTATCCCGGCAGTACGTTCCCGTGGGATAATTTTCGACCTCTACGCGGGCAAAGCCGCTGGCAAAAGCTAGTAAATTATAATAATATAATACCGGCCGATATTGTCCCACAGCAGGACAAAGGTTTCTTCTTATATAAAAAAGGCATTTATCATCACGCTTGCTCAAGGCGGATTAGCGATTTTAGACTTATATTATTTATAAGTTCTGCCGATCGATTCTGTAAAAATCTCACCGTGAAAAGTAAGGTGAAGTGAGCTTAGAGTGAGCTGTCAAGAGTATCAATTCCTAGCATCAGGATGACACTGACAGCTTACTCCACGCTCACTTCACCTAAATTTTCACGGTGAGATGGTTACAGAATCGCACTGTAGGACCATAATTATGTAATACGCTTTCAATCATAACCTGAATCAAACGCCTACGCTGAATCAACACCTGAACCACAATCTCAATCTGAATAATTTTTAAGAATATTGCTAATCCATTGCTTCTTTTGTTCAAAAAAATATCTGCTTAACATCGTAAATAACGCAATTGAAAGAATTATAACCTAAATACTAATTATAAATCACTGTAATGATACTCAAGACAGTAAAATAGTAAATGTCACTTCAAAACCACATATAAAAGTACTCTGTGAAAACCACTTTCATCATCTCTCGCGAGAGGAAAATTTAAATCAACTTCTTCCGCCGTTTTTCATCAAAAAGTCATCTATGGTTTACCACAAATTAAAAGCGTAAAATGTTTCAAAATGACAAACAATGTTGGAACCCACAAATAATGTTAGTTAAATAGTCGATTATTGTGTATGCTAACGCAATGAATGTTGTTGAACTGTCAAAATGAAAGCCATTGCCCCTGTTAGCGTGTTACGCAACCACCCTGAAAAATAAAAATAAAAAAAATAATAAATAAATTAAAAAAAATAATTAATATTTTTTTATTTTTATTTTTTCGTGTTTTCTAGCACCGATGTCTGTCAGTGATGTACAGAGGCCAGCACATCAAGCTACCCCAATCTGTAAAATTTTCCCAAATTGAATATGAACCTTATTCCCTTGTAGTAACGCTGAAAATCTATCAAAGGAATTTGGCAGATTGGGTTAGCTTGATGTGCTGGCTTCTGTACAAGATAAACTTCGAAATTACAATAATGTTAATTGAAAAAATCACATTAGTACTTGCCTGGATTTGAACTTAAGAATGAAAACCTTTTTAACTAAATATTATAAACCGGGTATAATTTTGATTAATCAAGATAATATTTACATAATATAAGCTAACAGACATAAAATAATAATATGTACAATTTTACAGACGCCAGCACATGAAGCTACCACAATCTGTCAAATTTTTTTAATAGATTTTCAACTTTATCGTTAAAGCATAAGGTTCAAAGTTGATTGGGAAAATTTGACAGTTTCGGGTAGCTTGATGAGCTGGCGTCTGTACATGTGTATGAAAAAAGAAGCAAAAGAATCATAATTATTAAAAACTAACTTACTTTGTCACCAAAAAGTTGATTTTCAAATGAATGCGTTTCTTTAATGAGGAGACTATATGTCGATCTACAGAGTGACAAGAAATCTCGACGTATTCCTTGAAAGGGGTTATACTAGAGGTCATTAGCAAAAAATTAAGTCCAGTAAAAATAACAATAGATATAATGATTATAGCAGAAACCAAATTCTATTGTTAAAAAGACAGCGTAACTTTTCATTCCGGAAAATTATAACGTTCCACGCTATAGAAGAGTACATAGAATTGAATCCACAAGGGTAGGTCTAAGGAAGATATCATGTATCCTAAATATGAGATTATTATCTTCCGCTCGTCGCTGATAATAGACAGTTAATGTCCCAGCGGTATTATGGATCAGTAGATTCAAGGCGAAGTGAATAGACCTTTAATTTCGTGCGTGACAACGAATAATGAAGGTGATACTTCTGATGAGGTTATTTCAGACTTAATTTGGCACAAAATGTAGACGCCTCATATTAGTTTTATCAGTCAAAGGTATAAAGTATCTTTCAGCATGCGGGGTAATAATAGAGTCCAATTATATAATTATCTGTGTGTTAATTATAATATATAATCTTTTATGTATAAAGCTAGATTTAAGTTTAATTAATACAATATTTAATTTTGAAAATTCCTAATTTACGTGATTTTAATATTATTAGTTTGCTGCGCCCTAACAGGTTCATGTACTTATAGCATGTAACTGTGGTTGTGTACATTGTGCATTAAATAAATAAATAAATAATTGCGTAACACACTAAAAGTAGCAATGGCTTTCCATTTTGACAGTTCAACAACATTCATTGCGTTATTGACGTTGTTGAGTCGACAAATTCTTCGAACTTATGAAGCAATGGATTAGCATTATCTTACAAAATGATTTAGATTGTGATTGAAAGTGTTCAATTAGGATGCGGGTAGTGTTTTCTGCAACACCACTGTCTTATAGATACTGAAGGACAGAAGATAAAATATTAGTTAAGTCCTGTCAAATTAGATAATCCATAGACAAATTAGACGAGATTAAAAAATTGGCTACTAAAAATACGTCAAATTACGTCATGCGCTGAATAATTTGACAGGACTTAACTAATATTTATCTTCTGTCCTTTTCGTAATGAAATAGAAAGAAAAAGATGCACTGAACTTTAATTTAGTTTAGTTTGTGAACAACAGAATCGGGGCCGCTAATGTTCCCACTGCTGGGACACAGGCCTCGTCTCTGTGAGAGGGAGTGGGACATAATCCATCGCGTTGGCCTAGTGTGGGTCGGTGGTTGCGAAAGGATCGTACGTTCCCGCGACCCCCGGCGTAATTATAAGATGGAACACCGTGGTGGTTTTTAGTCAGTAAGAATCTGACAGACCCCACCGTCCGCCCCAGGGCGGCGGAATTCCAGGAGGATTTTCCACCCCTGAAACAAAAAAACAAAAGTGTGCGTTGGTGGATGTAACGTGTATTCGAATTTCTGGTTTTTGGTTTTCGGTTTCTTTACGATGTTTTCCTTCACCGTTTTGAGAGCAGTGGTGATGAAATAAATTACACAAAGTAAAGCGGTTGCTTGGTTTCGAACCCACGACCTACGTCTCGTCCGTCGGGGCCTATACACTGGACCACACTGCTTATTATTACTTACAACAAAACGATTCCTTGTCAGTGTACACTTTCAACTTTTATGCCCGTTTCACTAACTGATACCTAAATGAATGCGTAAATAAAAGCGTGCTGTTAAATTTTCAACGCTCGGATCAGCACCGAAAGTGGAAAATCCAAGAACTCGCTTTAAGTTCGAGCTGTAAATTCAAGAAGTGCTTTCAAATATGATGTTTAAAACCTCTTTGATTGTTTGATTTTTTTTCTTTCGTGCTTCGGAAAGCACGTTAAGCTGTTGGTCCCGGCTGTTATTCGTGGATCTTTGACAGTCGTTACGGGTCGTCAGAAGTCCGAAAGTCTGACAACCAGTCTTACCAAGCCGTAATCGTATTACCCAGTAACTGGGGTTGTGGAGGTCAGATAGGCAGTCGCTCCATGTAAAATACTGGTATTCAGCTGCATCCGATTAGTCTGGAAGCCGACCCCAACATAGTTGGGAAAAGTTAGGCAGATGATGATGGTTGTTTGATCGACAGATGGATAGCAGTCACCCAGTTCCAGGCTATGGACGCCCGCCGTGCGTTTCCCTGCTGGGACGAACCAGCTTTGAAGGCGAAGTTCACCATCAGCATCGCAAGACCAAACAACATGTCGTCTCTTTCTAACATGAACATCGTTAGAAAGAGTAAGCAGTAAGTACAGATCAAAGAAGAAAAATGTGTTTTTTGAAGTTTATTGTATTGCATTACACAGGTACGCACGGTTACACATCAAGCTATACATAACCAGTATAAGCTGACCTCTGATTGTATGAAAAACTTATACAATGGGAGGTCAACTAAAACTGGAAATTTATAGCTTGATGTGTAGCCGTGTGTACACAGGTAGATTTACAGGTATAATTTAAATGCCCGAAGAACTGCTCTCGTGCGATGAGGGGTTGCCTTCAATTTCATTGAAGTTTTCCATATTATCTAAATTGATTACCTACCAATTGTTATTGCAAGCATATACAGGTTGGCAAAAATCGTGGATCATACGAAACAGGGCGACAGCTGGGGTTAGTTGCAGTAAAAAAATTCTCTGTGGCAGTGCCCTAACTTGATCTTCTTAAAAGTTATGACAATTTGAGCGTTTACAGTAAGCTTCTAAACTTCCTTATAATTTTTCGTGAGACTTCAAAGATATTGAAAAAATATATATTCGACGACTCTGCGTACTTATCTCCTTTGCTGACTGTACCTAATAGAGGGCGGGTCTATGGCCATCAACCGGGCAGAAATTCAGATTCCGGTCTACTCCTGAAAAATTCCTGATGGAAAACTCAAACAAACTTTTAAGGTTGTTTAAAATTATAACGATTTTATGTTTTAGGTTACTTAACCTGGGTCAAATATACTTATATTCTTTTTCTTCTTCCTTTTTTTTATTAACAAACATTTTCTTTACAGCGAAACTCTGCCAGACTACACATGGGATCACTATGCAGAGTCCCTACCGATGTCAACATACTTAGTGGCATTCACGGTAACAGACTTCAAGAACATGACGAACGATAAGTTCTCGGTCTGGGCGAGAAGCGAGGCGGTCAAGTCAGCTGCCTTCGCTCTCGAGATAGGTCCGAAGATACTGAAGTATTTGGAGGAGTATTACAAGATAAAGTTTCCGTTGCCGAAGATTGATATGATCGCGTTGCCGGATTTCAAAAATGGTGCCATGGAGAATTGGGGATTGCTTACTTTTAGGTAAGACAATTATTTGAAAATCTGACTTCTTGATAACATAATTAACGCAAGACATCATACGCCCCAATTAGAGTATTTAGTTAAAAGCATAATACAATGACCAAAACAGTTTTTTTTAGTAGCTAATTATTATTATTAAGATTTAAGAAACACGTGTTGACCCGAGCATTACCTACTTTAAACATTTAAAATCGAGTCTGAGCCTTGAAATAAGATTTAATTTTCTATGGTTCCATCGGCGGTCAGTATGGAAAAATATACAGGGTTATTTGAAAACACCAGCAAACTATTAAGAGGTCATTGTACTCATCATTATGAATAACTTTTACTATGGAACCAAACCTGAAATCGCGAAATAAAAATCAGCTCTTCCCTACATTTATCTTCGTCTATCTCGTCAAAATGTAGGGAACAGCTGATTTTTTTTCGCGATTTTAGGTTTAATCCCATAGTAAAAGTTGTTCATAATGATGAGTACAATGATCTCTTAAGAGGTGGCTGGTGTTTTTCAAATAACCCTGTATAGTTAAAAAAGAAAAACCTATATTAAAATTCACTGACTACTTTCAGGACTTACGTGTATTCTATAAATTCTGTTACACATTGTATAAGTGAGAGCTTTGACGTTACTATAATAGGCAATTAGTAAGAAGCCTATTTTGAAAGTTGCTAAGGAAGTTCAACTAATATATTCTGATATTTTTCTGTTTGCCAATAATGAAAGCCATTAGTACAATTGATTCGTTTGATGGTTTTCTTTGTGCAAATTATCGTATAGTAAATGGCCGACCTGTGGCAATAGATTTCACTGTTTCATGTTTTTCGTATGCTCATGATCACGCAATAAATGCTTCTGATAGTAGACTGCAAACTATGAGAATATTACGTAATACAATTAATAAACTAACGCACTACTAAAATAAAATTATAATAACCTCATTATAATAGTTTGTTAGTTAATTTAGTATAAGATGTTTATCCAGTGTATATTTTTATCCTATTTAAATAAAATATATACATTTGAAATAAACCAAATATTACCCTATGACAAAAAAACTAACGTAAAGTCTGCTGTAATTTGCCCGCCAGAACAAAATCGATAGACCCAAAAGACGAGCTCCCCAATAACAATACGAAATCAAACCCAAACCGGTAAATTACATCAGCTCCGTTAAATCTGGTACAGGGGTGAGTCTTTTGATGGATGAATGAATCGCAACACTTCATTATCGGTTAGGGACCGACCGTCTATCATCCCTTTGATTTGGACAGAGGGTCGCAGGGCGTTCGCACTTATTGTTTTGGCGACCGAACATTTTGGCACCGACATTTTGAGTGTTAGCGAATTTGTTTCCTTTTATTCTTGTTAAATGAATGGACTAATTCGGGGACGGTTTTGTGGTAAAATAACGAAACATGAATGTTTATTCAATTGCGTGGGATGCTTGTCAAATGTTGCGTTGAAAGTAAAGTGAGTATTTTTATAAATAATAAATAGGGTACATCCTGTATTTTTGCGCCCTAATCTTGTTGTTATTATTAATGATCCCCTATTTCTTATTTATAAAAAGAATCATTTGCGCAACACCTAAATTAATACCTAAATAAAAGCTCATCGATGGATTTTCACAACCACAACAGTCAAGCAACAGTCAGTTTTAGTCTGACAACCAGTCTTATCAAGGAATATTGTATTACCCAGTAAGTGGGTTCTGGAGGTCAGATAGGCAGTCCCTTCATATAAAATACTGGTATTTAGCTGCATCCGGTTAGACTGAAAGCCGACCCCAACATAGTTTGGAAAAGGCTAAGCAAATGATGACCCGGCTAAAGCGGCGTTTATATTTCTATTTTGCTCTGAACTGTCCTTACATAGAATTTTTGTCGAACAAATAATTTGACACACAAAAGCGTCTGGGAATCTTCAGTTTTTGAGTTGCTGTTCTACGAACAGTTGTCTGTTGACAGTATTCATTCTATAAACTATGATTTTTCTAACCTACGCCTTTATCCAAATCATCATCATTCTTCGGAACTTATCTCAATTAATTTGGGGTTATATGCAACATGTCTTATCCGTCCATACTTCTCTATCAGTCGTCATCTCGGTATTCACCCCCCTTTACAACCATATCATCATTTACACAGTCCATCCATCGTTTCTTCGGTCTTCCCCTACTCTTAGAGCCACCAAACATCCAAGCAACAACTAATACAGCTAACAAACATTCATAAACCGTATGTTCCAGGGAAATATCAATGCTGTACGAAGAAGGAGTATCAGCAAGTACCGACAAAGTCCACGTGGCAACTGTGGTGGCCCATGAGATTGCACACCAATGGTTCGGCAACCTTGTGACTCCTGTCTGGTGGAGGGATCTGTGGCTCAATGAGGGTTTTGCTACGTATGTGGAGTATGTTGCTGTAAACGCTGTGAGTATACTGAATTGTAATGTATCGGATGTATGTTTCGCTTTAGGAGGACGGTATCATATTATGATTATTGGAAGATTCAGTGCAGGATTACAGCCATTTGCATCGGTTTTTTTTAATTTCTCACCAACAAGTGCAAGGGTTAGCCCGTCATATTTTATTGGTAGGGTGTCATAGAAAATAAATGAATAATTTTAATTTCTCTTAATCTCGTAGTTGTCCTGGGTAATAATGCTCTCTGTCTCATTCATTGATTTGTGACGAATGAATATTCTCAGGATATAACTTATTCTAGGTATAAAAATTAGGTGGAATTCGTCCTAAAGCGATTTATTTTAAATTCGCAAAGAGTAAAGTATTTTTTTTTTCTTTAATTGCTTGTAATAAATTCAATAATATTATCTATTCTAGGTGGAAAAATCCTGGAACATAACCGAGCTGTGCGTTCTGGACATCGTCCACAACGTGTTCCAACTAGATGCTCTCAACTCCTCACATCAGCTGTCTGTAGAAGTGAGCGCCTCTGAAGAAGCTGACGCTATATTTGACAAGATCTCCTATGGAAAAGGTAAAGGAAGTTTTCCAAGTTCGGTGTAGGTGTGTTGGTGTTAGCAAAGATAAATGTCGAACAACAGTAATTTGTGGTAATATGTTCACTCGCCCGAACCATTTTATCATCAAGATGTTTCTCGCTTAGAACAATAAAAGTCATAATGGATTTGCATACATTGTACATTAATATAGGCAGTGCTATTCTGTAAAAATCTCACCGTGAAAACTAAGGTGAAGTGAGCTGTCATTCCACCTGATGTTAGGGATTGCCACTATTGATAGCTCACTTCATGCTCACTTCACGCTCACTTCACCGAAGTTATCACGGTGAGATTTTTACAGAATCGATCGGCTGGTGCTTGATTGTAAAGCATAATATGCTATGAAAGAACGGAATTTAAAAATATCTTTATGATTCTAGAATATTACACACAGCGACAGCTGTGTGTAATATTCATAACCTACCTGTTTATGTAAGAAACTTGTGCTGCGGCATTTCATGTGATCACATTTGAAACCAACTTTACTTACAATTACTTCGAGAAAAAGATAGGAAGACACTAACGCTTCACACAATTTCTCCACCCAGGATCAGCCCTCCTCCGCATGTTGAACCACGTTCTAAAAAGCGATGTCTTCAACGATGGAGTAACGGACTACCTGAACTCCAAAATGTACGGCAATGCCGAACAAAGGGATCTTTGGAGTGCCTTAACCAGTGCAGCTAGGAGGAAAGGAGATTTCGATGCTGACGTGGCAGTGGTCATGGATTCTTGGACCTTGCAAACTGGGTTCCCAGTCCTGATTGTGACGAGGAATTATGAGAATGGGACTCTGTATTTTAAACAGGTTTGTTGATTTTATGCAATAAGAGTAATAGTTGTTTGTCACGTCAAGGCGAAGCAACATGTTTAGAAGCATAGGTATAAAATTATGCAAAAGGGGACCTCATCCTTGCAGGCTGCAGGTGTACGTTTTGAATCTACTAGCGCAATGAATACTGAATAATATAGACCAAAATTAAGTTACACTAACGCCACCTAGTAATGGACGCAACCAACTTTAAAACATAATTTACTCTCACAACGTCCGATAGATGTCGTTACTATGAACATCTATTGATTTCAGATTTTTTTACTGATATGAATGCCACGCAACACTGGTTTACAAAACGATTATATTTTCGTCGTGCGTCATGTCTAACAATATTTTTTATTAATCGATAATCATAAACACTTTAACGATCGCGATAATACTAAATACTGATATTTTACAGACTGAATCATCTAATCTCCCACGTAATCAATTACTAACTACTATCTTTTTATAAGGATCATTAGGCGCTAATCCACGATTTGATTTCTTAATTCCTATTCAACATTGTAATGTACTTATACACGTTGGCAGGGAGATCGTCACGTCGAGGCACAACCTGTTACCATGGAATCTGTTCTCGATTCTGAAACGCCTGCATTGCGCCATACCTATTCGTGCTCTATGAGAATATACCTTTCCAACGATATACTATTTATATCTATTGGGTCCAGGACCAGAATCCATACATTTTTGTGCCCAAGGTCCTTCGTTGCCGGTTATTAAAAAAAAAAAATTGGCTCTGCCATACATTTTGATCGCGTAGGTTTTGCACTTTTCTATAATTGCTGTTTTTTTTTAACAAACGGTGAAAAATTTCTACGCTTCAGGATCTAGAATCATGTGTTGAATTCGTGGTTTTAGTTTGCGTAGGTATCCCTGCCTCCTTGTATACAACGTTTATGTAATGTGTTGCGTTTGTGTGTGTTGTGTTGTTCAAACGTTTATAGATTATTATCTATAAACGTTTGAATTTAATCTTGATGATAAATTAAAGAAAAAGAAAAGAAAGAAAAAATGTATATTCTGCACAAACAAAACGCACATTAGAAATAAAAAAAAAATCAAAAAGAAAAGCCTAAAAATATACACATACAATGTAGTCAAAAGCATCGTATTCAAGCATAAAACGTAGCATAGCGTAGCATAGCGTAGCATAGCATAGTGTTTTTAAAACAATATTAGTACGTGGTTATTAAAAGATTCGTCAGAAATGTGGCTAGTAGAAAATAACCACTCTCTGACTGACGAAATTAGTCTGAAGATATTAATCGATAAAAGAACAAAATCCAACGCTGCACATAAGTCATTTATCTCGTAGGTATATAGAAACAGTTTTTATTTTATATTTCACTCCATTCTCATAATATAAACTTGCTTTTTTTGTTTTAAGTGTTTATCAGTGGAAACTTGTAAACTGCCTTCAATTGCATATTGTTTAAGAACACTGTTTATTTAGCTGTAAGTTTCCTGAACAGTGTAAAATAAAATATAAATAAAGTCAGAAAATAAAATATAAATATCTACTTAACCCCTAGAATGTCCCGGCGCACGAAAGTGGCCAGTTATTGACCTTTCAGGGTTGCCAGATATCATTCTTTATTTTTTCCTAAATTTGAAATAATTTTTCTCCAAAATGGTACAATTTTTCTAAATTTTACCCAAAGGCAAAAAGTTTGTACTATTATGCAATCGTAACCACTATGGAACAGTTTTTAATGACATTAAATAAAGTAGCCACTGATAAGCGCACCTGTCAATTTGTCCGTTATCTTGTTTTGGCGAACATTTTGTACACAAAATAATTAGAAAGTTGTAAAATAACACAAAAAAATAAAATTTGTCGTGGTAACTTTCGTCCGTTCGGAAATTCTGTGCTTTGCGAAGTGGTAACTTTCGTTCGCGCGGACATTTTGCAGTTTCGTGAAGTGGTCACTTTCGGCCGCGACTTTCGGAACACAACATCGACATTCTCCAGCAGCCAAATTTTTATCCACAAATTGTGAAAAAAGTACCCAATCTGGTAACCCTGGAAAAACCAAGGTATTTCCCTAGGACACGTGAGTGATTAATAGTTGATTGAGTTTGATTATTCAAAGAAACGTCCATGAAAAATATAATTTATTTAGGACATTAATTTTATCTCTAAATGCCTATTGATAATTAAGATTACTATCTATTATTATTAAATAGATTCACGTGATCGACTTCACGTAGAAAATTACTTTTAATTTAATAATTATGGTTTATTATGCAAGCGTCATGACAGTAATTCCAGATGAAGATAGCAAATGCGTAAATTCGGCCTACCAATCGACTACAATTACACATCAAAGTGACTAAAATAATTAAAATATTCTTTCGTTCATACGAAAGAATATTTTAACTATCTAAGAATATATTAGATATCTTATCCGTCCTTAATCATTCAAGATTTGAACTTGGAACCTTTTAAGACTTGTGACGATAATTATTTTAAGATATTTTCTTAAATATCCATTTTGTATGAAAGTTAAACCTAATAACGTTTTTAAAAGTCCAAAAAAAAAAACTAAGTTCAACATTTTATATTACAGGAACGCTTCGTCTTAATCAACGATACGTTTGAAACTCAGAAGTCGCCCATATGGTGGATCCCGGTGTCGTACACGACTGCTTCGGAGAAAGACTTCGAGACTACCCAACCGAAGTTATGGCTGAAAGGGGAAAAGTCATTGACAGTCAACAATATTACTATGAATCCCGATGAATGGTTCATTGCTAATGTGCAACAGACAGGTATTACTTATAACAGATAACGCGGGGGCCTGTATTGCCATCAGGGTCAGGCTAAGGTGTATCTATAGTATACAAACATTTTGCTAGTTATGTGTATGTTCACATGTATAATAAAAGTCTATCTTAGAGTAAAAAATAAAAATGTGCTTGCTGCCTGATAGCCAAAACCCATCAAGAAAACACCATAAGGAAAAGACGTATCACAATTATTATCTACAAAATATAAAGAGTTTTTCAGTAAATCAGTAAAATATTCTAAACTAGTGGCGTAGGTTCTTCAGTCACTCAGTAAAATCAGATTATGTTCCAATTACGATAAAATAATCATTTCTCCACAACCCATTGTTTTTCTCTTCCATCATAATCTTCAACAACTTACACACTCAAATAATTCTTTCCAGGATTCTACCGCGTCAACTACGACTTACAAAACTGGAAACTCCTTATCAAGATCCTCAAGGACCCGTCCCGTTTTCAAGAGATCCACATCATCAACAGAGCTCAAATGGTGGATGATGCTATGAATCTGGCCCTCACTGGTCGGCTGGATTATAGAACCGCATTAGATGTTACAAGCTACCTTTCTCATGAGAGAAGCTATGTTCCCTGGAAAGCTGGATTGTCGGCTTTAGGGTATATTGACACGATGTTGTCGAAAGGAGCGCATTATTTGGAATATGGGGTGAGTAGCATAAAAATGACTGTAAAACGATTTTTGATAATTTAAGCCCCTGATATTTCAACTTCGAAAGCTCTCTGATGCGAGGTTACATGCTCAAAGTAGTTTAATAGCTTAAAATGCAACATATTCTTTATTTACGTGAAAGGGTTATATTATCGCACATAAAATAACAGATGGCGTTAGCAGTTGATACATTCAACAGAAATTTAAAAAACCTAACATAATAATTGTCAACAGATGGCGTTAGAAGTCTTTAAGTGGTCTCATCTAATTATCATTAATCTACATTGGTTTTGTTAGTTAAACACAACTTTAAGTTTCTTTACACGTTCTTGTTACTAAAATTTATGTACTTTAACGTAGTATAATGACATGAATAGCTGCACCTACACTATACCTTAAATGAGTACTTTTTAGCTACCCATAGATGATCTCCTTCTGTAGATATTTGAGACCAGAATGTACTGAAAGTTTTGCATTTTCACCATATCCAACACAACGTGGCCGTGTGAGAGCCTTGTGGCAAGTCTAGTTTCATGTGATAATGTGTCAAATATATTGACAGGCTGCCATACTAGTGTCAGCCCGCCGCGGAGGTCAGAACGAAGAAGTTCGTATACGCCTTAGCTTATCCATCTTCATCCGTCCACCAGATTGGAAGCCTAACGTCAGTGCAAATGCACTTCGACTGCCATAATTATCTGCTTACATACGTTAATGACTTAATCCAACGATATCGTTATCAAATTAGTGTTAGATTAATATCTATCTGTTATAAGAAACCTGGATAGATATGATGTGTTCATTATAGATTAAAATAATTATATTTGGTTATAGATTATTGATAGGGATAACTCGGTTAGAAGAATAAAGAATTTGAGTTACAATGCTGATGGAAGATATCCTGATAATTATAGTAGTATCTAAATAAATCATAGATATGTTACTGATATTGGTTTATTTTATTTTATTTACGGTTTCAGGTATTAAAAGATAAACAGATAGACAATACTTTGTAAAAATCATTCTTCTGCACACGTCTGAATTTATGAAGCATGTCATTCACCGGACCATCCATATCGTCTTTCAATCAATCGATCCATTTTTCATAGGTCTTTCAAATAATGCTTAAGACTTTTTTGTGACTTAACGTAACGTTCTTACTTATTTCATTTGGAACTCACAGGGGTACAGCAGACACGGCTATGGATTCTTATAATACACTCTTTGGATACATTTTCTCACTGCATCATTATTCGGTGTTGTTCTTTAAAAGATCTAGTTTTTATTTTTTTTATTATGAAACTGTTTACTGTTAACATTCACGAGATGGCGCTAGTAGTACGCCATTCGTAGGTGCCATTCATTTATATTACTGTTCGCTATATGTAATATTGGATTTCCTCCTTTTTTACAAATAGGTTTCCATCCTAAGGTATTAAGGAAACCCATTGAGTCAAGATAAATTCAAGGGTCCTAGTTGCAATCTGTTGAGTAGTTGTAGGTAATTATTGTTAGTTTAGGTTATCCGAGGTACAAACTATTTCACATGTAAATGTTACATTCACAGCAAGTGAGATACATAGCCTTTCCTGCCCTTTCTTTCTCTAGCGAAGTCTGTCTATGACCAGAAAGGCAATACTCGAAATTTTAAGAACGTTCACAGTCTGATTTCAGTCTGTCAATTTGCAAAAACAAATAATATGCTTTCTAACTAGTTTAAACTACGACGACACTACGAATACCTGCTTACTTCACATTCGTAGTGAGTTATCTAACACTCCGTATCCAAACTCAACCTCTTACCCTTCCGTTTACACACACACACCACACCACACCTCATCACAAAACACATACACATAATAACACTTCACACTTCGTATAAGTTTTCATAATATATGTTTTAACCGTATAGTCTTAGGCAGTCTCTATTGGATTTTTGTAGTCCTTCTGTGGGAACCTAGGCTGGCGAATCATATTACAGGTTACCATGTAACCTAGCTAGGACGCCAGATTCAATTCTGTTGTAACTCTCTATAACATTTTCCCTAAATTGTAAAATTATTATATTTATTATATCAGACTGTATAGGTATACCTCACTTTTTGAAATAAATAAATTATTATTAAGTACTAGCTGACCCCGCAAACGTCGTTTTGCAAAAGATAGTAGCCGATTCTCAGACCCACCCGATATGCACACAAAATTTCATACAAATCGGTCCAGCCGTTTCGGAGGAGTATGGTAACTAACACTGTGACACGAGTTTTTATAAATTAGACTAGCTGACCCCGCAAACGTCGTTTTGCAAAAAAAAAAAAAACAGATAGTAGCCGATTCTCAGACCTACTGAATATGCATATAAAATTTCATAAAAATCGGTCAAGCCGTTTCGGAGGAGTATGGTAACTAACACTGTGACACGAGAATTTTATATATTAGATTATCTATTAATTTCCTTATATTTTTGACAAGTTCTTGACATCGATTGTCGCTGAGATGAGATGGTGACTAGATTTTGAACGTTTTTTATTACGTGAATTGGCCTTCTGTTACCGGTTGCCTAATTAATACCTAAGGAATTTACCGGCTTAAACCTAATGTAGATAGGTAATGATAGCGATTAGGTAAATCTCTTTATTGAATAGATAAATACCTTACATAATAATTGGCTACACAGTATAATATGATTAGAAATAGCTCTATTTAAGAAAATCTAGTTCATAAAAGAATTAGGACTAAAAGAATATTAACGGCAACTTTGTCACTTTTATCATCATGTTTTATTATTGTGTAGGAATTAGTGTCCAATTGGCAAATTTCGATGATTACTTATCGATAATCGTTTTTTTTTTATCGGAACATTGGAAATATATGAGTCACGTAGTGAAAATAAATTAATTGAACGAAACTCGTGCTGAGTTTGCAGTGATATACCCAAAACATGTAAGTAACCCCACATCAGTGGTTGCGCTATGAAAACCACCCTTATTGCTAAGACTTTATGGCGCTGTCAATGTCAAATTGTTACCATTGCGATTGAGTGTATCTACTTAAACAATCATTAGCTATGATAATATTCAAGAAAAACTGTGTGAACTATTATGTGGTTAGAAAGGGTGTGTCTAATAGAGTAGTATGGAAGAAAAAGATATATTGCACTGACTCGAAATAAGTTGGGATAGGGGCAGGAGAATACGTCCGTCGCCCCCACACATCAGGACCCGAGGTGGCGGAGCGTAATGATCCACGCGCGCCCCTCTTAGACGTTGCGGCGGGAGTCAAACTCATTCCCTCTCCTGACCCGAGGTGGCCCAGTTGGCGAAAGGATCGCACGTTCCCGTGACCCCCAGCGTAGGTGTGAGATGGAACACCGGGTGGTTTTTAGTCAGTAAAAGTCAGACCACTCCGCCGATCTCTCCGTGCCTCGGAAAGCACGTTAAGCCGTTGGTCCCGGCTGTTATTCGTGGATCTTTGACAGTCGTTACGGGTAGTCAGAAGCCCGAAAATCTGACAATCAGTCTTACCAAGGGGTATCGTACTACCCAGTAACTGGGTTGTGGAGGTCAGATAAGCAGTCGCTCCATGTAAAAGACTGGTATTCAGCTGCATCCGGTTAGACTGGAAGCCGACCCGAACATAGTTGGGAAAAGGCTAGGCAGATCATTAAAGAAAGATAACAAATATAATTATAATTTTGCGGAATGCAAACAGGAAAACAATCGTCAAAACATTAAGTCACCAAGTCAACTTGTTACGATATTCCGTTCTGCCTCACGTTAGTACTCGTAAGTTAAAGTACGTAATACACATTCCTGTAGCTTGCATACCTACTTTGTGCAAGTTACATATTACAGGCATGGATCATCGCAACTGCAAATGCAACTGTAAATTATTTCATCACCACTGTCCTCACATCGTGAGAAAATCGGCATGTCCTAGAACCAAAAATTCGAAGACATGTGACATTATGATCATTAACTCTGATACACGGTCCATGAATGTGATTAAAGAGATAACTTTTGATTGATACTTTTTTAATTGTTTTGAATGTAAAACATGCGTAGTACGCGAACAAACGCGTGTTTTTATTATTGCTTTTAATTGTATAATTACAAAGTTTTTTCTGGATTTTTTTTTTTGCGTAATGTCTAAATTTTTGTTGTGTCCTGATGTTGCTTATTTCAGTGTACCTTAGGGCCCTATAGTATTTTTGTCTCACGAAGTGACGCGTGCACGTTAAGTCGTTGGTCTCGGCTATCATTCGTGAATCTTTGACAGTCATTACGGGTAGTTAGAAGCCCGAAAGTCTGACTACCAGTCTTACCAAGGGGTATCGTATTACCCAGTAATTAAGTTGTGGAGGTCAGATAGGCAGTCGCTCCATGTAAAATACTCATATTCAGCTGCATCCGGTTAGACTGGAAGCCGACCCCACATAGTTGGGAAAAGGCTAGGCAGATAATGATGATGATGAAGTGACGTGTGCTTTACTTGTCGTACCCAAGTGTACAAACACGCTGTAAATATGTGCGTGAAGATATGTGCGTTAGCACATTAACATATATGCCCACACACACTTCCGAAATCTCGGTTTTTTCGGCGTGGCTTGCGTTAAAACGCGCATCGCTTCGTGAGATGAAAATACTGCATGTTACATTTTTGGTGTACCAGTGCTATTCTGTAAAAATCTCACCGTGAAAACTAAGGTGAAGTGAGCTGTCATTCCACCTGATGTTAGGGATTGCCTCCATTGATAGTTCACTTCACGCTCACTTCACCTATGTTACCACGGTGAGATTTTTTACAGAATCGGTAGGCAGTATACTTATATATATTTTATCTATCTCCACGGTGAAATTATGGCACTAGTGTTACTTGAGAATCTGGTATTTGCTAGCTTAAAATGGAGTGTTCAAGTTTCAAGCAGTCAATGCTATTGGAAAGCTGAAGAGGTCTATACCACTTCAGTTAAATGTAGGTAGTTTATTGCCAAATGCGTGACTTGTAAATATTATTTTTACATTAAAACAAACGCATAAGAATTAAATTACTTACATATGTTCCAGTAACGTTCGCTTTTTCCTTTTCAGTGTAAAAATGCCTTAGCTCAATAGATGGCGCTAATTGTTGCGCAAAATTAAATATCAAAATTCGTAACGAATGACTAGAGCGATAAGTATCATCAGAAATAATTTGATAATATTTTAATCCGATTTTGACTATAACAAATATATAATGAGTCAGTCAATGATTGTAATCGGTCGTTCAAAGATTATTGTTTAAGTCCATAGGAACTCGTTTATAGTCTGTGTCCGGGCCGGTGACGGAGCTTCAGTGCCTGTCCTGTATATGCCACGGACATGTTACGTGTCGGGCACGGCCCTGATATGTATTTGATTTACACGGCATTAGAAACCAATTACATAAATCAAAGTTTAAACATAT
The DNA here is from genome assembly GCA_949316385.1 of Globia sparganii. Classification (NCBI taxonomy): domain Eukaryota; kingdom Metazoa; phylum Arthropoda; class Insecta; order Lepidoptera; family Noctuidae; genus Globia; species Globia sparganii. The sequence continues at coordinate 22,116,758 of OX438654.1, forward strand.
AATAATCACCAACATAACACAAACTAATACTAACAACTAAAACTGTTATTCTCACAAAAATGTAGGCATATAACCATTAATTTGGCGAATTTACTAGTGAACCGGGGCCCAAGTCTAAATTTCATGCTAGATTTATTTAATATATATTTTTACATATTACGTATTAGTGTTTTGCAATCTGAAGTAGTAAGAAGTTCGTAAATAGCAATAAACATTACATTTATTCATTTGTCATTATGTACGAGATTACCATTTTATGCAATTTCTTTCAATGGAGTGTCAGTGGTTGACCATTGGAAAGTCATAATGACGCCATTATATTAGTAGATTACCAAACTTGTCAAAATCAACAATTATGAAATTAATGATAGACTATTCTGACACTATTGTAATAGCAGACTTGAGGGATCGCAGTCCGGGTTGGCCTCCACGAGCTTATTTAGTTTAAGTGTATAGATCTTGAAGGTTTCGTTAGTTAGTGACATCTAGGATTATCGGATCCAGGATTGCATCTTAGTGCTCATACACACGAACGACGCGCGTCGATAGGTGCAGTCGCCTCTGACGTGTCGCTCATTTGTATTTAGGCTTTCACAGTTGTATTTTACGAAGGTTAGGCAGAAGTGTATAAGTACAACCCACAGATATATGTAGACCTAGATAACATAAGTATCACGATCTGTATGAAAACCAAGCGTGCCATTTTTTGACTACCAACTATAACGTCATAAGCACTATTTAGTTATGGGAAAATCAAATCGATTCGATGACGCCGCCGCGTGCGGCACTCATTTGGCCCTACACCCGCCCAGCGCCAGCGCTCACGCTCACCCAGCAAGCAGTACACAGGACTGAGCGCGAAAGTGGCGGCTTACGATTTTTGTACGTAAGCTGGGCACGCGAAGTAGTTGCCTTTGCGCTATCTAGGTGTATTTATTATATCTGTGGAACAACCACATTTCGTTGTGTTGTTGTCCTTCCATTATTATGTTTATAGTCCCTTATAGGTAATAGGGGGCCAGTCCATTGCCATTAATCCAGACTCCGGGCTGATACAAAGTATATTTCTAATTAAAAAATGAAATGAAAAGAAAAATTGCTTGACCTTGTACAAACCAAGGACCCCAAAGCTTTATAGATTTTTTCTTCTTCCAGCATTACGTCCTCCGCCTTCTAAATGATGCTGTTAAGGAAGTCGGATGGAACGTGTCTCCGAACGAGAGCGTCATCACGTCGCAGTACCGAATAGACCTGCTGGCTTCAGCCTGTCATTTCGAACACCCTGACTGCCTGGAGAATGCTGTCAGGATGTACACCAACTGGATGCTGACGCCGAACCCTGATTCAAGTAATGAGTAAGTATGATATCAAGGGCATGATATTCAAGGTTGTGATTAAGATTGCTTTATATTATAAAACACCTATGTATTTGTTACATTACCTATATTACAAGATATTAGTTATCTTAGCTTAGGTATTAGTTGCAACTCTAACTTGTAAAATAATGTGTAACTATCTTTCGGCCTATTTTATTGTAAACCTATTTCTTTATTTTTTTTTTTTGAAGGTGCAAAAAATAAAAAACAAACATTTATTGGCCGAGAAAATTTTATGTTCTTGAAATTTTATAAATACTAGATACCCCCCAAATAATAAAAGCGGAGTAAAGTTATGGCTCTACGTTTTTTAATAATAAGGGTCAATATTAACTTTCCCTGTATTCTCTTTCGTATTTATATATAATTACTAGAAAACGTCGTTTTGCAAAAAAAAAAAATTATGTATATATAGTAGCCGATTCTCAGACCTACCCGATATGCACACAAAATTTCATACAAATCGGTCCAGCCGTTTCGGAGGAGTATGGTAACTAACACTGTGACACGAGAATTTTATGTATTATATATATTAGATTATAAAGACAAATCAGTGAAAGTTACCTGTGGAGGCTATTTTTATGCACCCCCAAATCGGTTAATCGTCAGTATGGCCCTCTTTGGTGGTCATTAGAGAATCATCTCCATTTTGGTAGCAAAACAAGCGGGCTGATTACGTAGCACAGTAACGGAAGCAATGGTTTTCATTTTGACATTAATTATTCATTACATTGTTGAGCAGACAAGTTTTTAAGTTTTTAATTATTCAGATTATGATATCTTGATAGATCGTTATGCTGGTTATATTAAGAGTTCCTTCGTTTCAGGATTCACGTTGACCTTCGCGGCATAGTCTACTGTGTGGGAGTGCGAGCTGGCGGCGTCAGGGAATGGACTTTCGCATGGGAGAGGTTCAGAGTGGCAACAGCGCCTTCCGAAAGACATCGACTGCTTTCTGTGCTTGGATGCACCAGATCACCTTCGCTGCTGCATAGGTACGTTTATTGACTGCAATAGGCTGAGTTGCTTGAGCATTCAACAGTAACTTAATGACATCACGACTGTATTTCCCAAAAGTGTAAAGTCAGCAATAGATCTAGACTCCGCGTTGCTACTGAGCAATTGCTGAGAGTTTCCTAATGCCTCAAATTTCCCGTGCACGAAAGTGAAGTGTTATTGACCTCTCAGGGTTGCCAGATGTCATTCTTTATTTTTCCCTAAATTTGAAATAATTTTTCTCCAAAATGATATTTCTAAATTTTACCCAAAGGCAAAAGTTTGTACTATTATTCAATCGTAACCACTAAGGAACAGTTTTTAATGACATTAAATAATGTAGCCACTGATAAGCGCACCTGTCAACTTGTCCATTATCTTGTTTTGGCGAACATTTTGTACACAAAATAATTAGAAAGTTGTAAAATAACACAAAAAAATAAAATTTGTCGTGGTAACTTTCGTCCGTTCGGATATTCTGTGCTTTGCGAAGTGGTAACTTTTGTTCGCGCGGATATTTTGCAGTTTCGTGAAGTGGTCACTTTCGGCCGCGACTTTCAGAACACAACATCGACATTCTCCAGGAGCCAAATTTTTATCCACAAATTTTGAAAAAAGTACCCAATCTGGTAACCCTGGAAAAACCTAGGTATTTACCTAGGACACGTGAGTGGCTAAGTAGTACCTTATCATTAAGTAATTTATTATGTTTCCAAACTCCTCAGGTACTTAGAGATGTCACTGCGCAACGACAGCGGTATCAGAAAGCAGGACATCGTACGAGTGTTCTCTGCAGTTGCAGGCACTGCAATAGGTCAGCCAATCGCGTTCAACTACATCAGGGCCAATTGGCAGAGACTTCGATCATTGTAAGTATTGGATTTGAAATTGGAAGACCTTCCTCCTCAGATGGTACTCTTTGGTGTAGCTGCGTTCAGAATTCTAATGACGTCATCAGCAGTCATCGTCACTTGCTAACCAGCAAGAGTGGTGACCAATGCATACCCATGTAGTGGATTTAACTTCTCATAAAGAATATTAGCATATTAAAACTAGCAGTTTTATGACTACACGCCTGCTTTTGCTAATATCGTGCTATTTCTAGCATGATTTTCATCCCATTCAAAGCGTTTCGCATCTGTAGAATAGTAATGGAATGAAATTGTTTATTCTTTAAATATTTATTTATTTATCTATTTATTTATCTATTTTTTTTTTATGATATTGGAATCACTTTTACACGTCATATTATAAAAAAAAATTGCTATATATGGAGTCGACATTTCTTATCTTCGCTTGAGAAGAAATGTCGAAACAAACTTTTTTATATGAACTATCTTAGTTGATCCAGAGGAAGGTAATGACATTCGTGATACAAGGTAATCCTAGTACGATTGCCAGAGCACTCCTTTGGTATCTAAGTGCACATTACATAAGACCGTTTGTTTTTATGGAGATTTACTGTACTCATTCTTCTGATAATAAAGAATTTTATTTAAAAAAGATTTTGAATTAAAAAAAAAAAAACTCAAGGGTCAAAGTCTCTTTTAAAGTCCAGACATAATCTTGGTCAGATCATGTGCAATTAGTATTGTAGTTTGACCATATATATTATGTGTCAGAAATGATATGTTTTATTATCAAATGAGTTCATAAATTCTGTTGCCTATCGATAGATTGACGTATTTAGTTTTGATATTGATCGTAATGCATTGTCATGACTTGGGAGCCCTTATTATCATTTATTATGTACCACAGACAGCAGTTATCTATACTAATGATAAAGCATTTCTGGAACTATAAGTCGTATTAAAAAAAATATTTTTGCATTGGATAGCCCAATTCTTGAGGAAGGCTATAGGCTACTTAACATCACGCTAGGACCCTTAAGAGCTGAGCAAAAAGAAAAAAAAACGTCAGAAAGAACGATAACTGAAAACGAAGTAATAGCAGGCGACGCGATGCGACGGGGTGGGTCTGGGAAACAAGAAATTTCATGCGGACGAAGTCGTGGGCAGAAGCTATTATTTTTATTTAAAAAATAGTCAATAGAACGACACCAAGTTCTCTGCTTTCTGCATTTGATCTACCTACTCAGCCTTGTTAGATAGTCGGGCTAGTTGAAACATAGGCTGTATACTATTATGTACCCTAGGTACAGACGTCAGCACATCAAGCTACTACAATCTTTCAAATTTCTTTAATAGATTTTCAAATGTATCGCTAAAGCATTAGGTTCAAAGTTGATTGGGAAAATTTGACAGTTTAGGGTAGCTTCATGTGCTGGCGTCTGTACATTATGTTTCCTACATATTGATATAACAGGACTTTTTAACTTTCCACAAACAAATCTGCAAGCCTTTTCCCAACTATATCGGTCTCGGCTTCAAGTCTAACCGGATGCAGCTGGATACCAGTATTTTAAATGACGCGACTGCCTATCTGACCTTCACAACCCAGCTAATGAGTAATACGTTACATTTTCAACTTTACATACTTAAAAACATAGATTCTGTTTTTATTATGTTTATAATTTTGTTTCAGTGTTGGCTCATTGTCTACTATCAACTTGATTATTAAGCTCGTGACCAGACGTTTGAACCAGGAGCATGAATATGAGGAGGTAAGATAGGCCAAAATCACCTTCTTTTCACTAGCTTTTCAAACTTACTTGCTAATTATATTTTTATCTCGTTCGTGGCTCATACTATTCATACAAAGGTTCTCTTGTGAATAAATAGAGCCATTGCACCTTTAGGCTAAGCGCGCGATTTTTTGATGCGAAATAAAATCGCAAACGCAAATAATTTACCAAGCGATTTTTTACCGCAGTGCGTGAATTGTATTATGTTGGTATTGTTCACAGATTGGCAATTATTTTCTACAATGATTAAATTTCGTGGTGCGCGCTTAGCCTAAATATGTTCTTATCTACTGATGTTTTCTAATGATGTAGTTACGATAGGCCACACGTCAGTCGTAACTAAACCAGTAGATATAAGCTAGCCTCTTATTCTATTGAAACTTTGTACTACGTTAGGCCATTTCAAGGTCAAAGTGTTACCGAAAATGAGGATTCCAGTGCCACCCTAAACCACCACTTCACTGAAAACCTGCCAGAACTCAGCCATGACGAAATTGAGGCGGCTCTTAAATAGCTTAAAAATGGAAAAGCTCCTGGTGAGGACGGGATTACGACCAAGCTCCTGAAAGCAGGAGGAAGTCCTGTGCTGAACGAGCTTTGGGCTTCAACTCTGTCCTGTTCTCTGAGAGAACTCCAGCAGGCTTAGCATGACGCATTCTATTTCTACGTAGAATAGACACAGCTCTTTCTATACAAAGTGACATTTCGTTTCTCCACTTTTGACATCGCACCGTAGAAATCCTTCTACAATCTGTCATTTTGTATTTCGTTTTTATCGATCTTTGTCTAGGTCTTTTTATATGTAGACTATTTCAGAAGAAAGTTTTCTATCCTAACTGTCAAAATGACGCTGACGACTGACAGTTGTAAGGAGATTTTAAACTTTCTACACGACGGCCACAAAGTATATACGGTTATCTACAAAATCATGATATAACTACAATATTTTTTTGTTCCAAAACACGGTACTTCGACACTGAGAACAATTGTTGTAGTTGTCTTTATATACGTGATTTATTATCAGTAAAAAAAACGAATAAAAATCCTATGACAAAACAGAATTCTGAGTCGAATTATGTAAAAGAGTATATATTTCGTAAAAAGTGCAGTTGACTCTTTCTACTTTGCTGCCGACGTACTGTCTACACGGAATGTCATCTTTGTCTACTCTTCCGTCGACAAAACGGTGCTCATGCTACGCCTGCAGAAGCGTGGCGAAGGAGCGTGGTCGTTCTTTTCTTTAAGAAGGGTGATAAGTCCCTTCTGAAGAACTACAGATCCATTTAGCTCCATAACTACGTATATAAGTTTTTTCAAGAGTCATCACGAATCGTCTAGAGCGAAGACTCGACGAGTTTCAGCAACCGGAGCAGGCCGGGTTTCAAGGAGGATTTCGCACCATAGACCACTATGCGAAAAATTATACAGAAGTCCGAAGAGTATAATCGGCTCCAATGTCTTGCCTTTGTAGACTGTGAGAAAGTGTTTGACTCTATCGAGACCTGGTATGTTTTGGAGTCTCTGCAGCAATGCCAAGTCGACTGGCGATACAGCTAAGTGCTGAGATGTCTTTATGAAAACGCGACAATGACCGTCCAAACTCAGGACCACCGAACTGAATATATCCCCCTGCGTCGAGGGGTGAGACAAGGGGACGTAAGTTACCCGAAATTGTTCTTTAACGAGGATGTGTGACGCTGAACTGGGAAGGACGCGGCATTTACATCAACGGCGAGTAGGTACATCTCACACTTTAGATTTTCAGATGACATTGTCATACTGGCTGAATCGGTGCAGGACTTGCAGCAGATGGTGTACGGACTAGTTGATTCTTCTGTACGCTTTGGTCTCTGTATGAACTTGGGCAAAACCCAGGTTATGTTCAATGAACATGTTACCCCGGGACTGATTGCTCTCAAGGTTGATCAAGAATACGTTTACCTCGGGCTCTCTCTGTAGTTTTGGTAAGAACAACTTTGAGAGAGAGGCTAACAGAAGAATTCATCTGGGCTGGGAAGCGTTTGGGAAGCTTAATCGTGTCTTCTCGTCACGTATTCTACAGAGCCTAAAGATTAAGGTCTTCAATCAGCGCGTCCTGCCAGTTATGACTTACAGAGCCGAAACGTGGACACTCACGGTACGGCTGGTCCATAAATTCAAGGTCACTCAGCGAGCTATGGAACGGGCTATGCTTGGAGTCTCTCTGAGGAATCGAATCCGCAACGAGGTGATCGGGCAGAGAACCAAAGTTATCGACATAGCTCACAGAATAAGCAAGCTGAAGTAGCAATGGGCCGGCCATATTAGTCGTACAACCTATGACCGTTTGGATAGACGTGTTCTTGAGTGGAGACCGCGAATCAGTAAACGTAAGGTGGGACGCCCTCAGGCTAGGTGGAGCGACGATCTTCGCAGGATGGCTGGTAGCAGCTGGATGAGAGTTGCCGAAAATCGAGTTGAATGAATGTTGATGAATGATGTTGAATGGCGTGCAATAGGAGAGGTCTATGTCCAGCAGTGGACTGCTATAGTCTGATGATAAATCATAAAAGTCAAAGTCAAAGTTTTTTATTTGTTAAACATAGGCGGAAAAATAGGTGTTTCAAATAGAATATAGAGATCTTTATGTTTTGCCGTTAACGGCGTAAAAATATCGCCGTACAACTAAGTGTTACGGATATCAAGTATTTTAAGCCCCCAACATCAAATTGCTCATCGTGGTACAATATTGCGATGAGAATTTGTTTTATCAGAGATGACTCACTGTTCCGGTAGCTTCATTAAGAATGATTCATTTGTTTTATCATGTCTTGCAAATCACATCAACAAAGCTGATGCAGATCAGTGGAATAAAATTAATTATGATCAATGTGTCATGCAAATCACAACAGCATGAGCATGTTTTATATCCGAATAGCAAAAGTGTATCATATGATTAAGATATAAATGGTATGTAGGGATATTCCGTAGCTTTTCACAAAGACTACCGCCCGCGCTTATTGCTGCGTAGTGCAACACCCCCCACCCCCCGCTGACAGGTGAATTTGTTTAGTGTTGTTTAGTGTTAAGAGCCTATACTACCTCAGCTAAAATTCACTATTTATCTCGCTCGCACGATACTTCTCGCGGACTGAATGAGAGCGAGACAGAGTGCGGTGCTAGGCGGCAGGCAGCGCCAATAGTTTAGGTCAACGGTCAGCAACAGGCGGACCGCGGTCCGTTTGCGGACCGCGAAAGGTTGAACCTCGGACCGCCAAATATTGTAATGTAGGTATGTCAAGTATAAACAAATACGTAATATTTTTGAACCAATCTAACTGAGTACATACCTAATCTAATTAATCTGTTTTACAATATCGACATCGATCAAAAACATCGCGCCGCCGAGTCGCCGCGCGCGCTCTGTTCATACGTACTTATAGCTCCGACGACCACTTGTAACTGAGCGTGAGCGGAGCGCGGCCTAGCGAGCGGGTTTCGTTAACACGCGAGCGAGAGCGAGACGGCATGCACTAGCAACAGCGTACGCGAATTACACACATCAAAAGTGTCTAGGGATCAAGCATTTTTATGCGGATTTCTTGAGATTGAGATGTGGCTTTGTAATAAATTTATGATTTTATAAATTTATATGGATCCTTTTTGGTGCATTTCATAATTTGAATCAGGAACTGTGAATCAAATTCGAGTAAAAGATGAAAATCAGCTGTCAATATTTTCCCTATAAAAACATACAACGCATTGAAGACATTATTAGTGCTACTGTTTCCCTACTACTGATTAAAACCAACGTTATTATGGAGCGGCGACGTCATTTAAGCAGGGAAGAAATGCTCAGAGCCGTGGGAATGATAGAAGCTGGTTCCCGGCAACGTACTGTGGCTTTAGCTCTGAATACAAGTCAGAGTGTTATCAGTCGACTTTGGACACGTTACCGAAGCACTGGTACCGTGGCTGAGCGCCATGGAGGACGGTATCGCTGCACCACACGGAGACAAGACCGATACATTCAAATCTTAACTCGAAGAGCTCCAACAATAACCGCCATGATGTTAGCCGTGAGGCTTCATCACTCTTCAGGGAACTTAATTAGCGACCAAACAGTCAGAAACCGCTTGCATGAAGTGAACCTTCATTCCCGAAGACCGCTACGGGTACCACCTATAGCAATGCACAATCGTAGGATTCGATATCAATGGGCTCTTGAACACAGAAATTGGGCAGAAGAACAATGGCGTTTCGTGTGCTTTTCTGATGAGTCTCGTTTTGGTATGAGACCGGATACAAGACGTATACGACACTGGAGAACCCCTGGACGCCAACAGCGATTAAAATCCTGCCAGGAAGTCCATCCTTATAGTGGTGGAACCATCATGGTATGGGCGGGTATTTGGATCGGCGGAAGAACTGAGTTGATTTGGATCAGAGGCAACCTCAACGCTCAAATTTATGCTGAGACGATTGTATCAGACGTCATCGTTCCTCTACAAGTGCAAATCGGTCCCTTATTTCAGTTAATGCATGATAATGCACGACCGCACACCGCAAGAGTTGTAAGACAGACTCTCGCCGCAGCTAACATCAATGTCCTGCCCTGGCCTGCTCAGTCGCCAGACTTGAACCCGATTGAGCATGCATGGGATATGCTACAGAGAAGAGCTCTGCCGAATATGGAGGGTATCCAGTCGCAAGAAGACCTTTTTTTGTTGTTGCAACGAACATGGGCGGCCATTCCACAGCGTGATTTGGATGAACTCATTTTGAGTATGCCAAACCGATGTTCTTGTGTTGTTAGTGTTCGCGGTAGAAACACGGATTATTAATTGTTTAAGTTACCCAATAAAATTTTAGAGAAAACTGTTATTTCAGTCTTTTTTTCGAACTTTTGTGTTAGTGGTTCAAATGTCAAAAATCCCTTTATTAGGAAAATGGCAAATTTCTTTATTAATGCAAAGGTGACTTGGTTTATCGTTACTGTGACAAACGAAAACACTTTATTTGATGAATCCTTAAAGAAAATTTTAATTAATATCAATCAGGAGAAAAGTTATTGCAAAAATATATGTTGATCCCTAGACACTTTTGATGTGTGTAGTTATTGTATGTAAATGTGATTTAGCCATTCGCTACGAAACATCAGCAGATTGAGCGTATCATTTTTATGGTAATATGTGGGAAAGCATTTCATATTTCGCGTACTTAGCGAACTGTGGCGCGCTTGCGACTTTGTATTTTGTAACAAACGCGAGCAAGTATCGAAATCGGGGGTCCGGGCGCGAGGGCGGGGGAAAACAGACTGCCAGTCGGTCTCGCTCGGTCAGTCGCAGCGCAAATCGTGGAGCAACAGTTCATTTGTTTTGTGATTTCTTGCGTTTTAGTTCGTTTAATAAAAAATATTTTTTTACCTAGGCGTGATATGGATCCTAAAAAGCGAAAAGTGGACAGTGAAAATAGGAGGTTTTTAGAAGAATGGACTGAACAATATTGTTTTACGCTGCCTGATAGACCTCAAGCAGTTCCAGTGTGCCTTATATGCAATAAAACTGTTGCTATTGTTAAAAGTGGAAATTTGAAGCGACACTATGAAACAACACATCAGCAATTCCACAAAAACTTCCCTCCTGGCAGTGAGGCTCGTAAAGAAAAACTTCAGGCACATCTCAGTTCTTACAATAAAAGCACAAAATTACTAGTTCGTTGCATGAGCGACCAAGAAAAATCCACAGAAGCAGCGTTACGTGTGTGCTGGACGCTTAATAAACATCAAAAACCATTTTCGGATTCGGAGATAGTGAAGGAATGTATGTTGGCAGTAGTCACAACACTTTTTGAAGAAAAAAAAGATGTTATCACTGGAATTCAAAGTATTCCATTATCAGCAAGAAGCAATACAAGAAGGACTGAAATTTTAGCTGCTGATATTAAGATGACTCTTATCAAACTTCTGCAAAAGGCACCTTGCTACGCCATAGCACTTGATGAGTCGTGTGACATTACTGATGATGAACAAATGTCAATTTTTGTCAGATTTCTTGACATTGAGTCTAAAACTTTTAGGGAAGAGTTGCTAACAATATTGCCGTTAAAAGGTAACACTCGAGGAGAAGATTTATTCAAGGTAATTGATGAATTTATTACTAAATCTAACATCAGTTACGACAAAATGGTGTCTCTTTCTACTGACGGGGCTCCAGCAATGATTGGCAAAGAAAAAGGTGTCGTCAAGAGAATCAGGGATAAAAATTCAGGCCTAATATCATATCAGTGCATAATCCACCAGATAGCCCTTTGTGGAAAACTTAGCGATACACTGAAAGAAGTGATGGACAGCTTGGTGAAGTTAATAAATTTTATAAGATCTCATTCCGCTCTTCAGCACCGACATTTCAGGGAGTTTCATTTTGAATGTGATTCAGCGTATTCTGACTTACTGCAACACAACAATGTTCGTTGGCTAAGTAAGGGTCAAGTTATTGAACGTTTTTGGTCAATAAAAGAACAAGTAACCTCCTTCTTGCAAAACTTAGATACGCAGGCAGCTAAGAAGCACCTTAAGTTCGTAACAAATAAGCACAATATGTTGGTTGTGGCTTTTCTAAAAGATATTTTGAAATATCTAAATGCGCTCAACACAGAGTTACAAGGAAATGGAAAATTAATATGTGATCTGATACAAAGCGTGTCTGCTTTTCGTCGTAAGCTGGATATCTTTGAAAAAGATATTGCAAGACAAGAATTTGTTCATTTTCCGACAATTCTGGAATATAATAAGGAGAACTCTGAAGAAGACGTTGCAGTGTTTACAAAATTTTTGGCCGATCTTAGCAACGAATTTGCCACAAGATTCCAAGACTTTGCAGAGATGGGCAAGCTATCTCTGTTTCTTAAGTCACCCTTTGAAGTTGATGCAGCAGCCGAATGGACAGATGTGGCTGCCAAGTTATTTAATCTGCCAAAGCCATCACTTCAAATGGAAATAATCGATCTGCAAGAAGATGTGTCTTTGCAAATATATAAAAAGGTGTCAACTGAAGAATTTTGGGTCAAACATGTCCCAGAAAAATATCAAAATTGCAAAAAACTTGCTATCAATTTGGCCACTATGTTTGGCTCGACATACATATGCGAAACATCTTTTTCAAAAATGAATTTTTTGAAAAACAAATATCGTTCGAGATTAACAGACGCTCACTTAGAAGACACTCTTCGAATTAGCTGTTCTTCACGAGAACCAAACTTTAAAAACCTGGCTCAAGACCGCCGATGCAATTTTTCACACTAATTTTAGGTAATAAATAGCTGTACTTAATTATTATCAGTTGTTTTTTTTTTCTGGACCGTTTAAAAATTTTCGAGCAATATCCGGACCCTAGTTAAAACTACTTGCCGACCCCTGGTTTAGGTATTTGCTTTTTACAGTGAAAATAATGGTAATTAAAAAAAATTTGAAGTATTTTTGTGAATACCAGCGGTTTATTGTTCGGTTTTGTGGTATCTTTGGAATTTTTTTTCTATCGAAAAAATTTTATGGAATCGTGTTTTCGTCTAACATAAGACCTAACATTAATCCTTAACTTTACCATATATTTATTTCAAAATTAATGCTGCAGTGTTTTCGACATAACGGAGGATCATGCTAAGCCATTTGAGGTAGTATAGACCCTTAATTGTTTAATTTGTGTAGCACACCTACTCGCCTCATGTTCCGAGTCGACATAAAGTTAGAATTGGCCTGTACCTAGGCAACTTTTAACAACTGTGGGTATTCCGTATTGTAAAAGGAAACGAATGCTCGTTTTCGTCACCAAATTCCTGGTTCTGCAAGGAAACATCTAAATTATTGCACTTTTGGATTTTCAATTCACGGCGCTTAGCCGAGACTTAGTCCATCTCATCATCATCTTAGCCTTTTCCCAACTATGTTGGGGTCGGCTTCCAGTCTGACCGAATGCAGCTGAATACCAGTATTTTACATGGAGCGACTGCCTATCAGACCTCCACAACCCAGTTACTGGGTAATACGATACCCCTTGGTAAGACTGGTTGTCAGACTATAACTGACTGTTGTTGACTGTTGTGGTTGTGAAAATCCATCTATGACCTTTTATTTAGGTATTAATTTAAGTGTTACATTTAATTTAAAGCTTTTGGAAAAAGATCGCGCGCTGAAATTTCTTTGTTGGAATTTATACGGGAATCCGTTATATGCCTGAATAGGTACGACATCCATATCAGGCGCGTTGCCAAATTTGTAACTAAAGCCGCCATCTTGGTTTTTCATTAAAATTTCTATGGCAAATTCAAAATGTTTACCGACAACGCTTTCCTATCAATGCCATTCAGGCGCCAAAAGATTCTTGTTAAAGCAACAATAATTTGAAAAGAGCAAATAATGTATTTTATCTTTACAGTGCCCAGAGGGGCAATTCTCGTAATTTTAGGAACGTTCACAGTCTGATCTCTGTGTCAATCTGTCAAAAATACCTCTAATTTCCCTAAATTTTGACAAGTTTTTGACATTAGTTTGTCGCCGAAATGAGACTGCGACTAGATTTTTAACGATTTAATTTACGAGAATTGGCCTTCAGATATGATTTCTTTATACCAATATCTTTCGTTCAATCTACTAATAACATTTCATTCTTCCCCACAGCTGAAACGATTCGTCACAGAATCCTGCAGTGACTTGGGTCGACCGGTTCAGCAAGTGTTGGAAACTATCTCTTCCAACGTGCAATGGAGGGATCGGAATTATCACACCATTGTCGACTGGTTGAGGGCGGCAGACCAAACAGCTAGTTAAAGTAGACTTAAGAATAATCTAGATTGAAATAATCAAGATTATGGACAGCAGTAATGTACAGACGCTAGCACATCAAGCTACCCGAAAATGTCAAATTTTACCAATCAACTTTGAACCTTATGCTTTAGCGATAAAGTTGCAAATCTATTAAAGAAATTTGACAGATTGTAGTAACTTGATGTGCTGGCGTCTGTACAGTGATATGCCCGATTCTCAATGATCTACAGCGGCTGGTAAGGGATTAAAACCTTCTTGCATTTTCGCCATATCGAAGTGTAGTTTCTTAAGGTAGGCTAGGGAATCCTTTCATACGTCTAGCCCACGTTCGCATGGAAGTAAAAATATCGCGGCGGGATTTTATCGCTCACTGAATTTTCAAGAGCATTGAGAATCAAACAGAACGAATCTTAGCGAGTCAAAAAAACTCTTGGATTTGTAACTCGCGGCGCTAAGCAGAGCGAAAAAAAACCGCCGCGGGAAAAACTTAGGCATTTTAAAGTTGCCTCCAGAATCTCCTTTTACGTTTACGATTGGTAAGTCAAACTAATCGTTATTTAATTTAGGAATCGGGCATTAGAGTTTCCTACATGTCAGGATCATTATTTATGAATGGCACTAAAGTCGGAGGAAGGTTTTCAACGCATACAGAACGTAAAGGGTGATCTCTTCTTGACCGAATGCAGTAGTAAGGTGCCGTTTCTAAATAACTTTTCAATATATTTTGTTAAGGATAGTCAAATCTATGTACCTAAGTATAGTATTGTGTTCAATTAAAAATGTTATTTTTTGTATAATTTTACATCTAATTGTAAGTACTAAAGAGGAAAATGGATTTCAAAAAAGAGTATTTGCGACGGAACGTTGAGTTTCGTATCTGTACAAAGTGGAGACGACAATACGACACTAAATTAAACCGTGAGACAGATGTTTATAGTCTGCACACAAAAATTCAATCAAATATTTCAAATAGTTAACTAGCTAAGTAGTCTAAAGATTGGCAAAATCCATAGTCGGTCCATCACTAACTACTATTTAGTTTGAAAAATTCACTCTTGTTATTTCAGTGTTAGGATTTAGTAAATAGTTCCAAAATAATCCTAATGTTTCATTTTATTTCCGTATTGTTGTCTTCACATTGTATATTTGGATACTAAACCAGTAGAATTATGATCTTATGCAAAACTAACATCTATGAAAAACTAGTGTTTGCAGCCAAAGTCGAATAATGTCAATATTATTATGAAATATTTATCTATAAGTATTAATAAGAAAAAAACGATGCAATAGATCTGATCTGTGTTTATTTGGCTCTGAAATACCTAGATACAGGATTAGTATATGCGAAATGTAAACCGAGAATTTTCTTAAATCTAAAGACTGCAACTCACAAGTACAATGAAACTGTGCGCCAGTGAAGTTTACCGCGTGACTAGCGTATTTTATACAAAGTCCCAACATCAATTGCCGACCAGACACGACACCCGTCTAGTTCGAGAATCCTCCTTTTTCTATGGAAGATCAGTGTTTACACCCTGTTCCATATACCCTATAACTTTGTTCATTGTCGCCAGCACATCAAGCTACCCGAAACTGTCAATTTTTTCCAATCAACTTTGAACCTTATGCTCTAGCGATAAAGTTGAAAATCTAATAAAGAAATTTGACAGATTGTAGTAGCTTGATATGCTGGCGTCTGTACTTGTGACTTGCAGATCTTACGACGCCAAGATAAGGCTATCGGAAAGAGTGCTATCTTAGATTGACAGAAGGCCTAATCAAATTACTTTATAATTTTACATAAAAATACACTTAAGTACAACAATTATACACAATTTGCAGCTGCTGACTAGTGCATAAGCAAATTTTATTTAAGCTCCGTGATCTGGGTGGTACGAAAAAAAGGTCGAAGCCCATTTAATGTTTTGTATAAAAGTGTGTTAATTCTTGCATCCATGTTTCATTGAACAGCAACAGAGCCTGATTTAAATAGCTTAAGATCATCTTTTGGTGAGAGTCATGTGAATCAGGCTCTGTTCAATGATTTTTCTAACGTTACCTGCCGAGAGCTTAAAGGGTTATTTACTTCACAAAGTCTTTAAAACAACCTCTTTTCCCAAAGGAGTCAGACGATGCTAATACTACAAGCTTTATAAATTGCTCCATTCGTATGTATTTGTGAAACTGACTATAATTTTATATTTTTTCATGTTTTTTTTTTTAATTTTCCTGGTCTTTGATTTATTCATCAACATTGAAGCTGATTGCGATCTCAAATCAGGTTAGTTGTTGATTACAATTTAATCTGAAATCTACATTAATTAATTTTATCAATCAATCACTTTTGGAAATAATTTAAATCTCGCTTAGTGATAGTGAAAACTGGCATTAACTCCGTTCTTTTTCACTATCGGCTGTCTATCCATACCGACAAGAACAGTACTTTCATAACATTTCTATTATGCCAGCTTTTCAGAGATAAGGTTTCGGGATAATTTCCTACCAAACATATATTATTTTAGTTTAATCCTAATTACAATACACATGCGAAAAATTCACACGAATATAAGAACACATCGTTTCTCAACGCTTGGGGTCTAGAAATATATCCTGAATTCATGGATAGTTTGCGCACTAGTAAAAAAAAAATCCTGTAGTTTTATTCAATTGACTTATTTATTTTTGAATGCTAAGAGCAATCGATATTAAATAAAAACAATGGACTTTTGCTAGCCTTTTATCTGAAATTGCAATGTTTTGCATTAGTTTCTGTCAAAGAACCCCTATTTTTTCCTACAATTTTTGCGACAGCCTCTACAATAATTTATAATCTAAACTAATATTTTAAAGAAAACTATTGTATTAACTTATCTTAGATAGTTAATTGTATGTAAATAAAATCTAAACTTTGTACTATTTAGCTCTATTTCTTAAAATAACTTTCGTAAATTAAAGTTTATAAAAATATGTGGTTTATAAAAAGTGGTGTTTTATTTTTCTTATTTTACAGCAACATAAAATAACGCCATTGTAAACCTGGGCTACTAGTTCTTGTTGTTTTTAAATATTTGTATGCCAGTCCATGGCGAAACATGTAAGATCTAACTTTATTTATAAGACCTTAATGTACCATGTTTTAAAGCAAATAAATATATTCTATTCTATTCTATTATCGTTTGAAAAAAAAAGAGAAATAAAAGAGGATGGAAAACAAAGAGGACATTCGTCAGATGGTAATGATCATCACCGCTTGTAGACATCTGCAATACCAAAGACATTGCAGGTGCTTTGAGTGGCTAAAATGTTTTTCACACCACTAGGGGCCCAAGTCTGCTATTTTTATAAATTCGTCATTCCAACACGATCCCATTGTCATTTTGCTAAAAGTTCGTAATCTGCTAAATTCATAATGGTCGATCATTGGCCGGTCAATGGTCTGACAAAAACTACTACTAAATTTCATGCTAGATTTCATTTAATATATGAATAAAATATATTAAATTATTATATTAAATTATTAAACAGGTTTTTGCGTATCTTTATATTTAAAATATTTATTCCTCAATTTTCATGATTGCACCTACCACTGTTTGTCTCTGCATCCCCCAAAGGTTGACTGGTAGAAAATGCCTATGGCATTAAGTCCGCCTCTGTACATTTATGTGCTTGAAGTATTAAATAAATAAATAAATAAATAAATAAGTAGTAAGAAATTCGTAAATAGCAATAAACAATACATTTAGGTATTCATTTGTCATTATGTACGAGATTACCATTTTATGTCATTTCTTTCAATTGAGTGTCAGTGGTTGACCATTGGAAAGTCATAATGACGCCATTATATTAGTAGATTACCAAACTTGTCAAAATCAACAATTATGAAATCAATGATAGACCATTCTGACACTATTGTAATAGCAGACTTAAGGCCCTGTTCGCTAACGTCAAATTGAGTATGTCATAGAAACCTAACCTAAAGCAAGTCATTTCAAGCAGTCCTAGGCTAAGCCGGGCATTAATATTGTACTGAATTTCATTGTGTCCCGCTGGTCATTAATGAAACTTGAATTTGGAACGTCAACTGAGAAAATCGTATGAAAACATTACCAAAAAATAAAACTTAATTTTCTACTAATGACCAAAAAGTTTTCACTTCATAGGTTTTAGTCGTTTATATTATTGGGTGGCAAACAATTGAGGCCATTCGTCAGATGACAATGATTACCACCAATTATGTCTGCAATACCAGAGACATTACAGGTGCCTTGAGTAGGTAGCTAAAATGTTTGTGTATGTTGACTTCACCCATTTTGTTTAACCTGTACATAGACCGGCTGGTGCGTGAGCTGAGCAACACCATGGTTGGATGTTCTGTTGATGGGAGGATGATCAATAACATAAGTTATGCTGATGACATGGTGCTGCTCAGCCCATCAATCTGCGGTCTGAGAAAACTGCTGGCCGTCTGTGAGAGTTATGCGGAAGCTCACGGATTGAGGTATAACGCCACTAAGAGTGAGGTTATGGTGTTCAAAGTACCCAAAAATACACCTACAAATATTCCACCTGTAACGTTGCGTGGAATTCCGTTGCAGGTGGTCACTCATTTTAAATATCTCGGTCACGTGGTCACGGGTGGTCTTACGGACGATCAGGATATTGATAGGGAACGTAGGGCGTTGGCGGCCCGATGCAATATGCTTGCTCGCAGGTTTGCGCGGTGCACGAAAGAGGTAAAGTTAACTCTTTTCAAAGCTTATTGCCAGACGTTTTACTCGTGCAGCCTGTGGGTTAGGTATACGCAGAAGGCCTACAGCGCCCTGCGTGTCCAATATAATAATGGGCTCAGGATGTTGTTGGGACTGCCTCGGTTTTGCAGCGCATCAGGCATGTTTGCTGAAGCGAGGATCGATGACTTTCATGCTATTATGCGCAAGCGAAGTGCATCTATGCTGCGGCGATTCCGAGGTAGTCCGAACAATATATTGGTTACACTGGCGGACAAAATAGATGGGCCGTTTATTAGGCACTGGGCTGGGAGACATGTGCGTACTGGCGTACATGTGCAAAATTAATTTTCTTTCATTCTTCTTCTCTTTTTAATTTAATGTAATTGTAAGTGTCGCTTTTATTTTCATTTTCACTAACAATAGGTTAAGGTAATACTAACACATCATATGGATCCAGTAATCCGAAATAAAGAATTATTATTATTATTATTATTATGTTGTAAAAAAGAGCGAAACTGATCAGTGAAGAAAACTTTTTTATGAAGATTTTTTTTTAAAGAAAGAAAAAAATGACAACCAAACGAAAGGGCTATCTGATGGAAATCCATAAAAATAAAGGTGTGTTGTAGGGGTTAATCTTCGAACTTACTGAACCGATTACGACAATTCTTTCATTATCCCTGAGTGTCAAATAATATGTTTTTATGAGAAACTTCACGCAAACGAAGTCGCGGATAGAAGCTTGTCTCTAATACCTACAACCCTCTAACCCGTTTAACTGGAACATGGCAATTTAGCTTAGTATCAGAAATAGATCATTATCTGCCTTGCTCGGTCATTCGCAAAGATAATGAACAATAGTTGGTACCATTAGTAAAAAAGCGGTCAAGTGCGAGCCGGGCTCACGCACCGAAGGTTCCGTACAAAGCAATGGCAAAAGTGGCATACAACTCGATTCCCGCCGGCTTCCCTTCGAAAATTCAGAACACAACCACTCTATAGTCAATTCATTATTGAAATATAATGAAACGTTTTATTGACTTTTTTTGCTTAACTCTGTTATAAATTCACCCTCCGCTACTGGTACAAAGTAGGTATGTAACTACAAATTCACGGTTTTCGGATTTTTTTCTTTATTTGTGCTACATGATCTTGCTTCTTGCCAAATTTCATGATTTTAGGTCAATGGGAAGTACCCTATACATTTCGAGACTAAGTTTACTGTAGAGCAGGACCAGCAATTACCAGCATTGTTGATAGCTCGTGATATTATTCTGATTTTGAGATCCACAAAAACGCGACAGCAAACCCACAGAGATGGTTATCATGAGATGCTGAGGAAGGAGGATAATGTCGTGAGGACAATTTTAGTGTCAATGTGGAGGGCTCTACGAGTGGGGGAGACTTTGTGGATGATGATATGGCTAAAAAGGGGGTGACTACTGAGATGACGGCTAATAGGCTTGTCAACTGAAAAAATCTAATTATTGTTTCAGTTAGATTATCAAAAAATATTTGACACGTATTTTTTCTTTTGTTACGTAAACCAAAATTGACGAAGATACGACGCTTTTAAAATTCTCAACCCGTCACACCTTGGTCACATTTCACCTTCGTCACATTTTTAGTGCGTTCTGACGTCACGAGTCCCCACTCTCGAGTTTTGAAGCGTTTTATTATCTTTGTCAATATTCATTGATTTATAAAAACAAAAAATACGTGTCCATTATTTTCCAATACTCTAACTGACGGACTAAATAGATTTTCAATTAATTTATTGATAGTGGAAACTAGCCTATTAAAAAGTTTGGAAGAGAAATACAATCATGCTCGATTCATGTGTGGACATGAATTGTAAGGGCAAGAAAATGATGAGTCCCACAAAAAAAAGTTGACCATTACATTTTGGAATGTGTGACACATGAAATGATAGAGATAACATGAAATAGGAAATTTGTGTAATAGTTCCATTAAAATATCGGATTGAAACTGGCCCTAATTGGCTCACATAAAAGATATGGCGATAATTCTCGAGAAATTATCTCCGTATTATGATAATGATATTGTTGATAATTCTTGATACTATATCGTTGGTGATTACGCATTGATGTGTATATTTCAATAATTTAATTACAATAATCCAGTTGCGGGTTTAGCGCCCGCTTCAGTGGTCGCTGGTATACAAGGTAAGTTAATTTTTTGGACATATATAATACAGTAAAATTACGTAAGTATTGTCGTAATTTTACTTAAATTGTACTTAAGTGATTGAGGAAAAGGGCTGTTTTTGCTTGCGTATTTGTATTCGTTGCTATATTTTATGTCTAGAATGAAAATAGACACGATAATGTTAAGGTCAAAGATAACACACTTAGAAATGATAATAATTATGGTTTCAGCCCGTCAGTCGATGAGCTAGATCGTAGGTTAGTGTGACAGTATATGCAATAATCAGTTTCAAATAATTCGAATATTTAATCAAATCTTTTACTTACTTCTCACTTTTACTGGGTGCGGTTAGTGTTATGATTACGTAAAGCTGGAGATCTATATAACACCAAAAAACAAGCTGCGAAGTAAGTAGGTAGACTGATTATGTGTCTTTCAACTTACTGCAAGTGAAAATTCTTGTGATTTGAATTATCTGTTGCCTCAATCCAAGGGTACAAAGCAGGTCCTTATTTAAGCACTCTAAAAATTAATCTACTGCCAATAACTTTTTTAATTCTCCAAGGATTTGAATTGGTGACGTATCAGTAAACAATTATGAGCTGATTTTTCAATCGACAAATAACTTTAATTCGTGGAATAAAATTGACGTCTAACAGATTTTGTATGGAAGACCTGTCCAAAATTTAAAATTATTCCTCGCATAAATTATCTGGCGTTGGAGTAATCTGCCTTATGAAAAGTACCTATCCGCGAAATAGGTTAGGTAGGTACTTCATGGTAGTTTTACGTCAGACCCATTTTTTTATTGATAATGATGACGTATTTATGAAGTTGATGACGTCATATTTATCACAAGATAGGGTGTTTACTGAAACTTATTTAGCAAGGCCAGTCAAAATTGGTTTAAATGTATGATCCGGTTTTAATGGCAATATATCCACAAAAAAATGTAGGTATAAAAATAGGTAGGTACTCGTCACTTTAAACGTAATACCTACATAAAAGTATAGGCTTCATACACATTAATTATCTCTGGTTAGAATTTATCAGTTTGCTGTAAGGAGCCCGTTAAGCTACGCTTGCCTTATCTTTACATTCCAAGACCCCTCCGTGCCTCGGAAAGCACGTAAAGCCGTTGGTTCCAGTTGTCAATCGTGGATCTAACGACTGCGTTACGGGTCGTCAGAGGGCCGAAAGTCTGGCAACCAGTCTTACCAAGGGGTTTTGTATTACCCAGTAGTTACTGGGTAGTTGTGGAGGTCAGATAGGCAGTTGCTCTATGTGAAATACTGGTACTCAGCTGCATCCGGTTAGACTGGAAGCCGACTCCAACATAGTTGGGAAAAGGCTATGATCCACAAAAATATGTAGGTACTCGTCACTTTAAACGTAATATATAAAACTATAGGCTTCATACACATTAATATTATCTCTGGTTAGGATTTATCACATTGCTATAAGGCAAACCTAAGCATGAAAATTAACGATCCATTTATTTCATTCAGATAAAGGTATTTCGATAACGATGTTTTTATAATAATTGACAACTTTATCAGTCTTTAAAAATAAGATAATAAAGTGAAGGATGATGCCGCGACATTTATGGAAGCTGATACCTGCTCCAATAGGAACAAATTATATAATTAGAAAGGTATTAAGATTTAGTACAAGAATTCCAATAACCCTTGCCTTGATTCCTTGCCCGATCTGAGTAATAAAGGGTGGAAGTTGAGACGAGGCGGTAAGGGAAGCTTACTGTTTAACTGTTGTAGCTACAGAAAAATGTTCTTAGGAGACTGCCCTTAACTTCTTGACTTGCTACGCGCATTAACAGATTTTGGAAAAATACTACAGTCAGCTAGATAAACGTTAATTCTTACATTTTGTTTTTATGTTGCCAATTGATGCTGTTTCGTATAAGGATTATAAGACACTTTAGGATCAACCGAGGTTAGAGTACTAAAAATGTCAAAAATCGCATAAAATTTTTCCCATACCTACATTTCGTAGTGACTTATCCACGACTTTTTACGACGTTAATAATAGTGATTAAAAGAAAGGTATATGTACCTGTGTGGTGCACTGGCTTAAAAGGGCAGTCAATGAAGAAATATAAAGAAGACCTTATTTTTGTATTGCTAAAACTGACATAATGTTTTGGTGCAATTTACCTAACTCGGAACGGAAAAGGAATTAGGCGCCATAGTTACTTCTATTCATTTTAAGAAGAGCTATCCAACGATGTGTTGCACATAACTATAGGACGAGGGTACCAATCCTTACAGGACATCATCAAGAAAAAAAGAAATATATCGAAAAAATAGAATTTTTGGAATTTTAATCGGTCGACCTTCAATATTGATGGCATTCATGGGTAGTGTATACCTACCTAATATAACTAACTTGAATATCTGTCCGTTATTTAATGTCAAGCAACCAATCTAACTATATAATTAGAGGAATTGAAAAACCTCCGTCAATATAAGTTTTTATCTCTCACACCAACCCTCACAAATTATACTCTTACTAACATTACAATTCTCTTTCAGATGGTGGCGATAAAACTTGTAGTTTTATCCTTGGCTTGCGTCTGCGCAACCGCAATATCTAATATTGCACCAGTGCAAGTGACGAGAAATACCATCTTCAGAGACGAACGCTTCGAAGGCGAGGTGTTTGAGAATGTGGATGCCTTCGATGAAATCGAGCTGAGTACAGACGCTGCTTCACCGTACAGATTACCTACAACCACTGCTCCCTCAAACTACAGAGTGCTTTGGAACATCGACCTCTCCGCACTTCGTTATTCTGGTTCAGTCAGTATAACTCTTCATGCAACACAAGCTAACGTTAACGAGATCGTCATCCACAGTGATCATGTAGCAGTGACGAATGTAGTCCTGAGTTTGGGAACTACGAACGTTCCAATAACTCACTCCCTTCAGCCCGAATACCAATTCTTAAGGGTCGCAGTCACTGATGGCGTCCTGCAGTACAATGCGCAAAACCCTGTTAACTACGTCTTAACTATTGAATTTAACGCAAATATGCGCGATGATATGTACGGTATTTATCACAGTTGGTACAGGAACTTTGGAACTGACACAGCAATAAGGTAAAGAGTTAGATAATCAAAGAGTTTAATGCTATACCATCAAAGATTATTTTCTTTTAAAGTGAATCTAGAATTAGTAATATAATGTTCCTAAGATGGTTTGTTCTTAAGTATTTGATTTGTAGATGGATGGCCACTACACAATTCCAAGCTACCGCTGCTCGCTATGCATTCCCGTGTTATGATGAACCCAGCTTTAAGGCTACCTTCGATGTGACCATCAGACGCTCTTCAGACTACAAGAGTTGGTTTTGCACTAGGCTTCTGAACAGTGAAGCCTCCCCAGATTCATTCCCGTAAGTAAACATAGTACGAATATGGTTTTCTTTTGATTTTAAGTCTACACATGCCGTTTTTTATTTACTTCTGTTTGTTTTGCAGTGGTTACTATGACGATATTTACCGTACTACCCCTGTAATGTCCACCTATCTGCTCGCTTTAATCGTCGCTGATTATGACGCTGTTCGGGAACCTACAACCGGTGATGTGATGCACGAAGTTATTGCAAGGCCTGGTGCGATCTCCACTGGTCAAGGAGCCTATGCACAGAGAGTCGGCCAGGATCTTTTGGCTTGGATGAACGATCACACACAATATAATTTCTATACACAAAGCTCCAACCTTAAGATGACTCAAGCCGCTATCCCTGATTTCGGAGCCGGTGCTATGGAAAACTGGGGATTGCTAACTTATAGGTGGGTTACCTTGCCTACGCAGACAAAATAAAGAGTGCTGTAATAACTTACAAGATTAGTTTTGGTTAACAAAATCGATTATAAATTATAGTATTTAGTAGCATTTTTTTCTTTTTTTTCAGGGAAGCTTATCTGTTGTATTCTGAAGGTCACACGAACAGCTACTTCAAACAGCTCATCGCTTACATTCTTTCCCACGAGATCGCACATATGTGGTTCGGTAACCTTGTCACCAATGACTGGTGGGATGTACTCTGGCTGAACGAAGGCTTTGCTAGATACTACCAGTATTTCTTGACTGACGCGGTACGTGATGTGATAAGTTAAACGTATTTATGAGTTTTTTTGTTAAAACACGTAACGATTTAAGACAAAATTCGGGTGGGTAAAAAATCGTTGATCAAACGAAACAGGGCGATAGTTGGGGGTTATTTTCAGTAAGAAAAAATACGGAGTTATGCTCGAACGCAAAAGAATTATAAATATATAAACATCCGAATAGAGAACCTCTTTCTTTTTAGAAGTCGGTTAAAAAAGTATCAAAACTACAAAAGTGCTTTTATGATAAGTGGGTGTACCATGATTTATCAGCACTTTTTTCACTATCTTTTAAGTCTCACGTAAAATTATTTATAACTTTAGAATCTTACCTGCTGTAAAAACTCAAATTGTCACAACTTTTAAGGAGATCAAGTTAGTGCTTTGCCACGGAGATATTTTTTACTGCAAATAACCCCTACTATCGTCCTGTTTCGTTTGATCCACGATTTTTTGCCCATTAAGTATATTTGATATTTTTTTGGTAAAATCATTGGCATATAGGAAAGTTCTGATGGTTGTAGGTGTTTTTGGGTTTCAGGTTGAGACAGAAATGGGTCTTGGTACTCGTTTCATCACCGAGCAAATACATACATCACTACTTAGTGACTCGTCCAACAACCCCCACCCTCTGACGAATCCTGGTGTTGGCAGCCCTGCCTCTGTCAGCGCGATGTTCTCGACCCTCACTTACAACAAAGGAGCTGCTATCATCAGGATGACTGAGCATCTTCTTGGATCCGCTGTTCATAGAGAAGGACTCAGGAATTATCTGAGAACCAAGTAAGGTTTCGGTTTAACTGAAATATTACAGCTAGGATCAAGTGTTGTATAACATAGTAATATTTGCTGTGGCTATAGATAATAATTAAAATTTAAAACAGGACTAAGACTTGGTAAAAATATTCGCAGGCAATTCGATACCGTCAAACCAATTGACCTGTTCAATGCCCTGGACCTAGCAGGTCGATCAGCCGGTGCTTTCAATGCTTATGGAGCCAACTTCAATTTTGTGGACTATTTCAATAGCTGGACAGAACAGCCTGGACACCCCGTGCTTCAAGTCCAAATAAACCACAGCACTGGACAAATGACCATCTACCAGGTACCTACAGAATGTTCAAGAGTAGTATATATGTATATATTTTTTTAAATTAGATAATTTATTCTCGATCGCAAATATTTTCAGTACTAATCTCAACTATTTCTTGCAGCGTCGTTTTAACATCAATACCGGCTTTTCTTCCCAAAACACGAAATACATCATCCCCATCACCTTCACTTCTGCACCTTCCATCAATTTCGCGAATACGAAGCCATCTCATGTCCTCACTGAAGCGGTGACCGTCATTGATCGCAACGCATATGGTGACCACTGGACCATCTTCAACATTCAACAAACTGGTAAGTCATACTTTGTTGGATTTTTATCACGATGAAAATAATAAGATCATAATTGTATATAGGGTGACTAGGGTCTCTAGATTGTCTATAGGGTTACTTAAACACATGATTCTACTCATCATACCATCAGACCGTTGTCCGGTCGGTGTACCGATGTTGGTCCTCGACCAACGTCTGATTCTTTTGCTTTTCTCATTAGGTATTATACATACATATTATATTTATAACTCGTATATTAATGTTATTTTCATTGGTTACAGGTTTCTATAGAGTTAACTACGATGACTACACCTGGGACTTAATCATTACGGCCCTACGAGGCAATGACAGGGCCTACATTCATGAATACAACCGAGCCCAGGTAACCAATTTTAAACAAGGTTGAGATATTTTGATAGCTTTTGATGTTTGTTACAACAGTTTGAGGGTATTTAAAAGTGTCTTCACAATATGCTTCAATTGTTATTGCTTTGCTATTCGGTGGTAGCAATTTTTATCACAATAAAAATCTATTGCATCTCGCAATTATGATCGGATCAATAAATAATAAAAAAATGCTCTGGTTTACAAACGTGGGGTCGGGGGATCCCCGGCAGGAATGAAGTTCAAAATGAAAATCCAAGATGGCGGCAGCGATGATTTCAAAATTACGAACCATCTTGGATTTTCATTTTTAACTCACTATCTGCTTCTGCACTCTCGAAAACCAAGGAAACGACACACATGATGAAAAATCTGAAAAAGTTGCAGCCGCCATCTTGGATTTTCTTTTTTACCTGACTTTTGGCTTCAGCGACCTCAAAAACCACGAAAACTGTCTATCTATATATGTCTCTTTCTCTTATATATCTATGATAAAAAGTCACATGGAGGGTGCATAACGCTTTTTTTTACGTGACGATTACTTCAAATTTACTCGTATCGCAAGCTCCGCTAAAGAACTTCGTTCCAAAAACTTCATTTATATTAAACTATTTCCAGATTGTCAACGATGTTTTCCAATTTGCTCGCTCCGGCATCATGAGCTATGAACGAGCCATGAACATTCTCTCTTTCCTTGAGTTTGAGACCGAGTATGCTCCGTGGGTTGCTGCCATAACCGGTTTCAACTGGCTTAGGGCCAGACTACAAGGAACTCAATTCCTGACTCCGCTTAACGTTAGTATTTTAAACAAAATAAAATTATTTTATCAACGTTATTTTGTTCTGGTTTCACTACGAGCTTGACGATGGGCTGAAATAACTTTGAAATCGTCTTTAATTTTTTTTTAAACTTTTTATTGGTGAATAGATTTTTAAATCATTTCTACTTCAACAGAATCTAATTATTCAATGGTCAGCGTTGGTGATGAGCCAGCTCACTTATAGTCCTCGCCCTGCTGATACTTTCATGGATTCGTACTTGCGTTATCAACTGGCGCCAGTGATGTGTAACGTCGGCGTCGCAGCCTGCCACACTGCTGCCTACACACAGTTTGATCAACTGCGAAATAGTGGAATAGAGTAAGTATAAACACACTAATATTCCTTTTAATTAAAAAAAATATATATAAAAGTACCTACATAACATATAGTAAACTTTTGCGCAGTTAATAAGATGTAATTTATAGAAACGGTACCGGAAATCTGTCAAAAAAAAACACCTTTTTTTTTTGTTTTTTCCTTTTTAGATATTGATACCCATCACGTTTGTGGAGTTTTGTTAGCTAATTTATTTTGAGCTTGTATAGTACCAATTGAATATTATAACGCACAACAGTCCATACAATTTTGATGCATGCTTCATGCGTTCCTATGCTTTTCAATACATTGGATTTCTTTTCGAAAATAGTTTTCTTATACGTATGAAACATAAAGAAAATTTAGTGCCACGAGTTGTAAAATGTGTAGACTATTGAAGTCGTTGTTCAAACAAAATTCAAATTAAATAACAACATATCTACATACTACAGTATCTTAAGGTTATCGTCGAATGATTAGTGATATTGAAAAAGAAACTGAATTTCATCTATAAGCGTACCTAAAGTTAATTTTCTAAGGGCAGAATTTTCAATCGACAGATAATTTTTATTCGTGGAGTAAAACTGATGTCTTTCAGTTTTAGTATGGAATTATTATTATTATTATCAGCCATTTCTGTCCCACTCCAGAGCAAAGGCCTCCCTTCCCTCCTTCCACTTATCCCTATCCAGTGCTGTTATGCGCCAATCCTTGTGGAAAGAGTCGAGTTTGTCCCGCCATCTCATTCTGGGCCTGCCGCGTTGTCGTTTGCTGCTGTTTGTGGTTACTTTAGCCCATAGCTCCAATGACTGTCAAAAATTCAAAATTATTCCTTAGATAAAATTATCTGGCATTGCAAAAATCAGACCTTAATCACATGAATCTCGTTAAACAGGGTTCCAGTTGACAACCGTAACTGGGTATACTGCAATGCTCTACGAAGAGGCAACGCGGAAGACTTCAATTTCTTATGGGACAGGTTCCTGAATGAAAACGTCTACACAGAGAAGATCCTGCTCCTCCAGACTCTTGGCTGCACCAGTCATGATGCCTCTCTTAGAACGTAAGTCCACGAATCGTCATTACTTACTTGTCATAGTTTAATTTAATCACCGAACCGTGCCAGATTATGAATACGTGCAGAAAATACGTTACCGTCTAAAAATCATGAATCGTTTTGACGAATCGCATTTATTTATTATTCGGTTTAAATGTGACCAGATATTCGTCATTGACAAATCAATTATTAATAATGAATCGTCATGACGGTACTTTTGTGTGAACCGTAAACTCATCATCATCTTTTCAACACGGAATCATCCACTGCTGGGTATAGGCATAAAATACAGAGAGTACAGAAGTCAATCACATGTATGTACTTCACTTTTCATACCTACGCTCGGCGGTCGCGCTAGGGTTGCCAACATTGGCATATGCACAAAAAACTATCGTGGTAGTAGCACTCGTATCTAGTTGTTTGATTTATTGTTGCGAATGAAACAGGAAGAAAGGAAATATAAACCAATAATAACAAAAATATTTTAATTTTAATGTTATTGTTAAGTATATTACAAACTTGTCACAAAGTGCCACAAAGCCATGTTCGCTTTTACGGCGCGGGGCCGGGGGCCGGGGCGTTTATCTACCTACCTAACTACTGTGTTACGTTAATACGAACCATCGAAATACAAGAAAATACATATCTCTCTGAAACAACTGGTAGCTTAAAAAGCGACAATACAACCGTCCACTGAACAGTTATAATTACTTTTTTTTTCGTTGTTGCTCCATTTTTGCACGTCACAGACGCGTGTCTCAAGCGGATGGCACTCGCGCTCGTATAGGTCCCGACCGGTCCGAGATATCGTGTCCGTGAGCGGTGTCTATGTGTGCGTTACTCGAGCGCGCTTTGTATGTAGATTAACTTCTGTACTCTCTGTATTTTGTGTCCCCTTTCGTTTGCCATACTTCTCGGTTCTGTGCGTCTCTTATCCAGGTGTTTCCCGCGATTTTGACGATATCGTTAACCAAGCGCGCTTTTGGACGGCCCTGGGTTCTTTGGCGTAACCGTAAACTACTGAAAAATATCATTTGAAGTTTGGAAGAAAAGTAAAAAATCGTTTATTTCATCATTCTAAATTACAATAAGGACTTAAGGAGGTATCTTTGGTCCCAAACTAGGCACAGCCTGTATCTTGGACACCATTACTTATATGGGTAGTACAACATTTTGATAATTTTAGACAAATAAGTAAAATTAAGGGCCTATACTACCTCAAATGGCTTAGCACGATTCTCCGTTATGTCTAAAATACTGCAGCATTAATTTTGGAATAAAAATATGGTAAAGTTGAGGATTCATTTTAGGTCTTATGTTTGACAAAAAGACGATTCCATAAAATTTTCTCGATAGAAAAAAAATCTAAAGTTACCTCCAAACCGAACAATAAACCACTGGTATTCAAAAAATACTTCAAATTAGATCATGAAACTTTGTATACTAACTGAGCTAACTATAAAGCATATCTCATGTTTTTAATTTTTTTTAAAATTATAAAACGCACCCTTAGGCCCGGACTCCACTGAAGCGGAGCTGGGCGGGGCGGAGCGGAGACGTGCAGGAATCGACCAATCACAGACGAGACGAGTGACGCGATGAGGATTTCAACCATTGTGATTGGTCGATTCCTGCTCGTCTCCGCTCCGCTCCGCACATCTCCGCTTTGGTGGAGTCCGGGCGTAAGGGCTGATTTTTCCATCGCCAGATAACTTTTATTCGAGGAATAAAATTGACGTTTGACAGTTTTTGTATGAACTAACTGTCAAATTTTCAAAATTATTCCTCGAATAAAGTTATCAGATGATTGAAAAATCAGCCCTTAATGTACAAACAAATAAACTAATTAGACTGAAATCAAATAAAAGAAATCGGAAGAAAAGAGGAATGTTTTTATCCTTTTTTTATTCAACTATTTTATGATTTGATTATTAAAGGTTGCCTTATTGGTCTAGTGGTTGCTGAGTATATGGTCCTGGGTTCGATTTCCAGGTCGGCCACGAAATTCCTGACGGAAAACCGGTTAATGACAGACTTAAACATAATAGGCTAGTTTCGACCATCAATAAATTAAAAATCTAATTAGTCCGTCAGTTAGAGTATCAAAAAATATTTGACCAGTATTTTTTCTTTTGTTACGTAAATCAAAATTGACGAAGATACGACGCTTTAAAAATTCTCAATACGTCACACCTTGGTATAATTTTCAGTGAGTTCTGACGTCACGGACCCACACTCCCGGGTTTTGATGCGTTTTGTCTTTGTCAATATTCATTGATTTACAAAAACAAAAAACACGTGTCCATTATTTTCCAATACTCTAACAGACGGACTAAATAGATTTTCAATTTATTGATGGTGGAAACTAGCCTATTGGCGAAATATGGGTGCACTATAAGAACACCTCTACTTAACCTTTCGGGGATTTTATAGGCGTGATGTTATATTGTTTATAATCTGACTCAGTTTGACTTTCGTATGCTATACTTGGTTATTCGTTTTCAGGTTCATGGAGGCGATTATCCAGCCTAACAACATAATCCGTCGTCAAGACTACAACACCGCCTTTAACACTGCCGTGTCAGGCAATGAGGAAAATACCCAGAAGGCTTTCAGTTATATTCAACAGAATCTGCCCGCTGTTACCCTTGCGTAAGTACACTCTATAATTAAAAAAAGTTACTTTTTGAATAAAAAAAAAACTTTGTCACTAGTGTGGGTAAAATTAAAGAGTAGCTATTATAGGCTACATTAATAGAAAAAAATATTTCAGACTTGAGTCTTCTATACCCGCGCATTTTTGTGATAAAAAAATTTTGAGAGGTTTTTTTAATTGATTAGTATTTCCAGATTGAGGGGTCCGTGGCTAAATAACAGCTGCATAAGTTGAACGATCAGGTTAAGCTACGTTTGCGGCGCTTGATCTGTGGATGGGTGACCATCTTTACATACCGAGAACCCTTCGTGCCTCGGAAAGCACGTTAAGCCGTTGGTCCCGGCTGTCATTCGTGGATCTTTGACAGTCGTTACGGGTAATCAGAAGCCCGAAAGCCTGACAACCTGTCTTACCAAGGGGTATCGTATTACCCAGTAACTGGGTTGTGGAGATCAGATAGGCAGTCGCTCCATGTACCATACTGGTATTCAGCTGTATCCGGTTAGACTGGAAGCCGACCGGAACATAGTTGGGAAAAGGCGAGGCAGTTGATCAGTATTACCAGATATTACGTCTTACAAACATACAAAAAACTTTACCTCTTTATAATCAAAGTATAAATATGGATTAATTAATGGATTATTTGTTTTCTAGCTTTGGAACTCCAGTGACACCACTGTCCTACGTCTCGTCTAGGCTGAGGAGCGAAGCTGAAGTTCTTACTGTAAGATACTTTACAAACAATCAATACCATCCAAAAAACCAACCACCCACTAACCAATCAACCAACCAACCAACCACCAACCAACTTACCACCAACCCAACCAACCAATATTTTTGACGTGAAAACGTCTTATATATCGATGAACACCAGCGCACGCACGAAAAAGTTTCACGTTCCGCCTGAGCCTGAGCGTGCAAGCGAGAGCGCGGAACAACCGATAGAGAGGCACGATAGGCCCAAGCGTAGGCTTGTGACACATTTATTCATAAATTTTTCTTTAAGACGTTATCACGTAAAAATATCGTCCGTAAACCGACTTTACAGACAGCCAATATTTTTTTTAAATCATATTTTTTCGTCCGTAGTAAGCACAGCGACTGGGTTCGATTCTCAGTTCAAGCAGTGTTTTCGAGATTTTTCTTCAAGATTTTCTCAGGAATCTGGATTTGTGCACCCAGTTAATGAGAACAGGCTCGCCCCATGTTACATGGGATTTTGAGGTTATTTTGAAAATGTGGGTATTCTGTACACGTCTACCTATTCCTTCGGGATATATGGGCGTGATATACTTTTATATTACGGTTGTTTTCACTGGTGACTTGCGTTTTTATACTATTTTTAATTAATTAAATTCTATTTTCCCACAGTTCCAAACATGGGCAAACGAAGTGCGAGATCAATTGAATGCTTCCTACGCCTCCGTATACCAGAATTCCGTGAGCACTCTTGAGAGCATCAGATTTACCACCACTATCGTTGGCGACTTGAACAATTACTTCGTAAACGGGAACCAGGAGCTTACCACCACCAGTACCGCGGCCCCCACGACGGCACCACCAACCGTTACTGCACCAAGCTTGACCGAGCCAACTACTCCTGTAATCGCTGACTCAGCAGTCACCACTTTTGCATCTCTCTTTATGTTAGTGCTTGCTGCTTTCGCTCACATTATTCTATGAGCACCAATCTCTAAAGCCTGATTTACACGTTGTAATTTAATTGCCCATGGCATACCATAAGTTGAAGCAGCAATACAAGTTGCACCGTCTAAACAGTGTTTAGATGAAGCAAGTCATTTTGTTGCTTCAATTTTATTGTATGCTACAGGCAAGTAAGTTGCATCGTGTAAATGGGGCTTAACCTTAGGGATCAAGGATTTTTTTGTAGAATCCCAAACATAGACAATAAGTGAGTAAAATTTCGTTATAAAAGTTGTTCGATTTGAAGTGCAAGAGAACTGCACGTTTTGAAAGAAATGTTACAATAAGAATGTTAAATATGTATTTGTGATGAATTAAAATGTTTTATTTTTATAAATATGTATTTAACTTAGATACGTAATCGTTATAGCCTTATAATTTTTCGTCTGAATTGTAAATAGGCTGTTGTAAATTATTAAAAAATATTTTTATAAATATTTTATGTATTTTATTTTTCTCATAATTCCTGTAGCAGGAAAATTGGAAACAAAGATAAGGATGTTTTTTTTTATGAATTTAGGATTACAGATTACCACTGTTATTTATAATGATTATATTATATTACTGATTACTCCACCACACTCGTGATAAGATATTGATTTATGCTTTTAATCGGAACATAAAATCATCCACGTTAATTATTTTATAGGCATTTAACTAACATAATATTTTTGTGTTAACAATGCCCACTGATAACTAAATATGAGTAGTTACACAAAGCGCTGTAACTATTTATTAGGATATACATAATTGGTTAGGCCCTGAAAAGTTCCTTCAACATTTTGTTGTAGTGCGTAATATTATTATAAACTTATATATATAGCTGCGCTGCCTGCTCCGTTGATCTCGTGGTTGCAAGCATAATCAGCTTATAATGTGGGACACTGCAAGGCCACAGGCCTCCTTTCAGTTTTTTTGGTTCTAGGACATGCCGGTTTCCTCACGATGTTTTCCTTTATCATTTTTGTGGTTGCAATGGCTCATCTGTCCGTCAGATCGCCGTTTTATCGAACAATGAGAGTGAGAGACGAGGCAGTGCATCTGTGTATGCGCACACCCTTGTGCAATAAATAAATAAATGATTTATTTTGGACCAAACACTTCTTTAAACATCATAAACCTGCCAAACTGTGTGACAGTTTGTCGGCAGGATTAGCGCTCGTCTTAAAACATTTGGTATCAACAATCTGATTAAACATCTAAATAGGTAGATACAGATACTTTAAATGGACGGTAAGAAGAATAAAATAATAGCAGAGTAGTTCTAATTGTTGTCGCATGTTGCGACAATTTCGTTAAGCAGTTCAGTTTTTAATTTAATCTTTAGTGTTCGCTTACTAATTCCACTATTATCTTTTTAAAAAGTGTAGGGGTCAAATACTTATTGGTTCTTTTGCCATAGTAATTTTTTACTGGTGCTCGAACCAATTTACGTTCTCTAACGCTTCTAGTATTGTAAGTGTTTTGCACAAATACTTTAAATTGATCATCATAGAACTGCTCTAGAACCACTAAGTACTTCACCTTATCATGCACGGGAAGCACCTTACATACAACAAAAAGTTTCTCATAATTTTCTTTACACTCCAGCTTTAGTTATGTAATATTATTTCTGGGGGAGCCGCATTCCACAGAGATAGACTGAACGAAGAAGGAAGAGTGAATGAAGTCTGTGCGGTGAGTGGGACATTGGAGAAGACGATTGTGTGATGAACGAACATTCGAATTTAATGTGTATTTTTAATTCAATCAAGTTTTAATTGTTACTTTAATATCTTATACCTCTTTCTAGTAAAATTTTATTCATCTCGTAAATAAATTGGTAACGATAGTTTTGTATAATTTAGAAGCATTTTTTTTTTTTTATTTTAATTTTGTAAATGTAAGAACCATGGATCCGTTCATTATAATTTTTTTATATTGACTTGAAAGAGCATGGCAGTTGAGAATGTGTCATGCTCACTTAAATGTCTCACTGATGGTGGCGCGTGTGTTGGATCATTCGGTTCCCTTCAAAATGGTTGAGCTGGATGGTGCTGATCCATGCGTCATGTTCGTGAACGGGCGCTGTCAGTTGAGACTGGTCATCTCTTAGCTGCCAGGGCTTCTTTTTAATCTTATAACTGTCTTGAATTGTTTCTTCATAACATTGTTCTCACATATAGAAGCAACAAGAATACTGTACTCAGGATTTTGTAATATCTTAATTTAAAAGAGTGTCCTTGGAGTTTCTTGCCCGTTCTTCTCCAAGAGATCTACGTTTTGGAATGGGCAACTAGCTTCAACTTTCTGACTAACTGACCGACTAGTTAATTTTGACAATTCAAAAGTGCCTGGAAATGGTTTAATTGAAATAAATGCTTTGAGTTTGAGTTTGAGTTTTGAGTTTGAAACGTAGATACTGCTACTAGTGCGAACGTACATACTTGCTTCTTGGCTTGCATTGTTGAGATTGGGCGCCGCTTGACCAAGATACAGCAGTGCTATTCTATAAAAATCTCACCGTGAAAACTAAGGTGAAGTGAGCTGTCATTCCACCTGATATTAGGGATTGTCTCCATTGATAGTTTATTTATTTATTTATTTAATTATATATACTTTATTGTACACCACAAAAATACAACGAGTAAAAATACATCAAACACTACAAAATATATAATGGGCGCCCTTATCGCTTTCTACGATCTCTTCCAGGCAACCTTAGGACCACCTTAGTTCACTTCACGCTCACAGATTTTTACAGAATCGATAGGCAGTTAGGCCGTTTACATATTATGCCGTAGCTGCAGCGGCACGCTGCCTTCGCGGTGCTGCTGTTAGTTACTCTTGAATTTGTATGAACCCTTACACATGGCGTCGCGGCGGCGGCACCATGTGCAAGGCGGCGAATTTCGCAATTTTTTAGTGCTATTTGTAAACGCTCTTAGGAGGTTGTAATATTAAAGGAAGGTACTAATCAATTTCCAATCCTCCAATTATAATAGGTATAACTATAAAAAAAAATATAATAAAAGCATGAGCTGTAACAATAGTATTATAAATTTCATCGTCGTAGTTTGACCATTAAATATAATACATAAATATCCTATCGGGGTAGGCAGAAACTAAAGAATGCCACCTTCTACATGACCATTACAAAATCTTAGGTGCAATTCCCGTATTTTTAAGAATGACCACATTCTAACCTTAGTCTAGCAGATTGAAGTGCCAATGGACCGGCCATATTAGCCGTAGATCCGATTAACGTTGCCGAAGACATATTCTACCGCGAATCGGCAAACGTAAGGTAGGACGCCCTTAGGCTCGGTGGAGCGACGATTTGCATCGATGTGTTCGCAGGCTGGCTGGTAGCAGCTGGATGAGAGTTGCCAAAATCGGGCTGCATAGTGTGTAATAGGTGAGGCTTATGTCCAACAGTGGACTGCTGAAGGTTGATGAAGATTTTAGAAAAACCAGTCGTATAATAAGGCACAATGGAGTAACAAATGAAAAAAAAACATTATTTTAGTTGAAAACAAATTACCTATATACGTTACGAAAGATAAGCTGATCTGTAATTGATAAAGGTAATTTTAATTGTTTGTCATTGATTGATATAATGGTATCGTATCTACAACATACTTACCTATCGTCTGCGATTATTGGTCGAGAAAATAATTAGTTATATAATGCTATTTTTGGCGTGCGTATGCCCATAAAAGCAAGCGCATAGTAATATTAACCGCATCGTCCAGCAGTTGACTGCTGCAGGCTGATGATGATTTTAGAAAGGCCAGTCGTATGTGGCAAACAACGAATATGAACCCGACGACGAACGACACCGACTTCCGAAATTAAAGTTATTTTTCACTTTGTAGTGTCTTGGAAGTCGGTTGTTTTTTTTTAATTAGGCACAATGGAGTGAAAAATTAAAAAAAAACATTATTTTAGTTGAAAACGAATTGCATCACGAAAGTTTAGCAAATCTGTAATAATTGGTAACGATAATTTTAATTGTTTCTCATTTATTGATATAATGGTATCGTATCTAAAACTTACCTACCCATCGTCTGCGATTCTTGGGTTGGAAAGTGTTAACAGCATTTTTTGGCGTGCATATGCCCATAAAAGCAAGCGCATATATTATAGCCGCAAATGGTCGCAGCGTATCGCATATGATACAAAAAAGTGAGACGTGGCTGGCTCGCCGCATGTAGTGTGCGTTGGTTCGTACAGCAAAAGTGATCTAGGGGGATTCATGTAATATAGCGTGGCCCGCTCCATCAGTAGCGGATTTTGGTATTCGAGAGGCTTGATTCGACCCAGCTGAGGATAGGTTTTATAAAGGTTAACACTAACGTGCGGTGGCCACGTTTATCGAAAACCCATGGCGGGTGGAGCAGACGAGTCCTGGAGTGGAGACCGCGTATCGGAAAGCGTAGTGTGGGATGGTCCCCAGCTAGATGGATGGACGACCTAAAGAAGATAGCTGGGACAGACTGGATGCGGAAGACAGGGTGTTGTGGCGCAGCCTGGGTGAGGCCTATGTCCAGCAGTGGACTGCAATAAGCTGAGTTGATAAACACTAAAATACTTACAAAAAGAATAACGTTTTATTTTGGTTATTTAACGAATAGCGTGTTTCCTGCGCTATTAGTTTTAATATATTTTATTTTTCTGTTAGCTTTTTTTTACTTTTTTTTTTGACTTCGGCAGGTGTTAGCCGCCAGGGTATATATTCCAACTCAAAGCATTTAAAACATAAATGCAAAGATATATGGTATAAAGATATAAGATATATAAATGTAATGAATGGTCGTTCGTTCAGAAAGATGAAGCTTTTGCCCATTTCAAATCGTAGCAGGTTCCTGTGGAGATGATCGGGCAAGAAACTCCATGGATACTCTTTTGATTTTATATTTAATATTTGTATACCTCAGCAGTAGAAGCCCGAGGCTAGGCAAAACTAAGCACTTGAAGTGGCTCTGATGCTGTTTGGACCTTGCCTGTCTTTCCAAAGCGATAACTTCATGCATATAGCATAATTTGCGTACGAAGTAAAGCCAAGTATTAAAAAAATATACATAACCAGCTTCTGCCCGCGACTTTGTCAGCGGGAAATTTCTTATTCCCCCGACCTACCTCGTCGCACCGCATCACCTGCCCCCGGTATTTTTGCGCGGCTCCTAAGGGTCCTAGCGTGATGTTGAAGCCTATCAGCCTTCTTTAAGAATTGGTCTATCAAGTGTGAAAATAATTTTTCAAATCTGACCGACAGTTCCAGTAATTTAGCGTTTTCAAACAAACTTTTCAGCTTTATTATTAATATTTCTTCAATTCGTCCCCGTGAAAATCAGTGACTAAACAGTAATAATCATTTTTTTTTCGGTTAATCTGTGACACATTTTAGTATCTATCAGAAAAATGATGAAGATGATACGATGATGTATTCGAGGATTTTTTTGTAGTGTGCAATAAGGAGTATAAAATCACAACACATAATTTGATCTATATCTACATACACGATCAATAAGTGCGTCACGGTATTAAAGAATGTGCGTTTGTTCCCATTTCAATTAACGAAATTGCTGTAGCTTATGTCCGATTAAGAAAGAAAAAGGAATGACAATTTTTAATAGATTTTATTGTGTTATACTTTTACATCCAATCCACCTCTAATACCCGGATGGTTAGGTAGAGACGTACTGTGACAATATTTCGTCAGTTACGTTTATAGAGGTATGAGGAAGAGAGTGTAAAGTTCATTCATTCTCCATAGAAAAGAGAGAATCCTCCGACCAGACGGGTGTCGTGTCTGGCGGGGCAACTGCCCGATATATATAATTATGATAGTTGCGCGGAAAACTCTGCTTGCGAGATGTAGGTTTTTGCGTGACGTCAGTATGACGCGTTGTTCGCATGTGGCGTTGTAGATACCGCTACACGTTTATGTCCCATTTTTTAACTTTGATAGCCCAATTTTTGAGGAAGGACGTAGGCTATTTTTAGCCTTAGGAGCCGTACACATAGAAAAAACCAGAAAGATCGCTGAGTGAAAACGAAGTTATATCACGGGTAGGTGAAGCGATGCGACCGTGTGGGAGCGGGGAACAAGAAATTTCACGCGGATGGATATTATGATATCATAAACCACACTTACCGATAAAGTTCGTAAAAAACATTAATAGTCATCGAATCCGTTTCATCTTTTTCGAAACATATAGGTAGGCATACATAACCCTTGCTATCTAAATAATTATTATCAGATAATTATGTGAATTGTATTTTTTGGATAAGATATACCAGTTTATATAGAGAAAGATAAATTAGTATTAGCGACGGTTATTCCTGTTTCGAACCAGCTCGACAATGGTATGTTTTTTTTATTATTATTATTATCAAATAAATAAAACAAAATAAAAATTTAAATATTGATTAACAGTGACATATTCTATAATGGAAAATGTAAATAGGAAATAATATTATACTTAGATTTAATTGTTACGCAATCGTTTTGATAAAAGTGTTTTCGACGTTCATGGACGTAAAAATATCATGGCGAGATTTTTTCGCGTACTGGATTTTCAACGCACTGCTTAGCGCCGAGAGTTGAAAATCCAACAGTGGATTTTTTTGATGCACTGGGATGCGCTCTGTTGGATTCCCAATGCTCAACTTAACACCGAGAGTTGAAAATCCAGTGCGGGATAGAAAACCGCCGCGATATTTTTATTTCCATGCAATCGTCGGCTTAAAAAAAAATGTTTTAAAGAAAAAAATGTGATAGACCTCTCTTCCCCTTTGTTTTATTGTCTGAACTTATGGCGCGGCTAGACACACACACGATGTGTTGTTTAGTAGGTAGGTATAGAACTACTGCCTCCTTGGTCTAGTGGTCTCAAGCGCTACTGCTGAGCATGAGGTCCTGGGTTCGATTCCCAGGTTCCCATACTGTTATTGGGTTTTTCCATCAGGAATTTTTCAGGAGTAGCCTGGAGTCTGTATTTGTGCTCGATTGATAGAAATAGGCTCGCCCCCTGTTACATGGGACTTAAACCATAACTGGCGAAATGTTGGTGTACTATAAATACCTACTCCTCTGTCAAACTCTTCGGCGCTTACAGGACTCATGTTATGTTAGTTATAGAACTGAAATATTACCTATAGCATATTTTTCCAACGGAATACATGCCTAAAACTTAAAAATAATTTTAAAGTGTAAGTTTCCATAGTGAATCGTTAAGCCGTTGGTCCCGGCTGTCATTCGTGGATCTCTGTCAGTCGTTACGAGTCGTCAGAAGCCCCAATGTCTGACAATACCAAGGAATATCTACTTACCATCATATTACCCAGTATATCATCGTATTACCCAGTAACTGGGTTGTGGAGGTCAGATAGGCAGCCGCTCCA
Source organism: Globia sparganii (assembly GCA_949316385.1). NCBI lineage: Eukaryota > Metazoa > Arthropoda > Insecta > Lepidoptera > Noctuidae > Globia > Globia sparganii. The sequence continues at coordinate 22,157,315 of OX438654.1, forward strand.
TGTAAAATACTGGTATTCAGCTGCATCCGGTTAGACTGGAAGCCGACCCCTACATAGTTGGGAAAAGACTAGGCAGGTGATGAAGTTTCTATAGCGAGTAAAGGACTCCCGCACATTCAGCGGCCAGTTTTTTGAACAATAACGGCGCGGGCCCACTGCGGCGCATACTGTGCACGGGCATGCGGCGCATTTTAGTTGCGTGTATTAATTTGGTTGACAACGTGGCTCTACGTTTCCACTGGAGTACACGAAGACGACCCACGACTATGTATAGCGTGGCACGGCGCACGGAGAGGCTACGCACGTGCCACTGCAATCTACGGACACGGGCTTCACTGCGGGAGGTGGGACGGGTGGGGAAGCGAGCGACTTCTGCGCCATTTTGTCAATTGCTATTGGATCATATTCGTGTACTCCAGTGGAAACGTAGACCCATCGTCGACAGCGTTGAGCTATGAAACCGCCTATTCGAGCAAGCCACGCATATATCAATGACGTCAATTCATGCGTAGCCTCTCCGTGGGTGCAGTGGATACAACCACATACATTTTCTTACAAAGCGAAGCTTAATACACGTGCGTAGTCTCTCCGTGCAATCCGGTGGGCCCGCGCCTTTATTGTAAGTGCGCAAATTATGTAGGCAACCTGCAGCAGCTCGCGCAGCGCGCAAAGAAAGAAAGAAATAGTATTTATTGGGACTCCAACAGGACGAATACAGGCTAAATATTAAAACAAAAATATAGAAAAAGGACTAGAAACTAAAATTAAAAAAAAAGTCCTGTAGGTACAAGTTTTCTATTAGGACGTTCAAGGCCCAGGAGACCTAACGTATCGATTAAATAATTTACTTTTCCATTTTTTTTTCTGGTGTGAATAAATTACAAAAGAGTTTAAAACTGATAGTTTTAAACTCTTTTGTAATTTATTCACAATATTATAGCTTAAAAAAAAAACAAAATAAATTCTTTCGCCTCTTTTATATATAACGAAGGCAGTTGGATATCTTCGTTATCAGAACGGCTTGTTGAAAAAATCTAATTAGTCCGTCAGTTACATTATCAAAAAATATTTGACCCGTATTTATTATTTTGTTACGTAAACCAAAATTGACGAAGATACGACGCTTTTAAAATTCTCAATACGTCACACCTTGGTATAATTTTTAGTGCGTCCTGACGTGACGAGCCCCCACTCCCGGGTTTTGATGCGTTTTATCTTTGTCAATATTCATTGATTTACAAAAACAAAAAATACGTGTCCATTATTTTCCAATATTCTAACAGACGAACTAAATAGATTTTCAATTTATTGATGGTGGAAACTAGCCTATTGTCGGATAAACATACATTTTTTAAATAGGATAAACCTACAAGTAGAAATAACAACTTATAGTTTATCTACGTATACAGGGTGTCCCTGGAAGTATGGATCAAATCAAATAGGGGTGTGGGCAAAGTTATTTCCAAACTTTTTGATCCTGACAATGTTGGTGAATTTTTTTACGGTTCAAAAGTTATGACCATCTTTTGTTACTTTCAATCACTTTGCATAGTGCTCAAAGAACAAAATCATTTAAAAAAAAAACTACCAGGAACTGTCCATTTAAGTTTTTTAGACAGCCCTGATAGTTTTTTTTTATGATATTTTTTCTTTGAGCACCTTGCGAAACGATTGAAAAATATTGGTCACAACTTTTGAACCGTAAAAAAATTCTCAATCATCAATCATTCTCAGGATCAAAAAGTTTGGGAATGACCTGGCCCACGGCTCTATTCGATTAGATCCGTACTTCCAGGGAAATATGTCAAATCATTTATTATTGTCTGAAACTCTCGAATGTCTAAATTTGTAGTTTTAGCTAAGCCTAGTTTTTCTATTTTATTTTCCATTTTTCTAGGCGAGTCGCTGGTTAAACCTCCTTCTGGGGGTAGCCCTACTACAGGGCGCTTTATCCTTTGGTCCCATCGACGAGACGGACGAAGAATGGATCGAATACAGGAACTTGATGAGGAATGAGGCTTACCGGCTATCTACAAACACATTCCCGATCAACTACCAAGTTCACCTGACACCATACCTGGCGAGCGGCGACAATCAATTTACGTTTGACGGTGAAGTGGCCATCACGATTCAACCACGAATAGCCAACGTGAACCAAATTGAACTTCACTGCAATGATTTAACCATAGAAACTGTGCATGTGGCGTCTTCCCTTGCCATTAATACTGACATAGTTACGCCAGGTCAGACCTTCACATGCGGGGAATACAGCACTTTCCGTATTAATACTACCCCAGTTTTAGTACTGAACCAACAATACATCGTCACAATCACGTTCAAAGGCAACCTGCAAACAAACATGAGAGGTTTTTACAGGAGTTGGTATGTTGACGGCACCGGTACAAGAAGGTAAGCGGTCAGCATTTTTAGATATATTTCACTAGCACTGCCCCCGACATTAAAAACATTTAAGACTGTGCCGACCGTACAGTGGCGCCCTCATCGTTTGTTTGGTTATTTCATACAATTTAGAATGAAAATGCATAAAATAAGCACGTTAAGTTGTGCTTCACAAGATTATACGTTAATATTATTAGAAACGGTAGTTTTATATTGTTTAGTTTTATTATAATCCTTAAAACGGATAACAGTGGCCACTATATTCCGTTTTAAGGATTATGATAAAACGAAACAATATAAAACTACCGCTTCTAATAATATTAACGTATAATCATGTGAAGCACAACTTAACGTGCTTATTTTTTGCATTTTCATTATAAATTGGATGAAATAACCAAACAAACGATGAGGGCGCCACTGTGCGGTCGGCGCAGTCTTAAGAGTCCCTATCAATTTCGCGGTCTAAAAACAGAAAATTCAATTTTTTTCAGCGCAAATTTCTCAATGGCCTTATGTTAACTAGTTTTTTTTTTGAATACACAGTTATTTATCAACTATTCATCTAGTAAGTCTATAAATTAAAATTTTGATAAACTACTTAACATAAATTGCAAAAAAAATCTAACCCACGTTTTTATGTAAGGACGAAACACCATGTTTTTCAATTGATTTCTTAGCTTACTGGTAGCAAATAACAATCTGAAAAAAAATATAAATACTGGGCATATAGTATATTAGTAGGTATACAATTTTTTTTTCAAGTTTAATCGATTAGTACTTTGTCTACGCGTAAGAATCTATTGAAAATAATAATAAGTGTTAAATATTTTAAAATTTAAGGTATTTATCTACCAAAATCAATGTTTACATTTTTATTTTGACTACTTATTTAATTGTAGTAAAATATCTAAATAATGCCTTATAAACTTAAATTCGTTCGTTCCTGTACTAAAATTTAAATTCGTAGACTTACTAGATAAATAGGTGATAAATAACTCTGTATTTAAAAATGAAACTAGATAACTTAAGGTTGTTGAGAAAATTGCGCTAAAAAAATTGATTTTCTGTATTTACACCGCGAAATTGATAGGGACCCTTAACACCCTCCTCATCTCCCCTTGAATGGTACGAGTAGTTTTCGAAAACTATTTTTTACGATCTTTATAATTTTTTTAGAGAAATAAGTATTCGGGCAAATTTATAAATTAAACTAAGATTTTTCAAATAAACTGTGCTCCCTTTTCACCACGACATGGTTTGTTTAAAAAAAAAGCGTTTGGTACGTTTCCATTGTATGACTTAATGATTATTCATACCCATTTTCGAGTTAATGGAAGCATCCACCCCTTAACTTTTATTACCCTTTTCCAACCCGGTAGGAGTCCATTTTTGAAAAACGATAAAATACGTACTTTTGAAGTATTAGTAACGAGTTTCCAGTTAATCCAACAGGGTGTTAATTTTTTTCTTACCTATGAAGTTTGTTACCTCCTAAACCGTCTGTGAGGGGTTTTTGAAAACTAAAAGTGACAATCTTACTGAGGTAAATGTTCCCAAATTTATGTTTTTTAACAAAAAAAATAAGATTTTTTATATTAACTATATCCCGCCTTTTTACCTCCACAGAGGGAGAATTTTAAAAAATCGTTTAAGATATGTTAACTTGACTCAAAGATTATATTTATACCAATTTTCAAGTTAATCAAGCCACGCAGTGAAATCATCCCCTGTAAAATTAACTACCCCTTTTCACGCAGTTAGGGGTAGATTTTCGAAAAACCCTAATTGACTTATTTTTGGTCTTTAGTATAAATACTGAGTTTCGAGTTAAACGGACTGCGCGTTATAATACTTCCATATAAATTTTGACACCTTCCAATCCTCCTGTAGGGGGTAATATAGAAAAACAAGAAATGAAAAACTTCATAATTTACTTAGATAAGTATTCGTGCCAAGTTTATTACCTCAAGGAATAAGATTTTTCATACAAACAAAATCCCCCTTTCACCCCCTTAAAGGTTGAATTTCCAAAAACCCCATTTTAATGCTCCCGTAAATTATAAAAGGGAGCCGTGTGCAAAATGTCATATTCCTAGTCCTAGTAGTTTTGCCTGTGCGTTGGTATGTCAGTCAATCAATCAGTCAGTCAACTTCTCCTTTTGTATTAAAAAAAAAGATATATTATTATTTCATATACTATACAGGGCCTAAAACATTGCTATTTACTATAAATGCACGGTAAGGTGTAAAAATATGAGAAAAACTCGTGTCGATGTAAAATTTTCGGTAGCCGTAGGCTGGTTCCTCAACATTAAATTAAACGGTTCTCAAGAGACAGTTGATCATAATTAAATGTTATTTGTATGAATTTATAGAAAGGAAAAATTTAATGAATTTGTTGTTAGTGAATCATTGAAAAAAAATTATATAAGCTTTCCCTCAGCGCAGCGGAACGAAATATTAGACAAAGGAGTTTTAATCAGCAAAATGTTTTCTCCTTTATAACAGACTTTTAGAGTTAAGCGAAATTTAACATGTAAACATTTGTTTAGGTGGATGGCTACAACTCAGTTCCAGCCCGGTCATGCTCGGCAAGCCTTCCCGTGCTACGACGAACCTCAGTTCAAGGCCACCTTCGATATATCTATAACCAGAGACATTGAAGGTTTCAGCCCCACCATATCAAACATGCCGATCAGAAGCTCCGAAAACATGTAAGCAACACTTAATCGTTGTCATTATAAAAAAAAACAGTATAATATACATACTTACTTCTTTATTGCCTTACTTTCGTCTCCAATTGGCAAGTGAAACAACCGAAAATCATTTCAGAAACGGAAAAATAAGGGAGAATTTCTATACAACACCTAGTACTTCTACGTACTTGCTGGCTTTCATCGTGTCTGGCTACACACAAGTAGCTACAAATAACAACGACTTTAGACCTTTCCACATTTACGCTCGGGAGAATATTGGTAATACTGGAGCGTACTCCTTGGCTATTGGCGTGCCTCTGCTGGATGTTATGGAGCGGTATTCCAATATCCCTTACTACACAATGGCTGAAAATATGAACATGAAGCAAGCTGCTATCCCAGATTTCTCAGCCGGTGCTATGGAAAACTGGGGGCTGTTGACCTACAGGTAATATTAATATCAACTATGTATATCATTATATTTTGAATAAAGAAAACTTGATTAACTAATAATGTTGATTCCCTTGCTGACATTTTCATTTTATTATTGTCCGCAGGGAGGCTCTCATTCTCTACGACCCTGAAAATACCAACAATTTCTACAAACAACGTATAGCCAATATTATTTCTCACGAAATTGCTCACATGTGGTTCGGAAACCTCGTCACTTGTGCCTGGTGGGATAACCTCTGGCTGAATGAAGGATTCGCCAGATTCTACCAGTACTACTTGACTGATATAGTAAGATATATACTAGGGTTCCGACCTTAGAAGGAAAACGGAACCTTTATTTGTATTTCATTGGGAAAAAATGTTCAAAGACCCCAGAAAGATTTTTTGTTATTTTATCTTTTCCCAAGGTAATAATTGAAAATAATTAAATTTAAACTTTTGAACTATTGAAAATAATTAGATGATGTGTTGAATCATCCAAGGATTCCAAGTCTAGCTTGTCCTTTTTTCGTAATACGAAAACTTTGCACATTTTCTAAGAATAATTTGTGCCCGTACACGTATTTGTTTGTTGTTTTGTTTTGTTCTGTAATATTTATGAAAAAAAATTCTATTCAATAGAAATAGAAAATTTATAATTTTTATATATATTAAAAAAAAAATTTACCTACATAAAATAAGAGGTGCTTGAATGCAGAGGATAAAGATTTATCTTTTTCTTTCTATAAATGTATTTTCTTTTTTTTAATATCTCAAAATCTTATCTACTCACCAGGTTTCACCAGAGATGGGCTTCCCTACTCGTTTCATCACCGAGCAGGTGCAAGTATCCTTGCTCTCGGACGCCACTACCTCTGCTCATCCACTCACTGACCCCAGCGTGGCGGACCCACAAGGAGTCAGTGCTCACTTTTCACAAATCACGTACGGGAAAGGAGCCAGCGTCCTAAGAATGACACAGCACTTGCTCGGCAACAGCACTTATGTAAAGGGCCTTAGGAGCTATTTGGATACAAAGTAATAATATATTTACATTTACTGAAATTTTTATTCTTTGATCAAACTTTTATCGATTGCTTTGACCATCCATAGGTTTTCTCATTTTAAACTTTTGCTTCAATGAAACTTTCGCTTTAGTTACAAACGTTTATAATTATTTTTATTTCCCCAGCAAATTTTCTACCGCTGAGCCTTCAGATTTGTTCCGTGCTTTGGACACTGCTGCCGCAGAAGACGGTGCATTGAGTGCATATGGTGGTATCACCATTGACGAGTACTTCCGTTCCTGGTCCGAGAAAGCTGGACATCCTCTGTTGAGAGTCACCGTAAATCACATAACTGGAATCATGACTGTTCAACAAGTAGGTTTTACTAGACTCGTCGACTCCCAAGAGAGCCATTAGTAATAGTTTATCTAAACTTCATGCAACGAATGAGTTCACAGGCAGACTTAGTTGCCTTACGCAAACTTACCAGTCAACTAAGGGTTGTCATAATTATGGCAATCGTACCTACATATTATCTCAATTAAGATTCGACAGTTTATGACCCGGTTTCGGGAACGAAAATCAACGATGCGTCAAAATTAGGCGAAGTCAAGTGAATTCAGTCAACCAATCACAGAAGTTGAGGCGTTAGTTTCCTCATTTTTTTGTTGATTTTCGATCTATTGGGTTTCTAGCATTGTATATTGGTTTTATTTATAACTACTTACTAAATAAATTTTACTTTTTAGTCCCGTTTCTTCCGCGATGATGCTGATGATCAGCCTATCAGCACTGATCTATGGGACATCCCCATTACTTGGACTAGTGCCGAATCTTCTGATTTCGAGGACCTTAAGCCTTCTCAGATCATGAGAACTGCACAAGTGACCATCACCAGGGGACAGGCTGGAAGTCAGTTATGGGTTATTTTCAACAAGCAACAGTCTGGTAATTTATTTTTATACCTATATAAGCAGTATTCATTCTTATTTTTGACTAAATTAAAAGTTCTGTTTTTATACTGGTATTTTTTTTAGGTTTCTACAGGGTGACCTATGATGATATCACTTGGGCTCTTATCACTCAGGCTCTTAGGGGTAGTGACAGGGAGATAATACACGAACTTAATCGCGCGCAGGTACGTTAATAAAAAAAAATCCAATTATTCCTCTTAAAAAGATAATTTTGGCATTGAAAAATTAATCTCTAAGGATAGAGAATTTATCATTTGCAGCCCGGAGTGGCTATTATATTATCAAGGATATGATGGGATATTAATATTTAAGTGTGAGCGAAGGGCATCGACTGACATTGACGATGCGATGTCAACTATGCGTTTGAAATTGATACGGGCTTATAGATATTATTATTTCGTTTTGTTTCTAGATCGTGGATGACGTATTCCTGCTAGCCAGATCTAACAGCATGACCTATACCCAAGCCTTTAACATCCTCTCCTTCCTGAGATTCGAAGACCAGTACGCTCCTTGGCTTGCTGCCATAACTGGATTCAACTACGCTCGTAGAAGATTGGCTCACGACAGTTTAGCTCTAAGCAGGCTGAGGGTAAACTCATTTAATTTGTGTCGTAGCGAAGTACAAACTTCTTAAACGATTTTAAAATGTTATATGTAATCATTGTTATTTTATGAATTGATGAATATATGTATTTAAAAATCATTTTTTAGACTGAAATCGTTGAGTTGAGCACGGCGGTTGTTGCTCGCCTGGGCTACAACGAGCCAGAAAATGGCGGTACTTTCATGGATGATCTCCTGCGCATGCATGTAATGACTTTCCTTTGCAACGTTGGACACCAGGGTTGCATCAGTGCGGCCAGAACAAGCTTCCAAAGCTGGAGGAATGGTGGACAGTAAGTGCAACAGGTTTTCTACACAAAAAAATGGAAATAAACACTTACAGACCACGACGAAAATCAATTCAAATTTACTTTTTAACGTCTTTATTATTGAGCTAATTAGGTATTAAAAGAACTCTTAGCTATTTTATGAAATGCTGAAATAATGTTTAAAATTAGATTATGTGTAAAAGTAACAGTGGTAATCGACTTTTGTCGCTGACCGTACCTAAAAATAATACCGTTTTTGCTATACTTTATATCTTGAAACCTAATTTACTCTGTTTCTTTTACAATAGCATTCCACCTAACATGCGTCCTTGGGTATATTGCAATGGTCTCCGCTACGGAACTTCTCAAGATTTCGACTTCTTCTGGAACCGATACCTCGGAACAAACTTGGCTAACGAGCAGGTCGTGATGATTACAGCGGCAGGCTGCACTCAAGACCAGCCCAGCTTGAACAGATTCCTCGCTAGTATTGTTTCTGGATCTAACGATAACACTATTGTTAGAGCTCAAGACTATAGCACCGCTATTAGTTCAGCTGTCACTAGCAACGAATACAACACTATGAGGGCCTTCCAATGGCTGCAGGGTAATCTTCAGAGAGTCATTGCAACGTAAGTGAAATGCTGTGTTACTACTTTTTAACTTTACTTTGGTTCTTCTTCTTCTCTTCTCTCTTTGGTTAGACTTGGAAAATCGTTTGCCTCTAAAACGGCACACACCTAATCCCTTCTACTTCCAATATTTGATTATACCAGTTATAATCTCACTGAAGCGATCTAGATAAGCTACAGCAAGTCTTTTTACGTAATGACCATATTTCGGAATTGATTTATATTATTTACTAGCTGCTGCCCGCGACGTCGTCTGCGTGAAGGCTCTACAGCACTAAAAATACCTAAGATGCCAGTGTCGCTATAGCATTATAAGTACACAACTTTTAAAATAGCATTAGAATATAAGTTTTTTTTGCTTCTTGCTAGAGTAATATGGGAATCCTGCTGAGTTCAGTCATAAGACGTGACTGAAGGAAATAGAGAAAATAATGCAGGAATACATTCCAGGACAAAAAGAGTAAAAATACGTACAAAGGTATCATACCTTACAACACTTCCCTATAAACTACGTTGGTAATTATACTGCCAGGAGCCAAAATGTAAAGAAAGTCATGACTGGTGGCGCGGGAGCAAGCGACGTAGAGTTGCCCTTGTGAGAAGCAACTCGTCCTGAGGTCGACACCCGCTGCCCTCAGTATCTGCCCCTGCGACTTATTGATGGTCATCGCGAAGCAAACACTCACGGGGAACTGTAGCGCTTGAACTGGAACGGGAAATTATGAGGTATGAGGGGAATGCGTGGTATAAATACTGCCTCACCGACGCCACAACCCGTAAGAATTTCCGCCTCAATGGTGTGTCTGTGGAGCGAGATGACTTTAAGGCGGGTCCCGTTACACAACTTCGGAGGAAATAGGTTCCGAAGAAGCATAATCGAGACACCGACCTTCAGCTTGATGGTATGCGCTGGAAGTCCACTTGCTGACAGGGAGCTCAGAAATTCCACGAGATAATGTGTGGCGTCATCTTGCTCGACAACAGTGTTTATCGAGGTGTAGACCACTTTATTCCCCTCAATTTCCGAGAGAATGCATTCGTTAATTGCTGTAGCCTGATCATTTTTGGGCATCAAAATGGCCCGCTCACACACCCGAGAATTCTGCTGGTGCGGTATACGACTGATGTCCCCGTACACACAGCGAATGAGTTCTTCTAAGCTGGATACCACTCTACCGAGAGACTCTCGAAGCACCACCTGTCCACCTATCTCTTCTGGTAGAGTGCCTTCGCCAAGACTTAGAAGGACATCGGAGAATTCTTGAGCACGTGCATTGCCGCCAAGCCGAGCTCTCATATTAATGGTCAAGCGTAGCGTACGAACTCGTGACCACAACGAAGATCGTTTCAACGAAGCATTCACCTCGTCAACCCTCGAGTCCCGCGTCACCGGAAGCGTTTGCCGAAAATCACCACTGAACAGAACTGTGACACCACCCATCAAATGTTCGTTCCTGCGGATGTCCTGCAGGATTCTGTCCACGGCCTCAACTGCCTTCCTATTGGCCATCGTACACTCATCCCATACGATCAGAGAGCAATCCTTGAGCACGTGTCTCTTATCGCTGTTACGTGACACACCACAAACAGGCGTTTCGGCGCTCTCTAAATCGATGGGAATTTTAAACATGGCATGTGCTGTCTTGCCACTCGGAAGCAGTGTGGTAGCGATTCCCGACGACGCTACAGTAATAGCAATTTTGCCTTGCCTCCTGACCTCTGCAAGTATGCCAGTGGTAACAAATGTTTTTCCTGTTCCACCAGGAGCATCCAAGAAAAACATTTTACCCTGGTTTTGCCCAACGCTTTCAAGGACGGTGTCATAAAGTTTTTGCTCTGAAGAGAACAAAGCGACATGGTCATTTCGTATTGTGGTCATTTCGCCCGGATCGTAATTTTGTCTCGGCGTTATACTCCCGATTTCCACGGTCTTGATACGGTGATAATTGGGGAGCTGGTAATCCATATTCGATCAGTGGATTGCCGCCGATAGAAATGACCACATCTTGAAGTGAACTGAGACAGGTGTTCAGCACGCGTTCATCAGTTACTTCGACTTCGTCTCCAGTAGCACGCCTCAAAGCTCGTAGAAAATCTTCAGACAGATGATGGCGATACTTCTCCCACAAAGCTACCGGGTTCGCGACTCCACAAAACACCAAGATGACGGCAAACAGATGACGCATGCGGCTGGGACTGTCACTGACGCTAGCCTCCGCGAGGGTGTCATGAAATGAAATGATCATCATCAATGAACATAACATTTTTGTAATACTTAACACCGCATTTTTTTTATTGTCTTCTTCAACTCTGCTCAAGATTTTGAGGGTTTTGTTGGAACTTGAATTTGTCAAAACGAACTATACGATACAACTTATATGAAGAAAATGCACATCACCATCTATGAATTTTAAAAATAACTAACTACTTACCTCGCCAACATGATCAAATTTAAATAATTAATTTCCAAAAAATGTTAACATGTAACTTGATTTGATTTTTATGAAATCTCATAGATGGCGCTGTTTTAAAATTGTCTTTATACTACTAACATTCATTAAACTATATTTCCCTGCCCAAGTTACTTAAATGGCGTAGTTTTTATAGTGTAAAGCTAGATAATAGCATGGCTTACTCAAAAACAACATTTAAATTTGCGTCGTTAGATTACACGCTGTCACAGAATGCGTAAGTAAAATAAAGATTCACAGCTCCTCCCCCGTAGGTGATAGCGTGATAATATGTAGCCTATATGTTGACCCGACCTCTTAGTAATATTCATGCAAAATTTGAAGTAAATCCATGCAGTACTTTTTGAGATTATCCCGGACAGACAAACAGACAAACAGACAAACAGACAAAAATTCTAAAAACTATATTTTTGGCTTCGATATCGATTGTAGATCACGCCCCAAGTATTCTTTTTAAAAAATATTCAATGTACAGTTTTCACTTTCCTACGATTTTATTATATGTATAGATTTCATTATGCTCTAGTGGTATAATCAATATCTGTATTCTACCTTTTAATTACGAAATATTTATAAAAACTGTGCTTCAAGTTTCGTGAACAATAAAGCATATATGTAATCTATCATCGAGATTAATCGTCATTATAATTATTTAATATTTCAATTATGCTATAGTATTGCAATTATTTTGAATTACAGACCCGGCGTTCTCAACACCATGCTGACCTCGATCACAAACCGTCTATTGACTGACGCAGACATCACTGCGGTAATTTTTTTGCTACTATATATGTGGATTCTTAAATATGTATTTACACTTTGGATTTTAGGTTGTCCTATAAATATCTTCTCAACTTTTTTTAAGATACGTTTTACAATGGCGCGCATTCCCTTGTTCACAAACTAAACTAAATTTAAGTTCAGTGCATCTTTTTTTTTCTATTTCATTGAGAAAAGGACAGAAGATTAATATTAGTTTAGTCCTGTCAATTTAGGATATTCCATAGACAAGATTAGACGTAATTAAAAATGTTACTAATTTTAAAGGATTAAACTAATTATATTATTATTTATCTTATGACCTTTCTATTTTCTAGGATTAAACTAATATTTATCTTATGAACAAGGGAATGCGCGCCATTATTTGGATATTTTTTTATTAACTCTCCTTAATTTGTAGATGGAAGTTTGGCTGACTCAAAACGAAGCAACCATCGGTGCTTCAGCCGTCACTGCTGCTAAAACTGGTATAGAGAATTCTGCTAGTAATCTCAGGTTTTATAGAAATAGGGTGGACGAATTCAATAGGTACTTTGATGAGGGATTCGATGATGTATTAAATCCTACTACTACTACACCCGCACCTGCGTCTACAACAACCATATCAACAGAACAGCCTACAACCACACCACAGGTGTCTGATACAACCACAACAACAGCTGCTCCTACGACAACACCAGAGACCACTACCTCTACTACTGAAGCACCTACTACTACATCAACGGCTGCTCCGACAACAGCTGAGCCAACAACAACCCCCTCAACTGATTCAGCGAACATTGCTACTCTCAGCGTCTTCACCGTAATAGTGACACTTGTCATTAATATGGCCTAATTTTATAAACTATTTTTAATATTAGGAGTATCATAGTGTATTTTTGTAAGAATATTTGTTAATTAAAGATAATATTTTTATATGTTTTAATAAAGCTATTTATTTGAGTCGATTTTTTGTGATTGCTTGGTGCTTTAGATTATTTGATGATATACAGGGTGAGTAAAAAATCGTGGATCAAACGAAACAAAACGATAGCTGGGGTTATTATATGGGGTTGGGGGTAGTAAAAATGTATTTTTAATACAAAAAAAATCATCATCACCACAAAAGTGCTTTTAAGATAGTGGGTACCATGATTTATCAGTATTGGCACTTTTTCAATATCTTTTAAGTCTCACGAAGAATTATTAGGAACTTTAGAACCTTACTGTAAACACTCAAATTGTCATAACTTTTAATGAGATCAAGTTACGGCATTACCACGTCTGCCACAGTGCTTTTTACTGCAAATAACCCCAGCTGTCGCCCTGTCTCGTTTGATCTACGATTTTTTGCCCACCCTGTATATTATGTACTAGCTTTTGCCAGCGACTTCGTCCGCGTGGAATAATGACTTCCGGAAATTGAGGCACTAACTCTCATAGAGTTTAACCGATGTGCTCTTTCTTCTGCCGATTCTTGAGAACGCGTATTTCTCATTCAACGCGTTTTTCAAGACAATAGCGGGCGGACGCCGGCGTCCGCTTGGGGCTTGAATAACTAAAAATATAGAACTACGTCTAATATATAAAATAATATATAATAAAACCTACTTCACTTAAAACTAAATACCTATAACTACTATAATTAATAATACCTATACCTATAATTAATAAAAGTACCTACGCTTTTACCTACTTAATATTAAAAAAAACCGAACATAAATTAACCAAAACTTACCTACGACTAACTAACTACTACTAACCTATTACTACTTCACCTAAAAAGAAATCCTGTTTTCCCAACATTTCCCTTCACTGCTCTGCTCCTATTGATCGTAGCGTGATGAAAAGTATACTATAACCTGCCCAGGAGTATGAAGAACAATTGTACCAAGTTTCGTTGAAATCCGTCGAGTGGTTTTTGTTTCTATAACGAACATACAGACAGACAGACAGACAAAAATTTTACTGATTGCATTTTTGGCGTCAGTATCGATCACTAATCACCCGCTGATAGTTATTTTGGAAATATATTTCATGTACAGAATTGACCTCTCTACAGATTTATTATAGATGATACAGGTTGAAATTTTAATCACCGTTTTCCTCTTAAGGGGTCATTGTACTCATCATTATGAACAACTTTTATTATAGGACCAAACATGAAATCGAGAAAAAAATCAGCTGTTCCCTGTATTTTGACAAGTTTGCAAATATACCTAAATGTAGGTAACAGCTGATTTTTTTTCAGGATTTCAGGTTTGGTCTTATAGTAAAAGTTGTTCATAATGATGAGTACAATGACCCCTTAATAGGAAAACGGTGATTAAATTTTCACTCTGTATACAGGGTTATTGGAAAAACACCAACAACCTCTTAAGAGGTCATTTTATTCATCATTATGAACAACTTTTACTATGGGACCAAACCTGAAATCGCGAAAAAATAAAATCATATGATCCCTACATTTTGACGAGTTATACAAACATAAATGTAGGGAGTCGCTGATTTTTAAAAAAATATCAGCTGTTCCCTACATTTTGACGAGTTATACGAACATAAATGTAGGGAACCGCTGATTTTTCTTTCGCGATTTCAGGTTTGGTCCCATAGTAAAAGTTGTTTATAATGATGAGTACAATGACCTCTTAAGAGGTTGTTGGTGTTTTTCCAATAACCCTGTATACTTATGTGACTCTTTTTCAAGAAATTTTCATGATGGACAAACAGATCTGGGACCGATAACAAACGCGCTGGCAATATAATGAATGACATCTTTACATCTAATTGATAATAAATGGAAGAAGATGGACGGCGTCGTTCGAGGTTGGCCCAGAAAGAGATGGCGAGATGATTTGGACGCGAGGTAGCGCGGGGAAAGAGTTCCTGGAAGGATTTGGGGGAAGCCTTTGCCAAGCAGTGGGAAGGCAAAAGCTACCAAAAAATAAAAGGAAACGGAAGGACTTAGAAGTAAACCTACCAATATCTATCTAGATCAAATGGCGAAATTGAGTGGGGACTTCTGCATTAATCTTAATTCACCAAAGTGAATATTGGAGATAAGCGTATCAACTGCATGAAGACGATTAAGATAATATTAAGGTTACTAGTGCCGTAGTAGGCAGTGTTGATAACTAAGCAATTATACCTTCATGATATACTGATTCTGAAATGTAGATTATTATCTTCTTTACCAGTTTGGAGTTGTATTGTTATTATTAATTGGTACACCTACTTACTTTGAGTATATATTATATCATCATCTATGGGCGAATTCGTCGAAACTTTTATACCTAGGGTAGGTCTTGTGCTGCGAATATATTTGAAAATTTTGACAGTTTTTCCATACAAAAATTACCAAAAGTTTTTATTCCATGGGTAAAGGATATCTGACTTTGGTAAAATTAGCCCTAACTTGACTTTATCGTCTTTTCTATAAGATAACATCCAGCCTTGTTTCCCTAAAGGGTCAGGTAGAGGTGAACCTATGGTACATCCACATTTGGCCAGTAAAGTCCCATAAATTGTGACTCAAAATCTAGAGACTCCAGGCTGCTACTGAGAAATTCCGGATGGAAAAACCCAATAAGAAAGAAAGAAAAGAAAGAAAAATAGGTTTATTTGTCACAGAAACACGTGGAAACAAAAAGATAATTTATTCTAATGACAGCATGTCAAAATGAAAATCAAAAGTCATTTATTCAAACTAGGCTGAGAATCAGCACTTTTCGAACGTCAATTACAAAAGACAGTCCCCCCAAAACGCCCGCTCTTCACCACTTCCTAGTGCTTTCGCTGGGGAGAAGAAGTGGCGCAACAAACTCCCCAGCAGCACAGCTGTCTGTTCAGTTAGAAAATATTTAATTGTATACAATACTAGGTATGCAAAGTTATTAAATTAAATTATTTGCCATATGTTAGCTTGCCACGCCAATATACCCACAAATACAATAAAAACAATACGTACTCAAGCAAAAATTAAAAATGTAAACAAAAACTTGCTACCTAAATAAAAGCCTCCAGGTATAAAGGGCGTGACAGCTTACATATGTATGCAATACTGGGTTCAGTTCACATAGCTGTGAATGGTAAACTATATAATAAAAACAAAATAAAAAAAAAATCTTTATACATGAGCACAAAGCAGAGATAGTCGACGGCTGCACGTCATGACTGTGACAGGAAGGCTTCCTCTACTCTCTCTTGACTCAGCATAACATTTTGCATAACATTTTGTCTGACCTGGAAATCAAACCCAAGACCAATGAGGCATTCTTTTTATGAACGTTGTGTAAAATTAAGAGACGTCTTAACATCAAAAAGTGCATGTTTAAGCAGAAGTTAATTACTACCTTAACTTTAGCAGTTTTTATAAATTAACCCCATCTTAATTCAATAAGCGAAATCTTTAGAATATAATCGAATTGGTTTTTATTACCTGGCAGTAGGTGCGAAAAGTAGAGTATTCTCCTCGGAGATAAAGGTGTATTCGTTTTGTGCGAGCTTGAATCCCTCGTTGTGGGCTTGTAATAGTTCAGTTGAAATTCATATTTTACCCCCACTTTCCCGCGCCATGTATCACTCTGTACCGCTCGCACTGTCAAACTGATTCAGTTAGGATGAATTTATTGCACTGTTGATGGATGTAGACTTGGTAATAAATGATTAAATTATGATTGTACTAGCTGCGCCCCGCGGTTTCACCCGCGTAAGTTTTGATCCCGTAGGAATATCGGGATAAAAAGTATCCTATGTGTTATTCTGATGTATAAACTATATTATTGTAAAGTTTCATCAAAAACCGTTCAGTAGTTTTTGCGTGAAAGAGTAACAAACATCCATCCATCCATCCTCACAAACTTTCGCATTTATAATATTAGTAGGATATTATATTATAGTAGGATAGGATAGGATTATTATACGATTCACGTTCGAAAAGTGCTGATTCTAAGCCTAATTTGAAAAAAAAAAACTTTTGATTTTTTATGTGTGTTGTAGAAGACACGACTGTGTTAATAACAGTATTGATCGATTTGCACTTCAAGAATGCTGCATCACTTTCCGGAGACTAATTTATAAGCTCGGCGATTAGCGACGATTATTTTAGTTGCTTAAATGAGACTAAATGGGTGGACATTGACGGTAAAAGTGTGTGGGGTTTAAAGCACTTTCTCAAGTCCAAAGTCATGAAACAAAATTACCGACATGACTTTATACGGATTTAGAAATTTAATCTGCAAATTCGATGAAAGTACAGACGTCAACTGACACATCAAGCTACCCGAAACTGTCAAATTTTCCCAATCAACCTTGAACCTTATGCTGCATCCATAAAGTTGAAAATCCATTAGAGAAATTTGACAGATTGTAGTAGCTTGATGTGCTGACGTCTGTACATGCATAATCAGCCTAAAATGTTCCCACTACCAGGGCACAGGCCTCCTTTCTTTGGGAGGGAGTGGGCTGTAATCTACCACGCGGGTTGGTAGACGTCACAGGTCTCCGAATTTATGGTTCTAGGACATGCCGGTTTCCTTACAATTTTTTGCTACACCGTTTTGAGAGCAGTGTTGCTAAAATGAAATTCACAAAGTACAGTGCGTTCTGGGTTCGAACCCACGTCCTCTGAGTCGTACTGGGCCACCACTGCTCCTGAGTAGGCGGAGCGACGATTTTCGTGGCTAGTATAGCTGGATGAAAATGAGCAAGGATCAAGTTAAACAACGTAAGATTGAGCAATCCTACTAATATTATAAATGCGAAAGTTTGTATGTATGGATGTATGGATGTTTGTTACTCTTTCACGCGAAAACTACTGAACGGATTTTGATGAAACTTTACAGTAATATAGCTTATACATCAGAATAACACATAGGATACTTTTTATCCCGATATTCCCACGGGATCAAAACTTACGCGGGTGAAACCGCGGGGCGCAGCTAGTATAAATATATTTTTGCGAATTGAAAGCATAGACAAATATAATTTCTAAGTACCTATAGGCAATTTTACAACAATTTCGAAAGCACCAAACGAATCATAGTCTTTCTCAAAATGTTAATATTCATATGTGTACATTATATTTCTCGCAGGGAGGACGAGGAAAAAAAATCTCCGTGGTCCCTTTCAGGGACTACGGCAGGGACCACGGGGAATTTACGGTAATAAATCCAAATATAAGAGTCTTAGAGCTTTATTTGGAATCAATTCAGAATGAGATATCAATCATGGAGCCAATGAAAGTTTATAGAGATAATAAAGAATAACTGTAAAACGATAACTTTGTATGGCTTTGTACCAGGCGCAGTTGAGTATGTGTATCCAATACATACAGCCGACAAAGTGGACCCACACTTGGTGGAAATTGTGCTGATTCGTTTGGAAGCACATATGTCGTCAAGATGCTTAATAGACGGCCTACGTCGAGCAATGAACGTCTTGTCTCTGAAATGCAGATGATAATATAGTTATTTATTTATTTATTTAATACTTCAAGCACATAAATGTACAGAGGCGGACTTAATGCCATAGGCATAGTTGATTTAGATGATGACAATTGATTGACAGGCAGCTGAGATGAGAATGCTAAGTGGGATGTGTAGTGTTACGAGAATGGATACAATAATTAATAAGTACATAAGAGGAAGTCTGAAAGTGGCACCGATAACTGATAAGTTGTGTGGAAATCGGTTGTCATGGTAAGGGAATGTGCTATGAAAGAATGAGAAAAATTTCGTGAGGAAACTTTTGAGTATGAATGCCGGTGGCTAGGTATAAGAGTAGGGGAAGAGCCAATAATTGATAGATGGACTGTGTGAACGATGATATGGTTAGAAAGTGGTATCGGCTCGGACTTACGAGTTTGTAAGTCGTGAGTTTGAACCCAGGCAGACGCTTTCCTTTGTGTATTTGATTTCATCACTAGTGTTCTCAAAACTGTGAAGGAAAACATCGTGAGGAAACCGGTATGTCTTAGAACCAAAAATTGAAAGACATGTGACATGCGCCAACCACATTGGGCCCGCGTGGTGTATTTTGGCCCACTTCCTCCCGCAGGCCCTGTGTCCCAGCAGTGGGGACGCTATTGGCTGATAATGTATGTATGTAATCCCCAGCTTGTAACTAGATAATTATGGTGAAACATTGAATTGCTGTGGTGCATATGGTTTATTGAAAGATGCCTTGCTTGCGGATATATCGCACACCTAGATCTAAACAGCGATTAACTCAAAAAGACACTTTTTTCAGAAAAGATGAAAACTGATTACTGTCTCCCTATGCACTGAAGGAGTTTTCTGTATTGATCAATACTTTTTAAAATGCAGATAGTAGAAGATGTTATAAGAATCTTGTGTTTTAATCGTGTAGTGAGTTAAGGAATTCGATGATACGCATAACTCAAAAATTTGGATTATCGAGTTAGCTCTTTTCAGATCTAGGTGTGCGATATATAAAAATACGACAGCATTCCTCAAATGAGTAATCAGCAGCGAATAATACTATCAGAGTTATACACGAAAAACAAAAAAGTTCTTATCTCTAGATTACACGATATCTGGGTTTCAGACATGCTTTTGATTAAACTGTTCATCGAACGCGTTAATGGTAGATACATAAAGATAAGTAAATAATTATTGATAAATATATAATATTTTAACTATGCCTCTCTAGTCGCTCGTTTGGTACCGTCCGGGGCAGCTATGGGTAAGTCGGATTTTTATACAATAATTGATATAGTACTTAGCTCAGCCTTAATGATTAAGCGTGATACGCAAATATATTGCTGTGCATTGAAGTGATAATTTTTTTTTTCCTCAAATACCAAATTCGGAATTTTGAATTTAGTCAATGTAGGATTTTGATGCATATCTTTTAGATACTATAGATTAAACACTAAAATCAACAAGTATGGTTGTGTTACAAACAAGAGCGTCACTTACGATACTCTTTCTTTTATAGTACCTACATTACTTATGACACGTGTGACAAGCAAAACGATTCTGTAACCATCTCACCGTGATAAGTTAGGTGAAGTAAGCGTGGAGTGAGCTGTCAGTGTCTTCCCACCTGATACTAGGGATTGACCAAGCATACATTTACAATCATAATCGAGATTTTAATAATATTTGTTATGCTAATTCTATTGATCATTTTATATATTTTAGTTGTCAAAATATTACTATTTTATGGGGTTTTTAAATAAAATAGTAAAACAGAAACTTAGTCACAATCTCAATGAAGTTTTTTTTTACTAGACTAGTCCTTAAAAAGCCTGAGGCGCGAGCGCGTTACGCACGAACAATAATAAAAATAACAAAAATCACGTTTAAGACTAAAATAATTTACATAACAAATATAATTAAAATCTCAATTATGATTGTAAATGTTTGCTTGGTCAATCCCTAGCATCAGTGGGATGACACTAACAGCTCACTCCACGCAAGTTTTCACGGTGAGATTTTTACAGAATCGACCGGAAGTAGTCCATTAGTGCACGGCGTGGTACTAAACGCCGTGCATAGTATACTTCTAAAGTCACATGTATCGTATACTATTATCGCTCGTGTGACCGCACTTAAGTTACGCTTTTCTGAGTAAAAAAGGACTACTTAAGTCACAGAAAAGCATGTCTTAAGTGTAAGTTTAGGTGAACAGTGCTGTAAAAAAAATTATTTCGTCACCTTCGAGCAGCTATTATATGACTTTTTTTCCGTAGGTACCAACATGTTTCTCCCGACCGTCCTCTGTTTTCTCCTGGGGTCTGTCACCGCCATCCCACAGGAGGACTTCAGGTCTAACTTGGAGTTCCTTAACACCGACTCCGAGGTAGACCTTGAAAAGTACCGTCTGAGTGACGTTGTGCAGCCCACTGATATTCATGTTGACCTCGACGTGAACCTCAACACGGCTTTATTCACTGGAATTGTTCAGATGAACGTTTATGTAAGTATATTTTGAATTACCTAGTGTGCTTGGAGCAGTGGTACCGGCCGCGATTTACGAGGTCTTAGATTCGAGCCCTGGCGAGCTATTCTCTAAGGATACAGCCTTGCGGGCAGCGCTGTCGCAACTGTCAAACCCACCGCGACAGCGCTGCCCGCAAGGCTGTATTCTTAGAGAATAGCATGGCTGATAGGCAATTTACTTTGTGAAAATGATTTCAACACCACTGCTCTGGAAACGGTGAAGGAATACATCGTGAGGAAACCGGCATGTCCTAGAACCAGAAAAAAAGTCGGGCACGCGTGGTGGATTACGGCCCACTCCCTCTCACCGAGAGGAAGCCTGTGTCCCAACAGTGGGATCATTATAGGCTGAGTATGCTACGCCTATGCTAGTATGTTTGGTCCTCTTCCGGATTGATTTGTACATACTATTGTAAGAATCATATCTCTCTCAACTCTTGTTCAATTTGGACCTGCTGTAAGCTTTTATTCATAGAGAGAACATAGAACTAAAAAACATTCTGGAAACTGCTACAGAAAAAAAGTTTAGAATTGAAAAACTTTTATTAACTTATATTATCACGTCGGGGTCACCAGTATAGAGGTATAAGGAACAGGGTGTAAAGTTCACTCATACTCTATAGAAAAGGGAGGATCCTCCGACCAGACGGGTGTTGTGTCTGGCGGGCAACTGCCCAATGATTCATGTCGGGCCGTTGTATCTATACTAATTGCGCGGTAAACTCTGCTTGCGAGATGCAGGATTTTGTGACGTCAGTATGACGCGTTGTTCGCATGTGGCGTCGTTGTAGATACCGCTACAACTGTCATAAGTATCACCCCTTTGATACCCCGCCAGTTGGTGTACTCGAAACGGACTTTGATCGTTGAGAAAAGAAGATTTCCAAGCGTCGTCAATAGTGACTCATGAATAATAAAATTGCTAGCTGGAGAGGAGTCTTTTTGGCTATAATGATGATGATAAAGTAACTCTAATGAAGTTAATAGTGATTGCCGTTTTTAGTCTTTAGCGGTTTCATTTGCAAAATCAAGTATGTAATGTACTGTGCGTCTTTTAGTCTGTCTATACTAATACATATTATAAAGAGGAAATGTTTCTATGTATGTTTGTAATGAATAGGCTCCGAAACTGCTGGTCCGAGTTAAGTAATTCTTTTTGTGTTAGATAGTCCATTTATCGCGAAATACTATAGGCTATATAACATCACGCTACGACCAATAAGAGCGTCACAGCAATGAACAATGTTGCAAAAACGGGAGAAAATAGAGCTTCCGTTGCGTGCGCTGCGTAAACGGTTAAAGTTACGCAAAAATAATGTATGACGGAATTGTTTCCCCTTAAAAGTTCTAAAAAAAAGTCCGCGACAGCATATGTCTATCTTTTCAGGTTAACTCACTATAACAGTTTTTATGATAATCAAATTTGTTCTAAAATAATGCATTATTTGCGAAGGTGTTTTTATAAACATGATATTAATCCTTATCCTATATACATTATTCATATATACATTATTCATCACAAGTATTTAATTTTGAACAAAATTGCTCTTGACATCTTTTGATTTCAATTAATATCTTAGGAGATATCATAGTTTTAAAATAAATCAGCACGGCCGCCGCGCGCCGCCCGTTAGCTTTACGAAGTTTACTATTACTTTCACTCTTACTGATCATAGCGTGATGTACCTAAAATATCTTCATAAAGTAATGTACTACAGACGCCAGCAGTGCTATTCTGTAAAAATCACACCGTAAAAACTAAGGAGAAGTGAGCTGTCATTCGACCCGATGTTAGGGATTGCCTCCATTGATAGGGTACTTCACGCTCACTTCATCTACTTACTTACTTACTTACTCACGGTGAGATTTTTACAGAATCGATAGACCGCACATCAAGCTACTACAATCTGTCAAATTTCTTTAGTACTTTTTTAACTTTATCGCTACAGTATAAGGTTCAAAGTTGATTGGGAAAATTTGACAGTTTCGGGTAGCTTGATGTGCTGGCGTCTGTACTGTGTTTGTGAAGATGTTTGGATGTTTGTTACTCAATCACGCACAAACGGCTGAACATATTTGGATGAAATTTGGCACACAGATAGTTTATAATCAGGAATAACACATAGTAGAGGTAATAGGTAATACGGGCTGGTGTCCGCAACTCCACGTCAATGCGCGTATTTTGCGTACGGAAAATTTTAACACATAGGAAACTTTTATCCCGATATTCCCAAGGGATCGCTAACGCTACTAACGCGAGTGAAACCGCGGGGCACTGCTATATTAGATAAATGCTAATGTTAGTACGTGAAGACAGGGTTTTCTCTATGACCACCAACTCCAATCAACTTCCCGTTGGGGTGGTAAATACCCCTTGGTCTCCTGGAGAAAGTCAGGGAGTTTGGCCGCGGTGGGTGGAAATGAGTGGTTGTGGCGAAAATGTGGAAAAAAATAAATAAATATATATATATATCTGTCCTTTTGTAACTCATGTCAACTGTAACAATCGATCTAGAAAGTACTAGAAGATTCTAAAAATTTCTGAAATGATCTAGAAAGTTTCGCTGCTATCTAAATCTGTCCTTTTCTAACTTATGTGAAAACTCCGATATGTATGCAACTATAACAATCGATCTAGAAAGCTCTAGAAGGTTCTAAAAATTTTGGAAATTCGAATAAAAAAAATTGCTCCCGTGCGAAGCCGGGGCGGGCCGCTAGTGCTAAATAAAAGTATTTTCTTTCTTTCTTTCTGTTTTGTGTTAGATTCAGGGCTCAAACTCAAAACTCAAACTCAAAGCATATTTTATTGCAATTAAACCTTAACCTTAAAATTACAGGCACTTTTGAAAAAGTCGGTCAGTCAGAAAAAATGGAGCTAGTTGCACTGTTGTCTACCGTGTTAGACGGGTGTATTCAAATATTTCATCAAAATTGCATCAACATTTAATTAACATTTTAACACTAAGATCAGTTTGAGAAAGAGTCAAAAAATATTGTTTAACTTAAACATTTGTTTTTCCACAAAAACACCGACACCTCGCTACTTACCCCGACATTTTTTCTAGGGCTTAAAGTAACTTGAAGACGGTGGCATAGTGGGCCGTGCTGTCTGTCGTACATAGCGAGGTTCAGGGGAGGCCCCTTTACTGTCTCCCCAGAGATGTGCCTTACAGGCGTTGCACAGGATGTCCAGGAATTGGTCTTTTAAGAGGAATCGGGACCACCCCATGTACTGATGGTGATTACCGGGGTGGTTTTAGTGAGGCAAAAATCCCATACTCCCAGACCACCCTCCTCAGAGGTCGGGTGCCTTTTGAAGGTTTCCCCCCGAAAACAAAAAAAAAAGTTTTATAGTAACTTAATTCATGAATGATGAATATTATTGAGCGCGTTGTAGTGTGTTCTATTGATAGATTATAAAACAGACAAGTTTTACATCGAATCTCTGGTCAAGATTATACAAAAGAATATAGCGCGCGTTTTCATCCTTCTAAAGAATCTACTGCAATTAAATGTTATGAATGTTTCCTGGTGATTTGAATAATATTTTTTTATCAAATTTTTACAGCACCATCGATTATCGTTATCCGATGATAAGCAAGTCCCTTCGTAATTATCGACATTATCGTATAATGAAACTAACAAAGTATTCGTGACTAAGTATTATTTTTATAACTCATGATGTCGTTTATATCTAAATCCATGATACATTAGTATTTTATATTTTAATTTATTGATTAATATTGACGAAATATTGTAGGTACTTAATGTATCTAAAACTATATTTTTATTTGCTAGATATTTAGACCCCGTAGTATTTATTAATCGTCACATAATTATATCTACATATAAAAAAAACTAGCGTAAACTAACGCGGCGAACTTCGTGCCGCGCCGCCATGAAATCAGTCATATCATCAAAAAAGTCCTTCCATAGAAAACTGTATGAGAAAATTAATTATCTTCACTATTATTTTTTTCGTAAATTTTTCCATACTATATCTAGCCAGGCGGGCATCGGCATGAACCGGTCCAGCCGTTCTTGAGTTACAAATGATGTAACTAACCCGAATTTGTTTTAATCATAAACTTAGATGATAGGTAGATTAAATACATCAATAGACTTGTTCATAGTGATGAGTACAATAACCACATAAGAGTTTTAGGGTAAACAAAAACTATGGTTGTATACGCTTATTTCATCTGAGACCTCATCCGATGATTTCCATCTGTTGAGGTCAAGATCAAGAGAAAACAAGAATACAGGGTATAAAAGACCCATTGTCACATATCCGTCAACTACGCATTGTGTACATCAAACGAAGTAACCTTAAAGTAACATTGCACACGAATAATTTCTAGGAAACAACTTTTATTTTTGGTTTGAAAATTTGCTTTTGGCCGTAGTGCAAAATGTATACGCAAAACATTGTGCTTATAGGTGCATGCAATGTACAGGGGCCTTGGGGGCATTTAAAGTTGTTTTAACACAACTTTAAATGCCCCCACGGCCCCTTACATTAAAAACTTGTTTTCTTAAAAAACGTTAGTAAAAGTTGGAACCTTCAATATATCCGTAACCAGAAAGTTCCCAGGTATGGTCCAGTACAAAAAATATATCACAGTGGCGGGGAGTACAAGTGACTCTCGGCTTGGTTAAGCCTTATGTTCACCAACATTTAAATCAACTGATTAAATATTTAATCAGTTCTATATTTTAAATTTCCTTAGGAAATTTGATATACACCAACTGTTTAAATGCCCAACCAGTGCTTTGAATGTTGGTGAACTCAGGCAAAAAGTGTCTTTTTACATCCGTTATTTAAACGATGGAATTGATTAATTAACAATTTTATTTTCTTTACAGGTACAGGAAGACAACCTACAGCAGATTGTTTTCCACCAAAATGTGGTTTTAATCACAGGTGTAAATGTTATCAACAACATCAATAATCAGCCTGTGAATCTTCAGTTCTCCGATCCTTTCACCACCGACTCGTACTTAGAGCTCTTACACATCAACCTCGCTGCACCCATTAGTCGGGGCAACTACACCATCACCGTCCGTTACAACGGAAGGATTAACACTAACCCGCTCGATCGAGGCTTCTACAGGGGTTATTACTACGTTAACAATCAACTGAGGTGAGATTTGATATCACAATACTTAAAAATTACTGAGCAAGTCATCATGAGAGCACCCTTATCTATATTTATTTGGGGTCAGAGCAGAATGATTTTTAATCCATAATACCGAGCAATTGTTCTGCATGAAGTTACTCGTTAAATCAATCTATATCTATACTATCTATAATAATACTAATTAATATTATAAAGAGGAAAGATTTGTATGTATGTTTGTAACAAATTGGCTCAAAAAGTATTGGACCGATTTTAAAAATTCTTTCACCATTTGAATGCTACATTATCACTGATTAATATAGGCTTTTTTTTCCACCCGTGTGAAGCCGGGACGGGCCGCTAGTATTATATAACATTCAAAATCCTGACTGACTGATATATCAACACACAGCCTAAACCGCTGTTTCTAGAGACATGAAATTTGGAGGGTGTGTTTTTTGTGAAGAGCAGGTATCCTCTAAGGAAGGTTTTTTCGAAATTCCACCCCTAAGAAGGTGAATGGGGAGAGGGTGAAATTTCACGCACACGAACAAAATCGCGGGCAGAAGCTATTCAATATATATGGTAAGAAAAGTCCTGACTCGCTCATTCAATCACTGACGGACCTCTTCAACGCTCAGCTTCCCTTCGACCTAGAAATCTGAAATTTTGCATAGAGTTCCACGGATTTACCGAGATTGACACGATGTAGAGAATTCATGGGTGGATGAAGTCGCTGGGAAAGACGATAACAGTACAAACAATTCTTAAGAATCTCGAATTTTGAAATAGAAGAGAAAGCAGCCACGAATAATACATCTACACCATATTGACAAATTGTTTGATTTTACTTTTGATTTTTTTTGCAGGCTGTACGCCACCACTCAGTTCCAGCCGTTCCACGCCAGAAAAGCTTTCCCTTGCTTCGATGAGCCTCAATTCAAGTCCCGCTTCACAATCTCTATCACTCGTGATCGCGCCCTGGGCCAGTCATATTCCAACATGGCCATCAGTAGCGTTGAAGAGTGAGTGTGCTAGTTCTGTATTTTGTACTTTCTTTAAATTACAGATGCCTCACTTAAATCTGGTGGGATGTTTATTTTGGTATATTAATATGATATGCAATAAGGATGCCAGCAATTCATAACACTTGAATGAAAATTGAAACGTTTTCCACTTGAAGCTGAATAGAGTAGTTACTGTTATAGCACCCTTATACACGAGAGTATAAAGATGCACCATATAAAAAAAAAAATATGAAAATTTACCTACTTACTAATAATTGGCAGATAATTAAAAAAATATTCATGTTATGAAAAGCAGTAAAATACCAAAAAAAAAACTACAAAGGCGGACTTAAAACCTAAAGCTTCACGTCAGGTAGATTTTGTTCGTATGAAGTAACATCACACGTAAATTCCTTGTGTATATAATTATTTTCAATAAAATTCTGCATGAAATGCAGATTGCAATGTGCCATTTTTTAATCTGTGTTTATAAACTTCAACAGACTAGGCGACCGTGTTCGTGAAACTTTCTACCCTACTCCGATCATCTCTGCTTACCTGGTCGCTTTCCACGTGAGTGACTTCGTCGCTACTGAATTAACCAGCACCGCTGCCAAACCCTTCAAGATCATCTCTCGCCAAGGCGTCACCTCTCAGCACCAATACGCTGCCGAAATCGGTCTTCAGATCACCAACGAATTAGACGATTACTTAGGTATCCAGTATCACGAGATGGGGCAGGGTAATTTGATGAAGAACGATCATATCGCTCTTCCTGACTTCCCCTCCGGTGCTATGGAAAACTGGGGAATGGTTAACTATAGGTATGTTTAAGTTAAATTATACAATGGTTTAATTGTAACGTAAGAAATATCATTTTAAGTTGCATGCTCACTCTAGATGCATCGATATAAATGTTTTTTTAATTGGCTTATCTTCGATAAAATATCACAAAATTTTTATCGTTGTTTGATTTTAGGGAGGCGTACTTATTGTATGACCCAGAAAACACCAATTTGAATAACAAGATCTTTATTGCTACTATCATGGCCCACGAGCTTGGACACAAATGGTTCGGTAACCTAGTCACTTGCTTCTGGTGGAGTAACCTGTGGCTTAATGAGTCCTTCGCTAGCTTCTTCGAATATTTCGGTGCTCACTGGGTAAGTTTTAAAATCGTCTTGTATATTTTTATCTTTCATACATGACAGTGTCACATGTAATTTTTGGACAGGTAATACAATATAATAAAAAAATCTGTTTTTATTTTCAAAAGTGCCTATTAATGATCTTATTGGAATTAATGATTTGTCTTTGACACACTTTATTTGATTACAGGCTGATCCTAGCTTAGAATTAGACGACCAATTCGTGGTTGATTACGTACACAGCGCGCTCAACCATGACGCTGGTGCGGGCGCTCAGCCCATGAACTGGGCCGGAGTCTCCAGCAACCCCTCCATCAGTGCTCACTTCAGTACCACCAGCTATGCCAAGGGAGCTTCCGTCCTTAGAATGTTGGAGCACTTCGTCGGCCCAAGGACCTTCAGGAACGCCCTCAGATATTACCTGAGAGAAAAGTAAGTTCAAGTACTTAAAACCTACGGCATCGTGTATATGAAGAGGCAAATGTATGTCAGTTTTGTTTGACCAGTGACGTCTACATTTTTAAGTAATCTAATCAATTAAATTATGATACCAATTACTGCTACCAATTTTTAAGAGATGAAGCGATAAAATATTATGAATGTATGTTGTACACAGCCTTAATATCAGATAACTGCTACTATTATGGTTAAATTTTATTTTCCTTATTTTTAACAATCTACATATTATTTTAAATTAGTGCATCAAAAGGTTAATGGTGCTTACGACCAATAACAATGTTTGATTATTTTATTTTATCATATTTTCTCCAGCGCTTACGGCCTCGGTACTCCTAAAAACATGTATGACGCCTTCAAACTAGCGGTTTCTGAGGATTTCACATACAGCCGTGATTTCGACAACGTCGATATCGAAGCACTGTTCGACAGCTGGGTCCAGAACCCGGGCTCCCCAGTCGTATCCGTAACCAGAAACGCCGATACCGGTGCCATGACCGTCTCTCAGGTTAGTTTCATTTATAGCTCTAAATTTGTTAAACCGTTTTAGTACGTTTGAATGTTTTTTTTAAATATTGTGATGTTAGCTGCTTGGGTAAGGACACATGCAAAATTTTGCGAAAACTAACCGCTTCGGTCTGACAAGACAGTGCACTTTGTCGTGATTTTGTAAGAGTCCCTGTATTCTACCCTTCACTTAAAAGAAAACTTGAGATCTAATTTTCATAAGAAATAATATTTTAATAGGTTTTTTTGTTATCCTACTGCCTACTTCCTTCCCATTAATAATTATTATAAACGTGAATGTTTGTGAGGTCGGATGGATGTTTGTTACGCATTCTCATACACTTTACAGTAATATAGCTTATAACATATAGGATCAGAATAACATATAAGATACTTGTATCCCGCTACTCCTACGGGATCGACACTTATGCGGATGAAACCGCGGGCACTGCTAGTTCTACATAAAACGAAGTTAAAAATATAAAGTACTTTCACATTTGTTCGATAATTTATTCTATTATTAATCTGGTTTCAGAGCCGTTATCTGCTCTCTGGAAATACAGCTGCGGCCCCCCAGACGTGGCAGATTCCTCTTACTTGGACCCAAGCGGGTCAGCTTGAATTTAACAGCACCAGACCTAGGCATGTCCTCACCGTACAGTCTACCGGCTTAACCAGCACTCCAGGAGACGACTTTGTTCTTTTCAACATTGCTCAATCTGGTACGTATAAAGCGTAAACACCTTATCATTCAAATTGCTTGCAACGTCTTGAAAGAAAAAAGAACATTTGTTTGGCACAGCAAAGCAATGTATTTTAACAAAATTATAAACTATCTTGAAACACGAGAATAATAATTATAAGTAAAGAAGAGTAACGATGGAGTTTCTTACTCATTCTTCTCCATACCTTTTGGAGGGGGCGACTAAAATCAATTCAATTTTTTTGTAAATTTTGACGTTCAAAATTAAATGTACTCTTTATCTGCCTATTTGAAATAAACGATTTGACTTTACTCAAGACAAAAAATATTGACACAAATATCACATTTGTGTCAATATTTTTTGTCTTGAGTAAAGTCAAATCGTTTATTTTTTGTTGAATTTTTAAAATACTTTATAATTATTATATTATATAATACTTTGTTATAATTATTAAAGCCAAAGCTTTAGTGTAGATGTCCAGGGGAGCTATTCTCTAAGGATACAGCCTTGCGGTCAGCGCTGTCGCAGCCGTGAAACCCATCGCGACAGCGCTGTGACAGCGCTGCCTGCAAGTCTGTATCCTTAGAGAATAGCATGGCAGGGTGGCAGGGACATCGCCATGCAACCTTTTACCATGAATTCAGTTCGTCGGTTATTAAAAAAATAAATTAGCTGTTCCATACATTTCCATGATGATAATATATTTTTTAAAATTTCATAACCACTTCTCTCAAAACGGTGAAGGAAAACATCGTGAGGAAACCGGCATGTCCTAGAACTAAAAATTCGAAGACATGTGACATCTACCAACCCGCACTGGGCCCGCGTGGTGGACTACGACACTCCCTCTCACCGAAATCAGGCCTGTGTCCCAGCAATGAGAGACTATAGGCTGATTATGCTATACATTTTGGCCGCGTTGCTGGTGGTGTACTTTTCTATGAAGCAACAGATTTTATTTTTATAACCGATGAAATATACGCACAGGGGTCTAGAATCATGTGCTGACTTTACGGTTACAGTTTGCACGCCAATATCCCGCCATCCTGTATTTACGATTAATCTATATATATAAAAATTAATTGCTGTTCGTTAGTCTCGCTAAAACTCGAGAACGGCTGAACGGATTTATCTTATCTTGGTCTTGAAATGTTCGTGGAAGTCTAGGGAAGGCTTAAAAGGTGAGAAAAATCGAATAATTCCCGGGAAAACCCTAAAAACAGCCCATTTTTATTTCCCATACAAACGTTTTCTAAATAAAATATAAAGTCAATTGTCTTTTATTTATCGATTATAGCAGTACGAAGTCTGCCGGGTCAGCTAGTATTATATATATCCCCGGTATGTGCCCGGAAGTCTGTAAACCATTCTTACCAAGGGTATCGTATTACACAGTAACTGAGTTGTGGAGGTCAAATAGGCAGTCGCGCCATGTAAAATACTTGTATTCAGCTGCATCCGGTTAGACTGGAAGCCGACCCTAACATAGTTGGGAAAAAGGCTAGGCAGATGATGATGATGATATGTAATAATATATAGGTAATACAGGCTGGTGTCCGCAACTCTACGTCAATGCGCGTATTTTGCGTACGGAAAACTATTTACGATTAACATAAAAATTATTTTTTTGAATGATGATATGTTTAGAAAGGGGACATGACGACAAATAGAGAAGTATGGAAGGAAAATACATGTTGAACCGACCACTAATAAATTGGGATAAGAGCAGGAGAATGATGATAAACATTATTTTTATTCTAGGTTTGTACCGAGTCAATTACGATGAAAATAACTGGGAGCTAATTTCAACTTATCTGAAGAGCAACAACAGGCAGAACATTCACAAGCTGAACAGAGCTCAGGTATTTATATCCACGTATTTTGGAGATTAATTTAATATTTTACAACAAAGCGTGAAGTTATATAGCATATTCAGCATATAATGTTCCTACTGCTGGGACACAGCCCTCCTCTGTGTGAGAGGGAGTGGGCCGTAATCCACCACGCGGGCTCAGTGCGGGTTGGCGTGAAGTTATGTTGTATTGTAAAGATGAATATTTTTACCAGTATACCAAAGAGCTTATTCTACTGTACATACAATAGAACGAAAGTTCTTATTCGACTTTACTTAAGGCCACATTTCGCTACCATAAAAACAAGTTCTGTTTAATCTTGCATGACTTCTAAAATATGTTCTTCATCTGTTTTTAGATCGTCAACGATGTCTTGTACTTCGTGCGTTCCGACGACCTCAGCAAGACCCTCGCCTTTGACGTACTTGACTTCTTGAGGAGCGAGACAGACTACTACGTTTGGAATGGCGCTCTCACCCAGCTCGACTGGATCCTGCGCCGCCTTGAGCACATTCCTAGAGCTCACGAAGCCTTCGCCGTACGTATCACAGTATCAATATGCTTTATCGCACAAATGACTTTTTATATATAATAACATAACATTAAAACTGTTTATACTACAACCTGTAGCAATAGCTTGATAGCTATACCGCCATATTCGAACTACTAAAAACTGACGTCACACAAATCCTGCATCTCGCAAGCAAAGTTTACCATTAAATCAGTGTATACGACAGCCCTTCAACAACCATTGGGCAAGTAACCTACCAGAGACAACACCTGTCTGGTCGGAGTTTCTTCCCTTTGCAATGGAGGTTGAGGAATCTTCCAACCTGTTTCTCATGCCTCTAAAAATTAATAAGAATATGAATAAGTACAAAATAAAACGATTTTAAATGTTTGCTTCTCGTTTTGCAGAGTTACATGCGTGGACTCCTCGCTAATGTCATCAACGACCTCGGCTACAATGAACGCGCCACCGACTCCACGTCCACAATCCTCAACAGAATGCAGATCATGAACGTCGCCTGCAACCTCAACCACACCGGCTGTATTGACGATAGCTTGGCGAAATGGAGAGCGCACAGACAGGACACATCTAATGTGTAAGTCATGGTGTTCTTCCATTTGAAGGCGCTACTCGCTAGCTGATGTGGAAAACTAGTTTGTGCAC
Organism: Globia sparganii; assembly: GCA_949316385.1. Taxonomy (NCBI): domain Eukaryota; kingdom Metazoa; phylum Arthropoda; class Insecta; order Lepidoptera; family Noctuidae; genus Globia; species Globia sparganii. Next base: position 22,190,496 of record OX438654.1, read on the forward strand.
ATGCTGCATACGTGGATGGACGGTTGACTATATACAGGGTTACTTTACAATGACCAACCAAATTTAAGGATGTGGTACAGACCATCAAACTAAACAACTTTCTCCATGGGACCAACATCATAATCGCGAATAAAAATTCAAGCCTCCAATACGTTTAGGTCGTGTAGGTATTGAAGTTTTCTAAGGGACAGCTGTTGATAAATTTTTCGCGATTACGATATTGGTCCCATGGAGAAAGTTGTTCAGTTTGATGATCTGTACCACATCCTTAAATTTGGCTGGTCATTGAAAAGTAACCCTGTATATTTATGGTGAATTACATAGCACATAACACATGGTATTTCAAGAGCTATGACATCTTAATAAAATCGAAATTGCTATAAGCATAATGTTTTTAGATACAACGAATATGAACGTAAGGAGTAATAACTTTATTTGATGGTATCATTTTATTATGACATCCGAAAAGTGCTGATTCTCAGCCTAGTTTGAATAAATTACTTCTGATTTTGATTATTATACCTACCAGACTTGTCCAATCAACATGACTGCCTCATTGGTTGCAAGCGCTGTTGAGCATGAGGTCCCACGGTTTGATCCTCAAGTTGGGCAAAGTGGTTTTTCCATCAGTAATTTCTTAGTAGCATCCCGGAGTTTAGATTTGTGCTCGTTTGATGGCAATAGGCTCGCCTCCTATTCTCAAATATAACTGGCGAAATATGGGTTTATGAGTACTGCAATGTAGGTACACCTCTGCCTTACCTTTTGGGGATTACAGGCGTGGTGATATGTAATAAATATATAAATAACATGATTCTTTTTATAGGGTCCCAGTTAATCTCCGTCGTCACGTTTATTGCGTGGGACTTCGTGAGGGCGACGCCACCGACTACGAATTCTTGTTCCAAAGGTACAATGCTTCGGAGAACACTGCTGATATGGTGGTCATGCTCCGGACCCTTGCTTGCACCAGAGACGAGGCCTCTCTTCAACAGTAAGTTTATAGGTTCATAGTTATTAATTGATGATGTGACTGGATTTAAACTCTAATTCAAAAGGGAAATGTTTAACTGCGCGTTTCAAAAATAATTTTGGACGTATTGGACGTTCACAAAATAAAAGTGTAAAATGGAAATCATTAGATTAAATACATGCCAATTCAATAAATCTGAAAAAAAAAAGAATTTAGAATCTCCGATAATTTACATTCATTGACACTTAACTTTGTGACAATCGTTGAAGATTCTAAATTCCAGCTACGCAAACTAGCTATTATTATATGATTTTTATTCATTACAGCTATCTGGAGCAGTCCATGTACAGTGACAGAATCCGTATCCACGACCGTACCAATGCATTCTCGTTTGCCCTGCAAGGCAACAGGCAGAACATACCAATCGTTCTTAACTTCCTCCGTACTAACGTAGAAGCGCTTATATCCACGTAAGTATTGTTTTTTTTTTTGTTATTATTGTTATTTAAAAAAAAGTGGTCATTCATTCTTTTGTGTATTTTTTTGGGCTCAGAAGCCATTGCCACATAACATTCATAAACGCTATTGTTTAAGTGCGGATTCCACCAAAGCGTTCAGTTTAGAACGCGATCAACACTTCTAAACTGCGTTCCAGAGCTGTCAGTGTCAAAATTGTTCTGGAATATTGACACTGACAACCTTTGCTTTGAACGCAGCTTAACTTGCTTATCGCATTCGTAGGCGTCGTGAAATTCGCCCGAAAAGTTTAATAGCTTGAGTTAAAGAGCACGATGATGAGATTTATTTACATGATTGTTTTTGACAGATATGGTGGTGAAGCTCGCCTCAATCTTTGCATCAACGCCCTCGCTCCACATTTGACTAATTTCGAGAACATCGCCACGGTAAGTGTTGTTTATGAGGTCTGCTTTTTTCCGTAAAGTTTCACCATTGAACACAGATACAGGAAAAATAAAATTCTTTATATGTGTCAAAAGAAAATATCGTTTGTTTAGTAGCTTTATATTTTTCTGTGCTTTTGTAATATTTTTTTAACATTTTCAGTTCCGGACGTGGCTATATGGCGCCCAAACGCAGTTGCCAAGTTCTTCTTTCGCCGCAGGTCAGGCAGTAGTAGACACAGCCATGAATAACTTGAACTGGGGTAACGATGCCGCTGTTGATATCTTCAACTTTGTTGTAACCAGGGGCGCTTCTTCCACCATCCTTGCTTCTTCAGTCCTCCTCATAGCAGCGATGCTCCTACAAATGTTCCGTTAATTTATTTAATTTTAGTTAGAAATTAAATAATTTAAGCTTAATTAAATTTAAGAAAATTGTGTCTTGACGTAAAATCTAGAAAATAGTTTTCAACGATTTTTTATGTCAATAGTTGTAATAACATTAAATTTTATATATCCATATTTATTTTTGGAAATAAAAAAGTTATTTGATTTTCAGTGATTTATTTAAAGGTACCAATAAACCTAATACAAAGAAAACAATAATTGATTTAATTGTGGGAACAATCTATAAATAATTGACTAGCTTGGCTGAAGAGGATATTCTTGGCTTACAATACAAACTAGTACAAGAAGTACATCACATATAATTACGAATTCTGAACATTTTGTTTTCTGGAACTATGTTCTGGGATTACCTACCGTTGCTAGGCGAATCACAATTATAATGTAAAGCCACGCACTATTGGGGGGATAACAATATTCCTAATGAATTTCTGAAGGGTCCCTTATGTCTGGATGAGCCTGTGGGTTGAGCAGTCAGTAACACACTTTTACTAACAACTAAGGCGGATAGGCTAACAATGCGCCACGCAACGGAGCGCAGATTACGTACATACAAATTCAATACATTTTGGCTCCGTATCCCGCGCAATGTCGCGTGGCGCGTTGTAATGATTGTGTGTTCCGCTTTACTCCACACTACCACCTATATTGTATTTTTTTTTCTTTAATAAAACGGATACCTAGAGGTTTACCTAAGCGATCAACTTTAGTCATCAGTGAAAAAAAAAAAAACAAAAAAATTATACGTAAAACCTATTGTAGAAAAATCTTCTTTCTTCAAATCTAATTTGGGTGCCAAAACAACATTGGAGATGTTATGTTTTAGAGCTTCGAATATACAGGTTTGAATTCTGATTTGATTTAATAAAATATGCAGGCCCGGGCACAAGGCATAATACGATAAAACAGCTGTACGTTTAAATTGCCACCAAAAATGGCGATCCGACGTCTGTTGCAGCGCATTCAGTCCCACTTCCATCTTGAATGAGAATAAGAATATATTTATTTGCTTTAAAACATGGTACATTAAGGTCTTATAAATAAAGTTATGATCTTACATGTTTCGCCAAGGACTGGCTTACAAATATTTAAACATTATAAATGTTTTTAACATTTAAGCAAATTAATGGTTGGTTTACGGTTTCGTATCTATTTGAAAACTTGATAACTGGCTAATATTAGTCAGTTATCAAGTTTTCGAATGCGTAGGTTTTAGAATGCGTAAAAATATAAAAAAACAATAAAATATTATAGGAAGAGTAGCACTGGGCATGCTAATGCTACCGGGGCGAAATGAAAGATATCTTTAGCATAATCAGCCTATTATGTTCCCTGCTGAGTCACAGGCCATCTCTCTGTGAGAGAGAGTGGGCCATAATCCACCACACAGGCCCAGTGCGGGTTGGTGGATGTCACATGTCATATTATACCCAGATTTATATGAACTCTACGCATGCCTCAGCCGTGATGTCCACGGTGGGATATGCCTCATCTATACTTAATATTATAAAGAGGAAAGATTTTTATTTTTTTATTTTATTTATTTATATAATCACTTACAACTATTATTACAGGTATAACCCAATGCAATAGTGAAGCAAACCAAAAATAACAACTTATTTTCTAAAGCTAATTACATATAATGTTATCCTTGTGAATTCACTCAGTGTACAAACAAAAATGTCTGTCTCTTCTGCTACAAGGTTAAGAGTGCGAAGCGCCCGCGTCAGGGGCGCCTCATTTAACAGATTAGTGCGGCCACGAGGTACAGCCAGCAGCTGAGGCCGCCGTCGCCGCCACACATATCTGTCGGGCACACTCAAACACACTAATTCTAATATGTTGGCGTTATGTATCTTGCCTCTAATTAATTTAAATAAATATGAGACAAGCGCGAACTCACGCCTAACTCTCAGCTCGTTGTATCCAACCATGCCTAATATAAACAAGGTAGGATACATAAGCGGGTAAAAAGGATATACTCCATAGAGCCTCAAATATAAAAATCTAACAAATTTATTTTGTATTCGCTCCAACATGAGACTATATTTAGTCTCATGTGGGGCCCAGATGATTGCGTTGCATTCTAATTGGCTTCTCACCAAAGTGTTGTATAAAGCGATTATCGCCGTAACATTTGAGAAACCACGAACAGTACGTAAAATAAACCCTAAATTTCTGTAGGCCTTTTTACAGCACTTGACTATATGATCACGAAACGCCAGCCCCGCGTTAAGACTGACTCCTAAGTCCCTAACCTCTGTAACCCTTACCATCGGCATACCATCAATGTTGTAATCATGTACAATAGGACTACGTGCACGTGAGAAAGTGATGGTGACACATTTTTGGGCGTTGAATTGCAGAAGGTTTTCCTTGCTCCAAGTAACTACGCTATCTATGGCCTTCTGTAAGCGTTGACAGTCATCATTACCCCTCACTGCCAGGGATAACTTAAGATCGTCTGCAAATAATAAACAATTTGCATCCTTAACGACTTGGGGCAAATCGTTTATCATAATTATAAATTGTAAAGGTCCGAGGTTAGTCCCTTGGCTTACACCAGACCACGTAAAGTACGGCACTGACTGGTATCCCTCATACTCTACGTATTGCTGCCTGTCCCTCATGTAACTGGCGAAGAAATGAAGTAGGTGCGGAGTGAAACCAACAGCTGCTAACTTCTTGAGCAACACGTCATTATCGACTAGGTCGAATGCTTTTTTGAAGTCGAAGTAAGCAGCGTCAGCTTGCCCCCCACTGTCTACAATCGGCAGCACATGAGCCATGTAACTCAGTAAGTTACTAGTGGTGCTCCTCATTGGTCGAAACCCGTGCTGTGCATCTGTAAGTTGCGATCTCACTTGCATAAAAATGCTGTTATGAACAGCGCACTCCAACACTTTAGCCGGTGATGACAGTACTGCAATAGGTCTGTACCCATTAACATTGTCGTTATTTGCACCTCCTTTCGGTACCGGCACGACACGAGTGGTTTTCCATCTCTCTGGAAACACGGCTGCCTTCAGACACTTATTAAATATATGGAGCAACGGTTCAGCCAGCACAGATCTGCAGTCTCTGAATATGTAAGGCGGAATACCGTCAGGTCCTGCGGATCTCTTTGGCTTAAGTCGCTCAAGCGCATTTTGCACATCCTTCAACTGCAATTCCTGCAGATCAATTCGCGCTGCTCCATTCTCACCACCCGCCCCTTCTATCGCCGCGGCAACATTCAACTCGGCCTGTCTCGCGCTATAAACCGAGTGAAAGTACTGAGCAAACTCTTTCACACATTGTTCACCAGACAAAACCTCCCCGTTTTTTAAGATCCTCTGTGGATTTCGACTACCCCTTTTTGAATTTACGTAGTTCCAAAATGATTTTGGGTCTTTTTGCAGTTGATTTTGAACCCTGTTGCTATGTTGTTCTTGTGCTAATTTAATCAACTGTTTTACTTTATTTTATGTATGTTTGTAAAGAATTGGCTCAAAAAGTACTGGACCGGTTTTAAAAATTCTCTCACCATTTGAATGCTACATTATCACTGATTAATATAGGCTTTTTTAATTACAAGAAAAAAAAAATAAATATTTAAAAAATAAATGTCCACCCGTGCGAAGCCGGGACAGGCCGCTAGTTACTTATAATATGCGGAAGGGGTGCTTGCGATCACGATCGTTAAAACACTAAGAATTGCCTGCGGAACACAACTTCTGCAAATTTTGTTGCTTATCTAAACTTTAATGTAAATAATACGCTGATGACGTTGACCTGGAATCCAAAAAACGTAAATTTCAAAGTTGATTGAAAGATAATGGATTGTTTGATCAACCGCGATTAATGTACTGCATATATAAATTACTAATTTATATGAATTAACTACTTTTGTGATAAGTAACGAGTACACGATTAGGCAGAAGCTAAATAAAAATGCCAAGTAGGCTGGCTAAAAGAAATAAAGAAAGAAAAATATTTTATTTGGAACACGCACAAAATCATGACGACAATAAAATAAATAAGAATATAAGAACTGATTAATAAAAATTAAAACTAATACAATAGTGAAAACAACAAAAAAAAGGAAGTCCTGTGCGAGGCCAAAAAGGCTCCTAAGTCACCATGATGCTGCGATTACGATTTCTTATAATTACTATAAGCCCGTGTTGTCTCCGTGCTGTGCAAGGGCTCCCCTCTTACCACTTTTCCACTTCGGACTACAATTTACAAAAACAAATTTGAGAAAGTAGAACTGAACCTAGAGTAGGTACTATAATGAATGTTTACGAGGCACTTTTGCGTTCCATCGCATATATCCATAAGTAAAAACATAATAATTTTTCTTTGCTCCTTACCTATTAGTGTATACGTGAAAAAGGGTTATTATGATAATTATCTTTTTGTAATAAAAAAGAGCTAAGTCTGCCAAGAAACTGCTATGCAGTTTGGCAAAGGTAATAACCATTCATGCATTCTTTTGTCTTACGAGTAATAAAGAAACTGACATACTACACAGTTTTTTTTTAATTTCTCTACATTGAGGCTTTGACAAGAAATATTATGTATTTTAAATCAAACACACAAAAACAAAAAAAAAAACAAAAAACTGCGGACAAGAAGACGAGGCACGAATGCTTGTCTAGGCATACAGAGCGACAACATGGGACGCCGGCAATGAACCAAGATATGGTAAGATAAATTATTATCAATTTCTAGTCAAATACAAATCCTACTGTCCTATCCTACTATACAGGATGTCCCAGAAATCGACCGACATACTGTAGGTGGTGATAGCTTTGTTTAAGCCCTCCCAAAATAACGAAACATATGTTCCGCAAAAATCTTATAGTTTTCGAGTTATACCAGATTTTTAAAAATAATAAATAAATGGATGTGTGTGATGTGTGAGGGTGTGTGTGTGTGTGTGTGTGTGTGTGAATAATATTATAAATGTGAAAGTTTGTGAAGATGTTTGGGTGTTTGTTACTCAATGACGCACAAACGGCTGAACGGATTTGGATGAAATTTGGCACATAGATAGTTTATAACCAGCATTAACATATAAGATATTTTTCAATTCCAATATTTCCACGGAATCGAAACTAACGCGGGTGAAACCGCGGGGCGCTGCTATTACAAAATATTTTATTTCACATACGGTTTATATAGATTGAATACTTGCAAGCATTGACGGGTCGCTAGTAGATAATAAAACGATACATAAATTTGATTAAGACAAACTAAGTGTTTATCAGAAAATAAAACCCTCCAACGATTGTTTTGATTGTTTTATCCAAGTTAGCGATAATACTTTAACAACTTTTTGGATATAAAAACGCCAAGAGACAAATAATTGAGATAAGAAAGAATTGATTATTTCATTACATAATCATTAACACGTTTTAGTTTCAGCTGGGGAAAGTATCAAGATTTACCAAATTCTAACTAGAGTATAGTTCAACATAAACTCACGACTTCTTCTTACGCCACCTGCTACGATCCTTACACACTCTTTTTATTTCCTTTAGGTCCATACATGGTTCAAACCAATCATCTTAGGTCAAATGAATTGCAGAACCGATGGCCGATGGACCAGATGAGTCCTCGAGTGGAGACCGCGTATTGGCAAGCGTGTGGGACGCCCCCCAGCTAGATGGACTGACGACCTTAAGAAGGTCGCGGAAGGCGAAGGACAGGGTGTTGTGGCCCAGCCTGGGAGAGGCCTAAGTCCAGCAGTGGACTGCAATAAGGCTGAGTTGAGCAATTGCACAAATAGTCCTGCTAATACTACATAAGAGATATCGAGAAGAATTTACCGTAGGGCTTAGTTATAGTGAAACTATAACTTATAGCCAATTTATCAAGCTGCAATTAACGCGACATTGAATTGATATGCGGATTATAATATCATTATCAGTGACTGATGTTATCATTAACTCTTTTATTGACTTCATCGATTTCGGCGGACCAACCAGTTTATCGCAATCAGCATTATATAAAGGACATTTTTGATATCAGGTTAGTTTGAATATATTTTGTTCTATTTTTTTTTTACCGACTTCTAAAAAAGGAGGAGGTTCTCAATTCGGATGTTTGTGTTTTTGATTTTAATATATTTTCGGGCATAACTTCGTCTTAAAGAGACGGATTTGTAAATTTTTTTTGTTCAAAAGATGTGCATTCCGAAATGGTCCCATTTAAATTTTGTATAGATCTGATGATGAGTTTCGGAGACAGACAACGGAACTCTTCAATAAATGCCAGAAAACAAACCGCGATTACTGCTATCACATATTTATGCATTGTTTACGCAATCGCACAACATAACATCACGAATGTGTACGCAAGGGGTACGCAGATGTGTTCAATAATAGGATTTTTTTTCCTCTAGCTTATATTGATGATGTTTTAATAGCTTCCTGTCACTGATGTTTACATAGTAAGTAGTGTTATATGAATTTATGTAGGGTAGGTACCTACAACTAAAAAGTACAAAAATAAAACTTAATACAAAAAAAACCGATTTCCAAAAAAAACACTTCAAACTGAAAAATAACTTTAATTTCGGAAGGCGGTGTCAAAAAATAAAATGCGGAACCAACGACACCGACTTCCGAAATTAAAGTTATTTTTCACTTTGTAGTGTTTTTTTTGGAAGTCGTCTGTTTTTTTTTTTTTACTTCTATTGAGGAGCTGCTTACGAGAGATATTAAAAGCACTGGTGGCCCAGTGGTAACGGACCCAACTTACGAGCTAGGTCGTAGGTTCGAACCCAGGCAGGCGTAGACTTTGTGTAAATACGGAAAACGAACGAATCTCTCAAAACGGAAAACATCGTTAGGAAACCGGCATGTCCTAGAACAAAAATTCAAAGACATGTGACATCTACCAACTCGCACTGGGCCCGCGTGGTAGATTACAGCTCACTCCTTCTCACAGAGAGGAGGATTGTGTCCCAGCAGTGGGAACATTATAGGGTGATTATGCTTTTTTTTTTTGTGGAGGGGAAATCATCAAATGACCCCTCCCGCTCTCGGTGGAGCAGAAGGGAGTGTCAGACTCTTACTGACTAAAACCCACCCGTGTTCCTTCCTTAGCCCTTTGTGTTCCGGGGCAGCGGTAACCCTTTCGGACAATCCCGCTGCTGATTACGCTTACTGAAGCAGTAGATTCGTTAAATTATTGCCAATGAAACCCGTTCTTACTTCTGTGATTTAGGTAACTTTGTTTCTCTTTGCAGAAATGTCCAAAATATTATTATCTGCCTTGAGCCTAGCGCTCCTGGCGTTCGCTGCAGCCGACCACCCTATATCCTGGTACAAGGAATTCCAGGACTTTGCCACTGATGAAGTTCCTGTGACGAGGGATGCGAACGCGGAGCGACTTTACAGATTACCCACAAACGTGGTGCCTTTGGATTATGATATTTATCTGGATCTCTACTTCGATGAGAATACTGAAAGACCCTTCAGTTATGATGGCAGGGTCTACATTATTATTCAGGTACGTTATAACTGTTAAGATCTACATACGCATGAGGTTAAGCTATTTGATCTTGAGAGTGCCTATATGTTATAACTATGTATAAGGGTGATTTTTTGAAGTGCAAGTGTTACCAATAATGTGCGGTTGAGCTCATAGTAACAAAATTTGTGCATATCCAAGTATGTTTTGAGAATATACAGATTTCTTTTAAATTCAAAACATTCAACGAATAATGAAGTTGCTTACAAGTAAATGTTGATTTATAACAAAATTACACCAAGTATGTTATATTACACCAAATATGTTATATACAGAGCAGCAGTGATAGTCCAGTGATAATGGCCTTGATTTACGAGTTGTGGGTCGTGGATTCGAACCCAGACAAGCGCTTTACTTTGTGTAAAACTGTAAATTATTTCACTGCTCTCAAAATGGTGAAAAGAACCCGGCATGTTCTAGAACCAAAATTCGAAGACATGTGATATCTACCAACCCGCACTGGGTCCGCGTGGTAGTTTATAGTCCACCTCTCGAAGAGAGTATACCGGTGTCCCAGCAGAAGGAACATTTTAACGTTGGTCCAGATGAACAGGATATTAACTCAAAAAACTTATCTCAATTTTGATTTTTTTTAAGATATCTTACTGTTGAACTAGGGCAGCGATGTTTTAAACTCCAACGTTTTTGTTGTCATATTGTCATGCACATTCATTAGAAAGATAACATGTTAGAAGATTGTATTGTAAGTTAAAAATCGTAATTTTTGAGTTAATATCCTGTTCATCCAAATGAACGATAATTATGTTATATTCGATTCTGATGATATTGTTTACTTACAGGCTACAGAAAACAACGTACAGCAAATAGTCCTCCACTCGAATATGGATGAAATTAAATCAGTTACTGTGGTAGACGCCACAGGGGCTTTGGTTTCTTTAAATGACGAGATACCATATGAAACTGAAGATTTGTACCATTTCTTGAGAGTCAATCTTGTAGACCCATTGACACCTAATGTTAATTATACTCTGAGTATCGAATACTGGAGCACCATGAATGAAGGTCCCATGAAGAGAGGAATTTGGCGAGGGTGGTACACCGATGACGAAGGCAAAGATAGGTAACGTGCTGATGTTTTTGAATCAGTGTTATTGATCTTGATATTGAAAGTTTGATGAATATTTTTAATCTGTTATGATAAATCTTATTGTTTAATACTTTATTTGCATTTGGAAGACTTTGAAGAGAAGTCCTTTGTGATAAATATGCGTTTGATAATTATATGCACACATTCATATATAGTTTTTAACCTTTAAGCAATTCTTTCTCTTTTTGTTTTAGTAGTACCTAGTGCATAGTGAAATATACATGAATCCAGCACATAATAAGATAAATAAAACTTTGTTTTTTTATTCAATCTATACAAGGTTTTTTTTGGTAGATTTATTTAGTTGTATAATAGAAATGCTGTTATTTTTGTGTTTTTATTTTGTATATTAGAGTATAAAATGTCCATAGTATAAATGTTTTGTATTGTTTATTAGAGTATAAGTAGATAAGAGGTTTTATAACCAAGTGTATATTAGGTTCATATTTGTAGCCGCTATTAGCGGCGGATGCGTTGAATTTATCCATATATTCCAACTTTGGACCTACTATATCCGACGAATAAATGTCATTGTCTTTGACAAATGAAAACTTTCATCGGTATGTTGCAAAATATTCAAAAACTTTTAAAAGTGTGTGCCAAATAGCTAAAGCTCTTTATATTAGCAATAAAATAAAATCAGCTGATGATAAAATAAAGACTACCTGGCAAATAATAAATAATGAAACAGGTAGGAAAAAACAGCGTAATACTGAATTTAATTTAGAGACTGCACATGGCCCCATCAACTCAGATGTAGAAATAGCTCAGGAATTTGAAATTTTTTTTGCGAATATTCCCTTTAAAACTACTGAAGCTTTAAATTCATCCCCCACACTTTCTGCTGCCTTGCTTAAAAATAATGTAAAGCCATGCCCTTTGGAGTTTAGGTTTCAGCATACAAATCCCCAGGCTGTTATAAAAGCTTTTAAAGATCTTAAAATTAAATCAACAGAAGATCTCTGGGGAATGTCTGTAAAAGTATGTAGATCTCTCATAGAAACCATTGCGCCTTATTTAGCTTTCATATTTAACACCAGTGTTGATCAAGGAGTTTTTCCGGATCTTATGAAACATAGTAAAGTAGTTCCATTATTCAAATCCGGTGACAGTAAAGAACCCAACAATTATAGGCCTGTGTCGATTCTGCCAGTTCTCAGTAAGGTGTTTGAAAAGCTTATGCTCAATCAAATGTTACGTCACTTTAATAAAAATTCCATCTTTCATGAACACCAGTACGGTTTCACCAAAGGGCGTTGTACTACTGACGCCGGTGTTACCCTAATAAAGAACATTTTTAACGCCTGGGAAGAAGCACAAGATGCCATTGGAATCTTTTGCGACCTCTCTAAGGCGTTCGATTGCGTAAACCATGAGACACTTCTGATGAAACTGGAGCACTATGGGATTAGAAAAAAAGCACTTGATTTGCTAAGATCGTACCTGAAAGATAGAAAGGTTAAAGTTCAAGTAAACGGCATAAACTCATTAGGGTCTGAAATGACAATGGGCGTTCCTCAAGGTTCGATATTGGGTCCATTCCTCTTTTTAGTTTATATTAACGATTTACCCCAATTACTTCAAAATCAACCAAAGATGGTGTTATTTGCAGATGATACATCATTGATCTTTAAAATAGACCGACGGTCACAAAATCTTGACGACGTGAATAACTCTATTCTTCAGGTCCAAGATTGGTTTACGGTAAATAATTTAGTACTTAATGAAAAAAAAACCAAATGCATTAAATTTAAATTGCCTAATGTTAGAAGCAGCGAATGTGACATCATATTGAATGGCCAAAAACTAGAGTTTATTGATCAGACAGTTTTCCTAGGAATCACGCTAGACGAGAAATTACAATGGGGGCCTCATATAACATCTATTGCGGGGCGGCTAAGCTCGGCCGCTTATGCTGTTAGAAAGATAAGACAGTTAACAGATGTAGAAACCGCGCGTTTGGTCTATTTTAGTTACTTCCACAGTATTATGTCATATGGCATTTTACTGTGGGGTCGGGCTGCTGATATTGAATCCATTTTTATTTTGCAAAAGAGAGCTGTCAGAGCCATTTACAATCTACGTCGTCGTGAATCTCTTAGGGAACTATTTAAAAAGGTTAATATTATGACGGTACCTTGCCAATACATTTATGAAAATATTATGTATGTAAGAAAAAATCAACATCTTTTTAATAAAATAAGTGATAGACATAATTTTAATACTAGAAATAAAGATAAATTAGATCAACCTTTTTTCAGGTTATCTAAAGTGCAAACATCTTTTATGGGGTACTGTGTTAAATGCTACAACAAAATACCTTTTGATATATTACAATTAAATGAAAGAAAATTTAAAACTCATATAAAAAGTACACTTTGTAAACAAGGATATTACAAATTGGAGGATTATATCCAAGATAACAATGTTTGGAAACATGCTGGTCCTGCTCCATAGGACAATCTAGAGTCTAGACAAAATCAAACTGGTTGCTAATTTAATTTATACATACACATTTTTTTTTTTTTTTTTTTTTTACATTGATTTTTACATTCTTTGACAAATGTAACTCACACACTTTTTAAAATACTAGTAAAATTTTTCAATCTTTGTAAATATGTGGACACCATGTATCTATCACATAATTGATTTACCAGTCTGTTATATTTTTAATTCTTTTACCATTTTTGGTAGACTAAATTTTATTTTAGGTGCATCGTCTTCACATATAATTATATAAACAATGTATACAAAAACTTGTAAAACATTTTAAAAGAGTAACGGTGGAGTTTCTTGCCCATTCTTCTCCACACGAAAACTACATTTTGGAATGGGCGACTAGAATCAATTCTATTTTTTCATTTTAAATTTTGACGTTCAAAAGTGCCTTTTAAGTGCCTATTTGAAATAAATGATTTGACTTTGACTTTGACTTTGACTTTGACACTAATGCTTTTAAATTGTTTACAGGATCTACGCCACAACACACTTCCAGCCTTACAATGCCAGACAAGCGTTCCCCTGCTGGGATGAGCCTCTCTTCAAGGCCGTCTTCAAGTTGCACATAAGCAAGCCAGCTGCGTACACTGGAACATTCTCAAACACTGTCGTTGATTTTGAGGGCTGGTATGTATTCTTTTGTTGACTTACTCTTTGTAATATAACCTTAATTATAAGGGTTTGTTTTACCGCATCCTGATAAGTACCAGCTAAATTAATTAACAGATGATTTCGAACAATACTGCATCATTTTTCAAAATATTTTGCGGTTTTTGTCTATTTGGAGGTGACGAACTGTCTGTTTTTATTTTTTCTTTCAATTCAACCTTATTTTTCAGGTTGCTCAATAATCGCATCCGCACTGAATTTGCAGCCACTCCCAAAATGTCATCATACCTCGTAACGTTCCTCGTCAGCGAGACATTCACAGTGCTAGCTCAAGACACGACCTTCAAGCCTCCGATCAGGGTCATTGGCAGATCCAATACGGCTGGTCTCGCCGGCCACGCTTTGGAACTCACAGTCAAGATGACAGAGTTCTTCGACAATTACTTCGGAATTCCCTACGCATCTTTGCATCCTAATTTGTTGAATGATCACATTTCGTCTCCTGACTGGGCTTCGGCTGGTACTGAGAATTGGGGCATGGTAAGCTACAGGTTAGTGAATTACAACTATGATAGACTTAGGTAGAACCCGTTCACGCTAAGTTTGCCGCTAACCGTCAGCAAAACTAACAAATATCGAGAAAATAACAGCCGTAATTCACCACGTGGGACCAGTGCAGGTTGGTAGATGTCACAAGTCTTCGAATTTTTGGGTCTAGAAGATTCCAGTTTCAGTATACGTATTTTCCTTCAACGTTTTTTAAAACAGTGGTGATGAAGATATTTACACAAAGTAAAGCGCCTACCGGGGACGAACCCACGGCCTACAACTTATAAGTCGCGACCGTTACCACTGGGCCACCACTGTTCTCTCCCTCTCTCTGTACTACTTATATTACTGTATTTTTTTTCATTTTCAGGGAGCTTTACCTGATCATTAATAAAAACGAGACGATCATGTCAAACGAGCACTACGCAGCAACTCTGGTGTCGCACGAGCTTGCTCACAAGTGGTTCGGCAACCTGATAACCTGTTACTGGTGGAGTAACACCTGGATCAATGAAGGCTATGCCAGCTACTTTGGTTATATTGCAACTAATGCGGTAAGCTATCGTTGTCTCCCTGATTGTAAAAACATAGATCATGTTTTAGAACCACAAACTTAATGTTATACATGATAAAGTTCAAATTCCATTGCAACCAAAATATTTTTAGGTAGGACCTTTTTTTTGCACATGGTCATACAGAAATCAACTTAGACTACATCAAGTTATACTAGATAGTTGAGTACCTAACTGGCAATGGAATGTAAATAGTCGAAGTTTAGAGTGCCAATTTGTAAATTTTCTAGAATATTCATCAGAAAATGGTGGATAAATTCATTCTGTACAACTAAAGTGTTAGCCTATAATGTCCCTATTGATGGGACACAGGCCTCTTTTTGGTGAGAAGGAGTGGGTCGTAATCCACCACGCAGGGCCGATCCAGGTTGGTAGATGTCACATGTTATCGAATTTTTGGTTCTAGGACATTCCGGGTTCTTCATGATGTTTGCTTCACCGTTTTGGGAGCAGTAGTGTTGTAATACACAAAGCTACCCTACGCTTGTCTGGGTTCAAACCTACGAAAGTCACGTCAGTCAGTCGTCAGTCACGGCTGTTACCATTGGCCCACCACTGCTCCCTTTTTGAACTGCGAAAGTCATAAATTTGTTTACAAGAACTTTTTCGAAGAATTTTACTTACGCTCTCACCTTTTTTAACTTAGATGTTTCCTGAGTACGAGTTTCCCGACCATTTTAACAGTCGCTACCTGCAGACGTCCTTAGCTTTCGACTCTGGTGCCAGCACGGTTCCTATGAACCATGACGTCAACACCCCAGCTCAAGTTACTGGCCACTTTGGAACTATCAGCTACTCGAAAGCCGCTTCATTCCTCAGAATGACTGCTAACATTATTGGATTGGATACCTTCCAAAAGTCTTGTAAATACTTCTTAATGGACAAGTGAGTATGATTTATATTGAGTAACTTACAAAATTAAATCGCTTCATAGTATTTATCTTCTGTGGAAGACTAGGTATGTATTTATTGTTGTGGCAAGGACATCGACGCGCATCCTGTTACCATGGATTCAGTACATAATTCTGAACCCCATTGCGCTGAAATTTTCCTCGGTCATTAAAAAAAAAATGAGGTGTGACTGTGTCATTGACACGGCCGTGTGTTGTACAGACGCCAGCATATCAAGCTACTACAATCTGTCAAATTTCTTTAATAGATTTTCAACTTTATCCCTAAAGCATAAGGTTCAATGTTGATTGGGAAAATTTGACACTTTCGGGTAGCTTGATGTGCTGGCGTCTGTACGTGAATACGTGTAGTCGTTTACGTAATGGGGTTGATCCGCTCGGCCGCATTCATTCTTTTACGTTCCCAGCACTGCTTGACTCGATCATATTTGGTACCATTCGATTGCTATCTACGACTCCTACGAAGCACAACTACTACAAAGAGTATCAGTTATGACTCATTAAGGTGCAGCGCAGACGACAGACTATCCGTGACGCACTTTTTAGTCTGTGAAAATAGAACCTATGCAATTATATGCAGTAACGCACACGACGCGCAAAAAGTCCGGCGCACAAAAAATCCGTGTAATTCGGGCAGACCGCGCCGCGCCACGCCGCGCCGCTCCGAAAAGTGTGTGAAAAAAATGGAACGTTTGCTTCAACGCGCGCTAACGCAGACGGCGCACACTTTAGTCGGCAATCTGCATTTGCTAGGGGTGGACGTAACGCACGCGATCTATTATCATGGCGCGATTTAATATCAAAATAATACTTCGCGATCTCTGCACGATTTCCATAGCGTCTACGTCCCTACAGCTCTGCCGACAGAATGATCGAAGATGTGCGTCGTGTGCGTTGAGTCTGTGAAAAATCCGCGACCGACTGCGCGCCATGCAGACTTTTTGTGCGCCGCAGACTCGATCGCACTAAAAGTCTGTCGTCTGCGCTGCACCTAACAGTCTTTAAAAAAAAAAAAAATTGCAGTCTCTACGAGCCTACCGATCAATACGACCTTTTGGAAGCCATGACTAAAGCTATTAAAGAAGACGGCAGCTTGGCTGATTACCCTAACTTCAGCTTTGCGGAGTACTACAGTGTCTGGGTCAATGATCCTGGATATCCTATTTTGGAAGTTACAATCTCTCATTCTACCGGAGAAATGACGCTTACACAGGTTTGTACCTAGCAACATTTGGCTATGATTACGTTTTTTTATCTATTCGTTTTTTGTTTTAAGATGGAGAGACAAAAATTTAAAAGAGTATGCTTAAATGGTTTGATGAATGAAAAGCAACTAACAAAAGATTTTTGCAAGGCTTTTGCAAGTGTTTTATGGGGTTCACACCAGTAAAGATAACTAACTTCCATTGGTTAATTTTAAAACCCCTCCTTAGTGCAGTGCTGGCCTCCGTTCTATAAGAAACTTTGTACGAGATTTTAAGCTTATATAGCCAGCGATGTAGGCTTGGGTTTGTCTGTCAGTGAATTTAAGATTTTTATGAATAAAATGGTAATATTTAATACCGTATAAAAGGAGATTTGGAGCTAATTTTTCAATCGACAGATAATTATTATTCGTGGAATAAAATTGACGTCTCACAGTTTGTGTATGGAAGAACTGTCAAAAATAAAATAATTCCTCCAATAATAATATAATAAAATAATAATAACAAATATAATAAAATAAAAAATATGAAATAATAATAAATATAAAAAAAACAAATAAAAAATAATAAATATAATATAATATCTATGTATCATGTTACGCATGTTTAAACAAATAAAAGCATCTTTATCTTTATCCTCCGATAAAATTATCTAGAGTTGGAAAAATCAGCTATTAGTCATGTAAAGTCTAATATTTTAGATAAACAACAGTTGAGCAACAGTTGCTAAAAGTTGTTGCAATTATAAAATAATGTTAAAATTAACTTTTCCGGGCAGTAACACTTCATTTGTTTTACAGCGCCAAAAAACTGTTACTTGAACAGCAGTGCTATTCTGTAAAAATCTCACCGTGAAAATTAAGGTCAAGTGAGCTATCATTCCACCTAATGTTAGGGATTGCCTCCATTGATAGTTCACATCACGCTCACTTCACCTATGTCACGGTGATATTTTTAGAGAATCGATAAGCAGTACTGCGCTGCCTTAGTTTTCCTTGAATATGATATCTAAACGTCACGTAAATTAGAACGACTTCAAAATCTAAAATACTCGCTTCGCATTATAACATCAATTACTTAGTTTAAAAACTGTATTCATATCTATGGCGGATATTAATTGTGCTTGTCGCAAAAAACCAAAATGCTATATATATCATCATTTATTTCAAGTTTCTCAGACTCATAAACTTAAATCATCATACAGACACAGTCACATTACACAAATCAAGCACAGCTAAACATAGAAATCATTAAAAACAACACATAGGTACACAACACATATCACAATTATATTGAATTGACTTATTAGACCAGTCACATTACCCGCGATCAATATGTAACCTACAGCAGTGATTAATGTAGGCGCAATCGACCCTTTCCGCGAGCGTGGCCAGCATGCTGTTGGAGCTCCCCCGCACTCGCCGAACCAGCGAGGTGGCTCTCTTGCGCATTGTTGCATAAAAGTAATCTACGCGCGCCTCCGCAAACATTGTCGAAGCGCTGCAGTAACGAGGGAGACCCAACAACATCCTGAACGCATTCATTTTTATGGTAGTTGTATAATCGATTAAAACTTATTTGATTTTACATTACGTTCACGTCGCCCGTTCATTCTCTTGCATGATGAGAGAAGATTAGTCTCTAGGCTAGCCATTCTCTCATCAAGTGCACCTACTCAGCTATTAACATTTTGCCATGCGTTAAGCTTGCTCAATAACCCTCTGCGCTCCCATAGGCTGTCATTAATTACCTGAAGCAACGTTTGACTAATAATTTCAACAACTTTTAGGAACGTTTCTTCCTGAGCCCCAACAGAGACCCCGATCCAACGATATACCCCATCCCGATTACGTTCTCGACGAGGAGTAACAGCAACTTTAACAATTTGAAACCCGTTCGTATGATGACTCAGCAAAGTGAGATGATCACAAAGAATTCCGGGGAAGAGTGGGTGATATTCAACAACCTACAACAAGGTATGTGGTTTATAAGTATTTCTTAGTACATAGTATTACTTTTATTAGTATTTCTACGTACTTAGTAGAGTTCTTTTTGAAGGAGCTCGTCCGGCGAAGTACTACAGCCGTACAGGTTTACCAGAAAATGTATGTGCTTCGGTAATTTTCATGCTCAAGACAGAGTAGTTGAATGGAGAAACGGAGGCCTCCCTTTCGCCTTTCCACTCCTCTGTCTTGAGCTAGTGTGGACCAATTCAGTCTGTAGACATCAAGCTCGTCCGCCATTTTCTCCTGAGTCTGATTGGTAATTAATTCATTTAAAACGATAATTTTGTTTCAGGACACTACAGAGTTAATTACGATGCTAGAAGTTGGACTTTGATTAGTGAAGCCCTACACAATGATCCAGAATCAATTCACTATTTAAACAGAGCACAGGTAAGTACCTACGTACCTACTGGAGATTTTATTTATGTAACCATTTATGTACAGATATATACAACGTGTAACGTTTATTTATTTATTTATTTATGGGACAAGAAAACAGTTACATGTTAAGGTTTAACGTTAAATGCGCAAAACCTGAAAATAGTTTGTTCATAATTGACTTTTATAATTAAGTATATATATTATATATCTACACTTATATAATTATATATATATAATTATAATATATAACATAAGTTTTGATATACTTAGGTTTTTTTTTTCAAAAATGATGTATTTTGCAACACTATCCGCCGATTGAGCCAAAGAAAGTTAGGTCTTATATTAAGGCAATAAGATTCAATTTTGAATGCATAAAGCAATGTTAAGATCAACACGATTTACTTAATAAAAATAGCTTTAAAAAAATACATAGTTTTGTTCATTGTACGAGTATTATGCTTTTAACTTAATGCTCTAATTTGGGTGTATGAGGTTTTGCGCATTTAACGTTACACGTTGTAGACAAGCCGAAAAGAACAGACAATACGTACCTTAAAGGTGATGCTTATTTCTAAAGAAATCTCTTCCAGCATACCTGTGGTATGAAAAAAGATTATGAGATGTACACAACGTATGTAAGAGTAGAAAGAAAATAACATACAGTGGCCTCCAAAAATAAGTTGACTTTTGTTCACTTCAGCTGTGATGCTAAATTTATGATTTAAAATAAAAAAATAATCAGATTATCCTGAGGGATTATTTTATAATTTTTTATGATGAGACATAGGTTGAATTAGTCAATAAAAACGTTATAGTACGGTCAAATATTTAGGATTAGAATCATTATAATGGTGTGTCAAAGCAGAGGAAAAATGTCAACTAACTTTTGGAGGCCCCTGTACATAAAAATCTCAAACAATTCAAACAAATAATATGAGAATATACTTACATAGATACATACATGTATGTTATTTTGACATTCCTTATTAATACTGACACGGCTTTTATAATTGTACTACAAAACAAAGCAGTAAAAAAAACTACATTCGAATTCAGGATGGAAAAATCTAAAAATAATAATAATACATTTATTTGACACTAGCGGCCTCTCCCGGCTTCGCACGGGTGGACATTTTTTTTTCTTGTAATTAAAAAAGCCTATATTAATCAGTGATAATGTAGCATTCAAATAGTGAAAGAATTTTTAAAATCGGTCCAGTACTTTTTGAGCCAATTCGTTACAAACATACATACAAATCTTTCCTCTTTATAATATTATAGTATAGATAAAAAGGTACACAGAACTAGACTGACACTTAATGCAAGCATGCGAATAGCCTGCTACAAAATAAATGATCAATGACCGTGCTAGGCAAAATCTGTGTTACGGGGGTGGTGGTATATTTTTTTTTGGGGCCAATAATTTTGAAATGTTGTAAAATTGTTGTAGGTCGTCGACGATGTATTCGCTCTGATGAGATCTGAAAGAATGGAATTTGTCACCGGATTCGACATCCTGAGGTTCCTGGCCAAAGAGACCAACTTCCACGTTTGGGACCCAGCTATCAGTGGCTTCACCTGGTTCAGGAACAGACTGAGGCACTTGCCTGAGCACCAAGCTGAGTTTGATGTGAGTGACATTTTACAGCAACGTTTTACAGTCAAAAGTCTGTAATGTCTTGGAAGTTATTGTTAATCAAATTGACTACCAACTTAAATTGTCCATATATTCAAATCATAGATATTTTTCTTTGAAAGTTGTATGAAAAGGCTGTAACACGGCAAATTGACGGAGTGTGTCAATTTGATTAACGACAAATTTCTCTGACTTTTTGACTAGCGGCCCGTCCGGCTTCGCACGGGTGGACATTTATTTTTTAAACATTTTATTTTTTTCTTGCAATTAAAAAACTTATATGAATCAGTGATAATGTAGCATTCAAAAGGTGAAAGAATTTTTAAAATCGGTCAAGTACTTTTTGAGCCAATTCGTTACAAATATACTTACATACAAATATTTCCTCTTTATAATATTAAGTATAGATATAGACTAGTGTAGATAGATATACAAGTATAGATAATGTTCTTGCTTATTGTCACAACTGATTCAAGTATAGTTCATGCTGTGGTAGAAAAAAAAAATTAGAGAGCATTTCTGCAAGCTGCAATACCAGTTGAAGAGGACGGCATTGTTAATTCATTTGGCGCAGCTGTACTTGTTTGGGTCATATTTTACTTCCATAACCCTACAACCCATAACCAGTATAACGTTCCTACTGCTGGGACACTGGCTTCCTCTCAGTGAGAGGGAGTGGGCCGTAATCCACCATGCGGGTCCAGTGCTGGGTGGTAGATGTCACAAGTTTACGAATTTTTTGGGTTCCCTTACTTACACCCCCATCCATTACATGAAGTCCTATAATTTTATTTTTATTAACTCTATAGAGGTGTGGAGGATCCTCCGACCCGACGGGTGTTGTGTCTGGTGGGCAACTGCCCGATGATTCATGTCGGGCCGTTGTATAACTGCTAGTTGTGCAGTAACTCTGCTTGCGAGATGCAGGATTTTGCGTGACATCAGTATAACGCGTTGTTCGCATGTGGCGTTGTAGATACCGTTACAACTCCTTTAATACGTCTCTTGTACCCTTTCCAAAATCCAACTTTAAAAAAATACTCCTTGATTCCAGGAAATCATCTTAGGTCTGATGGAGCACGCTATCACTACCCTAGGATTCGAGCCTACTGCCAACGAGACCCCTACCACTAGCATGGCAAGACAGGCCATTCTACACTTCGCTTGCACTCTTGGCCATCAGAAGTGTAACCAAGATTCCTGGGACCGCTTCGTTGACTTGAGAGATAATCAAGTGCCGTGAGTGTTTTGATAAAGTTATGTACGGTCACCTTACGTACCTACCAAAAGAGACTAAAATTGGTCTCTTTTGGTCTTTGTCACATTTTATATATAACTAGCTTTTGCCCGCGACTTCGTCCGCGTGGGTTTCGTACTTTCCTCAAATAAATTGAACACCCTCTCCACCTCTCCCTGAAAGGTATTTCGAAAATTATTGATTACGATCTTTATACTTACTTTATTTAAAGAAATAAGTATTCGGGCCAATATTTTAGTTAAACTACCTAAGATGTTTCAAATAAACTATTCTCCCTTTTCATCACGACAGCTCTTGTTTTTGCATTTGGTACGTTTCCATTTTTATGATATAAAGATTATTTATACCCATTTTCGTGTTAATGGAAGTTGGAGTTTCTACTCCTTAAACTTTATTACCCTTTTCTACCCCGGTAGGAGTAGAATAAGTAAAACCCTAAAACTCATACTTTTTTATTTTAAGTAAGTAAGTAGTAAACCCCTAAAAGTGACAATCTTTATTATTTACTGAGGCAAATGTTGAAAAGTTTCAAGTTTCTTAACCAAAGGAATAAGACCACATTTTCACCTTCACAGTTTTTATCCCCATAGGGGCGAAATATTGAAAACATGTATGGGACGTTTTCCATATCTTGACTCAAAGATTATTTATACCAATTTCCCATTGACTCAAGCCACGCAATAAAATACTCCTCTGTGATATGGACTACCCCCGTTTACCCCGTTAGGGTTAGATTTTCGAAAAACCCAGTCACACTTTTTTATTAATTTTGGTCTTAAGTATACATACTGAGTTCCGAGTTTATATTATTGGACCGCGCGATAAAATTCTTCCATAAACTGACACCCTCAATCTCCCTTTAGAGCAGAAAAACATAAAATGACAAACTATAATTTACTAAGATAAGTATTTGTGCCAAGTTTGAAGCTTAAATTTATCCATACCATTTTTTTGGAGTAAAGCAAGCTACGCACTATAATACCGGCCTTAAAAATCGAATTACCACTTTTTTACCCGTCAGGGATCTACTTTCGAAAGACCCATTTCTTATTACTTACAACAAATATTCCTTCCAAGTTTCAAGTTTATTAACCAAATGAATAAGATTTTTCGTATAAAGTTTTTCCCCACTTTTCACCCCACACAGGAGGGAATTTTGAAAAAATGTTTGGGATGTGTTCATAACTTGACTCAAAGATTATTTCTAACAATTGTCGAGTTAATCAAGCCACGCAGTAAAATGGAAAATTAACTACTCCTTTTCACCCCGTCAGAGGTAGATTTTCGCAAAACCCTGATACATGTTATTCTTTACTTTTGGTCTTAAGTATAAATACTGAGTTTCGACTTAATCGGACCGCACGTTAAAATTCTTCCATACAAATTTTGACACCCCCTAATAGCCCTTTAGGGGGTAGTTTAGAAAAACAACAAATGCCAAACTTTATGATTTACTTAGATAAGTATTCGTGCCAAGTTTCAAGTTTATTAACCCAAGGAATAAGATTTTTCATATAAGCAGTATCCCCACTTTTCACCCCCACAGGGGTGGAATTTTGAAAAACCGTTTGGAATGTGTTCATTACTTGACTCACAGATTATTTATACCAATTTTCGAGTTAATTAAGCCAGGCAGTAAAATTTGCCCTGTAAAATTAACTACCCCTTTTCTCCCCGTTAGGGGTATATTTTCGAAAAACCCTGATACACGTAATTCTTTATTTTTGGTATTAAGTATAAATACTGAGTTTTGAGTTAATCGGACCGCGCGTTAAAATTCTTCCACACTTATTTTGACACCCCCCAATCCCCTGTTAAGGGGTAGTTTAGAAAAACAACAAATGCCAAACTTTATGATTTATTTAGATAAGTATTCGTGCCAAGTTTCAAGTTTATTAACCCAAGGAATAAGATTTTTCATATAAGCTGTATCCCCACTTTTCACCCCCACAGGGGTGGAATTTTGAAAAATCGTTTGGAATGTGTTCATTACTTGACTCACAGATTATTTATACCAATTTTTGAGTTAATTAAGCCAGGCAGTAAAATTTGCCCTGTAAAATTAACTACCCCTTTTCTCCCCGTTAGGGGTAGATTTTCGAAAAACCCTGATACACGTGATTCTTTATTTTTTAGTACTAAGTATAAATACTGAGTTTTGATTTAATTGGACCGTGCATTAAAATTCTTCCATACAAATTTTGACACCCCCTCATCCCCCTTTAGAAGGTAGGTTAGAAAAACAAAAAGACCAATTTTCATAATTTACTTAGGAAAGTATTCGTGCCAAGTTTCAAGTTTATTAACTTAAGGAATAAGATTTTCCATACAAACTTTCATCCCCTATTTAACTCCCTTAGGGGTTGAATTTCAAAAATTCCTTCCTTATTACATTACATTACATTATAAAAGGAACCTCTGTGCAAAATTTCAGCTTTCTAGGTCCAGGAGTTTGGGCTGGGCGTTGATGAGTCAGTCAATCAGTCAGACAGTCAGTCAGTCAGGACTTGTCTTTTTATATATATAGATATATTCTCCCGACCGATAAACACTTTTAGATAAAAGGACATTTTGAGAAAGGACATTTGGAGAAAAGCACCTTTTGAGACAGAACATTTGGCAAAAAGGAGATTATGCGCTGAGACGAACGGCTTTACGTGCTGTCCGAGGCACAGGGTATCACACCACCAACTTCCAAACTCCGGGTTGTTACTGAGACATTTCTAATGGGAAAACCCAATAACACTCTTTTTGACCCGGGAATCGAACCCGGGGCCCCACGCTCAGCAGTCGCGCTTGCGCCCAAAGTTCAGGCGAATGCCGCGTGGGATACGGAACGAAATTTGCTCACGCCGATTGTATTAACTTTTTGGAGCTGTCGTGAGGTGCACTCGTGGGTTGCAGCTGAAAATCAGCGTCAGGTGGCACATCTAGTGTTGTCATCTGACAATATGCTGAGCTGAGGCCCTTTTGGGATTATTATCTTTGTTTTCTGTTTTTATAGTTTTAAGGTGTATTTATTTTGCTGTAATGCCAATAAACGCATTTTTCTTTCTTTCTTTCTTTCACCAATAGTCTCGTAATATCTAAGTTCTTAATCATTAAACAATCGATGTGCGCACTCGCATCATGCATTTCGCATACCAGTTTTGCCTCAGTGTAGCCCGCTCATTCGTTGACTCTTCTATAACGTCATAAGTTTCTAAGTATGACTAAGATTTTCGTAAGACGAAGGTACTAATATTATTCTGATGTTTTGTTATTAGTTTCTCAATTTCTATTAATACATTGATCATATAAAAAAAATGCATGTCAGAGTCTCAATTTCAACAATTCTATTTATTACAGAATCAATGCTCGTGTGCGTCGCAACGTCTACGTAACAGCTATGAGACATGGTGACGAGAATGACTTCGACTATTTGCTAACCCGATTCAGGGAGTCGAACTACGCCAATGATCAACTTGAAATGTTACGAGGAATGGGCGCTGCAAAAGATCCCGTATTGTTGACCAGGTAATATTTATGGCCCTTGTATATCGCAAACTGGATTACGGTGATTAAGTGGGCCCCAAAACGTGGTAGACCGCGTGAAATAAGACTCAATTTACCGTACGCTTACTATGAACAACTTATATGAACGCGTATTATGAAAAACTTTTATTAGGGGACCAAACCTGAAATCGCGAAAAAAAACAGCTGTTCCCTACATTTTGACGAGTTATACGAACATAAATGTAGGGAACACTGTGTTTTTTTTCGTGATTTCAGGTGTGGTCACATAGGAAAAGTTGTTCAAAATGATGAGGACAATGACCTCTTAAGAGGTTTTTAATTTTTTGCAATAACCCTGTATAGATTAAATTATATCCAATGGCCCCGATTCTGTTGTTCACGAACTAAATTAAATTTAAGTTCAGAGCATCTTTTTCTTTATATTTCATTATGAAAAGGACAGAAAATAAATATTAGTTTAGTACTGTCAAATTAGATAATCCATAGACAAGTTTAGACGTGATTAAAAATATGGCTTTTAAAAATACGTCAATTTACGTCAGGCGCCGACTGATTTGACAGGACTAAACTAATATTTATCTTCTGTCCTTTTCTTAATGAAATAGAAAGAAAAAGATGACATTACAATTAAATAAAATGATATGTCAATAGGTATTTGTCCAGTAGATAATACACATCAATTTATGTTGGATCGGACAATCTGTGCGGGATGCATTCATTTTGAGAAAACTTTCACTCTAAAATTAAATTTATTTTCAAGATTTGTATACCTCATTTATACATATAGAAATAGACGTCCACTTAATATTGTTGTGTGACATTTTATTGCAGATACTTACAGCTAACTCTAACCAAAGAAGTGC
This sequence comes from Globia sparganii, assembly GCA_949316385.1. Taxonomy (NCBI): domain Eukaryota; kingdom Metazoa; phylum Arthropoda; class Insecta; order Lepidoptera; family Noctuidae; genus Globia; species Globia sparganii. Next base: position 22,217,413 of record OX438654.1, read on the forward strand.
GGTCCCACGACAAACTTAACTCTTTCAACTATGCTCTGCTCGGCAACCAAGAGAACGTTAAAACCGTATTGGAGTTTGTTAAAACTCATATCAGTGAAATCAGAGAACAGTAAGTATTGCAGTCTTGATTTATGTTTTCTAAAATTATGCTGAAATACGACTATTATGTTATTTAAAACTACATTAGCTAAGGGCCTTAGAGATAGCGCAAAATCACTACACATTGATGTTGAAGTAGCATATATGTCTGCTAAGTAGGAAAAATTGCTTATAGCAGTAGTTAAATGCACGTTTAATGACAATAGTATGCCCGTCACAATATATGCCAAGACTGAATTCTACTGACAGAAAATGTGATTATGCGAAAATGTGTACAATATGGGTACAGACGCCAGCACATCAAGCTACCACAACCTGTCAAATTTCTTTAATAGATTTTCTACTTTATCACTAAAGTATCATGTTCAAAGTTGATTAAGAAAATTTGACAGTTTTGGGTAGCTTGATGTGCTGGCGTTTGTACATCTCTGCCCATTCGGGGATTAAAGGCATGGTTTTATGTTATGTGTTGATTCCAATTTTTATTCTTAATGTTATTTTTATTAATTTTAATTCAGGTACGTTGAAGACTCCCCTGCCAGACCAGTACACAGCGCTCTGTCTAACGTAGCTTCGTACTTGGACGAGCCTGGATTAGTTGAAGTAAGTATAATAGTTTAATCAGTCATTTATTAATCCAGATCATAAAATCCAATTTGTTAGTAATTACATATACCTACATCTTAAACACTAGTGTTATTACATAAATTTGGCAAACTTTCGTAATAATTACTAATAATGTCAAAACAATTAGTAATTCTGGGGTGTAAGGGGGAGTATACAACAACCAGACTTCCCAAACGTCAACCTCACCTGCGCGCGGTACACCCTGCCATTGACAGACGAGGCGCTGGCGACCGACCGATGGCGGTATAACCATCCCACAAGCCAATCTAAATTCTCCAGAGCGATGGCGGGCAGCAGCGTCATCGCTGCGAAAGGATTGGCTCTGCGGTCACCAACCCGCATGCCCAGCGTGGTGACTATGGGCATTTAACCTCCCACATGAACAAAGTGCCAAAACAACGGCCCCCAGTTCCCGGTGGTCCCGTTATTCCTGGTCAAGGTAGCGGTCACGGTAACGGCGGGACGGGGGGTGCAAAGAATCCCCGGGTTACGGCAGGCTACCAACGACGACTATATATGGCTACATATAATGGACGTTCGATGAGGCTGGACCATCACCTTGCCGAACTTGAGGTAGAGTTAGGTCGCATTAACTGGCATATACTGGGGTTATCTGAAGTCCGAAGACAGGGGGAGGACACGATAACCCTGAAGTCAGGCCATCTATTCTACTTCCGCGAAGGTGATCACCTCTCCCAAGGCAGTGTTGGCTTTCTAGTCAACAAGGAACTCACTAGCAGCGTTGTGGAAATCAGTAGTGTGTCGACACGGGTAGCGTACCTTGTGCTGAAACTCACCGACAGGTACCACCTGAAAGTGATCCAGGTATATGCGCCGACTTCGATATGCTCTGACGAGACAACGGAGGCCATGTACGAGGATATTGCCAAGGCAATGTACAGTACGAAAAAGGCCCACTACAACGTTGTTATGGGGGACTTCAATGCCAAAGTGGGAGTACAAGAACCCGGCGAATCGAAAGTCGGACTGTTCGGTTTGGGGCGTAGAAATCACAGGGGGCAAATACTGGTCAATTTTTTGGAGTCGCAGGGGCTCTTCTTAATGAATTCGTTTTTCAAAAAGAAACCCCAAAGGAAGTGGACCTGGCAAAGCCCCGATAACGTGACAAGGAACGAGATAGACTTCATCATGACGGATAGGAAGCATATATTTAGAGATATCTCCGTGATTACTAGGTTTAATACCGGAAGCGATCACAGGCTTGTCCAAGGCACTCTAAATATCAATTTTCGTGCTGAGAGACTCCGATTCGAAATCGATTCGCCCTGTTGGAAACCACAGGCACTATTGACGAGAAAGCTGACGAGGTGGTCAAAGCACTACGCGACTTGTCCCGCAGAGTTTTCCCGTCGCAACGAAAAAGTAAGGTGTCCAAACTTTCCTCGGAAACTCTCGGACTTATGAGGGAAAGACGACAATTGGCATCTATGCAGCCGTCTTCGTCAGATAAGAGGGCCTTAAACCTAAAAATTAGGAAGCTGACGCGACGCGACCTCCGGTGCTCCAACACCCGCGACATCAAGGTCGCGATTGAGCAGAACCGAGGGTCGAAAGTGTTCGCCCAGCAATTAGGGAGGCCCCATCTGACGAAACTAAGAACTGCAGATGGCAGAACCACCGTGACTTCGAAGTCCGAGATACTCGAGGAAGTCGAGGATTTTTACGGGCACCTATACTCTACGCAGACGGTGAAGCCAGCAAAACATAGTGCAGATGACCATCGAGCCGAATTAATGCGCCACTACACGGAGGACATCCCGGATATAGACCAGTGCGAGATTAGGGCGGCCCTCGAGCAGCTAAAGAACAACAAGGCACCTGGGGATGACGGAATAACGACAGAGCTCCTCAAAGCGGGCGGGGCTCCAGTCCTGAGAGAGCTAGCGAGTGACTTTAACTCCGTCATCCAAGAGGGTACGACGCCCGAGGCGTGGAGCAAAGGTGCGGTGGTTCTGTTCTTCAAAAAAGGTGACAAATCTTTGCTGAAGAACTATAGACCCATCTCACTTCTGAGCCACGTATACAAGCTGTTCTCGAGGGTCGTCACGAACCGTCTCGCCAGGAGACTTGACGAATTCCAGCCGCCAGAACAATCCGGTTTTCGAAAAGGCTTCAGCACCGTAGACCACATCCATACTGTTCGGCAAATTGTACAGAAGACCGAGGAGTACAATCAGCTGCTGTGTATGGCATTTGTGGACTACGAGAAAGCCTTCGACTCTATCGAAATATGGGCAGTTCTGGCCTCTCTGCAACGATGTCGAATTGACTGGTGCTACATCGAAGTGTTGAAATGTTTGTATGACGCTGCCACGATGACTGTCCAGATTCAGGATCAGAAAACCAGACCCATCCGACTGCTTAGGGAAGTGAGACAGGGGGCTGTAATATCCCCTAAGTTGTTCACAAATGCGTTGGAGGACGTCTTCAAGACGCTGGACTGGACTGGACAGGGTATCAATGTGAACGGCGAGTACATTTCACATCTTCGATTTGCCGATGACATCGTCATAATGGCAGAGACGCTGGAACAGCTAGACCAAATTCTGCACAGCCTAAATGCAGCCTCTAGGGGGGTTGGCCTCGGCATGAATTTGGACAAGACGAAAGTCATGTACAATGCGCACGTCTTGCCGAGTCCAATTCACATCGAAGGGTCGCTTCTCGAAGTTGTGAAGGATTATGTCTACCTAGGGCAAGTAATCCAGCTCGGTAGACACAACTTTGAGAAAGAAGCCGACAGAAGGATCCGTTTGGGTTGGGCAGCATTTGGAAAACTTCGTCAAGTCTTCTCGTCGCCTATCCCGCAGTGTTTGAAGACTAAAGTCTTCAACCAGTGCGTCCTGCCCATCATGACATATGGTGCTGAAACGTGGACACTGACGGTCGGGCTAGTCCACAAATTCAAGGTCGCCCAGCGCGCTATGGAGCGAGCTATGCTCGGAGTTTCTTTGAATGATAAAATCAGGAATGAACTTATTCGGAAAAGAACCGGAGTTATCGGCATAGCTTGCAGAGTGAGTAAACTGAAGTGGCAGTGGGCTGGCCATGTTTGTCGAAGGACCGATGGCCGGTAGAGCAGACGAGTCCTTGAGTGGAGACCGCGTATCGGCAAGCGTAGTGTAGGACGTCTCCCAGCTAGATGGACGGACGACCTAAAGAAAGTGGCTGGAACGGACTGGATGAGGAAGGCGGAGGACAGGGTGTTGTGGCGCAGCCTGGGAGAGGCCTATGTCCAGCAGTGGACTGCGATAGGCTGAGTTGATTGAATTAGTAATTCTATGAAAATCACTAATAATAATGTCAAGATCACCATTACTAATATCAAAATCAACATTAATAATGTCAAAACCATCATTAATTACGTCAAAATCATTAATAATCAAAAACGAAATAGGTACCTACAAGAACAACATTATAGCGTTATTTCAAGGCACGATTTGAAGGCAATACTTGATGTCTTAATGTTCACAATCTTCATCATTATTTCAGCCGTAAGACATTTGCTGGATGAAGGCCTCGACAAAGCGCATGTCTTCTTTAAGCTAATGAATGATAAACAAGCCTATGACAAAATAGAATAAAATACTCTTTATTATGTACAGACGCCAGCTCATCAAGCTACCCGAAACTGTCAAATTTTCCCAATCAACTTTGAACCTTATACTTTAGCAATAAGTTGAAATCTATAATGGAAATTTGATGGAGACGCATTGCTATCCCAGAGAAAAAGCTGGCACCCATCCCCACTCAAACAGAAACAGAAACGCTGCTTGACGTCGGTGTCATTGGTTCCTTATTTTTTTGACACCGACTTCCGAAATTAAAGTTATTTTTCACTTTGTAGTGTCTTTTTCGGAAGTCGGTTGTTTTTTTTTTTGTAGTTTTAATTTTTTACTTTTTAGTGTTGTAGGTACCTATCCCACAGAAATTCATATAACACTACTTGCTATGTAAATATATAACAAGAAGCTAAACTAAGTGGAAAAAATTCCTATTATTGAAGGTAACTCAAAAACTACCCGAGCAAAATTTCGGAATAACCTTCTTTCGAAAAAAAAATAAAATTTTGCAAATCCGTCTATATATATAATATATAGACGGATTTGCAAACTTCTTATGACGGAGTTATGCCCGAACATACATAAAAAAAACTTCCGAATTGAGAACCTCCTCCTTTTTTGAAGTCGGTTAAAAATATTACATAACGTGAAAAAATTACTAAGCGAGCAGGGATGTGAGCACTATGACATTTGACATTTTGACAGTCATCTAAGGTGCACTGCCCATATATTGATTTCTCAATATACGTCATGACTGTTCCTTCTATTGGTATTCTATAGATTATATTTTTATTATTCGTTTAGTCCAAAGTAGGTACACTTATGTCATCATTGATATCCTACTGTAGTTTCTTTATCTATAAAGGTAATCAGGATATTACTAAATTATCATAGATCCGTAAGCTTATGAATATAAATGACTCAATATTATGAGTCTCCAATACTTATCTGTTCTAACAGATTATAAATACAGAGGCCTATTCTCCGTAGGAAACGACCAATTGGAACCGTGCACCTAGCTTCTGACGTTTCATAAGTGCCTTTGTAGGCTTATGTGAAATATAATATTTTGTTTTTTTATTACAATTTATAAAATAAACTTTATTATAACAGAACAAAACCTCAGTAGCAATCGCTTTCATTTTGACAGTTCAACAACATTCATTGCGTTATTTACGTTGTTTAGCAGACAAATTTTTGAACATAGGGATCAATGAATTAGAAATATCCTTCAAAATGATTCAGATTATGATTACACAATTAGGGTGCTGTTGAATGAAATAATGCAGCCGAGGTTAAAATGATTGACAGGTAAATTAGGATCTAACCATCTATTTCCATTATACTTTTGACCAGACCAACATTCCGCATTTAGAACTAGATTCGACTTAGTCGCAAAACGTCTCTTTCGCAAAATGTCTACTGGTTAAAAATCTCTCTTTCTCATAATGCCTCTTTCGCAAAATATCGGGTTAGTAACTTAGAATAAAATTTTGCCAGGTTTAAAAAAAGGTTGTTTTTTTCCAATATCTTATTATTTAATAAGTTTTACAATTTATTAATTAACAACATTTAATAAAAAATTGGAAAAAACAACCTTTTTTTAAACCTGGCAAAATTTTATTCTAAGTTAATAACGCGACATTTTGCGAAAGAGACATTCTGTGAAAGAGGCATTGTGAGAAAGCACGTTTTGAGAAAGATTCATTCTGCGAAAGCGACATTATGAGAAAGAGGCATTTTACGACCAGTAGACATTTTGCGAAACAGTCGTTTTGCAACTAAGTCGAATCTAGTTCGAAATGCGTTATGTTGGTCTGGTCAAAAGTATAATGGAAATAGATGGTTAGATCCTAATTTACCTGTCAATTATTTTAACCTCGGCTGCATTATTTCATTTCATTATTTTGAAGAATAACGATAGAGGAATATTTTTCCTAAGGGATGCTGCTGAGTACGAGGCCCTGGGTTCAAGGTCAGGTTAAGGGCCTATACTACCTCAAATGGCTTAGCATGATCCTCCGTTATGTCGAAAATACTGCAGCATTAATTTTGAAATAAATATATGGTATAGTTGAGGATTAATGCTAGGTCTTATGTTAGACGAAAACACGATTTCATGTTTTCTCGATAGAAAAAAATTCCAAAGAAAATACTTCAAATTAGATCATGAAACTTTGTATACTAACCGAAATAACTATAAAGCAGGTCTTATGTTATTGACTTTTTTTTTAATTACCATTATTTTTACCGTAAAAAGCAAATACCTAAACTATTTGCGCTGCCTGCCGCCTAGCACCGCACTCTGTCTCGCTCTCACTCAGTCCGCGAGCAGTATAGTGCGAACGAGATAAAGAGTGAATTTTAGCTGAGGTAGTGTAGGCTCTTAAGTAGTAGTAGTAGAAATGTGGGTGTTCTTTAATCGTATACACCTCTGTGTAATCCTTCGAAGAAACTTACGTTATGTTACCTACGTTAATGTTTTCCAAGAACTGTGTATAAATTACTTCTTGTCTTGTCTACTTATCTTACTTTTTTATACCTAAAGTTGTTTTATAGGGTTCTGTACCTCAAAAGGAAAAAACGGATCCCTTATAGGATCACTTTGTTGTCTGTCCGTCCGTCTGTCTGTCAAGACCCTTTATCTCGAGATCGCGTGGAGGTATCGAGTTAAAATGAAAAATAGGTACTCAGATCTACAGTCCTTTGAAGCTGTGAAATAATCAAACTTCTAAGTTAACATAAAAAAAAGATACGGCCGTTTATGCCGCAAAAAACGTATATTTCGACACTCTCAAGGGAATCAAAATGCTTTCAAGGTGCTTTCCGTTGACCTAGAATCATGAAATTTGGCAAGAAGCAATGTCATATAGCACAAGTAAAGGAAAAAATCTGAAAACCGTAAATTTCGCACCTTTAAAGTAAAACCGTTACTAAACGAAATTATAAAATTTTACAGGAGAGCCAATATTAGAAAAAAGTTTTTTGTCAATAAAATCTGAGTGCAGGGTTCTTTATGACATTTAATGAGGTCTTATTGTAACAACATTTTACAAAAATGACAAGTTTATGTTGCAGTTTACTATATTTTAAATAGATGGCATTGATAACTCAATTCATGAAAATTTTCGTTTAGTAACGGTTTTACTTTAAAGGTGCGATTTGTAGTTACATACCTACAAAGGAGATCCGCAAACAGTCCTAATAACTTAGGCCTCAATAAACAAAAATGAAATAATTTGGGTTTTCAAGGAGTAATATTAGTCTATAGTCCTGTGTAATTAGTTTTTTGATATAACATGGGATATGAAGATTAAAAAAAAAAAAACTATTCCAGACAGTAGTCAATAAATCCCATTAACATTTGTTCCCGCTCTTTTATTAAGTTATGAGTTTTAGTGATTTTAATATGAGGTGAAACTGTCGGTCACAAAGGCAGTTACAATTGTCCAAAAACACAGCAAGGGTCGGTAATTAAAGGTAGCACACAAAATAAACATATAACGTAAGTCCACAATACGAGCAAGAAACGTTAGAACGCTATCCGGTAATCTGTTGTTGACAACCGATTGATTGACAAGTGACAGCCGTATCGAGTGTTGCAGTTCGAAAAAATGCAAATCGATTTTTCTATAAAATCATTAAAATAACATAACAACAAAAAATACTTTATCTTTAATCATTGTTTCGCAATAAACTCATAAAATCCTTTTTTAAGTGAAAAGAAATATAAATCGAACATTATATAACAAATATTTTAATGGGAAAAACATTTTTATTTAAAAATGGCATAATATGGCAACATCAGTTGTTATTAAAAGAACTGCAACGCGAGAAATACATCAACTGACTTTTCTTTTTTTATTAATTCCTTTTTCCTACGTTTTTTTAGGAAATGATAAATTAAAGTAGGACTTTTAATTATTTAAATATTTTTTCGAATGATCTAATACTTTGTCTATCGAGGCCAGGAATCGCCGATCTCCTTTGTACGGCACCCTCGGCGCGCGAGTCCTACTCGCACTTTTTTTTATATCTCTATATATTTTTGTCATTCATGTTTAATATTCAGTTTGTGTAATAAATACTTTTTCTTTTTTACAGTACGAGGATTGGCTTCGCTCATCGCAATCGGGCATACCTCAATACGCTTCTGTACTTAGCGCTATCACCTCTGCTCGGAATAACATAGCATGGGGCACGGCAAATTCCGAACTCCTCATCAAAGCAGCCAGGGGAAGCGCGACCATGGCTGCGACTACGTTTGCCATGATAGTTATTATGGCTTTTATCGTTTTGGTTGTTTGATTGTTTTAGATTTAAGCTACGTTGTTAATATATTTATTGAATTAAATACGACGTTTTATAATAGTTTTTTTTTTTATTATACTACTAGCTGTTGCCCGTGAATTCGTCTGCGATCCAGGATGAGAAGTAGCCTATGTCCTTCTCCAGATCATGGTCTACCCACGTGCCAAATTTCATCCAAATCCGTTCTGCCGTTTTAGCATGAAAGCGTAACAAACAAACAAAAAAAGTTACTTTCGCATTTGTAATATTAGTTAGGATTTGTCTAGTTAAATTAAAATTTAACATTCTATCTAGCTGAATTTTAGTAAATATTATTCATATATGTTTCTTTTGTTTCTTACTGTTACTTTAAGAAATAGAAGGTATCTAAGTACCTACCTATTTTATAATGTATCTGACAGATTTCTATAAATATTGGCATATGGGGCAATAAAAGCAGATAACCAATGTAGCTACAGGAAAACGCCGGGGCAGCGGGATTGTCCGAAAGGGTTACCGCTACCCCGGAACACAAAGGGCTAAGGAAGGAACACGGGTGGGTTTTAGTCAGTAAGAGTCTGACACTCCCTTCTGCTCCACCCAGAGTGGGAGGGGGTCATTTGATGATTTCCCATCCACAAAAAAAAAAAAAAAAGCTACAGGAAAACGGTCTTAGAAATCTGTCCTTATTTTTTGAGAAATTATGATCCCCATTTTAACCCACATGTTGTGAAAAAAAAAGTCTCATTTCTTATCAAAACCTCTATCAGACCAACAGCCTGAGGTTTGAGTACCTACTAGAAAAATTAGAAATCACAAAAAACTTTTCCCGTACATTTCGTAGGAAATAAGAATCCCAACTTACTTTTTTCTATGGACAGACTTGAAAACGTTTATTTACTATGAAAACAGAATTAACATAGGTTGTCCTTCAATAGTTTAGAATGACTTGTTTGGGAACAGTTTTCTGCGAGTTCTGTTTTTTGTAGTGGTCAGTCCATCATGAAAAAAGAATTTGGAATCTCATTTCCTACGAAATGTATGGGAAAAGTTTTTTTGCGATTTCTTACTTTTCTAGTACTCAAACCTTAGTTGGTCCAATAGAGTTTTTTATCCTTATAAGAAACAAGATTGATTGGCATTGAAAAAAGTTTTTTGTGATAATGGCCCATTTTCTTGCTTGCTTATTTTTTTTTAATCTAAGAGTGGCGATCTAAATTTCTCAAAAAAATTATGACAGTTTGCTAAAACCGTTTTTCTAGTGCAACGTCTCAAAAATCCTTCCTGTATATTACGTACAGTCAGCATCAAAAGTCGATGATCACATTCAGATTTTCAAAATCATTGTACACTATATCACCCATAAATCGCTCAACAAGAAAGGGCGCCAGTATTTAATGAACATCATCAAAGTTCAAAATTAACTGAACATTACTCGTCAAAGGTCACTGAACACCATTTTGTCAAAAATTGCTGATCGTTATAATATCCGAAAACATCATAACATTCAGTTTGACAAAAGTCACTGAACAATCTTGTTTTGGCTATCTAGTGTAATCACGGAAACGTTCAAAAATAACTTAACATCATAAATAACAAAAGTTACTGAACAATATAAAATGCTTATTTTAATTATCTAGTGTAATCCCGGCAAGGTCCAAAAATAACTTGACATCATAATAACAAAAGTTACTGAACATTACTTTGTTTCGGATACGTAGCGTGTAAACTTATACTATCAAAAGTAGCTGAACTGCAAACTAAAAAAGTGCTCGTTACTATCTTCAGAGTTATAAATCCAATCTTGTCATATCCAAACTAAATCATGTAAAAAAAAAATTTAATGGATGTAAATTTCGAATTTAACTTTCCAAAATAATTTTGTTTTCTCACAACTCAGACTCACTATCAAAAATCGCCCAGATTCTGTTTGAATTTATACCATCAACCATTGAGCTATATAACTAGAGAAGCAAACCTCAATAAAATGTGTCAAAAAAGTGTAGCCACTTTATAAACGCGAAGGCGTAGCTTTGAAACCACTAAACATTTAAAAGTAAACATATATCTGTCTCACTTACACGCGTCGTAAGAATACTACCATCGCTTAGATTAGACAAAGACCACAATATAAACATGCAATGACGGGATGGGGTTGCCTACCCATGCGAAATTTTACCCAACATTTTAAGCCATAAAAAGCGTTTTAGGTTAAGTTAAATTATTTTTAAAATATTTGAATTATGTATTTCATAATGGATGTGTAATAGAAGTTTATAAATAATGAAAATAACTAAGACATTTTCTTTTTGAATATTTTTTCTTTATTATTAATGAAATTGAATGATTTAGTAGGTAGCCAGTCAGTCTCTTTTCTCAGCAATCGGATTATTTCCACCCATTTTTCACGGCGTGCTGCATCTTTAGGCACGTTGTTATTATTAAAAAATATGTAAAATCACTTATTCCATAAATTAAAAACTCCCACTAATGTGGGAAACTAAAACTAAGTTTTTAGTGGTAACACTGAACCCAATTTACAAAATTCTACATTTTATTGCATTTTTACGTTGATATAAACACAGAGACAATTATTATTATTATTAATTTTTGTGTGGAAAGTAATTCCGGTTAATTTATTATGTTTTTGTGATCTTGAATCGCACTCTTTCGCGATATTTTTTGTCGCATGTCACTCGGTTGACTTCGGTTGGCGTCACACAGAGCACTGAACTGACGTTAGCTACGCTGATGGCTGTAGCCATCAGCCTAGTGGCAACGCCTTGGTGCGGTAATTGCTAATCTAGTGTAACATATATACCTATCAATGCCATCAACGTAATTAATGATATTTTTAGTTCGATTGAATTGTAACCTTATTCGTAAAGCAATAAGACTCATTTTCAAAAATCACGCAGATTCTGTTCAACTTCAAACCGTCGACTTAGTTTATGATTTTTATAGCACGCTTGAATTAGATCCTAATCTGTATACATATAAGACTCATTTTCAAAATTCACACAAATTTCGTTTTAATTCAATTCTTGTGGTAGTTGTGGGGGTATTTGAAAAACTGTTTACCCTTGAATGTAAAAATAATATTTCTACTTAATTATCATTATTATTATCATCAATTAATTATCATTATTATTTGTTTTAATTCTAAGTAGTTTAAGCCTAATCATATTTGTAATTGATAAAAAATTAAACCTTGTTTTTGTTTATAAAACATTGATTTGATTATGTAAGTTTCAATTTGTTGATTTTTAATAAAAACAAATAATAATTATTAACTGTATTGATTTATCGAACCATTTAATTTAATTTTGTTGATAGTAAATAAAAGGGTGGTGATTTACATGTGCATGTGTCTACTTAATTTATACAGCAAACACATACCTATACCTACCGAAAAAAAATACACACACATATTAAACATAAAAACATTTCATTTTGTTCAGGGACTTTAGGGATAAACGATGGTATGCTATTTTTGTCAAAAATTTGTTCAGAGACTTTAGAGATGAAGAATGTTATGCTTTTTTTTACTATAACTTTGTTTAGCGACTTTTGAAAAGTGATGGTCACCTACTTATGCCCTTTTATGATAATCATTCATTTCTGGCGCTTGTCATGTTGAGCGATATAGGTATAATACGATGTAAAGCGATTTCGAAAATCTAAATGTGGTGATCAACTTTTGATGCTGACTGTACAGGCGCCAGCACATCAAGCTACTACAATCTGTCAAATTTTATAAATATATTTTCAACTTTATCGCTACAGTATAAGGTACAAAATTGATTGGGAAAATTTGACAGTTTCGGGTAGCTTGATGTGCTGGCATCTGTACATACATGCTTGTGGCATTATCTAAGTACGCCTCTGTACATTTATGTGTGCTTAAAGTATAAAATAAACAAATAATAAATAAATATACGAGTACATCAGACATTTTTATTCATAAAATTAAGCATAGGCAACCCTTAACCTGAAAAGAGGTCATTATGCTCATCATTTTTAAACGACTTTTAGGTGCTGTAGAACCAAACCAACAACAAAACTTCTATGTTTGCTACTATATTTGCTTTGTTGAATTTTGTTTGCCCTAAAATATGGCAAGTATGGTTTTGTACAAATGCATAGGAATAACCGCACTTTTTTTATTATGACTTACGGAGCTGAAATGTGGACACTCACGGTACGGCTGGTCCATAAATTCATGGTCGCTCAGCGAACTATGGAACGAGCTATGCTTGGAGTCTCTTTGAGGGGTAGAATACGGAATGAGGTGATCCAACAGATAACCAAAGTTATCGACATAGCTCACAGAATAATCAAGCTGAAGTGGCAATGGGCCGGCCATATGAGCCGTGGAAGCGGTGACCGTTGGGGTAGACGTGTTCTGGAGTGGAGACCGCGAATCGGTAAACGTAAGGTGGGACGCCACCAGGCTCAAAAGTCGTGGCGTCAATCCGCGGGCTGGGTCTAGAGATAGCGCCTCAGAAAACTCAGGCATTATGGTTCGATAAACTGCCGAGGAGCAGAGAGCCACACAGCTCATTGCTCCATATAGGAGATGCGCAAGTCCAGGTGCGGCGATACATAAAGTATCTTGGCCTCACCCTGGACGATCTGTGGGGCGTTGAAGAGCACTTTGAGCGCCTGGTTTCCCGGATCGAAAAGGCAGTGGGTGCTTTGCATAGACTGCTGCCCAATCTCAGGGGACCTCGGGAGGAAGTTCGCCACCTCAACGCGGGTGTCGTGCGATCGATGGTCCTTTACGGGGCGCCTTTTTGGTCATTTAGACTGTCAGGCGTCCGACGCTGCAGGACTAAAGTTAATAGTCTGCAGCGTAAAATGACCATTCGTATCGCACGAGGATACCGACAACTCTCCTGGCGCGCTTTCCACCGCTGGACATCCTGGCGAATATGGTCGCGAAGGTCTACGACCAGATTCGCAATATCCGCCAAAGCGGAAATAGTGTGCCAGTATCAGGTTGTATATTAATTTAAATATGATTCGTGGCCGTAACATATATTTATTTATATATTTATAGCCATAAATACCTTTCTGTAAGTTTATATAACCCTGTTTTTTTTTGTGGGTGGAAAATCATCAAATGACCCCTCTCGCTGAGGGTGGAGCAGGAGGGAGTGTCAGACTCTTACTGACAAAAACCCACCCGTGTTCCTTCCTTAGCCCTTTATGTTCCGGGACAGCGGTAACCCAGCGACAATCCCGCTGCTCCGGCAGGCATATAACCCTGTTGAATGACTGTTTCATGAAATCATGACATTTGAGGACAGTTTTAACTTAAGAGCCTATACTACCTCAGCTAAAATTTACTCTTTATCTCAGTCGCACGATACTGCTCGCGGACTGAGTGAGAGCTAGACAGAGTGCAGTGCTGGGCGGCAGGCAGCGCCAATAGTTTAGGTATTTGCTTTTTACGGTGAAAATAATGGTAATTAAAAAAAAAACATAAGACCTGCAGGGTAATTGCGTAACTCACTATCAGTAGCAATCGGTTCCATTTTGACAGTTCAACAGCATTCATTGCGTTATTTACGTTGTTGAGCAGACACATTTTTCGAACATATGGAGCAATGGATTAGCAATATGCTTCAAAATTATTCAAATTGAGAGTAATAGTGTGTTACGCAATTAGGGTGCTGCTTTATAGTTAGTTCAGTTAGTATGCAAAGTGTCATGATCTAATTTGAAGTATTTTTTGAATACCAGCGGGTTATTGCTCGGTTTAGAGGTAACTTTGGATTTTTGTCTATCTAGAAAATTTTATGGAATCGTGTTTTCGTCTAACATAAGACCTAGCATTAATCCTCAACTATACCATATATTTATTTCAAAATTAATGCTGCAATATTTTCGACATAACGGAGGATCATGCTAAACCATGAGGTAGTATAGGCTCTTAAGGAATTGTATTGCTTATTCTAATGATTATAATACTGTATACTTAGTTGATACGGGCGCGAATCATATTTTATTCAACATGCAACTTGTCACGTTGTAAAATCAAACAAAATTTCCGAATTTTATGCCTTTCGTCATAAAGCCAATGAGTAACATATAGATAAGACCTTTATTAATTGATCAATTAATATGGTACTAGGATATAGTACTGTTGAAATGTTTTCATTGTAAATGTATATATTATTATCAGCTATAACCTAACAACTTCGCTCTTAGCCCTCGCATGATCCTTGTTTTGGTTTTATAGTTTTGCTATTCGATATTGTGTACTTACTTGCTGTAAGTTACCGTATGTAAACAAACACTGAAGTAACTGATTGACCACGTGTTCATATACAGGAACGACACGGACGTGCCGTCGACGCGTCTACGGCTGCTGCCGACAAGCATCGACTGCTGCAGTAGCCTCTAGTCTGCCATTTTCAACATGAATAGAATAGAATACTCTTTATTATGTACACCATATAAATTACAGACATAAATACAGAAGTTTTGCAAAGGGTGACACAATGGGCGGTCTTATCCCTAAAAGCATTCCACTCATTTATATGACAAATAATTCCCAGGCCACAATATCTTTTTTTTTTTTTTTTGAGGATGGGAAATCAAATGAACCCTCCCGCTCTGGGTGGAGCAGAAGGGAGTGTCAGACTCTTACTGACTAAAACCCACCCGTGTTCCTTCCTTAGCCCTTTATGTTCCGGGGTAGCGGTAACCCTTTCGGACAATCCCGCTGCCCAAGCCACAATACATACGTACTGACATACTGACGTATCAATCTTCGGTTGGATATGTACCTACGTTCTGAGATGTTTGTACCTATGGCATTATGTGTACTTACACCATTTATTTCTTCTGATGTTTAAAGGTTTTCAAACAGATCGTCAGGGGCAAGTTTTTAGTTGTTTTGCTATAGTTTTATCTAATTACTTATCGAAAGATAAAACGTTTTTGGATCAAAAATGTTTATCAAGGTTTGCGACTGATATTGGTACCATAATCCTGATAAAAACAATATAAATAATATTATTATAACTGATTATGACCACCAAAAATTACTAGCTTTGAATTCATTTCGCATGGTGTAACTGTTTAGAAGGTACGTTTTCCTAAGAATTTTATTATGATTTTTTTTAATGCCAAATATTATAATGCAGTGATTTAAAAGCTTGAGATACAAAGTGTTCAGGGCCCCAAATCTGTATTATTCCCGTGAAATCTCACCACGTGCATACCACGTCAATATCGTGTATTGTTAACGGCAAGGAATTGAAATGCCAAACGTACGGACAACACGTATTTTGCAAATTCAAACTACGCCACTGTGTATGAGAATACCTTATTATCAGATGTCGATTAACTAAGGAATTAACTTGGTTTTAAAGTAAGGAACCGTTGAGGGGTCAGAGTGAATTAGGGCCTTGATAGAAAACAAAATTTATACTACGCAGTAACCAAACCAACTCATACATTGTTGCAATGTTATCGTATATGCCACGTATTATATATTATTCAAATATATAATATAATATTCTTGTGTAGTTTTGCGTAAGGCCTAATTCATCGAAATATTGTAAGTTAGATGTCATATAAACTGCGTTTGTACTTATCATTTACCAAACCAAAAAAAAAAAAATTTAAGCTTCATAATGTTTTTTTCGACAGCAGAGTAAATTGTTTTCTTAGATGCATTGATAAGAATTATTAAGATTAACCAATCATTAAATTTCAGCACCATGCGTTACATCAGCCTCCTACTCCTGGCGCTTACCGCTGCCATTAAGGCTGACATTCCTTTGCCATGGGATGTCGAAGAAGCAGAGTCCCGTACCACTGCTGCATCTGATGCCTACCGACTTCCCGAAGACCTGGACCCCATACACTATGACGTAGAAATCACACCTTACTTCATGGATAGTGAAGGCAACCCAATCTTTACTTTTGATGGCATTGTCACAATCACTGTTGAGGTAAGTGTTTAATTACTCTAAATTGTTTAGTCTTACCAACTGGATAATTGCATAATACACTATCAGTAGCAATGGCTTTTATTTTGACAGTTCTACGATATCCATTGCGTTATTTAAGTTGTTGAGCAGACAAATTTTTCGAAGATATGAAGCAATGGATTAGTAATATCTTTCAAAATTATTCAGATTGTGATTGAAAATGTGTTACGCATTAGGTTGCTGGACAATTTTATTAAGATTACCATTTCTCAACAATTAAAAACAAGACAGATTAGTATATTTTTTACAATTTTTTTTATAGTAATTACAAAAATATCCTAATCTATCTAAAGTCACGCCAAGCTTTGCGATTGAAAATAAATAAATACCATTACTATTTTATAGTGTTTGATGTATCTTATAAATGTTGTATTTTTGTGGTGTACAATAAAGTATACATATATAAAAAATACCAAATCGTAGTAGTTAATGTGGTAGGATCAAATAAAAATAACATATTATTTATTTCACAGGTAAAAACAGCTGGCCTCAATGCGCTCATCATTCACGAAAACGTTAGAAGCATTGAAGGGGTAACTCTAACGACCTTATCTGGTCAACTTGTTCCACTGCATGCCACAACTCCATTCGAACGCATTAGAGAATACCACTTCTTGAAAGTCAACTTGCCTGATGAAGCAACCTTGGTCAACGGAGATCAGTATATACTGACTGTGAACTATATCGGTAACATCAATGAGACGCCTCTTTCCAGAGGTGTGTTCCGAGGAAACTATACGGACGATGACGGTCAATTACGGTGAGGACAATATTTTGTTCTGAGTTTTACTGCTTGATATAAAAGAATGCCTAGTTCTCATTTCGTCACTACAATACAATACCTAACCAAAAGTGTAGTTTTGTAACTATTTCGATCCTCAAACTCATCTTGATCGCCGGCGAAACGAGACTAAAATGTATGGACATAAAAATAGTTACAAAACTACACTTTTCTATCGGAAAAATGGTGTAAAGGGCCAAAAAACAGCTGAAATTGTATTCATTCGTTGTTACCATTTGAGAGTCACATTAATTCAAAACAGTTATGAACTAAAAGTAGTGCCAGAAGCCAATTTGTCATCATATTTGAGTTTTTATCGAGATGATAAATGATTTTTATTATTGTTATTTTTCCAGTTGGTACGCGGCCACTCATCTGCAGCCTACTAACTCAAGGCAGGCATTCCCCTGCTTCGATGAACCTGGGTTCAAGTCTACCTTCAAAATCATCATCAACAGACCAGCGACCTTTACTGAAACTTATTCTAACATGCCGTTGGCTGAGAGCACTCTGTGAGTTATTTTTTTACTGAAGGTACATTATACAAGGTGTAACATTATAAACGCAAGTCCTGAAAGTACTTTGTTCATAATTGACTACTGAATCGATTTCAGTAACTTTTAAAATAGGTATTTTTTTAAAAAATATTTATTTTTCCATACTAAGCGCCGATTGAGGTAAATAAAATTAAATCTTATATCAAGGCAATAAGATTAAATTTTAAATGCATAAATTAATGCTAGTGTCAACACGATTTTTATTGACACTAGCATTAATTTAGGCATTTAAACTCACTACTCTTTTTGGGGTGTATGAGGTCTTGCGTTAATTATATTACACCTTGTTTATCTATCCATTCATACATTACATGATGGATGGGTAATACCTAATTCATACTAATTATACAGTGTGTCAGGTTACCCGACATACTTTAAGGGAATGTAGTACCCATAAAAATGAACAACTTTTACTAAAAGACCAACACTGAAATCGAGAAAAAAAACAGCTGTTCCCTACATTTTGTCCAGTTATGCGAACATAAATGTATAGAGCGGCTGTTTTTTTTTCTCAATTTCAGTGTATCTTAGTAAAAGTTGTTCATTTTCATGGGTACTACACTCCCTTAAAGTATGTCCATCGTGTAACCTGACACACTGTATAAATGCGTAAGTAACTCTTTCTGTCTGTCAGTCTCGTATTTAATTCAAATAAAGGTGAAGCTAAGCGCACATTGTAGACGCATCCCGATGCGTCTACAATGTGCGCTTAGCTTTTGTGCGGCCCGCCGCACCGCACTGCAAAGTGTAGTGCAGCTCGCCTGTAGAGTACGATCATCATCAGAGGTCGGAGTAGGTAGATTGATTATTTAAACTTGGGTCAAGATATTATACTATGGACATGCTATTTTATCCATAATGTGCGGGAAATATCGGAAAAAGTTCCGGGATTGGAATTATGGAATAAAATAAAATAAAAAACATACAGATAGGCTAACAAAATCGTTTATTATATGAATGATTGATTGAATTCAATGAACAATTATTTTTAATTAAATAAAAACATAAATAAATTATTTTTAATCCTCATCGGATATAATTTCGTCATACAGGATACTTGCTCGCGGTCCCGACTTAAGAACACTTCTTCCCCAATAGTCATCGGTTCTATACGGGTAATATGGCCGGCCCAGTGCACGATAGCTCATACAAAATGTACGGAGTAGGAGAATTTTTGTAATATGGCCCAGCCCATCGAAATATGCGTCAGACAGCTAAATACTAAAACAACAAACGTTTTGTTTACCGCATCATCATATTGCTTTAACATAAAAATACCACCATTGTGAATTGGTTCCAATAAATACCAATCAATAGATTAATCTCTAGGTATAATAAAGAACACAGCCAGGACTTTCCGTATATTAGATTAAAATTAATTTTCACAAGATAATGAAAGTGTTAAACAATGTAGATGATAACGGATAAGAACACTTTGCGGTAAAACCTTCAACACACTAGATCTAATAACAAATCGGAGAAAAAAACACTATGAACTAAAATTGTTAATATTTCAATAAATAAAATACATGTATAAAAATGACAATTATATTTCAGTACTGATACCGGTCGCTACAAGGAGACCTTCAGGGTAACCCCGAGAATGTCAGCTTACTTGGTCACCTTCCACATCAGCGAAGGCTTCGAAGTGATTGCTGATAACAACGATGTACTAAAGCCATATAGAATTCTGGCCAGACCCAACGCACGTGGTCAAGGAGCCTATGCTTTAGAAGTTGGACCTCCTCTAACAGACTGGCTTAGTGAGTACTTCGGTATCGAGTACTATGAGATGGAAGAGAATATCAAGAACGATCAGATCGCGTCACCTTATTGGGCTTCAGGTGCCACTGAGAACTGGGGATTAGTGACTTACAGGTATTTTTTCAAAATTTAAGTGTTACGGAGACAAATAACAATTGGTGAACTGTTTCTCAGTGTTGTTAGCTGTAATGTAGCACTTGTGGTGACTACTACTAGATGGCGCTATTCTAAATAATGCAACCGATACATTATAAACAGCGATGACACAGTTGGGAAGTGACGACATCCTAGCTTAGTTTAGTGGCGTGGAGTGGCGTCGGGTGTGAAGGTTTAACCTTCAGTTCCATGTTTTTTTTAAAGTGTTATTTCGTATCATAAAGTAAATTTACTGTTTTATTTTAGGGAGCTCCGCCTCTTATACCAAGAGGGTGAAACCAATGCTATAGACAAGTTATCCATTGGTACGATAACTGCTCACGAGCTCGCTCACAAGTGGTTCGGTAACTTGATCACCTGCAGATGGTGGGACAATGTCTGGATCAACGAAGGTTTCGCTAGCTACTTCGAATATTTTGCTATGGATGGTGTAAGTATATTTTATAGTATGTAAGGTAACCAATCGCCATGACACTTGTGTTGAAAGTATTTTGAACATAACTCGATGGTCGATGCGTCGCGTATCGTCGGTCGCGTAACGCCAGAATAGACAAGTAGATAATAAAAAAATCTACTTTACACCTCAACCGAGCGAATAAATAGACGCGACCGAAGTTGCACCCGACGCATCTTCCGTCAGATGTGTGAACACCCTAAAAGTACACAAAGACTTTTAAATAAATTTCCAGTATTTGCCAGGTTCATTTTTTCATCGCTCGTAGAACTGATACCCGTTGGGGAAGAAAAGTTCTTGAGTGGCGACCACAAACCGGAAGACGCAGCGTAGGCAGGCCTAGGTGGACCGACGACATCCTGAGAGTCGCGGGCAACCGATGGATGCAAGTGGCGGATTGTCGTTCGGCGTGGTGGTCTAAGGGGGCGGCCTTTGTTCAGCAGTGGACGTCTTCCGGCTGATGATGATGATGATGATGATGATGATTTGCCAGGAATCATACTGGCCACAATAACGTGAAAATTGAATCCCGTTTACTACAGTTATCTTTCATCTTGTATTTCTACTGGCGACAACTTCTACATTCACGATGTGAAGTCAGAGAAAAACGTTTCAATTCCATTTTGCTGATGATAATCGTTTAATATATTTGTTCCCAGGTGTACCCAGAATTAGAGTTGGAAGATCAGTTCAATGTTATGTATCTACAAAGTGCGTTATCTGCTGACTCTGGAACGACAACCAGAGCTCTTCAGCACTCTGTCAACAGCCCCGCCGAAGTCACTGGACACTTCAGTGGCATCAGCTACTCCAAGGGAGCTTCGCTACTTCTCATGCTGAAGCATTTCCTCACTGAAAATACTTTTAAGAAGGCTTTGCACTACTTCTTGAAGGAAAAGTAATAAATTTTCTTGATTTTATTAAGATGAAAGTAATTTTGACAAAAAAAAAAAACATTTATTAAAATAAAAACAAACAATGTTCAAATATAATCAGAGTATCATCACTCTTACAACAAAATATAGTTCTCGAAACATGCACTTTTCACCACTTTTAGTGATAAAAAGTGGCAGAAAATAACTTTAGAATTAACATGCTCATTAACACTTTTATTAACTCGCTCGTAAATACCATTCACCATGTGCAGAACCAGAGCACCTATTGAACAGGTCTTATACAGCCCTATGGCTCTGCGTTACTTCTTCCTTGGAATGAGCCTCCTCGAAATTAACCTAAATTTATTTTGAGCTTTGATATTATGCAATCAGTTGACAGTAGTTTTGACAGTAGTTTTTTAAAAAAATATTTCCATTTCAGGGCTTACCAGCATGCTTTCCCAGCAGACCTCTACAGTGCCTTTGCCAAAGCAGTGTCGGAAGATGGAGTGCCTTCCGCCACCTTCGATATTTCCAACTTCATGAAATACTGGGTAGAAGAGGAAGGATATCCAGTCCTCAAAGTTACCGTCAACTCAGAAACTGGTCGCATTGATCTTGAACAGGTAATAATTTCATTCAGGCATTCACTCAGCAACAGATGTTCAGTTCAGTTCAAAAAACAAAATAACTGAACGCCAAAACGAATTGCAACAGACGAATGACAAAAAACTCTTGACTAGAAAATGCTGAATGCAGTGAATACTGTATACAGGGTGTCTCTGGAAGTATGGATCAAATCAAATAGGGGCGTGGGCAAAGTCAATTTTTGATCCTGAGAATGTTGGTGAATTTTTACACGGTTCAAAAGTTATGACCAACTTTTGTTATTTTCAGTCACTTTGCATAGTGCTCAAAGAACAAAATCATTTTAAAAAAAACTACCAGGAACTGTCAATTTAAGTTTTTTAGACAGCCCTGATAGTTTTTTTTAATGATTTTTTTTTTCTTTGAGCACTATGCGAAACGACTGAAAAAAATTGGTCACAACTTTTGAACCGTGAAATAATTCTCAATCATCAATCATTCTCCGGATAAAAAAGTTTGGAAATGACCTTCCCCACGCCCCTATTCGATTTGATCCATACTTCCAGGGACACCCTGTACATATTTTAAACATATTTTTGTTGGATTCTTTATAATAGAAAATAAATTAACTGCTTTATATATTATCAGTTAACAGTTTTGTTTTATTATTATTTATATGGTGTATATTATATTGTGCTTGAACATGCGTATTTACTTCACTGTTTTTTCACCGTCAGAACCGGTTCTTCATCAGCGTAACCGCCACGCCGACTGAGCAAGTTTGGCCTCTGCCCCTGACCTACACAACTCAAAGCAACCCTGACTGGGAAAACCTACTGCCTTCCAGAGTGATGACCACGAAGACTGATTCCATCGATAACGCAGCAGGAAATGGATGGGTCATATTCAACGTTCAACAGAAAGGTAAGAACTTTTATAGTAATAAACTACCTCATTGGTATACTGACCGGCCGTGTCAGATTACCGTCCCATCGGACTATGCCAGTGAGGAAAGAGAGAGTGCACCAGACACCTGAGGATCCTGGGTTATTGGTTTTTCCATCAGAAGATTCACAGCAGTAGCCAGCGGGGCAATTGCGTAACACATTATAAATGGGAATAGGTTTCATTTTGACAGTTCAACAACATTGATTGCGTTATTTACGTGTTGAGTTAACAAATTTTTCGAACTTATAAAACAATGGAATAGCAATTTGCTTCAAAATGATTCAGATTCCGATTGATAGTGGGTTACGCAATTAGGGTGCAGGTGAGATAATAGCAATAGGCTCGCCTTGTGTTAAATGAGACTAAGAACATAATTGGCTGAATATGTGAATAGTATGTATACAGCTTTACCCTTCGTGAAATATAAGCGTGATATGATATGATATTAACTCGTGTTTATTTCTAGGTATCTACCGTGTGAACTACGATGAAAATAACTGGCAGCTGCTCGCGAATGCTCTAAATACAGATCATACCGCTATCCATCATTTGAACAGGGCTCAGGTATGAAACTATTTATTTTAGTTGGTATAGAGGTATGAGGAACAGGGTGTAAAATTCACTCATACTCTATAGAAAAGGGAGTATCCTCCAACCAGACGGGTGTTATGTCTGGCGGGCAACTGCCCCATGATTCATGGCGGGCCGTTGTATGTATGCTAATTACGCGGTAAACTCTGCTTGCAAGATGCAGGATTTTGCGTGACGTCAGTATAATGCGTTGTTCGCATGTGGCGTTGTAGATACCGCTACAGTTGGTTACATTTTTGGGAGTCTGTGCCTAAAAATTAAAATCCATACTACATAAATTGTTGGCACATAAGTGAAATCAGAATATAATTTATTATTTAATGCGAAAGTGACTCCGTCTGTCTGTATGTTACCTTCTCACGAGTTCACGGCTGAACGGATTTAGACGAAATTTGACACACGGATAGACCACCGTTAGAACAGAGGACACTTTTCTATCCCGGTAATGTACATTCAATTTAGAATATAACAAAAAATTATTTTGATTGTAGATTGTTGACGACGTGTTTGCGCTCATGCGTTCTGGGCAGATGACGTATGCACTTGGATTCCGTGTTCTTGAATTCTTGAAGAAGGACACAAGCTTCTACTCCTGGTACCCAGCCATAAGTGGCTTCAACTGGCTAAGGAACCGATTCCTGCACCTTCCCGAAACTTTGGCTGCCTTTGATGTAAGTAGACTATTGAGTATAAAAGAAAACATTGCATTTATGACTTCGGCACCCAAAACAAATAGTGATCGGAAAAAAGTGTATGAGTTACATTACTAAGTGACGTCAGCTAAATTAATTGTTCAGCAAATTGACTACCATCTTAAATTGTCTGTATTTTCAAATCAAAACTGCCATTTTTTGTCAGTTGTATAAAATGGCTACACCATCATAAATTTATATAGGTCAGGTCGAAAGTCGTTTATGTAACAATTAACTTTCCTGACTTGCATAGTAAATTTTCAAGAAAATAATTCCCCGATCTATTTTCATGCTGATTTGGAAACTCACGATTATATAGTAGGTATGTATCGACCACAATAATCTTAGTCCCATATTACAGAACGGCACTCAATACTCAAGCATTACTTAAAACTAGTTTCAACCAATCAAATGGCTTGAATCTAGTTTTAAGTAATGCTTGAGTATTGAGTGACGTTCTGTAATACGGGCCTTAGTATAAGTTTGAAGTTTTTATTCTAGAAATTTATAATTTTATCATCACCACTGTTTTACCTCATGAGCGATATTGATAAATGATAAACGATTTTGATTTCTGTAAATTGGTGCAAAAAACACTTGTACACGTCAAAATTAATTAATGTTTTTAAACTAGATGAGTTCGGCTTTTCTTAACTGACTATTCCGAGAAGAAAGACCGAAACTAACTTAGACATGATCATGATTGGCAAACCCATTGGTGAGCAAAACAAGAAGAACATTAGAAATACATATAGCACACGTGTGAGCACTATGTACCTAAACTATAAAGCTACCATTTACTGGGTACGTCTTTCATTGACTTGAATGTGCCCTGGCGGCTGAGAGTATGTCATGCTCACTCAAATGTCTCGCTGATGGTGGCGTGTGAGTTGGATCATTGGGTTCCCTTCAAAATGGTTGAGCTGAATGGTGCTGATCCATACGTCATGTTCGTGAACAGGCGCCGTCAGTAGGGACTGGTCATCTCTTAGCCACCACGGCTTATTTTAATTTTCATTTATGAATTGTTCTTTTTAGTACGGACGCCTTTAACGTGCACGTCTTTCTGCATCGTTCTCACATGTATAATTCCAACATGAATGATGTAACCAAGATTTTTGTAACAAGTTTATGATTTAAAAGAGTGTCCGTGGAGTTTCTTGCCCGTTCTTCTCCACAGGTACCTACGCTTTGGAATGGGCAACTAGCTTCATCTTTCTGACCGACCGACCCTTGACAATTTAAAAGTGCCTATAATTGGTTTATTTGAAATAAATGCTTTGAGTTTTTTTTTGAATAATCTTCTTGTCATTTTAGAAGTCACAATTTGAATCATGGTTACCATTTATTTTCCAAAACAACGCTAGTATTATAGAGGTATGAGGAAGAGAATGTAAAGTTCTTTCATCCTCCATAGAAAAGGGAGGGACCTCCGACCAGACGAGTATTGTGTCTGGTGGGCAACTGCCCGACACTTGACGTCGGGACGTTGTTCATTATATGCTAGTTGCGTGATAAACTCTGCTTGCGCGGTGCAGGATTTTGCGTGACGTCAGATGCGTAGTTCGCATGTGGCAGTGTAGATGCTGCTACACGTCCACGGATTCTGTAGTTTCACCAATTTTATTTACTTTCTAGGCAATACTCTTCGAGTACCTTCAGGCTGTGATCGCTGACGTTGGTTACGACGTGGTTGCCAATGAACCTCTAACTAGGACCATGCACAGATTCTACCTACTCTCTTTCGCTTGCAACATCGGGCATAGAGGTTGTGTGGACGATGCTGTAGCAAAGTTCCAAGCTTTTATAACCAATAGCGCCAATACGTAAGGATTTATATATTTAATCATAGTTTTTGACTGTGGAGTATCGAAGAATTATTTTCAGGGTAGTTCTTACAAGGCTGCCTTATGATGATGGATTCAATTTCCACCAAAATATTGTTTTTCTCAAAAACTTTGAGACATCCCAAAGGTCGAAAGACTCTTAAGCATATAGATTATTAAAACTGATTTAATTGTAACACTATCTTCTGCCCGCGTAAAATTTATTATTCCCCCGACTCATCGCGTCGCATTGCATCGCCTGCCCGAGATATTACTTCGTTTTCACTTAGCTATCATTCTATTTTTCTTTTTGACCGAGCAAAAAGAAAAAATAAAGCGACGCTACGTTCCTTATGAACGTTGGTTCCTAAAGAACATAGCGTCGCTTTTTTAAAGCTATTTAATAGCACGCTAGGTTCCTTAGGAGTCATTCTAAGGAACCTAGCGTGCTATTAAATAGCTTCTTTAAGAATTGGGCTATCAAACGCAAAAATAATTGTCCAAATCCGACCGGTAGTTTCAGAGATTTCAAACAAAGTCATCAGCTGTGCTATAGATAGATAGATGCACTGTATTAAGAGGAACTGCAAGCAAGCAAGTTGCAAGTTTTTTGCGAATGGATATTTTATTATAGACGATAAAACATACATTACCAAAGCACATACGCGCATCAATATCGCGTGACTGACCGCTATTTACAGTGTGTACATCGCTTTAATGATAAAAGTCTAATCATATAGAGTAACGGCTTAATAAAGTCAAGAGGAAATTGGCCAGGCCCATAGCAAACATCAATTTCTTGTACAAGATTTATAAATCTAGACGTAAAATCACACCGTATTTTTTAACCGGTTCATGCATGTAGGTATGCAGTTTCAAAAGTCTTTCATTTTCTTAACAATTGATAAGGTGAAAATCTCTTTATAACGAAGAATTTTAATTTATGATAAAAAAAACAATGTCAAATCGTTTTAAACTAAAAAAAAATATTTTTCTTTCACAAGCAATTACTAGGCCTCTGGGCCTAGACTTTCGACTTTTTTTCATTACTGTTGTCTTCTTTAAGATTACTTACGAATCAACAGCATGATACCGTTTTATTTATAACGGCCTACATTATTTATATTATAGTTCTACCATTAAAGAACCTGTTGTAATAACTAGGTGCTGTTCACCATTCATCTCTGGCCTGGGGAGCTATTCTCTAAAGATACAGCCTTGCGGGCAGCGCTGTCGCAGCGCTGAAACTATTGTTTTCACTGCCGCGACAGCGCTGCCCGCAAGGCTGTATCCTTAGAGAATAGCATGGCTGGTCATTGTGGTTTTTACAACAAAACATAATCTTGTAACATATTATAAGTATCTTCCGAATTTGACTGCATTTTCTGTACTTCACAGAATTTACCATAATCATTAATTATGCATTTTTCAGCGTCAACCCCAATTTGAGACGTCACGTGTTCTGCCAGGGTCTCCGTGCCGGTGGTCTCACAGAATGGAACTTCCTTAATGCTCGTCGTCAGAGTTCCAATAATCAGGCAGATGAGGTTGCTATGCTCAGAGCCTTGGGATGCACCACCAATGATGCAGCTAGGGAACAGTGAGTGTCTTCTTTGTGATTTTAACATAAATTGCTCTGCAAACTTGACGCGTGGCCAAAATTTTAACTAAGCCATCTTGTTTTTTGTACATATATTTACTCTGTCACCGTCATTTCAGCGGCAAAAGATCCTTGTAGCAGCGTAAATGATAATCGTGATGATATTTTTGGAATCGAATAATATCTTTAAGTTTAATTACGATTGCTCCGCCAAGTTATCCAACAAAAAAAAAACTTCGCCAAAAAAATTGTCGGAATTTGTCAAAATCGAAGGGAACAAACCAAAAATTTGTCAAAGTAGAAATAAAGAAGTTATATGGGTTTAAAGTTGGCCGCGCGAACGTAACGTGGAGGACTGCGCGGCCATGGAGATCTCAGCAACTACTTGGGTTAGAGATCAAATTCTTTTTGTCAATTAAAGACTGAATTTGTCAAAAATTGTCGAAAAAAGAATTATAAGCTCTAGATCAATATTTTACGAAATATTCACCTTGGAAGTTATGGCCGCGCAATCGTCCACTTGTTGTTTCTTTAATGTTCATTATTTCTTTAAAACTTAAGACTTCACACAGTAAAACTGTTACAAGTATAAAGGTCTTAATTTGTCAAAACTAACGAAAGCAATAAATATTACTAAAGTTTAGTAAAACCGACGAAATCAGTCCAAAACAAAACGTACGTGGCCGCGCGGTCGAAACGTTACTTTGTACGCTGATATCTCATTATCTATAATTGTTAGGGTTTTGGTGTGAACATCCATTTATTCGACATATTAACCTCATCAGAATAACATATCGTTTTACCCTCGGAACAGTTTTCAACGCGTGTAATCTTAAAAATAATGTTAACTCATACAATGTTCGAGCAGGGTAACCATAGTTTCGATTTGATTTGGGAATACCTCTAGCTGGAGACTAGCAATTATATTGGACAACATCTAGCTCAATCTGCAAAATGTATCATTATTATTAAATAAAAAACTTGTATATTTTAATAATTACATATACATATCATTACATATCAATCACAGCGTGCAAAATTAACAAAAATATAAGATTAAAAAAAATCAACACTTAGGTACATTAAAATCAACAAATAAAATAAAATTCTTTAAAAAAATCTACAGAACCATTTTTTAAGAAAATAAAAAATCAATTATTCACATTTGCCTAGCTTTTTCCCAACTATGTAGGGGTCGGCTTCCAGTCTAATAGAATGCAGCTGAATACCAATATTTTACATGCTGTGAAAAATCAATAATTATTTACAAAAATCAAATTATACAAATAATAATTCTGGTTACACCTCTACAAAACGTTAAGTGAGACAATGGATGCAAACAGGTTCTTTTGTACTTTCACATTATAATTTACTTTCGTTGTCGACAACGAAAACTTCGTAGCAAAGCATCCCGGCATTTCTTATAAAATGACATTTGTAGTGACCTTGTTCCAAGGATTGGAGGAATATATTCAATAGGAATATATTAGAAATAGGAATATATTCAAAATATTTATAAATTGTTAGCAATTTATAAATATTTTATTTAACTATAATATTTTGAGGTATGTCATGTAACAACATGTTTATATTGTTTCTCTCAATCATGAACAATAATAGCATCATCCAAGTTGTTATGTTTATTATATCTTTTAACGGTAGAAAGACGTGTTTTCTCTGATAAGTCCGAATTCATGCACGTACTATTAGAAAAATTACTAATGGAACTAGCGCTGAAAAAACTGTCATTTACAATGTGTTCATAAATAAATGCAGCGTTACAGTCACAACTACAAGATCGACTGACTACCTACAATGTTGATGTAAGTTAATTGATATTATTATCTTGATTATTGCTGATAAGTATGTTGTTCTGTGTGTATTCTCATATGGCTAATATCGCTAATGTGAAATGAAAAAAAAAATACGAATGATGGAATATTCATGATCTGTTTCTTTCCTTTGTAAAATATGCTGATTCGGCAACCAAGTGGTCAGCCGGTGGTCCGCTAGTCAGCAGTTGTGC
Organism: Globia sparganii; assembly: GCA_949316385.1. Lineage (NCBI taxonomy): Eukaryota > Metazoa > Arthropoda > Insecta > Lepidoptera > Noctuidae > Globia > Globia sparganii. The sequence goes on from OX438654.1 coordinate 22,246,880, forward strand.
GAGTGATAAATCATAATGATTATCTTAGAGTGAGAGCGCAGAATTTTGTAAGCTGTGATGAATAAACATTCTAATTATTGAAATTTCAATAATTAAAAAAAAAAACATAAACTTGTATATCTATACAAGGTGTAACAGAATAAACGCAAGCCCTGAAAGTAATTTGTTCATAATTGACTACTGAATCGATTTTAATAATCTTTAATATAAGTATTTTTTTCAAAAAATATGTATTTTTTCATACTAACCGCCGATTGAGCCAAATAAAATTAAATCTTATTTCAAGGCAATAAGACAAAATTTTAAATGCATAAAATTCTGCTAGTGTCAACACGATTTTCCTAATGAACATAGCAAGCTTTAAAAAAAATTAGTTTTGGTAATTGTGTTAAGCTTTTAACTCAATACCTACTAGAATTGGGTGTAGGAGGTCTTGCGTTAATTATGTTACACCTTGTATAGTTTTTCATTTAATATTATATATTTTGCAGATTGAGCTAGATGTTGTCCAATATAATTGCTAGTCTCCAGCTAGAGGTATTCCCAAATCAAATCGAAACTATGGTTACCCTGCTCGAACATTGTATGAGTTAAAATTATTTTTAAGATTACACGCGTTGAAAACTGTTCCGAGGGTAAAACGATATGTTATTCTGATGAGGTTAATATGTCGAATAAATGGATGTTCACACCAAAACCCTAACAATTATAGATAATGAGATATCAGCGTACAAAGTAACGTTTCGACCGCGCGGCCACGTACGTTTTGTTTTGGACTGATTTCGTCGGTTTTACTAAACTTTAGTAGTATTTATTGCTTTCGTTAGTTTTGACAAATTAAGACCTTTATACTTGTAACAGTTTTACTGTGTGAAGTCTTAAGTTTTAAAGAAATAATGAACATTAAAGAAACAACAAGTGGACGATTGCGCGGCCATAATTTGATCTCTAACCCAAGTAGTTGCTGAGATCTCCATGGCCGCGCAGTCCTCCACGTTACGTTCGCGCGGCCAACTTTAAACCCATATAACTTCTTTATTTCTACTTTGACAAATTTTTGGTTTGTTCCCTTCGATTTTGACAAATTCCGACAATTTTTTTGGCGAAGTTTTTTTTTTGTTGGATAACTTGGCGGAGCAATCGTAACGCACACTAAAATACATGTCCGTGGGTATTCAGAGAGCTTTAAGAAAATAGGAAGAAACCTTTGAATACACAGTGGATGGGATATCGTGACAAACTTTTGATTCAGTACTTGTTTCAAGACCCCCAGCTCAGAAAGCTTTTTCGTCGGCTAATAAAAAACAAAACAACAGTTCTATTTATAAGGGCAATACCTACATGGTCAAAATGTATAGTATAGAGTTTATACAGACTTTTAATTAATGAATCAAAACTCTAAGCCCTCTGGTACCTAAGGGTCAGATGCGTTCGTCGTCTGCAATGCAAGCGCTTGACGCGGTAGTCGATGTCTTTTTGAACTGTAAATTTATTCTCTATAGCTTCCTCTGTGAATCATCTTTTATGTGATTTTAGGTATCTGCAGAACATCTTAAATGGCGCGTCCGTGAAGGCCCAAGACCGACTGAACGCCTTCACCTTCTTCTACATGGGAGACCGTTCCAACGCTAAGTTCGCTCTGGAGTTCCTCAGAGATAACATTGATGCCATCAGAACTGCGTAAGACCCTTTTATTTGTATCAATATTCATGCAATGATCAACACCACACTGCGCTCCAAAACACAGATTACTGTAGTGGCTCAAAAAGCCAGCTGGACAAGCTGGACAAAATAAATTACCGGAGCTCCACATTAAACCTAGATCGAAAGAGCTGGAAGTCGTGGAGAGAGGCCTTTGATGCAGGCTAAAAGTAATACTAAAATACTGCTTAAGTATATTTAGGGATATCTAGTTGCCACAATCGAGATTAAGTCAGATTCAGATTTTTTCAAACAATCTTTAGTTGTTGTAATTACGGCCTTATTACAAAACAAGGTTTATCTTCAGACCCAAGTTTAAACCATCGAGCCATTTTTAAATTTCGAACTATAATCCGACAAAGATACGTTCTTATTACAAAAAGTGACCAATTTTACATTAAGAACTTTACGTTTGTCGGAATAAAATTCAAAATACAGTAAATGGCTCGAAGCTTTAGGCTAGGTCTAAAGTTAGAACTCGTTTTGTGATAAAACGGATATTGTATTTGTATATAGGAATAATGAGGATTTATAAATATATGAATAGAGATACAGATAATAATATACTTTTATAGTAGTGACAATAGATAGTTTTCTTAAAGTAGAATTCTAGACACTGTATTAGATTTTTAATGTTTAACTATTGACTTTACTAGATGTATCATAATTAACGCAAGACCTCATACACCCCAATTAGAGTATTGAGTTAAAAGCATAATACAATGACCAAAACATATTTTTTTTAAAGTTTGTTATTTTTATTAAGAAAATCGTGTTGTCACTAGCATTACTTTATGCATTTAATTGAGTCTTATTGCCTTCAAATAAGATTTAATTTTATTTGGCTCAATTGCCGGCGGTTAATATGAAAAATACATAGTTTTAGAAAAAAATATCTCTATTTAGTAGTCAATTATGAACAAATTACTTTCAGGACTTGGGTTTATTCTGTTACTCCTTGTATATTATAAAGGTTTATTTGACGTTCGCAGTGTCGTTCTCCCAACGTGGTTCAACAACGTTCTCTCCAACATTGCTGGTTATTTGGACGCAGATGTACTGACGGAAGTAAGTAAACGAACATACTCGAAAACTAGTACCCTATCTATGCTACGAACGCACATACGTTTGTCAATAGTAGAATTTTTTTATAAATTAAAATTATAATTAAAATGAACTGTACTTAAGAAACATCTTATAGGTACCTAATTAATCAGTTCCATCATCATCTGCCTAGCCTTTTCCCAACTATATTGGGGTCGGCTTCCAGTCTAACCGGATGCAGCTGAATACCAGTATTTTACATGGAGCGACTGATTATCTGGCCTCCACAACCCAGTTACTGGGTAATACGATGTCCCTTAGTAAGACTGGTTGTCAGACTTTCGGGCTACTGACGACCCGTAACGATTGTCAAAGATCTACGAAATGACAGCTAAGACCATTCTGATCAGACGGGCAATTCTCGTAATTTTAAGAACGTTCACAGTCTGATCTCAGTCTCAATCTGTCAAAAATACCTCTAATTTCCCTACATTTTGACTGTTATAATAGGCGTGGAATTAATAAACAATAAAGAGTTACATAAGAAATAATTCATTTGTACGGACACATTACAACACATGACATCAAAAGGGTAATAGATACGAACAGTCATCTTGACACTTTCATCATAGACTTATATAATGAGGTTTTGTTCACAAATTCCAACACTACCCCTTGAACAAAACTATGCGGACCATTTTTAATTAAATCACAACACTACCCCTTAAACTATTGTCTTATAAAACACGAATGTAACTCATATAATATTGTTAATTATTACTACAATAATTTAAGAAATATTACATATTACATTACATAGTAATAATTAGAATAATAATATTACACTGACAAAAGAGACAAAGAGAACTTAACATGTTTCTCTTTAGTTAACGGTTTAGTGAGCAAGTCAGCTACCATGTCACCTGTAGGCATATAACGGACATCAATAAATTTATTAATTACAATATCCCTTATAAAATGGTGTCTAATATCTATATGCTTGGTACGAGCATGAAACATTGAATTAGAGCATAGTTTTTGTGCCGACTGATTATCATTGTACAAATTTATCTTACAATGAACTTGAAGGCATTCATTCATAAAAATACGTAAAAACAATGCCTCTTTGCAAGCATCTGAAATAGCCATGTACTCTGCTTCAGTACTTGATAGAGCCACAGTCCTCTGCTTACGGCTTTCCCAAGATATAACAGAATCACCTAATTTAAATACATACCCTGTGTATGAACGACGATCAACCTCGTTGGATGCCCAATCAGCATCTGTGTAGCCATTTATGACCAATCCGCCCTTAACATATTTAAGAAAGTAATGACTTGTACCTTTGAGATATCGCAGGACCCTTTTCGCAGCTTTCCAATGTGTTTCACCGAAGCATTCGTTAAATTGACTCAAAAAACTTGTTGCATGCGAGATATCTGGTCTGGAACAAACTGAAATATACATTAAACAACCTATGAGATTTCTATATTCGAAACGAGTATCCTTGACTTCACTTTTCTTCAGTTTCAATCCTGCTTCCATAGGGGTTGGAGACGGTTTGCATTCAGTCATATTAAATTTACGTAGAACAGTTTCAATGTAATGTGACTGATCTAAAGTAATCGATTCTTTATTCCTGCATACTCTCATGCCCAATATTTGATGAGCAGGTCCCAAATCCTTCATCTCAAACTCTGACATGAGTTTTTCTTTCACTATATCTCTTTCTTTGGATATCGATGGAGAAAATAACATTATGTCGTCGACATAAAGGGCAATTATAACCATTTCCCTCTTTTGTCCTTTATAATAGACACATGGTTCTGAAGGCATCTTATTGAAATGGAGTTTATTTATTAACACTCCGTTAATTTTTTCATACCATGACTTAGCAGCCTGTTTTAAACCATAAACGGCTTTATCCAACTTATAAACCTTATGTTCTTGTCCTTTCTTAACAAAACCTTCCGGTTGTTCCATTAGCACATGCTCTTTAAGATCACCATTCAAAAAAGCTGTTTTGACGTCTAGGTGATTTATTTCCAGATCATATTCTGCAGATAGTGCTAATAACAAACGGATAGTAGAGTAACGGACAACAGGCGAAAAAGTTTCATTGTAATCAATGCCATACCTTTGAGTAAATCCTTTGGCAACCAGCCGTGCCTTGTATTTTAGAAGACTTCCATCTAAGTTCCTCTTTTTCTTAAAGATCCATTTGCATTTCACTGCTTTATGATCTTTAGGTAGATCCACAAGACGGCAGACTTTATTGGTAATAAAGGATTTATACTCATCTTCCATGGCTTCTTTCCATTCTTTAGCTTCATTGCCACCAAGTGCTTCCTTAACAGTCTCCGGGTCTCCAAGATCCCTGTACTGTTGAGCTACCAGTTGTGCAAATAGATCTTCATTTACAGCATCAGTGAAGTCTGTAGTTGTCGAGTCTTCACTTGAACTCCCTGGAATATAGGTTTCATCCGACGAATTATCTGCTTCAGATGAAATACTACTGTCATTGATACTAAATACTGTGTCCCTGTTCCTATTTCTGTCATCAGGAAGACAATTTTCAGACACACACTGTGGACTTACATCCCCCGTGTTTTCGTTTGTCCTAACTGTCTGTTCTGTATGTGAAACAACATGAACCACTTGATTCGTATCATCATTTGACAGATCCTTCTTCCAAAAATGATCTTCTAAAAATCTCACATGGTGTGCTTTAATGCAATGCTGAGGGTTCTCTGGATAAATGAGTTTGTAACCCTTTGTATCGTTACAGTAACCTACAAAAATATATTTCTTTGCCTTCGAATCCAGTTTCTTGTGATTTGAAGTCAAAGCATAAGCCAAGCAACCAAATGTACGAAGATGACTTACATTTGTCTTAGTATTGGTCCATTTCTCCAGTGGTGTCATGCCCATGACAGCTTTTGTAGGTGAGCGGTTCTTCAGATACAGTGAAATGTTTACGGCCTCGGCCCAAAAACGTTTGTCAAGACCAGCATCTTTATTTATTTATTTATTTTAGGATCTCCAACAAAAGATATACACTAAACATTATATTGTTAATGGATGACAAAGTATTTTGTAGGTGCACTCTTTCAATTACAGGAGACCACAACATGCACAACAAAATAAACAACTAAGCTAACAGGTTAAATACCTAATACATATTAAAGGAAAAATTTAGACAAGGGAACATAAAAACACAATAATTTAAAACATAGATTAAAAAAAAATACCTAACATTAACATAACAAAAATAAAAATAAAAACCATCACAATAAACCTTTAAGATATTTCTTATACTTATCGAGAGATAAGTATATTATAGCATACAGCGAGCTTTGTCCATGATGGTACGATTAGCTCTTTCTGCCACACCATTCTGTTGACTACAATGCGGGACAGTCGTTTGGTGACGGATTCCTTGATGTTGCAGAAACTCCTGAAATTTTTTATTAATATATTCACCACCATTGTCGCTACGAATACTTTTTATTTTCTTATCAGTCTCATTTTCAACAAGCTTTTTGAATATTTTAAATTTTTCAAAAACTTCACCTTTTGTTTTCAAAAAATAAACAAATGTTTTTCTTGAACAGTCATCAATGAAAGTAAGAAAATAACAAGCACCACCAAGTGACTTCTCTTGCATTGGACCACATAAATCTGTATGTATTAAGCCTAAAATCTCCTTAGACCTACTATGAGACACTTTTGGAAAAGGTAATTTTGTAAGTTTTCCTTTAATACAGGCAATGCATGATTGAAAACTAGTACTATCATAATTAATACCAAAAACCATACCTTGTCTCATGACATTCATGCTCCTAGAGTTGAGGTGCCCCAGCCTACGATGCCATACTTCCTGTGACACCAAGCTGCACTGCTCTTGCTCTGACACATCACAGTCCAGTAGTGATTTACTGCTGCTGTCAGACACCATGCATTGAGGCTGCACTCCAACATCAGCTCTACTGCTATTCCCTATAGAATCTAATTGAAAAATACCATTCACATAACTAGCAGTAGCTATGGTTTCATGCCCGTCCATTATTCTACAGGTTTTAGAATTAAAATTGACTGTATAACCTTTTCTTGTTAACTCACTCACTGATAAAAGGTTAGTTGACAGTTGAGGAACCAAATAAACATTAGTTATTGTTCTAAAACCGCTGTCTAACTTAATTCTAACTTTACTTAATCCTGCAGTACACAACTGATCACCATTTGCAATGTTTACAGAGAGTTCTTTAGTTGATTTCAACTCTGACATAACACTCTTGTTGTTGCACATATGGTTGGTTGCACCAGAGTCTACGTACCAGACATCATTTTTGAGATTTACCGACAATGCTGACAATAACACCTTCTTCTTGTCCTTGACATTACTCACTGGAGTCGTAGAAGCAGCATTCTTAGGGCAATTCTTCTTTGTGTGTCCTGGTTTCTTACATCGGTAACATTTGACCTTCTTGATGGTAGTCAAAGCCGATGCAGTCTCTGTCTTGTCATCTCTTCTGTAAAATTCCTGTAATAATTTCATTTTCACAGTTTCACTGAGTTCGCTTGTCACTAGAGTTCTCCAACGCCATGATGAGCGGGTCGTAATCGGATGTCAGTCCGCTCAACATGATGACTGCTATGAAGTCATCGTCTAGTGGAGAACCTATGTCATGCAATTGTTGTGCAATTTCCGTTATTTTAGTAATGTAAGCTTCCATGTTACAAGCATTCTCTTCGAGCTTAGTTCCAAAAAGCAACCGCAGTAATCCTAAGCGTCTGCACAGACCCTTGTCCTCATAAGCTTTTTGTAAATTTGTCCATGCTTCATAAGCTGATTTTGTGTTACGCACAAGCGAAAAAGCATTGGGAAGTACAGACAGACAAATTTTTGCAAGCGCGCGCTGATTTTTTCTGATATCTTTGCTTCCGCCGGTGGACTCAATACATTCGAGTAGGTCCTCGTGCACTAGGAGCATCTTCATAGAAAACTTCCAGTTATTGTAATTTTCCATGCCCTGCAGCTTTTCTATTGGAATTCCTGTCGAACTATGTGCTTCGCTGGTCATTTTTATTATTTTAAACCAGATGAGAAAACTCACGGAAAAAAATAAAAACATGAGCTGATCGTTTTTTTTTTTTTTCTTACAAAAATAACTTTCCGAGAAATTAATCAAAAACCCTTATTGAGTAGGTGTTCTGGGCCCATAACCTGTTATAATAGGCGTGGAATTAATAAACAATAAAGAGTTACATAAGAAATAATTCATTTGTACGGACACATTACAACACATGACATCAAAAGGGTAATAGATACGAACAGTCATCTTGACACTTTCATCATAGACTTATATAATGAGGTTTTGTTCACAAATTCCAACATTGACAAGTTTTTGACATTTTTTTGACCGCTGAGATGAGACTGCGACTAGATTTTGAACATTTTAAGTTACGAGAATTGGCCTTCTGACTGAGAACGTTCTTAAAATTACGAAAATTGCCACTCAGTGCTCATGCATTCTGTGCGAGAGAAGAGGTCCTTACGCGCGACAAATCTGCGAGATTGGTGCCTTTTCGATGCTTAATAATAGCGTCGTAAGCTTATGTTTATACTTGCAAGTGGTTTTTGCATCAGCAATCATAGTCGACATCCACAGCACAGATTTTCTTGAATTTTGCTAAACAAAAGTTGAATTTGGATGCTCCACAAATCAACACTTAGATTTAAAATAATGATAATGTAATTTTGCGTAGGTGCCTATGTGCAGACGCCAGCACATCAAGCTACCACAATCTGTCAAATTTATTAAATCGATTTTAAACTGTATCGCTAAAGCATAAGGTTCAAAGTTGATTGTTAGTATCATTTTTATTGTATTTGTGGGTATATTGGCGTGGCAAGCTGACATATGGCAAATAATTTAATTTAATGTTCTGTGTCCTGTAACGTCAATCAGTTTGCATACCTAGTATTGCATACAATCAAGTATTTACTAACTGAACAGACAGCTGTGCTGCTGGGGAGTATCTTGCGCCACTTCTTCTCTCCAGCGAAAGCACTAGGAAGTGGTGAAGGGCGGGCGTTTTGGGGGACTGTTTTTTGTAATTTTGACGTTCGTAAAGTGCTGATTCTCAGCCTAGTTTGACTGAATGACTTTTGATTTTCATTTTGCTTGGGAAAATTTGACAGTTTCGGGTAGCTTGATGTGCTGGCATCTGTACCTACATTTTTGATTTATTTACAAAAAGTATTAACAAAAGATCTTCTCTATTTCTAGATGGAGTCATGGCTCAACGCTAACCAGGATACCATACCTGAATTCGCGGTCGGTATCAGTGCCATACGGTCGGCCAGAGCTTCTATGCAGTGGGGTAGTGATAATGCTGAACTGATCATAGCGGCCGCTGATGATCAGGATGAAGTTACAACAGAACCTACTACAGAATCGACTTCAGAATCAACTTCAGAATCAACTTCTGAATCGACTTCAGAAGTGACTACAGAAGCAGTTACTACAGAAGATCCTAATAATTCAGCAGCATTCTTCATGCCAACAACCATGCTTTTGCTGTGGACGGCACTTGCTATGCTGTTGAAATAATGTGATTAGTGAATTTGTATGTGCGGCAATAAAGTGACCAGGACCCTAATATGCTTGTCAACTGAAAACATCAAATTAGTCTGTCAGTTATATTATCAAAAAATATTTGACCTGTATTTTTTTCTTTCGTTACTTAAACCAAAATTGACGAAGATGCGACGCTTTTAAAATTCTTAATACGTCACACCTTGGTATAATTTTTAGAGCGTTCTGACGTCACGAGCCCCCACTCCTGGGTTTTGATGCGTTTTATCTTTGTCAATATTCATTGATGTACAAAAACAAAAAATACGTGTCCATTATTTTCCAATATTCTAACTGACGGACTAAATAGATTTTCAATTTATTGATGGTGGAAACTAGCTTAGTGAGTAACACACTTTCAATCCTAATCTGAATCACTTTGAAGGGTATTACTAATTCATTGCTTCATGTTTGAAAATTTGCCTGTTCAACGACGTAAATAACGCAATGAATGTTGTTGAACTGTCAAAAAGAAAGTCATTCTACTGTTAGTGTGTTACGCAATTACCCTGCTAGTCGCGGTAGTCGTAACAGTGGGTAATGTAAGGACATTATTCCCTCGGGAGTTCTGTCACCGCTTTGGCACAAACTATTTTATAGGTACTCGTACCTATAAAATACTTATTCTGAGATACTCGTAAGTAAAAGGGTAGGTAATTAATTTTGTATATATGAGTAAAAATTAATAAATAAAATTTCTGCTGAGTTGTTATTGTTTGGTTTGGTTTCAAATCCTTTGTTTATGGAATGATTTAGTATTACCAATAAGCCTGGTGTCGTGATGGCTCTCATGCACGAGATTGTGGGTCACAATACTTGTGGGTTCAAATTCGGGAAAGAACCAATGAGACTTTTTCAATTCATATGTTTTTTATGAGTTTATCATGGACGTTATTGACATCTGTAAAGGAAAACAAGACGACCCACTGACCAAACTTTGTCAGGAAACCTTTACGTATAGTTAATGAATTATAAGTCTGAAATAGGCTTGTCAACTGAAAAAAATCTCATAAATATTTGTCTGCTGTGCGCACGGCTACAAATAAAGCTATACATAACCAGTATAAGCTGACTTCTGATTGTACGAAAAACCTATACAGTGCGAGGTCAGCTAAAACTGGAAATGTATAGCTTGATGTGTAGCCGTGTGTACATGCAACTGCATGCCTTATTTTTCATTCCTTAGATTATAGGCACTTCGGGAATAAGTAATAAGTAAGTAATAATAATATAATATCGTTTATTTATAAAAATAGCGCAAATTTACAAATAACATAACTTGAAAATTATTATAGAGGACACAGTTGCTCATTTGCCTGAACAAGGTAGAACCTTTGTTTCAGGCGAGAAAGGTGCTTATGAATCACTTCGTTCAAAGAACTTTAATATGCTATTGACATGAAAATAAATTTAAAGAATGCATGCAATAATCGGTTGCGTCAAATCAAGTATTGCGATATAAGTTTAAGCCTTCACCTATTTTGGATAGTTTCAATATCTACACTCGATAGATAGATAGATAAGTACCGTTAAATAATATCAATATGTTAAATGCTTTGTATTTTATTATCTCTCTAATCTCACGTCAAGATGTATCTGTCGATTCAATGTAAAGGGAGTAATGATCTAGAACTAAACCATTAATCTCTCTACATTGAAAATTTTTAGGTAATATTTTTTCGTCATCATAGATTATCCATCATTCATTGAACATATTTTGTTACTAGCTTCTGCCCGCGACTTCGTACGCGGATCCTGTTGCTTATGCCAGCGACAACGGGGTCGTCAAAATTGAAGATCTGAAACGTCTGGTGTCGAATTCTAAGAGCCCGGGGACGGGAAAACAACGGGATGCGCGAGACGATTCGAGACGTTCCAGATCTTTCATTTTTGTAAGTCAACAGGAAATGCCCATCAGACTAAACAACTTTTGCTAAGACGTCATTCCTATATGTGTTATGGTGTAGCTGGGCTCTTGGAGTTCCACAACAGGTGTTCCAAATCTTCGATTTTTATAAGTCAACAGAGAGTGCTCATCAGATTGAACAACTTTTGCTAAAACGTCATTCCTATATATGTTATAATGTAGCTGGGCTCTTGCAGTTCCAAATCAGGTGTTCCAGATCTTCAAATTTATTCTCTCAGCAGAAAATGCTCATCACGTAGAACATTTTTTGCTATAGTACTATTTGTGTATCTCTTATACTTTAGCTGGTCTGTTGCGGTTCTGCATCAGGTGTTCCATTTTCCAAAATAAATTATAGCCTATATGTTGCCCAGACTTAATACCTATACAACAAAAAAAGAATCATTCAAATCCGTCCAGTAGTTCCGAAGATTAGCGTGCACAAACACACAGACAAACAGACAAACAGACAAAAAAAATTTAATTACAATTTTGGGTTCGGCATCGATATAATAACAACTCCTGCTACTTTTTTTATATATATTTCCATTGTACAGACACCACTTTTCTACAATTTTATTATATGTATAGATTATCCGGTTGAAAAAAGCCATTGTTAAAGGAACAAAATCTAATTATGATACGGTATTGATTTAAAAATATCAAGTATGCACTGTTGTTACTTATCATTTTACAATAATAAGTCCTGTAGGTTTACTACCAAAAATATAATTGCAAGTTCGCTAGCCGAAATAACACAACTATATCAGGAGAAGAGAAATCAACAAGAGTTTTGCACTTGCATCTTTGCGACGAGTATTTATCTCTGAAAACTATCTTATACAAGGTGTCATTTAAATGGTGTCGGACCTGAAAACAGGCCATTTTACTCATCATTACGAACAACTTTTACTATGGGACCAAACCTGAAATCGCGAAAATAAAATCAGCTGTTCCCTACATTTATGTTCGCACTAGCTGCACCCTGCGGTTTCCCCGCGTAAGTTTTGATCCCGTGGGAATATCGGGATAAAAAGTATCCTATGTGTTATTCTGATGTATAAACTATATTACTGTAAAGTTTTATCAAAATCTGTTCAGTAGTTTTTGCGTGAAAGAGTAACAAACATCCATCCATCCTCACAAACTTTCGCATTTATAATATTAGTAGGATAACTCGTCAAAATGTAGGGAATAGCTGATATTTTTTTTTGCGATTTCAGGTTTGGTCCCATAGTAAAAGTTGTTCGTAATGATGAGTATAATGGCCTCTTTTAAGGTCCGACACTATTTAAATGACACCTTGTATACCTAATAATATTATGACTACTTATTCATTAAAAAAAAAATATATATTTACATTACTTAACTTACTTGAACAGTAAAACTCATAAAACGTGCCTAGTACGAAAGACGAGTGGTGCTATCATGAATGATAACACAAACACTACACTTAAGATGACGCTTATCAGTCGCAGAGTGACGACTCACAAATATCTGCTACAAAGTTTGCACAGTACCTAGTTGATACTCGTGAACACGGCAGGTTAGTTAATTTAATTTATATCTTTTTCTTAAATATTTTGTAAACTACTAATATACAACGTGTGTCCCAAAATTCAACAATAAGCGGGTACCAGTAGGTGGACCTGCACTCTAATTGCGAACACTATCGATCTCAATCTGAATCATTTTGAAGCATATTGCTAATCCATTGCTTCTTATGTTCTAAAAATGTGTCTGCTCAACTACGTAAAAAACGCAATGAACGTTGTTAATCTGTCAAAATGAAACCCATTGCTACTGATAGTGTGTTATGCAATCACCCCGCTGATCATGACTACTCTAGAAAAAATAGTGAAAAAAAAATCTCTATTTTTTGGTAATTAGAAAGTGGACTACAAGAAACAACTTTCAAAATTTTAAGGTAAAAATAATTTTGATTGATTTTTGTGTAAAACTACGGGCAATCTGAGATGTTAAAGGTTTGTGGTGGATAGCAGTGCTACTTAGGTTGCCAATATAAAAACAAAACAGAAATATTTGAAATTGTGGTCATGGTGGTAGTTAAAAATATATTGAAGGGTGTCAATGATCGAAGGATTTCAATGTGTTTTATTGTAATTTCCAATAAAAAAATTAGGTTTTATTTTTTCATTATTTTTCTCTAGTAGGCATGTGCAGGTCCACCCTCTGGTGCCTGCTTATTGTTGAATTTTGGGACACGTTGTATATACTATACAGGGTTATTGTTAAAACTCTAACAACCTCTCAGGACTATATGAATAGCCTCCCCGACCGATTTCGGTCACGGTGGCCAATCTCAACGGAGATTAGCCAGGTACGCAGGAGATATTATGGTGCACAAGTGTGCCCGCAGACACAGGTGCACTCTCTGTTCCTTTACTCTCATAGACAGGACTATCACCCAGATTCACTACCCACCCAGACTCAGGACTATAATACTAACATCATAAACAACAAATTTTGTTCTATGTCTAAATGTGAGAGTTTTCATATTTGGATGTTTATTACTCAATCACGCATAAACGGCTGAACGGATTTGGATGAAAGGAGAAGGATCAAAATTCACCCATATCCTACAGCAAAGAGAAGTATCTCAAAAAAATGATAAAATTGAGTATAAAAATATGGCATGCTTAACTTTATAACTCTACCCAAGTATTAATTGACGGGTTGAACATTTAATTATCAAATTTTGATAGTCTCATTAGTACCTATAGCAAGCCTGTAGAATCCTAGGTTTGATCTCTGGATTAAACAAAGTGTCACTGACTTTCCCAATAGTATTCCAATGTTATTTATTACAAAACTCGTGAAAATTATGTTGTAAAGACGCCAGCACATCAAGCTACCCGAAAGTACCTACCGACGACACCAACCTTATGATTTAGCGATAAAGTTGAAAATCTATTAAAGAATTTTGACAGATTTTAGTAGCTCGATGTGCAGCTGGTGTCTGTACTATAAACATCCTATACTATAACATAGTATATACAGGGTTATTGGAAAAACATTAACAACCTCTTAAGAGGTCATTTTACTCATCATTATGAATAACTTTTATTACGGGACCAAACATAAAAAAATAAAAATAAAACATTTTGACGAGTTACACGAACATAAATGTAGGGAACAGCTGATTTTTTTTTCGCGATTTCATGTTTGGTCCAATAGTAAAAGTTGTTCATAATGATGAGTACAATGAACGCTTAAGAGGTTGCTGGTGTTTTGCAAATAACCCTGTATATAGGTGTGATTTTATGTCTACTTGCTATATTCTCACCTTTATCTTAAAGAACAAATACTAAGGTAGTCCTCCATTGCTGGTCCTAAATTAAAACATGATAATTTTTTTTTGCAGACATGTTTCAAAATCTGCTGGTTTTAGCAGTAACATGCTTAAGTCTATCAAACGATGCCTTCGCTACTGACACCAACTACAGACTAAACACACCGATAGTACCATCAGAATACCAGATATTGTTAAAACCATACTTTGATACTGGTGACGCAAACCAGTTCACTTTTGATGGGACTGTCAGCATACGGTTCACGACGACTGCTAACACGAATCAGATCAAACTTCACTCGCAAGATCTTACCTTCAGTTCTGATAGTATTGTAGTTGCAGTTTACAATACAGGGAGTACTATAGCACTTACTGCTACAAATGGTCTAGAATTTAATACAAACTATACGTTTGCTTACATCAACTTAGTAAGCAATTTGGAAACCGGCTCGGAGTATGTTTTGCAGATCAGGTACAAAGGACCGATAAGAACTGATCTGAATGGATTCTACAGGAATCATTATTTCCAGAATGGAGTTAAAAAGTAAGTACTATTCTTACACCATTTTCATTTGTTTGGCTTGATTGAGTCTTTAAATATAAATGTCAGTGAAGAAACGATGCAATTAAAATTCAAATCCATTTATTGTTTGCTACAGGTGGAAAAGCAGTTCTTACCATAATAATATATCGATCGCTGTAAAATACCCATAGGGCGTACAATATCTAGAAGTCATTCAAAATCTATTATCATTATAATATATTTATATCAAAATACATTATAATTAATAAATATTATTACTCATATCAAAATATATTACCAAAAAAAATTTGATATTTTGATATTTTCTGGTGCCCACTTATCGTTGAATTTTGGGACACGTTGTATTATGATGGGGAAGTTAAGATTTTCAACCTAGTGTACACAGATCTACATGTATCAGTTTGTTTAAGTCTACATATACTTCTAATACATTATTTTTGCGCTTCTAATACATTTTTTTGGGGTTTATGGCTAAGCAATAACAGCCGCACGGGTCAATCGATCAGGTTAAGCCACGCTTGTCGCGGTTGGCCCGTGGATGGGTGACCATCTTTACATAACAAGACCCCTCCGTGCCTCGGAAAGCAAGTTAAGCCGTTAGTCCCGGCTGTCATTCGTGGATCTCTGACAGTCGTTACGGGTAGTCAGAAGCCCGAAGGTCTGACAACCAGTCTTACCAAGGGGTATCTTATTACCCAGTAAATGGGTCGTGGAGGTCAGATAGGCAGTCGCTTCATGTAAAATACTGGTATCAGCTGCATCCGGTTAGACTGGAAGCCGACCACAACATACATAGTTGGGAGAAGGCTAGGCAGATGATGAGATGTTGATATACTCGTAGTAAATACTCTTTACTTTAATAATTTTGTAAACCAAAGCAAATAATCTGATAAATCTACTTATAAGTACCCACTTGGAAAACTTGGCTCGTGCAGGTAGTTCTATTGTAAAACACTTGAACATATAATGAGGATAGTAAATTAATTTGACGTTGTAGAACCGTTGGATTAATATCGAATAATGTTCTATGTTATGGGTTTGGTTTCCGCACTTAGTCCTTTAGTTGGACCATTGTGCGTGGGCCATGGCGGCCGTCGGTGGTTATTCCAACCAGCCCACCTCCCTCCAGAAGCTGATTAGGTCTCCTGGTTTATTGAGAACATCTGTGTATGATCTGGGTGTTCCGAGTGTTCCGAGGGTCTCTGATCTAGTCTGGGTGACGCCTGTGCATTCAAAGAGCACATGCGCAGCGGTTTCATCAGCCTTCATGCAAGTTCTGCACAGGGGACTGTCCGTTATTCCTATGGTGTGGAAGTGTTTATTTAGCGAGCAGTGTCCCGTGTTGGTCCCCGTCACCAGGAGCAAGCTTTTCCTGTCCAGTCGCAATAAGCGCCTGGTTAACCTGCCATATAATGATGGCATAGCTTCCTTGGATTTCCTGCAGCCTGGTGACGACGTCCACCATCTTTCTGCTTGTGTATGGGTGTGCTCCTGTAGCCACCTGCGTAGTTGGTTGAAGGGGACGGGCACGACAGGTTCCGGTCCACAAACTGATGTACTGGATGCCCTTTTGGCCAGCTCGTCAGCTGCGTCAATTATAGATGATGGCCCGTCGTTTACGATGCTACTCTAAGTGCTTGGCCAGACGCGCCACCGGCAACGCGCGCGGGCTGCCTGTCCGCACTGGAGCGCGACTGCGTTCTGCGTGTTGTCGTGTCCCTGTCCAGTGTTTGTCAAAACATAATATGGATGAAGAAGACTTATTTTTACTAGAAAAAAGCTCGAAGTCTGGCAACACACTAAAGTAACGTGTTACAAACAATCGGCAATGAGTAGTCAGCCATTTCATTGGCGGTCCGTACAAGACGAAACCAATCACTTACTAGTTGGTAACGCGTTGGTAAGATGCGGTCGCTACAGGCCGCCATCGAAATACTAATGCTGTTACATTCTGATTACTCTTTGGTGATTGTATGGGACACGTTACTTTTGAGTAGCGTCGTGGGCGATGGGCCTAAACAGACAGAGGAAAGAGAGTGCAGTACTGAATTTAATAGTTAAATTCCTTTTAGCGGCATACGAATAGGCATTAACTGACAATGATAACTTTAAATTTCATAAATTTTTCTTCATTACGATTCATGTCTTAATGAACCCACCAAAAACATAAATGTAAAAAAGGAGAGCCCAGTTCAATACAAAAAATATGCTTGGCTGTGGGCTTCGCCGCAAAAAGAATGGAGATCTAAATGAGTGCCAAGTTCGGTTAAATTCAAGTTCGGCCAAGTGCCAGGTTAGATTACATATATTGGGATAGTTTCAAATATCTGCTTGTAAAGGTTCCAACGCTACAATTAAAAAAAAAAAATTGTATGGGGACCCCCCTTCTTTTTTTAACTTTTTTTTATTTTTAGATTTTTTCCTACGTTTACACACAATTACCGAGCTGGATTCCAAATTTCATCCTTCTATGTCATCTGGAAGTAGGTTAGATTTAGGTACTATATGTCAGTCAGTGCTAAAATTTACGACCTTTTGACCTTCATATCTTTATAACCGTTTGAGCTAGCTTCATGAAATTTGGGCTTCTAGATGTCCTTGTAGATATAATTAAACACACGTAGTTTTATGTGTTTACGTTAAAGAGGTTTTGAGTTATAGAAGGGTCAAAAGTGGCACCAAGTGTAATATTACACTCGGCGCTGGCTAGCCAGTTCCTTTGCTTGAACTTGGCTTGACACGCTGCCGCGTGTTTAAATCTTACCAGACGGAACAAATCCTCAGGCTTAGTTGGGCTTTATTATAAGTACCACCATTATTCATTATCCAATAAAAACAGAAGTAAGAAAACATTCTCAGTAGGTAACATTACCTCATCTATGCCAAAGCAAACATATTTGATAATGTTGAGATCTCTTATCAGAATAAAACATCTTCTGCAAGGATAGGCAGTTTCAGTGACGATAAACATAAGCCGGCATTTAACGTCTGAAGATAAAGGTTTATTATACTAAACATATTTACTTTTGCAGAAAGTATTAGATTAGAAAATTGTGGATTCATCATTTCAGTTCATAAAATTGAAACATGTGAGTTTTACATTGGCCCCGATTCTGTTGTTCACAAACTAAACTAAATTTAAGTTCAATGTGTCTTTTTCTTTCTATTTCATTGTGAAAAGGACAGAAAATAAATATTAGTTTAGTCCTGTCAAATCAGATAATCCATAGATAAGTTTAGACGTGATTAAAAATTTGGCTACTAAAAATACGTCAATTTACGTCAGGCGCTGACTAATTTGACAGGACTAAACTAATATTTATCTTCTGTCCCTTTCATATTGAAATAGAAAGAAAAAGATGCACTGAACTTAAATTTAGTTTAGTTTGTGATTAAATGACTGCCTCGTTGCTGTAATGGTTATAAGGACGACTGCATGGGTTCCTGGGTTCGATTCTCGAGACATGCGGTGTCTTGTTCCTCGTAGTCTGGATTTGCGCCTAAAGGCTAGCCGATAACCAATATCGTGATTTATGTTAAGACACATTGATAGTAAGATGGATATTATAAAATTAATTGCGATATTATTATGTGGTGCACTGTAATAATCTATGGAAATAACAGACCTAGAAAAACGTTTTTTTTTTTTTTAAATCTACGAAATTCTTAGTTTTTTTTTCTGTAACCAAAAGTTTCACCAAGATTAAAAGCTCCAAGGAGAGCGTAGATGAAAAAAAATATCTATGGCTAATCATGATGTGTATTTCAGATGGCTGGGTGCTACACAAATGGAACCGACTTACGCAAGAAAGGTGTTCCCTTGCTTCGACGAGCCTGAACTGAAAGCGACGTTCGAAATTGGAATCGACCGTCCAGCTAACTATCAGCCATCGTTATCCAATACTGAAGTGGAACGGACAGAATCTTTGTGAGTTCCTAAATCAATAAATAATTACTTCCTCCTGCGGGGTAATTGCTTAACATATCTATTAAAAGTAGGAATGGCTTTCGTTTTGACAGTTCAAAAACATTCATTGCGTTATTTACGTTGTTGAGCAGATAATTTTTTCGAACATATGAAGCAATGGATTATCAATATTTTTCAAAATCATTTATTGTGATTACGCAATCATGGTGCTGTTCCTTCTTTATTTTGCTACGGCTACATTGTCGTGATACAGCGAACAAAATAAATAAATACTTCGCGCGCTCTCTATTACTCAGCGAGACGTCGAGCGGTACGCGAGAGAGAGCGTGCGAAGTGCAGTTCGCCTGATCGCGACAATGTGGCTGCAGCATTATAAAGTATTCTGTGGTGAGATGCATATGTGACATATGAAATTTTGGTCAGTATCGAGTATATCCATTTAAATCATCGTCGATACTAATATTGTAACTATCATTATAGTAAAAGTATTTGTTTGGTCTGAAAGTAACAAACTATCAGTGCATGGTTCCCTTTCTTATTCATTTTATTCAATATGGACATAAAACAGTTTTAAGTTAAAGAAGATACAGTAAACAATCAACTTTTTTTTTTTGAGTAGAAGTCAGCTTAGCTTCAGAAACCAGGAAAATAAACTGTTTACATTTAAAAAGAATGACGGTTTTTAAACGAGACGGGCTTTTAAATGTCATTATTATTCTAGGGCCAATGGCTATATCAGAGAGGTCTTCTTCAAAACGCCGAGGATGGCAACCTACCTGGTTGCATTCTTGGTCTCGGAGTTCGAAGCTGCAGCCTCCAGTCAAAACGGGACCCAAGAGTTTGGGGTCTTCACGCGACCAGACGCTAAGAATCAGAGTGAATACGCCTTCCAATTTGGCAAGAAGGTTGTAGATGCTTTAGGCACATACTTTGGTATCAACTACTACTCGACTAACAGCCATTTGAGGTTGGATCATGTCGCGTTGCCTGATTTTAGAGCCGGAGCTATGGAAAACTGGGGCCTTATTAAATACAGGTACGAAAAATTTTCTAGAGCATTGCTGTGTCATTATAAACCTAAAAGTAACCCTTCTTTGCCATTTGATCACGTCGTAAAGACTTTGTAAGAGAAAAAATAATTTTACTTATAATACTTAGCATTTATATTCATACCTGAGGGGCAATTCTTGTAATTTTAAGAACGTTCACAGTCTGATCTCAGTCTCAATCTGTCAAAAGATACCTCTGATTTCCCTGCATTTTGACAAGTTTTTGACATTTGTTTATCGCCGAGATGAGACTGCGACTAGATTTTGGACGGTTTAAATTAAGAGAATTAGCCTGTCTAGCTGACCTGGATAACTTCGTACAGTTCGTACCGCCTCAGAATCAATATTTCATTAATCAATATTATTACAATATTCTATACAATATGTATGCGAAAATGAATTATCTTCATTAATATTTTTTTCGTAAGTTTTCTCATGTTTTGATAGTTATTCTGCTATTCGTGGCGGAGATAAATCCAACAAATTAAACTTCATAAAAATCAGTCCAGCCGTTCTTGAGTTATGAATGGTGTGATTAACCCGACTTCGTTTTATTTGTATAGATACCAAAGCCTCATGCAGGTCTTATGGCAAGAGTTAAATAAATTGTTCTTAGGCTTAATATGATCGGCTTAACCGATACTTTCTGTCTTCCTTAAAAGCAGTTTGTCAAGGAATACTCTTGCTCTTCATTTTAACACAAGACAATAAATAATCCAAGTAGTCTTAATTTTTGTTAATAGACTCTAATAGAATATTCTTCATTCAAAAATCTTACAGGGAAGCTTTGTTGCTGTATGTTCCCGAGGAATCCACGCCTTACTTCAAATACAGGGTCGCACAGATCGTGGCTCATGAGACCACGCATATGTGGTTCGGAAACCTCGTAACCTGTCATTGGTGGAGCAACACCTGGTTGAATGAAGGCTTTGCTAACTACTTCCAGGACTATATCACAGCCTTTGTACGTATTAAGTGCCTTTGTCTCATTTTCAGACCAATTTATTAGTGAAGTAGTCCCTCTGTTTCTAAGTATCGTCTTGTCTACCATTTTTGTTATCTTTAAGTGTTATGATTGGTGTCGGTTCGTCTATTAAAATATATATGAATTACATTTTGTAAATTATCATGACCCAAAATCATCATCTTGATTTATCAATTTGTTTTCTATGCTTCGTTGACATCGACACCAAAATACGAATAAAAATCTATAGCTTATGCATTTTGACTAAAACATATAATTATGCAACAAATACTTACAACAGGTGGATCCAGAAGTGAGTTCAGTCAACCAGCTGGTTATTGGATCAGTATATAGTGCCTATGATGCCGACAACAGTCCCACTTCTTCACCAATCACAAATAACAACGTCAACTCTCCCGCCGAAATCAGCGGCCATTTTGGAACCATCACTTATCAGAAAGCTGGGTCCGTGATCAGAATGATGCATCATTTGATTCAGGATGACGCGTTCAAATATGGATTGAACTTCTATTTGACGAATAAGTAAGTTGCATGATTATTTTTGAGTAGGATCTATGTATAAAAGGTTAATATTATTATAATGGTCATTAAGGGCCTATACTACCTCAAATGGCTTAGCATGATCCTCCGTTATGTCGAAAATACTGCAGCATTAATTTTGAAATAAATATATGGTAAAGCTGAGGATTAATGCTAGGTCCTATGTTAGACGAAAACACGATTTCATAAAATTTTCTCGATAGAAAAAAAATCCAAAGTTACCTCCAAACCGAACAATAAACCGCTGGTATTAAAAAAATACTTCAAATTAGATCATGAAACTTTGTATTCTAACCGAACTAACTATAAAGCAGGTCTTATGTTATTTACTTTTTTTAAATTACCATTATTTTCACCGTAGATAAAGAGTGAATTTTAGCTGAAGTAGTGTAGGCTCTTAACCACAAGTGAATAATTTGTTTGTCTTATTCAAATTAACATTCTAAAAGGTCGTGATAGGTATACGTATAGCCTTTTCTTACCATGAATGTTTACTTTTGATAATATGTAGAAGACTAGTACAAAATTGTACCAGTCTTCTTATGATGAAACTCACCTTGTTAATAATACTGAGTAAATTAATAATCGATATTTTTTTCTTAATTGCTCGGTAAACATTCATTGACGTATTTTATTGACCGAGTACTGTTAATATCTTTCACAGTTCATTTAGTTCCGGCTACCCAGAAAAGCTGTACCAAGGCCTTAACGAAGGAATTCGCGCTTACAACTCACTCTCATCCTACCCTTATTCAACCATCGATGACGTCATGAGCTCGTGGATCACCCAGGCCGGCCATCCTGTATTGACAGTGTACATTGATTATGAGACTGATGTTGTTACTTTGACACAGGTAAGGACTGTTATGTTCACATCATCCCTTATCTTTTTTTATCGCTGAATAGGCCTGCTCCTGATCACGCCTTATGGAAGGCGATGAATGAAATATAAGATGAAACGAGCGTGCCCAAAAGATACCTGTTCACTCTTGCTTTGAAGGCAGATGGTTTTTATATCATTCCTCACACAATCCATCATGTACTATTGTATTCTAATTCAACAATATTGTTTTTTTAAGAAACGCAATATAAAGCCAATCTGAATCCTAACTAATCCTTTAATAATATTATAAAAGTGAATGTTTGTGAGAATGGATGGATGGATGTTTGTTAATCTATCACGCAAAACTACTGAACGGATTTTGATGAAACTTTACAATGAAATAGCTTATACTGGTACATTAGAATAAGATACTTTGTATCCCGACACCTATGCGGGTGAAACCGCGGGGTACTACTAGTATAATAAATACGAAAGTAAGTTTGTTTGTTTGTTACGCTTTCACGCTAAACAACGAAACAGCTGAACAGTATTGAATGAAATTTGGCATGTGGGTGGAACATGAGCTGGAGAAGGACATAGGCCTTATCATTCTGGATCGCAGACGAAGTTACGAGGATCAGCTAGTCTACAGTAAAAGCAGAATCACACTAGGCTCCTATTGAAATCATTTTTATTTTATTTTGTAAGAAGGCATTCACACTGCACACTATTCAATGCGGCTACACCACATGTGAGACTTGTGAATCTGCTTGAAAAAGTCAATATTGAAATATTTTAATTTATGAGTTAGTTCTTCGTCTTCTCATAACGTTACTGTGCCATCTCTTGCCATGGTTAAACTATTAGACAGGCAGTCAGAAGTTAGTTGAAGAATTCAGGTATTAGTTGAGCAAAAATATCGTCAAAAAACAGAAAACCGGTAAACTATGAGAAAAAGCTGATGCTAGGTAAAGTTGGATACGCAAAAACAATGTTTGTTTTTCTTTATTTTTCCAGAAACGCTACTACGTGAATGGCTCTCTGTCATCAAATGAAACGTACATGATACCGATAACGTACACAACACAAGCCTCCCCAGACTTTGAGAACACCAAACCAGTTTTCATCATGGATGAAAAAACTTTCCAATTCAAAATCGCTAATATTAGTCAAGACCATAGCTGGGCTATATTTAACGTTCAAGAAACAGGTAAGCCTCCAGAAGGGAGTGTCTTTTCAAAAACCAACTTCACCTTCTATTATGCCATTTTGTAATTGAGGTTTCTGCTTGTTTGGTATATAATTGTTCGTGATTGAAATAGAAATACCCGGGTGGAGCTAGAACACTACTACCGCCGTAGTCTTTAACCAAGAAGAATGTTCGCGATACGCGAACGTAGCGTTCCTAAGTCACTCATTTAGTTGAACGGTTGAACGCGGCCATTCGTTCGGATTCGCTGAACAAAATTAACGCATCGATTGCATACTCACGCGACCATCGCGGAGTGGTTAAGACGTGGCCTTACAACTTACTTTACATTTGCTTAAAAATATATGTTTATCTACATAATTGCTTTCATTAAGCCTTGAATTTTCGTAAGGTTTATTTTGTCTCCTAGCAGCTATTAAAGAAAAATTACAACATTTTTTTTCACCACAATTCAAAATGTTATTTTTAACAGGTTTATACAGAGTGAACTATGGTGACAACTTATGGACTACGATTATATCAGCTCTGAAAGGAAACAACAGTAAAGTCATTCATCCTTTGAATCGTGCCAAGGTACTTGTATAAGAAGTGAACTACTGAAAACATAATAGCTGTTTTCAGTAATTATTTATTTATTTATATATACTTTATTGTACACCAGAAAATACTTAACAAAAAAAAAACAATTATTACTACAAAACATACAATGGGCGGCCTTATCGCTTTCTGCGATCTCTTCCAGGCAACCTTGGAATGGACAGCGATTGCGTGGATATATAAAAATGGGGTTGTCAATGGTGCAACATAATATACTATATATAATTATGTAGCGCAGAGGCAAATTAATTTGCGTCCGTCGCATGGTTATGGTAAAATCGGTGTTCTGTAATATCTGGCCCCCTTATGCATAGTTTGGCATAAGCCAAAGTTACGCCTCAAAAAGTTATGGTTGGTCTGAAGTTTGTACTGGTTGTCACTTTGCTTCACGTTTATTAATAAAGGGAGTTACTAATAAGGTCTATCTGCCTTATAAGAGGCTTCTGGATTTGATCCAGTTACAAGGCTTAAGGGCCTATACTAACTCAAATGGCTTAGCATGATCCTCCGTTATGTCGAAAATACTGCAGCATTAATTTTGAAATAAATATATGGTAAAGTTGAGGATTAATGTTAGGTCTTATGTTAGACGAAAACACGATTCCATAAAATTTTCTCGATAGAAACAAAATCCAAAGTTACCTCCAAACCGAACAATAAACCGCTGGTATTCAAAATATACTTAAAATTAGATCATGAAACTTTGTACACTAACCGAACTAACTATAAAGCAGGTCTTATGTTATTTACTTTTTTTGAATTACCATTATTTTCACCGTAAAAAGCAAATACCTAAACTATTGGCGCTGCCTGCAGCCTAGCACCGCACTCTGTCTCGCTCTCACTCGGTCCGCGAGCAGTATCGTTCGAGCGAGATAAAGAGTGTATTTTAGCTGAGGTAGTATAGGCTCTTAAGTGTATAGGCTCTTTAGTGCTAAGTATATTGAAAATTATTTTTTTTTTGAAGTGAAAACTTCTTTAGCGGCGCTGCGTATTTTTTTTGGAATGGGTAAAAATCTCTAAACTCGCGTCAGGACACGTGACCTGATCGAGAATTCGTAAGACGGATGGAGAGAGGGCAGGCGGCGCAAGGCGCTTGCGCAAATGTTGAAGTGAAAACTTCTTTAGCGGCGCTGCGTATTTTTTTTGGAATGGGTAAAAATCTCTAAACTCGCGTCAGGACACGTGACCTGATCGAGAATTCGTAAGACGGATGGAGAGAGGGCAGGCGGCGCAAGGCCACATAAATAATAATACTTTTATACTGATAACGAAAGCAATTCGTACAAAATTATTCTCTAACCATTCCAAAATATCAAAAATGCAGAACATTAATATTTAAGTTTTCACTTCTGCCGGCACTCCCGGAGTGCAACCCGTCGATTTTTTTTACTACAGATAGCTATTTGCAATTTTTTTTTTGTGGGAACTAAAATTTGTGGGTACTTAAACAAAAAAACTGAATTGAAATATAGCAATAAATTTTGTCTTAAAAAAATTTAAAACAAACAAAAAATTTAAATGAAATGCATTTTTGTTGTAAACTACATTTTGCTATAATTTGTCAAATTTTGTACATGAGCCGGCTGATCGATGATCGTGATACAGTCTGTGAAACCTCAGATTAACTTATTATCATCTTATTATTATTAAATTTTTTTGTAACTTATGAAAGCTACCCTCTTATTAATAAACGCGGTATAAAGTAAGTAATGGCAAATACAAAATTCGAAAAATTTATAGTTTGATTTTTAAAAGAAAAAGAAAGAAAGAAAATTCGTTTATTTGCGGTGAACGTGACGCAAAAAGAACAAAAACACAAAAATAAAATAAATAAAAGGTACGGGGAAACATGCGTCACATCCACGCAAAACGGACTTTTACTAAAAGGATTTAAGTTTACAGCTTTTATTGACAGTCATAACTAAAGAAACCTAAAGAAATACTCTTATTTCCAGATTATAAACGATCTTTTTGCATTCGTGTACTCGGATGAAGTACCCTTCGCCACTCTCTACAGCGCTTTAGACTCCCTACAGGGAGAGACTGAGTACTCTGTGTGGTACGCGGCTGTACGGGGCTTCAGTAAAGTGTGGTACCTGTATCTCGGAGATACCGAAGCTTTACCGTCTGTTGAGGTGAGAGATGAAACTTTATTTTCAAAATAAAGTGTTTGTTCGTCTGTTATAAATGTATAATACTGTTAACTGTCTTGCTAAAGAACTAACTCAAATATAATAATATGTATTACCAGTCTATCAATGTCCCACTCCAGGGCCTCAATCTGCTATTACAATAGTGTCAGAATGGTCTATCATTGATTTCTTAATTATTGATTTTGACAAGTTTGGTAATCTACTAATATAATGGCGTCATTATGATTTTCCAATGGTCAACCACTGACACTCCATTGGAAGAAATAGCAAATGGTAATCTCGTACATAATGACAACTGAAACATAATGTTTATTGCTATTTACGAATTTCTTACTACTTCAGATTGCAAACACTAATACGTTATATGTAAAAATATATATTAAATGAAATCTAGCATAGTTTTTCTCAGACCATTGACGACCATTATGATGACCATGATCGACCATTATGAATTTAGCAGATTACGAACTTTTACCAAAATGACAATGGGATCATGTTGGAATGACGAATTTATAAAATTAGCAGACTTGGGGCCCCAGGACAGACCCCTTTTCTAATACAGAAAAGATATAACCATTAATCGCCACCTTGCTTAATATTATAAAGGCGAAAGTTTATAAGTGTGTGTGTTAATATGTTTGTTACTTCTTCACCCTCAAACAGCTGGACCAATTCTGATACAATTTTGTATGGAAGTAGCTGACACCCTGGATTAATATATAGGCTACTTTTTATCCGGATATTCCCACGGGATCGACACTTATGCGGGTAAAACCGCAGCTAGTTATTATGTATAAAGGCGAAAGTTTGTGTGTTTGTATATTTGTTACTCTTTCACACACAAACGGCTGAACGGATTTGGATGAAATTTAGCACACAGATAGTTTATAACCAAGATTAACATATAGAATACTTTTCATGCCGATATTCTCACGGGATCGACACGTACGCGGGTGAAACTGAGGGGCGCAGCTGGTTAATTATAAGTTCAGGTTTCCTACCGATGTTTACCTTCACCGCTGTCAGTGATGTCTAAGGTAAACTGAGAAAGGACATAATACGAATTGAAAAATGAACATTTATGCTTGCCCGGATTTTAACCATATTTGTACCTATAATAGTTTCAAATTCATCCAAACTAACCCTTCTTAACGGAACAGCCTGTGTGTAATAAATAAATAAAAAAATAAAAAAAATTATTTAAAAAGTTACAGAACTACAATTGAAGAAAAGTAAAAAATAAACTAAACTTACTAACTACATATGCTATCTACAATTTATTAAATTATATAGAGTTAAGCATAATTATTTTAAACTTCTGCGCCAGTAAGAAACCCTCATTTAATTGAAGGTGAAGGCCTCCTCTAGAGATTTCCATTTCTCCCTGTCATTTGCTGTGGTCATCCACTGTTCACCAGCCACCGGGCAGCCGGTCAACCTCTTTTTCTAGGGCTTGATGACCCATTCCAAGATATAACTGGTACTGTATATGTATAGTAACATACCACTATTATAATTTTAGGACTTCATACTGCGTCACTTAGACCACGGAATTTCAATCCTGGGTTATGAAGTAAAGGCCACAGACAATTTCGAAGATTTGAGGAACCGCATGCAGCTTTTGGAGTTCGCGTGTAAATTGGAACACAGCGGATGCGTTGAGAAGACTGTTGCCCTATTTAAGGCTTTGAGACAGAATGGCACTGAGTGAGTATAAAATGGGAGTCAAACTCAAACTCAAAGTATTTATTTCAATTATACCAATTACAGGCACTTTTGAATTGTCAAGGGGTCGGTCAATCAGAAAGATGAAGCTAGTTGCCCGTTCCAAAGCGTACCTATGGAGAAGAAACTCCATGGACACTCTTTTAAATCAAAATAATATGGTTACAAAGTCTTGGTTACATCAGTCATGTTAAAAATTATGCACGTGAGAACGATGCAAAACGTTAAAAGCGTCCGTAATGAAAAAATAAAATGAAAAAAAAAACAATTCAAATATTAAATTAAATTAAAATAAGCCATGGCAGCAAAGAGATGACCAGTCCCTACTGACGGCGCCCGTTCACGAATATGGCGCATGGATTAGCACCATTCAGCTCAACCATTTTGAAGGGAGCTAAATGATCCAACACAGTGTAACAATAAGCAACAATGAGTATAGATTCATGTCATGTCATCATTATTAACGTTAGTGTTGCCTGCCCCGTTGGTCTCATGGTCGAAAGCGCGACTGCTGAGCGTGGGGTCCTGGGTTCGATTCCCGTGTCGGGCAAAGTGTTATTGAGTTTTTCCATTAGACGATTCTTTATAACAGCCTGGAGTTTGGAAGTTGGCGGTGTGATACCCCCGTGCCTCGGAACGCAAGTTAAACCGTTGGTCCTGAGCCTGATCTCTCTCTGATCGCGTCGGATGGCCGTTCCATCAGACTATGAGCGTAAAGAAACAGAGAGTGCACCTTGCGCACACACTTGTGCACTATATTTGGCTAATCTCCGTTGAGATTGGCCACCGTGGCCGAAATTTGGTCGAGAGGATTTTTTAAAACCGGGCTGCTATTATGAAATTCCTCATGGAAAAATACTTTGTCCAATCCGGGAACCGAATCTAGGACTCTAGGACTCCACGCTTAGCAATCGCGCTTGCGACCACGAGACCAACGGGGCAGTTATTACAATCATAATCATCAGCTCATCATCATTATCATGTCTGATATATCCGATCAAAGTCTTCTTTTAAAAATCCTTGAATTCTTTACCAGGGTAACACCAAGCTTGCGACCTGTGGTATACTGCACTGGACTGCGTCATGGCAATGAGGAAGACTATGAGTTCTTGTGGAACCGCATGCTAAGTACCAACGTGGCCAACGAAGTCTGGGTCATTGAAGATGCCCTGGGTTGCACTTCGAATGAACAGATGATGAAGAGGTAAATATTATAAGTAGACTGCTAGACATCTTACTTTTAAATTGAAAAAATCCTGTAGGTAGAAAATATTATGCTCAAAAGCATTTGTAAGTAATTTTGGCTTTATTGCGACTATATTGATGTTTTTAAATACAAACATCACTGTGTTTTCATCGTTACTCCTCCTTATCACTGAAGAACCATCACAAGAAAGACTGAAGTTGTGACCAGTGCTTCCTTACCCAAACCGTTCGTTCCACACGCTGAAGCCCTCCCACCTGGACATGAGTTAGATTGGGTAATCTGGAGGTCTTTAAACAGACTCCGGACCCAGGTTGGTCGAAGCAAGGAAAACCTGTTCAGGTGAAGATTCTTAAACGACTCCGCCTTGGAGTGTAAATGTGGTGCTGTTCCACAAACGATGGGACACTTAATATCGTGTCCTGCGTGTCCTGTCAGCTGCACGTTACAGGAACTGATGGACGCTGGTGATGGCGCCAAACAAGTAGCCGAATTTTGGGTCGAGTCTATTTAGATTGCTATCGACACACTAAGACGAAGACTGGGTTTTGATAGCTTTCAAGGTTCTAACTATAAATCTCAAAAATAAAATAAAAAATCTCTTCACCACCCTTGGTTGCCTGATTCGCCTTTGTACCTTTTTGTATGCGAAAAGTAAAAGAAAAAAAAAACACATCGCAATTTCTTAGGTTAGATCATCACAGTTTTTCATGTACCTATGTTTCAGATATCTAGCATCAGTTGCAATGCCCGACACTCCGATCAGGACTCAGGATCAGACAGTACCTTTGACGAGCATCCTGAGAACCTACGGTAACCTACACGTCGTTATGGATGCCCTGAAATCTAATTACACATTATGGAGCACTATGTGAGTATTATTTTATCAATACAATAATTATGGGGCGAAAAGGGACTATCTTCTGTGGGTCGAACCCTGTGAGGTGAATGAGGAATAAATCAACATAGCACTTAGATAAAAAAAAACAGAGGAATGTAGAAACTCAATTTGGCGTCCTGAATTCGCCAAGAAACAAATGAGCACGTTTAGTCTAGACAAACACGCTGTTTTTCGTGGTGTTAAAAGTGGTGCAATGCTTGTTAAGAAAGGTGTATTTGGACAGACATCAATTACCAAACTAATCGATGTTCCAGATTCATTGTTGAAACAGTTGGTATCTTAGTTTATTGTTCTTAATATTTTGTGATGATAATACTAAATGGCAGCGCTCTCTTGCTCTTCTTCTTTGTCATAAAACTATATTCATTTCGCAGATACCCATCAATGGACACCATTTTAAGCACAGTCGCATCAGTTCTGCATACAGAAAGTGACTTCACTGAGGTAACTATATTTTTAGTTAATTAATTCTGTCACTATTTCTCAAAAATACGGTAGGTTCGTTTAGAGTGAGATGCCTACTCATTCCAATGACGCCATTCAACTCCACGGAATACAGGATGACCCTTTTGCTATTAATAATACAATCAAATACCTGCCTCTTATTAATACAAAGCCCCCATAACGTTATCTGAAAATTTAAACTAGAACTTTCTAGAGATTGATGAAATCTTTCAAAATTTTACCAACTCCTTTGGATATGATCATAGCAAAGTGTAGCACCAGAGCAACAATACCGCTGAATTAAATAGCCAGGCAATATCACTCACCTAAATATAGGAGGATTCTCACTAATTTCATCATTATAACCTTTGACCCAATCGTGTTATTATATTTTTAAATAATTTTTCTTTTTCTATCTTACAAATAATCCAGTAAATCCGGTTCCTCGAAACCTGCAAAAATATTCCGCGAACCCCTAATCACCGAATCGCTTTGGAGTGTAAACACAAGAGTAACCTTTTAGTCTGTCCGTCCCTAATTGAGGGCCTGGTGACCCAAATGACTGTTTAACAAACACTACATTGGAGGGCTAAACACACTCATTACCTGACGCCGACATGTTGGCAGAGGGATGTGTCAATTTCACTCAATTGGTACTCGCTAATGATCGTTTGTGTTCACTAAAATATTGTCCTGAATGATTTGACGGTGCTGTTGAGTTTCTGTCTGGCTGAAAATTTGGAATTTTTTCTAGTTTGTAACATGAGGATTTACTATAGTAGGTGCCGTAACAAGAGAAAAAGAAGTATCGTCTTTGTTTTCAAACGGTGACAAAACCTGACTTCTTTTAAGCAGTAAAATTTTGGTGAGCATTCGGATCAGTTAAACGTCGGACCTGCTTGCGACTTAAAACAAAAAAAGCGGGCAAGAGCGAGTTGGACTCGCACACGAAGGCTTTTGTACATACCACTACACAAAAAAACATGTTTCTTGTATTACCCGTTGGGTACAGAACTCAAAAAACGTTCTTCCATGGATGGCGACTGATTCAAAAAGATCACCGTTCATTGCTCAGACATTTTCTAATAGAACCACTTTTGTCAAAACAGATGCTACCATTCCGTTTCGTGATCTTTTTTCAACAAAATCAATTTTTCCATATCACTTAATGCATTTGCATTAGGGATTTCGTATATATCTATACAAAATGCTTTACATCCGTTCCCACATTTGTATAAACGAAAGTCCGTACTTTAAATATCAGTCACAACATTCGCTGTAATGGGTTCCCCATTATATATGAATGGTCTGACCTAAATACGATATCGTTTCGATGGATGGATTGTGAGTGAAAGTCTTCATATTCATTCCAATGCGTTTGGCAGTCAGCCAAGGAGGAAACACTGAGATTCTTTGATGACGTAATATCGCGATTTTATAATTACCTGCTTTAAAAATACAAGATCAGCTGCCGCGCTAAGAATGGTTTCATGGCTTTCGTCCGATTCTTCTACTTTCAATTCAATCATTTTAGTCCTTGATAGTAGGATTAGTAGGTCAAATTACTTGTTGGCTGGCCAAATTATTAAAATACAGAAAGTCACTTTTGGTATACGATAGGTATAGCAGAGTTACCACCACTCTGCTGTATCATGGTGACTGCTTATTTTCATGACAGGTATTCATATTCATGTAGTAGTTACGTTCCACAAGTTAAAACAAGATGTTAACAAATGGCTTAGAGCTAAGAGCCATTGTAGACTCTGTCAGGGCTCTGCGAAAATGATTGTTTGATACATAGCTACCTATTATTTAAAGTTAAAAATCTAAATCAAATTTATAGCGGTATCTACAACGCCACATGCAAACAACGCGTCATACTGACGTCACAAAATCATGCATCTCGCAACCAGAGTTTACCGCGCAACTAGCATACATATGTACAACGGCCCGACATGAATCATCGAGCAGTTGCCCGCTAGACACAACACCAGTCTGGTCGGAGGATCCTCCCTTTTCTATGGAGGATGAGTGAACTTTACACTCTGTTCCTCACACCTCTATAAATTCAATAAATAATTAAAATAAAATTATACATGAAAACTGAATAATTACAGCAGAATTTCTCAGTTGCAGCCCGGAGTATGGAGTTGTGGGCGGTTGATAGCAATGAGTTTACCCCCTATTTCATGGGATTTTAACGTAACGGGCTTAAAGTGGGTGTACATTCATACACAAAGGTACACTCCTAACGAACCCTTCGGGAAAACAATTGTATTGACGTTGAGTCGCGGACACCAGTCCGTTGTCTATCGGTATACATTATATAAGTAATAGTTGCTATATAAGTAAGAGGGGCCCGGGGCTAAATAATAACAGCCGCAGTCGATCGATCAGGTTAAACTACGTTTGCCGCGGATGTTCTGTGGATGGGTGGCCATATTTACATACTGAGACCCCTCCTTGCCCTATCATTTGTAGATCTTTGACAGTCGTTACGAGTAGTCAGAAGCCCGAAAGTCTGACAACCATTCTTACCAAGGGGTATTTATTGTATTACGCAGTACCTGGGTTGTGGAGGATAGGCAGTCTCTCCATGTAAAATACTGGTACTCAGCTGCATCCAGTAAGACTGGAAGCCAACCCCAACATAGTTGGGAAAAAGGCTAGCCAGATGATGAGTTGCTACATAGATACATATTATATTAACTGATTCATTATCTAATTATAATGTGGAATTAATTAGTTTTGGAGTAAACATGAGTAACAATATAAAATTTTATGACTGCAATAATTAGACTTCATTTCGTTGTTTTAGCACAAGATAATTGGTTCAACCTTGCTAATTTAACTGACATAACACAATGTTTGGGTAAACAATACTATTATGCACTAGATAGCATATTTTAGTGTATAAGGCGGATCACCCACTGCAACGTTTCACGCGACGGAGCGCGGGAAACGTAGCCAAATTTCCCGCGAGGAAGCGCGTTTTTATTGAATTTGTATGTAAAAAATCACGCGCGGTGGCGCGTTATCTACGTCCCGCTGCGTGAAGCGGTGCATTGGGTGATCCGCCTAATCGTTAGCGGTTATCGCTAGTCAATTCTGCAAGCGTTTAAGTTTTTTCGATACACACAATTAGCCATTAATAATAATTTGTGTGTATCGACAAAACTAAAACACTAGCGGAATGTTGCTTACTTGTGCTGTAAGCATTAGGAAAAAGAGTGGGACGCGTCTTCGTGGATTGCACTATCTATATTTAGAAAACTATCTAACTATTATTTTATTTCCCATCGACATGCAGTTTTGCCTTCCCTTTTTTTTTGGTGAGCGGTGGAAATCCTCTTGGACTTCCCCCATCGTGGGGGTGACAGAGGTACATGCCGGACTCTTATTAAGAAGTAAAAAAAATGGTGGAAATCGCTCCGCGAATTCCTTAGCCTTATCGGCTAAAACCACCGCGGTGTTCAACTTCTGCCTATGGCCGGAGGTGCGAGATTTGCATAGGCAGATCATAAATAACGCTTAATTTTTTTTAAATTCTTTGTTTGGCTGTCATCAATTTTCAAAAGTTTTGCTAATTATTATAATGGGCACCCCGACATTGACGTGCAAACTGTTACCATGAATTCAGCACACGATTCTAGAATCACTAGCGTAGAATTTTTGATCGCTTATAAAAAAAAACTGCTCTTACATAGAAAATTTCAATACCTACGCGGTTAAAATGGACATCAATTTTTTTTTCATCCTTAAACACTACTACTTATTACTATCTATAATTATTTTTAAATTAATATTTAATCGGTTTTTTATTATTTTTTATCATTTGTTTTTTTTTTATTATTCGCTACACTTTAACTATTTATTTTTATATTTAAATATCTACACAAATCATAAACTGGTTTACATTCGTAAGACGTCCTCGTAACATAGGGTCCAGTTGAAAACCAGCGTCAGGCATTAGTTGTCTGACATTTATGCTGAACTGGGCCTATTTGGCGCAGCCGTGAGGCACACAATACTATTTTAAGTTTTTTTATTTATTATTATTTTTTTTTTGTTATTGTTTTTGTGTGCCTTACTTAACCTGGGTCAAATAAACTTATTTTCTTTCTTTCTTCTTTCTTTCTTTCTAATATAATCGACGAAAAATAAAAATCTTCAGAATTATGTACAGACGCCAGCACATCAAGCTACTACAATCTGTCAAATCTCTGCAATAGATTTTCAACTTTATCGCTAAAGAGTATGATTCAAAGTTGATTGGGAAAATTTGACAGATTCGGGTAGCTTGATGTGCTGGCGTCTGTACTTAATCCATGGTAACAAGTTGTGCGTCGATGGTCCTGCTACCCTGTCGAGTCATGATTTGTCGCTTAAAATGGGTAGCATATATATTTTCTTGATTTTTGACCAGAGGAGTCTTAGTACCTTTGAGTTTGGGACCTAAGGGTGCTTACATAAAGAAGCAGGTTTTCGGTCCCGACTCTCGGTTTCTGCAGGTTGATCTTCGGAAGGAAAAGGTTACATGTTTTATCCGTTTAGCGCATAAGTTTATGTTACTATTTCACCTGCACCGATCGGTACTGACCCGCACAGACTCGTCTGCACCGGAAACCTTTTTTTTAAACTTAGGTACCCATAAACTAACTCTTACTCGATTATTCAAAAGTTTTCTTTTTCTTACTTTTTCTTCAGTTTGAATCGTTCCTGTCATCCTGCACCGAGTGTACCGAGGCTTCGAAGACTGCAGCCAGGAGTTCTCTGGTACAATCCAAAGCCTCTGCATCCTGGGCTAATAGCCACAAGGCGGAAATCTTGAAGTCTATTAAGACTTCAGGTTCATATTCAGCTTCAACCGTGCCATCTGTTATCATGATTATGCTTGGTTTTGCCGTCCTGCTCTTTACTCAGTTTTAAAATAAATAAAATAATCTTTATTTCGGATAAGCAGCATCCATATGGGTTAGTAAACAAAAAGATAACTTATACCTGCTCCTGGCTGGTGTTCGATATACATCGTCGAACAATATCACCTAATAATGGAGACTCGCACCTCCCCGCTATGGTCTTCAGGATGGAGTTGGAGCTCCCCCGCACTCTGCAGAGCAAAGAGGCAGTTCAGTTTTGATTTTAAGTATATTTTTATTTTTAATTCAATATTATTTTTGTATACAACGGATGAGGTTAATTAGTAATGATAACCTCCTTGTTATTTCGAAACTCAGGCGCCCAAGATACAGGCACTACCTAATTTGGGGACCACTGTTCAAATAACTATATTTTATATTCTAGTTTACAGTAAGCATATTTTAATAATAATATTTCAATTTATTTCGGACAGAGTCCATATAAGTGTTAGTAACAAATTATTAAAAAAAAATTAAATTAAATTTTAAATTTAACTAAATTTATTAAATTAATATTAATTTAATTAAATTTTTGAAAATTATTTTAACGGTGGACAAATAAATTATTCTTATTTTTTAGTTATTTAATTTTTCATCTGTGTAATTTTCGATTAAGAATTTACTTGCCATAAAATGAGTTCATTTTCAGTATATTTAGAATAATATGGAATTGTTCAGTATTCTGTAAGTGTACTATAATTAGTTTTAAGTTTAAAAAAGAGATTCTTCTCCACTAAAACCTACAGTAAAATATATATCAATTATGGAAATAAGTAGGCACTTAGCTATATATTTATATGTGCATACTTTGCAAAATAATGTTAAATTAAAATAAAAACCTACTATATATACATTTTATCAAAGCTTTTAATTTGTTTTCGGTCAGCTTGTTTTTCTTTAATACTAGTACATGGTGAGTGGTGATAAAAATATGATTTGCGGTACTGCATACATGCTCATTTGCAGACTTTTATTTTGGTATTCCAAGTAACACACGACGATGAAGATTTTTTACATATTTGAATGTCTTTACAGTTTCAACGTTTCTGTAACAAATTCTAATCTACCTTCATCTAAGCTATAATTATTATCAAATGCTAACTGTGCTTTCACACTTGTCACAAGATCTAAAACTTCTCAGTTTTTTTTCGACAAACATAGGCGGCATAAAATCCTCAAACTTCCAAAATCTTCTATTAAGTATTTTATGTGAGAATACACGTCAACATGCTCGTTGATGGGCCACATTAACTGCTAAATTTATTTCTTTTAACCAAAATTAGATTGCATATAATCCTTATTAGATTCAGAAGCGGTCGGGGAATGTCAAGTAATAAATCTTTAAATCGTGACCTCCTTACGTAACTTATGTGCATAAATATAGTAATAGTGGGCGTACGAAGTTGGGATTATAAAATAGGATTTTGATAACAAAGTCTTGAAATAAATTCCACTTTATTATAAGTTTTCCAAATTAATCTTTTATAATGAGCTGATTGGTGCAGCGGCTTCGCGCTTAGTTTACTGTAGCTTCGAGTTTGATACGGATTGCACAATTAAATTAAAAAATATATTTTTAGGAACAAAATAGTTGACCAGAGCTAAGGGAACTGAGATTTGTGCGACTGGATGTTAAATAAAATATATGTATAATAATTTTATTTAACATCCAGTTATTAATGAATTACAAATCCTAAAAATAATTTATAATAATAATATTATCTAATATTTCGCTTATATACCCGTTGTAATTTATAGTATCTACTTAAGTGGTTATAATTCAATAAATTATGTAGTCGATGATTTTGGTGCACGGTAAAACTCTAACGAGTTTATGTTGGCATCAACTTATATGTATAAAATGTATGTGTACTACTGAATAAATTTAATAATAATAAACAAATATATAATTTAACGTTTTAAAGAATGTGGATTATAAATAAGATAGAGTGATTTGACTACTTTTATATTATAGTTTAAGAATAAAAAAATAGAAGACTTTTTTAAGTTCAGATTGTTGATAGACACGGTCAAGGATTAAATAAAATAGGCGCCTCTATAATACCACTTTTGTTTTTTAAAGAAAGTAGATTATGAAATAGACAGTTCACTTCTTATCTAACCAGTGAGAAAACAGTTTAAGAAAAAATTTTTTTTAAGTTTAGTCTGTTAAACAAGACACTTCAGCCTCACTGTCCTGTGAAGGTCAGGCCAAACTCTTCAACCAAACAATAAACAAACTTTTTTCTAACAAACACGATATTAGTCGTCCGTCGTAACACATCGAAGTAACCGTGGGCCGGTAATCTTTCTGTATGGAATTGTTGCTAAGTGCGCCGCCCACGTGTCGCTTCCAGTCTTCCAGATCAATTGTCTCGTGTTACCGTTAGACCATTGTTAGGTGTTGCATGAATTGGGACGTGGGTAGTGGACATCGGGATACGGAATTTTGATTTATTTTGTAATGTGTTGCTTTGAAAATTGGATGTTGATTTATGTGTGGACATTGTTTCGTATGGAGATTCGTTCCGACGCGAACGCAAATAATTTTTCAAACATAATTAATTATGAAGTTGCTTATGTATGAAACATTCTGAAGAGAAAATTATGAGTTTTATGAGTTTCTTTCAAAATCCTTCTAAGTATTTTTTTTTAAACGTTGGCCCACACTCGGAATTACTCCTGTATCGTGGGTGCGTTTACAAACATTTAAACTCACATACACAAACAGTCAGACCGGGAACAACTACTTTGTTTCGTGCGGGAATCGAACCCGCGACACGCAGCGCAGCAGACAATCACTTATCCACTGCGCCAACCGTGCCTTCAATTGTAGGTGTGTTACACAATTGGAGTGCTATATTAAAACAGACAAATTGAAGTCATAACTGAAGTAGTCCCTTCTAATACATTATCTCTCCTTCTGCTTTAATCCATCCAAAGTTTGACTTGAATGATCGCTTTTAGCGATAAGACCGCCCATTGTGTCACCCCTTGTAAAAATGTCTACATTTATATTTGTAATTTTTATGGTGTAGGTACATAATAAGGTATATTCTATCGTTCAATCCATCTAGGCAAGAGTTTATCATTGTCAGCTACAACAGGAATAGTGGGTCAGAAGCTGCAACTTGAAACAAAGTCAAAAGTATGTTATCTATAAGTACAAATAAAACAACGTTGGGTTAGTAACATCATTTCTAACTCAATAAAGACTGGGACCGATTTCTATGAACTTTGATTTGTTAAATTTTTCTCCGCCCCGTATATCAGAATTACTTACTATTAAATCATGGGAAGAATTCAGAAAAAAAAAAAATGAAGATATTTCATTAGGTAACTCATAGATTAATTCCGAGACGGTACCTACGAAGTTCACCGGATCAGCTAGTTTATTTATATTTAATCAAAAACATATACTGATATGTTAGTAACAATATTTCTTAAACCATCCCCTCTATTTATAAACGTCTCTTAACTTAAGCAGTCGTTACTTAACTTTAGGCAACGTTTATAAATAAACCCTTAAGTTAGTAAATTTAACCTACATACTTAATCTAAGACTGCCACATTATACGGTTGTGAGAATCCTAATACGCGAGTATAGGTACCATTATACATATTTCAATGATGAATTGACTATAGAGTGGAAATATTATTTTAATATTATTTTCTCATTTTGGACCTAGATAGTTATATTACCTAGGTCAATATACATATGAGAAAATAATAACATGTATTTCATAGTGAGTTGTGGTGCACATGACGCTTTTCACACAAATATCAATTTTGCAAAGTAAACAATGTTGTTATCATACTCCAAAATAAGTGTACTTCAAAGAAACCGTACCGAATTAACGCTCGAAGGTGAGGCATATTATGCACAAACAAACATAATATAATGCAGACCAATATAACATGGTCTTTGACATTATATTAAAGTCCTCTCAAAGGTGTGGGTGATACAAGAAACTCAAGGGGCGAGGAAGCCCAAGTCTTGCTGGTTTGGCAAGACTGGCGCCAAGTTTCGATCTACAAGAGGAACAACACTACAAGCATTTACGCGCGCGTCGCGTTCAGACGTATTGGAACGCTCTCTTTGGCGGGAAATTCGAATAACGCACTATGAAATTATAACTAATTTAAAATTAAACAAACTTAATTCTAATATAAATGAGAGTAGGCTGAAAGAATTTGATGTCTTTGCCTAAAAAAGTAAAATGACGGGTGCAAATTTTCGCGCGTTTTTCATTTTCTGTTTGTTTTCGTTGACACGAGGGAATATTATTGTGGACGAAGAATGTTTAAATTACACAGTGTATCCAGTGCAGTACGAGCTTAATATTTATCCTTATGTACACGCGGACCATTCTTATTATGACTGTGAGTTAACAATAACTGTAATAGCGAACGCGCCTAATGTGAATGTGATAAGCTTGGATGCAAAAGATTTGGAATTGGAAAGTGGTTCAATCAAAGTTTTCGATGGACCCCGGGATATTATCAATACTGCAAGGCCGTTTGAATTTAATGGTTTAACAAGTAAATTAAATATTTATTTGAAGGAGCCATTGAAGATGTATAATGCGCTTAACAGACAGTTTTATTTTATCAAAATTTCGTTCAGAAGATATGTGAAAGAAGACAGTACCGGAGTGTTTTTGGTGAAATATTACGATGAACAAAGTAAAAATTACAAGTAAGTAGACCTTTAATTTGTAAAATAATACTGATTAAATGAAAATTGAATAAAAAGAAAACGGACAAAGATACACACTTTTCTAAACACGAAATTCTTATTACTACTTACATACTTTATATGTTTTTAAAACAAACACATAAAAATACATTCTTTCAGCAACAACTAAGGGAAAATTGCTTGACCTACTACACATCGGAGTTTATTTTGTTACATAGGTATTTTTATTAGATACTAGCTATTGCCGGTGACGTGATGACGTCGTCTACGTGTATTTTGTATTTCTTCAGTTTTAATACACACATCAAAAGTGTCTAGGGATCAACATATATTTTTGCAATAACTTTTCTCCTGATTGATATTAATTAAAATTTTATTTAAGGATTCATCAAATAAAGTGTTTTCGTTTGTCACAGTAACGATAAACCAAGTCACCTTTGCATTAATAAAGAAATTTGCCATTTTCCTAATAAAGGGATTTTTGACATTTGAACCACTAACACAAAAGTTCGAAAAAAAGACTGAAATAACAGTTTTCTCTAAAATTTTATTGGGTAACTTAAACAATTAATAATCCGTGTTTCTACCGCGAACACTAACAACACAAGAACATCGGTTTGGCATACTCAAAATGAGTTCATCCAAATCACGCTGTGGAATGGCCGCCCATGTTCGTTGCAACAACAAAAAAAGGTCTTCTTGCGACTGGATACCCTCCATATTCGGCAGAGCTCTTCTCTGTAGCATATCCCATGCATGCTCAATCGGGTTCAAGTCTGGCGACTGAGCAGGCCAGGGCAGGACATTGATGTTAGCTGCGGCGAGAGTCTGTCTTACAACTCTTGCGGTGTGCGGTCGTGCATTATCATGCATTAACTGAAATAAGGGACCGATTTGCACTTGTAGAGGAACGATGACGTCTGATACAATCGTCTCAGCATAAATTTGAGCGTTGAGGTTGCCTCTGATCCAAATCAACTCAGTTCTTCCGCCGATCCAAATACCCGCCCATACCATGATGGTTCCACCACTATAAGGATGGACTTCCTGGCAGGATTTTAATCGCTGTTGGCGTCCAGGGGTTCTCCAGTGTCGTATACGTCTTGTATCCGGTCTCATACCAAAACGAGACTCATCAGAAAAGCACACGAAACGCCATTGTTCTTCTGCCCAATTTCTGTGTTCAAGAGCCCATTGATATCGAATCCTACGATTGTGCATTGCTATAGGTGGTACCCGTAGCGGTCTTCGGGAATGAAGGTTCACTTCATGCAAGCGGTTTCTGACTGTTTGGTCGCTAATTAAGTTCCCTGAAGAGTGATGAAGCCTCACGGCTAACATCATGGCGGTTATTGTTGGAGCTCTTCGAGTAAAGATTTGAATGTATCGGTCTTGTCTCCGTGTGGTGCAGCGATACCGTCCTCCATGGCGCTCAGCCACGGTACCAGTGCTTCGGTAACGTGTCCAAAGTCGACTGATAACACTCTGACTTGTATTCAGAGCTAAAGCCACAGTACGTTGCCGGGAACCAGCTTCTAACATTCCCACGGCTCTGAGCATTTCTTCCCTGCTTAAATGACGTCGCCGCTCCATAATAACGTTGGTTTTAATCAGTAGTAGGGAAACAGTAGCACTAATAATGTCTTCAATGCGTTGTATGTTTTTATAGGGAAAATATTGACAGCTGATTTTCATCTTTTACTCGAATTTGATTCACAGTTCCTGATTCAAATTATGAAATGCACCAAAAAGGATCCATATAAATTTATAAAATCATAAATTTATTACAAAGCCACATCTCAATCTCAAGAAATCCGCATAAAAATGCTTGATCCCTAGACACTTTTGATGTGTGTATTTCGGTTATAATATAGGTAGGTTAGAATATTTTTGAATAAAAGTAGCCCGTGTTCTCTCTTCTCCAGATCCCCGGCTCCCTGTTTGTCAAATTTCATAACGATCGGTTCAGTGGTTTAGGCGTGCAAAGGTAACAGACAGATAAGCAGACAGAGTTACTTTCGCACCTATAATATTGGAATTTTGAGTATGGACGTATGGATTATCCAAAGCGTAGGATTTAAATACCGATTGCAATGTCATGTCGGTTCCTTAATGATTAGCAAGATTTTAGTTTTGCAAAAGCAGGCTGTATTTAAATGATTGGAATTATGGGATTAAACCGTGAATAGATTGTAAACAATGCATTGACTAATGACCATGAGATCGTAACTTCAACTCCTGGCTCTTTAAACTATTTCGAAAAATCAACATCAGCTTATTAATTGGGGGAGTGGCGTCCAGAACTGGAAGACGAGAGATCGGTCGTCCAGCGGCGCGCGGCGCGGCGAGATGGGCAAATGACATTGTTGCCATAGAGAGCAAAATCTGGACGTGGCTTGCACAAGAGCGTGCACAAAAACAGAGTGACCTATGCCCAGCAGTGGGTGGGTGGGCAGCTGTGGATGATAACGATGATAAATGTAAACATAGTCTTATAAGGCAAAGCGTAGTTTTCCGAGCAGAAATTCCTGCACCCCACGCAATTTTTTTTTTGATCCAGATCAACATTGCCTTGTCCATGAAATGTCAAAGTAAATGATGACTTTTTATAGCTCAAAAAACGGCAAAAAAATTATGATATTCGTATAATAACTGGTACATTATATTTTTTTAAATTATTATCGAGAGATCCCGAATCATAAGCAAGAATTTGTTTATATAAAAAAAAATACTAGGTATGTCGAGAAAGACTGTGTTCAATATTTATAACCTTGCATAATGTGGTAACCTTTTAATCTATTGTCTGTGGAACGGCTTGTTAGACTCGCATATCATTTAGGTAGTGTGCTAATACGAGGATGCTAAACAAATTGTGTTATGCTACATTTTGCGCTGTTGCTATCCAAAAAAAAAATGCTAATGACTTAGATAAGTATGAAAGTTTTTTTGGCAGACTGACTGAACTACTTACCTATTACTTTAATATGCATATATTTTTTGCGTTTGAATTTAGTTTATTTCCATTTTCATGGTTGAAAATTAGCGTTGTAATAAGTCTATTATTTTGTTTTTAATAGGATGTAAAGTTACCTTGAAAGTCACTCTGGGTTACTAAGGTGATAATGATAATGTCATCGTAAAAAAACCGGTCAAGTGCGAGTCGGACTCGCGCACCGAGGGTTCCGTAAAAAGTAGGTATGTAACTACAAATTTACGGTTCAGATTTTTTCTTTTACTTGTGCTACATGACCTTGCTTGTTGCCAAAATTTTATTATTCTAAATCAAAGGGAAGTACATTTTGATTCCCTTGAGAGTATCGAAATATACGTTTTTTGCGGCATAAACAGCCGTATCTTTTTTTACGTTAACTTAGAAGTTTGATTTTTTTCACAGCTTCAAGGGATCGCAGACCTGAATATATAGTTTTAATTTCAACTTGATACCTCCACGCGTTCTAAAGGGTCAGATGGACGGACGGACAACAAAATGATCCTATAAGGGTTCCGTTTTTTCCTTCTGTGGTACGGAACCCTAAGAAACGGCTAAATCATTATAAACAGAGCTCTCTTTATGACACATTGTTTATTATAAAATTATTTATTGTTCATGTACATATTAGGTCGAGGCAAAAGTATTTTCGTATTTTTCATACAAAAAAATTTTTTGTTTTGGGTTTAATTTTTTATTTATTTATAATATGTATGTGCCGTTTTGATCGATGACTTGTTGCCATCTTGTGGGCAATGCCATGATCCCAATGCTGTAGAAGTTTTGAGATTTTTTATCAAAAAAATCTAACAGGTAGTTTTCGCAGTGTTCTTTTGAGGTTAACTTTATGCTTCCTAAAGAGTTCTGAAGTGACCGAAACAGGTGGAAATCTGATGGAGCAAGATCAGGGCTATACGGAGGATGCATCAGCACATCCCAGCCAAGCTCTCTCAATTTTTGCTGAGTGGCTATAGATGAGTGCGGTCTGGCGTTGTCGTGATGAAACACCACGCCCTTCCTATTCACCAGCTCCGGCCGGTTTTTCTCAATAGCTTCTTTTAACCTCATCAGTTGTTGACAGGTTGACAGTAGAGGTCAGAATCGATAGTTTTGCCCGGCGGCAAAAGCCCATAATGGACGATTCCTTTCCAATCCCACCAAACACATCATCACTTTGTTCCGAGTCAGGCCGGGCTTTGCCACGGTCTGTGGGGCTTGTCCATGCTTCGACCACGATCTTTTTCGGACATTCTTATCGTAAGTGATCCATTTTTCAGCACCAACCGTTTAAGAAATGGGTCGGAATTATTACGTTTCAACAAAGAATCGCAAATGGAAACACGTTGCATTAAGTTTCTCTCAGTGTGATCATGTGGTACCCAAATATCAAGTTTTT
Source organism: Globia sparganii (assembly GCA_949316385.1). Lineage (NCBI taxonomy): Eukaryota > Metazoa > Arthropoda > Insecta > Lepidoptera > Noctuidae > Globia > Globia sparganii. The sequence continues at coordinate 22,291,594 of OX438654.1, forward strand.
TCTTGTACCCAGACTTTTGTAAATGCCGTAAAACTGTTTTGTGATCAACATCCAGTTCTTCAGCACTCCACTTTTTCAAAAATGGCACTGATTTTATCCGTGACAGCCCGTCCAGAGCGAGCTTCATCCTTCACACTAAAATTTCCTGACTTGAAACGCTTGAACCACATTTGTGCTACTCGTATTGATACCGCATTAGGTCCGTAAATCGCACAAATTTTATTCGCGGCGTTCGTCGCATTTTTACCTTTTTTGTAATAAAATTTTAAAATGTACCGAATTTCTTCGTCACATACGTTCATGTTGCTTGCGGGATCTAGTTTTTTTTTTAATTTATTGCATCTTTAGAATGTCAACATTGAATAGTATTAAAACCAGCCAGTTACATTCAGTACTGCCAAAGAGGTTTGATTACTAACAATAGATTCAAAATACGAAAATATTTTTGCCCCGACCTATTATTATGTTCTTGAAGTTCTCAGTCAGGTCAATGGCGAATGAAAATAGTATTCTTAGTTCTTGAAATACGACTATGAGTAATTATTGAATTAGTCACAGAATAGACTTGAATAATAATGTTTGTTGCAATGTTTATTTACGTGTGTTTTGTATTTGTTTGTCCTCTTGTTTAGTTCGTCTATTGCTTGTATGTGTTTTGTTGCCTATCATAAACAGCCTATAAAGTTCCCAGGGATTAAATAGGTGTCGTCTGGTCTATTTGTTTTATTGTTTAAATTTTTTTAGCGTTAGCGTGTAGAGGCCTCTTTTGATAGTCCTTAACTATTGATTGATGTTCGATTCGGCACTGAAGCGTATCGAATGTTTGTGAATGCGTGACTCAACTTTACCGTGGGTATCTAGAAGTTTTTCTGTAATAGTTTCTGACAGTAACAGCTTAAATATGTTCTATACAGTTCTGTACAGAATTCAGAAAAACAGCTCACATGAAACATTCCTAATATCAACAGTTCAACACATTCTTCCAAATATTTCGCCAATATTTTCAAGAGCGCATTCTTAATGACGTCATTTCAGCCATTGCTAATTTTATTTAGCGCAACCTTGGATGCATTCAATCAGTTCATTCAATTAAATTGAACTGAAGGTAATTATCACATTATGTTATCGACAGAACGGTGTCACCGGTTTACGGAGTGTATCGTTTGGCATTGTTTTTATACTTTAACTGACTTAAATAATTATATACAATAAAGCAACAATTACGATATATCTTTAGCCATTAATTTGTTTGTTTATCCTTGATAAAGAGATCAAGGGCTTGAAATGACGAGTGAAGTTTATTTTAGTTTATCGATCGCGATTTGAATGGTTAATAGTATCATGATCCAAAAATTACTTACGGAACCTTTTCATAATTAGGAAAAACACTTGCGTTTACTTTCTAGACCGCGTTCTTTTCTATAGTTGTAATTTGAAAAAAAAAAAACCAGAGTCCCAACAGATCCCCTTCATATTCTATTTATGTTGATTGTGCACCTAAACAAATAATAATAATCACACTGCAAATTAATTTTATTAGAATGGCGTTTATCACGTCAATATTCTATTGGTTGAAAGCCTTATTCATTATTATATCTAATTGTCCATTCAGGCTCACAATGAATCCATGATTATTGTCAGGTTAATCCTGAAAGAGCTGGGCTGAAAAATAATCTTAAACATAAGGAAAAAAAATCCCATTTATGGGAATAATGTGTCATGTATGTTGGAGATCATAAATAAATAAATAATTGTTTAATGTCGGTAGCTCTGCGAGGCGCAATGACTGCAGTCTAAAGGCCGGCTGTGGTAGAGAACCCCAGATAACTCTTCCCACTAGGCATGATCGGAAAGATCTTCCTTTTCAATGAAGGAGTGGTAATTACACCTTTATTAAGCGAAACATTATTGTTTTACATATTTTGCACATTTTATATACACATTGACATTGATAAATTTTACATATACAGTGACATGAATGTTTACTTTGTAAAGTATTATATTATTTTTAATGACTGTGAATGTGAAGACTATGTGGGTTAATTTTATTTTGTCTTTATTTTTTTTTCTCAGATACTTTTAGTCATGGTCTGGCAGTTTGAGTAATTTATGTGACCTACCCGAATGTCCTTTCTCTGGTATTGTTCGTCGAATCGTTGAGATTCCTAAGTTTGAGTTGAGCTGCATCATTACTGACAAATGCGTGCACTGACTGGACGGGTCCACTCAATCTGTGTGGTTCTTCCTCAAAAGACCATTTCAGACACCAATCTACATGGTCTCTGTTCTCTCTGTTATGAAATTCCTAATGGAAAAACTCAATAACACTTTGCACGACCCGGGAACCGAACCCAGGACCCCACTCTCAGCAGTCGCGCTTGAGACCACGAGACCAACCACTACTATACCACTTACGTGAATACTTGTCTAGTTTCTATTAGCATTTACTAGTTTTTATTCAAACTCGACATGGCTATAAGGCCGAGAACCATATATGTCCGACCTTCTATCCCACGTGCAGTCTGGATTATGTACAATGATTATGGTCAAAAACCATAAATATTAAGTGTTTTTACTGTCTGTTAGTGTAGCGTTTAGTAGTGTTGATAGTTTTTTTTTTGTGATCGGTATTGTTTGGTGATTTTCGTGTTGGTGTAAAGGAATTAGTGATTAGAGTGTTTTAATTAGCGTATTTATGATTTCATGATCATTTGGGCGTGTGTGCATATAAAGTTGCACCTTTAAGCTAAAATTTAAAAATAGATACAATACTTATTTTTCTTTAATCTCCTTTATGTATAAATATACTAGCTGCGCCCCGCGGTTTCACCTGCGTAAGTTTTGATCCCGTGGGAATATCGGGATAAAAAGTATCCTATGTGTTATTCTGACGTATACACTATATTACTGTAAAGTTTCATCAAAATCGGTTCAGTAGTTTTTGCGTGAAAGAGTAACAAACATCCATCCATCCATCCTCACGAACTTTCGCATTTATAATATTAGTAGGATATATTTTTTCTTTTTCTTCTTTTTTTTTCTATAGATATTTTTTACACATACAAAATAATTTATTGCAGCCTAATCATAAAATGTTCCCACTGCTGAGACACAGGCCTCCTCGGTGAGGGTAGGCTGAAATCCGCCACACGGGCCCAGTTCAGGTTGGTAGATGTCACTCACGATTTTTTCCTTCACCGTTCTTAGAACAGTCGTGATGAAATAATTTACATAAAGTGAAGTGCCTGGCTGGGTTCGAACCTACGACCTACAACTCGTAAGTCGCGGCTGTTACTGCCTACTAGCCACATAATATGCTCCATTTATTGAAGTGATTTGCTGAATCCTACTAATATTATAAATGCGAAAGTTTGTATGTATGGATGTATGGATGTTTGTTACTCTTTCACGCGAAAACTACTGAACGGATTTTGATGAAACTTTACAGTAATATAGCTTATACATCAGAATAACACATAGGATACTTTTTATCCCGATATTCCCACGGGATCGAAACTTACGCGGGTGAAACCGCGGGGCGCAGCTAGTTAAATATATTTTAGAGTAGCGGTCCGTCCCGGCTTCGCACGGGTAGAAAAAAAAAGAAGAAAATGAGCCTATATTAATCAGTGATCATGTAGCATTCAAATGGTGAAGGAATTTTTAAAATCGGTCCAGTACTTTTTGAGCCAATTCGTTACAAACATACATACAAATCTTTCCTCTTTATAATATTAAGTATAGATATAGAAGTATAGATTAGTATAGATGTCCAGTCCACAGATAGCTACGTTACCATCTGGTAAGGCCTTGAAGCATTGAAATAATTAATAAGTATGTCAATTACATAATAATGTAAGTACCTATTTACAACAAAAAAAGACGCGTCCCACTTAACGGTACAAATTCACGTTGGTTTAACACTTTCTTCATCATACAAAATCAATGAACCAGTACAAATAAATCAATTAATCCGTATGTTCTACATAAAACCAAAGACGTGTATAGTTAATACACATAATTAGCCAAATAAATCGTCTGTCCAACGTCTCGGTTCGTTAGTCATACCAAATGGGACATACACTGTGTTGCTTTCAGAGTTAAAACATCTGCCAATCGCTAAAACGTCTGCTTGTAAGCCAACCACAAAGCCAACGCAACGAAATGTTTTGACGTAAGCGATAACAATAACACCACCATGATCAACTGTTGATGATGTGCGTTGTTTGATTGAGTGTTTAATCGGTCGGTAAGGAATATTTGCGAACAAAACGTTGAAAATAAATTGTATGATAATGTTTTAGGTTGTAGGTTTTCTGAGTAAGAATGGTTGAGTTTAGGTCATAAAAATCTTGAAGAGCGTTTGCGTGTGTAGTGCATTTTAACCAATGTGAATCACAAAAAGTAAGCAACAGTTGATTTTATTTTTTTTTTAATTTTTAATTCAAGTCAAATTATGTTTAAATCAATGAAATTACAAATTATATATAGAGGTACCTACTTACATATTATTATGAACTTAAAAATACTTATACAATGCAATCGATACTGATACAATCATCTGTATCAGTATCGGTAGCTACGCTTGTGTTATCGACAACGGTATAATTGACATTGTCAATTATTTTGAGCCATTTATGTAATACTAGCTTTTGCCAGCGACTTCGTCCGCGTGGAATAATGACTTCCGGAAATTGAGGCACTAACTCTCATAGAGTTTAACCGATGTGCTCTTTCTTCTGCCGATTCTTGAGAACGCGTATTTCTCATTCAACACGTTTTTCAAGACAATAGCGGGCGGACGCCGGCGTCCGCTTGGGGCTTGAATAACTAAAAATATATAACTACGTCTAATATATAAAATAATATATAATAAAACCTACTTCACTTAAAACTAAATACCTATAACTACTATAATTAATAATACATATACCTATAATTAATAAAAGTACCTACGCTTTTACCTACTTAATATTAAAAAACTGAACATAAATTAACCAAAACTTACGTACTACTAACTAACTACTACTAACCTATTACTACTTCACCTAAAAAGAAATCCTGTTTTCCCAACATTTCCCTTCACTGCTCTGCTCCTATTAATCGTAGCGTGATGAAAAGTATACTATAACCTGCCTACGAGTATGAAGAACAATTGTACCAAGTTTCGTTGAAATCCGTCGAGTGGTTTTTGTTTCTATAACGAACATACAGACAGACAGACAGACAGACAGACAGACAAACAGACAAAAATTTTACTGATTGCATTTTTGGCGTCAGTAACGATCACTTATCACCCGCTGATAGTTATTTTGGAAATATATTTCATGTACAGAATTGACCTCTCTACAGATTTATTATAAGTATAGATAGACTAGCAGCGCCCCGCGGTTTCACCCGAGTTAGTTTCGATCCCGTGGGAATATCAGGATAAAAAGTATTCTATGTGTTAATCCTGGTTATAAACTATATGTCTGCCAAATTTCATTCAAATCCGTTCAGTAGTTTTTGCGTGAAAGAGTAACAAACATCCATCCATCCATCCTCACAAACTTTCGCATTTATAATATTAAGTAGGATTAGTAGGAAGTAGGATAGGATAGTAGGAAGTAGGATTTAACAAAAAATAAATGGTATGGTATAAATGGTATCAATTGTGTTGCTAACTTTTTGTGATTCACATTGGGTGGAATAAATATAAAAATCAAAAGTAATTTATTCAAACTAGGGTGAGAATCAGCACTTTTCGAACATCAAAATTACAAAAGATAGTCCCCCAAAACGCCCGCCCTTTACATATTATGAATGATAGAAGATTTTACTACTTATACATCTTTTTTTTTTTTTTGTGGATGGGAAATCATCCAATGACCCCTCCCGCTCTGGGTGGAGCAGAAGGGAGTGTCAGACTCTTACTGACTAAAACCCACCCGTGTTCCTTCCTTAGCCCTTTGTGTTCCGGGGTAGCGGTAACCCTTTCGGACAATCCCGCTGCCCCGGCAGGCTTCGGCCCTTTCGGGCCCCTTCCTTTATGCTGACATCTCTTTGAGGCGCGCGTGGAACACGTACGCGCCGTCCGGCACGGGCCTGGTCCTGATCAGATGGAGAGTTACCCATTACTCTCCGCCCGCAGGCCCGCGCCTACGGTGGCCGGGAGTCGTCACGCGGCTCCCGACGCCCGGAGCGTCTCCCGCGGCGACTACTACTTATACATCTTCTAATTCATATAAGAACCAAGAATGTCTCAACGAGTTGGACACTACAATAGGTAACCATTTTTTTTAAACAATAGCATATAATACAATAAAGATCGACTGCCAGCTTGCATTTAAATATGTGTTTCATTCAAGCATTACTTACATAACATGGTCTTTTATTTTTTTGCCGTATTTTCAACACAAACTACTGCGTGCGCAAACAGACACTTCCGGACGACTTACAACCTTGGCTCATATCTTGAGCAAGTTCGTTTCTTGCATGTTTTGTTTGTGAGGTAGGTACTAAACTCATAAACTGTGACATAAAAGGAGTCAACATCTTTTTAATATGGGAAAATCTACCTGGATTTTGCAAACAGAGTTAAAAATACATATTGTTATCTATAGTGGTCCATGTTAATGATAATAACAACAAACTAGCAGAAATACTCGAAAAAAAAGATGACAGTGATTTTTGTAGACTTCGTTTAGCCACAAGAATTTTATTTACTTCGTGATTAGTGCAGTAACCAAACCAAAGTTTAGTAAGAACTCCATGGATGTTTTCGAATAAAATTAAATTAATAGAAAATAAACAGTTTATTTATTACCAAACTAGCTGCGGTCCGCGGTTTCACCCGCATAAGTGTCGATCCCGTGGGAATATCGAGATAAACAGTATCCTATGTGTTAATCCTGGTTATAAACTATCTGTATGCCAAATTTCATCCAAATCCGTTCAGCCGTTTGAGCGTGAAGAAGTAACAAACATATAAACACACACACAAACTTTCGCCTTTTTAGTATTAGTGTGATTAAATTTTATTCGAAAACATTCATCGGTTTCTTACTAAACTTCAACTAAGTACGTAATAATATGCCAAGCCCCTGGTTACTTATCTCTTAGGCGGATCACCCACTGCAACGTTTCACGCGACGGAGCGCGGGAAACGGAGCCAAATTCCCCGCGCGGAAGCGCGTTTTTATTGAATTTGTATGTAAAAAATCACGCGCGGTGGCGCGTTATCTGCGTCCCGCCGCGTGAAGCGGTGCAGTGGGTGATCCGCCTTATTGTGACCATTCAGAACTGCTTACTGCTTCCAACATAATTCTGAAGTCTTCTTCAGAGTTTCTTTCAGGGTGTAAAATGACCCATCACATCACATTGCTCAGAAATAATTTCAGGGAAACGACTTTTATTTTTGGTGTGAAAATTTGCTGTTTGCGGTAATGCGCAATGTAACACACCTTAAACATTGTGTTCATGGGTATGCACCCATAAAGTACGTAATGCAATAATGCAAGATTCGTGGGGGTACCTATTTAAAGTTGTGTTATAACATTGAAAACTTGTTTTGGTAAAAGTTGGAATTTCGACCTTCAATATCTCCGTAACCAGAAGATTTCTAGGTATGGTCCAGTACAGAAAAAATATGCGGAGTACAAGTGACTCTCGGCTTCGATAAGAACGTTTACGACCTACGGCATTTCATAAAAACTTTCAAGCCCTTGTTTTTTGCATAAGCAGGATACAAAAGTCTAAAAATTTAGTAAAGAACAATTTCGAAAAATAATGTTACAACCAAATTACAGTGATTTTAAAATTTTCATAAAAACAGAGATTTCCAGTTATCTTTTTATAAATAAGACATTTCGAAAATGTTCTTTACCAACTTTTTAGACCTTAATGTGGCCTGCTTTTGCGTATGAAGGTTAATTAAAATCGGTTCATTCATTTAGAAAAACAAGGGCTTGAAAGTTTGTATGAAATGCCGTACGTCGTAAACGCTCTTGAGTGTCTTTGTACAGTCGTTATAAAACAGAAAACCAATCCACTGTCTTTGGTAATCACGGTTTGATAATAAAGGTTAATCTAGCGCTAGTGGGTGTTGCTAACTACATATTTTCCTATTTTAATGTGAGACCTCACAACACCACCCACAACAAGTTATAAAGTCAATCTGTAGACCACCCATATCTTAGTATAATACATAATATCACGCCTCTTTTCCCCGAATGGTTATACAGAAGTGTTCCAAACTCAAACTCAACTTAAACTCATTTATTTCAATTAAACCATTTACAGGCACTTTTGAATTGTCAAAATTAACTAGTCGGTCAGTTAGTCAGAAAGTTGAAGCTAGTTGCCCATTCCAAAACGTAGATCTCTTGGAGAAGAACGGGCAAGAAACTCCAATTCAAAAAAATCCTATAGTACACTAAGATTTTGCTGCGATTACGTTTAAGTACCATGTAATAACAGGCAAGCCCATTGCCATAAACCAAGAACATATTCAGACTCTGGGTTGCTGCTGAGAAATTCCTGGTGGAATAACCCAATAACATATGGCCTGGCTTGGGAACCGAACCCAGGAGCAGAAGCGCAGCAGTAGCGTTTAGATAATGAATCAAATATCTATTCAAGAATGGGAATGGGTGAAGAGGCAATGGCCCCGATTCTGTTGTTTACAAACTAAACTAATTTAAGTTCAGTGCATCTTTTTCTTTCTATTTCATTATGAAAAGGACAGAAGATAAATATTAGTTTATCCTCTGTCCTAGTTAGTTTCCTGTCAAATTAGTCAACGCCTGACGTAAAGTGACGTATTTTTAGTAGCCAATTTTTTAATCACGTCTAAACTTGTCTATGGATTATCTAATTTGACAGGACTAAACTAATATTTATCTTCTGTCCTTTTCATAATGAAATAGAAAGAAAAAGATGCACTGAACTTAAATTTAGTTTAGTTTGTGAACAACAGAATCGGGGCCATTGTTTGCGTAAGTCATCATCATCTGCCTTTTTCCCAACTATGTTGGGGTCGGCTTCCAGTCTCAACCAGATGCAGCTGAGTACCAGTATTTTACATGGAACGACTGCCTATCTGACCTCCACAACCCAGTTACTGGGTAATACGATATCCTTTTGTAAGACTGGTTTTCAGACTTTCGGGCTTGTTACTACCCGTAACAACTGCCAAAGATCAATGACAGCCGGGACCAACGGCTTAACGTGCTTTCCGAGGGACGGAGGGGTCTTGGTATGTAAAGATGGTCACCCATCCACAGACCATCCGTGGCAAGAGTAGCTTAACCTGATCGATCGACCTGTGCGGCTGTTATTATTTAGCCACGGGCCCCTCCAATGTTTGCGTAGGTAATAAACAAAAAAAAATGAGTGTAACTCCTTGCAAGAATAGGTCAACGGGTGGAATTTTTCCGTAGGTAATGAAGGTAAGTGGGTACACAGGAAAATCCAATAACGTCGGATTTCTCAAGGATATTGAACTCATTCATGGTTTCTAGGTAAATCTTGACCTCTTTTACTTTGTTTGTGGTAACTAGGCTAGGTAAATAACTATCTAAGGATTTTAGGCTTCGTATATGAACTTATGGCCGATTTTAAAATCGACAGATAATTTTTATTGAGGGAATAAAATTTACGTGTGACAGTTATTGTATGAAAGAACCGTCAAAAATTCAAAATTATGACGAAAAAATAGAAACTTTTTGCGTCCGCCATCTTGGATTTTAATTTTGACATATTTCAATAATGTAGGTAGGTACGTATATTTTGTTGCTGACGATCCTTCAGGAATAAAAACAAAAGAGAAAGGGGATCAGACTGGGATCAAAAAGTTTATAGTGGATAAGACACGAGTTTAAAACAAAATAAAATCTAGCGGGGAATCCGGGGGGGGGGGGGGGATGGAGGGGGTTCAGTGGATCAGACCGGAATAACTCATGATAATAATCTAGTGTGTTGTAGTTGTAGATGAATTGTCCCTACAAACGTAGTTCCTAAATCATTTGCAATTCGAGCATATCTCCATCATATTATGGTGATATTCGGATTAACACAGTATTTATCTAGGTTCCTGTCTATTTTTTTTCCAAAAAACTTGCCCAAAATGAAATTTAAACGAATTGCATTTCGCACTTATTGACAGCGTAAATTACATGTTTTCTTCTTATTTTTCTGTGTTAAAAACAACAATATTTGTAATATTGTTCGAGCGGAAACATAGCTTACATTATCAAGTTACAAATTATGAAAAAAAAAAATCGAAAAATATTAAGTTTTCATTCCTCATTTTTGGGATTACGGGAGTGCTATCGCGTCAAGCAATCACGATGCGCTAGCGTGTGTGCATATTACACACCGAGGCCGCGGTGGGGTAAGTGGGGATCGTTCGGGCTTTGGGATGCTAGTTCTATTGTTATTATTTGTGGTTAGCGTTAGACGATTACTTTACTGTGCTGAGCGTGCGCACTTTTTTGTTTGATAAATTGTATTGTAATATTTCTGACACTATTGACCTATGCCACGGACTTGGATTTAGATTTGCCTTGTGATTTGATATCGAGTAACCTACATTCATATTGACTAGGTAAATTGTGTAGATTATTAATTTTATACCTACTTTTAAACTATCGCATATGTATGCATTGTTCACGCAATCACACAACATAACATCACGCCTGTACCCTCTAAAGGGATACGCAGATGTGTTCAACAATATGAATTTTTATCCGATTTCCCAAAAAGGAGGAAGCTATATATGTATGTTCGACTTTATGTATGTTTCTTTATTTATGTATGTTCACCGATTTCTCCGTCAATTGTGGACCTATTTTAAAAATTATTTTTTTGTTTGAAAGGGTATGCTCTCGAAGTGGTCCCATTGTCACCAAGTCGGAATTTGATGATATCTTCCCTCATCAGATTCCGATTCCCATGGAAATCGACGGAAACCCTCAAATTTTATAGGCACACCTATAGCGGTTTGGGTATTTTAGTATTTTTATAGTTAGTAACTCGTTTATTGAAAAAAAGTTTTCTTTATTCTACGATATATGGACGGAGTCGCGTTATTTACGCTACGCGTAGCGTCCGTTTTGTAAAGTATTCTTGAAGATGATTTATTCTCAGATCAACCGCGTTACAGCCGTTCTACCTAAAAGTACACTCAAAGCCGTAAGTGCTTGTGATTAGAAAAAAAAAACCCAGATCAAATTAACATTTTGTGAAGCATCGTTTTTATTACTACTAATTACCTACTTTGACTTTAGCACATACATAAACATTCTGTATTGACCTCAGTACCAATACATTTCTTATTGTGTCTCGCATTTACTTTGCTTTATGTGTGATTTTAATATTATTTATATAATGTTTCTTCTTGCCGCTTGATTACGGTTGTTTATTATCTATGCATGGCACAGCAAATAGCCTATTAGATGGTAACAAGCCAGATCTTATAAGTTAGCGTGCTTAGTCTTCACATTACCTATGTATTCTGTTTACCATAATTGTATTTTTCGTAATTTGGTTTACTCAATGTTATATAGTCACCATACACAAATTTGTCACGTTTCGTTTCCGAATAAAAAAAAAACCTTTTCCAAAAAAAAAAAACAACTGACTTCCAAAACAAAAACACTACAAAGTGAAAAATCACTTTAATTTCGGAAGTCGGTGTCGTTGGTTCCGCATTTTCGTTTATTGACACCGACTTCTGAAATTAAAGTTATTTTTTACTTTGTAGTGTTTTTGTTTTGGAAGTCGGTTGTTTTTTTTTTATTTTTTTTTTTCACTTTTAGTGGGCCAGTTTGTAATTTATCTAAGTTACAATAGCCTAATGTCAACTACTCATCACCCTTTACAAAATAATGTTTTTTCTAATGCAGGGACGTTAATTGTTGAGGAGTTCTCCTAGTAAGAACCAGGAGAACTGGGGCTGATTGAAAGGTCACCATTAGCTGCACCTCACCATATGCATTGTGACGAGCATAAATTGGTTAGCAACCACATTAAAATACCTAATCGAGTCGCACGCAACCCGTGAAATACTTATTAGTGTAGTTCCGATGGCCATCTGTGGTCTTCATCATCATCAGTTCCATTTCACCAAATGCTATTTTCTGAGAGCAAATACAACAGTTATTATAAAAAATACCCAAATCGCTATAGGTGTGCCTATAATATTTGAGGTTTTCCCTCAATTTCCATGGGATCCCCTCACCAGATTCCGACTTAGTGACAATAAGACCACCTCGAGAGCATACCCTTTCAAACAAAAGAAGAATTTTTAAAATAGGTCCACAATTGACGAAGAAATCGGTGAAAATACATAAAAAAAACATCTAGGTATACACAAAGTCGAACATATTTAACCTCCTCCTTTTTGGAAGTCGGTTAAAAATATATGAATGTGTCAATGTCTATCTTCATAGACATTATATCATGAAAATAACAAACTAAATGTTTATTCGAAATTCTTGGTTTGTTATTTTTATTATTCGTACATCATGTCATGTTATAACATTTACTTGTAGGTGGACCTATGCACATCGCGTAAAATATTAAATTACTAGCTTCTGCCTGGTCCTACGTCCGCGTGAAATTTTTTGCTCCCCCGTCCCACCCCGTGGCATCGTATCGCCTGCCTGCGCTATTACTTCGTTTTCGCTTTGCGAAAACTTCTGACTTTTTTCTATTTGCTCAACTCCTAAGCCATTTTAATAGCCCATAGCCTCCCTTAAGAATTGGGCTATCAAATGCAAAAAGATTTTTATAAATCCGATCGATACTTCTAGAGATTAGAGCTTTAAAAAAAAACTTTACAGCTTTATTATTAGTATTATTTTAAAACTATGATATGTCCTAAGATATTCATTTAAATTAAATTATGTCTAGGGCAATTTTGTTCAAAATTAAGTACTTGTGATGAATAACTTATTTATTTGGATAAGACCTAATATCGTGTTTATAAAAACAGCTTCGCAAATAATGCTTAATTGTAGAATAAATTTGATTACCATAAAAAAGTTATAGTGAGTCAACATTATATGCTGCCGCGGACTTTTTTTTTGAACTTTTAATGGGGAATAATTTCGTCATACATAATTTTTGCGTGACTTTAACCGATTACGCAGCGTACGCAACGGAAACTCTCAAAAGGAATAAATTTTCCCGGTTTTAGCAACATGTTTCATGGATGCTCCGCTCCTGTTAGTCGCAGCGTGATGTTATATAGCCTGTAGCTTTTCTCGATAAATGGACTATCCAACACATTTTTTTTTAAATTCGAACAATTATTCTAATATGTTGAGATATTGGCATTGTAAAGAAATTTCTAAAAAACGCATTACTAGTCTGTACATTCACCAACGATTCCCCAAACTAGTCAACAAAAATAAAGCAAACGATGAACATGCCTAATTATAATAACCTACCTACTAATAAATAGAAATGCTTTGCAGTGCCTTCGGGTCATTATGAATGAACACACACACACGGCTGCGCACCGTGTCCTCCACTCGCCTACTTTTGTGAAACAGAGGACGAATTTTGCCGCCGCCTCGTTTTGCATTTGCGAGCGGCCTCCGCTGTTCCCTTAAAGTGGGGCGACAAAGCATTGATGAAAAACTATATTGTTAGCTGAAACATCAAAGGCAATACTGAGATTGCCTTTGATGTACAGAGGCCAGCACATCAAGCTACCCCAATCTGAGATTTTCTCAATTGAATATGAACCTTATTCCTTTGTGCTAAAGTTGAAAATCTATCAAAGAATTTTGACAGATTGGGGTAGGTTGACCTGCTGGCGTCTGTACCTATCAGTTAACAGTTATTCTTTCTTTTTTTTAATCACATTTTTAATCTTATCTTTTTATACAGGGCCAAATTAAATTAGCTAGCGAAACTTTGCAAACGTGATGGGTATCGATACCTAAACGTGATATCCATAACGTCTCCAGTATCGCTAGCTAATTAAATTTGACCCTGTATATGCACGTGTTTCTGTGACAAATCAACCTAGTTTTCGTTCTTACCTTATTTGCCATCAGTTTCTTGGTGCCTTTCATCATAATAACCTATTATCTCTTTTTTTGTTTCAGTTACCTGTTCACAACGCGATTATCTCCGAACAGAGCGAAGTACTTCTTCCCGTGTTTCGACAACCCAAAGTTTGAAGCAGTTTTCAAGTTCAAAGTGTACATCCTGAAGCATCTGAAGGATCTACAGTTCACGAATACAAGTCTTGTCATCGCTGAAGAACAGAGGAGAGATAAGTAAGTTGATACTCAAAACTCAAAGCATTTATTTCAATACCAGCAGTGCCCCACGGTTTCACCCGCATAAGTGTCAATCCCGTGGGAATATCGTGATAAAAACTGTCCTATGTCCTTTTCCGGGACTCAAACTATCTCTATACCAAATTTCATCTAAATCGATTCAGCGGGTTAAGCGTGAAGAGGCATCTCCTGCCGGGGCAGCGGGATTGTCCGAAAGCGTTACCGCTACCCCGGAACACAAAGGGCTAAGGAAGGAACACGGGTGGGTTTTAGTCAGTAAGAGTCTGACACTCCCTTCTGCTCCACCCAGAGCGGGAGGGGTCATTTGATGATTTCCCATCCACAAAAAAAAAAAAGGGGTCGGTCAGGCAGAAAGATGCGGATGCGTCAAAGCGTAGTAGGTTCCTATAAATAAGAACGGGGAAGAAACTCCAAGGACATTCTTTTAAATCAACACATTTTTACAAAGACAGAGATACATAGAGATTTCAGTATTAAGAGAATAAACATATAATAACGTATGGAAAAATATCTCGTTTTAGAGTGTTGTTCCGGCAAAGGACTTGTGGCTAAGTAAAAACAGCTAAACGGGTGGATCGAGCAGGTTAAGCTACGCTTGCCGCGGTTGTTCCGTGGATGGGTTACCATATTTACATACCAAGACCCCTCCATGCCTCAAAAAGCACGTTAAACCGCTGTTCCGGGCTGTCATTCGTGGATCTTTGACAGTCGCCGAAGCCCGAAAATCTGTCAACTAGTCTTACCAAGGGGTATCGTATTACCCAGTGACTGGGTTGTGGAGGTCAGATAGGCAGTCGCTCCATGTAAATATTCAGCTGTATCCCGTTAGACTGAAAACCGACCCTAACATAGAAAAAACGCTAGACAGATGATGACTGTTATTTGGCACAAACTTCTGAAAACACTAACACCAATAATTTTCTGCGAAACTAAAAAGCCCTACAATTGCCCCGATTCTGATGTTCACAAACTAAACTAAATTTAAGTTCAGTGCATCTTTTTCTTTCTATTTCATTAAGAAAAGGACAGAACATAAATATTAGTTTAGTCCTGTCAAATTAGTCAGCACCTAACGTAAATTGACGTATTTTTAGTAGCCAATTTTTTAATCACGTCTAAACTTGTCTATGGATTATCTAATTTGACAGGACTAAACTATTATTTATCTTCTGTCCTTTTCGTAATGAAATAGAAAGAAAAAGATGCAGTGAACTTAAATTTAATTTAGTTTGTGAACAACAGAATCGGGGCCAATAACTGTGTTACATAATTTTGGCCTACTCATTGTTTCCACCATATTGCGACTTTTCACAATTACCTTCATAGATCCAGAAAACCTACGTTTAGCAGACTATATAAAGATGTCTTTTGGAGAAGAAAATTGTCTGTGCGGTCATACGAAATAATAACTTCCGGATTTGGAGAGCGACCCTTGGCCTTAAGCCAAGATGGTGCTATACCGCTGCACTATTTATTGGGTCAACATACATACCTTACCTTTAATGAAGGGACAAGTTTGTACTTATATGGCAACATGTGTGGCATCAAACATTGATGACTCCACAATACCCGTACAATGCCAATATGTAAACCCTGACATACTGACTGATGTAGATATTTGGGAGTTAGTAATTGATTTGGGTAAACAGTAAGGTAGTGTGAATTAAGAGAGTTCTTGTAGACTCAGTACAGGGGGGGCGATTCTACTAATTCAATTCAATTTCGATCGCCGTTCGATAGTTACTTATAAAGTCATTCTACTATTTCCTATGCAAACTGGAAACTAAACCTATGCTGAATCGCAACTCAATGGTAGCGGGAACGTAACAGCGGGTAAACTTTGTTACCAACATGCCAAATAGTATGTTTAATAATACCACAGAAAAGAAAGTTGAACCTAAAAATGTACCGAATGTATATGTCACCGAATGTATTTTCCAATACAAAATTATATTTAGACCATTCGATTCTAACAAGTGGTAAAATAACAGTAGAAAGGGACAAAACGTCACGCTCATGTTCGATTTTGTTAGCAAAATATATTTTGAAATTATTTCGATCGATCGTTGGCTTAAACTAAAACGTAACCGCAGTTGAATCGTTGTTCATTAGTAGAATATGAAAACGCTTAACAGCCGTGATTCAGCTGTGGTTCCATTGCGATTATTGAACAATTTTGTTAGTAGAATCGGCCCCCTGGAATGAGTAAATTAAACGACCAGAGGGGATATTCTACTAATTTTCAAGAACGTTCGCAGTCTGTAGGCCAATTCTAGTAATTTAAAACGTTCAAAATCTAGTCGCAGTCTCATCTCGGCGACAAACAAATTTCAAAAACTTGTCAAAATGTATGGAAATTTGAAGTATTTTTGACAGATTGAGACGGTTGTTAAGCGTTTTCATATTCTACTAATGAACAACGATTCCACTGCGGTTAAGTTTTAGTTTAAGCCAACGATCGATCGAAATAATTTCAAAATATATTCTGCTAACAAAATCGAATATGAGCGTGACGTTTAGTCACATTCACTGTTATTTTGACACTTGTTAGAATCGAATGGTCTAAATATAATTTTGTATTCGAAAATACTTTCGGTGACATCTAGGCAACATTTTTAGGTTCAACTTTTTTTCTGTGGTATTATTAAAACATACTATTTGGCATGTTGGTAACACAGTTTACCCACTGTTACGTTCCCGCTGCCATTCAGTTGCGATTCAGCATAGGTTTAGTTTCCAGTTTGCATAGGTAATAGTAGAATGACTTTTTAAGTAACTATCGAACGGCGATCGAAATTGAACTGTTATTAAAACACAATTGAACGTGTAACGTTGCAAATTAGTAGAATCGCCCCCCAGTTAGTGGACAGTATTTAAATTAACGCAGTACCTTCATTTGTCACAAAAGCTTAGGTTATTTTTAAGCGATCGCCTCTTGAATCAATAAATCAAAGTTCAGTTCTTCTCCTTATACGTAAATAAAAAAAAACATTGGGTTATTGCAGTTACTCACCACATAAATATCTGTTTTTTCTCGAAGAATAGTCATCGAGTTTTCCAAAAGATTATCACGATTTCTCTTCACTTCCAACTTGGGTGGTGGTTAATCGGAAATAGAAAATATTTTCAACTTTCCTCTTTTTGCCCGGTGATTGAGCTTTAAACCTATAAAGATAGGTCTAACTGTTAGCGATCTTAGGTTCATTTAAAATGTTCTAATCGGGCTTAAGATTTCGAAGACAGTTATTTAGAAGTCAGTTATATGGGACGATTAACCCTTAATTATGGTTAGGTCTTAATAGAAACCTTTATATTATGTAAATTCAATTCAAAGTTAAAGATTAAGTGATAATAAAAAATTAAAGATATTCTATATTTTTGCGCTTCATAGTTTATTTATTGCCATCATTCCGAAGAGTAGGCCAGCGGAAAAAATAATTTACAAAAAGCAAGTAATCTACCGTCAAATCCAATAAATAATAAGTACATGTTTTATTCTAAGAGCCCTCCATTACCAAGCAAATCATATTATCTATTGATAATAATTTATTATTATCATATTATAATATAATATTATAATCATAATTATCATTAATCTATTGTCAATATTAAATCTTAAACTATCTCTGTGTGTGTGTGTCTGTTTTTTGTAATACAATGATTTTCATTCATTAGTACAGGCACCACCGATACACTTTTTTCTGTAATGTTCATTTTTAGTTGGAAAATTGTTTTTGTGAACCTTAAAAGTGTTTAATTTTATTTATTTTATAACCCGCTCACAGTAACACCGCGGGTGCCGAGACGTTTTACCCTATAAGGCAACCGCTACAACTCTAGTCACTGAGAATTGTGTCAATTATTGTGGTCGAGACGTGCGTCGTGACCGGCAACGTATGTTGCGCACACGCTTGATTGAGAAAATCAATTTTGATGTACCTGCCCAGGAGAAGGTTCATAATTTTATGGATACTAATGTGCTCTTAGTAAGTCGAGTTCATTAATATATTGGCAGTGACAAAGTTTCAAAATATTATAAGCGTTAAAATGATCATATAGTTCTATACATATATATATACAAAACCTACACTGTCTACAAATTTAAAACAAAAGTGGCAAACTGGCTCAAGCATTTCAGTTATGACGAAATCGAAAATTTAGTAAACGGGTAATATATATGTATATATATTTAAATATATAAGCATGAATATTTATGTATAACACCATCACCTACACTACATACTCAATACACAATCAACGACTACACATTACACCATATACACACAACACAAAATGGTTGTTATTGTATTATTTTACTTTTTTTTTTTGTAGTTTTCATCCAAACCTTTCTCTGTTTTAGTATTCTTTTAATATTGTTTTTGAAGTGAAACTTCTTTACGCACGCTTGACTTGGGGAGTAAGCTGGCGAACGCGTGACGTAAGCGTTACGAAAAGTGTGATCGGGCAAGGCGAACGGAAGTTAAGTGGGGGATATAAGCAAGAGACAGCAGTGCGCGCGCACATTTTCTTTCTCTCTTCCTCTCATAGCCAAATACGTTCCGTATATCTAAGCACACTGCAGGCTTATTGTCTGTATCACAGTGTAGGAGCAAGAGAGAGCAGTGCGCGCGCACATTTTCTTTCTCTCTTTCTCTTATAGCTAGTAAATGAAATATACATACAGATGGAGCGAAAGAAGTTTCACTTCAGTCGTGTGGTCATAAGCACACTCTTTTTTTTTTTTTTTTTTTGTTTGACATAATACTATGTGTATCAACAAAATCCGGCGAAGTCACTGGTCCCTATGATACAGTTAACACTAGTTTAGGGGCCAGGGGATTCATATATTTTTGATGTAACCTTTCTTTATGTCAATAAAATATTTTATTATTATTATTATTTATTATACAAACTTAGACATAAATAAAATGTTAACATACATTTAAAGTTTCAAAATATTATAAGCGTTAAAATGATCATCAATTAATGAACTCGACTGTACCTCAATCAATCTGCCCAGCCTTTTCCCTACTGTGTTGGGGTCGGCTTCCAGTCTAACCGAATGCAGCTGGATTCTGTGTAAAATCTGACCTTCACTGCCCAGTTACTGGGTAACACGATACCCCTTGGCTAGACTGATTGTCCGACTTTCGGGCTGACCCGAAACGATTGTTAAAGATCTACGAACCGGGACCAGCTGGGACCATCTCGGTATGTTATGGATCGTCACCCATCTACGGACAGACCTCACCAAGCGTTGCTTAACCTTGAAGATCGACCCGTGCGGCTATTATTATTCCGCCACGAGTTCCAGTGCTCTTAATATCATTCATTCTAAATTAGGTTCTCCAGGTTGGTCCATAATTGTTTTTTGAACCAACTTATCTTCATTTACTTCATAATGAATCGCAAATAAATGAATGTTTATGAGAATTTTTAGATAATAGTATGGGATGAGTTTCAAGTTTTCGAATTTTTGAGTTTTTACGAACCAAAAATTCGAAGACAATGTGACATCCACCCACTGGGCCCGCGTGGTGGATAATGGCCCACTCCCTCACAGGGAGGAGGCCTATGTCCCAGCACTGGGAGCATTAAAGGTTGATTATGTTATATGTGATGAGTACGATTAGGTTCATCGGTTGGTTTAGCTTAAAATATCTTTACATTAATCTGAGCATGCATTTTTCGAAGCTTTTTATAGCTTATTTGGGTTTTAAAAATTAGGCTTTTGTACGCGGCTTCGCGCACTCGAGTTGTCTTTGAAATAAATAAATAAGGTTTATCTATCCAACGTAATACATAGACACAGGTTGAGCACAGTCGTAGGGTAATTCCAGGATAGGTGCCCCACTTTTTGATAGGGAGCCATAACTTATTAATTAAAAATCTATTGGCAATACGTCTTTTGCATATGGTAACTTTGATCTTTAATCTAGATGGTACCCCTTTTGTTTTTACATAAGTTTCATAGATTTTGAGAAAATTGTGTCTTTTTTACCCTCTCAAAAGTAGGATAGATGCCTAAAGTGAGGGATAGAAGACTCGTAGTAAAAATGCTTCAAGGGATAGATGCCTAACGTGAGGGATAGGAGACTCACTGTATAAATGCTCCAATATTAGATGCTAATTGAAATAAAACATACTATAGTTGCAATAATCAGTTTGTATTCAGTATTTAACATTAATTTGTGACATCTTTTTTAATGATTTATGTCTATTGAGTACACACAATCTGCTACTGTTGCCATCAAAGACAAGGCAGGGTATTTTATTATATCTTCTGTATATTGTCCGCCTAAACACAAGATAAGTGAGTATATGTTCACCCAGTACTTCTCAACTTTGGGCGGACGCTTCATAGCAGGGGAGACTGGAATTGAAAGTACCCTCACTGGGGATCAAGACTAGTAACAACCCGCGGAAGGGAACTTAAAAAGTCAATTGACAGCACAAAATCTCATCAAAGATCACAAACTAAACTAAACACAGTCTAAATTAAAATACCAAAATAAAATAAATAAATAAAGTAACAAAAAGAAAAATGAAACAGAAAGTTCTATACGAGGCCAAAAGGCTCCTATCTCAGCATGATGCTACGATATTTAAAAATAAATTTCGCAGCGCTGGTATTCTGATAGGGCCCGCACGCGGACATTTCTTGGAAAGCCTTTTCCAAGCTTTCTTCAGTCCAACTAATGTGACTGGGGACCACCCCCGGTTTTCTTTTATACGAGTATTTTCGAGGCATTTCTTCCACCTGCAAACACCTGCACCTGAAAACATTTATAGAGACACTTAGGGATAGATGCCCCTGAGGGCATCTATCCCGAACAGCAAATGGGGCAACTATACTTTTAGCACAGGATAGATGCCTTTTTTAATTTAAAAAAAGTTAAAAAGAAAACTATTATTTATAGCATTATTTCGTGTACTTTAAACTTTAATATCATCAAATAAATTTAAAAAATATAGAATTTATAACAGAGTGAAAAGATATTCGATAGTAAGTACTTACGATTATATTTTCAACGCTTGTAATGGTCTCGCCGCGGAAGATTTTTACACTCACGGGCAAAACGAATGCGCTCTCGCGTGCGGTTGGCGTGGCACTGGGGTCTGCGGGGGGAGCGCTTCCTATTACGTAGTACGATTTTAGCCCACGACATTTCTAATATACTATATTCAAAGCCGCGGCACCTATCCCATTGGGGCACCTATCCTGGAATTACCCTAGATATACTTGAATGTTAAAACAATGATGATTTTCTTCTTACACTTTATACAATCAAGAGAAATACGGGTACCAGGGTAGTAGCACCCACAAAGAGATCACCTACTTCTCTAACAAGAATGCCAGACAGTCTTAGACGATAATAAAGCAATTTATTATCCAATCGCATATGCCCCACGTTAGATTCGATCACGCACGCGACGATCCCATTGTTTCAAAGTAATCAGTATCCTTTTTGTGTGAATACATCTACATATAAATATATATATAAAAACAAAATCGGGTTAGTTACACAATTTATAACTGAAAAACGGCTGGACCGATTTTTATAATGTTGGATTTTTAGGACTTACCTCCGCCCCGAATAGCAGAATAACTATTGAAACAGGAAAATTTCACAAAAAAATTGTTATTATAGTATTTATTGATTCTGAGGCGGTACGATGTTCGTTAGTAACTAGTAAGTAATTTATATTATTACTATTCTTTTTATGAATGGGCAGTCTTCATTTGGTAGTGGTAATAATGTAACTACCTACCAAGTGATTAGATTCATTATAGTCGGAGAACATAAACTAATCCATATTGTAAGTCTCGACACGATATTATTATTGAGGATGATTTTGCAAAGGTCAATGATTTTTTTCCTTGAAGCTCAGAGCGCAAAAAAACATAACATCAGTCTTGTATTCAATTCATGAATACTATGACATTTTAAACGCTATCCATTGTTTAGATTGTAACTTAAAAAACTATAGTTCAAGTTCTATGAATTTGAATTTTAAACCTTAGTTTACCAATAATCTTTTTGAACTGCCTTCAAAAAAAGGAGGAAATTATAATTTAGTCATTAATATAAACCAGTTTGAATAGTTTCTTCTTTTGTTTGAAAGAGAGTGATAATAGAGTGTTCCCATATAAATTTTGATGCGTAATTTTTGAGTTAGCTTCAGTAATATGTATTTCTTCCACTTGGGTTTAATGATAATGTTAAAAGAACTTCATATCACTGTTATTTACGTAGCAAGTGAAGGTATACGAATTTGTTTGCAATAGGTATCACAAGTAAAAAGTGAGAAATAAAAATTTTATGTATAAGTACAAAAAAAAACAAGCGACTTCCAAAAACACGCTACAAAGTAATAAATAACTTTAATTTGGTAAAACTATGGCCTAAAACGACAATACAACACCAAAGATACCGACTTCCGAAATAAAATGTATTTTTCACTTTTTATTATATTTTATGATGTTACTGTAGTTAGGTAAATTCCTTAGTCACTACTTACAACACCCTAAGGGCAAGGGATGAGGTGGCCTGTTAAAGTCTAAGAATAACACGCTCAACTCATTGACTCATTATTCTCTTTACATTACATCACCGCATTGTTCATACCTGGAGAACTAAAATATTCATGTTTTCATAGCCGTTTGTTTCTTTTGAGTTGTAGTCAAATAATATTCACGCATTATATTAGGTATGCTTGAGGAAAGCTTTAGTCTATCAGAAGACGTATTTCGGCTGGTATCATGCATTATGCTAACAAATTTTAGACCAAGAATTTGTTAGCATAATGCATGATACCAGCCGAAATACGTCTTCTGATGGACTAAAGCTTTCCTCAAGCATACCAAAACAATAATAGCCAGTCAAAATTTATAAAAATTACTATCTTCTGTGTGGTTTCGTGTAAAATTTCTTGCTCATTGACCCACCCCATGGCAACGTATGGCCTGCCAACGCTATTACTTCGTTATCGCTTAGCGATCTTACCTTTTTTTTTTGCTCGGCCCCTTAGCGTCCTACCGTGAAGTTAAGCCTTCCTCAAGAATGGGCTATCAAATGACAATATTTTTCTGAATCTGACTGGTAGTTTCAAAGATTAGCATGTTCAACAAACAAATTATGTAACTTTATTATCGGTTAGTTAAACAGTTAGTTTATGTCAAATTTCCTAAGGAAATATTAAATACTAGCGGTGGAAAAAAAAGAAAAAAATAGCCTATAATAATCAGTGATAATGTAGCATTCAAATGGTGAAAGAATTTTTAAAATCGGTCCAGTACTTTTTGAGCCAATTCGTTACAAACATACATACAAATCTTTCCTCCTTATAATATTAGTATAGAAGTATAGATAGAACTGATTAAATATTTAATCAGTTGATTTAAATAACGGTGAACACAAGGCTTAGTATAGATTATTATTATTCAAGCTACCGATGATCAGTGCTCAAGAGAGGTAACTGAACAAAACGCTCCACGCATTCAACTGAATTTTAATTGTATACTAATAATTGTGTCTTCTTTTTTTTTCAGTGTCCAAGGAGACTATATTGTAGTAGAATACATGCCCTCACCTCAAGTCGGTCTCCACCAAGTTGGGTTCCATTACTCGAAATTCGCAAGCAACCGTGCGCAAGCCCAACATACAAACGACACACTCATCCTATGGGCACCTATCGACGAGTTACATGATTACAAATTTATTCATAACTTTGGAATAACGATTATTAATCTAATACATGAATATTCAAAGGATAACCGTCCGCTAGTACAAGGTCCGATCAACTTGATAGCAGTGCCGGCCATAATTAGTGGCTATGAAATTGGAAGTTGGAATCTACTCACTAATGGGTAAGTGATTCAGAGGATAAGAATCCTTAATGGTGCTAATTTTGTAGACTACGTTCTCATAACATTGCCTTAGTTACTGATCTTAAGGAAAAACGAGTTTTCCAGGAAATTCTGTACTAAATGCATTTAACTTGAGTCGTGTAGAACTTTATGTCCTTACGAGCGCGACTTACGAGCTGTAGGTCGTAGGTTCGAACCCGGACAGGCGCTTTACTTTGTGTAAATTATCACCACTGCTCTAAAAACGGTGAAGGAAAACATTGTAAGGAAACCGGCATGTCCTAGAACCAAAAATTCGAAGACGTGTGACATCTACCAACCCGCACTGGCCCCGCGTTATATAACAGTCCACTCCCTCTCGAAAAGAGGAGGCCTGTGTCTCAGTATTGGGTACATTATAGACTGATTATGTGAGAAATGTATGTAATCTATATCTATACTTATAATAAATCCGTAGAGAGGTCAATTCTGTACATGAAATATATTTCCAAAATAACTATCAGCGGGTGATTAGTGATCGTTACTGACGCCAAAAATGCAATCAGTAAAATTTTTGTCTTTCTGTCTGTCTGTCTGTCTGTCTGTCTGTATGTTCGTTATAGAAACAAAAACCACTCGACGGATTTCAACGAAACTTGGTACAATAATTGTTCTTCATACTCCTGGGCAGGTTATAGCATACTTTTCATCACGCTACGATCAATAGGAGCAGAGCAGTGAAGGGAAATGTTGGGAAAACAGGAGAACTTACTCCATTTTTTAAGCTTCCGTCGCGTGTGCAGCCTTAATGGTTAAAGCTACACAGAAATCATGTATGACGGAAATGTTTTCCTTAAAATTATATAAAAAATATTCCACGACAGCAAATGTCTATCTTTTATGGTTGACTCACAATAACACGTGTAACTCCCGATAGCTTAGCAGTTTGGAGCTTTCTGATTATATTTGTCTACTCTTACGTTTATAACACTCTCACTCAACCCTAATTAAAAATGTTAACATTATTACCTATTTAATAAAAAAAGAATCATAGAAATCGGTACAGAAACACCAAAGTTATACATGAAATATGCTAATAAGCCATCGCGCGTGAATACTGAATCATGCTATAAGGATTATTTTTGTGTAACGATCGCCGCGCTCGACGCGGCTCGCGGCGGGAGGTATAAAAGGGCGGGGGATCCAAACGCGAACTTCATACAATATTCCAATTTAAAAGAACGCAATTCCCAGTATCGGTGTGTTATGCAATGACAATTAATAAGGCTCAAGGGCAGACTTTTCGTGTTGCTGATCTCAGTGTGAGTTGTTTCTCGAATGGTCAGTTGTACGTCGGTCTTTCCCGGGTTAGCAGTTCTATAAAACTTTATGTTCACGTGCCGGACGGGTCGACTTTCAACATAGTTTACCCGGAAGCTTTGCGCTGAGTAATTTTCGTTGTATAGGTACTTAAGCCTCATGTGAACGTGATCTAAACAATATTACCAATACATTAACTTAATAACACACAAGGAATTACACACTGACGGAGTTGCGGGCACAGCTATCTATATCTATATATATAAAACTCTTCCGTTACTGAGTGACTGACAGACAACGCACAGCCGAAACTACTGGCAGTAGAGTGCTGAAATTTGGCGTGTGTGTTTGTTGGGAGGAGTAGGCCACCACTAATAGAGAATGTTTGGAAATTCCCTCCCAACGGAGAGAAAAGAGAGATAAATTGTTTTTTTCCGGAAGTCATTATTCCACGCGGATGAAGTCGCGGGCAAAAGCTAGTTTGTAATAAACGTTTCGTAAAGATCATATTATTGATGTATACGAGTACCTACCTAGAAATATTTGGAAAATAAGATTTAGCCGTTCATTTCGTGGGTGTAGTTCTGCAAATCCTAACCTAAGCCAAGGAGATGCCTTTAATAATATTATCAGTAAGCTCCAGCATACTGACCACGAGATTGACGCAATATTTACAAAACAGACCGACGTTACTAGACAAACACATCATTCGGGAAAATCGTTTGACGTCGACGTTTCAACGAATATCTCGCTTCCTCTACGCACGACCGGCATATCTAACAATTCCAGTATAAGCTGAACTCGCATAATATATAGGCTTCGCGTACAATCAGATGTCAGCTTATACTGGAAATGTTCATTATATCGTCGTGCGTACAAGAAACAGTCGCAAAACTTGACCCATATTCTAAAGTTAGGAGCTGACTTTATTCTCCAAGGTCAGCTGATGAATGAGAGCGAATTATATCAGCTGTTATAACTATGTACCATATGTTCTGTTCCTCTGTTATCGTAGCTTTAATATTTATGAGAATATCGGAATTCGCGTCATTGGTAATTCTGGATCGCTTTGTAATTTTACGTAATTTGTATTAATTTTATTGATTATTGGTTGGCAGGTAACACTACTGATAGAATATACGACATTGAATGAGAAAATATATTTATATCTAGTTGCCAATTTAAATATAGGTGAGAGTTTTTCAGTTGTTGTGAGTCATGGTTTTCATAACATGTTACAAAACGTGTTGACTCAGACAAAAATAGTTGCAGCAGATCTTTTTTTTTTCCAACTATAAAAACATATTTGCGAACTAGCAGCGCCCCGCGGTTTCACCCGCATAAGTTTCGATCCCGTGGGAATATCGGGATAAAAAATATCCTATGTGTTATTCTGATGTATAAACTATATTACTGTAAAGTTTCATCAAAATCCGTTCCGTAGTTTTTGCGTGAAAGAGTAACAAACATCCATCCATCCTCACAAACTTTCGCATTTATAATATTAGTAGGAATTAGTAGGATAGTAGGATATGTTTAGAAATAAATGATTAAAATCTTCTACAATACTTTAACTTTCCGGATATTCATCACTGTTGATTCATGATTGAACTTTCTGTAAAGTCTTCTGAATCAATTACAGCATACAAAAATATACTTTATCATTAAAAAACAAAGGAAATGCTGCTCTTGACATTTTAGTGCTATTAATTAAAAAAATATGCATACTGTAAGCAATTTTCCTAAATTCAAATTGACTTTTACATAAAATCAATTGGATATTTATCACAATCTCATTCCTACATTTCTAGCTAGTGATTCCAAAATTTACAGAGCCTACCGATTAGTGAATATCGACCAATTCACGAGCATCAACCAGATAGAATACATGAACTTTGAACTGGCACAGCAGCTCAGCAGGATATGGCTCGGCAACCCTGGGGAAATCGTGAGGACGAGGTGGAAGGAGGAGTGGTTCAAAGAAGGCATGGCTACCTACTTGGCTTATTACTTCTTGACCCAGGTGAGTAATGATGACGTAGATAATTAAATTGCAGGCTACATTTTCTCCTTGCCCCATGGTCCATATATGGTTTAGGGTGATTTTTTCTTAGGATTAGACATTTGTGTATCGGTAAAATGTATGCTGAGACTTACTGTTTATTGTCAGTTTGCATCATCTCACTGCTACTCTAAGGCCTTTTTTCTCATGACTTCCAGTATATTTCAGTCCAGAGAAAATTTTGCCACCTCTTGTTGGTTTTATTTTGCTCTACCGCCACCTTCTTCGTGGTCGACCGCGACGCTTTATGGCTGAGACAGAGCATCAGACAATATTCATTTCACACTTAGACTTACCTTAAAATTACGACGAGCACTGTTACCTTGAAATTGTATATTTCTATCAAAATAAATGGCCCAGAAATCTGCCCTTGGTAAATTATTATAGCACGCAATAATATTATAACGTACTTATATATAAATAATACGATCATTTATCACCTATTTTTGATAACAGGTTAGCAAGCAAAAGTTCTTAGACATGCTATTCTGTGTGGCTATCTTTTGCCATATTGGACCAATTTTAATAACAATACCTGCATAGTTGTAGAACGAACATAATTTTCCGTACTCTTTAATAGTTTTTAAAAACATAACTTACCTATGCAGGAAGGTATAAGATCGAATCTTAATCCAACCTATTTTGTGCCACTTTCAGTACAATTACGGTATGCAAACACCGCACAGACGTCTTATAGCTGAATATGGTCTCCGTATGAAGCACAGAGCGATGGCAGTAGACTGGCATCGAACAACCCCAGCATTGGAGACCTTCAACTCTTCGCTGGCTATAGAGATACCGCCAAGGTATAAGGAACTGGTGACGATGAAGACTGGAGCTATACTGTGGATGTTGGAGAACTGGGTGGATTCTGAAAAGTTTCATGAGTCGTTGGTGCATTATATTAAGTCGAGGTGAGTTGTCTCCACTAGGCTAATGTGTTGTCTAGACAAAGACTAAAATTCTACTATCTGAAAGAAAAGAAAAAGAAAGAAAAATAGGTTTATTGTCACAGAAACACGTGCAAACAAAAAGATAATTAATTCTAATGACAGCATATAATAAAAACTAAATATATCTATATACACGAGCACAAAGCAGAGGTAGTCGACGGCTAAAAGATAATTAATTCTAATGACAGCATATAATAAAAACTAATTATATCTATATACACGAGCACAAAGTAGAGGTAGTCGACGGCTGCACGTCATGACTTTGACAAGAAGGCTTCCACTCAGCATGATGATGTGCTATAGGGGACCCACAGCACAGCGCTGATTTTCAATCATTTCAAGTTTCTTAAATACACAAAAGTCATTTCAAGTTTCTTAAATACACAAAAATGTCTGTGTCTAGTTTTGATGAAAAACTTTTACTGATACAAGATAGTATAACTGGTGTCAATACAAAAATGAGAGACGCGCGGCCGCGGCCGAGCCACATTCGCGGTCGCAGATCTAGTGCGCGAGCGCTCATAGCAAACTATACGTAAGTTGGTCGCAACGACCAGTTGTGCTGGCCCGGTGTGCGGCCAAGTGCGCGACGTTCTTAAGCTTTCTTTAGTTAATCTGGTCGTTGCGGCCACTGATCGTGGTCGTGGCCGTCTAGTGCGCGAGGTGCCTAAGTTAGGATAAAGAAATTCTTTTCTGTCTGTAATTTGCCTGTAATATTTCACTAGGTACAAAACAAACTGCAAATCAGAACCTTAATTGCGTTACACACAATCAATCTCAATCTGAATAATTTTGAAGGATATTGCTAATCCATTGCTTCATATGTTCGAAAACTGTCTCTGCTCAGCAACATAAATAACGCAATGTATGTTGTTGAACTGTCAAAATGAAACCCATTGCTACTGATAGTGTGTTACGCAGTTATCCCGCCGGTTGCAGTTTTGCTCGACTTGGCGCCACCGCCATGCAAATTACGAGCACTCAAAATATATTTAGACGCTAAACGACGACGTAGAGGAGCCAACCTTGGCCAATACCTTGATAGTTATAGCTAATTCCGCTTTAGGTTAGCTATCCGTCGTTGATTTGAGAAAATCAGCTCATTACATAATAAATACTTTCCGCTTTACTTTGTGTAAATAACTTCATCACCACTGTTCTCAAAACGGTGAAGGATATCATCGTGAGGAAACGGGCATATCCTAGAACCAAAACTTCGAAGACATGTGACATCTCCCAACCCGCACTGGGTCCGCGTGGTAGATTCCAGCCCTCTCCTTCTCGAATAGAGGGGACCTGTGTCCTAGCAATGGAACCATTTTAGGCTGATATGCACACAAGACATTTCTTTTAAAATTACAGGAGAGGGAAATACATTTCCCTGCAAGACTTCACGACTACACTAGATCAGGACACGATCGAGTGTCTTCACCAGTTCTTCAACGGTTCCACTGCATCCAGGATCCTTGGCTCCTGGTTCAGACGGCGAGGGTATCCCGTGATCAACGTCCAGGTGTTGAGAGATCGGGTGCCTAATGCTGTGCAGTTGAAGCAGGTTCGTAAAAAAGTAGAAAAAAAATTGTTTTTTGAAAATCAAAAGACAACCTGCTTTTAAAAGTATTTACAGCCACTACAAATTACAATATTACAGTGAAATGCATAAATATCTATAAGTATACGCAAGGTACACGCAAGTTATACGCAAGGTATACGCAGGGTACATGCAAGGTATACGCACAGAAACATTCTCCTTTTTGTTTAAAACTTTTTGTTACTTTAGAAATAATTGATTACCCCAAAAGAATAACCAAATTCTCAGAGAGAGCTAATATTATTATAATCTGGTACCTACGAGTACCTATGTGCAATTCTGCAGCATATGCCTACCTATATTGAACAGTTTAAAACCGGCAATTAATTACTGTTCAATGATAAATCAAAATAAGATAGGTAATCTGCGTTCGCGATTTACTTGCCAAACAAACAAATATGAGTATTTGTAAAAATAACTTTAATGCCCACACAATAAAGTTCAGTTTACGCTATAACTTCAAACATATTTTTAACTTTTTAAATAGTGCTAGTCACTCTGAAATCAACTTTATGTTCACTAAAATAAAGTTTATATTTGCTTAACTTGATATAACTTCATTTGGAAACTTAGAGACCTTAAGTACTAGATTTTTGCCAAGAATGTGCCAATTTCTAATTTGATCAACGCACTAGTATAATTTTTCACCATTTAATGTGAGCAGTAATTTGGGATATCCTAGTTGCTTCATGTAAAGAAAGAAAGAAAAATTAAATTAGGTTTATTTGTCACAGAAACACGTGTATATTAAAAAAGATAGTCACGTCTACTGGGATCACCCTACACCTAATTTGTTCTTTTTCTAAAACATTATATTAAGAAATGTCACAATTTTTTGCTCGAAGTAAAATATATATGTTTCAATTATTTCCAGAGGCAGTTCAGCTTCACCCGCGATAACCGCTTAGACACCGACTACCTGATCCCCATATCGTACATGGTTCAGAAGAACCAGAACTGTTACAACTGCTACCAACCGAGGTTCACTATCGGAGAACAGACGTACACCTTCGGGGAGAACTTGAATGATGGTTGGATAATACTAAATAGGAAAGGTTCAGGTAAGTGAATAAACACTTCATTGATAGAAAAAGAGGGACCCGTGGCTAAATAATAACAGCCGCACAGGTCGATCGAACAGGTTAAGCTACGCTTGCCGTGGTTGGTCTATGGATGGGTGACCATCTTTACGTACCGAGACCCCTCCGTGCCTCGGAAAGCACATTAAGCCGTTGGTCCTAGCTGTCATTCGTGGAACTTTGACAGTCGTTACGGGTAGTCAGAAGCCCGAAAGTCTGACAACCAGTCTTACCAAGGGGTATCGTATTCCCCAGTAACTGGGTTGTGGAGGTCAGATATCCTGTCGCTCCATGTATAACACTGGTATTCAGCTGAATCCGGTTAGACAGGAAGCCGACCCCAACATAGTTAACCCGTCTGCCTTTAAAGCAAGAGTGAGTAAGCATCGACTGGGCAAGCTAGTTCCATCACAGACCTCTTCCATAGCATTTCATCAGACGTCATCGAGGGCAAGAGCGGCCCATTCAACAATAAAAAAAGGCCGAAGTTTATGAGATAGAGAATATATTGCTTCGCTCCACCACAAACTATAAAAATATCTTAACTCTTTCAGACTATGTTTAAGTCCCTAAAATTAGTTACGTTCCCATCTCTTTATATTTTTGAAATTGCTATTTTCGTCAAGTCAAATATGCATCTTTTTAATAAAGCATCTGATAATAGAAATAGGCCAATACGGAAACAATATAAAAATATGCTGCTTGTGAGTAGTTATGACACCGCCTTATTAAAGAAAAGTGTTTTATGTATGGGCCCGATAATATTTAATAAAATACCCGATAAAATAAAAACACAGACAATTCCAGTTTTCAAGAAACAATTGACAGATTTGTTGACTGATAAATGTTATTATTCGATAGGCCATTTTTTGAACGACACATTTTAAATTAATATTGACATTCTCTACCAGCGGGGTAATTGCGTAACACACTATTAGTAGCAATGGGTTTCATTTTGACAGATCAACAACGTTCATTGCGTTTTTTACGTTGTTGAGCAGACATATTTTTCGAACGTATGAAGCAATGGATTAGCAATATGCTTCAAAATGATTCAGATTGAGATCGATAATGTGTTTCGCAATTAGGGTGCTGTTCTAATAAAACATTATTAAATTTAATTCAATTGGCTCTGACATTCTTTGTAATAATTTTTATTTGTAAATTTAATCAATAATTTATTCTGACATTGTGCTTGTTTTATGTTTTTATTATGGCTGTACCTATTGTAATACGAGTATTATTTAATTGAATTTATCCACTTTATAACACTTTTGCATGCCTTAGTTAAGGTAGAAAGTACATGGATCGCTTAATATTAAAAAACATCTGTATATTGTACCTACTTTCTGTGCAAATAAACGATTCTTATTCTTATTCTTCTTAGACTTCAAAATAAACTATCCTAACATACCGCAAAATGCAAACCATTAATTGAGCCGCAATGGCTACTACTAATAATAAAACGGCTAAACTTGACAAGTCCTTGGCTTAGCTATGAATCTATTTCTGTCATACACACGCTCGTAAAACTGTGCTAATTTATTCACGATACAATGCATTCTGTAGACGATTTAATAAATAAAATATTGGCAGGCATCGTAGGCCCATAGTGTGTTAGGTTAACTTAAAGATCTATGTTAGTAGTGGATAACAAATTAGGCACGAAAATGCAATATTAAATCATTTTTTGAAACATAATAAAAAACACCCAAATACAGGAAGTCCATTGTAGGCCCTTCTAACCTTTAAAAAAATACCTTCAGGTTGCTATATAAAAAATTAATAATGAATTTACTTTATTTACTTTACTTTATTTGATAGGAATAACAAACAGCAGTATAATACACAGTAGGCATACAATATAAAACTTGCAATAAAAGTAACAAATACACTACTCAAGACGTTATCCACAGATTACAATACAGAATAGCTAGCAGTTAGCAGATCAAGTTAAAAAAGCACTTATTAACTATAAACTAAGGCTATCTCTTAAAATAGTTGTAATTTCACTCTTAAATACAGAATAATTTCTATGACGCCGGTAATTCCGGATATCTTATGTAGTCTGTATGAAAATCCTTTTAATATAATTAAGTATTTTAATATTTTAGGATACTATCGAGTCCACTACGATCCAGTTACTTGGAGACTCATAGCAAATACTTTGAAGGAGAACATGACAACAATAGACGAATTAAATAGAGCACAAGTAAGTTCCAAAGTGGCGTTCGCGATTTATTTGCCAAAAATGTAAACAAATATTAATTAATGGAAAAATAACTTTAATTCCTACACAGTATAGTTCAGCTGACGCTGCAAGTTAAAGCATTTTTATAACTTTTTCATTAGTGCTAGCCACTCTGAAATCAACTTTATTATTACTGAAATAAAGTTGATATTTGTTTAACTTGAAA
This sequence comes from Globia sparganii, assembly GCA_949316385.1. Taxonomy (NCBI): domain Eukaryota; kingdom Metazoa; phylum Arthropoda; class Insecta; order Lepidoptera; family Noctuidae; genus Globia; species Globia sparganii. The sequence continues at coordinate 22,325,166 of OX438654.1, forward strand.
TAGGGAAGGGGTATGCAGCATTGCGCACTTTCACTATAGGTATATCTCAACATGATAAAGCAAAAAAAAAATGATATTATTTTTTGGAGTCAACGACCAGTTTAAAAGAATCAGTTTTTTAAATTTAAATGTAAACTTCAAAGATGTAAGGTTATCGCTACCTAACCACGATAAAACAAAAATAACTGATTTTCTGAACACATTCTTCAAGTAATTAAACAAACAGTGGTGTCTGACCCAAAAAAGATCATCAAATTCGTATCGATACCCATCACATCTGCGGAGTTTCGCTAGCTAATTTAATCTGACCTTGTATACATACTAAACCACTGTTTATTATTGTAGCCACAAGAAGACTTATAATGTTTGCAAATCCAAATTCAAATTAGTTTTTTTCTTAAACAGGATTGACCTTGACACAATTCTAATTATACAATTTGATATATTCCAGATAGTAAACGATATATTTGCTCTGTACGTGGCGGGTGACCTAGATGTTCAGCTCGCTATGGAAGTACTGGAATATCTAGACAAAGAACGCAGTCCTATAGTATGGGAGTCGGCCATGTCTGGATATGAAATGCTGATCACTGAGGGAGCTAGTTGTAATATGACCAGGCATATGTATTGGGAGTGGGAGGTAAGACACAGTTATTTAATTTTTAAATAAAAACTTCTAATACAAATATTTAAAACTCAGTTTAAATGTTTTATTATTGACAAAACTTAAATCCAATAATTAATTAATTAATTAATACTATTAATTATATAATAAATGAAATAATTATCAATAATTATAATTAATAAATGAAATAATTATTATTTATAATTATTTAATAATTAAATAAATAATTAATAAAATTAATTTAATTTACCAACAACATTTTGATTTTTGTTTCGAATGAATCTTTTGCTGTTACCTTCAATGTCTGGTTATGTAAGTACGTTGATTATTGTTGTTCACTTTTAATATTCTCTGCTTATGAATGTCATCATTATTATATAAGTAGTTGAAATATTTAACTTTATAATTATTATAAGTGAGAACGATGTAAAAAAAAAAAGAAATACACTTTAAATGCGTCCAGAATACAGCAAATAGTAACAACACAACAATCCAAAGATAAGTCGAGGCAGCTAAGTGATGACCATTTTTTTAACGTGGAGAAATGCTCATGCATACTGCACTACCACGGGGAGATAGTGCAGTTATGTGCGACTCTTACCCACTAAAACTCCACGTTACTCCACGATGCCTTCCATACGACATTGCGGCCTGCCTCAGTTGCGATATATTCCAAGCGACACCGCAACCTACTTGTTGGCCGCTACGTCGTCGGCTTACAGGCAAAAGCCCTGACGAGCGGCCCCTCCTCGGGTTCCTCTTCGCTTCACCGTGGGTGACCAAGCCACGGCTACTGAGTCCCCCCGCCTCGACAATGCGGGAACCCACCGGGGGGGAGCTAAGTGATGACCAGCCCCAACTGACGGCGCCCGTTCACGAACATGATGCATAGTTCATCGTTTCTTTATTTTCGTTTTTTATATTGATACTCACAACTTTTCGTACGACATTTTCCTCATGAATGAACATGAATTCTTCAACAATTCCAGAACTTCATGATCAAGAAGGTATCCCCGATCTACTCGCAGCTGACGAAGAGTAAGGACAGTCAGTACCTCACGCGACTGTTTCGCAGTAACGTAGTGCACCTGGCGTGTGAGCTGCACGACGAGGCTGCGCAGGCGCATGTCAGGAGGATGTATGTGGAAGATCGGAGGGGGAAGCACACGTGAGTAACTTAAATATTTTGTTTTTATCAAGCCACGCTTATTTTCAAGAAATCATTAGTATTTAGTTGTAATGGTGTGGTTGTGGAGCTATATCGCAAACAATGCTCCAGTTCTTATCCTGCCATCTGTGCCCCAAAATATGCAGTCAAAGTGACCTCTGAAGACTTCGATGAAGTGGCAAAATTTTGGGCCAAGATCTAAAATGCAGTCGAACCAGCGAAACGAAGAAAACGAAGTAGATGGAATGGTGTATAGTGTAGTCTTTACAAAAATGTACTTTTGCTATTAGATAAGCTTGTACTACACAAGATGGTAGTTGTGATGTGGTTGATGATAGCACACTTTTGCCTTACCTTGTTATAAACCTATAACATCACTCGAGACTTGCAGACTCCCTCCTTGTAGGGATGCACAGACACCAGCAGGGAGTTCCTTCGATACATCTGTTATACCCCACGGCTCAACCCTGTATTTATCGAAGGAGTAGGCAAACCCTCATTTAGTCAATTATGCTGTAAGTCCTAAGTCATAGGAGTGTCATTACCACCAGACACCATTAGCACCAGACTTCGGGATATACTACTTTGTTTAAAGTATAAATTTATCAAACTTCATCATGTGGATGACCCATTTTATTATTGAGACCAGTAAGCTTGAGAAAAGCTTCTTCTTTCTCAAAACGGTGAAGGAAAACATCGTGAGGAAACCGGCATGTCCTTGAACTAAAATTCGAAAACATGTGACATCTACCAAAGCGCGCTGAGCCCGCGTGGTGGATTATGACCCACTCACTCTTACCGAGAGGAGGCTGCAGGTCCCAGCAGTGGGAACGTCATAGGTTGATTCTGCAGTTTCTTACTTTCATTTCTATATTAACTTTTTCTTTAGCTCCTAGTTCAGCTCGAATATACAGGGTGTCCCTGGAAGTATGGATCAATTCAAATAGGGGCGTGGGCAAAGTCATTTCCAAACTTTTTGATCCTGAGAATGTTGGTGAATTTTTTACGGTTCAAAAGTTATGACCAACTTTTGTTAGTTTCAATCACTTTGCATAGTGCTCAAAGAACAAAATCATTTTAAAAAAACTACCAGGAACTGTCAATTTAAGTTTCTTAGACAGCCCTGATAGTTTTCTTTAATGATTTTTTTTTCTTTAAGCACTATGCGAAACAATTGAAAAAAATTGGTCACAACTTTTGAACCGTAAAATAATTCTCAATCATCAATCATTCTCAGGATCAAAAAGTTTGGAAATGACCTTGTCCACGCCCCTATTCGATTTGATCCATACTTCCAGGGACACCCTGTATATTATAGCTTCTACAATAAGTCCTAATGAATCTATTTTGAATCTGCTCAAATTTTGTTGAAATGTTCGTTTCCAGCCTGTTCCCCGACTGTCGCATGTCGTACTTTTTCGTGTTGGCCAACGAGACGTTCAGCAACACGTACTCGCACAAACTGAACCCCATCGAACAGGACGACAAGTGGATCGCTGACCAGAAAATGTAAGACACACGTATAGTGCATATTTTCCTACCTTTTGATATGTAAGAGATACGTCTATTGCATATTTTCCTACCTCTAGTATGTAAGAGATACGTCTATTGCATATTTTCCTACCTCTAGTATGTAAGAGATACGTCTATTGCATATTTTCCTACCTCTAGTATGTAAGAGATACGTCTATTGCATATTTTCCTACCCCTAGATATGAAAGAGATACGTCTATTGCATATTTTTCTACCTTTAGATAGGCATTTGTCATTATCATCTGCCTAGCTTATAATCAATTTTACATTGTCCTTCCACCAATTAGACACAAAACCACTTTCGCACAACACCAATTCACCTACCTCAGCTATATTCTATATAATAAAATCAATAAATTTCTCCATATCCACAGTTTAAATTATCACCAATGCAAAAATACAGTTAAAGAATGGCTAATTGAGAAATCATACGACGAGACCGAAAAACTTCTCTCTCCACCTCCCTAAGACAGATCTCCTCTTATCCAAGTATTTTCACACACAAACACTCATACACTCCCCCCACTTTCACACTTACTCACACTTCCACCATTACTACACCTACCAGGACACATTTACACCATACACAAAACCGCACTTTCACATTACTTACATATACACAATTACCTATTACGTCCTGCCACGACCAACTCACTATAACTCAAACACTCACAAACAGTTTTATTAATTTTTATTTTTACTTTTTCTTGTTTCTGTACACAGATATAATAATTATATTGATATGTTAACCATGTTACTGGTGAAAACAGTTGTACTAAAACATTTTGTTCATCCATTTACCCTTATGGAATCACTGGTCCCCAAGTCACAGGCTCTAAACCTAGTTTGGGTGCCAGGAGATAATACTCAATGCACTTTATGTTGCACCATATTACTGTACTTGTAACATTTGTGAACATTTTACTGGAAAATAAACATTATTATTATTATTATTATTAATGACACGTTTGTGTTCGCTTCCAGTCTAACCGAATGTAGCTTATTTGCAATATTTTTGTACCAGTTACTGGGTAACACGACACCTCTAAAGAGAGGCGTTAACAGAATAAATTAAAAAAAAATAATAATAGACGTCACTTTAAAAATTATAAAGTTGTCAAAATTTTCTTTGATTCGAAATCGTTTTTGAGTTATTGTCGATCGTTAGTTGACGTAGGTGGTTGTGTGCCAGCTTGAAAATATTTGACATTGTTATTTTTAATGTGTAGATGTTTGTGTGCCAACTTGAAAACATAGTGACATTCTTCTTTTTAATATATTCATTGCCTCTATTCCAGACGCGCGAAAAACAGATTTTTCGGCAAGATCCCACTAGGAGAACCGAGACCAATGCCTATTGTAATGTCTACTACTGAAAAGGTAAGATATCTGTTATTCATAATTTATTTACACGACTGCCCAAAGAATGCAGTGATAATGTTTTCTTTATTCCACCATAACTTCTAAACGGCTTTTTTATGATGTGATGGATTTTAATTGAAGTGGTGATTATAATGTTGATGGATGGAGAAGGACAGGAAAAACAAAGAAAATATGGATGGATTTTGTGAGGGATGATGAAGGGAAAGAAAAAACTGGCCATGTGCGAATCGCGACTCCCACACAAAGTGCATCAGACCTTCCTTATAAAGTACAACAAGAATCTTTTGGCGCCTGAATGACATTTACAGGAGGCGTTGCTGGTAAACATAATTTTTGTGAAATTGACAAAGTAATATAACAAAACAACAACGATTTTGGCCACATGCTACATGTAGCAGAGGGGCAATTCTCGTAATTTTAAGAACGTTCACAGTCTGATCTCAGACTCAATCTGTCAAAAAACGTCAAATTTTTCTAGATTTTGTCACTTTTTTGTCGCCAAGATGAGACTGCGACTAGATTTTGAACGTTTTAAATTACGAGAGTTGGCCCTCTGGTAGCGTCGTAAACAGTTGGTGAAATTTGACGATTTCTCTTAAGTGTTGTTAGTATGTAAGGATCTACAGAACTCTAAATGTGAGTAATTGAGTATTATCAATTAATTAACTTTAATTAATTCTGTGTCATAAAAACATCATCTTTCAAGCCTATAAACGGACATTTTAAAACATTAATCTGCTGGATGCCGTTTGAGGAACGTTTTTTTTTAAGAGTCGGTCAGCCGGACAGATTATTAAGCCTGCTGCATCCCCCAATAACGATTAATATTTATTTATTTATTTGGGGAAAGCAAAAGTCGGTGTAATACGTTAACATATGTTAAAACTTAATAATAGAGGTAAAAAATAAACTACTCACAAAATAATTCACTAAACAGATCTACTAGTTGTTAGAAAGAACGATATAAAAATAAACAGAATAAAAGTAAAAATTACTTAATTTTAGGGTTCTGATCATATCTCAGCTTAATATATGCCACTGGAAAGAGCTTTCAAGGCGAACCTTTGCTACTAACATAACTTTTGCCAATTGTTAGTTAGGTATTACAGAGTAAATAACCTAAAAAGAGCACCGAAGTTAAGTTACCTTTGTATTGAAAAAAAAAACAAATGGTGGCTTTAGTTTTTATTTTGGCAACATGCCGAAGGATTCCTTTAGACAGAAAAGTATCTACCATTTAGATAATTTATTTATTTTTTTACAAAATATGGCCAACAAGTTTCCACGAGTAATTTTTAAATCGTGTATATAAGATATGACTTTGATTATATAAGACAAAACAGAAAAATTACTATTTACGCTCGAAGAAGCAATTAGATAAAATTTTCTTCAATTTAGCAACACTAGTATTGATAATGTCGATATCAGCTTCCTGGTAAGTTGCGATGTACATACGACTCGCTCTCACCATGTACGTGTTCCGTATGCATGTAGTGGCTACCACCGGGGTGTGCAATAAATGAGGTCTACTTGTTAACTTCTCGTAGAGAGTTTTTCCGTGGATGCAATCAAAGACTTGAAGAGTTTGTACACCAGATATATTAAAATAAATTACATAGAAAATACATGAGCGCAGCCGTCAGGCGATAACATTGGCGAATACAAAAAAGTCACTCTAAATTCAAAAACCTACGACAGTAGCATAGAATAGAGAACTATGAATCAAACAGTGACTGCACAAAGAAGGTCAACATTCAACACTTCCCCTCAATCGCTGTTTGAACTCAGACATCACCGCTGGCTCAACTGGCCTAAAAACCTAAGCCCAAGTTCACAACACAGAACTTATGTTTAGGAGCACACAAAGACTTAGTTAGTACATCAGCCACCATTTCCTGAGTAGACAAATAATTCAACTTAATCACATCATTATTCACAGCCTCCCTAACATAGTGGTACCTTATGTCTATGTGCTTCGTCCTCCTATGAAACACTGGATTGACACCAAGTTTCTGAGCAGCCTGATTGTCATTGAACAAATCTATTATCAACCCAGAACTACCAGTCAATTCAGTCACCAAGTCCCTAAGACAACTTGCCTCCTTAGCAGCCTCGCTAAGAGCAATGTACTCAGCCTCAGTACTTGATAAACTAACACATGTTTGTTTTCTACATTCCCAGGAGATGGTGTTACCCCCATACTTGAAAACAAACCCCGAAAATGATTTTCGGTCACGTATGTCACCGCCCCAGTCTGCGTCTACAAACCCCTCAACCTTAACATGACCCGACCTGCTAAACACAAGGCTAACGTTTTGAGTCCCCTTAAGGTACCTCAATACACGTTTCGCAGCCCTCCAGTGTTCCATAGTATGACACGTATTAAACTGGCTTAAGTACGAAACTGCATACGTAATGTCCGGCCGTGTAAATACATTCAGATACATAAGAGAACCTATCAATTCCCTATACGGAACAGTACCCTCGCCTAACACACTCGTATCAGTAAACTTAACATTTGGGTCCAAAGGAGTCTGGACTGGTTTGCATTCCGACATACCGAAACTGTCGAGCAAGCGCTCAACATACCGCGCCTGACAAAGCTTAAGAGTTTTGTTCATCCTGTCACGCACTACCGCGACCCCGAGAACATGCCGCACCGCACCCAAGTCTGTAATCTTGAACGGCTTACGTAAACTCTCTTTCAGCTCTTCAGCCATGCGTGCGTCATTGTAACAGACAACGAAATCGTCCACATACAAAGCAATGTAAACAACCGACTTACCATTTCGTTTGTAGAAGATACATTGTTCAAGTTGGCATTGAACAAAACCTGTCGACAGAAGCACGTCCTTCACCCTCTGATACCAAGCTCGCGAAGCTTGTTTCAGTCCGTAGACTGCCTTCTTCAATCTGTAGACTTTATTTTCTCCACCAGGTGAAATGAACCCCTCCGGTTGAAACATAAATATCTCCTCATCTAAATTACCGTTGAAGAACGCTGTCTGTACGTCCAGATGGTCTATATCCAGATCCATCTCTACAGCAATCGCCAACAACAGTCGCATAGAACTGTACCGTACTACCGGTGAAAAAAATTTCAAAATAATCTTCACCATACTTTTGGGTGAACCCCTTGGCTACTAACCTAGCTTTATACCGGGCTATCTTCCCCTCGGCGTCACACTTAATTTTGAAGATCCATTTATTCCGAACCACATTTTTGCCCATAGGCCGATCCACCAACTCCCAAGCCTCATGTTGATTGAATGAGTCAATCTCTTCCTGCATAGCTTGCCGCCACAAGTGGCTCTGCCCAGAACCCAGAGCTTCCTTAACAGTGTGCGGTTCAGCTGGGATCGTATCATGTACGTACAAACCCTTAGATTGTCTAGATCTAAAATTGTACCTCGGTTCCGGAGGTTCGACCACCTCCTCAACACTGTCTTCAAAAACCAAAGTGTTGTCGCCGCCATCATCACCGCTCGCTGACACAATCGGCTCAACATTCACCGTTACCGACTCTTCAGTGACAGGCTCCCGAGCTGCATCACCAGCCACCTCACTCTCAGGCACGCTTGACTTCCCCTCTCCAGTGGAATCGTCAACTTCTTCCCCTGAAAGAAAGATTTCTATAGTGGCTGATCCGTGTCTAGTTCCTAGCACTTTGGCTGGAAACACACTTTCATTAAATAAGACATCACGGCTTCTCTTTATAGCATGTGTCTCAGAGTCATACAACCTGTAAGATTTGCCATTGTCTTCATAACCGACAAAAATATACCTCTTACTCTTAGGTTATAACTTATTCCGCTTAACATCATCAATATGTACATAGGCCTCGCAACCGAAAACACGTAAGTGGTCATACTTTACCCTCACACCCGACCAAACCTCTTCGGGCGTCTTCCCGCCTAATCTACTAGACGGAGACCGATTAATAAGGTACCCGGCAGTATTAGCCGCCTCAGCCCACAGCTTGTGATCCAAACCCGCGTGATACAACATACAACGTACCCGTTCCAAAAGAGTTCTGTTCAACCTCTCCGCCGCACCATTCATTTGGGGCGAATACGGAACAGTGACCTGATGCACAATGCCCTTCTGTCTGAAGAATGCGCTCAGCTCTTTGTTTACGTATTCCGTACCGTTATCACTGCGTATAGCCTTTACCTTGGATTCACATTGATTTTCCACGAGCCTAACAAAGTCTTTGGTGACGCTAGCTACTTCGCTCCTATTCTTCAAGAAGTACAAGAATACTTTCCGAGAGTGATCATCTAGAAATGTTAAAATGTACTGCTTACCTGAGTGGGACGCAACAGGAATCGAACACAAGTCCGTGTGCACCAGATCCAACCGCTTAGTCGCTACATCACGCCCAGATTTCTTGAACGGAAACCTTATTTGTTTTCCAAGAATGCAAACATCACAACTATTTACAATTTCTGTATTCTGAAAATCAATAACGTGTGACAGTGACTTCAAGCTGTCATAATTTAAATGACCTAATCTATGGTGCCAAGACTCCTTTGAAACCTCTTTATTTACACTACTTAAAGCTATCGCGTTAGTATGCAGTTTGTATACCCCGCCAACAGACCTAACACTAGCTATACAAGATTTATTTCTAAAAATCTTACAAGTAGACTGAATAAATTCCACTCTAAGCCCTTTAACCGCTAAACTATTTACAGAAAGTAAATTTACACCCAGTCCCGGAACGTACATCACTTCTTTAAGAGTCAAAACATAATCTCCGAGTTTTAAACACACATTACCGATACCGACGCATTTCAAAGTCTGTCCGCTCGCCACGTTCACCTCTACACTGCTTGTAGAAAAATCATGTTGTATCCATTCTCGCTGTCCCGTCATGTGGCTTGACGCACCCGAGTCTACATACCACGTGTCAGCCAAGAAACGAGTCGCGACCATTGCCGCCCCTTTTTGGTTACATTCCTTCTTTACGTGACCAGACTTTCCACAGTTCCAACACCTCGGCTTCTTCTCTTTACGTCTCTTACCAGACTTATTCTCCGACTTATCAGCAATCAGGCAATCTCCACCTTTGCAATTGTCAGACCACTTCGTATCCTGAAGCAATTTAGCCTTCACGAAGTCACTGGTCAGGTCGGTCACACTACTCTCCAAGGCCATGATCATTGGATCAAACTTAGGAGGTAATCCCTGAAGAATAATCGCCGCCAAGAACTCATCGTCAATCGGTTTATTTACAGCCGCCAACTGTTGCGAAAGCGACAAACATTCGCCAACATATTTGTCCATATCGCTACCAAAGTCGTCCAACTTTACCGAGCACAGCATCCGCAACAGTTTTAATCTCCTGCCTATGCCCTTATCGTCGTACGCCTTCTCCAGGCTCAGCCAGGCATCCTTACTTGTCTTCGCAGACATCACGTGGGACACGCACGAAGCGTCCAGTGACAGGCATATCTTAGCCAACGCCTTTTCATCCTTACGCCGTTTCAGCTCTGGAGTCAACTTATCGCCCTCCGGATACCCGTCGATAGAACACCAAAGGTCGTCATGGATAAGTAGATTTCTCACATTAAACTTCCAGATGAGGTAATTCTCTCGCCCCCTCAAACGCTCAATAGAAAGCCCACTCACGCTTCCGCCTTCTGCAGACATGGTTGCCATCTCTCGTCCGCTCACTGTATTTCAGTACAATTCTTGTTCCTTGCTCACTCTGGGCCCATAACCCTTGTTAACTTCTCGTAGAGAGTTTTTCCGTGGATGCAATCAAAGACTTGAAGAGTTTGTACACCAGATATATTAAAATAAATTACATAGAAAATACATGAGCGCAGCCGTCAGGCGATAACATTGGCGAATACAAAAAAGTCACTCTAAATTCAAAAACCTACGACAGTAGCATAGAATAGAGAACTATGAATCAAACAGTGACTGCACAAAGAAGGTCAACATTCAACACTACTTACCCGGTTTTGTGTGACAACTCAAATACCATCGTAATATGTAGTTCAACTTCTTATTTATTTTTTCTGTTCTTTTACAGGCAACTGAAGGTGTCACCGAAAAGCTGCACACGGATGGAGCATCATCAGTAGAATATTCAATAATGATTATATTTATTGCAATTTACATCAACATTTTCACGAGATAAATCATTGAAATTTTAATAAAAAGAAAAAAGTAAAAGTAATCACTGTGGTCTGCCAATTATCAAATTGAGATAACATTCATCTGTGTTTCATTACGTTTTTATTAGTTATTTATTTAATAGGCTTATAATTTTAAGATTGTTAAATACTTTTTTTTTAAATATGTGTTCCAAGACTGTTCCCGCCTTATAATACTGCTTTTGGATGATTTCTGAACTTATAAACTGATTTCTACAAAATAATTTTAAAATGTCTAATGACTACTTTCTCAATTTATTTAATTCAATCTCGACAAGAATTCATAAACTAAGAAGTCATAAACTAAATACTAAACTTCAAATTCAATGTGATCCAACTATATTATTTGTTTTAAAAACTAAAATGATGTTTATCTGGTTATATAGAGTTTTGAGATGGTCTATCCATAATAAAAAAGTAGGGAAGTCTCATTTCCTATGAAATGTAATGAGAAAAGTTTTTTGCGATTTCTGACCTTTCGTTCTCAAACCTCAGTTGGTCCAATAGACTTTTTTATTCTTATATTAAAAAGGTTTTTGTGACAATGGCCCATTTTCATGCTAACTGCATTTTTTTAAAATCTGTGAATGAAATTCTGAAAACAAAAATACTGATAAAAATAAGAAGCGTCCACTGTACTGTACAGGGGTTAAGGTACATGTCCTTATTGCGCCATGTCAAAAATCTACCCTGTATACATTGAACTATATTACTAGTAGTATTATCTCAATGCCTGTATATAAATAATTTTCGGTCAATCGTGAAAAAGTAAGGTGATCCTTTTTTTTTTAAATCACATTCCATCATTTCATTTTGTGATCTGCAATCACTTATACAGAAAAAACATGAAAACGCAATAATAATATTTTTTGTAAAATAAATTCAATAGTGGCGCCACAGAACAGAAAAAATAGAGTGGCGCAGATTCCCATGTCCACGGACTAAACTAAATATAAGCATCTTTTTCTTTCTATTTTAAGAAAAGTACAAAAGATAAATATTAGTTTAGTCCTGTCAAATTAAAATACTCCATAGACAAGTTTAGACGTGATTAAAAAATTGGCTACTAAAAATACGTCAGGCGCTGACTAATTTGACAGGACTAAACTAATTATCTTCTGTCCTTTTCTTAATGAAATATAAATAAAAAGATGCAGTTAACTTAAATTTAGTTTAGTTTGTGAACAAGGGAATCGGCGCCATTAATAATTTAACTGTTTAGTAATTCTAGTCATAATGATTAAAAAAAACTGGAAAAACGCATTTTTAATGTTCAATCAATTTATTTAAACTTTCATTTTAATTATATAATTTGTACATGTTATTATTACCATAATATCATGAAATTTTAATGTGCCTTTGTGTAAAAATCCTAAATTATCATAATAAAATAAAATAATAATATTTGAATAACTTGATTAATATAAATAATATTAATTATATTATATGTTTTGTATCTTTAAGTAAGTGGTTTTATTTTTGTTGTTTTCTACCTCGAAATATTACATGAAGCCGAAGCACGAATTTTGAACACGACACGATTTCTTTCCACTACGGCGTATATACCGCGCCGCAGAAAAAACGTGTTACGTAAAATTTTCGAACGTAATAACTAATGAGAGTTGGATTCAAATTTAGAGTAATAGTGTGTTTCGCAATTAGGGTGCTGGTCAATATTTAGACAACTTACTAATATACCTATCGTTGCGTTTCATAATAACTTCTGAAAGCTAGACTTTGGCTGGGCAATTCTAGCTGAAATAATTGTTAAAAATTGTATCATAGAATACGTAGGAAATAATAACTTGCGTACGAGTAATTTCTAACAATAATAATAAAACAGTTCAGTCATATTAATGGCTTTAGAAAGACGAGAAATAAACAATGTTTCGTTCTTAACCATTTTATTAATTTTTTATATTACATTTTTTGCAATATGTACATATTACAAACAGTACGATTCTAATGTTTTTAAAATAAAATCTAATGTTTATATACCTTAAGTCTAATGCTAATAATATTATTTAAATTCATATTTTTTAAGTTTTGTTTATGTAATGTACGTTTATTTATATATTTAATATTTTAAACCTATTACTAAATTTGAGGCAAGAGGACGCGTTTGCCCCAGATTTAGATTGCTTACCAAAATATAATTACTATTATCTTACAAATAATAAGATAAAAATATGAGTGAAAATGCAGTAAAAAAATTATTACTACTCTACCCTTATAAATTAAAATATTAAATACGAATCAAATAAACACTACCTTCTTCAAAAAACTAAAATAAACTATATAAAATTAGACGAACAAGACCCAACTATGAAAGGGAAAGAATAGAAATAAAATAACGTGTTTGCCTCCAGCAGGGATTTAACACGATAAAATATAATTTATCCTCATATACACACGGCTACACATCAAGCTATACATTTCCAGTTTTAGCTGACCTCGCATTGTATAAAGGTTTTTCGTACAATCAGAAGTCAGCTTATACTGGTTATGTATAGCTTGATGTATAGCCGTGCGTACGGTCAGTAATAAGCATTGCCTGATTTTTACAAAGAAAAAGAATCGAAGAGTTATGCAGACGTACTTGTCATGTTTATAAACACCAAACTGTCAAAAAAAAATGAGCTTCAGCTTTTTTAGATATTAATTGTGAATTAGAGGGCCACTGTTGTCTAATGTTAAAATAATTTATTATGACATTCTAATTACAGAACTTAATATGATTAGGTATTATAAACTCTATTCTAAACAATTACAGTTTGTTTACATCTACCACTAAACTAAGTCACTTTGTGCAATTCTGGTATAACTAAACTTAAATTTTAATTACTAAGAAACTAATTTGATTAACATTGGTCATACATTCTTATTACAAAATTTGTAGCAAGATGTGATCTTTTATTAAGGCTTTTTCGAATACAAACTTAAATAATATAATAATACAATCGCATTAAATAATAATAAAACGTTTTTTTTTTTTTAAAATCAATAAAGCTGTTGTATTCTGTAAGCCATTTGGAAACTGCGAATAATATCAGTTATGATACTATTGAGTTCCTTTCTCGATCACCTCATCATTTAATTATTTAAATAAAATTTACTATTTTTACAAACCTAACAATTATTAGTATAACATTAAAATATTTTGTAACTTATTTTAGCTTGTATTGTAGAGTTTTATTTATTTATTCATTATTCTAACACCTATCTATTAATATATAATTTTAATCAATTTGATTACAATAATGTCTAAGCTACATTTAAAATTTAAAAGTATAAATTGATGGATTAATAATAATAATAACTATCTTACATTATATTTTTGAAGATCAACAATCTGTTTCTGGACTTAATTAAGACGGTTGCCACACGTTCAACTGGCTTTAAAAACCAGTAGCATAATAAATTATATCTCTTTTGTCAATCCACTCCTGCGTTTCGATAATCATAAACAAACTCAACTAAAAATAATTGATTTTGTCTATGTCTTTATTAAAATCACAATCAGTCATAACTGAATCAATGACAATATTTTCAAAAACAGATCCTCAATCTTCAAATTATTTTACTTTTAATGATTGAACATCGCTACCATTATTGACACACAGAATGCCATAACCGACAGCATTAAGGTCGGTGCATGATTCTCGTCTATCCATTCATATACATACTCCTTGTCCCTTGCATTCCAGACTAGATTCTCATTAATTTGTTGAACAGCTCGGTCAGCTTCCATTTGGGAGTCATCTAAATTGTTGTTCTGACCCCCTACCCAGATTTCGAACTGTGGAAAAATATACATTTACGATTAGAAGTAGCTAATATCTCAACAACTTATGCACAGGTAGTTGAAGTCTTGAATTTGATGTCCTTATGTTGCACTATAGTCATAAAACTATTTCTATCAAAAGGAATTAAGCTAATTTGGCGTGGTTATCAGGGACAACAGTGCAGACAACATTTTAAACAGATAATATTCAATTCTGCTTTCACGGAAGTAATCATTGATTATCGAATTAGGACTGCCTAGTATATATCAGTGAATTTATTTTAATGTTTCTCTTGACATTTAAGCGAGTAATGGAATCGCTTATTTTCTATCATCATTAATTTTGTGATTCTGATGTCGATACTCACTTGTTCACTAAGGCCTGCGTCAACCATATTATCAGCCACGATGAAAAACACCTCTTCAAGTTTCTCGGGACCACCGTACCTGAAAAAATATATTTTATAGTAAGTATATTGGAGGGGCTACATATACTCGTATCATCATCTGCGACTTTTTCCAATTATGTTGTGGTCGGCTTCCAGTCTAACGTGATGCAGCTGAGTACCAGTATTTTGCATGGAGCGACTGCCTATTTGACCTTACAGTTACTGGGTAATACGATACCCCTTAAGTAATACCCCTAATACTATAATATATACATCAACCTCCTACAACCAAAGGGCCCATGAAGACGAAAAGATACGTACATGTTCCTGATTTCTGAAGTTCTCATTCTCAAGAAGGCGCGAGCTAAGTTTGCATTCTCGTGGCTGCTTTCTACTACAGCAGTAAAAATCTTCACTCGTTCCTCAATATGGTAAGGGCTATCATCTGCTATAGTTTGATCGAGTAACCTGTAAGAAATAAAAATTCCATTTATATATTGGTGAATTTAGACAAGTAATGAGGTTACGTCTGGCGCGGATTAAAAATAAACATTTGATTTGATAATATTTTACGTAATCTATGTTATTTATTTATTTTTATTTCTTTTTTTTTATATCTGTAACTGCCCGTGACACCACAACGGGCTCTATCAGAATACCAGCGCTGCGAAATTTATTTTTAAATATCGCAGCATCATGCTGAGATAGGAGCCTTTTGTCCTCGTATAGGACTTTCTGTTTCATTTTTATTTTTGTTACTTTTTAAATTTATTTTTTATATAATTTGATATTTTAATTTAGACTGTGTTTAGTTTAATTTGAGATCCTCCTGTACGAGTCGCAATAAAAATTTTTTTTTTCTTTCTTTCATTAATAAAAGCTGTTCCTAAGATGGCTCATAGTGGAACGCCAAACTCATTTTTCGGTGTGCATTATACTATTAGTTTCTGAAGACCAATATTCAACAGCGACGGGAACGACTAAGAAGCCCTACACTGATATAATATGTACTCGTACATAATTATAATACATACATATATGTAATAAGTACTCACCCATTTATAAAGCCTTCGTCTTGCGAACAGGCGAAGGACTCTAGGATGACGAGTCTCTCGTAATAGGTCGGTTCAATCTCCAGCCTGTCATTCAATGCTTCTATGACTTCTTCGTCGCCTTCCCTCACCATCGTACAGTATACAGCTGGTCTAATCTCATGAGGGATGTTGGGATTACTGAAATTAAAAGAAGTTATTTATAGCTATCGTTTGACTTTGTATATAATATTATGTTCGCGTAACTGATTGCCAGCTTTATGTAATACTTCCGAAGTTATTCTTTCTGTATTATGAATTTCATTTAGTTACTGATCCTTAAAGGCTTGTTCATATTGTGTCTTTAAAAGTGGTTTTGCAGTTTCTTTCTCTTCAAGTATGTTTTCAATTAATTCATTCACAGGCACGTTTGAAATGTCAAGAACACTTCATGCTTCAGGTAAAATCTACTTACAAGCCACGCTTAAATTCTTTATATTAATCAAGATTTGATTTATTTTATTGTAAAATTTCTTCATCAAACAAGTGCTTCAAAAACTCACACTACTTCATTGTTGTTAGGATCGTAGAACCAGTCTACGGCAGCAGCTATACAAGGCTGGTAGTTGGCTTTGCAAGCGTGCTCCATCACGAGGCTTCGGGTCAACGTTTGCATCGTTGGCTCAGTAGTAGCCACATCTGGATAGAATCCTATTTCCTCTTCAAATGCATGTATTGTTCTTCGGACCATTCTCTGAAGAAAAAATAATAATACTCAGGCACATCGTTCTCTATGCTACTCCAAAGCTAGAATATCATATCACTAGTATTTCAATGGGGGTCTGTATATGCTAGTTTTATGATTACTTGAGTTTCTAACACGCCGACCCCAAATAATTTGGGATAAGGGCAGGAGAATGGTGATGTTTGTAACACTTTAATTTGGAGTAGCGTTGTGGATGATGGGCCTTTGTATATTTTTTTAAAATTAACCTTTTTGTCATCGTCAATATATGCATATTATGGCAAGAATTAGCTATAGTCACTTACCAAATAAATGTCTTGATCTAAATCTTCGTTATTATCAACATAGGCAACCAAGCGTTTCCTCAAGAAGTCCATATTTCTTACAAAAGCTTTCCACGGCGCGTATTCAGTTTCATGTTCCATAGTTAGAACCAATCTCAGTGCAAAATCATAGTCTAATCTTCCTGCTCTAGCTAAGTTAAGAGCGTCGTCTATGAGCTGTGGACAAAAAGTCATTAATAATTAAAACTTAGTGTCAAAACGTTCTTTGTTCTAAACAGTAGGGGTACGGGTTCTTTTCCTTACTTAGGTATTGACGTCATTGAAAAGTTTTGTGTTTATAAACGAAAGCTTGCCTAAAATAGATTGAAATAAAAATAACTACAGCTAGGGTTACATATTTTCCAAATATTAGAAAAAATAGTAATTGTTTTAATTACTTACAGTAGCACGATTGAGTGGATGGATTTGTTCCCTTGTCTCTGGGTCTTCAAGAGCTTCGATGATTAAGTTCCAAAGATCAGGCTCGTAGGTGACACGATAGTACCCTGAATACATTAAAGGAAAACAGTCATCACTACCGTACTTTTACATTTATAATATATTACCTCTGACAGTTGCAACCCATCAGCATCCCTATTATACGAAAACAAAGATCACTGATTTGGACAGTGATGCAAAATCAGAGTTAAAGGACTGTCAATAATTAATAATAATAATATTTATTTTCATAAGCCTAATACAATAAGGAGAGAAAAAGGGGATTAACAATGCATTATGCACTATAACTTATATCCTTAAATTAGGCTAAGTATATGCACGATGTGTGAAACTCCTGACACCCAAACTAGGACAAAACCTGTATCTCAGGTGTCAGCGTTCCTCCCTGCCATTCACATTTGAGAAGCCTATCTTTCTTTCTATAAATTTAACAAATAAAAATAATTATTATTATAATCTATGTTAAAGTTTTTACAAATACAATAAAAAAAAAAAAAAAAGTAATAACAACCCAATTTTATCTCTGCTATAATATATGTGAAGTAGTGAAGGTAGTGTAAGAGTGAGTGTAGTGGTGAGGGTGAGTGTAGTGTGAAAGTGTGGATGTATATGTGTGTTGGTAAGTTGCGAATGTGTGCTTTTAAAGTTGCGTGTGGTGTAAATGCAATGACTTAGGCAATATTGCTATCCAGCAAATCCTCTGTTTCCTTATAGGTTAGAGAACCAAGCCAATCCTTTACCTTAATTGCATATTTTGAAAACAGAAAATTTAACTGTCTTTGGAAAGAGTCCTTTAGATTGTTAATTTGTTTTTGTTTGTCATTTAATGTGGTTTAAATTCTATGAATAAACTTTTATAGTACTTCTACGAGTATTTGCATAAACTCGTATGAAAAACGTTTTCACAAAAAAAGAAAAACCAGGGGTCGGGACGTATTGAAAAGTGTTAGAGCTCGCAGTGCTTCAGTGAAATGAAGCCAGAATGAGTTGATCTTTATTTACTACTACAACATAATAAACAAATCAAAGTCGACGGAACGAACAGCATCATTCCATTTTCGCAACTGAACAATGATATGTTTGTACATACAAATACCCCAGCTGTGTGAAAGATTGAATTTTTAAGCTTACCTTGGCCCTGGATATTGAAAAGAACCCAGTCTTCGTCACCAAGAGCAAAGACCAAATTTAGAGATTGGTCGAACATATCGACTGGATATATTCTTTCCACATCAAAGTTTTGTTCAATGCTGGTGGTGTAAGTGATCGGCACTCGAATCGGGTTGAATGGTTTATTGGAGAAACCGAAGCGCTCCTAAAAAAAAGTACATCAAAAATATATTAATTATAGATCAGTTTAGGCTGTCACTGCATTACGAAAAAAATATTAGGATACCTAAGTTAAACTGACAAAATATAACAGCGTAAACATACGCTTCGATTTTAACAGATATCAAAATCGCATCAAAAACCCAAAATCCACCGATGTTGACAGTCCGTGAGTTTCATCTTTGTTTTTTACCCTAAAATAAACCCTCAAAGCAGCGGGCGATTTTGTAACGCGCTGATTTTTTATCGCTCACTGCATTTTCAACACACTGTTTAGCGCCGAGAGTTGAAATTTCAGTGCGCGATAAAAAATCGTCCGTATGAACGGGGGCTAAGTCTGCCTGACTCGCTGTACCTACTAGTATTTTCAAGCACAACTGCATATTTTTTTTTCTCAAAGTAATACTAATTTACCTGAGTAAGCAGCACTCCTGAGCCTCGTACACGTGTAACTCGTAACAGTGGGTATCCATTGTGTTCAATCCACGGTTCCAAATAATCACCAAAGTTGCCCACCATATCGTTATTGTTTGATCCAAGCCATTCGCTGTTCACAGCATCTACAAAGGTTAACGAGGTTACCCCTTCGAGCGACCTGGGAAAGAAGACGTTATTTAAGAAATTAGCTGTGCAAAGTTCGTTAACTTTTTAACCGTTTACGTTGGATTAATCCGACAAATATTTTCGTATCCATTTCGCTAGGGGACCAAATACCACAGCTCGTTTACTCTGTTCTTTTTAGTAATTACGCTGTATTCTATCAGGTTATTCGAAAAATAAATGTTTTTCGAATCACTGTGCCGGGCGCTGGGGGCACGACAACAGAAGGTCAATTCTCGTAATTTAAAAAGTTCAAAATCTAGTCGCAGTCTCAACTCGGCGACAAAAAAATGTCAAAAATTTATCAAAATGTATTTTTGACAGATTGAGACTGAGATCAGACGTGAACGTTCTTAAAATTACGGGATTTGCCCCTCTGATATGAAGTCGGGCGGTTAAAAGGTTAAAAAAATAATCAACAAACGCGGAATAAGAAACCCGCATGCTAGGTGGAAAGGCAAACATCTCAGGGTGGCTGGAGGGAGCTGGATAAGAATGAATGACCATCAAGATAGAGTTGTTATTGGAGGGGCCTACGATCAGCAGTGGACTAGTATAGACTGAGAAAGCTTGACCGGGATACTGTTTTTTTATATGTAATTTGTTAGTGGTGGTCCGGAATTGAGGCCAATTAAACGCAAAAATCTCAGTTAAGCTAAGTGCACATTACAGCCGCATCAGGACGCAGCGCAACGCATTTTTATACAAAAAGACCGGTGTAGCCCGCCTGTGTGCGATGGTTCATAGAAAATTTCAGAAAGTGTTTAATGTAGGAGGATTTTTGTAATGCCGTGCAGCCTACCCAAATCCACATCAGCCTTTACTCAGCACTTATTACTTATCACTTTTGCCTACTTTTACTTTAAGTTATACAAGTTTATCTTCTCCTCCGCGTGCCTATGGCAAAATTAGCACGAAAAGATGGTTAAATTTGTTTGGCCCAAAATTCAGCAACGCGGATACTATTCAAAGACACAGTGATTGGGTCCTCATGTGTGCAGGTAATCGATAATCCATAGACAAGTTTAGACGTGATTAAATAATTGGCTATTATAAATATGTCAATTTACGTCAGGCGCTGACTAATTTGACAGGACTAAACTAATATTTATCTTCTGTCCTTTTCTTAATGAAATAGAAAGAAAAAGATGCACTGAACATAAATTTAGTTTAGTTTGTGAACAACAGAATCGGGCCCATTGTCTGTGGAGAGATACCGCATACACACCGGAGGTCTAAGCCTCAATGAACCCCCACTTGTGGAGGTTATCTTTGCTGCGGCCTACTTGGGTACGAAGTCTCTATAAGGTTTTCTAATTATTCCACGGTAACTTGTGCCCGAATGAGAGACTCTCTGATGGTTTATACAAGATGATGTAAATACACAATATTATTTTTAACTTTCACATAGGTATTGAACACTCACATTTTTGATGATCGATAAGGCGATGATAATGCTATGATGAATCTGGCACTCAGACTCTATTATCAGTTGTTATCAGTTATTGTGGACATATGTAAAAAGATAATAAGCTTTGGACTTTTTTTTTATTTGGACGTTAAATAATTATTTGTGGAAAATTTTGCTTTAAGAAAGGCCTACTACAAAAAAAAAAATTACTTAATATATTTTAAAAAAAATTCTTTTATTCTTTGTACTATAGTAAACCCTTGTTGGACTTTGATGCATCTTATCACTTTAATCAATTTATTTCAAGCAAAAAAAAAATGAATGTTTTTTGTCTTAATTAAAAAAAGTCATAATTAAACAAATAAAAACAAGGACAATCAAACAAAACAAACAACAACATGAAAACAATTAGTCAAATAACCCGCCCCTAACTGTACCCGGCCTGCGGCGGACTGTGTCCTACTCTTAACTTTCAATAAAAAACGCTTAAAGTCTGAATTAATTACTTTGAGACTTACCCTCTATTCACAAATGCGCTCGCTGCCATCTGAATGTAGTCAGTATCTGCATCACCAAGCACAGTCCTCATCATCCTCATTAACGCTGGAGCCTTATACTTCAAAATTCCATTAACACCGATATGGCTTCTAATAACATTTTCATCGAACAGATCATCATCAGGCTCTAATACTCCTGAAGTTAGATAGGAATCACGGAGTAAGCTCTCTTGTATCACTTCTGTCACGAATAGGGTATTGACGTCGAGCATTGTGGTGTCTGTTCCCATTCCGTCACCTTGGAACTGTAAAAAGTATATCATAATTATGTCGGCGTGAGCAAATTATTATATTGTAAAACGGAAAGTAACGTTTAGTGGCATCATCGTATCACTCAGTGAATGCCGGTCCCTTCCACATCTCGCCCTTTGTAAGACGGCGAACCTAGCAATGGAGGACAGATAAATCTGATCCAGTCTGTCCCTTGCTGCCCTTCCACAGTGAGGCCGTAGCGTGTAGTCGCTTAGTTTTTTGCCCTGGCTGGAGGCCTTAATTTATTAAGGCATCCACAGGCAAGCAACATTCTAGGTTGACATGCGAGAAGCCAAATATGATATATATATATTTTTTTAACGTGTGGGTTCGGGGGACCCCCGGCAGGAACGAAGTTTAAAATGAAAATCCAAGATGGCGGCTTCGAAAATGACGAAACTTTTTTAAAAGTTTTGCAGCCACCATTTTTTATTTTAAATATACAATATGTTTCTCCATCTTGCTTGAATAATGCTTAGTCCACGCACGTGCTCTGCTAAGTACCGTTTATTAATGTAATGACTTTCAGAACCTACCAGTTTCACCATTTCCCAGCCTGCATACGAAGCGAGGCCTGACACGACCCATTCGTAACGCCAGTTCTGAGGGTAGACCACAAATCCAAACCATTGCTTGGCCATTGCTTCTGCTATTTTCGGAAGTGCTATGCTCCTCTGCTTCACTGAGTTGACGTTTTCCATAAACACGTAGGGCTCCCTGAGAACATACATACTCATACATATGTCGCGGGGAACAGGTAGTATTTTTGTAATGGTAAGTCGATAGTGAGAAGCATAAGCTTCGAAGGATAAGCCACGCTTGTGGCGTATGTTCCAAGCTTAGGCCTCGGATATAAAAAACTGCGATTACGGCGAGATAGTGCGAGGCATGCGCACTGTCTGAACGCACCTTTAAGATCCACTCTAAATGAATATGAATTCCTTTTACAGCCGATCGATTTTGTAAAAATCTCACCGTGAAAAGTTAGGTCGAGTGAGCTTAGAGTGAGCTGTCAAGAGTATCAATCCCTAGCATCAGGATGACACTGACAGCTCACTTCACCTCAGTTTTCACGGAGAGATGGTTACAGCAGTGCGATTCTGTAACCATCTCACCGTGACAACTTAGGTGTAAAATTTATCCACAAAGTTCAGGGTCACGGTCTGGCTTAGGCTCTGTGTTCACGTACGTCAGAGCATGCTCCGGGATACTGAGAACCAGGACTCACGTAAGCAAGTGTATCCAAAATGCAATCAAAATTCAATTTCATTGCAAGCAATGTTTTTCTCGGCCATGACCAAACACCGAGTCTCAACAGCCCCATTTAATCGAAGGCACTGAACTTGACAAGTGGTTGCACTCATATGGCAACTGAAATACTGTAACTGTAATTTCAACCATATTAAAGTAGATTGCAAGGTAAGGCTTTCCCCTTTTTAGACACCCAAGCGCAGCAAGGGTGGCTATAGCCCGAGTAGGAATTGATGACATTCACCCGTGTTAAACACTACTTTTCATTTCGAATATAAGGAAAGTAAAAATTTATTTTATTATCTGTTCGCCACTTCAAAAAATCGTTGTATATATTTAAGTATCTTTCTTTTGAATTTTCTGGAAAAAGATTTCCGATTATTGTATTTGCTTCGTCTTTAACCGAATCTGGGGTGAACATTTCAGAATCGCTTGAACTCATTTTTAATCAAATATTAATCTTTGTAACCAAGTTTTTTTTTAAATTTCGGTACAGCTTACAAAGTTAGTATCCCGCCAAATAATACTATAGTATTTTTTTTAATTTTAAATATATGAAACACACGTCGTCACCGCCGCGGGCCGTCCCGCTTAATAGGTATTTTTTTTTAATTCACACAATCTGTTTATACACTCACAAGATCGCAGCATTTTTCTTAATTGTGTAAAAAATGTCGTAGGCTACCTAAACACATTTAGTTCTATTTTTAAAATTCATTCCCGCCCTAGAGAGGGAAGCAATTAGTAGGAGTCTTCCCGCGCAAAGGTGGGAAGCAGCGTCTTCCACCCGCTATTCGGATCAAACAAACACTACTTCCCGAGTATGAGAAATGAAAATATAATTTTTGGTATAGGTACATATTATATGTAAATTCTATAAAGACTCACCAAATGCCAACTGTGGAAAGTGAGTGCCAATCTGTAGACACATCTGGAAGCGCCACGATATTCATCCTACCATCTTGATGCAGAACGATTTCAGTGTATTCCTTGTTAGTCCATTGATTCAAGTTGGTGTAGAAGGAGTTAATAGCTAGTGAAGCTATATTATCCTGGCTCGAGATGCCTGCTCTTCCGTATAGTAAAACGTTTGTTATTGGTATGTTGATATTGATAAAGTTGTGAGCTATCATTCCCCAAAGATGTGGCGGCCCTATCAATGGACGGAATTCGGTTCTGGAATAACAAAATTAGTTAAAACAAAGTAGGTGTCACAAATTTTACAATGTGGGTATCTCTCTTCACAATAAGGAGGAACAGGGTGTAAAGTTCACTCATCAAGCGTAGAAAATGGAGGAGGGGAGGAGCCTCCGACCAGACGGTTGTTGTGTCTGGTGGGCAACTGCCCGACTATCGATGTCGAGACGTTCTATATATGTTAGTTGATCGGTAAACACTGCTTGCGCGATGCAGGATTTTGCGTGACGTCAGTGTGATGCGTAGTTCGCAAGTGGCGATGTAGATGCCTCCACAAGTGACATACAAATATTATTATTAAATAAAGTTAATTTATTTAACAATAATGGTTAAGTAAATGATATTCTATGAAACCACGTAAGAAACCTTACTAAATAATCTTCAGGTCAGTATTAGTGCATTATAGTTTTGAAGTAGATAGTACTCACGCACTGTTTTCTTCTAACTGAGAATTCGCCACTAAATGTGTGTAATCCAGGCCGTTGAATGTGAAGCTTATTATTGACGATTCCGTAGGCTCGTCCATGCAGGGGAACACCCGTCTTGCGTACGTTGGATGCAGATTCATTGCCAGGTAAGTGCTAAAATTAAAAACAAAATGGGTTTAGGTGAAATTAATAATATGTATTTGAACATATTTCTTAAACACCTCAATCTCGTTAGAAATTTGCGGTCTTAATACAAAACAAGATGTGGGTCTAGTATACCATAGAGTCATTAAAAAAAAAAGCTGAAACTAATTATAACCCCAAGTATATGTTTTTTTTGACAATTTTGTATGGTGAATTGGACCTTTATCGGAACTGGGCTCAAAATATAAAAACTAGTTCAAAGGTTCTAGCTAGTTTCTAATCGTTTTGCTATAAGACGGTTTGACTCTAGAATCTTCTACTGATCACGACTGTTATACGCTAGTTTATTTTTTCCCTACTAGTTTTATTTCGTTACATGTGCTAAATAGTGTACCTAACTGTATGTATAGTGTAACTAACTATAATACGTGTGTGGAAATTATAATATTATTAACTGCAAGTTGGAGTATCACTTCCGCTCTTCGATCACAACTTCACCTCCAATTCATTGCACTAGATATTAAAATGTATTTATTAACTGTAAGTTTTCCTAAAACTAATAAAATAAATAAAATAAAATAAAATACGCGTAAGAGGAGACAAGTAGAATACCTTTCACCTGTCTCCAAAGTTATGACCTCGTAGTTAGTCAGTGGTTTGAAACGCCAAAGTTTATAAAAATGCTTTTGCGTGAAACAACTCGATGAACGTTATAATAATATTATCTAGTAATAATTATTAATTGTTAAAATTCATAAAATCAAAGGCCAAAAAACGTGAATGGCTAAATTTTTGGATTCCTTTTACGACAGTTGCAACAGCATCTTATGTGGGCATTCCTTTACTTGGAATTTACCAGAAACTATATTGAATATGTTTACTGTTTAATAAAATATTTTGATTTCTCTTAGAAACGAAACGTATGTACGAATTTTGTATAGTGACCCCGTATATTGTTATTAAAATTTCTAATTTTTGTCACTCAATTGTGAAGTGATACGGAACTGGTTGCACACTTAGTCTCAAAAAAGTGAATTATAATCGTTGAATGTTTTTTTTATCTGCTTTCCTTGAAAATTAAGTTTACAACAATAGGTGTAAACTTAATAGGTGGGCTGGTATTTAAATCGCCAGATAGAAATATATGAGGAATAAATAATTATGATGATAGCTTGTTTATTTTCCCAGAAGAATTAGGCGATGTATCAAAATTACACCCCATAGAGCATGGAGACGTTTCAGCGATGGATGATGATGCTAGAGATATTACTGTCGACACTTTTCACAAAAACCAAGCGTGTCAGTGAGTGACAATTTTCATCGGAACAGCCGGACTGTGACAATTCTTAGGCTACTTTCTGTGACAGTTAATTGCCACCAGTTGCGCTAAATTCTAACACGAATGTTATTAGTAAAAGCATATCTAATCGTTGCCGGCGCAGCGAGTATACATACGCTAGCACATCAAGCTACTACAATCTGTCAAATTTCTTTAATAGATTCAACAACAACTTTGAACCTTATGCTTCAGCGATAAAGTAGAAACTTAATTGCTGAATATAATTGCATAAGGTTCAAAGTTGATTGGGAAAATTTGACAGTTTCGGGTAGTTTGATGTGTTGGCGTCTGTACGCTTTTACAATTTTTTTCGTAAGAATATTATCGTGAACGTTCCCAGCATCACAATAACACAGGGAAGTAAAACGTATGGAAATACATGAAAATGCTTAATAATTTCCGTCCACGATAGCGTTATAACGTGCACGTATTTCCATATATTTTATGGATATAGATTTGGACGACCACGATAATATCCACAACGTTAGAAATTATGAAAGCGCACATTCTGTGCTTTTCAGTATAGTATACAAAATAGAGGACAATCCCATTGCCATCAACATCATCCATCATTGCTGTAACCAGGCTCGGGACGGCTATCGAGAAATTCCTGATGGAAGCAAACACATTTACCATCTTCATATAACAGTTATCAGACGATTGAAAAAATCTGCCCAAAATCAAATAAATGTAAAAGTATATTAATAAGTTATTACTCTTGATCGTATCGTCCCAAGTGGAGCCCAAGTCCACCGCTCGTGAAATGTCCAGTATACTCTATAACCACAAAATATGATGATGCCACAGACGCTGGAGAGATGTTCAATTGCTGACCGTCGATATTATAGCCAGCATCAACGGCGTTTGCAGCTGAAAACACTCCTGCTTTCACTGATGAGATATCTAGGCCATCAATATGTAGGATAATGTCATCTTCTCTTGACTCCGCGGTTAAAACAACATCAAGAACAGCACGCCCATCGAATGAATCTCCGTTCACTGTTATTTCCACTGCATAACTTCGTACTTGTTGACCGGGTCTAACATTTTGTCTGAACATAAAGTCACGAGTTGCATTCACTGACACTTCCACAAAAGTCACATTTTTGTTTTCAGCAGTCACATTTTTGTTTTCAACTGTTGTTTCACTATCCGTTACGGCGAACCCTTCTATAGGTTCGATCACAACGGGAGTCTCCGAATTTTTAAAACTGGTGTCTGTGTTAGTTAAGGAATATAGTTGCGTGTTTATCGGTAGTGATTTTGTGAACACGTTAAAAAGGATTATGGATGAAAAGAAGATACACTTCCACTTGAACCTCGTCCGAACCATTTTCAATGGGGTTTTAATGGCCGGTCACTTGACTCCCCACACTCCCATGCGTCGTATCGCTGTACAGTCTACGATGAAATGGAACGGTAAAAAAGACACGTAAAATTTTAATCGGAAAACAGTTCTAGAGATATGAGATGATGCCGATAATGTTTCAACTGAGTTTCAAAAGATAAAATTGAAGATGGAATTTCAGTTTTGTTGGAAGTTTATATACTTATCGTAAGATATTGAGATAGTGCAAGCTGCCAATGCGCAGAAAACTGCTTGTGATACATTATAAATTATTAAATTGAACTGTAATTTCCATAAAACAAAACCATGTCAAATCTGAATTGAATTTGAGAGAATTTGTATTAAAATAAGACGATACCTATATGTAACTTATTTGTGTAATTTAAAATAAATAACGATAAAGTATTTCTAACTAAAACACAACTAAGTAATAGGCAAAATCCAAAGAATGGTCACGTCTGGCTTAAAGCCACGGCTGATCGATGAGGGGGTTTAATCCGCGGTCAAGATTACCGATATTTTACTTTCGTCTTTCCTGATATACGAGCGAACCAAACAGTTGGTTGAAGGTTTAATACTCTGTGAGGCGCGCCGTTTTTATTAAAACAATACTGACGAGCCACTGGGCGGGCCTGTCAGCTCACAGTGACACGGTGGTACGCACAACCCAAGCAAATAGATATGTAGAAATACTCTTTATTATGAACACCATAAATATTACAGATATAAGAGTAGAAATACCCAGAACAAGTAGACAGTGATATTTACCGACGAGTCAAGTAGAACAACAAACAAACTATTCTGCAAGAATCTCATCACATTATCAATTAGAATCGGTTTCATTTTGACAGTTCAATAACATTCATTGCATTATTTACGTGTTGAGCAGACAAATATTTCGAACTTATGAAGCTTCTTAATGTATTAGCAATTTGCTTCATAATGATTCAGATTTCAATTGATAGTGTGATACGTAACTATCATGAACTGAGTTGTCAATAGTGTTGTCAATCCTTAGCGTCAGGTGAAATGACAACTTATTTCAAGCTCACTTCACCTAAGTTTTCATGTTGAGATTCTTACAGAATAGGTGACCAGATATGAGTGCGTTAGGTTTGCCCGCAGTTCACTGGTTCGAAGAACTTTTGCCAATTGATCGTTTGACCGAAAGATAGATTATCAGATGAATGTTTGACCGAAAAATAGGCTTACATTTACAGGACAGCTCAGAACTTTTTGAGTTAAAATACTTATGTAATACACTGAATTAGCCTGCTTTTGATATTTGGATTATTCTTTTTTTATCTTTTAAACACTCCTGAACCAGGCTATTTACTATTTATTAGTATATCGCAGAGCTTCAAATAAAAATTAGTAATGCAGCTAAGTAGTAAACTGTCACCATTTTGAGATACCTAATTATACTTGTGGTAAATCCTAACATCCTGGCTACTAATTTGGTCATATAACGAATCAAAATAGCTGATAAAATATTTTTTGCACACATGTACCACTCTACGAGCCTCAAGAGGAGTAGGGCAGGACATCTAGCTAGACGAGGAGATGGCCGATGGAGTAAAGCTGTGACCGAATGGTGGCCAAGGTTCGGCCAAAGAAACCAGGGCCTCAAGTCTGCTATTACAATAGTGTCACAATGGTCTATCTTGATTTCATAATTGTTGATTTTGACAAGTTTGGTAATCTACTAATATAACGGCGTCAGTAAGACTTTCCAATGGTCAACCACTGACACTCCATTGAAAGAAATGACATAAAATGGTAATCTCGTACATAATGACAAATTAATAAATTTAATGATTTTTGCTATTTAAGAACTTTTTACCACTTCAGATTACAAATACTAATAATAAAAACAACAAACACTAATATAAAAATATATATTAAATGAAATCTAGCATGAAATTTAGTAGTTGTGTTTCTCAGACCATTGACCGACCAATGATCGACCATTATGAATTTAGCAGATTACGAACTTTTAGCAAAATGATAATGGGATCGTGTTGGAATGACGAATTTATAAAAATAGCAGACTTGGGCCCCAGGACCGTCCAAAAGCGCGCTGGGTGACGATATCATCAAAGTCGCGGGAAACATCTGGATGAGGGACGCACAGAACCGGGAAGTATGGCAAACGAAAGGGGAGGCATATACCCAGCAGTGGGTGATTGCGGACTGAAATGATGATGATGATGACGTACCACTTTCGTTCTGTCTCACACACACTCTCGCATAAACGCACTCTAGCACTTCATCACATGATCGCACGCTTACACTCACACCCATTCATACAATAGTGTTTATTTTAGTTTTGTTATTATTATTTTCGCTTTGTTTTTTATGTTATAATAGGTATTTAATTTTTAACTCTTACATTTTTATTTCGTTTTTTATTGTGATGGCTTTTTAGTATATTAATGATTCTAAAGAAAACCTTTTTAATTTTGTACTGAACATGTTTTTACCCGACTACGGCGAAGCAAAAAGGAGGGTTATGATTGTGACCGGTATGTATGTTCATCTGTTCCCTCATAACTTCTAAACTTCTTGGCATAATTTGACAA
This sequence comes from Globia sparganii, assembly GCA_949316385.1. Lineage (NCBI taxonomy): Eukaryota > Metazoa > Arthropoda > Insecta > Lepidoptera > Noctuidae > Globia > Globia sparganii. The sequence goes on from OX438654.1 coordinate 22,355,211, forward strand.
ATGAAGTATCATTGGGAGCGTCTTGATCGTCCGCTGGTTATATAGGTTATGCGACGTCACATTAAAAGGCCCCCGCTAGCGAACATAAAGTCAAAACATTTTTTTTAATCATGCCGTGTTGAGTATCAAATAATTAGCACATTTTAAAAATATGTATATTGTCAGCTTTTGCTCATGGCTTTGCTTGAATACGCCCGATAATTAGGAATACGAGTAATTTCTATAAAATCACGCCTCAGATTTGAGCCAAACATATTTATGTACGAGTATAAGTTGGTTTATTACCTAGGTACGGCCATCAAAGGAGATAAGTAACCAGGGTCGTTAGTATAGTTGAAGTTTAGTAAAAAACCGAATGATGGATGTTTTCGAATACAATTTAATTTAATAGAAAACAAATAGTTCATTTATCAAATTAAATTTCATTCGAAAATATTCATTGGTTTCTTTCTAAACTTCAACTATATTGACGACCCTGGTTACTTATCTGTTTTGGTGACTGTACAGAGGCCAGCACATCAAGCTACCACAATATGTCAAATTTTCCTAATTGAATATGAACCTTATACCTTGGTAGTAAAGTTGAAAATCTATCAAACCAATTTAACAGATTGGGTTAGGTTGATTTGCTGGCCTCTGTACATGTAAAACAATAAAACCTAAACAAAATAAAATTATGCGGCTCGGCATATACTAGCTTTGAATTTTATTGTAGGATATCAAAAAAAAATCTATTGTTTCACAGAAAAGTGCAATACTCATGCGATCAAATATATGGAACAGTAAATTTTATGATGGTGTCCCCAAACTTTACCGCAACATGGCGAAAAAATTAACTCAAGTCCAATAATATTCTACAGGAACTATAACAAGAATAATCACTGTATATATAATAACCACCACCTATGTATCACTAGTGTTTAGAAAGTTACAATAAATAAATAAAAATACTCACTTTTCCCCATAATGTCCTGCATACAACCCTTTGCCAGCCACTGCCAAAGATCCCGTATATTCAATTACAAACGTGTATGATAAGGCAGGAAATCCAGGGTCTATCTCTATAGTACCATCGTCTTCATCAACATCGAAATTAGCTTCATGAAGGTTGGATCCTCCAAGTATGGAGAACATCACAGAGCTTACATCCAAATCAGCCATATAGAACCGGACCGGATCTTCTCTTGTTGTGGCATCAGTTATGGACACCGAAATTGTTGCTTTTCCACTAAATGAGTCTCCATCAACATCAGCATCTATTTCTACAGCATATGAATTAACAGACATTCCAGGACGAATTTGATTCACAAAAACTGCATTATTTCTGAATTCCTCAGTTAAATTAACCACTTTAAAGTTTTCTGCTTCTGCTGTTTCTGGAGCAACTGCAGTGAGTTTTTCAATTTTAACATTATCAATATTAACAGGCTTACTTAAAACTAACACTATTTTAACTAGAAACACGAAACTAAATAGACCCATTTTGACTACACTTTCGATTGTAATTTTTCATCGAGTTTACGCAAATGCGTTTGCTACGATGACCTTTATATAACTGATCAGATTTTTCTTAATCTAAAGTTTGGAAAATTGATTCTTATGTTGGATAGGCGCAGAAAAACCACAAGATAAAAATATTTACAATGCGTTGCAACATTAGTATCCTACTTGAAAATTGAGCGACTATTTTTATTAACAGCATTTTTTGCAGTGTGACTTGTCTAAAAACATGAAAGTTGTTTATTTTTCTATAGTTAGTGCATTAAATTTTCACTTCACAATTGGAACGATTTGGGCTATATAAGTACCTATCGTACATCTGAATATACCTTCAGCGCTTTTAACCTTATTTAAATACTGATTATTTGTAGATAATATTGTAGTACTAATAAAGGTTTTTACGACTTAGTCGTAAAGTCCTATAGTACAATCAGCCTTAAAAAGTTATATTTACCGACAAGAATAGAATAGAATACTCTTTATTATGTGTTATTTTGTGTTCCACAATACTGTATCTACGTGTAGCTATAATTAAGTGCCAATGTGTAAAATGTTTTGTTTGTAGGTACACATTGATTCAGAATTCAATCAATTTGGCCAGCTTTTTCCCAACTATATTGAGGTCAGCTTCCAGTCCAACCAGATACAGCGGAATACCAGTATTATACATGGAGCGACTGCATATCCGACATCCACATCCCAGTTACTGGGTAATACGATACCCCTTGGTAAGACTGGTTGTCAGACTTTCGACTTTCGACATTGAGTAAAAAGATTTTCATCATTGTTACCATATTTCGCACCTCAAGTGTACAAAACGTCATATCATAGTGACCATCCATTTTGGATTATCTTGGGCAATGTAGTTTTAGATAACAGAGCTCCAAGATGAGTCAAGGCTATTTGAAATTTTCAATTGCTTCGATAGATTTGACTTATCTATGATGCATTATGTTTGAAAAGGGTCTCATGTATGATGCATATGTGTATGAGTAATCGATCCACTCCTTTTGTCTAGAGCCAAAGAAAGATTAACCCTATAGTATTGAGCGTATGTGTTAGTGCTTATAACCGTACGGTAAATATGAAATTACTTGGAGGTGGATTAACAAAAGAACATAATTTTACCAAAATATTTTTATTGTAACAAACATCGATGTCAATAGTGTAAAAAACTTTAAGAAATAATTATGTTAGTATAAAAATATCTTATAGTAGTTATACTAATTTCGTTTTAAAAACACTTATTTTAATAACAACCTTAGTTCCATCCGTTTAAGCTCGAGGAAATATCATTAAGATTTTGCTAGAACTCCATCTGAAGGCCAATTCTCGTAATATAAAATGTTCAAAATTTAGTCGCAGTCTCGGTGACAAACAAATGTCAAAAACTTGTCAATAATGTTGCGAAATTAGAGGTATTTTTGACAGTTTGAGACTGTGAACGTTCTTAAAATTACGAGAATTGCCTTTCTGAATATAGTCTGATAAGGGTTTCCATTTTTATACTTATTGTAGGTACTTAAATGCCTATAAGTTACCATCCACATTCAAAATGTTTTAAAAACTGTGTATAACATAATTATTTTATTCTGACTAGTGTGAATTTTATACGTATATATAGCATGAAGTCCTTGTGTCCCAAGTTATGTTAAGTTCAAGCCAAAATACTTATCTATTCACAAGCAGCCATTGTCCCTAGACAAAAGGCAATGGCTTTTAACATAAACAAAAAATAAATCTGGTATAAATATTGATGTAGTCAGTTTTTACAAATAACTCTCTGAAAATATAGAAGCTAACAAAAAGTAGATGGTAAAATAAAACTTATTAATAATTGAAAATTGTGACTACAACGGAAATTAGAACAATGAGGCTAGATACCAGGGCAGGAGCACTGTTTGTTCCAAAGTTGGTTTTAAGCCAAGACTCCACAATCTTGGCGTTTTGAGTACTCCATGTAATGGAGGCTGCGATGTTCTCTCTGATGCCGCTGATTGAAGCCAACTCACCAGCCGTAAATATGTTTTGGTGACGGTCAAACAATTCCTCGATCTGTGGAAAAGTGAAAGAAAAATTCAAGTACATGTAAACTATATACTCGAGCGACGATGAATTACATAAGATTTTACAAAGAGAAACAGTTATATTAGGCCAGTCGCCGTAGATACAAAAATCGCGTGATCTACGATGTCTTAAATGACTGGGCTATTTCCCGCCCGCATTTCTATTTATTTGTATACGAATAATTTTTTCTTCCATTCTCCTTGTTCATCGTGTTGATGATTCATTTAGCTGTATCATCGTTATCTCAGTTTACGGTTCTCGTTTTACGGAATTCCAGAGGGGCAATTCTCGTAATTTTTAAGAACGTTCACAGTCCTATCACAGACTCAATTTGTCAAAAATACGTCAAATTTCCCTACATTTTGACAAGTTCTTGACATTTGTTTGTCGCCGAGATGAGACCGACTAGATTTTGAACATTTTAGATTACGAGAATTGGCCTACAGGTTTTCGTCATCAGATCTTCCACCCGACTCATTTATCTTTTCACATTGGCATTCATTCTTAGCACGTTAGCTGCCGCTGACGCTAGTGGAGATTTAACTTTCAACATTGTTTTGCCTGGAAGTTTACGTGTTAGCACTTTTTTTATGTTAGTCCCACTGCTGACCAAAGGCCTCTCCCAAATCCTTCCAGACATCCTTTTCTAGAGCCACCTCGATCCAATCGTTGCGGTACGAGTCTAGGTTGTCTTGCGTGTCCACTTCTTCCTGTGCCGGTCTCGGCAACGTCGTCCATCCTAATTCGCTTAATATTTTTACATTCATTAATAACGATAATTAAGTAAATACGGTCTTGAATATTTAAACTGCCTTAAAACATTCATATCACACCATTCATCCTAATTAGTATAATAGTTCTCTCTTTGTGGAATACCTTTGTATCTACGTACCTTTTCTAATTGTGCTTGGCTTGTAAGTCTCCTGGACAAAGCATTCAAGATGTTGGTTGTTCCGGTCAGACCTTGCACTCTGTAAAAAAGATATAAGTTTAATCTGATGATTCTGGTGAACCTACACTTCTTTCGAAGTATTGTTTATAACCCAAGTTTCTTCAATACAGAATTGTACCTATAATTTTTTTATTTGAGTTGGAAACGATATGATACAATTTTGTTTCAATTAACTTTTTTCATAAATAACGGGTCCCAAAATTCAACAATAAGCGGGCACCACTCGAGAAAAATTATTAAAATAAAAATATATTTTTTTTTTGGTAATTACAAAGTGGACTGAAAGTAAAAAGAAAAAACTTTAAGAAAAAAATAATTTTGATTGATTTTTGTGTAAAAACTACAGGTATTCTGGGATTCTTAAGGGTTGTGGTGGATAGCAGTGCTACTTATGTTGCCAATACAAACCAAAAATAAAAAGAAATATTTGAGAAATTGTGGTCATGGTAGTTAAAAATTATCTTAAGGGGTTTCAATTTTCGAAGGATTTTTTTTGTAATTTCCAAAAATTTTGTTTTTTTATTTTTTTAATTATTTTTTCTCGAGTATCTATGAGGCAAGTCCACCCTCTGGTGCCTACTTTTCGTTGAATTTTGGGACAGTTATATAGGTAAAATATTGTAAAAGACTTCCTAGAATGTCTTATATGGTGTCTAAAATGTTACTTTCTGCAATGCTAAAAGGGTGTAGTTAAATTTCTTCCCGAACAAATTATTTCCTAAAGTGTTCAACTTTAAACTCTAATAACTTAAACATGTTTTTACCTTGGTTGGATTTCAGCAAAGTGTTCAATGACGAAATCTAGGGCTGCCTCCGTGCTGTTGGGGCCTGCATTGGTGACTGAGACCAAGATAGTATGTCTGTCTTGCTCCCTCACAGGAGAATCGTCGCTGATAACCTGATTCATGTAGCTGGTGGACAAAAAAATGCGATTATTAGATCAGTACAATAAATATGTGCATTTGGATTGAGTGATCTTTTTTTATTTCGTGACAAAATTTGATTGTACATTTAGTCAAAAATAGTCAAAACTCATAGCCCAAAGTAAAAAAATTGTCACTCTCAAGGGTCTTTAGTTATTGCCCAAAATGTGGATCACTCAAATCAGATATTTTGCAAAAACGGCTATGAGCTAAATCTCAACAAAAACTTACTCTACTGACTAAATTTATACCTCAAAAATTTGTTAACAAATTGTCACAATATTTTTTAAAACCATCAAGGCATTTAAAGCTACTTCCAGGTATTTAAGCCAGTATCATTGGATCACTCAGTACAGACACCATTTTGTCTGAGAGATCGTTGTAATAAGGTTTAGGTTGACTTTTTTCTATACATCTTTTTTTTAATCCTAATCTAATATCTCGTCAACTAAGCCATCTGTGTAAATAATTTTTATGTAAAACTTTAGTCATAAAGTTGTACAAAAATTAATCGTAACTTGTGTAAATCAATACGAAACAGGTAGTTACCTATATGTATTCATAAGGATCACTCAGTTCAGCAAATTTAAAAACATTGAATTACTCATAACTTTTTAACAAAAGGTATTTGTGTTATGATATTTATTATACAAATATATTCGGAACATACATTTTAGGATTAAAAAAAAGATGTATAGAAAAAGTCAACCTAAACCTTATTACAACGATCTCTCAGACAAAATGGTGTCTGTACTGAGTGATCCAATGATACTGGCTTAAATACCTGGAAGTAGCTTTAAATGCCTTGACGGTTTTAAAAAATATTGTGACAATTTGTTAACAAATTTTTGAGGTATAAATTTAGTCAGTAGAGTAAGTTTTTGTTGAGATTTAGCTCATAGCCGTTTTTGCAAAATGTCTGATTTGAGTGATCCACATTTTGGGCAATAACTGAAGACCCTTGAGAGTGACAATTTTTTTACTTTTGGGCTATGAGTTTTGACTATTTTTGACTAAATGTACAATCAGATTTTGTCACGAAATAAAAAAGATCACTTAATCCAAATGCACATACAATAAATAACTGGCAGTAAGTGACATTCTACCTATCATCGATACCGATGGTGGAAGAGTCAAATATATGTATATTGGATTGACATAAGCTTTGAAAGTCGTTGTAGGAATACGCATTGAAAACGATTGTCACTTGTATATGCCCCTTTGATCAAAAGTGTGTCTGAATTAAGATGAATTATTTGGGTTGGTTTTAGCGATGGACCCTGACACCCTCGATCAAGTAGGAATGTTATAGCATAATCCCTTATAATTTCCCCACCGTTGGGACACAGGTCTCCTCTCTTCGAGAGGGAGTGGGCTATAATCTACTACGCGGGCTCAGTGCGAGTTGTTCGATGTAACATGTTTTCGAATTTTTGGTTCTAGGATCTGTCTCTTAACGGCCGTCTTCCTATTTCTTCATGACGCTATAAAATTTTGTATTTAAAATAATTTGATTATACAGGATATATCACAATAAACTCAAGTTCTGAAAGTAGTTTGTTCATAATTGACTACTATTTAGTAGTCGATTTCAATATTTTTTTTTTAAATTATGACATGTGTTTTGCCATACTGACCGTCGATTGAGCCAAAGAAAATTAAATCTTATTTCTAGGCAATAAGACTCAATTTTAAATGAATAAAGCAATGCTAGGATCAACATGATTTTCTTAATAATAATAGTTAGCTTTAAAAATTTTAGTTTTGTTCATTGTATTATGCTTTTAACTCAAATCTCTAATTGGGGTGTCTGAGGTCTTGCGTTAATTATGTTGCCTATTTATTGTATAGCTTTACGAAACACTATAATCTTAACTTTACAATCAGATTTCCTTTAAAGATAAGCTCGAGTATTGCGCAATATACGTTCACGGTACCGATGTTAAACTTTCCGATAAACTGCTTTATCTAGTATTGGTCGTAATCTTTCAGTATCTACATGATAAATTGTAGACAGGTACCGATACCAGTTTTTTTTTTCTGTAAATGATATCGGCTCCTTAAGCTCGATTTCATTTGGTTACTTGTTAGGTTAGGTTAGTAAAAGAGTCATATTGGTACCCAAACGCATGTATAGGTATATACAAGGTGGTGTAACAGAATAAACGCAAGTCCTGAAAGTAGTTTATTCATAATTAACTACTGAATCGATTTCAGTAACTTTTAATATAGGTATTTTTTTTCAAAAATTATGTATTTTTTCATACTAACCGCCGATTAAGCCAAATAAAATTAAACCTTATTTTAAGGTAATAAGTCTCAATTTTATATGCATAAAGTAATGCTAGTGACAACACGTTAGCAAGCTTTAAAAAATATATGTTTTGTTCATTGTATTATGCTTTTAACTTAATACTCTAATTGGGGCGTATGAGGTCTTGCGTTAATTATGTTACACCTTGTATATCAATAGCTGGTCTGGTCTCTAATAAAAAAAACATTTTTTCTGACTGACCGACTCCTTGACAATTCATAAGCGCCTGTAAATGGTATAATTGAAAGAAATGCTTTGATTTTGAGTTTGAATCTCTCAAAGTCAAAGCATTTATTTCAAATAAGCACATAAAAGGCACTTTTGAACGTCAAAAATTACAATAAAATAGAATTGATTCTAGTCGCCCCTTCTAAAAGGCAGCTATCGTATGGAGAAGAATGGGCAGGAAACTCCACATACACACAAAATGTGGAATGAGGATCGCTGATGTCATTATGTCATCTTTACGGTTTCACAGAATATACCAACAAACCAAACCATAATGTAATACAGATTACTCGCACTACTAAAATCAAAGCTTACCCTGGCACTTCACTTGGCGTCTTCGCTCAAACATTCGCATTACTCGACCAATGCAATATACCTTGCCTTTATTATTATAACTTCAATTTGAACAAAGGCTGATTTTTCAATCATCTGATAACTTTCTTCGAGGAATAATTAAGAAATTTTGACAGTTATTTCATACAAAAACTATCAAAAGTCAATTTTATTCCTCGAATAAAAGTTATCTGCCGATGGAAAACTCAGCCCTAAATGAAATATCTCGAGAAGGTTTTTGCACTAATATTGCCAATATTACGAAGTAAAATTCAACTTACAAAGTACGCCTCTCCTCATTGGAAGTACATCCAAGAGCGTTCAGCAGGATGGATTGTTCGCTGGAGTCTTGGCTGGCCAGGTACATCTCCCAGAGGAAGTTGAAGTTCTCCACGCTACCTCCTCGAAGACCGGAGCAGTAGACCAAGGTTTGGATGTCAGGGTTCAGGCGCTGAGCTATGTAAAAATTGGTAGATGTTTAGATCTTAGATCGTATAATTTCAAAGGGATTCCTCAAAACGTTGAAAGGAACTTGTGGGTTTTATAGCCACTCATAAGGCCCATGTGATTTATAATGCATAATATCTTCGACAAAATGTGAAAAACCTTTTTCAGCACGCGTAGCATGACCACTTATATCTCTCCGCTAAGAAGAATAGACATAATCTATTTCTATGCAAAGAAACATTTCTTTTCTTAATTTTTTTCATCACAATGTAGAATTATTTCTACAATCTGTCATTTTTTCAAAAGGTTTCGTTTGAAAATGTCCTTTTTCTCAAACGCTTTCGTTTGAAAATGTCCTTTTTTTCAAACGCTTTTGTTTGAAAATGCCACTTTTTCAAACGCTTTTGTTTCAATCGCTTCATCATCATGCCACGCGTCATGCTACGCGTGGACCTCCTCAAGTGCCACAAACTCAGATAACAATTATAACACCTGCATTCTAATTGCGTAACACATTATTAATCTGAATAATTTCCAAGGATATTGCCAATCCATAGCTTCATTATGTTCGAAACAATTGTATGCTCACAACTTAAACAACGCAATGAATGTTGTTGAACTGTCAAAATCAATGCCATTTGTACTGTTAATGTGTTACGAAACTACGCCTCTGTTTAATACTAGCATAACATTATTAAATAGGTTGTATAGATTTTAACAGAGATTGAAAAACCAATTTCTGCCAAAAACAGCGGATTCACACAAGTGGAAATCATTCTTAAAAATACTTACACGGGTCGTTCCTGAAACTTTCAAGCTTCTCCTGAGCTTTTTCAATGCAATCAGGATTGCCGTGACGGCAGTTCAGATTCAGAATGATGTTCCTGTGGTAAGGAGTCACATGTTCCTCGTCAGTTCCTGCATCGAAGCCAAGTTCTTCGTATAGAGACGAAGAAAGGTGTAGAAGGTATTGCTGTAAAAGTGCAAAGGTTTCAAGATTTACCGAAAGGTATGTTTAGCTTATTCATGAACGTTACTGTAGAATTATCATCTTCAGACAAAATATAAATATATACTTATATCAGGAAGATGTGGTCAAAATGGGTGTGGTACAGACTGAAAAAAATATCATCCATCCCATACATTTGGGTCGAGTTAGTAGGTACTGAAGTTTTGTATGGGACAGCGAATTAGTTTTTCGCGATTATAATGTTGGTCCCATCGCAAATATTCATAGCAAAAGCCTCCTTTTCCTCTTTCCACTTTTTCCGATCTATTGGAATTGTGGGCATTGTGTTTGATTGTGGGATCACTTAAAATAGAGTCCAGCTCATCCCGCCATCTCTTTCTGGGCCTGCCGCATAGTCGTTTGCTCCTATTTGAGATCTAATGAGTAGTGTTTTCTGCGTATTGTTGCTCCGACATGTGACATGGTGTACAAGGTGTTTTTTTTTAATATTCCATAACTCAAAGGTAGGCCATATCAAAGAATCAACTGGCATATGAATTATTTTTCAATTATCAATTCTTTTTGTTTTCATACAAAATAATTCGACAAAGTCACTATTATTATAAATGATTTTATTTCTGTAAATAAGTAGGTTTGTACAAACACTTTTACACGTCAATCATATTTTTAAAAACGAGATGAGGTCGACGTTTCCTATCTGACAACTCTGAGAAGAAAGGCCGAAACAAACTCAGAGGTCACAGTCTCTTTTAAAGTCCAGACATAATCTTGGTCATATGATGATATTAATATAAGACACCCTTACGTGAAATATTACAACGTCACATTTTCTTAGCTCTAAATATGAATGATTGGTTTGAATATAAATTAATTACTCGTAAGTATCAATGAAACTTATATAAATGATAAATGATAAATGATTTTATTTCTGTAAGTAGGTTTGTACAAACACTTTTACATGTCAATCATATTTTTTAAAACGAGATGAGGTCGGCGTTTCCTAACTGACTACTCTGAGAAGAAAGGCCGAAACAAACTCAGAGGTCACAGTCTCTTTTACAGTCCAGACATAATCTTGGTCAGATCATGTGGAGACCATGTAGATTAGTGTCTGAAATGGTCTTTTGAGGAAAGAACCACACCGATTGAGTGGACCTGTCCAGTCAGTGCACGCATTTGTCAGTAATCATGCAGCTCAACTCAAACTTAAGGAGCTCAACGATTCGACGAACAATACCAAAGAAAGGACATTTGGGTGGGTCGCATAAATTACTCAAACTGCCAGACCATGACTAAAACTATCAATCTATAGGTACAGGATATCTTCGAAACTATTCAGTTTTGAACCACATATTCTAGGACTTTTTTGTATTATTTTTACTTGTACAATATAACCCTAGAGTTATGGGATATAAAAAACACGTTGTATATGATATAAAAAGTCACTGCTATTTACCTGGAATAGGTTGTATTCAGAAGAAGCACTGAGTACGGATTCGAGGTAAGTAAACGCAGGGTTGACGGCTCCCCAGGGAATGTAGTCCTTCTCCTTCTCCAGGTATCTTGACACGCTGAAGGCGTATTCGTAGTTCTGGCAACATAAATAAATAACATTGTAAATAATGATAATTCAAGTAATCATTAAAATTTATTAAGGAGCTTCGATATAGATTAAAATAAAATGTAACTATGGCACTGTTTTCTGAATTTTACGTTAATGTAATTTGCATGAAATACGTTAAGCTTACGCAAAATTCAAAAGCGATTCTCTCGTGAAATATCAACTTTGAGAAAAAACCTATTTCATAATAGTTGGTTTCTAGATTACCATGTCGTAACACTATAAAATTTCTATTAATACTTTAAGAGGAAATTCTTTTTGAATCTTGCGTAAGTGTTATGTATTGCATGCTACACTGACGTAATATTAAAAAAAAACTCTTTAGTTAAATTTAATTTTAGGCTATATATTATTGAAGGTAGTGTACCTATAAAACGACTTAACACTTTCGAGTCGAATTTTAAAGATGCGGTAACAGAAATGCTAATCTGAAATGACAGCTACGATCGACCTTTTTTGTCAAAATTACATTATTTAGTATATATTCTGGTCTAGCAAATAAAAAAATCAGAGTTTCGATTTTAGTTATTAAAATGTTCCTTTAGTTCAGGTGTAATATACACCAACAAGTAATAAACACAAACAAATTAAGCTTCATATTTTTTTAATGCTATCAATATCGAAGTACCTACTAAAACCTAGATTTCTATTATCTCTACCATTGTAGGTATGCAATGAGACCACGTATATCTATGATTGAGACCCAATCAAAAGGCAGTATCAACAAAAAAGCTTTGTTCTCTCTTTTCATTTAAATTCCATGCGATATTCTTACAAAGCACAACAAAATACGTTCGCAGAGATCCATTCGTATTAGCAAAATGTCCTCGTTCATCTCACATGTTATTTGGAATCCTCAAAGCTCCGTATATTGAATATCTCAGTGCATCTTGTATTTACATAGAAGCATCTATTGGGAATATGCAAACGAGTTCTTCGGGCCGTTAGTCAGAATCTGGATATTCGATATTTACATGATATGGAACGCAAATACTGGATTTTTCGAGTTATCTGCTTACTAAGGATTGATTTCAAACAAGGGCAATGTGTTATACAGGGTGTCCCTGGAAGTATGGATCAAATCGAATAGGGGTATGGGCTAGGTCATTTCCAAACATTTTGATCCTGAGAATGGTTGATGATTGAGAATTATTTTACGGTTCAAAAGATGTGATCAATTTTTTTCAATCGTTTCGCATAGTGCTCAAAGAAAAAAATTCGTTAAAAAAAACTATCAGGGCTGTCTAAAAAACTTAAATTGACAGTTCCTGGTAGTTTTTTTTAAATGATTTTGTTCTTTGAGCACTATGCAAAGTGACTGAAAATAACAAAAGTTGTTCATAACTTTTGAACCGTAAAAAAATTCACCAACATTCTCAGGATCAAAAAGGTTAGAAATGACTTTGCCGACGCCCCTATTTGATTTGATCCATACTTCCAGGGACATCCTGTATAAATCACATTAGATAGATAGATAGATATATCGTTTATTTGGTGCACACAAAAGACTTAGCACAGCATAAAAAGCTCGATTAAATAATTAATTGCATGAATGTTAGGAAATAGCATTTGTATAGCACAAATAAAACAAAAGCAGAAAACAAGAATAATTTGATGACAATATTGGCTATGACAAAATTTAAAATAATGAAATAACGAACATACAAAGTGCGGTGTGTGTCTCAAGGTTGCACCAAATGGGAGTCTAGCTCAAATGAACTGAAGTGTGTTATGCATATATGGGGTAATTACCCCACTAAAAGAGTTTTAAACAAAACTTAAGTTACTTACAAGCGATCCATGTAAATGAAGGCATTAAACAAAACAAAAGAGAATCTAGATTAGAATAATAAATAATGTTCTTAGTTTCTTACACATTATAAAAACCGAGAATATTTAAAAACCTCTACACCAACTTTGAGACAAGAAGAACAAAACCCACAGCGAAGGCATAGTTTCTCATAAAAACTCGGTGAACGCTCTCAAGCTCGTACAATTTGTATAGCACAAGTTGCAGCGAGCTGAAGCAAAATCTCCTTACTATTCTGTTCAGACCAGCAGTTAATATTGCAAGCCGCAATCCTGTTTTATTCCACTCCAATTATCGTGGCGAATTGAAATACCTTTTGTGTGCACTCGGCGTAATGTTTAAAAGGAGAATGCAATATTTTAACGAACTTTTTCGTATTTGCTGTGGTTTATTAACATTGAGTCACAGTTTTCTACTTATTTTAAAAGACTTCTGTACTATACTGTTAGCCCGCATTATCCCACGGCTGGGCTAAGACTCTACCTATGACTTCTAGCTCTTTGGATCCAGGTCTAAAGACTTCTACTTATTCTAATAGTACTGCTTTTATAAATTATAATATTGAATTAATGTTTTATAATCATTTGTAATCTGGTGTAAATTCGATATGAGTGTATTCCTGAAATAAAAATTATTTGATTTTTGATTTGATAATTTCGTGTATGAGTACCCGTGATGCATACCAAGCTTAGCTTGGCCTCAGCTTAGCCAATTAATATCATAAAATTTCGAATTATAAAACAATCCTACTCAAAAGGTATCACGTTCGATGTGGATTAGTGCAAAAAAGTAAAGTTGACAAAGTAAATTTCCATAAAAAATCTGGTCTTCTCACCAAACGTCCATTCCTGGCCAAGTTAAAGGCATCATCCAAGATCTGTGCTCGGTTCAGCACGTGAATAACCTCGTGGGTGTTATTGAGCACATTCGCTAAGGCAGCCCAGTTCTCAGTGTCGTAATTCACTCTGTAGTAACCTGTGGAAGGAAAAACAAGAGAAATATTTACAATTGACTGTTTGTCTCTGCATCACCCAAAGGTTGACTGGTAGAAAATGCCTATGGCATTAAGTCCGCCTCTGTACATTTATGTGCTTGAAGTATTAAATAAATAAATAAATTGACTGTACTCATGATAAGAGGAACAAACAGATTGCTGAGAGGCAGAGACTGTTAAATAAAGATCTGTAAGTTATTCCAAGTGAACGTGTTTACGCGCTTACTTTCACACATTTTAAGAGGCCTCTTACAAAAATGCGCGTAGATGCATGATTTCCTCGTTGAAATTGAATACTATTCGTTGGTTGGTTGGTTTATGTAGCAATTAATTGGTAAAGATAGTTCGTTTTCTCTTATACAATAATAATAAAGTATTTTTTATTATTATTTGTATATTTATTTAGCAATAATCGTTCTCCTGATGCATGTTTAGGCAAAAACTCATGGAGAGCTGATTTGAGAGCCCTAATTTGCTGATTCTGTTGAATAGAATCCATCAAAAGAATTTTATTCATATCACAAATATTTTATACTTTTATAATAATTGAATATATTTTTGTTATATGCCTTATACATAAAGAAACTTAATTGAATTTTCTACTGGAAAAAAGTCTGAATATGTCCGAACTTCTACATCATTTTCACGTAGTATTTATACCAAAATAGTCTTCAATAATTGCTTAAACAATATAAATAAAAAATAAAAAAAGTACTCTAAATTTCACTGCGTCGGCGATGCTCGCTTGCCCTGGCTGGAGGCCTTAATTTATTATAACCTCATAGATTGAACTGCGAGATGATTTATAAAAAAAATAAAAGATGCGCGCACAGTACCAAAATGTAAGAGGGCTCTTAATTATTAAATAGTTTGTTAGACATTTTTTTTATTTATAAGTTGGCTTGTTTATCACATACAACTATGTATACAAACAAATAAATATAATTAAAATGTCTGTTTGTAATGCCAATATAACAGCTTTTTACTAAATTTCATAAGAAAGTATTGACGATGCTTATAATTTTTTTTTGTCATTCTATCTGTCTGTCTGTTTAATCCGACTACTATCCAAAACGGTTGGCCCGGACTTTTGACGGAACTTTCACTGGATGATAGCTGTTGTTATTAGGAATACAAGTTACAAGCTGCTTTTATTTTAGAAAAAGAATTAGGGTTCCGCACAAAAAAATGAATATATATCAGCCGTTGTCTTATACAGGGTGTCTCTAGAAGTATGGATCAAAACGAATAGGGGCGTGGGCAAGGTCATTTTCAAATTTTTTGATCCTGAGAATGATTGATGACTGAGAATTATTTTACGGTTCAAAAGTTGTGGCCAATTTTTTTCAATTGTTTCACATAGTGCTCAAAGAAAAAAAAAACATTAAAAAAACTATCAGGGCTGTCTAAAAAACTTAAATTGACAGTTCCTAGTAGTTTTTTTAAAATGATTTTGTTCTTTGAGCACTAAGCAAAGTGAATAAAAATAACAAAAGTTGGTCATAACTTTTGAACCATAAAAAAATTCACCAACATTGTCAGGATCAAAAAGTTTGGAAATGACTTTGCCCACGCCCCTATTTGATTTGATCCATACTTCCAGGGACACCCAGTACAACTTCTTTTACTTACCAGTCTGTTGCTTATTGATGATGTACCAGTCAGCGGCCGCTAAGCCAGGGATATCAAAAGACCTGGCGGGGAAGGTTGGAGGCACCCAATTTTGAGGGCTGGTGTCTGAGAAGTCAGGGTTGGTGGACAGGACCCAGTTGATGGGAACGTGCCAACGGTCGTTAGAGCTCAGGGTGTTGTCTGTGAGGTAACGGACCTGGGGACAAAATAGAGGTTAAGGATTTTGTGAAAAGATTTTTACAATTATAGCGTAGGTATTTGTTTTATATTTCCGGGCTATCTGCTTGTCAACATTTTTATGCTTGAGTACGAGGCTTTTGACTACATTGCATGTGTATATTTTATGTCTTTTCTTATTATAATTTTTTTTTTTTGTAATGTGCGTTTTGTTTGTGCAGAATAAACAATTTTTCTTTCTTTCTTTCCAAACATTGCCTAAAAATTGACTGACTGACTGACTGACTGACTGACATATCAACGCACAGCCGAAACTGCAAGGACTAGGAACGTGAAATTTTGCATACGGCTTCCTTTTGTTACGCAGGGGAGCACTAAGGTGTTTTTGGAAATTCGACCTTCAAGGGGGTGAAAAGGGGGACTTTTGTTTGTATAAAAAATCTTATTGCTTGAGTTAATAAACTTGAAATTTGGCACGAATACACGCAGACGAAGTCGCGGGCAAAGTGCTAGTCAGCCTATAATGCTCCAACTTCTGGGACACATGCAGTGGCGTGCATATCATAAAGGCATATAAGCAGTGCCTACCTCGATAAATCACCATAAGCCTGACAATTACATTTTAGTGTGTGTGCCCCACAATTAAGAAACTTATAAAATTATCATACGTGGGTTAGAAAAAAATTTGGACATTCAAAATATATACTTTTTTATTCTTCAGCAAGAATACTATTACTACATCTTCACTGGCCCCGATTCTGTTGTTCACAAACTAAACTAAATTTAAGTTCAGTGCATCTTTTTCTTTCTATTTCATTAAGAAAAGGACAGAAGATAAATATTAGTTTAGTCCTGTCAAATTAGATAATCCATAGACAAGTTTAGACGTGATTAAAAAATTGGCTACTAAAAATATGTCCATTTACGTCAGGCGCTGACTAATTTGAAAGGACTAAACTAATCTTTATCTTCTGTCCTTTTCATAATGAAATAGAAAGAAAAAGATGCACTGAACTTAAATTTGGTTTAGTTTGTGAACAACAGAATCGGGGCCATTGTCAGTATTTTTTTACATTAAATCAAAACGTGTAAACACGTGACATAAAAGAAAAAACACAACTTATCATAGATTGTAACAAACTATACAAATAAGTAGGTACAAAAACAAAAGAACACTTAGGCGTTGAAGAACTCGTCCGTATCACTGTCATCTGGAACCGTGCCTAAGAAGATTGACAGCAATGCCACATTGAATAGCAATGCTAATTCTTTGACCAAAACACGAAACTTAGAAACAAAATTATAATGTGTGTAACTAACAAAATTATGATATGATATTTTGAGGACTGAATTCATAAAGCTTGCACACAAACGAATCAGAAAATAAATCACACCTATATAAATGAAATATTGAAATTAACAAAAAGTACCTACTGCAACGGCAGCTAACTCGTTATTCGTAATAAGCCTGGATAAAACAAAGCCTGCATAATCAGCTCGGCACAGATCCACTCTCGGCTCTCTAGAGAACATTGTTACATAAGCTTTATTACGAATAAGTACGAGAACTGCATACCTGGATTTCTGTTCTAGAATAACTTATTTCTTAGTAGAAGGCGTGTCTGAAAAAGTAGTAATTCGTACGGAATTTAATCTTTAGAAAACAAATGCATTGAGAAATCTTAGAGGATTATAGATACTGTTTTTAGATAAAAGGTAAAAACCGGCCAATTGCAAGTCGGACTATATAAATAAACTAGCTTTTGCCAGCGACTTCGTCCGCGTGGAATAATGACTTCCGGAAATTGAGGCACTAACTCTCATAGAGTTTAACCGATGTGCTCTTTCTTCTGCCGATTCTTGAGAACGCGTATTTCTCATTCAACGCGTTTTTCAAAACAATAGCGGGCGGACGCCGGTGTCCGCTTGGGGCTTGAATAACTAAAAATATATAACTACGTCTAATATATAAAATAATATATAATAAAACCTACTTCATTTAAAACTAAATACCTATAACTACTAAAATTAATAATACCTATACCTATAATTAATAAAAGTACCTACGCTTTTACCTACTTAATATTAAAAAAAAACTGAACATAAATTAACCAAAACTTACCTACTACTAACTAACTACTACTAACCTATTACTACTTCACCTAAAAAGAAATCCTGTTTTCCCAACATTTCCCTTCACTGCTCTGCTCCTATTGATCGTAGCGTGATGAAAAGTATACTATAACCTGCCTAGGAGTATGAAGAACAATTGTACCAAGTTTCGTTGAAATCCGTCGAGTGGTTTTTGTTTCTATAACGAACATACAGACAGACAGACAGACAGACAGACAGACAGACAGGCAAAAATTTTACTGATTGCATTTTTGGCGTCAGTAACGATCACTTATCACCCGCTGATAGTTATTTTGGAAATATATTTCATGTACAGAATTGACCTCTCTACAGATTTATTATAAGTATAGATAAATAAACACTCTGTGAAAATTTCAACTGTCTACCTATCGCGGTTCATGAGATACAGTCCACTGACAGACAGACGGACGGACGGACTGTGGAGGCTTATTAATAGGGTTCCGTTGGGACCTTTTAGGTACGGCTCCCTAAAAAAACAGTAACACCCATTTTTGAAAGACATCATAAAACAGACTGTACAACTCATGATAGCTACTGTGATTGGCTAACTGAAAAAAACGATAGGTAACAATTCTCAAACTGTTAGGTTTTTCAAATTATTTGATTTTTAGAAACTGTATGTAAAACTCATAATAATAACACTTCCACACCATAGGAATAACGGACAGTCCCCTGTCCAGAGCATGCATGGAGGCTGATGAAACTGTTGCGCATGTGCTCTTTGAGTGCACAGGCGTCACCCAGATTAGATCAGAAACCCTCGGGACACCCAGATCGTACACAGATGTTCTCAACAAACCAGGAGACCTAATCAGCATCTGGAGGGAGGTGGGCTGGTTGGACTAACCACCGACGGCCGCCATGGCCCACGCACAATGGTCCAACTGAAGGACTAAGTGCAGAAACCAAACCCATAGAACTCATAATAAGTAATTTAAATGACAAAATGCTTCAAAACACATAGAGAATTATCAAAACCGAATAGATATCTTCTGAGGCATGATATATCTTCTTTTTAGAAGACAACAACAGTTACAGATAGTGCAATCCACGAAGACGCGCCCCACTCTTCTTCCTAATCGTTAGCGGTTATCGCTAGTCAATTCCGCTAGTGTTTTAGTTTTTTCGATACACACTAATTAGCCACTAATAATAATTAGTGTGTCTCGACAAAACTAAAACACTAGCGGAATATTGCTCACTTGTGCTGTAAGCATTAGGCAAAAGAGTGGGGCGCGTCTTCGTGGATTGCACTATCTGTATGTACTTACCTGTTCAACAACAATAGACTGGCTAGCAGCGCTACTCCTGGTAACAGTGAGGACTGGGAAACCACCCTGGTTCACCCAGCGTTGCATCACAGTATCCAAGGTGTATGGGATGCTGTGATCAGACTCATCCAAAGCCTGCTGGAGGGCAGCGTACAGGTCTAGGGGAGATGCTGCGTCACGGGTGCTGAAGGAAGAATTAATTGTTCGTTATTAGGTAGAATGCCCTCAAGCTGCCACTACTGCGAGGTACGATCTTTCCAGGGTTGCTTGTAGCAGCTGGATGAGAGTAACAGAGAGAGTAGGTATCTAATAAAGCTGTTTGTTTTAACGCGATAATTTATGGGATGCATGAAGAAGCCTCCTCGTGTAGCGTAGTTTGTTGCGCCAGTTACTCAACTGAACCGAGCGCTCGGCGCATCCTGAACTGTCACACCCAACACCTTATTTGCTGGCCAATTCTTCCCTTGCGGTGGTAGGGCTAACGCCCGCCTGGTTTGCGACCACCCTATCATCGGAATCAAGCAGCCTGCTGTGTTTCGTCGATGCGTGGGAGTTCCATGAGATTATCACTTTCAAGTGTCAGAGTACCTACTCAATATTTAATATGATTTGTAAACGATTCAACTTACTTGTTTTTAATGTAGATGACCAGCCCTTGACGGAATACTTCAGGAGTGAGGAAGTGTTGCATCATACGAATCACTGAACCAGCTGCAGGACAAAAGATACGAATTATGAATAAGAGTGAAAAAGACAGCGTATTAAGTGACTTCATATTCCAAGGTTGCAAAAGGTCATAGTGTTTTATTTGGTACTTTTCTTTAGCATTCAGAGATAATGATTGTTTATGTTTCTCATGTGCCTGTTTAGGATTAGTATTAAGGATGATTTCCACCAAACGGCTTGCATCGCATAGGATCGGAAAGGATACGAACGGATGCGGCGACAGCCGATCGCGTCCGGCAGCATGTCAACGCATACGATCAGCTCCGTACCGTCGCTTGCGAACGTATCCGTTTCAGCGCCTAGTCTAATAGTTTCATTTCTACTGTGATGACGACGTGTTCTAATTTTTGAAAATGGTTGAATTTGACGTAGTATTGTTGGCTGTTGCATTAAAAGAAGAAAATAATCATAAAACACAGAAGAGGAAAAAAAAAATTGGACGACAGCCGAAAGGGTTCGATCGGATACCACCACGACAGGCGAACGGACCCGATTGCGCGTCGCATCATACTTTCGGCTACGATCGCGTGTCGCGGGGGACGCTTGCGGTCAAGCTGCTGTGCACGGATTGGTAAAATAGACTTTAAATACTGTGTACACGATTTAATATCGTTTAAAGATTGTAAAATCCGTTCTGATCAGATGCAATGCGAGCCGTTTGGTGAAAATCATCTTTTAGAAACCAGGAGCTAACCCAGGAATATCCTGAGGGTGGATGGGTTTTTAAAATAGAATAAAATGTCTGTATTTTACATAAAATATAGTGGGTATTTACAATAAAGGTTTCTACATATTTTGCTAACTTACAGAATGCAGAATATACCCTATAGCGATGTACGAACTTCTCCGCCCTAATAGGCCTCTGTGGCGAACTGTCAATGACGTGGCAGCCTGACAGATTGATACTCATAAGAGGAGCTTGCCTTGCTTTACATGGGCTCGTTATGTTGTGAAATGTGTGTTAAAATGTGTCAACCACTGCTTTAAGTAACAAATATGACTTTACCGAATAGGCTTGTCAACTGAAAACAAATTAATTAGTCCGTCAGTTAGATTATCAAAAAATATTGGACCCGTATTTTTTCTTTTGTTACGTAAACCAAAATTGACGAAGATACGACGCTTTTGAAATTCTCAATACGTCACGCCAAAGTTTAATTTTTAGTGCGTTCTGACGTCGGAGCCCTCACTCCCGAGTTTTGATGCGTTTTATCTTTGTCAATATTCATTGATTTACAAAAACAAAAAATACGTGTCCATTATTTTCCAATACTCTAACTGACGGACTAAATAGATTTTAAATTTATTGATGGTGCACTCCAACTCCTTTAGTTAGATTGAGCAATACTTGAGCAATACAACTCCTTGAGTTAGATTTGGCCTCAAATGTAATAATTTCACAAAATAGTCATTCAGTGAGGTAATAATTATGAACTTTGAAGTAAGAATATGATTCTATAAATACATTTTTGTTAAGGCTGCGATTAATATTTATATCAACGTACAACATGATAAAATCAGCCAAGCCTTTTCCCAACTATGTTGGGGTCAGCTTCGAGTCTAACCGGATTCATCTGAATATTAGTATTTTGCATGGAACGTCTGCCTATCTGACCTCCACAACACAGTAACTGGGTAACGTGATATCACTTAATAAGACTGGTTGTTACTTTCGGGCTTCGGACGACCCGTAACGACTGTCAAATATCCAAGAATGACAGCAGAGACCAACAGCTTAACGTATTTTCCGAGTCACGGTTCTTACTTAGCCACGAGCCCCTCGAGCGTACAACCTGATACTGTCCCGTGAAAGAACACTTTCGGCTTAAGGAATACTTAACTGCTTTCAAACAAGTAGTTTTCTCTAATACTATCGAGTTACCTACATGGCATCTCATTTCGCTGACGTCATTGGAATGTTGACATATCCAATATCAACATGCCAACGAGATTATTTCGACGAGATGATTGCCGCGAGCTACGCAATAACGATCTGCGATCCAAAATGGCGTCGGTAAATAAATTATCCAGCACTGGTGGCCCAGTGGAAACGGGTTACGAGTTGTAAGGTCGTAGGTTCGAACCCTGAAAGGCGTATTACTTTGTGTAAACTATTTAATCGCCACTGCTCTCAAAACGATGAAGGAAAACATCGTGAGGTAACCGGCATTCATAGAACCAAAAAATTCGAAGACATGTACATCTACCAACTCGCACTGGGCCCGCGTGGTGGATTACGACCCAAAATCATCCCCATTAAAGATGTATACTCGTATATGTATTTATAAACGTTTCCTGACGTGTACATATATATATATGTTTTTTTTTTAATGATCGGCCTCTAATTGGTGATTATGGACAGACAGTTTCACAGTATCCACTGTTTACCAGTTTTAAAATTGTAACAGATTTTCATTGTTATAATGATGTAACGAACAACAAAATTCCCCAGAACTTATCTTTAAGTAGTATAACAGGCCAGTCATATATATTCTTCAAATAATGAACAAAACAATTTACATCATCATCAAACGCATCTGAATTATTTTTAACCGACTTCCAAAAGGAGGAGGTTATCAATTCGACGGTATGTTTTTTTTTTTTTTTTGTGTGTTTGTTACGCGATTACTCCGCCAATTGTGGACCAATTTTCAAAATTATTTTTTTGTTCGAAAGGAGATACTTCTGAAGTGGTCCCATAGTCACCAAGTCAGGATCTGATGATTGGATCCTGGAGAAATCGAGGGCAACCCTCAAATTTTATAGGCTCACTTATTGTTTTTCGCATATTTTATGAAGTATCTTGTGTATTTGCGTATGATTGTCACCATCTCAGGTAGCTGGACTGATGATGGAAGGTACAACTCCTTAACAGTAAGAAGTTACTCGAACAGGCAAGGACAGTTTTAGTAAATTGTTTTGATGTTTGATAGGGCATTTGCCACATTTGGTCCCATGATCATCAAGTCATGACCTGATGCTGCAGTCAGGATAGTCTGCAGAGTATCTAACTCCTCGACAACTAACAGCAGATATATCGTGTTTAGGCTCATTGAAAAGGGCTCGATGTGTGGATAAACGTACTGTTAATGAAAAACACTGAAGTACATAGAGACTTGATGTTGAAGAAACAAATCTTGAAATTACAGCACCGTAGTCGTGTTTGGGATCATTTTAAACAGGACTATATTTTAAGTTCAATGCAATGTTGACATAAGTCTGGCCTGATGCTGCAGCTAGGATTATCAGCGGGATCCTAGAGAAATCGAAGGAACTCTTCAAATATTATAGGCACACCTATAGCGGTTCGGGTATTATTTATAGTAACTCGTGCATTTGCTTTCGAAAAGCAAAATTTAGTGAAGTAAAACTGATGATGAAGACCACAGATGGCCACCGGGACTACTCAATAATAAGTATTGCGATTCGATTACTTTAATATGGTTGCTAAGCAATTTATGCTCGTCACAATGCGAATGGTGAAATGGAGCTGATGGTGGAGTACCAGGAGAACTCCTCAACAATTAACGTCCCTGTATCGGGAAAGGTAATATTTTGTAAAAGGCGATGAGCAAGTTGACAAGGCTATTGTAACTTTGATGCATTATAAACAGTCCCACTAAAAAGCGAGAAATAAAACATTTTTAACAAAAAACAAAACCGACTTCCATAAAAAAAACACTACAAAGTGAAAAATAACTTTAATTTCGGAAGTCGGTGGCAATAAACTAAAATACAGATCCAAAGACACCGACTTCCGAAATTAAAGTTATTTTTCACTTTGTAGTGTTTTTTTTTATGGAAGTCGGTTTTGTTTTTTGTTAAAAAGTTTTTATTTCTCGCTTTTTAGTGGGACTGTTTATAATGCATCAAAGTTACAATAGCCTAATGTCAACTTGCTCATCGCCTTTGTTTTCGGTTTTGTTTTTTGTTAAAAAGTTTTTCACTATGTTACTTATGCAATAAAAATCAAAATTAAAAGTCAGGCTGTGTATCAGCACTTTTCGAAAGTCAAAGTTTTTTTGTATGTTTGCTACACGATATCTTCGTCAATTGTAAATCGATATAAAAAATTATTTCTTTAATGGATAGGGTATGCCTCAGGGGTGGTTTATACATATTTTTGCCACTTAGTTTATACTGATGATGTTAAAATAACTTCCTGCCACTGATATTTACGTAGCAAGTAGTTTATACGAATTTGTGAGTGTGGGGTAAGTGCAACTTAAAAGTGAAAAATAAAAACTTTTTTACAAAAAAAAAAAACGAGTGTGCTTATGACCACACGACTGAAGTGAAACTTCCTTCGCTCCATCTGTATGTATATTTCATTTACTAGCTATAAGAGAAAGAGAGAAAGAAAATGTGCGCGCGCACTGCTCTCTCTTGCTCCTACACTGTGATACAGACAATAAGCCTGCAGTGTGCTTAGATATACGGAACGTATTTGGCTATGAGAGGAAGAGAGAAAGAAAATGTGCGCGCGCACTGCTGTCTCTTGCTTATATCCCCCACTTAACTTCCGTTCGCCTTGCCCGATCACACTTTTCGTAACGCTTACGTCACGCGTTCGCCAGCTTACTCCCCAAGTCAAGCGTGCGTAAAGAAGTTTCACTTCAAAAAGAAAAACAACCGATTTCCAAATAAGATACTAAGTTTTTCATGTAACTATCAGGGTCAGGTTCTACCGGGATCTACGAGGTCAGCGAAAAGGTTGATGGCAAATATTTTGTTCGAACTATTTCACACAAGTCTGAACTCCAGACGAACATGAACCGAGGTTTCGTGGACTTTGATTGGCTAGGTGATGATTTTGTCAACTTTAGTCCGTAGTAAACTCTATGACGTCACAGTCATGCGTTCTAGTTCTTCTATGACACGTTTCTTCCGACATTCTTCTATGATAACAATATCAACAATACTCGATACTAGATCAAATAGTATTATACCAAGAAACGTTTCACATGTCAGTCGGTGAGATAACTCTTTGGTGATAGAGGTGATAAGACCTATAACATACAGTTTCTCAATTCTTATAACAAGAGAGAACGTTTTGCGAAAATACATCATGTTGGGGCCACGCGGTGAGCGATGTGCTGATGTTACACTTTAGAAAGATTTTTATTTTATTTTATTTTGTAAGTAAAACAAACAGTATTATAATAAAAATAACCTAACAATAAACTTAACACATACTGAGTGTAATTTTAATCACCGTTGCTAGCTGTTCCCTACATTTTGATGAGTTATGCGAACATAAATGTGGGGAACAGCTGCTTTTTTCACAATTTCAGGTTTGGCCCCATAGTAAAAGTTGTTCATAATTATAAGTACAATGACCCCTTAAGACTGTGCTGACCGCACAGTGGCGCCCTCATCGTTTGTTTGGTTATTTCATACAATTTGGAATGAAAATGCAGAAAATAAGCACGTTAAGTTGTGCTTCACAAGATTATACGTTCATATTATTAGAAGCTTAGTTTTATATTGTTTAGTTTTATTATAATCCTTAAAACGGAATATAGTGGCCACTTTTATCCGTTTTAAGGATTATAATGAAACTAAACAATATAAAACTACCGTTTCTAATATTATTCACGCTCAAACGGCTGGACCAAATTTGATGAAATTTTGAATGGAGGTAGCTGACACCCTGCGTTAACGCATAGGCTACTTTACTTGCTACTTTTTATACCGATATTCCCACGGGATCGACACTTATGCACGTGAAATCGCGGGGCGCAGCTAATTACAAAATATTGCTCAATAATATCTTAGAAGTTCCTATTTTTGATAAAGACATTATTTAAGTAAGGGCCTTTTTCACAGTGTGAAGGCGGTGATCAGCATTGTCTGCCATCCGAATAAAGAAATAAAACAGAAAGACGGATGAATAGAAAGAAAGAAAGAAAGAAAGAAAGAAAATAAGTTTATTTGACCCAGGTTAAGTAAGGCACACAAAAACAATAACAAAAAATAATAATAATAGTAATAAATAAAAAAACTTAAAATAGTATTGTGTGCCTCACGGCTGCGCCAAATAGGCCCAGTTCAGCATAAATGTCAGACAACTAATGCCTGACGCTGGTTTTCAACTGGACCCTATGTTACGAGGACGTCTTACGAATGTAAACCAGTTTTATGATTTGTGTAGATATTTAAATATAAAAATAAATAGTTAAAGTGTAGCGAATAATAAAAAAAAAAACAAATGATAAAAATAATAAATAATAAAAAAACCGATTAAATATTAATTTAAAAATAATTATACATAGTAATATAGTGGTGTTTAAGGATGAAAAAAAAAAAAATAAATAAAATAAAATGGTGTGGCCAATACGTAATACAATAATAGATAAGTTCTATAACTTCATATCAATGAAACGTTTACATTGGTCATGTCTAGCTTCCGTTGCGCATCTGTGAGGTACTGACGCAGGCGTCTTTTAAATGTATCGATCGTGTTGATTGCTCGAATAGGTGGTGGCAGATTATTCCACACTTTGGATAGCCGGAGCTCATACGGAAACCGACCATAACCATTAAAACTACTGACTCACTCGGTCAAGTAAGGCAAAGTATCCCTCTTAAAAATGTAAACGGCTAAACCCCGACGTTAAAAGCCGTTAAAATAAATATTGTTATTTTAACTACAAGTAGACGGTCGATCAGCTTACCTATTAAAGGCTCCCATAGACAGGCGCAACGCGACTCTATTAGAACAATTTTTATGAAATCTTCAAGGAAATGATTCTACCAGAATAACGTCGCACCGTCGTATCACGTCGCATTTTTGGGAAAGAACCAGTAAAACAATTGAATGATTAAACTTACATTTCTGATAAGCCACCGCGTTGAAAGTACCGAGGATCTCGGAAGGCGTGTAGACTGCGTGGGTCATTGCGTTCACACTAAGGACCGCATCAGATTGGAACACGTTCTGAAGAGCCAGCACGAACTGGTCCATCATACGCCATTCTGGGAACACCTGGAATTTAAAACAATATGAGACTTTTAATGAAAGTATAACGAGGAATAGCTTTATCAGCCATACAACGTAAGCTTGGATGGCACTGCTCGAGCTTGCTCTTAAAATGTATTCAATTATGTTATTAAGATAACCCACTACTGGGCAATCTCTTTCGCAATTCCAGGCCACGAATAAAAAAAAAACAAATTTCACAAATTACTTGATACTTTTGAATCCGACCCAATCTGAAGAAATGTGTAGGTATTGCCAGGAATTACAAATGTTAAAATTAAAACCTGTCACTTCAAACATACCCCATTTGGGAAAAGAAAAAATATACAGGGTGTCCCTGGAAGTATGGATCACATCAAATAGGGGCGTGGACAAGAATGTTGGTGAATTTCTTCACGGTTCAAAAGTTATGACCAACTTTTGTTATTTTCAATCACTTTGCATAGTGCTCAAAGAACAAAATCATTTAAATAAAACTACCAGGAACTGTCAATTTAAGTTTTTTAGACAGCCCTGATAGTTTTTTTAATGATTTTTTTTCTTTGAGCACTATGCGAAACGATTGAAAAAAATTGGTGACAACTTTTGAACCGTAAAATAATTCTCAATCATAATTCTCAGGATCAAAAAGTTTGGAAATGACCTTGCCCACGCCCCTATTCGATTTGATCCATACTTCCAGCGACACCCTGTATAATAAAAAAGAAAAATAATATTACCAAATCAGTAGCGAAATTCTCGAAGAAGTTAGCGAAGCCCTCGTTCAACCAGGTGTAAGTCCAGGAGAGAGGTCCCACTTCGTTGCCGAACCACTGGTGAACGTTCTCGTGGCAGATGATTCTGCCAACATTCTGCTTAGTCGATGTTGTCGTAACCCCATCTGTGACCAGCAGAGCCACTTCTCTGGAAGGTAAAAGAAGGTCATCTAAAGACGGCATGGTTGGCGCAGTGGTTAAACGATGGGCAGCGGGATTGTCCAAAAGGTTTACCGCCCCCCCCCCCCCGAACATAAAGGGCTAAGAAAGGAACACGGGTGGGTTTTAGTCGCTAAGACTCTGACACTCCTTTCTGCTCCACCTTGAGCGGGAGGGGTCATTTGATGATTTCCCATCCACAAAAAAAAAAAATGGTTAAACGATTGACTGCTGCGCTGCGTGTCGCGGGTTCGATTCCCGCACGGAACAAATATTTGTATGTTATAATAATAAATAATGTAATGTATTGAATCTTGTATAAAATAATTATATTAATAATTATATTCAATGCGAAATAGAAATGAAAATATCTGGCTTACTTTCTATAAGAGAGAGAGACAGACAGAGAAACATGCGACGCCGCACAGCTTACAATAGCTTACTATAGCAAAAAGTGTCGTGACAACTTTTCGTAAGAATTTTTTCCGTCTAGCCCCCTTTCACAATGCGCGATAAGGAACTTTGTTCCAAAAAACATACTTGGATAAAATAAAAAAATTGCAAGTCAGATTCATGAAATTATTAGTAGATAAAAACACAAAAGACCGTTGTAAAAGTTGTGATTACGAATACTTATTTTTGGAATGTAAAATGCTGCCGGTTCATGAAAGGGTAGGGTTGTCAATAGCTTTAGAACAGTATTGTAGCAATGAATTTAAAAACACTATTATACGCACAAGATCTCAACGGAACAATAATATGAGAAGATTTGCAGTGCCCACTTGTAATAATTATATGGTCGTAGGTGTAGAAATTTTTTAGTCCCAACTATTTTTAATAACCTTCCAGTAGACATGGACAGTAGTATCACAAAAACCGTCTTTAAAAATAAATTACAGAAGTACCTCCTTAATATTTTTTGTCAGTCGCTTATATAAAGAGAATATTAAAAAAAAAAAATTGTATGTCTGCTTTTGTTTTTAAATTTAAGTATAGAAATAGTTTTATTTTTGTGAAAAAGTGTCATTATATTTAAAAAAAAAAAGATTTATGTTTTTAGTATAGAAAAGGGAGCTACGTCTGCCAACAAACTGCTTTGCAGTTTGGCGGAGGTAATTATATCTTGTAAAAAATTATTTCGGTGAATAAACGCTTTTTCATTTTTTTTTTTTCATTATTGAGTCAATATAAGATATAGAAGCAGTGGAGGTCTAGTCGAAACAACCGCGACTTACGAGTTGTAAGTCGTAGGTTCGAACACAGATAGGCGCTTTACTTTGTGTAAATTATTTCTTCACCACTGCTTTCAAAAAGGTGAAGGAAATAAAGAACGAAAAATAGGTGTAATTGTCACAGAAACACATGCAAACAAAAAGATAATTAATTCTAATGACATCATATCATCATCTGCCTAGCCTTTTCCCAACTATGTTGGGGTCGGCTTCCAATCTAACCGGATGCTGAATACCAGTATTTTACATGGAACGACTGCCTATCTGACCTCCACAACCCAGTTACTGGGTAATACGATACCCCTTGGTAAGACTGGTTGTCAGACTTTCGGGCTTCTGGCTACCCGTAACGACTGTCAAAGATCTACGAATGACAGCCAGGACCAACGACTTAATGTGCTTTCCGAGGCACGGAGGGGTCTCGGAATGTAAAGATGGTCACCCATCCACAGACCAACCGCGACAAGCGTAGCTTAACCTGATCGATCAACCTCTGTGGCTAATGACAACATATAATAAAAACAAAACCATCGAAGGAAAATATCGTGAGGAAACCGGCATGTCTTAGAACGAAAAATTCCAAAACTTGTGACATCTACCAACCCTCACTGGGCCCGCATGGATTACGGCCCACTCCCTCTCACGGAGAGGAGGCCTGTGTCCCAGCAGTGGGAACATTAAAGGCTGATTATTTATTTATTTAATACTTCAAGCACATACACGTACAGAGGCGGACTTAATGCCATAGGCATTTTCTACCAGTCAATACAAAAATACAATACAAAAATTATGCTTTTATCAGTCTTAGGTATTTAGGATCAGTAATATGGTATGGGTTACCACATGAAGAACTAGTTTTCATCCCAATATAGGCCTTTCCACCAATTTTAGCCAGTTTTTTTATTAATATTTTCATGCACGCTATATAACTATCTTTATCAATACACATATCTCAATTATATAGAGATAAAATAATATACATAAAATGAAGGCCTTGAATTTTCTTTCTGATAAACGTCGTTTTTTAACTCAACGCTACGAGACTTTTAACAACAGCCACATTTTATGACGTTATAAGACGACTATTGACATACGATAAGGAGCTATAAATTTTTGTATTTATGGCTTATAATAAAATATTTCTCTTCTGCTTCGTAAGTACATTAACACTTATTTTATTGCCGTTTTACGGAACTGATGAATCACTTAAACGAATATAAACTGTAATATCTTAACGTTATAGTTCAAAATTGGTTGTTCGGAAAATTTGATATGATTAATTTCGTATAACGTTATGAAAATATATTATAAAAAACAATAAATAAGTAATAACAATAACAGATTTCCTGGTCCCGAGAGCTCTTGTTGAAGAAGGTTTGCAGAAATTATTAGCATTATGAAATTAACTATATTTTGTTTTAGAAGACTTTTTTAATAAAATTAAGGGGTTAAAAACCAAGGACGTCATCTCGAAGACCCAGGAGGAGGATTTTACTTTTTTTCTGATGACACCACTAACAGCCTCAAATTCAGTGTTGTGAGTTGTATAAGCCCATTGTTGTTTTAACCCGTGAAACGATGTTCAGTCAACAGCAAAAGTAGATGATGAAAGTCAGAAATTCAATACTAATTAATTAACGGAGTTCGCGTCAGAACTGTGTGGCGTCGAAGTAGTAAATGTTTGGTATAATTTACAATCACATAACGACACTTCGACGCCACACAGTTCTGACGCGAACTCCGTTCATTAGTATTGAATTTTTGATTTTCATCATCTACTTTTGCTGTTGACTGTCCCACTAGAAGCCGTTTGCATGTTAAACGCTCAAAGATTATTCGAATCATATGTATTTATTGTCGTTTTGAGCGTAGTTTTCTTATGAACAAACCCTGATTCAAATGACATATTTTGACGAGCTAAAACTTTTTTTTTTTCAATAAAACATTAAGTCTTGTAACACTTGAGAAACACGTATGCATGCATATTGAGTAGGCGTTTGTTATCCAGCTGACATAAAGTCAAAGTAAACTCATTGGTCTAGTATTCGCAAGTCCGACTTCTAAGCAAGGGTCCAGAGTTTATTCCCAGGTCGACACAAGTGATATTGAAATTTTTCATCAAGAATTCCTTATATAAAAAGTACACAGTTAATGGCAATAGACCCCATATTGCGTAGGACTATGTGGTATGCGGGTATGTGGGTGCTAGTTCTGTATTATGTTATCATAGTAAAAAATTGTAGACATTACCTAAATTCAGTGACAAACACCGCATTGTCTAAATCCTTGGGTTTCCCAAGAGTTACGACGAGGGCCCTAAGAAATAATTTTTGAAAATTCATCCCTTATGGGGGTTAAATAGGGGATGAAAGTTTGTATGGAAGTTCGTCCTTTTTAGCGATGAGAAATACCATCGGGCGCACTTATTGTACAGATATAAAAAACACAAACCTGTAAATAACCAAACCCCAGTTCTCCATAGCACCAGCAGCAAAGTCAGGAACAGCAGCCTTATCCAGCTTCGGGAACTCGTATTCAAACTCAGTGTATTTCTCTAACGCTACCATATTCTTTTGCCCAAATTCCAGGGCAAACCATGCCGTGTCCTGGGTACCAGGTCTGGAGTATACCTTGAAGGGTACGCGATACAGGTCCTTGTAATTAGACTCCATTTGGTTGTCGATGTGCGCCAAGTTCGATACCAGATACGCCAGAAGATATGAGGACATCACTAAGGTGTCTTGAAATTCATGCTTGGTGTAGCCGGGTACTTCTGGTCTATAAAAATAAGTGAGTTGTTAGAAGTCTGCCTCGTTGATCCAGTTGCGACAAGCGCTACTGCTGAGATTCTGGGTTCAATTCCCGGGTTGGGCAAAGAGTTAATGGGTTTTTCATTAGGAATTCCTCAGTAACAGTAAAGCTCGGAGTCAAGATTTTTGTATTGAAGGTGATGGTGGAATTAACAAAGCTGGTGAAATGTGGGTGAAGATACTATTAGGTGTACCTCTGCTAAACCCTTCGAGGAAACAGGCGTGATGTTACGTTGGTGTTAGAGATATTCGTCGTTACACTCCTCATTCTTTTTCGGATCGTTGCAGTTTTTAATGAAATTTTTTTTTTTTTTCAATCCGGGCTTATCGTTGTTCACATAGATTAGCATGGTTATTCAATAAAATAATTTGGGCCTGAAATAACACGCTGAAATTTTATAGAGTGAGACGCTCGATTTTAAATTGATACACACTTGCTCGGCTTGGCACGTTCGATTCGGCAGTATTTGATTTTGCCGCATAGCTGTGCTGATTAATCTCATCATCTGCCTAGCCTTTTCGCAACAATGTTGGGGTCGGCTTCCTGTCTAACCGGGTGCAGCTGAATACCAGTGTTTTACATGGAGCGACTGCCTATCTGACCTCCACAACCCAGTTACTGGGTAATACGATACCCGTTGGTAAGACTGATTGTCAGACTTTCGGGCTTCTGACTACCCGTAACGACTGTCAAAGATCCACGAATGACAGCCGGGACCAACGGCTTAACGTGCTTTCCGAGGCACGGAGGGTTCTCGGTATGTAAAGATGGTCACCCATCCACAGACCAACCGCGGCAAGCGTAGCTTAACCTGATCGATCGACCTGTGCGACTGTTATTATTTAGCCACGGGCCCCTCAGCTGTGCTGATTAATCTGCTGTAGAATAATATTGAACTCGACCGCATAGTGTAAATTCTTTGCCCTTGTTATAAAATCTTACTTATCACACTAGCATGTTACACTGTCCCACAGAGCAAAAGCCTTTTCTCCTACAGAGAAGGCATGAACATTGGTTCCTACGTTTGTTCAAGACGGGTAGGCGATTCCAAACATACAAGATGGAGATGACAATACAATAATAAATTAAACTTCGGATACCTAATGACGTTCCTAGTATGCATACAAAAATTTAATCAAATATCTCCAATAGTTTAGTCACTGGACATAATTATTTTTTGTATTTTTAACATTTTTTTCATGATATATCTGTTAAAAGGCATACACAATATGTTGCCAGTTCGCTACTAAAATAACCTTCACAAAATTTGTTCTTAAATTTGATTCCCCGATGCTAAGTAATGCATTATTATACCTTGTGCTTGAGACATAATGAGAGTCATAAAGCGTTTCAACAGAATCAGTTAAAAAATAATGCATGTGAAAGTTATTGTTATTGCAAATGTTAAATTTTTTACAAATCGGGAAAAATGGGGTGCCCGGCACACCGACCGTACCATTTTTGCGGGTTTCGGCCATCTGTTTGTTGGGTCAATGACACCGCGCTGTTGCCGCAGGATTTAAATAGTGTTCTTTTTTATTTACTCTTTTATGCTATTTCATATGTTAGAAAAAAACACATTTTTATTTTCAACGTTAGGACTTATTTAATAGTTCCTAAATACTCTACATTTGTATTGTTAGTGTTTTCATTCATTGACGTATTGTCATCTCCACGTATATAAATTGAACTATAGAGAATATCTTACTTGAGCAAATCTGTCCTTTTAGGCATGTTACTCTCGACCACGGTGTATGCTGGTGGGGAGTATATGGTGGTCCTGAATATAGCCTTGAGAGAGGGTTCATCATAGCAGGGGAACGCGCGGCGAGCGAAGGTAGGCTGCAGTTGCGATGTTATGAGTTTGCTGAAAAGTGATAGATTTGTGAGAACCTTCTAGAAATATTTTCGTTTCGTCTATAAAATAAGATTACAATAGTAGCTTGTAGCTTAATTATAATTAAATTAAACGAGCACTACACCCGGTTTCCGAATTGAGAACTTGAAAGTTGGGAACTTGTCAAACACTACTATGGCATTGTTGAAGGTTCTTGAAAGCCCGCAAACATCAAAATTTCGTTGCAATTACGTTATACATTTTAAATTTCGCCGGCTACATTGAATACGTCACCAAAAGTGAAGATAAAATCAGAAACCAGGTGTTCTACAGAAGTCCAAAATTTCAGTAGTTCTAGTGATAACTCAAGGTGTTCTTTAAGTCTTTTTCAGTCACATCTACCAATATGTACTGAGATACTAGTAGAAGATTCATGGAATTGACACATTATACTGCCTAAGAATAAGGGTCCCATGTAATATGTTCGTCTTCAAAAATAGTTACTTAATTTTTAGTATAATAAGAAATATCTGCTCAGCCCTTACACTTACTTAGTTTGCAGAAACAGAGACTGCAGAAATGTGAATGCATAATGTATGAGAGGTCGCCTCATACAAACTTTTATTACGTATTTTTCCTAGCGTTGACTTCTTTTTGAGAATTTCGAAAACTTCTACTACCGGTGTTGGCGGAGCATGTTACTATTTGGTCAACGTTACTGCAGTGCGATTCTGTAACCATCACACGGTGAAAATTTAGGTGAAGTGAGCGTGGAGTGAGCTATCAGTGTCATCATGATGCTAGGGATTGGTACTCTTGACAGCTCACTCTAAGCTCACTTCACCTAACTTTTCACGGTGAGATTTTTACAGAATCGATCGGCAGAATACTAGGATATCACTTGCTCACCTATAACGTGGATAGAATATAAAAATTATATATTATACAGCCAAAATCCCCAAGATCAAAAACAACAATATTTGAATTTCCCACAAATATTTTTTCTGTTCGGTAATTAAAGCTTCTTACAATCAAATCATTATGATATATTATATTTTCAAAATGACGTAGGTACCGTATGTTATACATGTTACTTACGAATAATCGTATAGTGAAAATGTACCTTAAAATAACAAATTAGCAGCCAAAATTCCCATAACATTCAGCCGAGCATAAGGAGCAATTTTTGAATATTAAACCTGGTCCAAAACGATATTTACGGCAGGAAATGCAAGTTCGGACTTATGAGAAGTACGGGGTATACATATTTGCTTAACAGTTCGACGTAAAATATATCTGATATCAAGTAATTTTAATTAGAATTATCATGGCTACCAATCTAAATACTAAAATAACTTACTGTGTTGTTTCACCACTTGCGTATGTTGACACGTAAATACCGAACATATTCTCAGCGTACTGCCCAACATAATGCTTGATTCGAATAGTGTGCGGCTGCAGTACGGTCATCGTTTGGTTCAAGGTAATCTTGAACAAATGAGTATCGTCAGTGGCTAATGTATGGCTTTCGTACAAGTTGGCTGTCGGTACTCGGTCGCTGAAGACTTCTATGTCTTCGGCTTCTATTTGCATTTCCATAGCATGGAGGACTATTTCGTTGGTGATGGCTAGAGGCAAGATCCTAATGTCAACGGCTCCAGTGAAGTAATCTTCATTGTCTGGGTTGAGAGTGAGTCTGACGTCATAGAATGTTGGGATTGTGTCTCTGGGGAGAATATATGCCGCTGCCCGTTCTTGCTCTGTCAGTGCGGTCAGAAGATCGGTTGAAGGTTCCGCTATGGGTACGGCAAATACCGCCCCGATGACTGTTAGTAGTGCTAGCAAATACATTTCTGGAAAAGAAGAAATATTTAAATTAGATAGTTATTACGTAACCAAGCACAAAGGAATGCTAGGTAAACGTTCATCAAATATCGTTTGGGATTTCTAAATGAGTACCGGATGTTATTCAAATGCAGAGTTTGGTAATGCCTAACTAGTTTCTTGAAACGATACACTATAACCTCTTTCGAAATATTAATGGATTACTTATACGAAGCTATAGAGTTTTTATTATATTGGCAAATATATAGTGTTAGTTCGTCATCATGTACAGCCTGACATATTTCTATTTATTTTATTCTTAAGCCTCTCTTTACAATAATCAGTCCTTAATGTTCCCATTGCTGTGATACAGGCCTCTTCTCTGTGATAGGGAATGGGCCGTAATCCACCACGCAGGCTCAATGCGGAATGGTGAATGTCACATGTCTACGAATTTTTGGTCCTAGGACGTCCCGGTTTCCTCACGATGTTTTCTTTCACCATTTTAAGGGCAGTGGTGATAAATAAATGACTCAAAGTAAAGCAACTGAATGGGTTCGAACTCATGAACTATAAACTCGTAAGTCGGGGCAGTTACTCTTTGCTCTTTTCTGAAGAACATTACCAATAAGGTCACTACATGTTTTCCTATCTATATTTTAATCAGCAATCTATACCTAGCTTCCGAGACAGATAAGAAAATTGTTTATTATGATGTGTATTCGTTTAAACGGAACCTATATTAAACTACATGATGGATTTTTATACGGTTTCTGCCATCATTGAAATGTTTTAAATTATAAAAGATTTATGTTTAGAAAGAAAATAATGTTTATTTGCGGGAAACATTTTTATTTAAATTTTTGACATTATTTTTTTGAAAATTTTAATTTTTGACGTTCAAAAGTGCCTTTTTAAGTGCCTATTTGAAATAAATGATTTGACTTTGACTTTGACTTTAAACATGATGCAGAAAAATAATACAAAAAAGAACATGTTGGGGGGAAAATATACATCATATCCACGCAGCACGGCCATCGCTCAGCATAATGCTACGACCTTATGTGAAACAGAGCCCCAGAGCTGGTTTTCAGCAACAGTGCTTGACGTGATGACGTCAACTGGTGCAGTATAGTATTTATTTAATCAGTCAATCGAAGCCGGTACATGACACAAGCGCTTCATAAAAATATGGCATAAAGAAGTGTCTAGAAATCACGTCTACCTAAATCAGCAACTCATTATTATTTCACTAGTGTGTTTGTGAGTTGGTAACGCAGTCACGTCCCTAGGGAAGGTATGCACCGCTCTGAATTTGCATAGATGATGCAGCCATCCTCTTCTCAAGTTGTTAGTACTCTCAGAATGTAGAACTGAACCACGTGACTTGAAGTTTGTATAACTTTCGTACCTAGGTAATAGATGTCATTATGGAAGTAAAGACAGAAGGACTACGTCATTTGGATCGTAGTGCTATACGCGCGTTTGGCTCGGAATGATCTAGCACAGCCGGGCAGCAATATGGGTGTAAAAAGGCACATCACATAGCTGTCAACTACGCATTCTGTACATCAAACTAAGTAAACATTGCACAAGAATAATTACTGGGAAATTACTTTTATTTTTGGTGTGATAATTTGCTGTTTGCGATGGTGCGCAATGTAACGCACGCAAAACATTGTGCTTATGAGTGCATGCAACAGTACATGGGTTGTGGAGATATTTGAAGTTGCATTATAACATTAAAAACTTGTTTTCAAAAAAAAAAATCAGTAGAAATTGTAATTTTAACATAAATAGATTTCAAGCTAATATAAATTGTAATTAATTCTACACATCCCGGATCTGAATTCTATTGACCAAAAAGTGGAGATACTAGCGATATAATATCGTTTAACGCTATTGAAATTAGGGTGATTTAAAGCATTTGTTTATCGTTAAATACGTACTTAACGATAATCGTATTATTAATGTTAATAATTCACTAGTATGGACATGATTCACAAGCCAGGTCTAGGAAACGCTAGCATGAAGATCTGGACTTATTCTTGTCAGACTGTCCAGAGAAAGCAAACCTTTTCCCAGTACCTAGTGGGGCAACAAAGGTTTACGAAATAAAAAAATGGCACATTTTTCTTTAAGCTCTATAACTGTGTAGTATTTCAAGATTTGACTTTAGTTCCTTGGTTTGAGTCACGAGAAAAACAGGCATAAAATTTAAATAAATATGAAGCGGAGTGCTAATATAATTTAGCTGTTGCTTAGTAATCTATCGTCAATGAGATTTGGATTAGTTGGGGTTTAGATAAATATTCAATGAAACCATTATATTCTAGAATAAAAAAAAATTAAGACATGTGAAATTCACCAACCCACATTGGACCCGTGTAGTGGATTAAAGGTATCATAGTACACATATCAACTCGGAAAGGGATCGTCACCGTATCATCTCGAGCCATTCAGTATTCTTTGTATGAAACTCCCTACAGCAACGCACACTAATCGGAATCGTAACGTAATCGCTTCGCGTCGGGACAAGCTCACGAACCGCGGTGCGGTGCGTGGTCAAGTTGCAGTTCCCTCGCTTACGGCTCGTCGCTCCCACGCTTACGTCTTTCCGTACCCGAGCTTACGTCTCTTCGTCCACCCTTGCCCCTCTCACCCTCCCGCGGCCTGCCTGCAGCACTATTAACTAGCGGCCGGCGAGCCGTAAGCGCAGCGTCGCCTAGCAGTAGCCGAGTCGACGACGTATCGGAGCTGCTGATCCGCTTTGGTTACGTGCTTACGTTAGGTTGACGCCTGTTTGACGGCGAGGCAAAAGGCGATACGGTGACGATCCCTTTTCAAGCTGATATGTGTGCTATGACCTTTAGGCTCACCGCTCACTCCCTCTCACAGAGATGAGGTCTATGTCCCAAAACCGGGAACGAAATAGGCAGATTATGTTTGTTGTTGTTTTTTGTCATTTAATAATGAAACATAAATAAACAGAATTGTTACGGGAAATCCTTATACCCATCTTTCATCATCAGTCTTACCGGATGCAGCTGAGTACCAGTATTTTACATGGAGCGGCGGCCTATCTGACCTCCAAAAACCAGTGACTGGGTAATATAAAAAACCTTTTGGTAAGACTGATTGTCAGACCTTCGGGCTTCTGACGACCTGTAACGACTGTCAAAAGATCCACGAATAACAACCGGCACCAACGGCTTAACGTGTTTTGCGAAGCACGGAGCGGCAAGCGTAGCTTTACCTGATCGATTGACCCGCGTGGCTTATATTACTTAGCCACAAGCCCCATTCTTAAAACAAATATTTTCAATCGATATACAGTGTATCAATATAACTTCTTACGTACTTTTGTCAGAGATTATTATGATATACTTACGGATAGAGGGCGCATACCTAGATTGATAACGAATACTTATCTATACTATTGATAAGATTATTTAACAATCCACTTGACATGGCGAAAGACGGAGTTACCCAATCGTTTGAAGAATTTAGTCTAAATGTATTGAAGTTATTCTGATAGCTATTATGAGTACCTATCTATACATGGCCTTACTCACGTATGGTCGTTGGGAACTTCCTAACATGTTTCAAAAACCTAATTGGCGCTCTTGGTCATGAAGTCATGAGGTCAATTACCCTAGCAACAGATATTCGGTTATGATTCCTTTAGGGTGTTATTACTGTTATCTCCTTTATTTCATTTAAATATTTAAAAATTACATTTTTAAATCTAATCTAATATATAAAATTCTCGTGTCGCGGTGTTTGTGGTTAAACTCCTCCGAAACGGCTTGACCGATTTGTATGAAATTTTGTGTACATATAGGGCAGGTCTGAGAATCGGCTACTATATATTTTTTTTTGCAAAACGACGTTTATTTATTTATTTAGTTACGTGGCGTTTGCGGGGTCAGCTAGTAATATATAAAAATCTCGTGTCACAAGTGTTTGTTATCGAAGTCCTCCGAAACGGCTTGACCGATTTTAATGTTTTTTTTTTTTGTATATATTTGATAGGCCTGAGATTAGGTTGTAAGCTATTTTTTTTTTCAAAACAAAGTTTGCGGGGTCAGCTATAGTTTCATATAGTAACATAAAAAAAAAAAAAATTAAATTGTAGCCCGCCGGTATTGGGAACTGGGTCTAAGCTACCGGCGGTCAGGGCTCCAGACAGAAGAACCTCCTAAAAAAGCCGTGTCCTGAAGTACCGCTCTCTGAACCAAGCCCATGATCCAGCTGCCCAACGAGAGCCTCCTCAGGTGTTGGTCGAGGCTCTTGGCTATTAAGCCTTTGGCTGTCACGATCCCAGTACAATTTTATACTGCTATTATAGTCGCCGGCACGTAACTTGGCAAGAGTAGTTAGATGCTTTTTTCCTTTCTTTGACTTTCTTGTAAACGGACATGTTTAAAATAATCTATGGCAATTACCATAGTATAATGACAAACAATAAAAGTGACCATTTTCTTGTTTGTACTTGCACTAACTTACTGCCACTGTGCCAAAACCTTGCCAAGTTACGTGCCGGTGACTGTATTATTATCAATATCATTTGAGCCCGGAATTTCCATCATACATCATATTGAAGTCGACGATGAAAAAACAGAATTTTGTCAGGGTCGATCTTCATGGTTAAGCAGCACTTGCTCAGGTCTACGGATGAGCGATCTTCCGTTGTAATGAAAGATCACTCTGTGTGTAGTATAGAGATCCCTCCTTGCCTCGGAAAGCAAGTAAATCCGTTGATCCCAGCCGTAAATCCTTAATCTATGATAGCCGTTACGGATAGTCAGAAATTTGAATGCCTGACAACCAATCTTTCCAAGGGTATCATGTTACCCAGTAATTAGGTTGTGGAAGTCAAATAGGCAGTCGCTCCATGTAAAATACTGGTATCAGCTGCATCCGCTTAGACTGAAAGCTGACCCCAACATAGTTGGAACAAAGCTAGGCAGTTGATCAGTTATTCTAAAGTCATAATATCTATATTATGGATGACCCCTGTAACACACAGGTTTTTTCTAGCATGTGGGTCATTCGATAATTTTATTTTGTACCCTGTATCTGTGTACTTTTTAGTTTTTATGTCAAACAAATAATTAATATACTAAAGTAAATAGTTTTTAGCGAATATTATGTGTATGAACGAGTTCTTGCTTGTAAAATAAAGTCCTCCAGACCGTATTTCGGCCACGGCGGCCAACCTCAACGGACACTATCCTTCGACGCGGGAGATATTATAGTGCACAAGTGTGCGCGCAGACACAGGTGCACTCCCTCTTCCCTCACTCTCATAGTCCGATGGGATGGCAATCCAACACGACCGGAGAGAGATCAGGCGCAGGACCAACGCCTTAAGAGCCTATACTACCTCAGCTAAAATTCACTTTTTATCTCGCTCACACGATACTGCTCGCGGACTGAGTGAGAGCGAGACAGAGTGCAGTGCTAGGCGGCAGGCAGCGCCAATAGTTTAGGTATTTGCTTTTTACGGTGAAAATAATGGTAATTAAAAAAAAAAAATAACATAAGACCTGCTTTATAGTTAGTTCAGTTAGTATACAAAGTTTCATGATCTAATTTGAAGTATTTTTTGAATACCAGCGGTTTATTGTTCGGTTTGGAGGTAAATTTGGATTTTTTTTCTATCGAGAAAATTTTACGGAATCGTGTTTTCGTCTAACATAAGACCTAACATTAATCCTCAACTTTACCATATATTTATTTCAAAATTAATGCTGCAGTATTTTCGACATAACGGAGGATCATGCTATGCCATTTGAGGTAGTATAGGCCCTTAACGTGCTTTCCGAGGCACGGGGGTATCACACCGCCAACTCACTAACGAGTTTCTGCTTGTACCTACTTAGTAGATAATTTCTGAAAAAGTCTAAGGATGTATTCACGTAGAAAGCTGGTATCTAACCGGAGCCGATATGGCAGTTTTCATGTTTCTTGTCAAATCAGCGCGAATCGTCGTCGCCGATAAGCGCCGACAGATTCCTGTCCGAATTAGTCGGCGCCGGTGCTCATTGGTTCGCGCTGATTAGTCCAGCGTATCAGTTTTCTACGTGAATACTCCCTAAGTACTTAATATGATAAGCAATGCCATCTATTGATGTTGGACTGAACTATTACTATTGTTACTTCACGTTTACATCCACACCCAAGTAGTGCTATTCTGTAAAAATCATACCGTGAAAACAATAATACGAGTATTATGACAATATGTTGGAACGTGGAAGTCAGATGTGACTTAGGCATCGTTTACTCAAGGCATAGAGGTTACGTCTGGCGCGGATATATTTTATTTGATAATATTTTACGTAATCTATGTTATTTATTTATTTTTATTTCTTTTATTATTTTTTTATTTCTGTAACTGCCCGTTACATCACAGCGGGCTCTATCAGAATACCAGCGCTGCGAAATTTATCTTTAAATATCGCAGCATCATGCTGAGATAGGAGCCTTTTGGCCTCGTATAGGACTTTTTGTTTCATTTTTCTTTTTGTTACTTTTTTATTTTTTTTTAGATTTTATTTTGGTATTTTAATTTAGACTGTGTTTAATTTAGTTTGTGATCCTCCAGTACGAGTCACAATAAATACTATTTCCTTCTTTCTTTCTTTCTTTAGACAGGTTTTTTGTTCTGAATCGTTTCGAAGAGTTTTTTTATTTAAATATTAACGAAAGCCTATCATGCGACCGTCTCATTTCAGCTGCAGCGTCATATTTATTTATTTTTGCATTTTTGCTCAATAGAATAAAATAGAATACTCTTTATTATGTAGGTACACCATTAAATTACAGACATAAATCACAGTACTTAAGTACATATTCGTTACAATTTATATCTGAAACTTTGTTTTATTTTATTGATTTACACATACACACGACACATTGCAGTATATAGATCATAACACACATATCAACTCGGAAAGGGATCGTAACCGTATCGCCTACTATAGTAGTAGCGATCTAGCGTACTAAACGTTGTTTGTATAAACTAGCATCTAACTGCTCATTACTGATACTAGCTCTGTCTGACACG
The DNA here is from genome assembly GCA_949316385.1 of Globia sparganii. Taxonomy (NCBI): domain Eukaryota; kingdom Metazoa; phylum Arthropoda; class Insecta; order Lepidoptera; family Noctuidae; genus Globia; species Globia sparganii. The sequence goes on from OX438654.1 coordinate 22,398,002, forward strand.
AAGCCAGGTGAGACAGCGTGCTTTTTGGCCTTGACCACCGAGTTCGAGCTCGCGACTAGTTTACTCTTAAATGTGTTTCTTTGATCGACATTCCTAACCCTAATCTACAATAACAAAGATTACAAAGTAGTTATCTGATAGGAATATATTTATCATTTAATTAATTAGTGCACTGTTTATTTTTCTTGCAATACAATATGATTAGGTATACACCTACAATTTTTTTTCAAAAAATGGAACTAAAGGTCATAGCACACATAACAACTCGGAAAGGGATCGTCACCGTATCAACTCGAACCATTCAATATGCTTTGTATGAAACTCCCCACTGCAACGTATACTAATCGGAATCGTAACGTATCAGTGAGAACATTAAAGGCTGAATATCATTCATCATCATCATCATCATCATCATCAGCCGGAAGACGTCCACTGCTGAATCCGCCACTTGCATCCATCGGTTGCCCGCGACTCTCACGATGTCGTCGGTCCACCTAGCGGGAGGCCTACGCTGCGTCTTCCGGTTCGTGGTAGCCACTCAAGAACTTTTCTTCCCCATCGGGTATCAGTTCTACGAGCGATGTGGCCTGGTGTGCCTGAATATCATTATGCTACATTTATTTTATTGACTGCGGCGCTGCGTTTTTCGGTTCGATTCCCGCACGGAACAAATATATAGTATGACCTACAAATAGTTGTTCTGGATCTGGCTGTTTTTGTATATGAGTTTAAATGTTTGTAAACGCACCCACAATACAGAAGAAATTCTTAGTCTGGGGAAAAGAATTATTAAAAAATATATATTATCTTGATAGAGGGTCAAACCTCTTAAGCCGCCATATAAATAAACTCCTTAAAACTCCCCGCACATATCTATCCACATATCTTAACCAATATTATAAATGCGAAAGTAAGTTTGTTTGTTACCTTTTCACGCCTAAACCACTGTACTGAATGAACCGATCATCCTGAAATTTTGCATATACCTTTTTCAGGTGTACATAAACGGACATAGGGTACCTTTCATCCCGAAAAAAAGTGCTGTTCCCGAGGAAAACAACAATAACATTATTATGATAACAGATGGCGCCACGTGTCTTTCGAATCATGATTGAATTGATTGTCAAATTCTAAATTAATGCAAGCGAAGCCGCGGGCAAAAGCTAGTCTTTTAATAATTATCATAATACCCATAATAAATACCAGATCGATAACCAAATATAACTTAATCTACTTATATCTCTAATATATTTTGAGGGGCTGGTGGCTAAGTGATAACAACCGCACGGTGATCGATCAGGTTAAGCTACGCTTGCCGCGGTTGGTCTGTGGATGGGTGACCATCTTTACATACCGAGATCCCTCCGTGCTTCGGAAAGCACGTTAAGCGGTTGTCCCCGGCTATCATTCGTGGACAGTCATTACGGGTCGTCAGAAGCCCGAAACTCTGACAACCAGTCTTATCAAGGTGTATCTTATTACCCAGTAATTGGATTGTGAAGGTCAGATAGGCAGTCGCTCCTTATAAAATACTGGTATTCAGATGTATCCGGTTAGACTGGAAGCCGACCCCATCATAGTTGGGAAAAGGCTAGGCAGATGATGACGATGATCTCTAACCTATTTATTAATAAAAAACAGACTCACCTATGTATTCACAAGAACACTACTGAACTGAAACTAAATGCCACACACAATATCTATGGAATGTAACACAATCATTATCATTACAATTAATTAATAAAAATAATCTGTCACGATAATAATAAGTCTTTAATTTGATACGTATTGTGTACCGTGGTTATGCTTTTTCTATCTTTTTATAAGTAACTACCTGACCCCGCAAACGTCGTTTTGCAAAAATAAAAAATAGATAGTTGCCGATTCTCAGACCTACCCGATATGCACACAAAATTTCATACAAATCGGTTTAGCCGTTTCGGAGGAGTATGGTAACTAACACTGTGACACGAGAATTTTATATATAGAAGATTATAAAATACTTACAAATTATTAGGTACTCGAATAAAGAATAGTCGTAGGTTCAAACCCAACCAAGCGCTTTACTATGTGTAAATTATTTCATCACCACTGCTCTCAAAATGGCGAAGGAAAAGATCGTGAGGAAATTTGGCCGGCATATCCTAGAACCAAAAGATTGAAGAACTGTGATATGTATCAACCTGTACTATACCCGCGTGGTGGATTACGGACCACTCCCTCTTAGACGTGTGTCCCAGCAGTGTAAAGTTATAGGCTGATTGTTACATGGTACATAACATAGTAGTTGATTGGTAAGATTAGCCTTCACAAGTACATATCTGGGCTGTAGTGAGCAGAGGGGTAATTCTCGTAATTTTAAGATCGTTCACAGTCTGATCTCAGTCTCAATCTGTCAAAAATACCTCTAATTTCCCTACATTTTGACAATTTTTTGACATTTGTTTGTTGCCGAGATGAGACTGCGACTAGATATTGAAATTCGGTCCATATCAAATACTGGTATTCAGCTGCAACTGGTTAGACCGGAAGCCGACCCCAACATAGTTGGGAAAAAGCTAGGCAGATGATGAAAACAGCAGGGATTTTTCTCTACCCATCTAGCAGTTAGCTGACTGGCTAACGTTTCGATCACGGAATGGGCTATTTTTATTTATAAAGTTTTATGAAGATCAGGCGTGGCCCTGGCATATATGATTCTAGACAATCAACTCAGCCTATCGCAGTCCACTGCTGGACATAGGCCTTTTCCAGACTGCACTGCAATACCCTGTCCTCCGCTTTCCGCATCCAGTTTACCCCAGCCACCGTCTTTAAGTCGTCCCACACTACGCTTGCCGATACGCGGTCTCCACTCCAGGACTCGTCTGCTCCACCATCCATCGGCCCTTCGACAGACATGGCCAGCCCACTGCCACTTCAGTTTGCTTACTCTGCAAGCTATGTCGGTAACTCTGGTTCTTTTCCGGATAATTTTATTCCCGATTTTATCCTTCAAAGAGCGCGCTGAGCGGACTTGAATTTGTGGACCAGCCCGACCGTCAGTGTCCACGTTTCAGCACAATATGTCATGATGGGCAGGACGCACTGGTTGAAGACCTCAGTCTTCAAACCCTGCGGGATAGGCGACGAGAAGACTTGACGAAGTTTTCCAAATGCTGCTCAACACAAAAATGTATCTAGACAATACTTAATAATTATATCTACCGATGTGCAATATTTGTCAAGAAGTTACAAAATTGACGCATTTTCATTGCAGATGCTGACAATGTTAAATATATATACATGTATAAACTCACACCTTCTTGCCATGGGGTTAGCAGGAACTACAGATCGCCACCTGCTATGATCCTTACATGCTCCTTTTGTCTCGTTTACGTTTATACATCTGGTCATACACGTACGCCGGTTGCGAGTATTACACACCTGAACTTTCTGTAGAATATCACCAATAAGGTTACTATTATACAGGGCTACAGTTTAAGTCGACCTAGATCCTTTAAGAGGTTGTAAATTCCAACATTCCTGACTGATTTGACTATGAAACACCGCACCCCAAACTTTGAAGTTTTTTTTTGTAATTTTAGTGTAGAGAATAAAAATCGCAAACACAAATAAATTAGAGGCAAAACTCAAAAAAAAAATAGGTCAATAGACAAAAAACCTTTTTTTTTTAAACTTCAATGTCCAATATCTAGAAAATGGTTAAGTTTGGTTCAAATCAATCAGGAATGATGGAAACTACAAACTCTTATAGGATCTAGGTCGACTTAACCTGTAGCCCTGTATATGTTCTCTTAGGGCGTCTCTTCCTGGCGTTTCCACTCACAACTGCCTTTTAAATACTTTTTGTTAGTACCCCTTCATTCATCCTCTCAACATGACTAAAACCATCTAAGTATACTCTTTGCAATGTTGAGTATGTGTGAAGGAAAATTGTTAAAAATTTTTATTGTCAGGTTGTCACCTGTGGGTGTTAATAAATTGGACCCATGTGCTGTAAATAGAGAGACCATCTTACAAACCCGAGTTCAGGAGATTTCGTTTCTACAATAACACCCAATTCTAAAAAATATAACCGTTGCCTTAACGAACCAAAAGACAATCCAATCTATATTTAACATAAGTATCAAATAATCAGGATTATCTACATCGGAGTTATCTTAAACATTTCGATTATGGTATTTAATTCTTTATTATTGTGGACAAATCGATGTTAATATTGGACTGAAAATCATTATTAAACATACGTATTTCAACGGTCCATATTGATGTATGTGTTCTTGTTATAGCAAATATAGTTGGAACAGTAAAAAGACGTATCAAGGGTATAATATAACGGTTTTTTCGAAATAAGTACATGCGTTTTTTCGATTATGTATTTTAAGAAGCTACAAAGCCCTGATGGCTTCATGCACCCCAAAAACGTGATAACAGATGAGACTATTATATTTTAGTAATAAAACAACAATAGGCCTATCATAGTCCACTGCTAGAACAAACTCAAAGCATTTATTTCAATTAAACCATTTACAAGCACTTTTGAACTGTCAAAATTAAATAGTCGGTTAATAATAATAATAATAATAATATCACCAGGCGTAGACAAAATACATAATTTCTGGTACAAAAAGTTAACTTCACTACACAAATCTATAGCAAAAAATTTAACAGATATCATATTAGGACAGCAGACCACACCCGAATTTATCGCAACAGGAATTACCTACATGCTACCTAAAACTGAAAGCTCATCTCAGCCTTCCCAATTCAGACCAATCACATGCTTACCCACAATATATAAAATACTAACATCAGCAATCACAAAAAAAATTAACTCTCACATTGAACACCACAACATAATTGCAGAGGAACAGAAGGGATGCAGGCAGGGCCACATGGGATGCAAAGAACAGCTGATTATAGATTCCACTATCCATAAACACGCCACCTCAAAAAACAAAAATCTTCATTGCACCTATATTGATTACAAAAAAGCTTTTGATAGTGTTCCTCATTCTTGGTTAATACAAATATTAGAGATTTATAGAATAAACCCAAAAATAATTAATTTCTTGCGCCATATAATGCTACAGTGGAAAACAACTCTACAAATAAATAGCAACCACAGCACTGTCACAACGCGACAAATATCTATCAAAAAAGGTATCTATCAAGGTGACTCCCTGAGCCCCCTGTGGTTCTGTCTCGCCCTAAATCCTCTGTCTCATTTACTGCAGGCCTGTAAGGCAGGATATTGCCTCAAACACGCTACAGAGGAAACAACAATATCACATCTTATTTACATGGACGACATTAAATTGTACTGCAAAACAGAAAAAGATATGAAAAAATTGGTAGAAATTACAGCAGAGTTCAGTAAGGATATTAACATGCAATTTGGCTTAGACAAATGTAAAACACTTCACATTATAAGAGGCAAAGTGCGGCCAGGCAACTATGCGGTGAATGACATGGACACTATAACAGCGATGGAACCGTCTGACTTGTATAAATATTTAGGATACACGCAGCTAAAGGGACTCGATCACGTAAGAATTAAAAATACATTAACTACAGAGTACAAGAGAAGACTTAACGCTGTTTGTAAGACCCAACTTTCAGGTAAACATCTCATTAAAGCCCTTAACACCTTTGCCATCCCCGTTTTAACGTACTCATTCGGAGTTATAAAATGGACCAAAACAGACACAGAAAAATTAGAGCGCACTACACGAACAACACTTACAAAACACAACAATTTACATCCTAAATCTGCAATAGAAAGATTAACTATCAAACGGCAAAATGGAGGGAGGGGCCTAATCGACATCCAGCACCTTTGCAGGAAACAAATTAGTCGACTAAAAACATTCTTTCACACAAAATCGCGCACCAGTAATATACATGAAGCCATAGTGATAAACGATCTCAACTACACTCCACTTAACTTAAACGACCAGTTAGAAGCACAAAACACTACCAATGATGACCCGCAGATACAAAAAATTGAAGAATGGAAGAAGAAAGTACTCCACGGCCGGCACCCTCATGACCTAGAGCAGTCCCACATAAACCAATTAGCATCAAATAAATGGCTAAAAATAGGAAACCTGTTCCCTGAAACAGAAGGCTTTATCATAGCTATACAAGATCAAATCATCAACACCAAAAACTACAGGAAATTTATCATTAAAGACCCTACCATCACAAATGATAAATGCCGCAGATGCCACATTCAATCAGAAACCATACAACACATAACAGGAGCATGCACATCTCTCACACAGACAGACTACACTCACTGACACAACCAGGTTGCAAACATCATTCACCAAAAACTCGCTCATAAACACAGTTTCATACAAAGCTCTTGCATTCCTTACTATAAGTACATACCACAAACTATACTAGAAAACGATACGCACAAAATGTACTATGATCGCGCCATACTTACAGATAGAACTATCCACTATAATAGACCAGACATAACCCTGCAGGATAAAATAAGAAAAATCACCTACCTCATAGACATTGCAGTTCCCAATACTCATAACCTACAAAAAACCATATCTGAAAAAATAAGTAAATATGCTGAGCTTAAAGAAGAAGTCACAAGAATCTGGAGACAAGAAAAAGTGTACGTTGTCCCTATAGTTCTCTCCACGACTGGCGTTATCCCCAACCATCTTCTCCGTAGCTTAAAACTAATAGACTTAGAAGAATCCGTTTTTATCAACCTACAGAAAGCTGCTATCTTAAACACCTGCAGAATAGTTAGGAAATTCATGCAGTTAGAGGAAGAAAACACACCCTAATACACACCACACGCTGCATTTACTTGGCTTTGGCCCGTAAATGTAGCTAAAACCAGCCTAAGAGCTGAGAAAAAAAAACACACCCGAAATAATAATAATAAGCCTGTTTATTCTGAGCTTTTCAGTAAATTTATGGGTTTTAATTTAAAGATGTTTAGAGTATGTCCCGAAGCTCAGTGTGCCTCTTGGCATAGGCCTCCTCTAACATTTTCCACTGAGTCCTATCGCGAGCTACCCTCCTCCAATTACATCCAGCTGTGAGTTTAAGGTCGTCCTCCCATCTTGTTTGTTGGCGTCCCCTGCTTCTCTTACCATCTCTGGGATACCAGTCAGTGACAATTTTGCACCATTTTTCTTGGGGATCACGGATCATGTGGCCTGCCCATCTCCAAATAGTCGGTTAGTTAGTCGGAAAGTTGAAGCTAGTTGCACATTCCAAAAAGTAGATCTCTTGGAGAAGAAAGGGCAAGAAACTTCAAGGACACTCTTTTAAATCAAGATAATATTACAACAAAATCCTGGGTACATTACTCTTGTTGTAAGTGAGAAAAATGTAAAAAAAAAAACACAAATGAAGACACAATTCAAAATATAAGAATAAAAATAAGCCCTGGCTGTTAACGCCTTGTGAAATATACAGACGCTAGCACATCAAGTTACCCGAAACTGTAAAATTTTCCTAATCAACTTTGAACCTTATGCTTTAGCTATAAAGTTGAAAATCTATTAAATAAATTTGACAGATTGTAGTAGCTTGATGTGCTGGCGTATGTACACCAAGTGTACATAACTTTTTCATTGTTCTATTGTCATTATCATTGTGAAAACAATGACTTTACTGCCTCCATTCAACTACTCCGACACGTGAGGTGTTTCGACAGGTAAATGGGTGAGATGACCAGTCTCAACCGACGACGGCGCCCATTCACGAACATGACGCGTGGATCAACCATTTTGTAGGAAACCGAATGATTCAACACACGCGTCTACATATGCCAGGCTGCCCCACAACACTCTGTCCTCCGCCTTCCGCATCCAGTCTGCCCCACCCACCTCTTTAAGGTCGTCGGTCCATCTACTTGGGGTTGTCCCACACTACACTTGCTAATACGCAGTCTCCACACACCACCACAGCAACAAGTATTCTACCGGTTCTCAAAGCAGTGGATATCAAAGATAATGCTTATGACTAACAGCACGGATGCAAAAAAGAATAATTACTGTAGTATGTACCAGTTATTATTTATAAATAACGATGACTTTATTAAATATCTCATCTGCCTAGTTGGTCTAGGGGTTGCAAGCGATACTTCTGAGCATGAGGTCCTGGGTTCAACTCCCAGGTCAAACGAAGTGTTATTTTCATGACACTAAAATTTAACTGGCGAAATATGGGTGTACTATGGTTACAACTCGCCTAACACATCGAGGATTACAGGCGTGATTTTAAGCTATAATACATAAGTATCTATAATCATTTTTTCATCGTCAGGTGTGTTTTATCTTCTACCAGGTTCGCGGGTTATTCGAAAGAGTTACCGTGGCCCTGGCACAGGCAACTGAAGGAACCAGGGTGGGTTTAGGTCAGTAAAAATCTGACACGCCCTCCCGCTCTCCACCCAAAGCGATAATTTAAAGAATAATTTAAGATAATTTCCCACCTCAAAAAAAATGGTGTGTTTTATCCAAGAAATAAAGTTTCCATTTTCGCTCTCGTAAAATTAGCAGACGATTGAATAAAAAAACAGCCCTAAAAAAGTGGCTACCGCTGCGTCTACATCCACAGTATCGACTGGTCTCCATTAAAACTCACCGTCGCCTCGCTTCAGTTATTTATATAATTCAAAGCAGTCTTACAATTTTAAGGAGAGCACTTAATTTCCTCGTCTCGCTTCACCGAGACAAGTACACAAACTGCACAAACATCCTCCACGATGGATTATTTTATGTATTTTCTTCAAAAAACTCGTTATTCGATTAAGTTACGTTTCTGATTGTTAATTTGGTCCTGACTTAATAATCAGTTAAATCAAAACATAGCAAATCATAGCAGTGGTGCCGCGACTTACCAGTTGTAGGTTCTAGGTTCAACCTTTGGGTAATAGTACATTATGATATAAGTGCGGTAAGTTGAAAATTACAGCCGAGGCGATATTGCTAAGAAAGCAGAGGCTGTAATTATCAAAGCGCACGTATGTCATACGACGTTTTATAACATATTTGCGAGGAAATAAATAAAACTCTGACTGAATTTGCATCTTTGCTTGTTTTCCATAAGATTAAATTTTGATACGCTTGTAAGTATCTATCGATCGATTTTTCGGGCAAGAGGCTTAGAGTAGCCTTTTTAGCTGTCTCTGAGACTTCTGGCGGTGTCGAATTAATAAATTCATCATTACTTGACGACATTTTCATAAACAATACAGCGAAAAGAAAAAGCGCGCGGAATAATTTTTACTTGTTCACAAATTAGCGATGCGCGCGCATCAGCTCTTTTTTTTAAGGCAAAGGCACAAAAACAGCCAGTATTACTAATAAAGTAAATTAATATTTTTTTGTTTTTGTTAATGATAAATGGTTGTAATTTATTGTCAAAATTAATTAAATAATTATTAGAATTAAACGTTTATTTTTAATATTTATCTCCTAAAGTTAATTTTTAACCGACTTCAAAAAAGGAGCAGGTCATCAATTCGACGGTATGTTTTTTTTTTGTGTGTTTGTTACGCGATTACTCCGCCAATTGTGGACCGATTTTCAAAATTATTCCATAGGTCCCATAGTCACCAAGTCAGGATCTGATGATTGGACCCTGGAGAAATCGAGGGCAACCCTCAAATTTTGTAGGCACACCTATAGCTATTTGGGTATTTTTTATAGTAACTCGTGCATTTGCTCTCAGAAAGCACCATTTGGTGAAGTGGAACTGATGATGACGACCACAGATGGCCATCGGAACTACTCAATAATAAATATTTCACGGTTTGCGATTCGATTAGGTACTTTAATGTGGTTGCTAAGCACAATGCGTATCGTGAAGTGGGGCTGATGGTGACTTCTCAATCAGCTCCAGTTCTCCTGGTTTTTACAAGGAGAACTCCTCAACAATTAACGTCTCTGCATCGGAAAAACAATATTTTGTAAAAGGTGATGAGCCGTTGACATTAGGCTATTGTAACTTAGATAAGTTACAAACTAGCCCACTAAAAAGTGAAAAATAAAAACTTATTTTACAAAAAATACTACTGACTTCCAAAAAAACACTACAAAGTGAAAAATAACTTAAATTTCGGAAGTCGGTTTCAATAAAAAAAATGCGGTGCCCTTTACGAGCAAATGTGTTATAAATTACTTACAACACATTTGCTCGTAAAGAGTCTCTTATTTCACCAATTTCAATACCTATCGTCATGTGTCATTACGTACTTGTGCGTTATTGTAATGTAAAACGCACGGTTTATCAAGATGCTCCGTCTAAAACGAACGGTACTTTTTTTAATCTTAGTAAAGAGTTTTTATGTCAGAAAAGTGGTCAACATTTTATTAATAAAATTAACTTTGGGAGATAAAATATAAAAAATAAACATTCAATTCTTTAATTTAATTAAAGTTGACAATAAATTACAACCATTTATCTATAACAAAAGCAAAAAAATATTATTTTACTTTATTAGTAATATTGGCTGTTTTTGTGCCTTTGCCTTAAAAAAAAGCGCTGATGCGCGCGCATAGCTAATTTGTGAACAAGTTCAAATTTTTCTAAATGCTTTAAACAAGTGATGAAAGATTTATTCGTTTAAGAAAATCCGAGTTTTATTTATTTCCTCGCAAATATGTTATAAAACGTCGTATGACATACGTGCGCTTTGATAATTACAGCCTCTGCTTTCTTGTAGCCCTCGCCTACGGCTCAGGCTAGCAATATCGCCTCGGCTGTAATTTTCAACTTACCGCACTTATATCATAATGTACTTTAGCAGCACTGCTCTCAAAATGGTAAAGGAAAACATCGTGAAGCATGTCCTAGAACAAAAAAACTAAGACATGTGACATCTAACAACCCGCACTGTGCCCGCGTGGTGGATTATGGCCCACTCCCTCTCACCGAGAGGTGGTCTATCTCCCAACAGTGGGAACATAATATACTGATTATGCTATAATGTAACGTCTTAAAAAAAATATTTGGACATTGAGATCTTCTTGTTTATCGTGGGAAAAAATAAAAACAAAAATGTTAATACACATTTCAACTCCTGCAAAGAAGCTGCAACACTTGAAATGCGGGTGATTTTTTCTCCATAGATTGCTCTCGCATGTTTTCTTTCTGGTTAATGACCATAAAGCAATGATTTTTCGCAAAATAATAAATATTAACTACTTGTATGTCCCTATGTTTTCCTTTTTGATGATACATCATTTTTTTATAAGCACTAGAACCCTCAAAAAAATGCTCAAAATTTCCTATTTAAACCGCTGTCAACAGAGGCCTAGTGTACAAATTTGACAATTATTAATGAAAAAAAAACAATAGGGACACAGTATATATCCATCTCATTCATCTTATGAAATATCTTTTAAATTGGTCCAATATTGGAGGAGGAAATAGGCGAGATCCAAGCCTCAATTTATGACTTTTTACTTAGGCTTTTTCAAAAGTCTCTCCAACCGCATTTCCTCTTAAGACTATGCCGACCGCACATTGGCGCCCTCATCGTTTGTTTGGTTATTCCATACACCTACAACGGATAACAGTGGCCACTATATTCCGTTTTAAGGATTATAATAAAAGTAAACAATGTAAAACTACCGTTTCTAATAATATTAACGTATAATCTTGTGAAGCACAACTTAACGTGCTTATTTTCTGCATTTTCATTCTAAATTGTATGAAATAACCAAACAAACGATGAGGGCGCCACTGTGCGGTTGGCAGAGTCTTAACGCAACAGCCAATATTTCAGTCACTTACACAACCTTACTAGTATAAAAATTATTACAAAAGAATTTGACTGTGCACTTACTGTATCCTATTATCCCTAGATAGATAGATTGTGTGAGGAATGAAATTAAACAGAAGGAAGTGAACGATAGCGTGACGGTTGATTTTATATATTTTATGTGTAGTATATACAAACTGTGTCTTTAATTTTTGTAATTGGTTTTAAACCGTTTTAATTAAAGAAATAAATAAATAAATAAATTGACAGTGAAGAATGGAAGAAGAAACGGCAATATGGGACAATTCAAGAAGCTTGTAGATAAAAATTGAGGCAACATTCTAAATACCTAAGTAAAACCGACTGTGGGCTGACGCTCTCTTTCTAAATACGCACTTAAGAACGAGACAGTGATATATGTTTTCTTTGTCTTATGTATGTATTGAGAAAGAGAGCGACAGCTCACAGTCGGTTTCACTTATATGTTCAGAGTGTTGCCTCCACTTTTATCTTTATACTTCTTGGGACAATTGCAGAAAGCTAATAACTTAGTGTATACTACTGAGCAGAGTGTAACTTTTTCGATAAATATTCCAGCACTTCCTAGCACGGCGCGCTTTGCTGGCGCTATTGATGCAGCTGCTAAGACCCTCAAGTGGCGCAAATACTGTAACCTTATAGGTAACTATAGTTTTGAGCCGTTTGCAGTGGTCTCGTGGTTCGCTCGTTGTACTACAGATGTCAAAGTTACCCTTTTTAAGGCGTTCTGTCAATCGTTTTATACGAGTGGCCTGTGGGTGTCGTACACGCGCCGAGCCTACAACGTCCTGCGTGTTCAATTTAATAATGCTTTTAGGATGCTGTTGGGACTGCCATGGCATTGTAATGCTTCGGGAATGTTCGCAGAGGCTCGCACAGATGGTTTCCATGCCATTATGCGAAAGAAAGCGGCCTCTTTACTACAGCGCCTGCATGGTAGTAACAACGGCATTCTAAAAATGATCGCTGCCAGAGCGGACCGTCCCTTTCAGAGACACTGGGTGGGGATAGTCCTAGGTCTGGATTCATAATTATGTTCTGAAAACTAACAATACTAACCTATTTACATAAGCATTATTGTTACTAACACCAAAATACTAACAAAATTATGAACCTAGTCTGAAATAAAGTTTTATTTATTTATTTCATTTAACAAAATGTTCGCCAACTGGTCGACACTTCACGTGATCGGAGGGTGGATCGTTCTTTGGCCAAAGAATTAGCATTGCCGTTCAGCGTTGCAATGCCGCCAGACTTCTGGGCACGTTTCCGGATGACAGGGATGAGAATACTTCAATGCCTAAGTATCCTTTTGTTTTGTATTTATTAGTATAGTTAATCATTTAATTTGGTACCTAGTGTAAACAGTTAGTTATGTTAAATATTATAAAACTCCTCCTGAAACGAAAATTGAATAAAGATAAACTTATAAAGCACTCACCAAAACTTAAATCTTCCAAGAATGTCACATCACTTCACAAAAATAAGAACAAAAGAACATCAGGAAGACGTTTGTTTTTAGAAATTAATAGATGCAGACTGCAGCATGATGGTAAAGTACCTTAAAAGTTGTTAAACAATATAGCAATCTAGAGGCACGTTTTAAAACAATAAGATAATTAATAATATGTATGGCTGTTTACTTTTACAACAGATTTAAATAAGTGTAGTTATTAGTATTCAAACACAACACACGCTTGTCTTTATTGTAATTTGAACCTTTTGTATATGTCCATAAATGTCACGTTAACGCACGCTCGTGATTTGCAACAATAATTTTTTTGTTCTAAAACTATAATCTTTAAATACCAGTTATGGTGTATATTTTACTTATTTACGAAAAGTACTTTGTTGCAGGAAAATATTGGAAATACCCACACTGTACTCTGCTTATTTTATGATTATTGATATGGTACATAACTACATCCTTTAGTTCAGAGCTATACGACTAATGACAAATGCGTGCACTTACTGGACAGGATTATTCAAACCCATGTATGGCTATCTATACTAATATTATAAAGAGGAAAGATTTGTATGTAAGTATGTTTGTAACGAATTGGCTCAAAAAGTACTGGACCGAATTTAAAAATTCTCTTTCACCATTTGAATGCCACATTATCACTGATTGATATAGGCTTTTTTTTCCACCCGTGCGAAGCCGGGGCGGGCCGCTAGTTTTCTCATAAAACCATTTCAGACACCAATCTACATGATCCTCAAATGATTCGATCAATACTATTTCCTGATTTTGTATGTATACACGTTGACATGAATGAATTTTAAGTATACAACGACATATTTACTTTGTAAAGTATTATTTAATTTCATTTAATAATAACCTCACCGACCGACTTCGGTTACGGTGGCCAATGGCCCCGATTCTGTTGTTCACAAACAAAACTAAATTTAAGTTCGGTGCATCTTTTTCTTTATATTTAATTAAGAAAAGAACAGAAGATAAATTTTAGTTTAGTCCGCATTTACTTCCTACCATACCGTAGTTGATATTCAAGACGCGGTCCATCTGATGTTACTCGTATTGCCATCGCAAGACGAGGGTCGACACCGCGCCAAGATTCGTGTTCAACGTTCAGGGGAGATATCACTTTCAAGTTATTAGCTTTTACAGTTTACTCAGCGTCTGCTTAATGGTGAGGAATGGGATCATTTGTTTAAAGTCTTTCTTTTCCTGTAGGAGGCCCCATGGGTACGCTTGAGATAAGTTGGATAGTATGTTGATTATCTGTGCGTATCCCATAGTTTATTATGTACCCTGTAGTTTATTAAGGCTTATAAGCAAACGGAAACTTGGAAAACAAACGTGCAGTCAGGGACATTAATCGTTAGCAATTTAACGTCCTACGTCAAATTGGCGTATTTTAGCCATTTAATACAATAGGCTAGTTTCCACCATCAATAAATTGAAAATCCATTTAATCCGTCAGTGAGAGTATTGGAAAATAATGGACGCGTATTTTTTGTTTTTGTGAATCAATGAATATTGACAAAGATTTAACGCATCAAAACTCGGGAGTGGTGGCTCGTGACGTCAGAACGCACTAAAAATTATACCAAGGTGTGACGTATTGAGAATTTTAAAAACGTCGTATCTTCGTCAATTTTGGTTTACGTAACAAAAGAAAAAATACGGGTCAAATATTTTTTTGATAATCTAACTGACGGACTAATTAGATTTTTTCAGTTGACAAGCCTATTGTCAAAGGATGACAATAGTTCCTATATACCTACGAGCTATTAAAGTTGGTAATCAATTATTTACCATTAATTTACTTGTGCGTTCTCATACTTACAGTCTACAGACAGCGGGATTGTCCGAAAGGGTTACGTTACCGCTACCCTGGAACACAAAGGGCTAAGGAAGGAACACGGGTGGGTTTTAGTCAGTAAGAGTCTGACACTCCCTTCTGCTCCACCCAGAGCGGGAGGTGTCATTTGATGATTTCCCATCCTCAAAAAAAAAAAAATCTACAGACAGTGCAACAATTCTAGTAGTTAATTAAGATAATTTTGTATGAAACTGACAGAATGCCATAAGAACCAATGCTGCATAGACTAAAGTCAGTAAACTAAAATGAAAGACAGGGAGAATTTCACCAATAATACTGCCTATCGATTCTGTAAAAATCTCACCGTGATAAGAAGGGGAGAGGACTTTGTTAAGCAGCGGACGTCTTCCGGCTGATGGTGATGATGATGAACATGGGTGAAGTGAGTGTGAAGTAAACTATCAATGGAGGCAATCCCTAACATCAGGTGGAATGACAGCTCATTTCAGCTTAGTTTTCACAGTGAGATTTTTACAGAATAGCACTGCTGAACGCCTTCAGCACATGTAAACTGCGTTCAAGAGCTGCCTGTGTCAAACTTGCAATGGAATATTGACACTGACAGCTCATGCACTTGGCTTAGAAGTGCTGATTGCCTTCATTGGTGGAATCGGTTCTAATCGGCATATTATCTTTCTTGACTCATTTGGGAGCGCGCGCGCAGGCGACAGCGACGCGGATGTGAGGGTGGGAGCGAGACAAAACATAAAACACAGAATTTCCCTGTGTAATAAATGCTTTGGGTACAAATCTTTTTAAGAACGCACGGTGATGCCTGCGGATAAATTAAATTTTATGTTATTTAATTTCATATCATTGTTGGTTAAGTAGTTACTTTAATTTATGAGCACTGTTTGTTTTATTTTATTTTATTACCTATTAAGTACGAATCATTTGATCTGACTTGGTTTCCGTACGTCCTTTTCGGGTAACCACTGAAAATCAGCGCTGTGCTGTGGGTCCCCTATAGCACAGCATCATGCTGAGTGGAAGCCTTCTTGTCACAGTCATGACGTGCAGCCGTCGACTACCTCTGCTTTGTGCTCATTTATAAAGATATTTATTGTCTTTATTATATGCTGTCATTAGAATTAATTATCT
Source organism: Globia sparganii (assembly GCA_949316385.1). Classification (NCBI taxonomy): domain Eukaryota; kingdom Metazoa; phylum Arthropoda; class Insecta; order Lepidoptera; family Noctuidae; genus Globia; species Globia sparganii. The sequence continues at coordinate 22,414,247 of OX438654.1, forward strand.
TTTTGTTTGCACGTGTTTCTGTGACAAATAAACCTATTTTTTCTGTCTTTCTTTCTATTTGCATACTGGAATTTTTTTAGATAAAAACCGAATATCCTTGTCATGACGGATTTTTTTTTAACAAATAAAGTTTACATCAATCAACATAGCTTATCACAGTCCACTGCTGGGCATAGGCTTCCCCCAGGCTAAGCGACAACACGCTGTTCTCGCCTTCCGCATCCAGTATATCCCAGCCACTTTCATAAGGTCGTCGGCCCATCTATCTAGGGGCTACTCCACTACGCTTGCCACCTCCATTATTATTTTATGAGCCAAGTAAATCATTTCTATAAAATTGTCAAATAAATTCCTACTAAAAGAACACTTTTTAACGCATTAATATAAAATTCGCCACCTTCTAAAAACACAATGACACTTAAAGGATGTTCCCGACAATGTGGGTCAGATATAGTAATATTATGCGCAGCCTCTCAAAGGGAATATGTTGAGTTTTCACTTTAATGTCAGTAAAAAGATAAGTATCATTATCGTAGTTTTATGTAGGTGTTCAGAAGTTCTTTTTTATATCCTACTAGCTTCTGCCCGAAATTTCTTGTTCCCCAACCTACCCCGTCGCATCGCATCACTTGGCCGCGCTATTACTTTGTTTTCGCATAGCGGTATTTCTGAATTGTTTTCTTTTTACTCGGCTCTTCAGGGTCCTAGTGTGATGTTTAATAGAGCCTATAGCCTTCCTCAAGAATTGGGCTATCAAATGCATAAATTATTTTTCAAATCCTACTTGTGGTTCCGGAGATAGGCACATTCAAACAAACAAACGAGCTTTTATTAGGATAACTAAAATAGATAATGTTCCCACTGTGTACTGCTGGAACAGACTTGCTCATTTCGCGAAAGAGTGGGCTGTAATACACCACGATTGGTAGATATATGTCCTAGAATTTTTGATTCTAGGGCATGCTGGTTTATTATCGATCGGTTCGAACCTTCGATCTACAACTCGTAAGTCGCGGCTGTTACCACTGGTCTAACACTGTTCTAGTATAGCTTAAAATAATAGCCTCACCGACCGATTTCGGTCACGGTGGCCAATCTCAACGGAGATTAGCCGGGTACGCAGGAGATATTAGGCCGCTGCCTGGAATTATATGGGCAGCGGGGCGGCAGCGGGTCGGCAGCGGGGCGGCAGCGGCGGCGGCGCGGGAGCGGCAGGATCTTATGCGTACATTTAAATAGACCGGTTCTCGAAAACAGCGGCGCGGGAGCGGGCAACGAGCGGTGCACTCAAGGCAATCGGCGACCGCCCACGCCGCCGTCGCTGCCGCCCCGCTGGTCGCAAAATTCGAGGCAGCGGCCTTATAGTGCACAAGTGTGCGCGCACACAGGTGCTCTCTCTGTTCCGTTACTCTCATAGTCCGATGGGACGGCAATCTGAAATCACCGGAGAGAGATCAGGCGCAGGACCAACGGTTTTACGTGCTTTCCGAGGCACGGGGGTATTAAACCGCCAACTTCCAAACTCCGGACCGAGGGTGGGAGGGGAACTCCCCTTGGGGGGCCTTGAGCTTAAAAGTGTCATATTATACCACCACCACTATGACCATCCATCGCATGTTTATATCCATGGTTATATTATACCAGTACTTATATGTAACATTTATGTTATTTTTTTTTCCAAACTCAAACTTAAAAAAGTCAAACTCAAAACATTTATTTCAATTAAACCATTTCCAGGCACTTTTGAATTGTCAAAATTAACTAGTCGGTCAGTTAGTCAAAAAGTTGAAGCTAGTTGCCCATTCCAAAACGTAGATCTCTTGGAGAAGAACGGGCAAGAAACTTCAAGGACACTCTTTTAAATCAAGATATTACAAAATCCGGGGTACATTATCCTTGTTGCTTCTATATATGAGAACAATGTTATGAAGAAACAATACAAAATAGGTATAAGATTAAAAATAAGCCCTGGTAGTTAAGAGATGACCAGTCTCAACCGACGGCGTCCGTTCACAAACATGACGCATGGATCAGCACCATCCAGCTCAACCATTTTGTAGGGAAACGAATGATCCAACACACGCGCCACCATCAGTGAGACATTTAAGTGAGCATGACACATTCTCAACTGCCATGCTCTTTCAAGTCAATATAAAAAAAATATAATAAACGGATCCATATAATAGACTCGTAAGATATATACTATAGTACACCGTAGGCGCAGGCTTGCGGACGGCGAGCAATGGGCAGCTCGCCGTCCGGTAAGGACCAGGACCAGGCCGGTCGACGGCGCGTCGTTCTCCACGCGCGCCTCAAAGAGATGTCAGCACTAAGTCTAGGCCGATGCCTGCCAGGGTCACGGGTTGCAGGCAACTGAAGGAACACGGGTGGGTTTTTAGTCAGTAAAAGTCTGACACGCCCTCCCGCTCCGCCCAGAGCGGGAGAAGTTATTTGATAATTTCCCACCCTCAAAAAAAAAAGAAGCTTTATACTAGTACCTACTTAAAATAGTTTATTTTCACCTAATATACAATGGCAATTGATTGAGTTTCAAAAAACATTCCTGTGTTTATTCTAACAGGATATTAATGAGGTATTTTCGCACGTCTTCATTTTAATTCAATTTACTTTTATAACCCTCAATTCAAAGATATTATACTTTCACATTTAAAATTTAGTAATCCATCCTCCAGACGATTGATATTCATGCTAACTCAGCCGCCATTCTACTTGCAGTCGGAGCACGGTCCGCTCATGGTGGACCGGTACTCAAATATTAAGGAGCGAGCCAACGAGCTGTGGTTAGTGCTTTGATGCGGTTTTATTATGAATAAGGTGAACTTTTGAAGACGAATTACAAAAAAACGTAAGAAAACGAGATCATTCAAGTGTCGTACTTGCTGTGCTGCTGTCACTACATAACGCTGGCAGAATAGTCGACATCGGCTCAGTCGCCAAAAAGGAAAAAAAAAAGTGTCGAACATTTTTATACCCAATAGAGAAAGTGCCGGCCAGAAAAAAAAAGTACTATTTTTATTATTTTCTCGTCTACCTCATGTTGTGGGGTATCGTTAGTTAAGTCTTTGAAAGATATTGCGGGTTTGTGAAAACCACTTTTTGATTTAGGGATCCGTTTGTGAAATATTAAGCTTTAAAATGCAAATTTAAAGTTTGTGAAATATTAAACTTTAAAATGCAAATTTAAAGTCAAGTGTAAAATATGATTTTTGGTATTTTCAATCTCAAATAGCAGCCGCGGGGTTAATTTTCAAGAGATAATTTCCCATAAGCAAACAGTTTTTTTTTCTGGACGGCACTTTAAGTTTTAGATACGAAATGAATGATATCCATTGAATTTCGCGGGCTATCATAGCGCGTCCCAATTAACAGGCATTTTTAGCTGCTATGCACCACCTTTAGAACAAGGCGAGTAGCTTAAATACAGCTTAAAACTCTAGTTTAAATTGTATAACCATTTTTTTCTAGTTCCAACTGTTAATAGCTATAGGTAACAGTGTAGTGTAACTCACCTGTATTCAGGGCCCCAATTCTGTATCATCCCCGCGAAATCTTACCACGTGCAAACCATGTTAATATCGTATCTTGTTAACGGCAAGGAATCAAAATGTCAACCGTACTGACAATTATGTATTTTGACAGTTCAAAACACGCCATTGTGGCATAGCCAATACGTTATACTGAAATCAGACTGTGAACGTTCTTTAAATTACGAGAATTGCCCCGCTGATGTCGTGACTAAGGAAATGACGTGGTTTCGAAGTAAGGAATCGTTAAGTGGTCCTAGTGAACCTGATAAAATATGATGAGATGAGATGAATAATGTCACATTTGATGGTACAGAGCACATCAAGCTACCCCAATCTGTCAAATTTTCCCAATTGAATATGAACTTTATTCCCTTGCAGTAAAGTTGAAAATCTGTCAAAGAAATTTGACAGATTGAGGTAGCTTGATGTGTTGGACTGTGTACATTTAGGCAACGTGGATCAATTTACCAATACGACTGGACAAAGACCTCTCCCAAGCTTAGGTTGTTTGGTGCATAAATTAATTAATGAAAACTGAAGCGATCGCATAGCGCACCGGTATTTTCATGAAAAAATTAAGCAGATGAATCTTTTACTAAGTCCCAGTACGCACAATGACATATCAAGCTATACATCTAGGGCCTGCGGGCGGAGAGTAATGGGTAACGCTCCGTCCGATCAGGACCAGGCCCGTGCCGGACGGCGCGTACGTGTTCCACGCGCGCCTCAAAGAGATGTCAGCAACAAGGAAGGGGCCCGAAAGGGCCGAAGCCTGCCGGGGCAGCGGGATTGTCCGAAAGGGTTACCGCTACCCCGGAACACAAAGGGCTAAGGAAGGAACACGGGTGGGTTTTAGTCAGTAAGAGTCTGACACTCCCTTCTGCTCCACCCAGAGCGGGAGGGGTCATTGGATGATTTCCCATCCACAAAAAAAAAAAAAAGCTATACATCTAGTGTGAGCTGACTTTTCAATGTACGAAAAGCCCAGCTAATACTTTTCGTACATTGAGGAGTCAGCTTACACTAGAAATGTATAGCTTGAAATTTTTTCGTGCGTCCTTGGTCTATCCGATAGAATCGGACACATCCTGAAATAGCCAGAATTTTTCGCCTTATCAGTCGGTTAGTTACCCCATAAATTGTAGATCGAGATAAGGATGTTCTTTATTAAGGTACATCGATCTACAAATTATTAGGGTACACTTATTTTATTAAACTCAGTTCGTTAGTTAATCACTGTTTGCTTTTGAAGATTCTCCATGTAATATCGGCATAGAGCTTTGGGCAAGTTTTTACTTTAGCATAGTCACACTGTTCTTATGAATTTTTGGAATGCAGAATTGGCTGTATCCCACAGTATTCTAAATTATGTTCCACTTTTGTTTTACAAGATGTTTTACGTGTTCGGTGAATGTTTACTCTGAAACTTTCGGCAACATATAGTTTTAAAATATTGAGCAACAAAATACAACTAGTACAAGAGCCAGGGCTACACTGATGTTTGTGTTTTTGAAGTGATAATAAAAAAAAAAAAAAAAAATTGACGAGTTAAAGTGTCTTAAAAGATCTACTTACAGAAATAAACATTTTATTTCATTCACACAACAACAATAACTGCAACAACAACAACAAATCAACAACAACACAACCACAACAACAACAACAAGATGAATCAACATCAAACACTAAACTGAGACCTCTTTAAAAGAGTTGATGGGCTCCATCATCTCGGTTTATCAATAGTATCGTCTAAGCTCCCACTTATCTCCCGAATTAAAATACCAATGAACCCCTAATATAAACAGATTGAAGGAGATTAGAGGATTTTAACTAGAAAACGAAATTGCACTTAAATACTGTTTGTGTTACTTATTTTGTAGGCTTTAATTTTCACCCATTCGAAAACTATTTTGACTAGCACTATAGTGAAATTACAGATCAACAACAAATCACGTTATTGTGGCCCGCAAAACACATAATTTCGTGTGTCTTTTACATAATGCGACACTGTTTTACATAGTATGTCGACTGAAATTCCTTACGCGGCAATTATGACATTATAAATACTAAATTATAATCATTTAAACATCAATAAAACTCTCAAAATTATATTTGCTGCAAATGGTTATTATTCACGAAATAGTCTCATTTGGAGCAATAATCAATTAACAACGCTACAACTTGCAAAAAAAAAATGTCAGAAAAACTTTGACCGTTCCTTCTTAATCAAGTCTGGCAAATGACTGGTAAAGTTATTAAGTTTTAATGATATCCAGTACAGTACCTTAATTTGGCTCTGTTACTTAAAATATTAGAAATGTCTGCTTACCTTTTGATTCGCCAGTACCTAAAGGATTGTGGAAGAGTGATTGTTGACCAGCCCGTGTCACTTTTATCCAAACTCTTCGGGTTTCTAGTAACTTCGTAATAAAACCAGATGGTGCCCCCATGCTGCGACATTCGTCGATGTCATGTCATCATCCTATGATGACACGACATCGACGTACAAACTGAAATCATGAGAGCTGAATTCATGGTTGAAAATTTTGTATATTACTACGAATCATTTCTAGCATACAAATTTTTCGTCGGTCAAAAAAAATCTGAACAGAGGAGAGCAGTGGTAGCCCAGTGCTAACGACTGTGACTTACGAGATATAAGTCGTAGGTTCGAACCCTGACAAGCGCTTTACTTTGTGTAAATTACTTTCACCACTGCTCTCAAAACGGTGAAGGAAACATAGTGAGGGAGCCGGCATGTCCTAGAACCAAAAACTCGAAGACATGTGACATCTACCAACCCGCACTGGACCCGCGTCATGGATTACAGCCCACTCCCTCTCACAGAAAGGAGGCCTGTGTCCCAGCACTGGGAACATTATAGGCTGGTTATGCATAAATAAAATCAGCAACTACGCGGTAAAAATGCATGGCAGAGTTAATTTTGTTTTTAATAACCGACGAAAAATTTCAAGGCAAGAGAATAATAATCAAAATCATGTACTGTAAATAGATTCTGTAAAAGTAAATTGTTATATTCATCTGCCCCTGTATGCAAACTTACACAGGGGCAAATGAATAAGAAGAAGATCTATCGCGGTAATGTGAATCTAAGTGTAGTGGCTTCGCAGAGACGGTCTTTCGCAGTAACGTGCATGGCAATTTTGTAGCGTCGTATTAGCATTTATCGATATTTTGTGCGTCGAAATTCCGTATTCTACTCTTGTAAAGTTATTAACAGTTTGACTGATGCTTTATTGCAGTTAAAACTACTTTTGACGAAGAGCGTCAGTCAAAAGTACTTTTAACCGCAAATTTGCAGTCAAAAGTGCTAATAACCAATAATTTTCAGTCAAAACCACTTTTGACCAACCTGTTCAGTCAAAAGTACTTTTGACTGATTTTGCTAGTCAATAGTACTTTTGACTGGTTAAGAGTTTTGACTGCAACATATAGAAAGAAACAAAAATTACACTTAGTTTTGAATTTTTTTAAACTAGAAGTTTAATAACGCAATTGTTATACGTATCTATTGTATGGTGAAATCAGCTTTAAAGTGGTGAAACATGAAAAGCATTATATTTAATATAAGTCCTCCCACCTGGACATGAGTTACCTTTACCTTGGGTAACCTGGAAGTCTTTAAACAGACTCCGGACCAAGGTTGGCAGAAGCAAGGAAAACCTGTTCAGGTGGAGATTCATAGACGACTCCGCCTTGGAGTGTAAATGTGGTGCTGTTCCACAAACGATGGGACATTTAGTATCGTGTCCTGCGTGTCCTGTCAGCTGCACGTTACAGGAACTGGTGGACGCTGGTGATGGCGCCAAACAGGTAGCCGAATTCTGGGCCGAGTCCCATTAAATATGATATAAGGTTGCCTGCGGTGGTGCCCACTATCCGGAAGTATTTAATTAACACTTGTGACTGCAACGTGCACTGCAGAATATTAATTTTAGTAATATTATTTGTGTAATATTAATTTTAGCTAGCTCTTGCCCGCGGTTTTATTCGCATTCTAGGAAAAATACATCATGCAAGAAATAGTGATTGAAATATCCAACGAGTTTCTATTACCATTTGTAAGACACGTTCTATCAGTGTCCTTCAAAAATTTAATAAATTGATATGTCTTAGGAATCTGTTACTTCACCTTTAATAAATAGATATTAATAAATTCACTAATAATATACTTTATATTTTAATTTAGTTCACTTTCATATACAGGCTGTCCGGTAATTAATGGATAATCTTTTTAGGGGTCATTGTACGGTAGGCGCAAGCCCCACCACGACGTCAACGTAGAGATTCAGCGTTGGTTTTATTATTATTTTTTCTAAATTCATCGTCGTCAGAACCAACAGCTTTCCATCCAGATATTTAATATTTTTCATCTTTGAATGACCGAAAATGAAATATATTTTTATAAGAATATATCAAACCACCTGCGGTCGTAAGTACCCGTAAATATTTAATTAATACCTGTGACTGCATAAAACTCGCCATTACGCAAGAACGTCATCTTATCGGCAAGTGAAATTAAGTCATCGTACCTCAAAATCAGTTCATTACTCGTAAAATAGTTTGTCCATATTTTTTATAATCTGTCTTAAAAAAAAAAACATTCAAGGTTTATGCGTAGTATGGATTGAAGACGTAATTTCTAATTTAATTATAATGTTTTTAGAAACTTGAAACTTGATTTAAAAAGCTTTTCCTTAATTAAATCAAACCGTTAAGTGATTTGTTTTACCAATAATTTCAAAGCCTAATGTATCAAAACATGAAAACTATAGTTTCGATTGATTGAACATGATATAATCTTTCCTAATACCTCATAATAAATTAATAAATCATGCATTGTATAGCCGATTTGTCCATTAAAATCTCGTCCGTGCCGTTTAAACGGACAATCAACGTTGCCTGTTGCGTCGTAGCACCGTAGCACCGTAGCACCGCTACGATTCGTAGCCAGTTATCTTGCGCGCCTCAGCCTTTCCGCTCGCGTATCGCTGCGCGTCGTTCACTCAACTAACCCACTTTATATTCGTCAGTTTCAACAGTGAATAATTTTCAAACTTCGCATTCCATTTTAAATGGATAGACAGTTTCTGTTTTTCTATTCAGTGGCCAGTGTTTAATTATGAATGTTTTTGGAGTTAGTTCTTATCGGTAAGTTCGATTTTTAAATATTGAAAGTAGATTTGTTTAGGTGAGGTATAGATAAACGAGTCTGGTTTTTAATATGGAGAGTGTTTTTGGATTATCAATCCATAAACTAAAATAATTTTTGTAAAAATATACTTCATACATATTTTCAGTCTTGCTATAATCTGAAGACATGAAAAAGTCGTTAGGGATACGTAGCTAAAGTTCTAAGTTGAAGTTTTACGTAGTTATGCTCTGAAACTGTTATGAAATGGGTTTTTTAGTCTCTTGGGTGTAAATATCTGAAAGTTTCAGTGAAAAGTACAATTCTCAGATACTCACTAATTCTAAAGTTTCATAACTTTTTATTACATAGTTTTTGCGACATAATATTAACATAATTTGATATTTTATTCTTTTTTTTTGTTTAATATATTAGTTTTAAGTTACGTTATTATAATTATAAGTCTAACAATAAAGTACCCTTATTATCTTTGTGTAAAACTAAAGTTTTAAGGATGACATTAATAATTTACTTTATGTTAAAGAAAGATTGAAACGAATAATTTACAAAAATATACCAACCCACTCGTAATTACAGTTAACATCTTAGCATATATCAATAAAAAATCAATTTCACTACAAAATTTCCTCCTCAAGTAATTACAAAACCCCAATTTCTAATTTAATAAAACAAAAGACAAAATTGAAATATTCAAATCACGAAAAACGATCGATTTTCAAGCACGTACTAATAATAACAATACTAATACTAATCACATCGTTAATTCGCACGAAAAAATAGCATGCGTACTCATTCGCAAAGAGGCTGCTTCAAGTCATGCCTTTGTGTTTCTCTTTGAGCACGAAATGAGTTTTTTTTATTGTACATTTTAATTAATAACAGCCAACTGCAAAGGAAACCTGTGTCGAACAAAACCAGTCCTTTCAAGAACACTGGTTTTGGAACATTAGATTGTGAACATTGCATAAATTCACGCTTGTATCGTCTATAGATATAGGCAGAGCTGTTACAAATCAGGGGGCCAAGTCAACTAATTTACAAACGTTTCAATGGCTCTCCATGACGAGTATTGACAGGTTTACCATGAAAAATCTGGCTCATACTGGTGAGACCATTGCCATGTTTCAGACTTAGGCTCCAGGTTGTACCTACTATAACACGGGAGGTGCACCTCTTTCTTATTTTTTTTTTGTTGTGGAGGAATGCTCATGCATTCTGCACTACTACGGGGAGATAGTGCAGTTATGAGGGACTCTAACCCATTAAAACTCCATGGCGTCCTCCTCTGCCAATTACGGCGGGTACACGGGCACGCTTTAGCACTCATCCGTGAACTCGCCGCGGCTGTCCGTTACCGTACCCTCCTCTGGGGAGTACTCCCCATCACCGGCGCACCAGAACACGTAGCACGCCGTGACCACCCTAGGGACCAAACCAGCACTTGGGCGCCAGACGACCTCGTGTCTGGGCACCTTTGGTCCCCTTGCGACGGGTTGGGTGGAGATGCACCCCTTGCATACCCCTTCGTTCTATCTCTATTTTATTAGTTATGTATTCTCATGTAATGGGGCGAGTCTATTGCCTCCCACATTTAACCCGTCTGTTTTCAGTTCAAGAGTGAACAGTCATCTTTTGGGCACACTCGTTCCATCATAGACCTCACCCATCGATTTCCATCTGGCGTGATCGAGGTCAAGAGCAGACCCAGAGTACATAAAATCTCCAAGATCGACCAATCGTCAAAAACTAATTCGATATTTTGGAATGAACTCTAGTCCTGACTGATTAACTTTTTTGGACGGGCGAAACACATCGGGAGTAATGACAGCTGTCAAATCGTGTTGTCATTCATTCTTAGTTCGGGTCTCAAATTAATCTTATATCCGAAGGTGATACGAAGTAGAAAACGCCCGTTCTTTCCGCCGAAAATATGGATTTCGTACTAAGAGAGTAGATCGCTATCAGTCGAGCTTGCATTCACGCAGTCAACGAAGAAACCAAATAAATATATGTTTTGTGAATAAGTCTTTGAATAACATTTTGATATTCATGGCTGACTCTAGTCGACTTACGGCTAAGCTTTCCATTTCCACTTGAGAATAATATTCATCTTTTAGGGTTGCGTTGATAGAATATCTAAACGATATATTGTACAGACGCTAGCACATGTGCTACTACAATCTGTCAATTTCTTTAATAGATTAATAGATTAACTTTATCGCTGAAGCATAAGGTTCAAAGTTGATTGGGAAAATTTGACAGTTTCGGATAGCTTGATGTGCTGGCGTCTGTACTGGATACCTCTCTTCTATATCAATTAGTGAATGAGGATGAGTTTTGATTACTTTGGCTTTCCGGTGAATTGACAATAGATTTATGATAATCGTATACCTAGACTAGGTATTACCAGATTTTGTGTGTACTTTGTGTATATTATTTCATCAGTATCACCACCGCTCTTAAAACGGTGAAGGACAACATCGTGAGGAAACCGGGCCATCCTAGAATCAACAATTCGAAGACTTGTAACATCTATAATATACCAACAGGCAATGAGCCCGCGTGTTAGGTTAGGCCCACCCACTCCCACTTCTTCTCCTTCTCGAAGAGAAGGGGCCTGTCTCAGTAGTGGGAACGTTATAGGCTGGTTATACCAGACTGATTATTACCACATGGTCGACATTGAAAGAAAGAAAGAAAGAAAGAAAAAGACACATTGAAACCCTTTTTAAAGGTATTTTTCATCTAGTGTCATGATGTCTATAGGGATAGAGCCCTTCATCCTTTTTTTATGTCAATGTCAATTAATGTGTGTTGTCTTTGGCCCCTGGCCCTAACATAAAGCAATGGACAAAATTGTCAACATTTATATGCTTGAGTACGAGGCTTTTGATTACGTTGTATGTGTATATGTCACGGCTAATAGCCGAAGTGCGGCTTCACCTAGTTTTAGCCTGCCGAAGTGAGGCTACACCTAGATTTAGCCGGGTACAACTAGGTGCAGCCGGCCGCATGCGGTTCGTGTGTACTTCGGGTAATGGCAACCAATGTTGGTTGCATGGGTGCGGTCGCTCGATAGGCGACGTAGAATGCAAGAGCGAGCGAAGGGCACCCCGATGTTAGGTTTGGTTAGGTTACTGTAAACCCTATACACAGAAATAGGAGCCCCGCTTTGCGGGGCGCCGTCGAAGGAGGATGCACCTAGTTGTACCTGGCTAAAACTAGGTGTTGCCGGACTTCGGCTATTAGCCGTAACATATATTTTATTTTTTATTTGTATTGTGCGTTTTGTTTGTGCAGAATAAATATTTTTCTTTCTCAAATTTCCTTGTTTTTCTTTTCTTCTGCGACAAGAATACGTCTCTTCCTCTTGTTCACTGTTGTCCCAGTTGTGGGCATCGGCTTCCCTCTTTCCCTTCCATTGATCACGATCGCTACCTTTTTCTACAGTTTTAATAACTGCTTCAGTTTGAAAAAAAGCAACAATTTAATCAAGCTGCAAAATATTTTTATTATTATTAGCCTGTGATGTCCAACTATAGGGCAAAGGTCTCCCTACTCTTTCAACTTCTCTCTGCTCAAAGCTGCCAAGGACCAGTTCTTGTTGAAGGAGTCCAGCTCATCCCGCCATCTCCGTGTGGGCCTGCCACGATGTCGCTTGCCATTAAGAGGGACCCATTGGGTCGAAAGTTTGGCTCATTGTTCGGCTGACATGCGGCAGATGTGTCCAGCTCAGTTCCATTTTAGCGTAGCAGCTTTGCAAGTGACATCAGTTATCTTTGTGATGGAACGAATGGTCGTATTCTTTAATCTGCAAAAGTATAATTATTATTAAGAGTTTGGTAGCTTATAGATATATTATGTAAATACTATTTTGTTTGAGTATTAATAAGTTGATTACTAAGTGAATATTAACGTTATGCAAAAAAAAAGCGCTGCAAAATGCATATGAAGAAATATATACTCCGAAACTAAATAATAATGAAATATATACTCTTAATTAACACCTGTATAAAACTGTACGGAGAACTGAGAACTCACTTTGAAGTCACCGGCACACAATAGACTTAACACATTCACTTCAATATCTGGATATGAGTTTGAGAACACTTGAATAAGCTTATGTTCTCAAAGACGAGCTTTAAGTCATTATATACGGGACAATAAGTTAGCTGCTGGGTGTTGGCGCTTCATCGAAAGGTGGGTAACATTTCGATAAACTCTTATGGCTTGGATAAAGGTTTCTTGAAATGCTATAGTAAACTCTACCGTAACATATGGGCTTCAATGTTTTTTTAGTGAGTTCGATTTGAATAATTTAATATCATACGAAAGCTAGATCTAGCTGGCTTGGTTTTTTTTTCTAAGTGTTCTATAGGTACAGTTCTGCCTTAAGAGGTTACTGGATTGATTTTATATCTCTGTGTGTGTCGAAAACTTATTTTTATCAGAATAGCATAATCAAACTATTATACATTCTCATTGCTGCGACCACAGGACTAAATCTGTCCAGTGCAGGTTGGTTGATGTTACATAATTATCTTTTATTTTTTTGGTTATAGGACATACCGGTTTCCTCACAATATTTTCCTTTAACGTTTTGAAAGCCGATGCCTCTATGAAACGTTTTTTATCAGAATGACACTATGCTATGTTTAAAAAAAACTTTTAGCCATATCAAAATCATCAGCTCATTACAAGATATAGGAAATCAAACCAATTAATTATGGCTCTAACTCAATGAACGGAAGATTAAACCTATAGGTGACGGTTTAAACTCTTAATTTCTTCAGTTACTGTGTATTAATATCTAGGTACTTCAATTTATTTATTTAGATTTACCAACATTCGTATACACTAGAGAAATTACAGGAAATAACATAAAGTACAGAACTAAATGTAACAAACAATTATAGGTAAATACAGCATTTTCTTATTATTACCTAATAAGTGAAAAATCTTAAAGTAGAGTAGTTACACAATATTTTTATAGAACATAACAAATTCAATTTTTGCGGGCTATACTCGGAGTTTCTTTGAAGAATAAAATAAGAAATTAATTATCCGGAAAGAACCGGAGCTACCGACATAGCTTGCAGAGTAAGTAAACTGAAGTGACAGCGGGCTGGCCATGTTTGTCGTTGGGCCGATGGCCGGTGGGGCAGATGAGTCCTGGAGTGGAGACCGCGTATCGGCAAGTGTAGTGTGGGACGCCCCAGCTAGCTGGGCTGACGACTTTAAGAGAGTGGCTGGGACAGACTGGATGCCGAAGGCAGAGGACAGGGTGTTGTGGCGCAGCCTGGGAGACGCCTATGTCCAGCAGTGGATTGTGATAGGCTGAGTTGAGTGACTGATTGACTTAATTTTTTTTTAATGTTCTAAGTATACCTTTATTCACCCCTTTCATGACACACCATTTCTATGCACTTTAAAACAACGAATCAATATATAAAGTGTGTACAATTGCTTGGCTGACATAATGCACTGTGTTGACGCATTATATGCAAACGGTACCAAAGCAAATATGAATATACTATTCATTCCGTAGCAGTTATGAAATAATGTTAATGTTACCAATACCTTACAAGTTGCGTTGACTTAGAAGTTTGATATTTTCACTGCTTCAGGGGATTGCAGCCCTGAGTATTTGATAATAATTTCAACTTGATAACCCCACGCGTTCCTCAGAAAACGGATCTTGACAGACGGACAACGAAGTGATCTTACAAAGGTTCCATTTTTCCTTTTGAGGTACGGAACCCTAAAACTGATGATGATGATGTCTTTAAAAAATGTATTATGTGATTGTATTAGTGTATTCAAGTGTTGGTGAACCTAATAAAATAAATAAATAAGACAAGGTCTAAAAGCCCCGATTCTTTGTCACTGCATTTTTTTAGATATAAACGCTGATTTGTAAGAAATGTGTAACTTTTGGATACGTCCCACAATTACGACGTTGAATAGATAGGTCGTAGGTAGAAGTATTATTGAAGATATCTTAATTTATTATTTTTAAATTGATGATGTATTTTATGAAATTCAAATGTAGGTAGGTCATTTATTTTTGTGTATAATGCCTACTGTAACTGTGTAATTTTGTTTGTAAATTCAGATATAAGTTACTTGTTTTGTTTGACTATGACTATGATACATAATAATAATAATAATAAATCTTTATTAATTCCACACAAAATACAGTTAAATCAAAATTAATACAACAAATAAAATTTGCATCCTGAATTTGAATAACTTACCTAAAATTATTGAATTAATTAATTATATATCATTATTTTTAATCGAAATCAACCAATTAATTTATTAGAACACTATGATACATACACACCACAAATAAAGATCTTTATCACCTATTTCTCATCCTCATCTTTCTCCTGTATTTATCCCAATATAATTGTGGTCGATGCAACATGTGTTTTCTTCCATAATTCTCTAAATGGTCGTCATCTCGATAGTCTTTCTAACTATAATATTATTCTCATAGTCCATCCATCGTCTAATTCGTCTTCCCCTACCCTCGTAGCCATCAAAATTCAAACTCAAATCTTTCCCCACAACAATTTTATCATTCACCTACTTTTAAAGCTACTAAATAATAATTTTGCCACTTTTTCATAATATTTAATCAAAAATTTTATTATGCTGCCTCTTCACGAAAAAGTAATTTATCCGACTGTATCTCTAGCCAGGTTCTTACATCTCGCAGTCTGTTTGACATGGAAAAGATGTCTGGATTCAAATGATGAATAGCATTCGGTGCAGACAGCCTAATGGAAATGGAATGTACGTACCTACTCGTACTACTGTTATAGTACGTATCTACAGTTTGTTTATCTCAGGAGATTGTGTGGCTTTTAACATACAAGTTTTCTTTAACATAATCCATATTATAAATGCGAAAGTTTGTGATGATGGATGGATTTTTTTTTTTTTTTTGTGGATGGGAAATCATCCAATGACCCCTCCCGCTCTGGGTGGAGCAGAAGGGAGTGTCAGACTCTTACTGACTAAAACCCACCCGTGTTCCTTCCTTAGCCCTTTGTGTTCCGGGGTAGCGGTAACCCTTTCGGACAATCCCGCTGCCCCGGCAGGCTTCGGCCCTTTCGGGCCCCTTCCTTGCTGCTGACATCTCTTTGAGGCGCGCGTGGAACACGTACGCGCCGTCCGGCACGGGCCTGGTCCTGATCGGACGGAGAGTTACCCATTACTCTCCGCCCGCAGGCCCGCGCCTACGGTGGCCGGGAGTCGTCTCGCGGCTCCCGACGCCCGGGGCGTCTCCCGCGGCGGCTGGGACGTGAGGCCCTCTCCCTCAGCCGTCCCGCCACCTCCTTCGCTAGCATGACTGCTTCGCAGAAGGAGGTGACTGCCTCCCACTCCCTCTCGCCCCGGACCATGGCTTGAACCAGGGCCGGGCGCGAGAGGTCGCCGCCGCTGCCGATCGCCTCTGCGAGAACACGGCGGTGCTCCGCCCAATTGGGGCATACCGCCACCGTATGCTCCACCGTGTCCTCCGGGCGACCCTTGCAGTGGTGACACCCGGGCGTTTCCTCCCGCCCGATGATGTGCAAGTACCTCCCGAAACACCCGTGTCCGGTGAGGACCTGCGTCAGGCGGTAGGTGAGGGCGCCGTGGCGCCTCTCTAGCCACTCCTCAAAGAGGGGTCTTACCGCCGCTATCGCGGCGTGCCCTGCGCTGGGTTGCGACAGTCGCTCTTTCCATGCCGCCATGAGATCGCGCCGGAGGTCGGTCCGCTCCGCTGCGATTTGCCGCGGAAGCGGAGTTTCCCCCCGGCGTAGTGCCTCCGCGCGCCACTCGTACAGGCGCGCCAGGACTATCGCCTCCAGATCCCACGGCGGCAGTCCGGCAAGGAGGCTTGCCGCCTCGCCCGAGATCGTGCGGTATCCCCGGATCAGCCTTACGGCTACCACCTTCTGGGGCGCGTTCAAATAGTGGGCAGCTCGCCGCCGCAGTGAACGCGCCCACACCGGGGCCCCGTACAGGGCCATGGACCGCACGACCCCCGCGTAAAGCCTCCGGCAGGAGGCGTTTGGCCCCCTCAGGTTGGGCAAGAGCCGCTTGAAGGCGGCCCCGGCCCGTTCCAGCTTGGGAGCCAAACGTCGGAAGTGCTCGACGAAGTTCCACCGGCTGTCGAGGACGAGACCCAGGTACCTCATCGTTGTCTCGACGCCGATGTGAACCCCTCCTGCCGTTATTTGGGATCCCGAAGGCGGCCCGTTCCGAGGCCCATGAAAAGACATGGCCTCGGACTTGTGCAAAGCCACCTCGAGACCCAACTGCCGGATCCTCTCCACGACTATCGCAACCCCGCGTGTCATCGCGTCGGCCGCCGCCTGATGCGACCTCCCCTGCGCCAGGACTAGCATGTCGTCAGCGTAGCAAACCACGCTGACTCCATCAGGGAGATCGGCCCGCAGCACCCAGTCGTAACCGATTCCCACAGGAGCGGCCCCAGAACCGATCCCTGCGGGACACCGCACGACATCTCTCGCCGGTTCCATTCCCCGTTGCGACCGGGGTAGATGACGGCTCTGTCCGTCAGATACGCCCCGACTACTCGACGGAGGTAGGTCGGCACCCGGTGATACCGGAGCGCCTCCCCAATGCAACTCCAGGGCAGGGTGTTAAAAGCGTTGGCGATGTCGAGTGACACCGCCATGACCACCCCACCCCGGGACACCGCGTCCCCCGTCGTGAGGGCCCTCACGCGCATGATGGCATCCACCGTCGAGCGCCCCTTGCGGAAGCCGAACTGGCTGTCCGCAAGATCCGGCCCCGTCCTCACCAGGTGCCCGACGAGGCGGCCCGCAATCACTCTCTCAAAGAGCTTGCCGACCTCGTCGAGCAGCACGATGGGCCGGAATGCGGACGGAGAGTCCGCAGGGCGCCCTGGCTTCTGTATGAGGACCAGCTTCCCCGTCTTCCAGCGGAGTGGAAACTGGCCCCTCTCCATGCATGCGCTTAAGAGCGCCTCTAGTCGGGGCCCGAGAGCCCCTGAGGCCAGGACCCAGGCCTTACCCGGCAAGCCGTCGGGTCCTGGGGCGGTATTTTTGGCCTTCAGCCTATTTACCGCCACTCTCAGATCTACCCCGGTCACTTCAGGGATGTCGTCGTCGTCCGCGTGGTCCGCTTCAGGCACCGCAAGTGGCGGAGCCATGGGCGGGGGAGTATGCTCCGCCCGTGAAGGGAACAGAGCGCTCACCACCTCCTCCACCAGCTGGGGGCGGAGACTCTGCGTCAGCGGGGGGGCCCAGGTGCGGAGTTTATTCCGCACCATTTTATAAGGGCGCCCCCATGGATCTCTGTTCAGAGTCTCCACCATCTCCTCGCGGGCCGTATCCTTGGCCCGCTGGACAGCCTCGTGGAGGGCGGTCTTCGCCGCTCTGTACCCCTCGTACAGCTCCGCCTCCGTGGCTTCCGCATCCGGAGGGCGGATGCGGAGCCTGCGGTGCCTGGTGTACAGGTGTCGCGCGTCGACGCACGCCTTGCGTAGCGACTCCACCTCCCGCGACCACCAGTACACCTGACGTCGGGCGCGTCCTGGCCGGACTCGGGGCATTGCCACGTCGCATATCTCGGACATGGCCTCCCGGAACCACTCCGCCTCATCGTCGATATCGGCAGGCCTGTCCGGTGATGACACCCAGGCCTGCACGATCGAGGCTTCCAGGAGGAGCTCCCGGTCCAGCTGCTTCAGCGCCCACCGCGGACCACTCGGGGCCTGTTGGACCGGCGCGCTGGAGGTCTGGGTGGAGACGTCGAACCGGATATACCGGTGATCGGAGTAGGTCTCCACCTCCTCCATGACGCGCCAGTCAATAACACTCTGTGCCAGAGCGGGGCTGGCGAACGAAATGTCCACCACGGACTCGCCCCGCATCCGCACACACGTGGGAACAGAACCCCGATTTAGGACGACCAGGCCTGTTTCCAGAGCCCAGTCCTCCACCATCCTGCCCCGCACGTCCGTGTGACGGGAACCCCAGGCCAAATTCTTGGCGTTGAAGTCCCCGAGCACTAGCACGGGGAAGCGATGGTTTCCGGCGACGACGACACTCAACTCTGTTAAAGAGTTCTGGAACTCGGTGAGAGTTGTGGAAGGTCGGCGCCTGCGACCCTTTGCTTGTCACAGTAATGCCAATTGCCACAGAGTGTCTATAGTCTATGACATCTTTATGACACTCAAGGCATAGACAAGTAATGAGGTTACGTCTGGCGCGGATATATTTTTAATATTTTACGTAATCTATGTTATTTATTTATTTTTTTATTTCTTTTATTATTTTTTTATTTCCGTAACTGCCCGTGACACCACAGCGGGCCCTATCAGAATACCAGCGCTGCGATATTTATTTTTAAATATCGCAGCATCATGCTGAGATAGGAGCCTATTGGCCTCGTATAGGACTTTTTGTTTCATTTTTCTTTTTGTTACTTTTTTTAATTTTTTAAATTTTTATTTTAGTATTTTAATTTAGACTGTGTTTAATTTAGTTTGTGATCCTCCTGTACGAGTCGCAATAAATACTTTTCTTTCTTTCTTTCTTTCTAGTTCGGCTCGGAGAGAAGTACACTCCCACTACTACTATCTCTCCGAACCGTGCTGCTACGCACCCCTGTCCCTTCGTGACTCCTTCGAGGGACGGGGTGCCGGCGGCGGCCGACGAAATTAGGGCCACTGAGCCGCTCAGGTCCTCCACCCAGTCATCCCTGGGCGGGACAAAGTACGGCTCAGCGACCACGGCGATGTTAATCGACCACTGCGCCATGCTCTGGAGCAACAGGTCCTGGGCGCAGGCGCAGTGGTTGATGTTCGCCTGGAGGAGGCGTAATGGAGCCATTACTCTTCCATTTCAGCCCCCTCCTGGGCCCCTTGCGAGGGCCCCTCCGCCGGGGCGGTGGCGGCAGTGGCGGCAGCGGCGGCGGTGACGGCGGTGATGGATGGATGGATGTTTGTTACTCTTTCACGCAAAAACCACTGAACGGATTTTGATAAAACTTTACAGTAATATAGCTTATACATCAGAATAGCACATAGGATACTTTTTATCCCGATATTACCGCGGGATCGACACTTATGCGGGTGAAACCACGGGGCGCTGCTAGTCAGCCTATAATTTTCTCAGTGCTGGGACACAGGCCTCCTCTATATGAGATAGTGGGCCGTAATCCACCACGCGGGCCCAGTGCGAGTTGGTAGATGTCACATGTCTTCGAATTTTTGGTTCTAGGACATGCCGGTTTCCTCACGAAGTTTTCCTTCACCGTTTTCAAGAGCAATGGTAATGAAATAATTTACACAAAGTAAAGCGCCTGAAGGGGTTCGAACCTACGACCTACAACTCGTAAGTCGCGGCCGTTACCACTGGGCCAACACTGCTCTAAGTTCTCTTTACTGAAAATTAAATTTGATGATTTTAGACATTTTAAAGGGGGTTTTTCTAATAGTATTTTTTCAGTTACACCCCGGAGTATAGATTTGGGCCCTGCTGATGGCAAAAAGCTCGCCTGCTGTTACGTGGGGGTACTATAAGTACACCACAACTTAACCTTGGAAAAGCAGGCTGACTGAATTGATGCAGCAAATGTGAAGTTTACAGGGTGTCCCTGGAAGTATGGATCAATTCGAATAGGGGCGTGGGCAAGGTCATTTCCAAACTTTTTAACCCTGAGAATGTCGGCGATTTTTTTACGGTACAAAAGTTATGACCAAGTTTTGTTTTTTTTCAAAGAAAAAAATCATTAAAAAAAGCTGTCAGGGCTGTCAATTTTTTTTTTTTTTATAGCCCTGATCGTTTTTATTTTATAATGCTTTACAAAATTTTGTATATATTCAAAATATAATTGTATGTGAAAAAACGATGCACCTTGAATAAAATTACTATACCAAAATGGTCAAAAAGTATAAAAAATAAGGCAATGACAGGGCAATTATTCGTGTGATGCATTAAGTCCGCCTTTTTTGCCTTTTTATGTGCGAAAAGCTTAAATAAATATATGGACACATATTCACAGATAGTAAAAGTTGATAATTTTCCTAAAATCTTAACAAGTAAGTAATAATTTAATGAATGTAAAATCAATGTTATAAAAAAATTATTATGCAATTAAATGAGCAACCAGTTTGATTTTATCTATCTCCCATAGGCATGTTTAGGTACAGATACCTAATTATAAATCTTACTTACAAAAACTAACGATTCGGAACAGTTACCAAGGCGTACAAAACTCCATGTGAGAATCAAACCAGCTCATCAATTAGAGGTTACACTTGTCTTAACCGTCAGTCCAGTCAGTTAATTTATTTTTTATTTAGGATCTCCAAAGAAATATAATTATACACAATATATCTTTATAAATAAAATAAAGTCGGGTTACACCATGTATAATTCGAGAACGGGTGGACCGATTTTTATGATCTTTCATTTGTTGGATTTTTCTCCGCCCAGAATAGCACAATAACTATTAAAAAACAAGGAAAAATTTACGATAAAAAATTATTTAAAATAATTCGTTATTGATTCTGAGACGGTTCCAAGTTCGCCGGGTTAACTTTAATAAAGGGCAATATCAGTAATTATTAGGTACAATTACATTAACAAACACAGCTGGTTGAAGCCGAACATAAAACGGAATAAACATGACTAAGGGAAATGCATGCATCCCAGCATTCATAGACAATGAGCCAGCAACCTGTTACATTGGTTTATGCAAATTAGTGAATGTTAACGCGAATCTGATATTGCACACACGGTGTTGAGAATTCTGGAATCTTTCGAATTTCTTGGTTCTTTAAAAGGAAGGTTGTCTTATTAGAAGCTACTATCTAGTGTCAACTTCAACTTTTTTAATTTTTTTTTTAAGATAAAGATTATATTTTATTTGTTAAAATAATGTTCCCACTGCTGGGACACAGGCTTCGTCTCTTGGAGGAGGAGTGGGCTGTAATCTACCACGCGGGCCCAGTGGGGGAAGTTGTTCTTTTGTATGCTTGCCCACAATTAACACTGGCTGAAAACTAACAAAAAAAAAATCTTGAACGATTCCGCTTTATAATTTCAATTGTTTTGAAAACCGAATTTAGATATAGGCTGACCGCTTAAGAGCCTGTACTACTACGTCAGCTAAAATTCATTCTTTGTCTCGCTCGCACGATACTGCTCACGGACTGAGTGAGAGCGAGACTTAGTGCAGTGCTAAACGGCAGGCAGCGCCAATAGTTTAGGTATTTGCTTTTTACGGTGAAAATAATGGTAATTAAAAAAAAAATAAACACAAGACCTGCTTTATAGTTAGTTCAGTTAGTATACAAAGTTTCATGATCTAATTTGAAGTATTTTTTGAATACCAGCGGTTTGTTGTTCGGTTTGGAGGTAACTTTGGATTTTTTTCTATCGAGAAATTTTTATGGAGTCGTGTTTTCGTCAAACGTGACCTAACATTAATCCGCTACTTTACCATATATTTATTTCAAAATTAATGCTGCAGTATTTTCGACTTAACGGAGTATCATGCTAAGCCATTTGAGGTAGTATAGGCCATTAACTAAGACGCTGCCTGAGGTATCAGCGCTGTGTGTTGACGTGATGCGAGAGCTCAGTGATTCGTCAACTTGTGGCAACTGTTACCCTCCCCGCACCGCGCAGCTGCCTCAGGCAATTTCTCAGTTAAGCGGTCGGTCTATAGATTGTTACTTGTTATTTCTGACATACTGGGGAGAAAATACCTCAAATAATTCAGAGCGTTTAGACTTTTATGGGAAAAAGTTTTTCCGATTTCTTACTATTGTAGCGGCTAGTCTATCATGAAAAACTAACTTGGAGTCTCATTTCGTACAAAATGTATGGAAAAAGTTTTTGATACTTTTTGACCTTGCTAGACTCAAATCCCAGTTGAATTGATAGAGCTTTTTAATCCATAAGAGAAACAGGATCGTTTGGCATCAAAAAAGATTTTCTGAAAATTACCCATTTTCTCGCTCTCTGAACTTTTTTTCAAAATCTGTGAATGCAGATCAAAATATCACATAAACAGAAAGATAATGTCTTATGACCGGTTTCTTGTAGCTACCTTAATAGTCACCTTACACCCATAGCAGAAGTGCTAGGTACATTGTTCATTAAAATCTCCATTATATGACCAAATGCAAAACTAATCATAACTCCCCAAAATTAATGAAAAATTGCTTTTATTTACGCAGCAACTTTGGTTACATGTGTTGCCAATACACAATTGATACTGGCCGTAGTTTCAGCGATATTAGACGATAAATCACGTTCTTCTGGTGTTCGATTTTTAAAACGTGACTGCAATGGGGGAGTTCGAACACTTTTTTAAGTCATTTCGAATTCACTGGCCGTTCAGAAACGAAACGCGTCATAGATATTACATTCTGTAATTAAAATCTTGATTTTCCCGCGAAATTGCAATTTTGGTAGAGCTTCGGATATCAACGTTTCGTGGAAAAAGCCAGGTTGTTTTTTTACGTTTTTTTTTTCTTTCATTAAAAAATACGGGAGAGCAGAGACATCGATTCAAACCCGATTACCGTGGATTAAGTACACGATTCTAAACCCCCCTGCGTAGAAATGAAACTTAATTCTTTAAAAAAAATGCTGTTCATTCAATTATGACCGCGTAGGTATTGCACTTTTCTATGAAAGAGCAGTTTTTTAGAGTTCCGTACCTCAAAAGGAAAAACAGAACCTGCTTCAAAATGATTCAAATTGAGAACGATAGTGTGTTTCGCAATTAGGGTGCTGGTGAAGCTACGCTTGCCGCTGTTGGTCCGTGGATGAGTGACCATCTTTTTAACCGACTTCCAAAAAGGAGGAGGTTATATGTTCGACTTTATGTATGTTTTTTTTTTATGTATGTTCACTGATTTCTCCGTCAATTGTGGACCGATTTTCAAAATTCTTTTTTTATTTGAAAGGGTTTGCTTTCGAGGTGGTCTCATTGTCACCAAATCGGAATCTGATGAGGGAATCCTATGGCAATCGAGGGAAAACCTCAAATTTTTAAGGCACACCTAAAGCGATTTGGGTATTTTTATAGTAACTCGTGCATTTGCTCTCAGAAAACTCCATTCGGTGAAGTGGAACTGATGATGAAGACCACAGATGGCCATCGGAACTACTCAATAATAATAGCAGGTATCCAAGGGGGGGGGGGAGTGGAGGGGGGGCTCAGGGGATCAAACCGGAATAAATCAATATTCCACGATGATGAGCAGTTGACATTAGGCTAATGTAACATAGATAAGTTACAAACTGGCCCACTAAAAAGTGAAAAATAAAAAACGTTCTCGTTACGGTAAGTCAAAAGCCTGAAAGTCCGACCACCAGTCTTACCAAGACGGGTATAGTGTTACCCAGTAGCTGATTAGTGGAAGTCAGCTGTAAGCAGTCACTCCACGTAAAATACTGGTAGTCAGCTGCATCTGGTTAGACTGGAAGCCCACCCCAAAAATAGTTTGGAAAAGGCTAGGCAGATGATCATTTTCATGTCGGAAAATGTTGATAGCCCATAATTTACTTAGATGACAATTAAAGTCTAGATCTAAAGCGTATGTGTATTGCATGGAATATTGTTTGCGGGCGTTAAAATTTTACAACGTTATATTTACTACAATTATACCAATCGAACGCGTTATACATGAACGCGTCTGCACCATCACTGGTTTTTTCAAACAAAAACCTAATACAAAAATTTGAAAACTCATTCTAAATTCTTTTGACTGTTCGAATGTAACCAGAGTTATTTTACTGCCAGCCAGCACTATATAAGGTCGAATTTTGCAGACAATCTTTACAGTACCTACATATTTTCTATTTTTAAGAATGTACGTTTACCTCAGTGCTCAATTTATCTTCCTGCCACATCTTTATAACAGCGTTCACGTTGAAAATAAAGCGTGTACCCATCAGCGGAGCGCATCGTGATGCAATATCCGTTTCGTCACATCTCATCAGATTGCGCCCACTCGATGACGTCACAACATGTAGCTCTCATCAGATAGTACCTCGTGATGTCAGTCGCAGGCCCGCTGCGGTTGCTAGTAGTGATGTGCAGTATCTGTTGTAGACAGGTTGTTACAAGTCTGTAATGAGTCAATATTTGCTGTTAAACTAAAACAAATATGTTTCATCGACGCGCAAACTGTAGCCATGATTTAGCAGAAATATTTTATGCCCACCAGCGTAGAAATTTTTCGTCGGTTATCAAAATTTAAATCAGCTGTTTCGTAGAATAGTGCAATACATTTTTTTTTTAATAACCGAACGTCAATAAACCTACAAAAACAATCTTTTTTATTATTCTTTATACAAAATCTGATGAAAAAGCTAAATGTTTAGATATTTGAATCTACCTAACTCAATAAATTTTGAGGCTACTGAGGGTAGTGTAGGTACGAGGGGCGGCTGAAAAGTTTTGAGCCTAAGGTATAAAAAATGGTGATAGAAATGTATAAAAATTGTATTTTTCAATGTAATCTCCCTCTATTTCAATACACTTCTTACATTTATTAAAAAGGGCTTTTAACCCGTTCAAAAAATATTCATTCTGTTTTGATTCCGGATCATACTGTCGGATCCGTGTCTCATCAACGGTAACAACACGAGACAAAATATCGTCGGGATTATCGCCACACAAGTCCAACAACTCCTGCAAAGTTGTCACTCGACGCTGCTTATCCAGTGGTATTCCATTTTCGGCACCCATCGCGCACATACCTTTTTTCATGTGCAAATAATTATGCAAAATGTCAACGATTCGTTCTTTGCTGATGTTTATGGCTTCAGCTACCTGTTACAACTTGATTCGTCGATCTTCAAGCACGAGATTTTTCACTTTTTTAATGTTTTCTTCAGTAACGGCGGTGTTTGGGCGTCCCGACCTGGGATCATCTTCGAGCGACTCCCTACCGTGTTTTAGCTCTCGGTTCCAGCATTTTACGGTTTCAAATGAAGGTACCGACTTTCAATAAACTGCAAACATCTCTTCAAATATTTCCGTCGGCGTTTTGTTCTTCTTTGTGAGGAATTTAATAACAATTCTGTACTCCAATTTCGTACAAAACGCGAATGACTCGGACATGGTGATATTTACGGTTCAATAACTTAAAGTGTAATGATGCTAATTACATTAAACTTGTCATTTATATTACTAAGGTTACCCTCAAATAATGATGAGATATCAGAGTCAATAGTGACTCATTAAGGTACCTAGGCTCAAAACTTTTCAGCCGCCCTAATATCTCGTATCCTAATTTTCTGCGAAAGATACGAGTATCTAGTTGACATTAAAAAAAACATTGAAAGCTTTCAAACCTTTTCACTCCAATTTATTTAAATAAACATAGAAACCGCAAACGAAACAAGCTTTAATCCCAAACGAAATCAACAGACCCGAAAACTACAAACTCTCAAACCCAATAATAATATTATCCATATTTATCGCGCCGCTTAGGTATAAGGGATAGCTCATAAAATATTTGTGAAACTGCCGTCCGAAGTCCGATCGTGAAATAGTAGGACATGTTCTAGATTTAGTGTTCGCTTAACTTTGTACACCGACCCTTATATTTCAATACTCTTTATTGTGTACACCATATAAATTACAGACATAAATATAGAAATTTTACAAATGGTGACACAATGGGCGGTCTTATCGCTAAGAGCGATCTTTTAAAGACAATCTTTGGATGGATGGATTAAAAAGGGGAAGGAGAGACAATACTGTAGGTAGTCTGTTGTGTATCATTTACATAATACAATAAATACATACATAAAGTAGATATATTATACTAATCGAAATAAATATCTCTAATATATGTAAAATTATTGTGTCACAGTTTTAGTGTTTATACTCCTCCGATACGGCTTGACCGATTTTGATGAAATTTTGTATGTATATTCAGTAGGTATGAGAATAGGTTTATAACTAATTTTTATACCCTATTTTTTTTAGCAAAACGAACGTTTGCGGTGTCAGCTAGTATACTATATATTATATAATAATAAACACGAAAAGGAGCAAAGAAAATATAATGATGATGTTTAAGGAGAGAGGAAGTGATTTTTTATCATATTTTTAAAAGTGGACAAATATTGAGCACGCCTTACCGACACGGGCAAGTCATTCCATAACCGTACTGCTTGAACAGTAAAAGATTTGTCATAGAAACTGGTGGAATGCATCGGCGCATCTCTAGACTCAGGTTTAAGATGATTGATTTGAGAATAGGACACAATATTAATATTAGTATTCAATGTTTATAATTTTTAACTGAATTAATACTCATTATGAAAGTAGTTTTTTCAGAATTCATTATAATATAGGTAATTTTTATCCCAAAAAGAGTTAATACTACATAATTTGCAGTCACACTTCCGCTGTAAAGTCAAAACAAACAAAAATGGGCAAAGTACCTACTATGCAAGACTTTACTTGTGCGACTGTGTTCGTACGTAGATTTGTAATGTGAACAAAATTTACTCCTACAACCAGTATACCTAATTAATTTAATAAATAAACAATGTTCTAAATATAATAGTAAAAAATCAGTGTATGTCATCATCTGCTGAGCCTTTTACTAATTATGTTGGGGTTGGCTTCTAGTCTAACCGGATGAAGCTGAATACTAGTATTTTACATAGAGCGACTACCTATATCTTTCCTCCACAATTCAGTCACTGGGTAATAAAATACACCTTAATAAGACTGGTTGTCAGATTTTCGGGCTTCTGACGACCCGTAACAACTGTCCACGAATGACAGCCGGGACCAACAGCTTAACGTGCTTTCCGAAGCACGGAGGGGTCTCGGTATGTAAAGATAGTCACCCACCCAAGGACCAACCACGGCAAGCATAGTTTAACATGATCGATCAAACCGTGCGGCTGCTATTACTTAGCCACGAGCCCCTTAAAAGAAAGAGTCAGTTTATTTATTATGATTATATTCGAATTGGGGTGTTTGGTAGTGTGTGTTAATTCGAGAACAAGTTGTATAATGCGTGAAAGGGTCACAGTGGTGTTTTGGTACACATTTTGACAGGTTTTATTTATATTAAAAGCAATTTTATTGCTCTTAAACTGGCACAACTCCAGTAACCCAAAAACACTTTGCTAGACAAAAGGTTTTAAGTTCAAACCCATAAGCATAATTCGTACGTTTCCAAAGCTGGGACACAGGCCTCCTCTCTGTGAGAGGGAGTGGGCCATAATTAACCACGCGGGCCCAATGCGGGTTCGAGATGTCACATTTCTTCGAATTTTTGGCCGGTTTCCTCACAATTTTTTCCTTCACCGTTTAGAGAGCAGTAGTGATTGAAAAAATGACACAAAGTAATGTGTCTATCTAGGTTCGAACTCATGACCTACATAAGTCGAGGCCATTACTACGGCCATCACTGCAGCCTGAGACGCAGCAATTGTTTTAGCGACTCACATGTCACACATCACTTTAACATTATAGAAAATAGTAGTTGGAAAATGGTGCATTATTGCAGACATACAGCCATCAACAAATCTCTGCAGTGTAAAGATGTGTTTGCAAACACAACTTACACATTCACAGACACCCAGCACCGAACCAACTATTAGAGAAATACGGAACAAATATTTGTACGTCTGTATGACTTACAAATATCCTACTCTGTTCAGGGCGGGCATCATACTCTTTGGCGCAGACGCCTCTCAGTCAGTCTTTATATTATTTAGCTTCAAACCAATCTCGCACTGCAGTAAAATAACTTTTACTGTAGAATTAAATAAATCAGAAGCACAGCGTTATAAACTTCAAAGTTAACAGTGCTTATGTATTCACTAGACCGTAGCGCGTTTCAAGTAGATTTTCAGCACTGAAACTTTGATTTACTAGAAATACCTAATTATTACTATTCTGAACTACAGTTTTTTTATTTGTAATGATTGTATTAAAAATTGAAGTAACAAAATCAATAAATGAAAATTTTAAGCATAATAGGTCAGGGCAAAAATATTTTCGTATTTTGAATCTATTGTTAGTAAACAAACCTCTTTGGCAGTACTGAATGTAACTGGCTGGTTTTAATACTATTAAATGTTGACATTTTAAAGATGCAATAAATAATAAAAAAACTAGTTCCCGCCATTTCTCAATTGTTTTTCAAGCAAGCAACATGAACGTATGTGACGAAGAAATTCGGTACATTTTAAAATTTTATTACAAAAAAGGTAAAAATGCGACGAACGCCGCGAATAAAATTTGTGCGATTTACGGACCTAATACGGTTTCAATACGTGTAGCACAAATGTGGTTCAAACGTTTCAAGTCAGGAAATTTTAGTGTGAAGGATGAAGCTGCTCTGGACGCCCTGTCACGGATAAAATCAGTGCCATTTTTGAAAAAGTGGAGCAAGATTGACATATGAGTAGTTAGTTATGATATTGCTGAAGAACTGGATGTTGATCACAAAACAGTTTTACGGCATTTACAAAAGTCTGGGTACAAGAAAAAACTTGATATTTGAGTACCACATGATCTCACTGAGAGAAACTTAATCCAACGTGTTTCCATTTGCGATTCTTTGTTGAAACGTAGTAATTCCGACCTATTTCTTAAACGGTTGATTACGGGTGATGAAAAATGGATCATTTACGATAAGAATGTCCGAAAAAGATCGTGGTCAAAGCATGGACAAGCCCCACAGACCGTGGCAAAGCCCGGCCTGACTCGGAACAAAGTGATGCTGTGTTTGGTGGGATTGGAAAGGATTCGTCCACTATGAGCTTTTGCCGCCGGGTAAAACTATCGATTCTGACCTCTACTGTCAACAACTGATGAGATCAAAAGAAGCTATTGAGAAAAACCGGCCGGAGCTGGTGAATAGGAAGGGCGTGGTGTTTCATCACGACAACGCCAGACCGCACTCATCTATAGCCACTCAGCAAAAATTGAGAGAGCTTGGCTGGGATGTGTTGATGCATCCTCCGTATAGCACTGATCTTGCTCCATCAGATTTCCACCTGTTTCGTCACTTCAGAACTTAGCATAAAGTTAACCTCAAAAGAACACTGTGAAAACTACCTGTCAGATTTTTTTGATAAAAAATCTCAAAAATTCTACAGCAATGGGATCATGGCATTGCCCACAAGATGGCAACAAGTCATCGATCAAAACGGCACATACATATTATAAATAAATAAAAAATTAAACCCAAATATTTTTTTTTTTGTATTAAAAATACGAAAATAATTTTGCCCCGACCTAATATTATAAGAACAACTTTTACTCTTAAAATTCGTCAACAGAGATACGGGTCCGTCCGTGTCCGTAAGTAGTTGATCTGTGAAAACAAGTGTCATAGTGAAATGAAATGAAATTGTTTATTCTGTAATAGGATATCGGAACCACTTTTACACGCCATATTATAAAAAAATAAGCTAGATGAGGTCGGCGTTTCCTATCTGACTACTCTGAGAAGGAGGCCGAAATAAACTCAGAGGTCACAGTCTCTTTTAAAGTCAATACATAAATTTGTCAGATCATGAGAATACCATATAGATTGATGTCTAAAATGGTCTTTTGAGGAAAGTATCACACAGATTTGGTGGACCAGTCCAGTCAGTCAGTGCAAGCATTTGTCAGTAATCGTGTAGTTCAACTCAAAACATTAGGAGCGCAGACTCCACGAACGATACCAAAGAAAGGACATTTGGGTAGGCCACATAAAGTACTGCCAGAACAACATTAACTCTAACAGAGAAAAGAAACAAATTGAATGACCCACATACTCCTCACATTTACAATAATTAAAGTAAAATAATAGTATACGAAGTGAAAATTCATGTCATTTTATACATAATATTCATCACTATCAATATGTATGTATTGCTGTGTAATGATGGTTTTCCATGATAATTAAAATGTCAAGTTTTACGATTATATCACAAGGCTTAGCAGGGCAAGCAGCTTATTCCAAAGCTTTTTTGTCTTCTAAATAATCAGAAATATTATAGTAGCCTTTTCTATAAAATTTGGTTATAACAAAACTTTTATATGTTTTAAGGAGATTTTCCGACCGGGCAACTATACATCGGGAGTTGGGACAACTATCGAATCGTGTTGTCATTCATTTTTAGTTCAGGTCCCGTATTAATATTATACAGTGCTTATATGATACGGAGTAGGAACTCCCGCAACTACGGATGAAACTACGGACTTCGTGCTTAAGAAGTAGACCCCGCGAATATAACGGTCACCGAACCATGCTACAAAATTATGACCATAACTTTTTGTTCTTGCGTTTTGCTGTTGAGAAGGCCGATGTTCAGACTGAGGAACATTTTATATAATATATACTATGAATAATAGAGGGGCCCGTGGCTAAATAAAAACAGCTGCACAGGTCGACCGATCAGGTTAAGCTACGCTTGCCGCGGTTGGTCTGTGGATGAGGGACCATCTTTACATAACGAGACCCCTCCGTGCCTCGGAAAGCACGTTAAGCCGTTGGTTTCGGCTGTCATTCGTAGATCTTTGACAGTCGTTACGGGTAGTCAGAAGCCCGAAAATCTGACAACCAGTCTTACCAAGGGGTATCGTATTACAGTCACTGGGTTGTGGAGGTCAGATAGGCAGTCGCTCCATGTAAAATACTGGTATTCAGCTGCATACGGTTAGACTAGAAGCCGATCCCAACATAGTTGGGAAAAGGCTAGGCAGATGATGAATGATATACTACTATCGGTTCCGGTTCTGTACACTTTTAACGCGTACTTGTTTTTTATTTATTTTTTACATCGTTCTCACATATTTATAAATTCAACATATGATGTAACTAATAATTTTGTAAAAATATAATTTAAAAAGAGTGTCCATGGAGTTTCTTGCCCGTTCTTCTCCATAGGTACCTACTACGCTTTGGAATGGGCAACTAGCTTCATTTTTTCCTGACTGACCGACTTCTTGACAATTCAAAAGTGTAAATGGTTTAATTGAAATAAATGCTTTGAGTTTGAGTTTGAGACTATGAATAATAAAGCTGAAGAGTTTGTTCACTTGTTTGAAGACGATAATCCCTGGAACTACCAGTCGGGTTTGATAAAATATTTTTGAATTTATTAGCCAAAATTTTGAGAACGGATATAGGTTATTTAACACCACGTTAGGACCCATAAAAGCGGAGCAAAAATAAATAAAATCAGAAAGTACGCTAAGCGAAAACGAGGTAACAGCGCGGGCAGGCGATGCAATGCGACGGGGTGGGTCGGGGGGACAAGAAATTTCATGCGAACCAAGTCGCGGGCATACGCTAGTATACTATAAACTTCATATTCATATTCATTTATTTGCGTTCCACAAGGTAAAGACAAAATGTTGACAAAATGCTTAGAGCTAAGGGCCGTTGTAGACCCTGTCAGGGCACAGCTAAATATTATTGTTTGATACATAATTAATACTTACTTAAAGTTAAAAATCTAAATTGAAATTAAAAAGTAGAAACTAAAATTAAAATAAAATTATACATGATAACTGAAAAATTACATTCGCATAAAAAATTAAAAACAATGACATAAATAATTATATTATTGGTAAGTAGGTTGCTATTTTCTTATAATACTATTATTACATTTAGATAAAGTTATACATATTTACTTTGGTAATATTATTACAAACACTTATTATATAAGAGATCGTATTTTAAGATTAATATATATACTAACTAGCAGACCCGGCCACGCGTTGCTGTGGCTAAGGTTATTTATTTATTTATTTATATATACTTTATTGTACACCACAAAAATACAACAAGTAAAGATACATCAAACACTACAAAATATACAATGGGCGGCCTTATCGCTTTCTGCGATCTCTTCCAGGCAACCTTAGGATGGACAGTGATTTTCCTGGACATAAAATGGGGCTGTTGTTGGTGCACATATAATGTATACAATACACTAAAATATATACACAGATATATACATATCCAAAATTATAGATACATAAATACATACATACTAAATATATAAGCAACGAAAATAAAAGAAGACAGTAGATGATTGCAGTTAGGACAACAATATCACAAAGACAAGTAGTGTTCCTTTACGAGTCTTTTGAACACATGTAACGACTGCGCGCGTTTTATTTCAACTGGCAATGCATTCCACAAACGAGCGGCCTGGACAGTAAAGGATTTATCAAGGAAGGTTGTGGAATGCATAGGCATTTTGAGCTTCAAGTTATCTGATGACCTTAAAAATTTCGTATGGGAGTCACAAAGAAACTGGAAACGCTTCTTGAGATAGAGTGGGGTGGAAGGGGAAAAGAGCACATTGTACAAGAGGGAAAGAATATGAGCATTCCAACGAAGGCGAATTGGTAACCACTTGAGCTTCACACGAAATTCGGAAACATGGTCATATTTGCGCAGACCGAATATGAACCTTATACAAAAATTTTGAAGCCGCTCAAGTTTTTCCAGTTGGTCTTGGGTAAGATCAAGATAGCTGGCATCAGCATAGTCAAGGATGGGTAGAAGAAGCGATTTTGCAAGCGCAATCTTAGTGGCAGTCGGCAGGAAATTTCGCAATCTCTTCAAAGAAGCAGCGGATGCAAATAACTTTTAACTTTAACAAGGTTTAGGTACGTTATTATAAATTAATTAATTAATGACTATACATTGAGATATAAACTATCCTATCTTTCAAGTTGGATGAAACTGCACACAGTGTGCAAAATTTTATTAAAATCGATTCAGTAGTTTAGGAGTCCATAGCGGACAAACAACGTCACACGTAATTTATTTATATTAAGATATTATAAAGAGGAAAGATTTGTATGTATGTTTGTAACGAATTGGCTCAAAAAGTACTGGACCGATTTTAAAAATTCTTTCACCATTTGAATGCTACATTATCACTGATTAATAAAGGCTTTTTTATTTTGCTTTTTCAATTGCAAGAAAAAAAAATGTCCACCCGTGCGAAGCCGGGACAGGCTGCTAGTTATTAATAAAGAGATCAGGTTTACGTGTATCACATTAGAGCATTGATGTAATAAAAAAAACTTTTACTGCAGACTAAAATGCGTTTATTCCCATGCTTGCTCGTCTAGTAAACTCTATAAGACACACGCTTCTACACGCTCTGCCTCACCGGACCTAAAATATAATTAACCCTGGCAACATATCATTCATCATCAACATACAGTTCCGTGAAGGTGAGTCTAACTACCAACTTATTCCAATAAAGCCTGTTACTGCCTGGATACTGGCTGAAGTTGACTGTGCCGTAATGTTGTGGGACTGTAATTAGTTCGTTAGCTATTGAATAGCCAATCAGCGTGGCGAATTGGTATTTTAAGAAGGTAAAAAGTATGGCTGTTGAGTTTGTGTTTTAAATTAGTGCGATGCCAATAAATCTTACTGTTTTTTTTTTTTGGATAAAATAGACATTTATTTTGAAAATATGGGAGGTGTTCTCAACTATAGTTTACCATTCGGTGTGCAAGCATTTATGTTATCATTTATATAAGTTTAACCAAAAGTCAGATCTACCAATCCGGAGCAGTTCAACCAATTTGCTTTTAAACTTCTTGATTTTAAACCATGCAAACATAAAGCATAAGAAATATAGTACTTGTAGCTAGTCCGTTAACAAGATTGATTGCCTAGAGAGAGCTGGACGTATACTTTGGTAAAGCTTAAATTAGGCTGTTTAAATCTACTCTAAGGACATCTTAGTGGTTATTAAGGACATCTTAGTGATTATTTTTGTTTACGGTCGAATGGCCCACGGGCCATTCGGTTTGGGCCTTTCAGACTAAATACCCGTTAAACCATATCGGTCTCATTACAAAACAAAGTTTTTCTCAAACGGTTTAAACCATCGAGCCAATTTTTGAATCTTAATTCAAAAATTGGCTCGATGGCTTAAACCGTTGATTGTAAAACTTTGGTTCTTAAACCATCAATTTATTTGATTATTTGGCAAAACCAATTAGTACAGCAGTGATAATCTGTAAAAATCTCACCGTGAAAACTAAGGTGAAGTGAGCTGTCATTCCACCTGATGTTAGGGATTGCCTCCATTGATAGTTCATTTCACGCACACTTCACCTATGTTATCACGGTGAGATTTTTACAGAATCGATTGGCAGCTTTGTAAACAAAACTGACAAACAAGTCTGGTTATCATTTTTGTATTAAGAACTTTGGGTTCGAAATACAAAAACTTGCTAAATGTTTTAGGCAATACATAACTATAATGAGAACTAAAGTTAGATATCGTGCCTTTTTGTTTTTGTATTAATTTGTAAAATTAGTTAACGCAACTATTTACCACTAGGTACTAAATGAAATATTTAGTACCTAGTGGTAAATAGTTGCGTTAAATATTCCAAAAGTTATGTAAGTAAACCAATAAAATATTAATAAAAGTTATATACCATCGTTTTTTAATAAGATGGTTTTAATTTAGCATCAGACATAAATCAACGTCTGTTTCTGACCACATTATAATCAGCCTATAATGTTCTCACGGCTGGGACACAGGCCTGTGAGAGGGAGTGGGCCGTAATCCACCACGCGGGCCAGTATGGGTTGGTAGATGTCACATGTCTTCTAAATGTTTGATTCTAGGACATGCCGGTTTCTTCACGATGTTTTCCTTCACCGTTTAGAGAGCAGTGGTGATGAAATGATTTACACAAAGTAAAGCGCCTGTCTGGGGTCGAACCTACGACCTGCAACTAGTAAGTCGGGGCCATTACAACTGGGCCACCACTGCTTCTCTCACTATTGCTACTTCTTCTGGATTC
Organism: Globia sparganii; assembly: GCA_949316385.1. Lineage (NCBI taxonomy): Eukaryota > Metazoa > Arthropoda > Insecta > Lepidoptera > Noctuidae > Globia > Globia sparganii. The sequence continues at coordinate 22,449,812 of OX438654.1, forward strand.
AAAAGACCCGACTACTGAAAAAGATGAAACAGGAATGTACCTTCTCAAGGTCGCATGCAAGCTATGGTAGCTTGCGACCACGAGAAGGTACTTTCTTGTTTCATCCTTTTCAGCAGTCGGTTTTAGTTTTTAAATTTATTTTTTATTTAATTATTTTGGGGCTTTTTTTAGTAGATAATATTTTTGAAATGTGCTAATTAATCCCTTTCATTTGATACCCAACAAGGCACCATCCCATAATATTTATTTTTAAATTCATTACTTTATGTCCTCTAGAGGGCGCCATATTGAATTTAGTGTGACGTCACATAGCCTATAATTAGCGGACGGTCAAGACACTTCTAACGATACCTCATTAATTGTCAAATTATTATAAGGACTTTTGAAGTTCATAACTTCAAAAGTTCAAGGGAACAGATGAACATATACATACATACATACCGGTCAAAATCATAACCCTCCTTTTTGTTTTGCCGTAGTCGGGTAAAAAGCAAAGCATTCAAACAAAATAGTTTTTGTAAAATCCTTGTTTTATTGTATAACGCAGCTCAAACGCGGTTTCTGAAAACTGAATTTAAAATATTTTAAAGTCGCCTCAGTAGTTTTAAATTTTTATAAGCTTGTTCACCGACAGCTTGAAAGCTTGGGGCTCAGCGCCAAGATTCACTTTTTATGCAAATATTGTCGAATAAAAAGTAGAAGTAAATAAGTGTTACTAAATTTTTAGAAACAAAAAGTGCTACAGAAATGGAGATAAGTTTTTATGTTATTCTTGAAAATAAAAGTTGTTCTTTTTATTTTATTTAAGAGTTTTTTTTTTCTAAAATAAACGATCATATTTACCTACTCTAGTGCGCTCCTGGGGTCTTGTGTTTATATTATACAAAATACTGTATAAAATATCGGATAGGTATTGTCTCAGACACATGTACAGTCACCAAAAGAGATAAGTAACCAGGGTCGTCGGATATAGTTGAAGTTTAGTAAGAAACCGATGGATATTTTCGAATGAAATTTAATTTCATAAATGAACTGTTTGTTTTCTATTAATTAAATTAATTTTTATTCGAAAACATCCATCGGTTTTTTACTAAACTTCAACTATACCGACGACCCTGGTTACTTATCTCCTTTGGTGACCGTACAACCAAGGACTAAAATTTATGGTTGAACTGTCGCTGATCACTAATTAACTTTAAGCATCGTTTATAATAAAGAGTACCTAATATGTATGTAGCATTTGAACTTGCACCTTACTATTTTTCCGAGAGTGTCACTGTCAATTTTTAGGGTTCCGTAGTCAACAAGGAACCCTTATAGTTTCGCAATATCCATCTGTCTGTCTGTCTGTCCGCGGTTTAGCTGAAAAACTATTGGTACTAGAAAGTTGTAATTTAGTATGAGTATACACGTTAATGACGCCAAAATAGTGGTACAATAAAATTTTGAAAAAAAAAACAATTATTTAAGGTACCTCCCCTACATGTAAAGTGGGGATGATAATTTTTTTTTCGTCCTTCCCATAGTGTGGGATATCGCTAGATAGGTCTTTCAAAAATATAAGGGGTTTGGGAAGACCGTTTTTTGATTAAGTAAACCGTTCGTGACTTATCAAGCTTTAAAGTACCAATTTTCGTTAGAGTCAAGCGTCCCCCGCCCTCTACCAACTAAACGGTTGTAGTTAGAAATTCAAATGTCACGGCAGTAGTACCTATATATAATGAAGTTTACAGGAAAACTATCACACTTAAGTGGGCTTTACAAGTTTACGAGTAATAGTCGACCAATTGTATTTGACTCGAAAATTTCGAACAACTTCATTTCAGCGAATACGACCCGCGCTTGGCTGTTATAAAAACTACGGAACCCTACACGCACTTGACCAGTTTTTTTTAATGAAAATTACAGTTCGAAAAGTTAATATGCGCCCGCTATGTGAGAAAGGAATTTATTCGAACTTGACTATCGCTCCTTTGACAGCAGTGATCGTTCCATCGCATGAAAAAAAAAATATTTATCGCAATCTATTAAATAATCTATATCCCAGTACATCCCCGTCACACGTCAAAACAAACTCCATAAACGAGTAACAGCCGAGCGATAACTTGCAGCATTGCGGCTAAGTTGTACTGCCGGCGACCAGATTCACCGACTGAATATAATCTTTATAGATGAATTTATTAGAGAAAAAATCACATAAATATTAAAAGTAAAGAGATAATTTTGTACCTAGTAAGATTTAAATAAGAGGCGCTACTGTTATGAAAAAAGCAACAAGTAATTTTTATTCACCAAATTCGGATATTCAATTAATCTCCGAATTTGGTGAATAAAAATTACTTGTTGCTTATCTAATTGTTTATAAGACGAATTTCTGCCCGCGACTTCGTCCACGTGAAAATTCTCGTTTTAACATAAAATATATCTTAAGAAAATCGGCAATACCATAATCGGCTTACCATTAATGAAAGAATTTTCAAAATCGGTTCAGTAGATCCAGAAATCCTACAAACTTAACTAAACTTAACTTTTATAATATTACTAGCTGACCCCGCAAACGTCGTTTTGCAAAAAAAAAAAAAATAGATAGTAGCCGATTCTCAGACCTACCCGATATGCACACAAAATTTCATACAAATCGATCTGCAGCCGTTTCGGAGGAGTATGGTAACTAACACTGTGACACGAGAATTTTACATATTAGAAGATTAGTATAGATATAGATAATCTTGTCATTTTAATAACTTTTGTAGTGCACAACGTAACCTATCAAAGATCAGCCATAAATGTTCGCACTGCTGGAAAGTTCACAGTCCAATCTCAATCTCAACCTGTCAAAAATACCTCTAATTTCCCTACATTTTTGACATTGATTGTTGCTGAGATGAGATTGCGAATAGATTTTGAACGTTTTTAATTACGAGGATTGCTCTTCAGGTCACCTCCCTGTGAGTGAACCGTAATCCACCACGCGGGTCCAGCAAGTTGGTGAATGACACACGTCTTCGAATTGTTCGTTCTAGAACATGCCGATTTCCTCACGACGTGGCACCCATTTTGAAATTCCTGATGTAAAAAATACAGTTCGTGCAATCCACGAAGACGAGCCCCACTCTTTGTTCCTAATGCTTACAGCAGAAGTGCGCAACATTTTGCTAATGTTTTAGTTTTGTTGTTAGACACTAATTATTATTAGTGGGTAATTAGTGTGTATCGAAAAAACTAAAACACTAGTGAATATAACTAGCGATAACCACTAGCGATTCGGAAGAAGAGTGGGGCGCGTCTTCGTGGATTGCACTATCTATATAAGTGCATTTACCATTTACCTATTATTTAAATATTTTTCAGTCACACGTCAAAACAAACAGGCAGCAGCGATAACTTGAAGCTTGCGGCTCAGTTGGCCTGCAGGCGATCCGGTTCACTGACTGAAACATAATCTTGATAGACGAGACTGTATTAGCGAGACCAGGCTAGGGAGACTAGACTTCTTACAACTAATTCAATCTCAAAGATATCGGTTTAGATTTGTTCTGCTTTTGTTTTTTATTTGAGTTTAGTTTGTTTGTGTTTGTGCGGATCCTATTACATAAAACGAAACGCGGGTGATCTTTTCTCCATAGAAATGCTCTCGTCTGTTTCCTTTCTGGTTAATGAACATAAAGCAATGATTTTTTACATAATAATAAATATTAACTACTTGTATGTCCCTATGTTTTCCTTTTTGATGATATATTATTTTTATAAGCACTAGAACCCTCAAAAAATGCCGATTTAAGCCGCTGTCAACAGAGGCCTAGTGTACAAATTTGTGTACACTAGTGTACACAGTATATATCCTTCTTATTCAGTTTAAGAAATATCTTTTGAATTGTTCCAATGTTAGAGGAGAAAATAGGCGACTTTTTACTTAGGCTTTTTCAAAAGTCTCTCCGACCGCATTTTTTTTTTTAATGAATGTGCCCTCTCTTGACCTCGATCACGCCTGATGGAAAGCGATAGATCAGGTTTATGATGGAACGAAAGAACCCAGAAGATGCCTAAGGCACTGGAACTTCCACGCATCGACGAAACACAATAGGTTGCTTGACGCCGGACTCCGGCCATTTCCTCTTAGACGGTTTATTTTATTTACCAATCGCTGCTTTTGGTGATGAGTCATCATTATCACCATCAGCCTTGTTCCACCCAACGCTCAGTATATGGCCTTTTCTTCCGTACTTCCCTGGTATGTGAAAATCTCAACCAGGGCCTCAAGTCCTCAAGTTTTTTTTTTCGGGGGTAGGTGTTAAAAAAGTTTAGACGTTTTGCTAATTCGGAATTTTATTTAAAATATAATTAATTTAAAATAGTGATTGAGTTTACATCAGTACTTAGTCCACAACTGTAATTAAGTAGTACTCACGTTTGTGGCACATTTATGTGACATTAAACATTTTAAATACCGCCTGCCAGCTGATCCTCTGCACTATCATACATTTGTTAGCACTACACATCACAGTATGTCACAATTTGCTGAAGTTCTTGCTGCACAGAAAGCCCTAGAGGATAACTTTTTGAGGAAGATGGGTGAACTAGAAGCACAAATCCAGTGCGCCGGTCCTGCCAAGGACACAGTGGCAAAGATAGCAGAGGAGTTCCGTGGTTTCCGGGAGCTCATGTTTTCTATGCTTGGACTGCTCAGAAGCCAGATCAATGAATGTGCCAAACAAATTGATGGTTTAGAGACCAGGCACCGGCGAAAAGCACTGGTTTTCCAAGGTCTTGCTGAAGCGGAGAACGAAGACAGCACGGCTGTAATTCTGGAGGTTCTTAATACCAAGCTTGCTCTCAAGAATCTCTCGGCATCCTCAATTAAAACCTGTCACAGGCTTGGAGCCCAAAGCAAGGAGCATCACAGGCCTATTCTGGTAAGGTTCGCCAGTGTGGATATCAAGGCCTCAGTTTGGAAGGCAAAGACAGGCCTAAAAGGCTCTAAAATATCAGTGAAGGAGTTCTTGACCAGGACCAGGCAGTCTGTCTTTGGAAGAGCGCGCGAGCACTTTAGCATGCGGTCGTGTTGGACGCAAGACGGCATCATCTTCATAAAGGCCTCTGATGGAAGTCGGCACAAGGTTACTTCCATCGATGAGCTGAAGCCCTTAATAGCTAAGTATCCTAAGGCGCCAGGCGTGACTCCATCTGCGAGATGAAGTGTCGATGCTGCCGGGAGTCTGAAATACACAATGTAATTAATATGGCTAATGTTTACTTTGGTGTCTTGTTGTTGTTTCATAATTACTTATTCATAATCATTACTTACATTTGTGTAGTTGTCCCGTCTCATAGTTATCTGTGTTTTGTTTTATGTCCCAACTGCTTAAGTAATTTCTGTTTCTAAATATTTGTAGATATGTGTTTATTTTTTTAACATCAATCATTATTTTATTGTGAATGTCAGCACTCAGCTTGTCAAATTGACGTTAGCAATAATACTGTGACGTTGACGTACAAGGTAATCGTTCGGAAATAACTGTTGATAGTATTCCGAACGTTTCGTTCCACAATGCGCTTTACTCAATCTGTAGTTGGGATTTTTCTTGTGTATTTTGTGCTGAATACTATGTCTATTTAATTGCTTTTAGTGTTGGTGTTAGCTGGCGGGTGGTGCAGTTGCACCTGTTAGTGGTTCTGATTTTAGCAATAGCATATTTTTTTTTTTTTATATTTATTATAATTATATTTAATTCAACTGCTACTTAAACTTATGTCAGACAATGAGTCTTATTTTTCTGCCAACCAATCTACTGCTTCTTCCTGCGATGAAAGTTTTTGTTCTTTCAGCTGCACCCTTGGTGACTTTTTACAACAAAATTTCAATGATCAGTCTAATCGGTTGGTGAATGTGTGTCACATTAACGCTCAAAGTGTTCCAAGCCATTACAGTGAGCTGTATGACGCGTTTAACAACAGCAATGTTCACGCCATCCTGATCTCTGAAACTTGGCTCAAACCACATCTCCTGTCCACCACTTACCCTCTTACTGGTTTCGTTCTTATACGGAATGATCGAATTGGTAAAGGAGGGGGTGGTGTGGCCATATATCTTCGCTCTGACTTTCCTTACAAAATACTTGCTACTTCCTCTTCAAATTATTCTGCTTCTGCGGAGTTTATTTTTCTTGAAGTCTGTGTTAAAGGAGCCAAAACCATTATTGGTGTTGTCTACTGTCCTCCCACTGTCGATTACTTCACTGAATTCGAATCAGTACTTGAATCTTTGGGTTCGGAGTATGCTCATCACATCATCATGGGTGATTTCAACACAAACCTCCTTGCCCTCAACTCCCCTCGGTCCCGTAAGCTCCTCCATATTATCGAGTCAGCTAGTTTGCACGTACTGCCGCTCAAACCTACACATCACAACCTTGTTGGCGATGACACCTGGCTCGACTTGATCCTCACCTCGAATCCTTCCCTCGTTTCTTCCCACGGTCAACATGACGCTCCTGGCTTTTCTCATCATGACATGATTTTCCTTTCATATATCCTGAAACCTTCCAAACCTAAGCCCAAGGTTCTGTACAGGCGTTGTTTTGCGCGCATGAACGTCGAAAAGCTCAAAGAAGATGCATCTGTGGTCGATTGGGAGCCTATGACGGAAGCTACCTCAGTTGACGACAAAGTTGCTATATTCAATAATGTTGTAGTTAACCTCTATAACATCCATGCCCCCGTCAGAAAGGTTAAATTAAAACGCCCACCTGCACCATGGATGACTAGAGGTATACAGATGGCGATGCGACGTAGGAATCGCGCGTTCCGTAAATTTAAAATGGATCGTACTGACGAAAACTGGACATTATATAAGGCTGCAAGAAATAGATGTAATCAGATGATACGCAATGCTAAACGCCGCCATGTTCTTGACACTATCAATTCTTCCTCTTCTGCCGATATCTGGAAATTTCTTGGAACTCTTGGTATCGGCAAATCGCGAAATTTAGATCTTCCCAGTTCAATTGACTTAGACGATCTAAACCGGCATTTCTCCACTGTTTCTACCATGGATCGTCTAATCAAACAACAAACTCTGTCTCTAATTTCTGGTCTATCGCGTCCTCATACTAATTCTTTCAGTTTCATTCCAGTTGAACCGGGAGAGATCAGAAAGATCATTCTCTCCATCAAATCGAAAGCGGTGGGATGTGACAATATCACCCGTGGTATGATCATTAATATTCTGGATCATCTCCTCCCCGCGATTACCCACATTATAAATTTTTCCTTGTACTCCGGAGTATTCCCTTCCCTGTGGCGCAAAGCCTATGTTCGTCCACTACCTAAGGTTTCCAATCCCTCTCTTCCTACCGACTTCCGCCCAATTTCTATCCTTCCCTTCCTATCCAAAGTGCTTGAAGCCTGTGTTCACAAACAATTCTCCAACTTTGTTCATTGTAACTCAATCATTAGTCCTCTCCAGTCTGGGTTTAGGCCTGGGCACAGACACTGTTTCCGCACTCCTTAAAGTGATTGGCGATATAAAGGCAGGACTGGAAGATACCAAAGTTACTGTTCTAGTGTTGGTTGATTTCTCGAATGCCTTCAATACCGTCAGTCACGACATCCTGTTAGCTATTCTGTCCCATGTTATGGTCTCTCCCGAGGCACTGGAATGGTTCTCCTCTTACCTTCAGGAACGTCAACAATCCGTCCATGTTGGGGATTCTTCTTCTAGCTGGTCTGATTTGGAAACTGGCGTTCCTCAAGGCGGTATACTTTCCCCTCTTCTGTTTTCTATTTTTATTAATCTTATAACTTCCGAACTTCAGTGTGCGTATCATCTGTATGCAGATGACTTGCAGTTGTACTGTCAAGGGAAGGTTGATGAATTACCTGACACTATCGACAAATTAAATAAGGACTTAATAGCCATAAAAACTTGGGCTGATAAATTTGGTTTAGCTGTAAACCCTACGAAGTGTCAGGCGATTATCATTGGCAGTTCTCGTAGTATTAATAAGGTAGGTGGAACACCTTGCCACCAGTTCTCTTCAACGGTATGATCGTTCCATTTGGTACTGACGTGAAGGACCTAGGCTTGCACTTTGATTGTACCCTGAACTGGCGGACTCAAGTCGCTAGGGTGAGCCAGAAGGTTACTGGAACGCTGCGGGCTCTGTACCGTTTGAAAAATTTATTACCATCTAGTACGAAGGCAATGCTTGTGCAGTCCCTTATTTTTCCTATAATCGACTATGGTGATGTGTGCTACTATGACCTGAATGCAGATCTCCTCGACAAACTTGACCGTCTTCTCAATAACTGCATTCGATTCGTTTTCAATCTACGTAAATATGATCATGTCTCTGCGCATCGGTCGCTTCTAAAGTGGTTGCCCATTCGCCAGCGCAGAGAGCTAAGGGCGCTGACTACCTTATTTTCATTTCTTGATTCTCCCTCTTCCCCTGGTTATCTAGCTCCCCACTTTCAGTACATTTGCGCCAACCACAATAGAAATCTACGTTCATCACACAATCGTCTTCTCCAATGTCCCACTCATCGCACAGACTTCATTCACTCTTCCTTCTTCGTTCAGTCTATCTCTCTGTGGAATGCGCTCCCTGAGGAAATCAGGATGGCAACCAACCGATTATCCTTTAAAGTTAAGGTTCGCGAGCACTTTCGCAAGAAGCTGGCAGTATCATCACAACGCTAATATTTTCCCATTGTTTGTCTTATTTCTTTTAATATATTCATTTATTTATGTATATGTATTTGTGCTTATATTTATATGTAATTAGGTATATATTATATTTATAGTTTACATAGGGTTCTGCGTATCTTTATATTTAAAATATTTATTCCTGTAATGATTGCACCTACTACTGTTTGTCTCTGCATCACCCAAAGGTTGACTGGTAGAAAATGCCTATGGCATTAAGTCCGCCTCTGTACATGTATGTGCTTGAAGTATTAAATAAATAAATAAATAAATAAATAAGTCTGCTTGACAATAGTGTCAGAATGGTCTATCATTGATTTCATAATTGTCGATTTTGACAAGTTTGGTAATCTACTAATATCGCGTCATTATGACTTTCCAATGGTCAACCACTGACACTCCATTGAAAGAAATGGCATAAAATGGTAATCTCGTACATAATGACGAATGAATAAATGTAATGTTTATTGCTATTTACGAACTTCTTAATACTTCAGATTGCAAACACTAATACGTAATATGTAAAAATATATATTAAATGAAATCTAGCATAGTTTTTCTCAGACCATTGACCGATCATTATGAATTTAGCAGATTACGAACTTTTAGCAAAATGACAATGGGATCGTGTTGGAATGACGAATTTATAAAAATAGCAGACTTGGGCCCCGGGTCTTTCCCGCGTTTGGTAATAAGTAATTATTCTCCTGCCCTTACCCCAATTTATTTGTGATCGACGCAACATGTTTTTCCTTCCACACTTCTCTATCAGTCGTCATCTCGATAGTCACCCCCTTTCTAACCATATCATCATTCACACATTCCATCCATCGTTTCTTTGGTCTTCCCCTACCTACTATATAACCATCAACATTCATACTCGAAACTTTCCTTACGACATTTTCCTAATTTCTTGTTATAAGAATGTTGAAACAAATTTTAGGTTTTACATGGGACGACAAAAAATGGTTGGAACCTACTGCTACATGGTATGGTTGCTACGTTTGAATGACACGGACGTCAATTCGTCAGAAATTTCAATTTACATATCAATTACAATAATTTATAAATAGGTAATCTAACTACAAAGTCTAGACACTACCTACTAAAGTCTAGATAAGAAAAAAAACGATAACGTTATCGAGAATTAATAGCAGACTACTACGCACAGAAATACGTAACAAAATTGCAACGAAATTATTAAAACAGTTAACTCCTATAAATTTAGACAATTGACTAGCGGAAATTAAGCTGTCCCCATTAATTTAGACTCAATTATATAATATTGAGTTGCCAGCAAAACCAATGATTTAGTTCGAAGTACGAATTAATTGGATGGTGTTGCCACGTGCGTAAAATATGATTTTATGCTCAAATGGGTATGCGACCCTAGTGATGTCGTTCTGCGCTAAAAATAGACAACCCCTGTTTTCTTGTAGATTTTGTATGTAGGGTTATGTTGGATGGCTGAGCAGCAATATGACGAGAAGGTTTCAATTTTTTAATGTTCTTTGAAGGTCAGGCGGTAATTGGGTCATTCTAAAACCAGAATATCGTCATTATTCTGGTTATCGTCAGAATCCCTGTACGTCAATGAAGTCCCTTCACGATATATTTACAGATTAAGAGCAATCGGTTTTAGCAAAAATAATACTGTGTTACAAAACGGAAAACCTAAGCCAATTAGCACGTCATTCTAATTATCTTGTCTATCATACATACGTAGTTTTTTTTACAAGGTGGTTTTATCGGTAGACATTATTGATAACCTAGTAGGTAATCCTACTAATATTATAATTTATGTGAAAGTTTATATATTTGGATATTTGTTACTCAGTCACGGAAAAACGGCTGAACGGATTTGTGTGAAATTTGGCACACCAAGATTTTATAATCAGGACTAACACATAGAATATTTTTCCATCCCGACATCTCCACGCGATCAAGACCTATCTATACCTAGTATCTCCATTTCTCTTAAACGTAATCAGAAACTAAAGATAAAGAAGCGCATTCACGTTCAATTTTGAAGGACGTAGAACCGTTACTAAGTCATTATCAAGTACTTCATCTCATAAATCTCTTTGTTATAAAATACTAGCAGCGCCCCGCGGTTTTAGCCTTACAAATGTCGATCCCGTGGGAATATCAGAATAAGTAGTAGCCTATATGTTAATCCAGGGTGTCAGCTACCTGCATACAAAATTTTATCAAAATTGGTCTAGCCGTTTGAGCGTGAAGAAGTAGCAAACATATAAAACACACACACACTCACAAACTTTCGCCTTTATAATATTAGTGTGATGAATTGGGGTAATTACAAGGGTTACCGGTTTACCGCTACCCCAAAACACAAAGGGCTAGGGAAAGAACACGGGTGGGTTTTAGTCAGTAAGAGTCTGACAAGCGGGAGGGGTCATTTGATGATTTCCCATCCATAAAAAAAGCACTAACTGACGGGGTCCACTAGGACCGATGTCTGCCAGGGTCGCGGGTTGTTCGAAAGAGATACCGTGGCCCCTGGTACAGGCAACTGAAGGAACACAGGTTGGTTTTAGTCAGTAAAAGTCTGATTACCGAGTTCTACTCCTACTCCTTCGCAGCACGCGGTGCGGTTGTGGAATTCGCTACCGCCCGAAATTAGGGACTGCCAAACTGTTGCAGTTTTTAAAAGAAGAGTAAAAGAACACTATCTTTCCACTTCATCATAGTTGTGTGTGTATGTATTTATTATTTTGATTATGTTATAATTATTAAGATTGTCACGATATTTATTTTGGAAGTGTGTATGTTTATTTGTATGTATGTAAGTATATTCTCATAATATTTGTTTAGTTTTGCTAAGTGAATTGATTATGATTTTATGTATTTTTTTGTCTACTTTATTCTTTCATACGCTGTCCATCTCTCTATTTATTGTCCTATCGCAGGTATGCTGGAAGAGATTTATTATGGAATAAGCATCACCTTTGTACCTATTTTTCTGTTCTGTTTTTTTCTTGTCTGTTTATATATGTGTGTACATACTTAAATGGTAAAATAAATAAATAATAAATAACTTCTCCCCGCTCCGCCCAGAGCGGGAGAAGTTGTTTGATAATTCTCCACCCAAAAAAAAAGGTATCGTTCGGCATGTAATTATATCTAGTATGATTGGCGATAAAAGACCCGGTAAACATTTTTTTATTCCATGCCATTTCTTACCGAAATAAGAGTTAGGTACAGTCAGCAAAGGAGATAAATACGCAGGGTCGTCGAATATAGTTGAAATATAGTAACAAACCGATTGACGTTTTCGAATAAAATTTAATTTAATTTATAGAAAACAAACAGTTTATTTATCAAATTAAATTTCATTCGAAAACATCAATCGGTTTCTTAGTAAACTTCAAATATATTCGACGACCCTGCATACTTATCTCCTTTGCTGACTGTACATTGCATGATTTATTACTGGATTTACGTTGATCGTGAATATCTTACATAAGTTTTTTTGACACAACCCATAGACAAGCTGGTCATCCTTTTTGATTCCGTGACTGTCCTCTTCACTTATAATCTCTACTATAAAAGCATGGCAGGGACATTATCATAGACGCGCAAACCATGGACCCCCGTTTGGACCCCCTAGCGTAAAAAAAATTCTTCGGTTATCATAAAAAAAAAAAATCTGCTGTTTCATAGAAAATTACAATACAATACAAAATCGTTTATTGTCACTATTAGCCTATTATACATTAAAACGTGTTTGGAGCCTCTCTTTAGGCAAACTCCCATTCACTCTCAGTAGGCGACTCCAATACCAACCGTAGCCAAATTTTATTTTAAATAACCGTCGAATAATATTTTCAACCCAGTGGCGATCAAAATCATATACAGACGCCAGCAAATTTTCCCAATCAACTTTGAACCTTATGCTTTTGTGATAAAGTTGAAAATCTAATAAAGAAATTTAAAATTGTAGTAGCTTGATGTGCTGGCGTCTGTACTTACTGAATCCATGATAACAGGTTGCGCGTCGATGTCCCCTGCCACCCTGTATAATCTACACTAATACCATATTATTTCAAGTTAAACAAATATCAACTTTATTTTTATGGTAATTAAGTTGATTTTACCAACGCTTGAAAAAGTTATAAAAACGTTTGAGTTGTAGCGTAAACTGCCTATCGATTCTGTAAAAATCTCACCGTGATAACATAGGTGAAGTGAGCGTGAAGTGAGCTATCAATAGAGGCAATCCCTAACATCAGGCGGAATGACAGCTCACTTCACCTTAGTGTTAACGGTGAGATTTTTACAGAATAGCACTGCTGAACTTTATTCTTTATTATGTAGGATTTAAAGTAATTTTTCCATAAACTCATATTTGTTTATATTTTTGGCAAATAAATTGTGAATGCAGATTATTAAAACAATACCAAAATCCCTTATTCCAAATCGGCGCGACAGACTGTACCCAGCCTACACAGTTTCATTACGACCCAACACCTGTCGCCCACAAGTTTGCGTTTTACGTCCGAACATAAATTGGAATGCTCTCTTGCTTACGTATCTTTGTTTTTCGATGGAACACCATCCGAATTTTATTTCGGCTGCTATAAATGTGTACTGTTTGGGTATTTGTTTTATTTACCAATTGCGGTTTCTAGTGAGTCATCATCATCATACATGTTTTACCCAACGTTGACCTTTTGTAACATGCTTCCCTGGTCTGTGCGAGTCCCATCCAGGGGCCCAAGTCTGCTATTTTTATAAATTCGTCATTCCAACACGATCCCATTTTCATTTTGCTAAAAGTTCGTAATCTTCTAAATTCATGATGGTCGATTATTGGTCGGTCAATGGTCTCGTAGAATTGTGTTATAATGGCATTGTCGTATTGTCATTATTATAAAACCCGTTAGTAGAAATGATATTCGAAAAACTACTACTAAATTTGAACATTCTTCATGCCAGATTTCATTTACCATTTTATGCCATTTCTTTCAATAGAGTGTCAGTGGCTGACCATTGGAAAGTCATAATGACGCCATTATATTATTAAATTACCAAACTTGTCAAAATCAACAATTATGAAATCAAAGATAGACCATTCTAACACTACTGTAATAGCAGACTTGAGGCTCAGGTCTCTCCCACCTTTGTTAATGACTATCTTTATTACAGGGCACTGTTATTTATTTTATGTTATAACTAGCTGTGCCCTGCGGTTTCACTCGCATAAGTTTCGATCCCGTGGGAATATCGGGATAAAAAGTAGCATATATGTTAATCTAGGGTGTCAGCTACCTCCGTACAAAATTTTATCAAAATTGGTCCAGCCGTTTGAGCGTGAAGAAGTACCAAACACATAAACATACACACATACCAACACTCACAAACTTTCGCCTATACAATATTAGTGTGATATATGAGGCATAGGCAATATATTATTGCGTTCAACATTCTGTATAATGTATAAGGTATTGTGTTAAAATTCCTATTACTTTTTAGATTATTAGTATTAGTACCTAAATTACATTTTAATTGTAAATAATAAGTTAGTACAGATTTGTAAAATAACCGCACTGTCGCATTGGATACATACCTGTAATTATATTTTATTGTAATTTTTGACGTTCAAAAGTGCCTTTTATGTGCCTTTTTTTTAAATAAATGATTTGACTTTGACATCATGCCTCAGGGAAGATTTACTTTGACCTACAAGGTTGGCTGTAAGTACATATAATTATAATTACTCTAAGCAACCATAAAATGTTTCCCCCTACGCAGTTTATAACACAGCTGCTATTTTTATAAGTTTTAGTTTATAACACCTTTTGTAATTGAGTATTTTGCTTCTCGTTAATTTTCGTGATACGTGTATGATGTTTTTTAGGGTTCCGTACTTCAAAAGAAAAAATCGGTACCATAGGATCACTTGTCTTGTTGTCCATCCGTCCGTCCGTCCGTCCGTCAAGACCCTTTATCTCAAGAACGCGTGGAGGTATCGAGTTGAAATTAAAACCATGTATTCAAGTCCGCGGTCCTTTGAACCTGTGAAAAAATCAAACTTCTAAGTTAACTTAAAAAAAAAAGATACGGCCATTTATGCCGCAAAAAAAGTATATTTCGACACTCCCAAGGGAATCAAAATGTATAGGGAAGTACCCTATACATTTTGATTCCCTTGGGAGTGTCGAAATATACTTTTTTAAAATCAAGAAATTTAGCAAGAAGCAAGGTCATATAGCACAAGTAAAGGAAAAAATCTGAAAACCGTAAATTTGTAGTTACATAACTACTTTGTACGGAACCCACGGTGCGCGAGTCCGACTCGCACTTGACCGGTTTTTTTATCTGTCTCATAATACCGCGTGGTGAATATTTATGAAATTTTCTAATGACAAAGGCTGCATATTTAGCCCACGTATGCTCTCGCACATTATTATGTAAATGGATGCATGAGCAAATGAGAAATTTTAAATTATGTGCACATGTATCTTCATGTATCTGGCACATTATAGCCAATTTTTTGGTCACAAAGCCTTTCTGTAAAAAAAAATTTGATTTAAATGAGTGTCCGTGGAATTTCTTGCCCGTTCTTCTCCATAGGTACTACTCTTTGGAATGGGCAACTAGCTTCATCGTTCTGACTTACCGACCCCTTGAAAATTTAAAAGTGCCTGTAATTGGTTTATTTGAAATAATTAATGCTTTGAGTTGAGTTGAGTTCTCTGGTGAAAAATCGCACGTAACAGACTCGGAGTCAGTGTCATGTAATCTGGTGTAGACAAAACTCTGTTATTCATTAAGAATAATTAATTACACTTAACATCAGTTGCGGTACTAGTCAAATGTAAGTCTCAAAAAAAACTTTTTCCAAAAAAAGAACAACCGACTTCCAAAAAAACACTACAAAGTGAAAAATAACTTTAATTTCGAAAGTCGGTGTCATTGGTTCCGCATTTTCTTTTATTGACACCGACTTTCGAAATTAAAGTTATTTTTCACTTAGTAGTGTTTTTTTTTGGAAGTCGGTTGTTTTTTTTTTTGTAAGTAAAAAGTTTTTTATTTTTCACTTTTTAATGGGCCAGTTTGTAACTTCTGTGAATATACATAAAAAAAACATACATAAAGTCGAACATATAACCTCCTCCTTTCTGGAAGTCGGTTAAAAAAGTGAAAATATGGCCCCTAAAATATGGCCCCTAAAATTTTGCAGTTTTCATTACGAAATTCTGGATTCGTGCCCACTTGAATTGCAATAAACTCACCCTGTACTACATGAGATTTAACATGACAAAATGTGAATTCCATAAACTTCTTCCATGGCGAAGTTCTGCACCCTAATTGCGTAACACACTATTACTCTCAATTTGAATCATTTTGAAGCTTATTGCTAATCCATTGCTCCATTTACGTTCGAAAAGTGTGTCTGCTCAACAACGTTAGTAACGCAATGAATGTTGTTGAACTGTCAAAATGAAACCGATTGCTACTGATGGTGTGTTACGCAATTACCCTGCTGAATGTGAATCTGATTGATTATAATTTATTTATTACTAGCTGCGCCCCGCGGTTTCACCCGCGTAAGTTTTGATCCCGTGGAAATATCGGGATAAAAAGTATCCTATGTGTTATTCTGATGTATAAACTATATTACTGTAAAGTTTCATCAAAATCCGTTCAGTAGTTTTGCGTGAAAGAATAACAAACATCCATCCATCCATTCTCACAAACTTTCGCATTTATAATATTAGTAGGAAGGTATACCAAAATAACCTATGTATAATTTATCTTAAGTACTAGAGATCATAATAGTCTTGGTCTTACACAGTCGCCAATTACAGGTTTACCAGCAATCTAAGAAATAAGTTATCACACATAATAATAACAAAACTAAAAGCTAGAACTTAAGAATTATATTATAATCACCCTAAAACATTCCTACTCCTCGGGTACAGACTTCCTCTCCATTGGGGATTGGTGGATTATGGAAAAAAACGAAGGTAAACGCACGAAGGGTTCCGTACCATTAAATGATAAATGATTTTATTTCTGTAAGTAGGTCTGTACAAACACTTTTACACGTCAATCATATTTTAAAAACGAGATGAGGTCGGCGTTTCCTATCTGACTACTCTGAGAAGAAAGGCCGAAACAAACTCAGAGGTCACAGTCTCTTTTAAAGTTCAGACATTATCTATAAAAACGGCAAAACAATCATGTCTGTTGTATGGGAGCCTCCTTAAATATTTATTTTATTCTGTTTTTTAGTATTTGTTATTATAGCGGCAACAGAAATACATAATCTGTGAAAATTTCAACTGTTTATCTGTCACGGTTCATGTGATACAGCCTGGTGACAGACGGACAGACGGACGGACAGCGGAGTCTTAGTAATAGGGTCCCGTTTTACCCTTTGAGTAAGGAACCCTTAAAACAAGAACGTTCACCTCAATTCGTTAGCATAGCAGCCTTTAAGTAAATTAAATCTTACATCTAAGCCTTCATTATCCTTCAGTCTTTTGAACGGTGAACTAAAACAAAAGAAAGTTTTAACAATACGTAATCATTTTGCTATTCATAACAGATCGGAAGAATGTTTTAACAACTTTTTTTTCAGTATCCTTTTTTAGGTAAAAGGATTAAAAGGATTCTCGATCGTTTTTTCTATTATTTAAGAGACAAGATATTAAGGGCTGATATTACAATCGACAGATAATTTTTATTCGTGGAATAAAATTGACGTCTGATAGATTTTGTATGAAAGAACTGTCAAAAATTCAAAATTATTTCTCGAATAAAATTATCTGGCGTTGGAAAAATCAGCGCTAAGTCAGAAAAACTCAATTTTGATTACTTACTAGTACAAAAAAGCTTTGAAAAAATGCAAGGAGTGAGATAAGTCATGATTATTTTTTTTAACCGACTTCAAAAAAGGAGGAGTTTATCAATTCGACGGTATGATTTTTTGGTATGCTTCCGAAGTGGTTCCATTGTCACAAAATCGGAATCTGATGAGGGGATCCCATGGTAATCGAGGGAAACCCTCAAATTTTGTAGGCACACCTATAGCGATTTGGGTATTTTTTATAGTAACTCGTGCATTTGCTCTCAAAACGCAGCATTCGGTGAAATAGAACTGACGATGAAGACCACAGATGGCCATCGGAACTACTCAATAATAAATATTTCACGGATTGCGATTCGATTAGGTACTTTAATG
Source organism: Globia sparganii (assembly GCA_949316385.1). NCBI lineage: Eukaryota > Metazoa > Arthropoda > Insecta > Lepidoptera > Noctuidae > Globia > Globia sparganii. Next base: position 22,467,733 of record OX438654.1, read on the forward strand.
TGGTTGCTAAGCACAATGCTGCTGTGGTTACAAGCTGATGGTGACTTCTCAATCAGCTCCAGTTTTTCTGGTTCTTACAAGGAGAATTCCTCAACAATTAACGTCCCTGCATCGGGGAAAGCAATATTTTGTAAAAGGTGATGAGCAGTTGACATTATTCTATCGTAACTTAAAAGTTAGAAACTAGCCCCCTAAAAAGAGAAAAATAAAAAACTTTTTTATAAAAATAAAACAACCGACTTCCAAAAAAACACTACAAAGTGAAAAATAACTTTATTTTCGGAAGTCGGTGTCAATAAAAGAAAATGTGGAACCAACGACACCGACTTACGAGTTATTTTTCACTTTGTAGTGTTTTTTTTGGAAGTCGGTTGTTTTTTTTTATAAAAAAGTTTTTTTGTTTATTTTAATTAATTAGTTAGAAAAAAAGAAAATACATTTAGGTATTAAGCACAGACTAAAAGTCAGTATACACCAGAAGGCCAATTTTAAAGGCCAAAATAAAGCTCAAAGTTAAGTCGCAATCTCATCTCAGCGACTATCAATGTCACAAACTTGTCAAAAATGTAGGGAATTCAGAGTTATTTTTGACAGTTTGAGACTGAGTTATGACTGTGAACAAATTAGAATGATATTAAAAGTCCGAAGTAAGAAATTAGCAGAAAAGTGTGCCTCGCTCGTAGAACTGATACCCGATGGGGAAGAAAAGTTCTTGAGTGGCGACCGCAAACTGGGAGACATAGCGATCGCTCGATCAAAGATCCACGAATGACAGCTGGGACCGTGCTTTTCGAGGCACGGAGGGATCTCGGTATGTAAAGATGGTCATACATCCACAGACCAACCGTGGCAAGCGTAGCTTAACCTGATCGATCGGCCTGATTTTTGGCCCAAAATTTAGCTGCGCGAACTCCACTCACTGATATAGTAATAAGATCATCAAGTACTTATGTGACAGGGTATGCGGCGCAAGATGGACGGTGGGCCATTGACTGTGTGGAGGTGCCGCATACGCACTTGAGATCAGAGCCATCCGTGAAGCCCTATCTGTGTAGATTGTCTTTGCTCCGGCCGGCTTAGGTTCGAAGTCTATTTAGAAATTTCCAAGTCGGCCACGATAACGCGTGCCCAGGCGGAAGGCTCTCAGATGGCACGAAAAAATTATCAAGGGGCTTATACAGCTCCTGCCATAGATAATACCTTGTATCGATACAAAAACCAGGGACAAACGAAATCTCAAACAAACAAAAGCTAGTTAGCTACCTATAAGTAACATTATTTCGAGTAGAATATATTATTAAACAGTACCAAGACATGATCTGCTCCCATCATCTATAACGAAAATAAAATTAATTTCGAATCCACGAGCTAATTTGCATGCTAACCACGTTTCAGTGTAGTCTGTTACAGTGTTTTAGTTCAGTCCCTTTTGCATTAGAATAAGCGAAATAGTTTTATTGTTATATCAGCAGAATTGTTATTAAACTTGGAGAGCCCTTTTGTGTGAGAAGTTTTGAAGTTTCGTTTCCGGCACACTTGTAAATGTAAAAGCTGTGAAGGCTTTGGAAACTTAAAACAGGGTTATTGGAAAAACATTAACAACCTCTTAAGAGGTCATTGTACTCAACATTATGAACAACTTTTACTATGGGACCATCCCTGAAATCGCAAAAAAAAAACAGCTGTTCCCTACATTTAGGTATGTTCGTATAATTCGTCAAAATGTAGGAAATAGGTGATTTTTTTTTCGCGATTTAAGTAGGCCAATTCTCGTAATTTAAAACGTTCAAAATCTAGTCACAGTCTCATTTCGGCGACAAACAAATGTCAAAAACTTGTCAAAATGTAGGGAAATTTGAAGTATTTTTGACAGATTGAGACTGAGATCAGACTGTGAACGTTCTTAAAAATTACGAGAATTGGCCTTCAGGTTTGGTCCCATAGTAAAAGTTGTTCATAATGATGAGTACAATGACCTCTTAAGATGTTGTTAATGTTTTTCCAATAACCATAATCATAATCATAATCATAATCTTTATTTTGCCAAAAGAACAACAACCTTAACAAACTTTAGGTACAGGTAAGTACATTATTTTCTATGAATCTAAAAGATTAGATACCCAATTAGTAGCTAAGATTGATAAGATTGTTACGAAATAGATTCACCCTGACCCCCGTACTAGTTATAAACTGTATTACAGTGGGACAGCTTTCCTCGTTCTCCGTTTACAATATTATAATAAGCCGATTTAAGAGAAATTAATTAGAATATCTCACCCTTAAAAATAATACAAAGCAAAACTGTGGGTAGAATGTACCACACAAGCAAATTGTTGTTTATTAGGTACATGGTTTTTTTTACTTTGTAGGTAGTAGCGTAAGTTCACATAGAATAAGTAAAATTTTTAGATGTTATGTTTGTTTACAAATATTTGTAAAGTTTTTTTTTTTTTGTTACTTTATATAAAACAAAACAAAAGACTGGTTTAAAAAAAAAATAATATGAGTAAAACTTAAAAAAATTGAAAAATAGGTAAAATTTAATTTAAATAAAATAAAACCGTTTTTTTTTTCTTTTTACTTTAACATGCCATGTTTAATGTTTTCTTGTATAAAATGTGTGTGAGGGTGTGTGTGTTAGGGTGTGTGTGAGTGTGAGGGTGTGTGTGTGACATTATAATATCAACTCAAAATATTTTCCACTTCATAGTAATCTAGTTCTTTAAGAAATTCATCAACAGACTTTTTACATTCGCGATAGGTAAGATCTCTTATTTTTATTTTTTTGCTTATTTTATTGTATATGCTGGGCCCAAGATAATTTAGAAAGGTCTGAGCAAATTTAGTCTTACATTTCGGAGTATTATAAACTATGTCGGATCTTCGCCTAGTCCCGAAGTCGGGTTTCATTTTGTGTTGTGCAATAATTAAAAGCCGGATGAAGAGTTTTCGTACAGAAAGTACATTATTTTCTTTATATAAGAGATCAGTAGGATACCTGTAGTTTTTAAAACACATTACCTTTAGTAGTGCACGTTGAGCTCTTTCTACCACCAACAAGGTAGTTTTTGATGTACCGCCCCAGATACTTAGACAGTAGCTTACAATAGACTGACAAAGTGAGTAATACACAGTAGTGCGTAATTGCATTGAACAAGTATTTCTGAGTATTTTAAATATGTATATTAGCTTTCGTATACGGGCACTTAGTTTTTTGGCTTGTTCTTTCCAGTTAAGATGCTGATCCACCACAACACCGAGATATTTAGTGGAGGTGGCATTGATAATACCGTAACAGTTGCATGTTAATATGTTCTGACATTTATGTACTTTTATATCCATGGTGTTAGCTGGAGGTTGAGTTTTAATTGACGTGCTGAAGGCGATATACATGGTTTTTTGGGCATTCAAGGTGAGCAAATTGTTATCAAGCCATGTTGCCACTGAGCGCATTCCTTGATTTGCTATATTATTTACATCCACCTATGTTTTTGCTCTAAATAATAAAACCGTGTCATCTGCAAATGTCACAATTTGCCCCTTGCTCATAAAAAGGTCACATAGATCATTGATATAGACCAAAAAGAGCGTTGGGCCTAGCACGCTTCCTTGTGGAACTCCGTACACCATGCCAACTTCTTGGCTATAGTCAATGTAGATGTATATGTGTATGATCCATGTACATGCACTTCTTTAAAAAAAAAAGTAAATGTCTGCACTCAGTATTCTATCCAGGAGGAAAGTACATACACAAGTTTTCCTACGGGACCAAACTCAAAAATATTGAAAAACAAACAAGGACACAAATGTAGGTACATGGGAGGACTTAATGTCATAAACATTTTCTACCAGTCAAAATTTGGATGATACAGAAACAAACACATATTTTATGTGCGGTTTCATACAAAATTTCAATAGTACCTAACTTTATAAAACAGCAGGGTAATTGCGTAACACACTATCAGTAGCAATGGGTTTCATTTTGACAGTTCAACAACATTCATTGCGTTATTTGGGTTGTTGAGCATTTTTCGAACATATGGAGCAATGGATTAGAAATATGATTCAAATTGAGAGTAATAGTGTGTTACGCAATTAGGAAACGCCGACCTCATGTAGTTTAAAAATAATAATATTGTCGTTTAAAAGTGTTTGTACAAACCTACTTATAGAAAATAAATCATCTATCATTAGGGTGCAGGTTTTTTTTGCTCTCATTGTTTTTAATTTTTTCGTAGAAAAGTAACAAAAATAATTAAAACCTGTCAGAATCTTGCAGAACCCAAACAAAACGCGGACGAATAGTACCTACCTAATTACGAAATGAATTTGTAATTCAAAATAGTCGGCTTAATTCTGAAACTTTGTAGGTTCATTTGAATTAAGATTTTAATGTCAACATTTCGGATTCCACCTGCCAGCAGACTTCCAGAGAGTGATTCTTTTTTAAATCAATCGAATGTAATTTTCGTGAGTGCTGCTTGCCATTCTGTTAAAAAATAAAAAAAACCTTTAGACGTATTTCATATTTTATTTTTCCACGAGTTTATGCTTCAGTGATTTACTTATCTTAGTATAAAAATATACGACGAGATATAAAAAAGTCCTAAGTAAGTAGGTAACTATTTTGTTTTATTTAAACTTACTTATTATTTCTGCAGGCCTCTTTTTTAATTACGTTTCAATCGTGTAAAAATATGGACAAGAAGTTATTTAATTTTTCATTTTAAATTCATCTGTCTCATTTCAGGTGTTTCTAAAGAAACTAGGAAACATAAATGTCAGTGTTTAACAGATATCTGCTAATCTCTTCTCACTGAAATATAAAGCTTATCCAAATTATTATTTAACTCAGCACAATCACATCAGTTGTTTTGATCCTATATCGTATAAACTCAATAATATTACAATCATCTTAAATATTATTATTTAAGCCGGAGACTGACATCGCAAGTGTCATATTATTAATAATACACCAAAAACCGTCTTTAAAACACGTTCGGAATGATGATCAAAACCGCATCACAATCCACTCGAAATATTTCGAAATTAATGTTACATTAATCATATCACGTACATAATAGTCAGAATACCACGAACTGATGATTTATTCAAAAATATAATAATTGTAGATATTTTATTTCATTCCCGAAAATAAGTTGAAAACAAAAAAGAGTTACGGTTCCCAGAATTTTATGTTAGATATATAGATTCACATAATATTTTTCGTTCGTATAATATATGACATTCGTCTTAATTGGAAAGTCAAAATTGTGACATTATACTGTCATTATACCATCATAGAACGACTATATCAAACAACCAACAGGCAGATTAACTCCAAAAACAGCTGATAGATCAATCACGAGTACGATAAAAAGATGGAAAGTAGACAGTATTTAAGAAGGCATATGTAAATACATTTGATCACACCAAAAACAATTTAGCCCGATGTGGGACAGAAATAGTAATATTATGCACAAGGCTTGCAAATGTATAAGTTATCCCAAACGATGCACGTTTCAGACGTTGCGGCTTATAATATATTCTGGGTATTACATTCAATCTCCTGGGTTTAGGAAATGCAATTTTGAAGCAATTGATTTTTCTATTCCAGTACGCTCCATAAGGTATACGTTGAATGGGAATTGCACATGATAAGTGTGGTGGAATCGTAATAGAAAGTCATGTGTATAACAGTAATAAAATAGATGCAGCAGCGGATAAAATTTATCAAATAACAACATTATTTTCAACTCTAAAGATTACTTTGAAGATACTATAAACGATTTCCAAGAGGAATCGTACCTACACGTCTTGTAATAATATTCATTTATCTATAATCCAAAAAGCAATAAGTATATCAACTTTTCAATAGATTCCCAAAATATTATCTTAGACAAAGACACAGACAACAACAAAAAAATCCACTAAAAACCACATCTCTTCTAAACTTCCAACACAAACCATTAATCACTAGCAAAAATAGCCAGACCGTAATTGGAACTTCAATATTAAATTCCGTTTCTTAGAATTCACAGCTCCACTCTTCTCCTCTTCTATTGTCAATAATTTATCAAAGAATCCCAAAGGGGTATTTTATATTTCATAATCATTGTCATTTCACAGATTTTTCATTCAGGTATCAAGGAGGTTCATTAAATTTGCCCTGGGTCCTGGGTTTTTAATGATTATTTATTTGTTAACGAGGTCGGTTACTATTAGATAGCGGTGCGAATGAGGCTATTCTTTGCTATCTGGACGACGGTGTTCGTCGTGGATAGTTGTGAATTGTTTGATTTTCCATTGTGATGTGGAATCACAGGTATTTATGTTAGCTTTTGATTTATATTTTCTTTTCTTTCTTCTAGAACTTTATGAGATTCTCAGAGTACTTATATAAAAAACTTTTTAGTTTCTCTGTTCTTTTGACTTAGTAATTTAAATTTGTGCAAACAGAATAAAATTGTGCATTCAGGTTTGTTTGTGATGGTGACTTCTCAATCAGCTCCAATTCTCCTGGTTCTTACAAGGAGAACTCCTCAACCATTAACGTCCCTGCATAGGGAAAAGCAGTATATTTTTTAAAGGTGATACATGAGTTACAAACTGACCCACTAAAAAGTGAAAAATAAAAAAACTTTTTTACAAAAAAAAAACAACCGACTTCCAAAAAAAAACACTACAAAGTGTAAAATAACTTTAATTTCGAAAGTCGGTGTCAATAAACGAAAATGCGGAACCAACGACACCGACTTCCGAAATTAGTTATTTTTCACTTTGTAGTGTTTTTTTTTTCGGAAATCGGTTATTTTTTTTTTTTTGTAAAAAGTTTTTTAATAGCCAAATATTCACTGTTCAACATTCTAGACTTTTAACACAAACTCCTCAAAGGTCGATTACCTAAAATTACTCTCACAAAATCCATCGGCGCGCATATTATAGTAATAATGCAGTACCATCGGCACTGACCTTCAAACCCCTTTTATTTCACTCTGCCTCGCTCGAGAGCACCTTTTACTGCCTAGGGAACAGTAAAATATAAGGTAGAATATTTTCAGGTGAAAATGTACAGACGCTAGCACATCAAGCTACTACAATCTGCCAAATTTCTTCAATAGATTTTCAACTTTATCGCTAAAGCTTATGATTCAAAGTTGATTGGGAAAATTTGACAGTTTCGGGTAGCTTGATGTGGTGCCGACTGAAAAGGGTGGCAGGAACACTGACAGGCAAACTGTTACCATGGCTGATATCTACATGAGCTGATATCTAAGCCCCATTACGTTGAACATTTTCGTCGGTTATTAGAAAAAATTTGCTGTTCCAAACATTTTGACGTAGGTATTGCACTCGAGCTAGCAGTGGTAGCTCAGTGGTAACGGCCGTGACTTACGAGTTGCAGGTCGTAGGTTCAAACCCAGAAAGGCGCTTTACTTTGTGTAAATTATTTGATCACCACAGCAGTGCTATTCTGTAAAAATCTCACCGTGAAAACTAAGGTGAAGTGAGCTGTCATTCCACCTGATGTTAGGGATTGCCTCCATTGATAGTTCACTTCACGCTCACTTCACCTATGTTATCACGGTTAGATTTTTACCGAATCTATAGGCTGCTCTCAAAACGGTGAAGGAAAACATCGTGAGGAAACCGGCATGTCCTAGAACCAAAAATTCGAAGACATTATGACATCTAAAAAGCCGCACTAGGCCCGCGTGGTAGATTACAGCCCACTCCCTCTTATAGAGAGGAGGCCTGTGTCCCAGCCGTGGGCATATTACAGGCTGATCATAGGCTAACCGCGGTGAATTTCCCGTGCTTACGGCTCATCGTTCCCGCGCTTACGTCTCTCCGTACCCGAGCTTACGTCTCTTCGTCCACCCTTGCCCCTCTCACTCAATCAGCGCTCGGCGAGCCGTAAGCGCGGTGTCGCCTAGCCGTAGCCGAGTCGATATATCGCTGCTGATCCACTTTGGTTACGTACTTACATTAGGTTGACGCCTGTTTCACGGTGAGACGAAAGGCGATACGGTGACGATCCTTTTCCGAGTTGATATGTGAGCTATGATCTTTGTCCGTATTATTGTGACGTAAATCGATCTCAGTTTACACGTAAATAAACCCTAACATAACATTCTTTGATATCGGTTTCCAGTTATATGACGTGTATCAGCTGCCCTTCGTCGTATGGGAAATGGGTATCGATATGAGGTCGCTAAAGTGTTGCAATAAAGGGCTCGGTTTGATGAGGGTATAAATAATAAGGGCATTAAGTTTATAAGTTTATGACGCTGCTTATGAAGCGGAGAAAGTTATTTCTTTCGTTTAGATTGTTTGTTTTCATAATCCACTATCGCTATCTGTAGTGTAAGTATATAGTGATAGGCGAATAAAAACATTTTTGATTATAAAACAGGATTCATAAATTGTTACAAGGGAAAATATTACTCACAGTTTGTGTGACTTGGTTATTTTAGTTTGATAAAATAATAGTATTAATAATAATATTTATTTCAAGTTCAAGTAAAATAGTACATCATAAATAAAGACATGACATAAATGAGCTTATACTAACATAAATTCGACAAGACATCTGTGTCTGAACTATATAAATAAATATCTATATTTCAGACAACAGCGCTCTTCCCTATAATATACATTTTAAAAGCTTACAGTTCAAATTTGCTATAATTCTGTACATATATAGACATTTAGTTATTTTTGGATCAACTATTAGCAAAAAACGTAAAAATACAAATTAAAGTAAAATGAAATAAATTGGAGTGGGGAGGGGCCTCCTTTTGTGTCGAATGTAGATGAGTGAGTGTGTGTAGGAGGGTGGGTATGTAAAATTTTGTGTGGTACAATTAAGAGGTTTTGAGAGGTTTTCAGTATCGGAATACTGAGGCTTGTTCATCACCCCAGCAGTTTCAATACACCTCAGTTGACTGATATACAGAGTCAAATTAAATTAGTTAGCGAAACTTTCAATTCTTTTAATTCTCGATTTGATTGTTATGTTTTTTTTTCATTATAATTTTGATTCACAGATTTTATTTAGTGTAATTTGAAGCAAACATATTTAACGTTTACTACCGAACATGTTTTTAAAATAAATGTTTAAATGGTAAACCCTCCATATTGGTACCCAAGATACAGGCTTACCTAGTTTGGGGCCAATGTAAAATCTCTGTAGGTAATCTTTTGAACAATAAAGTTTTTATTTTATTATTTATTATTATTAAACTCCGCGTGATCTGATAAAATTAAAAATAAATTGATTTGATTTTTTTATGGGGTCGTTGACCGCATTTAGTGTAGTGAACTTGAAATATCAGTTTAAAAAGTGTGTTTTTTGTGTAAACTTCACTCACGTGATTTGTGTCGATCTGCCAACACGAACAACAAAACTGATTTTCTCAACTTCAAATGTTTTTAACTAACAATTCATACTATTACGAGTTCATCATGATTCAGTAAGTAGGTAAATTGCCCATCATTTTTTTTTAAACTACCTGAAATAAACCCATCCAATATTTGACCAAAAATAGGTACCTATCCAAAAAATAGAAAAGCTTTGGCGCAAATTGTCAATTCATATCAAATACACACTAGGCACACACACATAACACACACAGAATTGAGGGCGCCACCGTGCGTAAACAAACAAGTTGCTCTGTGTTTTTAATTCATAAAAATAGTTTTAAGTGATTAAATACCTAAGAAAAAGTATTATTCGAATGTATAAGTTATATATAGTGTGTGATATTCGAGTACGCGTGAAAGACCTATCCAGTGATATAAAAATAAACAATACAAATGTGAAGCTTTAACGGCTCCATAATTTGAAAAATTACGAACAAGAGTGTGAGAACCGTTTTGGAAAAGTGATAAATACGAAGATATACTCAGAAGAAGAAAGAAAAACGTCAGAAAAGGTACATAAACATTCAAATAACACAAGAAAATAAATTCCTTAAAAGTGACAGTCACCATCAGTCTTCAATACTATAAAAAAGCGCCATCTATCGCTGAAGACTGAAACCAAGTATCACAAAAATCGTTCAAAGAAGAACTTTTGCTACTACGCGCTAGAGGTCACTTATTCGAGTTTTGTCTCAGTGAACTAGCTTAGACGTCCTAAAAGTATTCATACACAGTATCAAAATGGCATCTACACCTGTATGCGCTGGATGTAAACATAAGTTACCCATAAGAGAAAATCTTATTTGTGTGCTCTGTAAATGCAGATACGATCTAGAGTGTGGCGGTGTTTCTAAAGACTACTATACTAAAAAAATGACACTGGAAAATAAAAATACGTGGAAATGCCAAACATGCATCTGTAAAATACCCAAGACTGGAAACACAAACACCCCTTTACGTATCCCTAGAGGCACCGACATCAATCAGCTATCATCTACACCACCTGAGGAAGCCAATGTTACTTTGAGGAAAAAAACAAACCCAAATAACGACACATCTTGTTCCGACGACCTGACTTTTTTAGGCGACACCATACCTATGGAAAATAATTATACTACCCACACTGAAGAAAATGTTAACACCATGAATGATATACATACTCAACTAACAATGCAAGGTTTGAGTGAACTAATAATCACACATCTTAAAGAAAATAACAAATCTATTATACAAGAATTACAAAACACAATACATACAGAAATATATAATGCTATTACAGAATTAAGACAAGATTTAGATTATAAAACAAACGCCTTAGCAACACAGAATAACCAAAGAAAACAAGAAATAGAAAACATTAATAAAACATTAGAAAAACTTCAAACGGAAAATGAAAAGTTAAAGAAAGAAATAAGAAAGCTAGCTACAGAAGTGTCAAAGCCTCCAAATATACAAGAAAATAACCATAGAAAAATTGTACTCTACGGCCTGGCCGATTACTTTAAAGAGCCTGAAAGTGCACTTCACAATAGATTAATAGAACTGTTCCGTGATATAGTCAACATAGACGTTTCAGGATATATAGAAGACCTGTACAGACTCGGAAGACCCGGCGGACCTAAGAACCGACCGCTTGTAATCGAGTTTATTAGTAAGAGAATGGCTAAATATATTATTAAAAACAGCACGTATTTTCAAGGAACCGGACTATTCATATCTGAATTCTTAGATCCAAATGCACGAAAGTATAGAGCACAAATGCGAGAAGAATTGTTTAAAGCCAGAAAAAAAGGATCTCATGCAATTATAAGAAACAACCACCTATATATAGACGGAAAACAGATTAACATAGAAAACAACAAACATCAATACGAATACAACACCCAAGAAAATGATATAATATTGAATAACACTAACCAACCTTGCCTTTCAAGTGAGTCCTATGAAACTGAGAACCAGACATTTCGTAAACAACGACCGACCATTTAAAATAATGTTCCAAAATATTCAAAGCCTTTATAATAAGCAAGATATACTCGAAGCATTCATTGATAAAAATCCATTGTATAAAGCAATATGCATTTCAGAAACTTGGCTAACTCAAGAAAAACTTGATCTCATACAATTTAGTGGATATAAATTTGCATCTTCCTTCTGTCGCAGCACTAGAACAGGTGGCGGTGTTTGTACACTTCTACAAGAACATATCAACAGCATAAATAGAAATGATATTTCAGAAATGTCTTTAGAATATATATTAGAACTATGCGCCACGGAATTACCAAAAGAAAATTTATTGATAGTAACTATGTACTGGAATAGAAGAGAGGAGGAAGTATTTTATCAACAATTAAAACTAATTCTAAAATATATAAACAACAAATACTACAAACTAAATATAATAATAGGCGGCGATTTTAATGTTAATATAATTTCAGATAGTTTAAAAACTAATCAATTTTTAAATCTTATGCAGGAACACAATTTTACTCAACATGTAAAAAGCCCTACACGTATTACACCAAACACTGCAACGTGCATAGATCTAATATTCACAAACTTTAACTACAAAGACATGTACACAACTACAGAAGAGCTAGGTTTTTCCGACCACCATAGTACAATTTTACATTTAAAAATACCTAAACAATCAGAAAAAATTAACTGGTACACAATGAAAAGACTATTTAATAACACAAATATAACAAAATTCAAAGAGGAAATACAAAAACTTAATTGGAATAATATTCTTAAAACCAATAATAACATTAACATAAATTATAAAATATTTAATGACACACTCATCTCTATTCTTAATCAATGTATACCGTTGCGTAAAATTAAACTAAAAACAGAATATAAAAAATATTGGCTTACTTCAGGTATAAAAAAATCTTGTTTAAATAAAAGACTATTAAAGACATTAACAACTAAAACAAAAAATCCAATATTATCAAAATATTATAAAAAGTATGAAAAAACATTGAAGAAAACTGTCACAGTTGCAAAAAAACTACACTTTAAAAATAAGTTGATGCAATCTAACAATAAAGTTAAAACAATGTGGGGAATAATCAATGAACGCACAAACAAGAAACTAAAAAGTGAGAAACACAACATAACCCTACAAATTAATAACAGCTTATCTTCAAAACCCCAAGAGGTAGCCAACATATTTAATAGTTTTTTTGCTTCTATTGGTGGGGACAGCACATTACCTACTGGCAGCAAACCAAAAGGGCTCCCGGCGATTTCAGTTACACAAAATACATTATATCTTAGCCCAGTAGATCCTTACGAAGTAAATACAATAATTAAGAATTTAAAAAACAAAAAAAGCCATGGAATTGATGAACTTCCACCCACTCTAATAAGACAATGCGCTGACGAATTAACCTTGCCGTTTTACATACTACTTAACCAATCTTTTGAAGAAGGCGTTTTTCCCGATTTATTAAAAAAAGCTCTTATAAAACCGATCCACAAGAAAAACATAAAAACCGACCCAAACAACTACCGTCCCATTGCTCTCTTACCAACAGCCTCAAAAATATTTGAGAAAGCCATGTGCGATCGTGTTTATGCATTTTGTGAAAAATATAATATATTCAATGATAGTCAAAATGGTTTTCGCAGAAACCGATCTACCGTTTTGGCTGTTTATAAATATATACAAGAAGCCCTCAATATAATTAATAATAAAAAATACGCTGTAGGATTGTTATTAGACATGACAAAAGCTTATGACAAGGTGCAATTTGATATATTATTAAATAAACTATATAACATCGGTATCCGCGGGAAAAGTTATGAATGGTTCACATCTTTCTTAAAAAATAGAGAACAAGTTGTAGAAATAGAACATTACAATCATAAATCAAAAGAAATAGAGTTAATTCGATCCCAAAACATACCCGTAAACGCTTCTATACCACAAGGAAGTGTGATAGGGTGCCTGCTATTCCTTGTTTACATAAACGATCTCCCAAACCACATCAATGAGTCATGTGTATTGTTCGCCGATGATATATCTGTCTTAACATCATGTGAAAATAATATAAATTTAAACCAAAAATTGAGTTCTATACTTGACACTGCAACACACTGGATGAATGAACACAATCTTGAAATTAACTACAGTAAAACAAAAATAATAACTTTCCACCCCCGACAAAAAATACCTATAAGTATAAGTTTCAAATACAATGGATCAAAATTAGAAGCAGTAAATAAATTCACCCTTTTAGGAATAGACATAGATTCACACATAGATTGGAAATCGCATATTCAAAAAGTAAGAACGAAATTATCCAAGTTTTCATACGCTCTCCGAGAAATCAAGAAAACAACAGACCTCAAAACAGCACTGGTAACATATTACGCGTACGCATTTGCATGGCTCAAATATGGAGTTATCCTATGGGGAAATAGTACAGACGCGCCTACATTATTCACTCTACAGAAAAAAATGATTAGAATTTTAATAAATATCAAAGATACAGACTCCTGTAAACCCCACTTTAAAGATCTAAAAATATTAACCCTGCCCTGCCTCTACATACTTGAAATTTGTAAATTTGTACGAAAATATCCGCAATTCTATACCAAAAGAGGAGATATCCAAACAAAAATTACACTTAGACATGAAAGCAGATTAAACATACCCACTTCACGATTAAAAATGCATTCGTCTAGTACATTTGTTATGTCCATTAAAATATACAATAAGTTACCGGAATACATAAAAAATATAAATAAAAATAATATCTTCTTCAATAAATTAAAACAATTTCTGATAATAAAAAGCTACTACACTATTAACGAATATTTTAGCGATAAATTTCAACAACATGAAAAACAAGTTTCACAAAATACCTAAATTTAATTTTAAATTTCACTTTAAATATACATTTATTTTAAAACATTAAAATACTGTTAATTTAGAATTCATATGATAAACAGTGCACAGTTAAAAATAATATTCTATAAAATTCAACAAAATTGCTTAAGTATTATAATTTATTGTGCTAATAATGTAATTCGTGCAATATATAAAAATATATAAATATAATTTAAAACCAAAATAAATACTTACCTATATAAAATATAAATACAAAAACAAAACAAAATAAAAAATATAATAATAATAAATAAATGATACGTATTATTTTAATTTAATATTTATTTATTTTTACCTTTTTTCTTAACAAAAAACGCCTTCATCCTCTCTCCTATTAAATTTAACTTTGCTGTGCCCGACAGGGTCCATAATTGATTCGATGTTCTGACATACCAACTGTTATATGTGCACATTATGGAATGCAATAAAGTATTGAGTATTGAGTATTGAGTATAATGTACCAGTGTACCAACATCGGAAGTGTACCAGCCTGTACACGACTTACATATACAGGTTGGCCAAAAAGTTGTGGATTAAACGAAATAGAGAGATAAAGGAGGTAATTTCCAACATTTTTAAAGTGAGAAATAATTTTTGGTAACGCTTCTAAATTTTTGAAAAAATATTAGTTGCTCTTGATATTTGGTATCCAGAGCCGCAACAGAAATTTTGTAGTGCTGATACATTATCTAGTAATAATACAAAACCGTTTGTTTTATTGTTTTATGTCACATTTTTTTTTAAATTAGTCTAATTATAAAAAAACTGGGTATACAAAAATATTCATAACTTTTAGGGCAATTGAATTATACTCGTATGTAGAAAGATTTTTGTTGAAAATGACCTCCTTTATCTCTTTATTTCGTTTGATCCACGACTTTTTGACCAGCCTGTATTAAATGTTCTAGCTAGCTGATAGTCCTTGAGATAGTCCATTTCCAGACGAATAGGCAAGCCAGTGAACCATTGGGCGGTCGCTACACATGTGTATGTACGCATGTATTACATTTAGGTACGTAAGAGACATGAGGGGTAAACATTGTAGAATATCCACTTCGGTATTCAATATAAACATGTAGTCTTTACGGTTGAGAAGAAGGTCTTTGCAACCTTTTCTAAACCTATGTATCAGAAAATAATATTTATCTATGGACTATGTACACAGATAAATCTAATATATAAAATTCTCGTGTCATAGTGTTAGTTACCATACTCCTCCGGACCGATTTGTATGAAATTTTGTGTGCATATCGGGTAGGTCTGAGAATCGGCTACTATCTATTTTTTTTTTGCAAAACGACGTTTGTGGGATCAGCTAATAAGTATTATATAATATGATAGGCATATGTTTAATAACCTCACCAAATATTTATTATGTAGGTACCACGACCTATTTATAACAGGCTGATCTCAATAAAACAAAATGTTATATTTAGTTATTTAATGTTAATAACATATTTTAATAAAAATTGCTTATTGTTAACTTGTGTCCTAGATATAATATTTTATAGTTCTTGGTGAGCCCTACAGGGTCCATAATTGTACCTTAGCTTTAAGCCATTGTAACACCTCTACTACATGGAATGAAAATAAATATATGAATATGACTTTGAGTACAAATACTCTCTAGGAACAGCGTCACTCAAAAGGATTCGAAAAATAAAAAGAAGAATAAAATACTTTTAGACTTACCTCTACTCCTCTACTCGCAATTTCGTATAAAATTTAACGTCATGTAGTTTCAGCAAGTTACTTTGAGTGGCGTAAAGTGGGCTAGGTTATGCTTGCCTTAAAATATAAGTACCGGTAAAGATGGCATTTATTTGACAGTTTTACAAAGGGCTTTGAAGGTCCGTGGCACACCTGCCTGTCCGCCATTTTGATTATTTTAAACATCTGCAACGTGCAACATAATTAACGCAAGACCTCATACAACCCAATTAGAGTATTGAGTTAAAAGCATAATACATGACCAAAACTTATTACCGACTACTTTTTTGTATGTTTGTTCATCGAATACTCCGCCAATTGTCGACGGATTTTCAAAATTCTTTTTTTGTTCGAAAGTAGATAGTTCTGAGGTGGTCCCATTGTCACCAAGTTGTTAGGATCTGACGATGGGATCTTAGAGAAATCGAGGCAAGCCTCAAATTACTTATTGCTTACTTATTGTTTTTCGCATATTTTATGAAGTATCTTGTGTATTTGCGTATGGTTGTCACCATCTCAGGTAGCTGAGCTAATGATGGAAGGTACAACTCCTTAATAGTAAGAAGTTACTCGAACAGGCAAGGACAGTTTTAGTAAATTGTTTTGATGTTTGATAGGGCATTTGCCACATTTGGTCTCATGATCATCAAGTCATGACCTGATGCTGCAGTCAGGATAGTCTGCAGAGTACGTAACTCTTCGACAACTAACAGCAGATATATCGTGTTTAGGCTCATTGAAAAGGGCTCGATGTGTGGATAAACGTACTGTTAATGAGAAACACCGAAGTACATAGAGACTTGATGCTGAAGCCAGGAGCATCAGAAAAAGTACAAACCTTGAAATTACAGCACCGTAGTCGTGTTTGGGCTCATTTTAAACAGGACTAAATTTTAAGTTCAATGCAATGTTGACATAAGTCTGGCCTGATGCTGCCAGGATTATCAGCGGGATCCTGGAGAAATCGAAGGAACTCTTCAAATATTATAGGCACACCTATAGCGATTCGGGTATTATTTATAGTAACTCGTGCATTTGCTTTCGGAAAGCAACATTTAGTGAAGTAAAACTGATGATGAAGACCACAGATGGCCACCGGGACTACTCAATAATAAGTATTTCACAGGTTGCGATTCGATTACTTTAATATGATTGCTAAGCAATGTATGCTCGTCACAATGCGAATGGTGAAATGGAGCTGATGGTGGAGTACCAGGAGAACTCCTCAACAATTAACGTCCCTGTACCGGGAAAAGTAATATTTTGTAAAAGGCGATGAGCTTGATGCATTATAAACAGTCCCACTAAAAAGCGAGAAATAAAGACTTTTTAACAAAAAAAAAAAACCAACTTCCATAAAAAAACACTATAAAGTGAAAAATAACTTTAATTTCGGAAGTCGGTGGCAATAAACTAAAATACAGATCCAAAGACACCGACTTCCGAAATTAAAGTTATTTTTCACTTTGTAGTGTTTTTTTATGGAAGTCGTATTTTTTTTTTGTTAAAAAGTTTTTTTTTTAAAGCTTGCTATTTTTCTTAAGAAAATCGTAATGAAACTAGCATTACTTTATGCATTTAAAAATAATTGTTATTGCCTTAAAAAAAGTTTAAATTTTTTTTAACTTAACGGCAATTAGTATGAAAAAATAGGTACATAATTTTTGAAAAAATACCTATATTAAAAGTTACTGAAATCGATTCAGTAGTTAATTATTATGAACGAACTACTTTCAGTACTTGCATTTATTCTGTTACACCTTGTATACAACTAGATGTAAGTACGCAAATTGAAAAAATATG
Source organism: Globia sparganii (assembly GCA_949316385.1). Lineage (NCBI taxonomy): Eukaryota > Metazoa > Arthropoda > Insecta > Lepidoptera > Noctuidae > Globia > Globia sparganii. The sequence continues at coordinate 22,485,572 of OX438654.1, forward strand.
GATGTCACGTGATCAACTTTAAACGTTAATATCTCGGAAGCGTGACGCTTTACGGGGTTTGGTCCTATTAAGTTTTCTGTTGGCATTGATGTCAGCTATCGATTTATACAGGGTTGTTTGAAAAACACCAGCAATCTCTTAAGAGGTCATTGTACTCATTATTATGAACAACTTTTACTATGGAACCAAACCTGAAATCGCGAAAAAAAATCAGCTGTTCCCTACATTTTGACGAGATAGACGAAGATAAAGGGAACAGCTGATTTTTATTCCGCGATTTTTAGGTTGCTGGTGTTTTATAAAATAACCCTTTATAGAAATAATGCGTGGCCGCCATTTTGAAGAAAAAAACAACAAAATGGCGGACAGTAATATGATCTACTATATCTACGCCATTTTGTTTTTTTTTTTCAAAAGGTTCCATATAAAAATCTTCAATCCCCTTTCCCTGGCAACAAACAAAATATACTTTGGACTGAAAACTCACTGACCCATAGAATTCCAATAGAACATACAGAGACCAAACAAAAATAATTCCCACCTACATATACGGCCCACTGATCAAACTGAAGCGTTTCCTTTACAGATGAAATAAAGCCGTGATCGCATGGACGACGCTGCCGTTCCGGGCCGTCTCGGCGGCCGGACGACACCCGTTCCCCGTTTGGCACATTCCTTATCTATAACGGTGAGATTTGAATAGCACGACAGTGAGGGAGGTATATAATAGCTATTCAATGAGACATAGATTCTATGTTGGTGTTTGCATTATTTTGCGTGTCAAGTGTGTTCTAGATGAGGGTAAGGATGTATTAAATTAGAATGTTGGAGTTCATAGAGGTACAAAAATGGTTCAAGTGTCTGTGATGTAGTTAAAAACTTGGTTATGATGAGTTAAAGTATAAGTTGTAAACACTCTAATTCATGAATTTTAGATGCCAAAGTTCGAAAAGTTAGTGATGTGCGAATATGTAGGTAAATAGTGTTTCCTTTTTTGATGCAAAAATATAGTAGTTTCATTTCATTTAGAATACCCGATCCCTAGTTCTGAAAACTCATAGACAAGTAAAGTAACTTTTTAAACTAGTACAAATCTAAACGTATCTTAATATGTCTTCCTCAAAGACTAGCTTTATAAGGCAAAATGGAATAAGAAATAAACGAAAACAAAGTAGTTTTACGATTTTAATATCACTTTCATCTTTTCATACTCTATTCAAAATTGAAACTGGATAAAATTACAAAGCTACATCATCCTAAGTTTTAAATACAGTTTTGTTGCAGACGCACTGAGGTCCGGTAGCGGTACCAGGCCACTCAACTCAGACAATAATACCAGCCTTCAATATCAACATGAATTCTACGGAGACCAGCCTTGATGTCAACCGGTCCACGCCAATCTATACTATCGGTACCAGCTTTATTACGCAATGGTAAGAATTATTTTTTTATCTTATTCATTTCACGTCTATCCGTTTAATTACCAGTCGAATCTTGGGATTATTTCGACACCTGCAATTTAAAACATTGTAACTCATTTTTCACTACTTTTTGGGATAGCGATTTAAACATTCAACATATTCTCTTTTTATTCCTATAAAGTCCTAGCGTCTTCCAATTTTGTAAATATAAGTAAAAAGGGATTATCTACTTTGCTGTATGACTAATATGTTGTTTACTTATATATTTTATATGTCTTTATGACTTGCAATGATTCAAAACACGTTTTGAGTCTTGAGACCATTGAGTAGTTTTTTCCTGACTCGTCAGATGATCCATATAGGTCGTAGACAAGTCTTCCCTACCAAATATTTTACTGGAACGAATACAGATCCTATATGTAAATCCTATTCCATATTTTTATTTTATTTTATTTTATTTTACAGTTTTAGGAAAACTTACAGCTAAACACTTTTGCACGATTGAGAGTAATAGAAATAAGGCCAATTACAAGTTTTCACAAATAGAAGAGAGCATACAAACAACAAGAAAAAATATTTGAGAAGGTAGACAGTTTTTGAGTGAAAACATTATCAAAAAAGTAGAAATGTGTTTCAAACAGCGTAAATTATTATCAATTATACCTAGTTTACGTGATCAGAAAAGAAATCACAAAGTGTCCTTTTTAATTTTGAGATGCTGGTATTGAAAACATCTATGTCAACGTCCCGGCTGACCGCATTATACGTATGACTCGCTCTGATTAAGTATGAATTCCGTCTGTAATTCGTACCTACCATAGGAGTATGCAACAGAGAAGGATTGCGCAGAAAAGCAGAAGGAACCCGCAGTCCGATTTTGTTCAGCAAATCGGGAAGCTCGGTTGAACCGTTAGCGATTCTAAATAAAAAAGCCAAGTCTGCAATTCTTCTACGTTCAGAGAGAGGAAGTAGATGGAATCTTTTACAGCGTAGGAGATAAGTGGGAGAATAAGTTTTAGACCGGAATTGAATATACCTCAAAAATTTTCTTTGTATGCCTTCCAATCGATTGATATATATGTTGTAATTGGGATTCCAAACTTATCCTGTCCATATGCCTAGGTTCCACCAAATCTATTCTACCAACTTCACTATCAGAGAACTAACATCCCAGTATTCGCATTTCTAATATGACTCGTAACATAATGAAGAATTCATAGCAGTTGTAGCTATAATCGTCGTTCACTAAAGCTATTGTGTATATATCCAGTCACGTGTATGCTTCGGGATTGGCCGAACGTTTCCGGAGCTAGACGAAACCTGCTCGTGAAATCTTCACGCGGCTCGTCTGCACGTGAACGTCAATAGAATCGAATACAATTATAAAGGGTTCTTTCGTTTTTTTTTTAGAAAATCGATCGTAGAATTGGTCTACGATCGATTTTCTACGGTTTCGTATTTTGAGCGCAGAAACTTAATTGGTTTGGTTAACGGCCTGTTCCTAGTTCTATTTGTAATTACCTCGTTCTATGTGCTTCAAAATTTGCCTTAAGAAGGATTATGAAATCCTAAATTGAGAAGTTTTTCATTCTTGAACACTAAAGTAATTATAATAATGATCCTTAATGGAGCCTCCTTTCAGTTAAAATAGCTTCAAAGATAGTAAAAATGTGCGCAGCAATAAAGTTCTAACATTACAAACATTTTCATAAAATGCAAATTACAGAGCAAGGACCAACTACAAACAAACTAGGCAGTAAATAATCAGCAAACAAGAATACCCACACATAACGTATTCATAAACAGCTAAACAGCTCGTAAAAATAAAAATATCGTACTATAAAAACAGGCAAATGGTCCTTCTATGTCCTATTTACAGTCTCTGAATACTTGATTTTACGATCTAGTGTGGGTAAGCTGCACTAAATTCAGTTTACTATGAATTATATAACACTATAGTGGGACCTGCAAAAGAAACTGTATCTCTGTACAAGAAACTATATTGTATTCATGAAGAAAAGGTCAGACTGGTAAAATTTTGTTATTTATATTGCTCTTACAGTGTTTTCAATTGGCCTCTTGACTATAATGGTTTATATTGCACTTTCTTAAACTTTCACCCCTTCTGGGGACGAAAGTAATCATGCCTATTAAAACATAACGAAAATTGGTAAATCTTATCTTTACATTTAAGAAGAAGTTCGGTACACGTTTTTACATACAATCAAATAAATAAAGGGTCAAACGAATTTAGTTAAATGGAGGTACACAGATAGACCATATCCTAAATCAACTCTTAAGACACTTTTTAGTAGAATATGTTCATAAATAAGTCTCTTTAAAATGCGAATAAAATCGTAGGCAACAGGCTAGTTGTACTTATCATAAATATGTTGAGTTTGTCATAAATTCACATTGTGTAGCAACGTCTATCTTGGAGTCAGTCACGTGCCGATACATAATACCTGCCCTCGGGTACAAGACTTTCTTTATGAAGGTCGGCAGCTGTTGACTCTGAACCCGGACCCAAAAATTATTCCGATTTGAATCAACAAAGAAAAAAGTCAGTATTTGTTGATTTTATAACAAAAAAATAGGAACGAGCAAAGGGACCAGAATTATATTTAACTGCCTTTTTCTTTTAAGAATTTTGGATTTTGTTTTTCATTCAACTTTTTCTTACTTCCGAGATAAACCAAAACATTTTCATCGTTGTTTTATTTTCCCTCTCAAAATCACAACATAATCTCTAAAGAGCTTTAAGGGGCTTTTACAGAAAACTACTTAAAAGATTCGCACTAAAATATGCATATTTGCAGAAGACTTTGTGGTGAAAATGGACGGAATGTTTTCGTTGCTTCTTCAAACTAAAATGCGAGGGAAAGCGAAGTATGAGAAAGCTTTTGATATTGGTTGTAACTTATTGTTCCTGAATATTTCTACATCAATTTGTTTGCAAGGGATGTATTTATTTTAAAAAAATATCGCTTCTTTTGCTGTCGTATCGGCAGAAATTATGAATGGTTCCCTTTATGTCGAGTCTCTTTACGTCGAGCCTGAGAGTCTATTGTTTTTGCAAAATATTCAATACTTACCGTTACGTCGAGTTTGGTTAATAGATGCAGTCAGGCTATATATTAAATGCCAGTATCATTAAAATATATCAAAATAGCTCATGTCGTGGTGAAAATCATCATCTGCCACGGCAGCCAACAGTCTAACTGCAGCCAAGGTATAAGGTGCTGTTGCTGAAGCCCAACTGGTTGCAGCTGAATACCAGTATTTTACATGGAGCGACTGCCTATATGACCTCCACAACCCAGTTATTGGGTAATACGATACCCCTTGGTAAGACTGGTTGTCAGATTTTCGGGCTTCAGATGACCGGTAACAACTGTCAAAGATTCACGAATGACAGCTGGGACCAACGGTTTGACATACTTTGCGTAGCACGGAGGGGTCATGATATGTAAAAATGGTCACCCATCTACGGACCAACAGCGGCAAGCGTAACTTATCCTGATCGATGACCCATGCGACTGTTTTACTTAGCCAAGCCCCTCCCTCTCGTGGTAAAAATATTAGCCAGTAAACAAAATGACTACAGTACAAGGTGCATCCAGCGTCCATTTTATTTAACTACCGAGTGTGGAAGCTATTTTAACGCACATAAAAAACAGACTTGGTAAAGATCCAGCTGCAAGCCAATAAAAGAGAAATTATTGTACACAATATTGAGTCATCATTATTTCTGAGGTCCACACGGTCGGTCCACATTTTTCTGACCGTGTCGTAAAGCTCACACAAACGGCTAGGGGTCTATCGCAATTGTCTTGTGGGTATATTACAGTCCTTCCATCTTTATGGTCACAGAATGTGGACCAAAACTGATGAGTCTACAATTTAATAAAGCGTAAGCGATCTACCCGAGCGCCGAGATCGCTCCATTCGACGAGATTGCGTTTCCTTGATTGCAGTGCTTCATTACTTCCCATTTTTGAAGGCTTTGAAAATGTTTTCTGAGGGATTCCTAAAGGGGATATTCTTGGACCTAGGTTATCTTTCGATATGTGCCATTATAAAACGACTGCAATTTTTAGCAGTGGATTTCAAATATATTGGACTTAGTAGCGACTTAGTAACATAAGTTTGATTTAAACTTATAAACTTAAGTTAGTTACATAACCTATGTAACATAACTTATATTACATAACAAAATATAGGTACTACAATAAAAACAAATAAAAACGTATATACTAACCGTCAAAATTGATACGTAACCACGCTTGCAACAATACTTCAATACTTGTCCAAAAACCCTATTTTTAACCGACTTCAAAAAAAGGAGGAAGTTGTATTTTTTATTTTTTGTTACCTCAGAACTCCGTTTTTTATAAGCCGATGTGCAAAATTCTTATTTGAAAGGATATACTTTCAGATTAGTCCCATAGCATCAAAATCGGTTCATAATTTGGGTGCGGTGGCAAATAACGAAACTGCGAACCCAACGACACCGACTTCCGAAATAAAATTAAAGTTATTTTTTACTTTGCAGTGTCTTTTTTGGAAGTCGGTTATTTTTTTTTATGTAAGTAAAAAAGTTTTTTTTTGTAAAATTATTTGCCTATATTTTATTTTCGACAAATGAATTTAGTCGTTGATTGATGATAACTTTCAACGGTAATAACAGAGATAAACTAAGTAATTGGGTTGAATTTCGCTTCACTAAATTTAGTGAAAATTGTCTTACGGTGAAAAAGCATTGGTACAAAAGATATTGTATTGTACAATATCTCCTATCTACTTATTTAAATTAATTGATTTTAAGTATAAAATAATAACAGGCTATTATTATCCTAGCAGGGTAAAGGCCTCTTTACATACAGAGAAGACACGAAAAAAACGTGTAAAATGTCATGATTTATAGTAAAACTGCGCAGTGCTGCACACTTGTACCCTATTTCAAGTTAAACAAATATCAACTTTATTTCAATGAAAATTAAGTTGATTTCAAAGTGACTAGCACTATTGAAAAAAGTATAAAAATGTTTGAAGTTGTAGCGTAAACTGATCTTTATTGTGTAGGAACTAAAGTTATTTTTCCATTCATTCATATTTTTTTTACATTTTTGGCCAATAAATCGCGAACGCTGATTACGCTAATAGAGTATGTCATAAAGAACTCTAAGGCATCCATCACCATCTGTCTAGCCTTTTTACAACTATGTTGGGGTCAGCGTCCAGTCTATCCGGATGCAGCTGAATACCAGTATTTTACATGGAACGACTGCCTATCTGATCTCCAAAACCCAGTAACTGGGTAATACGATACGTCTTGATAAGACTGGTTGTCAGAGTTTCAGGTTTTTTACTAACCGTAACGACTGTCAAAGTTCTACAAATGGGAGCTGGGACCAACGTCCTAACGTGCCCTTCGGCGTCTAATCTATCCAAATAATTTCATAGAAATTCTTTTGTTTCTCATTCATTGATGCAGGCTTATCACATCTTTATGATTAGGCTGACATTACAAAATCCATCTTTGTCAACAGGAAACTTCAGAAAATGAGGCAAAGAACGTGTTTAACTACCGCTGGAGGGTACCAGGAGTGCCACGGCGAGTACCTCGTAGCCAATGGCACCAACTACACTGACATCTATTACTTCAACAACACCTTTGAGAACATTCTTACTATTAACGGTGGATTGGTAAGGTTCTTAATTTCTCTTTGTATTCTTTTGATTTTGTCTAATATTCCTATCTTAATTTTGTGCGTTTTTATGATTAAATGTGTTTCGAACTAGATTATCATCGCCGCGCCGTCTTGTATAGCATGTTACGATTATTTATACCAGTATTAGCATTATGAGTTTTACATTTTGTGAGCAGCTCATTGGAACTGTTCATTATGAATATTAGTCCACGAAACTCCTGTCATTTGACGTATGGCTTGAAAAAATTCGTATACTGGATCAAATTCTGTTAGTACTACGCCATTCCTACTCAGACTGTCAGCCAGTTTTTTAATACACTAAAAATAAATACTTACTGCATGTGTTCAATGGCTACACTATATTCACAGCTGTAAATAAAGTCCACCAACTTCTCTGCACAGATTATACCGACTCATTCATTAACTTCGCTATCCGCTATTCGATAAAAAGTCGAACAAATATTAAATGAACTTTCAATGATATTGATGTTTATGAGTATTTTAGCGATACAAAACTAGTGCGAACCACTAATGACTAAAGTTAGTTGTTTCGTTATCGACTTTAGTATGAACTGGGAAGAAATGTTTACTGACTTACCTGCAAACATTTGTTCAGACTGTGGGAATTTTTGCACAGTTTTCCTATTTTCTATTCCATGCTTTTTTTTTCAGCTACTCATTATAACATAGACTTTTCAAAGAACTCGAATGAACAGAGAACGTGTCTGAATTGATTACTGTTCTACACGGATTTAAACAGAGCAATAATAAACACATATAATGGTGTATAATTGAACGACGCCGACGATTTAATATCAATTAGCGTGTATTCGCACACGCTACACTCAAAGGCGGGAACCTCTGTAGCGGGCTGAATGTGGGGCCTTGGTAGTTAATTCAAAGCAAGCGTACAAAAACAGCGCTTATAGACGAGCTTTTTTACAATACTTTAATGTCCATTACGAAAAAATTCCGTAGTCTTATTTTGTAAATTAGCCTCTTCTAACTTGAGAATTTCATTAAGGCATTTACTTATCAAATCTATGTATATCTTAATTAATTTTAACTTCCCCGAACTTCACTCAGTATCCAAACTGATACTAAGAGCTTCATAATTCTTTCATACTCTCAAGTTCGTTAGATAAAAAAGGATTAGCTGTTCCCAGTCTTCGTTGCCCCATTCACTAAGTTTAATTGCACTAATATCGGCCTCTTCAGATAAGAACTTGAACTGTTAATGAATAGGCAGCTTTCGTTATTGTATTTTATTGAATGGGACAAACACAATGGAGTATTTGGCCATCAGAAAAAACTTACTAAATCATGATGGCGGATTTCGGATGTTATTGTTTCGAACAATGATTTAGTAGAAAAGTGATTGGAGATAATGAAGAACTTTATCGTGAAGTAGTCAATCTGTGATGAAAATATATGCGAAAAATAAAAAAAAATTGACATAACTGCGGAAGAAATTCGTATCATGAAACGTCGTAGGTAATCTACCTAGCAAAAACATGAGAATAGCCTTGAATTTCGTTAAAGATAAAAATATAAATGATGATTAAGGAACCTATTTTTAGATGCTAGAAGAAGTTCAATAAGATCCAGTGCAAAATATTTCAAGGCATCACATCGTGGGTTTGGTATCCCTTATGTAAAATTAACCACCTTTTGTATCTCTTCATAATTGACTACTGAATCGATTTCAATAACTTCTAATATAGGTTTTTTTTAAAAAAATCATGTTTTTAATAATAATATTCCACAACTATCACACAACGCCATCTAGTCCCAAGCTAAGCAGAGCTTGTGTTATGGGTACTAGACAACTGATAAACATACTTATATATTTCTAAATATATAAATATTATAGATAAATTACACCCAGACACAGAACAAATGATCATGCTCTTTACACAAACATTTGTCCTGGGTGGGAATCGAACCCACGACCTCCGGCATAGCAGTCAGGGTCACTAACCACTAGACCAACAGGCCTGTCTGGCCTGTTTTTGCCCTGCTATCCGCTGATTAAGCTTATTTTAAGGCAAAAAGACTCAATTTTGAATGTATAAAATAATGCTAGGATCAACACGATTTTCTTAATAATAAAAGTTAGCTTTAAAAAAATAGTTTTGGTTATTGTATTATGCTTTTAACTCAATGCTCTAGTTGGGATGTATGAGGTTTTGCACATTTAACGTTACACGTTGTATACAACGTCCTGACACCTATCACCGAACAGTGGCCCACCAGACACAACACCCGTCAGGTCGAAGGAACGACCCTTTTCTATGAAGGATGAATGAACTTTACACCCTGTTCCTCATACCTCTGAAGAAAAACTGTATCTAATATATAAAATTCTCGTGTCGCGGTGTTTGTGGTTAAACTCCTCCGAAACGGCTGGACCGATTTGTATGAAATTTTCTGTGCATATCGGGTAGGTCTGAGAATCGGATACTATCTATTTTTTTTTTTTGCAAATGACGTTTGCGGAATCAGCTAGTTTCAATATAAATTTTGTCATAGATGAAAGACGAAATGTAAGCCTCATACAATGTTTACTATAAAGTTAATTTTGGAAAGAAATGTGGAAGAGAAGAGACTAAATAAATACCTTCCAATGTTTTATTCATCAGATTTATTGACTTAGGACTTCTTAGAGTATGATATTTGACAAGAGTCTATATTGAGAGCAGTGGTGGCCCAGTGATAACGGTTCCGACTTACTAGTTGTGTCGTGGGTTCAAAGCCAGACAGGCGATTTAGTTTGCGTAATTTATTTCATCATTGCTCTCAAAAACGGTGAAGAAGAAGGAAACCGGCATGACTTAGGACCTAAGATTCGAAGACATATGACATCCACCAACCCGTACTGGGCCGTATTGGGCGTGGTGGATTACAGCCCATCCCCTCTCACAGAGAGGAAGACCAGCAGTGGGAACGTTATAAGCTAATCATGCTATATTAAGAGCGTGTTAGCATTTTACAAACGTAAATCCAGAACTTGGGAGATTTTGAAGTGATTTTATTCATATCATTTATTGTTTTAGCTACTTTTGACTTCAATCATCGTAATCATCATAGATTTTTATTTAAAGTCTATTAACGAAAACTCGTTCAAATTGGATTATTAATTACGAAAACAGCGAATTTTGAAGCCGCGATTTCCAGATGACGCGCGAAGACACAAGTTTGAAGTAATTTTACACCAATAATTATTACTAATTAAGAAAGTAAAAGGTATTCATTCGAAGAGGCATATCCTGAAATTTAAAATGCATTCAGAGAAGTTTGATTTTTAATTCATTAACTTGTATTTTAATCACGTCTAAGAAAATCAAAAATAGAGAAATCGACTACAAAAAAACACGCCATATCTCATAATCTAAAAGCCATTTGGCAACATAAGTAATTTTATACGTAAGAATATAGATTGTACTATAAATGTGTAAAAAAGAAAAAAATCTGTCTTCAATCATTTATGAAAATAATTTTTCAAAGTAATTATAAAATCGGATGCATCGAGCGGCCTAAATCAGTCGCGCTCTGGCGCTCGTCGACGCAGGACCTATGTCGATTGACCTCCCGCTGCCGCCAAGCGCCACGCGTAATATCGCTGACTGAATACATTAGTGGCACAAGTCGAATTTGTGGCAATTTGAGTTAATAATGAATTCTTGTTCTAAATTAGGTACTTTGTTTTATGCATTAAAGACCCAACTCGTTAGTTCATAAACTACCCGGTTGGAGGCGTAAGTGTCGTTAGTGAATAAACGATATTGTTGCATCTCTTTCATGCAACACCGGCTCATCGTGAAAAGTATGATAATAAATTAAGTTACTAAACATTTATGGTACTTTTATTTACGATTTAACAATTCCATTCATGAGCACTTCTAGTCTTATATTCTACTTAGCTAGTTTTTCATGAAAATGCATTCTTATTTTCTTTACTTTTATAACATAGTTTCTAGCATTACTCAAAAAAGTGAAAACAAAACAATGCAATACTGGCACAACTCGGAGTCACCATCTTCTGAACCTCATATTAATAAAAATAACAAAAAATATTTCAAAACTATTACTGCCGGCAACTGAAGCTATAACGTAGATGTTTATAAACCAAACATAAACTATAATTATATTCCATAAAATACAGTCGGTAAGAGCTTTTCTGTGCGCGCGCACTAGTCTTCGAATATTATTTTATTGTACGTTTTCTCAAATTGTTGAATTTTGTCTTGTGCCACTATCGAATTCAGACAGCGATATATACGTAAATTATAGTGCGACTAAATATTTTTAATCATTAAGTATTATTTATTTTATTTGTGAATCTGAATGAGGTTGTTCATTTTCTATACTAATATTATAAAAAGGAAAGATTTGTATGTATGTTTGTAACGAATTAACTCAAAAAGTACTAGACCGATTTTAAAAATTCTTTCACCATTTAAATGCTACATTATCACTGATTAATATAGACATTTTTAATTGCAAGAAAAAAATAAAATGTATAAAAAATAAATGTCCACCCGTGCGAAGCCGGGACGGGCCACGAGTAAGTAATATTTTAATTAGGTAAAGTGGAACTATTTACTTAATTTTAAATAACTATTTTCTCTACTAACTTGTTATTATTTTACTTACAAAACATGAGTAGAATAAACAAAACATATTATTATGGATCAAAAAAATCTGTCAGGTCACGAAAAAGTAAAATGATTAATAATTTGCAGAAGGCAAGAGAAGCTGCGTAAGTACCTAATTAATTTTTTAACAGGGTGTAAGTAATTTGTTTAAGTTGATGTTTTTCTACCAACATAACACTCTTAGTCAGGTAAATGGCAAATCCACTAGCCATCAACCGTAACCGTTTCCTTTTTTGAATGCATTACTTTTACTGATTAAATTTAAATATAAGGAGTAGGTACCCCACAGTGAAATATTGATTAATTTTTATTCTTTCAATTCCCTGACTTCCTTAATAATTGTCTTTTGTTCTTCTTTCAGATCAAAATTAAGAGCATCTTTGACAAATACTGTAATCCTCAATGCATCCTTAACTGTAACTTCTGTCTCGCCACCTACTATGGTTACACCAGTATATTTAACTTCTGGCTTATCCAAAAATGTAGCTTCCGACTCGCTCCCAACTTTTGACTTATCCACTGATATAATAGAAGAACCTGAATCAGTTATACAAATAATCAAATATCATAAGTTGAAAATGGTTGTTTTTATTCTATTAGATTAACTTTTGTTTAATTTTCTTTAATATCGGCATTTTTATTTGTGGGACTGAGAATATGGACATTGGTTTAATTGAAGAACGAAACCCAAATGTGACTTTTGATTTACCCAGAGAAACACCTAGTTTCAATAACCTCAGTAATCAAACATAGTGTGTAGAAAATTGTTATTATGATTTCAGTTTGTGAACTTATCGGTTTATGTTTATTTATATCAATCATATTATTTTGTAGTACTGATTGTGTTCTCCCAGAAATTATATATAGATCCAAGGAAAAGTCGATCGATGCCCCTTAGACAAATAGTTTTATAAAACTTCAATTAAGTAGGTACTATTTTCTTCATCCATATTTGTATAAATTTAAACTAATAATCTATTATGGACAGTATTTTATTTACTCCAAAAACCTCTAGCTTTTACTTAAAAAAAAATATTGGTATGCCATAGCTACAGATCAAGATCGTTTAGTCGTCGCAGCGTTGCAACTGTGTGCCGTACATGAGAAAAATTGCACACACGCGCACTCACTACGCGGCGTCGAGCAATAAAAACCTAAAACCCGAGCGCCTAGATTTGGTACAACGCTCTTAAGCACTTATTAATTTACTAGCTTTTGCCAGCGACTTCGTCCGCGTGGAATAATGACTTCCGGAAATGGAGGCACTAACTCTCATAGAGTTTAACCGATGTGCTCTTTATTCTGCCGATTCTTGAGAACGCGTATTTCTCATTCAACGCGTTTTTCAAGACAATAGCGGGCGGACGCCGGCGTCCGCTTGGGGCTTGAATAACTAAAAATATATAACTACGTCTAATATATAAAATAATATATAATAAAACCTACTTCACTTAAAACTAAATACCTATAACTACTATAATTAATAATACCTATACCTATAATTAATAAAAATACCTACGCTTTTACCTACTTAATATTAAAAAAAAACTGAACATAAATTAACCAAAACTTACCTACTACTAACTAACTACTACTAACCTATTACTACTTCACCTAAAAAGAAATCCTGTTTTCCCAACATTTCCCTTCACTGCTCTGCTCCTATTGATCGTAGCGTGATGAAAAGTATACTATAACCTGCCCAGGAGTATGAAGAACAATTGTACCAAGTTTCGTTGAAATCCGTCGAGTGGTTTTTGGTATCTATAACGAACATACAGACAGACACACAGACAGACAGACAAAAATTTTACTGATTGCATTTTTGGCGTCAGTATCGATCACTAATCACCCGCTGATAGTTATTTTGGAAATATATTTCATGTACAGAATTGACCTCTCTACAGATTTATTATAAGTATAGATTTTGTGAAGTTTCATTGATTAATTTACAAAAGTTCAATATTTTAACAAGCACTTGTTACTAAATTTAACACTTTAAGTACTGAAACTAATTAGTATTCGTAAAACAAACTAAGGAAGTAAGAACTCAATCGCTTTGCTCTAGAACTGAGCTCTAATGTAACTGAACTTATTGGGAAAAGGATAGCTGGTTTGTTAAGTTACCAGATCATTACGAATAACGCTAAGAGCTTTGCTTAGGTCAATTTCTAATTTTAAAGGAATCTTTTACTGGGACTTTTTATTGACCTTATTGTAGAATCTAGACGCATTGAAGCTAACGGCATTGCCGTTATTAGCAGAATGTGAATGTGTTGCAATTGTGAAAATGTAGAAGCGCTTTGGGGTTGCAATAGCGAAAATGTAGTAGCGCTTTGGCTATTACGAGTACCTACAGCTCTTTACTGCACGAAATTAGTTACACTTGAAGACACTGAGTTCTAACAGTGCTTATGTTTGATTGTCATTTTGATAAAACCAAATAGTAACCAGTTAGAAAAAATTTGCATTATAAATTATAATAATCCGCTGAACAAGCCATACTAACAACGTACCTAATAAAGCAGAAGACACAAATAAAGATTGTCTTCTTCATAAAATTTTCTGTCGTAGTGATTTAATAATACCAGCATATTACTTTCCCACTGCTGGGAAAAAGTCTCTTCTCATACAGAGAAGGCATGAGCATTGATAGCCATGCTTGCTCAAGATGGATTGGCGATTTCAGACTTATATTAGTTAAGTCCAGGTTCCTACACGATGTTTTCTTTCACCGATATCCACAATATACTTATGAAGTACATATTAATTGAAAACCTTTTTTATTTACTATATTATATTATAGTCAGTTACCAGCATTCATTCTATTATAATTATTCTGTCTTTATTAACCTTAACATTCTTTGTCTAGCAACCAGTCCTGCCGCCGTTCCCGCTGTGGTTGGCGGCCATCTTTGCCACGTGCCTCGTGCTTGTCATCCTGCTGACTGTCAGCGGCAACGTCCTTGTGCTTCTCGCCTTCCTGGTCGACAGGACCATTCGCCAGCCCAGCAACTACTTCATCGCCTCACTTGCTGCCACTGATCTGTTGATTGGTAAGAATAATATTAGTTGTACGGCCAATTTTTCAATCATCAGATATCTTCTATCTGAGGAATCAAAAACTGTTAGACCATGATTTTTATCTAAAGATTGAAGAATCGGCCCTTAGTTATGCAATCTTGGTTACTCTCATAAAGATTATAAATATTACATATTATTGGCAAACATTACTGGTGATAGATCGTTACTTTTGATACAATTTGAATGTCATAGGAACAATAAAATTATTTTTGGTGAATATTCCGTTAGCTACTTAGACTTAAGGTTATTTAGACACGTAGGTATTGTGGTGATTTGTGCCAGACAACACATATGTCATAAACGTAAAATGTATTGTATTGAAATAATTTTCATTAATATACCACATACCGCATTAACCTAGATGCGATCTACATAGTTTGCATGAAGTCTCTGTACATAAGCATCGGTTTTCGGCATTCTATAAAAAAAAAACGCTGGTCCAAAACACAAACTGAGCTGGAATAAAGAAAGTATTTCGTGCATTTATCAGGTTTCCACTGCGAGTAGCTTTTAATTAATTTAATTATTCAAAGCGATTAAAAAGTCTAGGTTTTGTTTTGAAACTGTAGTTTGAATTCTTCATCTCAACTGCAGTATTGTTTTTATTACGTAGCATTTCTATTGTTACTAAGCTTTTCTACAGAATAATTAAAAATAAATATATACAATGTTTGAAGAAAAATACGAGTAGCCCAGTTGGAAAGTATCATTTAATTAACCCCATTTTAATACTTCTGAATACAAAATAAGTCTAAAAGCAAAGCTAAGTTACAAAATACGACAAATCGTTGCTCGTGACTATAAACTTAACTCTGATTTTAAGGAAAACCTGTCCCTGTTTTGAACCAAATTAAATTAACCATTCATTTGATTAATTATTTTCTGTTGATTCTAAGAAACTTTTAACTGGAACATTGTTATAAGATTTTGATAAATTAAATCTGAGTAAAAGGTATTCCGAATCTGAGAAGCTTAGCCCTTGACATTTCAGTGTCTGATAATGACGAAAATGCTTAATAGGAAATTGTTTTCCATTGTTTACAGGTACTCTGTCGCTTCCATTTTATACTGACTACGTTCTAAAGGGCTACTGGCATTTAGGGCCCCTGCTATGCGACCTTTGGCTATCAGTCGACTATACAGTATGTCTCGTCTCGCAATATACAGTTCTACTCATTACTGTAGATAGATTCTGCAGCGTGAAAATAGCGGCGAGGTATAGAGCCTGGCGAACGAAAAACAGAGTAATATGGATGGTAACGGTAACATGGATCATACCAGCTTTACTATTCTTCACGACAATATTTGGATGGGAACATTTTGTTGGATACAGAGACTTACAAGAAGGCGAATGTGCTGTACAGTTTCTAAAGGACCCAATATTTAATACAGCTTTAATCATAGGCTATTATTGGACGACGCTGTTCGTTTTGATTGTACTTTATGCTGGAATTTTCAAGACAGCGTATGATATGCAAAAGAAGAGTGAAGCGAAGCAAAGGAAGATGCAGTCAATGGTGGCTTTAAGTGCTGGTGTGATGACAGGAATGGCTGGCCGAGCAGCTGGAATGGCAGCCTTATCAAAAGCAACTATATCCAGTGAGGACCAAATTAAAGTATCAGAGGCTATGCGAAAAGATTCAACTTCTAAAGGATCACTCGCAGCACCGCTGCTAAATCTAGGCGGGTCCAGTGATTCCAATTCTAGTCAAAAATCTTCGGCACATAAAAGTAGTGCTACTGCCACTGGTACTTCCACTACAGCTGAGTCAGATGGAGATAAGAAGGAAGATCAGGTAGAAGCGGAAAGGTCAAGTAGTCCTGCGTTTGATTCCGATGAAGAAAGTACTACACAGACAAATGTTAAGAAACGACCGTCAGTTGCGAATTTAGTGATGCAAACTGGTGCTATACAACTGTTAAATAACATGCGTTTTAACGGAGGAATGATGATAAAAACTGATTTGAAACAGTCACCAGTTTTGAAACACGAGTGTGAAAAGCCAAAGTCGTCATTATCACAGATATCAGAAAAGAGTTTGCTTGATACTGATAACCCAGACACATCACATAATCACGACAATATTTCTGTACCAAATGTGCCACTGTCTACCGCTAGTATTATGTCTCCCTTATCGTCTGGTATAACAACACCGTCCGAACAAAGAGAGGTATCGACAACAATTGCTCAAAGAATTATTCCACCCCCATCTGAATTCAGGTGTAGTCCTCCAGTTTCCGAAAGTCCGCCATCACATTCAGAATCATCACGCACTAGAACTGTAAGGCTCGTTAAAGGTGACGGTACGTCATATGACATGCTTGTAGGTATGGATGGAGCAGATTTGAGGTATATGGATGAGAGTTCCGTCAATGTGCCGTCACCTACATATGAGAGTCCGCCCTCTTCCGTCACTTTTGCTACTGCGACTGAACCCTCATCTCCACCAACATTAAATTCAGGTAACGAAAATAACAAGTCTTTATTACAAGCAGCTTTAATACGAGCGACCGCTGAAGCTCAAGTTACACAACCAAAAACGAATTTCTCCCCGCCTCCCCCAATTAAAGTGAATACCGAGGTGAGCTTAACTACAGGGGAGCGCTCCAAGCCTGTTATTACTCTCGTATCGTCGTCTTCCAATAACAATGAACCTCAACCTCCCAAGTCGGCTGAGGCGAAAACATCTCCATTGAAACTAAATCCCGCAATAAGTCCAGCTGTTGAGAATAGTGATGTATCAAGTACTGTTGTAACTGGGTCAGGCCGCGGCGACTCTAAGAAAGAGTTCGTAAAAAACATAGGAAAAAAATTAAAAGTTAAACGCTCAAAGCGGGACGGCCTGTTTCCGAGCATCGGTCGGCAGAAATCCAAATCAGAAAATAGAGCTAGGAAAGCTTTTAGAACTATATCGTTCATATTGGGTGCGTTTGTTGTTTGTTGGACTCCATATCACATATTGGCTTTAGTGGAGGGATTCTGCACGGACCCGCCGTGCATTAACAAACACTTGTATATGTTCTCGTACTTCCTGTGTTACGCGAACAGTCCTATCAATCCGTTTTGCTATGCGCTGGCCAACCAGCAGTTCAAGAAGACTTTCACGAGACTCCTCCGGGGCGACTTTCACATCACCTAGTCTATGTATATCGGTCACCGTAATGCGTAAACAGGAGAACCCGACCGAGTGTCCCATGGCAAATGCTTTACGCACAATGTTCATTCAAAAGGATGATCAAAAAGAAGACAATACCAGTATTAATGACTCTGTTGAAAGCTTTCGATGTATAGACATGGAATCGTGTAGAATACTTGTACTAAATGTATAGCGATTTCAGCTTTATAAAAGCAAATCTTTAATAAATGTAAATAGTAATAAGTATATCGTATTTTTTTTATTTCTTTGAACGTTCAGAACTGACAATAAATTGTTAGATCGTGTATATAAATGTTAGTTAAAAGTCTCTTCATATTTCTAATTAATGTTATAGCTGTTAATTATTACAATGTTAGTTTAGAGTAATAGAAATTGCTTCAAGTAATGTCGAAGACATTGCGTTATAATAAATGTTTGTAGATTTATATGAATAATAATTGTTTAATAATTAAATAAGTATTTAATAAAACCACGATAGTATTGTGTGTGACAATGAGTTGGTACTTTTAGGTTATCGTTAGATTTTAATGGAAATAATTTAATTATATAAAATCAAATAATCTTAGATTCAAATCGTATGGTAAAAATGCAAAAATAAATCATAAATTCACATAAAATTATAGAGCAAGACTAACTTACTCATGGTCACATACTAAAATGAGATTACGCTTCAAAGCTTTCAGCCGTGAGCCCTGCTAAAGTTTTCTAGCGTTTGAAATAGTCAATTAAAATAATATTTGTATAGAACTATCACTAACAATGCGGGCCTAAACCGTTTTAGGTATTAACAAACTAGTTTTTGGAGTACCCGTAATAACTGTCATAGTTTTCCAATGTAAACTGGATTATATATAGTTTATTTGTTAAGTAATTTTATGGAAATGCTTCAGATTTTGGGTATGATGATTTTTGGGTAGTTTAACAACCCTTGAAAAAAAAATTAACCACGAATAAGTTAATGTTTCAATTCTTTTGGACTGATATTTTTATAATACTCATTAGGTATGTAAATACATATCAGAAAGTGTTTGAATTAACCAGCGAAACTTGAAACATTTTCAAAAAACAGAATTTTATAGTTGCCCATGTTATAATTATGTATGTATAGTCGCTTTAAATAATCTGTAATTTATAACATCGTTTGTGAGTATTTCATAAGTTATTGCAAAATAAAATGAAAGACAAAAGTGAAATAAAATTAGTTGATATAATTATTAAAAAATGAAAAATAGAATTACGATACAGGCAATCCGTTTTTCAAATGCATTTATAGAAATAAAATAAAAATATAAACGTGTAATGTCCTGCCCCGATAATAATGTGTCTTAGAAAATGTATTTTTCTGTAGAAAATTCAATAGTTACCTAAATCTTAATTTTTTACTGCGTGAACCAAACGGGTTCATTTTAATCCAATATGTCGCCCATGGTCGTAATATAATTTTTATTTTTCAAAATACATTCTTGAAATAACAATTATTAAAATTATTTTCATGTATGTACTTATTATTTTAAATGATTTACTTATTTATTATTTGTAGTACCTACTATAAGTGACAAAAATCATTATTGTAATTATTGTTTGAAATACTCATTTTAAAAATAATTAACATCGTATTTTGGAGAAGGTGTGTAAATAATATTTTAACTAAAAGTATTAAAAATGATCATGGGCAGTATGTGTTTAGTAAAATAATATAAATCTAGTGTTCTCGCCTTAGAACAGTGTCAATAACTACTATATAAAATTGTACATACGCTTTGTATACTGTCTGTTCATTTAATGTCGGAAAATGAAAATTGTAATGAATAAAAATAGTAATTTCATGACGTTATTTTATTTAATTAGCCTTAATAAACATGAATTTTCCTACTGTTAGGTTTAGTCTACCTATACTTTTCCCAACTTTTCAGGACTTGTGCTTATTTTATTACACCTTGTATACTTACAATATATAACACAACTAACTATTTATACTAGGTACTAAATTAAATGACTAACTAACATATATTTTATTATTATTTTATTTTATTTTTGCAATTTTAACAAAGCTTACAGACTAATACACAAAATGGTAACGAAATAATAAACAACTGACAATTGCTAATTACAAGCTTCCACATTTAAATTACAATGTTATAAAATGAAGATTAAAGAAAAAAGGCATGGAAAATAGGTAGGTATGCCGCGATAAACCACAAACATTCACCCATTGAAATATTCCTTACTCAAGATTTTCCTGATTCTTAACGCACTTGTACAAAATAAGTCAATTTCTAAATGCGATGGTAGTTTGTTGAATAATATTGCACTGCGTATAGAAAAAGCGTTACGCCTATAATTTGTCATTGTAAACGGTACTTGTAATAATGGTCGTAATAACTAACTAAATGTACAAATAAATACAAAAACAACATTTTCAGAAATCACATAATCCGAATCAGACCGATATCCGAAAAATAAATCCAATTCAAAAATGTTAGATAGTCTATATGTTCCTAAAACATGAGAATAAAATAAAATGAAACACTATCGTCGACAGCTCAGTCGCAAA
Organism: Globia sparganii; assembly: GCA_949316385.1. Taxonomy (NCBI): domain Eukaryota; kingdom Metazoa; phylum Arthropoda; class Insecta; order Lepidoptera; family Noctuidae; genus Globia; species Globia sparganii. The sequence continues at coordinate 22,506,161 of OX438654.1, forward strand.
TCCCCTTTTAGCGTTTAAAACGTATACAGCGTTCTCGACGCATCAATGTGTGATCGAAATTGCAGAGTTTTCTCAATGGGATTTGAGATTTACCGTTTGGAAAGGCAATAAACATTTATCGAAGGAAATTACAAGCTGTTTTGATAGCTTTTCTGGACGTAAACTAAGTTAAAAGATAAAGAGTTTAATAATAAACAAAACTTAACAATAATATGATAAGCTAGCAGCACCCCGCGGTTTCATCCGCGTTAGTTTCGATCCCATTGGAATATCTGGATAAAAAGTATCCGATGTGTTAATCCTGGTTATAAACTTTCTGTGTGCCAAATTTCATCCAAATCCGTTCAACAGTTTACGCGTGATTGAATAACAAACATCTTCACAAACTTTCATATTTATAATATTAATAGGAGTGCGATAATAAATCTACAGCTTAGAAGGTACAATTACAGACCCTATGGGGAATATTTTAGTAGATATTTGATAAATTTAAACCATCACAACATTTTATCTTACATATACACAGTGACTTGTAATTTGACACATTCCTTCCAGGTCGTGACAATGTACCCCATAATTCACGGAATTCGAGAAAACTCCACACAATTTTTATGTATTTTTGAAAATTTAGCAGAATTCATCACTACTACACGGCCTTCATTGCTATTACATGATTTATAATTAAAAGCTGATTAAATAAAGAGGTCTTCCCCGTAATTTGTACGCTTAATACCCTAGTAAAAATTTTAGATAACTGGTATTCAAGTTCATGAACGGTGGTGATTTTTGAAAATGTTTAATAAACTTCTTCCTTTAACTTTTAACAGTTCCATATTTTAGAAAAAATGGTTATGGCTACCCATTGGAATAGCAATAAAGGTCACTCAACTTTAGAAATAAAAACATTGGATTGGCATATTAAAAATGAACTTAAAACATTTTCTATGAAAAGCATAACGGTTATTAACAGGTTAACATTTTTGTGAAATCGTCAAAACCATTATCGCGAATGTGGAAACGCCATTTCCTAGTAATGAGTTCTCGGTCTTAGAGGAAATGGGTAATAAATTCTATCAAAAATTCCATCAAGGTAAGTAATTAATAATGTTTAATTTTTATTTGAAATGAATGTAATCAAATGTTTCCTTATTTCCTTAAGCTTTGGTAACGTAGAACACCGTAAAGTCGCTCAGGTTTTTGCCGCACCGTTAGAAAAAACGCTTATTCTTATTAAAATACTTCTTCTCTTCTTTATTGAATGTTCTAAAAAAGACTTATTTAAAAATATTTCATAAAAATAAAATAGTATCATGATAAAACAGAATTAAAGAAATACCCAAAAATTATTCCACTGAGCCGTGCATTTATTTTTAAATTTAATTAAACCTGAAAAATATTTTTATTTTGGTGGTCATTCAATTCGACTAACATCAAACGCATCGCTGTTTTGAACCTTAATTTTTAGCCGCGATGCGCTATTGTCAATTGCCTACTTGTGTGCTCAATAATAAATCTCTGCACAGAGATCTCTAAAATATTTATTATATGAATTGGTTATGATTCCGAATGATGCTTTACAATATAATCGTGTATTAATACACAACCGAAATAGAAAAAAATAATTCAGAGAATACAATATAAATTAAACGAATAAGCACTGCAAAAGAGATACACTGGTGACAAATTACTAACCCAAAAAGTCCCAAAGGAAACTCCCAAAGAAATCAAGGTGAATCAGATTATCAGTGACCCTGATCCTACTACAAAACAACTGAGTAAGTAATCAGTGAAAACAAATGAAAACGTAAAAAAAAACGTATAAAATTGGTATAATTTGTCTCGGGAGGTGACAGTGTCGTGACAAATGCCATTATGCTGAAGACGAAAATAAACGAAGGCCCATTTCTAAGGTCAGATTCATTTTGATGACAACCAGGGTAGATTAAAGGCTCATTTATTGGTTAACTGAGGGAGTTACGAATTATAGTCAGCGCTTGATTGGTGGGCGTCAAATTGTATTAGTCTTAATAGGTTAGGATTATGATGGGGATTTTTATGAAGTTGATGATATGAAATTTGAAGGTTGTGTGGTTGCGATAGCGTAGTTGATACTTGATAACAACAAACTAAATAGTAGTTTTCTGTATTGTTTGGACTAAGGTATATATATCAATTAGATGTAAAGGAAGAAGAAAGAAAATACGTGTATTTGCGGAAAACATGACCAAAGAAAAACACAAAAAAGATAAAGTTTGGGGAAAATATGCGTTACATACATACAAAACGGCCATCGCTCAGCATAATGCTACGACCCTTTGCGAGACAGAGCCCTAGCACTTGTTTTCAGCGACAACCGGCGTTGGTGTGCAGATAACGTCAATCAGTGCGATATACGATGAGATATCACTACATAGTATAAAACATAGTCGCTTTCTCTGTCCCTATGAACGCTTACATCTTTAAAACTACGCAACGGATTCTGATGAGGTTTTTTTTTAATAGATAGAGTGATTCAAGAGGAAGGTTTATATATATAATACATGCATGCATGTGATGTCGCAAATAAACACATTTTTTTACGCTTACTTTTCAAACGCTGGCTGAACCCTACGAGATAGGTCAAAATAATGTACTACAGTATTGTACACCTTAAAACAATCTACAAAAAAGTTCACGATGGTATATGTCTATCTCTTAGGGATAACCCACAATAATAATTTTTTATCCTTTACTTTTTACGAGAAATAATGGCTTATTTACGAAGCGATTTTAAGCAATACTTACAGCATTAATCCTTATCCAATTAAGTACCTTAAATACATTGTGCATTTAATATAGATAAATATGGCTCTTTACAGCATGTAATTTAAATGAATATTTTCGAAGATATTACAGATTTAAAATGCAGGGACATAGCGGTTGCTGCGGTACCGGCCGCGGCGGCGCGTGCTGGCATTCTTGAAATACCTGTACTTAGTATCTGTATTGCACCCGTGCGAAGCCGGGGCGGGTCGCTAGTAATTAATACAATAAGAAATAAAAAACAAAACAAATAGATAATTTCTAGTTCTATAGGTACCTATTTTTAGACATAATATTTTTATAATGATAACATTTTGGGCAATGACTCACGCGCCGCCGGTCTTTAGTAATCTGTGCGCGCAGCTGTCAAAAAACTATATCAATAAAACGGCTTGTGCTACTCGAAAATCATTCACGTGATAACTAAACTTTACACTTACCAATTGAACAATAGATTAGGATTTTTGTTGACTGCAGAAATTAACGATATTCCAAGCTTTTGTAAAACGGGATCAGGATTTCGAATAACATCACATCTCTATAAATAATTTATATCTTTGTGGTAAAATGTTGTTGTATTTAAAAGTTTGTGTGAAAAATGAGAATAAACCTACGTCGTTAACGGTGGAGATCGCTTAGAACCTCATATAAAACAGGCCGAGATAGTCTTCATAACGTGACCACAATAGTGTTGACGGTGACGTGTGTGGTGTAAGGTAAGAACGACTGGATAATTAAAACGTACCTATACCATTTATATTATAGAGTTATGAGGAACAGGTTGTAAAGTTCACTCATACTCTATAGAAAAAGGAGGATTCTCTGACTAGAAGGGTGTTGTGTCTGGCGGGCAACTGCCCAATGATTCATGTCGGGCCGTTGTAGCTATGCTAGTTGCGCGGTAAACTATGCTTGCGAGATGCAGGATTTTGTGAAGTCAGTATGACGCGTTGTTTGCATGTAGCGTTGAAGGTACCGCTACAATACCATCGACTATTTCACTAAAGTTGATGCTGTACAGGTTGGCGGCGACAACCATGGATGTAGCACATGATTCTGAATAACCTGCGTTAAAAATATTCGTCGGTTATTAAAAAAAAATTGCTGTTCCATAAATTTTGATCGCGCAGGTATTGCAATTTCCTATGAAAAAGCGATTTTTTTTTTTATAACCGACTAAAAATTTTAACGAATCCGCCATCCTGTATATCATTAGCCAAATAATATGTTCACATTTTGTTTTTGTCAGAGAATATTTTAATAATTCTGTTGTCTTATCCGATAATTCGTAGATAATTATTATTATTACTAGCGGCCTGTCCCGGCTTCGCACGGGTGGACATTTATTTTTTAAACATTTTATTTTTTTCTTGCAATTAAAAAAGGAAAAAAGCCTATAATAATCAGTGATAATGTAGCATTCAAATGGTGAACGAATTTCTAAAATCGGTCCAGTACTTTTTGAGCCAATTCGTTACAAACATACATACAAATCTTTCCTCTTTATAATATTAGTATAGATTAGCCTGTGATGTCCCACTGCAGGGCAAAAAGGTCTGCCTACTCTCTTTCCACTTCTCTTTTCAAAGCTGCTACGGACCAGTTCTTGTTGAAGGAGTCTAGCTCATCCCGCCATCTCCGTGGATAATTAATTAATTAAAACCAGATTTTTGGGAGAACACATTATGATTGCTCTTCAAAATCAGATCCTTAATCAGATTAATTGCAGGGTTACCTTGTTTTAAGAAAAATCATTTTTAAATAGGTAACTACCAGGTTGCAATGGCTTCTTAATATAATCCGTTCGTCTCAACAACGTCATCATGGGCTATCAACAGCTCATCAACTAAAACGTTTGCGTATTCATTTTGAAGCTCTTTCCGCTTTCCGCTCATAACTTGACCTGTAACAGCTGTCAACTCAAACAATACATAGAAGGAGAAGGCATTATAAATGACTGGCTCGCTTCAATTTGTTCTGTGGTATTGTATTGTCAACAGCTGCTATATCACGTTACGTAATATTCTGTGTATTTAATTAAATTTGAACACCTTGTTATTTGGTTTGCTATAAAGGCTTTGTACGAACCAAGCGGGGTAATTAAAATACACTATCAGTAGGACTGGCTTTAATTTTGACAGTTCAACAACATTCATTGCGTTATTTACGTTATTGAGCTGACAAATTTTTCGAACAAATAAAGCAATGGATTAGCGATATCTTTCAAAATGATTCAGATTGTGATTGATAATGTGTTACAAAAATAGGATGCAGGCAGGCACTTTACTTTTTGTAAATTATTTCATCAACACTGCTCTCAAAACGGTGAAGGGAACGCTTTTAGCGATAAGACCGCCCATTGTGTCACCCTTTGCAAAAGTTCTATATTTATGTCTGTAATTTATAATGGTGTATATAATAAAGAGTATTCTATTCTATTCTAAGGAAAACTTCGTGAGGAAACTGGCAAAACCTTTGTCCTAAGAACCAAAAATTTGAAGGCATGTGACATCCGCCAACCTGCACCCTAATTGCGTAACACACTATCAATCGGAATCTGAATCATTTTGAAGCAAATTGCTAATCCATTGCTTCATAAGTTCGAAAAATTTGTTTGCTCAACACGTAAATAACGGAATGAATTTTGTTGAACTGTCAACATGAAACCGATTCCCATTGATAATGTGTTACGCAATTGCCCCGCAGCACTAGACGAGCGTGGTGGATTACGGCCCACTCCCTCTTACAGAAAGGAGGCCTGTGTCCCAGTGGGAACATTATAGGCTGATTATACATACTTGGTATAGGATTGTTGGTAGCCTATAACATAATGTTCAACTGAAACTATTTTTCTAGGCTTGCCATGAGCCACTTTAACCTCTTGGATATGTAGACGTAGATACAGTTCACTTGCATACTGTTTAAATTGCTATTTACCAGTAAAATGGAAAACTTTTCAAAAGCGTGCACATATGAATAACGATACCATATAAAAATGTCGTGAAAATTTGTCACTTTTGATAAACTCCTTAGTTTAAATTTCACAGAAGATAGGTGTAATAATTTATAATTTAAACTGTATATAGATATAATCTCGATAAAGATATGTTGAGCTCCTTAAGCTGGGCTGCAAGATTACTGAGAAATGCGTGTGACAGAAGGGGTCTTAGGTAAATGAAACGGAACGACTTTACACTACGAAGTATTTAATCAGACTGAATACCACGCTACAAGTTACTACTACTTAGCTTAATTTTTCATTTGTTTATAATATGCTTAAAATTTTTCATTTGTTTAAAATGTAGATTGGTGTCTGAAATGATGCACATGACAGCCACACTTATATGTAGTTATCCTATACATAACTACATATAAGTGTGGCTGTCATGTGCATCATTTCAGACACCAATCTACATTTTCTTTACATGAACTGACGAAGATTATGTTTGGACCTTCGAATAATAAAAGTCAAGAAATGTAACTCAAACTCAAAAATGGCACCACGCAAATGTTTACCGCGGTAGGTGTTGCCGAAAAGGCCACCGAGCACCAGAGCCAATCATGACGTTTGCCGGAATACAACGCTTTACGCGAGAGCAGCTAAATGGCTTGCTTGCATGTGTGTTCTTTCGTTCGAATACTCGAGGTATTTTGTCAATGTATTGAAGTTTGAAGCCGAATTTCTCGTTGATTTTGTTCATAGTTACGCTTCCTGACTTTTTATTATTCGTAGGTCTTGACTTTAAAAGAGACTGTGACCCCTGAGTTCGTTTCAGCCTTTCATCTCAGAGTAGGTAGATAGGAAACGCCAACCTCATCTAGTTTTGAAAATATGATTAAAGTGTAAAAGTGTTTGTACAAACCTACTTACAGAAATAAAATCGTTTATGTACCAATAAAGGTAGAAATTACACTGTAAAAGCGTGTTTAGACAAACCAGACCATATACCACACGTTGTCATACCTACCTAAACCTAGTACAGGCTCTAAGCGGTATAACCGTCAGATACACCACTGCGTGTAAAACCAGCTTAGCTGCGAGATAAACGCAAACCAGAGGCCCTAACACAAACACGCGACGTAAACGTTACGTAATTTGAACGATTTTTGAATCGAAAATACAATATCCTTTGCATTTTGGTTTAAATTTTTGCGACAAGCATAACTACATAGTAGGTAAAACCTATAGCTATGAACACACCACTGCGTGTAAAACCAGCTTAGCTGTGAAATAAACGCAAACCGGAGGCCCTATTTTTTAGCATTGTGGTTTAAATTTTTGCGACAAGCATAACTAGTATCTTAAATCAAAGTAAGTATGAATATTATGTGCGAAACGAGTATCTTCAATTTAAAAATTGAATTGATTGATTTTTTTATTATTCAGTACAAGGCTTTTATCTACTTGGTTAATGAGTATTTTATGTCTTTTTTTAATGCGTTTTCTTTATGTATTTACTAAATTACTTTAAATTTTTCCGCTTGATCGAGCTAGGCCCACAGAGCATCTATAGTTATAGGCTTATGTCTCAGATTATGGCTACGCACTAGAACAAAGCGGCTCAACGCGCGCTGTGACAACAGCGTGTATTATTGTATAGGGTGTTTGGTAGCTGGATGCAAAGCCTTAAGGGTGTGATAGTTGACGCCATTTAGAGCATTTTGAGCCATATATGTCTCAGACGAAGTATGTTTTTTTATTTTTTACCCAGTTAAAGTTGGTAAGTATGTTTATTTAAGACTAAAAGTTTTCAGTTAAAATTTTAAAAACATACTTCATCTAAGACATGTATTGCTGAAAATGCTCTAAATGGTGTCAACTGTCACCCCCTTAAGGCTTTGCATCCAGCTACCAAACACCCTGTATAAACGGAATAATATTCATAATATGCTGTGAGATTAAGACTTGTGTTTTTGCAAGTAGATTTGAAGGAATTAGTATAGAAACGGAAATAATAATACTTCGTATAAAAGAGAGACTAGGTGTACCGTAAGTACGTGCTAAAACTGTTTTATAAAAGCGTGATTTTGAACTGGTTATTTATTAATTATTATTTATTTATTTATTCAATAGTACACATACATATGATACATTTAAGTTGCACCAAAATCATCGACTACATAATGTAGAGAATTATAACCACTTATGTAAACACAGAAAGTTATATAAATCACAATAATATTATAAAGGCATAAGTTTGTGAGTGTGTTTATATGTTTGTTACTTCTTCACGCTCAAACGGCTGGACCAATTAAAAAAAAAAAAATAATGGAGGTAGCTGACACCCTGGATTAACATATAGGCTACTTTTTATCCCAATATTCCCCCGGGATCGACACTTATATGGGTGAAGCCGCGTGGTGCAGCTATGTAGTTCTGTAATAATTCCAACTTTGATTAGACCTCTATTGCATACGATTGTACACAAATATAAGAGAACACTTTCCGTTTTTTTAAGTACGTTCGCATTCTAACCTCAGTCTCAATCTGTCATTAAATCTCTAATATACCAAAGGGGCTTTGGACCTGTCTGCCTTTTTATTTTGTTATCAAAATGGCGGCCGCGCATTAATCCTATACAGGGTGACTTGTATTTTGACGTATTCCTTTCAGGACGTGATAGTATGAATAGTGTGATCCATTTGCAGCAATTAAGGACCCCATAAATTATACGCGAAAATTAATGGGATTCGAAAAAACAAAATTTTGACAAGTTTTTGACTGTTGCTGAGATGAGATTGCTACTTGAACTCAAACGTTATTTCGAGAATAGGCCTTCAGATGCAAACATATTGTACTAAAATAACTCTTAAATTGCTCTATCCTTAGCTTAGTCGTATATCCTTTGGTATGGTACAGACAGCCCCAAAAGCGTTAACGTCAATCGGCCCGTTAAACTGCGCTGACCAATTTGCACGGTTAAACGTGACCAATATTGCTGCAGACTTCTGGAAACGCTATTGTTGGTTAACGGTCCAATTTACTGTGAATAACGTTTAAAATCGACTTATTTAGTGAGTCAATTTGGTTTCCGTTCTGTATTAGTTTCATCACATATCAAAGCTTCTTCTGTTATAAAATGTTTGCAGAACATTATACATTATAATAAATAGACTACCGAGATTTAATTTTTTTTTTTATTGCTCTTGACCTCGATGGAAAGCAATGGATGAGGTCTATGATAGAACGAGCGTGCCCAGAAAATACCTAAGGCACTGGAACTCCCACGCATCGACGAAACACATCAGAGGGGGAATTCTCGTAATTTTTAAGAACGTTCACAGTCTGATCTCAGTCTCAATCTGTCAAAAATACTTCAAATTTCCCTACATTTTGACAAGTTTTTGACATTTGTTTGTCGCCGGGATGAGACTGCGACTAGATTTTGAATGTTTTAAATTAGCAGGATTGGCCTACAGGCTGCTTGACTTCGGACTCCGGTGGGAGGTTGGTCGCAAACCAGGCGGGCGTTAGCCCTACCACCGCAAGGAAAGAATTGGCCAGTCAAATAAGGTGTGCGCGCTCGGTTCAGTTGTGTAACTGGCGGAACAAACTGCGCTACACGAGGAGGCTTCAAAAATTCCGACTAATAGAGAAATAGGGAAGAAAAAGACATATTATGTTGAAATAAAATGGGATGAGAGCAGGAGAATAATGATGACATTATAATAAATAGGAACAAAGTCAAAACTGTCAATATAATATTTTTGAAAAAGTAATTGCTACGACGTGTTCCGAACGAGTAATGACGAAAAATATTTCGTTGAACGTTGTCTTTAGAATTTTTATCCGTCTGTCTGGGTGGTTCCGGATAAGCACAAAAATATCTAAAGGCATTTGGATTAATACATAGGGTACTTTTATTCTTGGTAGTACGTTTCCGTCGGATATCTTCCGACATCCACGCGGGCGAAGCCGCGGGGAAAGTTAATAATGTATAGCTTGGTGTTATCCAATTTTAAACTTAATAAATAGTAAATATGGGAATTGGAAAAATCACTTTGCCGCTTCCACCTTGCGATTTTTAATTTCCTGTGTCGTTTTTCCCATCGAGTACCTACGTGTGAGTAAAAAACACTCATGAAAATTCTGGCCCATCAAGACGGAACAGTTTCAGCAGTTTTGTCGAGGCAATTTTCTACTAAATAAACTTCTTATTACGAAAACAGCAGACAATATATCAGCCGGGTCTAAACAGACCCTCTTTTGATGCGTGCGATTGCGAAAAACATCAGGAAAGCAAAAAGAACATAATGAGGCCCTATTACGCGGCCAACTGGGCGTCGAAACATATTATGAAAAAAAAATGCCTGCCAGAAGAACTTTACTTTATTTTACACGGCTGTGGAAATAATTTTATCTTGTTGAAAAATGTGGGCTAAATGCGGAATATGTTAGTTTGTTTAATGGATATGAAACATTACCATTTATTGGCGCATTGGCTGTTTTAACTAGTGCTATCTCCTTCCTACCTATTCATGCTATCCTAGTATTTATGACATGACAGTGCATCAGAATCAGAATAATTTATTTGTAAACATAGGTCAGATTACAACAGAGTGTGAGTTGTTAAAAATAATTAATATAAATTCTCTATGTTTTGCCCAGAGGCGTACAAATATTTATATACTTAATTAAATTGTCAATTACCATTTACCTTCTGAGATTATGTAAACTTTCACATCATTAATAAATTCAAAATCAATATTAATTGGTAAATCATTACAAATTAGATTAAATTATATCAGTTTCACTAAATGTCACAGAGATTAAATTAATTTTATGTCATATCAATACCAATGTCAAATATAATTCAGAACCATCAGAATAGGTCAGTAGGTCAATTCTGCTAATTTAAAACGTTCAAAATCTAGTTGCAGTCTCATCTCGGCGACAAACAAATGTCAAAAACTTGTCAAAATGTAGGGAAATTTGAAGTATTCTTGACAGATTGAGACTGAGATCAGACTGTGAACGTTCTTAAAAATTACGAGAATTGCCCCTCTGGTGACATGCAATTTTATTATGTGAACTTTTATATAAAGTCAATAATAATAATAAGAGGCACATTCATATCGTGCGCTTATGAGATTACAAGAAGATACTGTGCCAACAGACCCACGGTCTTCGCCTGGCACTCTCTTTCTCGCTTTATACCTAGAAGATGAAGAGAAGAGAAAATAACGGTAAACACTTTTTTTTAATAGCCTTTGCTGTCCTACTCCAGCAGGGTAATTGCGTAACACACTATCAGTAGCAATGGATTTTATTTTGACAGTTCAACAACATTCATTGCGTTATTTGCGTTGTTGAGCAAATAACGCAATGAATGTTGTTGGAGGGACCCGTGGCTAAATAATAACAGCCGCACAGGTCGATCGATCAGGTTAAGCTACGCTTGCCGCGGTTGGCCTGTGGATGGGTGACCATCTTTACATAACGAGACCCCTCCGTGCCTCGGAAAGCACGTTAAGCCGTTGGTCCCGGCTGTCATTCTTTGATCTTTGACAGTCGTTACGGGTAGTCAGGAGCCCGAAAGTCTGACAACCAAGGGTATCGTATTACCCAGTAACTGGGTTGTGGAGGTCAGATAGGCAGTCGCTCCATGTAAAATACTGGTATTCAGCTGCATCCGGTTAAACTGGAAGCCGACCCCAACATAGTTGGGAAAAGGCTAGGCAGATGATGATGATTTGCGTTGTTGAGCAGACAAATTTTTCGAACTTATGGAGCAATGGATTAGAAATATGCTTCAAAATGATTCAAATTGAGAGTAATAGTGTGTTACGCAATTAGGGTGCTGTTCAAACGCGTCCCTCCACTCCTTCCATCTTGAGCGTGCCCGCGCGTCCTCCCACCAGTTTTGACGGAACCTATTCACCTCGTCTCGCCATATCCTACGTGGTCTGCTGCGACCCCACCTTACTGTCTCAGAGCAATAGTTCTGTGCTATTTGAGCCCACAGTTTGTCGGCAAACATGTCCTGCCCAGTTCCATTTAAGTTGGGCTCTTAAGACTTTAGAGCCACGTTAGCTATCTTTGTTATGGAGCGCTGTATTGCGTTCGAATACAATCCTCGAAACTTCATTGTGCTAAAAAACCGGTAAAATTTACGGTTTTCGGATTTTTTCTTTACGTGTACTACATGAACTTGCTTCGTGCCAAATTTCATGATTCTAGGTCAACGGAAAGTACCCTTATAGATTTTGATTCCCTTGAGAGTGTCGAAATATACGTTTTTTCCGTCATGTACGGCCGTATCTCTTTTTACGTTACCTTAGAAGTTTAATTTTTACACAGCTTCAAGGAACTGTAGGCTTAATTATATGGTTTTAATTTCAACTCGATACCTCTACACGTTTCCGAGATAAAGGGTCTTGACAGAAAGACAGACGGACAACAAAGTGATTCTATAAGGCTTCCGTTTTTTTCTTTTGAGGTACGGAACCCTAAGAAGTCTAGTTACCCAGATAATAGACCAGACTTAAGCATGGCTGAAAATGACATGTTCACAGTTGTGTCTATACCTTTTTTTTTTTTTTTTTTTTTTTTTTTTCGCTGAGAAATGCTATTACGCATGCCCGCTCGTGGGGGACGAGACGGGGTATGTGGGACTCCCTGTCGGAATGACAGTATACCCACTAAAACTCAGCGGTGTTCCCGCATCGCCGTGATGGGAGGGTCATGGGAAACCGGTTCAACCTTTACTTCCACAACCCTCCCGGCGCATGCCCGCCTAACTGGCGGGCCCCGCGTGCCCCCCAGGTTGGGGGGCTACGGGAATGGCCGGGAACACCTGGTCATTCCCGTCCGACACTGGTGGAGGCCTGTGCAATGCAGGCAAGGGTGCCCCCACACCCGTTACCTGCTGGCCCCCACCTGGGAGGAGCCGAAGATGACGGTCATACTGACGTCTTCTTCGACCCCTCCTCCGCCTTCGGAGCGGCGTCGCGTCGGGATCGTCCTCCCGCGCGCGCTCCGCCGCCTCCTTCTGGGACATGACGTGTTCGCAGAAGGAGGCCACTGCTGCCCAGCACCTCTCGTCCCCCAGCATGGCGTTAACCAAGCCGGGGAGTGAGAGGTCCGGCCCGATCACCGCGGTGAGACTGCGGCGCGTCTCGGACCACGACGGGCACACCTCGAGGGTGTGCTGCGCCGTGTCCTCCGCCGCGCCACAGTCGCGGCAGGACGGCGTCTCCTCCCGTCCGATTCGGTGCAGGTACGATCCGAAGCAACCGTGTCCGGACAGCACCTGCACTAGACGGAAGGAGAGGAACCCGTGCGACCGCTCGAGCCAGTCTCGCAAGACCGGCCCGATCGCGTCGAGGGTTCGGCGGCCGAAGGCTGCGGTGGCGAGGTCCCCCGTCCAATGGACGACGATGGCGTCCCTCGCCTCCCGCCGGACAGCCTCCCGCTCTTCCGGAGCTGGGCGTTCTCCTCTCGCCCTCCGCCCCGCCGTCCATTCATACACTCTGGCGAGCACCCACGCCTCGAGTTCCCAAGGCGGGGTGCCGGCCAGAGCGCATGCTGCCGCGAATCCCACCGTGCGGTAGGCCCGCGCGACCCGCTGGGCTATGGCCCTTTGGGGTGCCCGCAACGCGGCGGCGTTCTCCCTCCTCCGGAGGGAGTCCTCCCAGATGGGAGCCCCGTAAAGGGCCATGCTCCTCAGGATGCCGGCGTAGAGTTGCCGGCATCGCGCGCTGGGCCCCCCCAAGTTGGGCAGCAGCCACGAGAGGGCGCCTGCGGTCTTCAGCAGGCGCGACGACAGCCCGCTAAAATGCGGGCCGAAGCGCCACCTGCTGTCGAGTACAAGGCCCAGATATTTCATCTGGGCCTTCACCTCGATTCTGACGCCCTCCACGAAAATGTGGGCGTCAGGTGGGGGGCGCTGCCGAGGTCCGTGGAAGAACACGGCCTCGGTCTTGTGCAGCGCCACCGTTAAACCTAGGCGGCGGATCCTCCCTGCGACCAAGGATCCGCCCGCCGAGGCCAAGTTGGCCGCCTCCCTGAAACTCCCCCCCCGGGCGGTGAGGAGAGTGTCATCCGCATAGCAAACGACACTCGTGCCTCGGAGGAGAGTTCCCCGCAAGAGCCAATCGTAGCCGACGTTCCAGAGGAGAGGTCCTAAGACTGACCCCTGTGGAACGCCGGCTTCAGCGGCGTACCGCCGGACTTGGCCAGTCCTGTCCACCAGGACGATCGCCCGATCCTCCAGGTAGCTGGCCAGCAGACGACGCATGTGACGAGGCACTCCGTGGAATCGGAGCGCCTCTAGGATGGTGGAGTGGGGAACGGAGTTGAAGGCGTTGGCTATGTCGAATGACACAGCCAACAAACCGTCCCCCGCCTCCATCGCCTCCTTCACCTGGCCCTTAAGGCAGGCCAGCGCGTCCACCGTGGAGCGCTCAGCACGAAAACCGTACTGAGCGTCCGACAAGTCCGGCCCGATACGCCGCAAATGGCTCTTTAGGCGGCCAGCGATTATCCCCTCGAACATTTTGCCGACCTCATCGAGCAGAACGATGGGTCGGTATGCCGAGGGGGAATCCGCCGGGCGGCCCTCCTTCCGAAGGAGGCACAACTGCCCCTCCTTCCACGGTTTCGGGAACCTCCCCGACGCAAGGCATGCGCTGAAGAGGTCCCGAAACCTCTCCTCCATTTGAGTGGCGGCGATCGCCACCACTCTGGCGGGGACACCGTCGGGGCCCGGAGCCGTCTTCTTGGCGCGGATACGGAGAATAGCCGCGCCAAGTTCCGACTCCGTGACAGGAGGGGGAGCCTCCTCTTCCTCCTCAGCTGGCGGAGCTGTCCCCCGCGGAGGGTCCATCACTGGTGGGGTGAAGTTGTCCCTGCGTGGAAACAGGGACTGAACCACCCCATCCAGAAATGAGGGCTCCAGGGTCTCGGCCACGGGGGGACCAAAGGGACGCAACTTGTTGCGCGCCGCCTTGTATGGTCTCCCGTAGGGGTCGTTGTCGAGACCCTCCAGCACCTCCGCTCTCGCCGAGTCTCTGGCGGCGGCGATGGCCCTATCGAGGACCATTTTAGCCTCTACGTACACCTCGTAGAGGTGGTCCTCGTCGGCGTGGTCTCGTCGACGCCGCCGCCGGCTCCGCGTGTAGGCCCTCCTTGCCTCTACGCACGCCGCTCGAAGCTCCGCCAGCTCCGCCGACCACCAGTACACGGCCCGTTTGGGTAGTGGTCGGCGAGACCGAGGCATGCTAGAGTTGCATACCTCGGTCAGAGACTCCCTGAGGTGCCCCGCCACGGTGTCCACATCCAGGCCAGCGGAAGGCGGCGAAAGCCAGTCCTGGATGAACGCCGCCTCCCCCGCTGCCTCCCTGTCCAGGCGAGTGAGAGCCCACCGTGGGAACGGTGATCGCCCCGAGAAGGGCCGCGTCTCTCCCGGGGCGCCGGTGGAGATGTCGAACCGCACGTAGCGGTGGTCCGACATAGTCTCCACCAGGTCCACCCGCCAGTTCAGCACGCGCGCGGCCAACGCAGGGGTGGCGAAAGTGACGTCCACTATCGAGCCACCCTGCCGCCGCACGCATGTCTGGACGCTTCCTCTGTTTAAGAGGGAGAGTCCAGAGGAGGCTGCCCACATTTCCACTGCTCGCCCGCGAGGATCGGTGGCCCGGTTGCCCCAGGTCACCGACTTGGCATTCAGGTCTCCCAGTACGGAGACCTGACGCGGCGCCGCCCTGCCGATCACGGCGGCCAGGACTCCGAGATAGTTCTCGAAGTCCTGAAGAGGGCGGTTTGGGGAGAAATAGACGCCCACAAGGGCTAAGTCTCCCCACGCGGCGGCCACGTATCCCGGTCCCTTCTCTAATAGCGAGAGGGGAGGGGAGTCTGTGGAAGACCGCGCCGCTAGTGCCACCAAGCCGTCCTCGTCGCCCAGCCAGCTGCCGGGGATCGAGTAGGGCTCGGAGACCACCGCTACGTTCACCAACCACTCGGCCATGACCTGCACCACCAGGTCCTGGGCCGCTCTGCAGTGGTTGGTGTTCGCCTGGAGGATGCGGTAGTCGGAAACCATTATTCCGACATCGCACCCCCCTCCTCAGCTACCGCTGCTGGAGCTACAGCGGCGGCGACGACAGCGGCGGCGGTGGTGGCAACAGGGCGAACCTGCGCCGGCACTATGCCCTTCCTCGCGGGCGGCTTGCAGCTCCTGCCCGCCATCCTGTGGTCCGCGGGGCGGCCACTGGCGGCACACGCTGCGCAGCGTGGTGTGGTGGCGCGGCAAGTGGCGCTCCTGTGTCCCTCCTGCCCGCATAGGTAGCAACACTCCCCCCAGTCGGACTTGGAGGGACACGTGGCTCGGGTGTGGCCAAAGGCGAAGCACTTGAAGCAGCGCATAGGCTGGTCTTCAAGCGGCCGGACCACAGCCGAGCTGAGCCCCACAAGCAGCCGTCCCTTGGTCGCAGCAAGGGCAGCCCCAGCCGCGGCAACCGGGCACTCGACGCGGATGGTGCCCATGCCGCGGCGGCCGAGCCTGATGGCTCCGCACTTCACCGCGCCAGCGTCGCAGCCTCCAGCCGCCGCAACGGCCGCCACCACATCCTCTTTGGTGACCGAGTCCTCCAAATCGGCCACCTCCAAGGCTGCGGTCTTGACGGGCCTGACGACCGTTGCCGCATCCGCTATGACCTCTTGCAACTTTGTTGCGAAGAGGTCTGCGTTTGCACCGCGCTGCTCCCCCGAGAACTCGAAAATTCGAGCCCCGGTTGCGGTTCGGCGGCACGTGATGCCGCCGATCCCCAGCCTGGTGGGATCCGCGTTGGTACGAGCCCGCCTTAGGACGGACTCGTACGTTTCACCCCGTTCCGCGGCCTCCGGGGTGATGGTCACCACGACGGCCGCGGTTTTGGGAGGAACCAGCTTCCTCCCGCCGGCTGGAGCCTTTTTGGCTGCAGGAGCAGTCGCAGCGGGCTTGGGGGTCGACTTGCCTTTTCCCCTCCTGACCACTTCCGTCCACGACATGTTGGACGGGGTGGTGGAGGGAAGAAGGGCGTCTTCCCCCTGCGAGGCTGCTGGAGCGGCAGGCGACCCAGACGCTCCCTCCGCGCTTGTGGCAGGGGTTTGAGGAGCCGCGTTTGTCCTCTTGCCCCGGCCTTTGCCCTTGGAGGGCTTCGGGGCCTGGAGCTGCGCACCCGATGCCGGGCCTGCTACAGGCGCAGGTTCCGGCTCTCTCGGTGGAGGCGGGCTCTTATCCGCCGCTAGCGGCGGGCGGAGCCGCCTTTCCGGCAAGAGCCGGTCCTCGATGCCTGCAAGGCAGGCTCTGGTGAAGGCCCTCTCCTCCATAACAACCTTTCGGATAATGTCCTCAAGGTTGGAAGGGGGGGAGAAGGAGCCTCCTGCCACCGGCACAGGGGCAGGTTGGGCAGGCCGGGCCGTGGCTTCAGCCAGCTTCTGGTGAAGCTGGCTGACCTCCGCCTGCAGGCGATCCACCTTCGCCTGCAGTTGCCGCGTCTCGTCCGTGGCCGTACGAGTCGCCAGCTCCTTGACAATGCCGAACATGCTGGCGGCCCGGCATTTGAGGGCCTTCTGGAAGGTCCCCTTCAAATTGGAGGACTTTGAGGCGACCTCCAGAACCTCCTCCTTGTCCTCGAGCGCCATGCGCTCCAATTCCGCCAGGGAGTGGTCAGCATACAGCACATTTGATGCGCCGTAGCCAGCCCTCGACCTGGCGGCTTGCGCCTGGCGCTCCTTGGCGGCAACCCTCTCCTCCAGGTCTTCCTGGAGTTGCGCCCTCTTTGCCAGGCTCAACTGGCGCTCGGCGTCCACCAAGCCCACATCGTGGGCCAAGGCCGAAGAAGAAGTCGAAGCCTTTTTAGACTTCGGCTTCTTCTTCGCCCTACCTCCAACCGACTCCGAGGAGCCGGCAGACCCGGTCTTCAGAGCGGCCCTCTTCCGCTTAATGCGGTCGTTTTCGGCCGCCGACGTGTCCATAACGGAGTCGTCGGAGTCCGAAAACTCGCCTGGCCTGCTGAACAAGCTGGCCGCAGACGGTGCTTGGCCAGCTTCCGACGCCGAAGCGTCGCCGGCGAGGCCCTGAGAAGGGCCGTTGGATTGGCCCTGAGAAGGGCCGTTGGATTGGCCCTGAGAAGGGCCGTTGGGTTGGCCCTGAGAAGGGCCGTTGGGTTGGCCCTGAGAAGGGCCTTTTGAGTCGCCCTGGGAGGAGCGACTCGCGATAAAACGCCCAGAGGCGGCACGGCATTGGTTTTTCTTCATAATTCGCAGACGTCCGCGTTTGTGTCTGCGAATCACAGCGCACTTTAGCCGCCGGTCTGCCACTCCGTTACGGTGGTCAGACACGGCGTTGCCCGGGGGAAACTACGTGGAAGTATGCGCTGTGGGGGTTCCCCCAGTTGTGTCTATACCTAAGATAACCCAGCCAACACAATACAACACTGTCACTGCTGATTTATGTTCAAAGCATTTGTAACTATAACAAGACACCTTTGGTCTCAAACGACGATACAACCATTGTACCCGATATACCCACGGTAGGGTAGGAACGCTTGTAGTAAATTATACGATACGCCCTATTGTTCACGAAATGAACACGTGACGGGGTAGCGAATGATGGAGGTGGAGAGCAGTAGGATAACTGTGTTTCAGAAAATATGTATTGAAAGCTTCATTAATCGGGTACCACTACAAACCTATAAAAAAGTGGCGTCACCATTTTTCAGAGGCTGAGTATACTAATTAGTTTCGTGCGTAAATTTATCACAAGAATTTAGTACCTATGCTGGATTAAATAAAAAAAATATACTCAAGCAGGTAATTTAATTTTTTTTTACGTGCTCGACTTTCCTTTTTTTTGTCGGTTCTATCTTGAAACAGCTAGGAAAATCTGGTATTTATTTATGTACTGATAATATTTTAGGCAGACACCATTTCGATTACTATCGACACGCTATCAAGAAGAAGTTTGGAATCTTAGAAAGTGTATAAAAAAAAAAAACTTGATTTATGGCTGATTTTTCAGAAGTCAGATAACGTTTATCTGCACGCGTTGCATGACCGAAATATAGAAACGGATTTTGTTGACGGAAGAATAATAAATCCTAACTTATTAATTAATATTATAACTGTGAAAGTAAGTTCGTTTGTTTGTTACCTTTTCACGCCTAAACCACTGAACCTATCATCCTGAAATTTTGCATATACGTTGTCAGGTGTACATAAATGGACATAGCTTTCATCCCGAAAAAAAAGTGCTGTTCCCGAGGAAAACAACAATAACGTTATTATGATAATAGATGGCGTCACGTGTCTTTTCACGGGATCGACACACATGCGGGTGAAACCGCGGGGCGTAGCTAGTATTAATATATAAAAGTTCTCTATTCTTCCGTTGACAAAACCCGTTTCGTGATGGTCATGCTATGCCTGCTGAAGAATAAATATGACAGTTTGACAATATTTTCTACACAAAAACTGTCATACTGCAATATTTATTCCTTAGACAAAAGTATTCAAACTATTGTGAAATCTCAGCCCGTAAAGTTATAAATATTACAGCCATTTTCATATTGTTGTGAACATTACAATAATGCATAGACTTCTGTGTCGCAACTGTGATGTGACACGAACTCATAAGCACGGAACCATTGTTATAGATACATTTTCTTGTGTATAGAAAAGTTAATTAAACTAATGTTTGTTTGCAAATGAAATGTAAGTTACAAACTAAATTATTTAAAGATTGCGTCCAACATAAAATATAATAAATGATTTAAGTACTGCATGTATTCTTCCTCTACTCACGTATGGTTCTCAAACATGGTCTCAATTCAGCAGAGGTCTACGCTCGAGATTTGCCAGAGAGCTATGGAACGGAGTATTCTGGGTACAAAATTTGTGGATGGGGTTCAGAATACAACTGTCCGTTCCATCACTAAAATAACCAATTCTCGTAATTTATAACGTTCAAAATTTAGTCGAAGTCTCATCTTAGCGACAAACAAATGTCAAAAACTTGTCAAATATAGGAAAATTAGAGGTATTTTTGACAGATTGAGACTGAGATCAGACTGTGAACGTTCTTAAAATTACGAGAATTGATCCTCTGATGTCACTCGGAAACCTGCCACGGTTAAATGGAATTGGGCTGGACATATCTGCTGCGTGTCAGATGATCGTGATAGTGAACGTGATAGATAAATCTTTATTTTTTTTTATAAGAGAAATTTTATTTACTACATGTTTGTGACCCGCTCTCTCGCAAGTTGGTAAGGTCCAATGGCATTCTCCATTTAATTTCATTTCATTTCACGCTTGTTCAAGACGGGTAGATGATTTCAAACTTATATTTAAGTATAACTTCAGGTTCTTGACGGTCGTTTTCCTTCACCGTTGTCAGTCATATGCATTAAAAAAGTCACATTTGTACTTGCCTGGATTGAAGCCCAAAACCTCATAGGAGGATCAAAATGCTAATAGGCTAATTAGGTCTCAAAATATTATTTGTTCGGTCATATTCCGCTAACATTATTCCCTTGGTAAAAAAAACGAATATTTCGAGCATATTATTTGATTCCATATACTATTAGCAGCTGTTTTTATACAACTAATGTCGGGAGCTAGGCTGCACCACGGTAATCGAGCCTCGTTCGATACGACTACCACTTTCTTATATCAACCATCCACGCAACACTAGTCCTTAACTGAGCGACATACAGCCCAATCTAATCGCAAAACATTATTCAATAACTTTGTCCGATATAAGTCAACAAAGTTTACGATGCAGTTTCTGCGCGCGATTTCAAACCTTACTCCCACTGTTATAGGGTAGTTCGAAGATGTAAAAAGTTGACGTGATATCATGTGCCGTCGTTGCAATTAGCGCATCGTTCGTTCCCATTCTGTTATTGCAAGTGGACGCTTCAGCGGCATGATGCCATCCTTATAATTTATGCATGTTATTCGTATAGGCTTTTCATTTCGATATCAATTTATTATATGGGCTGTTGAAGAATGTGGGTGATTAGGAATTCGTTGAGTGCATGTGCGTGTGTGTGTGTATGTGGAACCGATATGAGTTGAGGTTTTTGTGGTTCACCGTGTGGTTGTGTGTGTTTGTTGAACACATCATTTCCTCGTTAAGAGTTCATAGACACTCATAGACGCTCACTGCAGACTATTTTAGAACCCATGTTATCTTCTGTTTAGTTCTAGTTTCATTACTCATAAAAAGTAAGTAACCTTCCCGAAATGCGCCAAAAGCACAGAAATTTTACAGTCTCCTTAAATTCGGCAGAATTTAAGAAGACTGACAGCTCGTGCATAAGTCTTGGAGAGAGAATCGCAGAGGAAAAATAAAAGCACCTCAAGAGTTGGCACCCTCAAGTGGGAGCTGCATTTATTTTTCCATGTGAAATGGATTGGTCCTTCAGCAAACCGTTCCAGCCTACTGCCACTTGAACTTACTGACATCTGCAAAAATAATCAAACTACTTCAGACTAATTTCAGTTCAAGAATTAAAAAAAGAAAATTACATGGTGATTATACGAAATTTTAGTCCAATTTTTCCCCATTTTGTATGAGTATCTTTCCCACACTTGTTCCGTACTCCTGTTACGTAACCATTTAGGATCATAACCACATTATCTCTTAGCCAAGCCAAACAGACAAATAAATCGATAAATTTGATTCAATTTCCCGTATCTAGTATGATTAAATTATGCACAGGCAAATTAATGATATGCGCACTAATTAGATTCGGAATATGTGGCCTGTTAAAATAATGTTAGTTTGAGCAAAATATCAATTTCAACCCGATAATCATTAAACAGAGCCCGTGGCTAAATAAAAACAGTCACACAGGTCGATCGGTCAGGTTAAGCTACGCTTGCCGCGGTTGGTCTGTGTATGGGTGACCATCTTTACATACCCAGACCCCTCCGTGCCTCGGAAAGCACGTTAAGCCGTTGGTCCCGGCAGTCATTTATGGATCTTTGACAGTCATTACGGGTAGTCAGAAGCCCGAAAGTCTGACAACTAGTCTTACCAAGGGATATCATATTACCCAGTAACTGGGTTGTGGAGGTCAGATAGGCAGTCGCTCCATGTAAAATACTGGTATTCAGCTGCATCCGGTTAGACTGGAAGCCGACCCCATAATAGTTGGGAAAAGGCTAGGCAGATGATGATGAATCATTAAACAGAGAATTTGCCATGCGGAAACCTAAAACACTTTAAATTGGGACTTTTAAAAACCTAGTTCCTAAAGTCTTGGTTTTTGGTCGTACCATAAATGACAGAACTTTTATCAACATTAAAACGAACAAAGCTTGTCCTCCTCTTGAGTACGTTCATATAATTATGGATTTTATTTTGATATACATAATCAGTCTATAATTTTCCTATTGCCGGGGTACAGGTCTCCTTTCTTCGAGAGGGAGTGTGCTGTAATCTACCACGCGGGTCCAGTGAAACTCCCGCGCTCGCTCGCGGGTTCAAACTAAGAGAAAAAAAGGCTAGTTATCTTTTGAGAAATCATCATCTGCCCTGCCCTTTCCCAACTATGTTGCGGTCGGCTTTCATTCTTACCAATACTATACATATATATTCTATACATATATATTTTTCATTTGACTATAGTTTTCATTGTATTTGTTGGTATATTGTCCTGACTAGCTGACATATGGCAAATCATTTAATGCTCTATGTCTCGTA
The DNA here is from genome assembly GCA_949316385.1 of Globia sparganii. Taxonomy (NCBI): domain Eukaryota; kingdom Metazoa; phylum Arthropoda; class Insecta; order Lepidoptera; family Noctuidae; genus Globia; species Globia sparganii. The sequence continues at coordinate 22,528,660 of OX438654.1, forward strand.
ATGTTAATTACTTTGCATACCTACTATTGTATAAAATCATTTTTTTCTAACTGAACAACTGGAAGCATAGGGCGGGCGTTTTGGAGGACTGTCTTATATAATTTTGATGTTCGAAAAGTGCTAATTCTCAGCCTAATTTGACAAAATTAACTTGATTTTGTCAATTAGTACTTACTTCCATTTCCTACAAGTTATTTTCCACTAAACCACAGTGGTAATCATTGTATAATCAAAAACAGATATCTATCTATATGACATTACCTATAAGATACCGCTCCAATAGATAAATATACCTAGTTTTGTAATAGCAGTGAATCAGTGACATAAATCGGTCGTAGTCCCCTGAGATTTCTTAATGGTTGACGTCCGGTAATGTACTATGGAAATGGTAAGGAAAGGATAACTAAAATATTAAGCAGGCTAGATAAATTTGAAAAAAAATGGACTAAAAACTACCTCCACCGTAATACCTAATTATCATCGGTTTTACTAAAAGACTTTAATCATAGGCCTTCCCAAAGAATCACCATATTAAAGGTAGGCTGCTCACAAAAACGTGAAGGAAAACATTATGAGGAAACCGGCATGTCATAGAACCAAAAATTCGAAGACATGTGACATCCGCCAACATGGTGGTTTTCGCTTATATTATGCCGATTACGCATAAAATATATCGCGTGATGAATCTATTAAATTTAAGGAACTTCATTCAAGCACTCAATTTTTTTTCTTTTTAATGTTAAAATAGTATATAAATATTTATTGTATGTATAGATAACTAACTATGTATTTACACTAAGTCCTAAATTAAATGCCTAATGGCCGATTCCTATAAATTACGGACCGCTGTTGGTTAAAATTAAGACTCTTGTATCTTTACCAATAATGATGCAAATATCTCATAGCTTTCCATAGCAGACCCTCCCATATGAAAGTAGCTATCACAGGTAAAATTAGCTTAAGAATCTATGTATATGCCCAGTTTGACCATAAAAACTGATACCATTGGTAAGCAAAACGATTCGTTTTTGTTTATTGGAACCGTGCATAACTGAATAAGTAGCACAAATCTATACTAATATTATAAAGCTGAAGAGTTTGTTTGTTTGTATGTTTGAACGCGCTAATCTCAGGAACTGCTGGTCCGATTTGAAAAACTCTTTCAGTGTTAGATAGCCCATTCATCGAGGAAGGCTATATATCATCACGCTAAATCCAATAGGAGCGGAGCACCAATGAAGAATGTTTCAAAATCGGGGGATTTTTTTCCTATTGAGAGCTTCCGCTGCGTGCGCTGCGTAAACGGTTAAAGTTTCGCAAAAATCATGTATGACAGAATTGTTCCCCTTTAAAAGCTTTAAAAAAAAGTCCACGACAGCATATGTCTCTCTTTTAAGGTTAGCTCACTATAACCTCTTTTATGCTAACCAAATTTGTTCTAAAATAATGCATTATTTGCGAAGGTGTTTTTATAAACATTGTATTAATCTTTATCCAAATGAATACGTTATTCATCACATGTATTTAATTTTGAACAAAATTGCCTCTGACATCATTTGATTTCAATGTATATCTTAGGAGATATCATAGTTTTAAAATAATCTATACTAATATTATAAAGCTGAAGGGTTTGAAAGCTCTAAATCTCTGGAAGTATTGGTCGCATATATAAAAATATTTTTGCGTTTGATAGCTCAGTTCTTGAGGAAGGCTATATTCTATTAAACTTGACGCTAGGACCCTTAGGAGTTGAGCAAAAAGAAAAAAGTCTGAAGTTTTCGCCAAGCGAAAACGAAGTAATAGCGCAGGCCGGCGACACGTTGCGACGGGGTGGGTCGGGGAGACAAAAAAAATTTACGCGGACGAAGTCGCGGACAGAAGCTAGTACAAAATACGCGTAATTATTTATACAATCAAATGATTTACATTTTATATCATGCTTATACACTGTCTATCTAGCTGACCCGTAATTCTTGTTTCTATTTTTAATATAAAATAGTGCTTGTCTCATAATTATGCCATCAATTTATAACAGACTCACGGAAGTTGTATCCATAAGCATCAAGTAGATTATAGTCTATGTCCTGTATTACAGAATGTAACTCAGTACTCAAGCATTACTTAAAATTAGTTTCAACCGATCAAATGGCTTGAATCTAGTTTTAAGTAATGCTTGAGAATTGAGTGATGTTCTGTAATACGGGCCTATAGGTAAAGTACTTTGATGTGACTGGAATCCATATTAATTTAAGTACCAAAACTTAAGACTATTCTAATTAAATAAACTTACACCATGCGCTACTCAAAGTACTCACACGTTATTAATTTTGGTTCGACTACGTGGTAACACTCGCGGTTTTTTGAGTACTAAACACCCGACCTTTAACTGAAGTAAAACTAACCACAATAAACTGTAAATTAATTAAAGTGATACTAATAGAACAAACCACGATCCACTAAAACATCAATTAAATCCAAAATGTAACTAAAAACCGCTAAACCACTTTCATAATCGCGTCAGCATGTGATCGGTTTTTATAATAACTAAAACCACACGGAACGCTAAAAGCATTATTATTGAAACATGCGGAACCGCGCTTGCAACCGGACATCGATTATGGTAATTCAGCCATTAAATTGCAAATATCCTACGTGGGCGATTTATAACTTTGTCTTGAGCGACTGTCGATAGTGATGACAATCGCTTTGGTTGCCTTCGAGATTGGCTTTATGGAAGTTAAAAAGGAAATTCATTTTTCAGCTACTGGATAAAAATTTACGTATGATGAATAGGAGGGCTGCGGCAACTACATGTTTCTTTTCATTTCACTTTCACCGCGCTTAACGCTCTCTTGGACGCTAATCTTGGGAGTCTAATTTCTAGTTCATCAATGAAGATACGGGCCCTTCCGAATGTAGTTCGTCAAAACAAGTGACAATAGGCATGTCAATTGAATAAATCTAATTAGTCCGTCAGTTAGATTATCAAAAAATATTTGACCCGTATTTTTTCTTTTGTTACGTAAACCAAAATTGACGTAGATACGACGCTTTTAAAATTCTCCATACGTCACACCTTGGTATAATTTTTAGTGAGTTCTGACGTCACGAGCTCCCAATCCCGAGTTTAGATGCGTTTTATCTTTGTCAATATTCATTGATTTACAAAAACAAAAATACGGGTCCATTATTTTCCAATACTCTAACTGACGGACTAAATAGATTTTCAATCTATTGATGGTGGAAACTAGCCTATAGTAGATTGTGTCTTAGTGTGCTGGCGTTTGTACTTAGGTACTTGATTTTAATCACAAATGGTCAGGTTTCATTCTTGAAATTTATTTTGTAGTTCAAGCTAGCGAACTCCTGGCCAAAAACATATCGTCAAGAAGCCGAAGTAAGAAAGCCTTTACCATTCAAAGGGGATCGAATCCAATCATTGTAAAAATCTTCGAAACTGCCATGTTCACATCTAGGAGTCTATATATTTTTTTCTTTATTAACTCCGATGCAAAAAGAGGTCTCTTGACTGTGCACACCATAGCGCTGAAAAATTGTATGCCAGGCGATTACAATTCAATTCATTTATTGCATCAAATATGGTAAGTACATGAAGTTCTTATATAAAATATTTAGTAACACACATTTGGCCAATATCTAGCATACAATAGTCCAAGTTTTTACATACTTATAAGGTATTAATTACTAGGTAACTACTATTTGCCAGCCAGTACAGCCAGTATTGGCCTCTACACTATGCTCTATTTTAATTGATCGCTAGATACTAGGGTTCGCACTTCAACAACGTGATGCGTCCCGGCATCGAATTGTTGGCTCAGACCCAACACACTAATGACGCTTGTTGCTTCCCTAGCCATAACATGAATTGTTAGAAGAATATAAGTAGAAGTACCTACAGTTGAATAGACAACCGTTTCGAAACAGTTACAGTTTGATTCTGTACATATTGCACTAATTATGCTTCAAGCCTATAGTGTCTTGTTTGTGTCATGTCTTCGAATTTTTGGTTCTAGGCCGGTATGCCGGTTTCCTCACGATGTTTTCCTTCACGATTTTGAGAGCAGCAATAATGAAATAATTTACACATTTTACTCTAATACACAGGGGTCGACACAAAAGAAAAACAAATAAGAAAGAAAATAAGTTTTCACAGCCCTAAAACAATTTAGAAGTCAATTTATCCTTATATTGCTTTTTTTCTTATAGGATCCTAGCATTATGCTGAGCGATGGCCGTTTTGCGTGGCGCGTAATACTTTCCCGCAACTTGTTTTTTTTAACATGTTTTTATTAGCTTTACTTGTAACTCAAAATCTTAGAAGTCAAATTTAACCTACTTCTAAATTGTTGTATCGAAATGAAACTTTGTGTATATGTAGTTCTGAATACCGGTATTCAGATAAAAAATAAATAAAATTTATTTAGGTCCTTTTACAAAGTAATACATTTACAAACTTATAAATACTTAGTAGTACCAAGTTCTTAAGGGATTGGCTTAACTCATATTAAAGCTAGTTTAATTTACACGATTTTTACTTATCTATGAAAGGTGCGTTGGTACTGTCATTCTAAGTTGTAGCGACCTGCCTGAGCTAGGTTAATAAAAACCTGTGTTTCAGGCCATCCCCATACTAAGCGGTCAGCTAATTATTTATCCATAGTTAGTTATTTTTTACAATAATACTATCCTATTTAATATTATAGTAGGTACTAAATACAACTAAATACAATTAATATTATAATAGGTACTAAATACAATTAAAAATTACCAATTTAATAACTACATTATTGAAGTATTTCTAGAAGTCTTTCTGTGGCTGTGTAATCAAGTTTACAAGTTTTTTTTTTTAAATTACAACCATTTGTGGGTATTGTTGGTTGGTGTACCTAGCCTGCACATTACGCGGTCGAGGCATCGTGTACACAAACACACACACAACTACTACACTAACACTTAATACACTGCAATCCAAGCACCGTATGCCGCGAGCGGCGAGTACGGCGATTACGTCACGGGATCAATAAATCAATTACGCGTCAATGCACCTGCGCAGTCGTTATGACACTGGTTCCGGGTTCGTGACTTCGTGTTGCGGCGGGAAGCATACCCCGCGCGGGGGTGATATTCGTATTTTTGCGAGTGAGGGAGTGGGACGGAGAGAGTTCAGGGAATCCCGCCGGACGGAATGTCTTGTAGCCCATTGTTATTATTACTTGTAAGGAAAAACCCGCGCGCGCGCAGGTGATGTTTGTTTACATTTCGCTTTGCGCTGTACTGCGCTTTAAGATTTTGATATTTCAACAATTATTGGCGTTAACGAAGTATTTTGTTTTAATTACTTTAAGTGTTTATTTGCAATAATAAGCCTTGTGCAATTTGACTTACTACATTTTTAAGGTTTTCCTTACTTGCATTAATAATATTTTTGATTTGCGTATTAATAGCCCTAATGCAATCAGTATCGTGAGTAGTGCCTTAGGTTAAAATAATGCCCATGACTTCGATTCCACCCTGTATATGAGTTTACGAACTCGCGTACATTGCAAATCAATGTGTTTACGGAAATTTAGATTTGTGTCAATTGTGACACCTAAATATTTCATGTGGTCAGCCTTAGCTAGAGTAGGACACGAACACGCAGCGTCAGCTTCTGTCGTACGCGTACAGTTATGAGCATAAATGGTAAGGTTAGTAAGTGGTATATTAGTGTTTCTCATTCTAAATATAATATACTTGGTTTTATCTGCATTTAATGTTAGTAGATTCATACGAAGCCAATTTGATACAATGTTAAACCCACTCTGAGCATATTTATAGACCTCCTCTCGTGATTTAGCCGAGAACAATAAGGCTGCGTCATCTGCATATGACATTATGATACCATCTGCTAATTTCAGGTTGCACAGCTCATTTATGTAAATTAAAAACAACGTTGGTCCCAAAATACTTCCTTGTGGAATGCCGCAGCCGCTGTTTTTAAGTTCTGAACTTTTGTACTGACCGAGTTTTACACACTGATGACGATTTCTAAGGTAATCAGAAAAAAGTTGCTCTTATCCCAAATGTTTCAAGCTTGTGCAATAGTTTAGAGCAAGAAATAGTCTCGAAAGCCTTGGCAAGATCCAGGAAAATTCCCATGCAATGCAAGCCATTATCCAGATTTGTCGTAATATAATTTGTCAATTTGTGAACTGCTTGGCAGGTTGATCGTTTTGGTCTAAAACCAAATTGTCTATCTGAAAGTAGTTTGTTGCCCTCAAGATATTTTATTAAGCTATTATTTATAATTTTTTCCAAAATTTTCGAGAGGCCTGTTAAAACTGAAATGGGTCTGTAGTTATTAACGCAGTGTTTGTCTCCAGATTTGAATACAGGGGTGACCAATGCTTTTTTCAGAAGGCTAGGAAAAACTCCATGTGACAGACATAGTTGAAAGATATGTGTTAAAGGCTGAACAAGTAGGTATTTAAAATTTTTAAGTATTCTATTTGGTATATCATCCCACCCGACTGCACAGTTATCTTTTAACCCGGAAATTATTCCTAAAACTTCATCGCCGTCGGTATCTAATAACACAAAAGAATTAACAGGATTTACAGTTCCACTAGTCTGGTGTTGGCGAGGGACAGTTCTAGTTCCAGGTGTTTTGTCAGCCAAATTTTTACCAACGTTCACAAAAAAATTATTTACTTTATCTGCTGCTTTATATGGGCTACTATCTGTTGATAGTAACTCAAGTGCCGGTTCGGAGTTTTTTGCAGTAAATGTATTTGTTCTTATATATTTCCAGACTAGTTTACTATTTTTTCCTGCTGATTGAAGCTCTTATTTATAATGTTGGATTTTTATTTTCTTCAGAAGGTTATTACAGAAGTTCCTATATCTTTTGTACGTTATGCTAAGTACCTCGTTGTCAGGTGCGAGTTTAGATTTTAAGTGCAATTTGTCTCTATGTCTTACGCAACGGACGAGACCTGGTGTAATCCAGGGTTTGACATTACTATATTTCCTAGGCATTTTTGTAGTGAAAATGTTTTTAATGATTGCATGTTGCAGTGAGCCTATATAGTAGTCAAGGGAAGTATTTGCGTTGCATGAGTTGTAAACTGGGTCAAAATTTATGCTGCGTATGTCAGTTTCAAGTTTTGCCATATTGACTTTGGTATAGCTGCGCATGCAACTTTTTCTGGGTAATGATGTTTGTAATGTTAGCAAAATTGCATTATGATCAGTTAGTGAAGAATTAGTGATGAATGTTTTTGTTAGTATTTTTGTTTTCAAAATAATATGATCTAAGCATGACCCACTTTGATGCGTAGGTTAATGATAAGCTGGCAATAGTCCGTGATATGAGCAAATATTTAGATAATTATGGGCATGATTATCGATTTTCCCGGAAACAATGTTAATGTTTATGTCGCCTATTAGTATAATGGTTTTGAAATTACACAGCTTGTTTAGAAGTTTGTCAAGAGAGTCTAAAAATCGGTCAATATCTTGAGAAGGAGGTCTGTAAACAGCCATTAACACTACATCGGGGCTAATTTCAATGATCAAGCAATTACTATCCTGAACTAAGGGTTCCTCTACTGTTGCTTTCAGATTTTTCTTGATATAAACTACTAAACCATCATTTTGATTGATGTGACGATTAGTTTTGTGGGAAGAATAACCATCCAGGGGTGGTAAATTTATTGTCTGGGTGGACAGCCAGCATTCTGTCAGAACAATTATATCACAGCTTATGCCAAGATTTTGTAACAACACTTCAAATCCGTTCATGTTTCTGTTTATGCTGCGAATATTTTGGGTGAGCACAGTTAATGTTTTATCCATAGCAGGAATAAAATGTTTACAGTCTTCGACATTACATATTTTAGTTTCAGACACAGAAAAGCTATCTAGGTCACAAAGCAAATTATCAATCATAATTATATTTACTATTTAAGATATAAAGATACAATTAACCTACTGTTAGTGTGTTTAAAAAGATATGAAATATGTAGCGCTCTTAGGCGCCTTCATAGTCTATAGAATTGATATAGTTATCCTCTGCGAACTTGCGTGCCGGGCAACTAGCATCACCAGTTTTGTGGTCACTTTTGCGCTTGAAGCGATTGCACGTCGCACATTTGTGAGGAGCGTTTTTATTGCTGCAGTCCTTAAAGGAATGACCAGTCTCTCCGCAGTGGTTACAAGTTGAGCTAGTTTCTCGGCAATATTTGGCTGCATGTCCGAATTGCTGACAATTAAAGCACCTGGTAACTATCGTGAAATCTCTCACGGGGCAGGAAGTCCAATTTATAAAAATTCGCCCTTGATCAATAAGAATTCTTCTGATATTAGCTGGTAATCTATACTAATATTATAAAGCTGAAGAGTTTGTTTTGTTTGTTTGTTTGTTTGTTTGAACGCGCTAATCTCAGGAACTACTGGTCCGATTGGAAAAACTCTTTCAGTGTTAGATAGCCCATTCATCGAGGAAGGATATAGGCTATATATCATCACGCTAAATCCAATAGGAGCGGAGCACCAATGAAGAATGTTTCAAAATCGGGGGATTTTTTCCTATTGAGAGCTTCTGCTGCGTGCGCTGCGTAAACGGTTAAAGTTTCGCAAAAATCATGTATGACAGAATTGTTCCCCTTTAAAAGCTTTAAAAAAAAGTCCACGACAGCATATGTCTATCTTTTAAAGTTAGCTCACTATAACCTCTTTTATGCTAACCAAATTTGTTCTAAAATAATGCATTATTTGCGAAGGTGTTTTTATAAACATGGTATTAATCCTTATCCAAATAAATACGTTATTCATCACATGTATTTAATTTTGAACAAAATTGCCTCTGACATCATTTGATTTCAATGTATATCTTAGGAGATATCATAGTTTTAAAATAATACTAATAATAAAGCTGAAGAGTTTGTTTGTTTGAAACACGGTTTGAAAGCTCTAAATCTCTGGAAGTATTGGTCGCATATATAAAAATATTTTTGCGTTTGATAGCCCAGTTCTTGAGGAAGGCTATATTCTATTAAACTTGACGCTAGGACCCTTAGGAGTTGAGCAAAAAGAAAAAAAGTCTGAAGTTTTCGTCAAGCGAAAACGAAGTAATAGCGCAGGCCGGCGACACGTTGCGACGGGGTGGGTCGGGGAAACAAAAAAAATTTACGCGGACGAAGTCGCGGACAGAAGCTAGTTCTAGAATATAATTACAGGTGCTCAGATTTTTCTTACCTGATTTATGGCTTAATTTCATTGTGGCTAAGAGGGACTCACGGGTTGTGTTTGGCAGCTTCTCAGAGAGGTTTTGCTCGAAAATACACTCAAATACTTCCTGTTCAGTTAGGGCTGCGGGGACACCAATAACTACAACCCTTGGACGGCGCTTTGTTGGTTCTTCAACGGTAAGGCCTGATGAAACAAGTTTCTCTGACTTCCGCAATTTTTCTATGTCTTCTTTCTTGTCCGTGCTGATGATGACCCCTCCGTTTCTCACTTTACGAACGCTGCGTACGTGAAGTTTCGATTCCTCGGGAGAGATGATTTCCTGGACGAGAGACTTCGTGTCGTCGCTGGTTTTAGTTTTATCGCTATGGTAAATAGCAATGGAACTTAAGTTTGCAGGACGAATGTAGTTTTCGGTGCCCTTCTTGACCATATCCGCGAAGGAAGTTGTTTCTGCGGGCTTCATTTTACTTTCTACGACTTCTTTGAATTGCCGAAGTGAATTCGCAACGCCCTGCTTCTCTTTTAGATGTTCAATAGTGGTGTACGCCTGAGTAGTTTTATGAGTCAAGGACTGATACAGGACAGCCATCTGAGATGTTCCACTAGTCACTTTACGGCATAAATTGGTCACACGGAGCTTCTGGTCAGCGTTCATTTTTCCCTCTGCTATTATACTACATACTTCGCTCAAGATGGACTCTATTGTACTCATCCATTTCTGAATTTCCGATGTGGGTATAACTTCAGCGGGTAACACATGTTCCGTGGGTGCTGGTGGAGTTGGGGTTATAGGCTTGTCTTGTTCATTTGGTGATGGCGGAGGACTTCGCCGCATTAATTGGCTACGGCCAAACGGGCTAGATCCTGAGCTAGCCATATCTACCACAGTAACAGTAGTCTATAGGATTTAGTTCATTGCATGCAATGAAAGCGTAGATCAGTGTTTGTATCAACACACTAGTTTTCACTTCGCGACACACTTTAGTTTTAATGCTTACACTGCATATATAATTCCAATATTCATTTAGTGGTAATTATTAATTATAACACATTATAAGCAAAACAAAATGCACGTCCGCTTAGGCAAGCGATTGATCGCTCAATCAAAAAAAAGATGCATCCAGTTAGACTGGAAGCTGACCCCAACATAGTTAGGCAAGGCTAGGTAGATGATGATGATGTAGTTCGGTAGACAAAATTATAATTTGGTATGTGTGAGCTGATCTGATGATGGAGCCATAAGGTGTATAGTGGAACTCTAGTCTTCAGTGGCTGCTAATAAACCCTTCGAGTTTGGGCTCATAAGATTTGTTTTGACAAGTCCAATAGATTGTACTTGGTGCCAAGGGTCTGATGATGGAGTCAGGAAGTCGATGGTGGAACTCTTCAGTGGCTACTAGTGAAACCCTCGAGTTCGCGAGTAGCCCCTAATTGTCACAACTTCAACTTAAAAATATGTAGTTTAAAAAAACACGCTTTTAAAACGCACAAAAAATTATAAAATAATTAAATTGAATTCTAAAAGCATGCAGCGCTTTGTGAATTAATTTTAAGTGCGGTCCACGTTTTTAGAATCCAATTTAAGTCAACTTAATTATTTTATAATTTTTCGTGCGTTTTAAAAGTGTGTTTTTAGTTTTTTTTTTTTTGTAACTAAATGTTTTTATTTTTTACTTTTTCGTTTAGTATATTCTTCATTAAGTTAATAAGTATAAATTCAACGAAGTTGTGACGATTTTATTTAAACTACATATTTTTTAAGTTTTAAAAAATTAAGCTCAAACTTTAGAGGCAGGATCAAATTACAATAACACTTTATTTACATTCAACTGATTGAAATAAGTACAGAAAATAAAACAATACAAGAATAGTTCAGTAAAGTAAAACAAGAATAGTCAGTTTTCAATAGATTTTTATTCAGTGATGCACTTGTATTACCTGGACTCGAAAATCGAAATGAAGAGAGAATAACAGGTAATATCCGGTGTTTGCTTTCAGGAAATTGGTTTTTTTATTGTTAAAGAAAAACCTTTGTATTATAGAATGTACAATTTTAATCCTTCCCGTTGATGGTTGATATGACACGTGATAATAGTTATTTATGCAACTGTTGTATAATAAGGGGTATTTAAACACGAGTGTGGGTTTATCACATGAGTGTTTTAATACCTAATTATTTGCAGTTGCATTAAAGATTTTTATTTACACACATGATATCATAATCAGCCTATAATGTTCCGACTGCTGGGACACAGGCCTCCTCTCTGTGAGAGGGAGTGGGCCGTAATCTACCACGCGGGCCCAGTGCGGGTAAAGATAATAATAATAAAATTATTACACATGATATGAATATAAAAGGTTATATAATAGGTTCTGAAACTATAGGGTACAGCGTCGTAAGAACTATGTAAATTCATGGAAAGTTTAATTGCTGAGTATCTAATACAAAAAAAAACTATGTATAGGTATTATTAGAATTATTTATTGCTGCATTAGACATGTCTGGTGGTGTGTTACCACTCATTTATGTAAAAAAACAAAGTAATCAAAATGGCGGGGAACAAGGTCAATTCAAATAACCTATAAGTTATTTTTTTTTTTTAATTAGGCCGCTGTGGTAGTAAAATGCGCGTGCATGACAATGTTCTTTTTTTGAAAACGAGTTGCTTATTGAAATTTAGTACAACATTATAACACTCGTTTGGATGATATTAAGGTTACTATGACACTGGTTGTTTTAATGTTGGCAATAAGCCAATTGTTTCAGAAACTTTTATAGAGGATTGTAGATAAATGCTTTATCATTAACCCGATTATTTATAAATGTTGCTTAAAGTTAAGTAATGATTAGCATCTGTTTAACCATGCGAGGGTCGGCTGAAAAGTTTCGAGGCTAGGTACCTTAATGAGTCACTATTGACTACGGCAGCTCATCATTAATTGAGATTACCCTTAGTAATATAAATGACAAGTTTAATGTAATTAGCATCATTACACTTTAAGTTATTGAACCGTAAACATCACCATGTCCGAGTCATCCGCGTTTTGTACGAAATTGGAGTACAGAATTGTTATTAAATTCCTCACAAAGAAGAACAAAACGCCGACGGAAATATTTGAAGAGATGTCTGCAGTTTATTGAGAGTCGGTACCTTCATTTGCCACCGTAAAACGCTGGAACCGAGTATTCAAACACGGTAGGGAGTCGCTCGAAGATGATCCCAGGTCGGTACGCCCAAACACTGCCGTTATTGAAGAAAACATTAAAAAAGTGAAAAATCTCGTCCTTGAAGATCGACGAATCAAGTTGTGGCAGATAGCTGAAGCCATAGAAATCAAGAAGGAACGAATCGGCGACATTTTGCATAATCATTTGCACATGAAAAAGGTGTGTGCGCGATGGGTGCCGAAAATGCTAACACCACTGGATAACTAGCGTCGAGTGACAACTTTGCAGGAGTTGTTGGACTTGTGTGGCGATAATCCCGACTATATTTTTTCTCGTGTTGTTACCGTTGATGAGACATGGATCCGACAGTATGATCCGGAATCAAAACAGAATGAATATTTTTGAATGGGTTAAAAGCCTTTTTTAATAAATGTAAGAAGTGTATTGAAATAGAGGGAGATTACATTGAAAAATATAATTTTTATACATTTCTATCACCATTTTTTATACCTTACGCTCAAAACTTTTCAGCCAGCCCTCGTACATAATTAACGTTTAAACGTATCTTAAATTTAAACAACTACTTTAAATAGCATACAGAATCATGAGACTAGATTCTGCCCGCGATTTCATCCGCATGATATTTCGGCCCCCGAGCCACCGCGTCGCATCCCATTCGCCCGTCCGCACTATTACTTCATTTTCTCTTAGTGTTATTCTGACTTTTTTATTTTTGCTCGGCTCCTAACTTGTCGTAGCTTGATATTAAATAGCCTATAACATTTCTCAAGATATAGGCTATAAAAAATTGTCAAATTCGACAGGTGGTTTCAGAGATTAGCGCGTTCAAACAAACAGACAAACTCTTCAGATTTATTATAAATATAGATTAATTTATATAGATTGGTATATTTTATAGAGCTTCAAAATAAAAAATGAAACTTAGTTTGATTATTAATTACGTTTTAGCTTTGTAAGGTTTGTTTTTGCATGTACAGTCAGCAAAGGAGATAAGTATGCAGGGTCGTCGAATATAGTTGAAGTTTAGTAAGAAACCGATTGATGCTTTCGAATAAAACTTAATTTAATTAATAGAAAACAAACAGTTCATTTATCAAATTAACTTTCAACTATATTTAACGACCCTGCATACTTATCTCCTTTGCTCACTGTACACATGTTAGTAGTGCAGCTTAGTTACCAGTAAAGTTAGGTAGGTTTGAGATATAATAATAATAAAAACTTTATTGCTCAATAGTTTACAGAGTTTTTACATTGGCCCTAAATTAGACAAGCCTGTATCTTGGCAACCAATATGAAGGGTTTACCTTAAACATTTATTTTAAAAACATGTTCGATGATAAAAGTAAAATATGATTGCTTCAAATTAGAAAAAATTATGAATCAATAAATTGAAAATCTATTTAGTCCGTCAGTTAGAGTACTAGAAAATAATGGACACGTATTTTTTGTTTTTGTAAATCAATGAATATTGACAAAGATAAAACGCATCAAAACTCGGGATTGGGGGCTCGTGATGTCAGAAGGCACTAAAAATTATACCAAGTTGTGACGTATTAAGAATTTTAAAAGCGTCGTATCTTCGTCAATTTTGGTTTACGTAACAAAAGAAAAAAAACGGGTCAAATATTTTTTGATAATCTAACTAACAGACTAATTAGATTTTTTCAGTTGACAAGCCTATTATAAGAAAATAATAATAAAACTATAAAAATAAAAACGCTATTACGTGAATGAGTGTGAGTGAGTTTGAGGGTGTTTATGTATGAGTATATTTTGACTTTATATTCAGGTGTATTAAAAATATGAATACCGAATTAAGTAATCGTTGTGAGCCCGCTTACTAACACAATGTTTACGTTCCATTCCAGAGGCAGCCTCCACCGGATATTGAATGCAGTCAGTATCTAACACGTCATCTATAAGAATTCTCAACAACAAAGTATGAGGCAATTTTTACGTACATAGTATGACGTGAATTAATTTCAGGGAGAGGGAGGCCAAAGAAAGGATGGATGCGTTGTGTGAGGAATGATATGAAAGAGAGAGGGAAAAAGAAATGATATGAAAGGGAGGGAATGGTAGCGTGGCGGTTGACAGGGGAGAGTGGAAGAAGAAAACGCGTTGCGTCGATCCCAAGTAACATGGGAGAAGGTCAGGAAAATTGTGATGAAGTGAAATTATTTAACATCAGACGGTCATCACAGCAGCGAATGTGAATATATTTTGTAAAGAAAACTTTCAGTATCATTTCAAGTAAAACAATGCTTTTTTCTTTGCCCGTTTTCGTATACCTACGTGTGTGAAAAAATCCGAAAACCGTGAGGTAACATTACAAAAAAAAAAATTTAAAACTATTTACATATCTATTGTACGGAGACCTGCCTCGTTGCGCGAGTTCGACTCGCACTTGACCGGTTTTTATTTTATGGTTATCCTGCTATTCGGAGCGGAGAAAAACCAACAAATCTTAGATCACAAGATCGTCCAGCCGTTCTTGATAAATGGTGTAACTAACCCGATTTTATTTTATTTATATAGATTTAAATCGAGCCCGGAGTAAACAAAATGCAAGCTCACGATCCTCCATTGACAATACTCAGAGGACTATTCTGTAAGTCAATTGGGAAATGTTCTCGAGTCGACATTTTCAGGTCGACACGATAGACATATCGACATAGCCTGGTGTTTGACAGAACATTGCTGTACTGTCCCCAAGAGATTTACGGAGATGTGACTCGGAACTGAAGCATTGAGGATACGTTATGCATCGGTGAATAGACGCACCTAGGTACCTAGTAGACTTAACGTTTAATCACATTATCACACTAATATTATAAAGGCGAAAGTTTGTGAGTGTGTGTGTGTGTTTATATGTTTGTTACTTGTAAAAATTGTATGTTGTACAACCAGCCCAAGCTATGGAAGTGCGGAGTCTCCTAACATAGGCGTCATTATGCTTAAAAGGAGGCTCCAATCATAAACTAATGTGACAGAAAAAACATTTGTTTTTTTTTGTAATTATTTTTTCTATTGTTACCGATCTTTAGGAGATTTCGCGACATCGAAGCAGTTATAAGTATACGCATTCACCTTAGAAATAGACTACTCTGCCGATCCCTTTGAAGAATACAGGCGTAATGTCATGAATGTGCGTCTTTTGGGTATTTCTTTTTGATGTCAAGAAGTTCTTTTTCCTCTAACTCTTTTCAATATGAACTCGCCTAGCTACCTACAGCACAAGTGTGGTAAGTACATCCCTGAATTATTTGAAAGGCCTCCATTTTCAGTTCCAGGCACACGAAGGTAAATAGCCAACGCACTATGTTTTATTAAACCACACAATTTTTCGTTGAACTGGCCGCTATAAAAGTGGATGCCATAAAAAACGAACGCCAAATTCAAAACCGTTTTTACATCGGTCTTCCAACCACATTAATGGCTTACTTTTTAACACTACGCTTTATTTGGTAGAAAAATATTGTGAACAGCGTTGAGCCACAGTATGAAAATTGAACATTGGCTATTATACTGACTCAGAAAATATTTCAGTATATATATTTCAAAAAATATTTCAGTCTCACAAAAACTATGCGATGAGACTAAGATAAATATGAGACGCTACTCGGAAAATTACTTATTACTAGCTGCGCCACGCAGTTTCACCTGCATAAGTGTCGATCCCGTGGGAATATCGGGATAAAAAGTAGCCTATATGTTAATTCAGGATGTCAGCTACCTCCATACAAAATTGTATCAAAATTGGTCCAGCCGTTTGAGCGTGAAGAAGTGACAAACATACACACAAACACTCACAAACTTTCGCCTTTATAAAACTAGTGTGAAATAGTGTGATTATTAAAAGCCTGTGATAAATACCACTGCAAAGCAAAGGCCTCCCTACTCTCTTTCCGCTTCTCTCTGTTCAAAGCTGCTAAGGACCAGCCGTTTGATTCTGTAAAAATCTCACCGTGATAATTTAGGTGAAGTGAGCTATCAATAGGGGCAATCCCTAAGATCAGGTGGAATGACAGCTCACTTCACCTTAGTTTTCACGGTGAGATTTTTACAGAATAGCACTGCAGTTCTTGTTGAAGGAATCCAGCTTATCCCGCCATTTCCGTCTGGGCCTGCCACGATGTCGCTTGCATTTAAGAGGGACCCATCGGGTCGTAAGTTTGGCCGATTGGTTGTCTGACATGCGGCACATGTGTCTAGCCCAATTCCATTTTAGCGTGGCAGCTACTCCGTTTACTTAATACGCAACTGCAAAATAACCGTAATCTAAAAAAAAACCTAGTTTAATTTGTACATGTTAAGAGTGTAAATATTCCATTCCTTGAAAAAAAACTTAATTAGAAACTCACAACAGACTGCATTATTTAATTTCCTGTCTGTTGTTTGAATTTCCTCTAAAGGCGTTGATTCACTAGGTACCGATAAACGAGAGAACAAACAAGATTTTCCACACTTAGCCGAAGGTGCCTCACTGCGACATCTCGCAGTCGTGGTTTAGTTCGTTACCTCGATGTCACCTCCATGTAAAACAAATTTAAGCTGATATACATGCGCGCACATGTCAGGCATCGAGATAAGCTCCCAATACAAGCAGCCCGCGATGTATCGCAGTGAGGTATCCTTCGGCATGTGCGTGTCTATTAGCATTTGTTGATATCGAGGTAGCGAGTTAATAATAATAATAATATAATTCATTTATTAGACATCAGAGGTCCAAGGGTTAGTTACAAAAACACTTATAAACTATGTTAGTAAAACACACTAAGAAATAGAAAAGTAAAAAAAAATTATTCTTGCCTCACCAGTATTCGCATAAAGTGCTGCAGAAAAGGTGAGTCCAGTTTATTTGTTAGCATCCTCAAAATGCCATTTGAGCCAGACCGCGCCCTATGCAAAAGTGAGGCTGTCTTTAGTCTCACCATGGCATAAAAGTCATGGGTGTGAGCCTGTGCGAACATGCCCGAGGCACTACAGAAACGCGGCAAGCTCAAAAGCATTCTGAAGCTGTTATTGTACTGAATCCGCAGCTTATCCAACACTCCACGCGTATAATTGACCCATAGGCTACTCGTGTAGAAAGTTTGGCAATACGCTTTAAACAGGGTTAGTTTTACCTCTCTACTACAACGAGCAAACCTGCGGTACAACATATTAGCTCTCACAGCGAGAGCTCTGCGTTCCCGCTCAATATCTGCATGATCCTTAAGGTCGTCCGTTACACAGTGTCCTAAGTATTTAAATTGTGTCACTCTATGCATTACCTGTCCATTGAGTGTAATGACTGGCTCAAGAGATATTTTTTTGCCGACAGCCTTAAAGATCATGTAGACACTCTTTTTAGAGTTGTACAGCAGACCATGACTTGTAGCATATTTTGTGCAGCAGTCTAAAAGTTCCCGTATTGCGCTGGCAGTTGGGCCCAGCAGCACCATGTCGTCTGCGTAGCTAAGGTTATTGACACAAGTGTCATCAATCCAACATCCAATACGCTTGCCGCTGAGCCCAGCTATCAGCTCATTTACATACAGACTGAAAAGCTTCGGTGAGGTAAGTCCCCCCTGCCTCACCCCGCATTCCAGTCTGTATGCGTCAGAAAGCGAGTTTTGCCATCTCACATTATTCACCTGGTTGGAGTACCAATACTGAAACACACGAACTATTTCATCAGGTACGCGTGCCTCCCTGAGCTTTTTCCACAAAATGTCATATGACACAAGGTCAAAAGCCCTGGAGAGGTCAAGGAAGCACGCGTAAACTGGTGTGCGTCTATCGGTATAATATTTAACGGTTTGCTTTAGACTTAATATTGCGCTTTCAGTGGAAAGTCCTGGCCTAAACCCGAACTGAGCGTCATGTATATTTAAAAATGTATCCAATATGTTGTCCAGCAAACCGTCAAAAACTTTGGCAATAACTGTAGCGAGCGATATAGGCCTATAATTATTTACGTCTGTAATATCACCCGTCTTATTCTTTATAATGGGTACCACTAGCGTTTTCATTAAATCTGGTGGTAAATAAGAGTGACTGATACTTAAAGAATAGAACATAGACAACACCCGAGCACAATGGAACCCCGCATATTTTAGGTGCTCGATACTGAGACTGTCATGCCCTGGAGATTTTCCGCCCGTCATTTTTTGTATAACACTAGATATTTGCTTAGCTGTAAATCTGATAACAGGGCTGCTCTGACTAGTCTCAGCATCGACCACTCCATCCGAAGGGCCCAGCGGCGAAATTACGCGAAAATTGTCTTTAAAAATATTCGCTATACCATTAGCTGTGCTACAGCCCGCAACTGTCACCGGAAGGGCAGGCTTAAGATCAATGCTAGCTGTGGATTTCCAAAATCGGCTAAAGTTCTTTGATGATCTGTGAGAAGATATTATGTCCATTTTTATTTGTTCTTGGTGATTTTGACACCATTTCAGTTTTCCTTTGAAAATCCTTTGGCTTTCTCGCATCTCATCCCAAACTTTGCCGGAATTAGGTTTATTACAAAGAATCCATACCTGATACTTCTCCCTTGCTTCCAAGTGCGCAGCGCGGACGTGCCTGTTCCACCCAATTACGCGTTTTTTACCTCGCGGCTGGTCACCTTTGTGGGTCTGTATAGCTGCGTTAGACATAACATTTACAATGCTTTTATACATACTATCAAGGCCACGTTTGTGATCTTCAGAATTACAACTTTTATCAGCACATTTCATATAAAGCTCTGGAAAGTGCATGCTCCGGAATTCACGATTACAGATATCAAAATATTCCCTAATCTGATCACTGTCTCGTTCATGCCATTTTACTTTGTCACATAGCGACTTATTGGGAACCGATTTTTGGGCAACTGTACTCAAGTTGCACTCGATGGCCAGCGGTAAGTGATCAGACCAAAAAACACCATAATCAATGTTAACACTCACTACATTTTGCCAGGCAGCCTGGGTAACAACACAGTGGTCCAACCAGCGCCTGCTCCCGTTTATATCACTCACATAGGTGTGGTTATTAGACCCTAGACCCAACAATTCCGTGTCGGCATATACCCACAGTTGATCTGTACTATAGTTACATAGTTCATTCCAAAACGGTTGATGCGGGTGAGAGTTATAATCTCCCATCATATACACTGCTTCCACATCGCTAGCTTCAATAACAGCACTTAATTCGCTTAAACACTCAGTAAATTCGAGAAGATTTTCTACCGAATCTGTTGGCATGTAAACACTAAACACTAAAATTGCTCGGTCTTCTAAATAAGCTTTTATAGCTGATATGCGAGCACTACTACACTCCACAACAGACACAGATTTGAAAATTCCTTTTCGCCATAACACTGCCACCCCTCCATATGGTCGTCCTGTGAGGATTCCTGCAGAGGTATCCACCGCCGATTTTCCAGTATACTCAAACTGGTCATGTATATTTCCAAGCACGGATAAATCATGAGGCAGCAGCCATGTCTCCTGTAATGCCACTATGTCAGCTGTTTTGCATAAGTGTCTAACGCTTTCAATAGATCTTTTTAAGGATTTACAGTTGAACGTCACAAACTTCGTATATGTACTAGTAGCTACTTTGTTCATCATGTTAGTTTTACCTCAGTTGACCCTTTTTCTAATGCATCCTCTTTGCTCACTTTGTTACGAAACTGTACAAAGCGCCTAAAACATATACCATCCGGCCACATTTCATCATTTAGAAATAAGCGCAATTTATGACTAGAGACATAACATATAAAAGAATTGTAGTTCTTGTTCTTCTTCATATTTATTTTTTCTAGTGTGACTGAGTCCTGAGTTTTGTTCCAAATGTACTGTTTAATATCCTCTTCCCTCGATTCTTTACACACATTAGATATATACAAAGGTATTCTACTTATTTGAGCGGCTTTAAACATGCTGTTAGAATCACTTGTAGCCTTTCCAGTGTTACTAATAAATCTATTCATTCGCCTCCTTTTATATTGAACTTTAGTCCATTCATCTGTATCCCCTACTGTTTGCTTAAAATCGCTACTCGTTTTCAGTACGTCCGCTACAGATAATCTCATTTGCACGATGGCTGGATCGCCGCCACCCACGTTCTCGCTGTGATTCACACATCTGTCGACTAGTGATTGAGACGCGACAGTCGTAGTGGTTTCGTCAGCTGCGCACGCGCCTACGGAAACCGGTTCTACGTTCGACGCCGCTGTATGGGACTCCACTCGCCTGCTTGTGTCGCTATGAGTAATAACGACCGGTTCCCTGCGCCTAACAGAAGTTGACAATTTGTTGACGAGGGTATGCGCTAGATTGTTTGCGACTTCTACCGGCACTTTTACTGGTGATTGTAAATGATCGCATATATTATTTTCATTATTTGATTCCAATGTAATGTGGCTTAAACCCATTGGCCCACTTTCACATTCAAATTTCTCTAGCAAATGTCCCCCTCTCTTGTGATTTACAGGATTGAAGTCAAAATTACTCAATGACTGCGTTCGCATAGCAACTTGAAATTCACATAATTGTTCTTTCGTGACACACTCAGCCTTTAAAAACTTTATTTCCTCCTGTAAAATTAATATATCTCTTAACACCCGTGTCGCATCCAAGTGGTCAAAAGTGACAGGCGGTAGTCTATGTAAATCTTTAGCAACAAAAATGGGAAGTTTTTCTGGGTCCGCAGCTTCTGTGCACTTCATTAACTCAATAATGTCTTGTAAATCCCTATTTGATTTCCCTTCTTTTCTTCTAGACTTCATTTTTTTCGTTGATACAGCTTCAAATAGCAACTTTTTGGCCGCTAACACTTCCTCGTCAGAGAAAGCTGTATCACATATCCTCACGAGCGTAATTTCGTCCATCACACTGATTTTATTTTGCATAAATGCGAGCACTTCATTAACTACAATATTGCACGAGCTACATTTTACCACGTTCGAATTCATCTTTACTCGGTGCGCGCGCGCGGTTCCCCGCGCGGTTGAACGAAGACTTGTTGTTAAGCCGTGTCAATTACTTCACAAAGAACAATATAAACCGCTAATAGCTTTTCTTCAATTTTCCGTAACATGAGCTAACCTCAAAGTCTACTTATTGCTACTAATCCAACAGAGTACGTAACAAAACTTTCTCGCGGCAATAGTGTCGGTAGACAGCGAACCGTGCGCACGTATACGCTCGACGCTACGTATCGACAAAGCTTCTCAAAGTTTTTGTTTGTTTTTCATAAACGATTCTCGGAATTACTTTATAATTAAAATAATACAATGTTTAAGTGCAAGAGGTGTGACAGTCAAGCCAATGATGGGGTCCAATGTTCTACCTGTCAGGGTCAGTTTGATTTTCCGTGCGCTGGTATTACTGAAACTGGATGGAGAAAGCTCGGTGATCGGAAATTAACATGGAGGTGCAGTTCCTGCAAAGCTTTAGCTGCGAGTCCCCGGGTCGGGTCTGCAACAACCACGGCAACAGATATGGAGAGTGTGCTATCCGAGCTGAGGAGACTGACAGTGCAGATGGAGTCATTACCAGCGTTGATGGAGGACTTAAAGCTTATCAACAAGGAGTTGGCGGAACTGAAATCCATGAGAGAGGAATTCTCTGATGTCACTTGCTCCATTGCCGGAATGAAGGAATCTCTTGAATATGTACATAGCTCAGTAAAAGATCTGGCAAGTAAAGTTTCGGGATTGGAACAGGAAATGGATAGTTTGAAGAAGACCAAAAACGACATCACCGCCTTGCAGGAGCGTTGTAGAAGTCTTGAACTTCAGTATCGTGACAATGAGCAGAGGTCCAGAATGAATAATATTGAGATTAAGGGTGTCCCTGAATCGAACTCTGAGAACTTGTTTGACGTCATTGCTAAAATAGGGGATATAATCAAGTGTCCTATCCCTAAGGAACGGATAAATTACGTAGCAAGGATTCCCATGCGAAATGACAGCCATAACAAAACAATAATTTGCTCGATACACAATTGTTATTTAAAAAATGACTTTGTTGCTGCAGCTAGAAAACATAAGATCTTGAGCGCTGTCGATATTGGACTCCAGGGTGACCATAAAATTTACGTCAACGATCACCTGACGCTAGATAACAAAGCCTTGCTAAACAAAACCAAGATTTTGGCAAAGGAAAAAGGATATGAGTATGTTTGGGTAACAGGCTGCAAAATCTTTATCCGTAAAAATCATTCGTCACCGAAGCACCACATCCGGACTGAACAAGACTTGAAAAAGTTTTTTTAGGCAACATTTCTAGTCGACCTGCTGACACACTATTGTTGATCAACGAGTCGTTAAGTATAAGGTTAACTATTAAGAGAAACGTTAATAATCGTTTTTTGCACGCATTCCATTCTCGCCGGCCTTTTGTTCTCTTATCGCTCGGTGTTGCCTATTCATATAACTCATTAAGCCTTGCTTTTTGCTATTTTAAACTTTATGTATGTGCTATTGAGAGCGGGATCTGCTTGCACTTGTATAATTTTTGTAATGCTTACTACACTTACAAAGCCAATTATTTCTTGACCATCAACACAAGTTGTCACGTATGTTTGGACAAATCTGTTTTAATTAATACACCTACCGCCTTATTTTGCCTACACCAACTACACTTGTTATTTGCGCCGACTTTTATTTACTATAATTTTTACTTTGATTCTAAAAGTTTTTACCTGGGTCATATTAAGACAGTGCCTTATATTTTTATGATTATTATTCTAGTGTTAAATTTGACGTATAATGGCACCTATTAGCTTATTTTATCAAAATGTTCGTGGGCTACGGACAAAGACATCTGTGTTCTATAGGAATGTTTGTATTAACTCGTTTGATGTCGTTTGTCTTACAGAGACATGGCTTAAAGATGGTATATCTGATAGTGAATTGTTTGATGACAGATATTTTGTGTGGAGACGTGATCGAAATTACTCTTTTACTAACCAAACAATGGGAGGAGGGGTTTTAATAGCCGTACGTCGGGAACTTATTGCGGACGTCCGCAACGAATGGTGCTCGTCCGCAGAGGATTTGTGGGTCACCTTAACCTTAAACCAAACGAAACCTAAAGTAACCTATAAAATGCATGTTTGTGTGGTTTATATATGTAATCAGCAGTCTGGCAATTCTTTGATTGTACAATTACACAACTTCGCGAATAATTTAGCTGATATTGTTCTTAAAAATCCGACAGATAAGTTCTTGATTCTTGGTGATCTTAATCAGCCGAATATTGACTGGCATGCGGCGGATGATGGAGATTATCTATGCCCCAGTAACTTGCATGGACTTGTCCAGACATCTTTTTGTGATACTCTTACCGCTTGCAATTTGTTACAGTACAATTCTCAACGTAATGTAAATGACAGGATTCTTGACCTCGTATTATCGAATAATGAAGTTACTGTCACTTGCTGCCTAGATCCTTTAGTGGAGGAGGACTTACACCATAAGGCACTTTGTATCACTGCTGACTTCGTTCAACTGCATCAGCTGCATTCTCGGCCTCGAGTCAAGTTCTTGTATGCTCTTGCAAATTATGACGCCATAGTTGAAGAAATGGTGGCTAGAGACTGGTCAACTGAGCTAAACTATAGGACTCTTGAAGAAGCTGTCAAGTTCTTTTATGACACTATTAACTTGCTTCACAACAAGTATATACCTACTAAAATTATTGTACCTCGGAGCAAGTATCCTCCTTGGTATAAAAGCCCTCTTATTAAAATAGTTAGAGAAAAGGCTAAATTTCACTCTAAATTTAAAAAATATGGAAATCTATCTGATCATCATTCTTTTGTAACTTTACGTCAGCGGGCTAAAGATCTGGAGAAGGAAATGTTCGATAATTATATAGCAAATATTGAATCAGCCATTGTTAAAAATCCTAGGGCTTTCTGGAGATATGTAAAATCTAAACAACAAACCAACTGTTACCCATCTGTTTTTAACTTTGGTCAAATCTCATCTAGCATTGGGGAGGAAATTTGTGATATGTTCGGAAACTATTTCTTTTCTAATTTTCAAGAACGAAGTGACGAAGATCTGTACACTGTGGTAAGGGACGAACCTGATAGTCAGACTGCTGGTTGCGTTTCAGACATAAGCTCTATTGAGGTACGGGAAGAGGAAGTGTTTCGGTTGCTTAAACAAGTGGACCTAAACAAAACTGCGGGCCCAGATAACATTTCGCCGATTTTTATATCTAAATGTGCCAGGTGCCTATCCCTTCCGTTAACATTATTATTTAAGCGATCATTTGAATTAGGGATAGTGCCTATCATCTGGAAGTCAGCGTATATAACGCCGATTCATAAAAAAGGAGCTAAAGCCAATATAGGCAACTACAGACCAATTTCCAAACTTTGTGTGTTTGCTAAAATTATGGAGAAAATTGTGCACAGACAACTGTCTTCTTCACTCAAATTAAGTTTCTGTGAACATCAACATGGGTTTCTGAAAGGTCGCTCGACCACATCCAATCTCGTGGTCTGTAGTGATTATCTCACAGAGCACATGTCCAGACGGTCTCAGGTTGACGTTATATACACTGATTACAGCAAGTGTTTTGATCGAATAGATCATGTGCTTCTTATGCGTAAACTCTTGTTGGTTGGTGTGAGGGGTAATTTGTTTAGGTGGTTTTCGTCATACGTGGAAAATAGGTGCCAGACGGTGGTTCTCAATGGGTATATGTCGAGAGCTATGTACATTCCGTCGGGAGTTCCCCAAGGATCCTTGTTGGGACCTCTCTTATTTAATATTTTTATAAATGACGTTGCCTCTTGTTTCCTTAATTCTAAAGTCTTACTGTATGCGGACGATATGAAGATTTTGGGTCAAGTGTCTACTGTTGAGGATGCACGCTTACTACAGGATGATCTGGACCGGTTCCACGAATACTGCGTTAAAAACAGGTTGGATTTAAATGTATCTAAATGCTATGTATGTACATTTACGCGTAAGCCAAACCCTATTAAATTCGATTATATGCTTTCGAATGCCTTGGTAGCCAGAGTAAGTGTCATCAGGGATCTTGGAGTTACTTTTGACTCTAAGCTACTGTTCGATGCTCATATTGATAACATAGTCAACAAGGCTTCTAAAGCCTTGGGTTTTATTTTTAGGATCTCTTCGGATTTTAAGAATGTTAAAACAATGAAAATTCTTTATTGTGCTTTTGTCCGTAGCCACCTAGAATATGCTTCCCAGGTTTGGAATCCAAATTATAATGTATACATTAATCGGCTTGAAGGTATACAAAGGCGATTTTTGAGGTACATTCAATACCGTTCTAGTACCTATCTTCCGAATTATATAAGTCGGTGTAAAAAATTTCATATTTTGCCTCTACACGAGCGAAGGAAAATTGCCGATCTTGCTTTCTTATTTAGTCTTATGAACGGATCTACTGATGTCCCTGAGTTGGTGGGCAAGATCGGGCTTCGTGTACCGGGAGCATTTCTTCGGAGACCACGTCTTCTCCATGTGCCTCAAGTCGGAACTATCTACAGACAGAACTCGTACGTGATAAGAGCTTGTCGTACTTTTAATATGGTGTGTCAGGATGTTGAGTTAGATTTATTTACTAGTAGTGTTAAGGAAGTAAAGCAAAGTTTGAACAATTGTTTTTTCGATGTATAACCATTTAATTTTTTATTTTTTTTCTTGTTTATTATTGTATTTTTTGAGCGTGAGATATTGCGTATCTCTTACGTCGCTGTCTTCGCGTATTTGTTTATGTTACCCACACTAATCGTTAGTGGAAGCTTGTAATTGGCCATCGCTTACGCATTGTACTTGATATTAAAATGTATTAGCTGTAAGTTTTCCTAAAACTAATAAAATAAAATAAAATAAAATAGCTGTCAAAATAATAACACCACTTAACATTTTCAACAGGTACCTATAAGGAACGCTAGTTTTATTGACGTTAGATAAATATTCAGCAATTACTTAACTGTGGAATAAGAATTCAATGCGAGCAGCTTGAGCAACGGGCAACTGAAGCAACGAGCACGCTGAGCAACAAGCAACAAGAGCAATTGTTGAAAACAAAGCTCGCATTGTCGGCGAGCAATGAATTAAATCCACAACGCTGGTATGAAATGAAACGCTCTGTTTTACTACGGAACAGGGTATGTGGCATTGTGCTTTTGCATGAATATTTTTATGGATCATCAGCATGATTTTCAATAGTGGATCAAAAGCTATGAACTATTTTATACAGTGAATGACTTGCTGCTGAATCGCATTTTGCATTTAGGTAGTTAAGATACTTACTGTGATTTTATTTACACAAAATAAATTACCTACTTAGTAACTGCTATTTATTGTTATTCAAAGTAGTTTTTTTTATGTCTAATAAGATATAAACTGACTGTTACTGAGTTTTTAATCCAATCACATTTAAAGACAATGTGAGTGAATTTAGGATTTTAACTCGTTTCACAAATACAGTCGAAAAAAAGGTAATTGCATTTAAGATGCAACTTATTTTATTCGGTAACATTAAAACCGTAGTCGCCACAATTTCGTCATGACCAAAGTCGGGATTGATTGTTTTATTTAGGTAAGTCATAGACTCGCGGCACATGCCGAGTTCTACAGGTGACCAATGAAACGTTTCCTAGCAGGCCCGACGGGACAGACCACTAGTTATGTCGACTTTCTACGAGCCGGCTTCTTCTTTTAAAGTCATATTATTTATTGCAACATGTGATATTCTTAATGAAAACTATAGTACAGAAACAATCTCGTCTACCATGAAGACTGTTTTCCAGATGGTACCGCGATAGTCTTAAATTTTCCTATGGGGAGTAAAATGTACTAACAGTTTGTTGATTCATATTCTAGGAGTCTTCAAATCTTGATTGATTGATTAGGTACCTTCAAGGCAAGCGTAAAACAATGGCCGAAATCATGTCCACCAAAATATATAGTTTATGGCTGAAGTAGCAACTATTGCATCCATTGATTCATTCATTAATTTCAGCCGAAAAACGTAGCGTTAGAAGGTCTCCCACAAGGTGGTCTGATAACCTCGTGAAGACTGCAGGAATCCGCTGAATGCAGGAAGCATAGAACTGGTTCAAGTGGCGGTGCTTGTAGGATATGTCCAGCAGTGAACAGCATTCATTGCACTGCACTAATGCAAACAGATGATCCAAATGAAATTTGCTGTAAAATTTCTGATAGCATGACTCATGATAACTCAGCGTTATAACGTTGTTGCAATTTTGCATACATGGCAGGTGATTTTATTTTATTTTATTTTTGTAAAGGATATGGTGACTTGTAACATCGCCTTGGATGATTCTGTAAAGATGTTATAATTGTGGTTTCAATAAATAAATAAATGATCAAAAATTGTTTCACTGACTCTTTCTCTCTCTCAGATTCCCAATAGCAAAACTATCGAATCAAGAGTGACCCGTTTAGCCATTTTGTATTTCATCGCAGTCTTTTGTTCGTCAGGCATCATTCATCCACGGAGTCATTAGTGGAATGTTTAAGGGTTTTGTTTGCACTTTCGCTTAATAATCACGATTTTGTATAGCTTTTCTCATTTTTCATGCTGTTGCTTGGACGGAGTTTCACTATTGAAGTTTGTGGGAGAAGGTGAGAAAATGATTTTGTGAAGAAGTTTTATTGCTTAGTTTTTAGGGTTCCGCAGTCAACAAGGAGCCCTTATAGTTTCGCCATGTCCGTCTGTCTGTCTGTCTGTCCGCGGTTTAGATCAAAAACTATTGGTACTAGAAAGTTGTAATTTAGCATGAGTATACACGTTAATGACACCGAAAAAGCGGTAAAATAAAATTTTGAAAAAAACAATTATTTAGGGTACCTCCCCTACATGTAAAATGGGGATGATAATTTTTTTTTCGTCCTTCCCATAGTGTGGGATATCTTTGAATAGTTCTTTCAAAAATATTAGGGGTTTGGGAAGACCTTTTTTTACAAATCCAAGGACAACCAATACAGCAGCACCGCGGCGGCGGCGGTGCCGCTACAGCTGCGTAATGTGTAAGCGGCCTAAATAATAATAATAAACCATTTATTATCAGGTAACAAAGACCCATAGATACATACCTTAACCTAAGTATACATAATAATATAATAACAACTTTGTTAGTAAATAAAACTTAATACTATCTAACATAGTTATGTTAGTATCACTTAATTGCACTATATCTTTGTACGTTCTGGTGACACTTGTCCGCGAAAGGGGCGGAATACCACATCCTGCGGCCAAAAGTTTTCTTCCATCACCAGGTGCTGGTTGCATGTTGGTATGCGCACCACAAACGCCTTAATATACACGAGGGGCATGTTGTCGATACTCGTCGACATGAGTTGCTCGTGTGTATGAGCACCTACGACATTTATTTTTTCATACATAATTGGCCTAATCTAAGACAACCACATAGCACACTGAATAGTTATCCTTTTACAGAACTCCACACTTAAGTTGCCACCCACAATGATACGGGTAATCTAAGTATTTAGTTTATATGGCTCATTGAGTTTGTTAATAGTGATCGAGTTACCTACGTTTGTCGCTAAGGCTTAAGGAATTAAAGGTGGATTTACACTGATTATCAACACCATTGTAATAGTGTAAACTGCTGAACATAAGCTTCTCGTTAACCCCTGAAATTACCGGTGATAAGGGATATTCGCTGCAATAATTAACATGCTTCGCAATTAGTGTGGTAAGCGTAGTTTGTTGTTATTAGCAGACAAGAGCGCTCTACTAACAAAAACATGATGTAATACCTAGTAATTTTTAAACCGACTTCTTTTAAGTAAGTAGTATCCAGATGCAGCGTATACAAGGTGGAGAAGACAATACAAAAATAAACTAAACTTCCTATATCTAATGACGTTCCCAGTTACAAAAATCAACCTAATATATCCAATAGTTTAGTCACTATAATAGCTAGTCAAATATTGACAAAACCCGTATTCGGCACATCACCGCTATTTAGTTATTTTCAAAGAAAATAAATTTAAAAAAATATATATGATTTAGAACAAATATGGCGGCTTGCCAGATTTTAAAAGTACCTATAGAAATTATGTGAAATCGCCTTTTTTATTATGTTAAAAGTTATCTGACGATTGAAAAATCGGCCCTTAGAATAATAATATGTACTTATGTATATATCAAACAAAACAAGGATAACTATTTCATTTGTTTAAAAATGTCATGTTTTCAATTTTAATGTTAGGATTTGACAGTTTATACTTTATATTGCCAGTGTTCATTTATTTTCATATAATTGTCTCCACATTTTGTATTTAAAATTATTGATAGTGTTTTTAATTGTAAGCCCTTAAAGGATTAAATGATAAATTATTAATGATATCTAGGGCTGGTTTTTCAATAGTCAGATAATTTTTTTCTGAGGAACAAATATTGCAGTTTGACAGTTTTTGTATAGAAAATATGTTAAACTGTCATAATTATTCGTCATAAAAAGTTATCGGACTATTAAATAAACAGTCCTTAGTTCCGTAAATTGGTTTTAACAAAGCCTTACACGTCAAAAATGCGTACACATACAAAAAGTTTTTGTCGTAAATAATAAAAACCTATCCTTTATTACCTACATATCAACGTGTTTGAGCCTATATAATATAAATAAAGCACTTTAATAACTCAAAGTTAAACACATCAAAGTTAATAAGACATGTTATATTAAGGCCTACATCAATTTTCCACTCACTTACATCTTAATAAAGTTTCACCCTGATGATCGAACAAAGTCGCATAATTTTGATCACAGGTGCCATCTGTTAATGAAAAATAATTGGTGTCTAATTTGATCTCAATTGCTTTTCTTCTACAAAGATGGTTATAAGACTTTATTATGTAAATGTCAAAAGAAGGGGCTCGTGGGTAAATAATATCAGCCGCAAAGGTAGATCAAGGCTACGCTTGCCAAGGTTGGTCCGTGGATGGGTGAACAAACGTTCCGTATCGAGACCTCTCCATACCTCGGAAAGCACGTTAAGCCGTTGGTCCCGGCAGACATTTGTAGATCTTTGATAGTTGTTACGAGTAGTCAGAAGCCCGAAAATCTGACAAACAGTCCTACTAAGGGGTATCGTATCAGGCACAGATATACAGGGTTATTAGAAAAACACCAGCAACCTCTTAAGAGGTCATTGTACTCATCTTTATGAACAACTTTTATTATGGGACCAAACCTGAAATTGAGAAAAAAAAAAAATCTGCTGTTCCCTACATTTTGATGAGATAGACGAAGATAAATGTAGGGAACCGCTGATTTTTATTTCGCGATTTCAGGTTTGGTCCCATAGTAAAAGTTGTTCATAATGATGAGTACAATGACCTCTTAAGAGGTTGCTGGTGTTTTACAAATAACCCTGTAGATAGACCTAGATAACGCAAGTATCACGATCTGTATGAAAACCAAGTGTGCCATTGACTACCTACTATGAAGTTACAAGTACTATTTAGTGATGGGAAAATCAAATCGATTCAAAGACGCCGCCGCTTGCGGCACCCGTCTCGCCCCACCCCCGGGGCCTAGCGCCAGCGTTCACGCTCACCCAGCCAGCAGTGCAGCAGTACTGTAGTAGCGAAAGTGACGGCTTACGATTTTTGCACGTAAGTGCTGAGCACGCGAAGTAGTTGCTCTTGCGTTATCTATATCTGTGGTATCGGGTAACCCAGTAACTGGGTTGGAATGATTTGATAGGTATCCGCTCCATGTAAAATACAGATATTTAGTTACATCTAGTTGGACTAAAAGTCGACCTCAAAATAGTTGAGAAAAGGCTAAGCGGATGATAATTACGTAAAAGTCAAAACTATTGATTATTATGAAAGTTTGCGTGCTGTTTCAGACCGATAAGTTCGCGTGTGAAACGCAGCAGGCTTATGCTGTACGTGGCGTTTGAAACGCATTAGAAATATTGTGCTTTGTTCACATGGCTTCTTCGGGTAGTTACTTTTTATTCTTATGACATTATTCAAGATTAAATAGACCTCAAATAATATGCAAGGGAAATAAATCTTGCCATACACGTCGATATAACATGATACAAATTAAGCCGAGTACTGCAGAATTCGAAAGA
This sequence comes from Globia sparganii, assembly GCA_949316385.1. Lineage (NCBI taxonomy): Eukaryota > Metazoa > Arthropoda > Insecta > Lepidoptera > Noctuidae > Globia > Globia sparganii. The sequence continues at coordinate 22,560,219 of OX438654.1, forward strand.
GAGAGTACTGGTGACAGTGGTTACAGCCCCGACTTACGAGTTGGCGAACGTACGAAGACATGTGACATCTACCAACCCGCACTAGCCCGCCCGGTGGATTACGGCCCACTCCCTCTCAACTAGAGGAGGCCTGTGTCCCAGCAGGGGGTAAACTATGTTTGTGGAATTCAGTCACAATTAACAAAGAAATAGTTGTCATATTATTTAAATAGATGACATTCTTACGACAATTCAAAGCCAAATAGATCTCAAAGAATACGCAAGAGAAATACATCTTGCCAAATGCAGTTATGATATAATACCTACAAAAGCTACAAATTACGTGCGGTATTTATAGAATTACACTCACGTTTTATCTTCATTCCCCGTTTTCGTATTTTGAAAACCATTGCGTCGAATAAACCATCGCCGAATACTAGCCGACACGCTTCAGAGTCTCAATGGACAGCAATTCGGTATGTAAAGAAAAAAAATCCTACGCTGATTCCCAAACCATTTCGAGATTTAAGGTTTCTTAACTTAATTTTTCTATTTTTAGTGCTTAAAATTATAAGATGAAGTTTATTTTAACATAAACACTTAATAACATTTGACTTTCATTTGACCTCCAAATGACGTCACAAGTAAGCAGATTGAGAATACTTTCGGTGCCTCCTCTCATCATATGATAAAAAGTTAAAGTCATATAATGTCAACTATAGGGATGACCATAATAATATAGGTATGTAATGCAGTCGTGCGAACATTTCGGCCTTTGAATCGATTCAAATCAAACATTGAAAATCTATTCACACATAAAATCTAAATCCCGAATTCTGAATTATCGTTAATCAATCATTATAATGATAGCTTAAATAAAATGCATTCCCTTTAAATAATAATATATTAAGTATAAAATCATTCGAACTATTTTGTAACCACAAATAGTGTTGCAAACTTGAAAATATAACTAGGTACTGTAGCTACTTGTTATTGGTTTGATTTTGATAGTGAAATATTAATAATACCTATTATTTAATTTAATTATTAATTATCAGTAATTTCTGTTCCACTGCAGGGCAAAGGCCTCCCTTCCCTCCTTCCACTTATCCCTATACAAAATTAATAACTGTATTAAGTAAATGTTCAATCGATTATGTCGATCATTCCCACCTCTAAAACTGTCTAGTGTCATGCTTGAAGTTTCTGATGTCAAGCAAAAAACCTCAAATTTAGAATTTTTATTACTGTGTTATACGTGGCATAGATATTGAACTCTTCAGCCTACTTTTGAAGCAGAATTTAGAAAATTTATTTAAAATTAATGGCTGCTTAGAAAACCAAAATTTTGAAATTAGTTGCATAAAATAACTAAATCTATAAATTAAAAATATAAAAAAAATACCTGAAAAAAACTTTACATACCCAATTGTTCGAAAGTGAATGAGAATGTCCAACACCGAAGCAACAATTCAGTTTCGTGTAGGCTCCAAACAAAAGGTTTGCCGAGCGGAAGCGACCAAGCGTTCTGTAAATGCGTCGCCCAAATTAGTTTGCGTTCAAACTGTTTCGTGTGTCAACGCCCTTATTGTTGTCGCTATAAAACAGCTAAATACTAAGTAAAAATATTTTTGTTCAAATTAAAAGGTAGTTTGATCTTGATTTAATTGGAAATTGTGGTTTGTGGAGCGTGAACACAGGTCATTCAATTCAATGTTAAGTCGTTGTATATCGAATAGCATGACGCCATAATGAGGAATGAATGGAGGTCACGGATTGAAATGTAGAACTTATAGAAATTATGTTTAAGTTGTTGGTGGTTGTTATACAATATTTAGTACTGCACGCTTCTGAACTTTGATGTTGTATGAACCAAAACTTACCTATAAGAACCTACCTATACCCGCTCGGGCGTAAGTCAGGGATCCGTGTTGGGGCCGCCTCTGTTCCCGATCATGATCAATGATCTCAACTAATGTTAAGTTTGCCAAATGCCTACATAACCTTTAGCTAGTCGTACAAATCCGAACGGACAAGGATCGCAAACACCTACAATGGGATATTGACGCCATCTATGAGTGGAGCATTGTAAACAAATATTTTTTTTAATAAAAACAAGTGCTACGTTATGGTCGTGATATACGATACGACGACATAAGTTTGGGTGGTGAAATAATTACTCACGTCACCAACTTAAAGGATTTGGGAGTGACTTTCGACGCTGTCTGACTTTTAGAGATCACGTTTCTACGCTTGCGAAGGTATATTTCAGGTGCTTGAGATTTGCTTTGCGAAATGCTTGTGACTTTAGACTCTGGTTCGAAGCAAACTCAAGTCCAGTGCCTGTGTTTGGCACCCCCGTTACGCGACCCCGATCGTTATATTTGCATTGTTTTTAGTGCCTACATAATTTACATACATTAAGTTTAAAATAAGGGGCCCATGGCTAAATAATAACAGCCGCACAGGTCGATCGATCAGGCTAAGCTACGCTTGCCGCGGTTGGTCTGTGGATGGGTTACCATCTTTACATACCGAGACCCCTCCGTGCCTCGGAAAGCTTGTTAAGCCGTTGGTCCCGGCTGTCATCCGTGGATCTTTGACAGTCGTTACGGGTACTCAGAAGCCCGAAAGTCTGACAACCAGTCTTTCCAAGGGGTATCGTATTACCCAGTAACAATACAGATAACAGATAGGCAGTCGCTCCATGTAAAACACTACATAGTTGGGAAACGGCTAGGCCGATCATGTGTGCTGGCCTTTATTTTCACAATAAAAATACCAAAATTCATTTTCTCACATCCAAAATCGAAAATCGAATCAAGTAATTTCGACAAGCATACCAATCTACAAGGCGTGCACGATGCAATAACAGCGCTGTAGCGCTATATACCGCTGAATGCCACTTTAACTCAATACATAGCCTATCACTAAAAGGCAACGTCTTAAAATTGACTTTGCCACCGTAACAAGAATCGAATAAGTTTACACAAGCGTTCCGAGTAAATGAGATTCATCCGCGAACATTTTAACACGATAAAGTCACGTTAAATATTTTTCCAATATTTTCCTTGCTAGAAACAAACTGGAGAGTATAAAGTAAGTTCAGTTAGTGTGTATTCGTTTTTGAGATGTTTATTTAATGCAAATGCTTGTTCAATATGCATGAATGATATTTTTATGCATCGGTATTACAATTGGCACAATCTATGTATAAATAAATAAAATAAAATAAGTTTATTGACACAAAGTACCTTTGAAAATACCAATACATTTCAGATGGTACATTGGATTTTGGGAAAAGGCTTCACAAATAGTGAAAAACCCTGCCTAATAAACTAGGGGAACCCTGTGACCTAGGAGTCAGTGTTCTGCTGTAACTTTGTGTACAAAAGAAACCTTTATTTAATGTCTTACAAAATAATTATTGTCAACGTAATAATTGTAAATAAGGTGTTAAAAAATTAACCCAACAAACTTTAAGAGATGTTTTAGTTTAGACAATCGAACCGAACAACTTTCACTATGGGACTAACTATGAAATCACGAAAAAAAATCAGCTGTGTAATACAAAAATTTTACATACTTGACCAAAATTAAACAGCAGATTTTTTTTTGTGATTTTAGAGTTGGTCCCATAGTGAAACAACGAAAAGCACCTCTTAAAGTTTGTCGGGTTAATTTTTTAACACTTTGTTGTGTCTCTGGAAGTATGGATCAAATCAAATAGGGGCGTGGGCAAAGTTATTTCCAAACTTTTTGATCCTGAGAATGTTGGTGAATTTTTTTACGGTTCAAAAGTTATGACCAACTTTTGTTATTTTTAATCACTTTGCATAGTGTTCAAAGAACAAAATAATTTAAAAAAAAACTACCAGGAACTGTCAATTTAAGTTTTTTAGACAGCCTTGATAGTTTTTTTAATGATTTTTTTTCTTTGAGCACTATGCGAAACGATTGAAAAAAATTGGTCACAACTTTTGAACCGTAAAACAATTCTCAATCATAAATCATTGTCAGGATCAAAAAGTTTGGAAATGACCTTGCCCCTGCCCCTATTCAATTTGATCCATACTTCCAGGGACACCCTGTAAATTAAGTTAGTAATATTTTAAGTTAGTAACAGTTTATAAGTACCTGTAATGTAAGCGATTTGTTCGTTCGCATCGTAACAGCAGTTATTTGGTTGATAACTTATCTATATTAAATTCGGTGCCACTGAGTGTGTACTAAAAATACGACCAGCTTATGCTGTGATAAAACAATCTAATAACGTTTATATACCCTGTTCCAAAAATGTATGATGAAAGTGTAAACAAACCGGTTCAGGTAAAATTCCTACACAATCGGGTATTTGGAAGTTTTCAACTTTATATATCAAACCACAACAACACAATCACGTCCACTGCTGGACATAGGCCACAAAAACCAACAATTATTGTATGAATAACATTAACCTTTTGACCGCCACGGTCGTGTATAGACGACAAATGAAAACGTGCCCAAAACGCCACCTTCGGCTAATGCCGACAAGAAAACACCATGTTTTAAGTACAAAATAAATAAACTAAATTCAGTTTTCTGTGTTTATACTTAAAATAATTATGATGTTTTCTTGTCGGCATTAGCTGACGGTGGCATTTTGGGCACGTTTTCATTTATCGTCTATACACGACCGTGGCGGTCAAAGGGAGAATAATTGTACTTAATTAAAAAATCGTCGACGAAAATTGAGGTTACAAAAATAACCTCAATCACGTGAAAAACATAAATCTAAAGTAATTTAAAATTAGAATAACATAACACACTTCACGCTTGTTATCCCTGAGGGGTTAGGCAAAGGTGTACCTGTTATGTGGAAAATAGAATCAAACGATATAAAAAGAAACAAAACATCCAAATAAATTATCGCACGTCATAAAAATAAAAAATAATTGGACAATTTAACCTGTGTTTTATATGATTAGAGAAAAAATCCAGAACAGTCAATTTAGAAAAAATAAGTATTTTTTAATAAAGATATGTCACAAAAAAATTACAAAGACACACAAAAATTGTCTCACTCCACCACATTTACTACAGCGGAACTCCAAACAGATTACGTTGCGAGATGCGCGTCTGAACTAGACGTTACTTTTATCGTCAACCGAAGTCGTCTCGTGTGAGGTGGCACTTAGTATCAAGTACATAGGTGAAGGTTACCGCCCTAATATTGTGTCGCACGAACGGGTGCTTCCAAAATTGGCGTGATACGGTTAATAGAATGTCTGGTACGAAAATCGAAGTTGAAGTTTATGTTAAAGATATTGAATATTGAAGAAAATTTGTTGAATTTTCGTATGTTTTAGAAGGCGTGTTTATTTTGTAGAAGAGCGCCTGATAGTAAATAATAGATATTGAGCACAGTTTTACAGTTATTTAAGAGCCTACACTACCTCAGCTAAAATTCACTCTTTATCTCGCTCGCACGATACTGCTCGCGGACTGAGTGAGAGCGAGACAGAGTGCGGAGCTAGGCGGCAGGCAGCGCCAATAGTTTAGGTATTTGCTTTTTACGGTGAAAATAATGGTAATTAAAAAAAAGTAAATAACATAAAACCTGCTTTATAGTTAGTTCGGTTAGTATACAAAGTTTCATGATCTAATTTGAAGTATTTTTTGAATACCAGCGGTTTATTGTTCGGTTTGGAGGTAACTTTGGAATTTTTTTCTATCGAGAAAATTTTATGAAATCGTGTTTTCGTCTAACATAAGACCTAGCATTAATCCTCAACTTTACCATATATTTATTTCAAAATTAATGCTACAGTATTTTCGACATAACGGAGGATCATGCTAAGCCATTTGAGGTAGTATAGGCCCTTAAGGGACACAGGAGAATTTTATATTTTGTATGTTGAGTGAGATCATAATCAGCCTATATTGTTCCCACAGCTGGGACACAGGCCTCCTCTTTTCGAGAGGGAGTGGGCTATAATCTACCACGCGGGCCCAGTGTGGGTTAGTAGATGTCACATGTCTTCGATTTTTCGGTTCTAGGACATGCCGGTTTCCTCACGATGTTTTCCTTCACCGAAATATTTGGACACAAAAATTGCAAACTCTCGCACCCTTAGGCCGTTTATCCACCGCCATTTTCAAAGGCACGTCAACGAGAAACGAGATTATTTGAACGTGACCTCCGGGTGACGGAGATCGTTTGTCTACTACGACCGAACGTGGTGATTCAGTTTGTTATGACAAACAAAACAAAAGCAATGGCAGTGTGTGGACAAGATCAAACGTGTCTTGTATTGCCAGCATATCGGCCCGTCATAATCTCGAGTCGAGTTGTAGCGGTTGGCGGCCGCGCCGAACTACACGAAAATTCGTTTTATTTTTAGTTTCGCTAGGGTGACAGACGTGCGGTGGACACACGGCCATTGTAAATTTATCTGTACTTCGGCATAGTCGTCTCGTTCTCGTTGACGTCTATTTGACGATGGCAGTGAACAAACGGCCTAAGTAGCTACTCAGTAAGTAATAAAGTAGACAAAAAAAGTAAAACAAAAAAAAAGTGGGAACGCTTATGCTATTAAAGCTTCAACAAACAGATTTATCCCATAAAATATATTTTTTAATCTTGTAAATTAATTTTACATAGTGAATCATCCTCTTTTATGTATTTATTAAGGAAGGTTTAAGTTCAGTGCATCTTTTTCTTTCTATTTCAATATGAAAAGGACAGAAGATTAATATTAATTTAGTCCTGTCAAATTAGTCAGCGCCTGACGTAAATTGACTTATTTTTAATAGCCAATTTTTAAATCACGTCTAAACTTGTCTATGGATTATCTAATTTGACAGGACTTAACTAATATTTTATCTGTCCTTTTCGTAAAGAAATAGAAAGAAAAAGATGTACTGAACTTAAATTTATGATGTCTATCCGTCTGTCAGTTTGTTTCGACACGTTCGGCCCTCTTGTGTGTGGCATGTGGGAATTGTAGATTTGTGACGTCGTTTGTGCTTATTTTTAAACTTAATGTATATTAATTATTTATTTATTTAATACTTTAAGCACATAAATGTACAGAGACGGACTTAATGCCATAGGCATTTTCTACCAGTCAACCTTTGCGTGATGCAGAGACAAACAGTAGTAGGTGCAATCATGAAAATTGAGGAATAAATATTTTAAATATAAAGATGCGCATAAACCTATTAAAACTATGAATATAATATATACCTAATTACAAATAAATAATAATTCAAATAAATATACATAAATACATGAATACACTTACTAAAAATAAATAAGACCAACAATGAGAAAATATTACCGTTGTGATGATACTGCCAGCTTCTTGCGAATGTGCTCACGAACTTTAACTTTGAAGGATAATCGGTTGGTTGCCATCCTGAAGATTATGTAGGCACTAAAAACTATGAAAGTATAACGATTTAATAGTAGTATTTTTTTTAAAGACTTATATTACTTCTTTTTTTATTGTTATTACAAGTGGTTTACAAGCTAAAGCTGGTCAAAATTAAAAAGTATTCTTATAAAGAACCATACATAAAATTAAACTATGTACATAAAACTGTACTAAGTAATACAAGGTAGGAAAAAAGATAGATATAAATAGATATAAATACACATAAATTAAAAAAAAAGTACTAGTCTATCTTTCAAAATATTTATTAATATTTTTGGCCCAAGAAACAGCATTGCCATACAATGTGGCAATGCTGCCAGTCTTTTGGGCACTTTTCCTGTTGACAGCGATGCGGATGAATTATTCGATGCCGTTTGATTATTTTCCCACCTTTTTACATACTTGTACATATTATTATTATTAATAATAATATGTACAAGTATGTAAAAATAAAGGGAAAAAATAATCAAACGGCATCAAATAAGTTAGAGAAACTTGTTTGAAGCCTATGACTCCTGAACTAGGTGAACCTGTATATCAGAAGTCAGCGCCCATATTTTAAAAAACTAGATGAGGTCGTTGTTTAATATCTGACTACTCTGAGAAGAAAGGCTGAAAAAGAAATGACAGTCCGCCATTTTATTGGTTTTTTTGTGGAAATCTAATTAACTACACACCATCCAACGTGCCACCCAGTCACATTTCAGGTCCGGCAGCAAGTAACTTAAAACAAAGCTGAGCAAATTTTATCGCGTAATCTTTACGTAGGGAAAATAATTATATTGAAAAGGGGTATTTGAAGCCGTAGGACGGCGTGTGCCTCGCCTCCTCGTGTTACGCGGGAAACTAATAGCTAATTAATAAAACTAAAGGAACCCCGACTTGTTTAGACGTTCGTTTCTCGTCTAGGGAAATGTCGGTAAGAAATTGTTAATTTATATAAAATGTTCTAGATCATCCAAGGACATTAAATAATGCGGTGCTATTCTGTAAAAAGATGACCGTGATAACTTAGGCGAAATGAGCTTAAAGTGAGTGTGTGAGTGAATCAATGGTGTCAACTTCTAGTATCAGGTGAAATGTCAGCTCACTTTAAGCTCACTTCACCTAAGTTATCACGGTGATCTTTTTACAGAATAGCATCGCTGTTTTCTCTTCTTTATCCCGGCTTATCTGAAAAGAACTAATTAATGACTTGATATTGTATTGAATTTCATGAAACTGAAGTTTCTGAATTTATTTATTATTTATTTATTTAATACTTCAAACACATAAATGTACAGAGGCGGACTTAATGCCATAGGCATTTTCTACCAGTCAAACTTTGGGTGATGCAGAGACAAACAGTGGTAGGTGAATTCTGATTTTTCTACTCATTTTAAACCTGAATTCTAGTTTTATTTTATTTTGAGTTATTTAATTTGGTGTCAGGTATTATTTTATGGAGTTAGTTTTAACACAAAAACGGAAAAAGTAGGATATCAGAAATAAAAAAACCTTAAAGGCCTGTCTGTGTTAACAGTACGAAAATGAATAATATTAGAAGAAATTTACCTGTCCTTTTTTTGTTTCGTTGAATTATTTTATACAATGTGGAGATAACAAAACAACAATAAATTAAACTTCGTATACCTTTTTTTTTATTCTTAATTATCAAAAGGGGGTTTTTATCCACACGGATACGCCAACCCCATCGTACCTTGTTAAACTATTTAACTTTAATTTAAATAACTACATACTATGTATAAGAAGTAAAATCATTGACTAGGCATCTTCACCAGACCACACAACCTCATTGCAATCGCCGACCCAGGTTTTGCTAAAATATTCTGAATTAACCCAACGTCCAAAATGTTCAATTTAAAGTCTCTAATCAATGATTCCCTTTCATTCTTGCTCACAACACATTCCATCAACAAGTGTTGCACATCTTCAATTTTGTTGCGCATAGGTATTTCACAATTAGATGATGCGACCTTCCGCATTAGGAAAGCAAAAAATCCATATTTATATCGCAGCACATTTTTCGAAATCTAGTGAAAATTTTCATTTTTATTTAACTTAATAATTATTCAAAATAAACTTCATAATCTTGAACTTTTACAACATTGATTAAAGCTCTATAAAAATGTCCATAATACAGTCTTTATTTCATAAAGCTAGCTCCAATATTTTGGAAGTTTTTAAGGTTTTTATTACAGACCCGCTTTCATTGCGGCTCCTCGCATTTTATTTGGATTTCATTAGATTTTTACCTTATAAAAGCTTACGTTTGGCATGATTTATTTACCTCACCTAAAACTTCAACCAAACTATTACGACTCTCTTTCGTAAAGTGCCTACTATTAAAGGCATAACTTACAACTTTCTAAAGAAAGTGAAACCTTTCTTCTCCTGTGCTAAAATCTGAGAAAGCTCGTTACTCGTTATCACGCCCTAAATTATTACTCTACTTTGTCTACTTACGGAAATCTTTGGTAGTAGGTATATAAGTACTATGCTCTTCTTATTTTTGTTCTTTAAGTTTATGGTTTCACGTTTACAAAATGGTTAACCTCTTGAAGCGTCTTAAGCTTTCGTACAGGTTGAAATTGAAAACAAGCGACAAATCGAAATGTGAGATTGTACTCATTATGAGCAACTTTGAAATCGCGAAAAAAATCAGCTGTGCCCTACATTTATGTTCGCATGAATCGTCAAAATGTAGGAAACGGCTGATGTTTTTTCGCGATTGGAGCTTTATCCTCTTAGTAAAAGTTGTTCATAATGATGTGTATAATCTCCTATTTCGGTTTGTCGCATGTTTTCAATTTCACCCTATATTGTACTAGATCATTATGGCCACTCAGATCATGCCCATTTTTAGCTAACTACGTATTCTTAACCAGGCAAGGTGTACAAATGGAATTTAAAAAAATGTTAATATTTAAACGGGAAGCTAGGATTGAAGGATGGATTTAGGATTAGGTATATTATATCTATTTCGAAACAAAAGATTTATATTGTCTCTGGAAATGCTGTCATTGATCTGTCATCATCTATGTGTAATCGACATAGAAATATTATTTCAAACTTCTTTTTTGTCTTGAAAGACCACGGGGTTTTCATTACGTTTGGATTTGAAAATGCCCTGGACCTTAAAAGGTGCAATAATAAGCGGAAAAACAATAATTTATCACATAAAACTTACGTTTACATCAATCTTGAACACACCCCTTCAAACCCACTTGAACCCAACTAAGTTCTGTAACGCAAGCTCATCGATTTTAAAATATCTCGTCTAGGTATCTCTCGACCTAGAAATTAAATCAAGTATGTCTAGCGTTACTATGAATCTACTATAAATTTATTTCAGTTTCATCTACGTCCGTATCTGTAGATCCAAGATGGACGGATTGGTTTGTGGGTCGTTAAAGATGAAGATTGTATGAGATCGAATGCTATATGGTTCCACGCTTTATAAAAAATCTTGCTCGGAAAATGTCTGGAGTCATAGACCAGCTTGTTTCGATGGACGCTATAAAACGCTAGTGTTTACATTCTCTTTGGAATGCTAGGTAAGTAAGTACTACGACTACTTAACTTGGGTAGTATCTATAGAAAAAACCTCTCTATAATAAATAAATGGATGTATATTCAGTAGAATTCAGTAACCTATTACAGTTGATTAGTTTTTATCTCTGTTTTGCTAGAAATAATTTCTGGAAATGTAATTTATAATAATTATGTATAAACTCTGCAAATTATCTAAACATTCCATGAAGGTAAACACGATTATGTAAAACACACATAACAACTAATTACGAGTATATTAGAGTAACAAGTGCTAATTACTCGAACAAGGTCAAGAACCTCAAATTAACATACAAAACGTATTTTACCCCAACACTTTCATACAATGACCAAAATTTACGGCATCATAACGCTCACATACCACGAGGGTTAGCAGACATCTTGAAGTTTAATTCCATATCAGTTGTATGTGGAATATGCTCAGGTAAGCAGCTTTCCCTTTGTGGCCAGGATGAAAGGATCTACCTGTGTCGGTGCGGATTAATACGAACTATTCAATAGTATATGCGAGGTAGATGTAACTGGATGGGGCATGGAAAATGTTTGATTATAATTGATGACTAAGCAGAAATTTAACGAAAATTCTAGATGTTTATTTTTGTGTAGCTGTGGTAGGGCGTGTCGGTAAAAATTGCAAGATGCTCGCAAATAATCGATTAGTGTCTGAAGTCCTTTGAAATAGTTAATTGTTAAGTTTCAAACGCATATTTTTTTACCAGTTAATTCTCGATTTTTTCTCTAGTTATTGCTATCTCGCAAACTGTCTTTAGTATCAACAACAAACAGCTGAAATCTATAAGCAATTTTAAAAAAGTGCTATAATCCTCATACAAACATGTTTTATTACTCTTAGATAGTGTCAATCTTTCCTACGTATGCCGTATCCACGCGAGAAAACAATGGCATTTTAATTGTTTCTCTGATTACGGCATTCAATCGTTTAATCCAGTATGTAACCTCAAGGAAATAAATTGTTAATTAAATTGACTGCCAACCTTAAGTCCCCGTATATTCAACTAGCTTCTGTCCGCGACTTCGACCGCGTGAAACACCCTCCCCCCATTCACCCTCATAGGGGTAGAATTTCGAAAAATCATTTCTTAGTGGGTACCTACTCTTCACAAAGAACACACCCTCAAAATTTCATGTCTCTAGGACGAGCGGCTTAGGCTGTGCGTTGATATATCAGTCAGTCTCAGGACTTTGAATTTTATAATTTATATTCACAACTGTAATTCTTAAACAGTTGAGTAAAATGGCAATAACACGACAAATTGACGTTGTGCGTTAAGATAAATAATTAATTTCCCTAACCATATCTTTTCAAATATAACCCTTGTCACATCTGGTGGCGGTACATCTGTAATCTTATACGACCCACAATCTACAGAGTTCGGATTATGACACTTAAATACGGGTCCTTTGATAACCGCAGCTGTTTCGCTATCAGGATTAATATTGGAGTTTATATGTTACCTTGCTCTTATTTCATGTTCTTAATGGGTTCTATTTCCTTTATTCTTTATTATCTCTGTATCATTGTGGGTAATATTGTCGTTGAAGAAATATCGGTTCATGTATCCTGTCTTTTGAGGCAAGATATTGAACTTTTTGTTGAATAAGCATTTTGTAAAAGAAAGAGATCATCATCTGCCTTGTCTTTTCCCTACTATTTTACATGGAGCGATTGCCTATCTGACTTCCCCAAACCAATTACTGGGTAATAATATACTCTTGGTAAAACTGGTTGTCAGACTTTCGAGCTTACGACAACCCTAAGGCCGCTGCCTGGAATTTTGCGGCCAGCGGCGCGGTAGCGGCGGCGGCGCGGGAGCGGCAGGATCTTATGCGTACATTTAAATGGACCGGTTCTCGAAAACAGCGGCGCGGGAGCGGGCAACGAGCGGTGCACTAAAGGCAATCGGCGACCGCCCGCGCCGCCGCCGCTGCCGCCCCGCTGCCCGCAAAGATCCACGAAAAAAGAAAAATATATTGGGGTTGAAGCCATGCGTATATAGATGTCACCATGTCAGATTTGTGCACGTTTTAAATGCGTTGCAGAATAGAATATATATTATATTATATGTTATATTTTTTGCTTAGAACTTGGTGCATAAAATGTTTTAAGTATACAGCGTTATTTGAAAAACACCAGCATCAGCTGTTCCCTACATTTTGACGAGATAGACGAAGATAAATGTAGGGAATAGCTGTTTTTTATTTCACGATTTCAGGTTTGGTCCCATAGTAAAAGTTGTTCATAATGATGAGTACAATGACCTCTTAAGAGGTTGCTGGTGTTTTACAAATAACCCTGTATATGATTTATTTATGTTTCTTAATTTATAAAAAGTTTACAACAGTCTTCTTATGACTAAATCTCATCATGCTGCTGATCTGCTCTTCATCATTTCAGCCGAAAGATGTCCATTGCTGGAGTGAGACCTCCCCCAAAGCATCGCTACTTCGACAGGTTCTGTGCTTCCCGCATTCAGCGGATTTCTGCGGCCTTCACAAGGTCATCTTGTAGTGGTATCTACAACGCCACATGCGAACAACGCGTCATACTGACGTCACAAAATCCTGCATCTCGCAAGCAGAGTTTACAGCGCAACTAGCATACATACAGCGGCCCGACATGAATCATTGGGCAGTTGCCCGCCAGACACAACACCCGTCTGGTCGGAGGATCCTCCCTTTTCTATGGAGGTTGAGTGAACTTTACACCCTGTTCCTCACACCCCGACTCACTGGGGACAACTTCGAAGACAGTTCCGACTAACCGTGAACTATGCGATAACCGATTCCGACTCACTGGAACCTCAGCTGGCCTGGCAAGCATCGCAAGATACAAGATTCAGCTCTCTGTCTACTTCCGGTCTCCGGGGGGGAGTGATATAACGGTATCTATAAACGCCACATGCGAACAACGCGTCATACTGACGTCACAAAATCCTGCATCTCGCAAGCTGAGTTTACCGCGTAACTAGCATACATACAACGGCCCGACATGAATCTCCTCAAACCTCTACAATCTGTTAACCTTGTTAGAAGTCTTCCAACGTGGTCGCCGCTTCAGAACCTTTCGGCCCTATTGGCCATCTGTTTTGCGAACAATGTGCCCACTATCTACAGAGATCAGATTATCGGAGAGTATTATTATACCCTGCCCTTTTCCCAATTGATTTGGGGTCGGCGTAACATATATTTTCCTTCCATACTTGTCTATCGACATCTCGATAGTCGCTCCCTTTTTATTCTTAAATTTAAAACTGTGCCTCACAAAGCCGTTTTAACGTTTGTTTGTGGAAACAGACCATACAGAATAAAGTACAGTCTATAACGTAGTGTGAATACTTTAATTATTACGGATATATAATCTTCTAATATATAAAATTCTCGTGTCACAGTGTTAGTTACCATACTCCTCCGAAACGGCTTGACCGATTCTCATGAAATTTTGTGAGCATATTGAGTAGGTCTGAGAATCGGCCAACATCTATTTTTCATACGCCTATTTTTTTTTTTTTGCAAAACGACGTTTTCGGGGTCAGCTAGTAGGAACATAAATTTGTTAAATCCACATATATATTTTGCTTACGTACCTAATTAAGTAATTAGCATGAAAAAAATACCTTGAAATTTATTAATAAAGCTGAAGAGTATAAATTTGTTTTTTTTTTTGTTTGACCACGCTAATCTCTGGAACTAGCGGTCGGACATGATTTAAAAAAAAATAGATATACCAATTCTTGAGAAATGTTAAAAGCTATCTAACATCACGCTACGATCTTTTAGGAGCCGAGAATAAAGTCAGAAAAAATGCTAAGTAAAAACGAAGTTATAGCGCGGGCGGGTGATGCGATGCGACGCAGTGGGTCGGCGGAACAAGAAATTTCACGCAGAAAAAGTCGCGGGCCGAAGCAAGTAAAATTATTTAAAAAAAACTCTTATTACAAGTGAAGCGTTATGGGTATTACACGATCTATTTCTTTCTCTAAGCAATTTGCTTTACAAGCAATTTTCTACATATTTTACTACTAACTTATTTAATTCAAGTGCTGTTTCTTATTTCAGTACCCCTCTCAAAGCAACATCACAGCCAATTTGCCGTGAGGCGAGCTACATTTCACCAGCTCCACATTCTAAAAGCTCCACGAAATATCTAGATTTAAAACTACGTTCTTGCTTTCTTCACATTTTTCTTCATAACGCATTTTTATACAAAACAGTGCGGCACGGCTCGCCTGTAGTGGTTCGAAAAAAATGTACGAAAGTAATAATGCTGAAGGAGGATTTTTGCAATGCGTTGCGTTACGTCGCAGCCCGCTCTATTCAGCGCTAGCCTTAACGCTCAGTCTCAGTTCCGACATGTCGTGTGACGTCAGAATGTAGGTACAGTTGTGACGTCATAGTATAGGTACAGTGGCGACCTCATTATGGATGCGTGCAAATAGGCCGACAAACAGTCTTCGTGTGTTGTTTGTGTTTCGAAATTATCTTGGAACGGAACGTGTAGGTGTCAATTTGTCTGTACATAAATGTTTTAGAGGCATGTGCCATTTGATGTTTAAGGTCAAAGGAATGCTTTTTGAGGTTGAATGAATGAATGCTTTATTTGCCAGAACTGTTTAAAGCAGTTCAAATAAATGTTTTTGCATTAATATTTACTGCTTATTTCTTTCAGAGCATACTGTGTCATCTCAAAACCTGTAATTATTTTTAGGAAGTTAGACGTTCAAGCACTACCCTTTAATATCTATTACCTAGCCCAGCGGGATAACTCCTCAACTCGCAGCTAAACCTAACACACATAGCTGTCCCATAAATCGTCGAAGATTTCGGACAGCGAATTAATTAATTTATGTAAACTTAGTTCAGTAACTAGTTTTGAGTGAGCGTTCTTGAATGTTCGGTCATTAATCCACGCTGGGGTGCCGCGTCCAAGTTATTGCACCGTTCGAGATTCAAGGAGGCTGCTAATAGTTTTAATCATAGTGAAATGAAATTGTTTATTTTGTAAATAGGATGTCGGAATCACTATTACACGTTATATTTAAAAAAAAAAGCGGAGAAGTGAGAGTAGGACTCGCACATGGGGGGTTCCGTACCACAAAGCAAAAAAAACTCCCAAAATTTATTAAGTTTTATTTTGTTCTAGCTTCAATAGAAATACATACATACCTATTCTGTGAAAATTCCAACTGTCTACCTATTACGGTTCATGAGCTACAGCACGTTGAGAGACAGACGCACGGACGAATGGACGGATGGACTGCATAGACCTAGTAATAGGGTCCTGTTGGCACCGTTTGGTTACGGAAGCCTAAAAATTTGCTAGATAGCTTATTTTTTTACGTACAATATTATCATAGTCTTGTCTATGATCTTGTCTTTATTAAGATTCCTTGTTGAAGCATTTTGCCTTTGTCTGTTTCATTAAAGGATTTTTTATCACCCATTTCACACACATTAGTTTTAAATATTTTTGTAATTTTTTTTCATGTGTACTTTATTATATTTTTAGTTATAAATAGTTATAAAATCATATGAAGATGAGACTCTCTATAAGATTTTTAATCGAACATGAGCTACAGCAATTTCGTTAATTGAAATGGGAACATACACACATTATTTAATACCGTGCCGTAATTATTGATCGTGTAGGTAGATATAGATCCACTTATATGTTGAAGATAAGATTTTATACTCTTTATTACACACTACAAATAAAATCCTCAAAAGCATAACCTCCTTTTTTTAAAAGATTAAAAATACATCATCATAATCATTTTTATGATACTGAAATGTGTCACAGATAAACCGAAAAAAAAATATTCTACCGATGTTTAGCCAATGATTTTTACGGAGACGAATTGATGAAATCTATATCAATAATAAAGCTGAAGAGTTTGAAAACGCTAATCTCTGGAACTAACAGTCGGATTTCAAACGGCCGGATTTACGGGATTTTAACGGCCTATAAGGGGCTTGTGGCTAAATAATAACAGCCACACAGCTAGATCGATCAGGTTAAGCTACGCTTGCCGCTGTTGGTTTGTGGATGGGTGACCATCTTTACATACCGAGACCCCTCCGTGCCTCGGAAAGCACGTTAAGCCGTTGATCCCGGCTGTCATTCGTGGATCTTTGACAGTCGTTACGGGTAGTCAGAAGCCCGAAAGTCTGACAACCAGTTTTACCAAGGGGTATCGTATTACCCAGTAACTGGGTTGTGGAGGTCAGATAGGCAGTCGCTCCATGTAAAACACTACTGGAAGCCGACTGGAAGCCGACCCCAACATAGGAAAAGGCTAGGCAGATGATGATAGGCAGGTTTTTAACATCGCACTAAAACCCTTGGGAACCGATCAAAAAGAAAAGTCTGTTAATATATTCATGTATTTATGTATATTTATTTATGCTTATATTTAAATGTAATTATATATAAAATACCGTTTTCCAACGTGGCAATGCAGCAAGCGTTTTGGGCACCTTTGCGCCGGGAACAGTTAGGGGCGGGTTATTTGACTAATTGTTTTCATGTTGTTGTTTGTTTTGTTTGATTGTCCTTGTTTTTATTTGTTTAATTATGACTTTGTGTTTAAATTAGATTATTAATCTTATAATTTATACTTATTAGATTATTAATCTTATAAGATTATTATAAATTATTTTGTTTGTAATTATATATATATTATATTCATAGTTTTATTTATGCGCATCTTTATATTTATTTAAAATATTTATTCCTCAATTTTCATGATTACTAGGTATTTATTTATCATGATTTTAAATAATAATATCTATTATTTGTCTCTGCATCACCCAAAGGTTGACTGGTAGAAAATACCTATGGCATAAACTCCGCCTCTGTACATTTATGCGCTTGAAGTATTAGATAAATAAATAATAATATTACATTGCACAAGTGTGTGCCATACACAGATGCCTCTTCTCTCACTCTCATAGTTCGATAAAATGGCGGTCTGACGGACAGATGAGAGATCAAAGGGGTAATTCTCGTAATTTTTAAGAACGTCCACAGTCTGATCTCAGTCTCATTCTGTCAAAAATACTTCAAATTTCCCTACATTTTGACAAGTTTTTGACATTTGTTTGTCGCCGAGATGAGACTGCGACTAGATTTTGAACGTTTTAAAATGGTGAAGGAAAACATCGTGAGGAAACCGGCATGTCCTAGAATCAAAACAATCAAAGACATAAATGACAACTATCACCCGCACTGGGCCGGGGTGTGGTAGATTACGGCCAATTCCCTCTCACAGAGAGGAGGCATATGTCCCAGCACTGGGCACGTTATAAGCTCATTATGCTTGTAACCACGAGATCAACGGAGCAACGCAACTTTATAAGTTTATAGTTAAGAAGCTGCGCCCCGCGGTTTCACCCGCGTAAGTTTCGATCCCGTGGGAATATCGGGATAAAAAGCATCCTATGTGTTAATCCTGGTTATAAAGTATCTGTGTGTCAAATTTCATCCAAATCCGTTCAGTAGTTTTTGCGTGAAAGAGTAACAAACATCCATCCGTCCATCCTCACAAACTTTCGCATTTATAATATTTTCTAACTGAACAGACAGCTGTGCTACTGGGGAGTTTGTTGCGCCACTTCTTCTCATCAGCGAAAGCACTAGGAAGTGGTGAAGGGCGGGCGTTTTGGGGGGACTGTCTTTTGTAATTGACGTTCGAAAAGTGCTGATTCTCAGCTTAGTTTGAATAAATGACTTTTGATTTTGATTTTGATTAGTAGGACTTTACACGCACTACAACAAAATGTTGAAGAAACTTTTCAGGGCCTAAACAATTATAGTATAACCTAATAAAATGTTGCAGCAGTTTGTACGGTTCATATTTAGTATTCAATGGGCACTGTTAACACAAAAACATATTATGTTAGACATACAATGTGTAACATAATTAACAAAAGAGATACACCCCAATTAGAGTATCAATTTAAAAGCATAATACAATGAGCAAAACTAATTTTATTTAAAGCTTGCTATTTTTACTAAGAAAATCGTGTTGACACTAGCATTATTTATTTATTTATTTATTTAATACTTCAAGCACAAAAATGTACAGAGGCGGACTTAATGCCATAGGCATTTTTAGCATTACTTTATGCATTCAAAATTGGTTTAATTTTATTTGGCTTAATCAGCGGTTAGTATAAACAAATACATAATTTTAGAAAAAATATCTATATTAAAAGTTATTGAAATCGATTCAGTAGTAAATTATGAACTAACTTTTTCAGGTCTTGCGTTTATTCTGTTACAACACTACTTGTCTTTGTGATATTGTTGTCTTAACTGCAATCATCTACTGTCTTCTTTTATTTTCGTTGCCTATATATTTAGTATGTATGTATTTATGTATATATAATTTTGTATATGTATATATCTGTGTATATATTTTAGTATATTGTATACATAATATTTGCACCAACGACAGCCCCATTTTATGTCCAGGAAAATCACTGTCCATCCTAAGGTTGCCTGGAAGAGATCGCAGAAAGCGATAAGGCCGCCCATTGTATATTTTGTAGTGTTTGATTTATTTTTACTCGTTGTATTTTTGTGGTGTACAATAAAGTATATATAAATAAATAAATAAACGTCGGTTGGTGCCACATTTTATTAAAATTTCCTAAGGGGCTTTTCGCGTACGAGGGGCCGAAGTCAACGACTTCGGCCCCTCGTACGCCTTCCAAAGGACCGGGACCCCCTGGTCCCGAGATATGTAAAAACTTAAAAATAATATTACAATTTATTCAAAAATATAAGGACTAACGTTAAATACTGTTTTTCTTAAATCTATGTCAAGATCACCCATGATTTGTGCCTAAACTAGGTAATCCTGTGTTTCAGGCGATTTATGTTCCGATTAAAAGCATATATCAATATATTATCACTAGGTAGGTGTGGTGGAGTAATCAATAATATAATATAATCATTTTAACAGTGGTAATCCACGATCCTAAATTCATAAAAAATATGCTTATCTTTGTTTCCCATTTACCTGCTACAGGAATTATCAGAAAAAATAAAATATTTATAAAAATGTTTTTTTAATAATTTACAAAAGCCTATTTACAATGCAGACAAAAAGTTATAAGGCTATATCGATTACGTATCTAAGCTAAATCCATAAATATAAAAATAAACATTTTAATTCATCACAAGTACGCGTTTAACATTCTTATACAATCAGTTTATCATGAAGGTATAATTGCTTAATTATCGAAACTACCTACTACGGCACTAATAACCTTAATATTATCTTAATCCTCTTCATGCAGTTGATATGCTTATCTACAATATTCACTTTAGTGAATTAAGATTAATGCAAAACTCAGATTCGTCATTTGCTCTAGATAGATATTGGTAGTTTTACTTCTAAATCATTCCCTTTCTTTATTTTTTTTTTTTTAGCCTTGATGTCCTACTGCTGCACAAAGGCCTCCCCCAAGTCCTTCCAGGAACTCTTTTCCCGCGCCACTTCGAAACAGCCCTCGCGGAACGCATCCAGGTCATCTCGCTATCTTTTTCTGGGCCGGACCCGGAGTCCATCGACTTCCATTTATTATTAATTAAAAGTAAATACGTCATTCTTTATCTTGCCAGCGCATTTATTATCGGTCCCAGGTTTGTTTGTCCAACATGAAAATTTCTTGAAAAATTGTCACATAAATATAACCCAGATCATCAAATAATAGTCCGGTCAAATAATAAAAAAATAAGAAAAAAAAAAAGAGTAAAGCTACATAAATTCCCACCAAGCTGAAAATCGGTAAGATTGTTAAAAATATGATTAAAAATAAAGTTTTAAAGTTCCCCATCTTTCCCCTGCATGGAAAAATTTTTATTCAAGGTCAAAGGTAAAAAAAATGAGTTTTTCGCGATTTTCAGCAAAACGGTAAGTTTTATCATAAAAATACTCCAGACAAAAATTGTAGATCAAAAAGTTGTAATCGTCATAATATGCACACGTTTCCAAGCCACCTATGAGGTAGTGTACTTAGCGCGTTTTTTTAACGTGGTTTCCCTAGTAGGCCTATTCCACGGGTCAGTTGTGATCCTGTTTAATTTGAAACTATTGCAAAATAATGGATATTAGCAGAGATTGAAAAGATAAAAGCAATTTAAGTTAAAAAAAAGTAGTGAAATTTAATCGTCCGACTCGTAACTTTCAAATTCTTCTTCTTAATCTTCTTGTTCTTGTTCGTCTTGTTCTTCTTCTTCTTGTTCTTGTTCTTCTTCATCTTCATCCTGAGTACATGTAAACTGCATTAATAGCGATGTATCGCATGTCGCCAAAACAGTCCGACTTTTGTGCAACCACATTTAGCACTGTACCCCTTTTTGCAGTTGCAAAAAATTCTGCAGTTTTTCCGGCGCAGGCGGAAGTAAAGTTTGGACTGGTTCTAATGAATTGTTGACCAACTTCCAACCCCAGTCTGTAGGGTCTAGCTGATAACCAAGCCACACATGAACTTATCTACTTGAAATTATCACTAACTGCATTCGCTTTCTTCTTTCTATGTACAGAGCTCATAAAAAAACTACCTGCTTAGATAAGTATAGATATGCATGTTTCGTTAAAAATACCAAAAGTAAAAAACAAGTACAATTAGCTTATCTTCCTCCAACCTCAGTTGCTGCTCATCAACATCTTTTTCGGGTATATTACCAAGTTCAAGTGTGGCTTGGTTATCAGCTAGCCCCTACAGACTGGGATTGGAAGTTGATCAACAATTCATTAGAACCAGTCCAAACTTTACTTCCACCTGCGCCGGAAAAACTGCTGAACACAATTTTTTACAACTAAAAAGGGGTGCAGTGCTAAATGTGGTTGCAAAAAAGTCGGACTGTTTTGTTCTCTGGCATGTAAGTACACATTGTCAAGGCCGGTCGTGTTCACCAACAGCGGAGGATCCGTTTGATTCCAACGAGGCGACATGCGATATATCGCTATTAACGCAGTTTACATGTACTCAGGATGAAGATGAAAAAGAACAAGAAGAAGAAGAACAAGACGAACAAGAACAAGAAGATCAAGAAGAAGAATTTGAAAGTTACGACTCGGATGATTAAATTTCACTACTTTTTTTTAACTTACATTGCTTTTATCTTTTCAAACTCTGCTAATAACAATTATTTTGCATTAGTTTCAAATTAAACAGGATCACAACTGACCCGTGGAATACGCCTACTGAGGAAACCACGTTAAAAAAACGCGCTAAGTACACTACCTCATAGGTGGCTTGGAAACGTGTGCATATTATGACGATTACAACTTTTACAACTTTTTGAATCGTTATATCTCAAAAACGGTGGCTCGTAGGAAAAAAAGTGTAGATACATTTTTGTAGATAATTTTATAATCTACAATTTTTGTCGGATATATTTTTATGATAAAACTTACCGTTTTGCTGAAAACCGCGAAAAACTATTTTTTTTTACCTTTGACCTTGAATATTTTTTTTTCCATACAGGGGAAAGATGGGGAACTTTCAAATTTTATTTTTAATCATATTTTAAACAATCTTACTCATTTTCAGCTTGGTGGGAATTTATGTAGCTTCGAATGTCTAAATTGACCGGACTAATAATCAAACACCAAACAATCACATAAAATCGACTCAAATAAATAGCTATATTTAAAACATATAAACAATTGAATCTTGAATTAACACATATTCTTACAGAAATACACTATATTACTCATATTATTAAAAATAGTTTATAAAATTAGGCCATATTAATGACAAGTGTCATTATTAAGGTGACGACGCTGAGAGTAGCAATGTTCGCTGAATCAGTTGTGGGGGTTGTTGTTGGCTCGGCTGTTGTCGAAGCAGCCGTTGATGTAGTAGTAGGTGATTCAGTAGTAGAGGTAGTGGTCTCTGGTGTTGTCGTAGGAGCAGCTGTTGTTGTGGTTGTATCAGACACTGGTGGTGTAGTTGTAGACTGTGCTGTTGATATGGTTGTTGTAGACGCAGCTGCAGGTGTAGTAGTAGTAGGATTTAATACATCATCGAATCCCTCATCGAAGTACTTATTGAATTCATCTACTCTTTTTCTATAAAACCTGAGATTACTAGCAGAATTCTCGATACCAGTTTTAGCAGCAGTGATGGCTGAAGCACCGATGGACCCTTCGTTTTCAGTCAGCCAAACTTCCATCTAGAAATTAAGGAGAGTTATTAAAAAATATTTAGATATTGTAAAACGTAGGTCTTTAATATTCAAATTGTAAATAGAATACATATATATTTAAGAATTAACATATAGTAGCAAAAAAATTACCGCAGCGATGTCTGCATCAGTCAATAGACGGTTTGTGATCGATGTCAGCATGGTGTTGAGAACGCCGGGTCTGTAATTCAATATAATTGTAATCAATAGATAAGCATAATTGTAATATTAAATGATTATAATGATGATCAAAATATCAATGTCGATGGTAGATTATATGCTATATTGTTCACGAAACTTGAAGCACAGTTTTTACAAATGTTTTTTAATTATAAGTACAATACATATATTGTTGTTGATTGTGACATCTACCAGACAAAACCACTAGAGCATAATGAAATAAATAATATAAAAAATCCGAAGTACGATCATTACGTAAAAAGACTTTTACTCTAGCTTAATCTAGCTTGCTTCGGTGAGACTATACTAACTGGTATAATAAAATATTGGAATTAGAAGGGATTAGGTGTGTGCCATTTTAAAGCCAAACAATTTTCCAAGTCTAACCAAAGAGAGAAGAGAAGAAGAAGAGCCAAAGTAAAGTTAAAAATTAGTAACACAACATTTCACTTACGTTGCAATGACTCTCTGGAGATTACCCTGCAGCCATTGGAAGGCCCTCATAGTGTTGTATTCGTTACTAGTGACAGCTGAACTAATAGCGGTGCTATAGTCTTGAGCTCTAACAATAGTATTATCGTTAGATCCAGAAATAATACTAGCGAGGAATCTGTTCAAGCTGGGCTGGTCTTGAGTGCAGCCTGCCGCTGTAATCATCACGACCTGCTCGTTAGCCAAGTTTGTTCCGAGGTATCGGTTCCAGAAGAAGTCGAAATCTTGAGAAGTTCCGTAGCGGAGACCATTACAATATACCCAAGGACGCATGTTAGGTGGAATGCTATTGTAAAAGAAACAGAGTATATTAGGTTTCAAGATATAACGTATAGCAAAAACGTTATTATTTTTAGGTACGGTCAGCGACAAAAGTCGATTACCACTGCTACTTTTAGGTACACTTAATCTAGTTTTAAACATTTTTTTTTCGAAACATTGTATTTCAGCATTTCATAAAAGAGCTAAGAGTTCTTTTAATAATACATATTTAGCTCAATAATTAAGACGTTAAAAAGTGAATTTGAATTAATAACTGACTAGCGTCGTGGACTGTAAGTGTTTTTTCCATTTCTTTGTGTAGAAAACCTGTTGCACTTACTGTCCACCATTCCTCCAGGTCTGGAAGCTTGTCCTGGCCGTACTGATGCAACCCTGGTGTCCAACGTTGCAGAGGAAAGTCATTACATGCATGCGCAGGAGATCATCCATGAAAGTACCGCCATTTTCTGGCTCGTTGTAGCCCAGGCGGGCAACAACCGCCGTGCTCAAGTCAACGATTTCAGTCTAAAAATAGATTTTTAAATATATATATATATTCATCAATTCATAAAATAAAAATGATAACACATAACATTTTAAAATCGTATAAGAAGCGTGTAGTTCGCTACGTCACAAATTAAATGAGTTTACCCTTAGCCTGCTTAGAGCTAAGCTGTCGTGAGCCAAACTTCTAAGAGCGTAGTTGAATCCAGCTATGGCAGCAAGCCAAGGAGCGTACTGGTCTTCGAATCTCAGGAAGGAGAGGATGTTAAATGCTTGGGTATAGGTCATTCTGTTAGATCTGGCTAGCAGGAATACGTCATCCACGATCTAGAAACAAAACAAAATAATATCTATAAAACCGTGTCAATATAAAACACACAACGAAAAATTATAGCCGACGTCGCATCATCAACACATATCCGTCTGGGCCCTTCGGTCACACCTAAAGATTAATATCCCAGCATATCCTTAATATTATACTAGCCACTCCGGGCGGCAAATGATAAATTCTCCATCTTCAGACCGGAATAACTTGAATTTTTCAATGTCAAAATTATCTTTTTATGAAGAATAATAGTTTTTTTTTTTATTAACGTACCTGCGCGCGATTGTGTTCGTGTATTATCTCCCTGTCACTACCCCTAAGAGCCTGAGTGATAAGAGCCCAAGTGATATCATCATAAGTCACCCTGTAGAAACCTAAAAAAAATACCAGTATAAAAACAGAGGTGTTAAATCATTGATTAAGTTTTCATTTGGTCAAATATAAGAATGAATAAGAATAATATCGCAGACACAGGTGCACTTCCTCTCATAGTTCGATGGGACAGCAATCCGATACGACCGGAAAGAGATCAAGCGCAGGACCAACAGCTTAACATGCTTTCCGAAGCACGCGGGTATCTCACCACCAACTTCCAAACGCTGGGCTGTTATTCCCAATGAAAAACTCAATAACACTTTGCACGACCCGGAAATAGAAAGAAAGAAAGAAAATACGTTTATATGCGACAACCATGACGCATAAAAATAAACAAAAACATTTTAAAAAAAAATTGAACCCAGGGCCCAGGACCCCACGCTCAGCAGCTCGTGCTTACGACCACGAGACCAACGAGGCAGTTACGAATAAATACCGCTTATATATAGGTATAAAAATTAATTACCAGACTGTTGCTTGTTGAAAATAACCCATAACTGCCTTCCAGCCTGTCCCCTGTTGATGGTCACTTGTGCAGTTCTCATGATCTGAGAAGGCTTAAGGTCCTCGAAGTCAGAAGATTCGGCACTAGTCCAAGTAATGGGGATGTCCCATAGATCAGTGCTGACAGGCTGATCATCAGCGTCATCGCGGAAGAAACGGGACTAAAAAGTAAAATTTATTTAGTAAGCAGTTATAAATAATGGGTCGGTCTCCGGACACAGTGTACCGCGTAGAACATGCTAGGTGGACAATATTATTTTATGATATTTAACGATGCTTTTATATATAAGTAGTCATATTGAGGCATTATTAATAGTTTTTGGTATGATTTTGTAATAAAAAACAAACAAAATATATCTAAACAGAAAATTTTATTTAAAATAATAAACAAACAACAAAATTGCATTAAATAAATAAATACCTACAATTCAAATTAACTTAACCTAAACCTAATCATCAGAATCATCATCAAAATCTTCTGGTGAATCGTCATCATTTTGCGGCAATGTGCGACAATATGATGACGTTTCGGGTCTTGATGCTACTATGGTCGGGCTTACAATTAAGTTTAATACCTCTGCACATATTTTTTCCGGCTTTTTTTGGGGAATCTCACGAAGGCTATTAATCAAAGGGTCAGATGTTATTATTAACATGGACAGAAAGTCTCTATTCGTGGCAACACGTGAGCACTTGCGGGTGTTGTACTCCCTAAATCTGCGGCAATCTTTGTTACGTGCTTCTTGAGCCTCTTCGGAAAGCTGCCCAATTGGAAGCAATGCCGCTTTGATGACCTCAGTACTGTGTACTAATATTTTATGTACAGTAGCAGGCATATAGTACCACGAATAGAGACTAAGGTAATGTCTTCTAGTTTCAAGACAAAATTTATTAAATTCAACTAAGTTTATTTCGAACCCAGAAGACAATGTCCTCAAAATAACATCAAATTGTTTGATAATAGTAACATCCAACCCTGTGATTTGAGCGCTCATCTCAGCATTATTAAAAAAGCGACGGGCTGTGTTTCCATCATTGGAAGAACCAAATCCTGGCTTTGGTTTATCTACAATGAGTCCCATTTCGTTCTTGAATTTCAACTTGATTTCTTCGGAACGAACCTTGATATCAGCTTTATCTTCGTCGCTTCTAGCCTGCCATTTCTTAATATTCAACTTATAGCTGATATGTAAAAGGCATTCAAAGCAACGAATCCAAGCATGAAGTGTAGATAAACCAAAGCCAAAATGTTCCTGATTGCTGTTAAACTTCGCGGGGTCATCGTTCATCGTCTTGGGGGTGGCACCACAGATGAAACACTTTTGAGATGAACGAGTTTCCGTTAAGGCGTTACATACCTTTCCGTCTGTCATTGTCAGAAGAAGTTCGTGTTTCACAGAGATTTGAGAATCACCAAAGTTGATAAGTGTTGGAAGAAGAGCATTAATTTCTTCCAACAATCTATTTGTCTCCGCTAACGTGAAGTCGTTCGTTTCCTTAGCAAATATAAATTTGATTGGGCGACAATACATAGTTGATGAAGACCGAGGATTTTGCCAAATAATTTTGGACCCATCATATAACTTAAGGGGAACGAAAGAAAATACGAAAAGAAATTCGTCCGTATCTTCAGTGTTCTCAAATTTCTGTTTGTATGTGCTGTGCCCAGAACTTCCATCACATCCCCATTTACTAACAAGTGTAAACGTTGAACTTGTTGGGAGGACACTGCTGATAACTTGATTCTGTGCTAATACTAGACGTTCCGCTGTTTTATTTAATAAGGCTTGCAAATTTATTTCAGCACGAGTTTCTGTTATAGCAATGTGCTCCTCTGCAGGGTAACAGGCCTGTTTGAATTTTACTACACTAAAATATGACGGAAACACATTATGTCCTGCCATTATGGACCACTTCCTAGTTTGTTTGTAAGCATGTGTTGTTGACTTAGAATCTATATAGTATGCTAAGGCTTCGTCACTACTTAACTGCCTAGGATCACAACTGGTATTTTTTGACTTAATAATATTATCTGGGCTCTCACTAATGTCTCTAATCACATGGGCAACTTTTCTTTGCCCTGCTGAACGCATAGCAATTTCGGCAGCAGTCACTAATTCACTGGCACTTCGAGATTCTACGAGATCCACGACTCGACGTTTCTTCGTCTTAAACGACGTTTCCTCAAAATCTTTGCGAGGTCTTCCTGCAGATGTCACAGCCTCACTCGATGTCGAAGGTTGTAGGGCTAAAGAACTCACAGTAAACTGTATGTCTCCTTCATCCAGCCATGTCTTATTTGTTATTAAAAAACGCTCCTTCGATTTTCCCGAAGCCAACCATTTGGCTCCAATCTTAGTAGAAAAGTTAGATATTTTCAGCTTTATTTCTCTTTGGCTGCTTTCAGTAATGTCACCAAAGTGAAATTTTGAAGAAAGATAGTCATAAATACGCGACCGTTTATCATTCTTTGCGTGTTTCGACCACTCTTCAAAAAAGGCTACCCTTGAAATAGAGTAAACGTGTTCTGAAAAAAAAAGAAAAAATATGTTGTACTGAAGTGTGCTGAACAATATGTGTAATTTTACAAACTACACAGTTATACCTACAATATATCTAAAAACTAGCCCGAATAGAGGCGAATCAATGTATTTCCTGAACGTTCTAAGTTTTCTTTATGAAAAAAATTACGCTAAAATTTATGCATCAAGTTAAAAAAATGCTAAAAATTTATTTAAATAGATTCTGATAAAAATAATATATTAAGTAATAGTACATACCCTCAGTATTAATATCCATCACAAAAAACTTTCACAATATCACTATAAACCACTATGAGATGTGCACAAATGTGTCGCTAAATTGCAACTGATTGCCGGAACGCTTGCATTAAACTCATTACCTGACTTCTGGACTCTATGACTCATCAGTTAAGTATTTGAAAAACAACTTTTTCTCGGAATTTGGAGTTTGGGGGTGTTGATTGTGTTATGCAATTAAGATTTCCTGGAAATGAAAACTTGAATTTTGTCCACCTAGCATGTTCTAGGCGAAATACCGTGGGACGTTGTGACGAGTGGACGTGTGTCAACTGTCGGATAGAAATTGTGTCGTTAAAATCTGTGATTGGCCGCGCTGAGTTTTTGCAATTCCTTGTCACTCTTTAACTGTTTTAACCCAGAGTTCACGCCCGTTGGGCGGTCCTTGAAAGAGATAAATAGCTATTTGACATTGCCATCTCCAACACCAATTGAAAAAGTGGCACTGATTGGTGAGATTTGAACCTGCGACTTCGCACGGTGGGGCGACCCGATCCGTGCGCCTGACCACTGCGCCATCGAGTAAGTAGCAGCGAGCGACGAAATACCGGTGTGCTACGCGAGGCTGACGTCACCGGGCCTTCTACGGCGGCGACAGCGCGCGACCAGTGCTACGAGTAAAGCTACGGTTTTTGTTATCGGCTACGACACCGAAGTATTACACCGGCATGCGGCAAGTGTTTATCTATTCTAATAGTTGAGCAGGCAGACTTTGCAAATAACTCCAAAATACATCTACGGTGAATACCTGTTTGCGAAATGGCAGGCGTTCAACGCACTTCACCACCAAAACTGCAAAGCCATTGTCAGACTCAATCTGAACCTGACATAAATGCGGCAATCGTCATGAGTGAATATGTAACAAATAGAGGAAAAAGAGCAAGAAGAGAAAATTCTCAAGAAACTGAGCCTGCTTTAAATAAACAGGAACTAACTGATCTGCTCAGTGTATGGAAGAATGATCAGGACACCCGTGTGACTAAGACGCTGGAGTCACAAACGTCTTTGATACAAAAATTAATGGAGGAAGTAATTCAGATTAAAGCGCAAAATGCCGATATCCAAAAGTCAAATACCCAGATTCGTAAGACAAATGCTGAGATCGAAAGGTCGATGCAGCATTTCAACGAAAAATTTGAAGAAATGAAAAAAGAGGTGGAAGACTTAAAGAAAGAGAGGAAAGAACAGAGAAGCTACATAGAAACACTGGAGAATAAAATAAGAGATCTGCAGTATAACACACGCTCATCATGTGTCGAAATAAGAAATATTCCTCACCTAGAAAATGAAACTACAGGCAAACTATCAAATACCATCTGCAACATCAGCCAGCTTGTTGGATCACCTATTTCTCAATCCGAAATCCGTGATGTGTATCGTCAGCCCGGTAAACCCAGTCAAACATCACGCCCTGTCGTAGCAGAGTTTACAACGGTACAAACCAAGCAAAACCTACTGATGGCTATCCGATCATACAACAAAACTAAAACTTCAAGAGAAGATAAACTCAACACGGAATTGATTGGTGTCCCAGGCAAACGCCAGGCCGTCTATGTTGAAGAGCGACTGTCCGCCAGTTCGAAGAAGCTGTTCTACTTGGCGCGACAATTTGCAAAGGATAATCAGTATAGTTTTTGCTGGACCAGCAACGGAAATATTTTCCTCCGAAAGCAAGTAGGTGACAAGCAAGTTCTGATCAACTCAGAACCTCAATGCCAACATACCTAAACTGAATATCTGACTACAAAAATGCATGATATGTAAGCCACTTAAACAAGAATATTCTTTAAATTATATACAAATAGTTATGTACTTAATTACACACACTGACATCTATCTTTTACTAAAAACAAACACACATCAAAACATTGTTTGCAATAATAACATTTCACACACTCCTAGAAATGATAAATGATAAATGATAAATGATAAATGATTTTATTTCTGTAAGTAGGTTTGAACAAACACTTTTACACGTCAAAGAATTCCTCACACATACACAAGTAACCACTTAAAGGCTCTAATCCCATTATTTTACTATTTAAAACCCATCGGGACTCTTCTACCCCACGGACTCTTACCAGTTTCTGTAAATTATTTTTATTGTGATTATTTCTCTTCTCCTAATGGCTAACTTAATTAACGTCAATAATGACCTAGATCAAATAACCCAGGGAAAATCCTTTGTCTGTAGTCCAGAAGAATGTGTAAACTATATAGATACATTTGGAAATAATATAAATCTATTGCATATAAACATCCGAAGTGTAAACAAAAACTTTCCACACCTACAGGTACTGTTGAATCGGTTAAATGTGGATGTTGATATTATTGTCCTAACCGAGTGCTGGCTCAGTAAAGTCAACAATGTTCCATTTTTAGACGGTTTTGAGTCACATTTCACAAAAAAAAAACTGTAACCAAAATGACGGAATAATTATTTATACAAAATCAACCTTGCAAACTACAGTAACGGAGCCAGACTTTGCGGGTGGAAACTGTTTAGTGTGTCACCTACCCAAAAAAATATCGGTAGTAGCGATCTATCGCTCACCCTCATTAAACTCGAGGGAGAATTTTGACAATTTCTCAACTAGTCTGATAAATGTCTACGACAATATTAAATCTATATGCCCTAACATCGCGCTTGTTGGTGACCTAAACATAGACATAAAACAAAATAACATGAATGAAAGAACCTTGGACTATCTCACGCTAAATGCATCTCATGGTCTTATGCCAACACATGTATTCCCCACTCGAGATGAGAACTGTCTAGATCATATATTTTTGAAATCTTATCTAACTTCTACTACACTTGTCTTAGAGGCACACATAACGGACCACAAACCACTACTGTTAAGTTTGAAAAATGCCAATCCCGCCCACAAATTAAATACAACCACCACCCTAAACCACAAAGCTATTGTGGAGGAGTTAGAAACTGTAGATTTTACGGTAATACATGAGGCCGGGAACATAAGTGAAGCAATGAATAAATTCATCAGTATTATTAAAGTAGTTATATCAAATCATTCTAAAGAAGTTAAAATCCCAAGACAAAAGCGAATCATTAAACCCTGGATAACCCCTGGTCTTTTAAAATGCATAAAGCATAGAGATAAAATGCACATAAAATCTAAAAAATCACCAGATAATATTATACTGAAAACTACATATTCTCGATATCGAAATTTTTGCAATAACTTACTCAGGAAACTAAAAAAGTCTTATGAAACCGGCCAGCTGGAAAAAGCCAAAAATAATCCCAAAGTCCTATGGAAAACAATAAAACAAATAACCAATACCCATAAATCAAAACTTAGCCCAGTGGAACTACTCACAATACGGGACAGCCCAAAATCGGCGATTAATGAGGTGGGCCAATTTTTCGCCAACATTGGCAAAAATTTGGCATCAAAAATAATTAATAACACTACACCATCACCGGCCTGTGGCCATCCCTCACCTACGGACACCCGAAACTCACCTGTAAACTCTCTTACCATCCTGGAAGTAGATGAAGCTGAAGTCGAGTCCCTAATCCTACAACTACGTTCTGGCTGTGCAGTCGGCTGGGACGGCATATCATCGCTTATATTGAAAAGCTGTCGACATGTACTAGTTCCACCAATTACGTACCTTTTTAATCGCTGCCTGCAGGAGGGTGTCTTTCCGGAGGCCTTTAAAAAAGCTGTGGTCCATCCAATATATAAGGGAGGGAACAGAGACTGTGTTAATAACTACAGACCGATATCGGTCCTACCTGCACTCTCTAAAGTTCTCGAAAAAATCCTCAATAACTCTCTACGAAAATTTCTCGACAAACACCAACTCATTGCTAATAATCAATACGGATTTCGGACAAGTTTATCTACAGATGATGCAGTACTGGATTTCACGCAACAGGTTGCCTCAAACCTAGATAAAAAATCGAAATGTCTAGGTATTTTCCTGGACCTTTCGAAGGCTTTTGACACAGTCTCTGTTCCCAAGCTCATCGCGAAGCTGGAAAGTATCGGTGTGCGTGGAATGCCGCTAGAAATATTAAAGGATTACCTAAAAAATCGTAAGCAATGCATTAAAATTGATACTCACCTAAGTGATGAGTTTCTCGTGTCCTATGGTGTTCCCCAGGGAGGGATCCTCTCCCCGACCCTATTTCAGATCTACGTAAATGACCTCTGTAGACTGAGTCTCCCAAATGGTAGAATTTACGCTTACGCAGATGACACTGCAATTCTTGTAGACGGAATCACCTGGGACATTGTGAAAGCAAATGCGGAGGTGGTTATGGCTAAAGTTATGATGTGGTTAAACTCGAACCTTCTTACATTAAACCTACAAAAGACTACTTACATTCCCTTTGCTATACGACGTAACGCTAAACCATCTCCTTCTTTTAGTATAACTCCCCATTCCTGCACAAACTCGTCCACCACTTGCACTTGTCCTCCGCTTGCTAGATCCGAAAGCGTTAAATACCTCGGAGTACACATAGACGACGGACTGAGATGGGACCGACAAATTGACGCTGTCACCAACAGAATTTTACGTCTTATACATATATTTAAATCTCTTAGAGTATCCGCCGACCTAAAAACTCTTAGGATGGTGTACCTTGCACTATGCCAATCAGTGATTGGTTATTGCATAGTTACGTGGGGCGGTGCGGCTAAGACCAGATTTCTGAGGGTGGAAAGAGCACAGCGAGCTATACTTAAAGTCATGACGAAAAAGTCCTACCGGTATCCAACAACTGAACTCTTCTCTGACTGTAAAGTACTTACGGTCCGTCAGCTTTATGTGCTTAAATCCACCCTTAGAAAGCACGCAAGCCTTCCTCCTCATATTATTACAAACAAACGCACGTATGTTCCACCAAATATACAACATAAGACCACCTTCGCCAAACATCAATATTATATACTGAGTACCCATATCTATAAAAACATTAATAAACATCTTAATATTATAAATCTAAACTCACATACACTAAAATCTAAAGTAACAGAGTGGCTGCTCCTTAAGGATTACTCTTACACGGAGTCTTTACTCACCTATCTTGTATAACGCACACACACACCTACACCCACACCTACACACACCCTTACACTCACACACATACACTTACCCTTACACACACACCACTCACACACACTAACACACAACATACAATACTACTCTTTTATACCATACAGTAGAATGACACAGTCCACTTGAGATATAAGTTTTTTGTTGATTAGTGACCGTAAACTACCTCTTGTAATACAGGTATACCCTAGCTTAAGAGGTAGAGAATATTATTCTGTACAGATTTTGCAACATAAACTATAAATGTATTTACTAAACCAAATATCAAACTGTATTTCAAACTCTGTATGTTTTTAGATAAATAAAGATTATTATTATAAAAAAAAAAAATAAAACCAATATACAATGCCAGAAACCCAATAGATCGAAAATCAACACAAAAATTAGGAAACTAATGAGGAAACTAACGCCTCAACTTCTGTGTTGACTGAATTCACTTGACTTCTGTCTAATTTTGACGCATCGTTGATTTTCGTTCCCGAAACTGGGTCATAAACTGTCGAATCTTAAGTAATGAGATAATATGTAGGTACGATTGCCATAATTATGACAACCCTTAGTTGACTGGTAAGTTTGCGTAAGGCAACTAAGTCCGCCTGTGAACTCGTTCGTTGCATGAAGTTTAGATAAACTATTACTAATGGCTCTCTTGGGAGTCGGCAAGTCTCGTAAAACCTACTTGTTGAACAGTCATGATTCCAGTTATGTGATTTACGGTGACTCTCAACAGAGGATGTCCAGGTTTCTCGGACCAGGAACGAAAGTACTGGTCGATGGTGATACCACCATATGCACTCAGAGCGCCGTCTTCTGCGGCAGCAGCGTCTAAAGCACGGAACAAATCTGAAGGCTCAGCGGTAGAAAATTTGCTGGGGAAATAAAAACATAATTATAAACAATTGTAACTAAGGCAAAAATTCCATTGAAGCAAAAGTTTAAAGTGAGAAAGCCTATGGATATGTTTAGAATCTCAAAGCAATTGATAAAAGTTCGATCAAAGAATAAACATTTCAGTGAATGTGTAAAATATATTATTACTTTGTTTCCAAATAGCTCCTAAGGCCCTTTACATAAGTGCTGTTGCCGAGCAAGTGCTGTGTCATTCTTAGGACGCTGGATCCTTTCCCGTACGTGATTTGTGAAAAGTGAGCAAATACTTCTTGTGGGGTCACCACGCTGGGGTCAGTGAGTGGATAAGCAGAGGTAGTGGCATCCAAGAGCAAGGTTAATTGTAACTGCTCGGTGATGAAACGAGTAGGGAAGCCCATCTCTGGTGAAACCTGGTGATTAGATAAGATTTTGAGATGTAAAAAAAAATACATTTAAAGAAAGAAAAAGAAAAATGTTTACCCTATGCATTCAAGCACTCTTATTTTATGTAGGTAGAATAGAATATTTTTTATTACATACACCATAAATTTAATAACAAACAAATTCATGTACAGGCACAAATTATTCATATAAAATGTGTGAAGTTTTCGAATAACAAAAAAAGGACATGTATGACTTAGAATCCTTGGAATCAACACATAATCTTTCTGGGATCTTTGAAAATTTTTCCCAGTGAAATACAAATAAAGGTTCCGTTTTCCTTCTAAGGTCGGAACCCTAATATATATCTTACTATATCAGTTAAGTAGTACTCGTAGAATCTGGCGAATCCTTCATTTAGCCAGAGGTTATCCCACCAGGCACAAGTGACGAGGTTTCCGAACCACATGTGAGCAATTTCGTGAGAAATAATATTGGATATACGTTGTTTGTAGAAATTGTTGGTATTTTCAGGGTCGTAGAGAATGAGAGCTTCCCTGCGGACAATAATAAAATGGAAATGTCAGCAAGGGAATTAACATTATTAGTTAATCAAGTTTTCTTTGGTAGAAATATAATGATAGTATTAATATTACCTGTAGGTCAACAGCCCCCAGTTTTCCATAGCACCGGCTGTGAAATCTGGGATAGCAGCTTTCTTCATGTTCATATTTTCAGCCATTGTGTAGTAAGGGATATTGGTATACCGCTCCATAACATCCAGAAGAGGCACGCCAATAGCCAAGGAGTACGCTCCAGTATTACCAATATTATCCCGAGCGTAAATGTGGAAAGGTCTAAAGTTGTTGTTGTTTGTAGCTACTTGTGTGTAGCCAGACACGATGAAAGCCAGCAAGTACGTAGAAGTAATAGGTGTTGTATAGAAATTCTCCCTTATTTTTCCGTTTCTGAAATGTTTTTCGGTTGTTTCACTTGCGCATAGGAAACGAATAAAGAAGTAGCCAAGACAATAAAGAAGTAGGAATATTATACTGTTTTTTATTATGACAACGATTAAAATAATATACTTGCTAATGCTTACATGTTTTCGGAGCTTCTGATCGGCATATTTGATATGGTGGGGCTGAAACCTTCAATGTCTCTGGTTATAGATATATCGAAGGTGGCCTTGAACTGAGGTTCGTCGTAGCACGGGAAGGCTTCCCGAGCATGACCGGGATGGAACTGGGTGGTAGCCATCCACCTAAACAAATGATTACATGGTAAATTTAGCTTAACTCCAAGAAGTCTGTTAAAAGGAGAACACATTTTTTGGAGATAAAAGTTTTTTTGTCTAATATAATATATAATAATAATATATAATATAATATATATATATATATCTTATAAATTTCTGTCAATGATACACTAACGAAAAATTCCTTAATTTTTTCCTTTCTATAATATCATACCAATAATACATATGTATAATCTGATCAACTGTCTCTTGAGAACCGTTTAATTTAATGTTGAAGAAAAGAATCAGCCTACAGCTACCGAAAATTTTACATCGACATGAGTTTTTCTAATATTTTTACACCTTAGCATGCATTTATAGTAAGTAGCAATGTTTTAAGCCCTGTATAGTACAGTTACGAACACTAATATGTCAACACTTGGCAACTTTCAATTGCGATTTTTTCGTGAAATAACAAATGCAACGTCGAAATGTGACACTTTACATAAACCTATGGGTTCGAAAATACTATGTTCGTAATAACATAAAATTTAATTGAAAAATAAAGGAGATAATCGCCTTTGAATAAAACCAAGTGTATACATACTTTTGCTCGTGACTGTACATGAAACAGTAATAAAATATATTTGAACTAAAAATGCTGGCCGCTTACCTTCTTGTACCGGTGCCGTCAACATACCAACTCCTGTAAAAACCTCTCATGTTTGTTTGCAGGTTGCCTTTGAACGTAATTGTGACGATGTATTGTTGGTTCAGTACCAAAAATGGGGTAGTATTAATACGGAAAGTGCTGTATTCCCCGCATGTGAAGGTCTGACCTGGCGTAACTATGTTAGTACTAATGGCAAGGGAAGACGCCACATGCACACTTTCTATGGTTAAATCATTGCAGTGAAGTTCAATTTGGTTCACGTTGGCTATTCGTGGTTGAATCGTGATGGTCACTTCACCGTCAAACGTAAATTGATTGTCGCCGCTCGCCAGGTATGGTGTCAGGTGAACTTGGTAGTTGATCGGGAATGTGTTTGTAGATAGCCGGTAACCGTCATTCCTCATCAAGTTCCTATATTCGATCCATTCTTTGTCCGTCTCGTCGATGAGACCAAAGGATAAAGCGCCCTGTAGTAGGGCTACCCCCAAAAGGAGGTTTAACCAGCGACTCGCCTAGAAAAATGGAAAAATATCTTAAGAAGAAATCGGCTTAGCTAAAACTACGAATTTAGACATCCGAGAGTTCCAGACAAAAATAAAAGATTTAGCTTAAGCAGATAAACTGCAAATTGTTATTTCTTCTTTTAGGTTTATTCTATTATTATTATATTATTACTATTATTATTATTATTGGAGGGGCCCGTGGCTAAATAATAACAGCCGCACAGGTCGATCGATCAGGTTAAGCTACGCTTGCCGCGGTTGGTCTGTGGATGGGTGACCATCTTTACATACCGAGACCCCTCCGTGCCTCGGAAAGCACGTTAAGCCGTTGGTCTCGGCTGTCATTCTTTGATATTTGACAGTCGTTACGGGTAGTCAGGAGCCCGAAAGTCTGACAACCAGTCTTACCAAGGAGTATCGTATTACCCAGTAACTGGGTTGTGGAGGTCAGATAGGCAGTCGCTCCATGTAAAATACTGGTATTCAGCTGCATCCGGTTAGACTGGAAGCCGACCCCAACATAGTTGGGAAAAGGCTAGGCAGATGATGATGAGGTTTATCCTATTAAAATGTATGTTTATCGCCCTTTTTCCAGGTGCCGTCCTAATAGAAAGCAATTGCCGTGCGTGCGAAAACGCTTCGCGCCGACAAAGGGCGCGCTAGAATTTTCCGAACAAATGATTGGGAGGATCGCGTATATACTATAATAGCATCTTTTTAAATTTTTATATGTTCAAACAAGATAACATTTACACATTTTTTCGATAACATTACTTAGCCCTTGCACTGTGTACGAGTATTAATAAGGAATGCGCGAATGTAACACTGTTTTAAACCTTGTATTTAATTAATTCTAATTTGTTTACATGCTATCTGTGAAAACTTGTAATTGGCCATCTTCATGTTATTAACTTTGAATATTGTGTCTGCCTAGCTGTAAGTTTTCCGAAAAATATAAAATAAATAAATAAATAAATAAAATAGATTTAAACGTTAACAAACTTAAAATAATATCTAATAATGTGTACGTGTATACATATATCGTAACGTCAACACTGATTCGTCTTTATTTTTGATTATATTAAAAAAAGACGAATATTTAATTAAAATAAAATAAAATAATGTAAAAAAAAAATAATATATAATATACAGGGTGGGCAAAAAATCGCGGATCAAACGAAACAGGGTGACAGTTGGGATTATCTGCAGTGAAAAATTTCTCTGTGGCAAAGCCCTAACTTGATCTCCTTAAAAGTTATGACAATTTGATTGTTTACAGTAAGGTTCTAAAGTTAAATAATTTGTCTTGAGACTTAAAAGATATTGAAAAAAGTGCCAATACTGATAAATCATGGTACCCACTGTCATAAAAACACTTTTGTAGTGATGATACTTTTTAAAATATTTTTTTTATTTTTCATTTTATTTTTTTTTTGTATTATTTTTTATTTATTTCTTTACTGCAAGTTATCCCAACTATCGTTTTGTTTCGTTTGATCCACGATTTATTACCCACCCTG
The DNA here is from genome assembly GCA_949316385.1 of Globia sparganii. NCBI lineage: Eukaryota > Metazoa > Arthropoda > Insecta > Lepidoptera > Noctuidae > Globia > Globia sparganii. Next base: position 22,599,150 of record OX438654.1, read on the forward strand.
TATACATATTTTAGATAATATTTAATTATATTAATGAGGGGCCCGTGGCTAATAATAAACGCCGCACAGGTCGATCGATCGGATTAAGCTACGCTTGCCGCGGTTGGTCTGTGGATGGGTGACCATCTTTACATACCAAGACCTCTCCGTGCCTCGGAAAGCACGTTAAGCGATTGGTCCCGGCTGTCATTTGAGGATCTTTGACAGTCGTTACGAGTAGTCATAAGCCCGAAAGTCTGACAACCAGTCTTACCAATGGGTTCGTATTACCCAGTTACTGGGTTGTGGAGGTCAGATAGGCGCTCGCTCCATGTAAAATACTGGTATTCAGCTGCATCCGGTTAAACTGGAAGCCGACCCTAACATAGTTTGGAAAAGGCTAGGCAGATGATGATGATTTAATTATATTAATAATAATTATTATTAGTAACGTCATCTATTTTATGTTCAGACGCATATTAAATTCACCGCGTTTTCATAATCTAATCTGATAGCATCTGCCTAATCAAGTGATATTTTTGTTACTAGTGAATTTTAGTGCATTAACAGGACGTCTGTATTGGTGTTTTGACTAATATTTCGATTACACTTTATATCCGACCGTTCTGATAACGAAGAAATCCAATTACCTTCGATATGTATATAAAAAAGGAGGCAAAAGAATTTATTTTATTTATTTTTAGCTTAGTAGGTTTAATTTATTCTTACCAGAAAAAAAAATATGGAAAGGTAAATTATTTACTAGATAGGATATGTCTCCCGAGCCTTGGGCGTCTTAATAGAAAATGTGTACTTGCAGGAGTTTAATGCTTTTTTGTTTTATTTTAGTTTCTATTCCTTTTATTAAATTTGTGTTATTTGTTTTTATAGCCTGTGTTCTTCCTCTGCGAGTACCAATTTATACTATTTCTTTCTTTCTTTGCGCACTTACACTAACTGTTTAAAAACTGGCCGCTAAATATGCGTTAAGCCTTACTCAGTATAAAAACTTACAACATAAAATTATTTTTAACGTTTAGGAATCTATTCCGTTGGCAAAATATGCTTACGAAATATTTTATTTTTATAAAGAAAGAAAGAAAAAAGGTTTATTTGGACACAGTTCGTGAAACACAAAAACTAAATAAAAATAATGTTACAAACAACAATTGTGCGTGCCTCACGGCTGCGCCAAAAAGGTTCATTTCAGCATTAATGCCAGACAGATGCTGTCTGACGCTGGTTTTCAAATGAACCTTTGGGGACAAGTGACGGGGAGTACACACAGTTTCAACATACCTTATACATACTTTTTACCCTTACAAATAAATTGATTAACTAGTAATCAAATAGAAACAAAAAAACACCACACAAACTAACATAACATGAGGCCTGTAAGCCCCGAAGGATTTGCCAGAGGAGTAGGTACTTATAGTACACCAACATTTCGCCAGTTAAGGTTTAAGTCCCATGTAACAGGGGGCGAGCCTATTGCTATCAATCGAGCACAAATACAGACTCCAGGCTGCTCCTGAAAAAATCCTGATGAAAAAACCCAATAACAGTATGGGAACCTGGGAATCGAACCCAGGACCTCATGCGCAGCAGTAGCGCTTGAGACCACTAGACCAAGGAGGCAGTAGTTCTATACCTACCAACTAAACAACACATTGTGTGTGTGTCTAGCCGCGCCATAAGTTCAGTCAATAACACAAAGGGGAAGAGAGTTCTATACACAATTTTTTAAACCGACGATTGCACCGAAATAAAAATATCGCGGCGGGATCGTATCTCGCACTGGATTTTCAACTCCCGGTGATATGTTGAGCATTGGGAATCCAACAGAGCGCAACCCAGTACGTCACTAAAACACACTGTTGGATTTTCAACTCTCCGCGCTAAGCAGTGCGTTGAAAATCCAGCCGTCCCTGAGAACGTCTGTTAAGTTTTGTCGCTTTTCAACAAAAATGAAACATAAAACACATTTATCAAAACGATTGTGTAACAATTAAATCTTACAAAGTTATAATATTCCTATGTAAATTTACTATTATAGAAAAAATCCTATTAAAGTATATGTCACTGTTAATCAATATTTAAATTGTTTTATTTATTTAAAAAAAACATACCATTGTCGAGCTGGTTCGAAACAGGAATAACCGTCGCTAATACTAATTTATCTTTCTCTCTATAAACCGGTATGTCTTATCCAAATATTACAATTCAGTTAATCATTTGATAATAATTATTAAGATAGCGAGGGTTATGTACCTATATGTTTCGAAAAAGCTGAAACAGATTCAATGCCAATAATGTTTTTAAGAATTTTATCGGTAAGTGTGGTATATGATATTATAAATATACATAGCAATAGCCCGCGATTTCGTCTTTTCGAAATTTTTTTGCTCCCCCGACCCCATCACCCCTTCGCATTGGATACGATGACCATTCGTCACATTGGCTATTTGGTCGCTATCCCTAAAGGTCTTCACTAATACGTCACCTTGTGTATACCAGATACACAAGGTGACGTATTAGTGATTCAGTTTCTTAACTCTTTTCATGTTTGTGTCAATCGGTAATAGGGTATTGTATCACAGAATGGGGTGGCGCAAGTAAAACTAGTTTCATCAAAGTTGAAAGAGCACAGAGAGCTATATTAAAAGTAATGCTACGTAAGCCGTACCGCTATCCCACAACACAATTATACTCGGATTGTAAGATACAGGTCACCCTAGTTTAAGAGGCAGGGCTCACCAATTCATGTACAGACCTTGTGGTTACAGCATAATTATGTACCTAGTTATGTACCTAGTTATGTACCTAGTTTCGTTTCGTCTCATTCCCAACTCGTCCGATGGATATGAACAACGTACAGACAGCGTCAAAAAAATTTAATTACAATTAATAATCAACACAATCAATAATCAAAAAAAAAAATCAATCAATTATTAATAAATAATTAATAGGTGCATCACCTTTGTACCTATTTTTCTGTTCTTGAACGCGCGTGCACTTCGTTTTCACTTGGCAATCTTTTTGATTTTTTCCATGTGTTGGGCTCCAAAGGGTTACCTATCGAAGCTCTCATTCCCTATGTTTGTTACTTCCAAGAAATATTTTTTCCCTCTGTAGCGGTATCTACAACGCCACATGCGAACAACGCGTCATACTGACGTCACAAAACCCTGCATCTCGCAAGCAGAGTTTACCGCGCAACTAGCATACATACAACGGTCCGACATGAATCATTGGGCAGTTGCCCGCCAGACACAACACCCGTCTGGTCGGAGGATCCTCCCTTTTCTATGGAGGTTGAGTGAACTTGACACCCTATTCTTCATACCATCTATATCTCCAAAAAATATTCTAGCCATTTTTATGCAACATTCAACCCAGTGATACATTTTGGATACAATAATTACGAATTTGGGCATTTTCGTCAAAATGGCTACCAACCCTCTTATGGGATGTCCCATACATACAAGTTGCAAATAACTAACATTTTTATGACATGGAAGTATCGAGTAATTATTGAATAGATCCAAAAGACTAAAGTTTTCTTTTTTTACTTAAATTGTTAACAGAAACTTAAAACAAATAACGAAATTAAATCCAGAATTGTGGCATCTTACGTCTTGCAGTACTGTCCTCTTTTAGATATGACCTATGTTAAACTATTTCTTCGCTATTTGCTTCTTATTACATACTCCACATATTTTAGTTTTTGTTATCAATTTGTAGCTTTCGACCATGTTAAACTCTATAATATTATAATACAAGTATTTAATAACATTTTAAAGTTTATATTCTGTCCCCTTGGTATGTGTTAGGTGGACATGTCCTTGCACCGTGACCGTAAATTGAATCCATTTTAGTACTGATTTTTTTCTACAACTCACCGATTTTTTATTCAAATAAAAACACCAAATCAAATAAGTTAACACCAGCAGCTATTTTGAAGTGTCTGTTTTGATCTGTCTTCAGTGGACACTCGAGTTCGACCGGTAACGGACTTTTTCCGGACATTTATAATATTTGGTAACGGTCATGACCAAAACGTATCTAAGTTACTATTTATTTACATATATTATTTAAAATAAGCGCCATATAATAAAAAAAATACATACATAGCAAAATTTGTAAAATTTATCATTCGACTAAACCAAGAATTAGCTAAAATATCCAAAACAATTTCAGTAAGCTATTTTCAAAGATAGGTAGCAGTTTAAACAAAAATGCCCATTTGTACATTTAATCCAATATATACCTATGAATGTTAAAATCTACATGCAAACGCTGTTAAGTTAGATCAAAAACTTTTTAACAAAAAAAAAAAACTTTTATTTCGAAGTCGGTGTCTTTGGATCTGTATTTTAGTTTAATGCCACCGACTTCCGAAATTAAACACTTTGTAGTGTTTATATGGAAGTCGTTTTTTTTTGTTAAAAAGTATTTACTTATTTCTCGCTTTTTGTTGGGTCTGTTTATAATGCATCTAAGTTACAATAGCCTAATGTCAACTTACTCATCGCCTTTTCTCGATACAGGGACGTTAATTGTTGAGGAGTTCTCCTGGTACTCCACCATCAGCTCGTTTTCACCATTTGCATTGTGACGAGTATAAATTGCAAGTAATCGAATCGCAACCTGTGAAATACTTATTATTGAGTAGTTCCTATGGCCATCTGTGGTCTTCATCATCAGTTCCACTTCATCAAATGGTGCTTTCCGAGAGCAAATGCACGAGTTACTTTAAATAATACCCAAATCGCTATACGTGTGCTTATAATATTTGAAGAGTTCCTTCGATTTCTCCAGGATCCCATCGTCAGAACTGAACTTTGACAAAAATGAGACCAATCTGGAAATATGTCCTTTTAAATAAAAAAAAGAATTTTCTAAATCGGTATATAAATGAGGACGTACTTTTTTTTTTTTTTTGGATGGGAAATCACCAAATGACGCCTCCCGCTCAGGGTAGAGCAGAAGGAAGTGTCAGACTCTCACTGACTAAAACCCACCCGTGTTCCTTCCTTAGCCCTTTGTGTTCCGGGGCAGCGGTAACCCTTTCGGACAATCCCGCTGCCCATGACGACGTACTGAGGTAACAAACATAAAAAAAATAATTAAAAAATACAACCGAATTGCGAACCTCCTCCTTTTTTGAAGTCGGTTAAAAATGAAAATCGTTTACTGTTAATTTTGAATGCTGGTTTGTAAGATGCCTGTGAGTGAAAATTTTACGTTTCTAAGTGAACTCTATAGTCGACAAGACAGATTTAAAAGACCGTGTAAAATGTATAGCTAACAAGAAGCCCTATGATTTCTATTGTGGTACTATCAACACAATATCAGATTCACAATACCAACAATAAAAACCAACTACCACCAGCCAAAATGAAATCACTCACAAATGCAAAACACATTAGCGTATTGTACTTTTTTCTGAGTACATTCGCATCCGAAATAGACTTTTGTTACGATAAAGTGCTGAATATGCTGACTGTATTCGAGTGTATTTACATAATTTTATTTGGTTTAACGTATACATAGTCGAGCTTATTCGGCGATTGTTGGGAAAGAACTTGACTGTTGATGCTTATTTCAGGGTTGTGTACTCAAAGATTACTAAGGCTCCACTGTTCGTCTGTTCGTCTGTCACAGGGTCGTATCTTTTGAACCTTAATAGGTAGATTCTTGAATTGTTCAGTAGATATGTACAGACGCCAGCACATCAAGCTTTCCGAAACTTTCAATTTTTCCCAATCTACTTTAAACCTTATGCTTTAGCGATAAAATTGAAAATCTATTAAAGGAATTTGACAGATTGTAGTAGCTTGATTTGCTGACGTCTGTACTACTATAGTCACTATTTAACAACAAATAAAAATAACATAAACCTGAAAACTAAAGGGGGTACAAGACAAGTGTGTGTTTTTAATAGTACTTTTCTTAAGTACCTATTCAATATTGTACAGTGGTACGGAACTCTTTGTGTGCGAGTCCAACTTGCACTTGGCCGCCTTTTTATTTTGTTTAACTTATTATATTTTTGTGAGTCAAATATGGAAATTAAAAGACATGATTTTGTTCTTCTCACTCCTTTATTCTGGGGTTTTACTTTAATTACAAGTTCGGGCAAATAAAACTGCTCCAGCACCCTAATTCACAACCATACGACAAGCTATCGTATCGAAAATGACACATTTCAATATCCTGATTTGCCTTGTCCCCGGCAGCAAACAACTGTCGGAAGAATAGTGGTCGTCTATTTGATTTAAACTGACAACATTTTCGGGTTTTGGACTTCTGAACAGCGTTTATAGGACTTCTGTGATAACATTGATTGATGTTCGATACGGTACGGAAGCGTATCGAGTAGTTGTGAATAGCTATGCAGTAAATTTTATTTTCTCAGAATTCGGAAGCATAAAATCATGATTACTTCTATTTTATGGCACACATTTTTCAGACAGTCTCACTTACATAAATAACCATAAACAGGAATAACAATATCCTATCCTACTTCCTATTATCCTACTTCCTACTAATATTATAAATGCGAAAGTTTGTGAGGATGTATGGATGGATGTTTGTTACACTTTCATGCAAAAACTACTGAACGGATTTTGATAAAACTTTACAGTAATATAGTTTATACATCAAAATAATACATAGGATACTTTTTATCCCGATATTCCCACGGGATCAAAACTTACGCGGGTGAAACCGCGGCTAGTACATTATACATCCAAGAATAGAACCAATCCAATCAAGAACCTTGAACTATAAAACATTTTCAAAAATCGCCAGCATCTTTCAACAGCAAAAGGCTCTTATATGCCCTTGCATAGATAGTTAAATCAACCTTGCAGCCTCCATCAAATTCCACGTTCATACTAACCCTAGCTTTTACGGTACTGCCAACCACAATTCACTAAAATCCTTTGAACTACGAAAACCACTCTTACTGCCACGACATAAAGGCGCGTTCAATGTCAAAGTGTTGCCATAGATGTTTGGTTTCGGTACCACCAAGATGAACGCAGAAAGGAAATCCCTAACAAAGTTACGAGCGCACTATGAACAAAATTTGTTTGTTTCACATTGCGCGGTTAGTCCGTGCATTATTATATTAGAGCCCGCAGCACACGGTAATGGATCTACGGAAGCGGCTAAACTATCTCGCGCATAACAAACTGTGTTTGGAGTTTGTGGGCTTTCAGGGGAACGTGGAGGGGTAATTGTAGCCGAGTTGTGGAGTACGGAAAATAATAGGTATTGACGCCAGCACATCAAGCTACCCGAAACTGTAAAATTTTCCCAATCAACTTTGAACCTTATGCTGTAGCGATAAAGTTGAAAATCTATTAAAGAAATTTGACAGATTGTACTAGCTTGATGTGCTGACGTCTGTACTAGCTATGCCTGCGAATTCGCACACGTGAATGTGTATTCTATTGGAATTAAGGGAACGCGACGATATATTGTATTCTTAATATCCTCGAAGTACAATGGCCCCGATTCTGTTGTTCACAAACTAAACTAAATTTAAATTCAGTGCATCTTTTTCTTTCTATTTCAATAAGAAAAGGACAGAATAGTTATAAATATTAATTTAGTCCTGTCAAATTTGATAATCCATAAACAAGTTTAGACGTGATTAAAAAACTGGCTACTAAAAATAGGTCAATTTACGTCAGCCGCTGACTAATTTGACAGGACTAAACTAATATTTTATCTTCTGTCCTTTACGTAATGAAATAGAAAGAGAAAGATGCACTGAACTTAAATTTAGTTTAGTTTGTGAATAACAGAATCGGGGCCAATATCATCTGATTTGGTTAATTTAAACTTAAACTTGTTAGTACAGACGCCAGAACATCAAGTTAGCTGCTAGTTTCGTAATAAATTACCAGCGTTGTGTCATAGCGCTTCTCTTTCTTTTCTATGCAACCCGCACCCTAATTGCGTAACACACTATTACTCTCAATTTGAATCATTTTGAAGCATATTTCTAATCCATTGCTCCATATGTTCGAAAAATGTGTCTGCTCAACAACGTAAATAACGCAATGAATGTTGTTGAACTGTCAAAATGAAACCTATTGCTACTGATAGTGTGTTACGCAATCACCCTGCAGACAGTGACCGCGCTTTAGGTCATGTAGTCCCCTTAAGGCCAGACTTCACCAACATTTAAACCACCGGTTAGGTATTAAAAGAGTTGGTTTATGTCAAATTTCGAAATGTTAAATATCAGATTAAATATTTTATTCAGTTGATTTTTAAATGTTGGTGAACACAAGGGTAAGACGCCTTCGTTAATACTAGGCCACACTACTCTCTAAAAACTGCTCAAAGGTATTAAAAAGATACTACAAAAAAATCTATGTAAGTACACACGGCTACGCATCAAGCTATACATATCCAGTTTTAGCTGACCTCACATTGTATAGGTTTTTCGTACAAACAGAAGTCAGCTTATACTGGTTATGTATAGCTTGATGGGTAGCCGTGCGTACTTACTTAATTGTTCGTTAATTAATAATTATGTATTGGCACCAAGTTGCCGTGTCTGGCCATACCGCTGTTAAACCCGTGATGGTTTATGTGGTATGTTTAAAGATTCAACAATGCATGCATGTAAACTGTTTTTTGATAAATAAACATGAAATATAAAAAATTGTTATCTGCATAAGCTTTTCCCTGTAAAATGTAGGTAAACCTTAATATTTCCGTCCTCCTCGATGTATTTAGCTGCGATCTATTTCCGAATACCCGTAAATAACCCAATAAGCCAATGTTTACGGAGGTGCAATATCTAGCGAAGTGGGAGCACGGTCTTAGGTTGTTCACACACGTTCGACCCGCTGCTCAATTGAAAAACGTGACGACGAATAATAAACAGTGTGCTCTAACATTTATTTCGTAAACAACGTGTGATCCACTTGTTGTGTACGGCCAACAAAAGAGATAAGTATGCAGGACCGTCGAATATAGTTGAATCTTAGTAAGAAACCAATGTGTGTGGTTCGATGGCTTTAAATTTGAATTTATGAACAAAAATACTGGCTTGATAAAAAGAAACTTACCGACGTCTTTTCACCGCTTTGCGCTGTCTCGGGACTAGGAATCCATTTACAGAGGTTCACAACACTTAGAACAAGAGGATTAGACAGTTTTCACAGTTTATAATTAGTAATTTTCAGAGTTGTCTTAATATTTTACGGAGCCGCGCGCGCGTTTCTTTCAAGATGTCTCTCCAAGTGGCGCTATCGCTCATTCGCGCGGAGCGCTGCTGCCAGGTTTCCGCGCATCTGATTTGTTGAGCGCGTTGAGGCGGGAAAGAGGGTTCGTTTCAAATCAAGCCAGTAAGAAATAAACCCAACACGATGTTTTGAATAAAAATTAATTTTGTTAATAGAAAACAAACGCATCATTTATCAAATTAAATTTCAGTCGATAAAATCCATTGCTTTCTTACTAAACTTTAATAAAATTATATCCGACGATCCTGCGTACTTATCTCTTTTGTTGACTGTACATGACCTAATAAGGGGAAAGATAATGTACTTAGCTACTTGTTGCTTGTACCTACTTGGAGCGTTGAAAATAAAGAAAAACAAAATAGCTTCCCGCCTATATTTCTAGAAGTGGTAGGCAGCAATTTATTCTCTGTATTTCACACTTATATTTAGAGCTGGTTTTTCAATTGACCGAAAATTTTTATTCGTAGAATAAATTTGACGTCTGACAGTTTGTAAATGGAAGAACTGTCAAAAATCCAAAATGATTCCTCCGATAGTTATCTGGTGTTAAGAAAATCAGCCCTAATTCTACTACTACCCTTTTTTTTTTGTGGATGGGAAATCATCAAATAAACCCTCCCTCTCAGGGTGGAGCAGAAGGGAGTGTCAGACTCTTACTGACTAAAACCCACCCGTGTTCCTTCCTTAGCCCTTTATGTTCCGGGGCAGCGGTAATCCTTTCGGACAATCCCGCTGCCCCGGCAGGCTACGGCCCTTACGGGCCCATTTCTTGTGATGCTGACATCTCTTTGAGGCGCGCGTGGAACAAGTACGCGCCGTCCGGCACGGGCCTGGTCCTGATCGGAAGGAGAGTTATCTACTACTACCCTAAGTCTATACTTAAAAGAGACGTGCTTAGATAATTAGATTATTACTATAAATCCACATAAGCTGCTACGGAAGAATTCCTAAATGAATGAAAAATAAACAATGTTCTCTAGTCTGTGAGTCACTTTATTGACTGAATCTATGATTAATGGCCTATTAAAGTATCGATAGTGTAACAGTTTACGATCATTATTTTCTCATACCTTGACATTGGCAAAATCATCGAACGTTACCGATGAAGCCAGAACCTTAAAAAAAAATAGAATAGAATAGAAGTATCGATAACTTCAAAGTCCTATAGAGTGTCATATTCGCATTTAGCGAAAAAGCTCTTTAAACAAAGATTAAAAAAAAAAAAAAAACTTCAAAGTCAAAACGTTTATTGCGAACTAAATGTACAATGTTGTTGTTGTTATAACTTTACAAAAAACATGAAAAAGAAAGAAAGAAAAATAGGTTTTTTTGTCACAGAAACACGTGCAAACAAAAAGATAATTAATTCTAATGACAGATGCTGAATAATTGAATCAGTGTTCCGTCTGTGCTGAGTCAATTAGATTGCTATCGACACGATAAGAAGAACATTATTTATGATTGTAGTAAAACTCACACGCGCCTGTAAATCATACTTTCATCTCAATTGTAAACTTGATCGTGAAATTGTTGTCTATAAAATATCGCTTTTAACTACTACCTTCTAATTTTATGATTCATATGATATACAGTCGCCCAGGGGCCCGTGGCTAAATAATAACAACCGCACAGGACGATCGATCAGGTTAAGTTACGCTTGCCGCGGCTGTTCTGTGGATGGCTGACCATCTTTACATACCGAGACCCCTCCGTGCCTCGGAGCACTTTAAGCCGTTGGTCCCAACTGTCATTTGTGGATCTTTGACAGTCGTTACGGGTAGTCAGAAGCCCGAAAGTCTGACAACCAGTTAAGACTGGTTGTCAATCCAGTTACTGGGTAATACGATACCCCTTGGTAAGCCAAGGGGTATCGCCCATTGTATGTTTTGTAGTAACAATTCTGGTGTACAATAAAGTATATATAAATAAATAATAAATAAATATCATATCACCCAGTAACTGGGTAGTGGAGGTCAGATAGGCAGTCGCTCCATGTAAAATACTGGTATTCAGCTGCATCCGGTTAGACTGGAAGCCGATCCCAACATAGTTGGGTATAGTCACCAAAAGTGATAAGTAACCAGGGAAGTCGGACATAGTTGAAGTTTAGTAAGAAACCGATGAATGTTTTCGAATCAAATTTAATTTAATTAATAGAAAACAAACAGTTAATTTACGAAATTAAATTTTATTCGAAAATATCCATCGGTTTTTTATAAAGAATTTCATAAAGAGTATTTTATCTATGTAAAAATAGCTATGGATAAATAAAGACAGTAAGCAATGTTAAAAAAATAGCTTCTGGCTTTACCGAAAATAGCATACGTATTTATAACATAACTGTACCCAAAGCCATTAATTCTCAAATCATAATAAAAAGAATTCCATATAATATTTATTATCACGGATACGACCTACATAAGCCTAATATATTTTATCTCGTTTCGAACGCTGCCCGTAACAGTTAATGAAAAATCGATATTAGGCTCGCATGGAGTCGGCTACCTGATTACTGACTTAGCAGGTAGACTTGCTTAGCGATAGTGTACTGTTATAACTTCGCAACTGTTTGGCAGCTTGGCAAGAAACTTGCACGTATGTTTGTCTTACTTTCATGCAAAAGATTGTACCTAATTCTTTGCAATAGTTGGCAAGCTTCAAACAAGACGTCGTCTAAGTAATTTGTTTCGCGTGAATTTGCCTACCTAACAGATAGGCTTGCTTAGTAACAGTGACAGTGGCGCCGGTTCCCTTGTTCACAAACTAAACTAAATTTAAGTTCAGTGCATCTTTTACTTTCTATTTCATTAAGAAAAGGACAGAAGATAAATATTAGTTTAAGTCCTGTCTGTTTAATGTTGTTAGATAATAATCTAAGAACATTAAAATGTAACGCATCTGTGGTTTACAATAAAAAAAAAATCTTATCCCACATCTTACAACACCAATCTTATAAAAAGGTTTACACTTTATGAACAACCCTTTATTTACGAGCTCATAAAATCACGTTACGTTTTCTTATTTCACAAAGACACTTCGTTGTAACGGTCAGCCATAACGTATGCGTAAAAACCACAATTCTACGCACCATTCCAGCCTTTTGGCCTTTGAAGTACCTATTTTACTTGCTATGTTCAATGAGCTAAGCAGCCATGTATCTTAGACCTTTCACAGTTATTTTACCTCAAGCCCAATTCCCGTAATTAAAAACGTCAAAAGGGTCGGCTTCCAGTCTAACCGGATGCAGCTAAATACCAGTATTTTATATGGAGCGACTGCCTATTGACCTCCATAACACAGTTACTGGGTAATGCGATACCCCTTGGAAAGACTGGTTGTCAGACTTTCGGCTCCTGACGACCCGTAACGACTGTCAAAGATCCACGAATGACAGCCGGGACCGACGGCTTAACGTGCTTTCCGAGGCACGGAGGGGTCTTGATATGTGAAGATGGTCACCCACCCACGGACCAACCGCGGCAAGCGTAGCTTAACCTGATCGATCGACCCTTGCGGCTGTTATTACTTAGCGACATAAAAAAAACAAACATTTATGTGAAAACGTCTTTTTCACAGATTGAGACTGAGATTAGAATCCGACCGTTCTTAAAAATGCGAGGAATGGCCCTCTTATTGCTACTAAAAAATACCACTTTTTTTACAATGACGCAAAATCAGAGGAAAATGTGGAAGGACATCCTGGTATTCTGTTTCCCACAGATTACACTTCGTTGGAGTCGTTTTCCAGTCTTAATAAACTCCATCATTCCTACTTTGAATCTTGGCATATTATTCGATGGAATGGTGATGGATACGTCAATTGACAAGGAACGTGTTTAATATTATAAATAATAAATAAATAAAAAACTTTTTTGCAGACCACAATGATCCGTCAAAACAATATTAATAAGTCTAAATACAAAAGTAGTACTTATGCTTTCGTTAGGAACCAACCAAAACCTATTTTACCACAATTCAAATCTGTTTATGTAGTCAGGGAAATTAATTGTTTACTAAATAGACTACCGACTAAATTATCCGTATAGTCAAATCACAACTGTAGGCAATTTTCTAACAGTGATTGTATGAAATGGCGATAACACAGCGAAACAATTTGATAAACGATTAATTTCCAGGACTGTATAAAAATAAAACTTAAAATAACGATGCAAAAGTTCCTGAAGTGAACAATGAGTAAGCGTCTTGTATCGTACGATACCCAAGTTGAGCTGTTACCAACTAAAACTTTCAGATCGGCAAGATAAATAAGGTAGCTGCAATTTAAAACCGGGCTCCTTGATAGCACTTGTGCAAGTAAGTAGTAAATTGCAGGCTTGGTTTTCTTGCTCAGTCGTTTCTCGATGTCAATTTGAACATTTGTTAGTAAACGTTGCTGTTTTGTGCGTCGGCAATATTTTTTTTATGAAACTAACGTCAATTATTGTTTTTTGAAATGTTTTACTCGTAGTTAGAGTGATAATGGCCCCGATTCTGTTGTTCACAAACTAAATTAAATTTAAGTTCAGTGCGTCTTTTTCTTTCTATTTCATTATGAAAAGGACAGAAGATAAATATTAGTTCTGTCAAATTAGTCAGCGCCTGACGTAAATTGACGTATTTTTAGTAGCCAATTTTTTAATCACGTCTAAACTTGTCTATGGATTATCTAATTTGACAGGACTAATCTAATATTTATCTTCTGTCATTATCCACAGCCCAACTTCATCCACTGTTGGGCATAGTCTTCTCTTCTTGGGTCTTATCTCAACGCTCCTTTTTTTGTTTGTTTTTCGTATAGGAAAATCCTCATGGAAGTCCGCCGCTCCGGGGCGGGTGGCGTTATCTGTCAGACTCTTACTGACTAAAAACCACCCCGGTGTTCCATTTCACACCTACGCCGGGAGGTCGCGGGAACGTACGATCCTTCCGCAACTCCCGACTGATTTCCACGCTCCTATGCCAACTTTATATTACTCAAAAAGTACCAAAACTGAAAAAGAAATTTAAGTGAAAAAGTTACATAAATGTATTATTTTAACGTCCTATTTTCATATAATTAAAAGATACATAAAAACAATGACGCATAAACATGAATAATATGCTGTTATTTGATACTTATATGTATCTCATCAAAAAGTATGACCCCAAATATTTTCCACTTCATTATTATTTCATAATATTTTTCAACCTTAATCTATGTCCCGAATTTTGTCCTTGTTAGCCTGATTTCTTTTGTAAACACAAGATTATAATCATCGAAGCTCGAATTACGACAAAGAATGCAAAGTCACGGAGCTCGCTTGCCTAGGTATATTGAGTTTCATTTGAAAAAATTAAGGGATAAACTTTTGAAGTAAATAAAAATTCATGATGGTCAAAGAAAAGAGTTTTAAGTTAATTTTAAGTGAAGTGCATGCTTTTTTGTAATGCAGACTGACTTTCGTGACTTCTTGTGGTTTTAAGGATATTTTTCTGGCTATTTTTTTTTTCTTTATTTCCGTAATGTTAACGAATCATCATCATCTGCCTAGCCTTTTCCCAACTATGTTGGGGTTGGCTTCCAGTCTAACCGGAATACCAGTACTGTACATGGAGCGACGGCCTATCTGACCTCCACAACCCAGTTACTGTGTAATACGATACCCCTTGGTAAGACTGGTTATCAGACTTTCGGGCTTCTGACTACCCGTCACGACTGTCAAATCCTACTAATATTATAAATGCGAAAGTTTGTATGTATGGATGTATGGATGTTTGTTACTCTTTCACGCGAAAACTACTGAACGGATTTTGATGAAACTTTACAGTAATATAGCTTATACATCAGAATAACACATAGGATACTTTTTATCCCGATATTCCCACGGGATCAAAACTTACGCGGGTGAAACCGCGGGGCGCAGCTAGTAATCACATATGACAACCGGGACCAACGGCTTAATGTGCTTTCCGAAGCACGGAGGGGTCTCGGTATGTAAAGATGGTCACCCATCCACAGACCAACCTCGGCAAGCGTAGCTTAACCTGATCGATCGACCTGTGCGGCTGTAATTATTTAGCCACGGGCACTCCTGTAATGTTAACGAATGACTTACCAAATATTAATGAAGTAAATATAATCTACATCTAGGTACACTGTTACTGTTAGCCTGCACCATCCCACAGCTGGGCAAAGGCCTCTTCCCACGACTTCCAGCTCTTTTGATACAGGGCTAAAGTGGATCACTGGTCGTTTGTTTTCTCCCGCCATCTTCTACGGGGTCTGCCGCGACGCCTTCTAGCTGTGTCGGGGCTCCACGTGGTGGTTATTTTGTTCCACAGCTCATTGAGCATACGGCAGACGTGTCCAGCCCAGTCCCACTTCAGTTTAGCGGCTTTTTGAACAACGTCAATAATCTGTATTTTGGAGCGCAGTGTGGTGTTGCGAATATGGTCTGTCAATTTGACGCCTAGAATACTGCGCTCCATTGCACGTTGGCAAATCTTGAGTTTGGCCTTTTGAACTATATCTATACATATTCAAAATTAAAGTCATTTTTCGTGTCGGTCTATATGACCCCGTTGTTCTTTTAAACTATAATTGAGTAGTATACATTTTCAATTATAAAATTATATTAAGCTTTTTGGCTCTAATGCATAATTATTATTTTGTGATTGAAAATGAGGGTGGTCGCTGATACCTATATTACAAAATATTAAGTTATCTTGGCTTAGGTATTAGTTGCAACTGTAATTTGTAAAATAATGTACCTACCTTTCGGCCTATTTTATTGTAAACCTACTTCTTTATGTTTTTTTAAGGGCAAATAAAAAAAAAACATTATTATTATTATAGTAGTCCCATCATTTAGAGAATTAATTCAGGAAAGTGTATGATAAATGATTTTATTTCTGTAAGTAGGTTTGTGCAAACACTTTTACACGTCAATCATATTTTTTAAAAACGAGATGAGGTCGGCGTTTCCTATCTGACTACTCGGAGAAGAAAGGCCGAAACAAAGTCAGAGGTCACAGTCTCTTTTAAAGTCCGGACATAATTTTGGTCAGATCATGTGGAGACCATGTCGGAAATGGTCATTTGAGGAAAGAACCACATAGATTGAGTGAACCCGTCCAGTCAGTGCACGCATTTGTCAGTAATCATGCAGCTCAACTCAAACTTAGGGAGCTCAACGATTCGACAAACAATACCAAAAAAAGGACATTTGGGTAGGTCGCATAAATTACTCAAACTGCCAGACCATGACTAAAACTATCTGAAAAAAAAAAAATAAAGGCAAAATAAAATTAACCCACATAGTCTTCACATTCACAGTCATTAAAAATAATATAATACTTTACAAAGTAAATATTCATGTCACTGTATATGTAAAATTTATCAATGTCAATGTGTATAATAAAAATCCAGAAATAGTTAAAAACATTTTCCAAAAATAGTGTTACAGCCAAATTAGACCGATTTGAAATTTTCCATAGAAACAGAGATTTCCAGTTATCTTTTTTAAAATAAGACATTTCGAAAATGTTTTTAACTTTTTAGACCTTTCTATCCTGCTTATGCGTATGAAATTTCATTAAAATCGGTACATTCATTTCAAAAAACAAGGGCTTGAAATTTAGTATGAAATGACGTACGTCGTAAACGCTCTTGAATCTATCTCGATGATTTGTCAAGTCGTAAGAACCGTAGCAGCAAGGGCGGGTTGTTTGCGAAATAATAAAAACAGTCATTTAACTGGCTATAGATACAGCTACTTTAAAAGTTATAAGCTCGTTATGACGTGTATTTTACGAGTATTGACGTAAATCCTACACTCATCAAGCGTTTATTATTATTCTACACTTCATCGTAAGCATTGCCTGTAAAACCGTGATAGAATACATTAGAATAAAATAGAATACTCCTTATTATGGTGTACATAATTAATACAAATTACACATATTAAATTTTACACATGGTGACACAATAAGCTGCTTTATCG
The DNA here is from genome assembly GCA_949316385.1 of Globia sparganii. Classification (NCBI taxonomy): domain Eukaryota; kingdom Metazoa; phylum Arthropoda; class Insecta; order Lepidoptera; family Noctuidae; genus Globia; species Globia sparganii. Next base: position 22,616,386 of record OX438654.1, read on the forward strand.
CTAAAAGCGATCTTTTAAAGACGGTCTTAGTATGGATTTAAATGGTCAAGGAGAGATAATACTGAAGGTAATTGTGTGGTCTAACATTTACATACATATAATATACAATAACAACATACATACACACATAAAGCATATCGTTGTATCCTAAAACCAGAATATATGTGAACGTCAATATAAAAATATATGACATCCTTGACTATATAATTTTATAAGGTGTACAAAAAAATCTTGAATAAAACCGTACCGTATTCACGTCCCATCCTTATTGGTACTTGTGAAGACTTAGCCGGGTAATACTCGCAAACAGCTTGGCACATAGTATACCATAAGGTAGTATGCTTCTATGTAAAGTACCTACCATATTAGGTATGCTGATTTGGTTGTGACGGAATATTATACCGGTTCCCTCACAATGTTTTCCTTCATCGTTTTGAGAGCTGTGGTGATGAAATAATTTACACAGAGTACAGCGCCTCTCTGGGTTCGAACCTACGACCTACAACTCTGGGCCACCAACGCTCTCTAAATGAACATGCTACCAAATTATTTTATTTAATAGCAAACCAACCTAAAATTTTAAGAAAACTCAAAGCAATTTTAATAATTTGCGTCTCGTTGTCGGCACGAACTCCTTTCAAAGGTGAAAATAAACATGAGTAATTCATGAGATTTGTACTTAAATTACAACGTAACGTTCCCACGATTTTCAAGCAACAATGCTTTACTTTACAAGTATGTCAATACAAAACCAACCCTTAATTTTTCCCAGCAGAGTCTATTTTCACTCAAATTGCAGTACTTGGTTATGCCCGTATCACGAGTGTAAGGTACATACTTTGACCACAGTTTTGCGGCGTGCGGTGGCCTTATAATGTCTCGAAATTTATTTTAAAAAAATGTACAAAAATGCTTGTTTTTGGAAACCTGTGTCTGTGTTTTACTGAGCTTTATTTTGTTAAAGAGTTACTGCGTATAATAGTGGTATCTTTATAGAATTCAGCTTACCAAACACTATTGGGAATGTATGACAAAATGCATAGAATTACTTGTTTTTCTTATGAGATGGGTGCTGGTGGAGTTGCTGGCTCGTAAGGCATTTCAGCTTTGTCTATATTGGCAACGTGTGTACAAACCCTTACCAAACCAAGCAAGATGCAAAATGATGTGTGATGCTTGCAAGTGTTTACCACCTGACGGTACCACTTTCTATTAGACGGCCCGTTAGCCTGTTTACCAACTAATTTCAGTATTGAATTAATAAACAATAATTAAAATAGATACCTATATTCAACTACCAAAGCACGGGGTTCTAGATTTGATCCCCAGGTCCGGTAAAGCGTTAGGTATTTGTGTTTACATTATTTAGCCAACATTATCCCATTAGTCGGCAAAGGCCTAACCTAAATTCTTCTACGTGTCCTTTTCCTGAGCCACCTCGAACCAAACGGTCTGTTCTTTATACATCTCACCGTGAAAGCTTAATCTGCACTCGCTATTTATTTGCCAAAAATGTAAACAAATATCAGTTTATGAAAAAATAACATTAAATACTACACAATAAAGTTCAGCTGATCAATTCTGTAAAAATCTCACCGTGAAAAGTTAGGTGAAGTGAGCTTAGAGTGAGCTGTCAAGAGTATCAATCCCTAGCATCAGGATGACACTGACAGCTCACTCCACGCTCACTTCACCTAAGTTTTCACGGTGAGATGGTTACAGAATCGCACTGCAGTTCACGCTACAAATTCAAACATTTTTATAACTGTTTCAACAGTGTTAGTCACTCTGAAATCAACTTAATAACCATTAAAATAAAGCTGATATTTGTTTAACTTGAAATAATATTAATTTGAAACCTAGGTTTGAATAAACTTTAGGTGAAGTGAGTTTGTATTCTGCCCTACCAGCAGTAATACTAGGGATTGTCAACATTGGCAACTCTCTTTATCTAAGTTATTACGGTGATATTTTTACAAAAATAGGTCGGCTGTTCGCCGGTTTTTGTAATGAGCTCACCCTCTGTTACATGAGATCTAAACATATAGGTGAAATGTGAGCTTAAAACACACGTCTGCTCAACCCTTTAAGGACTATAGGTCTGCGTGATTATGTAATAAAATCCTTGACCCACTAACAAACAAATCTTATACTATTACAAGTCCACAGTTCAGAAAGGGATCGACCGCTATGCCCGCAGAAACCACGATACACAAACGAGGATAAGATGGATTGGAACTAAAACTCTGTTTACGTCAACAAGTGGAACCACTAAACAAATTTAATAATACAGTTCTAATGTAGTTAATTGTTTGTTAATGTATTGTTATGTAAGTGGGGGTTAATAATATAAGTTGGTAGGAACATTCCATTATGTAATTCTATAGGAATTTCTTAGTAACAATGAAATAATTTCGTAGTGAGGGAAGAAAGAGAGCACTTGTGTCTGCGCACACATTTGTGCACTATAGATATTATCTCCCGCGCCTCTTCATCGTTACATGCTCTAATCTAAGTAGTCCAGCTCCACTTTGTGTGAGGCCAAACGAATGTAATTTTGTGAGTCGTGAGTTGCAGAATTTCGGTCGCAGAAATTCTGCTGCATTCAGTTTCATACTAAAGTCCTGTTTATACCACACGGCGACGCAAAATGAGTTGTCTGCTGACTAACGCGCGTTATTTCAACCGAATTGGTGAGGTAGGGGAGAGAGGCAAGCGTCAGTTAACTAGTTAAGTTACAGAATGCGACTGAAGTTACGTCCGTCCGTCTGGCAGCCTAACCGAATTTCAGTTGAACGTAAATTGCATTACTCAAAAAATTACGCTTGTTTGGCCTCAGCCTTAAAGATAGTCACTTGTTTTATTACGTCATGGACCAAAATCCGTCGTCGCATTTTGCTCTTTCTGTGCGTCTAGCACGAACGCGCGAATATAAACGTAACACAGATTGCAACGATATTAAACTTAAAATTACGCACATTATTATTGACTTAGTTTAGAGACTTTATTCATATCTATGAGTGATACTAATTTACTGTGCTTGTCACAACAGTTTTAACCAAATTATTTTTATCAATAGCGATATTATTTTTACCAATAGCAAATTATTTTTACCAATAGCAGTAGTTGGCGATTCAAAAATCGTTCTAGTTTACGTTACTCATTTGTGCTAGGGCCTCAAATCCTATACACAACTTAGTCCACACATATGTTAAGCAAAGTTGAACTCTATGTTGTGGTAGAATTGCCAAATTTCAGCTCGACTTGGCTATCCTATTTTATGCTCCGTTAAATTATTCATTAAGCTTGTTATATTATGTACTCTGATTGAATGCTGTTGTAAAGGATTTGGTAAATTTGCTATGTGATTTGCTTAAAGAGTTTTATTTGTAGATTCTTGAATGTATATGTAATCTAAGTATAGAAATACATAAGTACTATTATTTTAAATGTTAGCTTATATTATATAAATATTATCTTGATTAATAAAAATGAATGATTGACAAAAAATAAAAGTATAGAAAACTGTAGGTTTTTTGAAACTTATTAAAATACGAGAAATTCAGCTCCAAATTTCACTACATTGACAAAACACCTCGAGTATTCGAACGAAGGAACACACATACAAATAAGGCAATCAGCTGCGCTCGCGTAAAGCGTTGTATTCCGTCAAGCGCCGTGATTGGTTCTGTTGCGCGGTGGCCTTTCCGGCAACGCCCACCGCGGTAAACATTTTCGTGGTGCCATTTTTGAGCTTGAGTTACTTTTCTTGACTTTTATTATTCGTAGGGCTCCGTCAAAACTGGAAGGTGGACGCGCGGGCTCGTGAAAGATGGAAGGAGTGGAGGGAGCCCTTTACCCACGAGAGAGACAGCGTAGATTAGTAAAAAAAGAAAACAAATTAATCCGTGATGCGCCCGCGACACTGGCAGATGACAACAAAACAACAACAATCAAAACAGAAACAAAATGCCAATTGCAGAATGGAAAAATAATTACCTACTTTTTTTTAAAACCAAACAATTTTTTTTTTATATTTTTGTTACTAAATTTTATATTATTGTGTTTATTAATTTATTATATAGGGGCCCGTGGCTAAATAATAAAAGCCGCACAGGTCGACCGATCAGGTTAAGCTACGCTTGCCGCGGTTGGTCTGTGGATGGGTGACCATCTTTACATACCGAGACCCCTCCATGCCTCGAAAAGCACTTTAAGCCGTTCAGTCAGACAGTCGTTACGGGTAATCAGAAGCCAGAAAGTCTGACAACCAGTCTTACCAAGGGGTATCGTATTACCTATTAACTGGGTTGTGGAGGTCAGATAGGCAGTCGCTCCATGTAAAATACTGGTATTCAGCTGCATCTAGTTAGGAAAAATATTTAATAGTTTTATTAAAGGGATGGAAGTCAAAAAACTCTCTAATATTAAATATAAAAAGGTTCATAAAAAAACTCCTTTATTTTATCCTAACTCTATAAAATAAAGGTTAAATAAAAAACAAATTTATATCGTGTAGTAAATCTTGTACCCTTTTGATCGTCGGTAGGTGTTGTAAAGTCGATGTTAGCCGTAACGTGGATAATCCTTTTTTTACACCGGATCGTTTATCTGGGCTTAAGCAAAGCCTAGACTTACGGACGGTTTTCCCAATTGGCGTATATAGTGGTATTTTTTTAACGCTAAAAAAACGGAATAGGTTTCTGATTTCGTTGAAAATAAAGTTAATAGAACTAAAGAGAATGTTTTGTACGATATGTTTGTATTTTCAAATAAAGGTTTATACGGATATAATGTAGGTAGCTTTATACTTCTATGTTGTTGAATAATAGAATAGGAATCTACTGACTGCCGTTTTGCGTGAATGTGACGCATTTTTTCCTACAACTTGTTCTTTTTTCTTTGTGTTTTTCTTTGCATTAGTTTTACCGAAAACAAACGTACATATTCTTTTTCTTTACTAGCCTTGGTAATATGCAAAGCTATTATAATAAACGGAATATAGTGGCCACTGTTATCCGTTTTAAGGATTATAATAAAACTAAACAATATAAAACTACCGTTTCTAATAATATTAACGTATAATCTTATGAAGCACAACTTAACGTGCTTATTTTCTGCATTTTCATTCTAAATTGTATGGAATAACCAAACAAACGATGAGGGCGGCACTGCGCGGTCGTCATAGTCTTAAACAACACAGCAATTCTCTTATAAAAATATCTGCTACCAATATAGCGAAGCTATCTAATTCTCGTTCCATTAAGGAATCTCATGTTAATGTAGCTATTACGGGTAACGAGTGCAGGTACAACACTAATGTGATTGCGCAGCACTACGCGTCTGATAAGCGAGGCTTGATCGCTCTCTAATACACTTTGCAACTTGTATTATACGTTATTTATAAAAATCTGTCTGTTATTTTCGTGTTGGGTTGGTGAAGTACAGTTTTTTTATGCTGGAAAATCGATCAAATCGTCAAAGTTTGAAAGAACGATAAAAATAAATAATATATTTTGGACACGCACAGGCAATACAAACAATAAAAAAAAACATTAAAATATAACAAAATCATGAAAACAAAAAAAGGATATTAAAACTTGTGAGTTCTGTGGCTTCTAACATTGTGAGTTAGGATGTTTGTTGACCAATCACACCTGGATGATTTTGGATAAAATTTCGTTTTCAGTGGGATGCGTTTTAATTTTCCGACTTTTTTCGGTTTTTCCACGCGGTTGAAGTCGCAAAAGCTAATTAGTTATAAACTAGAAAAGATCATTCACATCACACTAATATTATAAAGGCGAAAGTTTGTGTGTGTGTGTGTGTTTATATGTTTGTTACTTCTTCACGCTCAAATGTCTGCACCAATCTTGATAAAATTTTGTGTGGAGGTAGCTGACACCCTGCATTAACATATAGTCTACTTTTTATTCCGATATTCCCACACTTATGCGGGTGAAACCGCGAGGCGTAGCTAGTGGGACAATGGTAAGTGGCTAAATGTGGGTGTAGTATAAATACACCTCTGCCTTACCTTTGGGGCTGTTCATTTATTAAGTAAGACAATTTTGACCACTTTCTGACCCCCCTCCCCCTACGTAAGAAAAAATAAGACTTAGATGAACCCCCTCCTCCCCCCACCCCTTTTAAACTTACGTAAGAACAGCATCTACCGAAATAAAATTGCAAAGAAAATGTATCAAAAAAATTAAAAACTTATAATTTTTGCTTACTTTTATGACCTTACGTAAGAACAATCTAGACCCCCCACCGTAAGAAAAAATAAGTCTTCTTCGGACCGCCTCCCCCCTCAAATCTTCTTACGTAATAAATGAACAGCCCCTTTGGGGCTTACAGGCGTGATATTATGTTAATTACCGAAGCCATTTAACCTTATTCATTCACAAAAACCTGGTGATCATTACAGTAAGTAGCTACAAAACAGAAAAATAGGTACATGAAAGGTGATGCTTATTCCATAAGAAATCTCTTCCAACATACCTGTGATAGGACAATAGATAGAGAAATGTAGACAGCGTGTGAAAGATTAAAGGAGACAAAAAAATACGTAAAATCATAATCAATTCACTTAACAAAAATAAACAAATATTATGAGAATATACTTACATACATACAAATAAACATACATACTTCTAAAATATATAACACTACAATTTTGCATTTTCTTTAATTTTATTCTGTTTTAATAATCTGTTACTTTCATTAGACCAATTTCAAATTGCAGGGACTATTTACATAAGGTTTACTAAGTAATCTATACTAATAATAAAGCTGAAGAGTTTGTTTGAACGCGCTAATCTCTGGAATTACCAGTCAAATTTGAAAATATATTTTTATAGCCCAATACATGAGGAAAGCTCTAAGCTATTTAACATCTCGCTAGGACCCCTAGAAACCGAGCAAAAAGAAAAAAAGAGTCAGAATAACGCTGAGCGAAAACGAAGTAATAGCGCAGGCAAGCGATGCGATGCGACGGGGTAGGTCGGGGGAATATGAAATTTTCGCCGATGAAGTCGAGAGAGAAGCTAGTTAAACGAATAAAGAGCTACTTTCCCCTTTGACGCCTAGGTGTCGTTTTGTTCCAAGTATGTTTAAGAGACTTAAGACATTCCGAGTTCAATGCTCTCTCTAAAACATTAACCGCACAATAAAGTACCGTAGTTACCCTCATTTATACAAACTACGTCCTGATCATTACAGTACCTACCTACAAAACAATTGCAAAGCGTTCATTAAATTGCACTTGCAACTGGCAGGTAAATGTAATAAAACTTCCATCAAAGGGAATTCTTTGTGGCTCGCAGTTGCAGCTCGTGAAGACTTTATTATACGTTACTATTAGACGCACAGTGGCAGGTGGCTTTATATACTTATATAATAGAGCCTTGAATGAAGTCGTTTTTATGCAATTTTTTTTTAAATACATTGTTTTTTACATTCTGTGACAAATGTAACTCACACACTTTTTAAAATGCTAGTAAAATTTTACAATCTTTGTAAATATGTGAGCACCGTGTATCTATTACATAATGGATTTACCAGTCTGTTATATTTTTAATTCTTTTTACCATTTGTGGTAGAATAAATTTTATTTTAGGTGCATCGTCTTCACATATAATTATATAATGAATGTATACAAAAACTTGTAAAACATTTTAAAAGAGTAACGGTGGAGTTTCTTGCCCATTCTTCTCCACACGAAAACTACACTTTGGAAGGGGCGACTAGAATCAATTCTAATTTTAATTTTAATTTTTGACCTTCAAAAGTGCCTTTTAAGTGCCTATTTGAAATAAATGATTTGACTTTGACTTTGACTTTATGCATTTGTATTCTACAAACGCTTTTTCATTCTTAAAAATTTTAATACATTTAAAGAGGTATGGGGGAACTGGAACAAGGGATCGTTCAAGCAGACAGATGTTGTGTCTGGCGGACTACTGTCCTTCGATAGATGCCGGGTTGTTGTACAGACCCATCACGTAGCCGTCAACTACGCATTCTGTACATCAAACTAAGTAACATTGTCAACTACGCATTCTGTACATCAAACTAAGTAACTTTTATTTTTGGTGTGAATATTTGCTGTTTGCGGTAATGCGCAATGTAACACACCAAAACATTGTACTTATGGCTCCATGCAACGGTACAGGGATTTAAGGTTGTGTTATTACATCAAAAGATTGATTTTGAAAAAAAACGCCAGTAAAAGTTGGAATTTTGGCCTCAATATCTCCATAACCAGAAGATTCCCAGGTATGGTCCAGTACAAAATAAATATTACAATGACATAGTACAGACTCGAAACTGTAAAATTTTCCCAGTCAACATTAAACCTTATGCCTTAGCAATAAAGTTGAAAATCTATTAAATAAATTTGATAGAGATTGTAGTAGCTTGATGTGCTCTCGGCTTCGTTAAGTATCTTTTTACATCCCTTATATGCTCATCGCGCGGTAAACTCTGCTTGCGCGATGCAGGATTTGGCGTAACGTCAGTATCTATGACGCGTAGTTCGCATCTGTTGATGTAGATGCTGTCACACATTCTTATGGTAAGTTACAGTTTATGTATATTAACATAACAAACAGCATTTTTTTAATTACATTACTTAATTTGCCTAGCCATTTCAAAACCCATTTTCTCAAGCCATTTCCCACCATTGGGTGTAGGCTTCCAGTCGCTTAATGTAAAATACTGATGTTCAGCTGCATCACATTAGATGCAGCTGAATATCAGTATTCATAATATGATGGAGGTCAGACAGACATCTGACGACCTCCACTATATTATGATACCCCTTGGTTAGAGTGGTTGACAGACTTTTGGGATTCCAACTACCCTAATAATTTAAAACTTCCAAACGTGCAGATGATTTAACACTGAATTACTTATAAATAAATTCAATTAATAACAAAATTCACAATTTAATTTGAATCGACGATAGTGAAAAAACCAAAAAATAGATACTGTAAACTGCCAAAGTAGGAATCAAACTTATGAGATACTGTCCCACAGTCAGTAACTTAACGAAAGGGCTATTGCCACATAAAATAGATAAATAAACCCTAAAATATTAAAATAGTACTCCTAAAAACTAATAAAACAAAAATATTCTAGGAAAAACTTTAACTTTGGCATATCAAAGTCTGTTTTCAATTTAATAACAAATCAGCCAAACTTTGTTCAAATATTTAGAACTTACGAATACTTACACTTTTGTAAGTTTCGTTTAGTGCAAGTTTTTAATCGAAAATCTTTGAAATTAGTTTTTGTAGTCGCTTTAAAAGGGTTTTATGTATAAAAAGGTAAAGATTAGACTAAACTTCTATCAAATTTCGTTAAACACAGTCAATATTTATATGAGCTCCGTTTGCACCTTGCAAGTTTCTTGAGCAGAGCCAAAACGTGTATAACTGGACTCCCACGGTACGGCTAGTCCGTAAATTCAAAGTCACTCAGCGAGCTATGAAACGACCTATGGTTTGAGGTTCTCTGAGGGATCAAATCTGGAACGTGGTGATCTGGCAGAGAACTAAAGTTGTCGACATAGCTCACAGAATAAGCAAGCAGCTATGGGCCGGCCTGACTTACGCCCGGACTCCACCAAAGCGGAGATGTGCGAAGCGGAGCGGAGACGTGCAGGAATCGCCCAATCACAAACGAGACGAGTGACACGATGAGGATTTCAACCATTGTGATTGGTGGATTCCTGCACGTCTCCGCTCCGCTCCGCACATCTCCGCTTTGGTGGAGTCCGGGCCTTCTTATGAGTTTAGGTCGTAAGTTCGAGCCCAGACAGGTACCTTTACTTCGTGATTTTGTATATAAAAGCTAAGATTACTGTTCTGATTACAAAAAATATTTCACTAATAAAAAGCTGCATAGTATTGAGTGCTGTAGAATTTGTTTTATGGTACAGTTAACTTCCCCGCGGACGAAGTCATTAAGAAAAGTCTACAGAAATATGTTTTCATCGGCTGAAGCCAGCCCGAGGCATCTCAAAGTGAACCAGTCACCAAATAATAAACTTCACTGATTAATATCAACGACACTCCATTGGGTACTCTCAATATTGAACGCAATCAAAGTTCAACCAAAGTATTTCAAGTGATATCTTAATTTGACGACGGTTTACATTTCAACGGTTTTATTTAAGTTCATATTAATGCTGGTTTATTTGGGTATAATATATATATAGGGTGTCCCTGGAAGTATGGATCAAATCAAATAAGGGCGTGGGCAAAGTCATTTCCAAACTTTTTGATCCTGAGAATGTTGGTGAATTTTTTTACGGTTCGAAAGTTATGATCAATTTTTGTTATTTTCAATCACTTTGCATATTGCTCAAAGAACAAAATCATTTAAAAAAACTACCAGAAACTGTGAATTTAAAGAAAGAAAAGAAAGAAAGAAAAATAGGTTTATTTGTCACAGAAACACGTGCAAACAAAAAGATGATTAATTCTAATGACATCTTAGATATCGAAACAAAAAAATATGTATATATATCTTTATACATGAGCACAAAGCATAGATAGTGGACGGCTGCAAGCTTTTTAGATAGCCCTGATAGTTTATTCAAATGATTTTTTTCTTTGAGCACTACGCGAAACGATTGAAAAAAAATGGTCACAACTTTTGAACCGTAAAATAATTCTCAATCATCAATCATTCTCAGGATCAAAAAGTTTGGAAATTACCTTGCCAGGGACACCCTGTATATATATATGTGTATAGTTGTGAATAATCTTGATAGCTAGAAGATTTGCAGACTCAATGTTTAAAAACCATGCTTCAAGTGCAAATCCTGGCTGGAAAAAAAAAACAGATTTACATAGGTATTCAATAATTTATTTGCATTCCACGATGTCTAGGTACTTTAGATGGGTACTTAAAATTATATGTGAACATTATGGACCTTGTCGGACACATCAAAATACGTGTAGTAGGAGAGAGCTTTGAAAAACTTAGCGTATCTTATCAGTCTTCTGAACTAAATCTAATACACGCTTAAATGGGATTGGGCTGGACATATCTGCCGAATGTCAGACGATCAGTGGACCAAACTTACGACCCGCTTAATGGCAAACGACATCGCGGCAGGCCCAGACGGAGATAGCGGGATGAGCTGGACTCCTTTGATAAAGATTGCTCCTTGACAGCTCTGGACAGAGAGATGTGGAATGAGAGTAGGGAGGCCTTTGCGCAGGAGTGGGTCATTAGCGGCAAAAAAATGGTTTTTGGGCGGAGCACCGCCGTGTTCTCGCAGAGGCGATCGGCAGCGGCGGCGACCTCTCGCGCCCGGCCCTGGTTCGAACCATGGTCCGGGGCGAGAGGGAGTGGGAGGCAGTCACCTCCTTCTGCGAAGCAGTCATGCTAGCGAAGGAGGTGGCGGACTCCCGGCCACCGTAAGCGCGGGCCTGCGGGTGGAGAGTAATGGGTAACTCTCCGTCCGATCAGGACCAGGCCCGTGCCGGACGGCGCGTACGTGTTCCACGCGCGCCTCAAAGAGATGTCAGCATAAGGAAGGGGCCCGCAAGGGCCGAAGCCTGCCGGGGCAGCGGGATTGTCCGAAAGGGTTACCGCTACCCCGGAACACAAAGGGCTAAGGAAGGAACACGGGTGGGGTTTAGTCAGTAAGAGTCTGACACTCCCTTCTGCTCCACCCAGAGCGGGAGGGGTCATTGGATGATTTACCATCCACAAAAAAAAAAAAAAAGTATTACATGTTTCGCACACGCCACTTAATATGCAACTCAGCCGTGAGCTATCAAGAGGAGAATCGACAGACGATACAAGTAGACAATGCAAGATGCATTGTGTGAATAAGACTTGAGGGGCAATTTCCGTAATTTTAAGAACGTTCACAGTCTGATCTCAGTCTCAATTTGTCAAAAATGTCTCTTAATTTCTCTAGTTATGACAAGTTTTTGACATTGTCAGTCGCTGAGATGAGATTGCAACTAGATTTTGAACGTTTTTAATTACGGGAATTGGCCTTCATTTATCGTCGTTTTATTTGAAGCATCAAAAGACTTGCACCGTCTAAGCACTGTTTTGACGAAGCAACTTCGTTGCTTCAACTCATTGTACTACAAGAAGTAAATCTCACAGTGCTTAATAGATTTTATGGTGTAAAAACATAAACATGCCGTGAATGCGAGATGCCAATAAGCTTGTTTTCGTTCCTTCTTTGTACGATGAGATGACATAAAAAAATTATACCAGCTAACAAAAGCTAATGCCAGCAGCACAAGTCGTTGGACTTACAAAAATAAATAGAGTTTTAAATATGATTCCAACCTAAAATGATAAATGCCTACTTAGTAAAAAAAATACAAAACGCAAAGAAAAGAAAGAACATTATTTATATTCGTTTACGAGAAGTTTAACATCTTGTGCAAGTCATAAATGTCAAGACTAGTACAGAATTATGTCTGTACTGTCGGCAAGCGAGGTGGTTCAGCAACCTGTTACATTATTTTCTTTATGTTATCTTTTAATGGAATTGCTGATGTAATTTGTTTAAAACACAATCCGTATTTAGTGCCTAGGCACTGCGGGGTAATTACGTAACACATTTACAATTACAATGCCTTTCATTATGAATTCAACAACATTCATTGCGTTATTTGCGTTGTTGAGCGCACGAATTTTTCAAACAGTTGAAGAATTTCCTTCAACATCCTTCGGATTGTGTAAAAAGTGTATTACGCAATTGAGGTGCCAGTCTTGATTAATATCCAATTCCAAAAGCTACAATAATTATTTATATAATTATTTTAATTTTAGTTATATAACTGACATTTACATTAGTAGACCCAATTATCCAGTCCTTTCTTTGCTATTGTTCGTCGAGTCGTTGCGCTCCTCAAGTTTTGAGTTGAGCTATACGATCCACTCAAATCTGTGTGGTACTTTCTTCAAAAGACCACTTCAGACATCAATTTTATCATCTTGGTCATATGATCTGATCAAGATTATGTCTGGACTTCTAAAGAGACTGTGACCTCTGAGTTTGTTTCAGCCTTTCTTCCCAGAGAAGTCAGATAGGAAACGCCGATCTCATCTAGCTTATTTTTTTATTTTATTTTATAATATGACGTGTAAAAGTGATTCCGGGATAGTATTTACAGAATAAAAAAACATTTTTCTGAAAACTATTTTTAACCCCCGCCCCGACAGACAACAGAGGGGTGTCATATAAAAATACTCCGAGCTTCGACAGCCAAGAATCGATTCGCAAACTCACGCATCGCTGCTTTGCTAAGCACAGTTATTATACCACTGCAGTTTCCCAAATTACTATGACCAAATCCAATAACCCACAGTAATAATATTAACACAGCATTAGCTTCATTAGCTCAACTAATTAACTTGTGTATCCCTTTAGATTAAGCGGCCATTATAATTAAGCCCGTCAAGTTTGTAGTGGTTACAGTCTCCAGAGGCGAAGTGTAGTGGTCATAGAATTGTTGTTTATGTCTGTGTTGAGATTAGAAAAGTTTTAGGATTTATTTATTTATGATTTTGTACCTGTTGACGTTAGAAAACGTAAAATAATCATGGAATAACCCACAGGAGATGGGTTTTTGCCTGGGCATTTTGGGACGTATTGAGTAAATTCCCAATAAACGCCCAATAACTGCCCTGTTTTCATACGTTTATTGGGCATAAATGGACGTTTATTGGGCATTTACTCAATATATTCCAAAATGCCCAGGCATAAACCCATCTCTGCCCACATCTAGGTGATAGGCTTCCGTCCCCTATTGCCCGGTTTCGAGCCGCACCGACTTCATCTCAGAAGTAGGCAGTAACCTGTCGCTGCCGGCCGTATTCGAGTCGATAGTTGGCAGCGAAGACTCCTGGGACACGGTGGCGAAACAGTCGTCTCGCAGAAGCCTGCGAAAAAGGAGAGGGAGGTCTCGTCCATTCACCCGGCCCGCAGCAAGCATACCGGGTGTCTGCGAAGGGCGGACAACGCCCTCTTCCAGCCCCCCTAAATGAGTCCAGTGGCGACGGACACGGGGTCGTCCGTCACCCCCCACACATCAGAGAAGCAATTCTCGTAATTTTTAAGAACGTTCACAGTCTGATCTCAGTCTCAATGTGTCAAAAATACTTCAAATTTCCCTACATTTTGACAAGTTTTTGACATTTGTTTGTCGCCGAGATGAGACTGCGACTAGATTTTGAACGTTTTAAATTAGCAGAATTGGCCTACAGGTCCTGAGAAGGCGGCGTGTAGTGTTCCACGCGTGCCCCTCTTAGACGGGGGAAGTCAAACACCTCACTTCCCCCCTGACCCGAGGAGACCCGCAATGACCAGTCGGGGGTTGTGGAAGGATCTTACGTCCCTGCGACCCCCGGCGTAAGTGTGCGTTGGAACACCGGGTGGTTTTTAGTCAGTAAGAGTCTGACAGACACCTCCGCCCGCCCCAGGGCAGAGGACATCCCTGAGAAATATTCGCTCGAGCCCAAATGGTCGCAGTATCTAAGCTAAAGCACCCCGACCAAATAGGATAAGTTAGGTAAGAACTGTGACTGTGACCAACCGCACGAGTCGAGCGAGCGAAGCGGATTATGTCGCGGTAGCAGCCTACGAGCGCTACATCCAATGTTGTCGCAGTGATTTAACTATTCAATATAGTCCGATATAGGAATTATATGTGGTCCACAAAAAGAAGCATAATCATTATACAGGGTGTCCCTGGAAGTATGGATCAAATCGAATAGTGGCGTGGGCAAGGTCATTTCCAAAGTTTTTGATCCTGAAAATGATTGATTATTGAGAATTATTTTACGGTTCAAAAGTTGTGACCAATTTTTTTTTTTCAATCGTTTCGCATAGTGCTCAAAGAAAAAAATCATTTAAAAAATCTATCAGGGCTGTCTAAAAAACTCGACAGTTCTTGGTAGTTTTAACTTTTGAACCGTAAAAAAATTCACCTACATTCTCAGGATCAAAAAGTTTAGAAATGGCTTTGCCCACGCCCCTATTTGATTTGATCCATACTTCCATGGACATCCTGTATTAGAGTGTTCAATAATATTTTCAGGAGCGTAAAATGAGAACTATTAAAGGTTCGATTAAGTATAGATTAAACTGCGCAATTTAACACTCATTTAATTTACTCCACTAAACTGGGTGCCATTATCATGAACATTGGATAAAGGCAGTGTTTTGATAAAAGCAACATTGACTACCACTTGTCTGCGACTAGTCAATTGTTATTTGACTCGAAATTGTCCTTGAAATAAATATAAGCTAGTCACTCAACATTCAATTAACCTATGAAACCTTGAATATTTATAAAGCTTTCAAAACTTTCAATACCGAATAATAATATGACTTTGATACTGAATACGAATAGTTTTTCAAAGAATAGGCTTAGCTCGGCATCGTAGGCAGTCTACACAATACAAATATCGGTGCCATTTGCTTTTATGAAACAAATTCAATATCTAGAGAGTTACGGCAACACTTTTATTCGAAGTAGACTTTTTACGAGATTTCTTAATACTTATTTCTACCAATTACTCAATTATATTGATGATGATATATTTTTTTAAAACTATCTCTTAAATAGGCTTAGTATTAAAACTCAAAGCATTTATTTCAATTAAACCATTTACAGCTTTTTTTTTTAATTGTAAAAAAATCGGTCAGCGCCCTAATTCACAACCATACGACAAGCTATCGTATCGAAATTGACACATTTCAATAACCTGATTTGCCTTGCACGACAACTGTCGGAAGAATAGTGGTCGTCTATTTGATTTAACCTCACAAAATTTTCGGTTTTTGGACTTGTGAACAGCGCTAAAAGGACTCCTATGATGACATTGATTGGTGTTCGATACGGTACGGAAGCGTATCGAATAGTTGTGAATAGCCAAAAAGTTTTCAAAAAACTAAATAAAGAAACAATTCAAACCTGATGTTGAACTGCATTTATATAGACCAGTGTGCTCGAATAATTATACACTTCAGGACTCCTATATCGAGCCACCTTTTAATTTCCTCAAACATCAAAATAATGATGAGACAAAGAAAATGCTGTTTTGAAACTGACACACTCGCCATCATTTTGGTGTCATCATTGTTCCGAATTCAAGACCTTTTAAAAATGCATAGACCCAAAAACTGCAGCGTTTTATCCAAACTAGGCTGAGAATCAGCACTTTTTGAACGTCAAAATTACATTAGACAGTCCCCCAAAACGTCAGCCCTTCACCACTTTCTAGTGTTTTGGCTACGAAGAACTGGCGCAAAAAACTCCCCAGAAGCACAATTACTGTCAGGTCCCATTATTCACTAAGACCACATTACAATGCCTTACTTCGAAACCACTTCAATTCCTTAGTTAATCAAGACATCTGCTATTAACGTATTCTCTATGACACAATGGCGTGGTTTAAACTGCCAAAATACAAGTTGTCCGTACGGTTGACATTTCGATTCCTTATCGTTAACAAGACACGATATTGACGTGTTTGCACGTGGTAAGATTTTGCGGGGAATAATACAGAATTGGGGCCCTGTTCAGTTAGGGGAACTTGATTGCATACAGTAGTAAGTAATTAACATCACAAAACACAAAACATTAAATTAGGGGGCTCGATTTATGAGTCCGGGAGTGTATTTAATTTGAGGAGAGATTACTGAAGAGCAGATAATTGAATAAGTTACTCGTAAAGAGAACTCGAGACGATCTTTAAAATAAGTTGCTGAACTCAAAGTCAAAACGCTTATTTCAGTTAAACCATTTACAGGCTCTTTTGTCAAAGGAGTTGACCATTCAGAAAGATGAAGCTAGTTAGTTGCCTATTCCAAAGCGTAGTAGGTTTCTGTGGAGAAGAACGGGAAAGAAACTCCACGAACACTACCCATGTAAAAGTCGACCGTATGTAGTACAGGCTGGCAGTAAAATAACTCTGGTTGAATTCGAACCGTCAAGCGAATTTAGAATGAGCTTTCTTTCTGTATTAAGTTTTTTCTATGGAAAAACTAAGTGATGTTGTAGGCGCGTTCATGTAAACACGTATGCTTGAAATAAACGCAGTAATTATAACGTTGTTTGTTTCTAAAGCCCCTACACAATATTCCATGCACACATCGCAGTTAACTGCATATTTGCAAAAGCTTCAAACAGACAATAAAAAGTCCATTCCGCTTAAATTCCACTGTACGCAATCCACTACTCGCTTTGTTCAACAAACAAAACAAAATAGCCTAACGTTGCATAACATGTAAGCGAACTTCGCAACACTATCGCTCGTATTAGGGCCACCTTTCAATTTGCCTGTCTAATTGAGATTGCTTCCCGCATATCAATTTGATTTGGAGCCTATCTACCTGCTTTTGCGTCCGACATTGGGTTCCAGCCAAACCGATTTTGTATTATATCTTTATGGAAGGAAACTGCCGGGATCAGGAAACTTGAGGCTGCTTCTAAATATCGTTTTACGTTAGGAAAGGCATTTAATTTTAGCGTACTCGTTATTGGAATTTTGGTTCTCGTCGTAAGAGGTTTATTGACCAGCTTTACGAGTATAAGAATCAGGGTGAGATTTTTATGTACACTAGTCGATCAAAACTGCTTAAGCACGTTAAGGATCGTATTGCTGTGAACACGTATTTATTTATTTATTTAAGAACAGGAGAACCAACAGTTATAGCTACAAACAGATATACTTCTTTATAGCAGTTGTGTAATATAATGTAGGTATCAATGCGATGTTTCCAATGTTATGCTTTTATAGTCAAATAGCTTCTGCCCGCGACTTACTTCGTCCGTTTGAAACGTTCTTTCTAATTTATTTTTCCTTTTGCTCGGCTCTTAAGTCATTGACTGCCACCGCGGTCATACGGTGTCCGCCAACAATAGATTCATTTCTGATTCGATCATGCAGGGAAACTCCAAGCATAGCCCTCTCCATTGCCCTTTGGGTGACTTTTAGCCTTCTATTAAGGCCCATTGTGAGCGACCACGTTTCAGTGCCATAAGTCATCACTGGCAACAAGCACTGGTCAAAGACTTTTGTGCAAGACAGCCGATCGCATAGTTTAAGCTTGTGTAAAATAGTTATAGACACGTGTTATTTTTATCTTTGGGCAACAAATAGGTAGCACATAATAGACAATAACCATTTTAAGAAAGTAGATGATGCTAGATGTTTGATATCTTAAGGCGCGGCGGGGCTTTCGAACTTGGGTCACGCATTGTATTTGCTTATTGCCGAGCTTCGCAGTATAATTCATTGTTTTATTAATTGCTTAATGTTTTGTTAGTTAAATGTGAACCAAGATTATTACCTGCACCCATTCATAAATACGCATTTCTTAGTAGATTATAGTTTCGTGCCGACATTGTTATCCGCACCAAATGTGTTTACAATATCTTTTATTAAACAATAACGTAGCGAGTACTGTTGTGAGGCCCAAAGCTTGGGAAACGGTAGGGAGAAACTGACGCCACTGGGGCATACAAAAGGGCCTTACTTGTCCAAACAAAGTCAGTTCATATTCAGATTTGGTACAAGACAGTAGGCTGAGTAGACTTCAGTATTCGCTACCTTTGACAGTGGAAAATTGTATTTTCATTTAAGCACCTTCCACCATGATCCACCGTCCATCTTCACAGTGGTTTTATTCACCACCAACCCAGCACAGAAATGAGGCTGTAAGCCACAACTTTTGTCTTGAGATACTGCGGTATGTGGGACGAGAAGATATTGCGAAGCTTCCAGAACGCTGTCCAGTCGAGTCGGATTCGACAATTGACCTCTTTCTCGAAGTTGGACCTACCTAATTGGACGGATTGTCCTAGATAGGTTTAATTTTTTAGCGTACTCTTACTACAGAAGAATAAAAAACAAGTACCCCTTATACGCCTGGCGAAAAATTTCTGCTGGCGGAAAGGAATTGTGTTCTGTTTTCGCGGCTTTTGATGAATTGGGTAGGCTAGGAGGCGTGAGGAAAATATAACTTTGTTCTGGCTTTATACGCATTTTAAAGTCTAAAATCATCAAACATCATGCATGTATTTTTATCTACAGAAAATCATTAAAATACAAATCTATTTCAAGCTGGGTCGCTACACGTGATCATGGATTTCTAAGGGCCCGTGACATTTCGCAAAGGTTACGTGCTGTCGGCTCGACGGCCTTGCTATTGTGATTATTACTGTATAAATAAATATCGAGAATAGGGCTGACGCGACAGTGTTAACCGAAAGCCGACAAGACTGTAACATGTTTATCTTTGATAATGTGACTAACTTATCTACCTACTTTGTATTTCAATACACAAGTTACGCGAGTGTAAGACACTCGCTTCTGCCCGCGAATTCGTTCGCGTGAAATTTCTTGTTTTAACACAAAATATATCCATTTGACAATACCGTGTCTTCCCATTAATGAAACAATTTTTGGAATCTGATTAATAGTTCCGAAGATTACCCCCTACATACAAACTCACAATTTTATTAAATACTAGCAGCGCCCCGCGGTTTCACCCGCATAAGCTTCGATTCCGTGGGAAAATCGGGATAAAAGGTATCCTATGTGTTAATCCTGAATATAAACTATATGTGTGCCAAATTTAATCCAAATCCGTTCAGCAGTTTTTTGCGTGAAGTAACAAACATCCATCCATCCTCACAAACTTTCGCATTTATAATATTAGTTTTTAGTTAAATTATTAGTAGGAAGTAGGATTATCTTTATTATGAGTATATAGACTGCTATCGAAATTAAGCACTTAACTTCATGACCGATGGAAGGAATGGATGAAGGTCATTGCCAAGCATTGGGACAGTTTAGGCTAGAAATGTATTAACAAATAATAACATTATACTTACTTATAAAGAGGTATGAGGAACAGGCTGGGGCCGGGGCCGGGGCCGGGGGTGGGGGCGGGGCCGGGGCCGGAGGCAGGGGGGGGGGTTTATTTTTAACTGAATTTACTTTATATTTTCTTTATACATGCATGTGACTTTGACTATAATTATTATTAGTTTTTAACCGTTTTAATTAAAATTAATAAATAAATGATGATGAAGTTGACGTCTATACAGGATTATTTGTAAAACACCAGCAACCTCTTAAGAGGTCATTGCACTCATCATTGTGAACAACTTTTACTATGGGACCAAACCTGAAATCGCGAAAAAAAATCAGCTGTTCCCT
Organism: Globia sparganii; assembly: GCA_949316385.1. Lineage (NCBI taxonomy): Eukaryota > Metazoa > Arthropoda > Insecta > Lepidoptera > Noctuidae > Globia > Globia sparganii. The sequence continues at coordinate 22,636,609 of OX438654.1, forward strand.
ACATTTTGACGAGTTACACGAACATAAATGTAGGGAACAGCTGATTTTTTTTCGCGATTTCAGGTTTGGTCCCATAGTAAAAGTTGCTCACAATGATGAGTGCAATGACCTCTTAAGAGGTTGCTGGTGTTTTACAAATAACCTTGTATAAGTAACGGTACATCTTTGTCTACTTCGATAATACTCTGAACTTCTTTACTTTTACTTTGACTTTCAAGCAGCACAGTCGATGCACACAAAACTTGTTAGAGTTATTGACTCACAAGTATTCAAAGAACGAAGTGCAAACTTGCGCGAGATAGTGAAATTGAATTTTCCCTGAGACTGGCACTACCTGGGTGCCTGTTTATATTGTCGTTGTCCATATAGATATGTTACGTGAAAAACTTTGTTAATGATTTTTAAAAAAATACATTATTGTAAGTGTATCATCATCATCATCAGGCTTCAGCAGGGTACAGAGCCATTTCCAGCTGGACATAAGCCTCTCCAATTGCACGTCATTTAGCTCACTTTTTGCCAACTCTCATCCAGCTGATCCTCTCATTCATCCCATCCAGATGGTCGCTTCACCTTATGTTTCACGGTCTCCACTCAAGAACACGTCTACCCCAACGGTCATCGGTTCTACGGCTAATATGGCAAGCCAATTGTCCCTTCAGCTTGTTTATTTTAAGAGCTATGTCGAAAACTTTCGTTCTCTGCCGGATCACCTCGTTCCGGATTCGATCCCTCAGAGAGATTCTAAGCATAGCCCGTTGTAAGGCAATGAATGCCATAAATTATTTAACGTGTAACGTTAAGCAATTTTAATTATAAGTACAATATTTTTTCCTTTTTTATTCTTACACATGGTGTCTCCATTTCTTTATCTACTTTCCTATCGCAGGTATGCTGAAAGAGATTTATTTATTTATATATACTTTATTGTACACCAGAAAATACATAACAAAAAAAAACAATTATAATTTTTTTTTCTAATTTTTTTATTGTAATTATTTTTTATTATTATAATTTTTGTTATTATTTTTTTTTTGTTTTTTATTATTTTTATTATTATTATTTTATTATATTTATTTAGAAATAAGCTTCATCTCATATAACCGAAAATTCGAAGAAATGTAACACCTACCAACCCGCACTGGTCTCGCGTGGTAGATCACGGCCCATTTCCTCTGACAGAGAGGAGACCCTGTATCCAGGCAGTGGGAACGTTATAGGCTGATTTAGCTATGTGTGTTTACAAGAGCATGTTTTTTATTTAGTTACTCTCAAACGTTGTAAGTTAACATATCATGCCTGTTATTTAACAATGGCCCCGATTTTGTTGTCCACAAACTAAATTAAATTTAAGTTCAGTGTATCTTTTTCTTTCTATTCCATTATGAAAAGGACAGAAGATAAATATTAAGTAGTTTAGTCCTGTCAAATTAGTCAGCGCCTGACGTAAATTGACGTATTTTTAGTAGGTAGCCATTTTTTTAATCATGTTTAAACTTGTCTATGGATTATCTAATTTCACAGGAATAAACTAATATTTATCTTCTGTCCTTTTCTTAATGAAATAGAAAGAAAAGATGCACTGAACTTAAATTTAGTTTAGTTTGTGAACAACAGAATCGGGGCCAATATACATGAGTATGTTTTTTATTTAGTTACTCTCAAACGTTGTAAGTTAACATATCATGCCTGTTATTTAACAATGGCCCTGATTTTGTTGTCCACAAACTAAATTAAATTTAAGTTCAGTGTATCTTTTTCTTTCTATTCCATTATGAAAAGGACAGAAGATAAATATTAAGTAGTTTAGTCCTGTCAAATTAGTCAGCGCCTGACGTAAATTGACGTATTTTTAGTAGGTAGCCATTTTTTTAATCATGTTTAAACTTGTCTATGGATTATCTAATTTCACAGGAATAAACTAATATTTATCTTCTGTCCTTTTCTTAATGAAATAGAAAGAAAAGATGCACTGAACTTAAATTTAGTTTAGTTTGTGAACAACAGAATCGGGGCCAATATACACCAAAAAGAACTTCGTTCCAACCGGGTGTCGCTTTTTTGTTTCGAAATAGGGTGCTACTGCGTTCCATTTTTGACCTAATTTCTCTTGACACCCACGAAAAGAACCCCTATCATTACCGTCATACACCCACATTTAACGTTCTAATCGCCTTTTTAACCCTTTAATGATCGCAGGTATTTTGTACCTCACTTTATTTTCGTGCGTCAGTGTTTGCGACCTTCATAAAGGCGTTTCGACAAAGGGGTGTTTTGTGTCGGTTTTCAACTCGGTGCACATTGGCTAATGATACAAACAGTAACGGTGAAGGAGACTAATTCAGTTGTTTGAAAGTGTTGACGGGACTAAAGGATTAAAATACTAAACTGTCATTTTGCAAGGTATTAAAATATACTATGAGTTAGTATATTTTAATACCTTGCAAAATGACAGTTTAGTATTTTAATGTTATGTATGTATGTATCTTTGTTTCGTTTTATTGCTATCGCTTCAACGAAATTTACTTATAAAAGAAAAAAAAAAAAGCTTATAAAGCATAGTTTTTATATGAAATTACCCATACACTTGTAAATCTGTTTTAATTGGTACTTATATTTTTTTTTAGTTCAGATCGGCAGTCGCTCCATGTAAAACACTATCCCAACATTGTTGCGAAAAGGCTAGGCAGATTATGAGGTAGGTTGAGAGGAGGAAGAAAGAAAGACGAGGCCTTTGATCAGCAACGGGACACAATATAGGCCAAAAAAAAGTAGGTAGACCACGGCGAAGGTGGTGCGACGATGTGGTAACATTTGCATGGCCAACATGGCAAGAGATAGCACAAAACAAAGGGTTTGGAAGAAACAAGGGGAGCCATTTGCCCACCTGTGGGACACAAGGTGGGCTAACACAAAAAAAAAAATACATTGGTGCGGATTCTGTTGTACACAAACTGAACTAAATTTAGTTTCAGTGCATATTTTTCTTTCTATGTCATTTAAAAAGGACAGAAGATAAATTTTAGTTTAGTCCTTTCAAATTAATCAGCGCCTGACGTGATTTTCGTCATCATCATCATCAGCTAAACAAAGACGTAATTTTAGTAGGCAAGTTTTTAATCACGTCTTTGTATGGAGTAGTGTCGGACGCCGTAGAAAATGTAAATATATTTCTAGAACATGATATGCGTATTTACATAGGAAAATTCGCACGATGTAAACAAATTTGTTCGGGTCGAACCGGCCGATCTAAAAATCAGCCGTTAGCAAACATCGATAGTGGTTGCGTAATATATGGGAGGGCAAACAAATTTAGTTTTAGGTAATACTGATTTCTTTTTTTTTTTGTTTGTTTAACGTAATTTAATTTAGGGACTTAGTGAAGAGTTAGTAAGGGGAGGGTTCATTTTCTTTATTGAATTGGACCCCAATCTTCATATACTATGGAGACTGTCAATCGATAAAATATCGTAGACAAGCTAGAACGCTCCAAGATGCGAACTAACGTCGCCATCTTGTATTTTCAACCCATTTCACAAATGTTTAGCAACAAGTGCCAGAAGATCGTGCAGCCTATCGATTCTGTAAAAATCTCACCGTGATAACATAGGTGAAGTGAGCGTAAAGTGAACTATCAATGGAGGCAATCCATAACATCAGTAGGCCAATTCTGCTAATTTAAAACGTTCAAAATCTAGTCGCAGTCTCATCTCGGCGACAAACAAATGTCAAAAACTTGTCAAAATGTAGGGAAATTTGAAGTATTCTTGACAGATTGAGACTGTGAACGTTCTTAAAAATTACGAGAATTGCCCCTCAGGTGGAATGACAGCTCACTTCACCTTAGTTTTGACGGTGAGATTTTTACAGAATAGCACTGCAGTACTCAATATGAAACGGAATTCTAAGGGTGAATAAATATTGTAAACAGATAAAGGAACATATTATATTGTAAAACTTTTGTTATTTAACAGGTCCTCATTATTTGACATTGCTAGTCTACAAAACATATTACATAACCATGTTTTATAAAAATGTTTATAGTATGAACTCACCTTTACCAATATAGCTCAAGTGGACTTATGAACAATATTTGTAAGATTAATAACAAATTGGGTAGCAAGTCATCAATATTCCTCACACTTTCCAAAAAAGTTACGAGAAAAAAAAGTAAAAAAAAAGTCCCTTGAGTTAAGAGACGAGTTCTGAATCATAATTTTTCGCTTGTTGATACAGTCGCAGTCTTTGTGGCCCAGTAGAAACCACCTCGACTTACCGAATTGTAGGTGCATGAAGAAGCCTCCTCGTGTAGCGCAGTTTGTTCCACCAGTACTCAACTGAACCGAGCGTTCGGCGCATTCTGGACAGTCACACTTTATTTGACTGGCCAATTCTTCCCTTGCGGTGGTAGGGTTACCGCCTGGCTGGCTTGCGAGCAGCCTCCCACCGGAGTCCGGCATCAAGCAGCCTGCTGTGTTTCGTCGATGCGTGGGAGTTCCAGTGCCTTAGGCATATTCTGGGCACGCTCGTTCCATCGTAGACCTCAACCAACGCTTTCCATTTTTCCATTCCATTTGCCCTATTCAGCAATAAAAAATAAATAAAAAAGTTTCGAACCAATACAGGCAGTTGACTTTGTGTAAATTAATTCATCGCCACTGCTCTCAAAACGATGAAGGAAAACATCGTGAGGAAACCGGCATGTCCTAGAACCGATAAATTCGAAAACATGCGACATTCATTGACAGCTAACAGCTGTTTAAAATTTGTTCTTGTAGTTTTATTAAATATTAAATTTCGTTGTTTTTTTAGACCTATTTCCAATTACTCTTCAAGTAAATAGGATAAGAATGTGTATTTTGTGTTAGATTCACCTAAATAGTGCAAATTATGTGTAAATAACTTTCAATGTACACCGGTGACAGTTACCCGGCATAAGTGAATTTGCATTGTCATCTTGTTAACAGGTATATTACTTTAAATTTTATTTGCCATTAGTTTGTTTACGTACTACAATTTTTACCAGCAATTACATTTTTCACTTATAGTACGGCTACTAGATGCCAATGACCTTTGAACGTAAACATAACCTTACTTAGGTTTGGTGACAGAACTCCTTTTAATTACATCTAAATTTCATTTTTCCTTTCAACTAATCATCTTTTCAACTGCTGCCACAACAACCTTCTCTTTTCTCATTTCTTGTCGCTTCCTTACTAGTTCTAATCATGATTATGACTCGCAGCGCCCGTGCTCGCCTCGAAGAGTCCAAACTCAATGAGGCTTTGAGCGCTTTAAAGGCGTCAAAGGAGTCCTGTGACCAACTAATTAAGGAATTAGATGACAATGAAAGGGTGCTCTTTGATGCCCATGAAAAGAATAGAAAGTTAAAAATTGAAATGGCTCAGATATACACTCAATACACTGATGCCATAGAAGAACGGGACAGACTTCAACTTATTGTGGACGGGTTCAGCCAGTGTAGCATAGAGTATGAACAAGCTCTTAGTCACAAACACTCATTACAACAGCAGCTACATGAGGCTCAAAGTCAGATTACACAACTTGAGACTACAAACCATAACATCACCGCCTCGCTGAATCAAAGTCTGTTCAAAGAGTTGGTGTCTGTTGCCCCATCAATAGTTTCTGCCAAAAACCCCAATTACACAATTGATCTGACAGGTGATGATGAATCAAAATCATGTAACTCAGTGAGGGTAGTCACTGGTAAAAACAAACTTAAAAAATACATCAAAATTAATAAATACATTGTTAAAACACAAAAAATGGTAAAAAGGCAAAAGTTCTTTATCAAAAACGTTAAACTTAATAGGGAAAGGTTGAATTTACTGAAACAGTTAGATATGTACTCTTTCAATTTGGAGCAAAGTACTAGGAAATATGAAATTGACACACAAGACTTGCAATCTCAACTTGACCTTCTACAGGAGAAATTAAGATCAATGACTAACAAGTATAATACCTCTGAAGATCTAATGAGGGAATATGTGTTGGCAATGAATGAGCTGGTGAACTCACAAACTAACAGCTGTGAGCGCTGTCAATTACCATCCAATGTACATACGCCAGATCATTCATTAGCAGCATGCAATACCACATTATCGCATCCTTGTGTCGATTTAACAATTCCTTCTGTTAATAGTTCCATTATACCATGTAAACAATTTGTAAACCATGATATTGTGTTATTTTGTGATGAGATTGGAAAGGACTTAGGTCACTTGTTGACAGATGAATATCCAGGACACTCAATAATAAATTACTGTATGCCTGGTTGTTCATTATTTGATATAATGAAAGAAATTATTAAATGTAACTTTAAGCAGGAAACAACTTTATTAATTTTCATGGGAAATAGGGGTAATTTAAATAAAGGAGAATTGCTCCAATATCATAGAACATTGTGCAACCTTAGTTTAAAAAAAATTGTGTTGTTTACATTCCCCTATAGTAACAGTTTGCCACAGGAAGAAAATAACTTAAGATTTGATATAAACATGACATTGCACAATTTGACATATAATGATAATCGATTCCACATAATTGATACTAACTATTATGTTGGTAATAATTTATATTTGACAAGAGATAGATTTAATATTGTTAAGTACTATCTTTCTAACTATCTAAAAAGACAGATAGCTGTGTTGCTATCATACTATTTTTCTATTTCAGCCAAAAATTTGGCTAAACAAATTGCTCCTTTTGAGCAATGCAATGACTTATTGAACTTATCTGTCAATAATTTGGTCAAAATTAATGACATTAATCATCATTTAAATTAGAAATTAGGACAATAGAGGCAACCTCTTGCGAAATTGTAAATAAAGCAAATAATAAGTCAAAGGAAAGTGTAAAAAAATTAAATAGTATCAATCTGGTGCATCAAAACATTCAAGGTTTTTTAAACAAAGACTTAGAAGTAGAATTATTCCTGAATTGTAACAATATAGATATTCTTTGTATGACAGAACATTGGCTTAAAAGCCACCAGTTCATGTTCAATTTTAGTAATCACCAGGTTGGTAGTTCATTCAGCAGAATAAATGCTATACATGGTGGCTCATTAATTTTAGTAAATAACCAGCTTAAATTTAAAGACCGAAAGGATATTGTGAGCCTCTCTGTTGAGCGTACAATTGAAATAGCCTGTATAGAATTGGAGCAGTTCATTATATTAAGTGTGTATAGACCTCCTTCAGGATTGTATGATTGTTTTGAAAAAGTTATGGATGAAGTGTTGCACAAAATCTGTAATACAAACAAGTCCATCATCACTTGTGGTGATTTTAATGTTAATTTGTTAGAAAATTCTGGATTAAGTACTAAAATCATAAGTTTGTTTCAGTCATACAATCTTGCTAACCAATTTTTGGAGCCCACTAGAATAACTCCTACTAGTGCCACATGCCTAGATAACATATATACAGATGCTATACCAACCCGCAAAGAAATTATTAATTCAATAGACTCAGATCATTGCGGACAATTGATCACTATTACAAATTTAAACAAAAAGGCTACTAAAAAAGATATCACTGTAAACCCAAAAACAACTAAACGCTTGGAAACATTTAAGACTAAACTTCTGAGTAAATTACCACTTTTGTTGACTAATGATGACCCTAATCAACAATTTAATGATTTTTTTAATATGTATTGCACACAATTTGATAATACATTCATTCCAAAGATATTATCGGTTAATAGTAACGCTTCCTTCAGCGACTGGGCCACCATTGGTATACATAAAAGTAGAAAACGACTTTATGAATTATATGAAGAACGGATTTGTATAAACACTGCTGAATTTAATTTATATGTTAGAAATTATTCTAAAATATTTAAAAAAGTTTGTAGTATTGCCAAGTCACGTTACTTGAGTTCAAAAATTAAAAATAGTAGTAACATTATTAAAATGACTTGGAATGTAATTAATAGCGAAACGGGAAAGTCATGCAACCGAAGTAGTGACTACAGCCTTGCTATTAATGACAATATAATTAAATCAGATTCTCAAGTCGCCGCGGCCTTTGAAAATTTCTTTGCAGAGATTCCCGTATCAACTACTAGATCTCTAAACTCATCACCCACTGCTGCAGAGTCTTTACTTAAGGAAAATGTTCCAGTTTGTGATTCTGAATTTCACTTCGAATATGTCACCTGTAAAGATATAATTAAAACCTTTCACACATTAAATGTTAAAAAGACCGCAGATCTTTGGGGTAATTCTGTGGATGTTGTTAAGTCAATTATAAACATTGTAGCACCTACTTTAGCTGTTATATTTAATAATTGTATCGACCGTGGTGAGTTTCCTGATCTTATGAAAAACAGTAAAATAATACCATTGTTTAAATCGGGTAGTACATCAGACCCTACTAACTATAGACCCATTTCAGTACTACCTACCTTTAGTAAAATTTTTGAAAAACTTATTTTAAACCAAATGCAAAGATTTTTTAATAAAAATAAATTACTGCATAACAAACAGTTCGGTTTCACAAGGGGTCGTTCGACTACCGATGCCGGAGTTGAACTTTTAGGACATATTTATAATGCCTGGGAGGACAAATGCGATGCGTTGGGCATCTTTTGCGATTTGTCCAAGGCATTCGATTGTGTTCATCATGAAACATTAATCAGGAAACTGCACCACTACGGAATCCGTAACGCCTCCCTGGATCTTCTTACTTCTTACTTAAGTGATAGGATTCAGAGGGTTGATGTTAACGGAAAAAGATCACCCGGATCTGTAGTAAGAATGGGGGTCCCCCAGGGCTCAATTCTTGGCCCATTTTTATTTATTATTTATATTAATGACTTGCCTTACCTCATAAAGGATAATCATGATATAGTGTTGTTTGCAGATGACACTTCACTTGTATTTAAACTTAAACGTCAGCAGCTGGTTACTGACAATGTAAATAGCGCCCTCGCAAAAGTAGTTGACTGGTTTAATGTTAATAACCTACTACTTAACGAAAAAAAAACCAAATGTATTAAGTTTACGATACCCCATGTTAGACAAGTCGAAACTAGTGTTCTCATAAAGGATGAAGAGTTAAAACCCGAAGATATCACAGTATTCTTAGGCATAACATTGGATGCCAAGCTTCAATGGGGCCCCCATATAGATAAAATGTCAAAAAAGCTTAGCTCTGCAGCATACGCCGTTAGGAAAATTCGTGATTTAACTGATTTAGAGACAGCCCGTTTGGTTTACTTTAGTTATTTTCATAGTGTGATGTCGTACGGTATTCTGTTGTGGGGAAATGCCGCCGATATTCAGACAATTTTTATTTTACAAAAAAGGGCAATTCGTTCCATTTATAAATTAAGTCCCAGACACTCCCTCAGAGACAAATTTAAAGAGATTAATATAATGACTGTGCCTTCTCAGTACATTTATGATAATCTTTTGTATGCACATAAAAATATTAATCTATTTAAAAAATACAGTGATATCCATAACATAAATACTAGGAACAAACACAAATTTGTTGTTCCTTCATCAAGGCTCAAAAAAATAGGTGGCTCGTTTAGAGGCCAATGTATACGTTTTTATAATAAACTTCCTAGTCACATTCAAGAACTAAGCCTAAATAAATTCAAATCTTTTATAAAGCGTAAACTATGCCAAAAAGCCTATTATACTGTAAATGACTTTATTGAGGACAAAAAGGCTTGGGATTGAGCTGCTCCAATAAGTTTAGACTGCGAATGTTGTTTTATTTTATTTTATTTTGCGATTTTACTTTTTTTTTTTTTTTTTTTTCTTAATATCTATTTACATAAACAATGACATGAACATTTACTATTTACTGTGTAAAGTATTATATTATTTTATTTATTGTGAATGTGAGGACTATGTGGGTCATTGTTTCCGTTTTAATCATGGTCTGGCGGTTTGAGTAATTTATGCGGCCTACCCAAATGTCCTTTCTTTGGTATTGTTCGTCGAATCGTTGAGCTCCCTAAGTTTGAGTTGAGCAGCATGATTACTGACAAATGCGTGCACTGACTGGACAGGTCCACTCAAATTTGTGTGGTTCTTTCCTCAAAAGACCATTTCAGACACCAATCTACATGGTCCTCAAAATGATCTGACCAAAACTATTTCTGGATTTTTATATACACATTGACATTGATAAATTTTACATATACAGTGACATGAATATTTACTTTGTAAAGTATTATATTATTTTAATGACTGTGAATGTGAAGACTATGTGGGTTATTTTTTTTTTTTTTTGCCTTTTCTTCTTTTTTTTTTATTTTCTCAGATAGTTTTAGTCATGGTCTGGCAGTTTGAGTAATTTATGCGACCCACCCAAATGTCCTTTCTTTGGTATTGTTCGTCGAATCGTTGAGCTCCTTAAGTTTGAGTTGAGCTGCATGATTACTGACAAATGCGTGCACTGACTGGACAGGTCCACTCAATCGGTGTGGTTCTTTCCTCAAAAGACCATTTCAGACACTAATCTACATGGTCTCCACATGATCTGACCAAGATTATGTCTGGACTTTAAAAGAGACTGTGACCTCTGAGTTTGTTTCGGCCTTTCTTCTCAGAGTAGTCAGTTAGGAAACGCCGACCTCATCTCGTTTTAAAAAATATGATTGACATGTAAAAGTGTTTGTACAAACCTACTTACAGAAATAAAATCATTTATCATTTATCATTTATCATTTATCATTCCCGCACTGAGCCCGCGTGGTGGATTACAGCCCACTCCCTGCTGATCGCTGATTATGAGCTGCAAACGGGCTATTGGAGCTTTCTTTCGTCACTGTAAAGCATTCTGTAAAAGATCAGACCAATTCTCGTAAGTAATTTAAAATGTTCAAAATCTAGTCGCAATCTCATCTCATCGACAATCAAATGTCAATAACTTGTCAAAATGTAGAGAAATTAGAGGCATTTTTGACAGATTTAGACTGAGATCAGACTATGAACGTTCTTAAAATAGTGAGAATTGCCCCTCTGCTCTTTGATAAAACACTATCATTTTGAGGCTTTATCCGACTCGGCGTTAATAACATTGAGAGCCATTCACATAGGTCATACACAAGACTGTTTAAATCTTCTTTGATCAACTTTCGTAGTCACGTAACCACTAAATCCCACAAACGGTGACCGTAGTTAAACTCAGTGGAATGCGATCACAAGCCACTGAACTACAGTTCCCGTTCAATCAAAACTATACACTACACTACACAGTAACCACAACGCGGCAACTTTACCGCCGCTTAAACCGAAGTTTAGACCTAGTAGACACTAAATAGAACTTAGATAATGCTATTTCTACAAACAAAAGCAAACAAAGCAAAGCAGCAACTTGTAAATGTATACTATAAATGAAACCCAAAAATTACCTTAAATAAAACAAAACGTCTTTTGGGTAAACAATGTGAACATAACTATTTCGTAGCGTAGCAAAGTGCGTGTTTCGCCGTAGCACAGTGCGGGCTGTGCCGTAGCACAATGCGGGCTGCGCCGTAGCACAATGCGGGCTGCGCCGTAGCACAGTGCGGGCTGCGCCGTAACGCAGTGCGGGTAGCAAAGTGCGGGCTACGCCGTAACAATGTGCGGGCTACGCCGTAGCAACGTGCGGGCTACGCCGTTGCTATGTGCGGGCTACGCCGTAGCAATGTGCAGGCTACGCCGTAGCACAGTGCGGGCTACGCCATAGCACAGTGCGTAGCGTGGCGTAGTGAGACGTTCCTTACGTTTGTTTTTGAACTACGCGAGAAAGAATTATTTTATTTTTATGTATTTTTTAATTGAATATCAAAATCATTTATAAAATGGCGCACTATAATTTTGCAAAAGTACTCTCAGTTTTTCATTTAGTTCCCTATTCATGTTGGGCACGACCGAGTTTTGGACGTTTATTCTCAGAAACCACTGAACCGTTTTGATGGAACTTATCGTGTTATGGTTGCGTGAGAGGATTAAGGGATAAATTGAGTGAAAAATGTCGTGTAACAAGTAAGAATAAACTAAATTGTGTTTATAGTTAAAAAATGTTTTTTGATATAAAATATTAAGCTGTACTTTCTCAGGTTACAACAATCCCCTTTCCACATTCTTTGTTTAATGGTAAAGTAATTAACATTCAGATGACCTGTTAAAAAGTTCAAAGGTCTATCAATATTTAGAGCAATCTTTGTACGGTGGGCACTAAACGATGGATAGTTTATATTGCGATTATTCACGAATTGCGCAATATCTTTGACCGTTTTGGGTTAGTATTTATTTATTTGGTAATAAAATGCACAACATTACAGTCCTATCCAAATTTAGATAAAAACAGACATAAAAAACACAAAAATAACAAACAAATAACAATCAACAACAACAAACAAAAATTAACTATAAATTTCTATATTTATGTCTGTAATTTATAATGGTGTACATAATAAAGAGTATTCTAATCTATTCTATTCTATTCAAATAATATTGGCACAAAAAGAAAACTCATATATCGTCCATAATCTCACAGAACCTTAAATATGCACGGCGTACGTCTATAGATCTCGCAGCAAACAAATCACACCCCTGTATAAATGCCAGTAGAGCATTCAGCATTGCGAGCGCGCGAACTACGGGCGAGTTAGAATGCGAAACTGTGCGTTCTGAAGGAACGGCTAACAATCCGTGTCGTCGCGATCTGAGTTGGTATTTGGGTACAGGAGGAACAAAAGTCCTCACAAGCTGAGCTCCTAGTTCCGGGCAATCAGACTCCTTACAAAGTAATTACTTTTTGCTCGTGTTCGCTTGTCGTAATAAACTTGAAGATTGCGCAAAGTTTGAGCAACTTTGATTTTTGTTGCACCATAATTATATGCGTCTACATATTATATGCATATGCGTGAAAAGTTAGACAGTTTGAGTGCAAAGGCTGATTCAAACATATTGCGAAATTTACTTACTGTAGGTGTGTAGGGGCCGCCTAAAACTATAGTATCACAGACTATCTAATACAATTCAACAGTCTCCAAAAATGTCCACATCCTATTCAATTTGATCCCGAATCCAAATCAATATACACCCCTATTCCCCGAATATTTGTACACTGGATAATAAAATTACTGTTGCTGAAAATTACCTCTACTATAGCTCGACACAATTGAAAGTTTACATAGGCATGCAGTCAAGGCTCTCCGTTGTACAGCAAATTGACATACTTACGCAATAGGCTAGTTTCCACCACCAATAAATTGAAAATCTATTTAGTCCGTCAGTTAGAGTATTGGAAAATAATGGACACGTATTTTTTGATTTTGTAAATCAATGAATATTGACAAAGATAAAACGATCAAATTCGGGAGTGCGGGCTCGTGATGTCAGAACGCACTAAAAATTATACAAAGGTGTGATGTATTGAGAATTTTAAAAGCGTCGTATCTTCGTCAATTTTGGATTACGTAACAAAAGAAAAAATACGAGTAAAATATTTTTTGATAATCTAACTGACGGACTAATTAGATTTATTCAGTTGACAAGCCTATTTACATAATCAGCCTATAATGTTCGACACAGGCCTCCTGTCGGTAAGAAGGAGTGGGCCGTAATCCACCACGTGGGCCCAGTGAGAGTTGGTAGATGTCACAGGTCTTCGGTTGGTTCTAGGAAATGTCGGTTTCCTCACGATATTTTCCTTCACCGTTTTGAGAGCAGTGGTGATGAAATAATTCATTAATCGCCGACGTGCAGCGATGGCACAGGAGGCTTGGGCTTGTATCTCCCGTAAACGTCTTCGACAGCATACAGTATACCGCTGCGTTAAAAGGTTTGCTCTGGAAATATTCTGGAGCTGTACTAAAGTATTATTGCCATCATCATTCCATTGCAAGAGAGAGATGGTGCTATCGTCCTTTTGTAGCCCCGTCTCTCTCTCACACTAGAAAAATGATGGCATTCATAATTCACAATACGGATCCTGATTTGGCCTGCAGCTTAAAAAATACTCTATAATTACGCTGACGTCAGACGCGACCGATAAAGTTTAATACACGCAGGTTTAATAGGAGTCAGCTAATAGCGTCACATTATTTTGGAAACGATCGCGTTTATTTTATGTGACGCATTTTACCGATGAAACCTCTAACTTGTGTCTTACTTACTATTCCCAATTCTTTGCCAATCTGGGTGTTTGTGTGTATTTCGGTGTGACCATTAAAGTGTCCACTTTACGAGTTATTCAATAAGACGGTGTCAACACTGCGTATTTATTTAGGCTTGCAATAAATCTGCGTATGTTTGGTGATACTTTTAGTGGCGTGGCTATGAAATTATTTCGGTCGAGACTGTTGATTTGTATTACTTTGAACTTGACTTTATATAAAAGGACAATACATTGAAAAAGTAACACTATAATTAATAGTATATTAAAAGAAGCCGCCAGTCTCTTGGGTACATTATCAGTCGAAAGCGATGCAGAGGAATGTTTCAAAACCATATTTTAATTAGTTAATAGTTTTGGTTCGGTTAGGTTATTATATTTTCATAGTTTAATTTAGTAAATATAAAAAGTTTATCCAGTGTACATATTTTTATCATCTATATCATCTATATATACAAAAATGAATTGCTGTTCGTTAGTCTCGCTAAAACTCGAGAACGGCTGAACGGATTTATCTTATCTTGATCTTGAAATGTTCGTGGAGGTCTAGGGAAGGTTTAAAATGTGAGAAAAATCGAATAATTCCCGGGAAAACCCTAAAAACAGCCCTTTTCTATTACCCATACAAACGTTTTCTAAATAAAATGTAGAGTCAATTGTCTTTTATTTATCGATTGAAGCAGTACGAAGTCTGCCGAGTCAGCTAGTCTATATATATAAAAAGAGAAGTCCTGACTGACTGACTGACTGACTGACTGACTGACTGACTGACTCATCAACGCCCAGCCTAAACCCTTGGACCTAGAAAGCTGAAATTTTGTACAGAGGTTTTCTTTATAATGTAGACGAGGAATAAGGAAGGAATTTTTGAAATTCAACCCCTAAGGGAGTTAAATAGGGGATGAAAGTTTGTATGAAAACTCTTATTCCTTGGGTTAATAAACTTGAAACTTGGCACGAATACGTATCTAAGTAAATTATGAAAATGGGTCTTTTTTGTTTTTCTAAACTACCTTCTAAAGGGGGATGGGGGGGTGTCAAAATTTGTATGGAAGAATTTTAATGCACGGTTTGATTAACTCAAAACTCAGTATTTATACTTAATACCAAAAATAAAGATTTACGTGTATCATGGTTTTTCGAAAATCTACCCCTAACGGGGAGAAAAGGGGTAGTTAATTTTACAGGCCAAATTTTACTGCCTGGCTTAATTAACTCAAAAATTGGTATAAATAATCTGTGAGTCAAGTAATGAACACATTCCAAACGATTTTTCAAAATTCCACCCCTGTGGGGGTGAAAAGTGGGGATACAGCTTATATGAAAAATCTTATTCCTTGGGTTAATAAACTTGAAACTTGGCACGAATGCTTATCTAAGTAAATTATAAAGTTTGGCATTTGTTGTTTTTCTAAACTACCCCCTAACAGGGGATTGGGGGGTGTCAAAATTTGTGTGGAAGAATTTTAACGCGCGGTCCGATTAACTCAAAACTCAGTCACTTAATACCAAAAATAAAGAATTACGTGTATCAGGGTTTTTCGAAAATCTACCCCTAACGGGGAGAAAAGGGGTAGTTAATTTTACAGGGCAAATTTTACTGCCTGGCTTAATTAACTCGAAAATTGGT
Source organism: Globia sparganii (assembly GCA_949316385.1). Lineage (NCBI taxonomy): Eukaryota > Metazoa > Arthropoda > Insecta > Lepidoptera > Noctuidae > Globia > Globia sparganii. Next base: position 22,652,395 of record OX438654.1, read on the forward strand.
ATAAATAATCTGTGAGTCAAGTAATGAACACATTCCAAACGATTTTTCAAAATTCCACCCCAGTGGGGGTGAAAAGTGGGGATACAGCTTATATGAAAAATCTTATTCATTTGGTTAATATGCTTGAAACTTGGCATGAATACTTATCTAAGTAAATTATTAGTTTTGGCATTTTTTGCTTTTCTAAACTACCCCCTAAAGGGCGATTAGGGGGTGTCAACATTTGTATGGAAGAATTTTAACGTGCGGTCTCCGATGAAGTCGAAACTCGGTATTTATACTTAAGACCAAAAGTAAAGAATAACATGTATCAGGGTTTTGCGAAAATCTACCTCTGACGGGGTGAAAAGGAGTAGTTAATTTTCCATTTTACTGCGTGGCTTGATTGACTCGAAAATTGTTGGACATAATCTTTGAGTCAAGTTATGAACACATCCCAAACATTTTTCAAACTTCCTCCTGTGTGGGGTGAAAAGTGGGGAAAAACTTTATACGAAAAATCTTATTCATTTGGTTAATAAACTTGAAACTTGGAAGGAATATTTGCCTAAGTAAGTAATAAGAAATGGGTCTTTCGAAAGTAGACCCCTGACGGGTAAAAAAGTGGTAATTCGATTTTTAAGGCCGGTATTATAGTGCGTAGCTTGATTTACTCCAAAAAAATGGTATGAATAAATTTAAGCTTCAAACTTGGCACAAATACTTATCTAAGTAAATTATAGTTTGTCATTTTATGTTTTTCTGCTCTAAAGGGAAATTGAGGATGTCAGTTTGTATGGAAGAATTTTATCGCGCGGTCCAATAATATAAACTCGGAACTAAGTATGTATACTTAAGACCAAAATAAATAAAAAAGTGTGACTGGGTTTTTCGAAAATCTAACCCTAACGGGGTGAACGGGGGTAGTCCTTAACACAGAGGAGTATTTTATTGCGTGGCTTGATTCAATGGGAAATTGGTATAAATAATCTTTGAGTCAAGATATGGAAACGTCCCAAACATGTTTTCAATATTTCGCCCCTATGGGGATAAAAACTGTGAAGGTGAAAAGGTGGTCTTATTCCTTTGGTTAAGAAACTTGAAACTTTTCAACATTTGCCTCAGTAAATAATAAAGATTGTCACTTTTAGGGGTGTAGAAGCCAATGGTTGCAGGCTTCTTACACTATCACTTTGTTAATGTTGGTTTAGTTATGGAGCACACAGAAAGAACCACAAGTTGAGTTTAAAGTTATATTAACATGTAGACGGTTAACAAGTTAAAGCGGTAGCGATTCTTTCTCTTGACAAGTGGTTAGTTCCACAGTTATTGTCTTACTCGATGTTTGTTGCTTATAACGTTATAATTATAGCATAATATTTGTGACGCACGACATCCAAGTAGGTTGCTGCGTTCGCAAAGTAAATGTACGGTTGATGAGACCGTACATGTTGGCAACCCCGCAAAGATGTCAAGGAAATTAGTGAAAGATTGTCAAGAGAAGAAACCCTATTACAAAGAAACAGATAATAAGTTAAATTAATTATTCGAAGTTGAACGCGATGTTGTCTGCATAACGTGGACGTGCCGCTGGCGGTTCTGCTTGGCTCGCCGTGTGAATGTTTTCTTCTTGCTTCCTGTGTTGTATCGGTTGCAGTTCAATCTCTTCAAGCTGATTGTTCGTGGCTGAATGGCTCTTAGTTTGTTTAGAGCGACAAGATGGTCCGTATCTCTTTACAAGCCACCCCACAGAGACAGCGATGATAACTCCCACAATAGTATAAGAGACGGCGTATTGGTGTATGTCATGAGGGGAAATGGTTGATGGGAGGTGATTTTCTTGTGTTCTCAGTATAGCTAATCGCTTGTCGATTTCCTCCAATTCTGCAGTTTTTGGCAACATCACGTGCGAGTGCGACATATTATGTGTTAAGTTCACAATGTTATTTACCATTGAGTTGAGCGACGGTATGTTCATTGAAAGATCCATCTTCATGTTGCTACTGTATTGGTTATGCGAGTGAATTGTTAATTCTTTCGATTGCATCAAACAACCTTGTGCCAAGGTCAGTATCCCAGAAGTCATGGAATGCGTAGTGATATCATTTTCACACACAATTCGTATTGTGCAAGTTCCGCAACAAATCGCCAGCCAAGTATTCGCTGCGTGTAACGCGATCCACTCCTGCTTACATAGCGCATTTTTTACGTCACAAGGTGATGTCGTTCGATGACCCAATAGTTTTGCTTCACAGGGGGCATTGCTGTTATGCAAGTTGAATATCGGTAGATTCTTGTTGCATATCAAATTGCCTGGTTGAATGTGACTGCACAGCTTCATGTCATCTTCAGATAAAGAGACATAAGTGCTCTTCCCGAAGTTTACTGCTATGTACTTCGAAGCTAGTTGGACGATGACTGTTCCTGTGCTTGTTTTCATTGGCAACGGAGTAGCTTGGTATAGAGTGAAGTCTTCATCTGAGATCAATGGGATGTGTATCTCAAACAAGAAGTAGTTAGTGGTAACTCGCGCTCTCACGTATAGCAGTCTGTAGAGGTCTTTGATATCGTTTCTGATGTTTCGGACAGGCAACGACGAGGTCCTCGGGAGTTTGCCCGCGATTTCAGTTAGTTGCTTGATTAAGTTGACAGGTGTAAGTAGATGGATGTCTATGTGGCCTTTGTAGACATCAGTCAGGCTTTCGAACAGCATCTCTTGAACCCTCTTTAAGTTGGTAACCAGTAAATATGCGGTTAGTGAGGCCGAGTTGAAGTAGTTAGTAGCCATCACTACTTCCATTTCGGATTCCACTTTGGCTAAGTTGTTGTTAGTCTGCGCCATAAAGTCGTCTATTAAACCAAACTGATGCCTGATATTTTGTTCGTTCTTCTTCAGCATATTGTTTTGAAGTTCGACTATGGAAGTTTGATTTTTTACCAAATCAAGTAGATAGTTTTCATTATTTTGGACAGCTTCTATGTCGTTGTGGTATTTATCTGCAAACCGTTGATCTAGTATACCAAAGAGGCTGTTAGCAACATATCCCATTCCATCAATCAGTCCTCGTTTCTTACGATTACTCAAGTGCTTATGAGGAGCTAGGAGTATAGTGTTGTAATAGCTTAGTATTTCCATTTCGTGTTTCAGTTGTTCTAAGGTTGTCTTGCAGTATCTTGGGTCGGTTTTTTGGCACAGTTCGTTCAATCCCTTGAGGTAAGCTTCAATTCGACGTACTCCGTCCCAGTAAGTTGTTAAGTTATAGTACATAAGTAGTGTCCATTCGTCATGAATCATTTGTACGTTTCCTATTGTGTCGTAATAAATCGGCCGCTCAAGTTCGAAGTTAGTAATTTGAACGCCGGACGACACGATTTCGCCATATGACCTAGTTATTAACGTAAATACAATTAATAACATTGTAAGAAGAGTGGAAAAACATTTTTTTCCGCCTGTCTTTGGCATGGTTGGAGTTTTCATTTGTGAGTGATCTTGGACGCTGTTCTCGATAGGAAGTGGTGACAGTTTCACGACTGGACGTTTGATGATACCAGATTGAGTTTTAACCGTGGTCACTCGAACATAGCCGTCGGACCCGGGATGCAGTTCAAGTACGCGTCCCATGGCCCACCTTCCTGGTGGCAAGTTGTTGTCCTTGATCAAGACTATATCGCCTTCCTGGATGTTCTTTTTTGGTTTGTTCCATTTACCCCTAATCTGGAGTTGTGTTAAGTATTCACTAGACCAACTCTTCCAGAATTGGTGCAGCATGTGCTCTGTTAGCTGCCACCGTTGCCGTAAGGTAACGTTGTTTACGTCACAGTACGTTGATATTGGTAATGACATTGTTGGGCTTCCAGTGAGAAAATGACCAGGTGTAAGATAGTTCTGAAACTCATCGGGATCTTCAGTGAGTGGACAGAGGGGTCTCGAGTTCATGCAGGCTTCTATTTTTGCCAGTAGCGTACTAAACTCTTCGAATGTTAGTTTCTGATCTCCTAGTACACGGTGGAGATGATGTTTCATGGATTTTACGGCCGCTTCCCACAGACCACCAGCACTTGGCCACGCGGGAGCGTTGAAGTGCCATTCTACCTCCATTTTTCCGATCTCGTTGAAGAACTCCGGTGATAGTTCTTGTTTAAAATGTTCAAATTCATTGCGCAACATCTTCGAAGCCCCAATGAAATTAGTGCCGCAGTCTGAGTACACATTTTTAGGTGTGCCGCGTCTAGCGCACAAGCGCTGAAAAGCGGCAATGAAAATTAAATGGTCCTTCGAGCCGGATTTATATTGTGTGTAGTGTTTCTATTTACGATAGCGAATCGGTTCAGCTGGTCTCCCACAAGCGGGTCGCCCCAGTTGGATTGAGAAGGCAACCTACTTGGATGTCGTGCGTCGCGATAAAGCGCAGTGTCTGAGCCGTTACTCGAATTACTTGCGTCAATGAACTATATTTATGTAATAAGTTATTTATAAAATGTTCAGTGTTTTTCGGCACCGTTGTGGTTGCCACTGTTAAGTTGACGTTTTCCTGGTCGGTTGTAAACAAACATGTGGAATTTCTCATCAGGTCAGAGTCTTCTGTCCTTTTCAGAGATTGCGAACCTTGCCACCAGAGGTCGAAGTTTACTAGTTTGCTCGGCAACATCCCTCTAGATGCACAGTCAGCAGGGTTCTGTGCCGATTTTATGTAGCGCCACTTGTCGGAAGGAATAATTTGCTTTATTTTGTCAACTCTGTTGGACACGTATTTATCCCACCTTGATGCATCTCCTTGCAGCCACGCTAAGACTACTTGAGAGTCACACCATGCCTGTATCGACAAATTATATGTAGCTAAAGCTTCCGTAGTTTTTTCCATGAGTTTAGCCAACAGTAGTGCGCCACATAGTTCCAATCTTGGCAACGTAGTTTTTTGTGATAGAGGCGCAACCCTGGTTTTAGCGACGAGTAAAGTTACAGTCGGCGTATCTTGTTCGTTCCTTACTCGGCTGTATATAACACACGCATACGCCTTTTCACTCGCATCGCAGAACCCCAGCAATTCTATTGATTGTTGTGCACCAATCCATCGGTTTAGTTTGATGTTCCTTACATTTGGAAGTTCAGTTTTCATTTTGACCCAATCGTTTAGTATTTCCCTCGGTAGTTCTTCATCCCAGGCTAGTTTGCTGTTCCATACTCTTTGGAATAATAGTTTTGCCGACACTGTTACGGGAGCCAACCAACCCAAAGGATCGTATAGTTTCGAAATTTCGGAAAGTAAGTGCCTTTTTGTTGTCCGACCCTTCGAAGTTTCTTCCAGACTCCAGTTAAACATGAACGTGTCAATGTTTGGGTTCCAGCCGAGTCCGAGCGTTTTTGTCGATGCTTCAGTTTTGAAGTCAAATATGCTTTTAGTTGATATTTGCTCGCCAGTTAAATTCTCTAGTAGCGCGGGGTGGTTGGCTGACCACTTTCGTAAGTTCATGCCGCCGCCCTTCAGTAAGTTTATGAGGGAACTTTGTAGGTCTTTGGCTTTCTCCAGAGAGTAGTGACCGCTAATCACATCATCAACGTAGAACTCATTGAGTAATGTATTGGCGGCCTCTGGATATTTATGACCAACATCAATGGCTAACTGCTTCATAGTTCTCATAGCCAACCATGGCGCGCACTTGGTCCCGTATGTCACGGTGCAAAGTTGAAATTCTTGTAACTTTTCAGCAGGAGAGTCGCGCCATATTATCTTTTGAAGTGATTGTTGATCTTCAGCTAACCCGATGCATCGGTACATCTTCTCTATATCGGCGGTAAAAGCGTACTTGTAAGATCTCCACTTTAGTATAAGGGCTTGAATGTCCTTCTGTAGATTCGGTCCCTTTTCCATTAAGCTATTCAAGCTGTACCCAGTTGTTGTCCTTTGCGAGGCGTTAAAAACCACTCTTAGTTTAGTCGTGGTGGATTGTTCTCGCAAAACACCATGGTGCGGAAGGTAGCATTCAGACATAGAAGTTAATATTGGAGACGCTGGTTTCATATGTTGTAGTTGCGTATATTCTCTGATGAAGTCCCGGTACATTGTTGCAAGTTTATTGTTTTTTCCCAGGCGTTTTTCTAGTTGGAGAAATTGCGAGATAGCCATTGACTTTGATTTGCCTAGTTTGTTTTGCAACTCAGAGCTCATAGGCATCTTAACGATGTATTTGTTATCGGCGTCTCGTTGTATTGTCTTGGTGTAGTATTCTTCACACTGATCATCCTTGGCAATGTCATGGTTGCTGATAGTTATGTCTTCGTTCTCCCAGAATTTAGTTAATTCGCTTAGGTCGACCAGTGTTATGTGGCAGTTAAAAGTTTTCAGTTTGCCACATAGGATCCAGCCTAAGTGTGTCTGTTGCGCTACAGGAGACTGTTCACTGCCTTTCAAGACTCCGTCAAGGATGACGTCGGAATATACGTCTGCTCCAAGTAATAGATCTATAGGACTTGATACGTTGAATTCCGGATCTGCTAGTTTCAAGTTTTCCAAGTGTGGCCAAGTAGTCTTTTCGAACGATGAGTTTGGTAAGTTGTTTGTTAGTTTGCTTAAGATGAGTGCCTGAGTTTCGAAAGCGTAGTCTGAGTGAATGGATTTACAGGTAAGCTGAAGCCGTCCTTTGCAGTTTCCAGGTGCAGCTCCCACTCCCGTTATGGTTGCATGCAGCCGTTTCCTTGGGAGTCGTAGCATTTGTGCGGCGTTCTCGGTGATCAAGTTTACTTGCGAACCTTGGTCTAGTAGTGCCCGAAGCGTAATGTATTCCCCATTTGCAGACCTTATCTTAAGCTGCACTGTAGTTAGTAAAACCTCCATCTCGTTAGTAGATATGTGGTTGGAGCTTTGTTTGTTTGTGGATCGTTGACCTAAATTGTCGTTGTTTCTTTCCGTATTCATTGAGTTTACAGTATTTTTCTTGTCTGCGTTGTGTAATAGAGTGTGATGCTTCAAATTGCATTCTTTGCACGTTTTTGCTGACGCACAGTCTGTGTTGCCGTGACTGTATAAGCAGTTTTTACACACGTTTAATTTTGCGACTGTGTTATTCCGTTGGAATGAGTCCATGTTGATGAACTTTGAACATTTCATCAACACATGGTTGCCGTCACAGTGTGGGCAGTGTCCATATGCTGTATGATAAGTTCTCTTGAAAGTTTTTTTTCGCTCGTAGTCATGCAGGTTTGCAGAATGATGTTTGTTAAACGACTTGGACGAGCCTTGTTTTTGCTGGTTAGGTACTTCTTTTTTCGTATTCTTCATGGTTTCATACGCCATGAACTTGTTTTCCAGGAAGTATAATAGCTCGTTCAAGTTTGGTACATCTCTAGGATCTCGCAGTTCTTTTATGTACTCGCTGTAGGTAGTCGTGTCAAGTTTTTGCGAGACTAAGTGTACGATGATTGGGTCCCAAGTTGCGATGTCTAAACCAATGTTTGATAATCCATTTATACATTCAGTTATGACATCATGCATCTTCTTGAGGTTGAAGCTGTCGGGTTGTTGAATGACAGGCAGGTTGAGCATGGTGTTCAGGAATGACGTAAATTGTAGCCTTCGATTGTCGAAACGCTGCGTCAGTATTTCCCAACAAGATGTGTAGTTTTCTGCGCTAATACTGAGATGTTGCACCAATCTTTCAGCTTCGCCTCTTAACCTCGTTTTCAGATGCTGCATCTTTTGCGCTTTGTTAATGATCGGATTGTTGTGAATGGTTTCCATGAAGATATCCTTGAAGGAAATCCATTGAGTATAGCTACCCGAAAATTCAGGAACCTCAATTTTTGGCGCCGACCTTTCGTAGTGCACCGTCGACCAGATCTTACTGTTCAACTTTTTTCTTAGTTCGTCGTACTTGTCTTCCATATTGACGAACATGTTGTAGTAATTACTGTTGGAGCCTTTGAGTAACGCTTCCAGCTCCCAGTGTTGTTTGTCGATGACATTCCACTTCGACTTTAAGATGGAGAGGTGGTCTTCCAGTTCCCATTTCTCAGTGACAGTTTTTATGTCAATTTTCGACATGGCGCGGTCGAGGGCTTTAAAGTTGCACTCTTGCTTACTCAGCAATGTTTTGGTGGTATCGTCAGTATCTCGATCCAGCATCCCAGTTAAGTCGAACTTCACGAACTTTTTCCCCTGTAGTTGTTCCAGTAAGTTAAGCATGTCTCCTTTTGTAGATTCGTATTGAGCTTGAAGTTTGCTGTACACGTTATCCACGAAGTAATTGATGTTTTTGTCTTCTAAGGTTTGCTCTAGAATCGCATGTCGTTCCTCGAAGTCATTCCACTGTGCTTCGAGAGATTCCAGACGTTTGGTTAAGTACTCTTCAGTTTTTCTTGAGAGGCTATCCTTTTTATAGTTCGAGCACAGAGCTTTGATGTTTTCAAAGCAAGCTTGTTGGAGTTGCAGCTTCTCCATAGTGAGTTCTCTTCTCTAGTTGTCGAAAAGAGGTCAGTTTAGTTTTATGTATGTAGCTCAGTAGTCTAGCACGTAGTTGACGGTGATAGACTTACAGCTTGACGTTAGTTCACGACACGAATACCACAGTTTGCAGGCTTCTTCTTTCAAGTCTCCACGGGATCGCTCTCCTAGTTGTAGTAGAGTAATCCTTAGCGTCTTGAAATTGTCGTTTATTTCTATTTATTGCGTTCGCACTCTATGTACGATATAATGCGCCTTCTCAATCCAACTGGGGCGACCCGCTTGTGGGAGACCAGCTGAACCGATTCGCTATCGTAAATAGAAACACTACACACAATATAAATCCGGCTCGAAGGACCATTTAATGTAGAAGCCAATGGTTGCAGGCTTCTTACACTATCACTTTGTTAATGTTGGTTTAGTTATGGAGCACACAGAAAGAACCACAAGTTGAGTTTAAAGTTATATTAACATGTAGACGGTTAACAAGTTAAAGCGGTAGCGATTCTTTCTCTTGACAAGTGGTTAGTTCCACAGTTATTGTCTTACTCGATGTTTGTTGCATAAAACGTTATAATTATAGCATAATATTTGTGACGCACGACATCCAAGTAGGTTGCTGCGTTCGCAAAGTAAATGTACGGTTGATGAGACCGTACAAGGGGTTTACTACTTACTTACCTACTTAAAATAAAAAAGTATGAGTTTTAGGGTTTTACTTATTCGACTCCTACCGGGGTGGAAAAGGGTAATAAAGTTTAAGGAGTAGAAACTTCAACTTCCATTAACACGAAAATGGGTATAAATAATCTTTATATCATAAAAATGGAAACATACCAAATGCAAAAACAAGCCCTGTCGTGATGAAAAGGGAGGATAGTTTATTTGAAACATTTTAGGTAGTTTAACTAAAATATTGGCCCGAATACTTATTTCTTTAAATAAAGTAAGTATAAAGATCGTAATCAATAATTTTCGAAATACCTTTCAGGGGGAGGTGGAGAGTGTGTTAAATTTATTTGAGGAAAGTACGAAACCCACGCGGACGAAGTCGCGGGCAAAAGCTAGTCTTTAATAAATCTATATATACAGGGTGGAATCGAAGTCATGGGCATTATTTTAACCTAAGGCACTACTCACGATACTGATTGCATTAGGGCTATTAATACGCAAATCAAAAATATTATTAATGCAAGTAAGGAAAACCTTAAAAATGTAGTAAGTCAAATTGCACAAGGCTTATTATTGCAAATAAACACTTAAAGTAATTAAAACAAAATACTTCGTTAACGCCAATAATTGTTGAAATATCAAAATCTTAAAGCGCAGTACAGCGCAAAGCGAAATGTAAACAAACATCACCTGCGCGCGCGCGGGTTTTTCCTTACAAGTAATAATAACAATGGGCTACAAGACATTCCGTCCGGCGGGATTCCCTGAACTCTCTCCGTCCCACTCCCTCACTCGCAAAAATACGAATATCACCCCCGCGCGGGGTATGCTTCCCGCCGCAACACGAAGTCACGAACCCGGAACCAGTGTCATAACGACTGCGCAGGTGCATTGACGCGTAATTGATTTATTGATCCCGTGACGTAATCGCCGTACTCGCCGCTCGCGGCATACGGTGCTTGGATTGCAGTGTATTAAGTGTTAGTGTAGTAGTTGTGTGTTGTGTGTGTGTTTGTGTACACGATGCCTCGACCGCGTAATGTGCAGGCTAGGTACACCAACCAACAATACCCACAAATGGTTGTAATTTACGATCGCGCAAGAAATTTAGTATGAACTCGTGAAATGTTCCATCGGCGCTACCCGAACGACCCTATTCCTTCACGGGGTCTCATTCCACCAGAACCACTCAGAACCTGTTGGATTTTTCGTCTTTTCACGTGCCAGCACATGCACAAGCTCGTGGAAGAGCACCCGTTTACCCTCTGTCACTTTACCGACAAATAAGGTTTTTTCAAAACAATCCACAAGCTAGGTACGTAAATGTTTTTTTTTAATGTATGTTAGTTGACGTAGTTTTGACCGTCCTAAGCCGGCAAAGTACGAAGGGAAAATTGGAATTTATTATGAATCAATTCATTGGCAACTTACGAATGTCACGTGAGTCGGGCGGGGTCAAAGAATTCACGCCCAATGACGCGCGTACGGCGTAGTGTACCTACGCATTTGCTATCGAGAAGCGCAACTAATTTGATACTTTGTATGACTTACTACATTTTAAGGTTTTCCATACTTGCATTAATAATATTTTTGATTTGCGTAATAGTAGCCCTAATGCAATTAGTATCATAAGTAGTACCTTAGGTTAAAATAATGCCCATGATATCAAATGCACCCTGTATAAAACAAATTCGGGTCAGTTACACCATTTATAAATCAAGAACGGCTGGACTGATTGTGATGATCTTTGATTAGTCGGATTTGTCTCTACCCAAATAGAAGAATAACTATTAAAACATGATAAAGAATTCACGAAAAGAAATAATAAAGATTATTTATGTTCTCATACATTCGTTTTTATTGAATCTGAGGCGGTACAAAGTTCGCCGGGCCAGCTTGTATTTATTAAAAAGAACGTTAAGTCTATTTTTAAAAAAATGTCAAAACTAAAATAAAACGAGAATTATGGCAGACTAGCTGCGCCCGGCGGTTTCACACGCGTAAGTTTTAATCCCGTGGGAATATCGGGATAAAAAGTATCCTATGTGTTATTCTGATGTATAAACTATATTACTGTAAAGTTTCATTAATATCCGTTCAGTAGTTTTTGCGTGAAAGAGTAACAAACATCCATCCATCCATCCTCACAAACTTTCGCATTTATAATACTAGCTGCGCCCCGCGGTTTCACCCGCGTAAGTTTCGATCCCGTGCGAATATCGGGATAAAAAGTATCCTATGTGTTATTCTGATGTATAAGCTATATAACTGTAAAGTTTCATCAAAATCCGTTCAGTAGTTTTTGCGTGAAAGAGTAAGTAACAAACATCCATCCATCCATCCTCACAAACTTTCGCATTTATAATATTAGTAGGATTATTAATAGGATTAGTAGGATTAAATTTGTTGAAACATTGTAATTAACTAGTTTGTACTGCACTCGTAACTAACTCATCTCGGACTTAACTCCCTTAGGTATCCAATCCAGGACCACATTGTCTTCTTTGGTCCCCCCAAGCACTGCTTCATCTCTTTTACATTGGCCCCGATTCTGTTGTTCACAAACTAAATTAAATTTAAGTTCAGTGCATCTTTTTCTTTCTATTTCATTATGAAAAGTACAGAATATAAATATTAGTTTAGTCCTGTCAAATTAGATAATCCATAGACAAGTTTAGACGTGATTAAAAAATTGGCTACTAAAAATACGTCAATTTACGTCAGGCGCTGACTGATTTGACAGGACTAAACTAATATTTATCTTCTATCCTTTTCTTAATGAAATAGAAAGAAAAAGATGCATTGAACTTTAATTTCGTTTAGTTTGTGAACAACAGAATAGGGCCCATTGTTTGTTCATCATCATTATCCACAGCCCGACTTCATCCACTGATGGGCATAGGACTTTCTGTTCTTGTGCCAATCTCCACGCTCCTGTGCCAGTCCCATCCAGGTTTTGCACGCGATAGCGACCACAGATATAGAAAAACCTAGATGACGCAAGCGCACCAACAACTTACGTTCAAAAATCGTAAGCCGCCACTTTCGCACTCAGTTCCGTGTACTGGCTGGATGGGTGAGCGTGAGTGAGAAAGAGCGCTTGTGACGTCATAGTAGGTAGTCAAAAAATGGCACGCTTGGTTTTCATACAGGTCGTGAAACTTGAGTTACCTAGTCCATATACAGGTGTCCCTGGAAGTATGGATCAAATCTAATAGGGGCGTGGGCAGTCATTTCCAAACTATTTGAACCTGAGAATGTTGGTGAATTTTTTTACGGTTCTGACCAACTTTTGTTATTTTTCAATCACTTTGCATAGTGCTCAAAGAACAACATCATTAAAAAAAAAAAAACTACCAGGAACTGTCAATTTAAGTTTTTTGGACAGCCCTGATAGTTTTTTTTAATGATTTTTTTTCTGTGAGCACTATGCGAAACGATTGAAAAAAATTGGTCACAACTTTGAACCGTAAAATAATTCTCAATCATCAATCATTCTCAGGATCAAAAAGTTTGGAAATGACCTTGCCCACGCCCCTATTCGATTTGATCCATACTTCCACGAACACCCTGTGTATATCTGTAATAGCAACAATGTCGTCCGCCCCTCTCGCCGCCGGATAACCGACATCTCGTCTTCCAGTCCTTGAACGCCACTCTATCACAGCCTTATTCCACCTGTCATCACTGCACATTGCCAGATCTCCTGCTCAACTCCATTTGAGTTCCATAATACGCTTACCGATATCGAAGACCTTCGTACGTCTAGGTATCTCGACGTTTGGAGCTCTGTTTATTAGCCTGATGACAAGTATGGAACGCTCCAAGGCTCTCTGTGCACCTCTCAGCCTGTATACAGCCTCCTCTTTTCCTCATTGTCTGTTACTAGTGACGAATTCTACCAATGACTGTCTCTTAAACATCAGTCCTAAAGCCAAAGGATAATGTTATCTTTTCTCTTTAGGATTTTGGGACTTTTTTATGTAATTCATCATATCATGTTCAGATGAACAAAATGCATATACAAAGATTCACTCGTTCAAATTTATTTGTTTTCAAAGTGCCGCATAAATATTTGTCGTAATTTGTGGAGACTGGGCGCCGGACCATTTCGGTCTGGCGATTCTTAGACCGCTGCCTGGAATTTTGCGGGCAGCGGGGCGGCAGCGTCAGTGAGCGGAGTTCGCGCAGTTAAATTTTGTGCCAAAAATATTTATACTTTTTGCCATCGATACGCTAATACGAAGAAGAATGATTGTTATAATGTATTGTTTACGTGAACAGTGGTGGCCCAGTGGTAACGGCTGCTACTTACAAATTGTGGCTTCGGAATGGAGATAGTGGGTTCGAACCCAAGCAGGCAATCATCACCACTGCTCTCAAAACGGTGAAGGAAGACATCGTGAGGAAACCGGCGTCTCTTACAACCAACCTTTCGAAGACATATGACATCCACCCGCACTGGGCCCGCGTGGGAGATTATGGCCAGTGGGCCATAATCACTGTGTCCCAGCAGTGGGAACATTATAGGCTGACAAGCTGCGCCCCGCGGTTTCACCCGCGTAAGTTTTGATCCCGTGGGAATATCGGGATAAAAAGTATCCTATGTGTTATTCTGATGTATAAACTATATTACTGTAAAGTTTCATCAAAATCCGTTCAGTAGTTTTTGCGTGAAAGAGTAACAAACATCCATCCTCACAAACTTTCGCATTTATAATATTAGTAGGATTATATTCCAAAGAAATCAGATACGTATTCATGACATGAATTGTAACAGCACCATAACCATTCTAAAACTCAAAATCTACTCATATTGCATATTCACACGGAACGCCATACACACATTACGGAAGGTTTGGCTTATCTTCCCCACAAGTCATAAAATCTACTGAGGGAGTTCACAACAGCGCACATCGACTATCGTGACATAATATGACATGTACTTGGTGGAATGGCGTTAAGAAGACGTATTTTGATACATAAATGATCGAAATTGGGAGACTTAATCCTTGAGAGTGGTAAGGTTATGTTTGTTTATTTATATATGTATAAAGGCTTACAAACTAAACACATCTTAGTCATAATAATAGATCTCACATGTATCTAAATTATAGGAAAGCACGGCAATATCAATTAGCGTGTTACATTATACAAGAAAAAAATATATAAACATCAAATAATAATAAAACAATTAAGAGATTACAGATTATTAAGAGTTAACATGTGATAACATAATATAACATCGCGCTAGTATTTTCCGAAAGGTTGAGCAGCGGTGTATATCATGTTTCACCGTGTTGTAACAAATTACACTCTCATTCCATTACTAAAGTCTAACTAACTTTCCATTTAAGTAAACTTGTAAACATCCTTAAGGGAATGCTTCAAGTAGCTCGCGAAATTAAAATATTCTTACGTGTTTTGCAACTCGAAAGTAAGTATTAGGTTGTATGTTGATCAAGGTTTGATTCGCGGCCGTAACAAGTAAGTGTTTACAGAATTATAATCATTAATCTCATCAATACAACTCTATAAGACCAGCTAAGTACTCCTAAATACAACAATTCCATGATGTTAGGATTACCTGGTCTTAAAGAGTTGTATTGATGACTTTAATGATTATAATTCTGTAAACACTTACTTGTTACGGCCGCGAATCAAATTTTGATCACCATATAACCTAATACTGATTTGCAAATTGCAAGAAACGTAAGAAAATTTGGATTTCGCGGGCTACCTGGAGCATGCACCTTATGGAATATACGAACTAGTGCACAATTGTCACAAAGTTCCGTGATCATGCGTGAAGTTAACACAACGGACGACGTGCACTCGCTCACTTACAATTACTTAGTAAAGCCTGTTATTCTATATGGTACCCAGACGTTATATATAAGACTCGACGGGTTTTGGAATGAGACACAGTGAGTGTGTGACAGAGACGACAAAACTGCCAGTATATTCTGTCAAAATCTTTTCCGTGAAAACCTAGATGAAGTGAGCTTGAAGTGAACTCGGCTGTCCCATTTCAAAACCTAGTAAGGGATTTTTTTTTTTAATTGCATAATCTTGTTAACTTTGTCTAGGTTAGCAAGATTATGCAATAAAACGATTTTTAAATAAAATCCCTTTTTTTTTTTTTTTGTGGATGGAAAATCATCCAATGACCCCTCCCGCTCTGGGTGGAGCAGAAGGGAGTGTCAGACTCTTACTGACTAAAACCCACCCGTGTTCCTTCCTTAGCCCTTTGTGTTCCGGGGTAGCGGTAACCCTTTCGGACAATCCCGCTGCCCCGGCAGGCTTCGGCCCTTTCGGGCCCCTTCCTAATGCTGACATCTCTTTGAGGCGCGCGTGGAACACGTACGCGCCGTCCGGCACGGGCCTGGTCCTGATCGGACGGAGAGTTACCCATTACTCTCCGCCCGCAGGCCCGCGCCTACGGTGGCCGGGAGTCGTCTCGCGGCTCCCGACGCCCGGGGCGTCTCCCGCGGCGGCTGGGACGTGAGGCCCTCTCCCTCAGCCGTCCCGCCACCTCCTTCGCTAGCATGACTGCTTCGCAGAAGGAGGTGACTGCCTCCCACTCCCTCTCGCCCCGGACCATGGCTTGAACCAGGGCCGGGAGCGAGAGGTCGCCGCCGCTGCCGATCGCCTCTGCGAGAACACGGCGGTGCTCCGCCCAAAAACCATTTTTTTGCCGCTAGTGACCCACTCCTGGGCAAAGGCCTCCCTACTCTCATTCCACATCTCTCTGTCCAGAGCTGTCAAGGAGCAATCTTTATCAAAGGAGTCCATCTCATCCCGCTATCTCCGTCTGGGCCTGCCGCGATGTCGTTTGCCATTAAGCGGGTCGTAAGTTTGGTCCACTGATCGTCTGACATTCGGCAGATATGTCCAGCCCAATCCCATTTAAGCGCGTCCCTTACTTGGTTTTGAAATGAGACAGCTGGACTGCCAATATGTCAATCTCTAGCATTAGATGTCACAGCGTGTTTGTACAGAGGCCAGCACATAAAGCTAATACAACCTGTCAAATTTCTTTAACAGATTTTCAACTTTATAGCTAAAGCATTAGGTTCAAAGTTGATTGGGAAAATTTTACAGTTTCGGGTAGCTTGATGTGCTGGCGTCTGTACACTTGGTTACCGCAAGTAAAGCATGCATCGCTTCGTGAGATAAACAAACTGTAAATAACTGTGAAAGTTATATTAGCTTTCCTTATTGTGACTATCATTGAGAGGTAACTGTAAATAAAGATTTCAAATTTCTTGGTTTGAAAAACAAGACAAGTGTGACGTCTAATTATTTATGTGTTTATTTTTCTTTATTCTTTCTCAAGAAATTCATTATAGCATTTTTTCATTAGAAGTTTATGAAATTGATTCACCCGCAATTAATATTGTTATTTCGTAGAAACATTAAATGTGTTGATCGCCTTCTTTAGAAACAGTCAAAAGTTTTCAAGAACTCAACAATAATGAGGGCGATGTTAACGGAAAGCGTACTATTTTCTATTCTAATGGCTATATTCATTTCCTCTATCAATTATTATGTACTATTTTTTTTATTGTGTGTGAGTTGGCTTCAGGCCAAGTAATAACAGTCGATCGATCGATCAGGTTAAGCTACGCTTGCCGCGGTTGGTCCATGCATGGGTGACCATCTTCACATACCATACCTTCGTGCCACCGCGTCTCAGAAAACACGTAAAGTTGTTGGTCCCGGCTGTCATTCGTGGATCTTTGACAGTTGTTACGGGTCGCCAGTAGCCCGAAAGTCTGAGAATCAGTCATAACAAGGGGTATTGTATTACCCAGTAACTGGGTTGTGGAGGTCAGATAGGCAGTCGCTCCATGCAAAATACTGGTATTCAGCTGCATCTGGTTAGACTAGACGCCGACCCCAACGTAGTTGGGAAAGGCTAGGCAGATGTTGTCTTTATTATTGTGCGGGAAACCGTGTACGCACTGCTACACATCAAGCTGTACATAATCAGTATAAGCTCACTTCTGATTGTATGAAAAACCTATACAATGCGAGGTCAGCTAAAACTGGAAATGTATAGCTAGATGTGTAGCCGTGTGTACGTACTGTGTTTTTGAAATGGGGAATTAAAATAACGTATATTCTACTTTATACAAGGTGGCGCAAAAGTTGTCACCCGATATTCTTTGTTTTATTTTTTTTATGGATGAAAAACTCTGGTACTCCTTTTGGATTATATTTATTTTTGTTTTCCATTAAGTTGAGAAAAGATACCGGCCGAATGGTCTTCTGGCGGCGGCAACTTAGACCGCTGCATGAAGTGGAGGCCATTCCGGCCCGATTTATTGCATTTTACCCGAAATTGTAGCTATAGGTCCTCGCATTTTTGACGGATATTCTCTTTGATGGCTTCAAGAGTCTGAAGTTTGTTCACTTAAACTCGTGACTTCAAAAAACCTCACAAAAAGAAACCCGGGACGGTTAAATCAGGCGATCTTGCCGACCGGTGCAAATCGACAAAAAGACACATTAGGCGACCCGAAACAATACGCCTCTTTGCTTGAATAATGTGTTATCTTGATATTATTGAAAAAAAAAAGATATAATTGAAAGAGTGATATCGTCGTGAATATGTCACGTTTTCGCTGAAATTTGAGAGCACCTTTCTGTCACTCATAGATTCGCTATTACACTCACAAAAGAAACCTCGTTTTTGGTAAAATAAAATCGGTCACGGTGGTTTCAACTATTAAATTTTAAAAAAAATGAATTGTCGGGCTTATCGCGTTATTGAAGCAAAGAGGCGAATTATTCCGCATTCTATATGAGTTTATCGATTCATGACTTGTTGACGTGTAAGTATTTTTTATCTGTTTCTTTCAGAAATTTCAAAGTAGAATTTACATTTGCCGCCATTTACCAAAATTATAGCATCTTCCGATAGAGTGAGGATTTTGCGCCATCTAGTAGATAACCCTAAGTCGAATACTATTTATTATTTAATTTATTTTATTTTTTTACACAATCCCTATTTTGCTATTGGATTCCTATATTGGTCAGTTGGTTACCACATTGGTTAATTGCATTTCTACAATCACAAACATTGAACTTGACCATAAGCAGAAAAAGTAATTATAAAATAAATTATTATTTATTTTATAATAAAATAATAATAATTACTATTATTTATAATAATTAATTTATTATTATTATTTAAATTATTTGTATAGTATTTATTATTAAATAAATTAATTGTTACCCATAATTCAACAACAATAACAATACAAAATTGCGCTATTTAGTCACTTTATTCGTCGACGGCAACTTAAACCTATGAATTGAGAACTCATTGGTCGAGCTGTACTAAACTAGTAGAAAAAAAAACATTATTTTGTGAGGGAAAATAAATTTTGGAACAATGATCCTTATCGAGGTTATAAGTACAGTCAACAGCAAAAGTAGATGATGAAAATCAGAAATTCAATACTAATTAATTAACGGAGTTCGCGTCAGAACTGTGTGGCGTCGAAGTAGTAAATGTTTGGTATAATTTACAATAACATAACGACACTTCGACGCCACACAGTTCTGACGCGAACTCCGTTCATTAGTATTGAATTTCTGATTTTCATCATCTACTTTTGCTGTTGACTGTACTCTGCATACTTTTGAGTTGCCTTTTAAATATCTACAAAACGTGAATTTTAAAATGACTTCTGTGAAAAAAAAAAAATTGTGCTATTTACATATTTTCCCAAAACAGAATTCGAATAGCGTCCTTTCACATCCTGCAATAATTTTTTTTAAGAGGAACTCATTCATTTTACTTTCCTTTCATGTTTTCCATAAATAAATTACTAGCTTGATTATGAAAAATACGTCTGGTGAATTCGTTTAAAAATACAGGAAATGACCATATAATTTCTACTGACACTGAATTAATTATAGCATAGCCGCGTTGTATGGCATGACTCGCGGTTGCCAGCGACATCGTCGGCGTGTATTTTGTTTTTCATCGTTTTTTAATACAAATATCCAGGTAAAAGGTAGCCAAACAAAACGACGAGTTACGCGTGAAACGCTAACAAATAAAGTTAATTTCGCAATTATAATTTTAGTAGGTATTGACACATTTTATGTGTGACAACCCTAAACTGCTCGCATAATACAATCAATCTATCAAATCAATATTAATGTAGGAAGAATTAAACCAAATGAAGCGAAAAATATAGCTTTGAACAAATACAAATATTTATTGGAACGAAAATATATTAAAATTTTTGTGTACAGACGCCAGCACGTCAAGCTACCCGAAATCACACCCCGGACACTCCGAACTAGTCGAGATTAGTCCAAAACTAGTGAAGACTAGTAGAAAACCAGTCGAGACTAGTTCAAAACTAGTCGACACTAGTACAAAACTAATCCAATACTAGTCAGTCACTAGTCGAGACTAGTCCGTCACTAGTCCAATACTAGACCGTCACTAGTCGAAACTAGTCGAGACTAGGACAAAACGAGTTGAGACTAGTACAAAACTAGTCTTGACTAGTTCAAAACTACTTGAGACTTGTACGAAACTAGTCCAGACTAGTACAAAACTAGTCGAGACTAGTACAAAATTAGTTCAATAATAGTCCGTCACTAGTCAAGACTAGTACAAAACTAGTCGAGACTAGTCCAAAACTAGTTAAGACTAGTACAAAACTAGTCGAAACTAGTACAAAACTAGTCGAAGCTAGTACAGACTAGTCGAGACTAGTACGAAACTAGTCGGGACTAGTACAAAACTAGTCGAGTATAGTACAAAACTAGTCTTGACTAGTACAAAACCAGTCAACACTAGTACAAAACTAGTCGAGTCTAGTACAAAACTAGTCGCGACTAGTACAAAACTAGTTGAGACTAGTACAAACTAGTCGAGACTAATACAACTAGTCGAGACTAGTACAGAACTAGTCCAGACTAGTACAAAACTAATCGAGACTAGTACAAAATTAGTCTTGCCTAGTTCAAAACTAGTTGAGACTTGTACGAAACTAGTCGACACCAGTACAAAACTATTCGAAGTTAGTACAATACTAGTCGAGACTAGTACAAAACTAGTCGAGACTAGTACAAAACTAGTCGAGACTAGTACAATACCAGTCGAGACTAGTACGAAACTAGTCGAGACTATTACAAAACTAGTCGAGACTAGTACAAAACTAGTCGTGACTAGTACAAACTAGTCGAGACTATTACAAACTAGTCGAGACTAGTACAAAATTATTCCAATAATAGTCCGTCACTAGTCAAGAGTAGTACAAAACTAGTCGATGCTAGTACAGACTAGTCGAGACTTGTAAGAAACTAGTCGGGACTAGTACAAAACTAGTCGAAGCTAGTGCAAAACCAGTCGAGGCTAGTACAAAACTAGTCGAGACTATTCCGTCTCTAGTCCAATACTAGTCCGTTACTAGTCGAGACTAGTACAAAACTAGTCGAGACTAGTACGGACTAGTCGAGACTAGTACGATACTAGTCGGGACTAGTACAAAACCAGTCGAGTGTTGTACAAAACTAGTCTTGTCTAGTACAAAACTAGTCGAGACTAGTACAAAACTAGTCCTGACTAGTCGAGACTAGTACAAAACTAGTCGAGACTAGTACAAAACTAGTCAACACTAGTACAAAACTAGTCGAGACTAGTACAAAACTAGTCCAGACTAGTACAAAACTAGTCGAGACTAGTACAAAATTAGTCTTGCCTAGTTTAAAACAAGTTGAGATTTGTACGAAACTAATCGACACCAGTACAAAACTATTCGAGGTTAGTACAATACTAGTCGAGACTAGTACAAAACTAGTCGAGACTAGTACAAAACTAGTCGAGACTAGTACAAAACCAGTCGAGACTCGTACGAAACTAGTCGAGACTATTAAAAAACTAGTCGAGACTAGTACAAAACTAGTCGAAGCTAGTACAAAACTAGTCGAGGCTAGTACAAAACTAGTCAAGACTAGTCCGTCTCTAGTCCAATACTAGTCTGTTACTAGTCGAGACTAGTACAAAACTAGTCGAGTATAGTACAAAACTAGTCTTGACTAGTACAAAACTAGTCAAAACTAGTACAAACTAGTACAAAACTAGTCGTGACTAGTACAAAACTAGTTGAAACTAGTACAAACTAGTCGAGACTAGTACAACTAGTCGAGATTAGTACAAAACTAGTCGAGACTAGTACAAAATTAGTCTTGCCTAGTTCAAAACTAGTTGAGTTTTGTACGAAACTAGTCGACACCAGTACAAAACTAGTCGAGACTAGTACAAAACTAGTTGAGACTAGTACAAACTAGTCGAGACTAGTACAAAACTAGGCCAGTCTAGTACAAAACTAGTCAAGACTAGTACAAAATTAGTCTTGCCTACTTCAAAACTAGTTGAGACTTGTACGAAACTAGTACCAAACTAGTCGAGGCTAGTCCAAAACTAGTTAAGACTAGTACAAAACCAGTCGAGACTTGTACAAAACTAGTTGAGATTAGTACAAAACTAGTCGAAGCTAGTACAAAACTGGTCGAAGCTAGTACAAAACTAGTCGAGGCTAGTACAAAACTAGTCGAGACTAGTCCGTCTCTAGTCCAATACTAGTCCGTTACTAGTCGAGACTAGTACAAAACTAGTCGAGACTAGCACGGACTAGTCGAGACTAGTACGATACTAGTCGGGACTAGTACAAAACTAGTCGAGTCTTGTACAAAACTAGTCTTGACTAGTACTTGACTTTCAGACGGCTATGCACACCGGTGTAAGCGTTATCACTTCTTACCATTAGAATTAAGGCGTAATATTAATGATATTTGTTTTCTTGTCAACATTGCTAATGGATCAATCGATTGTCCCGATTTACTCAGTAAAATTTATCTTCGCACCAATCAAAATAACCTAAGATTACGACCATTATTACAAGTACCGTTTACAATGACAAATTATAGGCTTAACGCTTTTTCTATACGCAGTGCTATATTATTCAACAACCTACCATCGCATTTAGAAATTGACGTATTTTGTACAAGTGCGTTTAGTTCATAACTACTTGAGACTTGTACGAAACTAGTCCAGACTAGTACAAAACTATTCGAGACTAGTACAAAATTATTCCAATAATAGTCCGTCACTAGTCAAGAGTAGTACAAAACTAGTCGATGCTAGTACAGACTAGTCGAGACTTGTACGAAACTAGTCGACACCTATCTATTCGAGGTTAGTACAATACTAGTCGAGACTCGTACAAAACTAGTCGAGACTAGTACAAAACTAGTCGTGACTAGTACAAACTAGTCGAGACTAGTACAAACTAGTCGAGACTAGTACAAAACTAGTCGAGACTAGCACAAACTAGTCGAGACTAGTACAAAACTAGTCGAGACTTGTACAAAACTAGTTGAGACTAGTACAAAACTAGTCGAGGCTAGTACAAAACTAGTCGAGACTAGTCCGGCTCTAGTCCAATACTAGTCCGTTACTAGTCGAGACTAGTACAAAACTAGTAGAGACTAGTACGGACTAATCGAGACTAATACGATACTAGTCGGGACTAATACAAAACTAGTCGAGTCTTGTACAAAACTAGTCTTGTCCAGTACAAAACTAGTCGAGACTAGTACAAAACTAGTCCTCACTAGTCGAGACTAGTACAAAACTAGTCGAGACTAGTACAAAACTAGTCAACACTAGTACAAAACTAGTCGAGACTAGTACAAAACTAGTCCAGACTAGTACAAAACTAGTCGAGACTAGTACAAAATTAGTCTTGCCTCGTTCAAAACTAGTTGAGACTTGTACGAAACTAGTCGACACCAGTACAAAACTATTCGAGGTTAGTACAATACTAGTCGAGACTAGTACAAAACTAGTCGAGACTAGTACAAAACTAGTCGAGACTAGTACAAAACCAGTCGAGACTAGTACGAAACTAGTCGAAACTATTAAAAAACTAGTCGAGACTAGTACAAATCTAGTTGAGGCTAGTACAAAACTAGTCAAGACTAGTCCGTCTCTAGTCCAATACTAGTCTGTTACTAGTCGAGACTAGTACAAAACAAGTCGAAGCTAGTACAAAACTAGTCGAGGCTAGTACAAAACTAGTCGAGACTAGTCCGTCTCTAGTCCAATACTAGTCCGTTACTAGTCGAGACTAGTACAAAACTAGTCGAGACTAGTACGGACTAGTCGAAACTAGTACGAAACTAGTCGGGACTAGTACAAAACTAGTCGAGTCTAGTCCGTCTCTAGTCCAATACTAGTCTGTTACTAGTCGAGACTAGTACAAAACTAGTCGAGTTAAGTACAAAACTAGTCTTGACTAGTACAAAACTAGTCAACACTAGTACAAAACTAATCGAGTCTAGTACAAAACTAGTCGCGACTATTACAAAACTAGTTGAGCCTAGTACAAACTAGTCGAGACTAGTACAACTAGTCGAGACTAGTACAAAACTAGTGCAGACTAGTACAAAATTAGTCTTGCCTAGCTCAAAACTAGTTGAGACTTGTACGAAACTAGTCGACACCAGTACAAAACTATTTGAAGTTAGTACAATACTAGTCGAGACTAGTACAAAACTAGTCGAGACTAGTACAAAACTAGCCAACACTAGTACAAAACCAGTCGAGACTAGTACGAAACTAGTCGAGTCGATTACAAAACTAGTCGAGACTAGTACAAAACTAGTCGAGACTAGTACAAAACTAGTCGAGACTAGTACAAACTAGTCGAGACTAGTACAAAAATAGTTGAGACTAGTTTAAAACTAGTCGAAGCTAGTACAAAACTAGTCGAAGCTAGTGCAATACTAGTCGAGGCTAGTACAAAACTAGTCGAGACTAGTCCGTCTCTTGTCCAATACTAGTCCGTTACTAGTCGAGCCTAGTACAAAACTAGTCGAGACTAGTACGAACTAGTCGAGACTAGTACGATACTAGTCGGGACTAGTACAAAACTAGTCGAGTCTTGTACAAAACTAGTCTTGACCAGTACAAAACTAGTCAACACTAGTATAAAACTAGTCGAGACTAGTACAAAACTAGTCCAGACTAGTACAAAACTAGTCGAGACTAGTACAAACTAGTCGAGACTAGTACAACTAGTCGAGACTAGTACAAAACTAGTCGAGACTAGTTCAAAACTAGTCTTGCCTACTTCAAAACTAGTTGAGACTTGTACGAAACTAGTCGAGACTAGTACAAAACTAGTCGAGACCAGTACAAAACTAGTCGAGGCTAGTCCAAAACTAGTTAAGACTAGTACAAAACTAGTCGAGACTAGTCCGTCTCTAGTCCAATACTAGTCCATTACTAGTCGAGACTAGTACAAAACTAGTCGAGACTAGTACAAAACTAGTCAACACTAGTACAAAACCAGTCGAGACTAGTACGAAACTAGTCGAGACTATTACAAAACTAGTCGAGACTAGTACAAAAATAGTTGAGACTAGTACGAAACTAGTCGGGACTAGTACAAAACTAGTCGAGACTAGTCCGTCTCTAGTCCAATACTAATCTGTTACTAGTCGAGACTAGTACAAAACTAGTCGAGTTAAGTACAAAACTAGTCTTGACTAGTACAAAACTAGTCAACACTAGTACAAAACTAATCGAGTCTAGTACAAAACTAGTCGCGACTATTACAAAACTAGTTGAGCCTAGTACAAACTAGTCGAGACTAGTCCGTCTCTAGTCCAATACTAGTCCATTACTAGTCGAGACTAGTACAAAACTAGTGCAGACTAGTACAAAATTAGTCTTGCCTAGCTCAAAACTAGTTGAGACTTGTACGAAACTAGTCGACACCAGTACAAAACTATTTGAAGTTAGTACAATACTAGTCGAGACTAGTACAAAACTAGTCGAGACTAGTACAAAACTAGCCAACACTAGTACAAAACCAGTCGAGACTAGTACGAAACTAGTCGAGACGATTACAAAACTAGTCGAGACTAGTACAAAACTAGTCGAGACTAGTACAAAACTAGTCGAGACTAGTACAAACTAGTCGAGACTAGTACAAAAATAGTTGAGACTAGTTTAAAACTAGTCGAAGCTAGTACAAAACTAGTCGAAGCTAGTACAATACTAGTCGAGGCTAGTACAAAACTAGTCGAGACTAGTCCGTCTCTTGTCCAATACTAGTCCGTTACTAGTCGAGCCTAGTACAAAACTAGTCGAGACTAGTACGAACTAGTCGAGACTAGTACGATACTAGTCGGGACTAGTACAAAACTAGTCGAGTCTTGTACAAAACTAGTCTTGACCAGTACAAAACTAGTCAACACTAGTATAAAACTAGTCGAGACTAGTACAAAACTAGTCCAGACTAGTACAAAACTAGTCGAGACTAGTACAAACTAGTCGAGACTAGTACAACTAGTCGAGACTAGTACAAAACTAGTCCAGACTAGTACAAAACTAGTCGAGACTAGTACAAACTAGTCGAGACTAGTACAAAAATAGTTGAGACTAGTTTAAAACTAGTCGAAGCTAGTACAAAACTAGTCGAAGCTAGTACAATACTAGTCGAGGCAAGTACAAAACTAGTCGAGACTAGTCCGTCTCTTGTCCAATACTAGTCCGTTACTAGTCAAGCCTAGTACAAAACTAGTCGAGACTAGTACGAACTAGTCGAGACTAGTACGATACTAGTCTGGACTAGTACAAAACTAGTCGAGTCTTGTACAAAACTAGTCTTGACCAGTACAAAACTAGTCAACACTAGTATAAAACTAGTCGAGACTAGTACAAAACTAGTCCAGACTAGTACAAAACTAGTCGAGACTAGTACAAACTAGTCGAGACTAGTACAACTAGTCGAGACTAGTACAAAACTAGTCGAGACTAGTTCAAAACTAGTCTTGCCTACTTCAAAACTAGTTGAGACTTGTACGAAACTAGTCGAGACTAGTACTAAACTAGTCGAGACTAGTACAAAACTAGTCCAGACCAGTACAAAAATAGTCGAGGTAGTCCAAAACTAGTTAAGACTAGTACAACACTAGTCGAGACTAGTATTAAACAAGTCGAGGCTAGTCCAAAACTAGTTAAGACTAGTACAAAACTAGTAGAGACTAGTTCAAAACTAGTCGAGACTTGTACAAAACTAGTTGAGACTAGTACAAAACTAGTCGAGACCAGTACAAAACTAGTCGAGGCTAGTCCAAAACTAGTTAAGACTAGTACAAAACTAGTCGAGACTAGTACAAAACTAGTCGAGGCTAGTCCAAAACTAGTTAAGACTAGTACAAACTAGTCGAGACTAGTACAACTAGTCGAGACTAGTACAAAACTAGTCCAGACTAGTACAAAACTAGTCGAGACTAGTACAAAATTAGTCTTGCCCACTTCAAAACTAGTTGACACTTGTACGAAACTAGTCGAGACTAGTACAAAACTAGTCGAGACCAGTACAAAACTAGTCGAGGCTAGTCCAAAACTAGTTAAGACTAGTACAAAACTAGTCGAGACTAGTCCGTCTCTAGTCCAATACTAGTCCATTACTAGTCAAGACTAGTACAAAACTAGTCGAGACTAGTACAAAACTAGTCAACACTAGTACAAAACCAGTCGAGACTAGTACGAAACTAGTCGAGACTATTACAAAACCAGTCGAGACTAGTACGAAACTATTAAAAAACTAGTCGAGACTAGTACAAATCTAGTTGAGGCTAGTACAAAACTAGTCAAGACTAGTCCGTCTCTAGTCCAATACTAGTCTGTTACTAGTCGAGACTAGTACAAAACAAGTCGAAGCTAGTACAAAACTAGTCGAGGCTAGTACAAAACTAGTCGAGACTAGTACGGATTAGTCGAAACTAGTACGAAACTAGTCGGGACTAGTACAAAACTAGTCGAGTCTAGTCCGTCTCTAGTCCAATACTAGTCCGTTACTAGTCGAGACTAGTACAAAACTAGTCGAGACTAGTACGGATTAGTCGAAACTAGTACGAAACTAGTCGGGACTAGTACAAAACTAGTCGAGTCTAGTCTGTCTCTAGTCCAATACTAGTCTGTTACTAGTCGAGACTAGTACAAAACTAGTCGAGTTAAGTACAAAACTAGTCTTGACTAGTACAAAACTAGTCAACACTAGTACAAAACTAATCGAGTCTAGTACAAAACTAGTCGCGACTATTACAAAACTAGTTGAGCCTAGTACAAACTAGTCGAGACTAGTACAACTAGTCGAGACTAGTACAAAACTAGTGCAGACTAGTACAAAATTAGTCTTGCCTAGCTCAAAACTAGTTGAGACTTGTACGAAACTAGTCGACACCAGTACAAAACTATTTGAAGTTAGTACAATACTAGTCGAGACTAGTACAAAACTAGTCGAGACTAGTACAAAACTAGCCAACACTAGTACAAAACCAGTCGAGACTAGTACGAAACTAGTCGAGTCGATTACAAAACTAGTCGAGACTAGTACAAAACTAGTCGAGACTAGTACAAAACTAGTCGAGACTAGTACAAACTAGTCGAGACTAGTACAAAAATAGTTGAGACTAGTTTAAAACTAGTCGAAGCTAGTACAAAACTAGTCGAAGCTAGTGCAATACTAGTCGAGGCTAGTACAAAACTAGTCGAGACTAGTCCGTCTCTTGTCCAATACTAGTCCGTTACTAGTCGAGCCTAGTACAAAACTAGTCGAGACTAGTACGAACTAGTCGAGACTAGTACGATACTAGTCGGGACTAGTACAAAACTAGTCGAGTCTTGTACAAAACTAGTCTTGACCAGTACAAAACTAGTCAACACTAGTATAAAACTAGTCGAGACTAGTACAAAACTAGTCCAGACTAGTACAAAACTAGTCGAGACTAGTACAAACTAGTCGAGACTAGTACAACTAGTCGAGACTAGTACGAAACTAGTCGAGACTAGTTCAAAACTAGTCTTGCCTACTTCAAAACTAGTTGAGACTTGTACGAAACTAGTCGAGACTAGTACTAAACTAGTCGAGACTAGTACAAAACTAGTCCAGACCAGTACAAAAATAGTCGAGGTAGTCCAAAACTAGTTAAGACTAGTACAACACTAGTCGAGACTAGTATTAAACAAGTCGAGGCTAGTCCAAAACTAGTTAAGACTAGTACAAAACTAGTTGAGACTAGTACAAAACTAGTCGAGACCAGTACAAAACTAGTCGAGGCTAGTCCAAAACTAGTTAAGACTAGTACAAAACTAGTCGAGACTAGTACAAAACTAGTCGAGGCTAGTCCAAAACTAGTTAAGACTAGTACAAACTAGTCGAGACTAGTACAACTAGTCGAGACTAGTACAAAACTAGTCCAGACTAGTACAAAACTAGTCGAGACTAGTACAAAATTAGTCTTGCCCACTTCAAAACTAGTTGACACTTGTACGAAACTAGTCGAGACTAGTACAAAACTAGTCGAGACCAGTACAAAACTAGTCGAGGCTAGTCCAAAACTAGTTAAGACTAGTACAAAACTAGTCGAGACTAGTCCGTCTCTAGTCCAATACTAGTCCATTACTAGTCGAGACTAGTACAAAACTAGTCGAGACTAGTACAAAACTAGTCAACACTAGTACAAAACCAGTCGAGACTAGTACGAAACTAGTCGAGACTATTACAAAACTAGTCGAGACTAGTACAAAAATAGTTGAGACTAGTACAAAACTAGTCGAAGCTAGTACAAAACTAGTCGAAGCTAGTACAAAACTAGTCGAAGCTAGTACAAAACTAGTCGAGACTAGTGAAAAACTAGTCGAACTAATACAAAACTAGTCGAGGCTAATAAAATACTAGTCGAACTAGTACAAAACTTGTCCAGACTAGTAAAAAACTAGTCGAACTAGTACAATACTAGTCGAACTAGTACAATACTAGTCGAGACTAGTAAAATACTAGTCGAGACTAGTAAAAAACTAGTCCAGACTAGTACAATTCTAGTCGAACTAGTACAAAACTAGTCGAACTAGTACAAAACTAGTCAAACTAGTCGAGACAAGTAAAAAACTAGTCGAACTAGTAAAATACTTGTCGAACTAGTACAAAACTAGTATAGGCTTGTACAATACTAGTCGAACTAGTACAAAACTAGTAGAGACTAGTTCAAAACTAGTCGAGACTTGTACAAAACTAGTAGAGACTAGTACAAAACTAGTCGAGACCAAAACAAAACTAGTCGAGGCTAGTCCAAAACTAGTTAAGACTAGTACAAAACTAGTCGAGACTAGTACAAAACTAGTCGAGGCTAGTCCAAAACTAGTTAAGACTAGTACAAACTAGTCGAGACTAGTACAACTAGTCGAGACTAGTACAAAACTAGTCCAGACTAGTACAAAACTAGTCGAGACTAGTACAAAATTAGTCTTGCCCACTTCAAAACTAGTTGACACTTGTACGAAACTAGTCGAGACTAGTACAAAACTAGTCGAGACCAGTACAAAACTAGTCGAGGCTAGTCCAAAACTAGTTAAGACTAGTACAAAACTAGTCGAGACTAGTCCGTCTCTAGTCCAATACTAGTCCATTACTAGTCGAGACTAGTACAAAACTAGTCGAGACTAGTACAAAACTAGTCAACACTAGTACAAAACCAGTCGAGACTAGTACGAAACTAGTCGAGACTATTACAAAACTAGTCGAGACTAGTACAAAAATAGTTGAGACTAGTACGAAACTAGTCGGGACTAGTACAAAACTAGTCGAGACTAGTCCGTCTCTAGTCCAATACTAGTCTGTTACTAGTCGAGACTAGTACAAAACTAGTCGAGTTAAGTACAAAACTAGTCTTGACTAGTACAAAACTAGTCAACACTAGTACAAAACTAATCGAGTCTAGTACAAAACTAGTCGCGACTATTACGAAACTAGTTGAGCCTAGTACAAACTAGTCGAGACTAGTCCGTCTCTAGTCCAATACTAGTCCATTACTAGTCGAGACTAGTACAAAACTAGTGCAGACTAGTACAAAATTAGTCTTGCCTAGCTCAAAACTAGTTGAGACTTGTACGAAACTAGTCGACACCAGTACAAAACTATTTGAAGTTAGTACAATACTAGTCGAGACTAGTACAAAACTAGTCGAGACTAGTACAAAACTAGCCAACACTAGTACAAAACCAGTCGAGACTAGTACGAAACTAGTCGAGACGATTACAAAACTAGTCGAGACTAGTACAAAACTAGTCGAGACTAGTACAAAACTAGTCGAGACTAGTACAAACTAGTCGAGACTAGTACAATACTAGTCGAGGCTAGTACAAAACTAGTCGAGACTAGTCCGTCTCTTGTCCAATACTAGTCCGTTACTAGTCGAGCCTAGTACAAAACTAGTCGAGACTAGTACGAACTAGTCGAGACTAGTACGATACTAGTCGGGACTAGTACAAAACTAGTCGAGTCTTGTACAAAACTAGTCTTGAGCAGTACAAAACTAGTCAACACTAGTATAAAACTAGTCGAGACTAGTACAAAACTAGTCCAGACTAGTACAAAACTAGTCGAGACTAGTACAAACTAGTCGAGACTAGTACAACTAGTCGAGACTAGTACAAAACTAGTCCAGACTAGTACAAAACTAGTCGAGACTAGTACAAACTAGTCGAGACTAGTACAAAAATAGTTGAGACTAGTTTAACACTAGTCGAAGCTAGTACAAAACTAGTCGAAGCTAGTACAATACTAGTCGAGGCAAGTACAAAACTAGTCGAGACTAGTCCGTCTCTTGTCCAATACTAGTCCGTTACTAGTCAAGCCTAGTACAAAACTAGTCGAGACTAGTACGAACTAGTCGAGACTAGTACGATACTAGTCGGGACTAGTACAAAACTAGTCGAGTCTTGTACAAAACTAGTCTTGACCAGTACAAAACTAGTCAACACTAGTATAAAACTAGTCGAGACTAGTACAAAACTAGTCCAGACTAGTACAAAACTAGTCGAGACTAGTACAAACTAGTCGAGACTAGTACAACTAGTCGAGACTAGTACAAAACTAGTCGAGACTAGTTCAAAACTAGTCTTACCTACTTCAAAACTAGTTGAGACTTGTACGAAACTAGTCGAGACTAGTACTAAACTAGTCGAGACTAGTACAAAACTAGTCCAGACCAGTACAAAAATAGTCGAGGTAGTCCAAAACTAGTTAAGACTAGTACAACACTAGTCGAGACTAGTATTAAACAAGTCGAGGCTAGTCCAAAACTAGTTAAGACTAGTACAAAACTAGTAGAGACTAGTTCAAAACTAGTCGAGACTTGTACAAAACTAGTTGAGACTAGTACAAAACTAGTCGAGACCAGTACAAAACTAGTCGAGGCTAGTACAAAACTAGTCCAGACCAGTACAAAAATAGTCGAGGTAGTCCAAAACTAGTTAAGACTAGTACAACACTAGTCGAGACTAGTATTAAACAAGTCGAGGCTAGTCCAAAACTAGTTAAGACTAGTACAAAACTAGTAGAGACTAGTTCAAAACTAGTCGAGACTTGTACAAAACTAGTTGAGACTAGTACAAAACTAGTCGAGACCAGTACAAAACTAGTCGAGGCTAGTACAAAACTAGTTAAGACTAGTACAAAACTAGTCGAGACTAGTACAAAACTAGTCGAGGCTAGTCCAAAACTAGTTAAGACTAGTACAAACTAGTCGAGACTAGTACAACTAGTCGAAACTAGTACAAAACTAGTCCAGACTAGTACAAAACTAGTCGAGACTAGTACAAAATTAGTCTTGCCCACTTCAAAACTAGTTGACACTTGTACGAAACTAGTCGAGACTAGTACAAAACTAGTCGAGACCAGTACAAAACTAGTCGAGGCTAGTCCAAAACTAGTTAAGACTAGTACAAAACTAGTCGAGACTAGTCCGTCTCTAGTCCAATACTAGTCCATTACTAGTCGAGACTAGTACAAAACTAGTCAACACTAGTACAAAACCAGTCGAGACTAGTACGAAACTAGTCGAGACTATTACAAAACTAGTCGAGACTAGCACAAAAATAGTTGAGACTAGTACAAAACTAGTCGAAGCTAGTACAAAACTAGTCGAAGCTAGTACAAAACTAGTCGAAGCTAGTACAAAACTAGTCGAGACTAGTGAAAAACTAGTCGAACTAATACAAAACTAGTCGAGGCTAATAAAATACTAGTCGAACTAGTACAAAACTTGTCCAGACTAGTAAAAAACTAGTCGAACTAGTACAATACTAGTCGAACTAGTACAATACTAGTCGAGACTAGTAAAATACTAGTCGAGACTAGTAAAATACTAGTCCAGACTAGTACAATTCTAGTCGAACTAGTACAAAACTAGTCGAACTAGTACAAAACTAGTCAAACTAGTCGAGACAAGTAAAAAACTAGTCGAACTAGTAAAATACTTGTCGAACTAGTACAAAACTAGT
The DNA here is from genome assembly GCA_949316385.1 of Globia sparganii. Taxonomy (NCBI): domain Eukaryota; kingdom Metazoa; phylum Arthropoda; class Insecta; order Lepidoptera; family Noctuidae; genus Globia; species Globia sparganii. The sequence goes on from OX438654.1 coordinate 22,684,879, forward strand.
ATAGGCTTGTACAATACTAGTCGAACTAGTACAAAACTAGTAGAGACTAGTTCAAAACTAGTCGAGACTTGTACAAAACTAGTAGAGACTAGTACAAAACTAGTCGAGACCAGTACAAAACTAGTCGAGGCTAGTCCAAAACTAGTTAAGACTAGTACAAAACTAGTCGAGACTAGTACAAAACTAGTCGAGGCTAGTACAAAACTAGTTAAGACTAGTACAAACTAGTCGAGACTAGTACAACTAGTCCAGACTAGTACAAAACTAGTCGAGACTAGTACAAAATTAGTCTTGCCCACTTCAAAACTAGTTGACACTTGTACGAAACTAGTCGAGACTAGTACAAAACTAGTCGAGACCAGTACAAAACTAGTCGAGGCTAGTCCAAAACTAGTTAAGACTAGTACAAAACTAGTCGAGACTAGTCCGTCTCTAGTCCAATACTAGTCCATTACTAGTCGAGACTAGTACAAAACTAGTCGAGACTAGTACAAAACTAGTCAACACTAGTACAAAACCAGTCGAGACTAGTACGAAACTAGTCGAGACTATTACAAAACTAGTCGAGACTAGTACAAAAATAGTTGAGACTAGTACGAAACTAGTCGGGACTAGTACAAAACTAGTCGAGACTAGTCCGTCTCTAGTCCAATACTAGTCTGTTACTAGTCGAGACTAGTACAAAACTAGTCGAGTTAAGTACAAAACTAGTCTTGACTAGTACAAAACTAGTCAACACTAGTACAAAACTAATCGAGTCTAGTACAAAACTAGTCGCGACTATTACAAAACTAGTTGAGCCTAGTACAAACTAGTCGAGACTAGTACAACTAGTCGAGACTAGTAAAAAACTAGTGCAGACTAGTACAAAATTAGTCTTGCCTAGCTCAAAGTAGTTGAGACTTGTACGAAACTAGTCGACACCAGCACAAAACTATTTGAAGTTAGTACAATACTAGTCGAGACTAGTACAAAACTAGTCGAGACTAGTACAAAACTAGCCAACACTAGTACAAAACCAGTCGAGACTAGTACGAAACTAGTCGAGACGATTACAAAACTAGTCGAGACTAGTACAAAACTAGTCGAGACTAGTACAAAACTAGTCGAGACTAGTACAAACTAGTCGAGACTAGTATAAAAATAGTTGAGACTAGTTTAAAACTAGTCGAAGCTAGTACAATACTAGTCGAGGCTAGTACAAAACTAGTCGAGACTAGTCCGTCTCTTGTCCAATACTAGTCCGTTACTAGTCGAGCCTAGTACAAAACTAGTCGAGACTAGTACGAACTAGTCGAGACTAGTACGATACTAGTCGGGACTAGTACAAAACTAGTCGAGTCTTGTACAAAACTAGTCTTGACCAGTACAAAACTAGTCAACACTAGTATAAAACTAGTCGAGACTAGTGCAAAACTAGTCCAGACTAGTACAAAACTAGTCGAGACTAGTACAAACTAGTCGAGACTAGTACAACTAGTCGAGACTAGTACAAAACTAGTCGAGACTAGTTCAAAACTAGTCTTGCCTACTTCAAAACTAGTTGAGACTTGTACGAAACTAGTCGAGACTAGTACTAAACTAGTCGAGACTAGAACAAAACTAGTCCAGACCAGTACAAAACTAGTCGAGGCTAGTCCAAAACCAGTTTAGACTAGTACAACACTAGTCGAGACTAGTATTAAACAAGTCGAGGCTAGTCCAAAACTAGTTAAGACTAGTACAAAACTAGTAGAGACTAAATCAAAACTAGTCGAGACTTGTACAAAACTAGTTGAGACAAGTACAAAACTAGTCGAGAACAGTACAAAATTAGTCGAGGGTAGTCCAAAACTAGTTAAGACTAGTACAAAACTAGTCGAGACTAGTACAAAACTAGTCGAGGCTAGTCCAAAACTAGTTAAGACTAGTACAAAACTAGTCGAGACTAGTACAAAACTAGTCGAGACTAGTACAAAACTAGTCGAGACTAGTACAAAACTAGTCGAGACTTGTACAAGACTAGTTGAGATTAGTACAAAACTAGTCGAAGCTAGTACAAAACTAGTCGAAGCTAGTACAAAACTAGTCGAGGCTAGTCCAAAACTAGTCGAGACTAGTACAAAACTAGTCGAGGCTAGTCCAAAACTATTTAAGACTAGTACAAACTAGTCGAGACTAGTACAACTAGTCGAGACTAGTACAAAACTAGTCCAGACTAGTACAAAACTAGACGAGACTAGTACAAAATTAGTCTTGCCCACTTCAAAACTAGTTGACACTTGTACGAAACTAGTCGAGACTAGTACAAAACTAGTCGAGACCAGTACAAAACTAGTCGAGGCTAGTCCAAAACTAGTTAAGACTAGTACAAAACTAGTCGAGACTAGTCCGTCTCTAGTCCAATACTAGTCCATTACTAGTCGAGACTAGTACAAAAATAGTTGAGACTAGTACAAAACTAGTCGAAGCTAGTACAAAACTAGTCGAAGCTAGTACAAAATAGTCGAAGCTAGTACAAAACTAGTCGAGACTAGTCCGTCTCTAGTCCAATACTAGTCCATTACTAGTCGAGACTAGTACAAAACTAGTCGAGACTAGTCCGTCTCTAGTCCAATACTAGTCCATTACTAGTCGAGACTAGTACAAAACTAGTCGAGACTAGTACAAAACTAGTCAACACTAGTACAAAACCAGTCGAGACTAGTACGAAACTAGTCGAGACTATTACAAAACTAGTCGAGACTAGTACAAAAATAGTTGAGACTAGTACAAAACTAGTCGAAGCTAGTACAAAACTAGTCAAAGCTAGTACAAAACTAGTCGAAGCTAGTACAAAACTAGTCGAGACTAGTGAAAAACTAGTCGAACTAATACAAAACTAGTCGAGGCTAATAAAATACTAGTCGAACTAGTACAAAACTTGTCCAGACTAGTAAAAAACTAGTCGAACTAGTACAATACTAGTCGAACTAGTACAATACTAGTCGAGACTAGTAAAATACTAGTCCAGACTAGTACAATTCTAGTCGAACTAGTGCAAAACTAGTCCAGACTAGTAAAAAACTAGTCGAACTAGTACAAAACTAGTCAAACTAGTCGAGACTAGTAAAAAACTAGTCGAACTAGTAAAATACTTGTCGAACTAGTACAAAACTAGTATAGGCTTTTACAATACTAGTCGAACTAGTACAAAACTAGTCCAGACTAGTACAAAACTAGTCGAGAATAGTAAAAAATTAGTCGAGACTAGTAAAATACTAGTCCAGACTAGTACAATACTAGTCGAACTAGTACAAAACTAGTCGAGACTAGTAAAAAACTAGTCGAGACTAGTAAAATACTAGTCCAGACTAGTACAATACTAGTCGAACTAGTACAATACTAGTCGAACTAGTACAAAACTAGTCCAGACTAGTAAAAAACTAGTCGAACTAATACAAAACTAGTCGAGGCTAGTAAAATATTAGTCGAACTAGAACAAAACTAGTCCAGACTAGTAAAAAACTAGTCGAACTAGTACAATACTAGTCGAACTTGTACAAAACTAGTCGAGGCTTGTGAAAAACTAGTCGAACTAGTACAAAACTAGTCCAGACTAGTAAAATACTAGTCGAACTAGTACAAAACTAGTCCATACTAGTACAATACTAGTCGAACTAATACAAAACTAGTCGAGGCTAGTAAAATACTAGTCGAACTAGAACAAAACTAGTCTAGACTAGTAAAAACTAGTCGAACTAGTACAATACTAGTCGAACTAGTACAAAACTAGTCGAGGCTTGTGAAAAACTAGTCAAACTAGTACAAAACTAGTCAAGACTAGTACAAAATTAGTCTTGCCTACTTCAAAACTAGTCGAGACCATTACAAAACTAGTCGAGGCTAGTCCAAAACTAGTAAAGTCTAGTACATAACTAGTCGAGGCTAGTCCAATACTAGTTAAGACTAGTACAAAACTAGTCGAAGCTAGTACAAAACTAGTCGAGGCTAGTACAAAACTAGTCGAGACTAGTCCGTCTCTAGTCCAATACTAGTCCGTTACTAATGGAGACTAGTACAAAACTATTCGAGACTAGTACGGACTAGTCGAGACTACTACGATACAGGTCGGAACACTAGTCCTGACTAGTACAATACTAGTCTAACTAGTACATAAACTAGTCCAGACTAGTAAAATACTAGTCGAACTAGTAAAATACTTGTCGAACTAGTACAAAACTAGTATAGGCTTGTACAATACTAGTCGAACTAGTACAAAACTAGTCCAGACTAGTACAAAACTAGTCGAGACTAGTAAAAAATTAGTCGAGACTAGTAAAATACTAGTCCAGACTAGTAAAATACTAGTCGAACTAGTACAAAACTAGTCGAGACTAGAAAAAAAACTAGTCGATACTAGAAAAATACTAGTCCAGACTAGTAAAATACTAGTCGAACTAGTACAAAACTAGTCGAGACTAGTAAAAAACTAGTCGAACTAATACAAAACTAGTCGAGGCTAGTAAGATAATAAAATAAAATAAAATAAAAATAAAATACTAGTCGAACTAGTACAAAACTAGTCCAGACTAGTAAAAAACTAGTCGAACTAGTACAAAACTAGTCCAGACTCGTACAAAACTAGTCGAACTAGTCCAAAACTACTAGTCGACTAGTCCGATACTAGTCCATCACTAGTCGAACTAGTACAATACTAGTCGAACTAATACAAAACTAGTCGACGCTAGTAAAATACTAGTCGAACTAGTACAAAACTAGTCCAGACTAGTAAAATACTAGTCGAACTAGTAAAATACTAGTCCAGACTAGTACAAAACTAGTCGAACTAGTCCAAAACTACTAGTCGACTAGTCCGATACTAGTCCATCACTAGTCGAACTAGTACAAAGCTAGTCGAACTAGTACAATAAAAATATATGTTGATCCCTAGACACTTTTGATGTGTGTATTATCAAGTTGCTAATAACAAGCCTCCACAGATATATAACATATCGATTACCTAAAGTCAAGCAATTAAAGTACATTGTGTAAATAGTTAGGTTAGTTTTATTTATTTAAGTTGCTACATATGAGTTTAAGAACCACTAGGCGGCGCATCATTCACAAAAAAAATGAATTGGCTAAGAGCGTCCTCATTGTGCTTATCTTAGTGCAAAATAAGTCTACATCATGTTCAGAAGATACGTCATTGAAGCTTCGAGCGCTTCTTATAAGAAAAGCATTACGCCTATAATTAGTACTAGCGGAAGGCACACCTAGAAGCGGCCTTTTACGTAATCCGATATTGTTAGTGCGAAAAGCCAACTTTGCTAATAGTTCAGGGCAGTCAATCGAGCCATTCGCTAATTTAATCAAAAAACACACATCATTAATTAGTCGCCTACGATCCAATGGCAGAAAATGGTACCTCTTGCAACGGTGACTGTAATCTATGGATATTTGGTGTGCTTTATAATCAAGATATCTCAGAAACTTCTTCTGGATGCCCTCAATGCGAGAATTGTAGATCCCATATTGAGGGTTCCAGACTTGCGATGCATATTCCAAGTGACTGCGCACGAACGAACAATATAAAACCTTGATCGGCTTCAGAGAACGGAAGCAGGCCGAGGACCGAGACTGTACTAGTACAAAACTAGTCGAACTAGTCCAAAACTACTAGTTGACTAGTCCGATACTAGTCCATCACTAGTCGAACTAGTACAATACTAGTCGAACTAGTACAATACTAGTCGAATTAATACAAAACTAGTCGAGGCTAGTAAAATACTAGTCGAACTAGAAAAAAACTAGTCGAACTAGTACAATACTAGTCGAACTAGTACAAAACTAGTCGAGGCTTGTGAAATACTAGCCGAACTAGTAAAAAACTAGTCCAGACTAGTAAAATACTAGTCCAGACTAGTACATCACTAGTAAAAAACTAGTCGAGCTATTACAAAACTAGTCGAGGCTAGTAAAATACTAGTCGAACTAGTACAAAACTAGTACAGACTAGTAAAAAACTAGTCGAACTAGTACAAAACTAGTCCAGACTCGTACAAAACTAGTCGAACTAGTACAAAACTAGTCCAGACTCGTACAAAACTAGTCGAACTAGTCCAAAACTACTAGTCGACTAGTCCGATACTAGTCCATCACTAGTCGAACTAGTACAATACTAGTCGAACTAATACAAAACTAGTCGACGCTAGTAAAATACTAGTCGAACTAGTACAAAACTAGTCCAGACTTGTACAACACTAGTCGAGACTAGTAAAATACTAGTCCAGACTAGTACAAAACTAGTCGAACTAGTCCAAAACTACTAGTCGACTAGTCCGATACTAGTCCATCACTAGTCGAACTAGTACAAAGCTAGTCGAACTAGTACAATACTAGTCGAACTAGTACAAAACTAGTCGAGGCTTGTGAAATACTAGTCGAATTAGTAAAAAACTAGTCCAGACTAGTAAAATACTAGTCCAGACTAGTACAATACTAGTCGAACTAGTACAAAACTAGTCCAGACTAGTGAAAAACTAGTCGAACTAGTAAAATACTAGTCGAACTAGTAAAATACTTGTCGAACTAGTACAAAACTAGTATAGGCTTGTACAATACTAGTCAAACTAGTACAAAACTAGTCCAGACCAGTACAATACTAGTCGAACTAGTACAAAACTAGTCCAGACTAGTACAATACTAGTCCAGACTAGTACAAAACTAGTCGAACTAGTCCAAAACTACTAGTCGACTAGTCCGATACTAGTCCATCACTAGTCGAACTAGTACAATACTAGTCGAACTAGTACAATACTAGTCGAACTAATACAAAACTAGTCGAAGCTAGTAAAATACCAGTCGAACTAGTACAAAACTAGTCCAGACTAGTACAAAACTAGTCGGAGCTAGTACAAAACTAGTCGAGGCTAGTAAAAAACTAGTCGAGACTAGTACAAAACTAGTCCAGACTAGTACAAAACTAGTCGAGACTAGTACAAAATTAGTCTTGCCTACTTCAAAACTAGTTGAGACTTGTACGAAACTAGTCGAGACTAGTACAAAACTAGTCCTGACTAGTACAAAACTAGTTGAGACTAGTACAAACTAGTCGACACTAGTACAAAACTAGGCCAGCTTAGTACAAAACTAGTCAAGACTAATACAAAAATTAGTCTTGCCTACTTCAAAACTAGTTGAGACTTGTACGAAACTAGTCGAGACCATTACAAAACTAGTCCTGACTAGTACAAAACTAGTTGAGACTAGTACAAACTAGTCGACACTAGTACAAAACTAGGCCAGCTTAGTACAAAACTAGTCAAGACTAGTACAAAATTAGTCTTACCTACTTCAAAACTAGTTGAGACTTGTACGAAACTAGTCGAGACCATTACAAAACTAGTCGAGGCTAGTCCAAAACTAGTTAAGTCTAGTACAAAACTAGTCGAGTATAGTACAAAACTAGTCTTGACTAGTACAAACTAGTTGAGACTAGTACGACTAGTCGAGAATAGTACAAAACTAGTCCAGACTAGTACAAAACTAGTCGAGACTAGTACAAAACTAGTTGAGACTTGTACGAAACTAGTCGACACCAGTACAAGACTATTCGAGGTTAGTACAATACTAGTCGAGACTCGTACAAAACTAGTCGAGACTAGTACAAAACTAGTCGAGACTAGTACAAAACCAGTCGAGACTAGTACGAAACTAGTCGAGACTAGTACAAAACTAGTCCAGACTAGTACAAAACTAGTCCAGACTAGTACAATACTAGTCCAGACTAGCACAAAACTAGTCGAGACTAGTACAAAATTAGTCTTGCCTACGTCAAAACTAGTTGAGACTTAAACGAACTAGTCGAGACTAGTACTAAACTAGTCGAGAATAGTACAAAACTAGTCGAGACCAGTACAAAACTAGTCGAGGCTAGTCCAAAACTAGTTAAGCCTAGTACAAAACTAGTCGAGACTAGTACAAAACTAGTCGAGGCTAGTCCAAAACTAGTTAAGACTCGTACAAAACTAGTCGAGACTAGTTTAAAACTAGTCGAGACTTGTACAAAACTAGTTGAGATTAGTACAAAACTAGTCGAAGCTAGTACAAAACTAGTCGAAGCTAGTACAAAACTAGTCGAGGCTAGTACCAAACTAGTCAAGACTAGTACAAAACTAGTCCTGACTAGTCGAGACTAGTTCAAAACTAGTCGAGACTAGTACAAAACTAATCCAATACTAGTCAGTCACTAGTCGAGACTAGTCCGTCACTAGTCCAATACTAGTCCGTCACTAGTCGAAACTAGTCGAGACTAGTACAAAACGAGTTGAGACTAGTACAAAACCAGTCTTGACTAGTTCAAAACTACTTTAGACTTGTACGAAACTAGTCCAGACTAGTACAAAACTAGTCGAGACTAGTACAAAATTAGTCCAATAATAGTCCGTCACATGTCAAGACTAGTACAAAACTAGTCGAGACTAGTCCAAAACTAGTTAAGACTAGTACAAAACTAGTCGAAATTAGTACAAAACTAGTCGATGCTAGTACGAAACTAGTCCAGACTAGTACAATACTAGTCGAACTAGTACAAAACTAGTCCAGACTAGTAAAATACTAGTCGAACTAGTAAAATAGTAGTCGAACTAGTACAAAACTAGTATAGGCTTGTCCAATACTAGTCGAACTAGTACAAAACTAGTCCAGACTAGTACAAAACTAGTCGAGACTAGTAAAAAACTAGTCGAGACTAGTAAAAAACTAGTCGAGACTAGTACAAAACTAGTCCTGACTAGTACAAACCTAGTTGAGATTAGTACAAAACTAGTCGAAGCTAGTACAAAACTAGTCGGAGCTAGTACAAAACTAGTCGAGGCTAGTACAAAACTAGTCCAGACTAGTACAAACTAGTCGAGACTAGTAAAAAATTAGTCTTGCCTACTTCAAAACTAGTTGAGACTTGTACGAAACTAGTCGAGACAAGTACTAAACTAGTTGAGACTAGTACAAAACTAGTCGCGAACAGTACAAAACTAGTCGAGGCTAGTCCAAAACTAGTTAAGACTAGTACAAAACTAGTCGAGACTAGTACAAAACTAGTCGAGGCTAGTCCAAAACTAGTTAAGACTCGTACAAAACTAGTCGAGACTAGTTTAAAACTAGTCGAGACTTGTACAAAACTAGTTGAGATTAGTACAAAACTAGTCGAAGCTAGTACAAAACTAGTCGAAGCTAGTACAAAACTAGTCGAGGCTAGTACAAAACTAGTCGAGACTAGTACAAAACTAGTCCTGACTAGTCGAGACTAGTTCAAAACTAGTCGAGACTAGTACAAAACTAATCCAATACTAGTCAGTCACTAGTCGAGACTAGTCCGTCACTAGTCCAATACTAGTCCGTCACTAGTCGAAACTAGTCGAGACTAGTACAAAACGAGTTGAGACTAGTACTAAACTAGTCTTGACTAGTTCAAAACTACTTGCGACTTGTACGAAACTAGTCCAGACTAGTACAAAACTAGTCGAGACTAGTACAAAATTAGTCCAATCATAGTCCGTCACTAGTCAAGACTAGTAGAAAACTAGTCGAGACTAGTCCAAAACTAGTTAAGACTAGTACAAAACTAGTCGAAATTAGTACAAAACTAGTCGATGCTAGTACAAAACTAGTCCAGACTAGTACAATACTAGTCGAACTTGTACAAAACTAGTCCAGACTAGTAAAATTTTGGTCGAACTAGTAAAATAGTAGTCGAACTAGTACAAAACTAGTATAGGCTTGTACAATACTAGTCGAACTAGTACAAAACTAGTCCAGACTAGTACAAAACTAGTCGAGACTAGTAAAAAACTAGTCGAGACTAGTAAAATACTAGTCCAGACTAGTACAATACTAGTCGAACTAGTACAAAACTAGTCAAACTAGTACAAAATAAGTCGAGACTAGTAAAAAACTAGTCGAGACTAGTACAAAACTAGTCCTGACAAGTACAAAACTAGTTGAGATTAGTACAAAACTAGTCGAGACTAGTACAAAATTAGTCTAATAATAGTCCGTCACTAGTCAAGACTAGTACAAAACTAGTCGAGACTAGTACAAAACTAGTCCAGACTAGTACAAAACTAGTCGAGACTAGTACAAAACTAGTCGAGACTTGTACAAAACTAGTTGAGATTAGTACAAAACTAGTCGAAGCTAGTTTAAAACTAGTAAAAGCTAGTACAAATCTAGTCGAGGCTAGTACAGAACTAGTCGAGACTATTCCGTCTCTAGTCCAATACTAGTCCGTTACTAGTCGAGACTAGTACAAAACTAGTCAAGGCTAGTGCGGACTAGTCGAGACTAGTACGACACTAGTCAACACTAGTACAAAACTAGTTGAGACTAGTACAAACAAGTCGACACTAGTACAAAACTAGGCCAGCTTAGTACAAAACTAGTCAAGACTAGTACAAAATTGGTCTTGCCTACTTCAAAACTAGTTGAGACTTGTACAAAACTAGTCGAGACCATTACAAAACTAGTCGAGGCTAGTCCAAGACTAGTAAAGTCTAGTACATAACTAGTCGAGGCTAGTCCAATACTAGTTAAGACTAGTACAAAACTAGTCGAAACTAATACAAAACTAGTCAAAGCTAGTACAAAACTAGTCGAGGCTAGTACAAAACTAGTCGAGACTAGTCCGTCTCTAGTCCAATACTAGTCCGTTACTAATCGAGACTAGTACAAAGCTATTCGAGACTAGTACGGACTAGTCGAGACTAGTGCGATACAAGTCGGGACACTAGTCCTGACTAGTACAATACTAGTCTAACTAGTACATAAACTAGTCCAGACTAGTACAATACTAGTCGAACTAGTACAAAACTAGTCGAACTAGTACAAAACTAGTCGAGACTAGTAAAATACTAGTCCAGACTAGTACAATACTAGTCGAACTAGTACAAAACTAGTCCAGACTAGTACAATACTAGTCGAACTAGTTAAATACTAGTCGAGACTAGTACAATACTAGTCGAAATAGTACAAAACTAGTCGAACTAGTACAAAACTAGTCGAGACTAGTAAAAAACTAGTCGAGACTAGTAAAATACTAGTCCAGACTAGTAAAATACTAGTCAAACTAGTACAAAACTAGTCCAGACTAATACAAAACTAGTCCAGACTAGTAAAAAACTAGTCGAACTAGTCCAAAACTACTAGTCGAACTAGTCCAAAACTACTAGTCGACTAGTCCGATACTAGTCCATCACTAGTCCAGACTAGTACAACTAAAGTCGTACTAGTACAAAACTAGTCCAGACTAGTACAATACTAGTCGAGACTAGTACAAAACTAGTCCTGACTAGTCGAGACTAGTACAAAACTAATCCAATACTAGTCAGTCACTAGTCGAGACTAGTCCGTCACTAGTCCAATACTAGTCCGTCACTAGTCGAAACTAGTCGAAGCTAGTACAAAACTAGTCGAAGCTAGTACAAAACTAGTCGAGGCTAGTACAAAACTAGTCGAGACTAGTACAAAACTAGTCGAGACTAGTACAAAACTAGTCCTGACTAGTCGAGACTAGTTCAAAACTAGTCGAGACTAGTACAAAACTAATCCAATACTAGTCAGTCACTAGTCGAAACTAGTCGAGACTAGTACAAAACGAGTTGAGACTAGTACAAAACTAGTCTTGACTAGTTCAAAACTACTTGAGACTTGTACGAAACTAGTCCAGACTAGTACAAAACTAGTCGAGACTAGTACAAAATTAGTCTAATAATAGTCCGTCACTAGTCAAGACTAGTACAAAACTAGTCGAGACTAGTCCAAAACTAGTTAAGACTAGTACAAAACTAGTCGAAACTAGTACAAAACTAGTCGATGCTAGTACAGACTAGTCGAAACTAGTACGAAACTAGTCGGGACTAGTACAAAACTAGTCGAAGCTAGTACAAAACTAGTCGAGGCTAGTACAAAACTAGTCAAGACTAGTCCGTCTCTAGTCCAATACTAGTCTGTTACTAGTCGAGACTAGTACAAAACTAGTCAAGTATAGTACAAAACTAGTCTTGACTAGTACAGAACTAGTCAACACTAGTACAAAACTAGTCGAGTCTAGTACAAAACTAGTCGCGACTAGTACAAAACTATTTGAGACTAGTACAAACTAGTCGAGACTAGTACAACTAGTCGAGACTAGTACAAAACTAGTCCAGACTAGTACAAAACTATTCGAGACTAGTACAAAATTAGTCTTGCCTAGTTTAAAACCTGTTGAGACTTGTACGAAACTAGTCGACACCAGTACAAAACTATTCGAGGTTAGTACTATACTTGTCGAGACTATTACAAAACTAGTCGAGACTAGTACAAAACTAGTCGAGACTAGTACAAAACCAGTCGAGACTAGGACGAAACTAGTCGAGACTATTACAAAACTAGTCGCGACTAGTACAAAACTAGTCGAGACTAGTACAAAACTAGTCGAGACTAGTACAAACTAGTCGAGACTAGTACAAAACTAGTCGAGACTGGTACAAAACTAGTCGAGACTAGTACAAACTAGTCGAGACTAGTACAAAACTAGTCGAGACTAGTACAAAACCAGTCGAGACTAGTACGAAACTAGTCGAGGCTAGTACAAAACTAGTCGAGGCTAGTACAAAACTAGTCGAGACTAGTACAAAACTAGTCGAGACTAGTACAAAACCAGTCGAGACTAGGACGAAACTAGTCGAGACTATTACAAAACTAGTCGCGACTAGTACAAAACTAGTCGAGACTAGTACAAAACTAGTCGAGACTAGTACAAACTAGTCGAGACTAGTACAAACTAGTCGAGACTAGTACAAAACTAGTCGAGACTAGTACAAAACCAGTCGAGACTAGTACGAAACTAGTCGAGGCTAGTACAAAACTAGTCGAGACTAGTACAAAACTAGTCCTGACTAGTACAAAACTAGTTGAGACTAGTACAAACTAGTCGACACTAGTACAAAACTAGGCCAGCTTAGTACAAAACTAGTCAAGACTAATACAAAAATTAGTCTTGCCTACTTCAAAACTAGTTGAGACTTGTACGAAACTAGTCGAGACCATTACAAAACTAGTCCTGACTAGTACAAAACTAGTTGAGACTAGTACAAACTAGTCGACACTAGTACAAAACTAGGCCAGCTTAGTACAAAACTAGTCAAGACTAGTACAAAATTAGTCTTGCCTACTTCAAAACTAGTTGAGACTTGTACGAAACTAGTCGAGACCATTACAAAACTAGTCGAGGCTAGTCCAAAACTAGTTAAGTCTAGTACAAAACTAGTCGAGTATAGTACAAAACTAGTCTTGACTAGTACAAACTAGTTGAGACTAGTACGACTAGTCGAGAATAGTACAAAACTAGTCCAGACTAGTACAAAACTAGTCGAGACTAGTACAAAACTAGTTGAGACTTGTACGAAACTAGTCGACACCAGTACAAGACTATTCGAGGTTAGTACAATACTAGTCGAGACTCGTACAAAACTAGTCGAGACTAGTACAAAACTAGTCGAGACTAGTACAAAACCAGTCGAGACTAGTACGAAACTAGTCGAGACTAGTACAAAACTAGTCCAGACTAGTACAAAACTAGTCCAGACTAGTACAATACTAGTCCAGACTAGCACAAAACTAGTCGAGACTAGTACAAAATTAGTCTTGCCTACGTCAAAACTAGTTGAGACTTAAACGAACTAGTCGAGACTAGTACTAAACTAGTCGAGAATAGTACAAAACTAGTCGAGACCAGTACAAAACTAGTCGAGGCTAGTCCAAAACTAGTTAAGCCTAGTACAAAACTAGTCGAGACTAGTACAAAACTAGTCGAGGCTAGTCCAAAACTAGTTAAGACTCGTACAAAACTAGTCGAGACTAGTTTAAAACTAGTCGAGACTTGTACAAAACTAGTTGAGATTAGTACAAAACTAGTCGAAGCTAGTACAAAACTAGTCGAAGCTAGTACAAAACTAGTCGAGGCTAGTACCAAACTAGTCAAGACTAGTACAAAACTAGTCCTGACTAGTCGAGACTAGTTCAAAACTAGTCGAGACTAGTACAAAACTAATCCAATACTAGTCAGTCACTAGTCGAGACTAGTCCGTCACTAGTCCAATACTAGTCCGTCACTAGTCGAAACTAGTCGAGACTAGTACAAAACGAGTTGAGACTAGTACAAAACCAGTCTTGACTAGTTCAAAACTACTTTAGACTTGTACGAAACTAGTCCAGACTAGTACAAAACTAGTCGAGACTAGTACAAAATTAGTCCAATAATAGTCCGTCACATGTCAAGACTAGTACAAAACTAGTCGAGACTAGTCCAAAACTAGTTAAGACTAGTACAAAACTAGTCGAAATTAGTACAAAACTAGTCGATGCTAGTACGAAACTAGTCCAGACTAGTACAATACTAGTCGAACTAGTACAAAACTAGTCCAGACTAGTAAAATACTAGTCGAACTAGTAAAATAGTAGTCGAACTAGTACAAAACTAGTATAGGCTTGTCCAATACTAGTCGAACTAGTACAAAACTAGTCCAGACTAGTACAAAACTAGTCGAGACTAGTAAAAAACTAGTCGAGACTAGTAAAAAACTAGTCGAGACTAGTACAAAACTAGTCCTGACTAGTACAAACCTAGTTGAGATTAGTACAAAACTAGTCGAAGCTAGTACAAAACTAGTCGGAGCTAGTACAAAACTAGTCGAGGCTAGTACAAAACTAGTCCAGACTAGTACAAACTAGTCGAGACTAGTAAAAAATTAGTCTTGCCTACTTCAAAACTAGTTGAGACTTGTACGAAACTAGTCGAGACAAGTACTAAACTAGTTGAGACTAGTACAAAACTAGTCGCGAACAGTACAAAACTAGTCGAGGCTAGTCCAAAACTAGTTAAGACTAGTACAAAACTAGTCGAGACTAGTACAAAACTAGTCGAGGCTAGTCCAAAACTAGTTAAGACTCGTACAAAACTAGTCGAGACTAGTTTAAAACTAGTCGAGACTTGTACAAAACTAGTTGAGATTAGTACAAAACTAGTCGAAGCTAGTACAAAACTAGTCGAAGCTAGTACAAAACTAGTCGAGGCTAGTACAAAACTAGTCGAGACTAGTACAAAACTAGTCCTGACTAGTCGAGACTAGTTCAAAACTAGTCGAGACTAGTACAAAACTAATCCAATACTAGTCAGTCACTAGTCGAGACTAGTCCGTCACTAGTCCAATACTAGTCCGTCACTAGTCGAAACTAGTCGAGACTAGTACAAAACGAGTTGAGACTAGTACTAAACTAGTCTTGACTAGTTCAAAACTACTTGCGACTTGTACGAAACTAGTCCAGACTAGTACAAAACTAGTCGAGACTAGTACAAAATTAGTCCAATCATAGTCCGTCACTAGTCAAGACTAGTAGAAAACTAGTCGAGACTAGTCCAAAACTAGTTAAGACTAGTACAAAACTAGTCGAAATTAGTACAAAACTAGTCGATGCTAGTACAAAACTAGTCCAGACTAGTACAATACTAGTCGAACTTGTACAAAACTAGTCCAGACTAGTAAAATTTTGGTCGAACTAGTAAAATAGTAGTCGAACTAGTACAAAACTAGTATAGGCTTGTACAATACTAGTCGAACTAGTACAAAACTAGTCCAGACTAGTACAAAACTAGTCGAGACTAGTAAAAAACTAGTCGAGACTAGTAAAATACTAGTCCAGACTAGTACAATACTAGTCGAACTAGTACAAAACTAGTCAAACTAGTACAAAATAAGTCGAGACTAGTAAAAAACTAGTCGAGACTAGTACAAAACTAGTCCTGACAAGTACAAAACTAGTTGAGATTAGTACAAAACTAGTCGAGACTAGTACAAAATTAGTCTAATAATAGTCCGTCACTAGTCAAGACTAGTACAAAACTAGTCGAGACTAGTACAAAACTAGTCCAGACTAGTACAAAACTAGTCGAGACTAGTACAAAACTAGTCGAGACTTGTACAAAACTAGTTGAGATTAGTACAAAACTAGTCGAAGCTAGTTTAAAACTAGTAAAAGCTAGTACAAATCTAGTCGAGGCTAGTACAGAACTAGTCGAGACTATTCCGTCTCTAGTCCAATACTAGTCCGTTACTAGTCGAGACTAGTACAAAACTAGTCAAGGCTAGTGCGGACTAGTCGAGACTAGTACGACACTAGTCAACACTAGTACAAAACTAGTTGAGACTAGTACAAACAAGTCGACACTAGTACAAAACTAGGCCAGCTTAGTACAAAACTAGTCAAGACTAGTACAAAATTGGTCTTGCCTACTTCAAAACTAGTTGAGACTTGTACGAAACTAGTCGAGACCATTACAAAACTAGTCGAGGCTAGTCCAAGACTAGTAAAGTCTAGTACATAACTAGTCGAGGCTAGTCCAATACTAGTTAAGACTAGTACAAAACTAGTCGAAACTAATACAAAACTAGTCAAAGCTAGTACAAAACTAGTCGAGGCTAGTACAAAACTAGTCGAGACTAGTCCGTCTCTAGTCCAATACTAGTCCGTTACTAATCGAGACTAGTACAAAGCTATTCGAGACTAGTACGGACTAGTCGAGACTAGTGCGATACAAGTCGGGACACTAGTCCTGACTAGTACAATACTAGTCTAACTAGTACATAAACTAGTCCAGACTAGTACAATACTAGTGGAACTAGTACAAAACTAGTCGAACTAGTACAAAACTAGTCGAGACTAGTAAAATACTAGTCCAGACTAGTACAATACTAGTCGAACTAGTACAAAACTAGTCCAGACTAGTACAATACTAGTCGAACTAGTTAAATACTAGTCGAGACTAGTACAATACTAGTCGAAATAGTACAAAACTAGTCGAACTAGTACAAAACTAGTCGAGACTAGTAAAAAACTAGTCGAGACTAGTAAAATACTAGTCCAGACTAGTAAAATACTAGTCAAACTAGTACAAAACTAGTCCAGACTAATACAAAACTAGTCCAGACTAGTAAAAAACTAGTCGAACTAGTCCAAAACTACTAGTCGAACTAGTCCAAAACTACTAGTCGACTAGTCCGATACTAGTCCATCACTAGTCCAGACTAGTACAACTAAAGTCGTACTAGTACAAAACTAGTCCAGACTAGTACAATACTAGTCGAGACTAGTACAAAACTAGTCCTGACTAGTCGAGACTAGTACAAAACTAATCCAATACTAGTCAGTCACTAGTCGAGACTAGTCCGTCACTAGTCCAATACTAGTCCGTCACTAGTCGAAACTAGTCGAAGCTAGAACAAAACTAGTCGAAGCTAGTACAAAACTAGTCGAGGCTAGTACAAAACTAGTCGAGACTAGTACAAAACTAGTCGAGACTAGTACAAAACTAGTCCTGACTAGTCGAGACTAGTTCAAAACTAGTCGAGACTAGTACAAAACTAATCCAATACTAGTCAGTCACTAGACGAGACTAGTCCGTCACTAGTCCAATACTAGTCCGTCACTAGTCGAAACTAGTCGAGACTAGTACAAAACGAGTTGAGACTAGTACAAAACTAGTCTTGACTAGTTCAAAACTACTTGAGACTTGTACGAAACTAGTCCAGACTAGTACAAAACTAGTCGAGACTAGTACAAAATTAGTCTAATAATAGTCCGTCACTAGTCAAGACTAGTACAAAACTAGTCGAGACTAGTCCAAAACTAGTTAAGACTAGTACAAAACTAGTCGAAACTAGTACAAAACTAGTCGATGCTAGTACAGACTAGTCGAAACTAGTACGAAACTAGTCGGGACTAGTACAAAACTAGTCGAAGCTAGTACAAAACTAGTCGAGGCTAGTACAAAACTAGTCAAGACTAGTCCGTCTCTAGTCCAATACTAGTCTGTTACTAGTCGAGACTAGTACAAAACTAGTCAAGTATAGTACAAAACTAGTCTTGACTAGTACAGAACTAGTCAACACTAGTACAAAACTAGTCGAGTCTAGTACAAAACTAGTCGCGACTAGTACAAAACTATTTGAGACTAGTACAAACTAGTCGAGACTAGTACAACTAGTCGAGACTAGTACAAAACTAGTCCAGACTAGTACAAAACTATTCGAGACTAGTACAAAATTAGTCTTGCCTAGTTTAAAACCTGTTGAGACTTGTACGAAACTAGTCGACACCAGTACAAAACTATTCGAGGTTAGTACTATACTAGTCGAGACTATTACAAAACTAGTCGAGACTAGTACAAAACTAGTCGAGACTAGTACAAAACCAGTCGAGACTAGGACGAAACTAGTCGAGACTATTACAAAACTAGTCGCGACTAGTACAAAACTAGTCGAGACTAGTACAAAACTAGTCGAGACTAGTACAAACTAGTCGAGACTAGTACAAAACTAGTCGAGACTGGTACAAAACTAGTCGAGACTAGTACAAACTAGTCGAGACTAGTACAAAACTAGTCGAGACTAGTACAAAACCAGTCGAGACTAGTACGAAACTAGTCGAGGCTAGTACAAAACTAGTCGAGGCTAGTACAAAACTAGTCGAGGCTAGTACAAAACTAGTCGAGACTAGTCCGTCTCTTGTCCAATACTAGTCCGTTACTAGTCGAGACTAGTACAAAACTAGTCGAGACTAGTACGGACTAGTCAAGATTAGTACGATTCTAGTCGGGACTAGTACAAAACTAGTCGAGTCTTGTACAAAATTAGTCTTGACCAGTACAAAACTAGTCAACACTAGTACAAAACTAGTCGAGACTAGTACAAAACTAGTCCTGACTAGTACAAAACTAGTTGAGACTAGTACAAACTAGTCGAGACTAGTACAAAACTAGGCCAGACTAGTACAAAACTAGTCAAGACTAGTACAAAACTAGTCGAGACTAGTACGGACTAGTCGAGACTAGTACGATACTAGTCGGGACTAGTAAAAACTAGTCCAATACTAGTCCGTCACTAGTCGAGTCTAACGCGCGCAAAATAATTACGTACTACTACTACATAGCCAAATGACGTTAGTACACGTGCAAATGTGTGCGTGAACTCTAGCAGGGTTGGCTGTCGTGCGTAGCGTAAAAAAATGGCGGTGAGCGACGGTGAGATACGGGACATTGTACGAGCGGTGTTCAATTGTCTATCTAGTTAGTCGGGTTCGTAATTAAATAAAAATAATATTTTATTAGTTAATAAGTAAAACTTTTTAACAATAACATAATTTCGGAAGTCGGTGTCTTTGGATCTGTATTTTAGTTTATTGCCACCGACTTCCGAAATTAAAGTTATTTTGCTCTTTGTAGTTTTTTTGGAAGTCGGTTTTTTTTTTTGTAAAAAAGTTTTTATTTCTCGCTTTTCAGTGGGTCTGTTTATAATGTATCTAAGGTGCAATAGCCTAATGTCAACTTGTTCATCGCCTTTTACAAAATACATATTGCTTTTCCTGATGCAGGGACGTTAATTTGTTGAGGAGTTCTTCTGGTAGGTACTCCACCATCAGCTCCAATTCACCATTCGCATTGTGACGAGCATAAATTGTGCTTAGCAATCATATTAAAGAAATCGAATCGTAACCTGTGAAATACTTTTTATGAGTAGTTCCGGTAGCCATTTGTGGTCTTCATCATCAGTTCCACTTCACTAAATGTTGCTTTCCGAGAGCAAATGCACGAGTTACTATATATACTTAACTATAAAAAAGTAATCGGTTATTAAATCGCATTGTATTAAAATCTGATATCTTACAAACGTTTATGTAAATACAAATTCGGAAAAGCATCACAATATCCAACCATCGTGATTAAAACTCAAATAAAACTTTTAAATCGCAAAATTGTGTGTTCGTGTTAGCAGTACAGTGCTGCGGTTCTTTGTGAGCGCTCCTTATCTAATGAACCACTGACGTATGTCGCGATGTGCGGTGTGAGGTGCGGTATCTGAGGGGCAATTCTCGTAATTTTTAAGAACGTTCACAGTCTGATCGCAGTCTCAATCTGTCAAAAATACTTCAAATTTCCCTACATTTTGACAAGTTTTTGACATTTGTTTGTCGCCGAGATGAGACTGCGACTAGATTTTGAACGTTTTAAATTAGCAGAATTGGCCTACTGATGTCAGTCAGCGCGGGGAAGGGAGTGGCCATTCTGTACGAAGTACTATTAGGTATTTTGTCGAAACTGTAAAATTTTCCTAATCAACTTTGAACCTTATGCTTTAGCGATAAATTTTCAAGATTAAAGTACGTAGACGTCAATAGACTAAGTGGTCTTCGCAAGAATGATGTCATTACTTAGTCTTGATTAGTCTGTGTCTAAGAGTGTTCCTAAGTAAAATTAGTCCATCTTGGACAAGATGCTAACATGATCCTATACTACCCACACTACCCTATGCTACACAAAGACTCCCCGTACACTTTCATTCATGAGATACGGAAATTACAGCGAGGAAAGTCAACTATAGCGTTGTTTGTGCCACAGAGTACCCACTACGTCCAGTCGTTCATTAAATTGTCACACAGAGGACACCACTACTTCTAGTAATTTAATGATCTCTTGGAGTCTACCCCTTATATTCATAACAGTTTCTTACAGTTAAGTAGTGATTATCGACTGTTTAACCGTACATTTTGACGTTTAAACGTCACTTAACTTAAATCTTCGTTTAAAAATAAACCCCTAAGAGCTTGTCCAGAAAGGGCGAATTCGCCGCGAAACGTTTCGCGCGAATTCATTCGCGCGTTAACGAGATACTAGGCGCCAATACATCGCATCCACAAGCATCGCGCGATTTCAAAATACGCACGTAAATCGCGTGCAGTTCGCCAGACTCTCGACTCGCGCTTCATTCGCGCGTATTGCGCGCGAGTCGAGATACTAGAGACTCCTTGTTGCGTCCAGTTGACGCGCGAACTCCAGAGCGAATGCATGTCTCAAGGGAAATGGAAGGCCAAAATTTACCCAAATGCTTGCGCGTTAATACGCTCCTTCTGGACGCAACGGTCGCGCGTAATACGCACTAGAGAATCGCGGCGAATTCGCCCTTTCTAGACAAGTTCTAATATGAGGCATGCCTTTTAAGTTTTGTCGTTGAAGAAAAAAACACAACTAGAACCTTATAGTACTTTTTATTGTTTTTCAAAGTATTCACCACGTAGCTTAATACACTTTTCCATTCGCTCAAACTAGTTATTATAACATTTATTCCACTCTAAAGTGGGGGTGTTCAAAATGGCTGACTTGAAAGCGTCGCCTGCTTTTTCACCGGACTGGGACCTTTGACCACGAAGACTTTTCTTAACTTTAGGAAATATAAAGAAATCGTTAGGGCTTAGGTCAGGACTGTATGGAGGATGGTCAAGAATTTCTACTTTTTCCTGCTTCAAATTCTCAATCGTTTGACGAGCGCTGTGTGAGCTTACGTTGTCGTGGTGCAGGATGATGCGTCGCTTTGAGTTAGAATTTCGAAGTTCGGCGATGACTTGTGGTATAACACTCTGCGTTAACCGTTCTACGATCTTCAAGTGCAATAGTCGCAACATGGCCGGTTTTTCCAACGAACGTGGCCACCATCTTCTTTGAAGTGCTTTGAGTACGAACAACTTTAGTCGGCTTTGGCTCATCTTGAAAGACCCAGATTGTAGATTGTTGTTTGGAATCACGATCATAGGCATAGATCCAAGATTCGTCACCACTGATGATGTCGTAGACGTGATTTGACTCGGTTGAACGTTTGCAGAGTTTACTTACACCATTTGACGCGGGCCGCCTTGTGACCGTCGGAAAGCAGATGCGGTATCCAACGGCAAACTAGCTTTGTTACTCCAAGCGCTTCATGCAAGATCTTCTGAATTGTTGTCCCTGAGATGCCTAATAGAGCCTCTATCTCTCAATACGTCACATGACGATCTTCGAGAATTAGTTGTCTCACAGCAATAATGTTATCTTCAGTGAAGGCGGATTTTGGGCGTCCTTCGCGAGATTTGTCACTAACACTAGTATGTCCACGCTGGAATTCTAAATACTAGTGTTCGACAGTCCGCAGACATGGGGCTTTATTACTGAACACAGATGTTAGCTCTTCAAAACACTGAAGCCGTGTCAGGCCTCTTCTAAAGTTGTAGAAAATTATTGCACGAACATTTTCCTTAGAAAGATTCATTTTCGTACGTAACCTGACAGATTCCAATCGACGTTGTGACGAAACAATAAATAAATTCGCCTTTTTATATTTATTGCGCACAAAATTTAAATAAATTAATTTTCGTTTCATACATGACTTTTTCAACTGACAAATAAAATTTTGACGCTAACTATAACAAATGGCAGTTAAAGAACCCAAAAATATAGTCCCGTCCCCACCCCGTAAACCCGTGCAAGATTGTTCTGCGAATACATTCGCATTGACGGACTGTAACGAGTTTATCTACGTAGACTGTGGCGGTACTATTGTATCAAATGAGTAGCGAGTGTTTTGTTTAATATGTCGGCGGTATGAGATAACGAGTGTAGGCTTCAAACTGATGGGTGCTATTTGAGCCTAAAATCGTCTAGACTTAGGTACATCTTAATTATGTGAATATCAATTTATAGCAGTCATTTGCAGTAATATATCTTAATTATGTGAATATCAATTTATAGCAGTCATTTTTGAAGTGAAGTTTCTGTCTCATGCTTATTTGCATAACATTAAGGGGCTTATTGGTGTGGCCCAGTGGTAATGGCCTTAACTAACGAGTTCTTGTAGGTCATACGGGATAAAAAGTATTCTATGTGTTAATCCTAGTTATAAACTATCTGTTTGCCAAATTTCATCGCAATCCGATCAGCCGTTTGTGCGTGAATGAGTAACAAACATCCAAATATTTTCACAAACTTACACATTTATAATATTAGAAGGATTTCATCTCCACTCCTCTCAAACACGATGAAGAATAACAACCAGCACTGGGCCCGCGTGGTGGATTACTGTCCATTCCCCCCTCACAGAGAGACGTTTTACAAGTTTCTTCTAGTTTACGTCTTTACAAGTTTCTTCTAGTTACAACTACACCAGACTAAAACCACAGAAACTGCACTAGTTTACCCTGATTCGTAATACCCCAATCACTTAAAAAATATCACGAATTATAAATCATAGCAACAAAATCGTAAAGATGTATAACCGCCGATCATTATTTATCATAACAACATCCACTTCGTCAACCATGAAGCCGAGGTACCGACGACATTGTCGAAACTTATCGTGTTCCTCGTTAAATGGTAATCGATACCGTATCGAACAAACTTAGGTATCGCATGACGAGGAAGCGACGCAAGGTCAGGTAGGAAGGTTACCGAGAGTGGTACCTACAGTGTCTATGGATTTACTCGATTTGTAAAATAAGCTTGATTTAATTTGGCATGGACGTGGAAGGTACCTAAGTCTACGCTTGCTGCAAGCCGAAATATATAATTGGATGGGTGGCTATTATATTTATACTAGCGGCCCACCCCAGCTTCACACGAGTGCATTTTTTTTCAAATTAGCGGTTATAAATTGAGATATAAACTATCCTATGTTTCAAGTTGGATGAAACTGCATACAGTGTGCAAAATTTTATTAAAATAAGGTATACACACACACAACATATTCGTTTCCTTACATATAATCTAGTTTTGACTGTTGAAAAATTAGTATCCTCTAGTACACAAGATAAAAGCTTAAGACTTTATGAATTAATAATGATTAATTATTATAAATAGGGTAAGGTTGCGATTATTGGACCACTTAACTTTGCGGTTATAGTACTTGAAGTACATTTAAGGGAATAGTGATTATTAAATTTTATAGGTCTTATACATATGTCTTCGTAGGTGTGTTTTCGGATTTTTTGTTTGAAGCATAAAGGAACAAAACAGAAAAAACTGATTTTGTGATGGTTCCCTTATTTGGACCTCAGTCTCTTTGATTGGACCTCCTAGTTGCTATGGTTGGACTTAGGACATTTTGTCTATTGGTCCATTCAAGGTACCAAGGAAATTGAAATAAAATAAAATGTAATACAAAATTAAACACAGTCTTTTATTAATAAGAATCACAACGTCTTAATTTAACGTTGAAATGCAAAATTCATCCAATCTTCGTTTTAATGTCGCTTTTGGTACACCATATATCCTGCTTGCTTCGTTTAATTTAATCCGACCTCTTTTTTACTCAAAGCTAGTAACGCAAATCTCATACTTCCTTCATTCCAGTCATAATACTAGCCTCGTTTTGCCATGCTAAAACAAAAAAATATATATTAAAACCGAAATTTTAGTAGTTGCCTTCATTAGACCGGTCCAATCAAGGAGCCTTGAACTAGTCCATTGATGGCAATTTGCTGCTATCACAATAAAATATAAATATTAAAAAAACTATTAATCTTATGTACCATTTGGTTGGTAAATTAGCTGAATAAATAGATATGTTATGCTACTAGAAATAATCATATTGAAAAACTGAATAAATCTGTACTTACATGGTAAAGTATGTCGCGCAAATATTGGAAACTCTTAAAACACACCGACGCGCGTTCTTCCCGAACGAAGCTAACAGCGACACTGGCGGTTGAGGGGGCGGGTGCGGGGTCGAATACGCAGCGTTTTGTCATAACGGACAATTATTATTACAATTCGTTTCCGAGAAATCAAAGCGGTCCAATCAAGGCGCTGGTCCAATGGTCGCAACCTTACCCTAATTAATTATTATTATAAATCATTAATTATTATTAATAATTTATGATTCCGTATTATTAATTACGGGATGTTTGCAGAAGCCCACACGGACAGCTTCAAGGCCATAATTCGCAAAAAATCGGCTTCTTGCCGCAACGTCTGCGGGGTGCTAAAAATGGCATTCTGAAAGTCACTGCTGCTCGATTTGACTGCCCCATTCAAAAACACTGGATGAGGGTAGTGAATGATTTTATATAGTAGTCTACATAAAGGTTAATACTAACAATACTAACATAATTGTAAGCTAATATTGTTGCTAATATATACTAACAAGATATGGATTTTAATTATCTGAAATAAATTATTCTATTCTATTCTATTATAACACAAGTCTCACTACCTCGACTTTTAGGAAATGATTTTTCTAGCAATAGGTACGTACGTGGCATATCTAAGAGCACCGTTTTCTGCGTCTAACACTTTTAATTTTTGAATGCTCTAACAGGGATTGTTAAAATTCACTTAGGAAAGTACTAAAGTATTTTTACGAAACAGATGTTTTCAGACATTATACCGTAGTACCATGTAATGATTTTTATATTAAGTCCAGCCATCAAAACAGCCTGTCTCTGCCTACCTTCGTACGTACATTTGTGGTTACAATATCTCCCTTAATTAAATTCAAATCGTAACACTAATTAAGGAATGGTACTTACAACAACCCGTCAGTTTATGTGCAAATAATCTTAAAGCTGCTGAAACACGTGTTTCTGTAATTTGAATGTAGATAGAGAGATCATAAAGCGCTTTATAGCTTAAAGTTATATTGTCTATGGACTTGGATTTGAGGTTTTAGATCATGTTCAGTATGGTTCAGAACAAGAGTTCGGAGTCAATGCCTTGTTAGTCTTGGGTTCAATACCCGGGTTAGACAAAGTGTTATTGGTTGGGAAAAACCTCTTCGCACCTCTCAATAGCAGCTCCGAATCAGTATTTGAATGACTCCCCTTACGAGTACTTGGTGACTTGCCTAGTAAC
The DNA here is from genome assembly GCA_949316385.1 of Globia sparganii. NCBI lineage: Eukaryota > Metazoa > Arthropoda > Insecta > Lepidoptera > Noctuidae > Globia > Globia sparganii. Next base: position 22,710,587 of record OX438654.1, read on the forward strand.
TGGCGAAAATTGAATTCATTAAATGTTGATTTGCTGTCTCAAAATGTGCCACATTGTTTAATCACCTACGTTCTAGGATTTTTCATAAAACGAGATAAGAAGTAAAATTTTAATTCATTGACAATAGCGCATTGCGGCAACAAATAACGTTCAAAACAGCGATGCGTTTAATGTTAGTTGAATCGAATGACCACCAAATGTAAAATAAAAATGATTTTGCAGTTATATTTAAATATAAAAATAAATGCACGGCTCAGTGGAATAATCTTTTAGGTATTTCTTTAGTTGATCAAATTCCCGTTATTATCATTTCATAAAATTTGATAGAACTTTATGCTCAAATTTTTGAGAATTATATGACGAAAAATATTTTTTGAGCTCTGTTTCACGATTGTTTTATCATGATACTATTTTATTTTTATGAAATAGCTGACCCCGCAAACGTAAATTTGCAAAAAAAAAATGGGGGTATGAAAAATAGATGTTGGCCGATTCTCAGACCTACCCAATATGCACACAAAATTTCATACAAATCGGTCCAGCCGTTTCGGAGGAGTTTGGTAACAAACATCGCGAGACGAGAATTTTATATATTAGAATGTTGAATGAGTCTTTTCTTTGAACATTTAGAACATTCAATACACATAATTTTTTTCTGGCTTATAATATGTAACAATACGCATAACTGTGCGACAAAAAACTGAGAGATTACATTTAAGGCACTACTCAAACGTAGGACACGTTTGTGCAGTCCCTTAAATCTATTATACCGAATACTCCAAGTGATTAATAATATAGTAGTAACCATAATTATTATTGGTATCGAGTACGCCGGATTTAGCTTATTAATAGTCAGATTACCTCTATTGTAGGAAAGGGTTCAAGTAACTAGATGAATGGAAGCAATCTTTCACACTTAATAACTAAAGTAAATTACCTTTGACGGAAGTCATTAGTAACAGAATATTATGGTACGGACAAACTACGCTTAATATAAGTTGGTATAGATGCAACTACGTATTTTCGTAAGAAAGAACATAGTTTAATTTTTTTTTAAATGTGTGTGGTAGGGAGACCTCGGTCGGGAACTATATAATAGAAAAAGACAGAAAGAGAGGAAGTGATATGGAGGGAGCAAAACGCTTTTTCCTTATGTGACGATTTCTACCATACCAAGGCTCTAATTCACTATAAGCTTCGAAACCACGTCGATTTCTTAGTTAATCACAACATCTACTATTAAGAGACGACGACGCAGCTGTACGTGACCAGATTACACCACTCCACGAAGGTTGAGGAGATCGTGGAGTACATACGTGTGAAGACCAACTGGACTTTGAGGGTCGAGAAGTTGGAGTCGCGTCACAACACGAACTTCAAGTCGTTCGTGGTGCGTGTTCCGACACATCATCTCGAGAAGTTCCTCAAGGAAGAGTTCTGGCCGCACAGTCTTGTGTACCGCCGGTTTCGTGGCCGGCTACATGACACCAGTCAGCGAAACACGACGCAGACAATTCGTGTGTGTTATTATAAAATACATACAGTATTTTTAAGTTATATTATTATTGTATTGTACATGTTTATATGGGCCTTGATGCCTGAAATAAATAGATAAATAAATAAGGGGACTTCATGAACGAAAGCGCGGTCACTGACTGCATAGAAAAAAAAGAAAAGCGCGATGACACAACGTTGGTAATTTGTTGCAGAATATGAAGCAATTATCGATTTACAAAAAATCTATTGTTTGGACTGAAAAATTAAAACACTAGTGCTTTAGTACCTATGTTGCTTGTAGAATAATCTGACAAAAAAATCAGAATGATTGTATGTATATTAGTATGGTTTTTATTGTGAAAAGAAAGTTTTGAGAGGTATCTTCATGATTTTTTTCTGTCTACCGTATCAAATTAGCTGTATTATGTTTACAACACACTATCTAACTAGCATATATCCTGAAGAATATAATATGTTTTTCTAATTTTGTTAGCGGTAGTCGATCATATACTTTTAGGCATTATAAAAATTGCGTCTTTTGCGTTAAGGTCCTGTAGGCCCGTATTACAGAACGTCACTCAATATTCAAGCATTTCTTAAAACTAGATTCAAGCCATTTGATTGGTTGAAACTAGTTTTATGTAATGCTTAAGTATTGAGTGACGTTCTGTAATACGGGACATAGTCACTTTAACGTATTCTCTATGACACAAAGTTCGAACCTGTACGAAATGAACACGAAGTTGGCGTGGTTTGAACTGTCAATATATTATTATGTAGTTCCAAGAAGCTTGTAGATAAAACTGGAGGTAAGACTCTAAATACCTAAGTGAAACCGACTGTGGGCTAACGCTCTCTTTCTAAATACGCACTTAAGAACGAGACAGTGATATATGTTTTCTTTGTCTTATGTATGTATTCAGAAAGAGAGCGATAGCCCACAGTCGGTTTCACTCAAATGTTCAGAGTGTGGCCTCCACTTTTATCTATAAACTTCTTGTGTTGTTCGCGCTGTTGACATTTCGATTCTTTGCCGTTAACAAGACACGATATTGACGTAGTTTTAACATGGTAAGGTTTCGCGGGGAATAATACAGAATTGAATGGAGTCCGCCATCTCCGTCCGTGTCCCGCTTAATGAAGTGGGACACACTGGGCCGTAAGTTTGGCTCATTGAACGTCCAACATTGTTGTATTCTTATCCCGGCTGAGCTGGACTCCTTTTATAAAGATTGGTTCTTGGCAGCTCTGGACAGAAAGAGGAGGAAAGAGAGTAGGGAGGCCTTTGCCCAGCAGTGGGACACTGACGGCTAATAAAAATAAAACCTAATAACAGAATCACATTGACTTTGCATTATTTGCATATACATATTAACCCGAGTCTCGGAAAGCACGTGAAGCCGTTGGTCCCGGCTGTCATTCGTGGATCTTTGACAGTCGTTACGGGTCGTCAGAAGCCCAAAAATCTAACAACCAGTCTTACCAAGGGGTATCGTATTACCCAGTAACTGGGTTTTGGAGGTCAGATAGGCAGTTGCCTCATGTAAAATACTGGTACTCACCTGCAACTGGTTAGACTGGAAGCTGACCCCAAAATAGTTGGGAAAAGTCTAGGCAGATGATGATGGTGATATTTAATGTAACCCGAAGTATACAGGGTTTCCCTGGAAGTAGGGATCAAATCAAATAGGGGCGTGGGCAAAGTCATTTCCAAACTTTTTGATCCTGAGAATGTTGGTGAATTTTTTTACGGTTCAAAAGTTATGACCAACTTTTGTTATTTTCAGTCACTTTGCATAGTGCTCAAAGAACAAAATCATTTAAAAAAAACTGCCAGGAACTGTCAATTTAAGTTTTTTAGACAGCTCTGATAGTTTTTTTTTAATGATTTTTTTTCTTTGAGCACTATTCGAAACGATTGAAAGAAACTGGTCACAACTTTTGAAACGTAAAATAATTCTCCATAATCAATCATTCTCAGGATCAAAAAGTTTGGAAATGACCTTGCCCACGCCCCTAATCGATTTGATCCATACTTCCAGGGACACCCTGTAGAATCAGCAAATTATTAACATAAGAAGAACTAATCCTCTACAAGCAGACATAATATGACACGATCACAGTAAGTATATTATACCTATATAAGCCCAAAGAAAAACACTACCGCCCATACCTTTTTATTTTTAACTGTCTTTCAAGTCCGAAAGTTAAGAAGCAATAGCATACTTTTCATCACCGGTCATAACACCCATTTCAGTTATGCTTGCCTGGTCATCATCATCATCATCATTCCAGCCGAAAGACATCCACTGCTGGACATAGGACTTCGACCGGTTCTGTGCTTCCTGCATCCAGCGGAATCCTGCGGCCTTCACAAAGTAATCGGTCTACCTTATGGGAGGCCTTCCAACGCTATGTCTCCCGATACGCGGTCGCCATTCCAGAACCTTTCGGCCCCATCGGCCATCTGTTCTGCGAGCAATGTGTCCTGCCCACTGCCACTTCAGTTTGGCAATTCTTCGGGCTATGCCGGTTACCTTGGTTCTCCTAGCCTACCTGTTTCCCTCTGCAGTATGTTTATTAGAACAATACCTATTATGTACTTCCAAGTACCATACTATAGCCATAACTTTAACTTTAAAGTTGAATATTGAAGTAGCTCCTTAGTTTCTCGAGAACAAAGCGCCTGGTGCAGATGAGTAAGTGAGTTTCTAGACAAGGATTCATCTTGGCACCTTATCTTTTTAAACAAAGTTTTATGTTTAGAACAAGTTTTAGTGTTTATTAGTTTTTTTTTTTTTTAAGAAAGTTCAAAGCGACTCGGCAGAAGTTTTGGGACGAAAAGAATTAGTTTTTGTCGGATTTACATAAACGCGGCGGGAGAGAGGTATAAAATACTTAAAATTATACTTAGGTTCAGATATGTATATAGATCACTTTAAATCATGTCAAAATAATTATACTTATGTTGAGAACTTAAAGTAATTAATGTTGAGAATGGCTTCCACTGATAGGTACTTTGAAATAAAATTGTTTCCTGTTTTTAATTTTATAATACTGTTCCAACATCCTTATTATTAATATACATAGTATAAAACGAAGTCGCCGAAACACGCGCATAACTTTCGAATGACTGCACCTAATTGGATTTTTTTTTGTGTTCGGTATTTCCAAGATAAGGTTTGTATGAAAGAAAATTTCTGAAATTCGAAAAAAAAAAGAACTTTCACCCGTGCGAAGCTGGGGCGGGCCGCTCACTCAAAAACATCACTGTGCCCAATTAACAACAGAACAGCTTCATTCGCACAAAACGTATATGATTATAATTATTCAAAACTCTTTATTATTCGGGAAATAAGTCGGTATAACGAATCATCTCTCTGGGACATTACTCCGACTGGCTTCGAGGTTTCAAAGAACGCGGAAGTAAAACGGATTGACTGTAATAAAATATTTTCTTTACTGAAAATGAAATGGGAGTAGATAAAATGTGTTGGCATTTTTTTGTGGAGTGGAATTGTAAAGACTGACTAGTCAGCATTGGTTGTTTTAGAGCTGACTAAGGTGTGTGCCAAATGTAATTCGTTTTCATCGCTTCAAGGTTTTTCTGTAGGCACTTAAGCCATTTGTGTTTATCTTCAGTTCAGCCTCTAAAAGATGTATAGGTCGACCTATCGTTGATCGATCGTCTTTTCTAGTGAAGTAAATATTTTCCGCACTGGCTCAGCAGAGGAACAATGACAGCCGTGAAAAGGCAAAAACGTTTAGCGAAACTATTTGAAAAATGCTATTACACTGTTAGTGAATTTAAAAATGATAAATACCCTATGACATTGCTCAATAATATTCCAGTCGATTAAAGGACATGTCCAGCCGATCGATTCTGTAAAAATCTCACCGTGATAACTTAGGTGAAGTGAGCGTGAAGTGAGCTATCAATAGGGGTATATAATCTATAATCTCTAGCATCAGGTGGAATGACAGCTGCCCTCTACCCTCTGGTAATTCTGGTATCAATAATGTTCACGATTTAAGGTTTTACATTAAGATTTAAAAATTTTGATCTAAATTACTATGGATTTATTAATTCAGTATTACTTGCGTAACATAATTCTCAAAAAAACAGTACTCAATCGTAGCTTCCGCTTTGTCATTTTTAACGGGAAGTACTAAAAATGTTTTAGTAACACTTAGTAAGTATTTAATAAGTAAACAATAAGTGCTTTACATTTTTGTTATACAAATAGAAATATCCAAAAAAATCTAAAAATATGATGATTATATGACTTCTCCATAGGTACCTACTACGCTTTGGAATGGGCAACATTCATTTTTTCCTGACTGACCGACTTCTTGACAATTCAAAAGTGCCTGTAAATGGTTTAATTGAAATAAATGCTTTGAGTTTGAGTTTTGAGTTTGACTTCACAAATATCCGTCATATTCAGATGAAAACGTCCAGTTTTTGCGTCGTTGTCCAAATCAATGGAAAAGGATTTTCGGAACATGTGGTCTGGACAAAAACTTGGCACGAAATTCACGAGTGGACGGAAGCTGGCGTTTGATTTTGTGTATTTTTTTGTTTGAATTTAGACGTTTATAAAGTGGGCAGATTTTAGTTTTGCCAAAAAATTACAAAGAATTCCTTCAAGACGATGCTGACTTAAATAAGCGCACGAGTTCAGTCTTTTCACAGTTATTTTAGATCTGACAGTAACCCGATCAGCAACCCACCAGTGACCGTGACCTTAAAGTAAGTAAAGATCACTGTGACTTGACAGTGATGCAAAATCACGGTAAAAGAACCGTGGAAGGACTGTAGACAGTACACTGTAACTAGCTTGATGAACTGTCTCTGTAAATATTTATTTTACTGCGATGGTTCTAGTTTACCATTCACAGCTATGTGAACTGAACCCAGTATTGCATACATATGTAAGCTGTCACGCCCTTTATACCTGGAGGCTTTTGTTTAGGTAGCAAGTTTTGGCTTACATTTTTAATTTTTGCTTGAGTACGTATTGTTTTTATTGTATTTGTGGGTATATTGGCGTGGCAAGCTGACATATGGCAAATAATTTAATTTAATGTTCTGTGTTCTGTAACGTCAATAACTTTGCATACCTAGTAATTAGTATTGTATACAATTAAATATTTTGTAACTGAACAGACAGCTGTGCTGCTGGGGAGTTTGTTGCGCCACTTCTTCTCCCCAGCGAAAGCACTAGGAAGTGGTGAAGAGCGGGCGTTTTGGGGGGACTGTCTTTTGTAATTGACGTTCGAAAAGTGCTGATTCTCAGCCTAGTTTGAATAAATGACTTTTGATTTTGATTTTGTCCAGTGCATCGAAATGTGTGTTACGTATAGTGTGTCAAGATTTTGAGTTTAAAAAGAAAATCAGGAGATATACAAGAAAACAATGACGGAAAATAATGGATTAACCTTCATAATATGCTGAAAATATGACTGAGTAAATGAATCAATGATTCTATGTTATGGGTTTGGTTTCCGCACTTAGTACTTCAAATGGACCATTGTGCGTGGGCCATAGCGGCCGTCGGTGGTTATTCCAACCAGCCCACCTCCCTCCAGAATCAATGATATATGTAAGTTCTTTTTAAAAAATCCTAACATAAAACCCGTTCCCGCACATACCGTCTGTCGTTACTACCTTAACAAAAGACCTTTTTGTAGTTCCATCAATCAGTAACACATGTTACTCACAACACGAACTTCGTCACACGTTCAAAGCTACCCTATTTGATGAAAAACTAATATAAAAGAAACTTGCCCATAAACGAACATTGTCAAAGTTGACCAGACACCACTGTCGAAACTTTTAATAACGTTGATTGATTACTTTGTAATTAAATGGATGATAAATAAACGATTTCAGGGAGTTTAAACGATAACATTATGTAATGGGATACCCATTTATGTTTAAAGATAAACATAGATATATCACGTACTTTTATATCTAGAGTATTGAATACTTTCGGACAAATTGTAAAAGGTTAGGTTATATTATCAAAGGTCATCAAGAGAAATATGATTTTCAAGTTGATCAAATATGTTAGTATCAGTTGTCCCTTGGGACATATTATCCCACTTGTCCCATCATGGGATTGGGTCAATGGGACTAGTAGGATGGACCGATTTTTTTAACACCTCAATCTTTTTTTTTTCAATGTATAATGAAAAGGAATTGAATTTAAATAAGCCTGCCGTGCTTGCTGTGTAACCAATGTATCCTCCCAATCCAGTTAACTGTAACTCTTACCTACGTGCTACGGCGTAGCACATAACGCTACGCCGTAGCTAATCCGCAATTATTCAAAAGACCGCAAACATTTTGGTTGCCAAAATCTAAATAATTCTCTCAAAATGCCACAAAAAAAAGCACACAAAATTAAAACTAACTTGAAATCTCCTTTGTTAACACCATAATCGAATCAAAAAGTTTTTATCCAGTTAGTGACGCAAACGCAAAAAGATCTTCACTCCGTGTGATACGTTATAATATAAGATTGACGAAATATCTTTGAAACTCTTGTTAGGACTTCAGAACTTAGACAAAGAGTTGCTAAGATATTCGTATAGCGTATCCGAAATATATATTGTACACGTTTTTATCAAAAAAAGTCAGGTTTCGCGAGTTTTAGAAGGTTTAACAAAATCTTTTCGTTAAAAGTTTTATCTGAATTATGAACTTGGCGATTTGGTTTTAGGAGTATATTGCCAAAAGTGACAGATGATATCGATATATTTTAGGGCTTGCAATTACACACTTATCCCCTTACTAATAAACGTCTGTATATGCGTGTGTGCTTTGTCTTCTTATTTTGAAAGTCAAATGACGACTGAAAGACAAAAATCGGTGTGTAACTATTCATCTGATAATACGTTTATTATTGAGGGGGTTATAGCACAACTAGCTTTTCTACAGCGTAGTACCGAGATAAAAAGTAATAATAATAGCCCCGACCGATTTCGGTCACGGTGGCCAATCTCAACGGAGATTAGCCGGGTACGCAGGAGATATTATAGTGCACAAGTGTGCGCGCAGACACAGGTGCACTCCCTCTTCCCTCACTCTCAATTTCTGTGTAAAGGGTTTAAAGTAACCTAACCAAACCTAACCTCGGGGTGCCCTTCGATCGCTCTTGCATCTTACGTCGCCTATCGATTGACCGCAATCATGCAACCGATGTCAGCCGAAGTACACACGAACCGCATGTGGCCGGCTGCACCTAGTTGTACCCGGCTAAAACTAAGTGTAGCCGCACTTCGGCCGGCTAAAACTAGGTGTAGCCGCACTTCGGCCATTAGCCGTGACATATATAGAATCAATTATATCAGATACTTGTTATAGCCTTTTCTGATGATATACAAAACACCGGTCAAGTGCGAGTTGGATTCGCGCACCGAGGGCTCCGTACAATGTAAATGGTTTTATTTTTTTTTTTATTGTAATGTAATTACAAATTTACGGTTTTAGGATTTTTCCTTTACTTGTGCTACATGACATTGCTTATTGCCAAATTTGACGCTTCTAGGTCAGCGGGAAGTACTCTATAGGTTTTGATTTCGGAACATAAACGCCCGTATCTTTTGATTGTGTCGACTTAGAAGTTTGATTTTTCACTGCTTCAAGAGATTGCAGCCTTGAGTATTTGAACTCCACGCGTTCCTGAGAAAAAGGGTCTTGACTGACGGACAGACGGACAACAAAGTGATCTTATAAGGGTTCCGTTTTTCTTTTTGAGGTGCGGAACCCTAAAAATGAACGAAATCGGTCGCGAAAAAATATCAGCTGTTCCCTACATTTATATTATTTTATTTTGTTTTTTGTAAAGGAATAGATATTGTGACTTGTAACATCGACTTGGATGATTCTGTAAAGGTGTTATAATAGTGGTTTAAATAAATAAAATGTTCACATAACTCGTCAAAATATAGGGAACACCTGTTTTTTTTCGCGACTGATTTCGTTAATTTTTTGTATATCGTCAGAAAAGGCGATAACAAAACAAGTATGTGGTATAATTTATTGCCTATTGTATGTGGTTTCCATATTGTATAAAATATGTACATTCACATATCACCAATTATGGTTGAGTCCCACTCAATTAAAGGCTAGTCTATTTGACTCAAGGTCAAGCAGAATTTAACAAACTCTTTATAAAAAAAGGATATTATTTTTTGCACCAAGAGTTGGTGCAAAAAATAATATCCTTTTTTCCTCACCATCTTGGCGTATCTCACAAACATTACGAACCGCTGTCTAAATAAAAGCCCATCTATCTACCTACAGACACATACATACCCATAAGCAGACAGGATACGTTTCATATATCCCTTTTCTAAGTACAGTAAATACTACAGACATATACTGTAGTACCAAACCGTCTACATACAGTCAAACGCAAAACAGTGACAAAAATTTTACTGGCAGCGTCTTTTTGCTGTAGCAGCACGGGCGATTTTTGTAGCGCAAGTGATGACTGATGTGCGGTTGGGCGGTTGTACGTTGCAGTCGTAAAACACGTCCTTTGTACGCGTACGGCGAGACAAACTTTTTTCATAATCACGAACATGAAATGCTCCCCGAGACGCAGCTTGTGAGGTTTATGCTTTCTGTAAATATGGAAGGCAGTGCTCATCCTGTGTTTATACAGGGATATATTAAAGGGAGTTTCATATACAGAAAAAAAATAACCACTGCGCAAACTGTAAACTTGAATTCAACACAATATGATCCTAGACCTTCTAGCGTAGAAATTCATAGTCGGTTATCAAAAAAAAAACTGCTGTTTCATAGAAAAATGAAACCTACGCGGTCAAAATGTATGGCAGAGCATTTTTATTTAATAACCCACAAAAAATTCAACTGACTGGCGTCTGTACAACACAATTTTTAGGCTGACTGTTGACCTCCATACTAAGCAGGGCTTCTATCTTAGGGGTCAATAATTGGTAGTCTATTTATGATTCTAATTGGCAAAGCAATTAATGACAAAGGACACCTTTTTACGTCTCCTTTATCATATCGTTTATTCAAAAAAAATACCTTGATACTCGTATTCTAGTATCAACAGATCTTAACATTTTTCATACACTGTAAAGTGGGGGAAAAATGCCATTTGCACACCGGAAAGTTGGTTAAAAATCGATACCAAGATCCATTGTATAAAATCTAAATATTTAATTTGACATAAAACTACATAGGGACTTAGGAACCGTCAGAAGCTAGGTGCACTATTCCAATTAGTTGCTTCCTATGGATAAGAGCCAGCAAAAAACTCTACAATTACTGTTTTAAAAATAATTGGTTTTTACAATGTTTCAAATTACAGTATTAATAGCGGACAGATGTAGGCCTGTCAATAAGTACCAGGTACTTAATAAAATAGAAAATTGTCCACAAATCTACAGTTTACAAGACCATAACTAGGAGGACGTGGCATATAGGTAGGTTATATGTTTAGGCTTACACAAGACTCTAATTAATACATTAATGATCTATCTTAACTGTGAGATATCATCTTCGTAAGCTAATTTAATATATTTTATAATGGTATGTGCCCAATTAATTAATATTATGATGCAAGACTAAATTTTATTATGTTTGTGATGTGTTTGGCTAATGAAGTAATGACTAATGACATTGATGAAATCTCTCGATATTATTATTACTATTATGCATGTTCTAGAAATATTTGCACGACTGATAAGTCGAAGATAGATGAGTCTAAAATTATTTTACCATGTTTTTATGTACCTATATTCTAGTAAATAAATAAATTTCATTTCATTTCAAAAGTGGATTATCTAAATCCATCTTAATAATCCCATTCGAAAAAATTAATTAAACCATGAAAGAAAACATATCACCACCTAACTACTTACTACCATGTAAGACTTTTTTTCATAATAAAATCTATGAGAGCCCACGTTCACGCTCACTAATCCCCGGGGACAAGCTGTAAGACAGGTTGAAATAATTCGGAATGAATGGAGTGGCAGGCGGCTAATCGGTAAATTGACACGCGATTATATACGAGCACGTTTTAGCTATCAATATAATTGGATTGGGTTGTCGGTTTGGCGGTGATGTGGTGACTTATTTAATAAAAATATATTTTATCATTGTATGCCAACTTGGCAGAATTTTGCGATACAATAGCCCATTGTGATACCCCATGTATCATAATCAGCCTATATGTATCATAATCCTACTATCCTATCCTACTTCCTACTATAATCCTACTAATCCTACTTCCTACTAATTCCTACTGTCCTACTAATCCTACTAATATTATAAATGCGAAAGTTTGTGAGGATGGATGGATGGATGTTTGTTACTCTTTCACGCAAAAAGTACTAAACGGATTTTGATGAAACTGTACAGTAATATAGCTTATACATCAGAATAACACATAGGATATTTTTTTATACCGATATTCCCACAGGATCGAAACTTACGCGGGTGAAACCGCGGGGCGCAGCTAGTATTATAAATGCGAAAGTTTGTGAGGATGGATGGATGGATGTTACTCTTTCACGCAAAAACTACTAAACGGATTTGGATGAAATTTGGCACACAGATACTTTATAACCAGGATTAAAACATAGAATGCTTTTCATGCCGATATTCCCACGGGATCGAAACTTACGCGGGTGAAACCGCGGGGTGCAGCTAGTCAGCCTATATAATGTTCCCACTGCTGGGACACAGGCCTCTTCACTGTGAAAAGGAGTGGGCCGTAATCCACCACGCGGGCCCAGTGCGCGTAGGCAGATGTCACATGTCTTCGAATTTTTGGTCCTAGGATATTATGCCGGTTTCCTCACGATATGTTCTTTCAGCGTTTTGAGAGCAGTGGTGATGAAATTAAATACATAAAGTGCCTGGCTGGGTTCGGACCCACGACCTACAACTCGCAAGTCCATGCGACTGGAGTCCAAGTGTATACACATCCACCTTTATACGCACACACAACTACACCATCTTACACAACAACACACCACACACCACACACACGGCACCGTACACGTCACACTCACATTTCACACACTCACACTTACACGCTAACAAACACGCACACGCATTTTTATTTTTCTTTTTGATTTCATTTTATTAGTACCTTTCCATGTTATTATTTTCATTTTTGATCTGATTTTTATTTTTAACAATAGTCCTACAAGTCTTACGTGCAACAATTATTTGTGTTAATTCCAATCTCGGCGAGGGGGGCCAGGAGTCCATAGCACAGGGTATCCTAGTTTGGATTCCTGACTCCTACAAATCCTAGTCCCTCCTAGTACCTCCAATATTTGTAACACCTCTATACTATAATTGTACTTTGTGGGAAATAAATTATTACTAAGTCGGGGCAGTTACTACTGAGCCACCATTGCTCATTACACAGAGTAACATTATAATTATGAAGTTAATTAAATACAACGTTCAATACATTTTTTTTATAGGTCTACAATAAAGAATATTCTATCTTTAAAATTACAAAGGTCACCATGAAAAATAGGATTATCAAAAGAGAGGTAAAAAAGAAAATAAGATTGTAGATTGTACTTTTTATGTGAAATTTGATGGCAGCTTAAAAATAAGAACCATGATGACATCACCATGTTTAATATTTTATGTAAAAATGTATGTACTCTTAGGTACTTCCCTGCATTAAATCGCTTTACAAATATCATCATCAGCCTAGCCTTTTCCTATGTTGGGATCGGCTGCCAGTCTGACTGCCGGTGACATCACAGCGCATGCACTTGCACTTTTACATCCTACTACCCTTACCTTTTTCTGCCTATCTGGCCTCCACAACCCAGTTACTGGATAATGCGATACCCCTTAATATCGCTTTACAAATATATGCTATTTAATGGAAAGCAGTTAGCTTAAAACAATAATCCGCTTTTATTTAACCAAGAAGGCTGTCTGAAAATCTGAAATCATAATCTGAAATCCCTTACATACGCATCGCTAACATACGGAAGTAAGCGCGTGGTGATCTGTCGATCGATTTTGTAAAAATCTCACCGTGATAACTTAGGCGAAGTGAGCGTGAAGTGAGCTATCAATAGGGGCGATCCCTGACATCAGGTGGAATGACAGCTCACTTCACGCTCACTTCATCTAAGTTATCACCGTGAGATTTTTACAGAATAGCGCTGCAGAGCGCGCTTCATCTTTGTAAGAAGAAGCCTTTGTCCTGCATCAAGACAGTTACAAGCCGCCATTATTATTCCTTATTACAAACTTTTAATCTGTGCCAACTTCACATTTTCCTCCATCGTTTGAGTTGACAACAAGGAAAATTATAATCGCTTTCATAAGCCCAATAAATTTTGATAAAAATATGCATTAGAGACTGGTATAAAGTAAACATTTATTCATGGCTGCTTAACTTTTTTCCGTTGTTTGCTGGGGATCCGTTTACGAAGTCAGCATCAATCCTTGTCAGACTTGAGGAGTTTGCATGAAATGTGTAGAGTTGTGTTTACAGGGATCGCTTTGAGATTGAATTGTGTTGTGTTTAGGTTAAATTTTATATAGTTTAACTGTTACTAATCAGATTATGTTAGTGCTAAGTGGTATTTGTAATATCATTAGTAACGCATGACCTACTAATACTTGGTATAATATATAGATAGTGCAATCCACGAAGACGCGCCCCACTCTTCTTCCTAATCGTTAGCGGTTATCGCTAGTAAATTTCGCTAGTGTTTTAGTTTTTTCGATACACACTAATAATAACTGTATATCGAAAAAACTAAAACACTAGCAGAATGTTGCTCACTTGTGCTGTAAGCATCAGGGAAAAAAGTGGGGCGCGTCTTCGTGGATTGCACTATCTGTACCAAGTAGTATTACGAGTAGTAGCCCTAAAATCACTACTTAATGAGATATATCACATCTAATTAAGTAAAACCCTGTTAAACCCTGAGAGGTGTAGCTAGTTTCGTTGTGTAGCTAGAACCAAATTTTAATAGGTTGAATCTTCTAGAAATGAATAAATATACAGGGTCAAATTAAATTTACTAGTGAAACTCTGCAGACCGGATGGGTATCGATAGGTATCTAAACGAATAAAAATATAAAGATCTGATTTTTTTACGGGTCAACGACCGCTGGTAGTGTTGTCACTTGAAGTATGAGTTGAGAAAATATGTTTTATATCTTGTTTAGATATCAATATCAATCACGTTTCGGTAGTTTACACAAAAAAAAAACAGATTTTTAAACTGATATTTGAAGTGACACACTAACTGCGATCGATGACGCCACGAAAAAAACCAACAATTTTTTTTTAATCATGTTTATACAACGCGTTTTTTTTTATATCCCATAACTCTAGGGGGTCATTGTACTCGTCATTATGAACAACTTTTACTATGGGACCAAACCCGAAATCTTGAAAAAAAAATCTGGTGTTCCCTACATTTTGACGAGTTATGCAAACATAAATGTAGGGAACAGCTGATTTTTTTTTGCGATTTCAGGTTTGGTCCCATAGTAAAAGTTGTTCATAATGATGAGTACAATGATCCCCTAGAGTTATGGGATATCAAAAAAAACACGTTGTATATCGATACCCATCACGTCTGCGGAGTTTTGCTAGCTAATTTAATTTGACCTTGTACATTAGGTAAGTAGTGATGTTAGGTCTGTTCTATGACAATTGGTGGTACATTGGTAGAATTAATCAAGACTTGTCTTCCTTATTCATATTCCCGACGCATAAAATTTACACGATGCAAGTTGCTTGTCTGTGGCCTACAAAAAAAATATGGTACAACTTCTACTGCTGCTTCAAGCTTCAGTAACCACACATTCCATAAGCAATTAAATTGCACAGTGTATGAGTAAAACAGGATGAATGAAACGCGACTAACAAAAAGTATTTGCAAAAAAAAAGTGAGTGGACACGCCGGGAGTACTGAAAAAAATAATTTTTTACTACACCACATTAAAGCGTTTTCATTAACACTTACTGACTTTATACAATAAGAAGAAATGTTTGTAAAACACTAAAAGACAAAACGAACATACCATTTACTGAAAAAAAACGTTTAAGTTTACTGTCACGACGGTAACATTTTACCTGAAGCTTTAACTGTTTTCGGATCAGTAAACAACACTGCTTTGAATGTTAGGCTCTTAGGGAACTGTTTAAAGCAGTTCAGATCAATGTTTTTTCATTTTTATTTACTGCTTATTTCTTTCAGTGAGGGGACGCCCTAAAAGGACATAGGTATAGTAGGTATCTTTATTGAAGATATTCTTTAGAAAGTTCAGATGCATAGTACTTACTAGCAACCGGCGTGTGTCTTTGTACAGCATGAACTTTAACGAGGCAAAAGGAGTACCTATGTAAGGATCGTAGCAGGTGGCGCTCTGTAGTTTCTGCCTATCCCCCTGGGAATAAGGCGTGAATGTATGTATGTGTAAATCAGGCTTTAGAGATAAAGTTGAATTGTAGCCTGACTTCCGACACACAGACTCGAAAATGGGTTTGAAAATCCTGGCTCCGCTAAGCTATCGCCCCGGAACCATGCTGCCACGGCTCTTCGCAGGAAGCTTGCTTGCTTCCTTTAAATTTTTAAAAATGTTCAATATACAGGGTTACTTGTGATTCGACGTATATCCGTTAGGAGCTGATAGGGGCCCCCCTATCAGGTCCTGACGGACATACGTCGAATCAATTGCAACAAATTGAACCCCCATAATGTATAACTCCGATCCAGCCCGTCCCTTGCTGCCCTCCCCCCAGCGACGCCCTAAGCCGAGGTTCGAACCCCACAGGGGGTGCCCTTAGCGTAGTCGCTTAGTATATTAAGTAGTTTTTAAGCTTTGGCTGGAGGCCTTAACTTCAAGGCATCCACAGGCAAGTCCGGTTAAGCAGACGTCAACCTCATAGGTTGAACTGCGAGATGCCATCTCCAAAAAAAAAACCGCATAATGTATGGCCGAAATTCAATAGTTTTCGAGATATTTGAATTTTAAGGGTTTTTCGATATAATTCCAAACAAACAAAAAACTACATATTGAATGTACCCATTAAAAAAAAGATATTGTATCTGGCACTTAACTGTATATTACATAAAAATTCATCAAGCGGAAGAAGAGGGTGTACCTATAAGGAAACTTGAAGTCTGTTATTAAGTAGATAGTATTAATAGTATACAGTTATTGAATTGATAGGAGCTAGTTTTTTTTTGCGGTAATAACCTGGTACATGTTCTTAGCTTTATATAACCTAGTATAGTAGTAGCCCGCGAAATTGAAATTTTCTTACATTTTTTACATTTTGCAAGTTAGTGTCAGGGGTGTCAGGTTGTATGTTGATTCGTGAAATATGTAGTCATTCAATATGGTAATATGAACTTAAATAGTTGTATTGATATTTTTTTATGATCCGGCTGCGAATCATATTTACTAGCAAATTGTAAAAAAAACGTAAGCAAATTACAATTTCTGGGGCTACCCTCACGCTTTCGCCCAGGGATGTGGGGGCATCTACATCGCTTCATGCGAATTATGCATCTTTTGACGTCACGCAAAATCCTGCATCGCGCAAGCAGAGTTTACCGCGCTACTAGCATATATTATACAACGTCCCGACATCAATCGTTGAGCAGTTGCCTATCAAACACGACAGCCATCTAATTGAAGGATCCTGCCTTTTCTATGGAGGTTGAGTGACTTTTACACCCTGTTCCTCATAAATACCTCTTTAATTTTTGTCTGCTTATTGCACGATAGAAATTTCTGTTTTACCGACTCAGCATTATATATTACGTGGTAGTCAATACTGCAAGATTTATTCGAAAAGTATAAATTTTTTTTAGAAAAATCTCACTAAATCTCGTTTCGTTCTAAGTAAACTGTTAACATCACACGTTATTTGGGGACTCTCGGCGTAGAATTGTTAGGTTCGCTAAAATCTAAGCAAGCATGGCAACTTAACATATCTAAATAAATATACTCTTCTTCCTAACACCAAAGTGTCAATTTGACTCTCAATAATATCCAATTTGCATGCATATTTCCCTCTGTAGAGCAATTTTCTACAACACAGCGTCAACCCACAAAACGAAAGTAGCAACATCACAAAAATCCTAAAACATTTACATAAAATTGTCATAACACTTTAAATCAAATTCAAACGTAACCACTCATTCAAATTCCTGCTTTGACGCAACGGCTACAAGGTTGAAAATAAGTTATCAAATTGTAACGTTATCAGGACCACGGGGCAATCTGGCGCTTCTCAAATCTGTTCGGGTGCACGATAGTCATTAAGTGTACCCTTTTTAATACATTCATTTTAGGGTTTCTTAAATCGTACCTTCGTATGTTTGTGTAAAAGATAAAGCAATTATAGCTTTGATAATGTTTATTTTTGGCTACATTTGTTGATTACCCTTTGCTGATTTGTTTCTGCTTATAATATGTACATAAAACATACAATACATACATACACTCGAAAAATATAACCCTCCTTCTGGCGCAGTTGGGTAAAAAGTCTAAATGTTAGTTGACTTAAAAATAAATAACGTTCTATGTTTACAAAATTTTAGTAATTTAGGAACCAACATAAAACATTGCGTAATCGCTTCCACACTTATCCTGCTAGTATGTATCGAATAGTTGACAGAAGGCATTCATGTTCAAATGTTCACATCTATACTTATAATAAATCTGTAGAGAGGTCAATTCTGTACATGAAATATATTTCCAAAATAACTATCAGCGGGTGATTAGTGATCGTTACTGACGCCAAAAATGCAATCAGTAAAATTTTTGTCTGTCTGTCTGTCTGTCTGTCTGTCTGTCTGTCTGTCTGTATGTTCGTTATAGAAACAAAAACCACTCCACGGATTTCAACGAAACTTAATACAATTATTCTTCATACTCCTGGGCAGGTTATAGTATACTTTTCATCACGCTACGATCAATAGGAGCAGAGCAGTGAAGGGAAATGTTGGGAAAACAGGATTTCTTTTTAGGTGAAGTAGTAATAGGTTAGTAGTAGTAGTTAGTTAGTAGTAGGTAAGTTTTGGTTAATTTATGTTCAGTTTTTTTTAATATTAAGTAGGTAAAAGCGTAGGTACTTTTATTAATTATAGGTATAGGTATTATTAATTATAGTAGTTATAGGTATTTAGTTTTAAGTGAAGTAGGTTTTATTATACATTATTTTATATATTAGACGTAGTTATATATTTCTAGTTATTCAAGCCCCAAGCGGACGCCGGCGTCCGCCCGCTATTGTCTTGAAAAACGCGTTGAATGAGAAATACGCGTTCTCAAGAATCGGCAGAAGAAAGAGCACATCGGTTAAACTCTATGAGAGTTAGTGCCTCAATTTCCGGAAGTCATTATTCCACGCGGACGAAGTCGCTGGCAAAAGCTAGTAGTATAATATAATTATTAAATTAAAGCAAAAGCATGAGTGAATGACTTATATTCCAATTATACTAATAGTCTTGATTAAGATGCAGTTCAACTACTGAATAATTGATAATTCACATAATCATCATGATTTCAGGCGAAAGATGTCCACTGCTGGACTACAGCCTTTTTAGGGTTCCATAGTCAAGAAAGAACCCTTATAGTTTTGCCATGTCCGTCTGTCTATCTGTCCGCGGTTTAGCTCAAAAACTATTGGTACTAGAAAACTTTTAATTTGGTATACACGTTAATGACGCCAAAAAAGAGGTAAAATAAAATTTTGAAAAAAAAAATATTTAGGGTACCTCCCCTAAATGTAAAGTGGGGATGATAATTTTTTTTTCGTCCTTCCCGTAGTGTGGGATATCGTTGGATAGGTGTTTTAAAAATATTAGGGATTTGGGAAGACCGTTTTTAGATTAAGTAAACCGTGCGTGACTTATCAAGCTTAAAGTACCAATTTTCTTTAGAGTCAAGTGTCCCCCCTCTACCAACTAAACGGTTGCAGTTAGAAATTCAAATGTCATGGCAGTAGTACCTGTAAATAATGAAGTTTAAAGGAAAAATATCACACTTAAGTGGGCTTTACAAGTTTACAAGTAATAGTCGACCGAATTGTACTTGCCTCGTTTTTTTTTTTTTAATTTTTTATTTTGCTATACAGGGTGGCAGGGACATCGACGCACAAACGTCGTGAAAAGGTTACACCTGATGCCCTAAATAAAATTACGAAAGTCATTAATCTCGGAAATGACCGGTTAAAAAAATTGTCATTTTTGAGCGCGCAATGTATTGCAAACAACGCGATCAAAACGCTCCGCGGATGACGCGCGCGCGCGCTACCTACACAGTACACACACACGTTTGTGGCGCGGCCGCCCGCCGCCGCTGCCGGACGAACGTGATTGTACAGAGGCCAGCACATCAAGCTACCACAATCTGTCAGATTTTCCCAATTGAATAAGAACCTTATTCCTTTGTACTAAACTTGAAAATCTATCAAAGAAATTTGACAGATTAGGGTAGGTTGACCTGCTGGCGTCTACGTTTTGGAATGGGCAACTAGCTTCAACTTTCTGACCAACTGACTGACTAGTTAATTTTGACAATTCAAAAGTGCCTGGAAATGGTTTAATTGAAATAAATGCTTTGAGTTTGAGTTTGAGTTTTGTACCTACGAAATATCGCCTAACGACAACATTGATGTTATGACAGGTACCTACCACATCAAAACATTGTTTTACAATTAGTCTTGATAACCGATGGTAGTTACTTCTTAAGTAGGTACCCGTTATGGAAATAAAACTAACGCTAAAAGCTTATTCCCTTAAAATAGCGATACCGATGAGGATTTATAACAAAAAAGATTAGAACTTAGCGATCCAGTAATGTTCAATTAATGAACTTACCTTAACTAAGACGACCTAGACCCACTGACCGTCGGACAGGAAGGGTTACGTTTGGGGGAGCGCCGTCGTGTTGGAACCATGTCTCGCGGAACTGGAGCACAGGCACCTCCTCGATTATTTCCTCGAGGAAGGCATTTTGAACGTCTCTCACAAACACACACACACAGAGAAAATTACTTTTGATTTTATTAAGATCACAAATTCGCGTCAAATAGCACACCCGTTTGCGATCAACGAAATCTAGGAACTGGCAAAAATCCGATAAAATCGGCGAATTGCAAAAGAAATGTACTTTGCTGATCTTTCTTTCAATTTGCCGCACTTGCTTTCTACAGTTAGTACTATTATTTAATTTGTGCCTACAGTGCCTACACCGAACACAGACCAACAAAATGATAGAGTGTACAAACACATTTAGTTGTACCTAGCTACCTATTCACGAAATTAATTGCGAATATGAATGTATTTTTTTTTACGAAACAGTAAATTACATTGTTGAATTGCATTCAAAACTAAAATTAATGTTGATAATAAAAAAATATCGAAAAATTACGTGACTATCAAGACATTTCTACACGTTTTTTTTAAATCTTCTTTACTTAAATCGATGAAGCTTTAGAAAAATAATTATCCCCCATAATTAATCTAAAATAAAAGTAGTAAATGGGTCATTCATTTCTGTAGATGATTAAAATGCCTCATGAGACGCGTCTGTTAGATTCATTGGGATATGTCGCCTTATCGCATAGTTTCTTAGAACGAGACCGCTCGCCGCCGCCGTCCCTTTGTCGGCATTTGAAAGCGAATAACGTAGGTACTAACCCAGTGTTGACCTCACAAATGAACTTTAGCAAAACAGCTGATCAGGTAGCCCTTTCGAGTTTTATTTACATTGCTGTTTTAAGTGAAACAAGTGAATTTACTATTTTTTAATTAAAAATCTCATTGGGTTAGATAGAAATAATGATTTTATACAGCTTACATTAAAAAAAATTGCAGAAAAAAACGTAAAAATTAAGAAAAAGCCGACGAAAAATTTCAACGCAGAGGGGTCCAGAAACATGTACTGAATCCATGGTAAGCGGTTTCGCGTCGATGTCCCTGCCACCCTGTATAGTATCAAACACAAAGCTCCCCCAGGTATAGTAAACTACTTCCTCAATTTTATTTTTTGTGACGAGTGAGTAGTGTAGCTCTGTGTCCTGTATTTAAATTCAAAAGACCGGCTATGACAAGTCTTATCCAAATCTCAAAAAAAAAAAAAAAACTTTCCATGCAAAATTGTCGGATCAGGTGAGGATTTGTATATGAAGTCAAATTAGGTAGGTAGTCATGTTTTGGCATGGTACGAAACTATCAGTCAGCGAATACGACCCGCACTTGGCTGTTATAAAATCTACGGAACCCTACACTGCGAGTGGCCCGACACGCACTTGACTCGTTTTTTTTTTTAAATTAGTCTAATTAATTGTAAACTCGGTATACAAAAATATTCATAACTTGTAGGTCAATTGAAGTAGGGCCATGCTGTAGGAAGATTTTTTGTTGGAAATGACCTCCTTTATCTCCCTAATTTGTTTGATCCACGACTTTCTGACCACCCTGTATATTTATGTAGTAAAAGCTGTGCTATCACTATATACCGCTAACACAATATATCAAGCTGTTGCGCTAAACCAGATTAATGACCGGATACAACATAATATAAATGAAGCAGTTAATGACGCAGAAATAGGTAGATAAATGAATCATCCTACTGTTAATAATATTGTTGGTTACACAAACCTTCTTTATATAACCGCACCAGGTAGAAACAAATGATATAAATTAATACCTAACTGCTATTTTAAGCGGTGGACTAAGAAAACCACTGGTGGGGTCCATTAAATGCTAGACGACATCATAGCAGACCAAGACGAAGATGGAGAGACAAACTTGACTCCTACTGAATGGATTGGCCCACAATGGCAGTGGGCAGACATGTGTGGAAAAGGCAAGAGAGGCCTTTATTTATTTATCTATTTATTTCAGGAATCACGGCCCATACAAACAAATACTCGTATAATACAATATTAATATAACTAATATAAACAAATATTACTACACACATACAACACACCCACGCAGACACAATCTACACTTCCTTAATACATAACAACTGCACATCGCTCATCAATTTTATCATTATATCACTCGACACTCTTATTAATTTAGCTAGTTTTTCTTATTATTAATTTCAGTTTTATTAGTTTTATTCTTTTTTTTTTTATTTTTTTTTTCTGTCTTCTCGAAATTCTAGAATTCATTGAAAAGGATGGATCGACACACATCTATTTTTGTCATTAACTTTATAATTAACTATGTTTAAGACCCCCATGGCTGATCACTGTCTCTTAAGATACAGGTTTACCTAGTTTAAGAGGCAGGGGTATAATACTTGAGTACAGATTTTAACATAGATCAACAATGTATATTTTATAATTAATCACCTAGGTTCTCATCTGTATTTTTTTTATGGCAAATAAATTATTATTATTTATTATTATTATTAACTTAAAAATACTATAAATACATAAACCATTATAATTATCTAACACACACGAAGTGTCTGCGTCGTGTTTCGCTGACTGGTGTCCATGTAGCCGGCCACGAAACCGGCGGTACACAACACCCTTCGGCCAGAACTCTTCCTTGAGGAACTCCTCGAGATGATGTGTCGGAACACGCACCACGAACGACTTGAAGTTCGTGTTGTGACGCGACTCCAACTTCTCGACCCTCAAAGTCCAGTTGGTCTTCACACGCATGTACTACACGTATCTCTTTAACCTTCGTGGAGTGGTGCAGTCTGGACACGTACAGCTGCGTCGTCCTGCCAGCGCGGTGCCGCACTGGTTCCGAGAAGGAAGCTTTTTCTTCTTCTCCACCTTGATGAAACCATCCTTGTTGCACATGTCCTTCTCTGGACCCTGCCTTTTCAAAACCTTTGCCTTCGGCCAACAGTGGGACATTACCCAGGAAACAAATAGCTCTACAAAACTTGCCATAATCATTATAAGAATAAGTATTTAGCCTACAATATATCCCAGTGCTGGGCACAGACTTTTTTCCATGTATCTAAAATACGGAAACGAAATTCAGGAAGTTTTTAATGGAACGAAGTTAGTAGTCATGCGCAAAGAGCAATGAAGGTACAGTCAGCGACAAAATTCGATTAATATTTGAATTTTATAAAACTCGATTATTGAGCTAAGTATTTAATTTTATTAAAATAGTAATAGACGTAAAATAAAAGAACTCTTAGCAAATATATGAAATAATTGAATACAATCTATTTTTTTTTTTTTCTTCAAAAAATCCTTTTTTACGCAAATCATCATAACAACCTTGCACAATTCATCAAATTAACAAATAAGCAGTAAAGGTAGGTAACATTTTTGTTTGATATGTATTGGTAGGTACTAAATTTTGGTTGCTAACACGAACAGATTCACCCTGTTCCCCGTACTAGTTTAAACTGTATTACGATGGATTAGTTTTCCTCGTTCTCTGCAAACAATATATCGAATAAGTTTACGTTAATTTAGAATATGTAAAAGTAGCAGTGTTAATCAACATTTGTCGCGGACCGTACTTATAATTTGACGAAAGCCTCTTTCGATTTGAAAACCAAAGCAAAAGGAAGGTTCAAAATGATGAGTATCGGGCATATCAATCAGAAACATTTTGTTTACATCCAAGCATTACCATTTATTGACATCGCATTATTCATAAAATGACAGCAATACATTAAAGTAATCGGTTCCATTTACAATCCGCCATTGAAGACAGGAAGCCAAAGGGTAGTTAAATTATATCTGTCGTCTGAAACACGCAATGATTGTGTATTTCAAGACAAAGAACGAATGACCTTTGGTAACAAGAAAGTATTACATTGTGTTCTAAATCCTATTCAAACCGAAAGTTTCAAATGGATTTTATTTCAAGTTAAACAAATATCAACTTTGTTTTAGTGGCAATTAAGTTGATTTCAATGTGACTAGCACTATTGAAAAAGTTATAAAAATGTTTGAAGTTGTAGCGTAAACTGAACTTTATTGTGTAGGAATTAAAGTTATTTTTCCATAAACTCATATTTGTTTACATTGCGGGGAGAGCCTATTGCCAGGAGCAGTGGGGGCCCAGTAGAAACGGCCGCGACTTACGAGTTGTAGGTCGTAGGTTCGAACCGAGGCAGTTACTTTGTGTTCCTCACCATGGGGGTGCAGGGGGATTCAGGGGGTCAGACCGAAATAACCCCTGAAAACGGTGAAGCAAAACATCATGAGGAAACCAGCATGTCCTAGAACCGAAACATCGAAGATATTTAACATCTACCAACCCACACTAGGCCCGCATGGAACACACCCTCCCACACCACACCAGCCCTCTCCCTCTCGAAGAGAGGAGGCCAGTGTCTCAGCACTGGGAACATCATAGGCTGATTATGTTATGTAACAAAACAACAGGAAATTACAAAAGTCAATCAAAATGTTTGAAATGGCATTTGTTAACAGATGAAATGGAATAGGTCATCAGAAAAAGGATTTAATCAAGTCCATCATCTTCTGGCTTGTACTATTAGCCATATGGCATGCTTAATAGAATACTGACTTATTAGAACTTGAGTCAAAGTTATAAAGCTTGAGTCAAAATTATGATTTCTGCACTTTTTTTTACACTGATTAATGTTTTTTTTTTTTTAAGTAGGTAATATTATATTTAACTGTTCATTACATATTTATTAAATTGGCTGTTAAGCCGACTAGACCCCGATTACAAAACATTAAACGGCGATTTCCCAAGAATCTACATTTTTTGAGTTAAGCCAGTGTTCTATTAAGCATGCGATATGTTCTTGATCGTAGGTTCTAAGACTGGCGCTGTACTTTTTACTTTTTTGTAAATTATTTCATTACCACTGATCTCAAAATGACGAAAGAAAACATCATGAGGAAACCGGCATGTCCTAGAACCGATTTGAAGACATGTGGCATCCTACCAACCGGCACTGAGCTTTCGAAGAGAGGATGCCTGTGTCCCAGCAGTGGGAACATATAGAATAGAATAGAATAGAATACTCTTTATTATGTACACCATTCCACCACCACCACCACCACCACCACCACCATTTGATTATGCTATGATACACTTTGGATACCCTTTCATAGCTGCATTTATCCGAATATCCTTTGGAAATCCTAGCAAATCAGTTGATGTAACATCAACACAGCATTATAATGATCGTACAAAAACCGCAAAAAGAAACCAATAATCATGAGCCGATCGACAGTGGATAGACACGAGTCAACACACGGACGCAGCAAATATTTACCAACGGCCATCCCCTTTTATAATTGGCAAATACACCACCCGCATTCTATCCGATTGAGTTTTTGGATGTAAAAATATCATAGTCAACATTTATTTGTTCGAAAACGCTTGCTAGCTTGCAAAATAACTCGTGACGACGAATGACGCCGAAATTTTTAGACCAAGTCGTACAAGTAGCAATAATAATAATAATTTATCTTTATTTCAGACATAGATCCATACCTTTTTACAAAGAAATCGTTAGTTTTAATAACCCTATTATTAGTAGTACACACAAAAAAAAAAGGTGTTGGTAATTTGTTAGTAAACAAAACAAGTTACACACTAAATCTACCTATTTCCTATTTCTGTGGAGGTGTACACTTGCCCAGTACACAGTAAAAGGACTGTCAATCTTGCACCCTTTTTTTTTTTTTAACGTGGAGAAATGCTCATGCATACTGCACTACCACGGGGAGATAGTGCAGTTATGTGGGACTCTTACCCACTAAAACTCCACGGTGTCCTCCTCCGCCGCTTATGGCGGGAACACGGGCACGCGTTAGCACTCATCCGTGAACCCGCCGCGGCTGTCCGTCACCGGACCCTCCTCTGGGGAGTGCTCCCCATCACCGGCGCACCAGAACACATAGCACGCCGTGACCACCCCAGGGAAGAAACCAGCACATAGGCGCCAGAATACCCCGTGTCTGGACACCCTTGGTCCCCTTGCGGCGGGTCAGGTCATTGGCCCCGTCACCTGCCGAAAATACCAACACTCCTCCTCCCCTGCGGCCCCACCGCGTCCGCCATCGACGGTGGCGACCCCGTCAAGGCCGCGGAAGGTAGGGAGAGCGGCGCACCACAATACCGGCACTCCTCTCCCGCCGCGGCCTCCAACCTTCAGCCGCGATGCCTCCCATACGACATCGCGGCCCGCCTCAGTTGCGATGTCGCCCAAGCGGCACCGCAACCTACTTGTTGGCCGCTACGTCGTCGGCTTACAGGCAAAAGCCCTGACGAGCGGCCCCTCCTCGGGTTCCTCTTCGCTTCACCGTGGGTGACCAAGCCACGGCTACTGAGCCCCCCTGCCTCGACAATGCGGGAACCCACCGGCACGCTAACGTTCTGAGGACAGTGTCGGTGCTGCCACGGACCCTGCTCATCATCGATGCCGTTCTTTTCCAATGCAATGCTAAAACTTATTTGAAAGTAAAGCCAAATAACATCACATCACGCTTGTAATAAGGGTTGGGCAGAAGTTCACCTAAATTAAACCCTTTTGTCTGTTATGTTTAAATCCCGTGTAACAGGGGGCGAGAATATTGCCAAGTCAAGCAAAGTCAGAAAGGTAGTATTCGTTCACAAATCTTCCCAATATTTTCCACTTGCTTGTTGCAAAAACAAACAATACAAAGGCTTTAAAATTAAAATAATACTTAATAACTGAAAATCTCACTTGAATAAATACTCGATCAAAATCATCTGATATCGTATTAAACATCAGTTGGCCGCAAATGATCGGATTCGCTGTTATTTACTGGACACCACTGGTTGATAACCGCAAAACGTTTTATGTAGAACCAGACAGCGGGGTATCTTAGACTCTATTTTGTAAGCCATAAGGTGGTGAATAGGTTGAGCTGGTGGATCAAAATTTGTGGGAGACTGCCGGTAATCAGGATAGTAACAATATTCAATTAGGGACGCAACAGTCTGGTGAAAATGCTGAAGGAGACGGATATTGGTAAATGAAGGGTAAATAAAATTGTTTATATTATTTTGTATTTTCCTTTAAAAAGCCTTTACGTTGTAATAAATAATACTTTAAATTTTATGGAAACGGCTATAGAATTGGATATCAGCACTTTAAAATAATGGTTTGCACTATAACTGTGTCGAAAACCAACTCCGAAACCAGTTAGTTTCTGAACGGACATTAAAATGTCAATGAAGGGGAGAGCGGGGTCTGAGCTCACTAGACCCCGCCCCGTACGGAAGATCACGTGGCGGGTCTAAGTTGGTTTACAAGCAGTAATATTAAGACGTAGTACTATTTCTACTACGCGGGCTCTATTTCTATCTACAGGGTTTAAAGGAACATAACCTAACCTAAGTCGGGTTGCCCTAAGTCCCGAGATCGCATAAAGAAGCTATAAATAGTTCATTCTATTAATTTTAAAACTAAGCATGTTTATTGTGGATACCATTATTTTTATAGTTCATTCAATTAATTTTAAAGCTAAACATTTCAAAGTGTGAAACATTATTTTTAAAATGTGTTTATATATTCCCCATTCAGTAAGAAGCAACTATAATGGACATTTATGATACAAATTTGTCAAAAAAGGAGCGTGAAAGGCTATTGGGGAGCTTTTTAATTTTATCAGCTTTTTAATTTAGGGAGTAAAATAAATTGCTATGTCGCTCTTAATCAACATGCAAATCTTTTTAAATTACTTCAAGTGGTAACAGAGCCCGATTTTCCAACACAAACGCACATCTGTGTGCTGCAGGTACAGACGCCAGCATAATATCAAGCTACCTGAAACTGTAAAATTTTTCCAATCAACCTTGAACCTTATTTTGAAGAAATTTGACAGATTGTGGTAGCTTGATGTGAACTCATTGGGCATCAAAAAATTCGTCCGCATCGCTGTCAATGGGATAAATGTCCAAAAGACTGGCAGCATTACCACGTTGGATGGCAATGCTGATTCTTTGGGCTAAAAGTTGAATATGAATTGAATCACACTCACACATGAATTGTCACATTCGTACAACGTACCTACGCACAAAACACCTTACCTATTCTTAGGAAAAAATAATATGAATTCCATTACCACAGCAACCAAATTTCGTAACACGTTTCCATATTTTACATAAAGTAATATTTAGTACAACGTACGGTTCCAAAAGTTTCTGCAGTATTAAAATTTCGTTACCAACACAAAATCGTAGGTTCACATATATCATATTTATTGGCACAGTGAAACTGCATGAATTTATATTTTTGCGACTAGATATTGCTCGTATTTTGTTTGTTTTTTGAAGTTTTCTGTAAAATAAAATGTATTCTTGAATAAAATGCAAGATGACGCTTTTAAGGTCAAGTTAAATTCATCCCAAAAAAATATGATCCGATGTAACCTGTCCCTTGCTCACCTTCCCCAAAGACATCCTCAGCCGAGATCCGCATCCCACACCTTTACCTTATATGCCCTGGCTGGCGGTCTTCATGTATTAAGGCTTCCACGGGATAGCCCGGTAAAGCAGCCGACAACCACCTAAGATGACCATACGCCATACGCAAAAAAAATTGGTTGAAGACCAGTGAGGATTATATTCAGGACGGTATTCGTACAAACGAGTAGAAGATATTCTACTGAAAGATTTTTTTCTTAGGGTATATATATTATATATGTCGCAGATGGATTGTCAAATCCACCGCTTAACAAAACCGCTAGTTGTTTTAGAAAACAACTCCTTTATGTAAAACTATTTAACGATGTTTAGCAGTTTTTCATTAATAACTGAACTTTAATACGCAGAATTGCATAAACTTTATGCACTTAGATATCAATGCAGTAGGTCAATGATTGGAGGTTATGTAAAACAACGGGAAATGAAACGTCAGATTGTAGATTTTAGTTCTGTAATTTTGTCGCTCGTGCCTCTGTGTGTCATAACAACAATAATGGCGTCCAAAACAGAAAGAAATAAAACGTGTAATATGACGTAGGTACTTATATTTGAAAATGATGTTATCTCAAGTGAAAACAATACTAAATAAAAATTATCAGAGTTTTATGAAAAACGCTTATTGTGACTGCAGATAAGCCACTCTGCTTCACGTTTAAACGGCGGCGGCGAAAAGAGTTTTGCTAAACGTAGCGCAATGGCAATACAGCTTAACGTTTTTCAGTTGTTTTACAGAATGGAGCTGTTTTGTAAAACATACTTGCCTTAGTATCTACCTTTGAAGCAGTATTATTTCGGTAGTTTTGTGGGTACGTATTCCAAGTAAAAGACTACTTAGGGAGGTACTCATCATAATGTAAACTTAGTGGGTTATAAAAACCAAAATATTAAAATAATAATCTTTCTTAATCTCCAAAAAATGGTTCTACTTCACGGCTACATTATCATTAATTTATCAATCTTCACCTCATCTCATTAATGGACCTCCACAAAAATATTCAAATCCATTAAGTCTAATAATCCCAAGATGACACGGACTCGATTACTTAAAACCATAGACGTTTTTTATACGTCTATGCTTAAAACTAAGTATATAAAGTACTTTGGTTGGGCACTAAGAAAAATGTACCGTATGTGATGCTTGAATAAAGTTTGAATTCCTTTATCGGGGGCAAACTGAAACTCGTCTGCGGTTATATGGCATGTCCAATTTCTGTTGATCCGTCAGTTATCATACAAATACTCTGAG
Organism: Globia sparganii; assembly: GCA_949316385.1. Classification (NCBI taxonomy): domain Eukaryota; kingdom Metazoa; phylum Arthropoda; class Insecta; order Lepidoptera; family Noctuidae; genus Globia; species Globia sparganii. The sequence goes on from OX438654.1 coordinate 22,740,777, forward strand.
GAAAACATCGTGAGGAAACCGACATGTCCTGGAACCAAAAATTTGAATACATGTGACATCCACGAACCAGCACTGGGCCACAGAGAGGAGGCATGTGTCCCATCAGTGGGAATATTATACACTGCCGTTTTAAGATGTGGTGAAATAATTTATAATAATTAATAAAATATTATTAATATTAAAATTAAATATTATTAATATTAAAATTAAATATTATTAATATTAAAATTAAATATTATTAATATTAAAATTAAATATTATTAATATTAAATATTTTTAATATTATTAATTAAATATTATTATTTTTAATATTATTAATATTTTATAATAATTTTTATTTAGTGATGAAATAATACCATTTATATACAGACGCCAGCACATCAAGCTACTTCAATCTGTCAAACTTTAATAGATTTCAACTTTATCGCTTAAACATAAGGTTCAAGGTTGACTGGGAAAATTTCACAGTTTCTGGTAGCTTGATATGCTGGCGTCTGTACTGTTACACACATATAGACAGACAACAAGAGAAGAACAGAAAAATACGTACTAAAATGATACTTATTTCTAAAGAAATCTCTTCCAGAATACCTGCGATAGGTGAGTGCATAAAAAGAGATGTAGACAACGTGTGTAGAAGTAGAAGGGAAAAAATACATAAAACCAATCAGTTCTCTATTTTAAATATAAACATACAATATAAGAATATACTATAATACTTACATACTTCTAAAATAAAAATAAAAACTTTATTACCTACAAGAAAAAAAACAACCGACTTTAAAAAAAAACACTATTAAGTGAAAAATAACTTTAATTTAGGAAGTCGGTGTCGTAGTTTCCTCATTTTTGTTTTTGACACCAACTTCCGAAGCTATTTTAAGAGTTCCGTTGTCTGTCTCCGAAACTCATCATCAGATCTAAGTTAAAAAATATAAATGGGTGGCCCCATTTTTCGAAATACACATCTTTTGCAAAACCGTCTATACAACGTGTAACGTTAAATTAAATGCGCAAAACCTGAAATTTTTTCAGGTTTTGTTCATAATTTTGACTACTGAATCGATTTCAGTAACTTTTAACATAGGTTTTTTTTTTCAAAAATGATGTATTTGAATAGCTGACCACGTTGATACATAAGAGCCATCTATCAAAACGAATATTTGCAGGGAACCGCAATAAATCTTCAAAATCAAACAGATATAAGACCCTAACCCATAAGTGCTTCAAACCCCACTTATCCCAAGTCGTAAATCCTACAGTATAGTTTTATGACTTGCTCAAGAATCTGTCGTGCGCTGCCCCTGACAGATGTCACTCACGGTAAATATATAGCTCATAGATTCTGTTGAGCATTGCTATTCACAACCACTCGATACGCTTCCGTACCCTATCGAACATTAATCAACATTATCGTAGGAGTCCTCTAAACACTGTTCACAAGTCAAAAACCCGAAAATTGTATCAGTTTAAATCAAATAGACGACCACTATTCTTCTGACAGCTGTTTTCTGTCGAAGGCAAGGCAAATCAGGTTATTGAAATGTGTCATTTTCGATACGATAGCTTATCGTATGGTTGTGAATTAGGGTGCTGATTACTTGTAGTAGAAATGTTATTGTTCTATTGAGTTCTGTTGTAGACAAAACGTAGTGTTTTTAAGATTTAAATTATTCATATTTTTTTTTATTATTCACACTTAAAAAGTATCTGGTGACTCTTTAGACAGACAAAGTACTATTTGCTCTCTGAAATCACGGAAAATGCGAAGATAAATTCTTTACAAATAAAAATATACCTAAAAAGATTGCATGATCAACTGTGGGATAGTTGCGTAAGACATCATCAGTAGCAATGGCTTACATTTTGACAGTTCAACAACATTCATTGCGTTATTTACGTTGTTAAGCAGATAATTTTTTCAAATATACGGAGCGATAGATTAGTAATATCCTTCAAAATGTGTTTGTGCAATTAGGATGCGGATCACCAATTTTTTTGCCAAGCATTGTACAGCCGCCAGCACATCAAGCTATCCGAAACTGTCAAATTTTCCCAATCAACTTTAGACCTTATCCTTTAACGATAAAATTGAAAATCTATTAAAGAAATTTCACAGATTGTGGTAATTTGATGTGCTGGCGTCTGTACCTCAGTAGAAATTATGTAAAAACCTAGAAAGAATCTGGGTCCCCACATTTAATAAGGCATACAAAATCCATTATCGTCTCGTTAAACTAGAAACTAAAAAATAAACATTCTTTATACAGCGTTACTGTTCAATGACCAGCCAAATTTAAGGATGTGGTACAGACCATCAAACTAAACAACTTTCTCCATGGGACCAACATCGTAATCGCGAAAAATTTATCAACTGCCCCATAGTAAACTTCAATACCTACTCGACCTAAACGTATGGGACGGCTGAATTTTTATTCGCGATTACGATGTTGGTCCCATGGAGAAAGTTGTTTAGTTTGATGGTCTGTACCACATCCTTAAATTTGGCTGGTCATTGATAAATAACCCGGTTTAAAAGCTTTAGACCAAGAATTTCAAGAAAATAACGTTATCACTGTAAAAGTAGGTACCATAATCGAGTGAAGACACAATCTTAATAACTCTGAAGAACTGGCGACGATTTCATGGCTGGTTGAAAGCCTTTCCGTTACATTAATTCCGCCAACGACTGAAATTTGGATAAAGCGGACCGCTGAAAACCAGTTTTCAGTACGGATGAATATTGCAGTCATTTTCGACTTGTTCACTAATTTAATTTGTAGTTTTCGTTTTAAAATTGTCGCTTTTCATGTTTAAAGTCTTTTGGTTAATAATGTTGGCACTTTTTACAGTTTTTTGGTAGAATTATTTTTTTTTGTATCGGAATGCCTACGTAATTAGTGGAATTTGTTGGATTGTTTTGTAGTTTATATTTCTTACTCGGTGCTTTTAGGCGCAACTAACACATAGGTATCTACAGGAAAAAAAATAACCAGTGCGCCAACTGTAAATATGTATTAATCTGTATATACAGTGTGTCATGTTAAACGATGGACACACTTTAAGGGAGTGTAGTACTCATAAAAATGAACAACTTTTACTAACAGACCAACACTGAAATCGAGAAAATTAAACCAGCCGCTCTATACAAAGTGTTAATGAAATAACCCAAAACCTCGGACACCCCAACCGATTTTTATATTAATAAATTGATATGACATATAATTATTTATTTTCAAAAATTATAGTAAAAGATATTTGTAAATGTTGTTGTCGCGCTACTTCTTACAGATTCGTAGCTCTATCGCCGCCGGCGCGCTTCCCGGCCTTGGCGCCAGCTCTAGCACCCCCTCTCCTCACCCTCGCTGTTTGTTTTCATTGCGTTGGACAGTAGCGTACAGCGTCGTTAAAAAATATTAGACACGGCATGACAAATAATTATTTTTTGGAAAAAAATAACCCGTATTAAAAATTATTGTATTCGATTTTGCTGTCGATTCTAAACAAACTAGTTTCAGGTTTTGGGTTATTTCATTAACACATTGTATATTTACGTTCGCATAACTGAACAAAATATAGGGAACAGCTGTTTTTTTTCTCAATTTCTGTTTTGGCCTCTTAGTAAAAGTTGTTCATTTTCATGGATACTACACTCCCTTAAAGTATGTCCATCATTTAACTTGACACACTGTATAAAATTCAAAGTCCTGACTGACTGATATATCAACGCACAGCCTAAACCGCTGGTCCTAGAGACATGAAATTTGGAGGGTGTGTTCTTTGTGAAGTGTAGGTATCCATTAAGAAAGGATTTTCCTAAATTCCAGCCCTAAGAGGGTGAATGGGGGAGGGTGAATTTTCACGCGGACGAAGTCGCGGAGTTTAGCATATAATTCTAAACCATCTAGCGTATAAATTATTAGTATTAGTTATCAAAAAAAACCTGTTCCATAGAAAACACGGCCTACACGGTCAAAATGTATAGAGCAACTATTTTTTTTTTATAACCGACGAAAAATTACGCTACGGGGGTCTAGAATCATAAACAGAATTCATGGTTACAGTTTGCGCACTGGTTAAAATTGCTGGGTCGGGCAAATTGTTATTGAGTTTTTACATTAGGAATTTGATCAAAGACGCCGCCACGTGCGGTACCCATCTTGCTCCACCCCCGGGCCCTAGCGCCAGCGCTCACGCTCACCCAGCCATCAGCCTATCGATTCTGTAAAAATCTCACCGTGACAACATAGGTGAAGTGAGCGTGAGGTGAGCTACTTATCAATGGAGGCAATCCCTAACATCACGTGGAATGACAGCTTACTTCACCTAAGTTTTCACGGTGAGATTTTTACAGAATAGCACTGCTGTACAGACGACTGAGCGCGAAAGTGGCAGCTTACAATTTTTGTACGTAAGTTCGTGCGAATTTTGGCACGCGAAGCAGTTGCTCTTGCGTTATCTAGGTGTATCTATATGATTTATAGACATCAAAGATATAATTATTGTTATAAATAACCAATTTTAAAGTACTATAGTTTCACAGCATAGGTACGTTTCAGCGTCTTGAATATTCGTCATATTTGCACTTTACAAGCCATTTGTTTGATACAAAACTGTGCTGTAGCCACCTACCAACTTATTATATAATAGTGCTTGCGGTTCAACTTTGAAGGACGTGGTTTAATTTAAAAGATATAGCGAAAATAAAAAGATTCAATTGGGGACAAATAATGAAACCATCCAATGATTGTGTGAAACAGAAAAGGATATAATTGCCATTTGTAATAACACTAGGCTTGTTCGGCTCGGCGCCGAAAGTTGAAAACCCAAAAGCGTTTTTTTTTATACTCTTAAAATATAGCCAGTATTTCTAAACCATATCTACTTATTGACCTCTAAATCATCATGGTCTCTTTCTTTTACTACATGTTAGATAAAGGTGGCAGTAATTATAAAATTTACTTTACTTGGGAGATAAGTAACATGACATATGTATAGGTACAGAGCTAATAGTATATTTATGTTAGGTACTATAACTGTTTCTTCTTTGATTTCTTGTATAGACGCCAGCACATCAAGCTAGTACAATCTGTCAAATTTCTTTAATAGATTTTCATCTTTATCGCTAGAGCATAAGGTTCAAAGTTGATTGGGAAAATTTTACAGTTCGGGTAGCTTGATGTCGGCTGTACATTAGTTATGTCTTGTGGCAGAAGTGATGGTCCAGTGATAACGGCCGCGACTTACAAGTTGTAGGTCGTAGGTTCGAATCCAAGCAGGCACTTTACTTTGTGTAAATTATTTCACCACCACTGCTCTCAAAACGGCGAAGGAAAACATTATGAGGAAACCGGCATATTCTAGAACTAAAAAAAAATCGTAGACATGTGACATCTACCAACCCGCACTGGGCGTGGTGGATTACGGCCCACTCCCTCACAGAGAGGAGGCCTATGTCCCCGCAATGGGAACATTATAGGCTAAATATGTTAAGAAACTCAAACAACGTGAAATGATAATAATCAATCAACATGAATTGTGACACGAGACATGTTATCATATAAAATGGAATAATAAAAAATGGTCATTAAAAATGCGATTTTTCAAGCCCATCATCTTCTGACTTGTACCATTAGCCAGCTTAACTTTAATACTATTGTGGTACACACCGCAGCGGCCACAGCTTCTGAAGTTGAGCTGCAAATATTTTCTTCTATGCGGATGCGGGGCGAGTCCGTGGTGGACATTTCGTTCGCCAGCCCCGCTCTGGCACAGAGTGTTATTGACTGGCGCGTCATGGAGGAGGTGGAGACCTACTCCGATCACCGGTATATCCGGTTCGACGTCTCCACCCAGACCTCTAGCGCGCCGGTCCAACAGGCCCCGAGTGGTCCGCGGTGGGCGCTGAAGCAGCTGGACCGGGAGCTCCTCCTGGAAGCCTCGATCGTGCAGGCCTGGGTGTCATCACCGGACAGGCCTGCCGATATCGACGATGAGGCGGAGTGGTTCCGGGAGGCCATGTCCGAGATATGCGACGTGGCAATGCCCCGAGTACGGCCAGGAAGCGCCCGACGTCAGGTGTACTGGTGGTCGCGGGAGGTGGAGTCGCTACGCAAGGCGTGCGTCGAAGCGCGACACCTGTACACCAGGCACCGCAGGCTCCGCATCCGCCCTCCGGATGCGGAAGCCACGGAGGCGGAGCTGTACGAGGGGTACAGAGCGGCGAAGACCACCCTCCGCGAGGCTGTCCAGCGGCCCAAGGATATGGCCCGCGAGGAGATGGTGGAGACTCTGAACAGAGATCCATGGGGGCGCCCTTATAAAATGGTGCGGAATAAACTCCGCACCTGGGCCCCCCCGCTGACGCAGAGTCTCCGCCCCCAGCTGGTGGAGGAGGTGGTGAGCGCTCTGTTCCCTTCACGGGCGGAGCATACTCCCCCGCCCATGGCTCCGCCAATTGCGGTGCCTGAAGCGGACCACGCGGACGACGACGATATCCCTGAGGTGACCGGGGTAGATCTGAGAGTGGCGGTAGATAGGCTGAAGGCCAAAAATACCGCCCCAGGACCCGACGGCTTGCCGGGTAAGGCCTGGGTCCTGGCCTCGACGGCTCTCGGGCCCCGACTAGAGGCGCTCTTGAGCGCATGCATGGAGAGGGGCCAGTTTCCACTCCGCTGGAAGACGGGGAAGCTGGTCCTCATACAGAAGCCAGGGCGCCCTGCGGACTCTCCGTCTGCATTCCGGCCCATCGTGCTGCTCGACGAGGTCGGCAAGCTCTTTGAGAGAGTGATTGCGGGCCGCCTCGTCGGGCACCTGGTGAGGACGGGGCCGGATCTTGCGGACAGCCAGTTCGGCTTCCGCAAGGGGCGCTCGACGGTGGACGCCATCATGCGCGTGAGGGCCCTCACGACGGGGGACGCGGTGTCCCGGGGTGGGGTGGTCGTGGCGGTGTCACTCGACATCGCCAACGCGTTTAACACCCTGCCCTGGAGTTGCATTGGGGAGGCACTCCGGTATCACCGGGTGCCGACCTACCTCCGTCGAGTAGTCGGGGCGTATCTGACGGACAGAGCCGTCATCTACCCCGGTCGCAACGGGGAATGGAACCGGCGAGAGATGTCGTGCGGTGTCCCGCAGGGATCGGTTCTGGGGCCGCTCCTGTGGGACATCGGTTACGACTGGGTGCTGCGGGCCGATCTCCCTGATGGAGTCAGCGTGGTTTGCTACGCTGACGACACGCTAGTCCTGGCGCAGGGGAGGTCGCATCAGGCGGCGGCCGACGCGATGACACGCGGGGTTGCGATAGTCGTGGAGAGGATCCGGCAGTTGGGTCTCGAGGTGGCTTTGCACAAGTCCGAGGCCATGTCTTTTCATGGGCCTCGGAACGGGCCGCCTTCGGGATCCCAAATAACGGCAGGAGGGGTTCACATCGGCGTCGAGACAACGATGAGATACCTGGGTCTCGTCCTCGACAGCCGGTGGAACTTCGTCGAGCACTTCCGACGTTTGGCTCCCAAGCTGGAACGGGCCGGGGCCGCCTTCAAGCGGCTCTTGCCCAACCTGAGGGGGCGCAGGCCTGCGGGCGGAGAGTAATGGGTAACTCTCCGTCCGATCAGGACCAGGCCCGTGCCGGACGGCGCGTACGTGTTCCACGCGCGCCTCAAAGAGATGTCAGCATTAGGAAGGGGCCCGAAAGGGCCGAAGCCTGCCGGGGCAGCGGGATTGTCCGAAAGGGTTACCGCTACCCCGGAACACAAAGGGCTAAGGAAGGAACACGGGTGGGTTTTAGTCAGTAAGAGTCTGACACTCCCTTCTGCTCCACCCAGAGCGGGAGGGGTCATTGGATGATTTCCCATCCACAAAAAAAAAAAAGCCCTATATTGTTCCTAACTGTAGGTAAGTACATACTATTTAATTTTTGTTGTGAAAACTTAAAGTTCTATCATATCAAATTGCAAACCTTTTTTATCCTATTTTAGAGTTTAATTTGTCGTTACGTAACTTAGTACACTTATACTAAGTTACGTAACGACAAATTAATTCCATCACGAGAAGCTATTAATTTTGTAAATAAAGAACTTTCTTTATTTACAAAATAGATAGCTTCTCGTGACGGGCATTTTACAGGTTCATCACTGCCTAACCCCTCGGGGAAAACAGGCGCAATTTTATGTGTGTTATTCATGAGTACCTCCAATCAGCCCCTTTTCACTATCATTGTTTGAAGATACACAAAGCCTTTGAAATAAATTGGCCAAACTTCACAGACGAGATGGGTATCGGTATCTACATACTTATATCACAAAAACGAATGACAAGGTCAACTCTTTCATATCGCGCTTGATATAAAAATCCTACTTATATGTGAAAGTTTGAAAGAAAGAAAGAAAAAGATTTTATTTGGGATACGCACATGAAATACAAGAATAAAAAAGAACATTAAACTAACAATATCATGAAAACAATAAAAAAGAACATTAAAAGTAAATAAAAATAGTGATAACAAAAAAAATTACCTGTACCTATGAGGCCAAAAAGGCTCATACTACACAGTAAAATACTGCGACATTACAAAAAAAACAAATACCATAGCGCTGATATTCTGATAGGGCCCGCTGTGATGTGTATATAAAATAAATCCCACTTTTTATGTTTGTTACTCAATCACGCAAAAACGGCTGAACGGATTTAGAAGAAATTTGGCATACAGGTAGACCAAAGTCAAAGTCAAAGCATTTATTTCAAATAGGCACATAAAATAAACTTTTTAACGTCAAAAATTACAATAAAATAGAATTGATTCTAGTCGCCCCTTCTAAAAGCTAGTTTTCGTATGGAGAATAGGCGAGAAATTCCACCGTTACTCATTCAAAATGTTTACAATATTTTGTATACTTACATTAACAATATTTTGTTTACTTACATTAATCTATTTATATAAAAACGAATTGCTGTTCGTTAGTCTCGCTAAAACTCGAGAATAGCTGAACGGATTTATCTTATCTTGGTCTTGAAATGTTCGTGGCGGTCTAGGAAAGGTTTAAAAGGTGAGAAAAATCGAATAATTCCCGGGAAAACCCTAAAAACAGCCCTTTTATATTTCCCATATAAACATTTTCTAAATAAAATGTAGAGTCAATTGTCTTTTATTTATAGATTGAGACAGTACGAAGTCTGCCGGGTCAGCTAGTTATTATATAATAATATGTGAAGGCGCTGCTCCTAAAATAAAATTATTATACCACCTAGGCCCCAGACCTGAGCTACGACATACAATACTTTTTATCCCTGTAGATATTACGTTCCTATGGGATAATATCCGACCTCCACGCTAATGAAGCTGCGGGGAAAAGCTACTGATTTATAAAAAAAACTTGCTGCTTTATAATTATGAAGATACAGTTATGTCTATGTAGTTTCGCTAGTAAATTCAAAAAGGTCTTATATATATACAACGTGTAACGTTAAATGTGCAAATCTCATACACCTCAATTAGAGCATTGAGTTAAAAGCATAATACAATGACTAAAACTATTTTTTTAATGCTAACTATTTTTATTAAGAAAATCGTGTTGATCCTAGTATTAGTTCATGCATTCAAAATTGAGTCTTATTGCCTTAAAATAAGACTTAATTTTCTTTGGCTCAAACGGCGGATAGTATGGCAAAATACATAATTTAAAAAAAAACCTGTATTAAAAGTTACTGAAATCGATTCAGTAGTCAATTATGAACAAACTATTTTCAGGTTTTGCGCACTTAACGTTACACGTTGTATAAACTGGTTTCTGTTGGCAATATAGTGTTCAGTTAGTTACGTAAGAAAATTTATAAAAAAGCTTGTGTAACATGAAGTCTTTACCTTTATTCTTCCTCGCTCTCCTAACTTTGTCAATAATTATATTAATCGTTCCTCTTGAAAACAAATAGGAAGCTGCTAACAAAGTCAATCATAATTTCATTGCAATATTGCAAGGTGGATATTGTACATTAAAGTACAGGAAATTCAAAGCTATGGAAAATATTTATTATAGTACAGTATTTTTATCTCACGAAGCGACGCGCGCTAACTTGTGTTTACCAAGTGTATGAACACGCTGTAAATGTGCGTGAAGACAAGTGCGGTTTAGACGAGAACCTCCTATATTGAACTGCAAACCCCATTTCTAAACAAAAAAACATCAGTTATTGGGCTATTGGGACCACCATACATGACACCAGTCCGGTCGAAGAATCCTCCCTTTTCTATGGAGAATGAGGGAACTATACACCATGTTCCTTTAAATAAGACCTTAGGAGACGATAAGACAAGACAAGTCTCACATACTTGTCATTTTACACCACATAAATCTAACAAATACTAGTTCACAATAAGAAAATCCATACTAATATTATAAATGCGAAAGTGTGTCTGTCTGTCTGTTACCTCTTCACGCTTAAACCGCTTTAGATGAAATTTAGTATAGAGATAGTTTGAGTCCCGGCAAAGGACATAGGATAATTTTTATCCCGATATTCCCACGGAATCGACACTTATGCAGGTGAAACCGTGGGGCACTGCTAGTATTACATAAAAACATCCATAATATCACAAAAATACGAAATAACCCTGAAGGTATATTACCCCTAGCAACATTTTTCAACAAGTTAGCCTTATGATGCGTCACGCGATGCGTCACGAGGCGCAGCGCTGCACGGCGCAACGTATTCTGAACTCTCACAATGCAATGTGTACCTTTTCGTGTAGAAAATAAAGTATATTTTGAGTCACTCTTTTAAAGTGTGCGCGCAGCGTCGCGTCGCGTCGCGTCGCGTCGCGTCGCGTCGCGTCTCGGTGTGAGCTGACCCTTACAGCCCTAATATTTTTTACTTACCTTTTATGTTCGCAAACGCAATACGATTTGTGGTTTCAACTCGAGACTGATTTTGATGTTGCTAGGGTTGTCAAGCGGTAAATTTAGCTGTGAGAACTGTTTAATGATTGAGGTTGTAGTTGTTAGTTAAATAGTTTGATATTTATTTGAAATTGATTGTAGTAGTTTTGACTGGAACTACTTTTTAATTAGTACCAGCTGACCCGGTAAACTGCGTACTGCCTCAGAACCAATAAAATGTTGTGTTTACTTATTAGCTGAATTAAATTCAGTTTATCGTGATTTTTTTCTGTTTTTTAATAGTTATTCTGCTATTGGGGCAGATACAAATTACTTGCGTTATCTACGTCTATCTATATCTGTGGATATAGATAGACGTAGATAACGCAAGTATCACGATAAATGTATGAAAACCAAGCGTGCCATTTTTTTGACTACCTACTATGACGTCAGAGGCGCTCTTTCTCACTCACGCTCACCTAACCAGCTATACACAGGACTGAGTGCGAAAGCGGCGGCTTACGATTTTTGAACGTAAGTTGGTGCGATTTTTGGCACGCGAAGTACTTGCTCTTGCGTTATCTAGGTGTAACTATCTATATTTGTGGTCCAGCCGTTCTTGAGATATAAATGTAACTTACCCGACTTTGTTTTATTTATATAGAGTCTAGACAACATCAAACTGGTTGCTAATTTAATTGATACATACACATGTTTTTATTTATTTATTTTTTTTAAATACATTGTTTTTTACATTCTGTGACAAATGTAACTCACACACTATTTAAAATACTAGTAAAATTTTACAATCTTTGTAAATATGTGAGCACCATGTATCTATCACATAATTGATTTACCAGTCTGTTGTATTTTTAATTCTTTTACCATTTTTGGTAGATTAAATTTTATTTTAGGTGCATCGTCTTCACATATAATTATATAATGAATGTATACAAAAACTTGTAAAACATTTTAAAAGAGTAACGGTGAAGTTTCTTGCCCATTCTTCTCCACACGAAAACTACATTTTGGAAAGGGCGACTAGAATCAATTCTATTTTTTAATTTTTAATTTTGACGTTCAAAAGTGCCTTTTAAGTGCCTATTTGAAATAAATGATTTGACTTTGACTTTGATAGATTTCTCTATTATGCCTAAAACCATTTAATTTTTCTAAAACTATTCTACATAGGTTAAAGCTTTGCCTCTATTTTTATTAGACGGTTATGAGGGTGCAATCTAAAAAATGGTAACAACCTAAATTATAATAAGTGTCAAATATATGACCGTTTTGATGAATTAATCGATATCACTAAATGAAATGATTAAGTATCACTGTGTTCTACTAAATTATTGATAATGAATTGCAAATATTTGACAGCTAGGCCACGTTGCCAACTTTTACGATGTACAGACGCCAGCACATCAAGCTACTACAATCTGTCAAATTTCTTTAATAGATTTTCAACTTTATCGCTAAAGCTTAAGGTTCCAAGTTTACAGGGAAAATTTAACAGTTTCGGATAGCTTGATGTACTGTCGTCTGTACAACCTTAAGGTGGTAAAGCGAACTGTGTTTAACAATAATATCCACTGAGCTATCTTCTTTAAAAAAATAGATTATATCAAAAAACTAACCAAGGTCTTGTTTGCAACCACAAAGTAGTAATGTACAAAATAAAAATCCTACACCGTCTGCACCGAGCCTCAATCTTTCCTACCGCCCATTATCTTCCCCAATATATTGTCCTCCATCTTTCAACTTTTCTCATTTACCTGTCGTACAACCCTACTATCATGAGGCGTGCCAGCCCTGACCTTCAGCTGTCAACACGCAACGTATCCAGGGTTATCTCCAAACAATGTCGCTGTATTTATTCCCCGTTACAACGTTGTGGCAGGCGATTTTATTAACAATTAGGTAGTACTTAAATCAGTGAAGTACTTACTTAGTCCACCTTGAAGTTTTTATTATGATTTTATTGTACTCACTGAGTAAATATTTTGAGTAAATATTTCATATTTTCAGTCTACTTTTCTTAACTCTGGGCACATTTCCTCTCTATTTAGTTCCTGTACCAGTTCTGATCCTGTTTCTGACATCTCACAAATCGTAATCAGAGTTGACGAAATCACAGATTTACTTCGCAAACTGGGCACGACTAAAGCTGTAGGTCCAGATCATATATCAGCTAATTTCTTAGTGCGTTGTGCTTCTTCCATATCTCGGGGAATCTCAATTCTTTTTCAAAAATCCCTAAATTTATGTATCGTTCCGAATGTATGGAAACAGGCCTTTATCACTCCTGTCCACAAAAAGGGCCCTAAAACAGAAATAACCAACTATCGACCGATATCGAAACTATGCATAATCGCGAAGGTGTTTGAAAGGATAATTTATAATCGAGTCTATGCTGCTTTTAAAAACTCTTTTAGTCCTTTCCAACACGGCTTTTTAAGAGGTCGGTCAACTGTTACAAATCTTATACTTTTTGATGACTATATTACAGATGCAATGGATAAAGGTAATCAGGTTGACTGTGTGTACACTGACTACAGTAAGACATTTGACCGCATTGACCACAACCTACTAATAACAAAGCTTAAGAGCATGGGAGTGCGCAGAGACTTGTTTAGGTGGTTCTCCTCCTATATTGAGAACCGATCACAGGCTACAGTGGTCAGTAACTACATGTCTAGCTGGGTTACTGTTCCCAGCGGTGTTCCGCAAGGTTCTTTACTCGGTCCGTTGCTCTTTATAATCTACGTCAATGACATAGATTCATGTCTTAAATCTTCCAAATTACTATGCTTTGCAGATGATATGAAAATCTACACTACTATAACATCACACGCAGACGTCTTAGCGTTACAAAATGACCTATTCCAACTAGAAATTTACTGTAGGGACAATAAACTCGAACTGAATCCTGCCAAATGTTCAATAATAACTTATACCCGGAAGAGCTCAATCATTGCTGCTAATTACACACTGGGAGGCCAAATACTAACTAGATCAAACTCGCACAGGTTGAAGCAGTTAAAAAAGCTTCTAAAGCCTTAGGGTTTGTCATTAGAATGTCTAAATGTTTTACTGAAGCGAAGACACTTAAAATTTTGTACTGTAAGTATGTCCGCAGCCATCTTGAGTACGCATCGCAGGTGTGGAGCGCTTGCTATTTCAAATACATTGATCGTATTGAGATGATCCAGAGGCGCTTTATCAAACATCTTTGCTACCATCAAAAGATACCTTACGACTCCGTCAATTATCCTGACCTATGTAAGAAGTTCCATATTCTGCCTTTAAAAAATCGACGCGAGATCGCTGACAGTGTTCTATTATTGAGGATATTGACTAGTGTAATCGATTGCTCTCATTTATTATCAAAATTTTCATTAAATGTCCCACAAAAATTCACAAGGTTTAATCCCCCAATAAGTGCACCATCTGCCTCTACTAATTACAGACAAAACTCGTATATCGTCAGGGCGAGCCGTAGTTTTAACAAATTATGCAAGGAACATAATTTTGATGTTTTTACCACGAAAGTGTCGTTGGCAAGGAGAAGCTTGAGCCTTACCTTCTTTGGTCACTATAATAAATATAATTAAATAAATATCACCTAAGTATTGTTTGTGCTTAATCTTATTTATATTCTGTATTCTGTGTTCGTATACAGACTAAATTATGTGCACTATTGTGTTCCTACTTTATACATTTTTCTTTTATTAAATTACCTATAAGTGAAAACTTGTAATTGGCTGCCAGGTTAATAGAGTGATCACTTTTTTGTCAACTTAGCTGTAAGTTTTCCATAAATTTAAATAAATAAACTTATTAACAATTTCTGTACGACACGCCATCTTGAAAAAGTCTCCAGAGCTTATTTTTTAACTATTCGAAGACACAATAAAACTTTTTTCAGCGTCCATAACGGACTGGGTGATGGAAGTTGCCAGTATTTCCTGTTGACCTAGAATCATGAAATTTGGCAAGAGCAATGTCATGTAGCACAAATAGGAAAAAAAAACGAAAACCGTAAATTTGTAGTTAAATACCTACCTTTTTGGTAACCGATCAAATATTTCTGTGCTGAGGGGTCTAGAAACATTATGTTGAATTCATGGTTACTTGGGTTTTTTATATATCAATGTTACTTATGCTAAGAAACGTCTAGTCTTATTTTTTAATTTAAGTCCGTTTTGATTCCATTGCTAGTGTCAAAATATGCGGCATAAACACCCGTATCTTTGATTGCCTTATCTTAGAAGTTTGATTTCACTGCTCCAAGGGATTGCAGCTCTGAGTATTTGATATTAATTTCAACTTGATAACTCCACGCGCTCCTGAGAAAAGGATTTTGACTGACGGACAGACAGACAACAAAGTGATCTTATAAGGGTTCCGTTTTTCCTTTTGAGGTACGGAACCCTAAAAATGAACGAAATCGGTCGCGAAAAAAAATCAGCTGTTCCCTACATTTATGTTATTTTATTTTATTTATTTGCAAAGGAATAGATATTGTGACTTGTAACATCGACTTGGATGATTCTGTAAAGGTGTTATAATTGTGGTTTAAATGAATAAAATGTTCACATAACTCGTCAAAATATAGGGGAAAAATTAAATTTAATTTGATAAATGAAATGTTTGTTTCTATTAATTAAATTAAATTTTATTCGAACACATCAATCGGTTTCTTACTAAATTTCAATTATATTCGACGACCTTGCATACGTATCTTCTTTGCTGACTTTACATAGCAACAAATTAAATAATCAATATCTCATTTACACGTTCTAAACCGACAAAACTTGTACATTCCAGAGCTCCCTATCGAGCCTAACCCTAAAACCGCTAACCCCACACTGCATCACTAGTAATAAGTAACTACTAATAACGGTCTAATATCCCCAGGTGTTTGCCAGTTGCCGACAAGCAATGTCCTTATTGAGTCGGAAGCCGTCACAACCTCCAATCAACCTGTTGATTGGCCCTTAAGTGGAAGTCGCTCTATCTATTGAGTAGCACCATAGAATAAGAAAATCGTGTACAAGTAGAACTCATGATGTACGTACCAAGATGTTGGTAAGGCAGACGGAGTTTAAAAAAAAACGGCTTTTTGGAACGCGTGACTGGAGCGTGTGGCAGTTTGTGTTTAAAACTCCATGGCATCTGCCATTTTGGCGCCCGCGTGCTGTACAGACGCCAGCAGGTCAACCTACCCCAATCTGTCAAATTTCTTTGATAGATTTTCAACTTTAGTACAAAGGAATAAGGTTCATATTCAATTGGGAAAATCTGACAGATTGGGGTAGCTTGATGTGCTGGCCTCTGTACATTGCTACAAGGATGTCGATGCGCCTGGATTATGTAATCCAGGCGCAAATATTAGTTTAGTCCTGTCAAATTAGATAATCCATAGACAAGTTTAGACGTGACTAAAAATTGGCTACTAAAAATACGTCAATTTACGTCAGGCGCTGACTAATTTGACAGGACTAAACTAATATTTATCTTCAGTCCTTTTCATAATGAAATAGAAAGAAAAAGATGCACTGAACTTAAATTTAGTTTCAAATCAAATCAAATCAAAATCAAAATATTTTATTTCACATAAGCCTACAAGGGCACTTATGAAACGTCAGAAGCTAGGTGCACGGTTCCAATTGGTCGTTTCCTATGGAGAAGAACCGGCAAGAAACTCCACGGTTACTCTTTTAAAAATAATTGGCTTTTACAATGTTTTCTAATTACAGTAGGTATGGGAGAACAGCGTAGGCCTGTCAACAAGTGCCAGGTACTTGATAAAATAAAAAATGATCTACAGATCTAAAATCTACAGGGCCTACAAAGTCCTCACATTTACAAAATCAAAAACTCAAAAAAAGATAAATAAAAAATAAAAACCTATTAAAACCAAGTGATCATAATTTCCATTACAACCACTAAAAAGAGTTGAAGGATTAGAATTGTCTCTATATAATGTCAAATAGTAAAAAGATTAAATGTCAAAGAAGTATGTAAAAATTAAATAAAAATCGTAATTTGAGAGCAGTTAATAGACATTTATGTAGTTATGCCGTTAATGAGATGCCAGGGAAGCCACATGTGCAGAAGCAATTATTGCCAAACTACCTTGTCTTTAACGTAGTCTTTAATCTTATAATATGCTTTTTTGATAAGGACACGTTTGATGAGGGTTTTGAACTTTCCATCGCTAAGTTCTGTAACCGGTTTTGGCAACTTGTTATAAAAACGGATGCTATTTATATGAAAAGACTTGCTAGTTTTTGTTAATCTAAATTTAGGTATCACAATTTCATTTTTACTACGGGTATTTATATTATGGAAATCGCTTCTTATTTTAAAAAGTCCTAAGTTTTTGCGAACATACAAAATACTTTCTAAAATATAAAGAGAAGGCAGAGTTAGTATATCAATTTCTTTGAATTTGTTTCTAAGAGACTCGCGAGGACTCATTTTATAAATTGCGCGGATTGCCCTCTTTTGTAAAATGAAAATTGAATCTACGTCAGCTGCCGATCCCCACAGCAGAACACCATAAGACATAATACTGTGGAAATAAGCAAAGTATACTAACCTAGCTGTGGCTATATCTGTCAACTGCCTTATTTTCCTTACTGCATATGCAGCTGAACTTAATCTACCTGAAAGAGCTCTAATGTGTGCGCCCCATTGTAATTTTGAATCTAAAGTAATTCGCAGAAATACAGTTTCCGTAATAACATCTAGTTTTTTGCCATCAAGCTCTAAATTCAGACCCACTTGAGGTACATTTGGTAATGAGAACCTAAGACATTTCGTTTTGTTCGCATTAAGTAAAAGATTATTAGCTGCAAACCATTTCGAAAGAACAGCCAGACTATCGTTGACATTTAAAACATCCGTATCTTTTCTATCTATTTTAAAAATAAGGGAAGTGTCATCAGCGAATAAAATGATATCCGATAAGTTAGCCATCATGTAAGGAAGGTCATTAATATATACTAGGAATAGAAAAGGCCCAAGAATTGAGCCTTGAGGCACGCCCATCTTAACTAGAGACCCCGATGACGTCGCCCCGTTAACGTTTACTTTTTGCTGCCTCTTTGACAGATATGAAAGAACAAGATCAGCAGCTTGTCCACGAATTCCGTAATGGTATAATTTACAGATCAGTGTATTATGGTCAACGCAGTCGAACGCTTTTGAGAGGTCACAGAAAATGCCAATGGCATCCTGGGACTTCTCCCAGGATTCCAAAATGTGACTGATGAGTTTTACTCCCGCGTCCATCGTCGACGTACCTTTCGTGAAACCAAACTGGTGACTATGTAAAATCCCATTTGAGTTAAAATGTGACAGCATCTGGTCTAGCATGATTTTTTCGTAGATTTTGCTCAATGCTGGTAACACAGATATAGGTCTATAATTGGAGGGATCAAACTTACTACTAGTTTAGTTTGTGAACAACAGAATCGGGGCCATTATTTACGATTTTGCCCAACCCCCAACAGAGCCTTGCGAACCAAAGATCTTTCAGGGATTTCCCCTTAGGCTGAGGCTTCTTAGGGAATTCACTACTCACCAGGCTTCTACGACCCGCGCTCGCCTAAGCCAAAACAGCAGCCTAATTGCGAAAAAAAAACTCTAACGACAGTCTCGATTTCTCGAATTGCTTGCATTTTGACATCAAAGAACTGTCAAAAATCATAATCATCCAAAATTATGTTTCAGAATGGTTAATATTGCCGCTTTCCAGACGGAGTTGAACGTTCCTTATGCCCCGAAGAAGTGCCAATTTCTAAGTGTTCGGATCAAGAGAGAAACAGTGGTTCACCAGACTGGGAAAGGCCCCGACTTCGTGGTCGTGGGTTTGAACCCAGCCATGCGCGTTACTTTGTATAAATTATTTCATCACCACTGTTCTTAAAACGGTGAAGGAAAACAGCGTGAGAAAGATTCAGAAGATATGTGACATCGACCAACCCACATTGGACCAGCGTTATGGTGGATTACAGCCCACTCCCTTTTGAAGAGAGGAGGCATGTGTTCCATCAGTCAGCCTATAATGTTCCCAACATTATAGGCTGATTAGGATCAAGAGAGATTTCCTTTCTACGCGTCCTTATTCTATGTTAGAACTATTACTAGTTAATTACTAGGCTTTCGATGTGTGGCTCGACTTGTAAGTTGGACTGAGTTTTCTAACCAACTTCTAAATGTAACGACGCGTATTTGATTACCGGTATTTGTTGATCTAATTCCATTCCACTAAATGATACTTATAAAATTAATGTGAAAAATAAAGATTTAATATTAGTTATTCACTCGGGGGCTCGTGGCTAAATAATAACAGCCGCACGGATTGGTCTTCAAGGTTAAGCATCTCTTGCCGAAGTTGGTCAGTGGATGGGTGTCCATCCATAACATACCGAGACTCCTCCGTGCCTCGAAAAGCAGGTTAAACAGTTGGTCCCGGCTGTCATTCGTAGATCTTTCACAGTCGTGACACGTGGTTTCGTGTCTTACCCAGTAACTGGGTTGACGAGGTCAGTCGCTAAGTCGTAAGGGAAAACAAACAGTAGTATTTTTATTAAAAATAAACGGAAATAACTTATCATCATATAATTGGGAAAACGCAGGCAGATATGGTTTGAACGTTTGTTACTCAATCATGCATAAAAACAGATTTAGCGCAACACAAAGAAGATCTCTTACCTTTTTTTAAGTTTATGACGGAGTTTCCAGTGAAACATTCGAAACAAATTTTAATTATAAACCAACTTTTAAATTATTAAAAGATTCCAATTCTTTTGCGAATGAATCTTTCTAAAAATTCATATCTTCGGCAACTATAGATAACAATTTTAGAAAGATATTTTTGTATCTACATCTTCACGTTTAATTATCTGTATGCAAAGTAAAAAATATTATTAAGGGCCTATACTACCTTAAATGGCTTAGCATGATCCTCCGTTATGTCGAAAATACTGCAGCATTAATTTTGAAATAAATCTATGGTAAAGTTGAGGATTAATGCTAGGTCTTATGTTAGACAAAAACACGATTTCATAAAATTTTCTCTACTTATAGAAAAAAATTCCAAAGTTACCCCCAAACCGAACAATAAACCGCTGGTATTCAAAAAATACTTCAAATTAGATCATGAAACTTTGTATACTAACCGAACTAACTATAAAGCAGGTCTTATGTTATTTACTTTTTTTAATTAGCATTATTTTCACTGTAAAAAGCAAATACCTAAACTATTGGCGATGCCTGCCGCCTAGCTCCGCACTCTGTCTCGCTCTCACTCAGTCCGCGAGCAGTATCGTGCGAGCGAGATAAAGAGTGAATTTTAGCTGAGGTAGTGTAGGCTCTTAAGTTCTCATTCGTTTGTTACTTTTCAGGTCACAGCAATGAGGAATACCCCACTGTATCGTTAATGATGACATAACTTAATTAATAACTAACAATACTTTTTTTTTTAGCTACTTACCTTCTGGGGCACTGCTAGTTTCCCACAAAGCCAAATATTTAAATGACCTCAGACACGTTAAGTAAGAAATCGGATCTGAATGAAATAAATGAATTTCAATCTGTGTGAAATGAAATCCAATTCCAAATGAAATAACAAATAAGGCAGAAAAAAGGAAAAACTCTGGAATGAGAAAATTTCGTAGACGCACTACTTGACTTGAAGAGTTTTTTATTTTATTATGTAAGACAATATGCCGGGGTTTTTATGTGTGTACTTAATACTGTAATAAAGCTCTTGTTTACCAATCTTCTTCTTTTCGAGTCGATGGTAAACATAACAGACATATATTTTGTTGAATGAGTTGGGCTCTTTAATCACGCTCACTTAGGTATATGTCTCACTGATGGTGGCGCGTGTGTTGGATCATTCGGTTCCCCACAGAATGGTTCTGGATGATGCTATCTACCGCGTCATTTCTTAACTGCTGATTTGAAAGAGTATCCTTGGTGTTTCTTGCCCGTTCTTCTTCATAGAGATCTATGGTTTGGAATTGGCAACTAGCTTTAATTTTCTGACTAACCTACCGACTTTTTGACAATTCAAAAGTGCCTGTAAATGGATTACTTGAAATAAATGCTTTGAGTTTGAATTATGGGTAGGTACGACATCAGCGGCGTGTTTAAGTTCCTCAGAAGTGTATGGACACTTTGGACAACTCAAAAATATGGTACATGGTTTGATCAGGAGGATCGCATTCGCACTGGAATACCCATGACTTCTGGCTTTGCATGAGATTGTAATTTTAGAAATCATGCCCACACAAAAAAGGGTCCTATCATAATCTGTAAGGTACAGTCCTATGAAATCAGCGGTGGCCCAGTGGTGACTTAAGGCCGTAGGTATCAAACCCAGACAGGCGCACTTTATGTAAATTACTAGCTGCGCCCCGCGGTTTCACCCGCTTAAGTTTTGATCCCGTGAGAATATCGGGATAAAAAGTATTCTATGTGTTATTCTGATGTATAAACTATATTACTGTAAAGTTTCATCAAAATCCGTTCAGTAGTTTTTGCGTGAAAGAGTGACAAACATCCATCCATCCTCACTAAGTTTCGCATTTATAATATTAGTAGGATAATAGTAGGAAGTAGGATTTTCTATTCTCAAAGCGGTGAAGGAAAACATTGTGAGGAAATCAGCATTTCCAAGAACCAAAAATTTTACTATATACCAACCCGCACTGGACCCACGTGGTGGATTACGGAATACTCCCTCTTACTGAAAGGAGGCCTGTATCCCAGCAGTGGGAACATTACATGATAATAATGATTTGTAAAAGAAAAGAAAGAAAAATAGGTTTGGAAAATAGGTTAGGAAAATTTATGTGTTGTGTATAGTGCTATTCTGCATAGATTATTTCAAATCTCATTCACACACCATAATTCGAAATCGAACTCATTCGAGTTCGAAAATATTTACTTTAAAAAACAAATGAGTTCGCTGATTGACCGGTGTTGAAGTGTGATCGCGGATTCACACCTCGACACAGTGTTTATATATTATATAAAATACTCTTTACTGAAATTACAGTATAACCAAGCAGCAGTATTGTTTTATCGCTTCTTCTGTATATATGTATCTGTACATATTATAAATAAAAGTCGCATTTCGTGTCTATGTTCGTGTGGCCGCGTTGTTCGTATAACCTTCGTATAAACTGCATCAGAATCTGTTGCTGTGTCTGTTGTTGTTATTGTTTTTTGTCTTTGTCTGTTGTTGTGTATTTAACTAACATATAACAAAGACATCTTAATATTTATTAAATCGTAAATCAATCTTACCAAATAAATCGCTACAATTAATAAAATAAAGCGGCTGAAAACTTTAAACAAAGCTGAAATTAAATCAGTATGCGATGCTGCAGAGTAAACAATTTGTAACAAACCAGAGCATGCAGACTGTGATGCATCTCGCAGTCAATGTGCGCTTGTCCGTACTTATCCGGCCACAGACCATGTAAATGTGGATAAGACTTTTTATTTGTTACTTAGTAAGTTTTTTTTTAATTGACATTACTTTGTAAGGAAACACACTTTCTTAAGGTCACTTTCGATATTTTTTCTATAAAAATTTCGGAAGAATATTACTCCACCGTTTGACATTGTGCATCCAAAGTCAAACATGATATCGTTTTGACTTATTATTAATTGTGTCTGTACGGAAACAGAATAGTAAAATAAAAAGCCATTAAAAAGTTATGAGCCAACAAAGATTCGTTTTTCTTGCTATTTTTAACGTAACTTTGGGTGTAAATAAGTAATAAAAGAACTGTGAAATCTTCAAAACCAAGTACGTACCAACAAAGCTCAGTTATCGAAAAGATCAATAAACTTTAATTGTAAATGATTTATGGAGTGGTTTTTTCATAAAACTCGATATTCCGAAGCACTTTTCGAATCTTTTTACGCGCCTATCAGTTCGGAACGGTGTTTCTGTGCGTGAGAACTAGACTTTTTTCGTGTAGACTAGCGTCTAACTGCTCATCACTGGTACTTGCACTGTCGGACACGAAGCCAGGCGAGACAGCGTGCTTTTTGGCCATGACCACCAGCGAGTTCAGGCTCGCGACTAGTTTACTCTTAACGAACGAACCAATATTTTCACAGATTTATTGTCGAACTGATGACTTCACTTCGAAACTTTGAGCTCGTGGCTAAATGATAACAACCGCACGTTCCGTAAGGTTCAGCTACACTCGCCGCGGTTGGTTCGTAGATGAGTGACCATCAATTACAAATTGAGACCCGTCCGTGGCTAGGAAAGCCTTTGGACCCGGCTGTCATTCGCAGACGTTTGACAGTCGTTACGGGTAGAAGCAAAAAAGTCGGATAACCAGTCGTACCAAGAGGCTCCATGTTAAATACTAGTATTTAGCTGCATCCACTTAGACCGTAACCCGATCCTAACAAAGTTTATTTTATTTATTAGGGACAACAAACAGCAGTATATTAAATATTACACATGATTGTAGTACTAAACTAATAGAATTAACAAATTCACTACTCACGACGTTATCCAGAGAATACCATAAAAAATAATTAGCATAGGTACTGTTAATAATAAACAATAAGGGCAAACTTAAAGATACTCATTATAAGTTGAAAAAAGGCTTGGCAGATTGACATATATACCTAAAGAAAATGTACTTATTCCAAAAAAAAAAAATCTGTATGCATTCAATAAAATGTTACCTTGCCCCAAAAAAACATGGATAAATTAGCTCCACTTTCTCGTACCAAATAAATAAACATTATTCACGACCTATATTACAATTATCACGTCCCATCGTCGTCAACATATTCCAAGATATTATAAGCGAATCGCTTCTGAGTAGACCGTGTATGCACGCAGCGAATATTGAGTGGATTCCCATGTTCCCTATATCGGTGTATTATGAATATTTAAAAAGGCTTTTTTATTATTATTTCAGTAAGGGTCTTGTAAAGAGTTAAAGAAATGTATGAGCGACTAGTTGAATGGAATTAAAAGGTGACCCATTGAAGTAGCTTCGACGAGAGGCGATACCCAAATGTATTTCCGGTGTATCAGCCATCAGCCATCAGCCCGTATTGCGAGATCTTTCAGTGTTGGAAAGTTTGTTAAATAATTCAGTCAAAGTTAGAAATAAAAAAACAGTAAAAGTCTACTAAAAATACTTATACGTAATCTAATGTTCTGTTAATACCCGCGTTGTTTATTGTTAACTAGAATCTGCCTGCGGCTTGCGCGTGTATGTCGGAAATTATCCCACGTGAACATGCTGCCGGGACAAAAAGAAGCCTATGTCCTTCCCCAGGATACTATCTACGTCCTTGCCAAAATTGTATCGAAATCCGTTCAGTGGTTTATGCATGATTTTAGTTATGTCCTGGTAACACGGCCTTTGAGCCAAACGCGGCGTGTCTTCTCCAGAAACCCAAGGATGGGACGTTGACGTATGGAATGTTACATGAGAAATTGGGTTTTATTTACTCACTATTATTTTAGATCAAGTATGTACAAATGTAAACAATGTTGTGATATTAAAATATACATACAATAAAATTAAAAGATAAATTAATTTTAAATTAAGTTTTATTTAAAATATCGATAGTCTGTGGTCGCGATGAATCATCGCCCGTCACTAATTAGGTCGGCATGCCCATAAAGTATGACATTAACAGGTACTGTCTGTATTATTATGGAATTCAGGACTTCATAGGCGTGATTTTACTGACAGCTGAGGCAGAGATCAAGCTATCTTTTATGGAGTATAACAAACATTACTATACATTCTGACGATGAAGCCACATTAATAGCCATTTTGAATATATTTTTTTTGTAAAAAATAGTGTAGTAGTTGTGGCAAACGAATTCAGAATGATTAACAAAAAAACTGGTGGTATTCGAAAACATAAACCTTTGTGGAGCGTGAAAATAAACATTTTGCGATAACGAACCCGCGCCAAAATAGCTCAGCTCAATGGTCTAGTGTCCATTTGATAACCTAAAAAACCTTTAGTCACAACATACATTTTAAAATCTCAAACGAAACCAACCTAACTGTCGTTTCACAGAGCCAAACTCAACCTTATTTTATAGGTAGTAAGAGTGTTGGAAGGTGCATCTTTTTTATCTTTGAAGCGGCGGCGGGAGGTATTGCATTTTGTTCATACGGCGTTCATCTAGGGGTCGACGGGGCAGAGCTAAGTGTGGTAGGACGCAAGCCAGGGGCGGATATCGGTTAATCGGCTATTTCCTTTTAAAATCCAAAGGCTAGATCGTAATAAACTATGTGTGAATGGGTACTTGAAGTGTTTGCTTATACATCTAATAACAAAGCTGAAAAGTTTATTTGTTTAAACGCGCTAAACTTTGGTCGGATTTAAAAAAATCTTTTTGCATTTGATAGCCTTATTTTTGAGGAAGGCTAAAGGCTATATCACCCTAAGACCGAGCAAAAAACAGTCAGAAAGAACGCTGAGCGAAAATGAAGTTAGCGCTATTACTTCGTTTTCGCTCATCGATGCGATGCGACGGGGTGAGTCGGGGAACAAGAAATGTAATGCGGATGAAGTCGTTGACAGAAGCTGTTTGAGTTATAAAAGTACTGTGGTGACTGAGAGTTCGGTAGTTGATGGCAAAACGTCGAATAAATTTGATGATTCGTTCAGGAATTTTAGTTTTTTGTTAAAAATAAATGAAATATTCCTTTAAGTAAGATACAAAAACAAACAGAAAGCAATGATAAAACGTAATGACGAAAAAACGTAACTGTTGACTTCGTTAAGTGTCTATTTACACCCGTTAGGTAAAATTACAGTGAATTTTCTATTAGCAAAACCCTCTCTGAATCAAATTCAATTCCATGCTTTGTTTATACAGGGTGGAATCGAAGTCATGGGCATTATTTTAACCTAAGGCACTACTCACGATACTGATTGCATTAGGGCTATTAATACGCAAATCAAAAATATTATTAATGCAAGTAAGGAAAACCTTAAAAATGTAGTAAATCAAATTGCACAAGGCTTATTGCAAATAAACACTTAAAGTAATTAAAACAAAATACTTCGTTAACGCCAATAATTGTTGAAATATCAAAATCTTAAAGCGCAGTACAGCGCAAAGCGAAATGTAAACAAACATCACCTGCGCGCGCGCGGGTTTTTCCTTACAAGTAATAATAACAATGGGCTACAAGACATTCCGTCCGGCGGGATTCCCTGAACTCTCTCCGTCCCACTCCCTCACTCGCAAAAATACGAATATCACCCCCGCGCGGGGTATGCTTCCCGCCGCAACACGAAGTCACGAACCCGGAACCAGTGTCATAACGACTGCGCAGGTGCATTGACGCGTAATTGATTTATTGATCCCGTGACGTAATCGCCGTACTCGCCGCTCGCGGCATACGGTGCTTGGATTGCAGTGTATTAAGTGTTAGTGTAGTAGTTGTGTGTTG
The DNA here is from genome assembly GCA_949316385.1 of Globia sparganii. Lineage (NCBI taxonomy): Eukaryota > Metazoa > Arthropoda > Insecta > Lepidoptera > Noctuidae > Globia > Globia sparganii. The sequence goes on from OX438654.1 coordinate 22,767,145, forward strand.
TGTGTGTGTTTGTGTACACGATGCCTCGACCGCGTAATGTGCAGGCTAGGTACACCAACCAACAATACCCACAAATGGTTGTAATTTACGATCGCACAAGAAATTTAGTATGAACTCGTGAAATGTTCCATCGGCGCTACCCGAACGACCCTATTCCTTCACGGGGTCTCATTCCACCAGAACCACTCAGAACCTGTTGGATTTTTCGTCTTTTCACGTGCCAGCACATGCACAAGCTCGTGGAAGAGCACCCGTTTACCCTCTGTCACTTTACCGACAAATAAGGTTTTTTCAAAACAATCCACAAGCTAGGTACGTAAATGTTTTTTTTTTAATGTATGTTAGTTGACGTAGTTTTGACCGTCCTAAGCCGGCAAAGTACGAAGTGAAAATTGGAATTTATTATGAATCAATTCATTGGCAACTTACGAATGTCACGTGAGTCGGGCGGGGTCAAAGAATTCACGCCCAAGGACGCGCGTACGGCGTAGTGTACCTACGCATTTGCTATCGAGAAGCGCAACTAATTTGATACTTTGTATGACTTACTACATTTCAAGGTTTTCCATACTTGCATTAATAATATTTTTGATTTGCGTAATAGTAGCCCTAATGCAATTAGTATCATAAGTAGTACCTTAGGTTAAAATAATGCCCATGATTTCAAATGCACCCTGTATTAATGTTTACTTATTCTTTTCGTTTTTACGATACATCTAAATTAAATTAGCTAGCGAAACTCTGCAGACATGATGGGTATCGATATTTCCTCTTCTCTCACAGAGAGGAGGCCTTTTTCCCACCAGTGGGAACATATAGGATGATTATGTGTATACTTTTGCTAAACAAACATTTTTTTTGTGTTATAATAGAAAGAGAGTAATAGCCTCCCCGACCGATTTCGGTCACGGTGGCCAATCTCAACGGAGATTAGCCGGGTACGCAGGAGATATTATAGTGCACAAGTGTGCGCGCAGACACAGGTGCACTCCCTCTTCCCTCACTCTCATAGTCCGATGGGACGGCAATCCGACACGACCGGAGAGAAATCAGGCGCAGGACCAACGGTTTTACGTGCTTACCGAGGCACGGGGGTATTAAACCGCCAACTTCCAAACTCCGGACTGTTACTAAGAAATTCCTAATGGAAAAACTCAATAACACTTTATCCGAGCCGGGAGTCGAACCCAAGACCCCACGCTCAGCAGTCGCACTTGCAACCACGAGACCAACGGGGACCAAAAGAGAGTAGGGGGGAGGCTTTGGCCCAATAGTAGGACATTATTGGATGAATCACTTTCAAGGCTACATTAGATAAACAACAACAATTCCACGTTACCGTTTCCAGCTCGCTGCAAGTCTATACCTTCAAACCTCAAACTCCTTTCCCACTCCACCGAAGCACGTGGGATCATATGAATACGAAAATAGGCCCTTCATTCAGCCGCTAAGAAGAGCCTCGTTACGCATCTCCGCCTCAAATGGAAACTATTACGAAGCTACCTCGTGCTAGATCCCGCAGGAGGCTTCAAAAGGACTGCTATTATGAGAGCTGTAGTTCTCTTGGGAGACTAATTATAAGTGGAAGTGTGCTAATGAGGAGGGTTATTATCAGCTCCCACAGCTGATTGATCAAGAGATGTTGAGCTGCACTTGACAATACTTGAGAGACTACACTTGGCATATCCAGGTTTCTCTGGGAATTTATGAGTAACTAAGCCGGTCCGTGTCCTCGAAAAAAAACTGTCTGTCCAACGGGGTGATCGCGTAACACACTACAAGTAGTAATGTCCATTTTGACAGTTCACTACATTATTTACGTTGCTGAACAGACAACTTTTTCGAACATATGAAGCAATGGATTAGGAATATCTTTCAAAATTAGTCAAATAGCAATCATAGCGTTGCCATTCAACGTGGCAATGCTGCCAGTCTTCTGGGCACTTTTCCGGATGACAGCGATGCCGATGAGTACTTCGACGCCTAAGTGTCCTACTATCCAATGGCAATACCGAACTCCTTTAAAAACTTAAGTACAATGAGCACAATGAAAGGCAATTGCAGCTAAAGGGTTTTTTTGTCTTTATTTGTATAGTAAGTTAGTCTTTTATTTTAGTTTCTAGTGTAAATAGTTAGTTACCTACATATAAAAAAGTCAAATTGAGATTCGTGTGTTACGCATGCAGACAACAATTCAATCAAAAATCTGAAAGTAGAAATAATAAGTCTGACCAAGATTATTAGTAGTTCAACACAACCCTAGGCAGATAATAAACTACAGAAATGAGAGAAAAAATCACTCATTTTTACATTTTCCTTTATTTGCAAGCAATATGAATCCAGTATTTATGATTTCTTTGAAGAATTTAGCTTTCATGGTAACATTTTCTTTACAAAACTGTTGTTGGCTATAATTGAAAAACAACAAAGAAAGTTTACTCAAAGCTAAAGTTCCATTTACACTTAAGCAGAACTACTCAGTCGGAATGCAAGTGGTTTTCCAAAAGGTGAAACCAAACGAAAATGTAACACATTCACGTATTTGCCTCAATGAGCGAGCACGCGTAAATATGGCGCTGAATATTTTTAACAAACGGGGATTGAAATGTACAGGAATATGAATTCGTATCGCGCTCAAATGCAACGCAAAAGGGCTATATTTTTTTCTCATATTCAAAAACTACTGATGGTAAATAAAATGAAATTGCCCTGAATATGTAAAAAAAAAAGAAAAAGAAAATTATAGCAGGCCAATATCGGCGCAGTAAATCATTTTGAGTGTCTGCTACTAAATTATATTGAAATTGGAAAAAAACTCATCACCTGCCTCACCTTTTCCCAACTATGTTGGGGTCGACTTCCAATCTAACCGAATGCAGCTGAAGACCAGCCGATCGATTCTGTAAAAATCTCACCGTGCAAAATTAGGTGAAGTGAGCTTAGAGTGAGCTGTCAAGAGTATCAATCCCTAGGATCAGGATGACACTGACAGCTCACTCCATGCTCACTTCACCTAAGTCTTCACGGTGAGATGGTTGCAGAATCGCACTGCTGTATTTTACATAGAACGTCCTATTCGACCTCTTCAACAGAGTTACTGGGTGGTACGATACCCCTTGGTAAGACTGGTTGTCAGACTTATTGTAAAAAACTATAATGTTAAAATAATTTCCATTTTAATTAAGGATACCAAATTAAATAGCGAGAAATATTTCACGAAAAGAGATTTTACCTGTACCAAAGCGCTCAAAGGACATCAAAAGGTACTTCAAAGCTTAGAGTCCCAATATTACGCAAAGTATTTAGGTTGAATTTAATCATTTTAATACAATCTAACGAAATCCGCTCATCAGTGAAGTACCATTATTACCGTACCGTCCACTCTCTTGAATAAAACGTTAAATTTAAAGTTTGGAATAACAAACACATCGCCAATTAACCCCCCCCCCCCCCCCAATTGGCCTATAATGAGATTCCAGTCGGGAATCAAGCACCATTAGGTGCTTTAATTGACTCTCGGGGTAATGTCGGCTTGCACCTGCCCGCGATTGGTATTAAATCGCGGGCAGGTGCAAGCCGACATTACCAGAGGAATAAATTTGCCAGAGGAATAAATAAGAAAAATTTTACTTCTATCATATTAATTTATGGATTGAACTGCGTAATGAAGTTTTTTGTTCAATTTAAGAAGTTTTGTGAAAGTTGGAATTTAAATTTAAGGAGCTAGTTTAATGTCTTTTGCCTCGTGTGGCTTAGAAAGGTCTACTTGAAATACGCATATTTATGTGGAAGGGGCTGAGGTCAGAGGAAAAGAACTGAAAATATCAAAAAACTGGTTAATTATACAAATAAAATTCGTTTTTAAATCCAGATACTAAATTGGCAGGTGTAATGTCAAATTTCTATAGTAAAAAAACGCAAACACAAACAACTTAAATGTCAGATTAGATAGCTGGGATTAAAAAACGAAGTTTAAAATATAAAACTTATAATAATATATAATATATAAAATTGTCGTGTCACAGTGTTAGTTACCATACTCCTCCGAAACGGCGGGACTGATTTGTATGAAATTTTGAGTTCATATCGGGTAGGTCTGAGAATCGGTTACTCTCTATTTTTTTTTTTTTTGCAAAATGACGTTTGCGGGGTCTGCTAGTAACAGATAAAAATACCGTCTTTACGTCTTCCAGTCGGTATTTCAAAAGCCACTGTCATTCCACCTTTTTAAATATCTTCCACTTCAACCCAAGCATATGTCTTCGGCATAAGTCATCTGTCTCACTTACACCTTAGCATTCAGCTCTTTCACACAGTCATGCATTCATAGGTGACACAAACTGATAGGTGTCAAGAACGCATTCTCTCGTCGGCAGGACTGTAAGCAAATATTTTTTGTCTGGTAATTATTAGGTTACCTTATCCTTATCGCTTCAGCTCGATAGAATTCATCAAAAAGGTACAGAAATAAGTAATTTCCTTCTTGAGCGGTATTTTCGGCAGACACTTACACAATAAATTGAGGATTTCCTCTCATTATTTTTTTCAATGGTTGGCGAAAATGCGTAATAACCATCGTGGTGTTCAATTATTTTGAACAATTTATTGTGATATTAACGAATTATAACGTTGCTAAATTGAAGAGTACAACTGTGACGTAGCATGATAACTGAATAGACTGGTATTACGTGTAGTCGGTTAACCACGTCACTTGTTTTTTTTTTTTGTGTACCTAAAATGGAGCCTCAGGTTGAATGACAACTCACTTCACCTATGGTGAGATTTTTACTCATTTAATAAACCAGACATAATTATTCAAAATATTACCAACTGACATACGATTGAAGTGAGACAGCTGATGTGATTGACATAAGCAGCCCTTAAGTTCCCACTACTGGGATACAGGCCTCCTCGGAGTGGGCTGTAATCCACCACGCGGGCCCAGTGCGGACCTACCTACCGGACGTACCTTATTTTACAGATTGGGGTAGCTCGATGTGCTGGCTTCTGTACATGTCACATGTCTTCGAATTTTGAGTTCTAGGACATTCCAGTTTCCTCACAATGTTTTCCTTCACCACTTTGAGAGCAGTGGTGATGGAATAATTTACACAAAGTAAAGCGTCTGTCTGGGTTCGAATCTACGACCCACACACTCGTAAACCGCGGCCGTTACCACTGGGACACCCTGCTCTGTCTCTGAGAGAGCTTATGTGCCTATAATACATTTACGCCTAAAAACATAATGCCTATAGGTACTCTATTTCGACTTACCCTTAAATGCCGCCATTTGTTACAGAGTTGTGTGAAAATAATTACGCTATTATCTCCATATTTCGAGGGATTTAACTTTTTTAATGGACCCGAATTTGTTAAACGGCTTTGTAAAGGTTTCGGTTTTTATTTCGTTCTTTAAATACTTTGCAGTCCTTTAAAAATACTGCGATTACGGTGTGAGGAAGATCAGTTTTTATTTTGTAAGTATTAATAAACCGAAAGAAAGTGGGGACGACCAAAGAAACGAAAAATAGACTTTGCGAAAGATGATACGGTTAGAAAGCGATATCTCACTGATGGTGGCGCGTGTGTTGGGTCATTCGGTTCCCTACAAAATGGTTGAGCTGGATGGTGCTGATCCATGCGTCATGTTCGTGAACGGGCGCCGTCGGTTGAGACTGGTCATCTCTTAACTACCAGGGCTTATTTTTAATCTTATATTTTGAATTGTTTCTTCATTTTTGTTTTTTTTTTTTGCATTGTTCTCACATATTATAGAAGCAACAAGAATAATGTACCCAGGATTTTGTGATATCTTGATTTAAAATAGTGTCCTTGGAGTTTCTTGCCCGTTCTTTTCCCTCTTGGATACGTCTACGTTTTGGAATTGCAGCTTCAACTTTCTCACAAACTGACCGACTATTTAATTTTGACAATTCAAAAGTGCCTGTAAATGGTTTAATTGAAATAAATGCTTTGAGTTTGAGTTTCAGTGACAACCGAGATTATTAATAGAGAAGTATGGAATAAAAATATTATAGAAATTTCAATTTTGGCAAGTTAATTTTGAATTTCGAATTTTTTACAGCTTTTCCATACTAGAACTTCATGAAAAAGTTAACATCACCTGTGTGCAGTACGTGTATCGAAGATGAGGACACGTATCATATTTTGATGAGATGTGTCCGAAATCAATCGCTTAGAACACAAATTGGCGCACATGACATAAATCTATCAAACCCATTATCGGATAATATAATTCCTATAATAAATATGGTTATGTTCGCCTTGAAGAACAGACCACCTAGCTGTAAAATGCACTAATGTAAAGTAATGTTAAACTTTTGTATACCTATAGAGTGTCATATTCGCATTTAGCGAAAAAGCTCTTTAAATAAAGATTTTAAAGAAATATTAGAACTGTCAGTCATTTTTATTCCACGAATAAAAGATATCTGACTTTGGTGAAATAAGCCCTTACTGATATGCACTAAACTCATGGAAATAATCAAAACAAGATAAGAAACAAAACACATTGCATTTGTTTACTCAGCTCGTAAACTTGTTTTATTTCTAAGTTGTAAACGATATACTGATTGAAGAGAACTGTTGATCAATTCCTTAGACTAGTTTAACGTTTGCAGTTTATAGTGATTGCTTTAGATCGAAATGTTTTATTGCTAACGAATAGTTTTACAAATCTCCTTTTAGTTTTAAATCTACTTTGTATTCTGTATGGCTTTGGGAGTGACTTTTTTTTATTGCTTTATGGGCCCACTCTTAACCTCGATCACGCCTGATGGAAAGCGATGGATGAGGTCTATTATGGAACAAGCGTGCCCAGAAGATGCCTAAGGCACTGAAACTCCTACGCATCGGCGAAACACAGCAGGCTACTTGACGCCGGACTCCAATGGGAGGGTGGTCGCAAATCAGGCCGGCGTTAGCCCTACCACCGCAAAGCAAGAATTGGCCAGTCAAATAAGGTGTTGGGTGTGACTGTCCAGAATGCGCCGAGCGCTCGGTTCAGCTGTTGAGTAAGGTAAGGTAGGGTAAGGTAAAACGGGCTGGTGTCCGCAACTCCACGTCAATGCGCGTATTTTGCGTACGGGTGGGAAAATCGATTATTCGATCCAACCCAGCTCCTCGAGGAAGGCCAGCAACGCCTTGATGTTACTGACCGTCTCACGTAGGGTACCTGGGTTACCGAAGTACTTTGCCCTATATGTGGCGACCACCGGGCAGTTTAGTAGCACATGTGCCGCTGTCTCGTCATCCTCCATGTAGGCCCTGCACAGCGGACTGTCTGTTACTCCTATGACAAAGAGGTGTTTATGAAATGACCCGTGGCCAGTTAAAGCTGCAGTAACTATAAGCAGCTTCTGTTTAGTTTAGCAGCTGTTGAGTAACTGGCGGAATAAACTGCGCTACACGAGGAGGCTTCTTCATGCATCCCCAAAGTATGAATGATAGCGTGATGGTTGACAGGAGAGAATGGAAGAAGAAAACGTGTTACCAGACCCCGAGTAGGTAATATGGGGTAATTACAGGAAGATGAAGATGATGATTCTCTGTGGCTTCAGTCTGAGTAGGCTATGGTTGTGTTTAACTTTTTAAAAGATTTTTATAGCTTTTATTTGAATGTTATACTTTTTTTTTTTTTGCTCTTTCTTGTTCTGTCAAAAGTTGTTGAGAGCAATGGTGGCCCAGTGGTAACGGCCGCGACTTACCAGTTGTAGGTCGTAGGTTCGAACCCCGTCAGGCACTTCTTTGTGTAAATTATTTCATCACAATTGCTTTTAAAACGGTGAAGGAAAACATCGCGAGGAAACCGGCATGTCCTAGAACCAAAAATTCGAAGACATGTGACATCTACCAACCCGCACTGGGCCCGCGTGGTGGATTACGGCCCACTCCCTCTCACAGAGAGGAGGCCTGTGTCCCAGCACTGGGAACATTATAGGCTGTGTGCATTATGTTGTTCTGTCAAAAGATTTGGTTTGGTATTTCCAATTTTTTGTTACTTTATTCATTTTTTTCCACTAAAATCCTTATGTATCTTGTAAGACCTCATGTTTCTTGGAGAAATTTTATCTTTAACATTGACTGTATCGACTAGTGAAATAAATAGCGAGTGTTTTTTTTTTTTATTTTAGCTGGTTCGATTCCCGGTTTAGGTGAGCTTGTCGAGACATCTGAGAATGCAGGTTTGTTTCTTTTTAAAAATAATAGAATTTTAATGATTTAAAGTGGTTTCCCTTCAGGGCCCATTGATTTTTCCCACCCTGTATATGGGACTAAGCGCTACATAAGAAAATAAGATACAATATGTATTGAATTTTCGCTATTTATTTCAAGAAGACGTGCTCACTTGTACGCGCCTATCACATAACTGTTGTTTTTTTAAACAATCGCCGCATATTGAATTTCAAAACTAATTCTAAATTCGCTTGAGTGATCCAATGCAACCAGAGCAATTTTTCTACCAGCCTACTTGATGTAAGGTTCCCTTTTGCAGACACTATTTACAGTACTTTAGTTAGTCCTGTAGACCTTGGTTCTGTGAGATACTCACATATTTCTTGAATGAGATTAAAGTACATTATCAGCTTACCAAGCAACGTTAATGCAAATTCTTAACTCAGTACACAAAGCAGCCAATCCGCTGAAGCGGCGGTTAACCTAATATGTTAAATGAACTGACTCTCATTTTGAACGCGCTTTAAACAATCGCTGTAAGCGCTGTAAAGGTTACACAGGAACGAATGAGTGGTGAAACCTTTTTCCTTTGAACCTCTTTTTTTATTGTTTGAGGATGTCAATGTCCTTGAGAATGTTGAAATGAAGTTGTTTTCCTTGTTGCGAAGGAAACCTATTATTGCTGATATTTTGGCCGCTCGGCAACACTATCGAACTCGATTATTCAGTATTCTTTGTATGAAACTCCTTACTGCAACGCACACTAATCGGAATCGTAACGTAATCGCCTCGCCTCGGGACAAGCTCACGAACTGCGGTGCGGTGCGTGGTCAATTTGCAGTTCCTGCGCTTACGGCTCGTCGTCCTCGCGCTTACGTCTCTCCGTACCCGAGCTTACGTCTCTTCGTCCACACTTGCCCCTCTCATCCTCCCGCGGCCTGTCTGCAGCACCATCAACCAGCGGTCGGTGAACCGTAAGCACGGCGTCTCCTAGCCGTAACCGAATCCACGTATCGGAGCTGCTGATCCGCTTTGGTTACGTGCTTACGTTAGGTTGACGCCTGTTTGAGGGCGAGGCGAAAGGCGATACGATGACGATCCCTTTCCGAGTTGATATGTGTGCTATGACCTTTATAGTTACCAACAGTAGTTATTATTCTTTGACCCTTTTTTTTTACCCAGCGGGGTAACTGCGTAACGCACATAAAATGAAAACTGATCGCAATGGGTTTCATTTTGACAGTTCACCCACATATTGCGTTACTAATATTGTTGAGCAGACGAATTTTTAAAAACCTATGAAGCATTGAATTAGGAATATCCTTCAAAACTCTCGGATTGTCATTGAAAGTGGGTTACCCAATTATGGTGCGGGTAAGGGCAAAATTTCAGCTGCAAAAAGCTGACTACAAAACCTACAAAAGGTCCGATACATTACTACCGAGGAGAGCCTCTGAGTTGGTTTCGACATTTTCCTCAGTTATCGGATAGGAAACATCGAACTTATCTAGTTTTAAAACATTATTTATTTTTGACATGATTTTTTTTATTTTGTTTTACAAATTTTAAAATTTATTACATATTGGTTTAAAAAATTAACGTATCGACCCTGATATTTTAAATTGGTAAAAATCTCTCAAGGACTCCACGAGACAGGCTCGACGACTTGTTTGTACTATATTTATAAGGAAATTCAAGAACACTATATGGTTACTAAACGATTTATTATTATTAAACTAATTTACAGCAATAAATATAATTGATCATTACCAATAGCAGCAATGGTTTGATTTGACATTTGATTAGCAATAGAACATACCATAATCATAACTCACGCCTGTATTTATAAGGGTTAGACAGAGGTGAACTAGCACAGCCACATATCGCCAGCTATGTTTAAGTCCTATGTAACGGGGGGGGGGAGGCTTTTGCCATCAGCCAGGCACAAATTCAGACTCCAGACTGGAAAAATTCAGATGGGAAAAGCCATTAACACTTCTCCCGACCAGAGAACCCAACTCAAAACCTCACGCTCAAAAATAGCGCTTGCAACCATTAGACCAACGAGGCAGTCAATAAAATCCCGTACAAGTACCTATAAATTCTAGACTACACTTACAGAAAACCACCTACAATTACTACGACGAGAGCTACGAATTTCGTAGCCTATCAAACGTGCTACGAAAACGCTACGAATAGCATATATACGTAGCTGGAGCCCACTACTAAATTTATTACCCTAATTCGCCTTAATTAACTTGCCTTAACTGCCAATTTAACTTTTAAACACCACGTTGTATAACTTCAAGCTCGGTGTATCACTCATAACTAATTTACATTTGTGGAACGTGGCCGATTTGACAGGGGCTAAGAACGGCTATTTGTCATCAAATGCTCTGTGCTCAGAATATTAAATGCTGTTAATTATTTTACTTTAATACTCAATTATGAATAATTTATGGAGGTAAAGGGAGTGAAGTCTTTTTATACATTTTATAGGATCACTAGCTGACCCCGCAAACGTCGTTTTGCAAAAAAAAAAATAGATAGTACCCGATATGCACACAAAATTTCATACAAATCGGTCAAGCCGTTTCGGAGGAGTATGGTAACTAACACTGTGACACGAGAATTTTATATATTAGATTTATAATTCGGGGATTTGTGAAAGTTAGGATAGGGAATGTCGCGTATCTATGATCGATGGACAGATGACTTCAAAAAGGTGGCTGGGACAGACTGAATTTGGAAGGCGAAGGACAGGGTGTTGTGGCGCAGCCTGGGAGAGGCCTATGTCCAGCAGTGGACTGCGATAGACAGAGTTGATTGATTGAGAATAGGGATGTTGCAAATAGAAATGTGAAACATGAAGTGAATCTCAGCGGGATTGTCCGAAAGGGTTACCGCTGCCCCGGAACACAAAGGGCTAAGGAAGGAACACGGGTGGGTTATAGTCAGTAAGAGACTGACACTCCCTTCTGCTCCACCCAGAGCGGGAGGGGTCATTTGATGATTTCCCATCCACAAAAAAAAATCTCACTATATCTATACTTAATATTATAAACAGGAAAGATTTGTATGTATGTTTGTAACGAATTGGCTCAAAAAGTACTGGACCGTTTTTAAAAATTCTTTCACCATTTGAATGCTACATTATCACTGATTATCATAGGCTTTTTTAATTGTAAGATAAAAATAAAGGTCCACCCGTGCGAAGCCGGGACAGGCCGCTAGTACCAGAATAAATGTTTAATCTCATCTGGTCATCAAATGAAAAAGTTCAACTGATGCAGGGTTAAGATTAAAGATTTTTTTTGAGATCAAATGCTACAAAAAAACTTTACAACCACTACAGAGTTTGAGTCAAAAATTAGATAGATGTTAATTTTGGCATGTTTCTCGGCACAATTCTTAAAGATCGCTGTTACGCCAGCACAATTTACTCTACTGAACCAAATATAAATCATAAATCTCAAGCCTTTGAGTCTTGAGCTAATAAGAACCGTGTTTCTTTTGTTTTTACTGGCTCATTCGTCTTCTTTTTGCAGCATCACTTTGCAGCTTTTTACGAATAATTTATATTAAATATTTTCTTTATTGTGCCGTTTCGCACGGTTTATACGACTTGGCGAAACTTCTAGATTTTTTTATCATATGTTAGAATGTTATGTCAAAATCTGTTGTGTAGTTTAAAGAACAACTGGTCACATAGATAGACACGAAAAGCAACTTCGATTTACATAATTATAATGTTATTATATATAGAATTATAATGTTATTATATATAGAATTATAACCTCCACCTCCGAATAATATCAGATTAAATTAACTGGTAGATAATTCACTAAAAATCCTGTTCTATTAGTACAGTCAGCAACAAAAGTTGATTAACAATTCAGTTTTTTTATTGAGCCAAATATTTGTTCAAAATTGCATTGTACTTCTGCTGCAATCATGAACAAATACTTTGCTCACAGATTAAATTAATAAACTTAAGCGTTAGTCGAATTTTGTTGCTGACCGTACAATTAAGGCAGGTAGTGCCTATCCTGCAATTAAAACATACCCTAAATCTCAACACATTTTACGTCGAATACCAAAACCTCCCCACACAAACTGGTTAATAATCCGAATCACTGTAACTAATACCTACAGGCTAGACCTACCTATCCCGAAATACTCACTGTACAGCGAAGTTAGATTGAAAGGCTCGAGTGGTTAATAGCTTGTGCCAATCCAGAGCAAAATTGTTACATCGGTTAGCCGTTAGAGTATGAACACTATTTATAGAGAGCATAGATTCTAACTAAAAGTTACATAGCATAATTACAGATTCTAACTAAAACTTATACAGGGTGGAATCGAAGTCATGGGCATTATTTTAACCTAAGGCACTACTCACGATACTGATTGCATTAGGGCTATTAATACGCAAATCAAAAATATTATTAATGCAAGTAAGGAAAACCTTAAAAATGTAGTAAGTCAAATTGCACAAGGCTTATTATTGCAAATAAACACTTAAAGTAATTAAAACAAAATACTTCGTTAACGCCAATAATTGTTGAAATATCAAAATCTTAAAGCGCAGTACAGCGCAAAGCGAAATGTAAACAAACATCACCTGCGCGCGCGCGGGTTTTTCCTTACAAGTAATAATAACAATGGGCTACAAGACATTCCGTCCGGCGGGATTCCCTGAACTCTCTCCGTCCCACTCCCTCACTCGCAAAAATACGAATATCACCCCCGCGCGGGGTATGCTTCCCGCCGCAACACGAAGTCACGAACCCGGAACCAGTGTCATAACGACTGCGCAGGTGCATTGACGCGTAATTGATTTATTGATCCCGTGACGTAATCGCCGTACTCGCCGCTCGCGGCATACGGTGCTTGGATTGCAGTGTATTAAGTGTTAGTGTAGTAGTTGTGTGTTGTGTGTGTGTTTGTGTACACGATGCCTCGACCGCGTAATGTGCAGGCTAGGTACACCAACCAACAATACCCACAAATGGTTGTAATTTACGATCGCGCAAGAAATTTAGTATGAACTCGTGAAATGTTCCATCGGCGCTACCCGAACGACCCTATTCCTTCACGGGGTCTCATTCCACCAGAACCACTCAGAACCTGTTGGATTTTTCGTCTTTTCACGTGCCAGCACATGCACAAGCTCGTGGAAGAGCACCCGTTTACCCTCTGTCACTTTACCGACAAATAAGGTTTTTTCAAAACAATCCACAAGCTAGGTACGTAAATGTTTTTTTTTAATGTATGTTAGTTGACGTAGTTTTGACCGTCCTAAGCCGGCAAAGTACGAAGGGAAAATTGGAATTTATTATGAATCAATTCATTGGCAACTTACGAATGTCACGTGAGTCGGGCGGGGTCAAAGAATTCACGCCCAATGACGCGCGTACGGCGTAGTGTACCTACGCATTTGCTATCGAGAAGCGCAACTAATTTGATACTTTGTATGACTTACTACATTTTAAGGTTTTCCATACTTGCATTAATAATATTTTTGATTTGCGTAATAGTAGCCCTAATGCAATTAGTATCATAAGTAGTACCTTAGGTTAAAATAATGCCCATGATATCAAATGCACCCTGTATACGGTGACTGACAATTAGTGACCGATACTTAAACACGTGCTTGTACTCATGATAACAAACAACTTTTACTATGGGACCAAACCTGAAATTGTGAAAAAAAAAAATCTGCTGTTCAGTCATTTATGTTCGCCTAACTGGTCAAAATGTAGGTACTGAACAGCAGATTTTTTTTTCGCGAATTCAGGTTTGGTCCCATAGTAAAAGTTGTTTGTTATCATGAGTACAATCACGTGTTTAGGTATCGGTCACTAATTACAAGTCACCCTATATAGCATAATCAGCGTATAAATAATGTATAATATATAACTAATATCTACTGCTGAGACACCGGCCTCCTCTCTTCGAGAGGGAGTGGGCTATAATATACCACGCGGGCCCAATGCGGGTTGGTAGGGGTCATATGTTTTCAAAATTTTGGTTCTAGGACATGCCGGTTTCCTCACGATGTTTTCCTTCACCGTTTTGAGAGCAGTGGTGATGAAATTATTTACACAAAAATAAAAAGCCTGGCTAGATTGAATAATCGTACGTCCTCCATGAGAAAAGAGTAAAAAATGGAGTATCTAAAACCAAACACATGGAACTTTTCACAAAGATTCATAAGATCATGGATACATTGCCTGATCATGGTTATTTGCCTTCATCATCATCATCATTTCAGCCCGGAATCACCAACTGCTGGATATAGATCTCCACTTTCTTCTGCCATACTTCCCGGTCATGTGCATCTCTCATCCAGGTCATCATCTGCCTAGCCTTTTTCCCAAATATGTTGGGGTCGACGTCCAGTCTAACCGGATGCATCTGATTACCAGTATTTTACATGGAGTGACTGTCTATCTGACCTCCACAACCCAGTTATTGGTTAATACCCTTGGTAAGACTGGTTGTCAGATTTTCGGGCTTCTGACGACTCGTAACGACTGTCAAAGATCCACGAATGACAGCCAGGACCAACGGCTTAACGTGTTTTCCGAGGCTCGAAGGGGTCTTGGAATGTAAAGATGGTCACCCATCCACAGACCAACCGCGCCAAGCGTAGCTTAACCTGATCAATCGACCCACGCGGCTGTTATAACTTAGCCACAAGCCCGTCTAATCCAGGTGTTTGCTTTAAATACTAAATTAATATATAAGTTGTTGATAAATAGAAAAACACAAAGTTACTCCAATTGGATTATTTATTTTTCTTCGTTATTTATATTGTCTAATCTGTTTAAATAATTATTACTTTGAAATTATCCGAAAGTCAATATTTGTCATTTGCTTGGTACCACTATTGGATAACAGATGGCGTTATGCCGTTACGTCACCGTTGTGAATCGCGGTGTCAAGATTTTCCTACAAAGCATGACCACCCAGGTACTTTATGTAATGAATTGTATTACTCTGGACACCCATGTTTAATTTCTGTGCGAGATATTTTTGAGACGTTGTACCTATATCCTGGCTATTAGTAACGCATTATCTTCCTATTATGTTCCCACTGCTAGGCTGGCTGCCTCTTACAATCTACTACAAGTGATTTACAGCAACTTATAAGATTTTGAATATTTCGTATATGTACCTACACCATGTAATCTAAGTTAGATTACATGGTGTAGGTAGATATACGAAATCTAACAGTAAGTTTTTTTCGTGCGCTCTATAATGTAAAGAAAGAAAAATTGTTTATTCTGCATAAACAAAACGCACATTACAAAAATAAAAAAATAATTTTTAAAAAAGGCATAAAATATACACATACAATGTAATCAAAAACCTCGTACACTAGCATAAAAATGTTGACAATTTTGTCCATTGCTTGGATTTTTGGGCCAGGCAAAAAGTATATAGATAAAAATGGAGCCAACACTCTGAACAACTAAGTGAAACCGACTGTGGGCTGTCGCTCTCTTTCTGAATCCATACATAAGACAAAGAAAACATATATCACTGTCTCTTTCTTAAGTGCGTATTTAGAAAGAGAGCGTTAGCCCACAGTCGGTTTCAGTTAGGTATTTAGAGTGTTGGCTCCATTTTTATCTACAAGCTTCTTGGGGCCAGGCACCAAAGACAACCAACACATTAGTTGACAGTTTGACACTTGACATTGAGTACGTACAAATGTAGTTATAATTCGTTCTCTAGAGTAGTTCTCTTGCCACTTACCTATACAGTGTGCAACGTATTGTGTGGCTACAGGCGGAGAGGCTATATAAAACAGGTGTCTTCAAGTGGAGTCAGCAAACAGATGTAACACTATATTGTGCTGAAATACTAGAAAAATACTAAAGATTTCATAGACATGTCTACCAAGGATATTTTTCTTACTTATTATAACTTCCACTATTTTTTAATGTTACCTATATGATCGATGCCTATATGTCTATACTTCTATACTAATATTATGAAGAGGTAAAATTTGTCTGTTTGTATGTAGGAGACAACTACAAGTTGGATTTGAAAAAATATTTTTACATTTGATAGTCCACTTCTTGAGGAAGACTGTAGGCCTAGGAATGTTTAACATCACGCTAGGACCCTAAGGAATCGAGCAAAACGAAAAAAAGTTATAAAGCACAATAGGCGAAAACGAAGTAATAACGCGGTCATGTAATGCGATGCGACGGGGTGGGTCGAGGGAACACAAAGTTTCACGCGGACGAAGTCGCGGGCAGAAGCTAGTACAAAATAAATGAATAAGCATAAGCAACTGTTGAAGGTATATCACCTCCATGTACTGACAGTAACTACTGGCTAGATGAAAAACTGTTTTAAATGTAATATTGACGTAAAGTTTTTTTTTTCAATTAGATTCCATGTTCTACTTTGTTCACCATGACCTTCCTAATATATGTTTAACCACATAACTTGTGTTTCCGCTCTGCAAACCTCCCCAACAAAGGTTATGGGCCCAGAGCAGTAAAGTGTATTGTATGTTGTTGAAATTGTTGTGAAAATAATTCGAAATCTTGAAGATTTGTAAAGTACATGTAGGAAGAAAAATGACTTCGAATGTACGTATAGAATTATTGACGAAGGACAACTACGACAGTTGGAAGGTACAGATAGAAGCATTGTTAATTAAAAATGACTTCTGGGAGTATGTAAGTGGAGAAAAGCCAAAACCTACTACCGATGCTGCTATATCGACATGGAAGACAGCTGACAGAAAAGCAAAGTCTGAGTTGATATTGGCATTAGATCCGAGTGTAGTTCGTCACGTAAAAAGGGTGGAAACTGCACGAGAGGTATGGTTAAAATTAGAGAGCTTGTTTGCATCAAGAGGACCTGCAAAGAAAGCGAATTTAATGAAAAGGCTCATGTTACAAAGGATGAGTGAAAACCAAAAGGTACATGAGCACCTTGATTTCTTTTTTTGAAGCTGTCGACAAATTGGAAGAAATGGATATAAAAATCCATGATGATTTATTAACGATAATGCTGCTGTACAGTCTTCCGGGAAGTTATGAAAACTTTAGATGTGCTATAGAGTCTAGAGATGAACTTCCAAAGCCAGAGCAACTAAGAGTTAAAATCATCGAAGAGGATAGTTCAAGAGGAAACGCTCAAGTTGACAAAATAGAAGGCGCCATGTATTTGGACAAACATCAGAAGAAAACGACTGGAAAAACATTTAAGTTTAAATGTTTTAAGTGCCACAATTTTGGCCATAAGGCATCGGACTGCACTAAGAAAAGGGAGAAGACTCAAGAAACTCGATGTGTGGAGTCATGTACTAGTCATGAAAGTAGTGAAGTTTTAACTATATATCATGTTTCAGATGACTGCCGCATCGCTGTTGATGCGAAGCGCCGTCAGGAATGGATTTTTGACAGTGGTTGCACTTCTCACATGTGCAATGACCCGCAAAGGTTTGCTGAGATACTCCCTGCGAGTCAAAAATTAAAATTAGCCACAGATTCTTTGACAACCGTGCAAGGTAAAGGTACAGTTGAGTTATTAGCATGCAATGATGATCGAACGCGAAAAATTAAATTTGAAAATACCCTATTGGTTCCCGATTTACGTAGTAATTTAATTTCCATCGCCCAACTTACCGAACGAGGTTGTGAAGTCACGTTCAAGCATGACGTAGCCTATGTAGTTAAAAAGGGTGAGGTAAAACTGACCGCTGATCGGCGAGGTGATTTATATTACTTGAGGGAGCTGGACGTTTCAGCGTCTGTGGTAAGTAGTGAAAGTGTTGATCTGTATAGATGGCATGAGCGTATGCAGCATTGAGCAGGATCTTATGAAAGTACTAAAGAAATCAGGTATTGATCCGATGAAGATCGATAGTAACTTGCATGATTGTGATGTGTGCGCTAAGGGTAAAATGGTGTCGTTGCCTTTTGTGAAATCCAGTTTACGCTGCAACGAAAAATTGCGAATAATATACTCTGATGTGGTAGGTCCAATGAGAGTTCAATCGAATGGCGGAAATAAATACTTTGTTACTTTTATTGACGACTGTACTCGTTGGTGTGACGTCTTTATGCTGAAAAATAAAAGTGACGTTTTGTCAAAGTTTAAAATTTTTAAATGTCATGTAGAAAATTTGACAGGAAGAAAAATTAAATTTTTACACACGGATAACGGAACTGAATACAAAAATAATTTATTCAATGAATATTTAGAAAATGAAGGAATTAAGAGACGTTTTACGACGCCATACTCACCTCAAAGTAACGGCATCGCTGAACGGATGAACCGTAAGTTGATTGAGATGGCAAGGTGCATGATCTTATCGTCAGGTATTTCACCAAGTTTTTGGGCAGAGGCTGTAGCTACTGCATGTTATTTGCGTAATAGGTGCCCAACTAGTAGTCTAAATGGCGAAATTCCATACGAAAAATGGTTTGAGAGACCTGTGAATGTCAAATATTTAAAAACATTTGGCACGGAAGTACACGTCTTGGATAAGGAACCAGGTAAAGATAAGTTTGCAGCACGAAGTTCACTTGGCATTTTTGTGGGTTATCCAGCTGATGATTATGATAATAATTTTGTAAAAATATTATTTAAAAAGAGTGTCCATGGAGTTTCTTGCCCGTTCTTCTCCATAGGTACCTACTACGCTTTGGAATGGGCAACTAGCTTCATTTTTTCCTGACTGACCGACTTCTTGACAATTCAAAAGTGCCTGTAAATGGTTTAATTGAAATAAATGCTTTGAGTTTGAGTTTGAGTTTGATGCTAAAGGCTATAAAATATGGATACCTGAGAGTAGAAAAATCGTAGTGTCGAGAGATGTAAAATTTCAGGAAGGTAAACTGACTAAAATTGAGTGTGAGGTCTCAAATAAATCACTAATAGAACCACAATATGAAAAGAGTATTGTGAGAAAGACTGTTGATATAGAAATTCAAACTAAAGAACAGTCGGATGTGCCATTTAGTGATGAAAATTCAAGAGAAGAAGTTCCATTAGATATTCAACCGAATGTGCCAGTGATTGATGAAGGAACATCAGAGAATACAGAATCTACTGGAATTGGTAATAGAAACGTTACTTTAAAAAGAGGTCCTGGAAGGCCAAGGATTCAGAAAGGACAGGTTGGCCGCCCTCGTAAAATCTACAACATGGTTGAGGTAGAAGAGAGTAGCGACAATGAGTCATCAACGGAAGAATACGTCGACACTGATGATTTTGTTGGAGCAATTGAAACCACGTTGAAGGAAGCTTTAGCATCTGACGAAAAGGTCCAATGGGATGAAGCGATTCTTTCAGAAATAAGGAGTCTAGTAAATAACGACACGTGGGAAATTGTGAAGAAACCTTCAGATCGTAATATCGTAGGATGTCGATACGTGCTGACTACAAAGCTAAATGTTGACAATACCGAGAAAAAGAAGGCCAGACTAGTAGCAAAAGGATACAGTCAGCAACATGGCCTAGATTATAATAAGACATTCGCCCCAGTTGCGAGAATTGCAACTGTACGTTTGTTGGTCGCCTTAGCTGTCGAAATGGGCATGGACATTGACCAGATAGATATAAATACCGCCTATTTAAACGGTGATCTGAACGAAGATATTTATATGAAGATCCCAGAGCTGCTGAAAGAAGGTTTAGAGAAACTAAAAAATGCAGATGGCGTTAATTCTGCAGTAGGTAAAAAAGCTGCTAAAATGCTTGAAGATATGAAAGCAGGTGGTGACACCTGTCGTCTGAAGAAATCTCTTTACGGTCTCAAACAAGCTGGACGACAGTGGAATATTAAACTGGACGAGAAGCTGAGAGAAATGGGATTGAAACCTACGATAAATGAACCTTGTTTGTATCACAAACGCAATAAAGGTGGATCAGATCTTTTTGTTGTTGTTTACGTGGATGACGTATTAATCGCATCAAAAAATAGATTGTATATAGATAAATTCAAGCAGGAATTAGCGAGGAGATTTGAGCTTAAAGACTTTGGTCAAGCAACCTTCTGTCTCGGGATAAATATAAAGAAAAGTGGCAATGAGTATTTCTTGTCACAAGAGAAGTATATAAAAGATATTTTGAAGAAATTTGCTATGGATAGTTGCAATCCAATCCAGACTCCAATGGAAATCGGAAATCCTGTTATTAGTGAAAAAGAAGTAATAAAAGGGAAACAATTTCCGTATAGGGAACTTATTGGAGCACTCATGTATTTAAGTGTAGCAACTAGACCTGATATCGCCAACGCTACGGCAAAACTTGCACAGTTTGCAGAAAACCCGCAGGAAACTCATTGGAGGGCTGCGAAGCGAGTTCTTCGATACTTGAAAGGTACGATAACTCATGGTTTGGCGTTTAAGCCGACAGGGTTATGCATACAAGGGTATGCAGATGCAGATTGGGGTAACTGCCTCATTGATAGACGATCCTTTACGGGTTATTTATTCGTTCTAGGGGGCGCAAGCATATCATGGACTTCACAAAAGCAACGCATCGTTGCGACTTCTACTTGTGAGGCTGAGTTTGTGAGTTTGGCAGAAGCTATGAAAGAAGCTGTGTATTTGAATAGCCTGTTGAAAGAACTAGGTTTACATCAACTCTGTAAGGTAAGAATGCATG
Organism: Globia sparganii; assembly: GCA_949316385.1. Taxonomy (NCBI): domain Eukaryota; kingdom Metazoa; phylum Arthropoda; class Insecta; order Lepidoptera; family Noctuidae; genus Globia; species Globia sparganii. Next base: position 22,787,989 of record OX438654.1, read on the forward strand.
CTGATAACTTAAGTGCTATTTGCCTTGCTGAGGATCATGGTATACATCATGCGAAAAGTAAGCACATTGACATTAGACATTTCTTTATAAGGGATGTGCTACGTTCCAATAAAGCTATAACATTGGAACATTTGTCAACTGATAAGATGTTGGCAGATGTTCTCACCAAACCTTTGCCTCGCGTAAGACACGAATTACTAACAAGTGCGTTAGGATTGTGTGTGAGAAAATAAAGATAGGTTTATTATTTGTGAATCGTATCGTACATGAGTTGAGGGGGTGTGTTGAAGGTATATCACCTCCATGTACTGACAGTAACTACTGGCTAGATGAAAAACTGTTTTAAATGTAATATTGACGTAAAGTTTTTTTTTTCAATTAGATTCCATGTTCTACTTTGTTCACCATGACCTTCCTAATATATGTTTAACCACATAACTTGTGTTTCCGCTCTGCAAACCTCCCCAACAGCAACCTATAACATTCCCACTGCTGGGACACAGGCCTCCTTTCTGTGAAATGGAGTGGGCCGTAATCCACCACACAGTAATTTGAAAACTTTGTAAAATCCAATTATTTTTAAAAGAGTAACCGTGGGAGTTGCTTGCTGGTTCTTCTCCATATGAAACGACCAATTCGAACCGTGCACTTAGCTTCTGACGTTTCATAAGTGCCCTTGTATGTTTATGTGACATAAAATATTTTGATTTTGATTTTTACCCACCACGCGGGCCCAATGTGGATTGGTAGATGTCATGTGTCTTCGAATTTTTGGTTCTAGAACAGGCTTTGTGTAATTTATTTTCATCAGCACTGCTCTTCAATAACAAAAAAGGAAAACATCGTAAGGAAATAAATGAATATCTATCCTAAAACCACACTAAACAAAGCAGGTGAAAACCTCTATCGTGTACAAAAATAATTGCCAACACACACAAATGAACAAAAATTACCGCCCATAAACAACGAAAAAAGATACAAATCGAGAACACGTTCAAAAGGCGAACATGTCACTGGCCGACGAGAAAAAGGCTCAACTCCAGTAGCCATTTTGCACGTCACGTCATTTCGTCACAGCGATTCGTTACGTCAGACTCGGCTACGGACTTGCCGTCAGGACCGTCAGTTGGGGCCTTTGTCATGCAAATGTGCGTCAATCGGCCGCTCACTCCTTCACGGCAAATTGGCCATGTCGGGAAACCACGCGTCGGTAATTGTTTGTCACTGAAATGATGCTGATTAAGTTACGTGGACGGGATTGTTGGCCGAAGGGTTCATGTTGGTAATTGATTTGGGGTAGTTTGCAAATTAGTGGAATTCGTGTAGAATATGTTTATGTTTACGAAAGTTTATGTTTTTTTGTGGACCATTAACACTTGTAGGGAAGTTATCCCAGGGTGTATTGGGTCTATTTAAATTATTGTAACGCACGTTTAACAGTAACAGTATAATATAGTAAAACACAGTATATGATCACAAACAGGAAAAATGGAAAAAAAACAAACAAAACTATTCGCGAGCGTGTCGCGAGCGTGGCGTACAGACTCGCGTTCTTTCATCCATTGTCGCCCGCGCTCACCAAATAAGAAATCATATTTAAAAATCGGAATTTCTTTATGATGTTCATCTTGAAAAGACGGATAAGCACCTTATCATATTTAATTATCTTTATTTATTATAACGGACACACACTTCCTTAAGTGTTTGTTATACTAGCGTAGGTATGCCACTCTTGGGTTGCAGCTGAAAATCAGCATCCTTAAGTTATCATTTGAAATTATGCTGACCTGAGGCCTTTTTGGCATTATAACCTTTGTTTCCTGTTTTTTATAGTTTTAAGGTGTATTTTTTTGCTGGCATTGCCAAAAAACGCGTTTTTTTTCTTCTAACAAAAATATTAATGAAGATTCAACATTTGCAAAGATATGAGAGTGATACTTTTATCTATAAAGATCGGTAAATCAATATATGACTCAACCTAGTTCCTATAAGATCTGCTCTCTCAATTAGATGAGCGTTATAATACTTTTGCTTTAATTAATTTTCAACAGGACTGTGTAATTTGCTCCTAATTTAGGGCCCAGTTTGGAAGTTGATTTATATGAGATACAAATTAAAATGGCTGACTACCGAAGATATATTTTATACTCTGTAGTAGAAGTCGAAAAGAAAGAATTATATTAAACTAGTTTTTGTCCGCTACTTAACCCCACCTTCACCTTCACCTTCTTTCGCTTTGTATGGAGATTGAAAATTATCCCACGGGAACGTATTACCGGGATGGAAAATTTTCTATGTCCTAACCCGGGTCATTTTTATTTTATTTATTTGGGAATACAAACGGTTACATACTACAATATTGCATAAAATATGAGCTACATAGTGAGTAAATGTATAACCCACATTATAAATCATGGTCTACCTGTGTGCCTAATTTCATAGATCAACTTCAATTCAACATTCTTCATTCAAATAGGTAACAGACACAGAGTTACGTATTTATAATATTAAGTATGGATAGATACTACCTGAGGTATTCATTTGACTACAGAATTGATACAGTTCAGAATTTCGAAATAGGTTTTTAAAACTAAAGTTTTAGATACAAAAGTCCAGAACACACACTTCATCAATAATTATAAACCACGAACATTTTAAGTGCCTCATTAAAAGTTTCATTAAAAGCAATTTACACTCATTTTGTTTGACCAACAAAATCAACAACGCGCCGCCCTTAATCTATGCGCGACTAAATGAAAATTTCGTTCTGAAAATTATTAGCTTGTTAAGACGGGGGAAATTCATTAAGGGGTGTCAGCCGAGTCGTGACGAAATCGCTGAACTCGGTACACTTCGCCATGGTAATGATGCCTTGAAAACAGATGAAGAGTCTGCAGATTACAAGGTCTTACAATATTATTATGGAGATGTTGCAATTAACTTAAGATGCTGTGAAGCAAATGGCAAGTAATGATAAAGATTTCAAATCACTAGCTGTTGCCCGCGATTTCGTCTGCGATCCGGGATAAAAAGTGCCAAATTTCATCTAAATCCGTTCAGCCATTTTAGTATGAAAGCGCAACAAACAAACTTACTTTCTCATTTATGATATTATATTATAAAGGGTGAAATTGAAAACATGCGACAAACCGAAATGGGAGATTGTACTCATCGTTATGAACAACATTTACTAAGGGAACAAAGCTGCAATTGCGAAAAAAAATCAGCTGTTCCCTACATTTTGACGAGTTATACGAACATGAATGTAGGGAACAGATATTTTTTCGCGATTTCAGGTTTGGTTCCATAGTAAAAGTTGTTCATAATGATGAGTACAATCTCCCATTTCGATTTGTCGCATGCTTTCAATTTCACCCTGTATATTGTATACCATCCGTCACGAGAAGCTATTTGCCAAAATATCAAAATGGTCATACTTGTAAGAATCCCAGCACTTTGAATTCGACAACGGAACATGCAAGATCGTACGACTATGAATAAAATGCTGTGAAATTCCAATATAGTAGTGAAATCGTGCATAGTGAGAAAAGACAGTAGATGTCAGTCAACTCCGAGACACAATGAAGAATTATCAAGAGTTGTAACATTGTTTTTCACATTACGAAAACATGTACAAAAAAAATACTTTTCCTTTTGTTAAAAATCCTTGCAGTACACTTAAAACTAATACCTAGGCACATTTCCTTCAATTATGCGGCACTTCATACAAATTACGTGGTGTTTACCAAGTTCCAACCTCATTTACATAACAATTGCGAACGAAGCAAGGCTTGGTACCTACTGTAAAACGCCTGAATTATAACAGTAAATATCGGTAAGTTTTATTTGGTAAATGGATATCGATACTTTACCGAAACCGATTGTTTTAAAGTACCGTGATTGTCAAACCATGCATAGCATTCGGACATGACATATGTATTTCTACTTATATAAAGCCAGTGCGATGGCGACCCTGACTTATGAGTTGTAGATCGTGGGTTCGAACAAAAGCCTGCCTTTATTCGAACCCTTTTTTGGGTGGGAAATTATCAAATAACTTAACTGTTCTAACCCTTCCAAAGCTTTACTTTGTTTAAATAATTTCATCACCACTGCTCTCCAAACGGTGAAGGAAAACAACGCGAGCAAACCGGCATGTCCTGAAACCAAAAATTTGAAGACATGTGATATTTACCAACTCGTATTGGGTCCGCAATTAACACTTTATATTACAGGCCTCTTCTCTCATAGAGGAGCCAGTGCGAACATTATAGATTGATTATGATTATCAAAGCCGGTATTATACCGTTATTTTACCGGTACTCATGTAGCCGTATCTGTTCATAAACAAAAGAACCAGCTCCTGAAAATACCGGTAAAAGTAGCCGCATAATATGGATACTGGTTCTCCTCAAATACCGGTATCTGTTCATAAACAAAAGAATCGGTTCCTGAAAATACCAGTATTATAAAACCTGCTCCAAAACTAACGACATTAAAAACAGTCAACGATAATCATATTATTGTGTGCCTAAAATTACCCCTAATGTGACCCAAAGCCAAGGTCACGCGAACAAAATGTTAACAAATAAACTATGAGTAATTAAAGGTGGTTAGGGGATTATTTAAAACACATTACGTTATAATTGGGTAGTTAATGCATAATATAAAGTTTTATCATCTTGGCGTGTTTAGTTTAACGATAAAGGTAGGTAGATATAAAGTGGTTAAAAATAATTATGGCACATAACAGTTTCTTTTATTCAAAGTTGTTTTCTTTGGCGATTTTTATATATTACAACGGACTCGCGTGTGCTTCCATTTAATTTCATTTGAAACGTAATTCAGAAAACGAACTCTGATACCTACTCGTAAATAAGCTCACCATATTTATTTTAAAAGTTTTAAACCAATGTTTTTGGTTTAAAGCGGTCTATTATTTAATTTTTGAATCGTGTTTTTGTGCTTATAATCTTGCTAGTAGGCACTCCTATTCTATCCTACAAAATGCAATATCCACACGTACCCAGACAAAATAACAAGAACACTTCATATTCTATAGAATTCACACACACTACACTCATGTTTTCTATCTCATGTTCTCTATCTCATGTCCTCTATCTCATGTCCTCTATCTCATTTTCTTTCTCGTCGACATATTCCCGTGAAAAATGTTCTCAAACGCGAGTACTAATGAAAAGGGAACGATCAATTAAATTCCAATCATGAAAGCTGAAGTGATATGCGATTCTGTTCGTGTATTAGATTCGAATATTGAACAATCAGTTCAGTGGTTTTAAAGTATGTAATGGAATTCATCTGCCTAGCCTTTTCCCAACTATGTTGGGGTCGGCTTCCAGTCTAACTGGTTGCAGCTGAATACCAGTATTTTACATGGAGCGGCTGCCTATCTGACCTCCACAACCAAGTTACTGGGTAATACCCCTTCGTAAGACTGGTTGTCAGACTTTCGGGCTGCTGACGACCCGTAATGACTGTCAAAGATCCACGAATGACAGCCGGGACCAACAGCTTAACGTGCTTTTTGAGGCACGGAGGGGTCTCGGTAAGTAAAGATGGTCACCCATCCACAGACCAACCGCGGCAAGCGTAGCTTAACCTGATCGATCGACCTGTGCGGCTGTTATTCTTTAGCCCGAAGAAGATCCCGATGATTTAAAGTCTTTGTTTTTATATTTCGATGTTTATTCTGTGGGTCGTGGTTGCCTGAATAAAAAAATTGTCAAAATTTCAGACTTAATCCTCTAAATTATTAAAGTTATCAGATGATTGAAAAATCTGCCCTTAATTTTATAAAGGCGAAAGTTTGTGAGTGTGTGTGTGTGTTTGTGTGTGTTTATGTTTGTTCCTTCTTCATGCAAAGACTTCTGAACGGATTTGGATGTTTGGCACAAAGACAGTTTATAACCAGGATTAACACAAAGGATACTTTTTATCCCGATACTCCCATGAGATTGACACTTATGCGAAAACCGCGGGGTTCAACTAGTATCATAAACAGAGAACGGTTTTTTTTTTTTTTGGTGGTCATTGCTGCTTCTAATTGTCATTTAGGTAAAGCAAGCCGCATCGTAAATGCTGAGTGCACGTCCAGACAACGCGATTAACGTGCAGTACGTCCTAATGTATTGGCTATTATTTTAGATAAGCGCATGCCTGTACCTGCGTATCCGCATGCTAAGCGCCATATCTGGCCACAAGGTCTTACGGTTGCAAATGTCAACTTGTGCAATAGAGCTTGCTAGTTGGGATATCTCGCATTTGATAAGGAGATTGTATTTTATTTTTTCGTCAGATTACGCATAGCCAGGTAAACAAAAACCAGCCAAATGCGAGTCGAACATGCTATAAGGGTTCCGTACCACGACAAAAATGATTTTTTTTTAAGTTTCTTGTATGATGGGATATCCCTCTCAGTTTGTACTTCTATTTTTATTCGTGTTTGCTATTTATCATCATCGTTTCAGCCGAAAGAGGCCCTTAGTATGACAGACATACGGACAGATGGTGGGCCTTGATTCCTAATGGGGTCGTGTATTTGTACCATTTGAGTACACCACCCAATAAAAAGTTCAAACCTCATTTATGTATTAAAAATATGAAGACCAGAGAGCCCTAGGCTTAAATAAAGTAGTTTGAATCGATAGTCAGCCAGTTGGGCAGCAAGTTAAATGAGTTGAAACTCGGCCAGAACAAGTTGCGGTACGCTCCGATAGCAAATGATCTTGCATTCGCGAATTTAATTTTTGAGTAAGTTGAGGCTAGTTTTAGCAGTCAAACTTTTGCTAAGCTATATCTGCAGATTTTATTACAATTCACATAGTAATAATAATAGCCTCCCGAACGATTTCAGACATGGTGGCCAATCCCACCGAACTAAGCTGCCATCTTTGTATAAGGAACTGCATTTCTATAACAGACTCAACAGATTGACTCAACAAAACACTGCACTGGCCTACTAACCCTCGGTTTTTGTTGATGTTTAAGGACATTAGTCGCCCGCAGCAAAAATCGAATAAACAAATTGCCTCGAACGTGATTTAATTTTGTGCGACATTGGCTTTAAGACACTTGCCAATTTCTGCTGACGCAAAATCATAAGTAGGTATGTGTGTAGCTAAGTTTTAAACTGTAAGAATATATTTTACGCTGACTAAATAATTACGTATATAAGACTTTATTTTGATCTTTAAGTAAATAGTATTTAAGTAAACTAGGTATAAAATAATTAATTAATAAAATTTTGTCCTTATTTCAAGATTTCTAATGTTAAATATTTTTAAGAATTATATTGTCCTACAATTACCATAAAGTATGCTCATGCCGCCTGTGATACAGGTTCATCCTAGTACAGGCATCTAACATTATTATACCTATTGTAAATAATTTCTAAGACTTTTTGTAATAATTTTACCAATTTTAATACTGAATAAACATTTATTATTATTATTATAGTTAGTTTCTTAATTCAATAACTGGCTCGGCGGTTTAAACCTGAAAGCCAATGCAACAATCAATGTCAAAAACTGATCAAAAATGTAGGGAAGTTAGAAGTATTTTTTTCAGATTCATCTCAATCTGTCAAAAATACCTCTAAGTTCCCTACATTTTGACATTTTTTTGTCGCCGCGATGAGACTGCGACTAGATTTTGAACGTTGTAAATTACGAGAATTGACCTTCAGATTAACTAACATAGCATCAAAACATCACGCCTGTATTACCCAAACGGATATGGCAGAAGTGTACTTATAGTAGGTACACCCATTTAAATTAAACAATATCTGTAGTACCCCCCGCATTTCGCCAGTTATGTTTATGTTCTATGTAATAGAGGGCACACCAATAGGCTTATCAACTGAAAAAATCTAATTAATCCGTCAGTTAGATTATCAAAAAATATTTGACCCGTATTTTTTCTTTTGTAACGTAAACCAAAATTGACGAAGATACGACGCTTTTAAAATTCTCAATACGTCACATCTTGGTATAATTTTTAGTGCGTTCTGACGTCACGAGCCCCCACTCCCGGGTTTTGATGCGTTTTATCTTTGTCAATATTCATTGATTTACAAAAACAAAAAATACGTGTCCATTGTTTTCTAATACCTACTCGAACTGACGGACTAAATAGATTTTCAATTTATTGATGGTGGAAACTAGCTTTCCATCGGGGGCGTGATTGAGGTCAAGAGCGGCCCATTCAGCAATAAAAAATAAATAAAAACAGGGTAGATTAACTAATCAGAAACATTCCTATCACATACTTTTGTAAAAATAACTTCCTTATAGCACTGTGTGGCCTAAACCCGCACTTAAGTCACGCTGTTCCACAGAAAACTTAAACTTAAGGTTGGTTTAGATCACACGAGCTATAAAATAGTATACGATACGTGTCACTTCAGTAATCCATTAATGCTCAGGCTATAATTTCAAGCCATGCAATAATGTTTCGGGAGGTTCCTGCACATCATCAGGCGGGAGGAAACGCCCGGGTGTCACCACTACGAGGATCGCCCAGAGGACACGGTGGAGCATACGGTGGAGGTCTGCCCCGCTTGGGCGGAGCACCGCCGTGTCCTCGTAGAGGCGATCGGCAGCGGCGGCGACCTCTCGCGCCCGGCCCTGGTTCAAGTCATGGTCCGGGGCGAGAGGGAGTGGGAGGCAGTCACCTCCTTCTGCGCAGCAGTCATGCTAGCGAAGGAGGTGGCGGGACGGTTGAGGGAGAGAGCCTCACGTCGCTCGAGACGCTCCGGGCGTCGGGAGCCGCGTGACAACTCCTGGCCACCGTAGGCGCGGGCCTGCGGGCGGAGAGTAATGGGTAACTCACCGTCCGACCGTGCCGGACGGCGCGTACGTGGTCCACGCGCGCCTCAAAGAGATGTCAGCAACAGGGAAGTGCCGAAGGCTGCTGGGGCAGTGGGATTGTCCGAAAGGGTTACCGCTGCCTCGGAACATAAAGGGCCAAGGAAGGAACACGGGTGGGTTTTAGTCAGTAAGAGTCTGACACTCCCTTCTGCTCCACCCAGAGCGGGGGGGGTCATTTTATGATTTCACATCCACAAAAAAAGGCTATAATTTCAAGCCATGCAATTATATAACCGTATCGTAATGTACTCGCTTCCTCTTTTCACTTGAGCCTTTTTCGTTCGCATTACGAGCCAATAACTGGTCACGAATAACCATATGACACGTAACAATATAATATAAGGCCTTGGAAATTGGCCCATTTCCCTCATTCCTACCGCAATATTTATATCCCTAAACACCTTTTGACATGAAAGGAAATTAAATATGGTGAATTATGCTTAATGTGAGTTTAGTTCTTAATAACTGTATGAGAATTGGTGAAATTACAATTTGGATCAGATTTCATTGACTTTGATTGCGTTAGGGGTAGTCAGAAGTCTGACACCAGTCTTACCAAGTAACTGGGTTGTGGAGGTCAAATAGGTAGTCGCTCCTTGTAAGATACTGGTATTTAGCTGCACCCGGTTAGACTTGGCAGATTGAATGATTTCATAGACTTTTTATTTCAATTAAAATTAATTTGGCTTTGAAAAACTTTTGAATATGAACGTGGATGATTAAAGAATAGTGGAAGATGAAAAGAAACGATGGATGGAATCATGTTTTGTGAAATAAGCTAGAAAGGGGCTGCAAACTGAGATGACGGCAAATCTATCGCTTGAGAGCCTAGAGAAGTAAAAATCGCTTTCAAATCGTTTCATATGTTTACAAGGACTTTCAACAAGATTTTCTAGCCCAGGTCAATCCATTGACTTCGCCGCCTTCATTATTGCTGATAGAATGTCACTTTGTCGAGGCCATCTGGAACTGTCCAACACTTAAATCAGGCCTCTTCTCGTACCAAACAAGAATGAGAGTCGATTATCATTCATTCTCACTGCATTTTGATGTCTTTAAACTCAATTCTTATGATGTTTTTTTTACCAAATCCTACAAACTATTTACCTTATTTTTACTAATACAACACCCCCACCACATTAACCAGGGGAAAATGACCTAAACACTTAGGAAAAGCGAAAATTTTATCAGCCTGTGCTAATTTAGGAGCAGTCACATGTATTTTTTCCTAATTTTGTTAATATTAGTATTTAGGTCAGTTTTTTTCCCTATATAACAAAGAAAGAAAACAAGTTTATTTGACTCAGGTTAAGTAAGGCACACAATATTCACACAAAAACAAAACAGAAAAAACTTTAAATGGCCTGTGCCTCACGGCTGCGCCAAATAGATCCAGTTCAGCATAAATGTCAAACAACTAATGCCTGATGCTGGTAACACAAGCATTATTATCAACTAATCGAATCCATGAAACTCTAATAACATTAATTAATAACCTGTGATAGCTAATTCATACGCTGTCTTGATTAGAATTAGTCAGCTGTCCAATTACCTGGCAAATAGACAGACATGTTCAATATTATTGATGATGTCTATTTCTATCTTTGTGTGTGCAGCAAATGGAAACTGACCGGCAGAATAACGGACAGTCCCCTGTGCAGAGCGTGCATGGAGGCTGATGAAACTGTTGCGCATGTGCTCTTTGAGTGCACAGGCGTCACCCAGATTAGATCAGAAACCCTCGGGACACCCAGATCGTACACAGATGTTCTCAACAAACCAGGAGACCTAATCAGCTTCTGGAGGGAGGTGGGCTGGTTGGAATAACCACCGACGGCCACCATGGCCCACGCACAATGGTCCAACTGAAGGACTAAGTGCGGAAACCAAACCCATAACATAGAACATAGAACTGACCGGCAGTAGGTAATTGTTAAGCCCGACATCATAACATTTCTTCTGACATAATGTTTTTCCCGTAGACAGTACATTCAGGAAAATTAAATATGTATTTTGCGCGTTTTGGCACAATTTGTTTTTTAGTGAATCGATTTATTTTTTGGTATGTATTTTTGTGGTGTACAATAAATTATATATAAGTAAATAAATAATAATCTTTATTCAAGTTAAATTCAAATTTTAATGAAATCTTAAATGTATTTCTTAATCTAATTTAAATGATTGTCTATTACCTAGCGTCAGCGTGGTGATCAAAGCTCATGCCTCTTTTGTATAAGAAGAGTCCTTTGCCCTGCAGCGGGACAATAATAGGCTTCTATTATTGATATGCATGACTTGTGTTGTGTAGTAACATATTTACATAGAACGAAGATCCTATATAAAATTAAAATGTATTGTTATATGTAAAGTCCCCGTCACGAGAAGCTATAAATTTTGTAAACACACATTCAGGAGTTCGCAACCTTTGGATCACATTAAAAAAAAACAGTTTTGTAATGATTATTTTTATTTATGGATATAACTATGTTAACACAATACTAATTACTGTCGTCAGACGATTCCAAGTATTCTGCATCTGCATTCTGCGGCATTGACAGCGTCAGCGTGAACTTACTTCAAAATGGCGGCCCAAATGTTTACGTTCCATGGGTCAGACGCGTTCCAGTACCACAAAACATTAAACGACAGCGCTTTATATCGCTAAAATATAACCCGACCAAATTGCTCGTTCGCTTCATATTACACGTATGTTACTTTGAGTTGATTCAGTTTGAGGACTTAACTAATATTTATCTTCTGTCCTTTTCTTAATGAAATAGAAAGAAAAAGATGTACTGAACTTAAATTTAGTTTAATTTGTGAACAACAGAATCGGGGCCAATAGCAGTCACTTGTAGGTAATAAAGATCACATTCTCAAAACCCGTTTTCGTGTGTATGAAACGGACAGGTGTCGAGAACATATTCTCTCGACGGACGCACTATAGGTAGGTACCTATATTTCCCCATAAATAGGAAACTTCACCAATGCAATTCGTGTCTCATAAATTTCAGCACAAAATGCGACAAAGTGCAGCATTATATAGAAAATTAAATTGCCTTGCAAGAAAAAGCAACAGGCACTTGAAATAGATACTCGCTGCATTGTTTTTTCAACAGCAGCCTTTTTGCAATTTATTTTGCCGTCGATCTTTTAAACAGGATGCACTCAAGGTACGGCAACAATGGTGAAATTAAAAATAAAGTTTTTTTTTTAACCGACCTCAAAAAAGGCGGATGTTCTCAATTCGTCGAGTTTTTTTTTTATGGAATTATCTGTGGCATTATGTTCAGAATTAAAACTTGTCATATCTATAATTATCTTAAAAAAAACTGCTCTATACATTTTGACCGCGTCGGTATTGCACTTTGGTGTTAAAAAATTAACCTGACAAACTTTAAGAGGTGCTTTAGACCATCGAACTGAAAAACTCTCACTATAAGACCAACTCTGAAATCACAAAAAAAAATCAGCTGTTTAATACAAAACTTCAATACCTACTTGACCAAAATGTAGGAAACAGTTGATTTTTTTTTTTCGTGTTTCAGAGTTGATCCCATAGTGAAAGTTGTTCAGTTCCATGGTCTAAATCACCTCTTAAAGTTTGTAAAGTTAATTTTTAACACATATGTAAATCTAAATAAATGGTAAAATAAATGTAAGTACAGAAAACAATGTTTATAATGGCAAAAGGGTCTCAGCTCAGTATAATATCAGATGACAACAAGGACGCTACCTAGCGCTGATTTTAAGGGCCTATACTACCTCAAATGGCTTAGCATTGATCCTCCGTTATGTCGAAAATACTGCAGCATTAATTTTGGAATAAATATATGGTAAAGTTGAGTATTAATGTTAGGGCTTACCAAAATGTTAGGTCTTGTTTGGTCTTAAGTTGAGTATTAATGTTAGGTTAGGTAGGTTAGACGAAACCACGATTTCATAAAATTTTCTCGATAGAAAAAAATCCCAAAATTACCTCCAAACCGAACAATAAACCGCTGGTATTAAAAAAATACTTCAAATTAGATCATGAAACTTTGTATACTAACCGAACTAACTATAAAGCAGGTCTTATGTTATTTACACCGTAAAAAGCAAATACCTAAACTATTGGCGCTGCCTGCCACCTAGCACCGCACTCTGTCTCGTTCTCATTCAGTCCGCGAGCAGTATCGTGCGAGCGAGTTAAAGAGTGAATTTTAGCTGAGGTAGTGCAGGCTCTTAAGCTGCAACCCGCGAGTGCCATACGCTAGAATAATAAACACATCACCGTCATCTTATTATATACCCCGTACAACCACTCAGTATCTCTTCAAAATACACCAAGAATGTCGAAAGATCCCCAATATCGTAAGTTATTTACTTTCGATGTCGTTGTGCGAAGCCGGTAAAAGTCCCAATCGTCACCCGCTGAGCTAGCGTAGCGTAACGCAGCGTAGCGTAGCATAAGGCCTGATCCGCATTTGCGCAATTACCTTCACGGTGGCGGCCGAGTGTAGGTACACGAACCAAAATAACGCGAACCTGCCCTACATACCAGCGGGGCGTTTGTTGTGCCTGCAAGTTAGAAGCGGTAAGGGGGCATAATTTTTGCTAGTGATAATTCATTTCTAAACTATTGTCTTAGCCAGCAGTGCTATTCTATACCTTTAAGACGTACATAAAGGGTTATTTTAACTCCGCAGCGCGATGGCTAAACACAATAAAATAAAAAGGTTTGGTTATAGGGGTAGGTCAACGACCACTGTTAGTGTTGTTTCTTAAAGTATGAGTTGAGAAAAACTGTTTTCTTATATTTTATCGTGTTTGAATATCGATAGCCATCGCGGCTAACCAATTTAAAATAACCCTGTATATTATCTATCTATTCATACACGAAATATCTGAAGGGGTCATTATACTCATCATTATGAATAACTTTTACTATTGGACAAAACGTGATATCGCAAAAAAAACATCTGCTATTCCATACATTTTGACGAGTTATGCGAACATAAAGGCAAATTTTTTTTCGCGGATTTAGGTTTGGTCCTTTAGTAAAAGTTGTTCGTAATAATGAATATAATGACCCCTTAAGAGATTTCATGTATAAATAGATAGTAATTATATAGATACTCTATTCAATATCATACTCACGTTCATTAAATTGTTACTGATTCACTTCTCAATACAGTTCGTGTTTTGAGTGGTATTTAAACAACATGAGAGCAATTCCTATGGCAAAAAGGAAAATAGTCGTGTCGCTTTGATTTCCTTTACTTGCTAGAAAAGCAAACAGTTTTTTGAATAGATATTTATTCTATATCTTGAATTTTCAATAACTTTGTAAAATAATAATATATAGATACATACATGCGGAAAACACAAAACCCTATCAATTTACGACGAGCAAAACCGCTCATAAGCGAAGGCTGCAGGAAGGTCGAAGTGGAGGTGCTTGAGGGAAGCATATGTCCAGAAGTGAACGTCTTTCGGCTGAAATGAATGAATGAATGAATGAAAACCGTTTATTGAATTTTCCAACATCCACTCGTCCGCTCTTTCGTTAGCCCACACACCAAAAAAGCAGTGTGCGCCGGTAGCGTAGGAGACCCATCTACATCGATTAAGCTGTATGGAGCCATAACATTGTTTAGTTTAGGCACCAGTTTAAAAGCAGTGCTGTACGCGCCGCTAAACGGTTTAACTATTCAATAACTAAAGTTTTGAAGGCTTAGCTTGAAAGGCTATATTAGTTTATGGTACAGGGTAATATAGGTATCAAGGTAAATCGTATTCAAAAAGACAGCGACGATTTAATTTTTGGTAATAGATTTCTGCTTTAGCATCTGATTGAACCTTTGCAAACATAACATAAAAAGCAGCTTTTTTTGTCACCTTCAATGTATAGACGCCAGCACATCAAGCTACTACAATCTGTCAAATTTATTTAATAGATTTTCAACTTTATCGCTAAAACATAAGGTTCAAAGTTGATTGGGAAAATTTGACAGTTTAGGGAGGCTTGATGTGCTGGCGTCTGTACCTATCAAAAACCGTCAAAAACAAATGATAATACTCTGTTAACATATTATATCATCCCTATGAAAGCCCTCTATAACCCTCGGTCTTCCCCGAATAGGTACGCAGGAAAGAAATCCGGAATTACGCCAAGAAAAAAAATACAGCATTTTTTACCAGACTACACTGATGAAGATATTGAAGCAAAACATAAAAATGTCGATTCTCATTTTTTAAACTACTCGTAATCGAATCCTACCCCACAGACGTGCTACCGGTGAGAACCCAGACAACTTAATAAAGGATAAACAGCGTCGTTCAGAAGAGAAGAAAATCTTTAAAAGTAGTCCGCAAGGCGCTGGTAACCGTTTCCGTTCTCAATAAAAAACGTCAAGCGAGGTTGTGGAGGGAAATAAACGGCACGGAATTTTTAGAAAATGTACGGAGAAAATTTAAAGATAAATAAAAAGCCGGGGTTTTGATTTTTCTGATGGAGATGTTCGTTGGAAGTTTAAAAATGATGTTCTCGAAAGTAAAAATAACAAGAGTAGTAGGTATTAGATCAAGAATTATTTTTTTTAAATGAAGTTCCTTGAGAGCCTATACTACCTACCTCAGCTAAAATTCACTCTTTATCTCGCTCGCACGATACTGCTCGCGGACTGAGTGAGCGCGAGACAGAGTGCGGTGCTAGGCGGCAGGCAGCGCCAATAGTATAAGTATTTGCTTTTGCGGTGAAACTAATGGTAATTAAAAAAAATAAAATAATATAGGACCTGCTTTATAGTTAGTTGGGTTAGTATACAAAGTTTCATGATCTAATTTGAAGTATTTTTTGAGTACTAGCGGTTTATTGTTTGGTTTGGAGGTAACTTTGGAATTTTTTTCTATCAAGAAAATTTTATGGAATCTTGTTTTCGTCTAACATAAGACCTAAAATTAATCATCAACTTTACTAAGTATATATTTGTTTCAAAATTAATGCTGCAGTATTTTCGACATAACGGATCCTCCATTAAGTCGAAAATATTGCAGCATTAATTTTGCTAAGTCATTTGGGTTGTATAGGCCATTAAAGCACGAATGCTCACTTGACAACTGAGAGCTAGACCTTAAAAAGTGAAACATTTTTACCGTCACAACATTTTTTTTCCGTAACGAAAGTGTTGTCACAGTCAAAAAGTTGCACTTTTTTCGATCATCATCTTTTTTCATTTTTTTTTTCTCAGTCGCCAAGCCTGCAAAAGCGAAAGGAACATCGTTACAACTGTCCCGCGACGCCTCCCGTTGTTTTTTCTAACATTAAGTAATCGCAATATCAATCAACACACATGCTGCGATGATCCCAAATAAGATTAAGGGATATTATAAATTGCATATCAAATAAATAATCGCCTATCTATACATACTCATCATTTATATTCTTTTTTACATCAAATAACTTACTTCACTACAAATAAACTAAATGTTTAACAAAACTCAAACTGCAGATAATTCGAAATTATACATCAATATGACATTACTTTTTTCCTCATAATGCAATACAGTTAAATTTATTTTTGTACAAAAATACTACATACATAGCATATATACTGACTGCACAGCAAATTTTCCATATTTTATTTCAAATTTCAATTTAATTCGCATAATACTAAACGACGTCAGGGGCACCCCGAGGTTCGGTTTGGTTAGGTTCCTTTAAACCCTGCAGACAGATATAGGAGCCCCGCGCATCGGGGCTCCGTCGACCTGACGTAAAAATCGCTGTACGCTGCGAAAATAAATTGTAGTGTGTTTAGTGATATTTTGAGTTGAATATTTTGCTGTGCAATCAGTAATATTGATGGGAATTAGGAATCTTATTGCATAGAAAAAGGATATTTTTTGATTTGCGTTTAAATACTATCCTAAGATTAAGAGGAAATGCTGTCGGAGAAAGAGAGGTTTGGCTCTCACATATTTCCTCCTCAAATATTGGGCCAATTTAAAAGATATTCCATAAACCGAATAAGAAGAATATAAATATACTGTGACCTTATGTTTTTCTTTTTTCTTTAATAATTGTCCAATTTGTACACTAGGCCTCTGTTGACAGCGGTAATTTTGAAGGTTCTAGTGCTTATAAAAATAATGTATCATCAAAAAGGAAAATATAAGGACATACAAGTAATTAACCCTTTGACCGCCACGGTCGTGTATAGCCGACAAATGAAAACGTGCCCTACACACCACCGTCGGCTAATGCCGACAAGAAAACACCATGTTTGTACAAAATAAATGAACTAGATTCAGTTTTCTGTGTTTATATTTAAAACATGGTGTTTTCTTGTCGGCATTGGCGTGTTGGGCACGTTTTCATTTGTCGTCTATACACGACCGTGGCGGTCAAAGGGTTAATATTTATTATTCTGTAAAAAATATTGCTTTATCGTCATTTAACCAGAAAGAAAACAGGTGAGCGCGGAGGTGGGGAGAAAAGACCACCCGAAAAGACAGACCGGCCTCTCGTCGGTCGAACGTACTCATTGAATTGATGCGATAAATGCCAAAATAACTAAAACCCTAATCCATATAAATGTGGGTACTATTCTGTCGAATTATTTAAACACATGAGTCGATTTGAACAACTCGATCAATCTAACAATCCAGATTGATGAACATCGATTTGTGTGGTATTGAAAAAATCTTTTTAATTTTACTTCAAAGTCTTTGGAAATCGTTTCGTGTGGGAGTGATCTAATAAATTATACCTTTTGTTAACTCTGAGGGCTTTTTATACACACATTTTTGTTCCCTTGGGTGTTGTGTAATGCGAAGTGAAGCTTGATGATAAACAAGTATAATTATGTTATTTCACCTAATATACAAGGTGTAACCATAATTAACGCAAGACCTCATACACCCCAATTAGAGTATTGAGTTAAAAGCATAATACAATGACCAAACCTTTTTTTTTAAATCTTACTATTTTATCACGAAAATCGTATTGACATTAGCATTACTTTATGCATTTAAAATTGAATCTTATTGCCTTGAGATAAGGTTTAATTTTATTCGGCTTAATCGGCGTTTAGTATGAAAAAATACATAATTTTTGAAAAAATGCCTAAAAAGTTACAGAAATCGATTCAGTAGTCAATTATGATCAAACTACTTTCAGGACTTGCATTTATTCTGTATACAAGATAATAAAACTAACGAGTTTGTTTTTTTTTTGTTTGGCTGGTTATCCAGCTTATGTGTCTCATGAACGGTTGCCAAATATATGTTATTCTTTTTTTTTTCTTCGATACCAACGAAATTATCATCATCATCAGCCTACAGCAGTCCACTGCTGGACATAGGCCTCTCCTATTGCACGCCATTCAACTCGATTTTCGGCAACTCTCATCCAGCTGCTACCAGCCATCCTGCGAAGATCGTCGCTCCACCTAGCCTGAGGGCGTCCCACCTTACGTTTACCGATTCGCGGTCTCCACTCAAGAACACGTCTACCCCAACGTCATCGGTTTTACTGCTAATATGGCCGGCCTATTGCCACTTTAAATTGCTTATTCTGTGAGCTATGTCGACAACTTTGCATAGCCCGTTCCATAGCTCGCCGAGCGATCTAGAATTTATGGACCAGCCGTACCCTGAATGTTCCCGTTTCGGCTCCGTAAGTCATAACTGGCAGGACCACAGATATAGATAGACCTAGATAACGCAAGTATCACGATCTGTATGAAAACCAAGCGTCCCATTTTTTTGACTACCTACTATGACGTCACAAGCAGTCTTTCTCACTCACGCTCACACAGCCAGCAGTATACAGAGTTGCTATTCTGTAAAAATCTCACCGTGAAAACTAAGGTGAAGTGAGATGTCATTCCATCTGATGTTAGGGATTCTATTGACAGCTCACTTCACGCACACTTCACCTTAGTTATCACGGTGACATGTTTACAGAATCGATCGGCTGGACTGAGTGCAAAAGTGGCGGCTTACGATTTTTGAACGTAAGTTGGTGCGATTTTTGGCACGCGAAGTAGTTGCTCTTGCGTTATCTAGGTGTATCTATATCTGTGGGCAGGACGCACTGATTTAGGTTCTGTCCAACAAATAGGTAAATAGGTTATAGTATAGGTAATACGGGCTGGTGTCCGCAACTTCACGTCAATGCGCTTATTTTGCGTAAGGCTGTCCAACGAAATACCCACGGTCAATTCGATATTGTGCTAACGAATTCCCCGGAAACAAAACCTAAAAGAAACAGCAATTCCTATTACGATTCTCTCTTATCCCAACTATCAGTCGACCCTACCTTTTAATATACCAAATTGCTTCAAAAACGAAACCAGCGAAGCATTTCAGCAAATACGTATCTTATTTTTCATTAAAAACCCCAGCTATAAAGCGGGCTATTCACGAACAGTCTGCTGGCCGACAATAATCGCGACAACAGTGTCGTATTGTGCTTGCTACGGAGTTCCTGACAATGTGACTTTCGTTACGAACGCTCATATTTTCTTTGCAACGTTGAGTTATGCGATTGTTGTAGCGTTTTTAGTGGGAATAGTATACTGTTAAGATGAGAATAAAATGCGCGAAATTGTACCTAAGTAGTTATTTTGCTTCGGTGTGTTGAAACACGTAAATGTTCCATTACAAAGTTAGGCCTAGCATTTATCAGCACGCATGCTCATTGTACACAACCATCATCTGCCTAGCCTTTTCCCAACTATGTTGGGGTCGGCTTCCAATCTAACCGGATGCAGCTTAATACCAGTGTTTTACATGGAGCGATTGCTTATTTGACCTCCACAACCCAGTTACTGGGTATTACGATTCCCCTTGGTAAGACTGGTTGTCAGACTTTCGGGCTTCTGACTACCCGTAACGACTGTCAAAGATTCGCGAATGACAGCCGGGACCACCGGCTTAACGTGCTTTCCGAGGCATGGATATAAAAGACATTTCAGTTTTATTTATTTGTATATATATAGATATATACAAATAAATAAAACTGAAATGTCTGTTTGTGATGTCAAAACAACAGCTTTATAGTATAGGCCGACCGCTTAAGTGAGACATTGTCTGAGGTAGCAGCGCGGTGCGGGAAGGGTGTGGCGACGTGATGCGAGAGCTCAGTGATTCGTCAACTTTTACTATGGGACCAAACCTGAAATCGCGAAAAAAAAATCAGCTGTTCCCTACATTTATGTTCGTGTAACTCGTCAAAATGTAGGGAACAGCTGATTTTTTTTTCGCGATTTCAGGTTTGGTCCCATAGTAAACGTTGTTCATAATGATGAGTACAATGACCTCTTAAGAGGTTGCTGGTGTTTTACAAATAACCCTGTATACAGTACCTATAATAAAAAAAAAATCGACGGGTTGCACTCCGGGAGTGCCGGCAGAAGTGAAAACTTAAATATTAATGTTCTGCATTTTTGATATTTTGGAATGGTTAGAGAATAATTTTGTACGAATTGCTTTCGTTATCAGTATAAAAGTATTATTATTTATGTGGTAGGATACAATATTTATTCATTGCGCTATCGTACACAAACATGACAATTATCGAACATTCGCGCAAGCGCCTTGCGCCGCCTGCCCTCTCTCCATCCGTCTTACGAATTCTCGATCAGGTCACGTGTCCTGACGCGAGTTTAGAGATTTTTACCCATTCCAAAAAAAATACGCAGCGCCGCTAAAGAAGTTTTCACTTCAAAAAAAACATTTTTTGTATGTATGTGTCTACGTTTGTTCCGGCAAATCTCCGGACCGATTTTGATGAAATTTGGTATGGGGATACTTTGAACTCTGGGGAAGGACGCTTTACCTTTTATCGACATACCACAACACGGTTGAAACGGCGGACGGAAGCTAGTGTTAACCAATGCTGATTCCCACGCTGCGATTTAATTGCTTGTAATATACCATAAGTTGTAACAGCAATAAAAGTTGCACCATCAACAGTGCTAAGACGATGCAAGTCAGTTGTTGCTACAATATTATAGTAAGAAACTTGCATCATGTAAATGGGGCTTAAACCCACGTTCGCAAGGACGTAAAACAATCGCGGCTGGATTTCTTCGCGCACTGGATTTCAAATCTCAGTGTTGAGCCGAGCATTGAGAATCCAACAGAGCGTATAATAAGGCGTCAAAAAAACACACTGTTGCAATTTCAACTTTCGGCACAAAGCAGTGCATTGAAAATCCAGTGCGCGAAAAAAAAATCGTCTTGGGAAAAAGATGCTTACCTGAGGGGCAATTCTCGAAATTTTAAGAACGTTCACAGTCTGATCTCAGTCTCAATCTATCAAAAATACTGACCATTAATTTCCCTACAATACGAGTAAAACATATGACAAGTTTTTGACATTTGTTTGGCGCCAAGATGAGACTGCGACTAGATTTAAAACTTTTTAAATTACGAAAATTGGCCATCTGGGCTACCTCAACTTTTTTACCCTCTATCATGTACTTATTTCTTCAACTTTTTCTCTTTCTAACAAAAAAAGCTCGTTGAAAACCAATCAGAACAGCCTCCAGTCAACCAATCAGCCCACAAATGATCCGACTGCGGTTATTATTTTTGCCCAACTAATCGGAATCTAGCATGACCTACATCCTTCAATCTTCAACGGTAGATCTAAAATTAATTAACGGGATTTAGGACATAGACTAAAAAAATCGCTTTTAAATTCAGTTAGTCTAAGATTAGTTTAGCTTATCTCGACTAGATTGCCTCTTTGGTCTAGAGGTTGCAAGCGCTATTTTCCATTATATTTTCCATTAGAACCCCTGAGTTTGGCCTATGTGTTTATTATTCGGTTGATGGCAATAGGATCGCCACCTATTTTATCATATCTTATGACTTAATAATATTAATAATAATAATCAGTCCTTAGGTGCACTTGCAAACAGGGATAATCGTGGGTTGGTGCGTTCTTTTCATTTAAAATTGTCTAAGAGGCCTCTGCGAGTTGGCTTTGGCTCCTCGTACGCCTTCTAAAGGTCCGGGACCACAGGGTCTCGAGATGTGTCAATTTTATTATCAGGCAAAAAAAAACCTTCGGTTTTTTTTTTTACTAGAGGTACACCTCGGCTAAACCCTTTGGGATTACTGGCGTAATGTAACGTTATGTTGCTAGTTTAGCTTATTTACGCAATTGATACGAACTATTTATTTTCAAGTGTCACAGGTTAGCTCAATTCACTAAAGTCAATTAAATTCAGTCAATTAGTATATATATCAAAATATTTATAAACAAATTTAAACTTTTTTCTGTACTTAAACTGTAATACATGTGCTAAACTAAAAAATATTGTATTATACATACAAATCATTCTGAACCAACTGGTTTACAAAATCAATTGCCAATGTTGCATTCTGATGGAACGGAAATCCAATAAAAGTATGAACGAACCATCAAATCAAATCTATGTAAATAAAAATAAAATGATGTTCGTTTGGCAAGCGCTTAGACTAACTTGAGAATGACTGGAAGATTAGGTTTTTATGGAAAGAAAAAATGGAAACGATTCCGGGAAAAACTGAACATCTTTTTTTCTATTCGATTGTTGTATGAATTTTTTAAGATCTACCTGTCGGCCATTTTGTTTTTTTATTTAAAAATGGCGGCCACGCATGAACCCTATATATATCGATAACTGACATAATCAAAATGGTGCGACAGTAGGGAGCCAGGCTCCATACAAAAATCTTAATTCCCCTTTGGACAGGACATAGGTAGTCTGTCGGCTCCTCTAGTTGGAAATAAAATAAAATCTTCTCTAACTGATTTTTCTACGCTATGTCTTCAGTGAACAGCGAACGACCAATTAAGAATTGATTTGGAACGCTGACGACTTCGACTTCAGATGATTTAGTTTGCTTTATAGAAAACCAATCGAATTCATGAACGAAGAGCTCTTCGATTAAATAAGGAAAATAAAAATATTTTTGTTTAGTTAGGTTTTTTTTTAGTTAGAAAATCTCTTGGATATTTTTCTTTTTATGTGGTGGGTGAAATTATGCCAAACGACACTTTTAAAGTAAATAAGACTTACATATTTATTTGTTGTTTCACATAGGTAAGGTCACCAAAGTAGATACCTAAGTAACCAGGGTGGTCGGTACAGTTGAAGTTGAGTAAGAAACCGATGGATGTTTTCTAATGAAATTTAATTTAATTAATAGAAAACAAATTAAATTTCATTGGAAAATATCAATCAGTTTCTTGCTAAACTTCAACTATATTGACGACCCTGGTTACTTATCTCTTTTGGTGACTGTACACAAAACATACATTCACAGGTATGTTTTAATTAATGCGGATCAATTAAATGTTGTTGATGGGTGGCAGCATAATCAGTCCAAGTCAAATTCAAATCATTTATTTCAAATAGGCACTTAGAGGTAGTGCAATCCACGAAGACGCGCCCCACTCTTCTTCCGAATCGTTAGTGATTATCGCTAGTTAATTCCAATAGTGTTTTAGCTTTTTCGATACACACTAATTAATTAGCAACTAAAATTTTTGTGTATCAACAAAACTAAAACACTAGCAGAATGTTGCACACTTAAAAAGAGTGGGGCGCGTCTTCGTGGATTGCACTACCTATAAAAGGCACTTTTGAACGTCAAAATTTAAAATGAAAAAATAGAATTGATTCTAGTCGCCCCTTCCAAAAGGTAGTTTTCATATGGAGAAGAATGAACAAGAAACTCCACCGTCACTCTTTTAAAATGTTTTACAAGGTTTTGTATACATCTATCTATATATATATATAAAAGGGAGAAACTGACTGATTGACTGACTGACATATCAACGCACAGCCGAAACTACTAGGACTAGGAACGTGAAATTTTGCATACGGCTTCCTTTTATTATGTAGGGGAGCACTAAGAAGGGGTTTTTGGAAATTCGACCATTAAGGGGGTGAAAAGGGGGGATTTTGTTTGTATGAAAAATCTTATTCCTTGAGTTAATAAACTTGAAACTTGGCACGAATACTTATCTAAGTAAATTATGAAGATCATATACATAAATTTTGGAAATTAAAAATTTGTCTACCACAAATTGTAAAAAGAATTAAAAATATAGCAAAGTTAGGTCAAGATCAGTCTACAATGTTCCCACTGCTGGGACACAGGCCTCCTCTCTGTGTGGAGTGGGCCGTAATCTACCACGCGGGCCCAGTGTGGGTTGGTAGATATCACATGTCTTCGACTTTTTGGTTCTAGGACATGAAGGTTTCCTCACGAAGTTTTCCTTCACCGTTTTGAGAGCATTAGTGATGAAATTATTTACACGATCTCAGAGCTGATTTAGTAATACACTTTGGTGTTGATGTCAGAAAGGTAGAAATATTTCTACCTTTCTTTTCTTTTTTTCCTTTTTTATTTTTTTTTTTCAATAATATTTTAGCGTTCCCTTGTCAGAAACAGCGAGGCTATTGTATAAACTTGTGCGCATTGGTATCCTTAGAAGATAGTTTTTCATATCTAAGGACTGTATTATATTCATAAATAAAAATGTTTATATAATACTAGCGCGAGCGGCCCGCCCCAGCTTCGCATGGGAGCAATTTTTTTTTTTTCGAATTTCCAGAAAATTTTAGAACCTTCTACAACTATCTAAATCGATTGTTAAAGTTGCATATATTTTGGAGTTTTCTAGATCATTCCAAAAATTTGTTCTGAAAATCTCCAGAAGCTCACATGAGTTAGAAAACGACAGATATTTTTTCACATTTACGCCACCCTTAACCACACACTTCCACCCACCGTGACCAAACTCCCTTACTTTTACCAGGAGACCTAGGGGGTATTTACCATCCCAATGGGAAGTTCATTGGAGTTGGTGGTCATAGAGAAAACCCTGTCTTCACGTACTAACATTAGCATTTTATATATGTATATATTTAGATTAAGATTATAAGATAGCCTTACGGAGTGACTTAGGCTCAACTCACAGCAAAAGAGCGTCGAAGCGCAGCGAAGCGGAGCGTAGTTTCAGTATCATATGAATTTTAACTTTATTTTCATTACTATAATACTTATTATCGCATGAGAAACTCGAACGAGTCGCGCGGATGCCCGCGGCGCCGCGGGAATTCTTGCGAGTTTCCATAAACGGAGCCGTGCGACTGCGCGAGAAGTCACGGGAAGTCCTGAGAACGCTCGAGCAGTCGCGAGCGGCCGGCGAGATGTAAATTTGTGCAAAATGTTTGAAATTGGCCAAACAAACGTCTTTTCTTCCACAGGTCGTGTACCCAAAAGTTTATTTTTCTTTTAAATCTTTCCCTCCTTATCTCTTCGGCCTCTAGGAAGAGGACTTCTTCTTCAATGTTTTGTTGAAAGTGAACAGCGCATAGGAGAGCGACCCGTGAATTCGCCGCGGGCGGACTCGAGAAGGCGCGCGGAGTCCCGCGACTTCTCGAGCATTCCAGCGACTTCTGAAGCAGTCGAATCCACGCGCCTTCTCTACCGAGCGGGCCGCTGCGCTTCGCTGCCCTTTGCCGCTCTTTCGGTGTGAGTTGACCCTTAGTCACGTTCACCAAGCTCCTTAATAAAGATTTCAAATAAAGAAAATATATTACACAAAGTAAAGCGCCTGCCTGGATTCGAACCTACGACCTAAATTAAAGAAGTTACATGCTCTGGGACCTAAAACTCGTAAATCGGAGCCGTTACCATTTGCGATTCTATAACCATCTCACCGTAAAAATTTAGGTGAAGTGAGCTGTCAGTGTCATCCTTTTTTTTTTTTTTTTTTTGTGGATGGGAAATCATCCAATGACCCCTCCCGCTCTGGGTGGAGCAGAAGGGAGTGTCAGACTCTTACTGACTAAAACCCACCCGTGTTCCTTCCTTAGCCCTTTGTGTTCCGGGGTAGCGGTAACGTCAGTGTCATCCTGATGCTAGGGATTGGTACTCTTGACAGCTCACTCTAAGCTCACTTCACCTAACTTTTCACGGTGAGATTTTTACAGAATCGATCGGCTGATCTCAATAATGGGTATAAGCCAATCATGCTTCGTGAGGTAAACACGATACCTCACAAAAATATGCGTGCCGAATTTCAAATATATTTTTGAAACTCCCGCCTATAATTTTCTCAACAGGTAACCCCCACTATATCACTTTTATCTGCTACCATAAATTTATCATGTACGAACAATAAATTCGTCTTTACAATACATTAATTTTTCTTATCGGCAACACCGATACTGTTGGAGGTAATTGAGATTGCATGATATATCGCCACTTTGTCTTATTCGCACCGACTTACAAAGTCGTGTTCGGTCTACTGCAGCCGGCTTGAGGTTTCTATAAGTTACATTTTTCGTGAATTGAAAATATGTTTTGTGTTGTGTTGATGTCGTTTGTAGCCCTTATAGCATTAAACCAAATAGCCTTTTTTTTTTTTTTGTGGATGGGAAATCATCAAATGACGGGTCCCGCTCTGGGTGGAGCAGAAGGGAGTGTCAGACTCTTACTGACTAAAATCCACCCGTGTTCCTTCCTTAGCTCTTTATGTTCCGGGGCAGCGGTAACTCTTTCGGACAATCCCGCTCCCCCGGCAGGCTACGGCCCTTACGGGCCCCTTCCTTATTGCTGACATCTCTTTGAGGCGCGCGTGGAACACGTACGCGCCATCCGGCACAGGCCTGCAGTGCGATTCTGTAACCATCTCACCGTGAAGACTTAGGTGAAGTGAGCGTGGAGTGAGCTGTCAGTGTCATCCTGATGCTAGAGATTGATACTCTTGACAGCTCTTGACCTGCTTTTTGTCAAATAATGTGTGCTTTTATAAATCCTTACGATAGACGTGTGGACGCTTTTTTTTTTTTTTGAGGATGGGAAATCATCAAATGACTGGTCCCGCTCTGGGTGGAGCAGAAGGGAGTGTCAGACTCTTACTGACTAAAACCCACCCGTGTTCCTTCCTTAGCCCTTTGTGTTCCGGGGTAGCGGTAACCCTTTCGGACAATCCCGCTGCCCCGGCAGAAACCAAATAGCCTTATGGGTGGATAAGATTAGCTCAATGCCGGAAAAATGTCAAGCGTACCTGAATATGAGTATACAGGGTTAAATTAAATTAGTACTTAAGCGAAACTCCGCAGACGTGAAAAAAAAACAGATTTTCTCAACTCAAAAGGTAAACTTCGGGTCACAGCCGCTGCGATAAAACAATATAAAAAAAAATTTAAAAAAATAATAATAACAATAAATAAATTACTTTACATGTGATAAGCTGTAATGGAAAAAATATTGTTTGAGACCACGCTACCGATTTGGGGTAACCTGTAATGATACTTGTGTTGGGAAAAATAAATAAATATTATTATTTTGTTTTATCAAGGTTAGATATCGTTATCTACCCATCACATCTGCGGAGTATCTCTAACTAATTTAATTTGTTCCTGTATTCCGGCCGTCGAGAGAATGCATTCCTGACGCTTATCAGTGCGACAATTCTAGTAGCTAATAAGATCAAATTCGCAAAACACGTATTCGTTTGTATAAAACTGATAGGTGTCGGCTGAACTGTAGCCTGTATCATCCCACAGCTGGGCAAACGCCTCCCGCCATGATTTCCAGTGCTTACAATCCAGGGCTAATGTGGGCCACTGGTCTTTTGTTTGATCCAGCTGGTCTATTTGAACCTGTATAAAAATAAAGAAAGAAAAAAATGTTTTATGTTCATGTTTGTTGTTTTTGTTTGTCTCGCCTTTATTTTCTTTAATATCTTAGTTTAAGGTGGATGCTCCAGGTAGCCCGCGAAATCCAAATTTTCTTAAGTTTTTTGTAATTTGCAAGTTAGTATTAGGTTATCGGGGCAGCGGGATTGTCCGAAAGGGTTACCGCTACCCCGGAACACAAAGGGCTAAAGAAGGAACACGGGTGGGTTTTAGTCAGTAAGAGTCTGACACTCCCTTCTGCTCCACCCAGAGCGGGAGGGGTCATTTAATGATTTCCCATCCACAAAAAAAAAAAAGTATTAGGTTATATGGTGATCCGGATTTGATTCGCGCCTGTAACAAGGATGTATTTACAGAATTATAATAATTAAAGTCATCAATACAACTCTATAAGACCAGGTAATCCTAACGTCATGGAATTGTCGTATTTAGGATTACCTGGTCTTATAGAGTTGTATTGATGACTTTAATGATTATAATTCTGTAAACACATACTTGTTACGGCCGTGAATCAAACTTTGATCAACATACAACCTAATACTTACTGGCAAGTTGCAAAAAACGTAAGAATATTTGAATTTCGCGGGCTACCTGAAGCATTCCCCTTAAGTGGTTTCTGGTGAATAACCCTTCAAGTAATGCCCGGTAATATTCCAAAAACACAGTTCCCTAAATACAGATCACTTAGTAATCTAGGGAGAGCAGCGATTAACCAACAATTCGTTGTACAACCTACAGCATGTATAATTAATGCATACTTTGTGAATCCCTCGTGTACTACAAAACTTTTATGTACCTTATTACATTTATTATTATATTCAGCAGCTTCCAAGCACAGACATCCATCTCTTTTTTTATTTGAAACGCCTTTGCTCTTGACTCTAGTCTGGGGCAGTGGTGACAGAGACAAAGTCGTTATTTTTTCCTCTCATTTGACTTTTATTGCAACCATCACAGACAATCCAATAAAGATTTACGGGTTAAAATATTGGATGATCAACCTGAGTAGTCGCAGATGGGCTGAAGAAATAGAATATCTTAAAAGAACTTTACCTTAGTATGTCCCAAGGGAAGTACTTAAAAATCTTCCCTACCTTTTTTTTTTGAGGATGGGAAATCATCAAATGACCCCTCCCGCTCTGGGTGGAGCAAAAGGGAGTGTCAGACTCTTACTAACTAAAACCCACCCGTGTTCCTTCCTTAGCCCTTTGTGTTCCAGGGTAGCGGTAACCCTTTCGGACAATCCCGCTGCCCCGGCAGGCTTCGGCCCTTTCGGGCCCCTTCCTTACTGCTGACATCTCTTTGAGGCGCGCGTGGAACACGTACGCGCCGTCTGGCACGGGCCTGGTCCTGATCGGACGGAGGGTTACCCATTACTCTCCGCCCGCAGGCCCGCGCCTACGGTGGCCGGGAGTCGTCACGCGGCTCCCGACGCCCGGAGCGTCTCCCGCGGCGGCTGGGACGTGAGGCTCTCTCCCTCAGCCGTCCCGCCACCTGTTACCGTCTTCACTATAAAAATCTATGGGGAAAACCCGTTTAAACAGCAAGCATTTCATGGCTATAACCAAAGAAAATTAGAACGAAGCTAGCCTGAATAGCGTAACACACTAACAATGGCAATGGCCTTTAATTTTGACAATTCGACAACATTCATTGCATTATTTACATTGTCGGGCAGACGAATGTTTCAAACATATGAAGCAATGGGTTAGGAATTTCTTTCGAAATTCTTCGGATTGTGAAAGAAAGTGTGTTACGAAATTGGAGTGCAGCTTTGTCCACAAATATGGGAAACATACTGAATAAACCGAACTAAAAATAATTAGAAAAAACAAATCATCATTAAGGCAATGCATGGCATGATGTCAGAAAATTATAACAATACGTCGCGCCTGTAATTCACCAGGTTGAGCAGAGGTGTACCTTAGTATATAGTATTACTAGCAGCGCCCCGCGGTTTCACCCGCATAAGTGTCGATCCCGTGGCAATATCGGGATAAAAAGTATTCTATGTGTTATTCTGATGTATAAGCTATATTACTGTAAAGTTTCATCAAAATCCGTTCAGTAGTTTTTGCGTGAAAGAGTAACAAACATCCATCCATCCATCCTCACAAACATTCGCATTTATAATATTAGTAGGACATACCACATATCGAAAACACAAATCCAAACTCCGGGCTGTTAGCGCTCAAATCGCCGCACTTTGCCCAATGTGGGAATCGAATCCAGGACCTCGTGCTCAATACCGCTTTGAACCACTAGACCAATGAGACAGTTAGAAAATAATGATTAATCTAATAAATATAACTTGAACAAAAAAAACATACGGGATTAAGTAAGTACCTTATAGATTTCAATCACATCACACAAAAAACTCATGGACTGAATTAAAACGTCCGGATCTGGCTCGCAGTGATTAAGCGCAGGTGTGCCAACCCGAACATGTTCCCTTAATGGAAAAAGTCGATACATCAATTTATTTGCTGTAACTGAAGTGAATAAATGAAGAAGAGGTATGAAGTAGGTATGAAAAGGGAAACCGCAAAACGGTTTTTTTGCTTCTAAATCTGCATGCGTAGTACCTTATTAATATGGCCCTGTGGGCCTCCCACGGAGAGGATAATTTAAATCTTACTTCAGTGTGGGAAAGAGATGGAGCTATACGTCCTATAAAATCTCTGTTTAAAACCGAATAGGGGCTGTGATCAAATCGAATAGGGGCGTGAGTAAGGTCATCTCCAAACCTTTTAACACTGAGAATGTCGGTGACTCAATTTTTTTTTTCAATCACTTCGCATAGTGTTCATAGATAAAAATCATAACAAAAAACTATCAGGGCTATGTAAAAAAATTAAATTGACAGACCTAATAGTTTTTTTTAATGATTTGATCCATACTTCCAGAAACACCCTGTATATGTTTGTTTCCTTCAAAGAAACTGCCTATCGATTCTATAAAAATCTCACCGTGATAACATAGGTGAAGTGAGCGTGAAGTGAACTATCAATGGAAGCAATCCCTAACATCAGGTGGAATGACAACTCACTTCACCTTAGTTTTCACGGTGAGATTCTTACAGAATAGCACTGCAGCTACAGGAAGTAATGAGCACAAAGGTCATAGATTTACACCCATCAGCTCACAAATATTCGTTTCGGGATCGAAACTGAGAATAAGCCCTAACTTTGATCCAAGAATACATTGATGCCGTAAAAAAGAACTGCCTCAGAACTTCCAATAGTGTTTGTAAATTTCGGAATACCTACTTAAAACTTGCCTGCCGCATTCAATAATGAGAGCAGTGTTGGCCCATTGGTAACAGCTGTGACTTACGTCTGTCTGGGTTCATAGCTTCGAATCCAGACAGGCGCTTTACCTAGTGTAAATTATTTCATCACCACTGCTCTCAAAAAGGCGAAGGAAAACATCGTGAGGAATCCGACATGTCCTAGAACCAATAATTCGAGGACATGTGACATCTCAACATATTATTACCTAAACTGTGAGTCTGTGATAATCAACTAATCCAGTAGACACTACACAAGTATTTATTAAGTTTAAAATTTCAAAATCTTTCTTTCTGTCGGTTTTAAAAGCAAGTCAATTAAGATGTGGGTACTTACCACCTTTATAATATGTCGCGCCGCGCTATGTAGGTACCATTTTGTTGGAACTCAGATGTGTCTTCTCGACATCCGTGTGTCACTAACGGGATGCAGCAGAATACCAGCGTCAGGTATTGTACCTGGCATATGCTGAGCTGAACTCCCATTTGGTGCAACCATGAGACACACACCGCCCAGTAGTGATCGAGACCGTAATAGATGTTGAGGTGTCTGTGGGTCAATCACTGACCTCTACTAATACCACTGGACTGGCGGCTGTCAAAGTGCTTTTGTGCCTGTTTGATAATCGCCATTTTGGCGCTGTCGGACGTAGCGAGTGTCTGTGGTACTAAAACTAAGTGATGTCGAAACTTGTACTTGTTGTATTTAAATATAGTTATCATTCTAGATAACTTTTGTATAATGCATTTATCAAGAATAACATTAAATTCGAACCAAATTAATTCAAAATGCTAAATTACTTTACGGTAAACAAACACTTCTCTCGCAGCCATTTGCAATATACGTCAAAATTAGTTCTCTGGACACTCGCTAGTGGCGCTTCAAAAAGACACAAAAAAAAAGCTGTCAAACGCTTGGAAGAGCCTGTCCAGTGGTAATAATAGAGGTCAGTGGGGTCAATTTATCTTTTGAATCTTTGTTTTTTTTTCTTTCTTTCACCTTCTTCGATGTTTATTTGTTTAGTACCTGTATTGTGTCTTTTGTTGCACTGGATAAACGTTTTATCTATCTATCTACATCTACCAACCCGCACTGGACCCGCGTGGTGGATTATGGCTTGTGTACCAGCGGTGGGAACATTATAGTCTAATTACGCTATTCAATAATGTTACTATAACTCGACAAAATGTAGGGAACAGCTGATTTTTATTCGCGATTTCAGTTTTGGTAGCATAGTAAAATGAATGAGCGCAAATGACCCATTTTAGATTTCAATCACACTATATCACAGAAGAAACATTGTTGCTTCTCCTTTTTAACTGGAATTTCATATATGTCGGGTGAGGACATGTGTGTTTCGTTATTATCAGACATATTTTAAGTACTGTGGGTAGTGTTGGTTATTGCGCAATAGAAAAACGGTTTAGCAGTTTAAATTAGATTATAATTTCACAAACAATTTAATCACACTAGCAAATCACACACTGTAGGTACATGGCACAACCAGATACTTAACGCGAGACAGTTTCCGAGCACATGTTGTCCATACGATGTCCAATGGTCAAGTCTCCCCTCCGGTTCGCTGTTCGCTCCTTTATACTGATAGCAAAACAAGTCGAGCAGCGAGGCGGCGGGAGAAGTTCTGTGACGTACTTGTCGATGGCGTGATCGGTGACGCCGCCGACATATACATGTGAATAAATACGCAATATACCTACATTGAATTTATTTCCAAGTAAACATAATTTTTCAACAAGTATTATCATCAAAGCCAGGAGGCGTGAATTCGGCACACGTTAGCGTCTTAATGGAATACGCCACACACATAATTCAATCAGCTGGCGCCGAATTTTGCTTTGTATACCACCTACATTACGAGAAAAATATGTTTATTTTTTACGTGATATCTTTGATCCGGGTTTATTAAACTCGTTTATGGTATAAGGTATTTTATTTGGTACGAATATGCTATTTATGAATTAATAATATTAGTTTGTAATTGTCTCACATACCAACGGTCTCTTCTGAACTCACAAAGAGAAAGAATAACGCGAACTCCTTTTCACAAGCCTAGTCTATTGCAAACATTCTCAAATAAACGGTTTCAAACCATAAACTACACACTCCACCCAGTTTCAATTTTTTTCTTTCACGATAATCTATTAAGAAAGTTATTTTGGATTTAAAAGACTCTAAAATGTAAGGATACTAGCTTTTGCCCGCGGCTTCGCTCGCGTTAAATTCGGGTTAACACGGTTAAAAACAAAAGTAGCCTATGTCACTCTCCATCCCTTCAAATATCTCCACTTAAAAAATCACGTCAATTCTTCGCTCCGTTTTGCCGTGAAAGACAGACAAACAAACAGACACACACATAGGTACACTTTCACATTTATAATATAGTATAGATTTTAGAAGAAATTTGAGTCTTTCCTGAACCTCCAATTAATTACAAAACCTGACAATGTAGATACATGAGAGGTTTTGTAATTGCCTAGAAGTTCTAGGTTGTTGATTCATATTTGTTTATTAGTAAAGAAACAAAACCTCTTGAGAGAATGGTGTCCAAGCTTTACTATACTCGAAACACCACAAGACGAAAAAGTCTTCCATTGTTGTCATTTTTACTTTTCCAGTGTGTCCCACAATAAACACTTTTTCATAAAAATAATGACTACACAAAATCCCGTTCATTTTAAATTACACACAGTAATTCATCCAACACATTTCCTCACTTCCCTACCATGATATAAAAATGTCACTTCAGACTTAATTAAATACTTTCAAGCACCCTGCTAATGAGTGTTGCCACGTCACAGGTCAATAGCCCCTCGAGAGTCGGGTGTCTTATTAATTTTGTAACGGGCAACTCTTGGGCTGATATACAGTGGCCCAGATGTAAATGTGGGTCATTGGACGATCTTCTTTTGTTATTCTTGAAAGGAGTATTTATTTCAACCTTTTTGTGTTCTATATTTCAATTTGGTATTCATATTTTTGCTTAGGCTATCGAAATGAAAACGATTAATTCAAATATGATAAGCTAGCTTCAGCACGCGACTTCGTCTGAGTGAAATTTCTTGTTTAAACATAAAATATATCTCATATCACTCGTCAATACAATTTATTAGTGAAACAATTTTCAGAATCGAATCAGTAGTTCCGAAAATTATCCCCTACATACAAACTCACAAATTTTACCTCTTTATAATGTTAGAAATAGAATAGTGGCAAGAGGGAAGGGAAGGCCCTGCAGTGTTATAACACAGGCTTATAATAATAATACAGTGCGTACAGGAATAATCATAGTTTGGTGCCTAATGAGGCAAAAAAAGAATAGAAATGAAATGAAAAAAAAATGTCAAGAAATGAAAATGTAAAGAAATGTCTTTAAAAACGTTTATCGGGCGTCTGCGAGTTGTCTTCGACCCCTCGTACACCTTCCAAAGGTCCGGAATCCGAAGGTCCCGAGATATGTGGAAGATATTTTTAAAATAATAAATAATAGTAGTATAGATATTGTCTGTGTACTGAACGTTTTCAAAAGGAAAATTATTTTCACGCTGATTTATTCAAGTTAGTATCGACATAAAGCATTGAAAAGGTCTTGTCATCGCTGAAACATACGTGCATTTTAAACTTCATTAAACTATTCAATTGTTTATGGTACAATTCATAAAGCAGTATTTTATTATCACTTTGTTCCCAGTTGTGCGCGTTTGCTTGCGTAAAATCCGTTCTAATATTATAAATGTGGGTGTACTATAGGGTGGGTGATTAACCTTTCGGAAATTACAGGCTTACAACGTTGATACTTTTTTAAAAAAACAAGTACTGTAGGGTTGCTTGTGGTGAAATTAAAGCCCCGTTGAACTTGATGATACTTTATTGGTAACTTAACTTATTTACGTTACAATAATTTATATATCATGAGGCAACCCTAAGTGGAGGGATGAAAGGGACTGCGTGGCTATCGCCCTTCAGACCTCCCCTAGCTGGCTAGTTTCCTGAAGACTGCTAGGCTATCGAAGCAGGGAACTAGTCGTACTAAGGATCAGAGCTGGCTGCGTGGCTACCGAGCTCAGAAACCTCTAGCTAGTGACTGACGATTTGTTCGAAGACAGCTTTGCTTATAAAGGCGGATTGTTGCATATGTGTGCACAATCTCCACACGTAGTCATCTGTAGTTGCGGTGCCGATAACTCGCGGGGTGGCGCTTGCGCAGATTGTTGCACACGAAGATTGTAGATGGCGTCACTTGTCTACAGAACTCGTTTGTAGTTGCTGTCTTCTAGTCTATGAAGACGCTCATCATAGTGCTTTGCATAATTTACACTAGATGGCGCTGTATGTTTGTTACATTCTCCCCCTCTGGTACTCTATAGTCGTCCCGACAGAGTACCAGGATCTGTATCTATCTTCCTTGGTCTCCCTCTTTTTCTTATGGGATTTAATGGTTTGGGCACATTATCATCTCTTTGTTCAAATTTATATATTGCTGAGGTATGATATTTTCCCATGGATTGTTCTGGTGACTTTGGGTTTGCTATCTCATATGTGGATGCTCCATGTTTTTTAATAACAACATAAGGACCATCTCTGCGTGGAGCAAATTTTGCTGTGAATTGTTTTTCATTACTGCTTATTGGATGTGTCTCAACAATGTAACCACGAAATCTTGAATCAGCCCAAACAATTGCTAAGGCTTCTTTTTCAGTCACAGTATAATTGCATTCCGCTGGTGTAAGAAGTCTGCTGGCATATTCAACTGGGTGTTCGTTTTCGTTCTCCCCCTGCACTAAAGCTGTTCCAATTGCATATTGACTTGCATCTGTTTTTATCGTAAAACGAGTATCACAATCTGCTTGTTTTAGTACTGAGGCTGTAGTTAACGCTGTTGTTGTGTCATAGTGATTGACATTTTCCAAAATTATGTGGGTAACTTTTGTAAGTATGTAGGTACTCCACACAATTTGAAGGTAGGCCGTGCCAAATTTGAGGGTAGGCTGTCCAAATATGTGGGTACCCGTAGATTATTTACTTTGGGCGCCAATGTAGGCTGTCCAAGTATGTGGGTATCCGTAGATTATTTACGTTGGGCGATAATGTAGGCCGTCCAAGTATGTGGGTATCCGTAGATTATTTTCGTTGGGCGCCAATGTAGGCCGTCCAAGTATGTGGGTATCCGTAGATTATTTTCGTTGGGCGCCAATGTAGGCCGTCCAAGTATGTGGGTATCCGTAAATTATTTTCGTTGGGCGCCAATGTAGGGTTGCTTGTGGTGAAATTAAAGCCCCGTTGAACTTGATGATACTTTATTGGTAACTTAACTTATTTACTTTATACGTTACAATAATTTATATATCATGAGGCAACCCTAAGTGGAGGGATGAAAGGGACTGCGTGGCTATCGCCCTTCAGACCTCCCCTAGCTGGCTAGTTTCCTGAAGACTGCTAGGCTATCGAAGCAGGGAACTAGTCGTACTAAGGATAGAGCTGGCTGTGTGGCTACCGAGCTCAGAAACCTCTAGCTAGTGACTGACGATTTGTTCGAAGACAGCTCTGCTTATAAAGGCGGATTGATGCATATGTGTGCACAATCTCCACACGTCACAGTAGTTGCGGTGCCGATAACTCGCGGGGTGGCGCTTGCGCAGATTGTTGCACACGAAGATTGTAGATGGCGTCACTTGTCTACAGAACTCGTTTGTAGTTGCTGTCTTCTAGTCTATGAAGACGCTCATCATAGTGCTTTGCATAATTTACACTAGATGGCGCTGTATGTTTGTTACAGTACCTAAATACAACAATTTGAATGTGTGATTCATTCTACCCACAGTTTTCCTTTGTATTATTTGAAAAGTAAGACTATCTAATTATCTTCTCTAAAATCGGCTTATTATAATACCTATTGTAAACGGAGAACGAGGAAAGCTGTCCCACTGTAATACAGTATATAACTAATACAGGGATCAGGGTGAATCGGTTTCGTAACAATCTAAATTTATTATTGTGGGTATCTAATCTTTTAGATTCATAGATAAAAAAAAAACTGAAAAAAATTAAAAAAATAATAAGTAATGTTAATATAAATTTTTAAAAAATATATAATTTTTTTTTTTTTGTTTTTCTAATATTTGTTGTAAGGTTGTTATTCTTTTGGCAAAATAAACATTTATTATTTTTGACGCCGAACGGATTTCGATGTTTGGCATACAAATAGACCATGAGCTTGGTTAGGACATAGAATACTTCTTATCCCCATAGTATACGTACATTTCCGTGGCATAATTGCCGACCTTCATGCAGGCGAAGCCACGGACAGAAGCTAGTTAAATATAAACCTAAACTAACTAATTTAATTAATTTATTTTTTATTAATTTATTTAATTTAATTTTTTTATTATTGTTTTTTTTTCCAATCGTTCCTTTTCATTATCATTACAGATAGTGTGCTTGACAGTATGAATTGTGGTTTTAATAAATAAGTGTGGAAGACGCTGACGGCTGTGACACAGTTTATACTAGTATAGTCGTCAACGTAATCTTTTTTATATATGTATTCTTTGCCATGATTTTTGTGTTTAGATTAAGAGAAATTTGTAATTTTAGGAGTTATAAATAAACTATAAACTATAACTAATCCTACTATAATCCTATCCTATCCTTCCTATTCCTACTAATATTATAAATGCGAAAGTTTGTGAGGATGGATGGATGGATGTTTGTTACTCTTTCACGCAAAAACTACTGAACGGATTTTGATGAAACTGTACAGTAATATAGCTTATACATCAGAACAATACATAGGATACTTTTTATCCCAATATTTTTACGGGATCGAAACTTGCGCGGGTGAAACCGCGGGGCACAGCTAGTTATATTATAAATGCGAAAGTTTGTGAGGATGGATGGATGTTTGTTACTCTTTCACGCAAAAACTACTGAACGGATTTGGATGAAATTTGGCACACAGATACTTTATAACTAGGATTAAAACGTAGGATGCTTTTCATGCCGATACTCCCACGGGATCGAAACTTACGCGGGTGAAACTGCGGGGCGCAGCTGGTATTATAAATGCGAAAGTGATTTTGATTGTTTGATACGCTTTCACGCTAAAACGATTACACTTTAGCACATGAATAATCCATGACCTGGGTTAAGACATAGAATACTTTTTGTCCTGATATTCCCATGGGAACGGTCGAGGTCGAGACTTATGCGGGTGAAGCCGCACGGTGTAAGTAGGTATGGAATAATGGTATTTATTTATTAAAAGTTAGAAAAATGAGTGGTTGCGGTAGCAATATAAGTAGTAGTACCCTTCGTCATATCAAAAAAATAAAATATATTTCCCCACCCGTCAATGTCATGTAGGGCATCTCAAGTATGAGGCGCAAAAACTTGTGTAATAATATTTTCGTAGTATTCTACCATATAAAGGCAGGAAACGAATATTTTGCAGTGTTGCTCACATGAAACCCTAATAAAACACTAGATGATGCCCGCGGTGACGTCTGCGATCCAAGATGAAAAATACAAAAAAAAAACAAAAAATTAAAAATCTATTTTTGTTTCTATTTTCATCCAAATCCGTCAAATCGTTTTTGCGTGATTAAATAACAAAAAAAAAAATACTTTCGCATTTATAATACTTGGACTAGTAAGGAAGTTAAGATTATTCACTACACTTTGAAAATACAAAATCTGACTGTAATATTAAACTTCCGTCTAAATCATAAATTCAAAGTAAAACATTCACATTTGTAATGTCGGAAAAACAATTCTCATATTTTACAAAACGCATTAGAGTGAAATTGAAAATGTGGAGTACAAGGAATTACGGAGTAGATTAGCTACGCGGTCGTAGCTTCGTAGGCTATTGCTACGCGGAAGCGTAGCAGGGAGCTACGAAATCCTTCACACTATTGTAATGGTAATGAGTTTTTGCTGATTTTTGTGTGCGAATGGTGATAAGTTCACTGTGAATAAGGTACTTTTAATTGTTTTCTAAGTAGGTACGAGACGGCCAATTCCTGTAGCTTCAATCGTTCAAAATCTATTCGTGATCTCATTTCAGCGACAATGAGTTTTAAAAACATGAGGGAATCAGACCGGAATAAATCCAGAAATGTAGGTAAATCAGAGGAATTTTTGACAGATTGAGATTAGAGAGCAAAACATGTGAATTGCTCCTTTGGATTTTTTTTTTGATTTGGTAGAAATAAATTAAAGTAATTCAGCGTTTTAAAATAAAATAGAATTTTAGAGGCAATAATGAGAACAAACAAAAGTGTCTCAGCACCTATTCTTTGTTATATTAATTATAATGGATTCGCAAAAAATACTAACACCTCTGTAAAAGATTGTTAAGAATACTACCAATAAAATCTCGACACTGTATTTACCCGTTGTATGTCGTGGGTTCGAACCCAGGCCACGACTTAGGGTCAGCGCAGACCGAACTGCAAAATGCTCGCGCATGGTCGACCAAAATTTTTACTGCATGTAGAATGCATACTCGAACACTCAGTCGGCTTGCTCGAGCATGGTCGAGCATCAAAGGGCGTGTATTCAATTTTGCGAAGTATGATAATAATCATAAGATATTTTTTTCAATAATCTCAGTAAATGCTCTGCTCTGCTCTGCTCTTGGTGTGCGCTGACCCTTATCAGTGATCGTGGGTTCGAACCGAAGCCTCGACTTACCAGTGGTCGTGGGTTTGAACCCAGAGGCAGCGGATACAGTTTACACAAATTAAAGCACGTATTGTGTAAATTATTTCATCACCGCTGCTCTCAAAACGGTGAAGGAAAACATCGTGAGGAAACCGACATGTCTTAGAACCAAAAATTCGAAGACATGTGACATTTACAAACCGGCACTGAGCCTGCGTGGTGGATTACGGCCCTCTCCCTCTCACAGAGAGGAAGCCTGTGTCACAGCAGTGGGAACATTATTAGCTGATATGCACATTCAACCCTCAATGCCTACATCCTTATTCAGATCTCGGCGATAAGCGTAAGTCCAGGGATGTGTGGCCGGCTTTGCGTTTCATCTCGATGGGTCTCTTGAACGCAAAGAATCTCGCAGAGTGTTTTGCGGTAGACATCAGAAAGAATTTCAGATTTATCTCGTGAGAACCCTTCGATATTAATCAAGACTACGCACATAGCCGGTTTTATTAGTGGACTTTGGATTGCCATCGTGGTGAAAGGATTATCGAATCAGCGAGGATGACTCGCTGATTGCCCAGGGTGCGCCGGACCTAGTGGTTCTGTAGATACGTCGCTCGGGGAGGCTCCTTTCATGCACCCCTACATCCTTATTAACTCTTCGATATCTAAATATCATGACTTAACTAAGATCTAGTAAGACTGTTAAACTCGCGCGGTTAACTAGGTCAAGCTCAGTTAGCTAAATTGAAGAGCTTAGGAAGAATATTATAGTAATAATCTTGATATAACAGGAAAAAAATCTGACAACCAAGGGGTATCGTATTACCCAGTCACTGGGTTGTGGAGGTCAGATAGGCAGTCGCTCCATGTAAAATACTGGTATTCAGCTGCATCCGGTTAGACTGGAAGCCGACCCCAACATAGTTGGGAAAAGGCTAGGCAGATGATGAATCTTGATATAACAGAACTAATATTAATAATTTGTAATCTTAAAATATGATGTCTTATTTAATGAGTGTTTGTAATAATATTATTAAAGTAAATATGTATAACTTTATCTAAATGTAATAATAGTATTTTAAGAAAATAGCTACCTACTTAACTGTAATAGAATTATTTATGTTATTGTTTTTAACTTTTTATGAAAATGTAATTTTTCAGTTTTCATGTACTTATAATTTTATTTTAATTTTAGTTTCTACTTTTTAATTTCAATTTAGATTTTTAACTTTAAGTAAGTATTAATTATGTATCAAACAATAATATTTAGCTGTGCCCTGACAGGGTCTACAACGGCTCTTAGCTCTAAGCATTTTGTCAACATCTTGTTTTTACCTTGTGGAACGCAAATAAATGAATATGAATATGAACTTGACTCAAATTGTACTAGACAATAATATTAAGAACTTGCTCTCAATATTCTGCAAACAGGTTCTGCCTACCCCCGTGACTTTATGTACCTATGTATGTTTGCGATATTCGAATAGGCACAATTTACGAGCTGCCTGATAAGTTAACCGGAACTTACCCAAAAGTGGTACAATATAATAGCTACATTCAAATATATTTCATGGTTTTATAATTTAGAAATCATGTAAAATCGACCGTTTTGATCTTGGTTAGCCGGATAGAACTGAAAGTTGACTCAATTTTGCTTCAACATATTAGAATAGACCCTTAAACTATAATCTAAAAATGGTAGCGAAGAACTTGACTCAAGGTTCTGTGAGGTTTACCAAGTAGTCCTAAGCACCTCAACTTTAAGGGCCTATACTACCTCAAATGGCTTAGCATGATCCTCCGTTATTAAACCGAACAATAAACCGTTGGTATTCAAAAAATACTTCAAATTAGATCATGAAACTTTGTATACTGACCGAAATAACTATAAAGCAGGTCTTATGTTATTTACTTTTTTTTTAATTATCATCATTTTCACCGTAAAAAGCAAATACCTAAACTATTGGCGCTGCCTGCCGCCTAGCACCGCACTCTGTCTCGCTCTCACTCAGTCCGCGAGCAGTATCGTGCGAGCGAGATAAAGAGTGAATTTTAGCTGAGGTAGTGTAGGCTCTTAAGGGCCTATACTACCTTAAATGGCTTAGCATGATCCTCCGTTATGTCGAAAATAATGCAGCATTAATTTTGAAATAAATATATGGTAAAGTTGAGGATTAATGTTAGGTCTTATGTTTGACGAAAACACGACTCCATAAAATTTTCTCGATATAAAAAAATTCCAAAGTTACCTCCAAACCGAACAATAAACCGCTGGTATTAAAAAAAAAATACTTCAAATTAGATCATGAAACTTTGTATACTAACTGAACTAACTATAAAGCAGGTCTTATGTTTTTTTGTTTTTTTTTTAATTACTATTATTTTCTCCGTAAAAAGCAAATACCTAAGCTATTGGCGCTGCCTGCCGCCTAGCACCGCACTCTGTCTCGCTCTCGCTCAGTCCGCGAGCAGTATCGTGCGAGCGAAATAAAGAGTAAATTAGCTGAGGTAGCTGCTCTTAAGGTTTATCGTTCTCGACGTTACTTAAACCCTTCGTATCCGCCCGGAACGTTGATCCACGCAAGACACAATGACTTTTTGATTGTTTCTGTAATTACGGGATTCAACGAGTCACAAACTCAAATCACCAATGAGTAGCCAGAAAATCTTTTTTTTATTGCTGACTGGACTCGCTCTTGACCTCGATCACGCCTGATGGAAAGTGATGGATGAGGTCTATGATGGAACGAGCGTGCCCAGATGATGCCTAAGGCACTGGAACTCCCACGCATCGACGAAACACAGCAGGCTGCTTGACGCCAGACTCCGGTGGGAGGGACACATCACAGAACTAATATTTCAATGGCGTCCGAACACGACGCAAACGTCAGACGATGGTTCAAATGAATGCAGAAACGAAAATGTAAAACAATATTTTCATTAGAAAGAAAGAAGTGGTTGTTTTTGTTATAAGAGAAACTTCTGAGATATTAAAACATCTTTACTTCTTTAAACAGTATTTTCAGCAGCCGGCAATTCCTGGTCAGGTTTCTGGCAGGCCTGGGCTCCACATCGGTTGGGACAGCACTTGAGGGCTCGGGGGCAGTCGGAGTCGCTGGTGCACATGTGGGTGCAGACCCAGGGGCCCCGAGGGTACTCAGGGCAGAGGCCAGGCTTCACTGGAATGTTGAAGACAAATTGTGAGTTAGTGGTATTGAATATGCAACTAGCTTATAAATATGTAATACTTTGATTGCCCGTTGGTCTCGTAGTCGCAAGCGCGACAGCTGAGCGTGGGGTTCTCGGATCGATTCCCGAGTCGGGCAGTGTTATTTGGTTTTTCCATTAGGAATTTATTAGTAACAGCCCGGAGTTTGGAAGTTGGCATTGACGAAAAGACGTGAAGCTGCTGGCCCTGCGCCTGATCTCTCTCCGGTCGTGTCGGATTGCCGTCCCATCGGACTATGAGAATGAGGGAAGAGAGAATGCACCTGTGCCTGCGCAAACTACTGTGGACTATAATATCTCCCGAGCCGAAGGCTGATCAGATTGGTCGCCATGACCAAAATTCGGTCTGAAGATTATTAATTAATATGAAATGAAAATCGAAGTGGTCAAACATTTATGTAAATTCAGATCGGGAACGCAAACTTTCATGCTATCTTGTAGGTACGCATCTGACACAATCGTGCTCTGTTTATTTCGCTATTCGTCAAAATATTTGATGCAACATAAGACGAATGTTTGAACATCGCCTCCTGAAGTCATTATACGGCCATACAGTTAGTGACGAAGCGAATATCAAGTATATCCACTCACATTTACCTCGTAGTTTTTGCGATTACGAAAAAAGCGAGCTTAGTGTTGTACACCGTTGGTATTAAATGTTTACTCCCTTACTAATCAGAGGAATCGTTACACATTGCTTTCTCTCTTTCAGTCGTCAGTAATTTGACTTTCGAAAGAAGACAAAGCGTTCTGTAACTATACAGACGCTATACAACGTTTATAAGGGGGTTAGTAAACGACACGCCTTTTCAAATCAAATCAAATCAAACCAATTTATTTGTGAGACATAGGTATTAACATTTTAGATTAATCTTAAAAACTAGATAGTGCGCTATGTTTTGTCAATTTTGACATACAAATATTTATAGGAAAAAACATACATGCATTCTTAGTTATGAACTTTATATAATAAGAAATTATTAACATATTGGAATTGATTTAAATAATTAGTTTACATTAAATTACAATACTTTAAATCTTCTTTGGTAATAAATTATCATTTAAAAAGTCTTCAATTTTATAGTAACATTTGTCAATTAGTAATAATGTGAGAATTTTTTTTTAATTTTACTACAGGCATATTATTGATATAGTCAGGTATTTTATTGTAGATTTTCGGTGCAATGCCAAAAAAACTCTTTTGCATTAAAGATGTCTTGCATTTTATATTACACAACTGTGACAAATATTGAGCACTATCTTTTCTCTATGGGGATTGGCAGAAACTATAGAACGCCACCTGCTACGTTCTTTACACACCCCCTTTTTTTTTTCTTTTTTTTTGTGGATGGGAAATCATCCAATGACCCCTCCCGCTCTGGGTGGAGCAGAAGGTAGTGTCAGACTCTTACTGACTAAAACCCACCCGTGTTCCTTCCTTAGCCCTTTGTGTTCCGGGGTAGTGGTAACCCTTTCGGACAATCCCGCTGCCCCGGCAGGCTTCGGCCCTTACGGGCCCCTTCCTTATGCTGACATCTCTTTGAGGCGCGCGTGGAACACGTATGCGCCGTCCGGCACG
The DNA here is from genome assembly GCA_949316385.1 of Globia sparganii. Lineage (NCBI taxonomy): Eukaryota > Metazoa > Arthropoda > Insecta > Lepidoptera > Noctuidae > Globia > Globia sparganii. Next base: position 22,832,360 of record OX438654.1, read on the forward strand.
GGCCTGGTCCTGATCGGACGGAGAGTTACCCATTACTCTCCGCCCGCAGGCCCGCGCCTACGGTGGCCGGGAGTCGTCTCGCGGCTCTCGACGCCCGGAGCGTCTCCCGCGGCGGCTGGGACGTGAGGCCCTCTCCCTCAGCCGTCCCGCCACCTCCTTCGCTAGCATGACTGCTTCGCAGAAGGAGGTGACTGCCTCCCACTCCCTCTCGCCCCGGACCATGGCTTGAACCAGGGCCGGGCGCGAGAGGTCGCCGCCGCTGCCGATCGCCTCTGCGAGAACACGGCGGTGCTCCGCCCAATTGGGGCATACCGCCACCGTATGCTCCACCGTGTCCTCCGGGCTTTACACACCCCTTTTGCTTCGTTTACGTTAGGACTCTGTAATAATGTATCTTACTAACCCAAGTCCACAAAATGCCTCTGCGTCATAGCATCAACGCACATGGCCCCACCACACGCAGTGGGGCAACACAGCTGCTTCTCATTGGTGCAAGGAGCCTCGGGTCCACATGCCGCTTCACACACGTCCACTGGCAACGTCGGTGGACAGGAACCCGTGGTGCTGTTGCATGATGAAAATCCTACCAGGGTTAAAGCTGGAAAATATATTTAAAAAAAAAACAAATGAAATTCAAACGATGTGCGGACATATTATTATTTTAAGGGCTAATTTTTCAGTAATCAGTGAGGCAGTTCTCGTAATTTTTAAGAACGTTCACAGTCTGATCTCAGTCTCAGTCTGTCAAAAATACCTCTAATTTCCTTACATTTTGGCAATTTTTTGACATTTGTCGCCGAGGTGAGACTGCGACTAGATTTTGAACGTTTTAAATTACGAGAATTGGTCTTCTGATCATTTTAACCGAGGAATAATTTTGAACCTTTGACAGTTATTTCATACTTACAAAAACTGTCAAACGTCAATTTTATTCCTCGAATAAGAGTTATCTGGCGATGGAAAAACCACCCCTTAGACTACCTACTACTTTACGTGTATATATTTCGTCGTAAATAAATCTTTATAGATAATATGTCGCAGCCAACTGGTTTAATTAGCCGTTTAGTTAACCGCCTAGCCTTTTAACTAAACGGCGGCCGTTCAACTAACGGCCTGAAAGTTATTCAATTATATTTTATGTTGGAACTGTAACCAATCACGCGCAAGCCGAATTGGTCGCATAACTAAGCCAGGGCACCCCGACAAAATGGGTTAGGTTGCCCGCCCCAGAGCGGCGGACATCCACGAGGATTTTCCACCACGGAAACAAAAAAAAAATGTTAGAAATGTGATCAACCGCGTGCGTGCCGAGAAATCGAAGCGAGGCGAGCACTACTTCTAAAGGCCAGGCGGTTAACTAAATGGCTAATTTAACCAGTTGGCTGCGACAGATACATATTATAAACCAGTTGGCTGCGACAGATAGGTACATATTATAAACTTGACTTATGATAGCTTTGTTTTCTTCCATACTTCTTAATAAGTCGTCATCCCGGTAGTCCTCCCTTCCTAACCATACCTATCATCATTCACACAGTCCATCCATCGATTATTTGGTCTTCCCCTACACTTATAACCACGAAATTCATACTCAAAACTTTCCTCACGACATTTTCCTCATTCCTCTGTGTCACATGCCCATACCACGACACCCGATGTTCTATGTTATGGGTTTGGTTTCCGCACTTACAAATTCAAATGGACCATTGTGCGTGTTTTCTATATGACAACCGATTTCCACACAACTTCTCAGCTACCGGTGCCACTTTCAGACTTCCTCTTATGTATTTATTTATTTAATACTTTGAGCACCTAAATGTACAGCTGCGGATTTAATATAATATTAATAATCATTTTATTATTAGACAACTAAGGCCCATATATAAAATACACAAAAAATAAGACAATGCCATAGGGATTTTGAGGGGCTGTTAATTTTGACTAAGTAATTACAGCCGCAAGGGTCGATCGATCAGGTTAAGCTACGCTTGCCGCGGTCTGTCTGTGGATAGGTGACCATCTTTACATACTGAGACCCCTCTGTGCCTCGGAAAGCACGTTAAGCCGTTGGTCCCGGCTGTCATTCGTGGATCTTTAACTGTCGTTACGGGTAGTGCCCGAAAATCTGACAACCAATCTTACCTAGAGGTAATATCGTATTACCCAGTAACTGGGTTGTGGAGGACAGATATGCAGTCGCTCCATGTAAAACACTGGTATTTAGCTGCATGATAGACTGGAAGCCGACGCCAACGTAATTGGGAAAGGCTCGGCAGATAATGACCAACTTTGTTGGTTAAAAATCCTTTGAACAAACGTCGTGTTTCAGCACACCGTTTGATCCACTGCAATAATCAAACCACCAATGATCCATCTGCGGGTGCCGTGAAATGCGACAAAGGGATGAGCTGAATATACCAACTTGCGAATAACAAAATGCTGTGATGCCCACACATTAGTCTTGGAATAGAATAGAATATTTATTTTGATAGAATGCAGGTATTTACAATAAGATAGAGACATAATATGGAATTTAAGGGATTTATTTAAACGATGATTAAAATTAAGTGACATTTAAAAGTCAAAAAGAGCGTTTACGACGTACGGCATTTCATACAAACTTTCAAGCCCTTGTACCCAATAAAATCGGTTCGTTCATTTCGTTTTCGATTTTATTGAAACTTCATATGCATTAGCAACGTTTATAAATAAAGGGGTAAGAATAATTAAAAGTACATTTTACCATGTTGGCTTACAAATATCAATTCACATAAAACAATAATCTTAAGTTAATTTAATATAATTTATAATAATAATATTTATTATTGAAGGGCTTGGTATAAAATGGAACCATGGAAAGAAGTAGGTAACAATCTCTTATTACTATATATAGGTAGTATTTTATCTGACGAAGCGACACGTGCTTTACTTGTGGTAACCAAGTGTACAAATACGCTGTGAATGTGTGCAGGAAGATGAGTAGTAGCGCCAGCACACAACACACACACACGCACTTCTGACTTCGGGATTGTCTCGAACGGTACCGAGAGCTCCTATGTTTACACACACATTCACAGCGTGTTTGTACACTTGGTAACCACAAGTAAAGTGCGCGTCGCTTCGTATGATAAAATACTGTACAACTAAGGGCTGATTTTACCAAAGTCAGATATAAACGTGGAATAAATGGAAGCCTGACAGTTCTAGTATGGAAGTACTGTCAATTTTTTTTTTTCTCAGAATAAGACTTATTCTAGGTATAAAAGTTTGGTGGAATGCGCCCTTAGAAGCACAAACAAGCTTCAAACCGTTTTATACTCAGGTTTCAGATGGATATACTTAAGCATAAAACAACATCTCTAATGATTAAAAGATATTAGGTCAATCACAAATCTAGCTACTTCATTTATATAATCATTACCAAAGGCAAGCGCCCTTCAATAAACAATTTATAAAGATCTCAGTGATCAGAATTTCATAACTAGGTATTGATTTCAATTCGAATGAAATATTCGGTGCGAGGTGCGAGGTACCCTCGTATAAATTATTAATGGATGTGATAATGAAGCTCATTGCTATTCCACAAATCCAGAATGTTCAGGCAACAGTCTTCTTAAGTTGAACGAAACATTGACTTATGATTGTTCCTAAAAATAAGTGTAAGAGATGTTTTCTAAAAGATCTGTGAATACAGTACATGTTATAAATGTAGGAATGGAACGCTGTTGAATGCATGTGAATGCATGATTATGTGAAAGAGCTGAATGTTAAGGTGTAAGTGAGACAGATGACGTATGCCAAAGACGTATGCTTAGAATGACGTGGAAGGTATTTATAAAGGAGAATGACAGTTGGCTTTTGAATGACGGAGTGAAGCCGTTAAGACGTGATTTTTTACTAAGATGTTTTTTTATTAGTTTTACTAGCCTATGTAAGAATAAACAAGTATACTATGATTTAACTTTTTTCTCTGACCTCAGCCCTTTTATTCCCACATAAATTTAAGTCGCTTTTTGTGTCTGTCTGCGTTACCGCGCTGTTCTTCTAAACTTTTTCTTCTTCGTGTCCCTGGCACGACTGTGACGTATTTCAGATCTTGTTGTTCCAAATCTTTGCCAGTGCCACGGCGTCGTCGGGTCAGCGCAGAGGTCACTTTGACTGCATGGGACACAGAGGTCAGGATGTGAGGTGGGGCATGGTTTGTGACATAGCACACCCTGATGCCGATCCATTGAGGTAGCCCTACTTTACCAAGTTTCCCAATCAACTTTGAACCTTATCTTTAGCGATAAAGTTGAAAATCTATTAATGAAATTTGACAGATTGTAGTACACACGGCTACACATCAAGCTATACAAAACCAGTTTACGCTGGTCTCGCATCGTACGGAAATCGTACTGGAAATGTATAGCTTGATGTGTAGCCGTGTGTACATAGCTTGATGTGCTGGCGTCTGTACATGATAAAGTAGTTTGTGGTTTGAGTTTTATCTTCCTACTTGTGTCCGTAGTCGGTTCTAAGACCTCCAAATGGACCACAAAAGGTTATTCTACGCAACGCATTTGGATGTGGTTTTCACCATATCATCCGGAAAGTTTATGTGTATGTAAAATTAATAGTATCGATATTTTGTCAAGTCGTATACGCCGTGCGAAGCTACCCACTAGTACAGTCAACAGCAAAAGTAGATGATGAAAATCAGAAATTCAATACTAATTAATGAACGGAGTTCGCGTCAGAACTGTGTGGCGTCGAAGTAGGTAGTAAATGTTTGGTATAATTTACAACCACATAATGACACTTCGACGCCACACAGTTCTGACGCGAACTCCGTTCATTAGTATTGAATTTCTGATTTTCATCATCTACTTTTGCTGTACTTTATTTTTAATCCAAATAGAAACTCTGGTATAATTATTTTTGTTACTTTGTAGTTCAAAATTTAAGTTAGGCGTAGGTATATTTCTTAGAACTGTGTGCTTTAAAAAGTTATACAGTATGATTATAAGTTAGTTACTTGAAAGGTTTAAACTGCGTAATAGCAACTTGTAAATACAAACTAAGTAATTATTTGAACCACTAGTAGTTGATAAGTAGTTTTATTTATATTTCAAACGTCCAAAGCATCTTGGTTGACCGATACAAATAAAAAGATCTACAACGCTATAAACAATAATTTTCGTCAGAAAATATTGCTGTGTATCGTATTCACAGAATAACACTAAGTATAGCAGTATTTATAATCTCAGATAATTTACATTCCATCGCCACTTAATCAACTATCTACTTTAGTGAAATATATTCTAAGTTAATTTTTGAATGACCATTTGTAACAAAAATGGTCCTAATAAGTTTTTGGTTGCAATGGAATTTGAACTTTGTAAAGTATGACATTCAGTTTGTTGTTCCATAACTTGAAAATTATCTCAAATTCTTCATTCAAATATACACAAAGAAGCCAAGGAAAAAAAACAAAATACTTCAACTAATTCGAAATTCAATATTCATTTGTTTTCTGAAATTCTACAGTCATAAGCTAAATAAGTATTTTTACACAAATGCAGGCTAATATTAGTCTAGGGCTAATTTTTTAATAGTCACATAACTTTTGACTGAGTTAAAAATATTACGATTTGACAGTTTTTGTATAGAAAATATGTCAAACTGACATAATTACTTACTATTCAGTTAAAAGTGATCTGATTATTGAAACATCAGCCCTAAAATACGTAATTAAAAAGTAATAAACTCACCAATTAATAACACACAATAAGACATTTTGTACACACAAACGTTTTGTAAGTGTCACTTGCTGTGATTATCGCAAACGAATGACATAAATAATAACGTGATTCACAGACGAGACGGATAGACAACCAAACAACTGCGCAGAATAAACTCAATAAGATAGATTTCTGATATTGTTTTTAACTGGACATTTATAGCACCACAATAAGTCGCTTTATGGACCCATAACTATTTAAGACCGCGTTTACTCATTCGTTTCGCTATTTGCACGGTTATGTAAATGCGGTGTTAGACTTTTGTTTAACTGTAAAATTGTTGGTAGTTATCAGATGAATTAAACACAGTGTGTTTCTAAAAATCTACTTATTGCACAAAATTGTTTTGGTAGAATATGCCTCGATATTTATAAAAGAACAATTGGTTTTTTATTATGCTGCTTGTTAATAAGTATGTGTTTACGCCAAAAATACAATTTTGTTACATGTTTTAGTAATACCACCATATTTGTCACCATGACTGGTTGTCAGACTTTTGAGCTTCTAAGTACCAGTATGTAACAACTATGAAAGATCTTCGAGGCCAACAGATTAATGTGCTTTCCGAGCCACGGACTGCTCCCTACCTCGAAAAGCACGTTATCAGTCTGTTAAAAAAATAAAATAAGCAATTTAGATAAAAAATCAAATTGAATTTTTCAAACAAATTAATAGCTTAAAAATTGGCACGAAATAAACTAACCTTGATAATAAGGCTACATGGAGACACGCACGGGGCAATCACGATGGTATCAACAATTCGACACAAACTTGGTATTGTTAATAAATAATCACAAATGTTGTTAAATACTCAAACAAACAAAAAGATGTCACGGCTAGAATGTTTTTAATGAATTTAGGTAATTGTGTATGTTTAAAATACGTAATGTAGAATATCCTTACAGTATTAATGTGATAAACTAATCGCCACACTGAATAATACCATTATGTTAGTCATCTTAAAATACTGTGTGTCTCGCCCGTTAGTGTCACCGTGATAACTCTGAGAATCCGTAAGTAATAATTACATTACACAGAATACCAAGTAACTACCTAAATAAACATGACACTTAGCTATAAATGAGGAAAACCACGTTACTAGAATAATAACTAAATGTATTCACTCAAATAAAGTGTTCAAGGTTAAACAAAAAACTTTTTTACAAAAAATAAAACAATCGACTACCAAAAAAAAATCCTTCAAAGTGAAAATTAACTTTGATTTCGGAAGTCGGTGTCGTTGGTTCCGCATTTTCGTTTTTTGACACCGACTTCCGAAAATTAAAGTTATTTTTCACTTTGTAGTGTTTTTTTTTTAGGAAGTCGGTTGTTTTTTTTTTTTTTTTGAAAAGAATTTTTATATTTCACTTTTTAGTTGTACCTACTCCACACAAATTCATATAATACTTCTTGCTACAGAGAAATGAGGGTGTAATTAGCCACGAGCCCCGCTAGCAATATGCTAGTTCATAATTAATATCCTAGTTATGAGGATAAGGATGTGTGTGCTTGCTGCGGACCCCCCACGTCGCCAAGAATGCAAAACTTAAGACAATGACTACCAAAACTTTAATAACTGTATGCTGAAATTTCTCTGCGTGATACTCCTTAGCCCCTCTTCAAATGAATTTCCACCTTAATGCGTTTGAAATAGGTTTAAACTTGAATGATCAGGTTCCCTCTGATTAAACTGAATAGTGCACATAAAGATACTCGTATCTTTTCATAGTGATTTTAGTTTCGTTCCTTATATTAGCTTTCCATTAAAGTTTCGGTGTATACGTACAGTTTCTTGGTTTGAAGTTTTCGAAGAATAGGTATAAGCTGTACAGAGTCAAATTAAGTTAGATAACGAAACTCCGCAGACAATATTGGTATAAACACGACAAAATAAAAATGATTTAATGATTTTTTTGGGATCAATGCCCGCTGGTAGTTTTGTTGAAGTGTGAGTTGATAGCATCTTTTTATCATGTTGAGACACCGATAACCACAGTTGCCAGAAGCAAGGAAAACCTGTTCAGGTGGAGATTCATAGACGACTCCGCCTTGGAGTGTAAATATGGTGCTGTTCCACAAACGATGGGACACTTAATATCGTGTCCTGGGTGTCCTGTCAGCTGCATGTTACAGGAACTGATGGACGCTGGTGATGGCGCCAAACAAGAAGCCGAATTTTGACACGCTAAGAAGAAGATCACGTCTGTGAAGTTTACACAAAAAAACTGATTTTTAAACTGATATTAAATTTTAAGTGGCTACACACTATCGATGATTGATGACCCCAAAAAAACATAATTAAATTAATTTATTTTTTGTTGTATCATGTTAAGGTATCGATACCCAACACGTCTGCGGAGTTTTGCTAGCTAATTTAATTTGACCCTGTAAAGATTTTCCTCTCATACGAGTCTATACAAAAAAAGGTATTCAAATATTATCAAAATAAGAACCTTTGGGTAAGAAAATTATTAGAAAAAAAAGGAGTTCGTCAAAAAGCTTTCAATCTAGAAGGCTGTTTGCTCATGCCAAAAACTGCAATTAATCGATCTAGGGTCAAAGTCAAAGTCAAATCATTTATTTCAAATAGGCACTTAAAAGGCACTTATGAACGTCAAAAATTAAAATGAAAACAATAGAATTGATTCTAGTCGCCCCTTCCAAAAGGTAGTTTTCGTATGGAGAAGAATGGGCAAGAAACTCCACCGTTACTCTTTTAAAATGTTTTACAAGGTTTTATATACATAGGGTATCTGATTATTCATCAATCAATCTACCAATAGTTATACTTAGTCAGCCTGAGTAAATCTATACTAATATAATAAAGAGATTTGATTTTTTATATATTTGTTTGTTACATTTTCACGCTAAAACGGTGAACGGATTTAAAGGAAATTTGGCACACGACCAGACCCTCCATCATTTCCATGACCTGCATCAGGATGCTTCTTATGAGGATATTCCCGCGGGATCGAGACTTATGCGGGTGAAATAGCTGGATGCAGCTTGTCATTAATTTAGGTCATACGTATGGCTGCTGTCTTCGATGAAGGACACGCCAATTGATAGTCCAGTACCGCCCAAGATGCGACGTCTCGACTTATCCAAGTGTCTGCCGGTGTGTTATGTAGAAATCTAGGTAAAGTGATTTGGAAGTAAGCTTACACCTCATTCACACATTCATTTGGAAGTAAGCTTACACCTCATTCACACATTCATTTGGAAGTAAGCTTACACCTCATTCACACATTCATTTGGAACTAAGCTTACACCTCATTCACACATTCATTTGGAACTAAGCTTACACCTCATTCACACATTCATTTGGAACTAAGCTTACACCTCATTCACACATTCATTTAGTAGTAAGCTTATACCTCATTCACACATTCATTTGGAAGTAAGCTTACACCTCATTCACACATTCATTTGGAACTAAGCTTACACCTCATTCACACATTCATTTCGAGCATTCCATCACGGATTGACACTATTGACAACTTACATCAAGCTCACTTGCCTGAGTTTTTTATAGTGAGATTTTTACAGAACAGATAGGCTAATAGTTTATTTGATCTACTTGAAACATTAAGCTACTAAGCTAAGCTATAAGAGCAGTACCGCTGACGTATGATTTGACATCTAATTTACTGCCTCGATTAAATTTAATTCATCTACAAGCCTGTAATTATCCCACGGCAGGCCACACCAGTGTTTGATGTTTATCCATAATTTCACCCTTCAAAGTCCTCATTAACTAAAATGTCCTAACCTCGCTCCCTAAAGTTTACGGACGTACGGCATTTCATACAAAATTTCAAGCCCTTGTTTTTCGAAATGAATGAACTGATTTTAATGAAACTTCCTACGCATAAGCCAGATACAAAGGTCTAAAAAATTAGTTAAATACATTTTTGAAAAATAGTGTTACAGCCAAATTAGACCGATTTTAAATTTTAAATTTTCCATAGAAACAGAGATTTCCATTTATCATTTTTTTTACTCAGATATTTCGAAAATGTTCTTTACTAACTTTTTAGACCTTTGTATCCTGCTTATACGTATGAAGTTTCATTAAAATCGGTTCATTCATTTCGAAAAACAAGGGCTTGAAATTTTGTACTTATGAAATGCCGTACGTCGTAAACGCTCTTAAGCGCTGGACACACTGCGGGAGAGGCTAACTTAGGTAAGTTCACGTAGCTAGACAATGGCCAGTGTCTATGCGAGCTAATCTAAACTATCAGCTTCAATGACACCAGAATTTCCCAAATTCTCACGTTCAAATGTAGTGTAGAATAGTTTTTATTTATTCATCTATTTATATCAGGCATCAAGGCCCATATAAATACATACAATACAATATTAATATAACTTAAAAGTACTATAATTACCATATTATAATTGCCATTATAATTACACTAAAAAGTAACTAACGCACACGAAGTGTCTGCGTCGTGTTTCGCTGACTGGTGTCATATAGCCGGCCACGAAACCGGCGGTATACAACACCCTGCGGCCAGAACTCTTCCTTGAGGAACTTCTCGAGATGATGTGTCGGAACACGCAGCACGAACGACTTGAAGTTCGTGTTGTGACGCGACTCCAACTTCTCGACCCTCAAAGTTCAGTTGGTCTTCACTTCACACGCATGTACTCCACGATCTCCCCAACCTTATTATGTAAACCATAAATATTACAGATATAAGTGTAGAAATTTTACAAGGGGTGACACAATGGGCGGTCTTATCCCTAAAAGCGATCTTTTAAAGACAACCTTTGGATGGATTTAGAGAGAAAGGAGATAATACTGCAAGTAGTCTGTGGTGTATAAATGAATTTTATTTCTTTCAAATAAATCTTTCCATTGCTACAATACACCTTAAAGACACAATGACATGACACGGGCCTTAAAGTGCACTCTAAAATTCGACCGCACTTATGTTGGCTTGAAATGTACAAACGCCAGCACATCAAGCTACCCGAAACTGTCAAACTTTTCCAATTAACTTTGAACCTTATGCTTTAGCTATAAAGTTTAAATCTATTAAATAAATTTGACAGATTGTAGTAACATGATGTGCTGGCGTCTGTACAAAGATTTTATGGAGACTGAAGAAAATCTCCATTTAACTCAGCTGTGTCAGTGGGGTTAGCTAGAACACATAATTATTTCAATAAGCTCACTTAGCTTAGTAAGAAAAGAAGACGCAGTTGGGTGAGCTAAGTTAGCGTATATAATACGGTGTGATCTCTTCTTTACTGTCACTAAGGTTATCTTTAAAACCCGCGATATTTTCAATACAAGGAATCGATTCTAATGTTTGGAGACAATAAAATCTTTATCTATAAAAGGTCTAGAGTTCATTGATTTGCGTAATATTTATAATTAAAATTTAGGTTTTTTAATGTAATTTTTAAGTATGGTGTGAAGGAGGGGCTTGTGGCTAAGTAATAACAGCCGCACGGGTCGGTCGATCAGGTTAAGCTACGCAAGCCGCGGTTGGTCCGTGGATGGGTGACCATCTTTACATACCTACCAAGACCCTCCGTGCCTCGGAAAGCACGTTAAGCTGTAGGTCCCGGCTGTCAATCGTGGTTCTTTGACAGTTGTTACGGGTCGTCAGAAGCCCGAAAATCTGACAACCAGTCTTACCAAGGGGCATCGTATCGTGTGGAGGTCATATAGGCAGTCGCTCCATGTAAAATACTGGTATTCAGCTGCATCCGGCTAAGCAGATGATGATGGTGTGAGTACGTTAAAAGATGCGTCATCTCCATTAGATAAGATCACCTCAAAAATAAATCATACTTAGGTAACTACCTACTTTTTCTTTTAGGTTGATATCTACCACGGGATACTTAGCTAAGCGATGATATTGATGTTCATCGCGGTGGATATGATGATATCCAATTATCCATAATTATATGGATACTATGAATAATATATATAGATATGTAAAGCGATCGGTTTATTTTTATCATCAATGCGTGCATGTTTCCATGTTGCGATATTAGATGTCGCTGGTAGTAGCGAGAGATGATTTTAATATAAACACCTCCACTGCGTATAATGAAATGCTGCTTATTTTATACAATATTTAAAAAAAAACATTTTGATTGATTAAATGAAGTCCATACTAATATTACAAATCCGAAAATAAATCTCTATGTCTGTCTCTTTTAATTACGCCTAAATTACTAGACGAATCGTTTTGAAATTAAGCATATAGGTGCCCTGGGACCTGAAAAAGGACACAGCTAAAAATAAAACCCAAAAAAATCCTCTTGTGCAATCCCAATGAACAGATTCGTTTTATATCGAAAGCTCTCTTAAATGTCTTTGAAAACTCTGACCTCATATTCACGGAGTTCACTTCAACGGAAATAATGAAATTAATATTGCTCTAGTTCGAACTAAAAGTAATATGAAATTACTCGTGATAACTAGGTCTTCAAGATAACATAGAAATATTATATACAGTATTGTAACTCGGCCGTATCTTTAAAATAAATGCCTACAGCCGCGCGTTACGTAAATTAGCAATATTCTTCAAAATTAGCAATATAGTCAATCAGGTGAAATGGGATGATACAGTCTCTGAGCCGTATAGGTTGGAGTGCGGGGTGAGGCAGGGTGGTCTGACGTCTCCCAGGCTTCAACCTCTACGTGGATGACTTGATAGTCGCACTCAGCAGCATGCGTGTCGGATGCAGTGTTGACGGAGTTAGAATTAACAACATCAGCTATGCAGACGACATGGTGTTTCTGGGTCCGTCGGCAGGAGCAATCAGAGAGATGCTTAAAACGTGTGAGACCTACGCTTCCGCACATGGATTAAAATATAATGTTAAAAAATGTGAATACATGGTCTTTGAGGTCAGCGGCAAACGCCGTGGAGAAGGACCTGAGTTGATAATGAGCGGGTCACCAATTAATAGGGTGTCAACTTTTAAATACCTAGGGCATTGTCTTGCCGCTGACCTCAGGGACGATGTGGACATTGAGAGGGAGCGCAGGGCTCTAGCGGTCCGGAGTAATATGTTGTCCCGTATATTTGCGCGGTGTACAGACCAAGTAAAAGTAACGCTTTTCAAGGCTTATTGCCAAAGTTTGTACACGGGCAGTCTATGGGTCAATTTTACTAAGAGATCGCTAGATGTCCTGCGCGTCCAATATAACAATGCTTTCAGGATGTCGTTGAGGCTGCCTCGTTACTGTAGCGCGTCGGAAATGTTTGCACAAGCCCGCACCGATGGCTTCTATGCTATTATACGCAAAAAAACCGCGTCGCTTCTGAGGAGGGTGAGGGGCAGCCAAAACAGCATCTTGAAAACTGTAGCTGAGAGCTTCGGCTCTCCAATTGTACTGCAGTTCGTGCGGAGGTTGATTTTTACTAACACTAGGCAATAAGTTATTTTTTGTATACTAACATTATATGGATATTTTGTGTCCGAAATAAAGCTATTATTATTATTATAATATCCTTCAAAATTTGCAATATCCTTCATAATTACTCAGAACACACTATCAGTAGCAATGGTTTTCATATTGACAGTTCAACAACATTCAGCCTATAATGTTCCCACTGCTGGGGCTCAGGTAGGCCTCCTCGAAGAGATGTCAGCAATAAAGAAGGGTTCCTTAAGGGCCGTAGCCTGCCGGGGCAGCGGGATCGTCCGAAAGGATTACCGCTACCCCGGAACATAAAGGGCTAAGGAAGGAACACGGGTGGGTTTTAGTCAGTAAGAGTCTGACACTCCCTCCTGCTCCACCCTGAGCGGGAGGGGTCATTTGATGATTTCCCATCCACAAAAAAAAAAAGCCTCCTCTTTCTATCATAGGGAGTAGGCTGGCTATAATCCACCACGCGGGCCTAGTACGGATTGGTGGAGATAAATCTAATTTAATTTATTCTGCTTCCATCTAGTTTGATTAAGTATTGATTTTGTTTCATTTGAATTTAGCTGATTTTATTTCATTTTAAAATACGTGTATAATGGGTGTTAATTACCTGAAAATAAATAAATGATAATGATCATGATAAATGGTGTATTACGCAATTAGGGTGCAGATAACTTTGGAGCAAATTTATAAAAGCAACAGCAAATAAAACGCCAATAACCTATTTCATAAAATAATATATTACTTAAATAAAACAAAACAAAATCACATGTTGATAAACTTATCATCTTTAACATCACTACTGGCTAGGTACGTGTCCAGCCATGCCTCAATCACAGGCAGGTTTTGCGCAGACCACTCTGCCTCTACCCTGATGTTCCTCATGGACTTCTCTATGATGTGCTCAGCAGAACCGAACTGTCCTTGATGACTGACGTACAGCTGTGTTACTAGTTCCAGACCTTCTTCTGTTTTGAATTGAGATGTGGCTGAGGTGATGAGGTTGTCCCAGAGGTTCGTTCTGCTTGAGTACCTAAGGAATATATTGAAATATTACATTTTAATATTATCTTCGTTGCGTGTTTTTTCTGCCGCTTATACAGGGTCAAAATAAATTAGCTAGCGAAACTCCACAGACCACGGTATCGATATCAAAACACGATAAAATAAAAAGATTTGATGATTTATTGTTTGGGGTCAATGACGGCTGGTAGTGATGTTATTTGAATAACAGTTTTTTTTTTTCAACTCGTATGAGTTGAGATTTTTTTGTCGTGTTGCCCATCACGTCTGTGAAGTGTATACAAATAAAAACTGATGTTTCAAGTAACTACACTGCCAGCTGTCGTTGATTTCAAAAAATAACTTCATCAAATTCATTTCTATTTTGTTTTATCGTGTTTAGATAGCGATACCCATTACGTCTGCGACGTTTCGCTAGCTAATTTAATTCGACCCTGTATATTATTATTTTTCTGTCGTATAGTCACGAATGTATGAAAATAGATGTCGTGGAAAAAATATTTGCCTGTCAGCAAAATGATACCGGGGCTAATTGCCTAAGGATCTTTGGATTTATATTCGAGCATCACTCCTCGTGAAGGTTATTTTAATGCATTTGAAGAAGTCATTGGCTAGGTATCGTGAGGTTGTCATAACTATTAAAAGACAAAAGCTACTTATTATCATATCAAATCAAATCTATAATAGTAATTTTTTCAAATTAGGCTGAGAATCAGTACTTTTCGAATGTCAAATTTACGTAAAAATACAATCCCCCAAAACGCCCGCTTTTCAACACTTCCTAATGCTTTAGCTGGGAAGAAGAAGTGGCGCCACAAACTCTCCAGCAGCACAGCTGTCTGGTCAGTTTAACAAAAAATTGATTAGATCAATAATAGGTATCCGAAGTAATGAATAAAATCCAGGGTCAATCAAGGCAGACAGAAGATCTGGCATACATTTTAACGTTAAACTTCAATTTGTAGCCCAAACTAACTAAACGAGCGCGCGAAACTTCCACACAAGTTCACTTTGTTTTGGCTCGCGCATCCGAGCTAAATTATCTAGACAGGGCTAGACACAAATGAGGAAAATTGGCGGCTGTGGTGCATAGCCATTAAGCTGGCAACCTCTCTCTACCTGTGCACTCCGCTGCTAAACCCTTTGAGTGATGCAAACGCGATTATAGGGAGGCTGCACCTTTGGAGATAGACTGAAGCGACGCGATCAGGATTATTGGACAGATAAGTAGATAAAATACTCTTTATTACGTACACCATATTATACATTACAGATATAAATGTAGAAATTTTACAAGGGGTGACACGAAGGGCGGTCTTATCGCTAAAAGCCATGATAAAAGCGATCTTTTAAAGACAAATTAAGACCTTTCGACAAATTAAGAGAGAAGCAGACACAACAGACAGAAGAAGGTGAAGGGAACATTTAAGGATAGTTTGAAGTTTACTTTAGTGTCAATGAAAATTATAGCTACGATGTCATTTGCCTTGGTCGCCATGGAGTTTTTACCCCTAATTTTATTTTTTAATTTAACACGGTTCCTGTGGAATCCGGTTAGTTACCTGAGTCCGGTTTTCAACATTAAAGAAACTGGTCATTATCAAAATTTAAATTGTGGATCTTGGGTTCGACGTTCTACCTCCATCCATCATCTTCATCGGAAGTATATTGGACATCTTCGTCGTCTCTAGGATCCGGGACTCTTCTAAGTCCCTGGCGCCCATTAATTAGATTAAACACATAATAACTGGAAGGTTACCTATAACCTAATATTAAAATTTATATTGCATTTAATTTAAAATCTAAAATCGTAACAGTACTCGGGTTTTTCTCCCACTCCCCATGACCATAGCTCTTACTGAATTTAAGCTGGCTGGCAAATATAAGAGTTAACTTTAGGTACACTTATTTATACATTAAGATATTTTGTATTTATTGAATAAACGATATTGAAGATTTTTGTCGTTTCCTTATTATTTTCCTAGAGGGAAAAAATCTAAAAGATGTCCAATTGGACAAAACAATATACAGCAGCAGACTGCAATAGGTTTACGCTAAATTAATTGATATAACAATTTCACAGGAAAGAAAATAACAATTTCAACAATCAAATACAGTCTTTAATAAAAACCGAGTCCGAATGGTCCTTTTTGTATCACTGATTTCAATGCGCTTTTGAGCAGTTGTCCTGTCAATTTATGACACGAAAATATACAGTTTTATACAAAACATCTTTGCGACAATCTTGTAGACTACCTCGTGCTTTGAAATATCCGCTAACAATGAATTTTATTTTAAACTTCTAGGTACGCGTTATTCATTATGCCCATTGTTTTCGAGCCGCGCGCCGTGTTAGTTTCTAAAAGATTATGGCCATTATCAAAACTGCAATGGCTGCGGCTTACAATGTTAGTTTCTAGTTAGTTAGTTATTTTTTATTACTTTATCAAACTTTTGACTTATCCGACAACATCGAAAGAGACACAATATTACGTGGTAAATGATTTTATTTGTGTAAGTGGGTTTGTATAAACACTTTTACACGTCAATTTCTATCTAACTACTCTGAGAAGAAAGGCCTAAACAAACTCAGAGGTCAGTCTCTTTTAAAATCCAGACATAATCTTGGTCATTTCATGTGAATACCACGGGGATTGGTGTCTAAAATGGTCTTTTAAGGAAAGAACCACACAGAATGAATGGACCTGTCCAGTCAGTGAACGCATTTGTGAGTTATCATGCAGTTTAACTCAGAACTTGAGGAGCTCAACGATTTGAGGAACAATACTAAAGAGATGAGATTTGGGTAGGACGCATAAATTACTTAAACTGCCAGACCTTGATTAAAACTAGAAAAAAAAATGACCTACTGTTTGTGTGATCGGTGTGGAATGAGTAATGTATGTGATAACTATGTATATGTGTGTATGTGTGAAAAATAGATACTGAAGACTTAAATCACTTACTTTTCTTTCAACACATCCCAATTGTTGCAGAGGAAGTTGAACAGCGTGGTATACCCTGTCGCGGACCCCGTCAGCATACTGAATATGAGGAACGCATCTGTCTCCGTGAAATTCGCGTGACCCTGCAGCAGCGTAATATTCAGGAGCCTGTTAATCTTTTCCTCAGACTCTGGGCATCCAGCCAAGGTCTTCAGGAGGTACGTCCTCTCGCTCTGCTTCCGTGATGGAGGGAAGTTTATAACCCTCTGCAGTCCGAACTCCCATTCCTTCATCGTACCCCATTTGAAAACGGGACAGATGCACTGGTTCGACAAGCTGGAAGAAAAACAGATTTAGATATTATTTTTCAAAGACGGTGATATTGACGTGGAGGAGCCGAAGGCGTAGTGATTGGTTTTTGTGCTGCAAATCATATTTCGATTTTCGCACAAAACAAAATAACGGGTGTAAGTATTTGTGCGTGTGTGGTAATTTTTTACTGTAAACGCAATGCGTCAATATCCCATTGTAGGCTGATTTGAGAGAGGAGGCCTGTGCCTCCTCTCTTCGAGAGGGAGTGAGCTGTAATCTAGGTCGCGGGCCCAGTGCGGATTGGTAGATGTTACATGTTCTAAGACGCCATGCCGGCTACCTCACGAGGTTTTCCTTCACCGTTTTGAGAGCAGTAGTGATGAAATTATTTATACAAAGTAAAGCGCTGCCTGAGTTCGAACCCACGACCTACGACTCGTAAGTCGGGACCACTGAGCCACCACATTGTTTAATTTAATCAATTTAACAATGATGGGCTCTCAATTTAATAATGATGGGTTACAACAGGCTGTCATATTGAAAAGAACCGATAATATACAAGGTTACTTTTCAATGACCAGCCAAATTTAAGGGTGTGGTACAGACCATCAAACTGAACAATTTTCTCCATGGGACCAATACCGTAATCGCGAAAAATTTATCAACTGTCCCATAGAAAACTTCATACCTACTCGACCTAAACGTATTCCCACGGCTGAATTTTTTACGATGTTGGTCCCATGGAGAAAGTTGTTCAGTTTGATGGTCTGTACCACACCCTTAAATTTGGCTGGTCATTGAAAAGTAACCCTGTATATGAGAGACAATTTAACTTACAGCGTAAGACAATACGAAATGGTTTTCATGACAAAATGTGGTCTATTTACCTCGTACATACCACCCCTTTAACATTACGTGTATCTTAACCATGTAACATATATTATTTGTAAGCAGATGTGACTAACATATTATGTCAAGCGTTCACAAAACATAGTCAGCAAACAATCAGATGACAGTACAATGGAGGCAGACGCCATTTTGTGCCTCACTGAGCACATAGGCCCCTAACATGAAGATATTCATATTGTTAAGTCCACTGTTTAATGTGTTAGCAGAAATACAGTAAGATGGGTAATAACAAAAAGAGTCTAATAAATTATTTTGGAAAATGATGATGTCTGTGAATCAGCTGAGTGATTGACATCCCACTTTAAACACACACTCACTACAATTTTAAATGATATTCGTCTTCTTCGATTCGAAGGTTAAGTGTCTATGATTGACAGAAAATTATCTGGTTCTGGAGTTATTTGTACAGCCAGAGAAATAAATTACTTAGCATACTGTCTATCAACTTAAATTGTCATATCAAATCACAACTATACAATGTCAAAATAACATGGCAAAGTTACATAGTGCTTCAAGGTGCTTACCAATACATTTTCCTGGCTGTACACGTGGAATAAAAAAACTCTTATAGCCCTACACAAGCATTTCATCCACATTTATTTCAGCTATATATCAGCTTACAATACCAAGACCCCTCCGTGCCTCGGAAAGCACGTTAAGCCGTTGGTCCCGGCTGTCATTCGTGGATCTTTGACAGTCGTTACGGGTAGCTATAAGCCCGGAAGTCTGACAACCAGTCTTACCAAGGTGTTTCGTATTACCCTGTAACTGGGTTGTGGAGGTCAGATAGGCAGTCGCTCCATGTAAAGTACTGGTATTCAGCTGCATCCGGTTAGACTGGAAGCCGACCTCAACATAGTTGGGGAAAGGCTAGGCAGATGATGATGATGATGATATCAGCTATCATTATATCAGTCTATAATGTACACAGGCCTCCGCTCTTCGAGAGGGAGTTGGCTAATAATCGACCACGCCGGCCCAGTGCGGGTAACATGTCTTTGAATTTTATTCCTTCACCGTTTTGGAAGCAGTGGTGATGAAATTACTTCACAAAGTAAATCATCTGGCTGGGTTCGAACCCACGACCAAAAACTCGTAAGTCTGTCCCTAACCACTGGGCCACCGTTGCTCTCTCTCTCTACATTTGATGTTAATTAAAAAACACGAAACCTTATACGACGTGACAATGAATTTAGATCATTGCACACAATTTGTCTCTCTTAATAAAGAGTTCAATGAATACATAGAAAGCCAGAGGCTTATAAAACGTAATAAACAAAATCATATGCGTCATGGAATTCAAAAAGAAATCTATTTCGGCTTTCATATCCCTTTTTGCGGATGTGGGTCGAAAGGGACCCACTTCAAATGCTCTGCGGGTCAAATGTTCAAAGTTAATTGAGTTAAATATTTGTAACCCACAAGAGAACAGTGGGTCCGGATATGATTTACTCGATTTTTTGCTCAGTAGGTAAATGCCTTCCTGTAACACTAATTTCCAAACATGGATTGAGTTTCGAAGAAGTACTCTTACCTACAGTTTACTGATACTGAGCAAATGATTCATCTGCCTAGCCCTTTCCCAACTATGGCTTACTAGATGGCAACTACGGTTTTCAATCTAACCGCATGCCAAATACTTATGATACAAAAAATAAATTAAGTTTACTTGCGTTTCGTTTTTAGGCAATAGTATTCTCAAGTACAGCAAAACATTTTGACACAATCAACTTCCTGCTTATATACTTACGCCTTATTCCCACAAGGCTAGTCAGAAACTACAAAACGCCACCTTTGCGATCTTTACATAATTTGGAACAGAAAGAATGAAGAAAGAAAGAAAATTTGTTTATTTTGCATGTTATGTCATAAGAACCGTATAAGTACCTACATACACACATCAAAAGTGTCTAGGGATCAAGCATTTTTATGCGGATTTCTTGAGATTGAGATGTGGCTTTGTAATAAATTTATGATTTTATAAATTTATATGGATCCTTTTTGGTGCATTTCATAATTTGAATCAGGAACTGTGAATTAAATTCGAGTAAAAGATGAAAATCAGCTGTCAATATTTTCCCTATAAAAACATACAACGCATTGAAGACATTATTAGTGCTACTGTTTCCCTACTACTGATTAAAACCAACGTTATTATGGAGCGGCGACGTCATTTAAGCAGGGAAGAAATGCTCAGAGCCGTGGGAATGATAGAAGCTGGTTCCCGGCAACGTACTGTGGCTTTAGCTCTGAATACAAGTCAGAGTGTTATCAGTCGACTTTGGACACGTTACCGAAGCACTGGTACCGTGGCTGAGCGCCATGGAGGACGGTATCGCTGCACCACACGGAGACAAGACCGATACATTCAAATCTTAACTCGAAGAGCTCCAACAATAACCGCCATGATGTTAGCCGTGAGGCTTCATCACTCTTCAGGGAACTTAATTAGCGACCAAACAGTCAGAAACCGCTTGCATGAAGTGAACCTTCATTCCCGAAGACCGCTACGGGTACCACCTATAGCAATGCACAATCGTAGGATTCGATATCAATGGGCTCTTGAACACAGAAATTGGGCAGAAGAACAATGGCGTTTCGTGTGCTTTTCTGATGAGTCTCGTTTTGGTATGAGACCGGATACAAGACGTATACGACACTGGAGAACCCCTGGACGCCAACAGCGATTAAAATCCTGCCAGGAAGTCCATCCTTATAGTGGTGGAACCATCATGGTATGGGCGGGTATTTGGATCGGCGGAAGAACTGAGTTGATTTGGATCAGAGGCAACCTCAACGCTCAAATTTATGCTGAGACGATTGTATCAGACGTCATCGTTCCTCTACAAGTGCAAATCGGTCCCTTATTTCAGTTAATGCATGATAATGCACGACCGCACACCGCAAGAGTTGTAAGACAGACTCTCGCCGCAGCTAACATCAATGTCCTGCCCTGGCCTGCTCAGTCGCCAGACTTGAACCCGATTGAGCATGCATGGGATATGCTACAGAGAAGAGCTCTGCCGAATATGGAGGGTATCCAGTCGCAAGAAGACCTTTTTTTGTTGTTGCAACGAACATGGGCGGCCATTCCACAGCGTGATTTGGATGAACTCATTTTGAGTATGCCAAACCGATGTTCTTGTGTTGTTAGTGTTCGCGGTAGAAACACGGATTATTAATTGTTTAAGTTACCCAATAAAATTTTAGAGAAAACTGTTATTTCAGTCTTTTTTTCGAACTTTTGTGTTAGTGGTTCAAATGTCAAAAATCCCTTTATTAGGAAAATGGCAAATTTCTTTATTAATGCAAAGGTGACTTGGTTTATCGTTACTGTGACAAACGAAAACACTTTATTTGATGAATCCTTAAAGAAAATTTTAATTAATATCAATCAGGAGAAAAGTTATTGCAAAAATATATGTTGATCCCTAGACACTTTTGATGTGTGTATAATCAACCTATAATGTTCTTTCGTTTACTTTCATACATCTGAAGGCCAATTCCCATAATTAAAAACGTTCAAAATCCAGTCGCAATCTCATCTCAGCGACAATTAATGTCAAAAACTTGTCAAAAAAATGTAGGGAAATTAGAGGTATTTTTGACAGATTGAAACTGAGATCAGACTGTGAACGTACTTAAAATTACGAGAATTGCGGCTCTGGCACTCGCTGGTTGCGAGCATCTGACATTTCTGAAGAGCAT
Source organism: Globia sparganii (assembly GCA_949316385.1). Classification (NCBI taxonomy): domain Eukaryota; kingdom Metazoa; phylum Arthropoda; class Insecta; order Lepidoptera; family Noctuidae; genus Globia; species Globia sparganii. The sequence continues at coordinate 22,854,445 of OX438654.1, forward strand.
CACTAATAAGGTCACTTATATTATTATGTTCTCCTTGGGCGATCCCTCCCGGCGTCACCGGTCACGCCTGCCTCCTACCTCCTGCTATCCTTTGTGATCATAATTATTCAGTATCACAAGTCGGAATATGCTTATCACTGATCTTATAACCACTCGCGTGCAAAATTACCTAGGTTTTTCCAGGGTTACCAGATTGGGTACTTTTTTCACAATTTGTGGATAAAAATTTGGCTCCTGGAGAATGCCGATGTTGTGTTCCGAAAGTCGCGGCCGAAAGTGACCACTTCACGAAACTGCAAAATGTCCGCGCGAACGAAAGTTACCACTTCGCAAAACACAGAATATCCGAACGGACGAAAGTTACCACGACAAATTTTTTTTTTTTTGTGTTAAATTACAACTTTCTAATTTTTTTGTGAACAAAACGTTTGCCAAAACAAGATAACGGACAAATTGACGGGTGCGCTTATTTAATGCTACTTTATTTAATGTCATTAAAAACTGTTCCCTAATGGTTACAATTGAATTAAGTACAAACTTTTTGCCTTTGGGTAAAATTTATAAAAATTGTACCATTTTGGAGAAAAATTATTTCAAATTTAGGAAAAAATAAAGAATGACATCTGGCAACCCTGAGAGGTCAATAACTGGACACTTTCGTGCGCGTGGGCATGTCAGGGAATAATACAATGAGTTCTCCATTGAATATTGTGTCATTGTGCGTTTATCAGTGCAGGCCCAGTGGTAACGGTATACAACCCGCACTAGGCCCGCGTGGTGGATTATCGGCCCACTCCCTCACCGAGGCATAACATGCAAAATAAACATATTTTCTTTCTTTCTTCATTCTTTCTGTTCCATATTATTAAAAACAGAAATCTCCACGGAATATGAAATTAAATCTGAACGAATATTTTTTTTAACAACACAATCAGTTGCCTCGTCTCCAGGGGCTTATTTCGACACGGTCCTCGCACAAACTTTGTCAATTAATTTTTCCTAATATTTTTCACATTCCACGAATTCCACAATTTTTTATATTGACTTTCTAATTCTATATAAGTACTTAACGAAGTTTTTGTTCGAATTTCTGTTCTGAATTTCGAACAAAAACTTCGTTAAATATTTTATTTCTGGAAAGGATAAATGAGACCATTACTGTGGCCTTAAGACGTGAGCTGACAGTCATGACGCGACAGTACTCCAACTACCTTATGCTACTGCATTTTGTGACGTAAATGAAAATACTCTAAGGTCTGATTTTACCAGTCTCTCTCTCAAATTTTTTGTTCGAATTTCTGTTCTGAATTTCGAACAAAAACTTAGTTAAGTATTTTATTTCTGGAAAGGATAAATTTGACCATTAACTATGGCCTTAAGACTAGAGCTGACAGTCATGACGCGACAGTACGACGCAACCCTAGTAGAACAATTTCTATGAAAATTGTTCTACACAAAAGTCTCTCAAATTTTTTAACCGTGGAGTAAAATTGACGTCTGTCAGTTCTAGCATGGAAAAACTGTCAAATATTCATTTTTTTTTCTCAGTATAAGACTTATTCTATGTATAAAAGTTTGGTGGAATGTGCCCTTAAGGACTATAAACATTACCTACCTACAACTATGCTCTTAGCCATTTATCAAAACTCTTTCTAAAGCTAAGCGCACATAGCTGCCGCGTTAGGCCCCGCCACGCATCGCATTTCAATACAAAAAAAAAACCTCAATCCGCCTGCAGCGTGCGATGGTGCATACAAAATATTAACATAAGTGTTGTAGGAGGATTTTTCCGGTGCGGCCCGCCAAAATCTCCGGCTGCCTTTAATTAGCATTAAAACCAGCATAAACAGTCAAACTCCACCATTTTAAAGCAGCAAATAAAACATGGTGTACTTACGGATTCCCTTCATCAGGGTTCTTGGCTTGCATCCACTTGCTGAACTGATCCTGTGCATCCCTGATGCAGGGCTTGTATCCAGCTTGGCACAGGAACGTCTTGGTCAAGGACCTGAGATTCTTGCGCCAAGGTTCCTCGTCTTCCTTCTCATCTTTAGCTAACTCCTCGTAGAGAGGACTGAGGAGTACTCTGACGTAGGCCTAAAAAAATATTTAATGACAGTGATATATTTGCTAGCGATATTGGGAAGAAATATTCAGTAGATCCATAAATCTAAAAATTAATAAATTAGGTTTAAATAAAACGTAATTTAAAGGAAAAATAATCGTGTATCAGAATGTTCGAATGGAAATTATTAGACAAAACAAAAGAAAAACGTCCACAAAGTTTTTACAAAAGAACAATCCTTCAAAAAAAGTGTTATTGAAAACTAGAGTTCATTTTAATATTACCTGAAACTTCCCATGCAGACACTGACAGATATGTCTACCGAGATGATCGATCATGGTAAACACGGGATCCCAAACGAGATGGTGCCTCTCATTCTTCAAGAACAGTGTCATATTGAAGGCAGTTACGAAGGACAGCTCCCCAGCATAAGCCAGGTTCCATGCATCATGGAGTAGCTTCGCCCTGGTGAGTTCTGGTATCATCGTCCTCTGCTCACTTTGAAGGAAATTTGAAAGGAGGTTCCAGTTGTCTTGATCATAGTTGACGGGGTACGGCGCTAAAATAATTTAAAATTAGATTTATTTTGATTCTTTTGTCATCTTCGTCTATTTGGTATCACGTGGGTCATTGTCATATTTGGTCTAGGTCCTAATTCACTATGACCATTTAAAGAAAAAAAATCCTTACATCGAAACCACTTCAATTCCTTAGCTAATCACGCTATAACGTCACCATGACACAATGAATGAAACCACGCGAAATTAACGCGAAGTTGGCTTGGTTTGAACTGTCAAAATACCACGCTTGACACCCGTACGTGGTTTACTTTACACCTGGTAAAGTTACGCGGGGAATAATAATTACAATAGAGAATTGGGGCCCAGGTGGCTTTTTTTTTATAACCGACGAAAAATTTCAAACTCATAGTCATAGTCATTTATTCATAAACACGTAACTTGTATCTGAATTTACACACAAAATTACACAGTTACAGTAGGTATATACACTAAAATAAATTACCTACATTTGAATTACATAAAATACATTATCAATTTAAAAATAATTAACTAACATTTCTTCAATAATACTTCGACATGTAAATGAAACAATATGACCAACACTTTAAAATTTAACTATAGATGATCTAGGATCATGTATTGAATCCATGGTAACAGTTTGCGCGTTGATGTCCCTGCCACGCTGAATAGACGATGAAACTTCTTGTACAGACGCCAATATATGAAACTGTTACAATCTGTCAAGTTTCTTTAATAGATGTTCAACTTTATCGCTGAAGCATATGGTTCAAAGTCATTCTGACGTCACACAAAGTCCTGCATCTCGCAAGCAGAGTTTGCCGCGCAACTAACATAATTATATACAACGGCCCGACGTAAATCATCGGACAGTTGCCTGCCAGACCGTCTGGTCGGAGGATCCTCCCTTTTCTATAGAGTATGAGTGAACTTTACACCCTGTTCCTCATACCTCTATAACATTTATAATTTCGATTAAATTCTGTTTCATTTGATAGTTTATCTGATCTGGTAGATAGTGCCTACCCAAACAGGCTTTTGCACCCAATGATACAAGTTATTTATAATATCATTGTTCGCACCCCATAATTCGTTCAACTCAAAAGCACATTCAAAATCTCATATCATCACGCTTGTAATCTCCGAAACGTTAGGCAGAAGTGTACATAATAGTCCACCCTTAATTCACCAGTTATGTGTAAGCCCCATATGATGGGGGGCAAGCCTATATTGCCATCAACCGGGCACAGATAAGTTCCAGATGATAAACCCAATAACACTTTGCCCGACCTAGGATTCGAACCCAGGAACTGATGCTCAGCAGTAGTGCTTACGTCCACTACACCAACGATGCAGTCTGAATCTCAAACAGAATAAATATTTTACAGAGCCTGCTGCCCGCCACCCCGAAAACACTGATGGAAAAGATCGTGAGGATAGCGGCATATCACCAAAAATTCGACGACATGTGACATTCACCAACTCGCACCGGGCTCACGTATTAAGATTGTGCCGACCGCACAGTGGTGCCCTCATCGTTTGTTTGGTTATTTCATACAATTTAGAATGAAAATAAGGACGTTAAGTTGTGCTTCACAAGATTATACGTTAATATTATTAGAAGCGGTAGTTTTATATTATTTAGTTTATTATAATCCTTAAAACGGAATATAGTGGCCACTGTTATCCGTTTTAAGGATTATGATGAAACTAAACAATATAAAACTACCGTTTCTAATAATATTAACGTATAATCTTGTGAAGCACAACTTAACGTGCTTATTTTCTGCATTTTCATTCTAAATTGTATGAAATAACCAAACAAACGATGAGGGCGCCACTGTGCAGTCGGCACAGTCTTAAGTAAATAACCGAGGGTCGACTAGGAGCGGGTAGTGAAATGAAAACACTGGACTGGTATTGAGTCGCGTATATAATCAAATATTGTACCGAATCACAATGTATGTACTGCTCACTCCTAGTCGACCCTCGGTTATTTACATGGTCCTTCGAGCCGGATATTTATAATGCCGTTGCAAAATTTTTTACAAGTTCAAAATCACTCAAGAATTTCTAAGTTAATTTTCTTTACACAGAACCTTCCACCCAAAACATTACAGCCTACAATATTCAAAGCGCATTGAACCGTCTTCGTTGAGCCAGATATGCAATTAAGTCGAGATCCCATCAGAAGTCAAGGTTATAATACAAAGATAAAGATATGCTAATAATGGCCATTTCTCTATTCCGTTTTGGACAAAGAACTTGAGAGAAATATATTAAAGTGTCTCTCAGTATCAACTGAAGTGCGTCTACAATAATTCCATTTCGTAATTAAATAGAGGCTGTTTACTAGTATTTAGAAGATGCTTTGATATTTTCTTTCAGTAATAATGGTGTTTCGTGACTGCTCATTCAAACTTAAATATTGGAATCATCGACCCGACGAAGAAGAAGAATTGGTAATGGCTGTGAAAAATATTGAGATTAATATTGTGATAAATATTGAGTCAAAAAGGGCTTTGAAAAATCTCTCGGAAAAGTGACTATGATACACAGACAGTCCGCCCGCATTGTAGTTGTGGTACACAAGGATACATTTTGATTTCCTAGGTAGGGTACTCAAAAAACTAAAATGGCTAGTTTATCGTATACAACAATACCATGACCACATAAAAACGCCAGGATATTAATGTTACCAGCTAGGTACATTTGAATTATACTTGATTTTAATAGGTTTTTTGTTTTATTTATCCTTTTGATAGATTTCTATTTTGTAAATGTGAGGACTTTGTAGGCCCTGTAGATTTTAGATCTGTAGACCATTTTTTATCAAGTACCTGGTACTTGTTGTCAGGCCTACGCTGTCTTCCCATACCTACTGTAATTTGAAAACATTGTAAAAGCCAATTATTTTTAAAAGAGTAGCCGTGTAGTTTCTTGCCGGTTCTTCTCCATAGAAAACGACCACTTGGAACCGTGCATCTAGCTTCTGACGTTTCACAAATGCCCATGTAGGCTTATGTGAAATAAAATATTTCGATTTGATTTTGTACTACGTAGATATACAGTTATTCCTAACAGCTAGCTAATTCAGCTGAGTCTATAGCAACTGTACCTATTACTTTATCTTTTAAGTTAATAATGATTCTACTATTATCTTACTGTAGAATGCTAATTCCCACTTACCAATCTCCTCAGGGTTGATAATCAGAAACTTGTCCTTATCAGGCACGTCGCTGATCACCAACGCTGATTTTTCCTTCATCCATGCTGGTGGGACGCTCTTCTTCGCCTTCAAGTTGCATTCTCGAGTGACCACCACGGGTAACCACCAGGACATCGTATCGGCTTCAGGAACATCGTGAGGTCTTTCACGGAGGTAAACTTTCTGGTAAATATTAGAAACGATGAGTTTTACCATTGATGCATAACGTTGAAAGAAAAGATCGTGAAAAAAACGACATTATACTATAGTCAATTTTAAAACAATTCATATTTATTTATATTATGTTTACTTGAAACGATACAAGTAACGCCATCTATTGCCTCACGAAGGAACTACTGAAACAAGGCGAAAACGCGTCTAGGAGTCACTTCTCTAGGGTTTTAGCTGGAGGTTCGCTTTTACACCTAGTTTCAGTATGATCCTATTTATATCATATTTGAATATTATCATGGCTTTTCTGGCGCTGATATCGGGTTTGTCAAACTAGTTTTTTACATAATATTCGGAGTTCAAACCCAAGATTTATGAGTTGAATTAGCTGAACACATAAGTAGGTATAAAATCGGTCTTCAATAAGGTCTTAAACGCAAAACAAAAAACAAAAGATCTTCTCACTTGGGTAACAACAGCTGTATTATTCTGATAGTGTCTCAACACATTGACAAGAGGTAGCCTGTCCTTATCAATCCAGCTCTTAGCCACAGTTTTGATGTCAACCCAGTCTGGAACCTTAGAGTCTTGTTGAGCGGCCGTGTTCAGAGCGTTCCAGATGTCATCGCCCGAGAAGGTTTTGAATTTGCTTTAAAAAAAGATATAGAGAATATTTGTAAGTAGGTTTTCAATTAAATCGTGTATAGTATCCGTCGCGAGAAGCAATAAATTATGTAAACACACATTCAGGTGTTTGCAACCTTTGAATAAAAAAAAACAGTTTTGTAATAATTTTTATTTTTATATAGGGATATAATTATGTGAACACACACATCTTATTACTGTCGTCAGGCGATTCCGAGTATTCTGCATCTGCATTCTGCAGCATTGACAGCGTCAGCGTGAACTTACGTCAAAATGGCGGACCAAACACGTTCCATGAGTCAGACGCGTTCCAGTACCACAAAACATTAGACGACAGCGCCTTAAATCGCTAAAATATAACCCGACCAAAAAAAATTGCTCGTTAGTTTCAGGGGGGCTATTCTCTAAGGATACAGCCTTGCGGGCAGCGCTGTCGCAGCGGTGAAAACAATAGTTTCAGCGCTGCGACAGCGCTACCCACAAGGCTGTATCCTTAGAGAATAGCTCCCCATATTACACGTATGTTACTTTGCGTTGATTAAATTTGGGATCATTTGTTGATTGAATTGTCGCTACGTAACTTAGTAGAAGTTCTTTATTTACAAAATTTATATCTTCTCGTAACGGATGATATAATAGGGCCTGCTAGACATAGGCCTTACCAACCGCACGGCATTTAACTTGATCCTCGGCTACTCTCATCCAGCATGTTAGGTACCTGAAAACCCTCCTCCCCCTCCCCCCCACCTTCCCTCCTCTACCTCAAGCCAAAGGGCGTACGCTTGATGCGAGAAGTCGTTCAGGTTGTGCTTTGGCCTATGAACAGCAGTGGACGTCTTTCGGCTGAATGATTATAATACATAGTTACCGTGACTCCAAGAAAATCCTGAGTCCTTTCTTGAAGGTCTCCTCTCCCAGCGTGTAGTTGAACATGCGGAACAGCAGCTCGATCTTGGTGCAAGCCGTCTCCTGCTTCATGCCAGTGATGCGAGAGTGGGGGTAGCGCTTGCTGAACTCGTAGTACAAGGAGTACAGGACCGTGAGGGGCCACTTTCCTTCCATTTCGGAGCCGTTGTTGATCTGTTTGGAGAATAGGCTTGTCAACTAAAAAAATCTAATTAGTCTGTCAGTTAAATTATCAAAAAATATTGGACCCGTATTTTTTCTTTTGTTTCGTAAATCAAAATTGAGGAACAGATAACGCTTTTAAAATTCTCAATATGTCACAACCTTCGTATAATTTTTAATGCGTTCTGACGTCACGAACCCCCACTCCCGAGTTTTGATGCGTTTTATCTTTGTCAATATTCATTGATTTACAAAAACAAAAAATACGTGTCCATTATTTTCCAATACTCTAACTGACGGACTAAATAGATTTTCAATTTATTGTTGGTGGAAATTAGCCTATTGTGGAATAAGATTGTGGAGATAGGTAAAGTTTTGATGGGGGTTTTCTGATATCCAAAACGTTAGTATGAATACAATTATAGTAGCTACTTAGTATACTTTTCTGGTACATTGATATCCAAGGAAGTGGGAGGCCTTTGCCATGCAGTGCGACAATACAGGCTGGTTAAATTTGAAAATCCATGGAGGGTTTAACATCGAAATCTGGTTTATGTTTGCAAATGTTTGGCCAGCAGGTTGGCTGTCACTAACAGGGGCGTAGCTACCGCCGTATCAGCTCTATCAATTATACGGGGCCCCCGAGCTATAGGGGCCCCCGACGCGACGCTGATGTATGTAAGCAAGAATTTGTAAAATACTATCGAGAACCTAAAATTCTTATTTATCACTAGCTGCGCCCCGCGGTTTCACCCGCGTAAGTTTCCATCCCGTAGGAATATCGGGATAAAAAGTATCCTATGTGTTATTCTGATGTATAAGCTATATTACTGTAAAGTTTCATCCAAATCCGTTCAGTAGTTTTTGCGTGAAAGAGTAACAAACATCCATCCATCCATCCTCACAAACTTTCGCATTTATAATATTAGTAGGATTAAGAGGCTTGTAAGTGAATGTGTACCAGAAGTTGACGTCAAGCCGGAATCGGGTAATAGATCAAGTCATAATATTTATCAGAAAAATAATTTAAAAAATCTACATTGGTGAATCTACCAGTATCTCCCTGGCCCACGCCTCATGGTACTGTACTGGAAGGAACAGTGAAATTTTCGGTAGGAGTCCGACAGCAACAACCGTTCTTATCAGACGATTTCCAAAAAAAAAATAGAAACCATGACAAGAGCCCCCAAAAAAAATTTATATGGGGCCTCTTTAGGACAAGCTACGCCACTGGTCACTAAGTACTATATCGGCCTACTAAAGTACGACTGCTCCAGTTCAAATTTTAAATCTCGATTAATGACGGAAATTTATTTATTTATTTACCTTAAAAGCTGTAGCAGCAGCGATGTACCCAACAAGAGCCTTGTTAAGATGAGCATCGGTCCACCAAGCAGGCGTAGTCAGTGCACCGAGCCACTGGTACGACAACTCCTGGGCGAGCTGAATGTAGCCACGACTGCTAAGGTCACTCTCCCTGAAAACAAGCGGGATAGAAATATCTTGCCTTAACTTTCTTTTGAAAAAAATTATAATAGGTTACAATCAAAACATTAAAGATCCTTCCTCCTCTACCAAAATTTAAGAAAAAGCTTAAAGAGTTACTTCTTAAAAAAATGATTTACTCAATAAACGAGTGGTTACAGGAAAATTGTGTTTCATCAACGTGAAACACTAACTTTTACTGGCACTAAACACTGTTGTTGGTCCAATACTATATATTTGACATTAGGCCCTAGAATCTCAAAGAAATGTTTTGATTTTGTTTAAATACACATACCTAGTTACTATTGTTTTTTATTTTTATGTATTACATTAATTTCTAATATCTTGAATTATTAAGCTTCATATGCCATACTAAGGCTAAATACAATATAAGACCAAATAATGTAACATGTGGAACCACCGATTGTATTTACTCCATTTAAATGTGAATAAATGAATTTGAATTTGAAGAAATCCTTTCTCGTCCACCATTTTTCATTTTTTATACCTTGACCGAATTTTTGATACAGTATTATTTGGCATCATTATGTATCGGTTTCAGTTTGTAGTATGATGTTCAAAAGAGCTAGTTAGCTGTATGATAAGCAGTAGTTGGAAAATGGAGGTGAAGGCTTACCACAGTGCGTTGGCATTGAATTACGTGGTAGTTTGCGATAAAAATACATGCATTATAATAATAATAATAATAAATAAATTCTTTATTTTCGCAAAAAAGTGAACAATAACACTAGTAACTAACGTTAAGAACTGTGTTACCAGAAAATTTAAAAACTAGCGTATTTTGAACTCTGGTACTCAAAGTAAGATCTAACTTGTGTTATGAGTACCAGTGTTCCAACAAAAGTTAATACACAAAGGTACACTGGTTCCCACGAAGGACAGCAGGGGCATTAGTGCAGTTTCATTGTCACAGAGAAATGAAGCAAAAATATAAAACAGTAAAAATTATACAGAAAATAAAGTGGACAACGAATGTAAATGTGTGAGGGTGAGTGAATGTTTAGAGATGTGTAATGTATGTATGTGTAATTTATGTATGTGTAGTGTATGTATGTGTAATGTCGTAAGTTTAAAATAATTAGACTTGAATGAGAAAATCGTGCATGAGTTACAGTGAGTGACTAAGTAGGTATCTTAAGCAGATGTTCGGTGTCTTCGTAATTAAGTTTTTGTAGCCATCCTTGAACACTTTTCTTACATTCGAACCTAGTCATTGGATAAATTTTGCAGTTTTTGTTTATGATATTGTACAGGTGGTTGCTTATAATATTGTAGTGACGTTGAGCAAGAGCTGTTCTGGAGTATTGGGTGGAACAGATTTGATATTTCCTACGGTTGAGTGTGTAGTTTGCAATGAATGGGAGAGTGGAGTGTTTTCGTAGCACTATTTGTTGGATGAAAAGTTGGCGCACTGTAAGTATTTGACATTTTTCGTATAGTTGTGTAGTAGGGTACCTATAGGGCTTGAAGGTCATAACCTTTAGGACGGCTCTTTGTGCTCGTTCCAGCTGCAAAAGATGAGTTTTTGCCGCTCCACCCCAGGCAGTTATGCAATATTTTAGGATTGAGTGACCAAGTGCAGAGTAAACATTTTGTAGTGTCTCAATGACAGCAGAATGTCTGAGTCTTTTCATTATAGAGACAAGTCTACGTACTCGCACAGTCAATGTCTTAAGGTGTAGTTTCCAGGTCAGTTGATTGTCAATTTGTACCCCAAGATATTTAATATTATCCGTCCGGATTATGTGAGGACATGAGCAAGGAAGGCGAGTGGCAGTTACCGGACAGTTGTGGACTTTCAGATGAAAAGAATCCCGGTCTGGCTGGGAGGAAGCTTTTATAGAAAATGTCATGTACAAGGTCTTGGTAGGATTCAAGGTGAGAAGGTTGCTAGTTAGCCAGTTCATGACGGTCCCAAGACCCTGTTCAGCGCATTCAAATGCGTGTGTCCATCTGTCCCCATGAACAAGCAATGCAGTGTCATCGGCATATGTAAAGACTGAGCAATTGTGAAGGGAGAGTCTGCAGAGCGCGTCAATGTATATCAGAAACAGTGTCGGCCCAATCACAGAGCCCTGAGGCACGCCGTACACAATGGAATTGCTGTCACTGATAACATTATCAATTTTAACGCATTGGGTTCGATCAGAAAGGTAGTCATGAAAAATATTGAGGGCGTGACCACGAATTCCTAGTGATACACTTTACACGTTCATCATTTGCTATTCGAACTTCAAAAGGCCTCGGGTTTGAATAGCAGCGTTGGCCTCATAGAAAACTCTTAAAATAAACAGATCCATTTCTACAAATTATCTGTTTACTAAACTATAGTAGGTATACAACGTGTAACGTTAAATGCGCAAAACCTCATACACGCCAATTAGAGCATTGAGTTAAAAGCATAATACAATGACCAAAACTATTTTTTTAAAGCTATTTTTATTAAGAAAATCGTGTTGATCCTAGCATTACTTTATGCATTCAAAATTGAGTCTTAAAGCTTTAAAATAAGACTTAATTTTCTTTGCCTCAATCGGCGCATAGTATGGCAGAATACAAATTTTTTGAAAAAAAAAAACCTATATTAAAAATTACTGAAATCCATTGAGTAGTCAATTATGAACAAACTATTTTCAGATTTTGCGCATTTAACGTTACACGTTGTATATTAACAGCGCCAAGATACAATGCAATGTAGCTTCTCTATACTAACTTACCTGAACACAATAAGTCCCCAGTTATCAGCAGGCTTGACTCCCTGGTAATTGGGCAGGGCAACGATGTCCAGTCTCTTCAGAGGCAAGGGCACTCTCCAGAAGGCAGCCAATTCCTTGAACACTCGCACCACCTTCTCATTGATGCCTGCTAGGGCTTCCAGGTATTCTGGGCGACCCCAGACGCGGATTTCTAAGTAAAAAATAAATGAAGATCATGGAGGTGTAAAAATTAAATCTATAGAACTATGCTGATATTTCTTTTACAGTGGTAATAACGGAACTTGTGTAGAAGCAGGCCTTGGGTACGTAACAACCTAAGGCTTGGCACACGCACATTTTTTTTTGCCATAGCACACATATCAACTCGGAAAGGGATCGTCACCGTATTGCCTATCGCCTCGCCATCAAACAAGCGTCAACCTAACGTAAGCACGTAACCAAAGCGGATCAGCAGCTCCGATACGTGGACTCGGCTACGGCTAGACGAAACCGCGCTTACGGCTCGCCGACCGCTGGTTGATGGTGCTGCAGGCAGGCCACGGAAGGGGTGAGAGGGGCAAGAGTGGACGAAGAGACGCAAGCTCGAGTACGGAGAGATGTAAGCGCGGGAACTGCAAGTTGACCACGCACCGCACCGCGGTTCGTGAGCTTGTCCCGAGGCGAGGCGATTACGTTACGATTCCGATTAGTGTGCGTTGCAGTAGGGAGTTTCATACAAAGAATATTGAATGACTCGAGTGGATACGGTGACGATCCCTTTCCGAGTTGATATGTGTGCTATGACCTTTATTCGCCGTGTGTAGCACAGTCGTCAGTGTTGTATGGATCATTAAGGAAGTTTATTTGTTGACAGACACGTTTTTTCTACGGCGCGGTTTATACACCGTACCGTAATGAAACCGTGCCGTTTACAAAGGGCTTTACAAAGAAGTTCTTTACGATCAATTTCCTATCGCTTTTATTAGTTTAATTTCGTTAGTTTTGCACAGAAACCTGGTTTTCTAAGATTTTCCGTAACATTGTCTTCATAGTGCTCTTTTAAAGTCACCTTTAGCTGTAGGTAATCTACGCGTCGATGGTCATTAAAGAAAAGAACAACGAGAATCAAAAAAGAAAATGTGTTGAAGTTTTTTATACTTTTAAGAGCGTAAAAAACTTATTAAACAAAAACCCTAAGTCATGTTTCAATAGTTTCTCTCCCCACTCCCATAGATGGCGTTACGGGCCCTAATAGGTTTCGGTCCCGAGGCTGGTATACCATTCAGCTGGGATCATCGTAGATTGCTTTCAAAATAATTCCATGATTATTGATCGCAAGATTGCACTCATTAACGAGTGTGCGAAAACAAACAATACAACATAAATAACTCTCACCAATATCATTGCCAGCGTCATCCTTAACTTGCGTTGAGTTATCCAGCTGCTTCAAGTTTGCTATGACCAAGCCGAGCGTGAATGTGGACATCGGAGGGGTTCTCTCGAAGTGGTCGCATACCGCGTCTGGTTCATCGGGACTGTTGGAAATTTTTATGAAATTATAGAAAAAGCAGACAACAAAATCAACATCGCGAGGAAGCCGGCATGACCTAGAACCAAATATTCGAAGACATGTGACATGTTACACTCCTCGAAGAGAAGAGTTCTTTGTCCCAGCTGTAGGTACATTATAGGCTGATTATGAATATGATAGAAAAAGCGTCATCCTGCATCTGATTCATTGTGAATGTTTTGATTCCATTCTGTTGCCTTGTGTCTTATTCAAAAGTGGACGTTACATATCATTTTCCATGATAAAGAAAACCTCATACATTACACTGGCTTAGTATGTATGTAAATTTCATACAAGACAGCCTCTGCTGTGGTTCGTTATACATACTTCTATCCATCTAGATTTCGCCCAATGACGGGACAAGAGAGTCATTTGTTCGTTATTTTGAAAGTTAACAGCACATTCACAAGATGTAATAAATTAGAAATTCTATCCGCAGTTAATAAAATAGAAATTACTTATAATTCCCATAGTAAACTTAAAGATTAGAAAAGCTTCGGCGGATCATTTATAACATAATTCAAACTCACATCAACACATTTTTCAAATATGGGCACTTTATTCAGTTCTACAGTTATCGCCCTTAGTGAATCACTCACTAAAGGGAGTTAGTAACACACACAGTATTTAGAAGGTTTCAGCTTTATACCTGACCACTTTTTTCCAAAAAATATTGTAGGTTAGACTGGAATTTGACCCCAACATAGTTGGTAAAAGACTAGGCAGATGATGATGATGATATGTTCGATGGTCTTCCCAAATGAACAGTCTTGAAGTCACAGAAAAATAAAGTAAAACATCCAACTTACATGTTCTCTGTCCTAGCGACAGGCACATTGCTAAGCGCGATCATCTCTCGAGGTCGAACCACGCTGAGCTCAAACGGAGTCTTGTACCCTGGCTCGTCGAAACACGGAAACATGCGACGAGCGTTGTTCGGACGAAGCTGGGTGGCTGCTACGATCCTGAATGAGTTAAAAGAATGATGTAGGTTTGTTAAAAGTTCAAGAGTAAAGGTGTCAACGTCTCAATTTCAAGAATTCATTACTACATACATACATATACATACATATACTATAAATTATTTATAGGTATTCAGCAATACTCGACGTCCAAATTGCATATTGAAAATCTAAAAATCATCTTGCTCATGGCTTCCAAAATCTTATGTCTATACATTCTTTGCAACTTCCAAAATATTGAGACAGACGAAAAAAAATGGTCGCAAATCCGAGAAATCAAGTGTTTCAAAGGTTGACCTTTGGATGGGATTGGTCACATCCAATGTTTTTCGAACTTGAGATTCCATTTCAACTTTACCACGTTATATTACGCAAGTCTATGTTTTCACTTCAAGTTCATCCTCTTAAACTCACCTTTCCACCTCCTGCTCAGTCATATAGCTAGTTTTGAAGAATGCTTCAGTGGTGGTCGTCTCCAGAATTCCTTTGAAGCTGAACTTCAAGACCCCTGTGGATCCCTTGGGGACTGTTCTCTCAAGGGACAGAGTCACTATCGGTTTCTTGGGGTCCGTTGATAGTCTATTGATGGTGATTCTCCGTGACTCCTTACTAAAAAATGATACTATTTCATTTGCATTTTAGTTATTAGAATTTGACATTATATAAATGGTAGGTAAAGATACGGGGTAGATAATGGTAAGTGAAATTTTTAAAATATTTAAGACATTTTAACCGATGATAATACGGTGGTGATGCCCAATCAGCACTGCTAAATATATACTTTTAACAGTAAAATAAATTATGGTGTAAAATACGCACACTGACGTGGAGTTGCGGACACTAGCCCGTATTACCTACCTATTACAAAAGTCATACTAGTAGTAGGTATACTTATCCAAAATATAATAACATCCACAACTCACGTATCTCCAGGAAAGTGAGCCCTAACTTCAGACTCCAAGATCTCAATTTCGTGTGCGGAGTGCACAGAGATCTCATTGCTATCCTGCAGCCAGGTGATATTGATGGCCACATGGCCTTTAAAGAGTCCATCTTCGAGATAAGGTTCCAGATCCAGGCGATAAGCTGTAGGTTCTACTGTCTTCTCCAGGCGTGTTTCCATAGAAAGACCATAGGCATTGTTGAGGTCTATGCTGCGGGTTTTGATTATATGGACTGGTTGGAGACCCTGAGGATTGAAAGATCAGTTTGAGATTCCAATTTGAATTATGTCATTACCTATGAAAACTTCGTACCTACTCAATTTAGTGAAGAAATCCATATTGCAACAAATCGGACAATGAAAATAAATCAATTCTAACTGCGGGCTTGAGCTAAAGATTAAGACCTAAGTTCTTCTCTTTCAAGTTCTAACTTTCAAACCACCGGTAGATCAACGACTGCCCCGTTGGTCTCGTGGTTGCAAGTGCGACTGCTGAGCGTGGGGTCCTGGATTCGATTCCCGGGTCGGACAAAGTGTTATTGAGTTTTTCCATTAGGAATTTCTTAGTAACAGTTCGGAGTTTGGAAGTTGGCGGTTTAATACCCCCGTGCCTCGGAAAGCACGTAAAGCCGTTGGTCCTGCGGCTGATCGGCTGATCTCTCTCCGGTCGTGTCGGATTGCCGTCCCATCGGACTATGAGAGTGAGGGAAGAGGTAGTGCACCTGTGTCTGCGCACACACTTGTGCACTATAATATCTCCTGCGTACCCGGCTAATCTCCGTTGAGATTGGCCACCGTGACCGAAATCGGTCGGGGAGGCTATTAGATCAACTAACCGGTAGTTTAAATGTTGGTGAACTCAGGCCTTAGTGCAAAAGTATAACGCTGCAGCTCCCATTCTAACTTGCCCAGTAATACCAGCATCCCAATTGCATAACACACTTTCAAATAACGCAATGAATATTGTTAAACTGTAAAAATGAAAGCCATATCCTACTGTTATTGTGTTACGCATTAACCCCGCTGTATTTCCAAACCCAGGGTATGGTCGTTATCAAATTATCCTATGTCCTAATAGGATACTTTTTTATCTCGATAGTACGTTCCCGTGGGATAATTTCCGAACTCTACGCGTACGAAGCCGCGGGCAAAAATGAGTTTTTATTTAAGTCTGGAAAGCCGCCAAACTATTCCTGTGTTTGTTGATTTATTATGTATTTAGAAGTGAGAAGGCGACTCCTCAGTTTTTCACAAAGGATGTTTAGTTGTTCTAAACTTTTGAGTTTGTTATTGCTTACTTTAGGTTATAATTCATGAAATTGCGCAGATGTCGACGAGCATACAAAGAATTTACACTAGCCATGGATGAAATGTTTTAACAAAAGTATTTTATGGTATTCGCAACTGGATTTTTCCATTAGGAACTTCTTAGTAGAAGCCCGGTATTATGCCCAGCATTTGCTGCATAATCTTTTTGCATTTCCCATATAATCTGCATTCGCGATTTATTTACCAAAAATGTAAAAAAATTTGACTTTATGGAAAAATAACTTTAAATCCTACACAATAAAGTTCAATTTACGCTAAGATTTAAATTTTTTTTTTAACTTTTTCAATAGTACTGGTCACCTGTTAAAATAAAGTTTAAATTTGTTTAACTTTTTAATATGTGTTTAGAGCAGTGGTGGGCTAGTGGTAACGGCCGCGACTTACGAGTTGTAGGTCGTAGGTTCGAACCCCGTCAGGCGTTTTACTTTGTGTAAATTATTTCATCACCATTGCTCTTAAAACGGTGAAGGAAAACATCGTGAGGAAACCGGCATGTCCTAGAACCAAAAATTCGAAGACATGTGACATCTACCAACCCGCACTGGGCCCGCGTGGTGGATTACGGCCCACTCCCTCTCATAGAGAGGAGGCCTGTGTCCCGGCAGTGGGCTGATTATGATTTGTTTAACTTGAAATAATATTAATTTGAAACATAACTTTGAAAAGACGATATAATAGCTAATCTAACATGGACTTCATTCCCTGCCCTTATTCCAATTTATGTGTCGGCGCAACATGTAGGTATTTTTCTTCCATACTTCTCTATTAGACGTCATCTATGTAGTCAGCCACTTTCTAACCATATCATCTTTCACAAACTCCATCCATCGCTCTTTTGGTATTCCCCTACGCTTATTGCCATACACATTCATTCTCGAAACTTTTCTCATGACTGCAGAAATATGAAAGAGCTTTGTTGAGTACGTTCTCTGCATACCGTTTTCATTGAATACAGGAATGATGTTGTTTGTATTGCCAGCTCAACGCTCCACGTTTAGCGGCCAACTATGCACATATTTGCTGCAGCGCAAACAGCCGCTAATCAGTCTAAATTAATGAGCGATGGCCGATGTTTACTCTCGTCTGCATAACGTCATGCCTTCACTTTGATTGTGGAACAATACAGCGTTGCATTCCTTTTTCTATTTTGTCAACTAGAAAACGCACTGCTATCCACATATCCAGCGTTCTGAGAGGCAATTCCCGTAATTTAAAGATGGTTCACAGTCTGATCTCAGGCTCAATCTGTCAAAAATACCTCTAATTTCCCTAAATTTTTGACAAGTTTTTTTTTCTTTTTAATTAGCATTTTCATACATTTTGACCGCATAGGGATTTGTACATTTCTATGAAATAGCAGATTTTTTTATAACCGAATTAATATGTCTACAGGGATTATAATCAGGATTTATGGTTACTATTTGCGTGACGTTGTCCCCCTGCCACCCTGTATACCTATACTGAGAAGGTACCTATACCTATACTGTATACCTATACTGATATATACAGTGTGAGTCTTCATAATGTGCACATATCGAAATGAGGGAAACTAAGCTAACTTTATCGACGGAAAAAATATATTTTAAAAATATTTATTGTAACTTAAAATTTATCTTATTTATATTTACAGAATTATAATCATTAGAATACAATTTTTTTTTCAGATTTTTTAAAATATTTTTCCGTCGAAAAAATTATTAACCTTATTTTACGGAAAAATGTTCTTTTTTTAGATTTCTTAAAATATTTTTTCCGTCGAACAATAATAACTGTGGCACTTCTTGGTGTGGCGACTGGTGAGTAAGTATTTGGCCAAAACTGTGATCTGAAAAGCTCTAACAAACTCATAATACTGTATTAAACTACTATTTTATACTTATTTATTATTACTTAGAGACTAACGAGCCGACTGTGTCACCTCGTATAAATTTATGATGGCTACGGGTAAGCTGTTCTAAGAAAATTAAGGCGGATGTCAGTTGATCATAATTTACTAACACACTAAGGTCAATATTATTATTTGCCTTGAATCTGACCAATGTCACAATATGAAATGCCTACACTGTTACGGCATATAAACAGATTATGCACTAGTCTGCCTGCCTAGCCTTTTCCAAATATGCTGGGGTCGGCTTCCAGTCTAACCGGGTGCAGCTAAATACCAGTATTTTACATGGAGCGACTGCCTATCTAACCTGCACTAGCTAAATACTCCTTGGTAAAACTGATTATCAGACTTTCGGGCTTCTGACAGCCCGTAACGACTGTCAAAGATGTACGAATGACAGCCGGGACAACGGCTTAACGTGCTTTACGAGGCACGGAGGGGATTTGATATGTAATGTATGGTCATCCATCCTCAAACCGACCGCGGCAAGCGTAGCTTACCTAAACTTGGATCGATTCGTGCGGCTATTATTATTTAACAGACTACATTGAATCAAACATCTGCAATATTTGATTCAAAGTAAAACGGAAGCTAATAAGAAAAAAAAGTGGAATTCAACACACAGATATCACGCCAAAAGTCTATTAATAGAATGATCTGTAATGATAATGACATAACAGAGACGTAAAAAAAAAGAATTTATAAAGTTTGTTTTGCCTACATAGTAAGAATTTAAAAAAAATACTATTGTCCGTTATCATCGACGCGTGACAATACTAAAAACACTCACAAAAACGAAGTACTTATTATAGATTAAGTTAACGTTACGGATTTTTTAAATAATTGATCACGCTATCAGGCAATAAATAATATCTTAGCAGCACACATTCTTAGTATATTGTTAACTAATTATTGCACCAAGCAACCAACAACCCCATTTTATGTTCAAGCAAATCACTGTCCATTCCAAGGTTACATGGAAGAGATCGCTGGAGGATCGTAAGGCAGCCCGTTATTTTAGTGTTCGTTATTTTTTTATGTATTTTTGAGGTGTACAATAAAGTATATATCTATATAAATAAAATAAAGTCGGGTTAGTTACACCATTTATAAGTCAAGAGCGGCTGGACCGATTTTTATAAACTTTGATTTGTCTCAGCCCCGAATAGCACACTAAGTAATTCATAAAACATGGGAGAAATTCACGAAAAAAAACATTTTAATTAATTTTTTCATACATTTTGTATTTATTGATAGCCGTACGAAGTTCGCCGGGTCAGCCAGTAAATAAATAAATAAACTCCATCCCAAAGTTTGAATGGGTCCGTCTAATGGCAATGGGCAATACCCACAAAACAGAAAAAAACAGACACACTGAAAAAAACAGATACACTGTTTTTTTCTGTTCTGTGGGCAATACCCCTATTACCTACATGAAACTTAACCACCGTACCGTACACCGTACCGTAACATCGTACTGTAATACACCTCAGCCTACCTAGCAAAGAATATTAAGCATGATGTTATATGCTCTCTTATGTGGGATTTATATATAAGTACGTCCGTGGGTGTGTCCCATTACAACAGGCCCTATCACGCGATGTCCTACGTAGGTGATTCAACGTGAATGCGATCGCGAAGCGAAGCGGCGCAAATGGAACAAACAATGATACTCTATTGCGGTGTCCTACGTGACCAACCGCACGCGGGTGCCGTGCGGAGCGAAGCGAAGCGGACGCGATCAGTTGGTTTGATATTTTCGCGCGAACTCATGCGGTGCGGTGGCTTGTTTTAAATAAATTAAAATATATATAAGCTAAAAGTGGTGCAACTAGAAATTTTAATTAATGCTATTCAAGAACGCCCCTATTAAATGAAGAAATTCCTATAAATATTTATTTCTAAGTATAAAATATTAGTTGCACTCCTCTGTCTTCAGTATTTGATATTTCAAAAGTGAACTTTCCATTATAAAAAATATTATGTCCGTCAATGACAAATGCAGGCTACACACGCACGCCGCGATAGCGGCGGTAAGACCCCTCTTTGAGGAGTGGCTAGAGAGGCGCCACGGCGCCCTCACCTACCGCCTGACGCAGGTCCTGACCGGACACGGGTGTTTCGGGAGGTTCCTGCACATTATCGGGCGGGAGGATACGCCCGGGTGTCACCACTGCGAGGGTCGCCCGGAGGACACGGTGGAGCATACGGTGGCGGTATGCCCCAATTGGGCGGAGCACCGCCGTGTTCTCGCAGAGGCGATCGGCGGCGGCGGCGACCTCTCGCGCCCGGCCCTGGTTCAAGCCATGGTCCGGGGCGAGAGGGAGTGGGAGGCAGTCACCTCCTTCTGCGAAGCAGTCATGCTAGCGAAGGAG
Organism: Globia sparganii; assembly: GCA_949316385.1. Classification (NCBI taxonomy): domain Eukaryota; kingdom Metazoa; phylum Arthropoda; class Insecta; order Lepidoptera; family Noctuidae; genus Globia; species Globia sparganii. Next base: position 22,875,410 of record OX438654.1, read on the forward strand.
GTGGCGGGACGGCTGAGGGAGAGGGCCTCACGTCTCAGCCGCCGCGGGAGACGCCCCGGGCGTCGGGAGCCGCGAGACGACTCCCGGCCACCGTAGGCGCGGGCCTGCGGGCGGAGAGTAATGGGTAACTCTCCGTCCGATCAGGACCAGGCCCGTGCCGGACGGCGCGTACGTGTTCCACGCGCGCCTCAAAGAGATGTCAGCATAAGGAAGGGGCCGAAGCCTGCCGGGGCAGCGGGATTGTCCGAAAGGGTTACCGCTACCCCGGAACACAAAGGGCTAAGGACACACGGGTGGGAGTAAGAGTCTGACACTCCCTTCTGCTCCACCCAGAGCGGGAGGGGTCATTGGATGATTTCCCATCCAAAAAAAAAAAAAGGCTACTGAATGTCGGCGGCGGCGGCTCAAGCCGGAACGACTTCGCGCGCACGTAGGACAGAGCCGGCTGCCGCGTCGCGTTGAATTCGCGTAAACCGCATCGAATCACCCACGTAGGACGCCGCGTAAGAATACTACCGATGCGATATTTATTTTTTTAAACATCGCAGCATTATGCTGATATAGGGGCCTTTTTGGCCTCGCACAGATAATTTTTTTTGTTACTATTATGTCCTTGTTTATTGTTTGTATTTCCTGGGCATGTCCCAATAAATAATTTTCATTCTCTCTAAAAGAACAAAGAAAGATAGTATTCTTAATTGAACTCTGAAAGAACGAACACCAGAATCTAATTTACTATCGGATATTTTAACCTTTTGACCGCCACGGTCGTGTATAGACGACAAATGAAAACGTGCCCAAAACGCCACCGTCGGCTAATGCCGACAAGAAAACACCATGTTTTAAGTACAAAATAAATAAACTAAATTCAGTTTTCTGTTTATACTTAAAATATGGTGTTTTCTTGTCGGCATTAGCCGACGGTGGCTTTTGGGCACGTTTTCATTTGTCGTCTATACACGACCGTGGCGGTCAAAGGTTTAAAGCCTGACAAATCCACCACGTAGTTTCGATGTTAGCTGTGCTGTGTATACTAAGGTACTATCTTCTCTATATACTGTAATCCGCGTCAATATCAGTTAACAAAGGCAATCAGGATGTGACGTCACGTACCTTATCCGGCGGCAGAGAGTTCGCGACTCGAAGGCACAGGCACACTAGCAGAAGGACGCGCTCCAACATCGTTGTTTATGCCTCTTCTTTTTGTACCTTGATGAATATCAGGGGATTAGTAAAAGATATTTTTGAGCCCTAACAATATAAAGAACTCACAAACTCTTGGATAAAGGAAAAATTTGATTAAAAAAATCCGTTGAAAAATTTCCCTTCGCTAAATGATGAATGATTTTATATCTGTAAGTATAACACTAACACTTTTACACGTCAATAGACATGGGTCTCTTAATGACCACCCCAAAGAGCAATCAATGACAGAAACTACATCAGTTTACTGCAAGATTTGACTGTTCAGTCAGACCTGATCGCCCTAATTATCAAAGGAAGAGCTGGTAGGCTGGAATGACATAACATTCAAATAGGAAATACATGCTTGAACTAAAGTTTTATCAGCAATGTCTATTTGATCTAGAGCAGCCTATCGATTCTGTAAAAATCTCACCGTGATAACATAGGTGAAGTGAGCGTGAAGTGAACTATCAATGGAGGCAATCTCTAACATCAGGTAGAATGACAGATCATTTCACCTTAGGTTTCACGGTGAAATTTTTTGCAGAATAGTCCTACAGACTCGAGTATACCTACAGGAATAACCATGCCATAATTATAATTAAACTATAGACAATTCCTCTAGAAATGAGCAACAAGTTGTCATCATCGGACCAACATTTAGGTGTTCACTTTCGAACGTAGTCCTCCCTAGAACGCTAAACTTACATCTATATGGAATACTATGTTTACCAGACCAACGAGATAATTGCGTAACCCACTAACTTTTGACAGTTCAAGAACATTCCTTGCATTATTTACGTTGTTCAGCAGATAAATTTTACGAACATATGAGGCAATGGATTAGCAACATCCTTCAAAAAAATGATTTTGATTGAGATTGAAAGTATTTTACGCCATTGTAGATGTGCAGATAGTGCAAATGATCAGTATAAACAAATAACAACACACTGCAATTACCAATTGTTGTGTCCCGACAGGAGGATGGCTGATCCCAGTCGTCTTCAACTGATCTGATATCCTAATCGCCTTCAACGAAACAATATTTAATATACCATACAGAAGCTTTTTTTTCCGGGGAGGGTACTAACGTCAAGAGCCCAAAATGCTCAATTACCCAAGCAAAATTACCCTTTTTAACGTATTCTTTATGAAAACAAAACAGACCAGACAGACTGCATGTTCAAGGAGAACGGTTCGTGAACTTGGGAGAGGCCTATATGCCCGGCAATGCACAGGTAATAAAAGTATGACACCATTAATCTTAGCATTTTAGCCTGGAATATCCAAGATTTTTGTAACAATTTTATGATTTAAAAGAGTGTCCGTGGAGTTTCTTGCCCGTTCTTCTCCACAGGTACCTACGCTTTGGAATGGGCAACTAGCTTCATCTTTCTGACTGACCGACCCTTGACAATTCAAAAGTGCCTATAATTGGTTTATTTGAAATAAATGCTTTGAGTTTTGAGTTGAGTTTTTGAGTTTTGGAACAGCCTACTGCTAAACAAAATCCGCGTTGTAGACCAAATTATACGATTAAACGCTGCCAAAAGAAAGAAAATGCGTTTATTGGCATTACAGCAAAATAAATACACCTTATAACTATAAAAACATAAAACAAAGATAATAATGCCAAAAGGGCCTCAGCTCAGCATAATGTCTGCCACTCCAACTAACATTCTAAACTCAAAGCAAACTTCAACAAAAGATCGACATCCCTTCACGTGTAAGCAAACGCCCAGAGGACATAACAATACAAATTGCTAAAGAGGTTACTGGTCCACAATAGTAACCTACTTCCAGGACATTCAAAAACTAACCAGAAAAAAAAGAAACAAAATAGGTTCTGGCCTTCCCGAAAAGCACTGGCCGGAATTTCCGTCAAAAATATTAGAATTTGGAAAAGGATTAAAAAAAGTATTAAACCAAAGAGGTTTTACTTACGTGTTCGGTTGAACGAGTGCAGATTGCCACTGTAGTGTCCCAAGCGTTGGTCCCCCTCAATTGTGAGCAGGATATGCCTCATTTGCACTGACGATTCAACTGTTGTGAACCTCTTACACTCTATTGCTAATGTTATTTACGCGTCATATTGTACCGACAATTTGTTTTCAATGCTCCCATCACGCATTATTCGTGAGGGTGAGTAATGGGGAAGAAGAATGCTGGAAGGGCAGGAAGACATCTTGGATTGTGCTAATTTGGTATGTTGTAACTTTAGTTGAACGTGTGGTTGTAAATAGGAATAGATCTGCTGGTTTCCCACGCTTGTTGTGTCAAGGGACTAAACGGTAAGGAATTGTAGGACAGGGCATTGGGAGATAATAATGAATCTAGGAGGATAGGATGTTCGGCTGTGGATGTATTAATAATATCAACTGCATTATTCATAATCACGAGGACACTTATGAGGAAGTGTATTTTGGATTCATACCACACTCAAGAAAGTCAAATGGCAAGCGAGTTCCAAGATCATATCCCATTACAAATCAACAAGATTGGTGATGCAACGGGGACTAGTTCCGATTATGCCTTACGCAGGATTTTTCCATAACACAGGGGGCGATTTAGTCATCTGCATCCGTCAAGGACTGATTCTAAACGTCATTCTAAACAACTTTTGCTATGAAACTCATACCCGAAAAGAATTTTTCGTATAACATTCAAAGGTAGTAAACGATTGATAATAATTAAAGGGCGTAACCATTCTGATGACGTTACGATTACCATTAAGGTGTAAAGCTTTGGTTTCCTACGAAAGTGGTACCGTCATATTATAACAGCCGTCATAAAAATCTGTCATTTTTCACCAGTATTTGATGACATTAAGTCAAACCAAAGAGGACAGAAGTGCCCTCACCGTACTTGGTCACAAGAAAAAGTGCAATGGTCCTTACACACCGTTTCGATGGCAATTAGGTGAAGTCACTGCGTCATTGTGTCTCAGAGGTGTCAAACCGAAACAACAACACGATTATCTTTTGCCGCGGTATATCTCACGATTTTAATCTTTGCCGCTGTTATCATTTTCACGACAACCGTCTCAGCGGCCATTATGTGTGGATTGCCTCGTTGGTCACGTAGTCGCAAGCGCCACTGCTGAGCGTGGGCGTCCTGGGTTCGATTCCCGGGTCGGGCAAAGTGTTATTGAGTTTTTCCATTAGGAATTTCTTAGTAACATCCCGGAGTTTGGAAGTTGATGGTGTGATACCCCCGTGCCTCGGAAAGCACGATAACACGTTAGTCCTGCGCCTGATCTCTCTCCGGTCGTGTCAGATTGCCGTTCCATCGGACTATGGGAGTGAGCGAAAAGAGAGTGCACCTGTGTCTGCGCGCACACTTGTGCACTATAATATCTCCTGCGTACCTGGCTAATCTCCGTTGAGATTGGCCACCGTGACCGAAATCGGGGGATTATGTGTGGTCACCGCATTAGTGGCACATATACACATGTACACGGCATTATCTCCTGATTCAGTATTAGCTGTGAATGCTGCAGTTAGTCGATTGTTTGAAAATTACCCAACCTCAGACATAAAATTGAGTTCCAATACTGTATGAAACGCTACCATATTAGACTTAAAGACTATACCTCTACTTATCAGATTATAGATATTAGCGTAATGTTCTGGGAATATAGATATTTTCATTTCGTGTTGACAGTCAATGGCTCCGATTCCTTTGTTCACAAGCTAAACTAAATTTATTTTTTTTTCATTATGAAAAGGACAGAAGATAAATATTAGTTTATTCCTGTCAAATTAGTCAGCGCCTGACGTAAATTTACGTATTTTTAGTAGCCAATTTTTAATGGCGTCTAAATTTGTCTATGGAGTATCTTAATTTGACAGGACTAAAGTAAGGTTTATGGGCCTCCCGCACATGTTGATCGTCCAGGTTAAGCTACGCTTGCCGCGGTTGGTCTGTGGATGAGTGACCATCTTTACATACCGAGACCCCCCCGTACCTCGGAAAGCACGTTAAGCCGTTGTTCTCGGCTGTCATTCGTGGATCTTTGACAGTCGTTACGGGTAGTCAGAAGCCCGAAAGTCTGACAACGTGTTTTACCAAGGGGTATCGTATTACCCAGTAACTGGGTTGTGGAGGTCAGATAGGTCGCTCCATGTAAAGCACTGGTATTCAGCTGCATCCGGTTAGACTGGAAGCCGACCCCAACATACTTGGGAAAAAACTAGGCAGATGAGACAGATGATGATGATATATTATAATACAGAGACATTACTTATTTCTAAACTCTTCAAACCTTTACGTTTGATTGCATACTATCAAAAAGCACTTTGTGCAGTTTTCAGAGTCCAGACTGTGGATTCCAGAGACACATTACAAAAACGTACATACTAATAGACCTATTTCTGATTCAAGCAAGCGGTAAAGTAAGTTTTGAAGAGTGCTGACTGAATTACAAGCACATGACAGATTCTAACCTTCGAAAAATGAAATCCCGCAATATATCTACCGTGAAAAACCCAGTTCATACTCCTATGATCGTAAAATCGAATTATTCCAGACCTTGACAAAAATAAACAATCATTTATTCCACGGTAAATAATAATTATTCGTAAATGGTCTCTAAAGCCTTTTTGATTGCAATTTAATTTGTTGCGGTTTTAATGAACGTTAATGACTTTACGTGCAGCTAATAAAAATTAAACAGAAACGCTTTGTGATTTCATTATGATTTATTATGTAAAGACCAATGTTAGCGCGGGGAGCAATAAAAGAGTGGAGTGTATTTTTAGGGTCAATGATTTAATGCCGTTCTTATTTATAATATAAACTTTCCCGGACAAATAGTTAATGGTATCGTCAGTCGCGGTGGAGTCCGTGAAAGACGCTACCTGCGCGTGCAGGCCGCGCGCTATGTATTGTGTTGGGTTCGATTCCCAACAACCAACATTTTTGGGAGTTCGGGGAAATATTGTGTTTAAAACTTCCAAAAATTCCTTCCGTGTATACATACACCGTTCAATACATACTTAAAATATCCCCGCGAATGTTCTGCTCGGATACAAATATATTTTCAAAAAAAACAAGCATTTTTAGACTAGATACTTAGTTAAAGCACCACTGGTGAGGGCTCTGCTCTCAAAATGGTAAGGGAAAACATCGTGAGGAAACCAGCATGTCCTAGATCTAAAAAATCAAAGACATGTGAAATCTACCAACCCCCACTGTCCCACTCCCTCTCGAAGAGAGGAGACCTGTATTCCAGCAGTGCATTATACGCTGATTATATACTTAGTTAAAGCAGGCACAGCTTCTTTAATCACCAACAGGCCAAAATGTCCTTTAAGTGTTCTTGTCGTAGCTACCTACTCTGTTTTTCCCGGGCTATACTTTCCTTCGAGTTATTTCAAACTAAGTATGTACTATCATCGACCGTATCATCTTTTACCATCAGCAAGTTATTCTGTGCTATGAGCCGGTCAATTCTGTAAAAATCACACTGTAAAAACTTGGTGAAGTGAGCTTGAAGCGAGCTGTCATTTCACATGACACTACAGATGGCAATGACAAAAAAATATCGATAATGGGAACAATGACAAAATCACCAATGATTTTTATTTGAGTATTAGATATCTTCACTTTAATTGTCAGTAGATACTGAAATTATCGCGGAACGGCATGGGTTTATGCAGGCATTTTTTTTTTTTGAGGATGGGAAATCATCAAATGATGATCCTTAGCCCTTTGTGTTCCGGGGTAGCGGTAACCCTTTCGGACAATCCCACTGCCCCGGCAGGCTTCGGCCCTTACGAGCCCCTTCCTTAATGCTGACATCTCTTTGAGGCGCGCGTGGAACACGTACGCGCCGTCCGGCACGGGCCTCGTCCTGATCGGACGGAGAGTCACCCATTACTCTCCGCCCGCAGGCCCGCGCCTACGGTGGCCGGGAGTCGTCACGCGTTTATGCAGGCATGGGTCGAGTTTTTCAGTTAGCTCGCGTAATTAAATTTTTCTTAATTTGTGACATTCACTGCAGGGTATTTATGTATTGATTAATAATCATGGAAATCACAAATATGTTTCCATTAGTGATATTTGCTGCAAGATATGATTCATTCAAGTAATTATTTAAAAGCATTGATGATTTTGTTGTTGTCATTACATGATGAAATGGTTTTAAAATATCGATGATTTTTAGATGTGACATGATATCGGACTCATCTCTAATTGACACCTTACTTCAAGCTCACGCCACCTAAGTTTTCACGAAGTAAGATTCATACAAAATAGCGCGACAGATAATAACGATGAGATAGATGGCCAAACGCGAGCTTTACAAAATCACCATGTGCTTGCCAATTCAAATACGCAGACAAAATGATTAAATTACTGCGATAAAGTCCACTTTACATTGCTAGAATGACAAGTGACGCACTCATGACGAGTGACGCACGCGTGACATATCTACGAGCAGCTATCAAAGTAATTTTCTAATTAAAATCTCAACGAAACGAGTCGACTCTCGGAACAGATTCAATGTACAGTCTGCCTAAAAAGCGGTCATCCCCAGGCTGGATTTAGTGCAAGACTAACAGTCAGCGCTGACATCGGTTGCATATAGGATAAATTTTTAAGCAGTGCGAAAATTGTAACCATGAATTCAGCTCATGATTGTAGACCCCCTAGCGTAGATATCGGTTATCAAAAGAAATCAGCTCTTTCATATAAAAGTGCAAAGCCTACGCGGTCAAAATGTACCTATGGCAGAGCTATTTTTTTTAAATAACCGACATTGGCCTCGATTCTGTTGTTCACAAACTAAACTAAATTTAAGTTCAGTGCATTTTTTTATTACTATTTCATTAAGAAAAGGACATTAGATAATAGTCCTGTCAAATTAGTCAACGCCTGACTTATATTGAAGTAAGATTTTTAGTAGCCAATTTTTTAATCACGTCTAAACTTGTCTATGGATTATCTAATTTGATTGAGACTGAGATCAGACTGTGAACGTTCTTAAAATTACGAGAATTGCCCCTCAGATCTCATGTAGAACCGAGCTTCTAACTACACGCCCTAACTCTACAAGCCCTAACTTCACAAACTCTACACCTTAGTCAAAATAAAAGGCTTGGCCATTTCGTTACTATAAGAACTATTGTATAACAGAAAAGTAATGAACAGTGAATAAATTTTTCACCTTACGCCCATGTGAAGGTAGCGAAGACAGGCACAGGGCCTCAAGTCTGCTATTACAATAGTGTCAGAATGGTCTATCATTGATTTCATAATTGTTGATTTTGACAAGTTTGGTAATCTACTAATAAAATGGCGTCATTATGACTTTCCAATGGTCAACCACTGACACTCCTTTGAAAGAAATGGCATAAAATGGTAATCTCAAACATAATGACAAAGAATAAATGTAATGTCTATTGCTATTTACGAACTTCTTACTACTTCAGATTGCAAACACATCCTATGTGTTATTCTGATGTATAAACTATATTACTGTAAAGTTTCATCAAAATCCGTTCAGTAGTTTTTGCGTGAAAGAGTAACAAACATCCATCCATCCATCCTCACAAACTTTCGCATTTATAATATTAGTAGGATTAGTAGGATTAAATGCAATCTAGCATAGATTTTCTCAGACCATTGACCGACCAATGATCGACCATTATGAATTTAGCAGATTACGAACTTTTAGCAATATGACAATGGGATCGTGTTGGAATGACGAATTTATAAAAATAGCAGACTTGGGCCCCTGGTGTATCTGCGGCCTGCGCGCGCATTTGTGCACTATAATATTTCCCGCGTAAAAGGCATTAAGGCATTGTAATTGGCTGTCATGGCAGAAATTCCGTCTGGAGGACTTTTAGTCAGCTTAAAAAATTTATCGTGACGGTTTGCCAACCATTAGCGACGTTTTAGTTTGCAAGAACTTTCAAAATTTTTGTACCACTTTCTTGTCCGACCGTACCTACGTACCTACCTACACATTCGTATGTATGTACCTTTTATGAGATGTATGAACTATTGTCATTGAACTTGAATTGTAAATGTATGTCATTATAATTGCATTTCCCGGTATTTATATATGAGAACATAAACATAAATAAACAGATAGATTTTCCTCATCAATCATTGTATGCGTGTCGAAAGTATTTATGAAGGCAGAAGCCCACGACTTTGATAATGACAGTGTAATAATAATGATAATAATAATAACACTGGCTATAGGTACCTATCTACTGGTGGCAAGAGTTATGCAGAAAAAGAAAATCACTGATGTCAAGTTGACTATCTAATGAAAAATGACCGATGGACACGCCCAATAAAAATGCCAAGGGATCCTCCCCAGGGCGAGATCATAGCACCAGTCAACACATTTAAGGGCCTAAACTACCTCAAATGGCTTAGCATGATCCTCCGTTATGTCGAAAATACTGCAGCATTAATTTTAAAATAAATATATGGTAAAGTTGAGGATTAATGTTAGGTATTATGTTAGACGAAAACACGATTCCATAAAATTTTCTCGATAGAAAAAAATTCCAAAGTTATTAAGTTTTTATTGCTCTCACTCAGTCCGCGAGCAGTATCGTGCGAGCGAGATAAAGAGTGAATTTTAGCTGAGGTAGTTATAGGCTCTTAAGGTTTAACAAAACAATTTTTCAAGAAATAAAGTATTTCACTTCCCATGACCCAAGGGCTGGCTTTTACCTTGGCCAGAGGCTAAGCATTGCTATTAAACGTGGTAATGCCGCCAGTCTCTTGGGTACATTACCAGTCGACAGCGATGCGGATAAATTTTTCAACGCTATATTTTAGTTTATTTTTTTTGTTTTAGTTAAGTTAGGATTTAATTTTGTTACTTTTTGTTGATAATAATAATAATTAGGGCAATTTTGTTTAAAAGAAATAAATGAACATTACCGAAAAATTGTATCGTTGCAACACTTTACCCTAACTAGGAATCGAACCCAGATCGTCATGCTCAGTAGTCTTGCAGGTGACCATTACACCAGTCTCCATCTTTAACAGTCCTTCAGATCGTATTTCGGTCATGGCGGCAATCTCACTGGAGAAGTGGAGACTATCCTTCGAAGGCACGGGGGTATCACACCGGCAACTTCCAAACTCGACGGTGTTAAGTACTAAGAAATTCCAAATGGAAAAACGCAATAACACTTGACTCAACCTGGGAATCGAACCCAACACCCCACGCTCAGCAGTCGCGCTTACAACCACAAAACCAACGGGGCGGGCAAGTAGCATAATTATCCTAGATAATTAAAATTCATCTGCTTTATTAGACGAGGAACAAGGCAGGGTCAATTACCAAGGAGATCGGAAGGCCAGCTAATATAATATAGCTTTACTATTGTATATAGAAGGGATACAATTGGTATTAAGAGCCTACACTACCTCAGCTAAAATTCACTCTCGTGCGAGCGAGCTGAGTGAGAGCGAGACAGAGTGCGGTGCTAGGCGGCAGGCAGCGCCAATAGTTTAGGTATTTGCTTTTTACGGTGAAAATAATGGTAATTTAAAAAAAGTAAATAACATAAGACCTGCTTTATAGTTAGTTCGGTTAGTATACAAAGTTTCATGTTCTAATTTGAAGTATTTTTTGAATACCAGCGGTTTATTGTTCGGATTTTTTTTTTATCGAGAAAATTTTTTGAAATCGTGTTTTCGTCTAAAATAAGACCTAACATTGATCCTCAACTTTACCACATATTTATTTCAAAATTAATGCTGCAGTATTTTCGACATAACGGAGGATCATGCTAAGCCATTTGAGGTAGTATAGGCCCTTAAGCCGAGCATACTAAATCATGTGTGACTAATTACATTTCAATGTTCATCCCGCATTGGAACACTGCAAGGCTTTGACAGCTCAATGGAAGGACTTTGAAGCATAATCATGAGCCTTTATTATTCCCTCTGCTGGGACACAAGCCTCCTCCCGATGAGAGGGAGTGGGCCGTAATCAACCACGCGGGACCATTGTGGGTTGATAGATGTGACGTCTTCGTATTTTTGGTTCTAGGATATGCCGGTTTCCTTACGTTATCCTTCGCCGTTTTGAGAACACCTAGAAGAAATTACGGTCGGATTCGCAGGCGTAACTCAATTCTTCGTCATTCAGTGTCATAACCACAGATATGGATACACCTAGATAACACAAGAGCAACTACTTCGCGTGCCAAAAATCGCACCAAGTTACGTTCAAAAATCGTAAGCCGCCACTTTCGCGCTCAGTCCTGTGTACAGCAGTGCTATTCTGTAAAAATCTCACCGTGAAAACTAAGTTGAAGTGAGCTATCATTCCACCTGACGTTAGGGATTGCCTCCATTGATAGTTTACTTCACGCTCACTTCACCTATGTTATCACGGTGAGATTTTTACAGAATCGATAGGCTGCTGGCTGGTTGAGCGTGAGTGAGAAAGAACGCTTGTGCTAAACATCTGGCACTTCTACGCCATCAGTTTTTAGATAAGTGACATCATAACGTAGCATCACGTCTGCAATCCCCGAACTGCTAGCTAGAGGTAAACCCACATTTGCAAGTAAGCAAAATCAGCCTATAATATTGCCACAGCTGGGATACTGGCCTCCTCTCATTGAGAGGGGTGGGCCGTAATCCACCGCGTGGGTACCACCAGCACCACCCACCACGTCACATCACGTCTTCGAATTTTCGGTTCTAGAACATGCCGGTTTCCTCACGATGTTTTCCTTCACCGTTTTGAGTGCAGTGGTGATGAAATTAAATACACAAAGTAAAGCGCATGTCCGGGTTCGAACCTTTTTTTTTGTGGATGGGAAATCATCGAATGACCCCTCCCGCTCTGGGTGGAGCAGAAGGGAGTTTTAGACTCTTACTGACTAAAACCCACCCGTGTTCCTTCCTTAGCCCTTTGTGATCCGGGGTAGCGGTAACCCTTTCGGACAATCTCGCTGCCCCGGCAGGCTTCGGCCCTTACGGGCCCCTTCCTTAGTGCTGACATCTCTTTGAGGCGCGCGTGGAACACGTTCGCGCCGTCCGGCACGGGCCTGGTCCTGATCGGACGGACCTACGACCTACTCGTAAGCCGCGGCCGTTACCAATGAACTTCCACAGCTCCATTCATCATTTGCAAGTAGTTCCTATTAAATAATAGCAACTGTAGTGTAGTATCGACTAGTATGATTAAATAATCACACTTCAGACTGTAGATAATTCAGGAGTTGAGTCTTTCCTACATAATTTGCCTCCAAGGGCAGACGCGCAATTTTTATCACATTAGCAGCTAAGTACTGATAACAACTGAAATTTCATACTAACGATCACCTTTGAGGAAGAACATCCTTCCTTATTTAAGGTAATAATCTTATAATATATTGTTATTAGCACTAGCTTTAATAATAATAATAATAATTTATTTCTATTTCAGACATACGTCCATACCTTTTTACAAAGAAATCGTTAGTAAGGTTATTTTATAGGAAATCTAGGTTCTAGCACGAGTTATGGGCTTTTTAAAACTGTAAGTATATTAAAGCCAATTGAAAGTCACTAGGAAGGTTATAGGTCCGTCTTTACTAAAGCGCAAACAACAAGTAGGTAAGATAAAATAAAGATGGCGGCTAAAAGAGGAGATTATTTTTTATTATGTAAGTACCTACACCATATCGATTATTACAGAATCGATTAAAGATTGATTTTTGTGAATAAGTGGATCAAATAAATCCATAGTTATTAATAGTACACATAAAAAAAAAGTAGGCTCTTGATAGCATTATCCTTGAACCTGTAAATGTTCAATACTTCTTAACATAATTTCACAGTATACGTGAAGATAAGAACTATTTAAAAATTATCGTCGTAAAATACAACGGTCGCTGTCACTTTTTTTTTTGGGAAAACCGGAAAGCGCCCTCTGGCGGCGCGATCACGCGTTCAGCTTTACCGAGCAAAAAGTGACATCAGCACGTGACGTTCGCTTAGGCTACTCTTTGTTCTTGACGTAACATGTCTCTATACCCAATCAGTAGATTCAGTAGTGATAACAAAGGCGGTTGAAACACAGTTGAAGATTTTTCGGTGCTCTAAACATTTGCATAAACAATAATCATCTTCGCGAGGGATACAAACTCACGTGGTTTTTTTTTTATAAATCATTTTCATTTTCAAATATCTTTATTTACCAATGGAACAATAAACAAAATGCACTTACCCGAAGTTACATTAACTCATTATAATTTAGGCACTTTATGAGGCTAGTGATTCACCTTTCAAAGCTTATAACACATAATATTTACTTTTAACTGCTTACAACATACACTTTAAACACAATAATCATAGGTACATGATGACAATTATGCAAATTATTTAGTTATAATTTACTGATTGCAAGGTATAACAAAAAATTATTTAACTAATTTGCTGATCGCACGATTTCGAATGTAAAATACTAGCAACCGTGCGACCAGTGAATGATCAGCGGACGGAGCCTCCCTGCCGCCCGCGCTCTGGTGTATCTGCGGCCGGGGCCGGGGCGGCAGCGAGCCTCTCGGGGGTCAAGCCACTGGTCGCTGGCGATTCAGGTGGAGGGAACAAAACGTAGTGATGCGGTAGGCGGTAAGTGCCGTATCTATCGATATATGGTAATTTGTCTAAGGTTAATGAACACAAATTTGAAATTAACGGATTAGTAGTATTCATTTTGTTTTTATGATAAAATCTTGATGATATTTTAATTACGTGATTGAATAATAAGGGAAGTTTAATTTGTTTATGTAATTTCTTAAGATTAGTTTTAAATTTGGTTTTATAGGATATTTTTACTGCTTTATTTTGGACAACTTGCAGAAGTTGATGATTTGAAAAACATGTGCTACTCCAGACAGGGCAGGCGTAAGTTATACACGGACGGACAAGCGTAGTATAAATTCTTAATTTAGTACTGCTACTTAATTTACTTTTGCGATTCATTATAGGGTTTAAGGCGCCAAGGACTTGGGCTCCCTTCAATCGCAAATCAGCAATATGTTTAGACCAATTTAGATGACTATCCATTTTGATCCCAAGATAACGCACACAAGTTTTCCAAGGCACTGTATGGCCTGCTATTTTTAAAGTTCTTGAGGGGGGTTTCCTAGCACGGGAGAAGAATATTGCTTCCGTCTTATCCTCGTTAATTTTGAGTTTCCATTTCTTAAAGTAGTCAAGAAGCAAATCTATAGAATATTGTAGGCGACTTATGATCAAATCGGTATCATTCGAAGAAGTGTAAGAGGCAGTGTCGTCAGCAAAGCAAGCTAATTTGGTTCGAGGTTGAATAGGGATATCATTTAGGAACAGGAGAAATAAATAGGGTCCTACAATCGAGCCCTGGGGAACGCCAGCTGGGACATTTTGAGGTGATGAAGTGGTGTTTCCTATGTGAACCTGGAACTTACGATCCACTAGGTACGATTGAATTAGTTTAATTAGAAGCATAGGCACATCCAGGGTGAGCAACTTGTGTAGCAGGCCTTCGTGCCACACGGTATCAAATGCTTTTTCAATATCCAGCAGAAACATACCTGTGGACTGTTTGAGGTTTAGGTGATGGGATATGTGTTCGGTCACCCTGGCTAGCTGTTGGGTAGTTGAATGAGTGGCACGAAACCCAAACTGCTCTTGGATCAAAAACCGCCCTGTGGCGCGTAATAATCTTGTATAGATTACAGACTCAAAAAGTTTACCAACAGAAGGTAGCAGACTTATAGGGCGGTAATTTATGGGTAAAGTGCTGTCTTTTCCAGGTTTTTTTAGGGGTATTGTTTTAGCATTTTTCCAGATGTTTGGGAAATAGCCCAGGCCAAAACAGCCATTGAAAATTTTAGTAACATAGACTATCGCTTTCTGTGGCAAGTTCTTCAAAAGCAAGTTATGGATCCCGTCATGACTTACAGATTTACGGGATTTAAGCCTAGTTAAAATTTTACGAATCTCAAGTGGCCGCACCGGCTTTATAAAATCAGAAGCGAGATTGTAACTGTTAATAGCAGACATAGAGTTCGATACCTCAACCTTGAGTTCTGAGTCACAGTCCCAGTTAGTGGTAAGGCTCATATTGTCGCAGAAGGCATTTGCCAAAGCGTTACATTGTTCAGCTGTGCCAGCCGTCAGGGACCCATCCAAAAGTTTAAGGGGAGGGGTTTTTTTTTATAAATGACATCTCGCAGTTCAACTCATTATGTTGTCGACTGCTTAACCGGGCTTGCCTGTGGATTTATTTATTTATTTAATACTTCAAGCACATATGTACATGTACACAGGCGGACTTAATGCCATAGGCATTTTCTACCAGTCAACCTTTGGGTGATGCAGAGACAAACAATAGTAGGTGCAATCATTACAGGAATACATATTTTAAATATAAAGATACGCAGAAACATATTTAAACTCCCCAAAAAAAAGAAACCACCCAATCCCCAATAAATTACGGCCTCCAGCCAGATCTTAATAAACTTATAAGCGACTACACGCGAAGGGCACCCCTATGGGGTACGGACCTTGGCTTAGGGCGTCGCTGGGAGAGGCCAGCAAGGGACAGGTTGGATCGTATGGAAAACTCACATAGGTGAAGTTTCATGTATTTAGAATTAGCACTGCCATTCAACGTGGCAATGCTGCCAGTCTTCTGGGCACGTTTCCAGATGATAGCCATGCGGACGACTACTTCGTCCGTAGTATCCTTTCTTTTTTGTATTTATTTTTAAAGTTAGTGTATTAATTAATAAAAATAACAAAATTATATCCTAATTTAATTAAAACCATTCACTAATATTTAGCGTCGAAAAATTCATCCGCAAAGTAGTTAATATTATCCCGTAAATTATTCCAAATCGATCTCAGTTTTCATGGTTCGAAAAGGTAAATATTTCATAACGATACGTTCAAGAGCGGATCGATGATCAAACATGTTCGCGCGATCTATTTTTATCCAAAACCACGCAGTGGGTTCTTTTTATTTTGGTTAAGGATGCCAAATACAACAAGCGATACATGGAAATCCATTGCAAAAGTTTTTGGGAAGATTTCAGAAAAATACAGGGTCAAATTAAATTAGCTAGCGAAACTCCACAGATGATGATGGGTATCGATAACTAAACATGATAAAATAAATTAATTTGATGTTTTGTGGGATCATCGACCGTACTTGAGATTAGTTTAAAAATCTGTTTTTTTTGTGTAAACCTCACAAACGTTGTGGGTTTCGATATCAAAACACGATAAAACAAAAAAAAACAGATTTTCTCAACTCAAACTTCAAGTAACAAAACTACCGAGGTATTCCCCAAAAAAAAAACATCAAAATGATTTTTTTTTTTATATCGATACAGTCCGCGAGGCCTAAGCTGAGCTTTGCATTTGTGTGAGTGCACATAGATAATGATGGAGGTCTAGAGCGCGACGCGTCCTGTGCTTAGTTTAAACCACGGGGTAATTGCGAAACACACTATCAGTAGCAATGGGTTTCATTTTGACAGATCAGCAACATTCATTGCGTTATTTACGTTGTTGTTCAAACACATTATTCGAACATATGGAGCAATGGATTAGCAATATCCTTCAAAATGATTCAAATTGAGAGTAATAGTGTGTTACGCAATTAGGGTGCCGGTTTATACTGCTTTTTGGCAATCAACCTGAGGCACACTCACACAAATGCAAAGCTCACCTTACCTAGACCTCGGGGACTGTACCCACACGTCTGCAAAATTTCGCTAGCTAATATAATTTGACCCTGTGTATTTTTTCGAAACTTTCGTTAATCAGGTAAGTATTTACTCAAAACATCCACGTAATGAATCAAGTTGAAAATGAAAAATTAGCAAAATATTAACATTTTCACAACTTTTCTAACGAACCCTTTTCATTTTTAATTAGATACTGCTTCGTGAAATCTGGCTTGGAGTAAAAGATTTCAATTGAATTAGCAAGTTTGAAAAATTTATTTTATGATTAGAAACAAAATATTTTTTTTTGATTCTGCCGCCTATCCGTCTAGCTTGTACCCAACTATGTTGAGGTTGGCTTCCAGTCTAACCAGATGCAGCTTAACACCAGTATTTTACTTGGAGCGACTGCCTATAAGATTGCCACAACCCAGTTACTGGATAAGGGTGCTTACATAAAGAAACCGGTTTCCAGTGCAGGCTCACACATCAAGAAACAGGTAAAACATGTAACCGTTTCCTTCAGAAGATCGACCTGCAGAGACCGGTACCGGGAGTCCGGGCCGAAAACCCGCTTTTTTATGTAAGCACCTTAAGGCCTCTGCCTCAAATCTTGCGAGCAGCGAGGCGGCGGCGGCGGCGGCGCGGGAGCGGCAGGATTTTATGCGTACATTTAGGCCGCTGCCTGGAAGATTGCGGGCAGCGGGGCGGCAGCGGCGGCGGCGCGGGCGATCGCCGATTGCCTTGAGTGCACCGCTCGTTGCCCGCTCCCGCGCCGCTGTTTTCGAGAATCGGTCCATTTAAATGTACGCATAAGATCCTGCCGCTCCCGCGCCACCGCCGCTGCCGCCCCGCTGCCCGCAACATTCCAGGCAGCGGCCCTAAAGGGACCGGTTCTCGAAAACAGCGGCGCGGGAGCGGGCAACGAGCGGTGCACTCCAGGCAATCGGCGACCGCCCGCGCCGCCGCCGCTGCCGCCCCGCTGCCCGCAACATTCGAGGCAGCGGCCTAACACAATAAACACTTGGCAAAAGTGGTTGTCAGACTTCCGGGCTTCTGACTACACGTAGATAATGACTGTCAAAGATCAGCGAATGACATCCGGGATCAACCTAGTGATTTCTGGTAATAGATGGTCACCCATCCACGGACCAACCTCAACCAGCGTTGCTTAACCTTTGAAGATCAACCCGTGCAGCTGTTATTACTTAGGCACGAGGCCCTCTGGGTTCTGCTAACCATTTTTCCTAAAGTAAAAAAATATGTATCATTAACACTTCCTCCAATCTTATTGAAACGAATCATGTTCAGCCTACCTCAACAAATTAATAGTTAGAGAAAGCGTAGGTTCCACAATTAGAACCCACGTAAACGCATACGCAACGTACAGTCACCCACATTTCAGTACAGTACCTAACACTTTTTAACTACGAAAACCACCCTTACAGCTACGAAATAAAGGCACTACTTTGGTAACTTGCAATTGACTGTACGTCTTGAGATTAGTCGCGATAAACATTTATGAGGAAATGAATAATCAGAAAGTAGGTTGTGTGCCTTGAGTCGCTGGTCTTGATAAAGCCTCATTGATTGCTTGGGCATGTAAGGTCACTGCGGCATCAAGGCAAGAACGCGTGAACTGGAATGTTACCAAGCATCAGTGGCGAAGGTACCATACAACTCGATTCCCCCCGGCTTCCCTTCGAAAATTCAGATCACAACCACTCTATAGTCAATTCATCATTGAAATATAATGAAACGGTTTATTGACATTTTTTTCTTGCTCCGGCTTACCTCTGTCATAAATTCACCCTTCGCCACTGCCAAGCATTCTTACAACATTTCGAATATCTATGAATAAACCTGTGTTCTAAAGGTACCTAGTATTAACTACAAAAAAAAATAGAAGTAGCTTTCATTAAAAGATTAATTTTAATGCCAGAAAACATTTTCTGAGCGACGAAAATATTTATGCAGCAACGACTGCTCCGGACTGCTAAAATTTCAAAGACGCATGTGGTCTTTTCACCTTAGTGATGTTACTTAATCTGTGGTGCAACTCTTTACGAGAGAAAGACCAACTAGGGCAAAGGCAATAACCCAGAAAGCCGGAAATATGATTCATAAAAAACCGGTCAAGTGCGAGTCGGACTCGCGCACCAAGGCGCGAGGGTTCCGTACAAAGCTGGTATGTAACTACAAATTTACAGTTTTCGGATGTTTTCCTTTATTTGTGCTAACCTTGCTTCTTGCCAAATTTCATGATTCTAGGTCAATGGGAAATACCCTATACATTCATTCCCGAGTGTCGAAATATACGTTTTTTGTGGCATAAACGGCCGTATATTATGTTTGATTTTTTCGCAGCTTCAAGGGACCGCAGATCTGAGTATACATGGTTTTAATTTCAACTCGATACCTCCACGCGTTCCCGAGATAAAAAAAAAAAAGATAAAGGATAAGATACAGGATCTTAACTGACAGGCAGACGAACGAACGGACAACAAAGGGTTCCGTTTTTCCTTTTTGGGTACGGAACCCAAAAAAATATGCAGACAACGGAGTTTTTACTCTCACAGACGGTTCAAGAATATTAAAAAAAAACCTGTTACCGGCAACCTCGTCACTAATTGGTTTTAGCCGAAAAGGTATTCGTCATCTTTCCACTTTCTTAGAACAATAAGGAAATAAAATAAAAAGAAGCATGGCTGCGGTTTCATCTCCGATGAAGCCTTATTTCTGGTTATCTTTGTTTTGGTATATTCCCCACCGCAATACAGTATTATTTTCATTTATGGGGTTTTCATGCATACATGAAAAAATAAATTAAAAAACCCCTCCCACCCCATAGGGTGGGAGGGGGCGTTTTGAATTTATTTTTTTATTTGTGGGTATTTTTTTCATTTTTGTTGGTTTTTTTTGACGTTTAAAAAAAACCAACAAAAATTAAAAAAAACAATTTTATTCCTTTACGAAAATCACAAATGTTCTTCTAAATCACTGTACCTGAATTATAATTATTATAGTAGATTTTTGTTACGTCTTCAGCAGACAAAACTACGGCACAAGGTCAGCGGTAATACTTCTCAACATTCATTGGCCAGTTAAAATGAACTCGCGATTCAATATAATGCAAGATTATATATAAACAGCTGCGATTTGGCTGCGATATAAAGACAGGTATTCTAGGGATCAACTTATAATGGCCATTGAATACGTAAATTACACTCACGTAGAATGGTTCATATCGCCATAGATTGGAGTCGTGCACGCTCGTAGCTGTTCGGTTTATTTGAATTTCGAATTATGTTTTGTTTTTAATTTCAAAAAGAATTTTGTGTTTATTACTTTTTATTGGATTTGGAAGTGACTGTGATTTTTTTTTGGATCTTCATTTTGGACTGTGACGGTAGGTTTTATTCCTTTCATGTTTTTTATTACAAAAATGTTTTTAGTCGATTTTAGTTATTTAGTTATGAAAAGCGCTAAGGAATATTATTTTTTACATCATTATTAGCGTGTATTGTGTGATTATTTCCTTCAGTGCCCTCTTTGTATTCAATGAATCAGTTACTGTTAGATCTCGAAACAATTGCCAGCTAACAACAGTTGTTGTAGAAATAGTGATAAATGACTCAACGAATAAATGAATAATGTTATTATTAATATGTTGAGTTAGACTTAGTCAGTTGACTATTTAAATCGGTACCTACCTATTATTAAGTTTTACAAAAAAAATTTGGCAGTTACAAATGAATATTTTGAAATTACTGGTTAAAAATATCGATGATTTGTCAAAAAACGTGTGTTGTGTTGTGTGATGTTGTATAAAAATTTAGTTATACAGACTGAAAAATAAATTAAGAAATTATCGTCAAAAAACGTCATTATTTTGGTAGATGAAGGTGGGTACCATTTTCTTAAGACGGTTCTACTTCTACCCCACATAATACCTTTTGTGTTGTGCAATTTATTGTTTATTTTACTTGCAGCTGAATGTATAATTAATTTATCTAAATTGTTAGGACGGTTACCTATCTTATATGATGTTGAATGACCTCTTTTCATTTATTTATACTTTGCTATTACAATCACTGCATGCTGCTGGACTGAACCTGCTTACATTTTCTCATAATCATTATCCTTATCGGTTAAGGCCGCTTACGAGTTGTAGGCCGTGGGTTCGAAACCAGGCAGGCAACGGTGATAGAGAATGGGTAGTTCTACGATAAGAGGTAACTTGTGCGGCAATCAGTTTAAAATATAAATTGTATTCTATAAGTTGTTATTTTTTGCAATGAAACACATCACCTAAATGCACTTTATTAAATAACGTCACGATTAAATGCCTAATTAAAGTATATTTTTCTGAAATTCCTTGTAAAGTCTAAAAAAGTCTCTACCCTGGCCTGTCCCCCTGTCGGTTTCAGTTTAATTTGCAAACGATACATACCTTCTTTTTATCAGTTATTAAATTAAAGTAAGTTAAACACAAATTTCAATAAATATATTTAAGTATTGTTAAGGAAAAATAGAACAAAATTTATTTATTTGCAATATTTTTTAAACTTAACTTTTGTCCCAATGTTTTTGGGTATCTACCCTGGCAAATTTCATTCCGCTACTACAAACACAAATTTTAAAACGGCCATATTCCAAATAGCGCTCCAGGTCATCTATCAACGTGAAATTAGCAATACAAAAATGTGAGCCCTTAAGAGCGCCGACATTTGTTAGTTGTTGCGACGCGTTGGTTCAAAGTGGTGGTTTCGCGAGGTCATTGTGTCTCTCCACTGGTAAGTCATAAAAGTTATATTATTCATTTAATTTATTTGCATTTACTGGTCTAATTTAATAATAATGCAATAGTTAAAGTGTGATACATAATTTACAGAAACATTTCTTATGTCAATTATAACAATAAAATTTATCACGAAAACGTCTCTTCCCTGCCATATTTCCCCTGGCAAGATAACTGTCAGGGGAGAGACTTGTTGATCAGGGGAGATAATGTTAGTGCAAACAAACTTAGTTATAGCATATTTTTATCAACAAACAGATTTAAATAATTTTGGTAAATTCTTAAAACTGAAAAATAAAGGAGGTTCTCAGTTCATATTGTTATTACGTTATTGTCTAATATTGTTACAGATCAAGGAACCGCGGAAAAAGTTAACACGTGAAGAAAGATTACAGATGAAACGTGAAGCAGCGAGACTACGATATGAAAAGATTAAAAATGATCCCAAAAAATATGAATCGCAAAAGCAAAAAGAAAAGGCAAAATATTTAAAAAAGAAATAGAAAGGAATTATAAAAACTGTCGACCAAATGACTCCTAGAGAGCAATATAGGCAAGAGAGTGCCTTTAATTTATATTTTTTAATTTTATTTTATGATTAAAACATGTTCATTTATTGAAATGTAGCATAGATACAGGTAATATGAAAATTATCCTGATTATCGCAAGTCTGATTATTTGTATTACTTAAAAGACGCTAGTCTATACAACGTGTAACGTTAAATGCGCAAAACCTGAAAATAGTTTGTTTAAATGGACTACTGAATCGATTTCAGTCATTTTTAATATAGGTTTTGTTTTTCAAAAATTAGGTATGTATTTTGACATACTATCCGTCGTTTGAGCCAAAGAAAATTAAGTCGTATATTAGGCCAATAAGACTCAATTTTGAATGCATAAACTAATGCTAGGATCAACACGATTTTCTTAATAAAAATAGCTTTAAAAAAATAGTTTTGGTCATTGTATTATGCTTTTAACTCAATGCTCTAATTGGGGTGTATGAGGTTTTGCGCATTTAACATTACACGTTGTATAATTAGTATTAATAAAAGAATATTTTATTATTTGTTGTATTGTAATGACACTAAAGACATTTTTGTTTTAAATTTCAGAGCAGGCTGAAATAATATAGTCTGTTAATGTTTAATATGATTGGTAAAAATGATAGTCTGATTCTATGTTATGTACAATGTTTAATTAAAGTTGATTTTACTAATTTTGTTACTTTTATTGTCACAAATTCTCTCCCCTGGCTAAATAAGTATCTACCCTGATCTTATTGTCTCTACCCTGCCCAATGTATTTACCCTGGCCTTGTAAAAAGTAATAAAATATGCATAAAGTGACCTGCCCTTACGTGAAAAGATACATAAATAGGACAAAAATCGTAATATAAGTGTTGAATGAAAAAACAGCAACTTTTCTCCACGGCCGTATTCTCTAAGAACTTAAAACCTCTTATCGTAGAACTACCCGAATATCTTGAGGAAACCTAGAATGTCCTAGAACGAAAAGTTCGAAGACATGTGACATCTACCAACCTGCAATGGGCCCGCGTGGTAGATTACAGCCCACTCCCTTTTGAAGACAGGAGGAACTATACTCGTAGGCTGATTATGTTATTAATTTATATATACTTTATTGTACACCAGAAAATACTTAACAAAAAAAAAAAAACAATTATTACTACAAAACATACAATGGGCGGCCTTATCGCTTTCCGCGATCTCTTCCAGGGGGGGGTATTCTACTGCCCTTATCATTTTTTGTGGTATTCTTTTTCCATACCTACATAATAATATTTGAGTCATCTGAGTAGTATTCTCTCCTTAAATCAAAACTGATTTAACTTTCGAAATTCGGCTGAGAAACAGCACTTTATGAATGTCAAAATTACAAAAAACCCTTCCTTCTCAATTGATTTCAGTATATTTGAAAGAATACCTAAAACTTGAATACTGGCCCCGATTCTGTTGTTCACAAACTACACTACATTTAAGTTCAGTGCATCTTTTTCTTTCTATTTCATTAAGAAAAGGACAGAAGATAACTATTAGTTTAGTCCTGTCAAATTAGTCGGCGCCTGAAGTAAATTGACGTATTTTTAGTAGCCAATTTTTTAATCACGTCTAAACTTGTCTATGGATTATCTAATTTGACAGGACTAAACTAATATTTATCTTCTGTCCTTTTCATATTGAAATAGAAAGAAAAAGATGCACTGAACTTAAATTTAGTTTAGTTTGTGAACAACAGAATCGAGGCTATTGTGTATAAACACATTATAGACCTTATCAACAAACTGTCCCAAAACACTCAAAACATTTGCAACGAAAGATATTTTCACGGCAATGAAATGAATTCCATACATATTGTGGATGCTTTGCCATACTCTTACCTACCCACATACATATTTCTCGACCATCTGCTCCAATTAGCTATTCATTAATCTATTCGTAGCGCCATGCAATCATCACTATATTTACCAAACAATTACTTGTAAACGAAACATACCTAATTTTTCACGCCTGTAATATTGGAATAGACGTAAACAGACGAAGATTTGTGTGTTGAACATAGACCAAAAAGTTTTGCCCAGTCTCTGAGGTATTTTAACTATTCGATAGCACTATGGTTCGATGATAAAGACTGTGGGTTTTAATCAAGAACATATTTACTCTAGGGAGGTTTTAATGCTGTATATTTATTTAGTTGGTGCCTTTATACCTACAAGGTGGAGACGACAATACTACAGTAAATCAAACTGCGTATCCAATCCCCAGTCTGCATTCGAAAATTAAATCAAATTCATCCAATAGTTTAGTTATTATAACTAGTCAAAGATTGGCAAACCCATAATCGGCCCACCACCACCATTTAATTTGTTTGAAAAAAAAAAACACTGTTTTCATTTCGATGCTAAGATTTATTTGATAGTTCTAAAATACTCAGCATTAATATTGCCAGTGTTTTCATTTATTGTCGTATTGTTGTCCCCACATTGTATAATAAACTAGCCTAGCGCCCGATGGGATTTTCTATCGACATAACTGAAACAAAAAACTTCCAAATAAACTTTCATCCCCTATCTGACGCCATTGGAGGGCGAATTTTCAAAAATCCATCCTTAGTGACTGAATTTAGGCTTTTCATTAAGTAGGTACCTAGATAATATAAATAAATATTGCATTTCTGCGGAAGATTTCATCAGTTTACCTGACGACCTCATAATCGTCTTCATTCGTGTCGACACGAGTAATAAGGAATTGTGCATGTTATAATAATAGTTAAACCATCTGCTAATCTATACTATCTATACTAATATTATAAAGAGGAAAGATTTGTATGTAAGTATGTTAATGTTTGTAACGAATTGGCTCAAAAGTACTGGACCGATTTAAAAAATTCTTTCACCATTTGAATGCTACATTAATAGGTTGTTTTAATTGCAAGAAAAAAATAAAATGTTTAATGGGACATGCCGCTAGTAATAACTAAGATACGAGTAAGTAGCGATGCGCAAAATAAGTATTGTCACTCGTGGTTGTTCCTTGTGGTGCGTTGACTGTGTTAAATTTTAATTTAGTTAAGTGTGTGCAAGTTGTTTAAAGTGTGAGGGCTCACACTAGGTCCAACGATGATCTTCACAAGAGTTATCCAGGCTCAGAGCACAGTTAGATATTAGAACCACAGATTAGTAATATGTAGTAACACTTACTTACTGCTCACAGTACCATAATAATTGTCTATGACAAGGCGTGAGCCCACTGACTTTTAAAGGACACAACAAAAAACAAAGCACCGCACAAGACCGTAAACAGAAGTTTTGTGCTCCTGTTTTGATTGATCAGAATACTGGCTGCGAAAGATGTCTTGTCTGCAGTAAAAGAAAGATATTTGAAATCAGAACCTTACCCGAAACTAGACGGTATATAATGGCGCCAAAATGGCTGTCCCGCTGCTGTTTATGGTAGTAATCACTCCGTTGCCATAGATTTTATATTGTTTTGGTAAATTTGTATCCGCAGTCAATGAAACGTGAGGCAAACTATAATGATAGGGAAATAACAGTGTTTACAAAAGGAAAATCACCTAAAAATAATAATGAATGTCATTATTAATTGTTATCAAACCTTTTTACAATAGGCACGTACTTAGGTTAACCACATCCTTATGTCATCATAATAATTAAAAGTAGTTACCTAGCTAGTTTATGGCTAGAATTTTGTTATTATAATATTCACTTTTACTACTCGTATATTATAAAATAAAGTACCCCCGCCTCGCGTCTGTCTCTCTGTAATGGACGCAATGATTCATGAGGAAGGTTTAAGTTTAAGCGTATAATTCATTAAGGTTTTGTGTAAATTGGTTGAAATATGATGATGATTGGTAAAGTTGTAGGAAAAAATAATTCTGGGAGACTGGGAGCTTTCTAGCGAGTGCCACGTAAACCAATACAGTTATATTAAAATAACTAGCAGCGCCCCGCGGTTTCACCCGCATAAGTGTCTATCCCGTGGTAATATTGGGATAAAAAGTATCCTATGTGTTATTCTGATGTATAAGCTATAATTACTGTAAAGTTTCATCAAAATCCGTTCAGTAGTTTTTGCGTGAAATAGTAACAAACATCCATCCATCCTCACAAACTTTCGCGTTTATAATATTAGTAGGATATATTACAAAATGATTCATCTAAGGTAGGTACTTTTAATCCCGGTAGTACGTCCCCGTGGGATATTTTCCGACATTAACGCAGACGAAGCTGCGAGTAAAAGTTAGTACCTACGAAATAAAGTGCGGTGGAGCATAAGGTGGAGGTCTGCCCCACTTGGGCGGAGCACCACCGTGTTCTCGTAGAGGCGATCGGCAGCGGCGGCGACCTCTCGCGCCCGGCCCTGGTTCAAGCCATGGTCCGAGAGGCGAGAGGGAGTGGGAGGCAGTCACCTCCTTCTGCGAAGCAGTCATGCTAGCAAAGGAGGTGGCGAGACGGCTGAGGGAGAGAGCCTCACGTCCCAGTCGCCGCGGGAGACGCTCCGGGCGTCGGGAGCCGCATGACGACTCCCGGCCACCGTAGGCGCGGGCCTGCGGGCGGAGAGTAATGGGTAACTCTCCGTCCGATCAGGACCAGACCCGTGCCGGATGATGCGTACGTGTCCCACGCGCGCCTCAAAGAGATGTCAGCATAAAGGAAGGGGCCCGTAAGGGCCGAAGCCTGCCGGGGCAGCAGGATTCTCCGAAAGGGTTACCCCGGAACACAAAGGGCTAAGGAAGGAACACGTGTGGGTTTTAGTCAGTAAGAGTCTGACACTACCTTCTGCTCCACCCAGAGCGGGAGGGGATCATTTGATGATTTCCCATACACAAAAAAAAAAAAAAAAAGTTGTCGTTAAAGTCACCTAAATGAGGAACCTGATCCACCTTCCGAAAAGCGGACAAAATTTTTCTTAGTATTGGACCAATGAACGTATTTCAGTGGGGATGATAATGAAACTAAAAATAATCATCCAGGGACACGCAAAGATTGAAAAATAAGCCCGGCTTATTTTTCAATCTTTACGTGTCCCTGGTGTATCTTACCTTCGCGGCTTATTAAGCCGCGAAGGTAAGATATACCTTTCACACACCACACACACACAAACACACCCTCTCACACACACAGACACACCACAACCACCACCACACTCTACCTAAATCTTGCACTAGCTGTAGGTATGCTTATTCACGCAAATATCGTTGCTAACTGTCACTACAGCCAATCGATTCTGTAAAAATCTCACCGTGAAAAGTTAGGTGAAGTGAGCTTAGAGTGAGCTGTCAAGAGTATCAATCCCAGCTAGCATCAGGATGACACTGACAGCTCACTTCACCTAAGTTTTCACGGAGAGATGGTTACAGCCGAACGATTCTGCAAAAATCTCGCCGTGATAACTTAGGTGAAGTGAGCTATCAATAGGGGCGAGCCCTAAAATCAGGTGGAATGACAGCTCACTTCACCTTAGTTTTCACGGTGAGATTTTAAAGAATAGCACTGCAGATTCGCACTGCAGTTTACCCACTAACATAAACATGTAAGTCTTCAACTGTCTTCTATAATCAAAATCAAAAGTCATTTATTCAAATTAAGCTGAGAATCAACAGTTTTTGAATGTCAAAATTACATAAGACAGTCCCCTAAAACTCCCGCCCTTCACCACTTCCTAGTGCTTTAGCTGGGAAGAAGAAGTGGCGAAACAAACTCCCCAGCAGCACAGCTATCTGTTAATTTAGAAGAAGTTTAGACGGAAGCATTCCATATAGAGACCTTTGTTCAAGAATTTAAACTACTATAAAGTGAAGACATTCAGTTAATTTCAGCATGGAAACTGTTCCTGAACAGCATGGACCTGTCATGAGAAAAATCAGCTGCATAAATTTAAGATTTATTTATTTACATAATTATATATACTTTGTACGCCAAATAAATAAAAATAAATTAGGCTAAACCGTTGGTCCCGGCTATCATTCGTAGATCTTTGACAGTCGTTACGGGCTGTCAGAAGCCCAAAAGTCTGACAACCATTCTTACTAAGGATTAAGTGAAGATTAAGTATCAACTAATTTCAGCAAGGATACTTGATGAAGGTCGTGGTCGTCATGAAGAAAAATAAGTCACGAAGGTAAGATATAACTGCATTTTGCATCCCACCAAGTTTAGAGAGAAACCTTCCAAAGACGAGGAAAAGACAAAATATGAATAAAGAGGATGCTGAAAAAAAACTGTTTCAAAGTGAACATAATCAGCTAATTTCAGCAAGGATACTAGTTAACGCTGCGGATCCGTCACGAAGAAAAATAAGCCGCGTAGACATAATACAGAAGTGCATGTTGCTTGCATGTTGGATCACTGGAGGATAACTGAGACGTTGCCTGAGGTAGCTGCGCGGTGCGGGAGGGGTGGTAGTTGTCACAAGTTGACGAATCACTGAGCTCTCGCATCACGTCACCACATCCCTCCCGTACCGCGCTGCTACCTCAGGCAACGTCTTCGTTAAGCGATCTGTCTATAGATGAAGGTCGGGGACCCGCCATGAAGAAAAATAAATCGCGTAGGTACTCGTATAAGTGCATACTGCATCCCACCAACGCAACGATAGAACAAGGGAAATGGATTATTGTCCTCAAGTAGGTGATATCACTACGTAAGCAGCTGTACTCTTGGAACGTGCTAAGCGCAATGCTTTAAGTGATCATAATTGCCTGTTTAACGCGCCTGCTCTGCCGGAAAACTGGAGGAAGGAGCGAACATCGTAGCTAGAATGACGAACAAGGTTATGAAAGATAGATAACTCATGATTGATGTTGTCAAATAGGGGCTGACAATATCGTCAGGAAAGAAAGAAAGAAAAAAAACCCCTTAAACTATAAAAAAAAGCTGAAAATAGTTATTATAATACGAAAAAGGTCTCGGCTCAGCATAATGTCTGACGCTGATTTTCAGGCAGTAAGGCAGGACTCTGACCAAAACATTAAAACAAAATGGCTACCTACTGGTCTCATAAGTGTCATCAGACAGAGGGAATTGCAAGAAGATGCCAAAATCAAAAGGAATATAATCAGTTTAGCTACAAAGAGTATTTTGCTTTCGATGGTAGATTGCTTTAGCAATCCTTTACCGACAGTTCTTTGTAGTCCCTTATACAGGGTTACTGGTAACTCGACGTATTCCTTGCAGAACGTCATAGTTGGATGAAAATGCAACAAATTAAGCCATCAAATGTTCTACCGAAATTCAGTAATTTTTGAGTTAGTAAGATTTTTAGTTTTTTTATGATAAATCCCAGATTAAATCATTTAGAGCCAATTTGAAAATTATCTATGGAGCGACTGTACTGTTAAATGTATATTATTATCATAGTTGATGCCCTAACAAATTAAAAGTTCAAAATGCGTAAAACCTTGGCAAATATCACTAATCAAACATTTATTTTTTTGTAATTTTTGCCATTCCTTCATACAAAATGTTGTCTTAGTACAAAAAAAACTACTACGCAAGATGTAAAAATTATTAGTAAAATATCATTGTCTTATCAGCTATCCAAAAAGATATGAAGGTTTTAGGCATTTTTGAACTTTTAATTACTAACAAAGATTTGCCACGGCATCAACTATGATAATAACATAAACACAGTACAGTCGCTCCG
This sequence comes from Globia sparganii, assembly GCA_949316385.1. Lineage (NCBI taxonomy): Eukaryota > Metazoa > Arthropoda > Insecta > Lepidoptera > Noctuidae > Globia > Globia sparganii. The sequence continues at coordinate 22,905,280 of OX438654.1, forward strand.
TAGATAATTTTCAAATTGACTTTAGATGATTTAATCTGGGATTTTTCATAAAAAAACTAAAAATCTTACTAACTCAAAAACTACTAAATTTCGGTAGAACATTTGGTGGCTTAATTTGTTGCATTTTCACCCAACTATGACGTCCTGCAAGGAATACGTCGAGTTACCAGTAACCCTGTATTTAAAGCAGTCCCTCTTACTCGTAACTTCTATCTTTCCCACATCTATTTCTTCCTATTGACGACGAAATTGATCAATTTCGATGCGGGTTCTCAAACAATTTTAGTGTTAGAGATACATTGTTTAATGCTTGGGCAGTTTCCATTAGTGTTATGGGAGAAATAGGTGTGTGTGGCAAAGGACTAGATAGGATACGCTTTATGGTAGTATACGTTGTACATAACATAACCAGCCAATAATAATAATGAGCCCACTGCTGGGACACAAGCTTCCTCTCTGTGAGAGGGAGTGGGCCGTAATCCACCACGCTGGCCCAGTGCGGGTTGGTACATGTCACATGTCTTCGAATGTTTGATTCTAGGACATGCCGGTAGCCTCACAATAGCACCGATTCCCTTATTCACAAACTAAATTAAATTTAAGTTCAGTGCATCTTTTTCTTTCTATTTCATTAGGAAAAGTACAGAAGATAATTATTAGTTTAGTCCTGTCAAATTTATCAGTATAGATGTTTTGATCGAGTTCATTGGTGAAATTCGCCTTTAATCGGTTAACACCATAGATAGGTGTATGTATCACTGGACTAAATTATCAAACTGAATCCGCATTTTTATCCAGTCTACCAAGGATGATTAACTTCATTTAGTAATCTGATAATAGAACTTTTAATATATCCAAGTACAAATATTGACGAAACTACTTCATAGATTATCTCAACTCAACTCAAAACATTTATTTCAATAAAACCATTTACAGGCACTTTCGAATTGTCAATGAGTCGGTCACTAAAACAGAAAGTTGAAGGTAGTTTCTCATCCCAAAACGTACAACGTAGGTACCTACGTCTATATGCAGAAGTACGAGCAAGAAACTCGTAATTACTATGAAATTATGAATTATTTTCCAAGGTCTGCTCACAAAAAATCACTGAAATTAATTATAATACCTATTATTTATAACAATGTCGCCACAGTTCGTTGTTATCGGAGTGCCCGTATACAGTCGTATGCGCATTGGACACACCGGCGCATTGGACACAGTCCCTACGGTATCGATCGATGGCTGTTCTGCTTATTATATCGTGATGGTTGAAATCTTTGGATTCGATGTAGTATTGATTTCAAGGTCAAGTTATTTTTTTATCGGAATATCAAACATACATAACATCACACCTTGTTGCCCTGAAGGGTTGGGCAGACGTGTACCTATTAGTACTCCCACATTTCGCCATTTATTAGAGAGTGAGCCTATTAGAAGGCGGGCAAAAAACACTCCGGGCTACAACTAAGAGATTCCCGATAGAAAAACGCAATAACACTTTGCCTGAATTTGGGATCGAACCTGGGACCTAATGTTCGACTGTAGCGTTTGCGACCACTAGACCAACGAGGGACAAGTGAGGAGCGGGGTGGAGGATAGGCTTCGAAATATATATTCCTTGATAAAAAAACAATATCAAACATCACTTGCTATCCACAAGAAATGCTTTACCGTAGCGTACGCGAATGAAACTTTTAATTTTGATAGCCTTATCGACCACAGGTGGCGTTCTGTACTTTTTGCCCATCCCTATGGGAAGAAGAGGTCTATAAAATAAAAGAAAGAAAAGTATTTATTGTGATTCGTACAGGAGGATCACAAACTAAACTAAACATTGTCTAAAATATAATACCAAATTATATAAAAAAGTAACAAAAAGAAAAATGAAACAGAAAGTCCTATTCTTACGAGGCCAAAAGGCTCCTATCTCAGCATGATGCTGCGACATTTAAAAATAAATTTCGCAGAATAAGAAGAAAATATGTAGGGCTATCTTCTTCTTTAACAATTTAAAAAAAAATGTTCTCACAAGACGAACAACTAAACTACATAAGGGCACATCATGTGACCATGTCCATAAAAGCTAATTCCGTCCAAATTTAGTAAAAGGGCAATACCTAGATAATTCATGCCATTTCCTCTGCCGTGCTGGTGCGTGTCGCTCGTGCATGTGAGCACTAAACTGCGTTCAAGAGCTGTCAGTGTCAATATTCCTCAACAATGGTGACAGTGACAGCTTGTGAACGCGGTTGAAGTGTGCTGATCTGCTGATCATGTTCAATTTCATTGTCTTCACATCTTCTTAATATATATAAATTACGTGTCACGTTGTTTGTCCTCCTAAATTACTAAACCGATTTTAATAAAATTTTGCACACTGTGTGCAGTTTCATCCAACTTGAAAGATAGGATAGTTTATATCTCAATTTATAGTCGCAATATTATTTTATTGCGAATATTGCCAGGACAAGGTTTGTATGACAGAAAATATCGGAAATTTGAAAAAAAATATGCACCCGTGCGAAGCTGGGACGGGCCGCTAGTATAATTATATAATGAATGTATACAAAAACTTGTAAAACATTTTAAAAGAGTAACGGTGGAGTTTCTTGCCCATTCTTGTCCACACGAAAACTACCTTTTGGAAGGGGCGACTAGAATCAATTCAATTTTTTAATTTTAGTTTTTGACGTTCAAAAATGCATTTTAGGTGCCTATTTGAAATAAATGATTTGACTTTTTTGACTTTTATTGGTGAAATCAGTCCTTAGAATTTCACTAATAGTCCTCAAATATATTATTGAACACGACACACATAAATCTCCACAATCAAGACTAATTCTTTTCCGGATAACAAACATACAAAAATCACACAAGACGATGTTAACTGAAACTACAAATATTAAAAACAAAATATTGTTTTCAAAGTCAATACTACGTAGATAAAGTTTGTTCTCGCTGAACGTACTAATAGCTCTCATTTTGTGTTATGTTTAAGTTTTATAAATAACACTAGCGGCCTGTCCCGGCTTCGCACGGGTGTACATTTATTTTTTAAACATTTTATTTTTTCTTGCAATTAAAAAAGCCTATATTAATCAGTGATAATGTAGCATTCAAATGGTGAAAGAATGTTTAAAATCGGTCCAGTACTTTTTGAGCCAATTCGTTACAAACATACATATACCTAAATCTTTCCTCTTTATAATATTAGTATAGATAGTACAGCTAACACCACGCCCGTCAGTGTACCATACACCCAAGGTGGATGGCTCACCGAAAGGAGGCCCATTCCCCAGCAGTGGGCATATTTTAGGCTGTTTATGCATTATGCCAAAGTCAAAGTCAAAGTCAAAACGTTTATTGCGAACTAAGTGTACAATGTTGGTGTTATGTTATGTTAGTACTTCTAACTTAGCAGCCTTTTACAAGCATTGCAATTATCAAGCATGGACGCAAATCCAGAAAAGGGGTGACTTTTTTTTTGTGGATGAGAAATCATCAAATGACCCGTTCCGCTCAGGGTGGAGCAGAAGGGTGTGTCAGACTCTTACTGACTAAAACCCACCCGTGTTCCTTCCTTAGCCCTTTATGTTCCGGGGCAGCGGTAACCCTTTCGGACAATCCTGCTCCCCCGGACCCCCGGCAGGCTACGGCCCTTACGGGCCCCTTCCTTATTGCTGACATCTCTTTGAGGCGCGCGTGGAACACGTACGCGCCGTCCGGCACCGGCCTGGTCCTGATCGGACGGAGAGATAGGCCCGGACTCCACCAAAGCGGAGATGTGCGGAGCGGAGTGGAGACGTGCAGGAATCGTCCAATCACAAACGAGACGAGTGACGCGATGAGGATTTCAACCATTGTGATTGGTCGATTCCTGCAGGTCTCCGCTCCGCTCCGCACATCTCCGCTTTGGTGGAGTCCGGGCCTTACCCATTACTCTCCGCCCGTAGGCCCGCACCTACGGTGGCCGGGAGTCGGCTACAGTACCTATCATGTTTTATCGAACTAAATTACTGCTACTAGTAAAGTTGTGTTCGAATAAAATCTTAAATTCACAATGAAATATTATCTTGATTTCTTTTGTAATTCTTACATTATCGAACTCAGAACCCAATGCTCAGTAATCGCAGTCTCTACACCAACGAGGTAATCAACTATGCTTTCTTGTAATAAAATAAATAATAATATAATCCGGTATTTATTAAACTGGCAATACTAGTTACTTTCTTGACCTTCTGAGTTACCAACTGATTTCTAATTGTTATGGATCATCAATTTACTTGTTTATTTGGCTCTGCAGCATTTCAAAACGGACCAGTAAAGTACGGAACGAATCCATTATGTATCACAGAGTACCAATCTGGCATGCAATGTGATTTTAACAGTAGATAAAGGAAATGCAGGGACCACAGAACATAAATACCCTAAAGGGACACGCAAGAAATCACACATAAAATAATAATGTGAAATAAAAATGCCAATGTGCCCCTTTCAAAGTGTACTGCATAGCTATTCACAACCGTATCGTGTATCGAACATCAATCAATGTTATCGTAGGAGAACTCTAAACGCTGTTCACAAGTCCAAAACCCGAAAATTTTGTCAGTTTAAATCAAATAGACGACCACTATTCTTCCGACAGCTGTTTGCTGTCGGGGACAAGGCAAATCAGGTTACTGAAATGTGTCATTTTCGATACGATTGTCGTATGGTTGTGAATTAGGGACTAATCACACTTATTCAGCTCTGTTCAGCGTTTGTCCATAGAAAACAACGATTTTGTATGAGATGCGTACGCGTCCGTACAGCCGCGGAAAGCTGAACGGAATTCATACAAAATCATTGTTTTCTATGGACAAACGCTGAACAGAGCTGAATAAGTGTGATTAGTCCCTTAGGGATCATAGACCTCTGCTGGACATAGGCCTCTCCCAGGTGTGCTTCAACACCCTGACCTCCACCTTCCGCATCCAGTCTGTCCCAGCCCCCTTTTTAAGGTCGTCGTTCCATCTAGCTTTGGGGAGCCTCTCTCTAAGCTTGTCGATACGCGGTCTCAACTCCAGAACTTCTCCTTTCTACCGGCCATCGATCCTTCGACAAACATGGCCAGCTTACTGCCACTTCAGCTTGCTTACTCTGCAAGTTATGTCGTTAACTCCGGTTCTTTACCAGAAAACTTCATTTCTGATTTTATCCTTCAAAGAAACTCGGAGCAATTTTCGTTTTGGTTAAGTGTGATTATTCCAAAAACTTGGGTGACATCCTGCCACCAAAACATTTTATTACTATTAAATAACTGGCTGAACACAAAATCTCGTATTATTGGTGTAGCTGCGCGAATCGAAAAAGTAAACCGAGTGAAATGGATTGATATGGTGCCTGTAGACAATGCCAACACTAATCGTAATTATACATTTCTTTGAACTTAAAGAGTTGCTCGTATTATTGTTTAATACTGTTCGCATTACTGGGTATCACAAGGACGTTTTTGCAGTAACGGAAGACCAAACCTCGTAATTAAAAACGTTCAAAATCGAGCCCAAAAATGTAGTGAAACTAAAGGTATTTTTGACAGATTGAGACTGACTGAGATCCTGACTACACGTTCTTAAAATTAAGAGACTGCCCTTCTGGTAATGTGATCAATTTACAATGGTCGTCCTTCCTTGTTGCATATGAGGGATATGACCACTAAAGTCCGTCCCACGAAAGAAGTCTCGTAGACGCGGCGCCACTGTCGTGCGTCATAATCATAAATAACGCACGACAGTGGCGCCGCGTCTACGAGACTTCTTTCGTGGGACGAGTGTGACTAGCACTATTGAAAAATTTATAAAAATGTTTGAAGTTGTAACGTAAACTGAACTATATTGTGTAGGATTTAAAGTTATTTTTTCTTATACTCATATTTGTTTACATTTTTGGCAATTAAATCGCGAATACAGATTAGATAATAATAATTAGTTCCACTTATTGCCGCGGTAGGTACTTCTTTCGTCAGACGGACTCTATGTGAAATCCTCACGTCGTCAACTCTCGTAAGAGAAGCGATAAGATAGCCCACGAAATGTAATTTTCACACATCTTCCGATTTGCAGGTCAGTGTCAGGTGGTATGTTGATCAAAGTATAATTCGTGACGGTAGCAAATATGTTTTCTGGAATTATAATCATTAAAATCATTAATACAACTCCTTAAATCAGAATTGACCTCAAGAATTGATATCTAGTCATTCTATGAGGTAATTCGATTCGTCTTGCCTTTTCCCTTCCCAGCTAAATTGGGATCTAACCGGATGCAGCTGAATACCAGCTGATCTAAGAACACCTACCTAGATGTGGAATGCAATAAAAGTGTAGCGGTATCAACAACGCCACATGCGAACAATGCGTCATACTGTCGTCACGCATAATCCTGCACCTCGCAAGCAGAGTTTACCGCGCAACTATCATAAGTAGGTATACAACGGCCCAAAATGAATCATCGGGCAGTTGCACGCTAGACACAACACCCACCTGATCGGAGGAAAAGGGAGGATTTCTATGGAGGACGAGTGAACTTTACACCCTGTTCCTCATACCTCTATAAAAGTATTGAGTATCTTTTCTGTCCAAATCTCACCGTGTGAAGACTTAGGTGAAGTGATCTTGAAGCTTGAAGTGAGCTGTCATTTCATCTGGTACTAGGGATTGACACTACACACAACTCACTTCGAGCTCACTTCATCTTAATTTCACGGTAAGATTTTTAGAGAATAGACCGGGTATATTTTACATAGAGCGACTGCATATCTGACCTCCACAACTCATTGACTCCTATCCTATAACTAGCTGACCCACAGACCCAGCAAACTTCGTACCACCACAGAATCAAAAAAACCGTTCCATACAAAATGTGTGAGAAAATTAATTAACTTCCCTTTTTTAATAGTTATCCTGCTATTCGGGGCGGAGACAAATTCAACAAACCAAAGATCATATAAATCGGTCCAGTGTTTCTTGAGTTATAAATGGTGTAACCGGATATCTATGGGTGTAACTAACCCGACTTTCTTCCTGACAATTTTATTCCGGCTAATCCTTTAGTAACTCCTGTTCTTAGTCAACCAGAATGATAATTATTTCCTATTTGCGTATGCAATTTTACGATCAATCTATATATATAAAAAGACAAGTCCTGACTGACTGACTGACTGACTGACTGACTGACTGATTGACTGACTCATCAACGCCCAGCCCAAACCCCTGGACCTAGAAAGCTGAAATTTTGCACAGAGGTTCCTTTTATAATGTAGACGAGGAATAAGGAAGGAATTTTCGAAATTCAACCCCTAAGGGAGTTAAATGGGGGATGAAAGTTTGTATGGAAAATCTTATTCCTTGAGTTAATAAACTTGAAACTTGGCACGAATACTTTCCTAAGTAAATTATGAAAATTGGTATTTTTTGTTTTTCTAAACTACCTTCTAAAGGGGGATGAGGGGGTGTCAAAATTTGTATGGAAGAATTTTAATGCACGGTCTAATTAAATCAAAACTCAGTATTTATACTTAGTACCAAAAATAAAGAATCACGTGTATCAGGGTTTTTCGAAAATCGACCCCTAACGGGGAGAAAAGGGGTAGTTAATTTTACAGGGCAAATTTTACTGCCTGGCTTAATTAACTCAAAAATTGGTATAAATAATCTGTGAGTCAAGTAATGAACACATTCCAAAGGATTTTTCAAAATTCCACCCCTGTGGGGGTGAAAAGTGGGGATACAGCTTATATGAAAAATCTTATTCCTTGGGTTAATAAACTTGAAACTTGGCACGAATACTTATCTAAGTAAATCATAAAGTTTGGCATTTGTTGTTTTTCTAAACTACCCCCTAACAGGGAATTGGGGGGTGTCAAAATAAGTGTGGAAGAATTTTAACGCGCGGTCCGATTAACTCAAAACTCAGTATTTATGCTTAATAGCAAAAATAAAGAATTACGTGTATCAGGGTTTTTCGAAAATCTACCCCTAACGGGGAGAAAAGGGGTAGTTAATTTTACAGGGCAAATTTTACTGCCTGGCTTAATTAACTCGAAAATTGGTTCTGTGAGTCAAGTAATGAACACATTCTAAACGATTTTTCAAAATTCCACCCCTGTGGGGGTGAAAAGTGGGGATACAGCTTATATGAAAAATCTTATTCATTTGGTTAATATACTTGAAACTTGGCATGAATACTTATCTAAGTAAATTATAAATTTTGGCATTTTTTTCTTTTCTAAACTACCCCCTAAAGGGCGATTAGGGGGTGTCAACATTTGTATGGAAGAATTTTAACGTGCTGTCCGATTAAGTCGAAACTCAGTATTTATACTTAAGACCAAAAGTAAAGAATAACATGTATCAGGGTTTTGTGAAAATCTACCTCTGACGAAGGAGTAGTTAATTTTCCATTTTACTGCGTGGCTTGATTAACTCGACAATTGTTGGAAATAATCTTTGAGTCAAGTTATGAACACATCCCAAACATTTTTTCAAAATTCCTCCTGTGTGGGGTGAAAAGTGGGGAAAAACTTTATACGGAAAATCTTATTCATTTGGTTAATAAACTTGAAACTTGGAAGGAATATTTGTCTAAGTAAGTAATAAGAAATGGGTCTTTCGAAAGTAGATCCCTGACGGGTAAAAAAGTGGTAATTCGATTTTTAAGGCCGGTATTATAGTGCGTAGCTTGATTTACTCCAAAAAAATGGTATGGATAAATTTAAGCTTCAAACTTGGCACAAATACTTATCTTAGTAAATTATAGTTTGTCATTTTATGTTTTTCTGCTCTAAAGGGAGATTGAGGGTGTCAGTTTGTATGGAAGAATTTTATCGCGCGGTCCAATAATATAAACTCGGAACTCAGTATGTATACTTAAGACCAAAAAATAAAAAAGTGTGACTGGGTTTTTCGAAAATCTAACCCTAACGGGGTGAACGGGGGTAGTCCATATCACAGAGGAGTATTTTATTGCGTGGCTTGATTCAATGGGAAATTGGTATAAATAATCTTTGAGTCAAGATATGGAAACATCCCATACATGTTTTCAATATTTCGCCCCTATGGGGATAAAAACTGTGAAGGTGAAAATGTGGTCTTATTCCTTTGGTTAAGAAACTTGAAACTTTTCAACATTTGCCTCAGTAAATAATAAAGATTGTCACTTTTAGGGGTTTACTACTTACTTACTTAAAATAAAAAAGTATGAGTTTTAGGGTTTTACTTATTCTACTCCTACCGGGGTAGAAAAGGGTAATAAAGTTTAAGGAGTAGAAACTCCAAATTCCATTAACACGAAAATGGGTAGGTACTTATAAATAATCTTTATATCATAAAAATGGAAACGTACCAAATGCAAAAACAAGCCCTGTCGTGATGTAAAGGGAGGATAGTTTATTTGAAACACCTTAGGTAGTTTAACTAAAATATTGGCCCGAATACTTATTTCTTTAAATAAAGTAAGTATAAAGATCGTAATAAATAATTTTCGAAATACCTTTCAGGGGGAGGTGGAGAGGGTGTTAAATTTATTTGAGGAAAGTACGAAACCCACGCGGACGAAGTCGCGGGCAAAAGCTAGTTCCAAATTCCAATTAGGGGGAGTAATTGCTTTAGTAATATCTATTTTAATTTTAATTATTCTACTATTTACTTTTAACAAAAAAAAATTAAGGAATATATAATATAGAAGATTAGGATTATTGTTAGTGTGTTATTAATAAGGCCAAGGCCGTATTTTATAATCATGTGATCATAAATCTTCGATGTCTGCTGGGAAACCCATATTCAACATGACCCAAGAGCAGAAATATCTACCTCGTGATCAGTTGAGTAGAAAAAAATACATTACTCATAATCTTAAGTCATAACTCATCGAAAAAGTTAAACTGTTTTTATTTTGGCCTTCGGTTATAACCGTCTAAGTTCAATGTTCTTGAATGCTTTGTTTTCGTCACCTTATTTTTATTTCTGCTAAAATATTTTATTTCTACGCTAAAACACGTAGCAATGTCATTCATAAAATTAGAATCAGCGATGTCGCTTCGGAAAAAGTCAAACAAATGGAGGTAGTTCTCACAAAAAACTTGCCAAAATGACATAAAGTTTGCGCCGCCGCTGTCACAAAAAACCGCAACAAAAAGGACGCAGCAGTTTTTGAGAAACGAGGACGCACATACAGACGTCCGTTTGTTGTCAATCTTGAAAATTAGTTCAGGTTTTTGATGATTACCACTGAAAGGATGGGGAAGGTTATTATTACTGTAAAATTGTATGACAATAGTAAACTATTGTTATCATGTAATGTGAGAGCGACAACCATGATATGGGATTACAGTAATAATTTTTCTGCATAAATGAACGAAGTATCACATTACTACACGTGGCGATTAGAGCCATAGCTTGTAACCTCAACGATGTTCAAGTTATTGGCATAATTTTTTACCCTTGTACGGAAATCTGAGGGGCAATTCTCGTAATTTTTAAGAACGTTAACAGTCTGATCTCAGTCTCAATCTGTCAAAAATACCTCAAATTTCCCTACATTTTGACAAGTTTTTGACATTTGTTTGTCGCCGAGATGAGACTGCGACTAGATTTTGAACGTTTTAAATTAGCAGAATTGGCCTACTGGTCACTATTTGACGCTTCGCAGACGGCAAATATTAGGGCTTGCAATACCGGTACTTTTGGGAACCTGTACGCACGGCTACACATCAAGCTATACATAACCAGTCTAAGCTGACTTCTGACAGTACGAAAAACCTATACAATGCAAGGTCAGCTAAAACTGGAAATGTAGGTATAGCTTGATGCGTAGCCGTGTGTACCTAAATTTGGTACCGGTGCTTGTTAGGTGGAGTAAACTGGAGTACCGGTATCTACCCGTCAGGAACCGGTACCCAGGTACCGAAAAGGCAAGAACCGCTAAATACCGATTCCAGGCCCTTTTTTTTGATACCCAGTAGAAATAGTGGCAACAAAAAACCCTAAGCTTATATATATGGGATGCATGAAGAAGCCTCCTCGTGTACCGCAGTTTGTTCCGCCAGTTATTCAACTGAACCGAGCGCTCGGCGCATCCTGGACAGTCACACCCAACTCCTTGTTTGCCTGGTCAGTTCTTCCCTTGCGGTGGTAGGGCTAACGCCCACCTGGCTTGCGACCACCAAAGTGAGCGAGGTGAAAAGCGGGCTCATTCAGCAATAAAATAAAAATAAGCATATCAACAGAGATCCCACAGCATTATCTTTAGCTATACAACAAAAGAAAACTATATAAAACATTGCTGTTCTGATCAAATAGGTAATGTAGATCAGTGGCGAAGGGTGAATTTATGACAGAGGTAAGCCCGAGAAAAAAAAATGTCAATAAACCGTTTCATTATATTTCAATCATGAATTGACTATAGAGTGGTTGTGTTCTGAATTTTCGAAGGGAAGCCGGCGGGAATCGAGTTGTATGGTACCTTCGCCACTGATGTAGATACTTGAACAACCTGTATACAAGAATCTTGCATCTTGCAACCTCATCACCTTCCTGCCAAAAAGAACTTCTATCTCTAGTTTATAAAAAAAAAAAATTTGGTAATAGGAAACAAGAGACGACTTACCTACGTGGAGCTGCCAATCACACTCAGAGAAACGCCATTCGAGCTGCGCGCGTCCGTCAATTTCAATACCAAAAATAACAAGCAAAAAAGAAGTTAACATTTAATATGCCATTCAACAAGGCCATCTTTAATGTTAGTTAACCACATGAAAAATTAAAAACTATGTACGAGTATTTGCTGGCTCTCTGAGGAAAATTGTAGCCTATCCAATTGCTGTATGGAGTTATGTGTATCTAGATTTCATAAAATTACGTTACGGGCATCACGAATATCAACTGTTGTTTGGCTTCTCTTTCCTTCGCAAGGAATAATCTGAAGGATTCCTTTCAAAGTGATAGCGTGGCTGACCACGCTATCATTTTGCCTTCTCCTCCTTCTTTGCGTCGCTAGTACGACAGTTATCCAAATTTTGTTGGCCCAAAACTTCGCCACTTCTTTATTTCCATGGCTGCTTTTGTTGCACCTTGCTGGTTACTGGTTATTGTTAGCCTGCATCATCCACTACTGGGGAAAGGCCTCTCCCCGTGACTTCCAGCTCTTTAGATCCAGGGCTAAAGTGGACCACTAGTCTTTTGTTTTGTCTAGTTCGTCCCGCCATCTTCTACGGGGTCTGCCACGACGCTTTCTAGCTGTGTCAGGGCTCCAAGTGGTGGTTATTTTAGCCCACAATCCATACGGCAAACGTGTTCAGCCCAATCCCACTTTAGCTTAGCGGCTTTTTGAACAACGTCAGTAATCTGTGTTTTGAAGCGCTGTGTGGTGTTGCGAATATGGTCTGTCAATTTGACGCCTAGAATATGGTCTGTCAATTTGACGCCTAGAATAATAGCTCCATTGCACGTTGGCAAACCTTGAATTTGGACTCAGTGACTGATCAATTTACCTATTTTTTATATGAGTAGGTAAATTCTCAAATAAAGGTGGTGCCGATAAAAGAGACGAAGAAAAAACGTAGGATATTGATAAGATTTTATTCACCTTACGAGGTCTTCTTGCAAATTACGTATTGAGTTCCGATCCGCATTCAATGCATCCTCATAAGGTAAACCGCATCCAAAATTTCTCATCCAGATTTCAAGGAAACCCCATACAAAATATATTTAGAAGGTAGAAGCAATATGTTTTTAGTTCCACAAACGTTTTTATCGTCCAAACTGTTATGATGACTATGAGTCATGAACAATAAACCACAGCTGTGTGTGTAATCAGTTAACCACAGAGTAAAATAATTGTATACTGTAACGCCACCGCACGTAATGCGTTTGTTAATTACCTACCTATGCTCTGTGGTGCAATGACAACTTTACTGTTTATTAATAACCGTTTGTCCCAAGATGTATCTAGTTTTAGTAGGTACAGTCCGACTGCTAAGAGAATGAGTTCCTGAAACCTGTAATGCAAATACCTGTAAGAATAATTCTGTTCAAGCAATTAAAACCAATTCAGTTAACACTCAAAGACAGGTCCTTGAGTATTCGGGGCCTGTAAAGTAGTGACAGAGGAAGATGTAGACAAGTACAGTTCCATCGTCATTCTACCCGAAATCTCCTAGGAACTGCTACCCAGGATTACTATTATAGGACCATACCTTTAAATAGCCTTTAGGCTACCTTCCCTTTTCTGTCATTCTACACAATAATTCCGTCCGTGCACCCTTCGTCCAGGCACCCTTCGTCCGTTTCCCGCACTTTTGGGCGTCTCAGGTCTATCAGTAAAGAAAGCAACATTTCTCGAGGCTGGCGTTCCACCTACCTCATCACCATTCTCGTGCCCATAACCCAATTTTATTTGGGGTCGGCGACATCCTACCCTGTACCTACCTAATGAGGTGGATACGTAGGTAATAACTCTACACTAAGCCAAGTTAAAAGTTCCCCATTCACCCCGTACAATGTTTTAATTAAAATAAAACGCATGGTTTGCATAAGAACTCAAGCGCATCCTTCATCGTTATCGCTTCGGTGTGAGCACGTGCGCAAGTTTGCTACTGCTAAAACGTGATGCGCAGATTTGAGATTCCCTTACACATGACGTATCGTTAACAACCCATTGGGTTTCAACAACAGTGTCGGTTGTTCGGCGTTGCAGCTGTTCTGTCGGATCCGTCATCATCCAAGCGGAAGTGCATAATACCTAACCTTTACTGTTCCGTTAATGCATAACCGATAATATAAGGCAAATTCCTTGCAATTCATTCCTCCTGCTGCGTAAAGGCCTCGCCCCATGAATTTCGGCTCTTTAAATCCAGGGCTAATGTCGACCCATGATTCATTCTGGTTCCGCCATCGTCTACGGGGTTTTCCGCGACCACTTCTGGCTGTGACCTTCGTTATGTCCCCAAAATCTACTCAAAACAACTTCAGCCTCTTCTCACAAGTTGTTGATTTGACTCATCCCCGTTCTCCGCTTCCTGGCCTAGAGTTTTCCCTAATGCGCCAGTACCTTGAGGCTCTCAATAACCTTGGGCAGTCAACAGAAAAATGGGATAAGCTTCTTCTTCCGATCCTGATGCAAAAACTAGTCAGTATTCTTGTCGGGCGTATCATACAGTGAGAGATACAAATACATTACCACGGCTAGAACGATACTGTTTGTTCGAAACATTCAAGCCAGTCTAAACAAGTATACTGAAACATACTCATTATGTTTCAGTATACTTGTTTAGACTGGCTAATCGTAACTACAACATATTATGTACGTAGACTATATCTATGCAACTACCCTCATGGTACATACCCACAGTGATTTTCTAATCATCAATTCGACGCACTACCCACTAACCACTATTTATTACGAAACACGTAACTATTATTGTACCGAATCGAAAAGGTATTGCGAATCACGTCAGGTGATTCACTTACAAATAATAAAAAAACCAGTCACGGTTACCAAGAAGTTCAATAGGTACTTCAATATTGGAGCAACTCAGTGACGAATTCTAAGGCTTTATTCATTTAGCAACGATTTATTACAATTTACAAGCTAACACTAAAATATATACAAAGTGTTAAAAATTAACCCGACAAACTTTAAGAGGTGCTTTAGACCATCGAACTGAACAACTTTCACTATCTATGGGACTAACTCTGAAATCACGAAAAAAAAATCAGCTGTTCCCTGCATTTTGACGAGTTATGCGAAAATACATGTAGGGAACAGCAGATTTTTTTTTTCACGATTTCAAGGTTGGTCCCATAGTGAAAGTTGTTACTAGTATTTAATGGAGCGACTGCCTATCTGACCTCCACAACCCAGTTACTGGGTAATACGAAACCCCTTGGTAAGACAGGCTGTCAGACTTTCGGGCTCCTGACGACCCCCGTAACGACTGTCAAAGATACACGAATGACAGCCGGGACCAACGACTTGACGTGCTTTCCGAGGTACGGAGGGGTCTTGGTTTGTAAAGATGGTCACCCATTCACGAACCAACCGCGACAAGCGTAACTTAACCTGATCGATCGACCCGAACGGCTATTATTATTACTTAGCCACAAGTCCCTCTATTTTATTATTACTATACTATTTAGTTGATTAAAATGTAAGTTAAAACAAACAAATAAACGAACCGTTTTTGCACCTAATTAGGTGGGTGAAGGTCGTCAGACGGCTGGTCGTCTTGTCAGCTATCTACATAATTAAAATAAAAGCCAGCTAACTCTATTAATTGTACAGAGGCCAGCACATCAAGCTACCCCAATCTGTCAGATTTTCCCAATTGAATATGAACCTTATTTCTTTGTGCTAAAGTTGAAAATCTATCAAAGAAATTTGACAGATTGGGATAGGTTGATCTGCTGGTGTCTGTACAAAAACATTAGGTATAAGTACAAGTCTTAGTTTCTTAGTTCATAGACATAGCTCATTTCACTATCGTAACGCTAGCTAAGTAAAGTAGTGCAGTTAAACTCCCATGTTTCTTTAAACCTAGAAACCTGAATGAAGTGCTCATATCGATATATTAATAGCGTAATTGTTTCAGAATGAACTAACAACATGACGCTCTCAACGAGCCGGCAACAGTTCCTGGCGTATGAATCCCAAACACCAGAAGATATCCAATATGGAAGAAAAGGCGGAATTTTCGTATCTTACTGCATCTGTGTCACATTCATCATTTTCGCAGTGGTAATTGCAGTCATAGTGGGCGTCATTGTGCATTTTGTCACCTACTTCAAGGTAAGTCCAAGCTTAATCACGTCATGTTTTTATGTTCGTAGGTACTATTTAAAAATGTGCTCAAGCCGGCTGTTATCTAATCTGCCACTAACTCCATGAGACGTTGCCCGATTTCAAGTTCAATTGCTATCTTGTAATAATATTTCTTATCGACTTTTAATTAAAAGCTACCGTCTTAATTCCGCAGTAACACACTATTCCCAGCCTTTTGCGGATGGAAGCGGTATAAAAAATCATAATCAAAACTACTTTGTCCGGAGTAAACGCGGTCTTTGCCAGTTAGACGAAGCTCTGAAAAAAAATAAACGTCAAAATGACAAATCGAATCGATCTTTGAGTGTTGAAACTGTGCGGTGTTTATTTATTAATTCATTTAAATAAATTATTAAAACACCACTTAATTTCATCGATAGTGCAAAAATGAGAAACTTTTAGTAAAGAACTTAAAGTTTTCTTTATTAGTACTGCATTCTAAAACCTGTGATATTTTTAGTTTACGCACAAAATGTTTTTGAAAACAATTTTCGTTTTATTTATATTTAATGGAGTTATTATTAGTGAAGATCAGAAAGTAAGTATAAATCATATCCTTTTTATTGTTATAATAGCTCTGTGTTGAAATTTCTCACAGTTTTGGGTCTTTTTAGAAAAAAAATATCTAAAATAGCAACAACTGTTACCAATACTAAATTCATGACTTTTCTTAGGTCTAATGCGAAAGTTCACATAAAAATAAAGCAATAAATACAGCTTATAATTATTATGATGTCTTGCAAACCTTTAAATTATCTGTCTGTAATTTAAATAAAACTGATTTCCAGTCAAAAGATTAAACATTAATATGTTTAAGCTTTTGACTGGAAACGATTTTGCACTGTAATTCTCATAAGTTGCCCTAAAGTTTTTGTAATATTTTGTTAAAAAATAAGTTTAAAAGCAGTAAATCCATTTCAATCTTCACAAAATTCTATATTTTTTTACTGCAGACTGCCAAAGACTGGACTCGTTTCAAGAGTAGGGTAAATAATATATTTTTGACAGCATATTTTACTCTTATTTTTCTTTTTTTTGTACTCTTTTTTTTTCTTTAATCTTTCTTTCTTTTTTGACCAGTCTTAAAATGGGGTATCGTATTATCCAGTAACTCTGTTGTGGAGGTCAGATAGGCAGTCGCTCCATGTAAAATACTGATATTCAGCTGCATCTGGTTAGACTGGAAGCCGACCCCAACATAGTTGAGAAAAGGCTAGGCAGATGATGATGAGTTTACTCTTATTTTTAAAAGAACTAATCACGAACAGTAAAGTAATTTTAAATTTATTCTTGTTTCAGGTCTCACAAAAAACTGTAGACTTTTGGGATGAAACTGAACCTTTTGGGCAAACAAATACACCATCACCAGACCTCAGACTCCCTTCTACAGTAGTGCCAAGTTTCTACAGACTGAAACTAAGAGCTGAACTAGAAAACTCAACATACTCCGGCGACGTATACATTACTATACGAGCCAGTAGGAGTGTCAAGGAAATAATATTACATTCTAAGAACCTCAGTATTAGTAGCAATGCTAAGCTCACAGAACAAATATATGAGAAAGTTGAGACTTTACAGTCTCCTAAAGTCAAACGGGAGCTGACTGAGGCTACTGTAACTGCAGCAGACAATGCCACTTCCACCAATGTTCCTACAACTACGGCTGCTGCTGCTACAACGGCAACTGTATCAGAAACAACTCCGGTTGTCAGTAATGAGACAACTTTAAGAACTGAAACAACGCAAGCACCCCCACCTGCTGATACAGAAATCACCCGCAGTGCAGTACGGACCATCAGAATATTGTCTATAGTGGAAGGGTCTGGGGACAGACTGATACTGCCTTTAGAGTCTGCGTTGAAAGCGAATGTAGACTACGTACTGCAGCTGTCCTTTGAAGGAAAGATCTCCAATTCAATGACTGGATTTTATAAGAGCACATACATGAATGATAAGCATGAAGTCAAGTAAGTCTTTTCTTTTTTTATTAAATAGGTATTTTGTCCTTTGTGTCGTATTACCCAGTAACTGGGTTGTGAAGGTCAGATAGGCAGTCGCTCCATGTAAAATACTGGTATTCAGCTGCATCCGGTTAGACTGGAAGCCGACCCCAACGTAGTTGGGAAAAGGCTAGGCAGATGATGAGGTATTTTGTCCTTCAGTGAATATCCAGCTTTTTGCGTAATAATCTCATTTGTCTGATAATCTCCTTCATTAACGCAGTCATTAGGAAATCTGCATGACAAAAATTTCAATAACTATCAGTTACTGTTGTTTAACTATGGCCCTTGAATTATACATATATTACCTAGTTTATCAGTACTGTCAAAATTACCCTATTTTCCTACACCTTAATGACATAGGGTTTTACCAGATAATGGCCCCGATTCTGTTGTTCACAAACTAAACTAAATTTAAGTTCCGTGCATCATTTTCTTTCTTTATTTATTTATTTATTTATTTCTCCACCTTATCGCTAACATTACAGGCTAAATCCTAATGCGTTAGTGAGGCACCTTACTTATAACTAATTACTTACTTAAATTAAAATTTAAACAATAAAAAGCAAGATATACTAAATTAAAAATAACATTAAATGAAACAATAAAATAAAACAATAACAATACTTCTTCTATTTCAATATGAAAAGGACAGAAGATATATATTAGTTTAGTCCTGTCAAATTAGTCAGCGCCTGACGTAAATTGACGTATTTTTAGTAGCCAATTTTTTAATCACGTCTAAACTTGTCTATGGATTATCTAATTTGAGTTTGACAGGACTAAACTAATATTTATCTTCTGTCCTTTTCATAATGAAATAGAAAGAAAAAGATGAACTGAACTTAAATTTAGTTTAGTTTGTGAACAACAGAATCGGCGCCATTGTTTTAGTATTATATAAATTAATGAATTTTCATTGAGGAAACATGCCTAAGATATATTGCTGCTAATATATTACCAGCAATATACTCGTATCTCAGTCATTTTTTCTGACCAAAAGAAAAGCCATAAAAGTGATCCAAATCTAAACTAGATAAACATTACCCAGACTCAAACCGTGCCGTCCGGTTGGCACAGTTGTTAAGCGATTGACTGCTGCGCTGCGTGTCACGGGTTCGATTCCCGCACGGAACAAATATTTGTATGACCTACAAGTAGTTGTTCCGGGTCTGGCTATTTGTGTAGGTATTTGAGTTTAAATGTTTGTAAACGCACCCACAATACAGAAGAAATTCCTAGTGTTAAGTTTAAAAAGATAACCGTATCATGTATAGTCATTAATATATTAATTGATCGAAACCAAGTTGGAAGAAACGCGATAGTAAAATATTATTGCTTTTGCTTGACCGGACACCAAACTGTAAGAACTTGAGCTCACACCATATCTTTGATTTGGTGCTTATAGGAGTTGGGAGATATCAACCATTCGTGGCCCCCGCGGGTTTTTTAAATGATGTAATTGTCATTAATGCCCAGGGCAAATAATAAATCATTTTATTTTAAAGTGAAATACATGTAGTATAACTATTCTACCTTATAAATATCTATAAAGATTATGTTTGACTGAGACGACTTTAAGACGTCGTATCTCCGAAAGTGCTAACATTTGACTATAGTTTTATTAGTAACTAATGTTCCTCTTAAAAGCCCTATCCAACGGTATATCAAATGTTACTATTGAAGGGTGGGCCCAGACCCAGTTATGAATTACATTCGTTTCCCACTCTCCTTTGAATTTTGAATTTGAATCTAAAACAAATATGACGTAACACTAGAGATTGTTTAGTAAACCGTGCTTTATCTTTCAGAAACTACTGATAAACCTTAGCTGAATCATTCTCTCTAGTGACTTGTAGAATTCATTCATAAATATTACACAATTGTTACAGCAGTCTGTTGATTGTATGCTGTGAAAGATACAGAGAGAATACCTACTTGATTGTTGACCAAAAGGCAAAACTGAAAAAAATACTTTTAAGCACAAGAAAACATGGACATCAAGTTCCGCACCATTGCTCCTAAATATTTTTTTTGTATTTTAGGTACCTACCCATTTACCAAGTACCTGCTCATCCTTCAATCAACTCAGCATTTCGCAGTCCACTGGAAATAGGCCTCTCCCAAGCTGCGCCACACACACTGACACACTGCCCTCCGCCTTCCGAATCCAATCTGACCCACCCGCCTTCCCACACTACGCTTGCCAATACGCACTCTCCACTCCAGGACTCTTCACCGGCCATCGGTCCTTCGACAAATGGCCAGCCCACTGCCACTTCAGCTTGCTTACCCTGCAAGCTATGTCAGCAACTCCGGTTCTTTTCTGGATAACTTCGTTTCTGATTTTATCCTTCAAAGAAATTCCGAGCACAACTCGCTCAATAACTTGCATATCCTCCAAGGGCTACGCAAAATTTGCAATCAAGCAGCAGTTTTCTGCTGCATTATTTAGCAATACTAAATTACTACCCGTATTTAACACTCCATATTTGCAGCAAAAACAAACTCAGAACCCACAAATATCGATGCAAGAAGCACAGGAAAATTTTCTCGCTAAAAATGTAACCAATTCTTATCTTTCAGAAACCTAGGGGTCACCCAGTTCGAGCCGACATCGGCGCGGTCTGCGTTTCCTTGTTTCGATGAGCCAGCTTTCAAGGCTAAGTTCGAAATCAGCATCGCCCATCCAGAATCTGTCACTGCTCTGTCGAATATGAAGATTGTGACCCAAGAACCCATGTAAGTACCTAATGTTCTCATCGCAAAATATTTTATCTCAAATATGAGACAATAAACGTCGCAGGCGCTCCATGTAAAATACTGATATTTAGGTGCATTTGGTTAACCTGGAAACCGACCCCAAATAGTTGAGAAAAGGCTAGGCAGATGAAGACGATGAGACAAAAAAAAATTGAATGCGAATTCGCCTGATCACACACTGTGATCAGGCAATGTGTCGCAAACGCTTTGGGCTTCGAAGCATCCGGATAGGCTCAATAGAGAAGTAGTAACTTCTTCTGGCCGTTGAAACTACCATGCTTTTGAAAGTAACAAAGAAAGGAAAAAAATCAGTAAATTGTTTTTATTTTTTGTGTTTAGATATCGATACCCATCACGTCTGCAGAGTTTCGCTAGCTAATTTAATTTGACCCTGTACATATAAACGGTTTTGTTCACTCGTGGGAGAACCAATAAAAGACAGCACACTAATAAGAAGTTCCTCAAGGAAGACTTCAGGCCGAAAGGTGTTGTGTACCGCCGGTTTCGTGGCCGGCTACATGACACCAGGGGCCCAATTCTGTAAAATAACCAACTTGTCAATAGTGTGTCGGTAGTGTGTCAGTAGTGTCTCAATAGAATAGTCATTGACATTTGGTATTCTACAAATTATTTATGGTCATTGACTTGCCACTGTAGTGCCATTGAAACGCCATAGTAAGACTATTGTAATAATTGGTAGTCTGGTTCACTATAATGTGTGAGTGGCATCTCGATGGCCAAAGTTACGGTATTCTGTAAATATTTTAAGTGTATTTGACAGTTGTGTCTATCGTGTTTGAATAGCGTTTTGGCCATCGAACCGCCATTGTGAAGCCATCGAACAACGACACCTCTTTTCTCTATTGATTTGGTTAAATTTGTTATTTTTTCAATTTAAAATAAAGTGTCCATGTGTATGTGCGGCTTACGTAGTGAAATAAATAAAGCGGACGTAGTTTTTCGCCACAATGAGGCCTTCTGTACCTACTTTGCGGTGGCTTATTTTGGCATTGGCGTGCCGACGTTTACGTTGAGATCTGTGAAAAAACTTATTCTTAACATATAAAATTTTCGTGTCAGTGTTAGTTACCATATAGTTACTCCTCCGAAACGGCTGGACCGATTTGTATGAAATTTTGTGTGCATATCGGATAGGTCTGAGAATCGGCCAACATCTATTTTTCATACACCTATTTTTATTTTTTTGCAAAACGACGTTTGATGGGTCAGCTAGTATCACTATAAATTCATCACGTTTTTAGGGTTCCGTACCAAAATGGTTAAAAGGGACCCTCATAATGCGACTCAGTCTGTCTGTCTGTCTGTCCGTCTATCACAGCTGGATATCTCAAGAACTACTAATGCTATCAACTTGAAATTTGGACTAGTTTTAGATGACGTTTCCCCAACTATTTTGTAATTAAGAAAGATTTTTTTTGACCTTAAAATTTGAAGTGGGGCATGTGGGGTATCATATTAAAGAGCGCTGTTTGCACATTCTCAAAAATTTTTTTACGTCGCATAGTGTTCGACTTTTGATGAAAACTTAAAAAATATACCGTTCCGAAAATCTGAATCTATGGGATAGAAGTTTATGTAAAGATTACTGGAAAATAAAACGATGTCTAGCACACTTTTTCAGAAATTGTCAACAAAAATACATTAGTTCCACTATCGGTCAAGAGATGGCGCTGACCAGTGTTGAAATCCACCTGTCCGTCTATCCTACATTTGAAGGACTGTAAGTAAAGTAACAGATCCAAAATATGTATTTATGATGGAACCCTTGGTGCACAAATCCGACTCGCTCTTGACCGGTTTTTTGAATTTACTCTCCCAAAAACAATTTGTTAGTTGTTTTTTATTACAGCTGGTTTTTTTTTCAGAAAGGCAGACTAAATTGTGATAAAAATTTAATTTTTTAACAATAAACGCATTTTTTTTTAGTAAAATTTGATGTTTTCGATGGTAAAACGTTTTTGTATTATTAAAAAACCCATAATATAAATATTTAATTGATAAAAATAGGATTTCAAAAAGTGGTAGGTTCGGTGTACCTCTACGGTTGCATGGTAGATTTTTGTTAGCAACACTGAAAACTATTGTACTGCCACACTATCGACATACTATCGACACACTACTGAGACACCACTGAAACGCCATTGAAGTTTTTGCAGAATGCCAAATTTGCATCAGTGGCAACATAATGTCTGTAGTGTGCCGGTAGAGTGTCAATGGCGTGTTTCTTAACTCAAAGTTACAGAATTGGGCCCCTGGGTCTCAAGTCTGCTATTACAATAGTGTCAGAATGGTCTATCATTGATTTCATAATTGTTGATTTTGACAAGTTTGGTAATCTACTAATATAACGGCGTCATTATGACTTTCCAATGGTCAACCACTGACACTCCATTGAAAGAAATGGCATAAAATGGTAACCTCGTACATAATGACAAATCAGTAAATGTAATGTTTATTGCTATTTACGAACTTCGTACTACTTCAGATTGCAAACACTAGTACGTAATATATAAATATATATATTAAATGAAATCTAGCATAGTTTTTCTCAGACCATTGACCGATCAATGATCGACCATTATGAATTTAGCAGATTACGAACTATTAGCAAAATGACAATGGGATCGTGTTGGAATGACGAGTTTATAAAAATAGCAGACTTGGGCCCCAGTCAGCGAAACACGACGCAGACACTTCGTGTGCGTTAGTAGTTAGTTTTTTAGTGTAATTATAATGTTGTATCGTCGCTGCGTCTGCCAAATTCCATGTGATTTTTTAATTTTTCGTTTTTTGCACTAAACATAAATTAATCTCCGTTTCATTCTCGATGTTTTGATAAAGTCCTTTTTGTGATTTTCGAACTATATAAACAAGCTGAACAAATTCTATGTGTTTTGACCGTTAGGAAAAATTCGTATGTGCAGAAATGCACATTGTTTAGTGCAAAAAGTAACAAAAGCACATATGGAATTTGGCATGCGCACCGACGTATTTATAGTATTTTTAAGTTATATTAATATTGTATTTTGTGTGTCTATTTGGGCCTGGATGCCTGAAATAAATGAATAAATAAATAAATACAATTTCTCCTCCCACAGTCCCGAGCAACCCGGCTGGCAATGGACCCACTTCGACAGATCTGTCAGCATGTCAACTTACCTAGTCGCATACGTACTCTCAGACTTCAAATCCTTAGAAACAAGTTACACGAGCAGAGACAACGTCACCATTCCTATTAAGATTTGGACGAGACCCGAGTTAATAACAAAAGCGAAATACGCGTCAACCATTACGCCGAAACTTCTCGCGTACTACGAAGAGGTTTTCGGAGTGCCATACGCGTTAGATAAGATGGATTTGATCGCTATCCCTGACTTCTCAAGCGGCGCTATGGAGAATTGGGGGCTGGTAACATTCAGGTGAGTTTTTTGTATGTTGTATTTTCCATTGCCCGTTATTTTAGCTCTCATTTAAAGCTCAATTTTAGCTCAAATTAAAGCCTGCAAGATGTCTTTGATAAGTGTTATCTGGTTCCAAACCACAGCTATGCTTGTCAAAAATACTTCGCGGTTAATTTAGATTTAAGATAAGATAAGAAAGAGAAAAGAAGATTAAGATTAAGATTTATTTTTTTAAGATTTTTATTTCATTTAATTCTTTTTTTATCTATTTTTTTTTTACTTTTTAATTTTATTCTTAAACTTATTCCCACAACCCACCCCGTCGCATCGCATCGCCCACCCCCGCTGTTACTTCATTTTCGCTTAGCGTTCTTTATGCCTTTTTTCTTTTTGCTCGGCTCCTAAGGACTTTAGCGTGATGTTAAATAGCCTATTAGCCTTCCTCATAAATTGTGCTATCAAATGTAAAAAGATTTTTTTTTCAAATCCGACTGGTAGTTACAGAGATTAGCGAATTCAAACAAACAAACTCTTCAGATTTATTATTGAAATTGTTTATTGAAATAATTAATGTAAAGTCAGCAAAGGAGATAAGTATGCAGGGTTGTCGAATATAGTTCAAATTTACTTAGAAACCGATTGATGTTTTCGAATGAAATTTAATTTGATAAATGAACTGTTTGTTTTCTATTGTTGTTTCTGACTGTACCTACATACAATAATTATTTTCAATATACAGGGTGTCCCATAAATAATGGTCCAACCGTAATTCCTAGTTAGGTCACTTGATTGCCTACAACTAATTTGAACCGTTTTTAAAAATTACTTAGGGTTTCCAAAAAAATAATTTTTTATTTTATTTTCATATTTTTCTGTTTCTAATTGGGTTTTTTTATGCCATTGATGCAAATATCAATGTTTTTTATTTTTTTTTTCGTTAAAATTTAGCTAGATAAATTACCTATAAACTCTTATATCATTTTTGCATAATGCCATCGTAGTTCTTTCAGAAACTTTGAAGTAATTGAACATTTTATGGCATTTCATTTGGATGACTAAAATTGAAAAATTCCTCATGTAAAAAAAAAGTATGACACCAAAGTGTATCATTATTTAAAAAACTAGTGCAATTAGTGAGGTTTTTAAATTGGTATGAAACTTATGCTTAACTACTAAAGTAGCAAACATGCTGCAATGATTTAGAAGAAGGGGCGAATATCTCAAAAAATTGAATAAATTGAATTAGTGTGATGTTGATTATTTTTGAATGAAGGAATGGTTTTACAACACTCTACATAGCCAAACATGTGCCATTGTTAGCCTAGCTTTCCAAAATGATAACAATAGCTTTATGACTCGGTTTGGGTCTCGTTACCTGCACTGGCAAAAAGGGACAAACGCTACCTGTGAAAGGAAGATAGCGCATCTTTTGTTGTGGTGGTCACATAGCTGCCAAACAGGTTTTTACGTTCCCCGCGTCCCCTCTCCCTCAAGCAAGTTCATGACTTGGTAAGACTATTGTGTGTGATCAGTTGTGTTCTGTATTTTCGTTTGACAACTGTTCTTTCTCTTTCATTTTGATCTCTGTAAATTACGACTACTGCTGTGAATTTGGACTTTGTGTATTGCTTATCGATTTTGGACCGTTTGTTTCTGGAATAACGACTTTGCGATCTTATTGGACTCCGAAAATCTGTGGTTATTGAGCCTTTGGACTTTAAAATGCCTCGATACGTATACACACCTCGTGAATATGCTAACATGCATTTTATCTACGGAGAAGCAAGAGGCAATGCCAGAGAGGCTGCAAGATTGTACCGAGAAAGGTACCCGAACCTACGTCACCCCGACCACCGGGTTTTTCTTCGAGTGCATAACTCGCTTCTTGAAGGAAGGATTCTTGGTAGTGGAGTTGGCGTTGGTAGTGCTAGTGAAGGAAGACCGCGGCAAGTTAATGATGAAGAAATTTTGCAACAAATAGAAGAAGATGCATCAACGTCAGTTCGAGCCATAGCAAGACGTACCAGTATAGCCAGATCAACCGTGCACAGGGTTTTAAAAAGGTACCGTATGCACCCATACCATCTACGACGTGTTCAAACGTTGGAACCTAGAGATTACGCTCGAAGAGTGGAATTTTGCAGAACAATGCTTCGCAAGATTCGTGAAGATCCGCAATTTTTTAGTAAAATTTTATGGAGCGATGAATCTTCGTGTAGAAAAGATGGATATACTAATATGCACAATTTACACAGCTGGCAACTAGTCAATCCACACTTGATGAGAGAAGATAGAAGCCAAAACACTTTTAAAATAAATTTATGGGCTGGAATACTCAACGGTAAAATAATAGGACCCTTTGAGCTGCCTGCAACTTTAAACGCCCAGTACTATTTACATTTTTTAAGAGAAGAATTGCCTAATTTACTGCAAAATGTGCCAGAAGAAATATTATCACAAATGTGGATACAAAATGACGGATGCCCTGCGCACTATGCTACGGCAGTAAGGGAACATCTTAACTCAGCATTTCCTGACAGATGGATCGGCCGATTGGGGCCGATTTTATGGCCGGCGCGCTCGCCGGATCTAAATCCACTGGATTTTTTTTACTGGGGATGTCTTAAGGACAAAATTTATAAAATGCCGTCCATATCAAATGTTGAAGACCTGCGCCGAAGAATTCAGAACGCTGCATCGGAAATAAATAATATTAATTTTAGTCGGCGCCTGAAAGCTTCATTTGTTAGGAGATGCAGAATGTGCATAATAGTAGGAGGAAGGCAATTTGAGCATTTATTATAATTCAAATAAAATTAAAAATGGTTAAAACTGTTTTTTTTTTTTTCAATGGACCCTACTTAAACATCGATAACAATACCAAATAGGGACATAAAAGCTAATAGGTATGTGAATATTAATTTGATCAACGTAAAGACATTCCAACCTTGAAAAATAAGTAACTTCAAACTAATTTTATTTTATTTAATTTTGTGAGATATTCGCCCCTTTGTCTGATTCATTGCAACATGTTTGCTACTTTAGTAGTTAATCATAAGTTTCATACCAATTTAAAAACCTCACTAATTGCACTAGTTTTTTAAATAATGATACACTTTGGTGTTATACTTTTTTTTTACATGAGGAATTTTTCAATTTTAGTCATCCAAATGAAATGCCATAAAATGTTCAATTACTTCAAAGTTTCTGAAAGAACTACGATGGCATTATGCAAAAATGATATAAGAGTTTATAGGTAATTTATCTAGCTAAATTTTAACGAAAAAAAAATTAAAAAACATTGATATTTGCACCGATGGCATAAAAAAACCCAATTAGAAACAGAAAAATATGAAAATAAAATAAAAAATTATTTTTTTGGAAACCCTAAGTAATTTTTAAAAACGGTTCAAATTAGTTGTAGGCAATCAAGTGACCTAACTAGGAATTACGGTTGGACCATTATTTATGGGACACCCTGTATTTGTTTATTAATGTATAGTATAGATTAAAAAAAAACTGTTACAATAAATATAATTTTAAAATATATCTATCTGTTGTAGTTGAATCTGGCATTGACCTGAAAATTGCAAAAAACGTAAGAATAGGTATTTGAATTTCGCGGGCTACCTAACGCCTCCCTTTAATGATGACAACTTTGTAGACTATTATTATATTTAGAATACACATAATGTATGTATGTATATTATGTCACGCGAACAATGATGTAAACTGAATGACGTAAATAATGACATAATGTTACAAATTCCTATTGTTTTACAAGGTATGGTTGACAGAGTTCAATTACTTTTGTGACGTCATGAACAAATTGTGGCATATGAGAGAAAATGTAAAACCTTGTTTCCAATTGATGTTATTTCCACTTGCATCTAAAACCTGTGTTTTATTGTACTTAATTATTGAACTTGGTTTTAAACAGTTTTAGTAAATAAATAAATTAAAGAAATATCAACTTTATGGTAGTGTAAATTAAGTTGATTTTAGAATGATTAGTACTATTGAAAAGTTTAAATTTGCTAAATAGTAGCGCAAACTGAACCTTATGTGTGGGTGTTAAAGTGAATTTTCCAAATACTTACATAAATATTTGTTTACATCCAGAATAATTTTATTTTACATTGAGGCTAAAAACGTGATGATTTTGACGCCGAAAATATTTAAAAGCCATAAATCTTATTTTAAGAGTATCCAGTGGTAGAGGCCGTGACTTACGAGTTGTAAGTCGTAGGTTCGAACCCAGACCGGCACTTTGTGTAAATTATTTTCATCACCACTGCTCTCAAAACGGTGAAGGAAAACATCGTGAGGTAACTGGCATGTACTAGAAGCCAAAATTCGAAGACATGTGACATCTATCAACTACCAACCCGCACTGGGCCCGCGTGGTGGATTACGGCCCACTCCCTCTCATAGAGAGGAGGCCTGTCTCCCAGCAATGGGAACATTAAAAGCGGATTATGTTCATGCTAATCGAATTTTAATAGGTTTGAGAAACAAATTTCAATTTTGATTTGACCGTGAACCTTCACGTCCCATGGAGCATCTTCTTTTGAAGGTGCTATGTCAAAAATAAAAAGTAACTACTACTGGTTAAAACCGGTAAAATAATAATATTTCATACACATTTCTTGACGCATGCGTAACATCGATCTAATCGCAGTAGAATTTTAACTCGGCGCGGCGTAGCGATAGGAAACCGTTTATAACGCCTTTTAACGAGTTGCAATAGGTATACAGAACTAACTATACAGAACTAAGAGAGAGTAAGTCAAAGTAATGAGTGTTTCAGTAAAAGTATAAAGAAATGAAGCCTATGCTAAGCAGTGAAAGAAAAAAAAAAGAATAAAGTTTATTTGGACACAGTTCGTGAAACACAAAATACAAAAAAAAAACAACTAACTTCCAATGCTATAGCAAACAATCGATTACCTACTTAAGGGCCTATACTACCTCAAATGGCTTAGCATGATCCTCCGTTATGTCGAAAATGCTGCAGCATTAATTTTGAAATAAATATATGGTAAAGTTGAGGATTAATGCTAGGTCTTATGTTAGACGAAAACACGATTTCATAAAATTTTCTCGATAGAAAAAAATTTCAAAGTTACCTCCAAACCGAACAATAAACCGCTGGTATTCAAAAAATACTTCAAATTAGATCATGAAACTTTGTATACTAACCGAACTAACTATAAAGCAGGTCTTATGTTATTTACTTTTATTTTATTACCATTATTTTCACCGTAAAAAGCAAATACCTAAACTATTGGCGCTGCCTGCCGCCTAGCACCGCACTCGGTCTCGCTCTCACTCAGTCCGCGAGCAGTATCGTGCGAGCGAGATAAAGAGTGAATTTTAGCTGAGGTAGTGTAGGCTCTTAATATGTTAAATCGAGTTCGAGGTCCGAAGCACATAGCAAATCACATCACACTGCTATTAAATATTTGTCCCTCACCCAATAAAAAGATAGAAAAACACTTCTGCTACAATAAGCGGTCAATTGAGAAATGGTCATACTTTCAAATTAGCTGATGGACAGTTTTTCACAATTTTAATATATCGAAACATAACTCGATTCTTTTCACCATAGACTGGTCGGTGTTATTCGCATTAATTCCCCGTGAGGCCGTGACACCACCGTTTATGTCACGAGATATTTTTATTCCCCGTTATTATAAATATACTAGCTGTCCCCGCAAACGTCGTTTTGCAAAAAAAAAAAAATAGATAGTAGCCGATTCTCAGACCTACTGAATATGCACACAAAATTTCATACAAATCGGTCCAGCCGTTTCGGAGGAGTATGGTAACTAACACTGTGACATGAGAATTTTATATATGTATTAGATAATAGACCGATTATTTGCTATACACTAATAAGATCGTTTGTCCACCGCCACCGTCAATAGAACGTCAACGAGTAACGAGATTATTCGAACCGAAGGTGACGCCCCGGTGACGGCGATCGTTTGTCCACCGCGACCAAACTCGGCAGTTCAGTATGTTATGATAGACAAGACAAAAGCCGGGGAGCGGGGCGCTCCGGTGTCGGACGTGCGGTAGACACGCGGCCATTATTATATTCCTACTTCGGCACCGTCATCTCGTTTACGTCGACGTCCCGTTGACGATGGTGGACAAACTGCCTACGGGCGAAAAGAGCTTGTCTTAAGTACTCTTAGATAAGCCTATTCCAAGTTATAAGACAAGCACTTATGGACACTGTGTCCATACCTGCAGAAGTACAAAAGGCCGGTAACAGTATTTGACTAGGCCATCTATCTCCTAATTACATCATCTTTTGCCATACAATGTCAGTGGAAATGGTTGAACGTTATCTAAATCGTTATGAGTTTTGACGTATTCTAAGGTCGTTAACAACCACTTAACCTATGGCAATTATACTTTACTCATTCCTTATCGACGGAAAAGACAGTTGAAGTTGTAAAAACGCACATTCATAGAGATTACTTTAATGTGACGTCTTAACACTTGTCTATCAGAAAGCTAGGATAATGTAGAGGTTATCAACAATTTTGTCCATTGAGAAAAAAATACTACTCATATACTACGCCTAAACATCATTATGTTATATTATTATAAAAGATTCGTCTTTTAACATTCATTTCCGACGATTTTTAGAAGCGTAAATTCTAAACTAAACAGGTAACACAGTAATATATAAAAGTAGATTTACTTCATAGATTTGAGTCCCTATTTAAGTAAAAACAGCCGCACGGGTCCATTGATCAGGCTAAGCTACGCTTGTCGCGGTTGGTCCGTGAATGGGTGACCATCTTTACAAACCGAGACCCCTCCGTCATCCGTGCCTCGGAAAGTACCTTAAGCCGTTGGTCCCGGCTGTCATTCGTGAATCTTTGACAGTCGTTACTGGTCGTCAGGAGCCCGGAAGTCTGACAACCAGTCTTACCAAGGATATCATATTACCCGGTAACTGGGTTATGGAGGTCAGATAGGCAGTCGCTCCATGTAAAATACGAATTCAGCTGCATCCGGTTAGACGGGCAGCCGACTCCAACAAAGTTGGGAAACGACTAGGCAGATGAGGAATTATACTGACCGCATTGTATTGTTTAAGCATTATTTCTCTGATCTGCGACGTGATAAGTTATCAAAAATCACAAGTCACTAACCCATTTTCACCCAAAGCTGCTGTAGGTTCGTTCGCCTTTATAACATTATTATTTATTCTCCCACAGAGAAACAACCCTACTTTTCGACGAAGACGAGAGCGTTCCCCGCGACAAACAGAACGTAGCCATCGACATAGCGCACGAGCTCGCTCACCAGTGGTTCGGGAACCTCGTCACCATGAAGTGGTGGACCGATCTTTGGCTTAACGAGGGATTCGCGACTTATATCGAGTATGTTGGAGTGGACCATGTAAGTACTAGCGGGCATTACTACAGACTATACAGTCTGCCGGGGCAGCGGGATTGTCCGAAAGGGTTACCGCTGCCCCGCTACATAAAGGGCTAAGGAAGGAACACGGATGGGTTTTAGTCAGTAAGAGTCTGACACTCCCTTCTGCTCCATCCAGAGCGGGAGGGGTCCATTAATGATTTCCCATCCTCAAAAAAAAAGACTATACAGCCTTTTTTTTTTTTTGTGGATGGGAAATCATCAAATTCTCTCTCATCAGACTCTTACTGACTAAAACCCACCCGTGTTCCTTCCTTAGCCCTTTGTGTTCCGGGGTAGCGGTAACCCTTTCGGACAATCCCGCTGCCCCGGCAGGCTTCGGCCCTTACGGGCCCCTTCCTTAATGCTGACATCTCTTTGAGGCGCGCGTGGAACACGTACGCGCCGTCCGGCACGGGCCTGGTCCTGATCGGACGGAGAGTTACTCATTACTCTCCGCCCGCAGGCCCAGACTATACAGCCTAGGATACTCCTGAAAAAATTAGGTCGTTTTAGTCAAAGAAAAGGATTGACACCCAGTCCCGAAGCACCAATTTGAAGTAGATACAGTAGAAATGTGGGCAGACAGCCGATGAGGTGGACCGATGACCTGGTCAAGGTTGCTGGAAGCGTCTGGCTTAGAAAGGCTAGACAGAGAAGAATGGCGTGCATTGCAGGATGCCTACACTCAGCATTGGTTGGCGAAAGGCTGAAGAAGAAGAAGCGTAGACCACAAGTTCCTCTCAGGATCTATGATAGTTTCGTTTAATCCCTTGATCAGCCAGCTGTGATAATTAAAAATAAACAAGCTTTACCTATTTACTCTCCACTGCTCCACGGCCTAAGATAAGGCAGTAAGGTGGCTTAACTTAAGCAATTGAGAATTCCTCTGTAAGCAGTGCCTTACAGGCTCTGGGAAATCCCAGAACCAATCTGGCCCCCGAACGAAATCTCAACAGTTTTATTAAATACTAGCTTAAGCACGCGATGTTGTCCGCGTGAAATTTTTTGCTCTCCCCCCCCACCTGTTCTGGCATCACATCAATTGCCCGCGGTATCACTTCGTTTACGGCCAGCCTTATTTCTGACTTCTTTTCTTTTTGCTCGGCTCCCAAGAGTCATAGCGTGATGTTAAATAGCCTATAGCCTTCCTCAAGAATTGGGCTATCAAATGCAAAAATCTCTTGTTTTAAAAATCAACTTAAATCGTATATAATGTGTCAATAACAATAATAATATGAAAATACTAGCATTAGCAAGTGTTCATGCAAACAAACAATAATCAAAATAAAAGTTCTCTATTTGTCAGTACTCTGCCTTGAATGCCACATCTACTAATACATCTAACTTTACATCCATGTTTACTCGGTTGGTGATTAGCTGATATTTGCTTTTTTTTATCACTACCTTCCTATTCATTATTGTTTTACTTTTAACGACGTTACTGCACGCTCGTAAACATTTTATGTAAATTTAGTTTCTCAGTAAGTGAATTATTGTTAATTCTTAATGAGAAATAATAAAGTTCTTAAACCATAAAAATATTTTTTTTAATCCGACCATTAGTACCAAAGATTTGCGCGTTCAAACAAACAAACTCTTCCGCTTTATTATTAGTAGTATAGATAAATAAAAAAACCACGTACCGAGAGTTCCGTACAAAATAGGTATGTAACTACAAATTTACGGTTTTCGGTTTTTTCCTTTACTTGTGGTATATGACCTTGCTTCTTGCCAAATTTCATGATTTTAAGTCAACGGGAAGTACTCTATACATTTTGATTCCCTTGAGTGTCAAAATATACGTTTTTTGCAGCATAGACGGCCGTATCTTTTTTTTTACGTTACCTTAGAAAATTGATTTTTCACAGCTTCAATGGACCGCAGTCCTGAGTATATACATGGTTTTAATTTCAACTCGATACCTCTACGCGTTCCCGAGATAAAGGGTCTTGACAAACATACGATCGGACGTACAACAAAGTGATCCTATAAGGGTTCCGATTTTCTTTTTGAGGTACGGAACCCTAAAAATAATCCTATATGAACTATCCCCATGTAAAATCCCCTAGTAAGCAACCTATCCCTATATACCTATTTGTTTTTCTAGGTGGAACCCGAATGGAAAATGTTCGAATCTTTCTCCCGAGACAAAATGGACCTCCTTCGATCCGACGCGCTCAAGAACACCTCCCCAGTATCTCGCAAAGTGGAGGACGCTTCGGAAATATCGCAGAAGTTTGACGAAATATCGTACACTAAGGGAGCTAATCTTATACGGATGCTGAACCATACGATTTCTGAGGACCTGTTCCATAAGGGATTGGTTATCTATTTGAATCAGTGGTGAGTGTTGATTTATGATCGTTCTTCGTGAGGGCGATTGAATCGATTTAGACTGACTTTGAAACTGCCCAATTTTGAGCTCAGATATCGGAGTTTGATTCTCAGGTATACTGATAGATAAAATAATACTTTATAGTGCATCGGGCGACACATCAAGCTATACATTTCCAGCACCCTAATTGCGTAACACACTTTTAATCGGAATCTGAATCATTTTGAAGCAGATTGCTAATCCATTGCTTTATAAGTTCGAAAAATTTGTATGCTCAACACGTAAATAACGCAATGAATGTTGTTGAACTATCAAAATGAAACCGATTCCGATTGATAATGTTTTACGCAATTGCCCCGCGGTTTTAGCTGACCGCGCATTGTATAGGTTTTTCGTACAATCAGAAGTCTGCTTATGCTGCTTATGTATAGCTTGATGCGTTGCCGTGCGTGCACTGAAATTGTAACACAGCCAATTGGTTTGATAGCGTCTGCGCTATCGAAGGTTCGATTCCCGCATCGAAAAAATATTTTATGGTTGATAGAAATACTTTCCGGTTGTGTATATTTTCCTAATATCGTATTTTTTTATTTGTAAAGACACCTTTTCGTTAACCCGGAATAACACTATAAATCTCGGTTAATTGATTGTAAAATAGTTTACTATTTCAGTTAAAATGTCTATTTTGAATTAATATAAATATCACATAAACTTAGGTCTAAGATAACAATTTTATTCAATCATACTATTGTATGCCTAACATGGTGGAGCAGTGCTAACGCACACCAAAATAAATCAATAACAACTTTTTAACCACTGTCTCACAATAAAGATTTTTGACTTTGACTTTGAGGGTTTACTTTTTTTTTCATTATTTGTCAATGTTTATTGATAAATACTAAAAAATAAAACTTAATTGAAACGTACGAACAATAAAAGTCGAGAAATGTAACTCAAGCTCAAAAATGGCACCACGAAAATGTTAACCGCGGTGGGCGTTGCCGAAAAGGCCACCGCGCGCCAGAACCAATCACGGCGCTTGCAACGCTTTACGCGAGCGCAGCTGATTGGCTTATTTGCATGTGTGTTCTTTCGTTCGAATACTCGAGGTATTTAGTCAATGTAGTTGAAGTTTAGAGCCGAATTTCGTTCATAGTTACGCTTCCTGACTTTTTATTATTCTTAGATTGAAACCAATTCTTTGAAAGAAAAATTTATTTATTTGTCACAGAAACTGTGACTTATAATCAAAGTTATAACTTACAGTTTAAATCAATGGTTTTATAAAAGAGCATCCAAAACCATGTCATGGTAATTTTATTTTATACCCACCAGGAAATACTCGAACGCTGAAGAGAACGACCTCTGGTACGCGATGGCCAGGGCTACTCCATCAGACCCGGCACTCAAGGACCTCAACGTAGTGGACTTCATGAACTCCTGGACCAAGCAGGCCGGGTACCCTGTCGTTAATGTTAACAGAAACTATGAAAAGGGACATGTTGAGTTTGAACAGGTAATAATAAATAATAATAATAATATTCCACAACTATCACACAACGCCATCTAGTCCCATGCTAAGCAGAGCTAAAGTGCGAGGTAAAGTGCTCTTCCTCATTTGATTAGGCTTTTAACCAAGCAGAGTTAGAGAAGGCTTCCAGTATATTCAGATTCAACTCATATTTCAAATCGCTACCAACAAAAGTCTGCAGTGGAATTTCTGGGAAATACTAGGGTCTGTGGCTACATCTACATCGCCGCATACGAACTACGCATCACACTCATGTCATGCAAAATCCTGCATCGCGCAAGCAGAGTTTACTGCGCGACTAGTATACAGGGTTAATTTTCAATGACCAGCCAAATTAAGGATGTGGTACAGACCATCAAACTAAACAACTTTCTCCATGGGACCAACAACGTAATCGCGAAAAATGTATCAACTGTCCTATAGAAAACTTCAATACCTACTCGACCTAAACGTATGGGACGGCTGAATTTTTATTCGCGATAACGATGTTGGTCCCATGGAGAAAGTTGTTTAGTTTGATGGTTTGTACCACATCCTTAAATTTGGCTGGTCATTGAAAAGTTAGCCTGTATAAACAACGTCCGAACATCACACGTAGGGCAGTAACCCACCAGACACAACACCCGTCTGGTCGGAGGTTTCTCCCTTTTCTACGGAGAACCAGTGAACTTTACAAACCGTTCCTCATACCTCTATGGTCTTAGGTCTTACCAATTTTCAAGGAAAGCCGTAACGTTCAAGACTTTTGGCTGCATTAAATTATGCATCCACTCATGTACAGACACCAGCACATCAAGCTCAATCTCTCAAAATTCTTTAATAGATTTTCAACTTTATCGCTAAGGTATAAGGTTCAAAATTGATTGGGAAAATTTGACAGTTTCGGGTAGCTTGATGTGCTGGCGTCTGTACTTACTCTAACCTGTATAGACTTATGACTTAAATGATCAAATATTTTTCGTCAATCTTTCGCCCCTGTGTCACCATAAGAACACCTACTTGCTCGTGCTTCTAACAGCCAGTACAAGTACAGTCCGCGAAGCCTAAGCTGAGGTTTGCATTTGTGTGAGTGCACATAGATAGTGTAGGTGTGAGCGCGATGCGTCCTTCGCTTGGTTCAAACCGGTTTATACTGCTTTTTGGCAATCGGCCTGAGGCGCACTCACACAAATGCAAAACTCAGCTTACACCTCGCGAACTGTACCGTTTTCTTCATATAGAATAGAAACTGCCGTTTAAGCGACTTTTTCAAATCATTAATCTCTTATTTCTCCACAGCGCCTCTTCACCTCTGCAACAGACCCCTACCAGAAGATGATAGACCAGCTGTGGCATATTCCAATCAGCTACACCATAGTGGACTCGCCCGTAGACATGTGGACCACTAAACCCAGGTCCTGGCTCAAAGGACGCATCAGTACTGTCAATTTACCCATCAATGCTACTCAGGCGTTGTATGTTAATGTTGATGCTATCGGTAAGTACCTCATCATCTATTCCATGTTCAAATACTTGTTTCCAATTTGACGTTTTTTACACTTAAAGAAATATCAACTTTATGCAAGTTTAAATTAAGTTAATTTCAATATGACTTATTAAAAATATGAAGTTGTAGCACAAACTAAGCTATTTTTCCAAAATCACATTTGTTTACATGTTTGGAAACTAAATTGCAAACACAGGATACATATTTATTAGGTGTACCTAAATTTAGTAAACTCGGCCCTGATTTTTCCATCATCTGATAACTTTACTCGAGGAATAATTTTGACATTTATTTCATACAAAAACTGTCAAACGTCAATTTCATTCCTTGAATAAAATTTATCTGACGATGGAAAAATCAGCTCTAGATCGATCAAATAACTATTACTGTGATGGTTCAGTAGATATAAATCGATCGATGAACGCAGCCTATCACAGGTTAGTAGGCATGAATCGATAAACTAACTTAGCACGTCAAAAAAGGAAGAAGGAGATCAATTTAGGATAAACTAAAGAAAAGAAAGAAATAAAGAAAAATTGTTTATTCTGCACTAACAAAACGCACATTACAAATTTAAAAAAAAAAACATTTTAAAAGAAAAGACATAATTAATATACACATACAATGTTGTCAAAAGGCTCGTACTTAGCATAAAAATGCTAATTAAAACTAAACTAACTAAAATTCTAACAGCCTAGGGTACTTCAGGAACAGTCCCATGTGAACAGAGAGGCAATTCTCGTAATTTTTAAGAACGTTCACAGTCTGATCTCAGTCTCAATCTGTCAAAAATACTTCAAATTTCCCTACATTTTGACAAGTTTTTGACATTTGTTTGTTACCGAGATGAGACTGCGACTAGATTTTGAACGTTTTAAACTAGCAGAATTGGCCTACTGAATCGATTCAAAAGACGTAAATCGGTCAGTCGAGTCAGTGTATCCAGTACACAAAAATCGTGAAAATTAATACATATAATATTTTAAAATTAATTAATTTCCTAGGCTATTACCGAGTAAATTACGACCAGAAGAACTGGCAGCTGCTAAGCGAAGCTCTAAAGGCCGGCAGCATTAAGTCCCCCATTACCAAATCACAGCTCATCGACGACGCCTTCAATCTGGCTAAAGTTTCCCAGCTGAACTATAGTTACGCCCTAGGTTTGACAACCTGTGTCATCAACGGTGAAGACTCGAAAATGGTCTGGGATTTATTGTTGAATAATATGGCGTTTTTGAAGCATAATTTAAGGGCGACGTCTGGATATGTGTATTTCCAGGTAGGTTGCTTTATTATTTTTATTATACTGGAATGTTATTTTCTTGTTCTAATCTGGCGATTTAAGGTGATTGCGCAGTGATTACCGCGAAATTAAAATTTTCTTACGTTTTTTGCAATTAGCAGGTCAGTGTCAGGTTGTATCTTGATCAAAGTATGATTCGCGACTATAACAGGTACTTATTCACAGAATTATAGTCATTCGAATCATTAATACATCTTCCTAAGTTAGATTTGTACCACAAGAAGAAATCTCCTAGGGAAAAGTGTTTATGGTACAAATCTCACTTATAAAGATGTATGAATGTTTCTTATGATTATAATTCTGTAAATACGTACCTGTTATAGTCGCGAATCCAATTTTGATCAAGATACAACCTGACACCACCTGCAAATTGCAAAAAACGTAAGAAAATTTGAATTTCGCGGTCTACCACTTCCCATTCACCTTAAGATGAGGCTAAACGTTACGATTTGCGCTAACTTCCATACGTAAGTATAAATTGCAGAAATTAGTGCACCATTCTTCTGCGGTAATCACCTATGGTTGTACAGACGCCAGCACATCAAGCTACTACAATCTGTCAAATTTCTTTAATAGATTTTCAACTTTATCGCTAAAGCATAAGGTTCAAAGTTGATTGGGAAAATTTTACAGTTTCGGGTAGCTTGATGTGCTGGCGTCTGTACATCACTTGACATATTTTGTCCAAATACCTACTTGCGCTATTTTTCAAATACAAAATAAACTTTATTCGAACGTGAAAGGGTCTATTTTGTATCGGTAACATGAATATTGCCGAATGATGTTTAAAACTTATTCGAAAATTGGAACTCATCTCTTTGTAAAGACTTCAGCTACCAATTTATTAGTAAAATAAACCGGTCAAGTGCGAGTCGGACTCGCGCACCGAGGGTTCCGTACAAAGTAGGTATGTAACTACAAATTTACGGTTTTCGGGTTTTTTCCTTTAATTGTGCTACATGACCTTGCTTCTTGCCAAATTTCATGATTCTAAGTCAACGGGAAGTACCCTATACATTTTGATTCCCTTGAGAGAGTCGAAATATACGTTTTTGGCGGCATAAACGGCCGTATCTTTTTTTTAAGTTAAATTAGAAGTTTAATTTTTTCTCAACTTCAAAAGACCGCAGACCTGAATATATGGTTTTAATTTCAACTACGATACCTCTACGCGTTCCCGAGATAGAGGGTCTTGACAGACGGACGGATAGACGGACAACAAAGTGATCCTATAAGGGTTCCGTTTTTTTCCTTTTGAGGTACGGAACCCTAAAAATCAGTGAAAATATAACCAAAAAATCACAATGATCTTTTTGAGGTGACAACGTCTTATAATTCGATGAAGCTGGCTGCACGCACGAAAAAACAAGACGTCATGCGGCGTTACCTCGCTCTGAGGCGTTCCATTTAAGGCTTGAAGTGCAAGCGAGAGCGCGGAACGAGCGACAGAGGCACAATCGAAAAAAAGAATGAAAAAAAAATTTTTTTTTATTTTTTTTTTTTTGTATTTTCTTATGACGTTGTCACGTTCAACTATCGTCAGTAAACCGACTTTACAGACAACCGATTTTTTTTTCCAGGACTACATGCGAATAATCCTCGCCAAACAGCTAGAACGAGTCAACTACGGTCTATCTAAACCTAAGGACGACAACGAAGCCTTCCTTATAGAGAATCTTGTAATGTGGGAGTGCTACGTCGAGTCGCCTCGGTGTCTCAACTGGGCTAGAGAGCAGTTCAACAACTGGACCAAACAGGCCGATATTAATAATAACCCGTAAGTAAATAGTACAGACGCCAGCAGGTCAACCTACCCCAACCTGTCAAATTTCTTTGATAGATTTTCAACTTTAGCACAAAGGAATAAGGTTCATATTCAATTGGGAAAATCTGACAGATTGGAGTAGCTTGATGTGCTGGCCTCTGTACCTAATAAACAATATATTTATAGTAGTTACAATAGAACTTTGTCGAAGTATAATAAACATGAATTCATAATTGACATTTTCAATTCATAACCATAGACACCCGCAATACAAGAGAAAAAAGGTAATAGCCCCGATTCTGTTGTTGACAAACTAAACTAAATTTAACTTCAGTGCATCTTTTTCTTTCTATTTCATTAAGAAAAGGATAGAAGATAAATATTAGTTTAGTCCTGTCAAATTAGTCAGCGCCTGACGTAAATGGACGTACTTATCTTTAGTAGCCAATTTTTTGATCACGTCTAAACTTGTCTATGGATTATCTAATTTGACAGGACTAAACTAATATTTATATTCTGTCCTTTTCATAATGAAATAGAAAGAAAAAGATGCACTGAACTTAAATTTAATTTAGTTTGTGAACAACAGAATCGGGGCCTATGGCCACAAATATAGAGATACACCTCGATAACGCAAGAGCAACTACTTCGCGTGCCAAAAATCGCACCAACTTACGTTCAAAAATCGTAAGCCGCCACTTTCGCGCTCAGTCCTTTGTACTGCTGGCTGGGTGAGTGTGAATGAGAAAGAGTGCTTGTGACGTCATAGTAGGCAGTCAAAAAAATGGCACGCTTGGTTTTCATACAGATCGTGATACTTGCGTTACCTAGGTCTATCTATATCTGTGGTTATGACAGATCTAAATATACAAATGATTTTTTTTGTTTTTTTTTTTTTTCAAATAATTCAGTGTTGCTACAGTACAATATTATCTGTTAGATGGGGCTTGTGGCTAAGTAATAACAGCCGCACGGGTCGATCGCTCAGGTTAAGCTACGCTTGCCGCGGTTGATCCGTGGATAGATGACCATATTTACATACTAAGACCCCTCCATGCCATTGGTCCCTTCTGCCATTCATTTATGATGACAGTCGTTACGGGACAACCAGTCTTACCCAGGGGTATCATATTACCCAGTAACTGGGTTGTGGAGATCAGAGGAGTAATTCTCGTAATTTTAAGAACGTTCACAGTCTGATCTCAGTCTCAATCTGTCAAAAAATACTTCTAATTTTGACAAGTTTTTGAAATTTGTTTGTCGCCGAGATGAGTACTACGACTAGATTTTGGACGTTTTAAATTACGAGAATTGGCCTTCAGATAAGCAGTCGCTGCATGTAAAATAGCGGTATTCAGCTGCAACCGGTTAGACTGGAAGCTAACCCCAACATAGTAGGGAAAATCATCTGCCTAGCCTTTGACTGAAATCAATAGCTATTTAGATCTATTTTCTTATGCTGGTGTCATGAATATATGGTGTACAGTCAACAGCAAAAGTAGATGATGAAAATCAGAAATTCAATACTAATGAACGGTTCGCGTCAGAACTGTGTGGCGTCGAAGTGATTCAAAAGTATGTGATTGTAAATTATACCAAACATTTACTACTTCGACGCCACACAGTTCTGACGCGAACTCCGTTCATTAGTATTGAATTTCTGATTTTCATCATCTACTTTTGCTGTTGACTGTACTCATCTATAAATATAACACATCGATTTTTTTTTTAGTTTTGCTTTTTTAGCTTCGTCTCTGTCACTCACTTGTGTGACTGTCTCTTTCACAAACTCGATGTGCCATCCAATGCTAGGTCTTTTACCATAGATAATCTATAACAAAACCATCGATATTTGTTTTTTTTATTTATTGTCTTT
The DNA here is from genome assembly GCA_949316385.1 of Globia sparganii. Classification (NCBI taxonomy): domain Eukaryota; kingdom Metazoa; phylum Arthropoda; class Insecta; order Lepidoptera; family Noctuidae; genus Globia; species Globia sparganii. Next base: position 22,947,059 of record OX438654.1, read on the forward strand.
GTTTATATTGTTTTCAGAATCCCCAGCTACCTCCGCTCTTTAGTCTACAACATGGTGCTCCGTCACGGCGGTAGAACAGAGTTCGACTTCCTGTGGAACGTGTTCATGAACTCCACCGACCCTAACGTGAAGAGTCTCATTATCAATAACCTGCCCAGCACCAGAGAAGAATCGCTTATTACTATGTGAGTATTGAAGAAATTAGTTGGCCTAATTCGGTCGTATCATAGGTTCCGAAGCTATACTGTGATTTAGAGCTCGTTCGTTCCCTATTTTTACGATTATTAAGTGTTGTTTTTTTCTATTAGGTCGTAAACTAGTTGAACATGATTTCATAGGCCAAAAGTTTTGCATAATTTCATAGGCCGAAAGTACATTTAATCAGATTTCTAAATTTAAAAGTAGTTTTGGGTGATTTTTACCTTGCAAATAGTCCTGATATTTTCCCAAATTTCACTATATTACCAACTCTGTTATATTCTGAAGAAAATAGTTCAGAATGCCAATTCTCGTAATTTTAAGAACGTTCACAGTCTGATCTCAGTCTCAATCTGTCAAAACATTTTGACATTTGTTTGTCGCCGAGATGAGACTGCGAGTAGATTATGAACGTTTTAAATTACGAGAACTAGCCTTATGATATTTTCACAAATACACACATCAAAAGTGTCTAGGGATCAACATATATTTTTGCAATAACTTTTCTCCTGATTGATATTAATTAAAATTTTCTTTAAGGATTCATCAAATAAAGTGTTTTCGTTTGTCACAGTAACGATAAACCAAGTCACCTTTGCATTAATAAAGAAATTTGCCATTTTCCTAATAAAGGGATTTTTGACATTTGAACCACTAACACAAAAGTTCGAAAAAAAGACTGAAATAACAGTTTTCTCTAAAATTTTATTGGGTAACTTAAACAATTAATAATCCGTGTTTCTACCGCGAACACTAACAACACAAGAACATCGGTTTGGCATACTCAAAATGAGTTCATCCAAATCACGCTGTGGAATGGCCGCCCATATTCGTTGCAACAACAAAAAAAGGTCTTCTTGCGACTGGATACCCTCCATATTCGGCAGAGCTCTTCTCTGTAGCATATCCCATGCATGCTCAATCGGGTTCAAGTCTGGCGACTGAGCAGGCCAGGGCAGGACATTGATGTTAGCTGCGGCGAGAGTCTGTCTTACAACTCTTGCGGTGTGCGGTCGTGCATTATCATGCATTAACTGAAATAAGGGACCGATTTGCACTTGTAGAGGAACGATGACGTCTGATACAATCGTCTCAGCATAAATTTGAGCGTTGAGGTTGCCTCTGATCCAAATCAACTCAGTTCTTCCGCCGATCCAAATACCCGCCCATACCATGATGGTTCCACCACTATAAGGATGGACTTCCTGGCAGGATTTTAATCGCTGTTGGCGTCCAGGGGTTCTCCAGTGTCGTATACGTCTTGTATCCGGTCTCATACCAAAACGAGACTCATCAGAAAAGCACACGAAACGCCATTGTTCTTCTGCCCAATTTCTGTGTTCAAGAGCCCATTGATATCGAATCCTACGATTGTGCATTGCTATAGGTGGTACCCGTAGCGGTCTTCGGGAATGAAGGTTCACTTCATGCAAGCGGTTTCTGACTGTTTGGTCGCTAATTAAGTTCCCTGAAGAGTGATGAAGCCTCACGGCTAACATCATGGCGGTTATTGTTGGAGCTCTTCGAGTTAAGATTTGAATGTATCGGTCTTGTCTCCGTGTGGTGCAGCGATACCGTCCTCCATGGCGCTCAGCCACGGTACCAGTGCTTCGGTAACGTGTCCAAAGTCGACTGATAACACTCTGACTTGTATTCAGAGCTAAAGCCACAGTACGTTGCCGGGAACCAGCTTCTATCATTCCCACGGCTCTGAGCATTTCTTCCCTGCTTAAATGACGTCGCCGCTCCATAATAACGTTGGTTTTAATCAGTAGTAGGGAAACAGTAGCACTAATAATGTCTTCAATGCGTTGTATGTTTTTATAGGGAAAATATTGACAGCTGATTTTCATCTTTTACTCGAATTTGATTCACAGTTCCTGATTCAAATTATGAAATGCACCAAAAAGGATCCATATAAATTTATTACAAAGCCACATCTCAATCTCAAGAAATCCGCATAAAAATGCTTGATCCCTAGACACTTTTGATGTGTGTATCACCAAATTACCATTTTAATGGGGATCCACAGGCAAAGCTCAGCGCAGATGTCGCCAGCGGCGCGATGGCTGCCGTCAAATCATTATCCCTTTGTTTACGTTAGTTTAATCGCTATTTTTTGTGTTAAAACCAGTCTACCATCGTTATCGTTAACATCTATTATACCAGGAAGCTTATAGAATTGAAATACGAACTAAAAAATGTTTTTGTGATGTTTGGTCTTTTCCAACTTTTTATTTTTTTGCTATAATTTTGGCCACTAAATGTTCACCGGGGTTAGTAGATCCTGGAACTACACAGAGGCATTATCAAGACAATTTTATATATCTGAATGGTAGGTTATAAAATGTATGTAAGTGACAGCTTTCAATGGCCATGTCGACGATGCGCCACCTATCGTGAAAAAATGGCAGTAATGATCCTCATTCCTTCTTTTTTACAGGCTTCTCGAAAAATCCCTATCAGAGATACCAAAGCAGTACGCAGTAGCGGCGTGGAGTGTAGAAGCTCCAATAGGCACGCGCCTGGCGCAAGACTTCCTCTTGAAGAACTTCCACCAAGTGTACAACAAGTTCACGGAGATGGACGCCTTCACCTTCCCCGCAGTGTTGAGTGGGTCCTTCGGGTTTATTTCTACTGAGGAAGAGCTTAGTAGGGTAAGTTTAACTTTAAGGTGATTGCGCAGTGATTACCGTGAAATTCAAATTTTCTTACATTTTTTGCAATTAGCAGGTCAGTGTCAGGTTGTATCTTGATCAAAATATGATTCACGACTATAACAGGTACTTATTCACAGAATTATAGTCATTAGAATCATTAATACATCTTCCTAAGTTAGATTTGTACCACAAGAAGAAATCTCCTAGGGAAAAGTGTTTATGGTACAAATCTCACTTATAAAGATGTATGAATGTTTCTTATGATTATAATTCTGTAAATACGTACCTGTTATAGTCGCGAATCAAATTTTGATCAAGATACAACCTGACACTGACCTGCAAATTGCAAAAAACTTAAGAAAATTTTAATTTCGCGGTCTACCACTTCCCATTCACCTTAATAAGACAAGTTAAGATTCTAAATAAAAAAAAATCTTACTACAATTTAGGCTTTATGGCAGGTGCCCTTGATTGGGTACTAGCATCAGAAGGGTTCCGCACTACATCCGGTTC